>CM066031.1:1572927035-1577727035 GCA_033557465.1 Ichthyophis bannanicus | reverse complement strand
ATTGGAGGGACCAAAACAGACGTTTTGAGGTATTTGGTCGGAGAGCGTTCCTGATGATTGAGTCCACTGGGTGGCCAAGGTCCATTGAGCTGCTCTCATATGAAGACGAGCGTAGGGCACCACGTGTACCGTGGAGGCCATGTGGCCCAGAAGTCGCAGCATTTCTCTGGCTGTCAAGTGACTGCTGGACTGAGCTTGGGAGGCCAAGCACAGCAGACGTTGGCCCCGGACTTGAGGCAGGTAGGCCCTTGCAGTGGTGGTGTCCAACTGGGCCCCTATGAATTCTAGAGACTGAGTAGGGGTAAGTTGAGACTTGGGAAGGTTTACCACCAGTCCCAGAAACTGCAGAAGATGCCTTGTGCGGTCCAGGAAAATCTGGGCCTCTGACTGAGATGGAGCGCGGATGAGCCAGTCGTCCAGATATGGGAATACAAAAATTCCCAGACCTCTTAGAAATGCGGCAACAACTGCCATGCATTTGGTGAACACTCTTGGAGCAGAGGCTAGACCGAAGGGAAGTACTCTGTACTGGAAATGTTTTCCCTGAAACAGAAATCTTAGATATTTTCTGTGGGATGGGTGGATGAGTATATGTGTGTACGCATCCTTGAGATCTAGAGAACAAAGCCAATCCTGACTCTGAAGGTATGGAAGGAGAATGCCTAGGGAAAGCATTTTGAATTTCTCCTTGTACAGAAATCTGTTCAATTCTCTCAGATCTAGGATAGGCCTGAATCCCCCTGTCTTCTTTGTTATGAGAAAATAAGGGGAGTAGAATCCTGTCCCTTGTTGAAGAAGAGGAACCTCTTCTATTGCCCCTTGGGCAAGGAGAGAAGAGACCTCCTGATCCAACAGGTCCAGGAGAAATGGGGGAGAATTGAAGTGCCTCATCATGGTATATGGAGGAAGGCTGGAAAAATGAAGTTTGTAGCCCTCTCTGATGATAGAGAGGGTCCATTGCTCTGATGTGATTTGCTCCCATCTGGGAGCAAAGTGAGCTAACCTTCCGGGAATGGTGAGGGGCTCTGGTTGTTCTAGAGCCAGAAATGTTAAGTTCTCTAGGGGCAAGTCAAAACCCCTGAGGGGGTTGAGCCTGCTGAGGAGTGGTAGACACTGCAGGCTTTGACTTTGCCTGTTTAGGTTGCTGACGTTTAGTAGCAAAGCGAGGCTGAGAAGATTGTTGGCCAGTATTTGTGGAAAATCTGGCCTTCTTGTAGTAAGGCCTCTTGAAAGACTTTTTCTTGGCAGGAGCAGAGGTAGACTTAGAAAGTCTATCCAAGGTAGCATTTTCTGCATCCATTTGGGTGGCTTTAATTTGCCAGTCCTTACCAAATAAGTTCTCACCTGTACAGGGCAGATTCCGTAAGCCATCCAGGACCCAGGGTTCTAGGTCAGAGGCCTGGAGCCAAGCAAGTCGTCGGGCTGCTATCGCAATGCCCGAAGCTCTACCGGCACCCTCAAAGGAATCAAAAGCTGCTCTGTTGGAGAACTTAGAAACATCTAAAAGCTGTTTCACCAGAGAAATGAACTCCTCTTTTCTATCCTCAGGGATAAAGGAGGCAAAAGGTCGTATCTTTAGGGCAAGTTCTCTAAGAAACATGCCCATATACTGACTGTAAGAATTAATCCTGGCTATAAGCATAGTAGCCTGGAAAGTTTTCTTGCCAAAAGAGTCTAGGGTCTTACATTCTCGTCCTGGAGGGGTAGAAAAGTGCCTTTTGGTAATCTTTTTCAGTGCAGACTTCACCACAATGAAATGGTGAGGCAACTGAGTCTTTTGAAAACCAGGAGAAGGAGGGACCCGGTACATGGTGTCCAGCCTACGAGAATAAGGAGACAACGTTAGAGGAGCCTCCCATAAGTCCATCAAGTGTTCTTGAAGGATTTCATGGATAGGCAGGGTGACTGCCTCTTTAGGAACCTTGGGGTATCCTAAAATATCCAATTTCTTTGATCTAGGTTCTTTTTCTGAGGATGTGGTAATAGAAAGTCCTTTAGCTAATTCAATAATGAATTCTTGAAAGGACAAATCCTCTGGTGGAGACATTCTCCTCTTTGGGGAAGAGGGGTCTTCATGAAGAACTAGAGACAGCTCATCAGAGTCCTCAGAGGAGTTGAAATCCTCTGAGGAATCAGAGTATTCTCTATTTGCTTCCAACGCACGATACGCATACCGATCGGTATCGACATCGGGCGTACCGGGTATGGGATCGGTATCGGGTAAAAACCCGGATCCGGCATGCGGAACCGATCTGCGTTTGGAAGTCAATGGTCTCGGTTCTGGTATGGGAGACGATACCGGAACCGGACCCGGTATCGCTGAACGCGATACCGAGGGCGTCGCAGCATTGATAAAAGCCAGCATGGCCTGCTGCATGGTCTGAACAGTATTGCTCATAGACGCCACTGCTGCCTGGATGTCGGTACCGGTATGGGCCGGTACCCCAGAGCAGTCCAACAGGTGATCAGTCGAGGCCGTGCCATCGATGTCAACCTGTAACCCCATAGATGGTGCTTTGGAAGCCAGAGCTTCCCGCCGGGGTTGTTTGGCTGGGGCAGGATCCTCAGACTCAAAAGAGAGAGCCTCTCGATGCTTTGAAGGAGATTTGCTCTTTGAGGACCTGCCCACAGAGGGTTTGGTTACCTGAGATCCATCCGGAGAGGAAGACCTGGATGACTGTGATGCTGGATTATCAGAAGCAAACAGCACATGGAATTTGTTGGCCCGGTAATGCAACCCACATTTAGACATCTGGGAGCAGGATGGGCAGTTCGGAATGGAGTGGTCAGGTCCCAAACACTTAAGACACCATTCATGGGTGTCTGTGACTGAAATAACAGCACTACACTTGGTACACTTCTTAAAACCAGGGGCTGGTTTCTCCATGAGGAGAATTTGTGTAGGCCTGAGGCCTAACCGAAGTCACCAAGTTGTGCAAAAAAGAGATTTTTTTTTTTTTTTAAAAGAAAAGAAAAGAGAGACCGGCGGTACCGGTTTCGGTATGGGGAAGGCAGGTACGCGGTCTAAAGAAACAAACTAAAACAATAATTTCTTCAGCGGTGACAGGAACACGACCTGCTGGCTCCGCGGAAAAAGAGAAACTGAGGAGAGCTGGTCAGGAAGGCGGGAACGCAGCGCGCATGTGCAGTGGGAGGCCCCAAAAGCTTCCTTTCAGGGAAGCTGGGGAGCTTTCCCGCGCAGGCTCCGTCGGTTCCGACGTACCCATATTATGTGAGGACTTATTCCTGCTTGTTCCTGGAGATAGAGTAGTTACTCACCTGTAACAGGAGTTCTCAAGGAGCAGCAGGAATCAGTCCTCACATATGGGTGTCATTGACGCTGATGAAGCCCCAGCGGAGCATTTCCCCAGCTTTCTATGAAAGCCTTTGGGAATGCAGGCACGCATGCGCGGTTCCCTTCCCGCCTAAAGGTGCCATCTTACCTCAGTCAAATGACATAGCTAAGAACAGCACACAAAAATGAAAAATAAACTATGTACAACTGCAACTCCAAGGGGAGGAGGGAGGGTTGTGAGGACTGATTCCTGCTGCTCCTGGAGAACACCTGTTACAGGTGAGTAACTACTCTTTCTCCAGGACCAAGCAGGAAGTCAGTCCTCACATATGGGTGACTCCTTAGCTCTGGGCTACCAAGGAACCCAGGCTGAACAAGAGGACTCCCTCTAGTCCCAGCTGCAAAGAAAGGCTTTTCACTGACACAACCTCCACCGGTAGCCCAACAGAGGGCAGGAGGGCAGGAGTTGCCTAAACCTCAAAGAGATTCCGAAGTACTGCTTGGCCAAAAGCACTGTCCCTACGGGACTCCCTCTCCAGACAGTAATGGGCCGCAAAAGTCTGGCTTGAAGACCAAGTTGCAGCCCTGCAGATGTCTACCAAGGGCACAGAGCGGAGATGAGCCACTGAGGCAGCCATTGCCCTGACACGGTCAGCCGCTCTATAAGCCCAGGTGATACAATCAGCAACCCAGATGGACAAGGTACGCTTGGACACAGCCAATCCCAACTTATTAGGGTCAAAAGATACGAAGAGCTGAGTAGCCCTTCTATGCCCCTGTGTACGGTCAAGGTAGAAGGATAAGGCCAGGGTATGCAGAACTGCTTCAGCCTGGCTTGCATGAGGCCTAGGGTAGAATGTTGGAAGAATCACCTCCTGGTTAAGGTGTAAGGAGGAGACAACCTTTGGGAGGAACTTAGGATGAGTCCTAAGGACTACCCTGTTCTTATAGAAGCGAGTGTAAGGCCTATCACAGACCAGGGCCTGAAGCTCACTCAGTCGCCTAGCCGAGGTAAGGGCCACCAAGAAGAGTGTCTTCCAGGACAGGAAGTGTAGAAGGCAAGTAGCCATCGGCTCAAAGGGTGGGCGAGTCGGCTGCTGCAAGACCACATTCAGCTCCCACTCAGGAGCAGGACGACGGATTGGAGGCTTGAGCAAAAGCAAGCCCCTGAGAAAGCGGGACACCAAGGGGTGAACCGACAGAGAATGTCCTTCCACCAGTGAGTGGTGAGCTGCTAGAGCTGAGAGGTGGACCCGAACAGAATTGGACTTAAGTCCCTGATTGGACAAGTGCAGTAAGTACTGAAGCACTACTGGCACAGTACAGGAGAAAGGATCCTCTGTACGTAGCTGACACCACACAGAAAACCTTTTCTATTTGAGAGCATAGGTATTCCTAGTGGACTGTTTCCTACAGGCTAGGACAACCTCCTCAACTTCCTGAGGTAGGCCCCAGGGAGCCAAAACTACCCTTGCAGCCTCCAGGCCATCAAATTGAGAGCTTTGAGATTGGGGTGCAGAAGGGAACCCTGCTCCTGTGAGAGAAGGTCGGGTTGCAATCCCAGAGGCAGTGGGGGATCCACCGCCAGTTGAAGCAGAAGTGGAAACCAAGGCTGTCCCGGCCACCTGGGAGCCACCAGCAGGACCGAGGCCTTGTCCTGAAGCATCTTAAAGAGAGTTCGGGCCATCAAGGGCATGGGAAGAAACGCATACAGGAGGCCCTGAGACCAGGGAATCAGAAAAGCATCCGCTGCCATTCTCAGAGGATGCGGTTGCCTGGAGCAGAACTTTGGCAGCTGCTTGTTCAGTGGGCTGGCAAAGAGATCTATCAAAGGGAGACCCCATTTCAGGAAGATCTTCTGAACTACTAAAGGATGCAGCTGCCACTCGTGGGGCTGCAGAATCCTGCTCAACCTGTCGGCCAGGTAGTTGTCTTGGCCTGGAAGGTACACAGCCTTGAGGAGCATGTTGTGCTTGAGGGCAAATGAACAGAGGTTCTGAGCCTCCCGACAGAGGAGTCTGGACCCAGTCCCGCCCTGTTTGTTCACATAAAACATGGCTACTTGGTTGTTTGTCTGAACCAGGACAGATTGATGAGCCAGGGTAGGAGAAAAAGCTTTGAGTGCTAATCGAATAGCTCTGAGTTCTAGGAGATTGATTTGCTGTGCAGCTTCCCAAGGAGACCACAGGCCCTGGATGCACCTGTTCAGACAATGAGCTCCCCAGCCCTGCAGGGAGGCGTCTGTGGTCAATACCACTGTGTACCCAGGAATTTGAAAGGGCACCCCTTTTAGTAGATTGGGTGGGTGCAACCACCAGCTGAGGGAGTTCAGAAATTGTCTGGACACCCTTATCCTGTCCCTGAGGCTGCCTGTGGCCTGGGAGGGACCACTGAGTCCGAAGGCACCACTGTGCAGGCCTCATATGGAGCCTGGCATTGGGGGTCACATGTACTGCCGAAGCCATGTGGCCAAGAAGCCTCAGGCAGAGTCTGGCGGAAACCAGTGACCTGTTGAGAAACTAGTTTGCTAAGGCTATCATTCTTTGTGCTCTGTCTTCTGGTAAGAAAGCCTTTGCCAGCAGGGAGTCCAGCCTTGCTCCTATGAACTCCAAGTTCTGGGAGGGGAGCAAAGTGGACTTTGCGAAGTTTATTACAAACCCCAGGCTTTGAAGAAGAGCTATAGTTCTGAGGGTGGCTTGTCTGGCCTCCTGGCACGTCTGACCCCTGATGAGCCAGTCGTCCAGATAGGGGAAGACAAAGATTCCCTGATTTCTCAGGTAGGCCGCCACCACTGCCAGTTATTTGGTAAAGACCCTGGGAGCGGAGGTGAGGCCAAAAGGCAGTACTCTGTACTGATAATGGTTTCCTCCCACAATGAACCTGAGGTATTTTCTGTGGTCTGGATGAATGAGGATGTGAGTGTACGCATCCTTTAGATCTAAGGAGCATAGCCAATCTCCCTGCTGGAGGTAGGGCAGAAGTGTTTGTCACCAGTAACCTCCCCCGGAGCCCTGAGGCATGCAGAGAAAGGTCAGCCTGGGAAAATCCTGACTCAGGAAGTAGGGCAGTGCACTAATTATGCTCGGCCTTCTGGGTGTTGTAGTCCCATTCCACTCCCCAAGCAAGGAATAACTGTAGTCGAGTGGTTCAGGCAAGATATGACAAGGTTTTATTTCCCCTCCGGGTGGATTAATTGCCAATAAAATACAGAACAAAAAGGGCCATGCTTCTGGCATAAGAAAACAAAACACAGGAACTGAAACAAAACAGCTTCTTCCTTTTCAGCTTTAACCAATGCAGTGCTTCAACAAACTCAAAGAAACATTTCTTTTTAAACCCAAAAGAATCACTGTGTTCCTTTGCTGCTATTCCAACAGCTTTGCCAACAGATATCAGCACAGGGATATGATATCATCTGCAAATGATAGCGTACAGTCCATTTGTTCCTCAGAGTCTTCTACAACAGACCCTGTCTGCATTTCCTCATCACTTTCAGCTGAGCAGGTTTGTACAAAATCATACGGAGTTTTAAAACACAGACCCTCTCTTTTCCCCAGAGGTTTCTCTTCAGAATGCTCTATAGAGCAGGGCTGATAACTGCCGTATACTTGGGAACTAGCACATGGAGAGTCTAACAGAGCTTGTTAATCACAGGGAAAACCTTTCTGCTTAGTTTTCTCTTTCAATGCTTTACACAGCCTACCTTCTGGCTTTTTCCTAGAAGACTTTCTCAGCACTGCTTCCTCAGTCATGCAAACGTCCTCTGGCCAACACCCTCCTCTCTCCAGAGTTTCTGAGCACTCCCACACTGACCTCTCAGGCAGTCTCTCTCTCCAACTGTCTTCACGATAGGGCTCTAATTGAGAGTAGCTCCCACCTGGCTTTTGGGCTTGGGCTCTCCGGGACTTTGTAGCTTTGAATTCTTGTGCTTTATCTCCTGCTTCTCTCTCTGCTGCTCTTGGAACTCCTACAGCTCCACCAGCTCCTCTTATTCCACCATCTCTGCTCTCCTGGTTCCTCTCCTTGCTCTGCTCCGGGTTCCTCCCCTTGCTCTGCTCGTTGCTTTCCTCTCTGAATCTTAGTGAGCAATTCTTATATCCCTGTCTTCTAGGGCTTAACTCTGCCTCGCCTCCCACCAGGTGTCTCTCCTTAAGACCGGGGCTCAGGGATATTCTGCAGCTTGGGCGTGTTTGCTGCACCCGTGACTCATACTGTTTACATTTCCCATGGCAACCCTGGGCATGTGCTTTGCTTGCCTGTCAGAAACTGAAACAGAATCTTCCGTTTCACCCAGCTCCATAGCCTCGGAAGGACCTTCTACATTACATGTTCCAAGAGTAAGCATCTTGAACTTTTCCTTCTCTAGGAACTTGTTGAGGTTCCTGAGGTCCAGAATGGGTCGAAGGCCACCGGTTCTTTTGGGTACCAGGAAATACCTGGAGTAGAAGCGTGACCTTGCAAGTGGGGAGGCACAGGCTCCACCGCCCTGTCCACCAGCAGACCTTGAAGCTCTTGAAGGAGGTGGTCTGTGTGCAGGGGAGGCCTTGGAGGTTCCCCTGGGAAGTATGGCGGAGGCAGTTGGTGAAAATGCAGTGCATAGCCCCTGTGGACTATGTTCAACACCCAACTGTCCCCAGTGATGTGGGGCCACTGGTGGGCAAAGAGGGCGAGGCGACCTCCTGTGCAGGGTTGGGAGAGCAGGGACTGAGAGGCTACGCTCAAGGAGTCAAAAAACCCCACCCTGCTGAGTGGGAGCAGGGGCCGGAGGCTTGGGGGTCCTCTGCCTACGGGGCCCATTACCCTGCCCCTTGGCTTGCTGACCCTGGGGGGCAGCTTGGGCAGCCTGATACTGAGGGTACTGTTTGTAGGCAGTGCCCTTCCTCGGGTAAAAGAGCTTCTTACCCGAGGCCTTCTTCTTGTGAGAAGGGGCAGAGGTCTTTCTAGACAGCCTTGTCCTTGTAAGGTGCTCAGTCTCGAGCTGTGCGGCCTTCTCGGCCATGGGCTTGCCAAAAAGGTTTTCACCTCGGCAAGGGACATCGACCAACTTGTCCTGAACCCACGGCTCGAGGTCCGATGACTGCAACCATGCCCTTGGTCCCGAACGGGAGGTCGAGGGGGACCGCGACCAAGGTCGACTTCGAGCCATGATCGACTTGAGTATCGGCTCGGTCTCCGGGGTCGACTTCGACGTCCCAGTGGTCGGGGCAGATGTGCCAGACAGGCTGGCCATCAGTGCCCGCTGCTGCTCCATGAAGGCAGACAATCTGCTCTCCAAGGCTGTCATCCTGAGACTCAGCTCGGGAGACGCAGCAGCCACCGACTCGGGCCCCGGCGTCGGCTCTCTGGGAGGAGAGTCCTCGAGGATCACAGGGCTTACGTGTCCAGCAGACTCCGGCTCCACACAAGGAACTTTTGCAGGCTTCTCTTGTTCCACGGGCCCGGGGCGAAGGTCGGGGGTCTTAGACCTGGCCCTCGAGGAGCCAGGGACCTCCTCCGACGACGCCCTCACGAGTCGCTTCTTCCTCTTGCATTCCCGGTTGGGGGACCCCCTGTCCGAGGAACTTCGACGGCGCTCGGGATCCGAATCCCGAGATGTCGAGGCCTCAGACGAGGTCTGGGCCCGGCCGGAGGCTGAGTCCGAGAAAAGCCTTTCTTTCTGCTGCTGGCGACTTCGGAGTGCCTTGGAAGACATCTTCCCACATGGTCCACATGTCTTAGGGTCGTGATCAGGACCGAGTCACCGAAGGCAGCAGTCGTGTGTGTCGGTGAGAGACATTAACCTTTTACACCGATCACACTTCTTGAAACCGCTGGAAGCCATCGGGGAAAAAAAAAAAGAGTCCCCACGTGGCCAAAGGACCGGCCTTCCAGGGAAAAATCAAATAAGGGCGCGAACGCCAGCCACGAAGGGCAAATACCGAAAAAGGAGAATCGGGCTCGATACTGGTGCACCGAACCCGGCGGGAGGGGAACCGGCGTCAAACCGGGAAGAAAAAAATAGCAAAAATCGCCAAAAAATCAAACTTTTATCCGGGATGACAGGACACACGTCCGGTGGGCTTCTCGGAAAAAGAGAGACTGAGGTAAGATGGCACCTTTAGGCGGGAAGGGAACCGTGCATGCGTGCCTGCATTCCGAAAGGCTTTCAAAGAAAGCTGGGGAAATGCTCTGCTGGGGCTTCATCGGCGTCGATAACACCCATATGTGAGGACTGACTTCCTGCTTGGTCCTGGAGAATATTTCTTTACGGAAAGAGTAGTGGATCCATGGAATAGTTTCCCAGTGGAGGTGGTAGAGATGAGGACAGTAACTGAATTCAAAAACGCATGGGACCAACACAGAGGATCTCTAAAGGTAAAAAGGGGACTGTTGTAGTTGTTGATATGGAAGGACAGACTAGATAGGCCATGTGGTCTTTTTCTGTCATCATATTTCTATGTTTCTACCTGAGTCAAATGCAGTAAATAGCCCTCCTGGACTATCTGCAAGACCCAGGCATTGGTGGTAACTGCTGCTCACCTGTGGGCATACAGGGCCAGCCTGTCTCCTGTGTACTACCTGTCCCCTATGGGGAGAGGGGCCATGCTTTTAAAGTCAAAAGCCACTGCCAGGCTGGGCCGGAGCCGGTGCCTGAGGTTTGGTGGCTGTTTATGCGGGCCATGCCCCTGTCCCTTGGCCTGCTGCCCCTGTTGGGGAGCCGGGGAGGTTTGATGAGGGGGGTAGCTTCGGTAAGCAGCATCCTTCCTCGGGTAAAAGGGCTTTTTACCCAAGCCCTTCTTGCGAGAAGGGGCAGAGGTCTTCTTGGAGAGCAGTGTCCTCGTCATGTACTCGGTCTCCAGTTCAGCCACCTCGTCGGTCATGGGTTTGCCAAAGAGGTTGTCAGCCTGGCATGGGACATCGACCAACTTGTCCTGAACCCATTGCTCGAGGTTGGACGACTGCAGCCATGCTTGGAGGTGTGCACCGATGCCCGCAGTGGCTACCCAGACTGCCGACTTGAACCCATCATAGACAGCTCAGGACAGGAACTTCAAGCACTCACGGACGGCGGTAGACAGGCTCCTGAAGCGCTGCAAGGAACCCTTGGAGAGACCAGCCGAGATCTTGGCGAGTTCCTTCACCAGGTCCCTCAGGTACATGCCCATGTACAGCTTGTAAGCCTGGATACGACAGGTCAGCATCGATCCCTGGAAGCACTTTCTGCCGAGGACATCCAAGTTGCGGGCCTCCCTGCCAGGAGGCACCAAGGAGTGCATTTTCTGGCTCTTCAGCCTGTGCATGGCCAATTCCACAACCATGGAGTTGTGCGGCAGCTGCGACTTCTGAAACCCAGGGCTTTGGCAGACTCAGTACATCGAGTCCAGCCGTTTGCTGATCATCAGTGCCGATGCGGGAGTCTCCAACATACGAAGCATGAGTCATTCCAGGATCGGAGGCACGGATACAGCAAGGGCCTCCTGAGGAGGGGGCCTCAAACTCGAGGATCTCGAGCTCGTTGGCTCGAGGATCCTCCCTAAGACTCCGTGGGGAATGCCAAAGCCTTGAACATATCCCTCACGAACCTCGTGTCCTCCGGAGGGGACCTTCTCCAAGGTTCAGGCACTGGGGAATTGGACGGGACATCCATGTGCTGACAGGTGTCCGGGGACTCCTCTTCCTCCATTACCCATCCCGAAGCTTCCGAGGAGGAATCGATGGGCTCCGGCATCGAGGGCCCCGGTGCCGATGGCAACGACCCCGGTCCCAAACGGGAGGCCAATTGGGACCTCGGCCAAGGATCGTCTCGAGTCCGAAGAGTCTCGAGGAATGGCTCGGTCTCCGGGGTCAACTTTGACATCGAGAGTCCGGTGGTCGGGGCAGAAGAACTGGATAGGCCAGCTATCAGCGACTGCTGCTTCTCCATGAAGGCAGTTATACTGCACTCCTACGCCACCACTCTGGACTCTAGTCCAGAGGGCTCCGCAGCCCCTGGATCAGGTCCCGATGAAGCCGGGCCCGACACCAGTTCCCCCGGGAGTCCTCAACAAGGACAGTAGTTACCTGCCTCAGCTGATCCTCATCACGTCGAGGCATCTTCGCCGGGCGCTCCATTTCTGAAGACCCTGGCCGGCGCTCAGGGCTCCGCGACCGGCCCCGGGAGGGACTGGGCAGCTCGGAGCTGTCCAACGACGACGCTTTCTGGGTTTTTTCTTCCTCCTGTGCTCCCTCGAGGGGGACCTCCTCTCCAAGCAACAAATACGCAGCTTGGGCTCGGAGTGCTCCCCTCAAAACGTAGAGGCCTCAGACGAGGTCCGGGTCTGCGGAGGTACAGATTCAGGAAAATTCCTATCGTGCGCTGCTGGCGGTTCTTCAGGGCCTTAGAGGACATCTTCCTACACTGACCACAGACCGAGGCACCAGAGACAGCAGTCACGCGTATCGGTGAGGGACATAAGTTTGACACACCAATCGCACTTCTTGAACAGATCCAGGCTGCCAGTGAAAAGGAAAAAGGGCGTGAATGCCAGTCACGAAGGACAAAAACAGAAAAATCAAACCGGACTTGATACCGGTGTATCGAGCCACAGGAGGAACTGGTGTCGACCGAAGGAGAGACGAAAAAAAACACTGAATTTTCAACTTTTTCCTCGGGGACAGTGGGACAACGTCCAGAGGGCTCCGCGGAAAAAAGGAGACTGAGCAAGATGGTACCCTTTGGCGGGAAGAGGACCGCGCATGTGTGATGCAATTCCCAAAGGCTTTCTTTGAAAGCTGGGGATTTGCTCTGCATGAGGGCTCCATCGGCGCGATGTCACCCATATGTGAGGACTGACTTCCTGCTTGTTCCCGGAGAATAAAGATCCTAAGTGAAAAATTTAGGCATTTAAACTAGAGAAAGCAGGTGACGAGTGGAAAGCGTAGTTACTCACCTGTAACAGGTGTTCTCCAGGAGCAGCAGGAATCAGTCCTCACTTATGGGTGACGTCGGCGCCGACGGAGCCCTCGCGGAGCAATTTTCCCCAGCTTTCAAAGAAAGCCTTTGGGAATTGCAGCGCGCATGCGCGGTCCTCTTCCCGCCCGAGGGTGCCATCTTAGCCAGTCAGATGACATAGCTAAAAAGACAGCAGAAAAATTTGCAAAAAAACTAAAGCAGACGATTGCAACTCCAAGGGGAGGAGGGAGGGTTGTGAGGACTGATTCCTGCTGCTCCTGGAGAACACCTGTTACAGGTGAGTAACTACGCTTTCTCCAGGACCAAGCAGGAAGTCAGTCCTCACTTATGGGACTCCCAAGCTCAAGGCTACCGGAGACCCTAAGCACAAAAATGAGCTCCCTCTAGCTCAGCAGCACAGAAGGAAAGAATCTTCGCTGAATGATTACCCACCGGTAGCCCACATCCGGGATGGAGGGTAGGAGTTGCTCAGACCTCAAAGAGATTACGGAGGACTGCCTGTCCGAAAGCACTGTCCCTGCGGGACTCCCTCTCGAGACAGTAATGGACCGCAAAAGTCTGGCTCGAAGACCAAGTAGCGGCCCGGCAGATGTCTGCCAGCGGAACAGAGCGGAGGTAAGCCACTGACGTAGCCTTTGCCCGAACGCAATGAGCCGTGACTCGACTTTCCAAGGAGAGTCCGGCCGCCCCATAAGCCCAAGAGATACAGTCCGCAACCCAGATGGACAGGGTACGCTTGGAGACCGGGAGCTCCAATTTATTGGGGTCAAAAGACACAAAAAGCTGAGCAGCTTTACGGTGCTCCCGCGTACGGTCAAGGTAGAAGTTCAAAGTCCTTCTACAGTCCAGGGTATGGAGGACTGTTTCAGCTCGGCTGGAGTGTGGCCTGGGAAAGAAGGTTGGAAGTACCACCTCCTGATTGATGTGAAAAGGGGAGACCACTTTTGGAAGAAATTTTGGGTGAGTCCGTAGGACTACCCTATTTTTGTAGAACCGAGTGTAAGGGGGATCAGACACGAGGGCCTGCAATTCACTTACGCGTCTAGCGGAAGTGAGGGCTATCAAGAACAGTGTTTTCCAAGACAGAAAACGGAGAGAACAGGTAGCCATAGGTTCAAAAGGCGGACAGGTGATCCGCTGCAAAACCACATTCAGGTCCCAGTCAGGCGCTGGCGGGCGCAGAGGTGGTTTAAGTAGAAGGAGACCTCGGAGAAACCTCGCTACGAGAGGGTCGCTGGAGAGAGGTCTGCCGTCCACCGGCACATGATGTGCCGAAAGAGCACTGAGGTGAACTTTGACGGAGTTGGACTTAAGTCCCAGATTAGAGAGGTGTAACAAGTACTGCAAGATCACCGACACCGGGCAGGAGAAGGGATCCTGAGACTGTTGGGTACACCAAACGGAAAAGCGACGCCATTTAAGGGCGTAGCATTTGCGGGTAGAAGGCCGTCGCGAAGCCAAGACGACCTCCTCCACCTCTGCCGGCAGGAGAAGGGGAGCAAGGACTACCCTCTCAGCAGCCAGGCCATTAGGTTGAGAGACCTGAGGTTGGGGTGTAGCAGAGACCCCTGATCCTGAGTGAGGAGATCCGGTTGAAACCCCAGAGGGAATGGATCCTCCACCGCTAATTGCAGCAGGAGCGGAAACCACGGCTGTCTGGGCCAGCGAGGGGCCACCAGGATCATGAAGGCTTTGTCTCGGAGAACCTTGAAAAGAGTCCGAGAGACTAGCGGGATGGGAGGGAAAGCGTACAGAAGGCTTCCCGACCAGGAGAGTAGAAAAGTGTCCGCCGCAACCCGAAGGGGGTGGGGCTGACGAGAGCAGAAGCGAGGAAGTTGCCGGTTGTGAGGACTGGCAAAGAGATCCACCGTGGGGAGGCCCCACTTTAGAAAGAGCTTCTGAACTACCAAGGGATCCAGACGCCACTCGTGCGGCTGGAGGATCCTGCTGAGTTTGTCCGCCAGGCAATTCTCTTGGCCTGGGAGATAAACTGCCTTGAGGAGAATGCCATGACTGACGGCCCAAGAGCAGAGCTTCTGTGCCTCCCGGCAGAGGAGGTAGGAGCCCGTGCCCCCTTGCTTGTTCACGTAGAACATGGCAACTTGATTGTCCGTCTGGACAAGGACGGACTGGTGAGAAGTCAGGTGGGAGAAAGCCTTGAGAGCCAGGCGGATCGCCCTGAGCTCCAGGAAGTTGATCTGCTGAGCAGACTCCCACGTGGTCCAGAGGCCCTGAGTACGTGCCCCTTGGCAATGCGCACCCCAGCCCAGGAGGGATGCATCCGTTGTCAGCACCCGGGTCGGCTGAGGAGACTGGAAAGGCATTCCGAATGTCAGGTTCGGCTGCTGAAGCCACCACCGGAGAGACGAGATCAGCGGCTCGGAGACGCGCACCAGGTCTGCTAGGCCGCCTGTGGCTTGTCGCCACTGCTGGCGGAGACACCATTGAGCAGGCCGCATATTCAGGCGGGCATTGGGGGTCACATGGACGGTGGAAGCCATATGGCCGAGTAGTCTCAGGAAGCGCCTGGCTGAGACCAGGGGCTGGCCGCGAAAACGGTCGGCTAGGTCCATGAGCCGTTGAGCCCTGTCGAGCGGTAGGTATGCTCGTGCCTGAGGAGTGTGCAGTCTTGTGCCGATGAACTCGAGATCCTGTGAGGGGAGCAAAGTGGACTTTGCAAAGTTTATAACAAAGCCCAAGTGCTGCAGAAGAGTCACCGTGCGGCGCGTGGCGTTGGTGACCTCCAGAGCGGACGCTGCTCTGATGAGCCAGTCGTCGAGGTACGGAAAGACATAGAGGCCGTGAAGCCGGAGATGGGCCGCCACCACCGCGAGACATTTTGTGAAGACCCGCGGTGCGGAGGACAGGCCAAAGGGCAGTACCCTGTACTGGTAATGATTTCCTGCCACCACAAACCTTAGGTATTGTCGGTGGCTTGGGTGGATGAAGATGTGCGTGTAGGCATCCTTTAGATCCAAGGAGCATAGCCAATCTCCCTGCTGGAGGTAGGGCAGAAGGATTCCAAGGGTAAGCATCTTGAACTTCTCCCGCACAAGGAACTTGTTGAGGTTGCGCAGGTCCAGGATGGGTCGGAGGCCTCCCGTTCTCTTTGGTATCAGAAAATACCTGGAGTAAAAGCCTTGACCTTTCAGGTGGTGGGGCACCGGTTCCACCGCCTGGTCCTGTAGAAGACCTGCTAACTCCTGAAGGAGTAATTCCCTGTGCAGAGGGGGTCGTGGAGGTTCTCCCGGAAAAAAGGAGGGAGGGACCTGGTGGAAGTGGAGAAGATAGCCTTCTCGCACGACTTGAAGCACCCAGGCATCTGAGGTGATGCTGGACCACCTGTGGGCGAAGTGAACCAGCCGGCCTCCGGTGCTGGGAGGAACCAGCGGGGGGGGAGAGGCTATGCTTAGTGAGTCAAAAACCCCCACCCTGCTGAGCAGGGGCTGGTGGTGCAGGCTTGGGGGCTTGCTGCCTACGGGACCCGTTACCCCGTCCCTTGGCCTGCTGGCCCTGTTGGGGAGCTGCAGGGGCCTGATAATGGGGGTATTGTTTGTAGGCAGCCGCCTTCCTCGGGTAAAAGGACTTTTTTCGCGAGCCCTTCTTTTTCTGGGAAGGGGCGGAGGTCTTCCTAGAAAGCCTGGTCCTGGTGAGAGTCTCAGTCTCAATTTGTGCAGCCTTTTCAGCCATGGGCTTGCCAAAGAGGTTCTCTCGCCTCGGCAGGGGACATCGACGAACTTGTCCTGCACCCAGGGCTCAAGGTCGGACGACTGAAGCCAAGCCTGTCGGCGGGCACCGATGCCGGCTGCGGCCACTCGAGCCGATGCTTCAAAGCCATCATAGGCTGCTCGGGACATGAACTTTGAGCATTCCCGAATGCCAGTGGACAAGGCCAGGAACCTCCGCAAGGGTTCCTCGGACAAACCAGCGGAGAATCCGGCTAGCTCTTTAGCCAGGTCTCGGAGATACATGCCCATGTATAGCTGGTAGGTCTGGACACGACACGCAAGCATAGAGCCCTGGAAACACTTCTTACCAAGGCCATCCAGGTTACGGGCCTCCCTGCCAGGAGGCACCGAGGAGTGCATCTTCTGGCTCTTAAGACGATGCATGGCCGATTCCACTACCATGGAATGGTGTGGTAGCTGTGCCTTTTGAAAGCCAGGGCTCTTGCGGACTCGATAGATAGAATCGACCCGCTTGCTCAGGACCGGCGAGGAGGCCAGACTCTCGCACATGCGGAAGAGTAGTCGTTCCAGCATAGGAGGAACCGGTACAGTAAAGTGTTCCCTTGCGGGAGAGTCATACTGGAGGGCGTCGAGCTCTTCGGCTCGAGGCTCCTCCTCGGGGTCCGCAGGGAAAGCCAAAGCCTTGGCCATATCCCTGACGAAGTCCGAGAACCGGGCATCCTCCGGGGGGACTGCTTCCGAGGCTCGGACTCCGGTGAGTCCGAGGGGACACACCGAGTCCGGAAAGAATCAGGCGACTCTTCCTCTTCAGACTCCCAGACCGACTCCGACGAGGACTCGGTGGGGTCGGCCCGGGCAGGGCGCGGCGCCTGCCGCCCCGACGGAGTTGGCGTCGGCGACCTCGGTCCCGAACGGGAGGCCGAGGGTGACCTCGACCGAGGATCGACTCGAGTTCGCATCGACTCGAGGATCGGCTCGGTCTCCGGGGTCGACTTGGACGTCGACGTCCCGGCGGTCGGGGCAGCGACGCCAGCGAAGCCAGCGAGCAGTGCCCGCTGCTGGTCCATGAAGGCAGACAGTCTGCTCTCCAAGGCCGTCAACCTGAGTCCGAGCTCAGGTGACCCAGCAGTCCCCGACTCGGGCCCCGACGGCGTCGGGCCCGACGTCGGCTGTCGCGGAGGTGAGTCCAGGAGGACCACAGGACTTACCCGAACCGGCAGCTCCGACTCCAGGCGAGGTCGCTTCGTGAGGTGCTCCTTCTCCAAGGACCCGGGGCGGCTATCGGGGCTATGCAACCTGGCCCTCGCGGAGCCAGGAGCGTCCACCGACGCCGCCCTCGCGGGTTTCACCTGACGTCGATGGTCCCCGGAGGGAGAACCCCTGTCGGAGGAACTCCGGCGATGGTCCGAGCTGGAACCCTTGGACGCGGAGGCCTCCGACGAAGTCCGGGTACGGCTGGGGTCAGCGAAGATTCTATCCCGCTGATGCCGCCGACTTCTCAACGCTTTGGAGGACATTTTGCCGCAGGGCCCACAGATCATTTCTTCATGATCCGGGCCCAGGCAGCGGAGGCAAAAGTCGTGTGTGTCAGTTAGTGACATATTTCGGTCACACTGACCACACCGCTTAAACCACTGGCAGCCATCGGGGGAAAAAGGGCCCCGGCGAGGTCAAAGGACCGGGCTGCCAGGGAAAAACCGAAAACGAAAGCTGACTAAGTCAGAAAAACCGAAAAAAGGAAGAGGACTCGTGACCGGCGTCGCGAGTCCAGGCGGGAAAAAGACCGGCGTCGAACCGAAGGAAAAAGAAATAAAATTATGAAGAAATATCAACTTTTTCGCAGGGACACAACAGGGACGTCTGTAGGGCTCCGCGGAAAAAAGAAGACTGGCTAAGATGGCACCCTCGGGCGGGAAGAGGACCGCGCATGCGCGCTGCAATTCCCAAAGGCTTTCTTTGAAAGCTGGGGAAAATTGCTCCGCGAGGGCTCCGTCGGCGCCGACGTCACCCATAAGTGAGGACTGACTTCCTGCTTGGTCCTGGAGAAAATAAGTTCAGGATGTCACCTCCAGTAGAAGCTGAAGTATTATAGTAATGGTAATATTGAGACACAATTTTAACTCATGCATCAATAACACAGTGGAACAGGAGTCAGGAACACAACCCAAGCAAAACAGAGGCAAGTCTACCAAAACCTGCTGGAAGGTAATAAGCACAAATGCTCACAGTCTAGGTCAGTGATGGCTAACCTTTTTGAGCCCGAGTGCCCAAACTGCCGCACAAAACCAAAGAATTTCCTCAAAGTGCCAGCACGTCATTTGCATAAGTGGTCTTATTTGCATAAATATTTGCATAATGTTACCATACACTAACTTTTAGTAAACATGTCTCTTAATGAGTGTATGGATAAAGAAAGACTAAAAGATTTCTACATTACTATAATCCAGTGCCAACCGCCAGGCACATTAGGAACTACTACAAACGCTGCCCATTTAGAACCCATAGCAAACCCGCCGTATCCTGACAGCATTACCAGGACTCACAAAGCACCATACCCTACCTATCAAAAGGCAACACTGCAAATATTAAACCAATACATTTCAGAGAATACTGGGGAAAGAGAACAAGTGGCAACGTCAAATAGGAATTTCCTCTTGTACCAAACAAAGCGCAGATGTTAATGATGCACATTTCCCAGAGCTGACATATTCCAGTTAATAAATTCAAAATAAAGAGATATCTTTCTACCTTTTGTGCATTTTTTTTTCAGTTGCAATTGGTCCAGCCACCTTCTTCTGGTTTCTTCATGTTTTCTGCTAACTCTCCATCGTCTGCTGTCCATTTGTCCTTTCTTCTCTCTTCTAGTTTTTTTTCCATTCTCTCTCTCTCTCTACATCTGCTTTAACATACTAATCTTTCTCCTTTTGCTCTTTCCTCATTCCTATTTCATCCACACAAATTTTACCCCTCCATCCTCAATCCCCAATTACTCTCCCAATACCTGGCCAATTGTAGATTTTTCATCCCTCCTACACAAAATATTTTTCCCCTCTCCATTTTACTCTCCCAGCCCCATCCCATTCTAATCCTCCCCCAACATCAGCTCCCTTCTAGTTCCAGTCTCACCCAGCATCCATTCCCTTCTAGTCCCTGCATCAGCCCATTTCCAGTCCAAGTCCCTTCATCTGCTCATTTTCAATCCTAGCCCCCCCATCAGCCCATTTCTACTCATTTCCTAGCCCCACCATCAGCCCATGTCAAATCATAGCTCCCCTCCACTCAGCCCAATTCCAGTCCAAGCCCCCCCATGAGCCTACTTCCAGTTCTAGCCCCTCCATGAGTCCATTTCAATTCAAGCCCCCACCACAGCCCATTTCCAATCTTAGCTCCCCCCAACAGCCCATTTCCAGTCCTATCCTAGCTGTTCCATCAGCCCATTTTCAGTCCTAGCTCCCTTCCCTCACAGCCCATTTCCATTCCAAGCCCCCTCCCCATCAGCTATTTGCAGTTCAAGCCTCCCCTTCCACTCAGCCCATTTCCAGTCCTAGCAACACCCCAACCCATTACCAGTCCTAGCCCCCCGTCAATCAACTTCCAGTCCTAACCCCCATCACCCCCGTTTCAGTTTAAGCCCCCCCTATAACCCTTTACCAGTCCTAACCCCCCATCAGCCCATTTCCAGTCAGCCCCCCATAGCCCATTGCCAGTCCTAAACCCCCCCATCAGCCCACAGCCCATTACCAGTCCTAACCACATCAGCCCACCTCAAGTCCTAACCCCTCCCCATCAGCCCATTTCCTGTCCTAGCCCCCCCCATAACCCATTATCAGTCCTACACCCCCATCAGCCCACTACCAGTCTTAACCCCCCCATAGCCCATTACCAGTCCTAACCCCCCCCATCAGCCCACTACCAGTCTTAACCCCCCCATCACCCCATTTCCAGACAGCCCTCATCAGCTCATAGCCCATTGCCAGCCCTCATCAGCCCACAGCCCATTGCTAGTCTTAACTCCACCCCATAGCCCACTGCGTCTTAACCCCCCTCCCCAGCCCACTGCCAGTCTTTACCCCCCCTCCCTAGCCCATTGCCAGTCTTAACCCCCCCTCTCTCCCTCCCTCCCTAGCCCATTGTCAGTCTCAACCACCCTCCCTCCCTCCCTAGCCCATTGCCAGTCTTAACCTCCCTCCCTCCCTAGCCCATTGCCAGTCTTAACCTCCCTCCCTCCCTCCCTAGCCCATTGCCAGTCTCAACCCCCTCCCTCCCTCCCTAGCCCATTGCCAGTCTCAACCCCCCTCCCTCCCTAGCCCATTGCCAGTCTCAACCCCCCTCCCTCCCTAGCCCATTGCCAGTCTTAACCTCCCTCCCTCCCTAGCCCATTGCCAGTCTTAACCCCCCTCCCTCCTCCCTCCCTCCCTAGCCCATTGCCAGTCTTAACCCCCCTCTCTCCTTCCCTAGCCCATTGCCAGTCTTAACCCCCCTCCCTCGGCTCATGGCAATAAAAAAAAAAAAAAGCTGCCCGCTGCCGCGGCGGCGGCATGGAGTGTCCCGCGGGGCTCCCTCTGCCCGGCGGGACTCTCCCGGCGCTGCTCAGCCCCTCTCTGCCGGCTTGCAGAGACGCGAAGGGAGAGAGAGTCTCCCTCGCGTCTCTCTTAAGCCCGCAGGGGCAGATGGGAAATTTCCCATCAGCCCCTGCGGGCTTAACAGAGACCCGAGGGAGACTCTCCCTTCGCGTCTCTGCAAGCCGGCAGAGAGGGGCTGAGCAGCGCCGGGAGAGTCCCGCCGGGCAGAGGGAGCCCCGCGGGACACTCCATGCCGCCGCGGCGGCAGCGGGCAGCTTTTTTTTCTTTTTTTTTAATGTGCGACCTTCCCGCGTGCCAGCTGCAAGGCCTTCGCGTGCCACAGCTGGCACGCGTGCCATAGGTTCGCCATCGCTGGTCTAGGTAATAAAGTTCCTGACCTGGAAGCCCTAATGTGGAAATGGACTTGGACATTGTGGCCATCACAGAACCATGGTTTAAAGAGTCACATGAATGGGATGTTGCTATAACTGGACATAATTTATTTAAGAGGGATAGAGCGGGCAGGAAAGGAGAAGTAGCCACCTCTACTGTCAGAAACAGTATTAAAGCAGCTGAAATGCAGGGGAGACTTGGAGAAAGGAAGCACTGTGGATTGGTTTGGAAAGAGGCGATGGTACTACCATCCATGCTGACCTCCAATACAAATGAAGAAAATGGATACAGATTTGATCAATGATACTGCAAAAGTAGTCAAAAAAAAAAAGCGCGAGGTGGTGATACTGAGGGACTTTAATCTGCTAGATGTGGATTGGAATATCCCATCTACAAATATGGAAAGAAGTAAGACGACCATGGATACCCTACAAGAGGCACTGCTCGGGCAACAGGTGTAGGAACCCACCAGGGAAAAGGTCAACACTGGATCTGGTGCTCACTAATGGAGACAGTGTGTCTAATGTCCAGGTGGTTGGCCAGTTGAGCAACAGTGATCACCGCAATTTAAACTGGTTCTTCATGCGCATTCAATGAGATCTCTCTGACCACTGTTTGGCGCAAAACAGCAGTGATTTAAAGCATTCCCGCTATCACGCATGTCTTGAACACTATTTGATGACTTATGCATCACTGCGGCAGGTTTCTGCTCTGTGGTGTGTAAGGTATATGTCCTTTTGATTTTGTGAGTTTAGTTTATTTGTCCTTTTGTACCGATACTGGCTCAATCTCCTTGCCTGCAGGTTGAAGTAGTACGGTTTTCAGTATTTGTAACTTTAATATGAGATTCCACCATTTGGCAGATAATTTGTCCATTCAGTATTGGTTCTGACTCTGACTCCATGCCTGCAGGTCCAAGTAGGACTTCTTCCTATATCCATATACTGTCCTCTACCTTTAGGCATTTGTAATTATAATTTGAGCCTCTACTACTCGGCAGCAGTGAGGAATTAACCAAGCCTCTCTTTCCTTTCTACACACTTTGTTTATAACACTGGTCAACAAATTTTTACAAAAGCCATGTTACTGAAATAAAAATAGTCATTTCTTATCAATTTTTATATGCTGAACACGAATATGACAGTAAAATTGCAAAGCTGGCTCTAGTTTTTTTGTAATCTACAAGAGTTAAAGTTTACATCACGAAATGCATGTCAATAGTAAATATAATAGGACTTCGGTTAATACCTGTAAAAAACCAAGTCATAGACTACTTAAATTTTTTCGCCTGTCTCTTGTACAGCTGTTCGGGAACTTCTCTGGAGAGTGTCCAGCAGTAGTCAGCCAGCATTGTAGTGGACCATTTTCCCTGGTATCTTTGCTCCATCGTTGCAGTATCCTGGTGAAAACGTTCGCCCTGTTCATCACTAACCATACCACAGCTGTCAGGAAAGAAATCGAGATGGAAATCAAGGAAATGGATCTTTAGAGACATATTACAGCCAAGTTTCTGATACTGCATCAGCATGTCTTCTACTAGTTCCTTGTAGTTTTCTGCCCTAACATTCCCGAGAAAGTTTGTTGATACTAGGCGAAAAACATTCCATGCTTGTTTCGCATCACCCTGCAGCAAGTTGTTGAACCAGTCATCTTTGAAGAGCTCTCGAATCTGAGGACCCACAAAAACTCCCTCTTTAATCTTTGCTTGGCTGAGTCGAGGGAATTTTTCATGCAGGTATCGGAAAGCTGGCGAAGTGCGGTCCATGGCTTTCACGAAGTTTTTCATCAAACCTAGTTTGATGTGAAGGGGTGGTAGCAGGATTTTGTGAGCCTCAACCAGAGCTGGGTGCTGGATATTCTTCTCTCCAACTGTTACATTTTGTCTGCGATTCCATTCCTTCTGCAAGTAGTGCCAATCCCTTGCTCTGCTATCCCACTCACATAAGAAACACATGTATTTTATATATCCCTGCTGCAGTCCCATTAAAAGGGCAACTACCTTCAAGTCACCACAGAGGTGCCAGCTGTATTTGTTATAGTTAATGGAAGTCAGTAGATGCTTTAAGTTATCATAGGTCTCTTTCATGTGGACGGCATGCGCTACTGGAATAGATGGAAGATGGTTTCCATTGTTCAAAAGCACAGCCTTCAGACTCAGTTTCGAACAGTCTATAAATAGTCTCCAGTCTTGTGGGTCATGAGTGATTTTTAAGGCATTCATGAGGCTTTCAATATCGCAACAGAATACCAGATTACTTTCCTTTCCGACTGCGTATAAGTACACTGCTGACGTCGGATGGCTTCAGCAGCCATCTGGCAGTAGTATTGCATTGCATCAGAAAATGATGCAATCAACTCTGGATGATGTGTGCATGCTGGTATTATGCAATGTGATGCAATATTACATCATTCAAGGCTTATTTGGGATGTTGTTGATGTCCTACTGGATAAATTTACACGGTGAAAAGTCAAAAATGAACTACATGCAATATCTTCAAAACGAGAGCCAATAAACATTTTTTAATGTTATATTCGTGTTCAGCTCACCAAGATACTACAGAGTAGGGCCTTTTAAAGTCAGTAACGATTTCACTGTTGACCAGTGCAAACTATTTTTAATACTCGCTGCATTAAATACACAAGTACTCATGCTTATAATATGTAATTACAATATATATTGTGAGATTAGATTCATCTCCTTTAAAGCTTTTATCAGACTAGATGTTTATATAGAATGGGCTTCCCAATAAGCATAAACCATGATGCTGGTTGGCTTTGGTTATTTTGTTTTCACAGATCTAACTATTAATTACTGTTTTTTCAAAACTGAGTTTCTATAGTGTGCCACTGTAAGTTCTATTACACTGCATTTGGTGGATGACACACAGTCTAGTTCCTCCTCATCTCTCTCCCCCCCCAATTTGGGGTTCTATATGTTGTGTATGCATGTTTATGTGGTTTGATATTAAAAATCAAAAACGCAAGGCATAATATATATGTGTTGATATTTTAAGTAGTAATATATTTATTTATAAATTTATATTGATTGTTCTTATTTTATTTGTATTTATTATTTTTATCTTTGTTTTCAATTCTTTTGATTAAATGTGCTTGTATTGTTTTTTTGAGTTGTGTGTACCCCTGAAGATGGCAACAGCTGAAACGCGTAGGGGTTCCTCACATAATAAAGCACCTGTGACCTCTATACACCACTTACTTCTTTGTGGTCTCTGGTTTGTTGTGAGGGTGTTTGCTCTCCGTGTCGTTTCTTCTAAACTGAAAGAGGTCATAGCAAGGGCACCAGATCTATATGTGAGTAAAATACATCAAAGCAAGAGGAAAAGGAAACCGATATGGTTCTTCAAAGAAGTGGCTGAAATAATAAAGACAAAAATGGCAGCGTTCACAATTTTCAGAGAATCACAAAAAGAGGAGCAGAGAAATGAATACCAGACTAAGCTGAAAAAGGCAAAAAGAGAAATTAGGATGACAAAGCACACTGAATTAAAAATGGCTACAGATGTGAAGAGAGGTGTCAAGGCAGAATTGCAAGACTCAAAGATGCTGAGGACAGAATTGTGGAAAGAGACAAGGGAAAAGCGGAGTTGCTAAAGAAATACTTTGGTTCCATGTTCACAAAAGAACATTCTGGATAAGAGTCACGCATGGCTGACAAAGGTAACAAGGGAAAGGAACAGTTGTAACACCATTCACAGAAGTTGATGTTTATGAACAACTTGCAAAACTGAAAGTAAACAAGGCCATGGGACCGGATCAGATACATTCCAGGATACTGAAGCAGCTCAGGGAGGTTTTAGCAGGATCTTTAAAAGATGAGCTTAATAGATCCCTGGACACAGGAGGCCATGCAATTAGAGAAGGGCTGACATGGTCCCTCTTCACAAATGTGGCAACAGAGAAGAGGTGCCAAACTACAGGCCAGTAAACCTTACCTCAGTGGTGGGAAAAGTAATGGAGACGCTGCTGAAAGAGAGGATAGTGTTTTTTTCTGTAGGCCAATGGGTTCCGAGATCCGAGGCAATGTTGCTTTACCAAGGGAAGATAGTGCCAAACAAATCTAATTGCTTTCTTTGACTGGGTGACCAGAGAACTAGATAAGGGCATGTGATGGATGTGGTCTACTAGATTTCAGCAAAGCCTTTGATACTGTTCCTCATAAGAGGCTTGTGAATAAACTAAATAGCCTGAGGATGAATCCAAAGGTGGTAAACTGGATCAAGAACTAGTTGACGGACAGACTACAGAGGGTAGTGGTAAATGGAATTCACTCTGAAGAAAGGAGGGTGAGTAGTGGAGTGCCTCAGGGATCGGTCCTGAGACCATTACACTTCTATGTTTTTGTGGTCGATATTGCCGAAGGGTTAAAAGGTAAAGTTTGCCTTTTTGCAGATGATACAAAAAAATGCAACAGAGTGGACACTTCTGAGAGAGTAGGCAACATAAGAAAAGATCTAAAAAAATTAGAATAGTCAAAAGCTTGGCAATTGAAATTTAATGCAAAAAAAAAAAAAGTGTACAGTGATGCACTTGGGATGCAGAAACTCAGAGGAACTGTACGTGATTGGGGACAAGAGGATGGTGTGTATCGACCAAGAGAGGGACCTAGGCATTTTAATATCCAAGGATCTCAAGGTGGTGAAACAATGTGACAAGGTGGTAGCCAAAGCCAGAAGGATGTTAAACTGTATACAAAGAGGAATAACCAGCAGGGAGGAGGAGGTATTAGTGCCCCTGAACAGGTCATTGGTGAGGCCTCACTTAAAAGAGTATTTTGGAGACCATAACTTACAAAGGATAAAACAGAAATTAGACCTTACCTGCTAATTGTCTTTCCTGGAGATCTCTCCGGGCCAGTCCAGGAACAAGAGGGTTGTCAATCTTCTCTAGCAACTGAGGACTGAAAAACTGAAGTTTTGTAGAGCTGGTATCTGGCTCCCCCTGCTGGCCAACCCTCAGTCTATTCATATCCAAGCAGTTGAAGAACATAAGCCCAAAGTAAAGAAAAAAGACATATGTTGAACTTATGAACTTACAAGCAGTGACTAAGACCATATATAGTACCTATGCATATAAGAAAGATATGCAACGCTACTTTTTTTTTTTTTTCAAAGTGAACCTAAACAAAAACCACCTCGAGGAAACCCCAGAGACCAATCTGAGGCTAACGCAGTGAACCATAATGAACGAGGTGAAACGCAACTCTCGTTGCCGTGAAGACTGAATGACCAATAGACGATGCCACGTACCCCCCCCCCCCAGGCACTCACATCACTAAGAAATCTGGCAAATGACACGGGTGGGTCCTGGACTGGCCCGGAGAGATCTCCAGGAAAGACAATTAGCAGGTAAGGTCTAATTTCTGTTTCCTTCTCGTCTCTCCGGGCCAGTCCAGGAACAAGAGGGAAGTACCAGAGCAGTATCTAACCACGGGAGGGACCGCCAGGCCTGCTATGACGGCCGAAGCCCCAACATTTGCGTCTGCCCGGGCCCCAACATCCAATCTGTAATGCTTAGCGAACGTGTGAAGCGACGACCACGTAGCCGCCCGACAAATATCCGCAGGCGGAACCAAAGCATATTCGGCCCAAGAAGTCGCTTGGCT
This sequence comes from Ichthyophis bannanicus, assembly GCA_033557465.1. Lineage (NCBI taxonomy): Eukaryota > Metazoa > Chordata > Amphibia > Gymnophiona > Ichthyophiidae > Ichthyophis > Ichthyophis bannanicus. The sequence goes on along the minus strand of CM066031.1, from coordinate 1,577,700,541 downwards.
CCGAGTAGAATGAGCTCGAAGCCCTTCTGGAGGTGGCTTTCCATCTGCTTGATATGCCGCCACTATCGCCTGTTTTACCCATCTAGCAATGGATGCCTTGGAAGCTGCCTCTCCTTTCCGAGGCCCTCCAAACAGCACAATCTTTCTGTTCTGCGGAAAGATTTAGTTCTTCTAAGGTATCTCTTGAGCAATTTACCCAAATCTAAGTTTTCCAGAACAGCATCAATAGGGAGACCGTCCACGTTTCTAAATGTGGGAAGCGAAATAGCTTGATTGATATGGAAAGTGGATACCACCTTCGGAAGAAACGAAGGCACCGCCCGCAAGAGGACTCTCTCCTCCGAAAATTGCAGATACGGGGCCCTACAGGAAAGAGCTTGGAGATCCGAAATGCGCCTAGCCGAACACAAGGCTACCAGAAAGGCAACCTTCCAAGAGAGCTCTCTGAGCGAAATGTCCTTAGCCGTATGAAAAGGAGGCCGCGCCAAAGCCTCAAGAACGAGGTTCAAATCCCAAGGTGGAACCACGGGACGAAGAGGTGGACGAATATTTCGGATCGCCCTCAGGAATCGAAGGACATCTGGATGAACCGACAGTCGAGTCCCTTTCACAGTGCCCCGAAAACACGAAAGGGCCGCTAAAAGAACCCGGAGGGTACTAAGAGCCAACCCCTTATCCAGCCCATCCTGCAAGAAGGCCAATACGTGCGGTACGGAGACACCGCGTGGACGGAGGTTCCGGCCTGCGCACCAAGTCTCAAAAACTCGCCAAACTCGGACATAAGCCAGGGACGTGGACCATCTTCTGGCCTGCAACAAAGTAGCCACAACCGAAGCCGAATACCCTCTACGCATTAACCTGTGCCTTTCAAGAACCAAGCCGTAAGAGAGAAGCGATCCACATCCGGCATGAGCAGAGGCCCCTGAACCAGCAGGTTCGCTCGCGAGGGCAGCTTCCAGGGACTGTCTATGAGAAGGCGAACTAGATCTGCATACCACGCTCTCCTGGGCCAATCTGGCGCAATGAGAATTACTCGACCGCAATGACGCGCTATCCGTCGAACAACTCTGCCGACCATTGGCCATGGCGGAAACACATAAAGAAGTCCCCTGCAGGGCCACGGCTGAGCTAGGCTGTCGAGACCCTCCGACATGCGCTCCCTGCGCCTGCTGAAAAATCAAAGCGCTTTGGCATTGTCGAAGGTGGCCATGAGGTCCATCACCGGCTGACCCCACCTGAGAGTCAATTCGTGAAACACTGCGGCGTTCAATTCCCATTCTCCTGGATCCACCACGTGCCGGCTGAGGAAGTCGGCTTGGACACTGTCTCGACCTGCTACATGCGCCGCCGACAGAGCCACCAGATGCTCCTCCGCCCAGGACATCAGCTGCTGACTCTCCGCCAGCAACACTGCACTCCCCGTGCCGCCTTGCCTGTTGATATAGGAGACCGTTACCGCATTGTCGGAAAACACTCGCACTGCCTTTCGCTCGAGAAGAGGAAGAAATTCCCGAAGAGCCAACGAAACTGCTTTGAGCTCCAACAGGTTGATGGAACAATCCTTTAACTCTGGTGGCCAAACCCCTTGAGCAAACGTCGCCTGACAATGAGCCCCCCAGCCCGCGAGGCTGGCATCCATAGTCACTAGCACCCAGTCCGGCTGGCGTAAGGGAACTCCAGCTCGCAAGTGAACGGGATCCAACCACCACTGAAGACTTATGGCGACATTGGGTAAACTGGGCAACTTGCAGTCCAGAGGATGCTCTTGAGGAGACCACCTGGAAAGCAAGGCCTGTTGTAATGGCTGCATGTGGGCCCTTGCCCATGGTACCAGATCCAACGCCACCGCCATGGAACCTAGGAGTTGCAGATAACGCCACGCAGTCAGTGCCTTGAGACGCAAGAAGTTTCGCACTTGTGACAAAATCTTCTGCACTCTGCCCTCCGGCAGAAAAAACGCCCCTAAAGCGGTATCGAAAATTGCTCCCAAGTACAGAAGGCGCGTGACCGGCTGCAACTGACTTTTGGCTTGGTTTATCACCCAACCCAGTTGCTCCAGAAGATTCTCCACCCTCGCCGTAGCCGACAGAGAGTCCGACACGGATGGTGCTCGAATTAGCCAGTCGTCGAGATAGGGATGTACGAGAACGCCCTCCCTCCTTAAGGCTGCTGCTACCACCACCATCACTTTCGTGAAGGTGCGTGGCGCTGTCGCCAGTCCAAACGGTAAAGCCCGAAACTGGAAATGTCCCATATGCACCGCAAAGCGTAGAAATTTCTGGTGCTCTGATCTTATGGGGATATGAAGATAAGCCTCCGTGAGATCTATGGACGTTAAGACCTCGTTCGGTTGAACTGACTGAATAACCGACCGAAGTGTCTCCATGCGAAAATGCGGAACTCTTAAGCAGCGGTTCACGTTCTTTAGATCTAGAATAGGTCGAAAAGACCCCTCCTTCTTGGGCACGACAAAATTAATTGAGTATCGACCGAACCCTAACTGGTTTGGAGGAACCGGAACAACTGCCTGCAGATGAATCAACCGCCGAAGGGTATCCGCAACCGCCGCTTGCTTTACCCCCAAACCACATGGAGACACCACGAAAGCATCCGCTAGCGGACGAGCAAATTCGAGAGAATAGCTGTCGCGGATAATTGCCAGGACCCACTGGTCGGAAGTTATGGTGGCCCAGACGGAAAGGAAGGCTTGAAGCCATCCCCCAACCGGGAGTTCCGCCTGGACCAACCGCACTTCATTGGGGTTTTTTTGCAGTACTTTGCTGGGCTCCGAAGTAACCTCTTCCGAAGCCTCGCGCTCCCCGAAAGGACTGACCCCTGGCCGCAAAGCGACCCCTTTGGTACGGGGCAAAACGGGAACCTTGGAATCTGTGAAAATCCCGAGAGGCACCCCTGTGCAAATTGCTGGGCTTTTGAGATTTTGGTCGGTCCTCTGGAAGACTTGGCCTTTAGAATCGCCAAGATACTTGACAATCTTCTCCAACGCTGCCCCAAACAGCAGCGAACCCTTATATGGTAACTTACTGAGCCGCGCCTTGGAAGAGGCGTCCGCCGCCCAATTTCTCAACCAAAGAAATCTCCAAGCCGCAACTACCGTTGCAATGGACTTCGCCGAAATCCGCACCAGATCGTAGAAGGTTCTGCTAGGTAAGCTGCCGCAGACTCTAGTTTTACGCCTTCGTCCTGCTCCGATCGGGGGAGAGAGTCTCCCTGGATCCAACGAATGGAGGCCCGGGAGACAAACGCTCCACAGATAGCCGCCCTCAGCGACAGTGCGGAAGAGTCAAAAGCCTGTTTTAACAAGGTTTCCAATTTCCTATCCTGCAAATCTTTGAGAGCCGCGCCGCCCTCCACAAGAATAGTCGTTTTCTTGGTGACCGCTGAGACTAAGGCATCCACCTTAGGCATCTTCAGTAACTCTTATTCCTCGTGCGGCAGAGGATACAACCGGCCAATCATCCGTGCTCCTCTCAAAGAAGCTTCCGGACATTCCCACTCAGATTCAACCATCTGTTTCATGACTCTGTGCACAGGGAAACACCTCTGCTCCGTCTTAAAACCCTGGAGAAGAGGATCCTCTAAAGGCTCTTCCTGAGCCGCTGGCAAAGGAATATTCAAGGCTGATAAAGTTTGGGCAATAAGTGGACCTAACTCCTCCTTTCTAAAAACCCTAAACAGATTTGGATCCTCACTGGATCCGAACTCAGCCTCCTCCAAATCTGCAGCCCAGTCCAAACCGGAATCAGAGAGGAGTTTGCCCTCCTCCAGACCTGGGAGCTCCGAAACATGCTGAGCAGCCTTATCTGCACTAATCTCTGGTCCTTGTGCCAATCTAGAGGAACCTTCACCTGGATCCAAAGAGGGGGGCTGATTCTGCAAGCTTTGCCCGGATCCAGTGACAGAGCCCTTCACCTGAGCTTGTTGCCACTTTAAACAATAAGCCTGATGGAGAGCCAAAATAAAATCAGCAGAAAAAAACGATTCTAACCCTTTCTGAGCTGCAGACAAAGAAGGTGGAGGAGCTTCCCCCACCTGTTCTTGTCTTTTGGACTTGGCTCTCCGTTTCACGGGCTTTTCCTGAGCAGATAGAACAGGAGCTGAAACTGTAATGGCTGACGTTCCCGCCAATTCTAAACCGCCCTGAGGGCAGCCCTCTGAGGTACTTTCCATGACCGCCAAACAGGAGAACCAAAATAAAGTACCCCAAAATCTAAGTAGAAATGACTCCCCGAAAAGAAAAAGTCAGCAAAAACTGAAAAAATAACCCAGCACAGTAGTAATCAGCGCGAGACAAGAGGAAACGCCGACAACAAAGAAACCCCGCCGAACATCGCGGTTTTCCCGACAAGATTAAAAAGTGCCTAACATACCTTAAACAAAGCCTGGAAAGTAAGACTTCTGCCAAGTTACTCTCCCCCACTGCTAGTGGTCGAGGAAACTTAAGCCCGAGGTCGGCTGGATGGTTTCTGGGGCTCCCAGCACCTCTCTGCTTCCTCTACCGGTAACCGGAGCTGCTGAGTAAAGCAGGCTCTGCCTAAGCAGCTCCGTTTCTTAATGAAAGTCAGCGAAATAAAACTTGTGGAGGTGAACCCTGCTAGGGCTCTTTCCTCATAATCACTGCCTGAAAGCAAAAAAAAGAAAGAAAGAAAAAAATCTCTCTACTCTAAAGGGCTTTCTCAGGAGCCAGCCAGGATTCCGTCCGTTCCAGTTGCTGAGGACTGAAAGACTGAGGGTTGGCCAGCAGAGGGAGCCAGATACCAGCTCTACAAAACTTCAGTTTTTCAGTCCTCAGTTGCTAGAGAAGATTGACAACCCTCTTGTTCCTGGACTGGCCCGGAGAGACAAGAAGGAAAAAAGACTTGAAATGGTTTAGAGAAAGGTGACCAAGATTATTTGGGGTCTGTGCCAGAAAGAATATGAGAAAAGAAGGTGAAATTAGGCCTTACATTCTAATTGGCTTTCCTTGAGGAACTGCAGTCCAGTCCCGCACCTCAGGGTAGTCAACCCCCATAAGCAGCTTGGAAACTGAGCATGTCACGTTTTAACGACATCAGGATACTTAGGCAGCTGGCACCACCCACCAGCCCCAGTAACCTATTGACAAAGCAGACTCACAGGAGCAACAAATAAGAAGTTAATATCCAAAGTAGCAACCTTAACAAACAATAATGGGTTCACCTCAAGAAATAACCTTCCAGGCAGCCCCCTCCCTGGCCCCCCAACCTGAATACAGGAGCCTTCCAAACAAAAGATAGCTTACCTGTCTAACATACCACTTGCCCACCCCCTTGGAGGATGGGTCAGGTTTCTTACCAAGAAACAGACACAGTAACTTGCGTGTCTTCTCCTTCTATAAGGCAGTGCTGCTTTGCCCGCCCCTGGCTTTCCACTAAGCTGAGATTCTTCAGGCCCGGGGCCGCATGCACCACACGACAGAATTGCAGATGGGAGGGTTCCAGGACTGGATTGGAGTTCCTCAAGGAAAGCCAATTAGCAGGTAAGGACTAATTTCACCTTCCTTATCATCCCTCCAGTGCAGTCCAGTCCCGCATCTCAGGGATGTATCAGGGCCACTTATCTGTGGGAGGGACCTGTAAGCCTGGCCTGGAGCACTATTGAACCGAACTTTGCATTCCCTGTCGCTTGCACATCCAATCTATACTGCTTCACAAACATATGCAGGGATGACCAGGTGGCCGACTGACAGATATCCCCTGGCGGAACCAAACTCCACTCTGCCCAGGAGGCAGCCCTGGTGGAATGAGCCTGCAGGCCCTGCGGGACCACCTTGCCCCGCAACAAGTAGGCTGATGCAATCACGTCTTTAATCCATCTAAAAATTAAGGATTTTACAGCTGCTTCCCTCTTACACAGCCCCCTGAATAAGACAAATAGCTGATATGACTTCCAAAACGAAGCTGTTCTCTTCAGATATCTTCTCAATGACTGCCTGAAATTGAGAAGATGCAACTGCAGGTCGGCTAATTCTTCAGCCAGTCCTGACAACACCAGAAGAGTGACTGGCTGATTCAGATGAAATGGTGACGCTACCTTCGGCAAGGAGGGGGGCACCGTCCGCAGGACCACTTCCTCCCTGGAGGAGGACAGAAAAGGTTCTCTACACCAGTGGTCCTCAACCCAGTCCTCTGGGGCCCACAGGCCAGTCAGGTTTTCAGGATACCCACAATGAATATGCATGAGATAGATCTGCATACAATGGAAGCAGTACATGCAGATCTATCTCATGCATATTCATTGTGGGTATCCTGAAAACCTGACTGGCCTGTGGGCCCCAGAGGACTGGGTTGAGGACCACTGCTCTACACGACAATGCCTGGAGCTCGGAGATTCTCCCGTTGGAACAGATTGCCACCAAAAATACTGTCTTCAAAGTCAAGTCCTTCAGGGCACATGCTGTTAACAGCTCAAAGGGCTCTTGCTTCAGCGCCGAAAGCACCAAATTGAGATTCCAAGCCAGTACGAATGCCCTCCTGGGTGGTCGGAGCTGCTTAACTGCCCTCAGGAAACGAATCACATCCGGATGCATTTCCATGGAGACCCCCTGAATTTTGCTGTGATAACACGCCAACACGGCCACTTGCATCCTCAGAGAGCCACAGGCCAGCCTTTTATCGAGCCCTGCCTGAAGGAACTCCAACATCTCTGGAACAGATGCAGACAGCCGCCTGCAGCCGTGATCAGCACACAGCCCTCAAAAATTCTCCACACTCGAATGTAAGACAAGGACGTGGACCTCTTTCTGGCCCTAAGAAGCATGGAGATTACCTGAGTGGAATATCCTTGTTTCCTTAACCAAGCCCTCTCAAGAGCCATGCCGTAAGCAAGAACCGATCCACCTGGGGCATTAATACTGGACCCTGAACTAGCAGGTATCTGGTCTGCTTGGAAGTCTCCACAGCTCGGCCACTGTCAGCCGAATGAGATCCGCGTACCACGGGCACCTCGGCCAATCTGGGGCAATAAAGATGATTACTCCATGCTGCACCTCCACTCTCTGAATCATTTGCCCTATAAGCGCCCACAGAGGGAATATGTAAAGAAACCCCTGGCTGGGCCAGCTCTACATGAGGGCATCCAGACCTTTGGACATTCTCTCCCCCTCGGTTGGCTGTAGAATTGGCTTGCTTTGACTGATGCAAATGTCACCATCAAATCTATGACCCGCGCCCCCAACCGGCGCACGATTAGCTCGAAGACTGCCTGGTTCAGTTGCCATTCCCCTGGGTCCAATTGCACTCGACAGATAGTCTGCTGTGACATTCTCAGTTCTTGCCACGTGCGCTGCCAAAACCGCCTGCAGATGGGTCTCTGCTCAACTCAGCAACATCTCCGCTTCGCTCTCCAGCATGGCACTGCCTGTGCCTCCTTGTCGATTGCTGTACACTACCGTGGTGGCGTTAACTGAGAAGACCCATACCACCTTTCCATGCAGTAGCGGGTGAAACTCCTATAAGGTGAGAAGAACGGTTCTCATCTCTAGCCAATTGATAGGCCACGTCCGCTCCTTCGCAGTCCACTGCCCTTGAGAAATGTGCCCCTCGCAGTAGACTCCCCATTCTGAAAGGTTGGCATCCGTTGTAAGGGGAATTCAGAGAGGCGACTCCAACAGAACTCCTGCTGCCAGATTCTCCTCACAGAGCTACCATTTGAGTGCGGCTCGAATATGCCTCAAACAAGTCAACGAGCACGACAGGGGATGTAGCTGATGTGACCACCGGTGCAGCAGGGCTCTCTGCAATGGCCTCAAGTGGGCCTGCGCCCATGGGACCAGGTCTATCGTTGACGCCATGGTCCCTAACAGTTGAAGATAATGCCACGCTGACGGCTCCGCCATGCGAAGGAACTGTCGAACTAGCAGCTGTAGCACCTTCGCCCTCCTTTGCGGCAGAAAAACTCGACACCACGAGTATCAAATCGAGCCCCGAGGTACTCAAGGTCCTGTGAGGGGGTCAAGTGATTCTTGGAGACGTTGATGACCCAGCCGAGACTCTGCAAGAATTCAACCTCTCGCGCCGTGGCCTGAGTACTTTCCTTCTCAGACTTTGCTTTGCTAGTATGCCTTTGTGACGTAAGCCAAGGCTTGTAGGGACAGTGCACTTACATCAAAGGCTTGTCACCATATCCATTACTTTGGTGAAAGTCCGGGGGGCTGTCGCAAGACTGAACGGCAAGGCTGGAAACTGAAAATATCCCATGGGCATCGCAAAACAGAGAAACTGGTGATGATCTGGATGTATGGGAACATGCAGGTACGCTTCTGTAAGGTCCAGAGAAGTCAAGAACTCCCCCCTCTCTTACGACCATGATCACTAACCTGAGGGTCTCCATATGAAACCACGGAACCCACAGACACCTGTTTACCTGCTTGAGGTCGAGAATAGGGTGAAAAGAACCTTCTTTCTTTGGGTCTATGAAATAAATGGAGTATCGACCTGCGCCACATTGCTCTACAGGAACTGGCACTACAGCCTTCAATCTCAGGAGCCTTCTGAACGTTTCCCGCATGCCCTGCACCTTTTCGTGTGCTTTGCAGGGGGAGCGAATGAAGGCTGGCATGAGCAATCTGGCAAACTCCAGCGCACAGCCCTCCCAGATCACCTGTAAGATTCACCGGTCCAACGTGATTTGGGCCCAGGCAGGGTAGAAGTCCCGCAACCAACCTCCCACGGGCTGCACTCCTGTCTGGGCCCCCCTCGCTTTATTGCGGTTTCTTTTGGGCCGAAGAGGCAGAAGCCGAGTAGTAGCCTGTATATGCCCCACGAAACCCTCGAAATGGTGGTCTCCTGGAGGTGAACCGCCCTCTTTGGTACAGTGTAACTCTCACTGTCCGGAAATACTTAAACTCACGGGGCTACCCTCTGCCCGAGCCAGAGCCACATCCCTGCTTCGACTTATCCTTGGGAAGGCGCCCTCTTTGGACTCCCCCAAGTCCTTTACCAATTTTTCCAGTTCCTCCCCGAACAACTGCGTCCCTTTGAAAGGTAGTTTACTCAAACGGGCCTTAGAAGAAACATCCGCCAACCAGTAGAGGAGCCAGAGGTAGCGGCAAGTCACCATCGAGGCTATGCTATTGGAAAGTCCCCTAACAAGATCATAGAAGGTGTCTGCCAAGTAGGCCACCCCAGACTCAAGTCTCGCTGCAGCCCCCTGTTCCTGGGACTCCTCTGTTGACTCGGGGATGCTTTGTGCCCAACGCAAACATGCGCATACCACCAACATCCTGCAAGCCAAGGCTTGTAGGGACAGTGCACTTACATCAAAGGCTTGCTTCAACAAGGTATCCAGTTTTCTATCCTGGATGTCTTTGAGCGCCGTGCTGCCCTCTACGGGAATCATGGTCTCCTTAGTTACCGCAGACACCGCGATGTCGACCTTCGGGGAACAGAACATCTCTTTCTCCAGTTCAGATAATGGATACAATCGGAGTCCAACAACGACAAAGCATAATTCCACGTTCAACTAACAGACCCAGTCCAAAAACGTGGAAAGCAGAGGAAGAATATCTTTAACTGAATAATTTAAGCCACTGGCCCAATATTCAATAAAAGATATTCTTACACTGGGCCAGTGGCTTAAGTTATTCAATAAAAGATATTCTTCCTCTGCTTTCCACGTTTGTAGACTGGGTCCAATGGATACAATCGGGTCATGATTTGAGACCCCTATGAGCTCGGCCTCTGGGAGGTCCCATTCCTCCAGGATCATCTGTTTAATGACCCTATGCAGGGGAAACACTCTCTGAGGCTTGCGCATGGCCTGCAGAATCGTATCCTCTAGGGTCTACTCTTCGCATACCCCTGTTGTGGACATGTTGAGAGTCTTGAGGGATTCGGCAATGAGAACCGCCAGCGCCTCTCTCCGGAAGGGCCTAACAATGTGAGATTCGTCCTACTGTGGGATCTCTCCCTCTTAACTCCTGTGGGTCCAACCTGATTTCTAGCTCCCCTTCTGAGGACAGGGAGCCGGTCTTGTCCACTGCCTCACCGCCGAGGCGTCTCTTAGTAGGGGGTTGCACTAGTTCCGACTTAGCACTCGACATGTCTTTCAGAGCCCCCCTCTTTTTGGCGTTGCGCATCTTGTCCTCGCCCTGTTGCTTTAAGCAAAATGCCTTATGCAGCAACACCACAAATTCGGGGGTTTTAAATCTCCCGGGATCCTGCCTCTGCACCTGAGAGAAAGAAGGGCCCGGAGAGGCCACGTTCTATTGAAAATGTTGCAGCAATGGCAGACACAGGCCAGGTCCTCCCTCCTTCCGCTGCGAGGGACCCGAACTCTGTGGGATAGCCTCCTCAGGGGTCCCCACTTTGTCCAGCATGGCCTGTTCAAACATGCGTGCATCCACGGTGCACCCGCAGTAGATCCCTTCTGTGGAGAACATGCTCCATGTTCCATGCTCCACACGCTATGCACTGTGGCCTCATAAGCATGGCCCTCCGGTGCCCTGGGAATGTTGCCTCTCTCTCTCTTATGGCTTTTTTTCACCCTTTTTTAAACCGCAGCCAAGACCACCACTGCCAAGGAAATTGCCCTGAAATTAAAGCAAAGAAAAGGCTAAAAAAACTAAAAGGAAGAAGCCAGAACAAAATGAAACTCAAAGAAAAGAAACGTAGGAGAAAAAAGATGCCTCTGCAAGCCCTTCCTGCTAAAACAAAATAGCGTGTCTGTCAGCTCCTGCCTTGCACAGGGCCTCTGCCACGTGGTTTGCCGGCACCTGCGACGCAACTCGTGCTCAGAGAAGGCCCCCCCCTTGCCGGTACTAACACTCACCCCCGACGTCCTATTTCCTCAGTGCCTAGCCCTTCGCGCTAAGCTTACCCCCCCCCCCCCTCCCCTCGTGCTCAGCCGATCTGCGGCTTCGGCACCGAGATGGGGGATGCAAGGGAGAGAAGCTGACTTGCCTGCTCCTGTTTTGCCTGTCCCCCTCCTTCAGCCCAACTCCTCACCCGCTGCACGGGTTCGAGAACTGTGACCACCTCACTGATCGATCTCCGGCAGCCCCACATCAATTACCCCAGCTCTATCTGCAACTTTTTTTTTTCTTCCAATCAGGTTGAAAGCAGCACTCCCAGAGTGGAGGGTGGGGAAGCGGGCTAACCACAGACAAGCCAATTACAGAAAAATGTAATTAAAAAAAAAATTAAATTAAGATGCTTCCTAGTTGTCCCTTCAGTGAGCCCCAGACTCGGGATCACCTGCTCCAGCAGCTTGGAGACAGCTTACTGGGGCTGGTGGGTGGTGCCAGCTGCCTAAGTATCCTGTTGTTGTTAAAACATGACATGCTCAATCTCCAAGCTGCTAGTGGGGGATGACTACATTGAGGTGCAGAAATGGACTGGAGGGATGATAAGGAAGATCTAAATATGTATACCCAAGAGGAGAAGAGAGACCGGGGAGATACGATATAGATGTTTAAATACTTAAAAGCATATTAATGAACAAACAAACCTTTTTCAAAGACAAGGAAGCTGTATGACTAGAGGACATGAAATGAAGTGGAAAGGAGTAAATTTAAAAGCAACATCAGTAAACACTTTTTCATAGAAAGGGTTGTGGATGCCTAGAAAGTCCTCCTGAAAGAGGTGGTGAAAGCAAAAACAGTGACGGAATTCAAAAACGCATGGGGCAGACACAGAGGATCACTACATAGCAAGAGGATGGAATTAACGCAAAAGTAAATAACTACTAAATGGAGAGGGGGTAACCTGCCTGGCGCAGCACATACAACACTACAATTGTGGTACCTTACTGGATAAACTAGATGGATCATGCCGGTCTATCTGCAGTCACTTATTATGTTACTATGTTAGATCATGTAACAAAATATACATGTAATAGATTACTCATGTGATAATACTTACAAAAGAGGCAGGATCAAGAGAATTAGAGTTAGACCGCTTAAGAGACCCACCTGACCACTTATAACCACGGTGAAAAGTCAATTTAAGGCTTGAACTATCCTTCATATTCACATATCCAGGCATTTATAGAAATTCTTTTAACAAAAGCTCTTGGCAATCAAAATGACAAAAAGTTCCACTTCAAAGCCATAAATTGAATTGTTCCCTTCAGGGTTATTGATGTAATAAAACTAAAAATGAAAAATATTTTCTTTCAGGCTACATTGTTTTTCAACTTTCTGGGATTCAAAGTGACTGGGATTCAAAGAGAAATTAGGCCTTACCTGCTAATATTCTTTCCTTGAGTCCCCTCAGGCCAGCCCAGATGTGTGGGTTTATCCCTTCCTACCAGCAGAGACCAAGGACCACTGGTTTGATGATGTCCACGCATATGGGACCTGAGCAGCCCTCCTCCCACCACTACTTCTGTAACAAAGCAGTCTTTACAACAAAAGGTGAAATTAGATCTTACCTGCTAATTTTCTTTCCTGTAGTCCTGTCCAGAAAACTGGTTTATGCACACCAACCAGCAGTTGGAGACTGAGAAAAAAAACCCTGTCAGCTCAGTATAAATAGCCTGTACTCACTGACCCAAGCCAGTATTTGCCACTCACCAAGCAGAGAACCCAGCAACCATACCAAATCTCCAACCTCCACCCAGACAAGGAACCCTGCCATGGAGTCGTGAAAAGACAGACCAACCCTTCAAGTGGAAGTCTTACACCCTTGAACTGACCCTAAACCAGCCATTGGGTCCCAAAGGAAACGGCCACACGACTATATAGCAAACAAACCAACCGTCCAGGATGGCCAGCTAAACACAACATTGTGTTGCTATTAGTTTATTCTGCTTTGTTTTTCGTCTATTTGTTTTAAATTTGACAGGGAAAGGCAAAACACTAACCTGAACAGGAATCCTACCAATGCGTGCCAAAAACCCTTGCACTTGTCTCTGAAGCAAAGCATGTCCCCCATTACGACTCGCAAAGATTCAAGGTGGGTCCTGGACTGGACAGACTACAGGAAAGAAAATTAGCAGGTGAAGTCTAATTTCATCTTCCAGGGCATCCCTCCAGTCCAGTCCAGTCCAGACGTAGCAAAGCAGTACTAAGTGTGGGAGGGACCTGAGACTCCAGCCCGCAAGAATACTGTCCCAAAACGCACGTCCTGCCGCACCTGCATATCTAGGCAGTAGTGCCTCACAAAGGAATGGAGAGAGAATCAAGTGCTGCCCCTACAAATATCCAGGGGAGGAACCCTCCATGCCTCTGCCCAGGAAGAGACCTGGGTCCACGTGGAGTGGGCCCCGGAGACCTGGGTCCACGTGGAGTGGGCCCCGGAGACCTGCGGGCACACTGCCTGCCCTTCAACAAGTACACTGATGCGATCGCCTCACGGATCCAACAGGCAATGGAGGCCTTAGAGGCCACCTCCCCCTTGCGGGGGCCACCAAAAAGAATGAACAGGCAACTCTGAACACCTGAAGGGCTGTATCACTGACAGGTAATGCTTCAACACCCTGTGGACATCCAATTTTCACAGAAGTGCCTCCAGCAAGTCATGCTGCCCCAAAAAAGATGGCAGGACCACCTCCTGATTAAGATGGAAGGCAGTTATCACCTTCAAAAGGAAGGACGCAACGGGCCACAGAACCACATGGTCCTTAGAGAAGACGAGGAAAGGCTCTTTACAGAACAAGACCCGTAACTCCGTGATACACCTAGCAGAGAAAATTGCCACAAGAAACAGTCTTCCGGGTCAAGTCCTTGACCAAAGCACCTCAAAGAGGCTCAAAGGTAGGAGCTGCCAGCACCAACAGTCCAAGGAAGGGACCTACTCGGAGGCCAGAGATATTTAACTCCCCACAAAATAACGGACAGCATCCACATAAGCGGAAAAGGACACACACTGCACCTGTCCCTAGTAGCAACCCAGAGCTGCCACCTGGACCATCAAGGAATTCAGGGACATACCCTTACCTAGACCAGCCTGCAAAAACCCCAGGATGGTTGGCATTGATGCTCCAAAGGGCTGGACCTCGCACTTCGCGCACCAGGCCTTGGAGAACCTCCAAACCCTCATGTAGGCTAGAGAGGTGGAGCAACGTCACGCCTGCAACCAAGAAGTGATAACAGATGCCGAATATCCCCTGCACCTCAGCCGAGCCCTTTCAAGAGCCATGCCAAAAGTGAGAACTGGATCCACCGCCAACATACACACTGGGGCCACATGAGCAGATCTGGCACCTGAGGCAGCCAAAAGGGCTCATCGACATGAAGATGCATGAGCTCTACGTACCATGGTTGCAGGGGCGATCAGCATTACCCTGCCCCGGTGCACCTCAATGTGCTGTATCACCCACCCCACCAGGGGCCAGGGTGGAAACACATAGCAACCCCTTCCGAGGTCATGGCTGCACTAGGGCATTGAGGCCTTCAGACATCAAGGACCTCTGCCGAATGAAAAACCGAGATGTCTTGGCATTGGTCCAGGCACACCATCAGGTCCATCACCAGCCCTCCCCAGCACTCCGCCAGCAACTGGAAGATCTCGCTCTAGAGGGGCCATTCCCCCAGGTCTAATATGTGGCAACTCAGATAGTCCGCTTGTACATTTGCCACTCTGGCCACATGTGCCGTGAAGAGAGCCGCAAGATGCTGCTCCGCTTAATGCGAGAGCGGTAGGACCTATGTCGACACCTGTGAGCTGCGAGCCCACCTCCCAGAGGCTGATGTAGGCCCCCATGGTGGCACTGTCCAACAGGACCCGCACTATTATGCGGTGCACTACGGGAAAAAAAAGCCTTGAGCGTCAGCCTCACTGCTCGCATCTTGAGCCAGTTGTTGGACCACTGCCCTTCCTCGGTCGACCACCGACTCTGTGCAAGGCAGTGGCTGCCTCAAGCATAAAGGGCTCACATCTGTGGCGGCCACCACCCAGTCCGGCATCTCCACAAGCATGCTCACCGTCAGGTTCACCATGTGCAGCCACCAACGCAGACTGTTCTGTGCCTCCCGTGATAACAGGAGGTGCACCTCCATCGACTGGGTCAGGGGTGACCAGTGGCTCAGCAGATGCCTCTGCAATACTTTCATGTACAGATGTGTCTACGGAACCAGTTCCAAGGAGGCCACCATGGAACATATTACTTGTAGGTAGTCCCAGGCCCGGGCCACAGAGTGCAATCTACTACACGGATCTGAACATGCAGCTTTCCAACTCTTCCCTCCAGAAGGAGCACCCTGCCCAGGAGAGTATCGAACCGGGCACCCAGGTATTCCAGCGACTGAGATGGATGCAATTGGCTCTTGGCAAAGTTGACTACCCAACCGAGGTCCTGCAGTCAGCACACCGCCGCCTCTGTTGAGTACTGGCTCTCCTCCAAGGACTTTACCCTGATCAACAAATCATCCAAATACAAGTGGACAAGGATCCACTGCTTGCAGAGATGGGCCGCAATGATTACCATCACCTTGAACAACACACGGGGCACCGTGGCCAGGCCAAAGGGCAGCACTTGAAACTGAAAATGCCCTTCCAGCACCGCAAACCATAGGAAGCGCTGATGTTCCGCCCGCACGGGGATATGCAAGTAGGCCTCTGTGAAATCCAAGGAGATAAGAAACTCTCTTGGCACACAGCCACAGTCACCGATTGCAGGGTCTCCATGTGAAAGCAAAGCATTCGGAGGTCCCTGTTGACTCCTTTGAGATCAAGAATGGGTTGCCAGGAGCCCTCATTCTTCAAAACCATGAAGTAGGTGGAATACCTGCCCAAGCCCCATGCCACTCGCGGTACTGGAACTACCACCTTGAGCTGTAGCAGGCGCTCGAGGATCTATGCCACTGCTTGAGACTTCTGCGAGGACCCACGGGGGAGACCACGAACGCATCCCCCAAAGGCCAGGTAAACTCGAGAGTGTATCCCTTGTGGTTGATCTCAAAGTGGCCGCCCACAGGCTGCACCCCCGCCAAGGCCCCCCGACCTTCACTGGGCGGGCTTGGCTATGGCCGAAGCAGAGGTGGTGAACCCCCGACTTCCACAGCCACTTCCTCAAAAGGAGCCATCGCGCTGCAAGAAATACATCTTCTGGGGGTGTCCTGCCTGACCGGGACGAAAGCCCCAAAAGTCCTTACCGCAGCCCCAGATAGGGCCATCCTGCCCGCCGTAGGCTCGTCCTCGGGCAGACGAGGAACCTTAGACTCCCCCAGCGACTTCACCAACTTCTTCAAGTCCTCCCCAAAGAGCAACTTGTCCACAAAGTGAAGCTTGGTAGGCTAAGTCTGCCAACCAGTTACGCATCTACAAGAGGCGGCGTGCAGCCACCACAGAGGTTATACTCTTTGCAGAGACCCTTAAGAGGTCATAAAGCAAATATGCCACAAAAGACATTCCAGACTCTAGCCGAGCATCCGGGGGACAGCCTAAGGCTCCAGGATACCTCCTCTGACAGACAGTCCAAAGCGTGATAAGGTGGAAAAACACTTTATTTGAAATCTCAGACCTAGCAACCCGACACAGGCCGTGTTTCGGAGACCTTCATCAGGGGTTGTCTACATAGGTACTAAAGACATAGAAACAATATATTAAAAAATCAAATAATACTGAAAGAACAAATACTCAGACATTCGGTTCTCTCTATTGCACAGAAATAAAAATAAGTATGTACTAATAAATAATAAAAATTATATATATAAATAAATTAGTAAAAAAATATAATAATAATACTCATATAAATAATTAAAAAGTTAAAATTTTTTTAGACAGAAGTTGGAATTAGTTGATCCTTATTTTTCCCACCATTTTTTATTACGATAGATGGTTAATGAGTACTTGGGTCTCTCTCGGTTGTTTACTCCTCCCACATCCAACCTAGAGTTCTGCCTGCTGCGTGTTCTTTGTGTTCCTTAGTTTCCAATAATTTATGCTTAGAATATATATAAGTTATCTCCAATGGTATACAGATGCTTTTTCTTATGTCTTCTCCACTTTAGTTTTTTACTCCTTGCATTTACTGTGTGCCATCGTTTCTACATAGAAGCTGTGTACCTCCTGAGAGGTTTGCATGTCATCTCTACAAATAAGGTAGTAATAATACAAATATGATGTTGATTATCTTCACAAGGACTGTATCTAAATGTGTCTGTATGGATTTATTTGTGGTCTAATTTGTTGTATTTTTTATCGCACTATTTATATATTTATATTTATTTGAGTATCGTGTTTCAAGCGTTTGAGTTTTACTATATATTATTTTTATTTTTAATTTTTAACTTTTTAATTATTTATATGAGTATTATATTTTTTTACTAATTTATATATATAATTTTTATTATTTATTAGTACATACTTATTTTTATTTCTGTGCAATAGAGAGAACCGAATGTCTATGAGTATCTGTTCTTTCAGTATTATTTGATTTTTTAATATATTGTTTCTATGTCTTTAGTACCTATGTAGACAACCCCTGATGAAGGTCTCCGAAACACGGCCTGTGTCGGGTTGCTAGGTCTGAGATTTCAAATAAAGTGTTTTTCCACCTTATCACGCTTTGGACTGTGTGCCTGTGTCACGTGATAATTTGCCCTGTGTTGGACTACCTCCTCTGACAGTCCTTGTGACCAGTGGAGACCAGCGCGGGCCACCTAGGCACCACAAATGGTGTCCTGGAGGCCCAGTGTGCATACCTCAAAGACTTGCTAAGGAGTGCCTCCATACACCAGTCTTGAGGGTTCTTGAGCGTTGCACTGCCTTCTACTGGAATGGTGGTTTTACGCATCACGGCAGCCACCAAAACATCCACCTGGGGCAGATGAAGGTTTTCCTTTTCCTCCAGTGGGATAGGGTACAGCCTAGCCATACTACGCTGCAACCTGAGCCTAGCATCCAGGATACTACATTTCTGAAATCATGGCTTGCAGCACCTTGTGGACCAGGAAGGACTGAAGAGGGTGTATGATGCCCTCCATAATGGGAGCCTCATCAGGTTCCACTACCAGAGCTGGCTCCATGATCCTGAGGGTCATGAGTGACTTTGTGATCAATGTTGGGAACTCATCCCGGTGGAAGACCCACACAGCCGTCAGATCCTCTGCCCCTGGAAGCTCCCCCTCCTCCAGATCCTTCTGGAGCTGTTTGAGGTGCTCTCCTGGCCCTTCTAGGGGGTCCAGGGAGTCCAATGATGCCAAGGAGGCAAAGACATGTTCCTCCTCAAAACGCTCCCTTTGTGACTGTTTTGCTGGTAGCACCCCCTTCCCCGCTCCTATGGGCCTGGAGAGGATGCTTGCCCTGATCATTGCTTCATAAGGAAAGCCTGATGAAGCTGCAGTACAAAGATGTGGGTAAAAGGTGCAGTACTTGCCCTAGCAGAGCATGCTAAGCGGTCTGAAGTGGACCTGTGGGGCAAACTGTGCAAATTGCACAGGACTGGAGGCCCCATGCCCTCAAACTGACTAAAACAACTCTTGAAAGATGGTGGCGGTTCCTGCCAAAATCATAGTCCTGCCGCCATCACCCAGGGCATCCCTGCGCTCACTAAACATGGTTGCCGAAGTTTCGGGGCTTCCCAAGGCTTCCCACAGCTCTTCTGCAGCAGACTCCCCCTTCTTCTGGTAGCCACAGCATAGTCAGATCTCAGAGAGTTGTGTGCTGTGGCTGCCGCAGAATGCACAACGACCCCGCTACATGTGGCCACGGCACTCAGCTCTCTCCCCCAGACACACAAAGGAAAATATAGCAAAGGCACTCACTGGGGCCCACAGGACTTAACCAGGTGCCCTCCGCCATGGAGGCCAGTACGATTCCCGCCAGGAATGTACACTGCCTTGTCCTGTTTTGTTTTTTTTTCTTTTCAATAACTTTAACTCAGCTGACAGCCCTGGAAAGAGAAACTATAGGCAGGCACAAGGTTCTGACTTGGAAAGGAGTGAGCAAGGTGTGGGGGGGGGGGGGGGCACTGGGGGAGATTGGGGTAAGGGACCCAGACCACTGGGTTCTGCACCCCAGCCTCAAGCAGGTCTAGCAAGGCTCTGCAGTCCAATTACCAAGGCTATGCACATCACCTGCTGTAGAAAGAGAAAATACTGTCTCAGGTCTGTGGGCACAGGCTATTTATACTGAGCTGACAGCCTTTTTTATCAGTCTCCACCTGCTGGTTAGCACACATAAACCAGTTGTCTGGACTGGACTGTAAAGATGCCCTGGAACTGTTATTAGTTGCACATTCATCATGTACAAAACAAACTATACCTACTGGATGACAAATTCCTGCTCCAAAGGAGGGTCCAGAGTAGTGGGTATATAACTACCACCTTCCAGACTCCAAAGCCAACCTACTGGCACAAGAATACTAGCAGAGCAGCACTTTGACCTACATGAAATGTAGAATGGAAGAACCAGACCCTCTAAACTCCATCCAGCCATATCATCTTAGTGCATGTGCTTCCCCCCCCCCCCAATCAAATCCAGGCTTGAAAAAGACTTAATCAGGGCAGATCCTCGATTGGAATGGAGAGGCTCAAGAGAAGAAAATTAGCAAGTAAGGCCTAATTTCATCTTCGTCAGCTCCTGAAGGAGGGGGGTGGGGGGAGGAACTCTGTACCACCCAGTTCTGCAACCTAAGGCACTGCAGGTGGTTTCTGCCATCCTACAACCATTGGTCCACTGCAAGAACCCTCTTTCCAGTCTTTCCAATCTAATTCACATTGCACAGTTTTCAGATCACCTCCATCTGCTGGAGAGAGAAAAACTGGTGAGAGGAGGGGCTGCACGGGTCCTTTATGCAGTGACATCAATTCAGTGGTTCTCATCTCCATCTGCAGGTAGGAAGGCATAAATCCATGCATCTGGACCGGACTGGAAGGAAAATGAGGAAGCTTCTGTTTATGGGATGCTTTTTATTGTGCCAAGCAGTCTTCAATATTGGTCTCTCTGGAAACTTTGGAAAACATTTTTCTCACTGGAAGGGTAGGACTCAGATTTCAAATCATGTAATATTTATGTTTTATGACAAACAATCCAAATCACCATAGAGAATCTGAACTGTTAAGAGATCACAGGTACTTTGGGTGCCTAGTGCTTTTTTTCAGTATAACTGCAGCTGTCAGAAACTGCAACTCATCCTCTAAAAAGAACTTGTGAACACACACTTTCTGGTTCAAATCAAAGTTTAAAGTTTCTATTAGTTTTACTAAAATGAATGTACTAAATATATTTTTTCAGTGCAGTCAGTATCTTTGCTAAATTCCGTTCCTTTCTTCCCTTATCCTCTGTTGTCACTCTTGTCCTGTCTTTGGTTATCTCTCGTCTCGACTATTGTAACGTCATCTATGCCGGTCTTCCATCTTACCAACTCCATCGCCTCCAACTTGTTCAGAATGCTGCTGCCCGTCTTGTTACTTCATCCCCTTTTCGTTCCCATATATTACCGTGTCTGTTTTCCTTACACTGGCTCCCAATCAAGTTCCGGTTTATGTTCAAACTACTTATCCTTGCTCACAAGGCTCTTCACTCTGATACCCCACAGTACTTAGCCAATATCATTCATCTTCAGCCCTCTCCCCGCCTTCTTCGTTCATCCCACGGCAATCGTCTCTTCCTTCCCTCACCTTCACAGGCCCACCTCGAATCCACTCAACACTCCGCTTTCTTTTTCTTAGGTCCCGCTCTTTGGAACTCTCTTCCCCTCTCACTCCGCACCGAACTGTCTTACACTCTCTTCAAGGCCCTTCTTAAGACACACCTTTTTTGTCAGGCTTTCGATCTCCCCTTCCCTACTGATGGTACTCTTCCCCCTAGTTGCGCCTCCCATCCCCCTTAATTTTCCCGTGCTCTCCCCCCCACTGATGGTGTTTTATCCCCCTAGTTGTGCCTCCCATCCCTCTTATATTTGCCCATGTTCTTCCCCCTCCTCCCCTCACTTTCCTTTTGCCCTTCTTGCGTTCCTATTGTTCTCTCTTTGTTTTTACTGTCTCTCTTCCTGTCCTGTTATTTTTGGCATTCCTTTCTTCCTTCTTTTCCAGCGGCTGTCATTTTTTATGATTGTACACCGCCCTGATGCTCTGGCCTGGGCGGTCTATCAAGTGTTTTAATAAAGATAAAGATAAAGATAAATTCCAGAAACTACTTTTCCATTTAATGCTAATGTTCTTACTACATTAGTGAATAAAATATGTAGAAAGAATATTTGAACGAATTTTAAAAACATGCAAGACATTCCATGTGCTGAAGTTGTATGACCGAGCAACACATTTGCATTACACTTTACATCTTATTTGTAATGTTAACCATATGATATATAGAATATTGTACATATTGAAACCCTAACAATAGTTACCTTGCTACTTACCAGGGAATGTCTTTTGACATGTTCTCTTCGAGTAAACAATTTCCCACAGATGTCACAACTAAATGATCTCACACCAGTATGAATTAGCAAGTGTCTTTTTAGTGTTCTTCTGTACTTGGCTACATAGTTGCAATGAGGACACTTCAACTTGTTCATAAGTATTAAGGAAGCATCACCTAAAAAAAGAAATGCTTAGAATGTTTTTCTATTTCTATATGTTTACATTAATATACAACAACAAAACAGCTAAGAGTAATTATGTTAAGCATCTACAGATAATATAAAATACATGCTTAAATGAGAACACCACTGCTTAAAGCAGCATATCAATGAATAGGGGGTATGCAGGCAGAAAATAATTTTGTTTCATTACCTGTATCATTTCTGGATTTTTTTATGTTTGCTTTTTGTTTTAAAAATTCTATTTTGAATTTTAATTTTTTTTTCTCGTGCTATAGAGTGATATTTTTTTTCAATAGTGCACGCTACTGAAAAACAGCACATTTTCTATTGACATGCAGGTCTGAATCAGGCACACAAGGGGGTTACATCACCAGATGATGCCAGGACAGAACAGGCCTACCAGAGCTCAGAACTCAGTGTAAAGTTCTGAGTATTGACAACCCTTCCTATATGCAGCAGTCTTCTCAGCTCCTCAGTTTTGCTTTTCTGCTCAGCCTAAAAGGCGTAAAACAAATCTCTCCAGACAAAAATTTTCCTTAGTCTTCAAATTGCCTTCAGATGTTTCTTTCTGGCAACACCTTTACTTTAAATTCTTTGCTTTCTGTTTCCTCGATAATATGGATTTAGAGCTTGCTCATAATGTGGCAGAAAAATCAACAACTTTGACTGACATGCACTCCAATGTTAATCTGCTTGGATGCAGACCATAGCTAGCTCGCATGTCTCCTAGAGCACCCACAGGATAGTCTCAATCGCCTCTGCAACCACTATGAAGAATGAGAAGAGACTGTGTCAGGTGCAAAAGGACAAAAAAAGGGTCACCTCTGCACCAAAGTCTTTAAACTCTGCACAGATAAGTTGAGAATCTTCCATGGAGTGATCTGCTATCTCCTGGCACAGTGGTTTGAAAAATCCAGTCACTGAAAGGGACTACTAGATATCACAGACTGTCACATGCTTCTATGGAGGTTTCCAGGTTTACTGTGCAGCTGCCTTCTGAGTGCCTGCTCAAGCCTGAAGGGAACATGAATAACTCCTTCCTAAGCACTTAAACAATGAAAGCGTAATAGCATTGTATCTTCTCACATCAAGAGCCAGTAGCTGGATTACTCATCAGCACAGCAATTCCAAAGTACATTTAGTGCAGAATGCCCAGAGGATATGTGCAAGAATTCTTTAGCAAAGAAAGCACTGCTCCTATGCAGGGGAATCGCTTGATGCACAATATGCTTGTGCACAACCGCCCATCTCACCTACTTTGGTGCTGGTCACAGTGGTGGACGAGTCTTCACCATCTGTTCTTCTGGAGCAGCCACAAATTTCTGTAAAAAAACGTTCAGCGAGTTTGTGAAAGGTTACTGCATGATCGGCCAAACATGCAATCCCAGAAATCTTTAAGATGCTCTCTCATTCAAAAGGCATTATTCCAGCAGAAATAAATACACTATCTTCTCAAGACCCTATAGCATCCTTGTTGTCTATTTCAAAGTCAGAGCAGGGGCCAGCACATATGTTAAATCCTAGGGAGGATGGGGGCAGTATATCTCAAGTGGAAGAGCTACTAGATCCCTTTGATACCCATCCCATCTCTCCTGAGGACAATGGAAAAGGCACTACAAAAATCTCTTCTGATCCTTTGCGTCCCCTGACAAGGAATTAATCGCCATATGAATCTCTTATCCTAGATTTAGAGAAGAGATGGCTAAAGAGAGATCTTTTCCACTACAACAAAATGTGGTACCAAGGGCAGATGTACTGGAATGCTGAAGTATATACAGTCTCCAAAAGCTACAGTCACAATTTCTATTCATGGCCTCCTGCAGAATTGACAATTCCATGTGTGGCAAAATCTGCTGACTGTGCAACTTGTTTCCAAAAAGATGGACATGACGTATGAGGTCCAACTGGCACCAGGGTTTGATAAAGCCCAGCTTTCGCAGTCCTCCATTGTGGTAGAAGCCGTTATCCAAAAGTCAGGAATTTTCCATTACAACTCTGAATAAAGATCCACGATTCCTGGATAACTTTGGCAAAAAGATGTTTCAAGGGGCCATGCTTTTGACCATACAGTGGTTCATCAGCTGTATATGGTTCAGCACATGCACGCTGTGTTCCAAAAAAAGCTTTTTGGCCTAGCTTTCTGCCTCAGGCTCATACTCATCTAGCAGAAGCAGATGAGTCTGGCACCAACCTTATACGAACAACTTATGTCGTCTTCAAAACCTACTCCAGAATTTCTTCTGCTATTGTTGCCAAACACCTGATGTACATTATATGTTGGCAGCTGCCCTTGTATAAGGCATGCCTTGTTTGGTGATAAAGTTAAAGTTGAAGAGACAATCAACATGCCCTATTCTGTCTTGTTTGCAAGACACACATCTTTCAAATCAGTACAATGGAAGCTTATTACGGAAAAAAGAATTTCATCCATATCAAAAACAACCACAGCAGACAACACCCTGTCATCCTCAAAGCTCAGCAAGAAAGGTCTAAATCTGATCATTCAAATCAGTAGTCACCTTTTTGACTATATAATCTTCTACCACATCCACAGAATGCCTACAGAAAAATATATCCTGCCCTTCCTTTAGAGGCTAGGTGGTTTCACTGCAGTTGTATCAGAAAGTAAAACTGGAAGATGGCCATGCCAGGCAGGCTACTCATTGTGATGTTAACATTTAAGCTCTTCTGTCCTCACAGGCTGGCAGCTGTCATAAAACATTAGAGGGAATCAATAAGAACAAAATATAGGTTTTAGGATTTATTAAATGTGCATCGTAGAATGTGTTCAATTACAGTAAAATGAAGATGAAATTAGACTTACCTGCTAATTTGCTTTCCTCAAATACCTCCAGTCCAGTCCCGACAAGTGGGCTGTCTCCCCCTACCAGCAGCTGGAGGCTCAGCATGCTCAAACCTTGGTGATGTCATCCCATATAGGCTACGAGTACCACCCACCAAGGCCAACATCCTATTGCCCAAGCCGCTATACACTAACCCACGAGAAACCAAAATAACAAAAACCCAGGGGCTTTAAGGAACACCACCTACCCCATAAAATCCAAACCAAAAAATCTAGGTCCCACAAAGATCAAAATCCCTGAAGAAAAACTAAATGTTTTGTCGGACAATGATCATCAGATAAGGACATTCCCTATCTGAAAATTGCATCCCTTTTAATCATTTGCAGTAAAGCATAGTTACTCACCTGTAACAGGTGATCTCCGGGAACAGCAGGAATTTAGTCTTCACATATGGGTATCGTCGGTACCGACGGAGCCTGCGCGGGAACGCTCCCCAGCGTCCAATTAGAAAGCCTTTGGGAGCATCCCACAGCGCCTGCGTGCTGCCTTCCCAACTTTCCCAACTGCCTCTCTCCAGTTGAGTTTTAAAGCTGAGACAAAGAGAGAGAGAGGGAAAGAGAAAGAGATAGAGAGATACAACTCCTAAGGGAGGTGGGTGGGTTCTGAAGACTAAATTCCTGCTGTTCCCGGAGATCACCTGTTACAGGTGAGTAACTATGCTATCTCCAGGAACAAGCAGGAATGTAGTCATCACATATGGGGTCTCCCTAGCTTTAGATGCCAGGGAGAAACCCTAGAAGTTGTGTGTCCCTGAGAAAGGGCTCCACTTCCCCCCCATGGATCTCTGGCATCCTACCAGGGATGGTGGGTAGGAGTTGATTAGGTCTGGAACAGGTGTTGGAGAACAGCCTGACCAAACAAGGCATCCCGGCGGGAGTCCTTGTCCAAGCAGTAATGGGCTGTGAAGTTATGAACCAAGGCCCAGGTAGCTGCTCGACAGATATCGTCGATAGACACAGAGTGTCGATGCGTCATTGAAGCTGCCATGGCTCTCACATTGTGAACTGTGACATGGCCCTCCAGAGAAAGGTTCTTACTCTGATAGGCGAAGGAAATACACTGAGCGATCCAGTTAGACAGTGTTCTCTTGGAGACTGGAAGTCCCAAATGAGAAGGATCAAAAGCAACAAAGAGTTGAGAGGACTTTCTATGTTGCTGTGTTCTTTGTAAGTAAAAGGCTAAAGCTCTTTTACAGTCCAACATATGAAGATTCCTTTCTGCATTTGATGCATGAGGCCTTGGAAAGAACACAGGTAGGTAGACCGCTTGGTTGAGATGAAAAGGCGAGACCACCTTTGGCATAAAGTGTGGATGAGTCCTAAGGACTACCTTGTCATGATGGAACCTTGTATAAGGTGGATCAGCCACTAGTGCCTGCAACTCACTGATGCGACGTGCTGATGTGATTGCAATAAGAAAGATAACCTTCCAAGAAAGGAATTTCAAGGAGGTAGTAGCTACCGGTTCAAAAGGTGGCTTCATAAGCTGACCAAGAACCAAGTTTAAGTCCCATGCCACAGGTGGTGGCCTAGTGGGAGGCTTAGTTAGCATAAGGCGTCTCATAAATCTAGCTATAAGAGGATGAGAGGAAATAGGTTGTCCATTCAGAGGTTTGAAGGAAGCTGCAATAGCACTCAAATGGACTCTTACTGAGTTAGTCTTAAGTCCTGCATTGGATAAATGAAGGAGATACTCAAGTAATGCTTCCAGAGGTATCGCAAGGGGGTTAAGACCCTTCTGCGAGCACCATATGGTAAACCTCTTCCACTTAAAAGCATACGAGTGTCTTGTGGAAGGCTTCCTGGAAGCATAAAGGACATCCTTACTTGCTGAGAGAGGTGAAGATCATGAAGATCTAGGCCTTCAGCAACTAAGCTCTGAGATGCAGAGACTGGGGATTGGGATGCCATAACATTCCGTCCTCCTGTGACAGGAGATCTGGAGCAGATCCTAACTGCAGGGAGGGAGCTTGAGAGAGATGTAGAAGCAGAGGGTACCACACTTGCCATGGCCAATGTGGAACTATGAGAATCATATGCCCTCTCTCTCTGAAGCTTGAACTGGGTTTTGGGAATTAGGGGAATGGGTGGAAAGGCATAAAGGAAGTCTTGCCTCCAGTGAAGGAGGAAAGCATCCCTGGCCTGAAAGCCCTGAGCCGGAATCCTGGAACAGAACCGGGGAAGTTTGGCATTCAACGGACTTGCAAAAAGGTCTATGTCCGGGGTTCCCCAAATTTGAAAAATCTTGGCCACCTGGTCTGCATGTAGAGACCATTCGTGTGGAAGCAGAACTCGACTGAGTCTGTCTGCCCAAGAGTTTTGTATGCCTGGAAGATACACTGCCAGGAGATGAATCTGATGCTCTCTGGCGAGGGCCCATAGTCACAAAGCTTCGTTGCAAAGCGACAGAGAGCCTGTTCCCCCCTGCTTGTTCACGTAGAACATGGCTACCTGATTTGTCCGTATGAATGAGGACCGTCTTGTAGCTGAGCAGGGTGTGGAACACTCAAAGAGCAACGAAGATTGCTCTGAGCTCTAAGAGATTGATATGTAGATGAGTTTCCTGTGGAGTCCAAGTGCCTTGGGTGCAGAGGTCTTGCAGATGAGCTCCCCAACCCATTGGTGAAGCATCTGTTGTGAGAGTTGCTTGGGGTAAAGGCTGTTGAAATGGGGACCCCAGCAACAGGTTCTGAGCGGACGGCCACCATTGGAGAGACAAAATAATGTGATTTGTGTTTGCTATTTTGTCTGACAGGCACCCTGATACCTGAGTCCATTGAGTGGATAAAGTCCACTGGGCTGCTCTCATATGGAGGCGAGCATAAGGGAGCACATGCACTGTAGATGCCACGTGGCCCAGTAGTTGTAACATCTCTCGAGCAGTGAGATGAGGTTTTAGCACTGCTTGAGAACTAACTGCACTATGCGAAGGCAACGGGACTGAGGAAGATAGGCCCTTGCTTTTTTGGTATCCAGCAAAGCTCCTATGAACTCTAGAGACTGAGTGGGAGTTAGACTGGATTTTGGGATGTTTATGACCAGACCCAAATACTGAAGGATACGCATTGTGCAAGATAGGGAAGTCCTGGCCTCTGACTCTGATGGGGCTCGAATGAGCCAGTCGTCTAAGTAAGGGAAGACAAATATCCCTAGAGTGCGGAGAAATGCTGTTAGCACAGCCATGCATTTCGTGAACACTCTTGGTGCTGAGGCCTGGCCAAAAGGAAGCACCCTGTATTGGTAGTGCTTTCCTTGAAAAAGGAACCGAAGGAACTTTCTGTGGGTTGGATGGATGAGAACATGAGTGTATGCATCCTTGAGATCTAGAGAATAAAGCCAATCCTGACTCTGAAGGTATGGCAGCAGAGTTCCCAGAGAAATCTTGAATTTCTCCTTGAACAGGAATTTGTTCAGTTCTCTGAGATCTAAAATAGGTCTGTGTCCCCCTGTTTTCTTTGGGATAAGGAAATAGGGGGAGTAAAACCCTGTACCTTGTTGAGGAATGGGTACTTCTTCTATTGCCCCCTGGGCAAGAAGCATGGTGATCTCTTGATCTAATAGGTTGACGAGAGACGTCTGAGAATTGAACTGTCTTACCATTGTGGGAGAGGGCATGTTCAAAAATGGAGCTTGTACCCCTCTTTTATGATGGAGTGTGTCCAATGTTCTGCTGTTATCTGGCCCCATCTGGGGGCAAAGTGACACAACCTTCCTGGAATGGTGGAAGGCTCTGGTCCATTGACAGCCAGGAAGGCTAAGTTCTCTAGATGAAAGTCAAAGGCCTTGTAGAGGCTGAGACTGCTGAGACGGTTGAGGCTTAGCAGTCTTTGCTTTCCTTTGTTTGGGTGGTTGCTGACTTTTCCGGACAGGTTGACCTTCAGAGCGTCCCTGCTGGGAGAAAGCAGAATAAAACCTTTTATTTTTGGAAAAGAATGTTTTTTTGAAAGATTTCTTTCTTGCAGGATCAGCTGTGGCCTTGGATAATCTATCTAAGGCGGAGTTGTCAGCATCCAACTCATTGGCTTTTTCTTGCCAATCTTTGCCAAACAGGTTCTCACCAGTACAAGGAATATTGCTCAGTTTGTCTTGTACCCAGAGCTCCAAATCAGATGCCTAAAGCCAGGCAATTCTATGTGCACCTATGGCAATGGCAGAGGTTCTGCTTATGCACTCAAAACAATCAAAAGCTGCACAGTTGACAAATTTAGAAACATCCTGGGCATGTTTGACCAGTGTGAGAAAATCCTGCCTTCTGTCCTCAGGAAGAAGAGGGCTAAAAAACCTCTAAATCTCCTGTGACTTCTTTCAGGAACATTCCCATATATAAAATATAGGAACTGATCCTGGCAGAAAGCATGGAAGCCTGGAAAGTACGACGTCCAAAGGCATCCAAAGTTCTGCACTCACATCCTGGAGGATTAGAGGCATGCCTCTTTGCACTCCTGATCCTTCTCATAGCTGATTCCACTACAATAGAGTGGCGAGGAAGCTGAATCTTCTGGAAACCAGGACAAGGAGGAACTCGATACATAGTATCCAGTCTACGTGAGTGAAGAGAGGTGGTAAGAGGCGTCTCCCACATTCTTAGCATGAGATCATGCAAGATCTCATCGATGGGTAAAGTAGCTGCCCTTCTTAGGAGCTTTGGGATATTGTAAAATTTTCAACTCCTTTGCTCTGGGGCTCTGATTCAGGAGCCACAGTAATGGACAGACCTCGAGCCACCTCCCCGATGAAGTCCTGAAAGGAAATATCCTTTGGAGGAGACATCCTGCGCTTAGGGGAGGAAGGCTCCTCTGGGAGAAGTATTCCCGTATCGACAGAACTGTCAGAATCCTCAGATTCTTCTGAGGACTCGAAGTACCTTCTGTCCGGATGCTCTTGAAGAGCCCAATACCCGTACCGACCGAAGTCGGTACCGGGGGTAATCGGTACCGGTGTATCGGTACCGGAGAGCATCGCATGACTGGGTGCCAGCCATGTGGACACCGATGTCGATGCTGTCGGTACCGGTGCCGGAGTTGGTGCCGGTACAACTGTCTGACGCGGTTCCGAGGGTGTCGATGCTGCAAGGAGAGCCGCCAGACTGCGTTCAATAGCCAGGAACCTCTGGTCTATCGACGCTGCCGATGCCTGGATGTCGGTACCGGAGAAAACAGTGGTACCCCAGAGCCTGGCACCAGTAGTTCTGCCGAGATTGAGGCCTCGAGAACGTCCTGGAGCCCCGATAATGCTTTTGAAGCCGAAGCCTCCCGCCGGGGAAATTTTGCCGGTGCAGAATCCTCAAGGGCAACGCCAGAGGCATCTCGATGCTTAGAAGGAGATCTACCCTTTGAGGACCGGCTAGACTTATATTTAGTTACCTGAGATCCACGGGAGGAAGAGGAAGCCCTGGAAGACGTCGATGCAACCGAGGCTGCATTGGAGGGAAACAGGGTACTGAGCTTAGCAGCTCGGTTCTGCCGACCTCTTTTGGACATCATGGCACAGGCCATACATTCCGTGATGGAGTGGTCAGGACCTAAACATTTAAGACACCACTCATGGGTGTCGGTGATGGAGATGGTACCACCACACTTGGTGCACTTTTTGAAACCCGAAGCGGATTTTTCCATTGTGGAGAAATTTTGGGCCTAAGCCCCAAAATGGCGCGTGCACCTGGAAAAAAGTACTAAATATTATTATTTTTTTTTTTTCCTAAAAGAAAAGAAAGAAAGAAAGAAGAACCAGCGGTACCGGTAAAGCGTTGAGGAAGGCAGACGCGACCACAAAAAAGAAGGGCAAAAAGGAAAGATTTTCTGCGGTGACAGGAACGACGACCTGCTGGCTCCGCAGAAAATGAAGAACTGGAGAGAGGCAGTTGGGAAAGGTGGGAAGGCAGCACGCAGGCGCTGTGGGATGCTCCCAAAAGCTTTCTAATTGGACGCTGGGGAGCGTTCCCGCATAGGCTCCGTCGGTACCGACGATACCCATATGTGAAGACTACATTCCTGCTTGTTCCTGGAGATAACGTTATAGAAAATCACATTTAACTGGCATAATGGAGTCCATGCAAATGGGTAAACGTCAGTCCTGTGTTTTGGGCAAAACCTTTGTCCACCCTGCTTCTTTATCACCATAGCTGCACTCCATAATATAGCCTAAACCACAGGGAAGGAATTTAAATCCACAGCATCTGACATCACCTAACCGCGTGTTTACTGCTGAACCGACCAAGGACAGAAAACAACTCTGTAGACGCCACCTGGCCAACATCCTCAGCGAATCAAAATAGGCTATGCCATTCTAACTCCATTCGGAATGACAGAGTTTAAATTAAAAATCCATCGCTGTTCTTTAAACTGTACCCACTTTATAGAAAACCAGTGCAAAGAAATACTCTTTTAGATTATTCTAGCTTTCATCCCCCAGCCCTAAAGAGAGGTCTGCCTTATGGGCAGTTTTTGCGTCTACGGCATATTTGTAGTTCCATTCAAGAATTTGAACATCATGCTCAAGATCTGAAGTTAAGGCTGTTACATAGAGGTTATCCTTCAACCATAGTGAAACAAGCCCTGACAAGGGCACGCTACACACATAGAGAGTGGTTAAGAGATTCTGGTAATAAACAGATTGAGGTCTATTTCATAACAGGCATATTACCTTACATGTCTAATATTCCTAAAATTAGAACCATTCTTAAAAAACATTGGCATGTTTTGGCTCTTCATTCTTGCTTTCAGAAGCCATTACGGATAGCCTATACTAGGGGCTTGAACATTGGTAACCTGCTAAGTAATGCACAAGTTGGATCAGTACGAATTTCAGAAGATTCCCCAAGAGGTCATTTTGCATGCTCTAAGGGTTTATCTTGTGACCTCTGTCAGCGGACCATAGAAGGTATGGAATGGTCCATTCCTAATTCTACTATAAAGCAGACATCTAAATGGTTAACTACCTGTTCTACAACTTATGCAGTTTATATATTGGTTTGCCCCTGTATAAAGGTATATGTTGGACGGACTATTCGAAAAGTAAAACTTCTTTTACAGGAGCATGCCTCACGAATACGAAATGCAGTAAGTTCGGCCCCTGTAGTTCAACATTGTATGGATTTTAATCATTCATTTTCAGATTTTCAATGGCGAATCATAGATCATGTTCCTGAAAATCCTAGAGGAGGGGATAGAGAGCAACGTCTTCAATGGCTGGAACAGAGCTGGATTTTCCGGATTGGCTCTTTAGAACCGAAGGGGCTGAATTTAGAATTGGATTGGATGAGTCTATTATGAGGTCACAGTAGTGGGCTGATAGAGGATTTAAGAACTTCTCGCTGTTCCTTTTGAATTTGATCAGCAAGTGCGACTGAAACAATGGGAGTGTCCAGTCTGAATGGGAGATGAACTGCATTATTTCTCTCTATAATGAACCGAAAGAACAAGAAATTTTCGGAGAAATGGCAGGAAGCTGAAACCCCAAAGGCTGGATACATTAATCAGATGAGTACAAGAGATAGCAGATTTTTAAGCGTTGAGACAGGGCCGGAAAAGAGAGTGTGGCTCTAAACGCAGTGCTCTGTTTGTTAAGATCTGCAGTGTGGAACTTTAAATAGGATTGTGACTGATGTAGCATTATATTTGATTGCGATTACCTCACAGCATTTTATACGGTGGTTAGATTACCATAAAAGTGATTAAAAGGGAAGTTACGCTTCGAGAGGGAGTAATCTCTCATGGCAAAAACTTCCGACAAAAAAATAGAACAAAGAAGAAGAAAATAGAACAAACAATAATATAGAGAAGTATCGGTCACTTTGATTCACTCAATAGGTAGGGTATGGATGTAGATTAGAGTGAAGGGTTAGAGTTTATGTAGTTCTTTAAACTGTAAGCAAGATAACCTGCTGCCTCTATGCACCAAAGGGGGGATCCGATCCAGTACTCTCCAAGAAAACTGGGAAAATGCATAATCAAACTGAATAACATATTGTACAATAGGAGCTGTCATTGTTTTTGTGCAAATCGGTGAGACATGTTCTGCCAATCTTAACCGAAAAGGGTGTGTAGTGCGGCCCACATATTTTAAGCCACAAGGGCAAATTAACAAATAAACCACATACACTGTA
Source organism: Ichthyophis bannanicus (assembly GCA_033557465.1). Lineage (NCBI taxonomy): Eukaryota > Metazoa > Chordata > Amphibia > Gymnophiona > Ichthyophiidae > Ichthyophis > Ichthyophis bannanicus. The sequence goes on along the minus strand of CM066031.1, from coordinate 1,577,668,109 downwards.
TCACAAGTAGTAAAGTGGTTTAAATGCCATAACTTATTAGATGCCAGATCCATCCAGGTGGGTCCCTCCAGAGTATCAGAGCAGTATGTACACTGTCCGCAAGGGGACTGTCCAACCTTCTCTGTAGTACTTACAGGAGAAGAAACAGCCCGTACCAACCAATCCCGCAAATTTTTCCCGCAGGTAAAAGCCACACAAAGCTGCTTCTGAAAGCAGGAATGCAGACTCAGCATATGCCAATGTTTTTGAAGAATTGACCGCACTGCCAAAGCTCTGTTGTTAAAAGGCAAAATCCCAACCAAGGTGTCCTCTTGGAGCTGCTGGGAAATATGTTTTGGGCGATCTCTATCATGAGGAATCAACAACCATTTTCAGTGATTGCACAGTGCATGTTTGTAAGCTCTTTGAACAACAGATCTTGGATAGCCCCGAGAAAGTAGACGCTCACACAACTCATAGGCATGAGTCTTAAAATCATCCAAAGATGTACAAATGCGCCTTATATGTAGAAATTGACCAAATGGAAGAGCACATTTCAAAGAGGGAGGAGAGTATTCCGCTGTACTGGCTTCCAAAATAAAGAAGTTGATATGCTGTTATTAGCAAGTTTAACCAATACATCCAAGAACTCAATTGAGTGCATGTCAGACTTCACTGTAAATTTAATATTATGGACCGCGTCATTCAGCCAGTCCACAAAGTTCTGTAAACTAGTTGCTCCTCCTGTTCATAACAAAAAGATGTCATCTAAAAAACGTTTCCATAATAAAAACTTCCTGAAACCATTCGGAGGAATTTCCTGAAACCATTCGGAGGAATAGACAAAACAGTCTTCAAAGTGAGCCATGCATAAAGTGGCATGGACTCCATTATGCCAGTTAAGTGTGGTTTTCTATAACGTTTTACTGCAAATGATTAAAAAGGATGCGATTTTCAGATAGGGCATGTCCTTATCTAACGATCATTGTTGAACAAAAAAAATTTTGTTTTTCTTCAGGGATTTTGGTCTTTGTGGGACATATCTTTTTTGGCTTGAATACACTAACCCGCGGCATTCCCGACGGACTCTATTGCAAAGCAAGATACCAGAGCGCCATCAACTGAACAATGGCCGAGAAAAATTGTATTGCTAAAGTTGCCCCTATTACAGCTTCTGCCTCCGTCCAGACAGAACATAAGATATGCCATACTGGGTAAGACCAAGGTCCATCAAGCCCAGTATCCTGTTTCCAACAGTGGCCAATCAGAGATCACAATGCCAGTTGAAGGACTGGTTCCATGTGCAGGATGCCTAAATGCAGAGGCTCTCAGGAAAGAAGTGGAGGAGCTCAGGGAAGAGGTTGTGAGGCTGAGAAGCATTCAAGACAATGAGAAGTACGTTGATGAGATTCTTCTTGAAATATCCAAGCTCTCTGACAGAGCTGAAGATGGGAGACTACAGAAGGAAGACAGTTGGCCAGTTGTCACCACAGCCTGCAGTATCAACACTCCAACTCCTCCAGCCCTTGAACTGAAGAACCAGTATGCAGTCCTGGAAGTGGAGGAGGTGGAAGCATCTAAGGAAAGGGAAGAACCACAGCTTGAGCACACCAAAGTTCCAGAATCAATCACCACAAGGAAGTGAAGGATAGTCATGGTTGGTGACTCTCTTCTGAAGAGTACTGAGGAATCCATCTGCTGATCAGATTTGATGTCCAGAAGGGTGCGCTGTCTGCCAGGTGCCAAAATCCGAGATGTTATGAGAGTTTGCCAGGACTCATCAAGCCTGCTGATTATCTGATGTTGCTCATCTATGTCGGCACAAATTATACTGCTTGGTATCCCTCCGAGAATATCAAAAGTGACCTCATGACTCTGTGACAGAGAGTGAAACAGATAGGTGCGCAGATGGTGCTCTCGTCAATCCTCCCTGTTGAGAGTAAAGGCTGAGAAGCTCACTTCATGGAGATGAATGCATGGCTGCGTGGATGGTGTCGAGAGCGTTTTGGTTTCCTGGACCATAGGATGATGTTTCAAGAGCTGCAGAGCAGAGATGGTGTCCACTGTCCAAGAAGGGTCGAAGTGTCTTCAGCAGCAGAATGAATAACCTACTGAAGAGGGCTTTAACTTTAAACTAGATTTGTTGGGGATGGGTGAAAACAGCCTTCAGTTAAGTGAAACATTAAATACCTCTTTAGAAATGGATATTAGGAGCAACATCTGGAAAGCGGCGAGTATAAAAGCCCAAAGCATGGAGTGGAGGAGTGGCCTAGTGGTTGGGGCAAGGTACTTCAGGCCGGAAGGTCAGGGGTTCAAATCCCACTAGAGGACAGCAACCTTGGGCCGGAAGGACTGGGGTTTCTAGTCCCACAGGTGCTCCTTGTGGTCTTGGGCAAGCCACTTAACCCTCCATAGCCCATGTTCCCTGTAAAATAGTTATCTCCAAGTTATAATGCCCTGTTCAATGTAATTTCAGTTTGTTCAATGTAAACCACACTGATGCAGAATAGCGTGGTATATAAGAGAAAGTAAATAAATAAATAAATAAATAAAATAAGAACTCAGATATTGAGGCTTTAATGGAAGAGGCTGACTTGGATTTAGTGGCTGTTACGGAGACATGGTTCACAGACAACCATGACTGGAATGTAATTATACTGAGCTATACTTTATTCAGGAAAGACAGGATAGGAAGAAGGGGACATAGTGTGACACTGTATGCAAAAAAATAATATTAAAGCTATAGAATTGCAGGGCTTAAAAGGAAGCGAAGAGGCACTGTGGATTAAACTAGAAAGAGGAAAAGGGAAAATCCATTTGCATTGGAGTTACATACAGATTCCCCTCACAGGGCATAGAAGTGGATAAAGATTTCATAGAAGACATACACTATATTGCTATGAAAGGAGAAGTGCTAGTGAGAGGTGATTTCAATATGCCAGATGTGGAGTGGCACATCCCTGCTGCGGTGTCATCTAAAAGTAAGGAGATCCTGGATTCTTTACAGGGAGAACCATTTAGGTAACTGATAACAGAACCCACAAGTGATGGGGCCATACTGGACTTAGTGCTTCTGATGTTACAGTGGGAGATCAGCTTGCATCCAGTGATCACCAGATGGGTCTTCAGTATTAGGACAAGAGCTGATAAAATCCATTCAAAAGAGAGGGTCTTAGACTTTAGGAAATCTAACTTTGCCAAGATGGGACAATATCTCACAGAGTTGTTATTGGGATGCGAACAGCTGGAGGATGTATTAAAACAGTGGGCAAAACTGAAAGGGGATATTTTAAGGACAACAAACCTTTTTGTTAGAAAGGTAAATAAATGTAAAAGGAAAAGGAGGCCGCTATGGTTCTCAAAAGAAGTAGTTGAAAAGGTGAAGAAAAAGAGGGAGGTCTTCATGAAATACAAGAGATCACAGAGAGAGAAAGACAGGCATCTACATTTGGAAAAACAGAGAAGCTAGCAAAGTAGTCAGAAAAGCAAAAGTACAAAAAGAAGAAGAAATAGCCAATGCAATAAAATGGGGGGGGGGGGGAATAATGCATTTTTCAGATATGTTAATGAGAAGAGGAAGGGCAAAAGTGGTATTGTCAGACTCAAGGTGAAGGGGAGGAATATGCAGAAACTGATGAGGATAAAGCAGAGCTGCTTCGCTAATATTTCTGTTCTGTGTTCACAGATGAAGGGCCAGGAGCAGGACCTCAGAAAATACCCACAAACAGGAAAAAAAGTGAAAGGGATTTCAAACGATTTTCAGAAGACTGTGTTCATGAAGAACTAGCTAAACTAAAAGTAGACAACACCATAGGTCCAGATGGGATACATCTAAGAACACAGAGGGAACTTTGGGACATTCCAACTGCTCCTGTTTTACCTTTTCAATTCCTCTTTGGAGTCTGAAGTGGTGCCAGAGGACTGGAGAAAGGCACATGAGGGTCCCTTTACACAAAAGCGGACATAAGGATGACAATGAGAACTACAGGCTGGTTAGTCTAACCTCTGTGGTTAGTAAATTGTTAAAAGGGCTACTAAAAGAGAGAATACTGAGGTTCAGGAGTCAAATGGATTGCAGGATTCGAGGCACCATGGATTCACCAGAGGCAGGTCTTGTCAGACAAATCAGATTGATTTCTTTGACTGGGTGACCAGGGAGTTGGAGCGAGAGAGAGCCCTAGATGTGGTGTATCTAGATTTCAGTAAAGCCTTTGACACTGTTCCACACAGGCGACTTATAAACATACTGAGCACCCCAGGAATGGACCCTAAAGTACTGATTGGGTTAGGAACTGATTGAGTGGGAGGTGACGAAGGGTAGACACGTAAATGGAGCTCACTCTGAGGAGGTTACTAGTGGTGTGCCACAGGTATGTCTTGTGCCAATTCTTTGAACATTTGTTAGTGATACTGCGGAAGGTCTGTCGGGTAAGGTTTGTTTGCAGATGACAACAAAATCTGCAAAGAGTAGACACCCTGGAAGGTGTAGATAACATATGGAGGGATCCAACTAAGTTTGAAGAATGGTCTAGAATTTGGCAGCTGAAATTTAATGCTAAAAAATGCAGGTTCATGCATTTGGGCTGCAAAAAAAAAAAAAAGTACTTCTGTCAATGAGAGACGAGTGGGACCTGGGCGTAATTGTGTCTGACGATCTTAAAGTAGCTAAACAGGTAGAAAAGGCGACTGCAAAAGCCAGAAGGATGCTTGGGTGTATAGAGAGAAGAATGATCAGCAGAATAAAGGAGGTGATAATGCCTTTGTATAAGTCTCTAGTGCGACCTTACTTGGAGTATTGTGTACAATTCTGGAGACTGCACATTCAAAAGGATATAAGCAGGTTGGAGTGATAGGGGAAAAAATAAAGCTTAAAGTGTGTAGCAGGACTAAGAGGCCCACAGGGGAAAATAGGAATCCTGTATATATCTATATTGCTGTGCTAAGACAAATTGATTGTTCTACACGGAGACGACTAACATCTGAAGTTACTGATAAGCTGTGGTGGGCCTCAGGGGATGAGTTGATGATGTATGTATATGTTTCTGTTAATGTATAAAAGACAGACAGCCCCTCTAACCTGTGGAATAAACGTACTTACTACTTATGTGCGAGTATGTGTGTTTGTTCCCCTGGAATTCCAGACAGAGAAGGTAAGGTGATTCCTCAGCCCAGAGGATTAACGAATGTCCCGAGGGTAAGTGGTAAATAGTGCTGGGAAAGGAAAAACCCACACTAACAATTTGGTGTCAGAGTGAGGATTTCCCTGCTGCATTGGGATTTCCAGACTTTCTAAATGGACGTCGCTTTGGTAGCTCGTCTCGGGAATGCGGCTTTGGTAGCGCTATGCATAACATGCGCTTTGGTAGCGCTATGCATAACAGGGACAGCCTGCTGGGCCTGTGGTAATACCCTTTTCCTTCTCTGTGGCTTGTGTGATTGTGTGAGCTTGGCAAGACCCCCCTGCCTCAGCCTGAAGCTAGTGACGGTTGTTGGCAGAAAGCAAGTGGCCAAGCGTGCGATTGTTGGATATTAATTAGAGGATGGGGGGTCCCAAGGTAAGGGGACCGCTCCAGAATCCACGGAAGTGCGTGCGCAGCCAAATGTTGTGCTAAGGTTTAAAACTGCAGCTAAGAAGGCATCCTATTCTCGCCGTACCCCGGTCCCTCCCAGTGCACCCCCGGCAGATGGGGGAGACGCCGAAGGAATATGTAGACAGAGTGGCAGGGGGTTATTATACTGATCCCTGGGTGGATAATATGGTGGGGTGGACAGAAGGTTTGCATAACTGAAATCCTTTTCCCAGGGAGGGTAGCTTCTCTGCCTGGCATTTAGATATGATTTGGGGATTGTGTCTGGGGGATAAGAAAGCTTTTCCCTTTTATTCCGGAGGCCCGAAATGGCCAAAATCTTATATGAAGGAATGTGGTACTGTATGGATACAACTGGCTCCTTATTATAATGGTCAGCACCTACCAGTGCTTAAATCGCCCCAGGAACTGCCTCCGAAATCGCCCCAACCCAAGGGGTCCTGCTCCCGGGTGCCCACGGCCCCTCCGCCGTATCAGCCCATTTACCCCTCCCTGGTTGGATCGGCTGCCGTTGTAAAGCCAGCCAGAGACTCTGATTCATTAGAGGACATTGTTCTGGCGGCAGCTGCTTCTACCGTGCACCTCCCGGTAGTAATGGCGGGGCATGCCCCCACCCACCGGGAATTACCTATAGATAAAATGTTTCGGCAGATATGTGCCACTTATGAGGCTGTGCGTGGCAAGGGGGAGGAGCCTGCCGGTTCCCGTCCACTGCCTACCTTCTCCTGCCCTACCTTCTCACTCAAGCCCATGCTTGACTGAATCTGGGCCCACCCCTGCTGGATGGGACGCGTCCAGGGACAACATGTATCGCCAATTGTATAAGACATCTCCGGAGGTCTCTACGGGGAGTTTGGGGACGCGAGCGGGGGCCGGAGGGTCCTCTGCTGCTTCCCCTTCCGTCCCTTTTGCCTCACCGGAGTCCCTTATTACCCCCTCTAATTCCCCCCTTCCGATGCCTTCATCCGAAGATCGGGGGGGGGGGGGGAACAGGAACAGAGTAGGGCTAGGGCTCATAGGGATGGGCTTAGCCCTCATAACCCCTTTCATAAGCTGGATTCAAATGACGTGAGAACTTCTAATAGTGATAGAGTGACAGGAGACCCTACCTTTAAGGGCCATATATACACCCAGTACCCTTTTCTAACTATTGGTAACCAGCTTGTTGTTAAGCCCCTGGATCCCGCCATCCTTTCTTCTATCTTACAGCATGCCCCGAACCCCATGAAAACGCCAGCTGCCTCTGTGCACTACTTACAACGTAGGACTCGTGGTTTGCAGTGCACGGCGCAGGACTACTGCCTCATTATTGAGGGTGTCCTGGGGTATGATGAAGAAACCCCATTTGATTTTTCAAAAGTCACTGGCGAATCCTTAAGAGACGCCGGATGATTCTAATTATCCCCTCCGATATCCCAAGGTGATAAAAAAAGATGTGCGATGAAGTGTTAGAAGAGTTTGAGCGTTTATTTGGGGCAAAACAGAATCTTGCTGCATCTATTGCATGCGTGCAGGAACCAGGGGAAGGAGTTTCACAGTTTGTGCGAAGGTTTCGTACGTGTTGGAAGGAGGCGGCAGGTTTATCACAAGGAAAGCCTGATGGCTTCGATGTATATTCAGACGCTGTTTGGGGCTATGCGCCCCATAGTGACTGTAGCATGTAAGCGAATGATAGAAGCTTGGTTTAACATGACTCCGGCAGAATTAGAGACAGTAATATTAATGAAGGAAGCGGCGGGATGCTTTGCAGATATGGATGTTAAGAAAGGTAAAATTTCTCATGCTTGGCAGCAGGATATTGGTTGCCAGCAATCCTACACCAGGGGATATCAACCCCCGGGGCCTCAGTGGTCACAATCTCTGGGGTGGAGGGGACAGCGGGGCCGGTTTCGAGGCGGGCGGGGTGGTGGAAGAGGAGTAGGGCAGGGAATATCTAGGAATCAGATTTGTTTTCATTGTAAGCAACAAGGACATTGGAAAAATGAGTGCCCTCACATGGCAGGTAGCGGCCCTGTGCCGACTCAGGGGGGGTGGGGGCCTTGCCCCCTCTCGCGACGCCATCGGCACCACTCCCTCCCCATCTAGTAGCCCCACAACCCCTGTTATCCCTATTACATGGCAACAGCCCCCGCAACGCCCATAAGGATGCCCTAAGCCAACGGTTCCGATCTGGGTTCAGTTAACGGGTGGATGGAAGGAACTCCCTTGTTGTATGTTGTGCATTAATGGCCAGCAAGTCTCCTTTGTAATTGATACGGGAGCGACTTGCTCTACGTTGCATGCCTCTGTTTGTAGACAACCCTTAACGCCAGGTCCGGCCTCAGTTGGGATAAATGGAACCTCTACCCCCACATGGATTACACCCCCGTTGTCTGTCTCCACGCTTGGTAACAATACTGTTCTGTTTACACATTCATTTACGATTATTCCCTCCTGTCCACTGAGTCTCCTGGGGCGGGACCTGTTGTGTCGCTTAGAAACAGTAACTATTAGTAATTCAGATGGCTCTTTTGCCTTGCACTCTCCTTTTTTATTAAATATGATTTCTACAGAGGCGCATGGGTTGTCTAAGGTTCCTCCTAAACTCTAGGCCACCTCCTCAACTGACGCCGGGTTGGTCCCCTGTACACCATACGTAGCACGTTTGAAGGATCCTCAAGCTGTCATCTATATTCGACAGTACCCTTTGTCTGGCCCTAAGGAAAATGCTTTGCAGTCCATGATACAGGATTTTGTTGCAGCAGGTATTGTAGTTCCTACTTTTTCTCCTTTTAATACTCCCGTGAATCCCATCCCTAAGGGGGATGGGTTCCGTTTTACCCAGGATTTACGGGCCGTAAATCAGCTTGTTGTCCCACTGGCACCGGTGATGCCCGATATTGCCGGGCTACTTACTCTTATTCCTACAGAAGCCAAATACTTCACGGTTATTGATTTAGCTAATGCCTTTTTGAGTATTCCACTAGATCCCATCACGCAGCCTCTTATGGCTTTCACACATGCAGGCAAACAATATACCTGGACTCGCCTGCCGCAGGGATACATTGATTCCTCGGCGGCGTATTCTCTTGTCCTTAAAGCATCAATTGAAATGTGGCATCCGCCTTGTTCCTCCACCCTTCTCCAGTATATGGATGATTTGTTATGTTCTGAAACAATAACAGAATGTGAAAATGACTCTGTATCCTTGCTCTGAGATCTAGCCTCCCATGGACATAACGCTTCTTTAAAAAAGCTCCAGTGGTGTTGTGAGCGTGTTACCTACTTGGGGTTTGTGCTGTCCCCTGGAAACCGGGCGCTCTCTCCCACCCAAGTACAGGCAATTATAAAATTATCTCCTCCAACAACAGTGACACAAATGCTGGCTTTCCTTGGATTAGTATCCTTCTGTCGGACTTGGATCCTGGACTGTGCTTATTGGGATTCCATTTTGCGAAGGGCTACTTTGCAGTTACCAGGCTCTGCATCTATTGAATGGACCGAAGAAATGCTTTCTGCATTTGCTACTTTGAAAAAGCTGCTTATCTCGGCTCCTACACTTGGACTACCCGACTATGGGAAAATGTTTTACTTATATGTAAGGGAAGAGGGAGGAACTATGGCAGCTATTTTGGCTCAAGACCACGGGGGGGGGGGGGGGGGGGGAATGTGCCCAGTCGCATATTTATCGAAAAAATTTCCCCTTCAGGTACAGGGTATGCCTGCATGTTTGCGAGCCCTGGCGGCTTCAGCTATTGCCGTACAGATGACTATCCCGATTATCCTGTCTCATGAGACTATTCTGTTTTCTAACCATTCTGTTTTGAATGTGTTAAAGAACCTCACTACGCAAAACATGACAGCCCAGCGCCTTAGTGAGTATAAGATAATTTTAACAACTACTGAAGGGTTGTTGGTTAAACAGCAATCCGCTGCCTTTACCCCGATGCTGGCCTTGCAGGCCTTAATGCGCCCAGTAGATGATTCCGAGTTACCCCAAGAAGAACATGATTGCTTAAAGTTGATTAACTTTGAGACATCAGTACGTCCTGATTTGCCCTCCTCCCCGCTCCTGGACGCTCCAAATATATTTGTGGACGGGAGCTGTGTCCGTCCTGCAGACAACGCCTACATTGCTTCTTATGCCATTGTAGAACTCCCAAATATTTTGCATGAAGCCCAGTTATTACCTTATGGTTCTGCACAAGCTACAGAATTGGTAGCGCTTACTAGAGCCTGTGAATTATCTGCTGATAAAGCATAGTTACTCACCTGTAACAGGTGATCTCCGGGAACAGCAGGAATTTAGTCTTCACATATGGGTATCGTCGGTACCGAAGGAGCCTGCGCGGGAACGCTCCCCAGCGTCCAATTAGAAAGCTTTTGGGAGCATCCCACAGCGCCTGCATGCTGCCTTCCCGCCTTTCCCAACTGTCTGTCTCAGCTTTAAACTCAACTGGAGAGAAAGAGAGAGAGAGAGAAAGGGAAAGAAAAAAGAGAGAGAGAGAGAGATACAACTCCTAGGGGAGGTGGGTGGGCTGTGAAGACTAAATTCCTGCTGTTCCCGGAGATCACCTGTTACAGGTGAGTAACTATGCTATCTCCAGGAACAAGCAGGAATGTAGTCTTCACATATGGGGACTCCCTAGCTGCAGATGCCAGGGAGAAACCCCAGAAGTTGTATGCCCTTGTGAAAGGGCTCCACTTCCTCCCATGGATCTCTGGCATCCTACCAGGGATGGTGGGTAGGAGTTGATTAAGTATGGAACAGGTGTTGAAGAAAAGCCTGACCAAATAAGGTATCCCGGCAGGAGTCCTTGTCTAAGCAGTAATGGGCTGTGAAGGTATGAACTGAGGCCCAAGAAGCTGCTCAACAGATGTCGTCGATAGACACAGAGTGAAGATGAGCCATAGAGGCTGCCATGGCCCTCACATTGTGAGCTGTGACATGACCTTCCAATGGAAGGTTTTTACTCTCATAGGCAAAAGAAATACACTGTGCAATCCAGTTGGACGATCAAAAGCAACAAAAAGTTGAGAGGACTTTCTATGTTGCTGTGTCCTTTGTAAGTAAAAGGCCAAAGCTCTTTTACAATCCAAAGTATGAAGATTCCTTTCTGCATTAGAGGCATGAGGCCTTGGGAAAAAAACAGGAAGGTAAAGTACAGTTACTTACCTGTAACAGGTGATCTCTGGGAACAGCAGGAATTAGTCCTCACTTATGGGTACGTCGGAACCGATGGAGCCTGCGCGGGAAAGCTCCCCAGCTTCCCAGGAAGGAAGCTTTTGGGGTCTCCCACTGCACATGCGCGCTGCCTTCCCGCCTTCCTGACCAGCTCTCCTCAGTTCGAGTTTATAGCTGAGACAATAGAGAGAGGAAAGGAAGATAGATAGATAGAAGATACAACTCCTAGGGGAGGTGGGTGGGTTGTGAGGACTAATTCCTGCTGTTCCCAGAGATCACCTGTTACAGGTAAGTAACTGTGCTATCTCCAGGAACAAGCAGGAATAAGTCCTCACTTATGGGGACTCCCTAGCTAAGATGCCTGGGAGATCCCCCTCCAAGGGTAAACCATCTTCGTATGGATCTCAGGCATCCATCCTGGGAAGGTGGGCAGGAGTTGTTCAAGTATGGAACAGGTGTTTGAGGACAGCCTGACCAAACAAGGCATCCCGGCGGGAGTCCTTGTCCAAGCAGTAATGGGCTGTGAAGGTATGAACCGAGGCCCATGTGGCGGCTCGACAGATCTGATCTATGGATACAGTGTGAAGATGAGCCATAGAAGTGGCCATGGCTCTCACATTGTGAGCTGTGACATGGCCTTCCAGAGAAATATTTTTACTCTGGTAAGCAAAGGAAATACACTGAGCAATCCAATTGGAAAGTGTACGTTTGGAGACTGGAAGTCCCAAATGAGAAGGATCAAAAGCCACGAAAAGCTGGGAAGACTTTCGATGTGGCTGAGTCCTGTTGAGGTAAAAGGCAAGAGCTCTTTTACAATCTAAAGTATGAAGGTTCCTCTCTGCACTGGATGCATGAGGAGCTGGAAAAAAGACAGGTAGATATACCTCTTGATTAAGATGAAAAGGCGAGACCACTTTGGGCATAAAGTGGGGATTCGTCCTAAGGACCACCTTATCATGATGAAACCTGGTATAAGGTGGATGAGCCACTAAGGCCTGTAGTTCACTGATGCGGCGAGCCGAAGTGACTGCAATAAGGAAAAGGACCTTCCAGGAAAGAAATTTCAAGGAGGTGGAAACCAACGGTTCAAAAGGTGGCTTCATAAGCTGACCCAGAACTAGGTTCAAGTCCCATGCTACTGGAGGAGGTCGGATGGGAGGCTTAGAGTCAGGCCTCTCATGAACCGTGCAACAAGCAGATGAGAGGAGACAGGTTGTCCATTTATAGGTTTTAAGGATGCTGCAATAGCACTCAAATGGACTCTTACGGAATTCGTCTTAAGGCCTGCATTAGAAAGATGCAGGAGATAGTCTAGTAGGGAATTCAAAGGAAGTGCTAGAGGGTCAAGACCCTGTTGAGCACACCAAATGGAAAAGCGTTTCCATTTGAAAGCATAGGAACGCCTCGTGGAGGGTTTCCTAGAGGCATGAAGGATATCTTTCACTGGTTGAGAAAGATTGAAGTCATGAAGGCTTAGGCCTTCAGTAACCAAGCTCTGAGGTGTAGGGACTTGGGGTTTGGGTGCCACAAAGTTCCCTCCTCCTGAGACAGAAGGTCTGGCGCAGCTCCCAGGTCCAGAGAGGGTACCTGGGAGAGATGCAGAAGTAGAGGGAACCACACTTGGCGTGGCCAGCGTGGAGCTATGAGGATCATCGATCCGTGATCTTTCTGGAGTTTGAACAGAGTCTTGGGAATCAAAGGAATGGGTGGAAAGGCATATAGGAATTCCTGACCCCAATGCAGGAGAAAGGCGTCGTTGGCCTGAGCTCCCTGACACGGATTCCTGGAACAGAACCGGGGAAGTTTGGCATTCCACGGACTTGCAAAGAGGTCTATGTCCGGGGTTCCCCATTCCTGAAAGATTCTGCGTATCTGGTCCATATGTAGGGACCATTCGTGTGGAAGCAGAACTCGACTGAGTCTGTCTGCCCGCGAGTTTTGAACCCCTGGAAGATAGACTGCCAGAAGATGAATTTGATGCTCTCTGACGAAGGCCCATAATCTGAGAGCTTCGTTGCAAAGCGACAGAGAGCCTGTCCCTCCTTGTTTGTTTACGTAGAACATGGCCACCTGATTGTCTGTCTGGACTAGGACGGTCAGGTTGACTAGGAGGGTATGGTAGACTTTGAGGGCAAAGAAGATTGCTCGCAGTTCCAGGAGGTTGATGTGAAGGGTGGTCTCTTGTGGAGATCAAGTACCCTGAGTGGAGAGGGATTGTAGATGGGCTCCCCACCCTGTTTGGGAGGCATCTGTTGTGAGGGTTACTTGGGGCAACAAAGGTTGGAAGGGGGTCCCCAACAACAGATTGTTGGTGGACATCCACCATTGGAGGGACCAAAACAGACGCTTTGAGGTGAGTATTTGGTCGGAGAGCGCTCCTGATGCTTGAGTCCACTGGGTGGCCAAGGTCCATTGAGCTGCTCTCATATGAAGACGAGCGTAGGGCACCACGTGTACCGTGGAGGCCATGTGGCCCAGAAGTCGTAGCATTACTCTGGCTGTCAAGTGACTGCTGGACTGAGCTTGGGAGGCCAAGCACATCAGACGTTGGCCCCGGACTTGAGGTAGGTAGGCCCTTGCAGTGGTGGTGTCCAACTGGGCCCCTATGAATTCCAGAGACTGAGTAGGGATAAGTTGAGACTTGGGAAGGTTTACCACCAGTCCCAGATACTGCAGAATGTGCCTTGTGCGGTCCAGGGAAATCTGGGCCTCTGACTGAGATGGAGCTCGGATGAGCCAGTCGTCCAGATATGGGAATACAAAAATTCCCAGACCTCTTAGAAATGCGGCAACAACTGCCATGCATTTGGTGAACACTCTTGGAGCAGAGGCTAGACCTAAGGGAAGTACTCTGTACTGGAAATGTTTTCCCTGAAACAGAAATCTTAGATATTTTCTGTGGGATGGGTGGATGAGTATATGTGTGTACGCATCCTTGAGATCTAGAGAACAAAGCCAATCCTGACTCTGAAGGTATGGAAGGAGAATGCCTAGAGAAAGCATTTTGAATTTCTCCTTGTACAGAAATTTGTTCAATTCTCTCAGATCTAGGATAGGTCTGAATCCCCCTGTCTTCTTTGTTATGAGAAAATAAGGGGAGTAGAATCCTGTCCCTTGTTGAAGAAGAGGAATCTCTTCTATTGCCCCTTGGGCAAGGAGAGATTTCCTGATCCAACAGGTCCAGGAGAGATGGGGGAGAATTGAAGTGCCTCACCATGGTATATGGAGGAAGGTTGGAAAAATGAAGTTTGTAGCCCTCTCTGATGATAGAGAGGGTCCATTGCTCTGATGTAATTTGCTCCCATCTGGGAGCAAAGTGAGCTAACCTTCCGGGAATGGTGAGGGGCTCTGGTTGTTCTAGAGCCAGAAAGGTTAAGTTCTCTAGGGGCAAGTCAAAACCCCTGAGGGGGTTGAGCCTGCTGAGGAGTGGCAGACACTGCAGGCTTTGATCTTGCCTGTTTAGGCTGCTGACGTTTAGCAGCAAAGCGAGGCTGAGAAGATTGTTGGCCAGTATTTGTGGAAAATCTGGCCTTCTTGTAGTAAGGCCTCTTGAAAGACTTTTTCTTGGCAGGAGTAGAGGTAGACTTAGAAAGTCTATCTAAGGTAGCATTTTCTGCGTCCATTTGAGTGGCTTTAATTTGCCAGTCTTTACCAAATAAGTTCTCACCTGTACAGGGCAGATTCCGTAAGCCATCCAGGACCCAGGGTTCTAGGTCAGAGGCCTGGAGCCAAGCAAGTCGTCGGGCTGCAATGGCAATGCCCGAAGCTCTACCGGCACCTTCAAAGGAATCAAAGGCTGCTCTGTTGGAGAACTTAGAAACATCTAGAAGCTGTTTCACTATAGAAATGAACTCCTTTCTATCCTCAGGGATAAAGGAGGCAAAATGCCGTACCTTTAGGGCAAGTTCCCTGAGAAACATGCCGATATACAGACTGTAAGAATTAATCCTGGCTATAAGCATACTAGCCTGGAAAGGTTTTCTACCAAAAGAGTCTAGGGTCTTACATTCTCGCCCTGGAGGGGTAGAAGAGTGCCTTTTGGTGCTCTTAATCTTTTTCAGCGCAGACTTCATCACAATGGAATGGTGAGGCAGCTGAGCCTTTTGAAACCCAGGAGAAGGAGGGACCCGGTACATGGTGTCCAACCTACGAGAGTAAGGAGACAACGTCAGAGGAGCCTCCCATAAATCCATCAAGTGTTCTTGAAGGATTTCATGGATAGGCAGGGTGACTGCCTCTTTAGGAACCTTAGGGTATCCTAAAATATCCAATTTCTTTGACCTAGGTTCTTTTTCAGAGGATGTGGTAATAGAAAGTCCGTTAGCTAGCTCTATAATGAAGTCTTGAAAGGACAAATCCTCTGGTGGAGACATTCTCCTCTTTGGGGAAGAGGGGTCTTCATGAAGAACTAGAGACAGCTCATCAGAGTCCTCAGAGGAGTCAAAATCCTCAGAAGAATCAGAGTATTCTCTATTTGCTTCCAACGCACGATACGCATACCGATCGGTATTGACATCGGGCGTACCGGGTATGGGATCGGTATCGGGTGAAAACCCGGATCCGGCATGCGGAACCGATCTGCGTTTGGAAGTCGATGGTCTCGGTTCCGGTATGGGAGACGATACCGGAACCGGAACCGGACCCGGTACCGCTGAACGCGGTACCGAGGGCATCGCAGCTTTAATAAAAGCCAGCATGGCCTGCTGCATGGTCTGAACAGTATTGCTCATAGACGCCACTGCTGCCTGGATGTCGGTACCGGTATGGGCCGGTACCCCAGAGCAGTCTAACAGGTGATCAGTCGAGGCCGTGCCATCGATGTCAGCCTGTAACCCCATAGATGGTGCTTTGGAAGTCAGAGCTTCCCGCCGGGGTTGTTTGGCTGGGGCAGGATCCTCAGAATCAAAAGTGAGAGCCTCTCGATGCTTTGAAGGAGATTTGCTCTTTGAGGACCTGCCCGAAGAAGGTTTGGTTACCTGAGATCCATCCGGAGAGGAAGACCTGGATGACTGTGATGCTGGATTATCTGAAGCAAACAGCACATGGAATTTGTTGGCCCGGTTCTGCAAACCATGTTTAGACATCTGGGAGCAGGATGGGCAGTCCGGAATGGAGTGGTCAGGTCCCAAACATTTAAGACACCATTCATGGGTGTCTGTGACAGAAATAACAGCACTACACTTGGTACACTTCTTAAAACCAGGGGCTGGTTTCTCCATGAGGAGAATTTGTGTAGGCCTGAGGCCTAACCGAAGTCACCAAGTTGTGCAAAGTAAAGATTTTTTTTTTTTTTTTTTAAAGAAAAGAAAAGAGAGACCGGCGGTACCGGTTTCGGTATGGGGAAGGCAGGTACGCGGTCTAAAGAAACAAACTAAAACAATAATTTCTTCAGCGGTGACAGGAACACGACCTGCTGGCTCCGCGGAAAAAGAGAAACTGAGGAGAGCTGGTCAAGAAGGCGGGAAGGCAGCGCCCAAAAGCTTCCTTCCTGGGAAGCTTTCCCGCGCAGGCTCCGTCGGTTCCGACGTACCCATAAGTGAGGACTTATTCCTGCTTGTTCCTGGAGATACTGCTTGGTTTAGATGAAAAGGTGAAACTACCATTGGCATAAAGTGAGGATGAGTCCTAAGAACTACCTTATCATGGTGGAACCTTGTATAAGGAGGATCAGCCACCAATGCTTGCAACTCACTGATGCGACGTGCTGATGTGATTGCAATAAGAAAAATAACCTTCCAGGAAAGGAATTTCAAAGAGGTAGTAGCCAATGGTTCAAAAGGCGGCTTCATGAGCTGGCCAAGAACCAGATTTAGATCCCATGCCACCGGTAGTGGCTTAACGGGAGGCTTAGTTAGGCGAAGTCCTCTCATAAATCTCGCTATGATCGGATGAGAGGAAATAGGTTGCCCATTTAAAGGTTTGAGGGAAGCTACAATAGCACTCAAATGAACTCTCACTGAATTAGTCTTAAGCCCTGCATTAGACAAATGAAGGAGATATTCCAGTAATGATTCCAGAGGTATTGCAAGAGGGTTGAGACCCTTCTGCGAAAACCATATGGAAAACCTTTTCCACTTGAAAGCATAAGAGCGTCTTGTGGATGGTTTCCTGGAAGCATAAAGGATATCCTTTACTTGCAGAGAAAGGTTAAGACCATGAAGTTCTAGGCTTTCAGCAACCAGGCCCTGAGATGTAGAGACTGGAGGTTTGGATGCCACAGCATCCCGTCCTCTTGGGATAGGAGATCTGGAGCAGATCCTAACTCCAGAGATGGATCTTGAGAGAGATGTAAGAGCAGAGGGTACCACACTTGTCGTGGCCAATGTGGGGCTATGAGAATCATATGGCCTCTGTCCCTCTGAAGCCTGAATAAAATTCTGGGAATTAGGGGAATGGGTGGGAAGGCATACAGAAAGTCCCGACCCCAATGGAGGAGGAAGGCATCTCTGGCTTGACAACCCTGGGCCGGAATTCTGGAACAGAACCGGGGAAGTTTGGCATTCAGCAGACTTGCAAAGAGGTCTATGTCCGGGGTTCCCCAAAATTGGAAAATTTTGGCCACCTGTTCTGCATGGAGAGACCATTCGTGTGGAAACAGAACTCGACTTGTGTCTGTCTGCCCAAGAGTTTTGAATGCCTGGAAGATACACTGCAAGGAGATGAATCTGATGCGCTCTGGCGAGGGCCCAAATTCGCAAAGCTTCATTGCAGAGCGGCAGAGAGCTTGTTCCGCCCTGCTTGTTCACACAGAACATGGCTACTTGGTTGTCCGTTTGAATTAGGACAGTTTTGTAGCTGAGCTGGGTGTGAAACACTTGAAGAGCAAGACAGATTGCTCTGAACTCTAGAAGACTGATGTGTAGATCGGTCTTCGGTGGAGTCCACGTACCCTGGGTAGAGAGGCCTTGCAAATGGGCTCCCCAACCCACCTGTGAGGTATCTGTTGTTAGAGTTACTTGGGGTGGGGGTTGCTGGAAAGGGGACCCCACCAACAGGTTCTGGGGTGACTGCCACCATTGGAGAGACAACATGAGAAGATCTGAGGTTGCTATTTTGTCTGACAGGCACCCTGACGCCTGAGTCCACTGAGTGGATAGAGTCCACTGGGCTGCCCTCATATGGAGGCGGGCATAAGGGACCACATGCACGGTGGATGCCATGTGGCCTAGCAATTGTAACATTTCCCGAGCAGTGAAGCCCTTGTCTGTCTGGTATCCAGCAGGGCTCCTATGAACTCTAGAGACTGAGTGGGAGCTAGGTTGGATTTTGGGAAGTTTATGACAAGTCCCAAATATTGGAAGATACGCATTGTGCGAGATAGGGAAATCCTGGCCTCTGGCTCTGAAGGGGCTCAAATGAGCCAATCGTCCAAGTAAGGGAAGACAAATATTTTTAGGGTGCGGAGAAATGCTGCAACCACAGCCATGCATTTTGTGAACACCCTTGGTGCCGAGGCCAGGCCAAAAGGAAGAACTCTGTATTGGTAGTGTTCCCTTGAAATAGAAAGCGAAGAAACCTTCGGTGAGTTGGATGGATGAGAACATGAGTGTACACATCCTTGATCTAGAGAACAAAGCCAGTCCTGACTCTGAAGGTATGGCAGTAGAGTTCCTAGAGAAACCATTTTGAATTTCTCTTTGAACAGATATTTGTTCAATTCTCTGAGGTCTAAAATGGGTCTGTGCCCTCCTGTTTTCTTTGGAATAAGGAAAAAGGGGGAATAGAACCCTGCACCCTGTTGATGAACAGATACTTCTTCTATTGCCCCTTGGGCAAGAAGCAGACAGACCTCGTGATTTAACTGGGAGTTGAGAGAGGTCTGAGAATTGAACTGTCTTAACATTGTAGGAGGGGGCATGCTGAGGAAGTGAAGCTTGTATCCCTCTCTCACAATGGACAGAGTCCAACTTTCTGCTGTTATCTGCCCCCATCTGGGGGCAAAATAACATAACCTTCCTGGAATGGTGAAAGGCTCTGGCCCGTTCAGGGCCAGGAAGACAAAGTTCTCTAGATGGAAGTCAAAGCCCCTGTGGAGGCTGTCTGCTGAGCTGGTTGAGGCTTAGCAGCCTTTGTTTTTCTTTGTTTAGACTGCTGCTGACCCTTTTGGGCAGACTGACCTGAACGATGCCATTGTTGGGAATAGGAGGGGTAGAACTTCTTCTTTCTAGTGAAGAATGTTTTTTGTAGGACTTTTTCCTTGCAGGATCAGCTGTAGATTTTGATAATCTATCCAAGGTGAGATTATCAGCATCTAGGTCATTAGCTTTCTCTTGCCAATTTTTGCCAAAGAGATTCTCTCCTGTGCAAGAAATATTCCCCAATTTGTCCTGTACCCAAAGTTCCAAGTCAGATGCCTGGAGCCAGGCAATTTTACGTGCGCCTATGGCAATAGCGGAAGTTCTGCTTATGCACTCAAAACAATCAAAAGCTGCACTATCTATGAATTTGGAAACATCTTGAGCATGTTTGATAAGAGCAAGATAATCTTGTCTCTTATCATCAGGAAGGAGAGGGCTCATAAGCTCTAGATCTCCTGTAACTTCCTTAAGGAACATTCCCAGATATAAAATGTAGGAACTAATCCTGGCAGAAAGCAGAGAGACCTGGAAGGTTCGACGCCCAAAGGCATCAAGTGTTCTACATTCACGTCCTGGAGGATTAGATGCATGTCTTTTTGCGCTCTTGATCCTTCTCATAGCTGACTCCACCACCATGGAATGGTGGGGCAGCTGAGTTTTTTGAAATCCAGGACAGGGAGGAACTCGATACATGGTATCGAGCCTACGAGAATGAGGAGAAGTGGTGAGAGGTGTTTCCCACATCCTTAGCATGAGATCATGCAAGATCTCATGAATAGGCAAAGTAGCTGCCTCTTTGGGAGCTTTAGGATACTGTAAAATTTCCAATTCCTTCACCCTAGGCTCTGTTTCAGGAGCCACTGTGATGGAAAGACCTCGAGCCACATCTTGGATAAAATCCTGAAAGGATATATCCTCAGGAGGAGACATCCTATGTTTAGGAGAGGAAGAATCCTCAGGAAGAAGTACTCTGGTATCGACAGAGCTGTCAGTGTCTTCAGACTCGTTGGAGGATTCAAAGTATCTCCTGTCCGGGTAATCGTGCATCGCACGATACCGGTACCGATCGAAGTCGGTATCGACAGGGTCTGGAACCGACTTGTCAGTACCGGAGGGCATAGCCTTCGACGGTACCGGTAGTCCACCTGCCGACGTCGATGCCTCCGGTACCGATGTCGGTACCGGTACCGGTTGAAGCGGTTTCAGGGGCATCAATGCCGAAAGAAGAGCCACCAGACTGCGTTCAATAGCCAAAAATCTCCGGTCTATCGACACCGCCGATGCCTGGGTATCGGTGCCGGGCGAAACGGCCAGTACCCCAGAGCATGGCACCAGTAGTTCTGCCGAGGTTGGGGCCTCGAGAACATCCTTGAGCCCCGATGATGCTTTGGAAGCCGAAGCCTCCCGCTGGGGCAATTTTGCCAGTGTAAGTCCCTCAAGGGCAACGCCAGAGGCATCTCGATACTTGGAAGGAGATCTATACCCTTTGAGGACCGGCTAGACTTATATTTAGTTACCTGAGATCCATGGGAGGAAGACGAAGCCCTGGAAGATGTTGATGCCACAGATGCAGCATCGGAGGGAAAAAGGGTGCTAAGTTTAGCAGCTCGGTTTTGCCGACCCCTCTTCGACATCATCCCACAGGCAACACACTCGGAGATAGAGTGGTCAGGACCTAAACATTTGAGGCACCACTCTTGGGTGTCGGTGACGGAGATGGTACCGCCACACTTGGAACACTTTTTTAAACCCCAAGGCGGGTTTTTCCATTGCAGAGGGAAGTTGGGCCTAGTGCCCAAAATGGCACGTGGCACCAGAGGAGAACAAAGCTGGAAGACTCCAGGAAAAGAATTTTTTTTTTTTTTTTACAAGAAAAAGAAAGAAAGAACCGGCGGTACTGGTGTGGCATCAATGGAAGGCAGACACGACCACAAAAAAAGAAGAATAAAAGGGATATTTTCTGTGGTGACAGGAAGTGCGACCAGTCGGCTCCGCGGAAAACGAAGAACTGGAGAGAGACAGTTGGGAAAGGCGGAAAGGCAGCATGCAGGCGCTGTGGGATGCTCCCAAAAGCTTTCTAATTGGACGCTGGGGAGCATTCCCGCGCAGGCTCCGTCGGTACCGATGATACCCATATGTGAAGACTACATTCCTGCTTGTTCCTGGAGAGACGTGTTAACATTTATACAGATTCCAGGTATGCCTTTGGGGTGGTGCATGATTTTGGTCTCTTATGGAGGCATAGGGGATGGAAAACGGCAGACGGTAAACCAATTTCTCATGCACAATTGGTTAACGATCTGCTGGCTGCCTTATGTAAACCCAAAGAAGTCGCCGTTATTAAATGTACTGCACACAGATATGACACTTCTATTGCCTCTCAAGGTAATGCCTTAGCTGATCTTGCAGCCAAACAGTGTGCACAAGCCCAAATTGAACTTTTACGTAGTAATAATATCTCTCAGGGCATGGCGACAGTTTCTTATTACACAGGTACACTACCAAAAAACTGCCTCCAGTTTTGCAACTGATTCCTATAGATTTTGGGGTGCTGAATCCAGGAAAAATAGCCAAAATGTTCCATCACGTCACGTTTTCTTGCAAAATTAGATTTCTTACCCATATAAGGAATGTTCACATAATTTCTTTTTAGCCGACTGCAGTTTATTTTCTTGGCCCAAAATAGAGGTTGTAATGATTAACTAACTAGAAACACTCCCTCATGATATTTTAGAGTGTTTTGTATTCATTTTATACATTAACAGGACAATTGGGAGGCGGGGGGCTAAATCCAGTACTCGCGCTGGCGCATGTTCTTTCCTGTTCGCCTCGCCTCGTTCGCGCGATCGCTCAAACACAGTGTTTGCGACATGAACGTTCCTGTCAAATTTCAGTTTCTTGCAAGTTCATTATTACCTTTTGTTTGCTCAGTCGTAATCCAGCTTTATTCCAAAGTGGTTCACTACAGTTGTAGTTTGCAGTGCTGTGTATTTGTGATGGCTCACAGAGCCAGAGGTTGCGTCAACTCTCCGGACAGTTTTTGTTTTATTTCTGGGGAATATACCGTGAAAAAGCGGCAGAGGAACATTTCTGCATTTATTAAAAAAGTATATTTCGCCTATTTCGGTTTGAAGTTAGGCGATCAAGACAAACCGTGGGCTCCTCACAAAGTGTGCAAGACATGTGAGGAAGATCTACGCTTATTGATGAAAGGTAAAAAACAAGCATTTCATTTCGGAATACCTATGATGTGGCGTGAACAAAGAGACCACAGCAGTGACTGCTATTTTTGCTCTTGCATTGTGAAGGGATACAACTTAAAAAATAAGAACGTAATAAGTTACCCCAACCTTCCCTCAGCAATTAGGCCTAAGTACCTGTGCCTGAACCACCAAAATCTTTGGATCATATTTGTGTGGACGGTTCTGATCATGATGAGACTCATCAGATGGCTTTTCCCGATGAGTCCAGTACTTCCGAGTTTGAAACTGAACCAGATCCGAAACCTGAACTTTTCTCTCAAGCTGAATTGAATGATTTAGTCCGGGATTTAGGACTCCGAAAAGATGCTGCCCAACTGCTAGGATCTCGGCTTAAACAGAAAAATTTATTGTCACCAGGAACAACTTTTTATTGGTACCGCAACCGCGAGACACAATTTTTGAAGTATTTCAGCAAAGAGGAAGATTTGGTATTTTGCAACGATATATACGGAGTGATGGAAAAGTTTAAACTCAAGTATGATCCTGCTGAATGGCGGCTGTTCATTGATTCGTCAAAAGACAGCATAAAAGGTGTTCTTCTTCATAATGGCAACACATTCGCTTCAGTTCCTATTGCTCACTCTGTTATTCTCCAAGAAAAATACGAGAATTTGGCCCTGATTCTTCAGAAGATTCGTTATGATGAGCATAAGTGGATGATTTGTGGAGACTTTAAAATTATATCCATGCTATTAGGGCAGCAATCCGGTTTCACCAAATATCCCTGCTTCCTTTGCTTGTGGGATAGCCGGGCCCGCAACCTACACTGGGGAAAAAAAGACTGGCCAATTCGGGAGTATTTGAGACCCGGTGAGAAAAATGTTCTTCATGAGAGCTTGGTACCTCGTGATAACATTCTATTACCACCTCTCCACATTAAGTTGGGTCTCATTAAGCAATTCATCAAGTCCCTTCCAAAAGATGGTGAGTGCTTTCGGTACCTTTGCTCAAAGTTCCCCCGACTTTCTGAAGCAAAGCTAAAGGAAGGAGTGTTTGTTGGCCCTGATATAAGGAAACTCATTTCAGATGGAGCATTCGCTGAAACGATGTCTGAGAAGGAAAAAGAAGCCTGGGATTCCTTCAAGGATGTTGTTCTCAAATTCTTGGGGAACAGGCGGGATGAGAACTATAAGGATATTGTTGCCAGGATGCTCAATGCCTTCAAAGAACAAGGCTGTAACATGAGCCTGAAAGTCCATTTCTTGCACTCCCATGTGAACTACTTTCCCGAAAACTTGGGGGCATACAGTGAAGAACAAGGTGAAAGGTTTCACCAGGACATCAAGGACGCAGAGAGAAGGTACCAAGGAAGATGGAACACCACTATGATGGCTGATTTCTGCTGGTTGCTGCTGCGGGAAACCCCAGATGAAAAATACGCCAAGCAGCGCACCAAGAGAAGCATTCGGGGGAAGAAGAAACGGGCCCACCAGGAGATTGATTGACCCAAGAATGACTTTAAAATCTAAACTGTGTTGACAAATATCGTGTTTTTACTAAACTTTGAAATAAAAATTTGCTAGTTATTACCACAGTGTCGGATCTCATTTATTAGAATTTTATTTTCACACCATCGGGTGTTTGTCTTCATGTATTGCAATGGTGCGGTTTGCGTTTTCTATTCTTACATACATACCTGTACAACATTTTTTGCACATTTCTTTGCTTTGCTTTGTGTCTAACCTCGCTCTTATATGCTCAATGTTTGTGCACATGTATGTGGCTGTTTTAAGTGTAGACAATTTTGCTACCATCACAGTGTGTTTTGTTGACATTACTATATTCTTATGTGCTGCCTTGTTACAATTTTCTTTATTCTTATTTGAATAACTACTAAACAATTAGTATAAAGAATTCATCCAAGAAACTTTTATCTCGATCGCACTCAATCTGAAACGTTCACCTCAAACTGCTAACCCAATGTAGCAAAAAATCTGTACGTGATGGAGCAAATTGGTTACCAGATTTGGATTCAGCGCACCAAAAAACGTAAAAATCAATCGAAACATTAGAGGCAGTTTAAAAAAAAATTTTTTTAGTGTACCTGTGTTATTTGTCTGATCCTCCATTGTCTGAATATTATGTTTCCCCTCTTGAGCATTCTTTTCCTCTGCACCACTTGCAGGCTGCTGCAGATCCCGAGGATATTATCTACTGGGAACAGCATAATATGAGTTTAAATTCAGCACAGATTTGGCAGGAAAGGGGGGGGGGCGAAGAGGACTACCGAAAGCAGCAGCCCCTCTCTTAATTGGTCAAGTACATGGGGTAGGGCATAAAAATAGAAAGACAGTTCTTTTAAGGAGTTACAGGAAACATTTGCTTGTAGAGATTTGCCTCATTTAGTAGAATCACAACCGAGTCAATGCTTAGTATGTGCTAGGAATAATGTTCAGCAGGGAAAAGCAATAGGACAATTGCAACATTTACCCCCACCCCAAGGCCCCTTTCAGGCCCTACAAGTAGATTTCACATGTATGCCACGATCGATAGGGGGTTATAAGTATTTGTTGGTCATTGTAGATAGGTTTTCAAAGTGGCCAGAAGCTTTTCCCACGACCAAGGAAGATGCTAGAACAGTAACAAAAATTCTCTGTAAGGAAGCTATTCCCCGCTTTGGGTGTCCCCTTTCTATAAATTCTGATCAGGGACCAGCGTTCACCTCTAAGGTGTTACACAACAGATTACTCAGATGTTTGTCAGATTACTCAGATGTTTGTCATTCAATTACAAACTGATGGCTATGAACTACTACACTGCTCTAGGTCTCTAAAGAGAGCTGGTGTTGTCATCGCTATCATAAATAATACTCTCAAACCCACCCTAATATCCACTAGTAATATTGAGAACATGGACATACTTAGTTTTGAAACAACAGCACGCTCTTTTGGTCTTTTATACAGACCACCTTCCACAGATACAAATTCTTTAACCTCCATATTAGATATCATATGTTCCCTCAACACAAGAAAAAAACAATTAGTAATCATTGGAGACTTAAACCTCCCTTCAACAACACCAACACACTCCAAAGCATTCATGGAAATGATGTCAGAACTCGACTTTGAGCAAATCATTGATTTCCCGACTCACATTAAAGGGAACAACCTTGACCTTATTTTTCTTCAACGATCTCCAGATTACAGTCTCAATACTTCTCATCCACATCCTATACCTATCCCATGGTCAGACCATCATCTAATTAAATTCAATCTCCCACATTATAACAAAATCTCAACTCAGCAGCCTAAACAAAGAAACTACAATGTTCAGAAAATTTGACAAGGAAAAAATTTTAGAACAGATAATACCTCAGATTCCTATAACAGTATCTGACTTAAATACCAGTATTGCTAACTGGAATGACACTATAAAAAAAAGCAGCTTTACTTCCACACACTCAAACAAATTTAGAACTAGACAGAGTGACTCCTAACCCTGGCACACACAAGAAATAAGACAAATAAAGAGAGAACTTAGAAAGATTGAAAAAAGATGGAGAAAATCTAACTCACTCAATGACCGAAATTTATACAATGAGAAACTAGACTATTATAGGAAAACAATAAATGAATCAAAAAAATCCTTTCACACAAAATTACTGACAAATTCTCTCAACCGCCCTAGAGAATTATTTGAAATAGTTAAAAAAGTATCAAACTCTCATAATAAAGATAGCACCCTCATTAATCCACAAACTCTTGCCGACTATTACATTGTTAAGCTTTCACCACTATCAAATCCTCCAATACCACTTAATCATTCCCAATTGAAACCTGAACAGGAATGGTACAAATTCCATACTGTAACACTGAAAGAACTTGAAAGGTGATCTCAAGTATCAACACAAGCACCTCTAGCCTTGATCCATGCCCAGTTAGCTGGATCAAAAATACCAAATCATTTCTTGCACCTTCAATTCTAAATATAACAAATTTTTCACTCACACATGGTACTATGCCTACCATCTTAAAAAGGGCATCGATTAAGCCTATTCTGAAAAACACGAAACTAGATAATCTTGATCCATCTTCGTATAGGCCAATCTCTAGCCTACCATTTATGGCAAAGATCATAGAAAAAATAGTATATAATCAATTACAGGATCACACTGAGCTTCATGCTCCCCTAGATACACATCAATACGGTTTCAGGCCTCACCATAGTGTGGAAAGAGTAGTTACTCACCTGTAACAGGTGTTCTCCAGGAGCAGCAGGAATCAGTCCTCACATATGGGTGACGTCGGCGCCGACGGAGCCCTCGTGAGGAGCATTTCCCCAGCTTTCAAAGAAAGCCTTTGGGAATTGCAGCGCGCATGCGCGGTCCCCTTCCCTACCAAGGGTGCCATCTTGCTCAGTCTGATGACATAGCTAAAAGACAGCAAAAAATTAGAAAAATAAATCATATGACTGCAACTCCAAGGGGAGGAGGGAGGGTTGTGAGGACTGATTCCTGCTGCTCCTGGAGAACACCTGTTACAGGTGAGTAACTACTCTTTCTCCAGGACCAAGCAGGAAGTCAGTCCTCACATATGGGACTCCCCAGCTTAAGGCTACCGGAGACCTCAAGCCGAAAAAATGAGCTTCCTCTAGCTCGGCAGTTCGTAAGGAAGGAATCTTCTCTGAGAACGCACCCGACCGGTAGCCCAACACCAGGGCCGGAGGGTAGGAGTTGCCTAAACCCCAAAGAGATTATGGAGTACTGCCTGTCCGAAAGCACTGTCCCTGCGGGACTGCCTCTCAAGGCAGTAATGGGCCGCAAAAGTCTGGCTTGAAGACCAAGTAGCAGCCCGGCAGATGTCTGCCAACGGAACAGAGCGTAGATGAGCCACTGACACAGCCTTCGCCCTGACACGATGAGCCGTGACTCGACCCTCCAACAAGAGGCCGGCTGCCCCATAAGCCCAGGCGATACAGTCAGCGACCCAGATGGACAAAGTACGCTTGGAGACAGGTAACCCCAACTTATTGGGGTCAAAAGAAACAAAGAGCTGAACAGCCCTCCGATGCTCCCGCGTACGGCCAAGATATAAGGATAATGCCCTCCTACAGTCCAGGGTATGCAGGACCATCTCAGCCCGGTTGGCATGCGGCCTGGGAAAGAAGGTCAGAAGAACCACCTCCTGATTGAGGTGAAAACGGGAGACAACTGTAGGGAGAAACTTCGGGTGAGTGCGTAAGACTACCCTATTCCTGTAGAACCTAGTGTAAGGAGGATCAGACACTAGCGCCTGAAGTTCACTCACTCGCCTAGCAGAGGTAAGAGCTACCAGAAACAAGGTTTTCCAGGAGGGAAAAAGGAAAGGGCAGGTAACCATAGGTTCAAAGGGCGGACAAGTAATCCGCTCTAAGACCACATTCAGATCCCACTCAGGGATTGGTGGACGCAAAGGAGACTGAAGCAGAAGGAGGCCTCTGAGAAAACGAGCCACCAAAGGGTGGTTGGAAAGAGGCTGTCCGTCCACTGGCGAGTGGTGCGCTGAGAGAGCACTGAGGTGAACCCGGACAGAGTTGGACTTAAGGCCTAGATTGGAGAGGTAAAGCAAATATTGCAAGACTACCGTTACCAAGCACGAGAAGGGATTCTCGCTGTGCAGAGCACACCATGCGGAGAATCTACGCCACTTAAGAGCGTAGGATTACCTGGTGGATTGCCGCCTAGAGGCTAAGACTACATCTTCCACCTCTCGAGGCAGTAGCAGGGGAGCCAGGACTACCCTTTCAGCAGCCAGGCCATCAGATGAAGGGACTGGAGGTTGGGGTGCAAGAGAGACCCCTGATCCTGAGACAGGAGATCGTGCTGAAACCCCAGAGGAAGAGGGGTAGCCACAGCCAGTTGCAGCAGAAGTGGGAACTACGGTTGCCTCGGCCACCTGGGGGCTATCAGGATCATTGAGGCCCCGTCCTGGAGGACTTTGAACAGTGTTCCGGACACTAGTGGCGTGGGAGGAAACGCATACAGCAGGCCTGTGGACCACGAGATCAGAAACGCATCCGCTGCTACTCTGAGAGGATGCGGTTGTCTGGAGCAGAATCTCGGGAGTTGCCGGTTCAGAGGACTGGCAAAAAGATCCATGGTGGGGAGGCCCCACCTGAGAAAGATCTGCTGAACTACCAACGGGTTCAATCTCCACTCGTGTGGTTGCAGGATCCTGCTCAGTCTGTCCGCCAGGTAATTTTCTTGACCTGGGAGGTAGACAGCCTTGAGGAGGATTCAGTGATTGACGGCCCAAGAGCACAGCCGTTGTGCCTCCTGATATAAAAGGAAGGAGCCTGTGCCTCCTTGTTTGTTCACGTAGAACATGGCAACTTGATTGTCCGTCTGGACTAGTACAGACTGGTGAGACACGAGATGGGAGAAGGCTCTCAGAGCTAGGCGTATCGCCCGTAGCTCCAGGAAGTTTATCTGTTGAGCAGCCTCCCAGGGGGTCCAGAGACCCTGAGTACAAGCCCCTTGGCAATGTGCTCCCCAACCTAGAAGAGAAGCATCTGTCGTCAGCACTTGAGAATGAGGAGGGGATTGAAAAACCACTCCGAGTACCAGATTTGGAAGATGAAGCCACCACTGCAGAGAGAAGACCAGCAGGTCGGATATTCTTACGGAGTCCACTAGGCTCCCTGTGGCCTGATGCCACCGAGTGTGAAGGCTCCACTGAGCAGGCCGCATGTGCAGGCGGGCATTGGGGGTGACATGAACAGTGGAAGCCATATGGCCGAGTAGTCTCAGGAATTGCTTGGCAGAGACCAGGGAATTGCTGTGAAACTGCCTGGCCAGATCCATCAGCCTGTGGGCCCTGTCCATTGGCAGAAAAGCCTTCGCTTGAAGAGTGTCCAGCCTTGCTCCTATGAATTCTAAGTTTTGGAACGGGAGCAAAGTGGACTTTTCGAAGTTTATGACAAATCAAGTGCTGAAGCAGAGCCACAGTGCGAAGGGTGGCTTGATTGGCCTCCTGGGAAGACTGGCCCCTTATGAGCCAGTCGTCCAGGTACGGAAACACAAAAAGACCTTGAAGCCTTAGGTAGGCCGCCACCACTGCCAGGCACTTGGTGAACACCCTGGGAGCGGAGGTCAGGCCAAAGGGTAGTACTCTGTACTGATAGTGGTTTCCTCCCACACAAATCTGAGATATTGTCTGTGGTCTGGATGAATAAGGATGTGAGTATAAGCATCCTTTAGATACAAGGAGCATAGCCAATCTCCCTGCTGGAGGTAGGGCAGCAGGATTCCAAGGGTAAGCATCTTGAACTTTTCCCTCTCCAGGAACTTGTTGAGGTTGCGCAAGTCTAGGATGGGTCTGAGGCCTCCTGTTCTTTTTGGTACCAGAAAGTACCTGGAATAAAAGCCGTGACCTCTCAGGTGGTGGGGCACCGGTTCCACAGCCTGTTCCTTTAGTAGACTTGCCAACTCCTGAAGGAGTAGGTCCCTGTGCAGAGGGAGTCTCGGAGGCTCCCCTGGAAAATAGGAGGGAGGCACCTGGTGAAAATGGAGAAGATAGCCCTTTTGGACTATATGAAGTATACAGGTATCTGATGTGACGGCTGACCACCTGTGGGCAAAGTGGGCCAGCCGGCCTCCTGTGCTGAGAGAAGCCAGCTGAGGAGAAGAGGCTATGCTTTGTGAGTCAAAAACCCCCACCCTGCTGAGCAGGGGCCGGTGTTGGTGGCTTGGGGGCCTTCTGCCTACAGGGCCCATGACTCTGCCCCTTGGCCTGCTGACCCTGCTGGGGAGCTGCAGAGGCCTGATAATGAGGGTATTGTTTATAGGCAGATGACTTCCTCGGGTAAAAGGACTTTTTTCCTGAGCCCTTCTTCTTCTGAGAAGGGGCAGAGGTCTTTCTAGACAGCCTAGTCCTGGTCAGAGTCTCGGTCTCGAGTTCTGCAGCCTTTTCAGCCATGGGCTTGCCAAAGAGGTTTTCACCTCGGCAGGAGACATCGACCAACTTGTCCTGTACCCATGGCTCGAGGTCGAATGACTGTAGCCAAGCCTGTCGGCAGGCACCGATGCCAGCCCCAGCTACTCGGGCCGAAGCCTCGAAGCCATCGTAGCCTGCTCGAGAGAGAAACTTCGAGCACTCTCGAATACCGGTGGACAAGGCCTGGAACCTCTGCAAAGACTCCTCGGAGAGACCAGCAGAGAACCCGGCAAGCTCCTTTGCCAGGTCTCGGAGATACATGCCCATGTAGAGCTGGTATGTCTGGACACGGCAAGCAAGCATAGAGCCCTGGAAGCACTTCTTACCGAGGGCATCCAGGTTCCGGGGAGTGCATCTTCTGACTTTTCAGTCGATGCACGGCCAATTCCACAACCATGGAGTGGTGCGGTAATTGTGCCGTTTGGAACCCGGGGCTCTTGCGGACTCGATAGATGGAATCGACCCGCTTGCTTAACACCGGCGTCGAGGCCGGGGTCTCCCACATGCGGAAGAGCAGCCGCTCCAGCATCAGAGGAACCGGAACAGTAAAGGCCTCTTCGGGGGAGAGTCATACTGAAGGGCCTCGAGCTCCTCGGCTCGAGGCTCCTCCTCGGGAACCGCGGGGAAGGCCAAGGCCTTGGCCATATCCCGCACGAAGTCCGAGAACCGGGTATCCTCCATTGGGGATCGTCTCCGAGGCTCGGACTCCAGCGAGTCCGAAGGGACACACCGAGTCCGATAGGTGTCGGGTGACTCTTCGTGCTCCGTCTCCCAGCCCGACTCCTCGGAGGAGGTGTCGAGCGGCTCCGGTCGGGCGGGCACCGATGCCTTCCGCCCCGACGCCGAGGGTACCGGCGTCGACGACCTCGGTCCCGAACGGGAGGCCGAGGGAGACCGTGGCTGAGGATCGACTCGAGCCCACATGGACTCGAGGATCGGCTCGGCCTCCGGGGTTGACTTGGACGTCGATGTCCCGGTGGTCGGGGCAGATGCTCCGGTGAGACCGGCGATCAATGCCTGCTGCTGTTCCATCAAGGCCATCAACCTCAGTCCGAGCTCAGGAGACCCAGCAGCCCCCGACTCAGGCCCGACGTCGGCTCCCTTGGAGGAGAGTCCACGAGGACTACAGCACTCACGTGTCCAGGAGACCCCATCTTGAGACGAGGTTGCTTGGCAGGCCTCTCAGACTCCAAAGACCCGGGACGGCTATCGGGACTATGCGACCTGGCTCTCGAGGAACCAGGAGCGTCCACCGACGCCGCCCTCGTGGGTTTCTTCTTCCTGCGCTGTTCCCGTGAAGGAGACCCCCGCTCAGAGGAACCTCGACGCTGCTCGGGGCCGGAGTCCCGAGATGTCGAGGCCTCTGACGAGGTCCGGGCCCGTCCAGACACGGAGTCAGAGAAGATCCTATCCTTCTGGTGCTGCCAACTCAACGCCTTCGAGGACATTTTGCCACACGGACCACAAATCATCGGGTCATGATCGGGTCCGAGGCAGCGGAGGCAGCAGTCGTGTGTGTCGGTAAGAGACATAAGTTTCTTACACCGATCACACTTCTTAAACCCGCTGGCAGCCATCGGGGGAAAAAGGGCCCCTGCGAGGTCAAAAGACAGGGCTGCCAGTGAAAAAAGAAAAAATGGCACGAACGCTAGTCACGAAGGACAAAAACCGAAAAAGGTGAGAGTGGGCTCAATACCGGCGTATCGGGCCCAGGCGGGAAAAGGATCCAGCGTCGAACCGAAGGAGAAGTACAAAAAATAGGGAAATCAACTTTTTCCTCGGCGAAAAACGAACTACGTCCGTCGGGCTCCGCGGAAAAAAGAAGACTGAGCAAGATGGCACCCTTGGGCGGGAAGGGGACCGCGCATGCGTGCTGCAATTCCCAAAGGCTTTCTTTGAAAGCTGGGAAATGCTCCGCACGAGTGCTTCGTCGGCGCCGACGTCACCCATATGTGAGGGCTGACTTCCTGCTTGGTCCTGGAGAAACACTACTTGCAGTAATCTTTGATGATATCCTAAAATACATTGACAAACCAAAGCAAGCAGTACTACTTATATTTCTAGATATATCTGCTGCTTTTGATTCGATTAATCACCACATCCTCATTGAAAGACTCAAACAGATTGGAATACTTGGTACTGTACTTGCATGATTCCAATCATATCTAACTGATCGTTCACAAGTCAAAATAGGAAATCATACATCCAAAACTTACACTCAAAAGCAGGGAATCCCACAAGGTTCAACTTTATCAGCACTACTATTTAACATATATTTACAACCTATTTGCCACATCATTCAACAGTTCAAAATAAAATATGCAATTTATGCTGACGACGTTATGATTTACCTTCCTATGGACATTGACTCTCTGGACTTCTCTAATATTAAATCATGCTTCATTAAAATGACACAATGGCTAAATGACCACAATCTAAATATTAACATTAAAAAAACAGAAGCATTATTTGTTTCTAGAAATCAAAAATTTACTCCCCCAACAGAAATAAACATTGATAACACAAGTATTTGCATAAAAGAAGAAATAAGATATCTTGGAGTTATTATAGACAGAACATTAAGCCTATCAACACACATTAGGAACACAACAAACACAATATACAATAAACTACGATATCTTCAAAATCTAAAACCTTTATCATCACACCAGGACTTCAGATCAGTCTTACAAGCATTGATCCTGCCTCACTTAGACTTCAGTAACACTATCCTCCGAGGTATTCCAAAACATGCTCTTCAACAACTAAAAATAGCACATGTTGCTGCAAGAATGCTTATAAATGCAAGTCCAACTGAACACATAACCCCAATATTGTTCAAACTTCACTGGTTACCCATCCAAAGCAGGATAAAATATAAGATTATCATGACAACTTTTAAAATGATAAGAGATATAGCTCCATCTTATCTAACTGACCTACTAGCAATTCATTCAAGTAACAAAACAGCGAGACAAAGGAACCTGAACACTCTACTTATTCCGAGCAGCTTCACAAAACTCAATAAAACTACAACAAATAGAGCATTCAGCTTCAATGCCCCATTAATATGGAATGCTCTTCCAGACAAGCTCAGAAATATCACAGACCTTACAACCTTTAGAAAAGATCTTAAAACCCACCTTTTTAAGGAGTACTTTGGCAACTTAATACCTAACGATGAAACATTTCCCACTTAAACACATGTATACTCATACTCATCAAAACTCAATTTACTTTTTCCTTTCTCCCTCTCCAATCTACACAATTCCCATTCCTTCTCATGGTTTAAGATAGTTATTCCAATTAACCTCCACATTGACAACTCTAGGGAGATACGATTATTATTACCTGAACCAGATAGGATGAAAAGACATGTATAAATTTTGTACATATTGTAAATATGTTTATGTTTAAAACTATTTAACTCTCTAATCAGCATTTACTCAACTTTGTAATTCAAAACTACTTAATCTATTATGTAAAATTCTATAACACTTCCCTTTGTTCACTGTAATGTTAACTGTTTAGAATATGTTACAATGTAATATTTCAAGTTTTGTTCTATGTAAACCGCTTTGATTTTGCTGAAAAGCTGTATATAAAACCGTTCAATAAATAAATAAACTGATTGGAAATTTCATGTCCCATATCACCCACAGTCATCAGGGATAGTAGAACGAATGAATCAAACAATTAAAGAAAAATTTAAAAAGGCTACACAACACACCCCAGGAAGGTGGCCAGTGTATCTGCCAGCTGTAGTGGCAGAAATTAGGCTAACCCCCGGGGCATCTGGATTCTCTCCTTTTGAAATTCTGATGGGACGACCCTTACCTTACCCTAGAAATGGCCCGAGGGAACGGTGATAATGGCGGATGACTTGTTGCTAGCACAGGAAGAATATGCTACACAGCTAGCTAAATATTTATGCACGGTGTCTGAACAAGCGTACAATGCTTTCCCTTTGCCTTCTACAGAACCGAAGCACCCGTTCCGCCCGAGAGACCGTGTGCTGGTAAAGCTGTTTCATAAGAAGGGCCAGTGGGATCCGCCGTTTGGAGATCCGGAGGAGATTATTGCAGTTACTCGCACAGCCGTGCTGACTGATAAGCATCCGACCTGGGTACATGCCTCACGCGTCAAGAGTGCAGCGGAGGATCCCTGGAAGACGCCTGACTCGCCCCAGCCATGAGGACCTTGGACGCAGGCATATCGGACAGAGAACAATGCAACTTGGATTCAGGCCCTGCAGAGCTCCACCACTTTTATGTACTCTTATACACCTGTTTCCACGGTGGCTGATGTACCCGAGCGAGCCACCACCAATTAATTAGGTCTACTTAACTGTCCTTCAGAAGACTGTTTGGCTGTTCTTATAGTGGGCCTATGCAGGCCCAAAGGGGGGATTGATAGGGAAAAAAATAAAGCTTAAAGTGTGTAGCAGGACTAAGAGGCCCGCAGGAGAAAATAGGAATCCTGTATATATCTATATATGGAAAGGAATGTGTTGTGCTAAGACAAATTGATTGTTCTACACGGAGACGACTAACATCTGTGAAGTTACTGATAAGCTGTGGTGGGCCTCAGGGGATGAGTTGATGACATATGTATATGTTTCTGTTAATGTATAAAAGACAAACAGCCCCTCTAAACTTTTGCATTATGTCCGCTTTTTATGCATATACTGGCCTCAAAGCCAACACCCCCTGTGCCGACTCCAGTACTGATTACACACATGTAACACCAGGACCCCGCAACACTCCCACCCCCCCGAGGGAACCCAAAGAAGCCCCAGCCCACCACTCTAAAGGAAACCAAGGCCTTTGCCCTCACATCAACCCCCAGGTTTGCCCAACTCAATCTAGTCAACTCTCGGACGGGTCCAGGACTGGACTGGAGGCATTCGAGGAAAGCAAATTAGCAGGTAAGTCTAATTTCCACTTCATACCTCCAGTCCAGACAAGCGGGATGTACCAAAACAGAATTAATTCTGGGAGGGACCCGTGAGCCTGACCTGCACCACCGAGACCCCGAACCATGCATCCCTAGCTGCCTGTAATCAAGATGGTAATGATGGACAAAAGATATGCAACGACGACCATGTCACCGCTCGACAAAAATTCCACCGGAGGCACCAGCCCAAGAGGTCGCTTGCGCCCTTGTGGAATGCCCCTGTAAACCTTGCAGAGGCAGCTTCTACCGCAGCAAATATGCCGATGCAATGACCTTAAACTAGTGTGCCACCTAAGCCTTGGATTCCGCTTCCCCTTGTTGTGACCCTCCAAAGAGCGCAAACAGTCCATCCAACTTACGGAAGGACTTGGTACGCCTCAGGTAGATTTGCAGAGCATGATGCACATCCAAAAGGTGTAGATGTCTGTCCTCTTCCGGCTTCCCCTTTGCAAAAACCAAGAGTGTGACTGCCTGATTCAAGTGAAAGGCTGAGACGATCTTAGGCAAAAATTATGGCACTGTGCAAAGAACCACCTTCTCCCGAGAGATCACCAGAAATGGTTCCTGACAAGACAATGCTTGAAGCTCCAAAATCCACCTTGCAGAAAGCACAGTTACTTACCTGTAACAGGTGATCTCTGGGAACAGCAGGAATAAGTCTTCACATATGGGTACGTCGGTACCGACTGAGTCTGCGCGGGAACGCTTCCCAGCGTCCAATCAAAAAGCTTTTGGAAGCATCCCAACACGCCTGCGTGCTGCCTTCCCGCCTTTCCCAACTGCCTCTCATCAGTTAAGTTTTAAAGCTGAGACAAAGAAAGAGAGAGAGAGAGAAGGGAAAGATAGGAGATAGAGAATACAACTCCTAGGGGAGGTGGGTGGGTTGTGAAGACTTATTCCTGCTGTTCCCAGAGATCACCTGTTACAGGTAAGTAACTGTGCTATCTCCAGGAACAAGCAGGAATGAGTCTTCACATATGGGGACTCCCAAGCTAAGATGCCTGGAGTCCCAGCACGTATAGATTGGAACATGCTACACCTCATATCGCCAGGCATCTTCAGGATGGAGGGTAGGAGTTGAAACAGAAAGGTGCTGTAAAAGACAGCTAACCTAGCATAGAACTGCAGACAAGAAGTCCTTGTGTGGATGACAATTATCATCAAATATATTGAAAACGAAATATTGCAGTATGGACCTCCCCTAACAGGATTGCAGAAAGTAAGGAGGTTCATGAGATCTACTGGGGATCCAGTAGAGGAACCTCAAGGAGGACCTCACTGTGAAGTGGAGGTAATAAACCTGTTGGAAAAAAACAGTGGAGGTCAGAATCCTGAAAGGTGAGAGGTAACCCCAGGGATCAACTGGGGTAGTACAAAATCGGTAGGCTTTCAGCGGAAGGCTTTATGGAAAAAGCCCAAACTCTTTTGGCTGCAGAGTGGCTCACTCTTAGGAGCAAAAAGAGGAAAGAAACCGGCCTAGTCCTTGTGGGAAAAAAGGGTATGGAAAAACTCTGTATCCCAAAAAGAAAGGACAGGTGTCTGAGGCGTTAGAGCCTCAGAGTAACTGAAGATCCGCAATGTCTTTCCTAACTGGTGGTAGCTAGGAAAGATACTGGAACATGGAGAGCTTCAGGGTACCTAACCTTTAAGGTTATGGTAGAAAAGTTGTTAACTACCACGGAAGTGGTTGTGTGTGTAGCACCCCAAACATGCTGGAACAGCATAGGTATGGGTAGAGCCCAACTGTCAGAATCATATAGAGACATATATATCTATATGAGCATAGACAGTCAGATAGATAAGTATGTAAATACCTATCTACCTATAATAAATATCTCGAGAGATGCACATATATATCTATAGTGAGATATAGAAGGGCATAACATATACACACACAAATGACAGACATATATATCTATAGAGATGTATACATATATATATATATATAGATATGAATATATAGGCCTATATATAGGTGTCTGCAATTAAGCAGACAGATATGCCTATAGAAAGTATATTCACATAGGAGATGTGAAGAGGAAAGATTCATCTAATAACAAGAAAGTGGAATCTACTTGAGAAGATATATAGAGAATCTATTCCCCCTGGTTATGATGAAAGGAGTCAGGAGAAAAATCTCCCTGACAAGGAACAGACTAGATTGCTGCAAGAATGCTAGCCAGTGAAATAACCAGGATGGTTACGTGAAAAGCAGAGGATAATATCAGTCTGCAGGCAGCAAGTCCCGAGTCCTCCAGAACTCTAGCATGGTAAATGAACAGAAGACGCATAGGAATGAGATACCATGTTGACCTACTTGAGGGGCAAAAAGGGTATCATGCGTTCTTTAGCTAAATATGCGCTGTCCATGAAGGATTAGGATACCATGAGGACGAGCTGCAAAGAAAAAAAGAGCATATTCCCGGTGGGAATCCTGAGGACCAAACCAGGGAATTTAAGCTTTCACGTAAGAGAAGGCCCATGTCCTTTGTTTTAAAAAGGAGATAGTAGGGTAGGAAGAACCCTTCCAGTCATGAGGGGCATGACTGAGGGAGCCTTTTCCAACTATCTAGGACAGCTGTTTGAGAAAATCCTAATGCTCTCTAGCAAGGGCCCATGGTGGAAAGCTTCTCTGTAGAATTGCAGAGAGCATAATGCAGGAGAATTAGGAGATAGAACTGGCTGCTGGAAAAGCCAGTACATACATCAACTATGCTGCCAAACCCAAGGGAATTGGAGATGGCAAGAATAGAAAACAATCCGAGAAGCCTGTAGTGATAAGATTTGCCAAGAAAGATGAATCCACTGTCTTGGAGTCACTACTAAGGCCAAAAAGAATGTAGTGGATGACAACTCTGGATGCTTGTGGAGAAGAACCAGTGATCCAATCACTAGGGCTCCTGCATGGGCAGCTGCTAGTAAGACAGCAGAAAGAATCTTTCTGTTAAAAAACAGAAAGAACAGACAGAACAGGAGTAAGAAAACTCTGGACCTGTCTGATAAGCTGCCCCAAAGCAAAAAAGAAGACGGGAGTTAACTCAGAGAGGAAAACTCCACACTGGAATAGTGAAAAAACTAGAAGGGCTGAAGAGAAGCCCTCCAGTGTAATAGTACCACTCTTACAGAGGAAATGCTTGGCAAGAGGGGAGGAGAAGATGGAGCTGAATGGAGACTTGAATGTGGTAAGTCTGTAGAAAGGAAAAATTCATGCTGGTACAGAAAACTATTGTTTGATAGTTGTTAAACCTCTTTCCCTAGCAGGAAGAAGAGGAGAAACCTGTGACCTATAGGCATGAACATCCTAAGAGCTCGTATAACAGAGAAAAAATTGATGTCTTGTGAAAAGAGATCCATGCCTAGAGTTTAGAATGAAAGCAGTGGAAGGCTTCTACTGAGAAGAAGCCAACTGCAGGTTCTAAACCCCAAGAGGCACAAAAAAATATGATGATGATTAATCAGAAACCCTGCGGTTGCTGGGTTTGCTGAGCCTGGTGAGAGTTTGGATTCTTCAGACCAGGGCGATGTTTCCCCTGTTTGGGAACATCTGTATGATGGGCAGAAGATGAATAAAACCTTCTCCCCCTAGGGGAAGAAAGTTTGGTAGGACATTTCCTACCTACTGGGAAAGAAGAAGGCGTAGAACAGCCCTTAGAAACAGGTAAGTCAGTGGACCACTGAGTAACCTGATGTAAAGACTCCTTATTGAAGAGATTTTCTCCAGTGCAAGGAGTATTACCCAGTCTTTGTTGTGCCCATTTATCTAAGTCTGAAGCTTGGAGCCAGGCTCTACATCGTGCCCCTATAGCTATAGCAGAAGTCCTGCTAACAGACTCAAATGAGTCTAGGGAAGCATGAGTAAGAAACCAAGAGATATTCTGAATATGACTAAGCAGTGAGGAATAGTCTGCACTCTTGGGCTCTGAAAGAAAAGGAGTCAAAAGATGTAATTTCTTTGTGACCTCCTCTAGAGATAGACCCATATAAAAATATATGAGAGAATTCTTGCTGAAAGCATGGATGTCTGGAAGGTTTGACATCCAAAGGCATCTAGTGTCTTAGACTCACGACCTGGCAGATAAGAAGAGTGCTTTTTCTTACTCTTCACCCGCCTCATTGCGGATTCCACTACAATGGAATGATGAGGAAGTTGAGTCTTTTGAAACCCTGGAGAGGGGGGCACCTGATATAGGAGATCAGTTGCTCTGGAAGGTGGGGGTACCCTTAAAGGTGCTTCCCATATTCCTAGAAGAAGATCCAGCAAGGAATGATGCAAAGGAAACTAGGATCATGTCCAGGGATAGGAATGGCAAGTGATCTTGCCATATCCAGGAGGAAACTCTGAAAAGAAGGATCTCCAAAGAGAACCTCCCTTGGACAGGTTAGATCTGAAGAACTAGCCTGGGCACCGAAGGATCTATCTGAGTATATAGGAATATAAGATCCTGCACGGTGCAGTATAGGATCCTTAACGGATGGACGCTGGTACTGGGGGTCAGGACCAGCGACAGTCAGTACCACATCGTCCATGCCAGGTATCGACTCCAAACTTGGTATAGAAGGGAGCGATCCTGTTGAAAGAAGCATGGAAGGAGCTGGCCACGATGCTACTGTGGATACTGGTACCGATACCGATACCGCTGTCAGAACCGAACCCGACACCGACATCGGAGCAGCAATCAGTGACAGCCCAATCGGTACCGAGGTAACCGAAAGCCTTCGGCAGTCACCCTCGGTACCGAGTGTCCGGTACCGATAGGTGTCTGTACCAAGACGTGTCGGTACCCAGTCTTCCAGACTAGAGATCGATTCCAGACTCGGCATCGAAGGAAGCGAGTCTATCGATGCACGTCTGGAGGGTACCGACGTCGGTGGTAGTATCGGTGCCGGTACCGATACTGGAAAGTCAGTCTGGAACGTATCCACCGGTCCCGTAGGTACCGAGGACGCCAGACGACGATCCCTGGTGAGGAGTGTATCGTCCAACACCAGTGCCGATGCCGTGGTATTGTTACCGCTCGAAGCGGATGCCACCACCGGGCATGGCTCAGTTATGTTCTGTGAGAGGTGAGCCCCAGGAACAACCTGAAACCCCACATAGGCTTTGGAGGCCGAAGACTCCCACCGGGGTTTTGAAGCCAATGGGCCCTCGAGGGCAAAGCCGGAGCCGTCTACATGCTGTGCATGAGACCTACCACTCGAGGGTTGGCTAGTCTTAACAGACTGTTTGTGGGTTACCTGATCCTGTGTAGAAGAAGAAATGGTCGGTGCCCTGAAGTTGGAAGGGAACCTCATATCGAGGGAAACTCGATGTTGAAAACCTCTTCTCACAATACTGTTGCCCGAGGGCTCCGGAGGAAAAAGGTCAGGACCCAAACAGGTTAGACACCAATTTTGGGAGTCTAAAAATAAAGTTGTACCACCACAGTTTGAACATTTTTTGGAGAACGTGGCTGGCGGTTCCATGAAGGACGTGGAGAGGCCTAGAAGGCCTGAAAACCCGTAAGACACTCAGAAAAAATATTCCCTTAAAAGGAAAAATTTACAAGAAAAGAAAAAAGAAACACCGGCGGTACCGGTGGCGTCGGGGAAGACAGCCGCGACCACATGAAAACTAAAGAATTAAAAGAATTTTCTGCGGTGACAGGACGTCCTGCCGGCTCCGCAGAAAAATGAAAACTGAGGAGAGGCAGTTGGGAAAGGCGGAAAGGCAGCACGCTGGCATGGTGGGATGCTTCCAAAAACTTTTTGATTGGATGCTGGGAAGCGTTCCCGCGCAGACTCCGTCAGTACCGACGTACCCATATGTGAAGACTCATTCCTGCTTGTTCCTGGAGATCAGATTGCCAACAGAAACACCACCTTCAAAATAAGATCCTTAAGGGCTGCTCCCCTAAGGGGTTCAAAAGGCAGCTCCCCCAGAGCAGAGAGCACCAAATTGAGATTCCAGGCTGGAACCAGGACCCGCCGTGGAGGCCGTACCTGTTTCACCACCCAGAGAAAATGTATCTCATCTGGGTGAGAGGCCAGGGATACTGTGGATCTTTCCCCGATAGCACACCAAAGCAGCCACCTGCACTCGCAATGACTCCAGAGCAAGGACCTTATCCAGACCAGCCTGGAGAAAGGATAGAACCTCTAATAAGAGAGCTGTCAACAGTCTAACGCCCCTGTCACCACACCAACTCTCAAAAATGAATCACACTCAAATGTAAGCCAAGGATGTCTATGTTCTCCGTGCTCGCAAGAGAGTAGCAATCACCTGTGGCTAATAACCCCGTTTTGCTAATCTTGCCCTTTCAAGAGCCAAGCTGTAAGCGAGAACCGATCCACTTGCGCCATCCAGATCGGTCCCTGAGTAAGTAGAATGGGTCTCGAGGGTAGCCTCCAAGGATTGTCTGCCAGCAACCTTGTGAGGACCGCATACCATGGATGACATGGCCAATCTGAGGCAATCAGTATCACCAGGCCTGAGTGACCCTCGAAGCTCTGTATGACCCATCCGATTACAGCCCAAGGCAGGAAGCCATAAAGAAGCACTTGAATCGGCCAAGGCTGTGCCAGGGCATCCAGCCCTTCTGACATATGCTCCTGGCAACGGCTAAAGAATCTTGAGGCCTTGGCGGTCTAAAAGGTCGTCATGAGGTCCATGACAGATTAGGCCCACCATCAAGTCACCATATTGAAGACTCCCGGATCCAGAACCCACTTGCCAGGATCCAAGGAATCATACAAACCTAAGAATGGTCCTTTTTCAGAGAAATTACTTTGTCAACTATATCACGCCACTCTAAAATTATACATGAAAGTGAAATGTATCTTCCCTTATGGCTTCAAATTCAATCTCATTTCCATGCGACTAAAGGTCTCAGACTCTTTGGGCGTCCAAAGACAAACTTTTGTATATCTTCTGAATATCGCCCCAATAAAAGGTCATTGATGCAATTGGGGCGATATTCAGAAGATATACAAAAGTTTGTCTTTGGACGCCCAAAGAGTCTGAGACCTTTAGTCGCATGGAAATGAGATTGAATTTGAAGCCATAAAGGAAGATACATTTCACTTTCATGTATAATTTTAGAGTGGCGTGATATAGGATCCAAGGAATGTCAACTTAGAAAATCTGCCTTCACATTCTCCCGACTGGCCATTTGCACCACCAAGAGGGCCATCAGATTTGCC
Source organism: Ichthyophis bannanicus (assembly GCA_033557465.1). Taxonomy (NCBI): domain Eukaryota; kingdom Metazoa; phylum Chordata; class Amphibia; order Gymnophiona; family Ichthyophiidae; genus Ichthyophis; species Ichthyophis bannanicus. Next base: position 1,577,625,989 of record CM066031.1, on the reverse strand, counting down.
TCTGCCCACAGCAGGATTGGCAAGACCTCATTTTTCAAAGTCCTGCTGCCCATGCCACCCCGATGGTTCAGGTATGCCACCATCGCTGAATTGTCCAATAACACCCGAACCACCTTGCCGTAAATGTGCGGCCAGAAGAAACGTAAGGCTAAGCACACAGCTCTCATCTCCAAATAGTTGATCAGCTAGGATCTCTGCTCTCTCGCCCAGAGCCCTTGCGTAACCTGACCCAGGCAGTGGGAGCCCCCCCGCCTGTCAGGCTGGCATCAGTCATCAAGGGGATCCACTCTGGAGACTCCAAGTGCATTTCCATTAACATGTTTCTCTGCACAAGCCACCACCTGAGAGCCATCAACTAGTGGGCAAACCAACTTCTGATTCAGCGGACGCCTCTGTGGGGACCACCTCCCCAGCAGTGCCCTTTGCAAGGGCCACCTATGTGCTCTTATCCAGGGCACCAGCTCTAGTATGGCCACCATCGACCTCACCAGTTGCAGGAAGAGCCATGCCGAAGGAGCTGCCAATTGGAGGAAACGACTGACCTGAGCTTTTATCTTCTCTACCCTGTCCAGAGGCAGAGAACATCACCCTCTGCCATCTGGAAATGAGCCCCCAGATGGATAAGATCCTGTGATGGCTCCAGCTGACTCTTAGTGAAGTTGATCATCCAATCTAACTGCTGCAGAAACTGGATCATTTGCTGCAGGCCAGTCTGCTCTCTGCATACGATTTCACTTGTATCAACCAATCGTCGAGGTAGGGGTGTACCAGAACTCCTTCCCGGTGCAACTCCACTGCCACAATTACCATGACCTTTGTGAAGGTCCAGGGTGCCGTCGCCAGGACGAAGCGCAAAGCATGAAACTGGAAAAGGCCCATGGGTACCACGAAACGCAGGAAGAAATGATGATCCAGTCGAATGGGCATATGGAGGCAAGCATCCGTAAGATCCACAGCTGTCAGAAACTCGCCTGCTTGTACTGCTACAATAACTGGGCGCAAGGTCTCCATTCAAATATGAGGAACTTTGAGACTTAGGTTTACATACTTAAGGTTGCGGATTGGCCTGTAAGTGCCCTCCTTCTTGGGTACTACGAAATATATGGAGTAGTGACCCCTTCTGGTCTGCTATGCCGATACAGGCATCACCGCCTTCAGCTGAACCAGCAGCTGGAACGTCTGCTGAACTACCCCTGCCTTTCTTGTTGACCGACAGGGGGAAGGCACGAAGGCTTCAGCTAACAGATGTGCGAACTAGAGTGCATATTCCTCTCAGATCACCTCCAGCTCAGGTTATCTGGACCCAGGCAGGCAGAAACTGCTGCAAATGTCCTCCCACCGGTTCCACCCTACCCTGGGGCCTCATTGTGCCTTTTTAGAGGCAGAGGAAGCAGCCTCCCAATGCGGGCTGCTCAGAATCCCGAAAGTTTCTCAGCTGGCCTCTACCAGATGTCGCCATCTTGGCTTGTTACGGCTTATCCTCAGATAGCTTACTACTGTTGGTATCTTCCAGCTCCTTAACCAACTTCTCTAGAGCCTCCCCAAACAGCAACTTGCCCTTGAAGGGAAGCCGGCTCAAGCGAGCTTTAGACAAGACATCGGCTGCCCAGTTCCGCAGCCACAAAAGCCGCTGAGACGCCATCACTGATGCCATACTCTTGGCTGTGGCCCTAATTCGATCATAAAAGGTGTCCACCAAGAAGGCTGCTCCTGAAGCCAGGTGAGCCGCTTCCAATGAGCCTGCCGCCGCATTACCTTCTACTTCCAGAAGTGCCTGTGCCCAGCAGAATCACATATAAGCCCCGCATATAGTCACCTGGAGTGACAGCGCATTAAGATAAAATGCAGCGCTTCCATCTTCTTATCCTGTGGGTCCTTCAATGCCACTCCCCCTTCCACGGGCATCGTGGTCTTTTTAGTTACCGCTGACATGGCCACATCTACCAGAGGAGATCGCAACCGTTCCTTATCCTGGTCCAGCAAGGGATATAGTCTAATCACAGCCCGGATTCCCTTAAGCCCCGCTTCCATCAATTCCTATTCAGCATCAATCATCTGTTGAATCACTCTGTGCAATGGAATCACTGACAGCAACCGCTTGCAAGACTGCAGAATTGGGTCCTCCAAAAGGTTCTTTCCCCAAAGAGTAATTGTGCACAATATTCAGGGCCGCCAGGGAATGGGTAATGAGCACCGGAAGCTCCTCTCTGTGGAATACTCGGACCAACTGCGGGTCCTCCCCCAGGAGGCACCTCAGTTTCCTCTGCTTCCAGAGGAGGGGGCCCCTCCTCCTACATCTCAGAGATCCTCTCTAAGGAATCCTCCAAAGTCTCAAGACAGGTCTGCCATGGGGACATCAAAGACCAGTAATCCACTCCTAGGCCGCTTTGCTGCGGGTTCCCCCAGTTGCTCCATCCCTTCTGTGCCAGCTGCTGATGCCTGTGTCATAGCAGGAATGCTACTTGCTCCTCCTGCACCTCTTGCTTTGCTCTGCCACAGGAAATATGCCTGATGCAGCAACAATATAAAATCCAGAGAATAAGGGAGCCTGACCAGGAGACTCCCCCTAGGCACTGTGCCGTGAAAACAGCCCCGGCATCTGCCAGCAGGGAGCCGGCAGACATCTCAGCTCCCACCAAATCTGATGCAGACAAAATGGCATCCCTTCCCACCAAAACTGCAGGCAGAGGCGAAGTGGAGGGACTGGAACCCAAGCACGATTCCATTAACCTCAGCTCTGACTGCTCATTTAACCAGCTAGTTCTCCCAGCACCTCCTCCTGCCGATCGGGTCTCCTTCTCGCATGCATGGCAGACTCCAGCAGCAGAGAGACTGCTACAGCACGCTCCACAAGATGACATCACTGATGGCATAAGCAAGCGGAGCCCAAACTGAAAGTGAAAGCAACCTGCAGGAAACAAAGTTGACCCTGGCCACATGGAACACCCCAAAGAACCCTCTCCTCAAGGCGCTTTCCCACATCCAAGCCAAAGGATCCACCAGAAAGGGAGAGAGACGAAAACCACACACACACACACAATGCCAGTTACCTTAGCATCAGGAGATGCTGCTGCCTGTACCAGAGTCTCCCTAGAAGCAGGACCGGGCCAACTAAACATCTCCGGTCCCTCAGGAAGCCAGTCCCCCGGCCTAACCGGTCTGCTCTCAGCACTGTAGTGATCTAAAAGCCTCCCACCGAAGGGATTAGCCTAGACCAGTCTGCTCCTCTTAAATGTTTTAGTTTTTTTTTTGTTTTGTTTTTTGACTAGCCGTTTGGTAAGATCTCACCAGACTCAATAGCCCCTAAGTTCACCCCGTGCTAGCCTGCATCAGGCGAGTCCTCCTCCAGCTGCTGGAGGCTGAAACACTGGCCTTGGTGGGTGGTACTGGTAGCCTATATGGGATGACATTACCAAAGTCTGAGCATGCTCAGCCTCCAGCTGCTGGTAGGAAACAACCCGTTTGTCGGGACTGTTCTAGAGGTATGATGTGGAATACAATATTTGGTAATGCTGTCTTCCAGTAACAACAGGCATCAGCAGCACTCGAGTACAGTCAGGAAAGCGAGGTTACGTACCTGTAAAGCACAGTTACTTACCTCTAACAGGTGATCTCTGGGAACAGCAGGAATAAGTCTTCACATATGGGTACGTCGGTACCGACGGAGACTGCGCGGGAACGCTCCTCAGCGTCCAATCAGAACGCTTTTGGAAGCATCCCAACACGTTTGCGTGCTGCCTTCCCGCCTTTCCCAACTGCCTCTCCTCAGTTAAGTTTTAAAGCTGAGGCAGAGAGAGAGAGAGAGAGCAAGAAAGGGAAAGATAGAGATAGAGAAAAAGCAACTCCTAGGGGAGGTGTGTGGGTTGTGAAGACTTATTCCTGCTGTTCCCAGAGATCACCTGTTACAGGTAAGTAACTGTGCTATCTCCAGGAACAAGCACGAATGAGTCTTCACATATGGGGACTCCCCAAGCTAAGATGCCCAGAGGGAGTCCAAGCATGCAGCGAATCTAAAAAGAGCCATGCTACTCCTCCGAACCTCAGGCATCTTGGGGATGGAGGGTAGGAGTTGAGTTATAGAAAAGGTGCTGTGGAACAGCTGGACTAGAACAGGTCTTCTATGGAGGAAGATCCTGTATAGATGACATTTAGTAGTAAAATAATTAATGCAATATTCTAATATGGACCTCCCTTGGTGGTATTGTAAACGTCTATTGAGGTTCATATGGATCTATTAGAAGAGCCAGTAGAAGATCCTCAAGGAGTACCTCACTGTGAAGCAGAGGTAATAAACTGTAGGAAAAACAAGTGGAGGTCAGAACCCATCAGGGTGAGAAAGAGCCCCAGGGGAAAACTGGGGTAGTACAATAAGGTAGGGCTTCTGCGGAAAACGCAGAGAGTACTATTAGATAAAGCTTAAGCCCTTTTGGTCAAAGAACCGTACAATGCTAGGACCAAAAGGAAAAATAAGTCTGACCGATTTGGACTGACAATAGAAATAGTCCCTGTAGGAGAGAAGGGGTGGGGAGACCCCTATATCCGATAACAAGTAAGGACAGACTTTCAAAGCGTTATAGGTTTAGATTAACTGAAAATCTGTGATGTCTTTCCTAGATGAGGTCCATTAGGAAAGAAAAAAGGTACATCGAAAGCTTCAGAGGTACCTAAACCTGAAAGGTTATGGTTAGAGAAGCAACAAATTTGTTAATTACCACAGAGAGTGGTTATATGTGTAAAAACCCCAAGCATGCTGGCACAGCATTGATAGGGGTAGTGCACATCTGTCAGTCCTATAGGAATATATGGATATATGAATCTAGACAGAGAGATAAATAAGCACATAGATACCTATCTACCTAGAAGATATATCTCAACAGGTATATATAGATAAATATATAAATATATATACAGAGATATACCTGTGTGGAAGAAACAGAGATACATATAGATTTATTTATTTATTTACATTCTCTTATATACCGCGCTATTCTGCATCAGTGCGGTTTACATGGAACAAACTGAAATTACATTGAACACGGCATTATAACTTGGAGATAACTATTTTACAGGGCTATGGAGGGTTAAGTGGCTTGCCCAAGACCACAAGGAGCACCTGTGGGACTAGAAACCCTGTCTCTATATGTCTACATACATATATATATATATATATATATATATATATATATATAGATAGATATAGATATATGTAGACATAAAGACACAGGTCTCCATGTAGTAGATGGAGACATGGCTATATAACTAGATCCCCCTAGGGATATGGGGATAGACGGAAGATTCATCTAATAGCAAGAAGGGAGATACCTGCTTGGATAGATGTATAGAGAATCTTCTTTCCCTGGTTATAAGTGACCGAGTCAGAGGAATGGTCTCCCTGACAAGGAGTCGTCTAGATTCCTTCAAGAATTCGAGCTCTTGAATAACCAGGATGGCCTAGGTGAAAAATGCAGAGGATAACTTCAGTCTGCAGGCAGCAAGTCCAGATTTCTCTAGAACTGCAGTATGGTGAATGGATAGAGGACGCCACTGGAATAAGATACCATATTGACCCGCCTATGAGGGCAAGATGGGTATCAGGCGTCCTTGAGCTGCAACTGAAAGAAAAGTATCCCTGGCGGGAAGTCCAAGGGGATATGGACCAAGCCGGGGAATTGGCCATGCTTTAGGTTTTCACGTGATGTAAGGCCTATGTCTTTTGTCTCGAAAAGAGATTTTAGATGAGATGGTAAGGGTAGGAAACACCTACCAGTCATGGGACATGACTAGGTGAACCCCTCCTAACCATCTAGGATTATCTGCTAGGCAAGATACTAATGCTCTCTAGCAAGGGCCCATAGTGCAAAGCTACTTTGTAGAGTTGCAGAGAGCATGTTACAGGTTGGTTAGAAAAGAAAACTGGCTGGTTAAAGCCAGTAGGTAACAAACTATTCTGCCAAAAACAAGGGAATTGGAGATGGCGAAGAATAGAAGTCAAACCAACAAGTCTGTGATAATAGGATTTCCAAAAAAGGTTGATAACCTGTTTTGGGTTTAGCACTGAGGCCAGAAGGATTGCTAGTGGAGGAGAAACCCTGGTTGTGTGGTGAACAGAACCAGTGGCTTAACCACTAGGAATTGCTGCAGTTGCAGCAACTACCAGGGCAACGGAAAAAAAACTTTTTTTTTTTTTTTTTTTTAGATTGGAAAAAGAAGCAACAGACATAAGTAGGAGTGGTAAGACCTCCTTATTGTCTGAGAAGCTGCCCTAAAGTAAGAAAATGAAAAAGACAACTCTGGAAGGGAAAATCCCTTTGTGAAAATAGGTATAGGATCATAGGGGCTTACCAGTGTAATAGAGCCACTCTTACAAACTGAATGTTGTAGTAGAGGGAGGTAAGAGAGTTGAAGGAGACTTACTATGTAGTAAGTCTCTAAAAGGTAAAATGATACATGCTAGTACAGGGAAAAACTGTCTTATTGACGGTTGTCACCTCTCTTTTCCCAGTAGGAGGAAGAGAAAGCTGTCAACTATAGGCATGATCATCATAAAGACTCTTAGAGCAAAAAGAAAGGATGTCTCGTGAAGAGAGATCCATGAGAATTTAGGATGAAATTAGTGTAGATGCTTCAAGTGAAAAGAAGCAGACTGCCAACTCTAACCAGCAACCAGGAGATGTAAAGATAATCTATCTGAAACCCCGCGACTGCTGGGTTTGCTGATCCTGTTGAAGTTGTGGTTTCTTTAGACCAGTGTGATGTTTCCCCTGTTTGGGAACATCTGTATGATGGGCAGAAGATGGATAAAACTTTTTCCCCTTAGGGGAAGAAAGTTTGTTAGGAAATTTCCTACCAAATGGGAAAGAGGAAGGCGTAGAACAGCCTTTGGAAACAGCAATGTCAGTGGTTAACTGAGCAACTTGGAGTAAAGACTCCTTGTTAAAAAGATTTTCTCTAGTGCAAGGAGTATTTCCCAGTCTTTCTTGTGCCCATTTGTCCAAGTCTGAAACTTGGAGCCAGGCTTTACGTCGTGCCCCTATAGCTATAGCAGAAGTTCTGCTAACAGACTCAAAGGAGTCTAGGGAAGCATGAGTAAGGAACCTAGAGATATTTTGAGCATTACTAACCAATGAGGAATAGTCTGCTCTTTTGGGCTCTTGAAGAAAAGGGGTCAAAAGCAATAATTTCTTTGTGACCTCTTCAAGAGATAATCCCATATAGAAAATATATGAGAGAATTCTTGCTGAAAGCATGGATGCCTGGAAGGTTTGGCGTCCAAAGGCATCTAAAGTCTTAGACTCACGACCTGGCGGATAAGAAGAGTGCTTTTTAGTACTCTTAATACGCCTCATTGCTGATTCTACAACAATGGAATGATGAGGAAGTTGAGTCTTTTGAAACCCTGGAGAGGGGGGCACCTTATATAGAAGATCAGTTGCCCTAGAAGGTGGGGGTACCGTTAAAGGAGTTTCCCACATTCCTAAGAGGAGATCCTGCAAGGTCTGATGCACAGGAAGCATGATGTTCTCCACTGGACTCCAGGGAATATACAGGGATTCTGTATTCCCTGGTGCAGGATCCTGACCAGGTATAGAAATGGCAAGTGACTTTGCCATATCAAGCAGGAATGCTTGAAAAGAAAAATCCTCAGAGGGAAATCCTCTAGAAAGAGGAGGAGAGGCTAGATCTGTTGAAGAACTAACATTGGCACCCAGGGATCTATCCAAATTTTGAGGAATAGAAGACCCTAAAGGGTGGAGTATCGGATCCTTAGAGGATGGTTGCCGGTACCGCAGGAGGTTGGGACCAGCCACAGTCGGTAACGCATTGTCCATGCTAGGGATCGATTCCAAACTCGGTACCGAGGGAAGCGACCCTGATGAGAGAAGCATGGAAGGTACCGACAGCAATGGTAATGTGGATACCGGTACCGACTCCGGCACCGTATCTGATAGCGGTAGATGAAGGCCAGCCGGTGACAACTCTAACAGTATCGAAGAAACTGAGAGTGCCCGACCTGGATCATCGGAACCGTGCCTTCGGTACCGTCCGGTATCGGTACCAAGGCGAATCGGTATCCAGTCATCCAGACTGGAGATCGATTCTAGACTCGGCATCGAGGGAAGCGAGTCTATCGATGCACATCTGGAGGGTACCGGCGTCGGTACCAGTACCGGTACCAGGATCGATACCGATACAGGAAGATCTGTCTGCAGCGTATCCAACGGGCCCGCAGGTACCGAGGACGCCAGACTATGATCCGTGGTGAGGAATGTTTCATCAAACACCATTGCCGATGCCGGGGTATCGGTACAGCCCGAAGCGGATGCCACCACCGAGCATGGCTCAGGTATGTTCAGAGAGGGGTGAACCTCAGGAACAACCTGAAACCCCACTAAGGCTTTGGATGCCGAAGACTCCCACCGGGGTTTTAAAGCCAGTGTATCCTCGAGGGCAAGGCCGAAGGCATCTCTATGCTGTGTAGGAGATCTACCACTCGAGGACTGGCTAGTCTTAACACTGTTTTTGGGTTACCTGATCCTGTGAAGAAGAAAGGGTGGTCGGTGCCCTGAAGTTGAATGGGGACCGTGTATCGAGGTGAACTCGATGCTGAAGACTTCTTCCGACTATACTGTTGCAGGAGAGACACTCCAGCGGATAGTGATCAGGACCCAAGCAGGGCAGACACCAGTTATGAGTGTCTAAAATGAAGTTTGTACCGCCACAGTTTGAACATTTCTTAGGGATAGTGGCTGGCGCTTCCATGAGGAAAAAAGAGTAGGCCTAGCAGGCCAGAAAAAACCGTCAGCACTAAGAAGGAAAAAAGTATTCCTTATGAAGGAAAATTATTAGAAAAAAGAAAAGAAACACTGGCGGTACTGGTGGCGTCGGGGAAGGCAGACGCGACCACAAGAAAACCAAAAAAATAAAAGAAGAATTTTCTGCGGTGACAGGAGGACATCCTGCCGGCTCTGTGGAAAAACGAAAACTGAGGAGAGGCAGTTGGGAAAGGCGGGAAGGCAGCACGCAGGCGTGTTGGGATGCTTCCAAAAGCGTTCTGATTGGACGCTGGGGAGCGTTCCCGCGCAGACTCCGTCGGTACCGACGTACCCATATGTGAAGACTCATTCCTGCTTGTTCCTGGAGATAGGGGGTTTTCCATGGACAGCGGGATGCATCAGCCATATCTGATACCGGGTCCTCCCCTTCGGCCTGTCTCCAGCCCCATGTGTCTTCACAAAATGTATGGCTGTGGCAGCAGCGCACCTCCGCAAACAGGGCATCCACATCTTCTATACCTAGACAATTGGCTCCTTTCTGTGCCTTCAGCTCAAGAGACCCAGGCAGCAGTACTGAAGACCACGGCCTTGCTATCCTCCCTGGGGTTCTTGGTGAACCACGCCAAGTCGCAGCTACAACCTTCACGCCATCTGGAGTTCATTGGGGCAGTCATTGACACCTACGCCTCAAAAGCCTTCCTTTCAGCACAGCGAGTGAACAGGATCATCTCGCTAGCACGGGACCTCTCCTCTACCAAGCAGACCACTGCAGGGTCCCTCCTGCTCTTTCTGGGGCACATGGTGGCATTGACACCAGTCCTTTCCCTGGCAAGACGGCATATGCGCAACCTCCAGTGGCACCTACGCACGCACTGGAGACAGCACTCCCAATCTCTGGCCATGCGCATCCCTCTGGACTCTCGGGTCCAGAAGAGCCTCCGTTGGTGGACCATCCTCGACAACCTTGCAGAAGGCAGGAACCTCTGGCAATCCAACCATCACATCGCTGTGACCACAGATGCATCCACCACAGGGTGGGGTACCCACCTGCTGCAACTCAGCACCCAAGGGGCATGGACTATGAAAGAGAGGTCTCTCCACACAACCTACTCGAGCTAAGGGCCATCAGGTTTGCGCTGAATGCCTTCCAAACGCACCTGGGGGGAAAACAGTTTTGATCCAGACAATCAAGTAGCCATGTTCTATATCAACAAGCAAGGGGGAACAGGGTCATGCTCCCTCTGCCGGGAGGCGCTCGTGACCTGGTCCCTCACACTCTCCAGCGGTTGCCAGCTACGAGCCTCATACCTCCTAGGTGAGCAGAACACCCTAGCAGACAGATTAAGTCGCCAGCTGGAGCCCCACGAGTGGACCCTGCACCACCAGGGTCACAGTCTCCATCTTTCAGCGCTGGAGGACCCCACAGCGCGGTCTGCTTGCCACAGAACAGAACGCAAAATGTTACCTCTTCTGCTCAAAGCACCCATCCTCCCACGATGCATTCCCAACATAGCAGTGTACTCTCACTAATTCTCTCTTCATCCCCCAATTCAGCTAAGAACTTTAGATGAACTCCCCTCAGTATCCCTCTACTTGAATCAATAACAACCTCCCCTCCTAATCTACCCCAACTTCTAAATATCTTGAGTGTAAATATGTTCTTTGTACATATTCCAATATTATCATCATGTTATCTGTACATAGCCCATCAATCATTCACTGTAATATCTTTGATTTAACTTTAAGTTGAATGTACCTTGTTTGTTAATTGTAAACCATTCTTGATCTCTGGAAGGGGAGGTATAGAAAAATGTTTAAATAAATAAATTTGACGCTTACTAGTGGGAGTAGTCACTAATGTACACCTTTCCCCCCACCCTGCTATCAGTAACCCTGCAACGGATCATCAGGGATAGAGCACAGCTCATCCTGATCGGACCCTACTGGCCCCGCCAGATGCGATTCCACCTCGCCAAGGAACCACCGATGCGGCTTCCCCTCAGACCGGACCTCCTCACCCAGAACAATGGTAGCATGCTACACCCCAACCTGCAGGCCCTCCCGCTGACAGCCTGGAGATTGAGCAGCTGACTCTTTCATCCCTCAACCTGCCCACAGAGGTGCAGCATGTCATCCTTGCAGCCAGAAGACAGTCAAAGAGGAAATCCTACTGACTCAAGTGGAAGCGTTTCAGCATCTGTGTGCATCCTACAGGCTTGATCTGACCACCTGCCAGGTCGCGCAGTCCTTCAATACTTTACCTCCCTTTTTGAGCTTGGCCTGAAGACCCAATACATCAGGGCTCACCTCTCAGCTACAGCGGCCTTCCACGACCTCACGGATGACGCTAGCAACAGTTCCATCACCACGCTGCCACTTGTCACCTGCTTCATGAAAGGCATGGCGAACCTGAGTTCCCCGGTCCAGCCACCAATACCACCCTAGGACCTCAACATGGTCCTCCAACAGCTGACACAGGAACGCTTCAAACCACTGCAATCAACGTCTTTAAAATATGCATCATGGAAAACACTCTTCCTGGTCACAATCACATCTGCCAGGAGAATCAGTGAGCTGCAGGCCCTCATGGCTCACCCATCATACACGCACCTCCATCACGACCGTGCCTCCCTTGGCACCCACACTAAGTTGATTCCGAAGTTGGCATCAGCCTTCCATATCTACCAGTCTATCAAACTGCCCACGTTCTACCCAGAACCCCATACCTCCTCAGAAGAATGGAGGCTGCACACCCTTGACTGTGTCAGGACCCTGTGCACCTACATCCACAGAACGGAGCCCCTGTGACAAGGGACTCAACTCTTCATATCCTTCGACTCCAACAGGCCAGGGAGGCCTGTCACTAAAAGGACCCTATCACAGTGGATATTAGACTGCATTGCCTATTGCCATAACAATGTAGGCACACAGACAAGGACCAAAGTCAGGACGCATCAGCTCCAGACGCTGGCCACCACCATCGTCAACCTGCACTCAGTGCCAGTGACAAACATCTGTAAGGCCGCCACCTGGTCCTCAGTGCACATCTTCCAGAGACACTACTGCCTGGACCTCAAAGAACAAACAGATAGTTCCTTTGGCCGGATGGTCCTCACTGCAGCCACCCCCAGGACAGAGTGCGCGGGGGACACACCAACCACAGAATGATAGACACACTGCACTAGCCACAGGACTCCGCTGCTGGGCAGCAGCCACCAATTGCAGCCACGTTATTGTACACTGTTCCAATACCTTATTACACAGCGTTCGTTTGCACATACCCCAATGACGATTACACTATACTTGCGCAGTTGCATTACCTGCGCGATCGCACCATGTTCCAATATATTTGCACTATGCTCTGACATGTTTTGCATTGTTTCAGCTGGACAGGATGCCACTGTTCAGCACCCCCAGCTGTCATTGCCTCTTTACAATAAAAAAAACTAGAAACCACAGTACAATTCTGAGGTCTGTTGTCTACAAGGTAACCGACCCCGGGACCAGTCGCCATCTCCCTCTCCACCACAGCGTGCGCAAGGTACAGCTAGGGAGGCACCAGATGAGGCGGATACATCCTGCTTCTCCATGGAGAAAGCAAGGTTACTTACCTGTAAAGGACATTCTTCGTGGACAGCAGGATACGTGAGACCCACGGACCCGTCCCACCTCCCCTGCACAAGGTCGGTCTTGACCCAGCATGCCAGCCTAGCCAGAGGCGTAGCTTGGGACACACTGACTTGGCTAGGGGCTGGCCGGGGAGGTTGGGCTACCTTTCTGAGCTCTGGAGAGCACTTCCATCTATGGCGCCACCCGAAGGACTTCACCAGGTGTGGCTGACTTATTCTGCTGTCCATGGAAAACTCCTAATACAGGTAAGTAACCTCACTGATCCACAGTACCACTCCTACAATGAGTCAGTCGATGCCAGAGAATGCCAGGCATTTTCTTCCAAGCAAAGTAACAGGGAGTGGCAGTGGGATTTGAACCCTGATCTCTGGGGTTTTAAGCTGTTGCTCTAACAACTAAGCTGCCACTCCACTGAAGGGGAGGTGGTGAAGGTGCAGGTGGTCCTCTGGCAACAGCCACTGGTGGCACTCCATTTGCCTGATGGAGGGATGCCAGCCTTTAGTCTGATAAATAGTAGTAGTAGTAGCAGGGAGCCACATGCGGCCGATGGCAGCCACTGTTTGGAATGAAGGGATACGCTCTTGTAGGGGTGTCTCTAGAGTGGAGAGAAGCCGCGATCAGATCAGCTGGGCCAGTTGTCCCGTGTGAGGTCTGCCGCCGAATGGGTCTCCATACAAAAGCATATAGGCCGCAGGTCAAGGGGGTTCAGCGATGTGGATCCCACGTGGAGTGGGAAAGGCTCACAGATTGTAGCCAGGATCGAAAGCGATCTGGAAGTAATGAATAAGGAGAGAAGCATTAGAGAGAAGGTTTAATTCACAGATAGAAAGTAAATTGAAATGAGAGCAGAGAACCCGTCCGCATGGCTGGGCGGATAGACTGAAGGGGAGAGGGGATAGGCCCTGGGATGGGGTGACTGGCACATGCTCAGAAGAGTCTTCCGACTCTTCTGACCTAATGGAGAGCATTATGTCCATGGCACCGTCGGAGCATGTGCCAGTCACCACATCCTCTCTGCCACTCCCTGTTACCTTGCTTAGAAGAAAATGCTTGGCAATCTACTTCTCCAGACCTCGCTGCAAAATACAAGCAGCATGCCCTCCCGTGTCGCTCTGTGAACCAGGGGGTGCTGATACCCCAATCCAATTCCCACCTCAGTGCAGTGGATGTGTAGCCTAAAGGTTAGCGCATGGGCTCGGCAAGCAACAGACCAGGGTGGAATCCTTCTCCAAGGTCGGGAATCCTGCACGGAGAACACCCTTAAGGGGACTACCAAAAAAAACTCCTTTCCAGCATGAGCTGACGCATTGTAGGAGGGGTGCTGCGGATCACTCTGACTCCTCTCCCCAACAACCAGAATCTCCTGGCTCCCCTTTCCTTGCAATGGACCCTTCTTGAGAGGGGCAACTGACATGGCGGCAACCTCAGGAGCAGTGGCCTGAGGACCTCCTGCACCTTAACCCCTCCCCCCCTCGCATCAGGGACATCACTCTGACACTCCCTCTGCCATGTCTCATCTCAGGAGGAGAACAAGGGAATAGAGGCTTAGCATAGTGGTTAAAAGCCGGCCTGCTACCTGGAGGTTCCAACTGACACTTCCTGAAACCCTTGTTGCTTTGATAGATCTTGGTGGCAGGTACAAAGTGTACATTCCTGAACCCTCGGGGCCAGGACATCACCACCAGCTGGTAGGATTCTGGTTTGGGAGATGTCTGCAAACAAATACAGTCTAATAGAGGCCTGCCTCAAGAGTAGCCCCCTAACCCAAGCATCGCCAGTTCAAGAGAATCGCCAGTTCAGGGAGCTCTATGCCAGTCACTAGGCTGGGATCTGATAGGGACATTGCCAGGCTCCAAAGAGCCTCTGCTAGCCTCAACCACCATGACAGGCACATCAATGGGGATGTGACCACCCTTCCAGCAAGTTGCCAACCCCAAGGCCCAGGTCTGAGCAAACTGCCTGCACATTGTGTTCTCTCCTTGCTGCACTTGTAAGGGTAGCGACATCCAGAGTTCCTGACCATCACCAGGCAGTCGCCCCTGGTAATATCATGAGTATACCGGCCTCCAAAGCAAGGACACCAGAGCTCTAGAGCCCAACCTACTTCGTGCGCGACTGGACAAATAACCAGATGCCCACAGCATTGGCTTGAGAACCAGGAGACCACAGTTCGACTCCCACTACCGCCCCTGCCAACCTCAGGCCTACTGGGCAGGGCGGTGCAACAACTTTGAACATAAGAACATAAGATATGCCATAGTGGGTCAGACCAAGGGGTCCATCAAGTCCAGTATCCAGTTTCCAAAAGTAGCCAATCTAGGTCATAGGTACCTAGCAGTCTCGCCAAAAGACACAGGTTCCACAATGCATGCATTATGTCAAGCAATGGTATCCTGGGTCCCTTTTAATAATGGTTTATGGACATTTCCTCCAGGAACTTGTCCAACCCTTTTTTAAACCCAGTAACAGTAACAAGCTTTTACTACATCCTCTGGTAAATTCCAGAGTTTGATTACACGTTGAGTGAAAAAATATTTTCTCTTATTAGTCGTAAATAGGTTACCCTGTAGCTTCAATGCATGTCCCCTAGCCTTTTTATATTCTGATGACGTTTACCAGTTCCACTCCATTCATTAATTTATAGACCTCTATATCATATCTCCCCCTCAGCTGTCTCTTTTCCAGGCTGAAGAGCCCTAACCTTTTCAGCCTCTCTTCAAAGGAGTATCCTTCCATTCCCTTTACCATTTTGATGTTTCTTCTCTGTACCTTTTCTAATAATGCTACTGTATATCCTTTTTAAGATAAGGTGACCAGAATTGCAAACAATATTCAAGGTGCAGTCGCACCATGGAACGATACAGAGGCATTATAAAATCCTTTGTTTTATTTTCCATTCCTTTCCTTATGATACCTAGAATTCTATTTGCTCTCTTGGACACCGCTGCACACTGGGCAGAGGGTTTTAACATGTTAAACATGATGATGCCTAAATCCTTTTCCTGGGTGGTGGTTCCTAATGTTGAACCTTGCATCGTGTAACCATAGTTTGGGTTGTTCTTTCCTAGGTACATAACTTTGCACTTGTCCACATTAAATTTCATCGGCCATTTGGGTGCCCAGTCTTCCAATTTATCAAGATCCTCTTGCAATTTTTCACAATCCTCTTGGGTTTTAAACAACTTTAAATAGTTTTGTGTCATCTGCAAATTTGATAACCTCACTCGTTATTCCCTTTTCCAGATCATTTATGAATATGTCAAAAAGCAGCGGACCCAGCACAGATCCATGGGGTACTCCACTATTCACCTTTTTCCATTGGGAAAATTGGCCATTTAGCCCTACCCTCTGCTTTCTATCTTTTAACCAGTTCCTGATCCACAATAGTACACTGCCTCCTATCCCATGACTCTCTAGTTTTGCCAAAAGTCTCTGATGAGGGACCTTGTCAAAGGCTTTCTGAAAGTCCAGATGCACTATATCAACCGACTCACCTTTGTCCACCTGTTTATTCACACCTTCAAAAAAACATAACAGATTAGTCAAAGAAGATCTTCCTTGTCTAAAGCCATGTTGGCTGTCTCCCATTAAGCCCCGACTATCTACATGTTGAGTAATTTTGTTCTTTATGATGGTTTCTACCATTTTACCCGGTATTGACGTCAGGCTCACCAATCTGTAGTTTCCAGGATCACCACTGGAACTCTTTTTAAAAATTGGTGTTACATTGGCCATCCTCCAGTCTTCAGGTATTAGACATTATTTTAATGATAGTTCACAGATTACTAATAGCAGGTCTGCAATCTCATATTTCAGTTCTTTCAACACCCTTGGATGTATACCATCCGGCCCAGGTGATTTGCTACTCTTCAGTTTATCAAAGAGTTGTAATACATCTTCCCGGTGGATCGATATTTCTTTCAATTCTTCCACAGTATCACCTTTAAATACCACTTCAGTCATGGGTAACATCCCTACATCTTCCTCAGTAAAGACCTAAGCAATGAATTCATTCAGTCTCTCCGCTATAGCCTTGTCCCGTTTTACCCCCCTCCCCCCTTTACCCCTTTATCATCTAATGGTCCAACTGACTCTCTCACAGGTTTTTTGCTATGAATGTACTGGAAAAAGTCTTTATTATGCGTTTTTGCTTCCACAGCAAGTTTCTTCTCAAATTCTCTCTTTGCTTGACTTATCAATGCCTTGCATTTAACTTGCCAGTGCTTGTGCTGTTTCCTGTTTTCGTTGTTTGGCTTTTTTTTCCATTTCCTGAAATATGTTTTTTTGGCAACAGTCTCTTTGACCTCACCTTTAAACCATGCTAGCAGTTTTGTGGACTTCCTTCCACTTTTCTTAAAGCATGGAATACAGCTGGTCTGGGCTTCCAAGATAGTATTTTTAAACAACACTCAAGCTTGATGTAAGTCTTTAACCTTTGCCACTACTCCTTTTAGTTTCTTCTAAACTATTTTCCTCATTTTATCATAGTCTCCTTTTTGAAAGTTAAAAGGTAGTACTGTGGATTTCCTTACTATCCCTCCTCCATTAGTTAAATCAAACATGATCATGCTATGATCACTATTGCCAAGTGGTCCCAACACCCTTATTTCTTGCACCAGATCTGGTGTTCCACTAAGGAGTAGGTCCAATATGGCTTCCCCTCTGGTCGGTTCATGAACCAGCTGCTCCAAGAAGCAGTCATTTATTTCATCTAGAAACTTTATCTCCCTAGCATGTCCTGCCATGACACTAACCCAGTCGATACCGGGGTAACTGAAATCACCCATTATTATTACTGTGCTGTAACTTTTGCTAGCTTCCTTGAGTTCTTTGAGCATTTCATCATCCATTTGTTCATTCTGGCCTGGCAGTCAATAGTACACCCCCACTGCCATCACCTTCCCCTTCATACATGGAATTTCAATCCATAGAGATTCTACAGCAAATTTTGTTTCCTGCAAAACTTTAATCCTTTCTGACTCAATGCCCTCTCTAACAGAGCGCAACCCCTCCACCAATTTGATCAGTTCTATCATTACAAAAGGAGGGCCTGGTGCTGGGTAAGCCATCGTAGTTCCCCGGGAAAGTACAGAGGAGGGGCCTGGTACAGATGGAGGCGATAGCCCTCCTGAACAACCAGGAGAACCCAGGCCTGTGGGAGAACTGGACCAGACGCCCCCCCATCGGATAGCTGTCCTGCCAGAGGATGAGAGGCTATGCTGATGGCATCAAAAACCAGAGGCTGGTTGAGCAGGAGCTGGGGGTTGGGTCTTAGGGCCCTTCTGTACGGGAGCCCCTTCCGTTGGAAGAACGGCTTCTTGCTCTGCTGCTTCTTCCTGGGGAGGGAGGAAGTCTTCCAGGAGAGGCGAATAAGAGTTACATACTCTGTCTCAATCTCCGTGGCCTTGTCCTCCATGGGCTTGCCAAAGAGCTTCTCCCTGAGGCAAGAGACGTCCAGCAGCTTCTCCTGGACCCACTGTTCCATTTCAGAGGACTGAAGCCAAGCATAGCAGCAGTCTCCAATGCTAGCTGCCACCACCCGGGCGGAAGACTCGAAGCAGTCATATGTTGCTAGCGAGAGGTACTTCGAGCACTCCCCGGCGGAACTTCGAGAGGGCCTGAAAATGTCAGAGATGATCTCCGTTGAGGACCTCCACGAAGCCTCCAAGCTCCCTAGCGAGATCACGGAGGCACATACCAATGTATAATTGGTAAACTTCGGCATGACAGCATTAAGCCCTGGTAAGCCTTGCGCCCCAGGGCGTTGAGGGTACAAGACTCTCTGCCCGGCGGGACTGACAAATGAGTCTTAGGGCTCTTTAGCTTCCACATGGCCGATTCGACCACCATCGAGGTGTGGGAAAGCTGGACTTTCTGTAACCCGGGACTTCGCTGGACCTAGTACACAGCATCCAGGCGCTTACTCATGACTGGAACAGAGGCCAGAGTCTCCCACATGCGGAGCAGGAGACTGTTCAGAACGGGAGGAACCGGTACCGAGAGCGCCTCCCTCAGAGGAGCTTCTTATTGCAAAAAATAGAGCTCCTCCTCTGACTCAGTGGCGAGCGCTATGGCCCGCACCATATCCCGGACGAACTCCAAGAAGGTGTCGTCCTCAGGAGGCGATCACTGCCTCCAAGTAAGCAGGGAGGGGTCAGAGGGGAAGTCTCTGTGGAAATGAGTCTCTAGGGAGGTCTCCCTGTCGGACTCCCAATCTGAGTAGTCTCTGGAGGTCTCGAGGTCAGGCTGCTCCAGACAGGTCGGCGACCTGCACCAGATCTCCGAGGGCAAAACTTAACCAAAGCCGGAAGCGCTCGCCCATGGGGATCTCGCACCCGAGGAATGGGACGGAGATCGAGACCCACGCCGAGGATCCTCACGAGGAATCTGGCTCTCGGGGGTCACAATGGCAGCCCAGGGAGTCCTCGAAATCGAGGTCCCTGCTGTCTCGAGGCATGTGCCAGAGGGGCTGGGTAGCAGCGCCTGCTGGGCAGCAAGGAACACGGAAATGCTGCGTTCCAAGGCCAGCATCCGGACCTCCCATTCGGGAATGGGCCCTGCAACGCCAATGCCGGGGTGAACGGGTCGGGTGTCGAGGAGGAGAGGGGGTCCCTCACCGGGGTGACCCTCAGGAGACCTTTCGCCTTTGCCGAAAGCCTCTGTATCGGTTTGAGGCACTTTACTGGGCCACACCCTCTCCAACTCCAGAGACTGCCGAGGGGGGGCTGAGAGACTGAGCATTTGACCTCTCACACTTCTCTGGCACCCCTCAACAGAGTCCTCGAGGCCACTTTCTTCTTCTTCCTCTCGTGATCAGGCGACCCCTGGTCAGAGGGTCGCTGGGCTCGGGGAGGAGTCTTGGGAGACTCTGGAGCTGATGGGGCCAAAGAGCGGGAGACTACCAGGAATACCAGGGCTGCCTTACATAAGACAGCATTCAGCTTCTGCTTATGACTCTGGATGGCCTTAGAGGTCATCTGCTTACAGAGGCAGCATAGCTCCGGGTCATGGTTGGCCACTAGACACCTGCGATAGCAGTCATGGGTGTCCGTGAGAGACATGTTTTTGGAGCATCTATCACATTTCTTAAAACCAGAGGCCACTGGGGCAAAAAGGACCCTTATGAGGTCAAAGGCCCTCGACATGGCCAGTGGTTAAAAAGGGCTCAAAATGTGGAAAAAACTGAAAAAAAGGCAAAAAGGAAAAAGCCTGAGACCAGGGCCGAAGCAGAGGTGCTCGGGAGGCAGGAAGAGGACCGGCAAGAGTCAATAGAGCATAAACAAGTTGGAAACAGGGTCGGTATTCTTTGAGCAATAAATTATTTCTAGACACCTTTACAAAGAGGCCTTCTATACAGGGGGCAAGAGACCTGTGAAATTTTTTTAAATAGGTGTTAAAGCCAAGTGGCAGATCAAAGTGCTATTTTGAAAGACTCCTTCTATCCAAGCAAGGACTGGGTTAATCACCCAGGAAATTGGTCACAGCTTACCTCAGAAGCACAGGCATAAATAGTTCAACCAGAGTTCTGTGATTCTCAGTCTAGTTACTTCTGGAAGGAGATCTACAATTATAAGTTATTTACTTCTGGGAATTTTTCTAAATCTTGGGGGAAAAACAATTCTTTAGATTAAAGATCATTAATCTGTGAACCCAGTGAATTTGTTAAATCAGTCAGGGCCTAGTAGCAGCAAAGAGCTTTCAGTTTAATTTAAAACACAGCAGAGAGCTTTCTGATTAAATTTAGACCCCAAGACTCCCTCTATCCAAGCAAGGGCTCTGGGACTTCCCCTGGAAATTGGTCACAGATTACCTTAGAAGCACAGGACAGGTTACTCTGTAGCAGCCAGCTTTTCATAGGTCTTCTTTCCTCCCTCCCTCCCCGACTCCCACCAACCCCTGGGATAATCGTAGCTTTATAGGTGCTTAAACTTCTTAAAGGAAAGGCGGTGTCATATTTACTCTCAGGTGCATCTGTTTATCCTCAGGCATACATTAAGGATCTTAAGGATCTGAGATTAATTAAGCTTCAGGTAAACAAAGTACATTAAACCTATTAGGTATAGTTTTATTAGTGTAAATATCCCCAGCAAACCTTAGTAAAGAACTTAAATATGTCCCATGTTTTATCCAAGTTCTCTGTCCTTGTTCTCTGTAAAACCAAACAGTTTGTTGTTCTGGTCTGTTGTTATATTGTGAACCGCGCTGATGCTGAATAGAGCAGTATATAAGAGCCTGTAAAAAATAAATAAATAAAAAATATCTAAACACAACCTTAAAATTGAAATACAGACAGCAGTCCAGCAGAGAGATGGGTGCTTTCCAGTCTTTTGCATTGAGTGTCACATGTATGACTTTCTCTCAGTTGGTGAGGGGTCTTACGTGTGCACTAGGTGCAAGAAGCTCTTTGCTCTCAGGGAATGAGTCCAATCTCTGGAGGCTAGAGTAGCAGACTTGGAGGACATAAGGAAAAAAGAGAGGTGCATAGACAAGACCTACAGGGATATAGACCTGACGTCCCACCTCCAGTCTGGCAGCATCCCTATTGCCATGGAGGAGAGAGGTCACGTGACAGGAGAACATCACTCTGGTGTGGCAGGAAATGATCCTGTAGCTAGGACCTGTCCTCCAGGTGATGTAAAACCCTCTCACACTAAGGAAGTTTCTCCAGGGCCATGTGCCCATGAGGGAAGGGTTAGGACAGCCGTTATAGTTGGTGCTTTGATCAATAGGCATGTAGATAGCTGGGTTGCTGGGTTGCCTGGTGTGAAGACAGCGGACCTAACGCACCACGTAGACAAGGTCTTAGATAGTGCTGGGGAGGAGTCTGCTGTCTTGGTACATGTTGGTACCAATGACATAGGAAAATGTGGTAGGGAGGTTCTGGAGGTTAAATTTAGGCTTTTACCTAGGAAGTTGAAATCCAGAACTTCCAGGGTAGCGTTCTCCGAAATGCTTCCTGTTCCACGCGCAGGACCCAAAAGGCAGGCAGAGCTCCGGAGTCTCAATGAGTCAATGAGAAGATGGTGCAAGGATGAGGGTTTTGGATTTCTTAGGAACATTCTGGGGAAAGTAGGGGCTCTTCTGAAGGGATGGGCTTCACCTTAATCGGGATGTAACCAGGCTGTTGGCAATAACCTTTAAAAAGGAGATAGATAGCTTTTAAATTAGATAATAGGGAAAAGCCGACAGTTGCCTAAGAGCGCATGGTTTGGAAAGCGTAGTTACTCACCTGTAACAAGTGTTCTCCGGGGACAGCAGGAATCAGTCCTCACATATGGGTGCCGACGGAGCCCTCGTGCAGGGCAAATCCCCAGCTAAGAAAGCATTTGGGAATTGCATCACGCATGTGCGGTCCTCTTCCTGCCCAAGGGTGCCATCTTGCTCAGTCAAATGACATAGCTAAAAAGACAGCAAAAAGAACAAAATAATAATAGGACTGCAACTCCAAGGGGAGGAGGGAGGGTCGTGAAGACTGATTCCTGCTGTCCCCGGAGAACACCTGCTACAGGTGAGTAACTATGCTTTCTCTGGGAACAAGCAGGAAGTCAGTCCTCAAATATGGGACTCCCCCGCTATAGGCTACCGAGAACCCACAGCAAAAAAACAGACTCCCTCTATGAGAGCCACAAGCAGCCACAATAGGAATCTAACTGAGAGTGTAGCACTCCGGTAGCCTGACACAGAAAGGTTGGAGGGTAGGAGTTGCCTAGACCTCAAAAAGGTTACGGAGTACAGCCTGGCCGAAAGCACTGTCCCATTGGAACTCCCTATCCAGGCAGTAATGGGTTGCGAAAGTCTCACCCGGAGACCAGGTGGCGGCCCGGAAGATGTCTGCCAGTGGAACAGAGCGGAAATGAACCACTGATGCCGCCATAGCCCTGACACGGTGGGCCGTAACACAACCATGCAATGGAAGATCGGCCACCCTGCATGCCCAGGCAATACAGTCTGCTACCCAGGTGGAGAGCGTACGCTTGGAGACGGCCATCCCCAGCTTACTGGGGTCATAGGATACGAAGAGCTGAGAAGTCCTTCTATGGCCTTGCGTATGCTGAATGTAGAAGGCTAACGCCCTCTTACAGTCCAGGGTATGCCTGTCTCTGCCCAATTGGCATGCGGCCTGGGAAAGAAGGTAGGTAGCCCTACCTCCTGGTTGAGGTGGAACGAAGAGACCACTTTTGGAAGGAACTTGGGGTGTGTGCGGAGCACCACCTGGTTCCTATAGAACCTTGTGTAAGACCTGTCGGACACCAGGGCTTGAAGCTCACTCACTCGCCGAGCCGACGTGAGTGCCACCAAGAAAACTACCTTCCAAGAAAGGTAACATAGATGGCAGGTTGCCATCGGCTCAAATGGCGGACAAGCTGCCCTAAGACCACATTCAAATCCCACTCAGCTGCTGGAGGGCGAACCGGGGGCTTCAGTAGAAGTAGGCCTCTCAGGAACCTGGACACCAAAGGATGTGCAGAAAGAGGCTTTCCCTCTACTGGAAAGTGGTGTGCAGCCAAGGCTCTGAGGTGAACTCTGATGGAGTTGGACTTGTGGCCCAAATCTGAAAGGTGGAGAAGATGCTGAAGTACCACTGCAACCTAACAGGAGAAAGGATTTCTGCTTTTCGCACCACACCCCAAACCTATGCCACTTAAAGGCATAGGTCCATCTAGTTGACTGCCTCCTTGAGGCCAGCAGAACTTCTTCCACGTTTTTCGGAAGAAGGAGTGGTGCAAGAACTACCCTTTCAGCAGCCATGCCATTAGGTTGAGGGAGCTGAGGTTGGGGTGCAGGAGAGTGTCCCTCTCCTGAGATAGGAGGTTTGGATAGGACCCCAGGGGGATTGAGGCCTCTACCATTAGTTGAAGTAGAAGCGGAAACCAGGGTTGTCTCAGCCATCTTGGGGCTACCAGGATGACCAAGGCTTTGTCTTGGAGAATCTTGAACAGAGTTTTGGCCACCAGAGGCATCGGAGGAAACGCATACAGGAGGCCCACAGACCATGAGATGAGAAAGGCATCAGCAGCCACCCTGTTTGGATGCGGCTGCCTGGAGCAAAACCGGGACAACTGGTAATTGTGTGGGCTCGCAAACAAATCCAGTGTCGGCTGTCCCCAGGTCTGAAAAAGCCATTAGGGCCATTTCTTGTCCAGTTTCCACTCGTGGGACTGCAGAATCCTGCTTAGCATGTCGGCTAAGTAATTTTCCTGGCCTGGCAGGTAAACTGCTTTCAGATGCATGCAAAGGAGCACAGGTCCAAGGTTTCCTGACACAGTAGGCGGGACCCTGTGCCTCCTTGTTTGTTCACATAGAACATGGCTACTTGGTTGTCTGTTTGTACCAAGACAGGCTGATGAGCCAAAGTTTGACAGAAGGCTCGTAGAGCCAGGCAAATGGCACGAAGTTTCAAGAAATTGATTTGTTGTGTGCTCTCGTTCGGAGACCACACGCCCTGAGTGCAAAGCCCCTGGCAATGGGCTCCCCAGCCCAGCAAGGATGTATCCATAGTCATGATCCTCGTGTGTCGAGGAGCCTGGAAGGTCACCCCCACCTCCAAGTGTAACAGTTGAAGCCACCATTTCAAGGATTGTACCAGTCTCCTGGACACTTTGACTCTGTCTCGGAGTCCGCCTGTGGCTTGAGTCCACTGGTCCCTGAGGCACCACTGAGCTGTTCGCATGTGGAGGCGGGCATCTGGTGTCACATGGACTGTGGATGCCATGTGCCCGAGGAGGCGCAGGAAGTGTCTTGCTGATATGTGGGACCTACAACTCACTAGACGTGCCAGGGCCAGGAGTCTCTGTGCCCTGTCTACTGGCAGATAAGCCATTGCTGAAGGGTATCTAGACTGGCCCCAATGAACTCTAGTTGTCGAGTGGGCACTAGGGTAGACCTGGGGTAACTGATTACAAACCCTAGATGCTGAAGCATCTGAATGGTGCAAGATGTGGCCTGTTGGACCTGCATGGCTGACATGGCTCTGATGAGCCAGTCGTCTAGGTAGGGGAAGACAAAAACTCCTTGGAGTCTGAGAAAGGCGGCCCCTACTGCCAGGCACTTTGTGAATATCCTGGGGGCGGAGGCCAGGCCAAAGGGAAGTACTCTGTACTGATAGTGGTTTCCTCCCACCACAAATCGCAGATATTGTCTGTGCTCTGGATGAATTAGGATGTGTGTATATGCATCCTTTAGGTCTAAGGAGCATAGCCAGTCTCCCTGGCAGAGGTAAGGCAGGAATATTCCAAGGGAAAGCATCTTGAACTTCTCCCTCACCAGGAATTTGTTTAAGTTGCACAGGTCGAGGATAGGTCTGAGGCCTCCTGTCCTATTTGGTACCAGGAAGTACTTGGAATAGAAGCCCTTGCCTATTGCTGGTGGGATACCGGTTCTACCGCCTGATCCTCGAAAAGACCTACTAACTCCTTCAGAAGAAGGTCCCAGTGAAAAGGAGATCTGATAGGCTCTCCTGGAAAGTAAGGAGGAGGCACCTGGGTCAAATGGAGTAGATAGCCTCGATGGACTATCTGTAGGACCCAGGCATCTGTGGTAATGGCTGGCCACCTCTGAGCATACAGGGCAAGCCTTCCTCCTGTGCATTGCCTGTCTCCTGTGGTGAGAGGGGCTATGCTTTGAGAGTGAAAAGCCGCTCCCAGGCTGGGTCAGAGCCGATGCCTGGGGTTTGGGGGATTTCTGTTTACGCGGGCCATGCCCCTGTCCCTTGGCCTGCTGCCCCTGTTGGGGAGCCAGGTAGGCCTGAAATGGGGGGTAGTTTTGGTAAGCAGCACCCTTCCTCGGAAAAAAGGGTTTCTTAACCGAGCCCCCCTTCTTAGAAGGGGCAGAGGTCTTCTTTGAGAGCCCTGTCCTGGTCATGTACTCAGTCTCGAGCTCAGCAGCCTTTCGGTCATGGGTTTGCTGAAGAGGTTTACACCTCAGCATGGAACATCGACCAACTTGTCCTGAACCCATTGCTCGAGGTCTGACGACTCCAGTCATGCCTGGCGGCGTGCGCCGATGCCCGCCGCAGCTACCCGTGCTGCCGACTCAAAGCAGTCATAGACCGCTTGAGTCATGAAATTCGAGCACTCACGGACTCCAGTGGACAGGCTCCTGAAGCGCTGCAAAGGTCCCTCGGAGAGACCAGCCGAAAACCAAGCGATTTCCTTCACCAGATCTCGCAGGTACATGCCCATGTACAGCTGGTATGCCTGGATCCGACATGTCAGCATAGAACACTGGTAGCACTTCCTGCCGAAGGAGTCCAAGTTGCAGGCATCCCTTCCAGGAGGCACCGAGGGGGGCGTTTCTTCTGGCTCTTGAGCTGGCACATGGCTGATTCCACAACCATGGAGTTGTATGGCAGTTGTGCTTTTTGGAACCCAAGACTCCTGCGGACCCGATACATCGAGTCGATCCGCCTGCTGATCACCGGCGTCTGCCACATGCAGAGCATCAGTCGTTCCAGGATCGAAGGCACTGGTACAGTAAGAGCCTCCCGAGGGGGAGAGTCGCACTGGAGGATCTCGAGATCTTAGGCTCGAGGATCCTCCTCTGACTCCGCAGGGAACGTCAAAGCATTTGACATGTCCCTTACAAAGTCCAAGAATCTAGTGTCTTCCGGGGGGAGGGGGGGACCTTCTCCGAGGCTCGGACACCGGGGAATCGGATGGGACGTCTTTGTGCCGGCAAGTGTCCGGGGACTCTTCTTCCTCTGTCTCCCAGCCTGATGTCTCTGAAGAGGAATCGAGTGGCTCCAGCCTCGAGGGCTTCGGCTTCGACCTCTCCGACACCGGTGGAACCGGCGGCGACCTCAGTCCCGAATGGAAGGTCGAAGGAGACCTCGGCTGAGAATCGACTTGAGTACGCATGGTCTTGAGGATCGGCTCGGCCTCCGGGGTCGACTTGGACGTCAGTGGCCCGGTGGTCGTGGCGGAAGGACCGCTGAGACCGGCTATCAGCGTCCACTGCTGCTCCATGAAGGCAGACATGCTGTGCTCCAGGGCCACCATTCTGAGACCGAGCTCAGAAGGCTCCGCAGCCACCGGGTCGGGTCCCGAGGTCAGTTCTCCCGGAGGAGAGTCCTCAACAAGGACAGTTGTTACCTGCCTCAGCTGCTGCATATCCAGTCGAGGAAGCTTCGCTGGATGCTCCATCTCTGAGGATCCAAGCCAGCACTCGGGGTTCCGTGACCGGCCCCGGGAGGAACCAGGCCGTTCACAGCCATCCAACGACACCGCCTTTGAGGATTTTTTCTTCCTTTGATGTTCCTGCGAGGGAAATCCCCTCTCCGAGGAACCTCTACGATGCTTGGGCCCAGAGTGTTCTCGAGACGTAGAGGCCTCAGACGAGGTCTGGGCCCGCGAAGGTACGGACTCAGCAAAAATCCTATCAAGCTGCTGCTGGCGGCTTCTCAGGGCATTCGAGGACATTTTCCTACACGGGCCACAGTCCTTCGGGTCATGGTCAGGCCCGAGGTAGCGGAGAAGAGCAGTCTTGTGTATCGGTGAGGGATATTAATTTTGTACACTGATCACATTTCTTAAACCCGCTGGCAGCTATCGGGGTAAAAAGGGCCCCTGCAAGGTCGAAGACACGGGCTGCCAGTGAAAAAGAAAAAGAGCGCGAACGCTAGTTACGAAGGACAAAAAAACGAAAAATAAAGCTGGACTCGATACCGGTGTACCGAGCCAAAGGCGGGAAGGGGAACCGTGTCGAATTGGAGGAAAAGAGAAACTTTTTTCACGGCGACTATTGGACTACGTCCGAAGGGCTCCGTGGAAAAAAAGGAGACTGAGCAAGATGGCACCCTTGGGCGGGAAGGGGACCGCACATGCGTGATGCAATTCCCAAAGGCTTTCTTAGAAAGCTGGGGATTTCCTCCGCACGAGGGCTCCGTCAGCACCAATGTCACCCATATGTGAGGAGTGACTTCCTGCTTCTTCCCAGAGAAGAATGTATCCTTGTGGGATACTACCAAAAGAATGAAGATAGGGCATATCAGCAGGGAGGTTCCAATAAAGACAAAAGTAGCCCAAATGCCTTGAAGTACGGAGCAGACAGAATAACAAATTACCCCTGCCTACCAATAGCCAAATTAATATGAATAAAATAGTCTTTAAAATGCTTGTATGCAAATGCTAGAAGTCTAAAAAATAAGATGGGAGAGTTAGAATATATAGCACTAAATGAAAGGTTAGATATAATTGCTATCTCAGACAAATGGTGGAAGGAGAACAGCCAGAGGGACACTGTGAAACCTGGATACAAATTATATCACAATGATAGAGCTGATCAAATTGAGGGAGGGATTGCGCTCTATGTTAGAGAGGGCATTCAGCCACAAAGGATTAAGGTTTTGCAGGAAACAAAATTTGCTGTAGAATCTCTATGGATTGAAATTCCATTTAAAAAGGGGTAAGCAATGGCAACGGGGGTGTACTATCGACCGCCTGGCCAGAATGAACAAATGTATGATGAAATGCTCAAAGAAATCAGGGAAGCTAAAAAAAAAAAGTTACAGCACAGTAATAATAATGGGTGATTTCAATTACCCAAGTATTGACTAGGTCAGTGTCATGGCAGGACATGCTAGGGAGATAAAAGTTTCTAGATAAAATAAATGACTGCTTCTTGGAGCAGCTGGTTCATGAAACAACCAGAGGGAAAGCCATTGTGGACTTAGTCCTTAGTGGAACACCAGATCTGGTGCAAGAGATAAGGGTGTTGGGGCCACTTGGCAATAGTGATCATAGCACTATTAATTAATGGAGGAGGGATGGTAAAGAAATCCACAGTATGACCTTTTAACTTTCAAAAGGGAGACTATGATAAAATGAGGAAGATAGTTAAGAAAAAAGCAAAAGGAGCAGTTGCAAAGGTTAAAGACTTACATCAAGCTTGGGTGTTTAAAAATATCATCTTAGAAGCCCAGACCAGCTGTATTCAACGCTTTAAGAAAAGTGGAAGCAAGTCCAAAAAACTGCCAGCATGGTTTAAAGGCGAGGTCAGAGAGGCAGTTGTTGCCAAAAAGCATCTTTCAGGAAATGGAAAAAAGAGCCAAATGACAAAAACTGGAAACAGCACAAGCACTGGCAAGTTAAATGCAAAACATTGATAAGGCAAGCAAAGAGGGAATTTCAGAAGAAGCTTACTATGGAAGCAAAAACGCATAATAAGGACTTTTTCCAGTAAATTCGTAGCAAAAAACCTGTGAGAGAGTCAGTTGGACCATTAGATGATAGAGGGGTAAAAGGGGCAGTACAAGGGGACAAGGCTATAGCAGAGAGACTGAGTGAATTCTTTGCTTCGGTCTTTACAGAGGAAGATGTACGGATGTTACCCATGATTGAACTGGCATTTAAAGGCGATACACCGAGAAGATGTATTACAACTATTTGATAAACTGAAGAGAAGCAAATCACCCGGACTGGATGGTGTACATCCAAGGGTGTTGAAAGAACTGAAATATGAGATTGCAGACCTGCTATTAGTAATGTGTGAACTATCATTAAAATCATCTGTAATACCTGAAGATTGGAGGATGGCCAATGTAACGCCAATTTTTAAAAAGGGTTCCAGAGGTGACCCGAGAAACTACAGACTGGTGAGCCTGATGTCAGCACCAGGAAAAATGGTAGAAACCATAATAAAGAACAAAATTACTGAACATTTATTTTTGTTTATTTATTTAATGCTTTTATATACCACGCTCTTTAAAATCAATGCAGTTTACAGATAACATTTTGTACAGAGTAGGAAGAGCCTGCTCTGTACTTACATCGAACGGGTAGAACAACTTGGATTCAGAACAGGGTAACTATACACAGGCTATTTACAGTCTAGACAGGATGTAATACAGGCTATTCACAGTCAAAACAGGAAATCACTACGCAGTTGTAACTACATGGCTTGTAGATGGTCATGGCTTAATGGGAGAAAAGGAAGATCTTGTCTTACTAATCTGTTATGTTTTTCTGAAGGTGTGAATAAACAGACAGACAAAGGTGAGTTGACTGAAATAGTGTATCTGGACTTTCAGAAAGCCTTTGAGATAAGGTCCCTTATCAGAAACATTTGGCAAAACTAAAAAGTCATCCGATAGGAGGCAGTGTACAATTGTGGATTAGGAACTGGTTAAAAGACAGAAAGCAGAGGGAAGGGCTAAATGGCCAATTTTCCCCAATGGAGAAAGGTGAATAGTGGAGTACCTCAAGGATCTGTGCTGGATCCGCTGCTTTTTGACATGTTCATAAATGACCTGGAAAAGGGAACAACAAGTGAGGTTATCAAATTTGCAGATGACACAAAACTATTTAAAGTTGTCAAAACCCATGAGGATTGTGGAAAATTGCAAGAGGATCTTGCTAAATTGGAAGACTGGGCATCCAAATGGCAGATGAAATTGAATGTGGACAAGTGCAAACTTATGCACCTAGGAAAGAACAACCCAAACTATGGTTACACGATGCAAGGTTCAACATTAGGAACCACCACCCAGGAAAAACATTTAGGCGTCATCGTGTTAAACATGCTAAAACCCTCCACCCAGTGTGCAGCGGCGGCCAAGAGAGCAAATAGAATGCTAGGTATCATAAGGAAAGGAATGGAAAATAAAGAAAAGGACTAATATTATTATAATGTAAAACGTTCAAACCCTGTTATATTTAAACCTTGGATGTAAACCGCCTCTGATCTCTGGAAGGGGCAGTATAGAAATGTGTAATCAACCAATCAATTAATAAATATTATAATGCCTCTGTATCATTCCATGGTGCGACCGCACCTTTAATAGTGTGTGCAATTCTGGTCGCCGTATCTTAAAAAGGATATAGAGTTATTAGAAAAGGTTCAGAGAAGAGCCACCAAAATGGTAAAGGGGATGGAAAGATTCTCCTATGAAGAGACTAAAAAGGTTAGGGGTCTTCAACCTGGAAAAGAGCCAGCTGAGAGGAGATATGATAGAGGTCTATAAATTAATGAACGGAGTGGAACTGGTAAATGTAGATCGATTGTTTACATCATCAGAATACAGAAAGACTAGAGGACATGCAATGAAGCTACAGGGTAAACGATTTAAGACTAATAAGAGAAAATATTTTTTCACTCAACATGTAATCAAACTCTGGAATTTGTTACCGGAGGATGTAGTAAAAGCTGTTAGTGTAGCTGGGTTTAAAAAAGGTTTGCGCAAATTCCTGGAGAAAAGGTCCATAAACCATTATTAAAAGGGACCCAGGATATTACTGCTTGACCCAATACAGGCATTGT
Source organism: Ichthyophis bannanicus (assembly GCA_033557465.1). NCBI lineage: Eukaryota > Metazoa > Chordata > Amphibia > Gymnophiona > Ichthyophiidae > Ichthyophis > Ichthyophis bannanicus. Next base: position 1,577,595,330 of record CM066031.1, on the reverse strand, counting down.
GGAACCTGTGTCTTTTGAGGAAACTGCTAGGTATTTGTGACCTAGATTGGCCACTGTTAACAGGATACTGGGTTTGATGGACCTTGGTCTGACCTAGTATGGCATATCTTATGTTCTTATGAAAGGAGAAAACCCTTTTTCCGGGGGCAAAACGCATGCCCTAAGGACTCCGCGGAAAAAACAGATAGGCCGAGCCAATCGCCTCCTTAATCCACCGAGCAATGGATGCTTTCGCCGCCACCTCACCTTTCTGGGAACCCCCAAACAGGACAAACAAACGATCAGACTTGCGGAAAGCGTTGGTGGCCTTCAAATATCGACGCAAAACTCTTTTAAGGTCCAAGCGACTAAGACCGCGATCGGAAGCCTGCTCCCCCGACGCGTGCAACACCGGGAGCGACACCACCTGATTCAAATGAAAAGGGGAAGACACCTTAGGCAAAAAGGAAGGCACTGGCCGCAGCACCACCTTCTGATCTGAGAAAGAGAGGAAGGGCTCCCTGCAAGAAAGAGCTTGAAGCTCGGAAATGCGTCGTGCCGAACAAATCGCCACTAAACACAGTCTTAAGGGTCAAATCCTTCACCGAACTCCGAGAGAGAGGCTCAAATGGAGCCGCACTGAGCGCTCGCAAGACCAAGTTGAGATCCCACGAAGGAACAGAAATTCTGCGAGCCGGGCGCAGTCTAGAAACCGCCCTCAGGAAGCGTACCACATCTGCATGGGCACCCAGCGCTACGCCCTGAACTTTACCCCTGTAGCAGGAAAGCGCCGCCAACTGCACTTGCAAGGAACTGGCGGCCAATCCTTTAGCAAAACCGTCTTGCAAAAAATCTAGCACCACAGGAAGAGAGGCCGTAGCCGCCCGAACCTGACGCCTGGAACACCAATCCTCAAAAATACGCCACACTCGGACATAAGCCAGCAAAGTGGACCTCTTACGTGCTTGAAGCAAAGTCGCCACGACGGATTTCGAATAACCCTTCTTCCTTAGCCTCGCCCTTTCAATAGCCAGGCCGTAAGAGAGAATCTCCCCACTTGCGGCATGCGAAGAGGGCCCTGACACAACAGATCCGGATCCAGGGGAAGACGCCACGGGGAGCCGTCCACTAACCGCATCAGGTCGGCATACCAGGGACGATGGGGCCAATCCGGCGCTATCAACAGCACCCGACCACGGTGAGATTCGATACGCTGAATCACTCACCCCAGAAGCGGCCACGGGGGAAAGACGTAAAGGCGGCCCCTCGAGGGCCAGACCTGCAATAGACCATCTATGCCCTCTGACATCGGTTCCCGCCGACGACTGAAGAACCGAGCTGCCTTCGCCGACCGAAAAGTGGCCATCAGGTGCATGACCGACTGACCACAACGCAAAACCACTTGCTCGAACACTTTGGGAGTGAGCTCCCATTCGCCAGCATCCACCTGAACTCTGCTGAGAAAATCTGCTGTCACGTTGTCCTTCCCGGCAATGTGCGCTGCCGATATGGCCTGTAGCTGGGGCTCTATCCATTCGAACAGCGTCCGGGCTTCCGTTTCCATGCCCACGCTTCCGGTGCCGCCCTGTCGATTTATGTATGCCACGGTCGCGGCATTGTCGGAGAGAACCCGTACCGCTCGGTGCGTTAACTGGATCTCGAAGCTTTGCAACGCCAACCGCACGGCTCAGAGTTCTAAGCGGTTGATCGACCAACTGCTCTCTTCCGGAGACCCTGCGTCACTTGCACGCCGCAGTGCACGCCCCAGCCCGTCAGACAGGCATCCGTCAACAGCGGAATCCAGTCCGGCTGCTCCAAGGGCATCCCTGCACGGAGCGAGGACGGTCGAAGCCACCATTTCAGATCCTGACGTACCACCGGCGGGCAGCGAAGACGTTTGTTTAGGGAATCGGACTGATTGGACCAGCGACGGAGCAAGGCCCTCTGAAGCGAACGCATGTGGAAGCGAGCCCAAGGCACTACCTCTAAGGAAGCCGCCATCATTCCCAACAGCTGAAGGTAGTGCCAAGCCGACGGAGCTGGGATTTGCCGAAAACGGTGTACGAGAGTCCGAAGACCCAACACCCTGCGTTCAGGGAGAAAGATGGAGCCCCTGCGAGTATTGAACAGGACACCCAAATATTCGAGAGACTGCGTCGGAACCAAGTGGCTCTTGCTCGGTTGACTACCCAGCCGAGAGACTGCAGAAGCTCCACGACTCTCGCCGTGGCTGTCATGCTCTCCGAGCGAGATTTTCCGCGAATCAACCAATCGTCCAGATACGGATGGATCAGCACCCCTTCCTTGTGCAACGCCGCTGCCGCTGCCACTACCACCATGATCTTGGTGAACACCCGAGGAGCGGTTGCCAGGCAGAAGGGCAATGCTTGGAACTGGAAGTGACCCCAAGGCAGATGCGAACCGGAGATACTTCTGATGAGCCTCCCGAATAGGGATATGGAGATAAGCCTCCGTGAGGTCGAGAGAGGTGAGAAACTCGCCCCTGCGGACGGCGACAAGTACGGATCGCAGGGTTTCCATCCGAAAGTGCGGAACCCGCAGACATCGATTCACCCCTTTGAGATCTAAAATGGGGCGAAGAGCACCATCCTTCTTTGGCACCACAAAATAAATGGAATACCTTCCGAGACCATATTCCGTCGGAGGAACGGGGACCACTGCTCCCAGCCGGAGCAGGCGATCGAGGGTTTGCTGGACCTGAGCAGTCTTCCGAGTTCCTTGGCAGGGAGACGCCACAAAGGAATCGAGCACGGGCCTGGCCAAGTCCAGGGCATACCCGCCCCGAACGATCTCCAAAACCCATCGATCGGATGTAATCTGGGCCCAAGCAGAGAGAGAGTGTCGAAAACGACCTCCGATCGCTGGTATCTCTGCCTGGACCTGCTGTCCTTCATTGGGACTTGCGAGCAGCTGCAGGGGTTGCGGCTGCGAATCCCCTACTGGCTCCTCGAAAGCCCCGAAAGTTCGGAGACCTCGAGAGATACCTTCCTCTCTGGAACCCCCCAAAGCGGGGCGATCGAAACCTACGAAAGTCCCGAAGTAGTCCCCGAGGGGAAGGAATGGACCTCCCTCTCTTTGGGCGATCCTCCGGCAAACGACCGCCCTTGGATTCACCCAAATCCTTGACTAACTTGTCAAGATCCTCACCGAACAATAGTTTACCTTTAAAGGGCAACTTGCCCAGCCGCGACTTGGAAGAACCATCCGCCGCCCAATTCTTTAACCAAAGGGCTCTGCGCGTTGCCACCAAGGAAGCCATGCTATTGGATAGCGCCCTGATAAGGTCATAATGGACATCCGCCAAATACGCTGAACCAGATTCCAAGCGCTGGAGCTCACTTAACTCCTCGGCTTCCAAGGCTGGCGCCTGACGAAGCCGCTGAACCCAGCGAAGACAGGCACGAGCAACCCAAGCCCCACAAACGGAGGCCTGCAACGCAATCGCGTCCGCCTCAAAGGACTGTTTCAAGAGACCGTCCATTTTCCTGTCCTGCGGCTCTTTCAACGCCGCACTCCCTTCCACAGGGATCGTGGTTTTCTTAGTCACAGCCGAAACCGCCGCATCAACTTTAGGGGAGCAGAACCGTTCAAGGTCTTTGTCTGCCATAAGATACAGCCTGCACATGATCTTCACACCTTTGAGACCAGATTCAGGAGTATCCCACTCTGCTTGAATCATCTGATCAATGACTCTGTGAATGGGAAAAAACACCTGAGTTTGACGCACCGCTTGAATGATGGGGTCTGCACCATCTGCTTCTTCGACCGGCGGCGCAGGAGCCAAGCCAAGAGTTTGAAGCGCTTCAGAAATGAGCGCGGGCAACTCCTCCCGGCGAAACACTCAAATAATCTTCGCTTGATCCTGCGGTTCAGGGAGTTCGCCTTCCTCTAAGGCCTCCCCATCCGCCTCCAGGTCCAAATCCGGATCCTCACCCTCTGGCCAATCCGCTTCAGACTGGAAGGGCTCGTGCAGTCGCTGTCGTTTGGGCGCTTTGATGCCGGACAACGCACTCTCCGCCGCAGCAGGCTGCGCGGTCGCTACTGGAACAGGAAGGGAACTAACGCCCATGCCCTGGCGCCTACGACAGAACGCCTGATGCATCAGTAAAATGAAATCGGGGGAAAAATCCTCCAAGAGCAAAGCACTCCCGAGGTCTGACTGCTCCCCTGCACTCAAACAAACAGCGGAAGCCATCCCCGATGGTCCCTCCAGGGGCGATTCCAACTCCACAGCGGCGGGACCTGGCTGAGAAGAAGCAGCCAAGGAACTCTCCAGTCGCTGCTCCATACTGAGGGATACAGAGGCACAGCGCTGACAGATGCCTGTCTCCGTTGCAGCGCCCCTCTGAGATCCACAAATAACACAGAGGGACCCCACTGGCATGGAACCTTACCCACTCAGATCCGCAAGCGCAACAAAGTGGCCCCTCAATCCTGAAGGGAAAATAACGCACTTTCCCAGAAGAACCAGCACACAAGCTGGGCTCTGGGCGGCTGCCAGTAATCAGGGACTCAGCAACAGAATTTTTTTGCCCATGTGCTGCCTAATAGCAGAAATAGCAGAGTATTTGTAGCCAGCCCCTCCAAAAAGAAGAAAGGGAAGAAACAGGGATAAGTAACAGTGACCCCCCCCCCCCCAGCTGAGGGACCGACGAACTCCGAGAAAAAAACAAAGGAAATTAAATGAAAATAAATGAAAGAAATAAAGAAAAGAAGTCGTGGATCCCGGTCTATTGAAAAAAAAAACAGCCGCGTGTGCAACACGCTGAAGGAGCCGCGGCTCTCAAAATGGCCGCGGCAGTGAAAGAACTTTTGGCACGCTGTTGTTTGGCGCCGGGGAAGACAGCCCAGAGGAAAAACCGACGATGCGGACTGCCCCCCCCCCCGGCGGCTCAAGCAGCCCGGGAACACAGCGAAAATAAAAAAAAACTAAAATAAAGGCAAAGAACGAGCAGACGCGAAGGAGCTCAGGACAGGAACAGCTTTCTCACTGGACTCTGCCCCGAGAACTCACCGGCACTTCCCAAGCGCACCAACTCCTCACCTCACCGGAGATGTACCGCTGGACAGCCGCCGCAGGAGCTCTGTCCCGAATAGCCCTGGGAACAGAGATCCTAAGAAGTAATTAGTGAAAGGCAAGCAAAGGCAAGCGGCTTAGGCTGGGCAGGAGAGAGACCTCCCTCGGGTCGTCCCCCCCCCCCCCCGGAGTGCCGATTTGAAAGTTAAATTTAAAGAAACAGGTACTCCTTAATATAGCAAAGCAAAATAAGCCCTAATAGGACTAAAAAGAAACAAAAGGTTAGCTATAGATGTAAGACCTAAACTGACGAACTAGTGAGCCCAGCCTGGCTCACTAACATCTTCCTGCTGCATGAAGACTGGACACACTGGAGTTGAAGGGATGGCCAGTATGCTGTTTCCAGTGATGCTGAAGTTTGATTGGTCCAGTCTTCATGCTGCAGGAGGTGGTGCACTACCCATGCGTGGAGGACTAAGCTGGAGGAACGATAAGGAACAGCCTTTACTACATCCTCTGGTAACAAATTCCAGAGTTTGATTACATGTTCAGTGAAAAAATATTTTCTTTTATTAGTCTTAAATACTTTACCCTGTAGCTTCATTGCATGTTCCCTAGTCTTTCTATATTTTGATAACGTAAACAATCGATCTACGTTTACCCATTCCACCCCGCTCATTAATTTATAGACCTCTATCATATCTCCCCTCAGCCATCTCTTTTCCAGGTTAAAGAGCCCTAACCTTTTTAGCCTTTCTTCATAGGAGTATCCTTCCATCCCCTTTACCATTTTGGTGGCTCTTCTCTGAACCTTTTCTAATAACGCTATATCCTTTTAAGATACGGCGACCAGAATTGCACACAATATTCAAGGTGCGGTCTCACCATAGAATGATATATAGGCATTATAATATCTTTTGTTTTATATTCCATTCCTTTCCTTATGATACCTAGCATTTTATTTGCTCTCTTGGCCGCCACTGCACACTGGGCCGAGGGTTTTAACATGTTATCCACAATGACACCTAAATAGTTTTCCTGGGTGGTGGTTCCTAATGTGGAACCTTGCATCGTGTAACCATAGTTTGGGTTGTTCTTCCCTAGGTGCATAACTTTGCACTTGTCCACATTAAATTTCATCTGCCATTTTGATGCCCAGTCGTCCAATTTATCAAGATCCTCTTGCAATTTTCCACAATCCTCTTGGGTTTTAACAACTTTAAATAGTTTTGTGTCATCTGCAAATTTGATAACCTCACTCGTTATTCCACTTTCCAGGTCATTTATGACTATGTCAAAAAGCAGCAGACCCAGCACAGATCCCTGGGGTACACCACTATTCACCTTTCTCCATTGGGAAAATTGGCCATTTAGCCCTATTCTCTGCTTTCTATCTTTTAACCAGTTCCTGATCCACAATAGTACACTGCCTCCTATCCCATGACCCTTTGGTTTTGCCAAAAGTCTCTGATGAGGGACCTTGTCAAAGGCTTTCTGAAAGTCCAGATACACTATATCAACCGACTCACCTTTGTCCACCTGTTTATTCACACCTTCAAAAAAACATAACAGATTAGTAAGACAAGATCTTCCTTGTCTACAGCCATGTTGGCTGTCTCCCATTAGGCCCGGGGTCTCAAACACGTGGCCTGCGAGAGAACTTTGTGCGGCCCGCGAAGGAGAGGAAACAAAAACAAAACAAACCCCTGGCTTCTGCTGCTGCCGCCGTGGCAGCGGCAGAATCAACTGTCCCGCGGCCCCTTCCCATCTGCCCGGCAGAACCCTCAGCTGTCAGCTCCATCAGCGGCAGGCTTTTCAAGCTGCGAAGAGAAGAGTGATTTCCCTCTCGCGGCTCTGTTAAGCCTGCCGGGGCTGATGGGAACCGCGACGGGAACCCATCAGCACCGGCAGGCTTAACAGAGTCGTGAGAGGGAAATACTACTTTCTTTGCAGCCCTGAAAGCTGCCACTGATGGAGCTGACAGCTGAGGGCTCTGCCAGGCAGACGGGAAGGTGCCGCGGGACAGTTGATTCTGCCGCTGCCACGGCGGCAGCGGCAGCAGCAGAAGCCAGGGGTTTGTTTTGTTTTTAATTTTTAAATTTACTTGGGCTGATGGGGGGGGGGGGAGAAGGGGTGATGGGGGGATAGGACTGGTAATGGGCAGATGGGGGTTAGGACTGGAGGTGGTCTGATTGGGAGCTAAGACTGAAAATGGGGTTATGTGGGGGCTAAGACTAAAAATGGGGTTATGGGGGGGCAAAGAATTTAAATGGGGTGATGGAAGGGTTAGGACTGGAAGAGGGCTATTGGGGGGCTTAGGACTGGTAATGGGCTATGGGGGGGGCTAGGACTGGAAATGGGCTGAGTAGACGGGGGCTTGAACTGCAAATAGCTAATGGGGACAGGGTTTTGGAATGGAAATGGGCTGAGTGGAAGGGGGCTTGGAATGGAAATGGGCTGATGGGGAGGAAGCTAGGACTGGAAATGGGTTGATGGTTGGGCTAGGATAGGACTGGAAATGGGCTGATGATGCGGGGACTAGAAGGCAGCGGGGATGTTGGTGGAGGATTAGAATGGGATAGGGCTGGGAGAGTCAAATGGAGAGGGGAAAAATATTTTGTGTGGGAGGGAAGAAAAATCTACAATTGACCGGGTATTGGGAGAGTAAGTGTGGATTGAGGATGGAGGGGTAAAATTTGAGTGGATGAAATAGGAATGAGGAAAGAGCAAAAGGAGAAAGATTAGTATGTTAAAGCAGATGTAGAGAGAGAATGGGAAAAAAACTAGGAGAGAGAAGAAAGGACAAATAGACAGCAGACGATGCAGAGTTAGCAGAAGACACGAAGAAACCAGAAGAAAGTGGCTGGAACAACTGCAACTGAAAAAAAATGCACAAAAGGTAGAAAATATCTCTTTATTTTGAATTTATTAACTGGAATATGTCAGCTCTTGGAAATGTGCATCATTAACATCTGCGCTTTGTTTAATATAAGAGGAAATTAATTTATAGTTTTATTTCTACAGTGTTGTACATTCTAAGTTTGGCTTTTGGGGTTCCCAGTTTAATTATTGTCTTCCTGTTTCTAAATTGTGATTCCTTGTTTGGTGATGGTGTATGTTCTGCATGTGTAACTGAGCTGAGGTATTCTGTTTATGTAATTCGTATTTGACATTGCCACTTGTTATCTTTCCGAAGTAGGTCATGTATTGTTATTCCCTGAAATGTATTGATTTAATATTTGCAGTGTTGCCTTTTGATAGGTAGGGTATGGTGCTTTGTGAGTCCTGGTAGTGCTGTTAGGATATGGCGGGTTTGCTATGGGTTCTAAATGGGCAGTGTTTGTAGTAGTTCCTAATGTGCCTGGCGGTTGGCACTGGATTATAGTAATGTAGAAATCTTTTAGTCTTTCTTTATCCATACACTCATTAAGAGGCATGTTTACTAAAAGTTAGTGTATAGTAACATTATGCAAATATTTATGCAAATGAGGCCCCTTATGCAAATGAGGCCCATGTCTTATGCGGCCCACGGGTTACTTTACAAGTCCTCATTTGGCCCTCAAAGCAATTTGAGTTTGAGACCCCTGCATTAGGCCATGACTATCTACATGCTGAGTAATTTTGTTCTTTATGATGGTTTCTACCATTTTTCCCAGTACTGACGTCAGGCTCACCGGTCTGTAGTTTCCCGGATCACCCCTGGAACCCTTTTTAAAAATTGGTGTTACATTGGCCATCCTCCAATCTTCAGATATTACAGATGATTTTAATGAAAATTCACAGATTACTAATAGCAGGTCTGCAATCTCATATTTCATTTCTTTCAACACACTTGGATGTATACCATCTGGCCCAGGTGATTTGCTACTCTTCAGTTTATCTAATAGTTGTAATACATCTTCCTGATGTATCGATATTTCCTTCAATCTTCCTCACCTTTAAATACCACTTCAGTCATGGGTAACATCCCTACATCTTCCTCAGTAAAGACCGAAGCAAAGAATTCATTCAGTCTCTCTGCTAGCGCCTTGTTGCCTCTTAGTGCCCCTTTAACCCCTCTATCATCTAATGGACCAACTGACTCTCTCACAGGTTTTTTGCTACGAATGTACTTGAAAAAGTCTTTATTTTGCGTTTTTGCTTCCGCAGCAAGCTTCTTCTCAAATTCTCCCTTTGCCTGCCTTATCAATGCCTTACATTTGACTTGCCAGTGCTTGCGCTGTTTCCAGGTTTCATTGTTTGGCTCTTTTTTCCATTTCCTGAAAGATGCTTTTTTGGCAACAACAGCCTCTCTGACCTCACCTTTAAACCATGCTTGCAATTTTTTGGACTTCCTTCCACTTTTCTTAAAGCGTGGAATACAGCTGGTCTGGGCTTCCAAGATAGTAGTTTTCAACAACACCCAAACTTGATGTAAGTCTTTAACCTCTGCAACTGCTCCTTTTAGTTTTTTCTTAACTATTTTCCTCATTTTATCATAGTCTCCCTTGCGAAAGTTAAAAGGTAGTACTGTGGATTTCCTTGCTATCCCTCATCCACTAATTAAATCAAACGCGATCATGCTATGATCACTATTGCCAAGTGGTCCCAACACCCTTAGCTCTTGCACTAGATCTGGTGTTCCACTAAGGACTAAGTCCAAAATGGCTTTCCCTCTGGTCGGTTCATGAACCAGCTGCTCCAAGAAGCAGTCATTTATTTCATCTAGGAACTTTATCTCCCTAGCATATCCTGCAGTGACACTGACTCAGTCGATACCGGGGTAATTGAAATCACCCATTATTACTACTTCGCTGTAACTTTTGTTAGCTTCCTTGATTTCTTTGAGCATTTCTTCATCCATTTGTTCATTCTGGCCAGGCGATCGATAGTACACCCCCCACTGCCATCGCCTTCCCCTTTTTACATGGAATTTCAATCCAAAGAGATTCTACAGCAAATTTTGTTTCCTGCAAAACTTTAATCCTTTCTGACTCAATGCCCTCTCTAACGGAGCGCAACCCCACCAATTTGATCAACTCTATCATTACGATATAGTTTGTACCCAGGTATCACAGTGTCCCACTGGTTGTCCTCCTTCCACCATGTCTCTGATATTCCAATCATATCTATCCTCTGATTTAGTGCTATATATTCTAACTCTCCCATCTTATTTTTTAGACTTCTAGTATTTGCATACAAGTATTTTAGAGACTGTATTTTATTCATATTAATCTGGCTATTGGTAAACATGGGTAATTTGGGATCTTTAAGCTCTGCCTGCTCCATACTCGAGGGCATTTGGGCTACTTTACTCTTATTTGGAACCTCTCTGCTTTTGGTAGTATCCTTCAAGGATACTTTCTTCCGAACCATGCGCTCTTGGGCAACTGTCGGCTTTCCCCTATTTTCTAGTTTAAAAGCTGCTCTATCTCCTTTTTAAAGGTTAATGCCAACAGCCTGGTTCCATCCTGGTTAAGGTGAAGCCCATCCCTTTGGAAGAGCCCCTCCTTTCCCCAGAATGTTCCCCAGTTCCTAACAAATCCCAAACCCTCATCTCTGTACCACTGTCTCATCCACGCATTGAGACTCCGGAGCTCTGCCTGCCTTTTGGGTCCTGCTGGCTGTGAGCGCCTACTGGGAAGTGATTAATGCAGAAATGCTGCGTTCCAGTGCCAGCATGCGGGACTCCCACGCAATGTTCCCTCTAATTTTCTGTAGGCTGTGTGCGCATAAAATATCAGCTGTGTGCAGCTTTTGAAGGAAGGTTAAATTTTTGTGCGCCACATAACGACACTCGGAGTTATATACTTTAAAATTTGACTACACGTCAGAATACAGTATGTATACCACATTGATTTTAACAACATTAAATGAAAATAGACGATTACTAAATGAAGCGGGAAATTTCTAGTAATTACAATCATAACTTTTAAATTTTAAGACATCTGTGCTGTTTTCTACTAGAATCAGAGCTGTAATTTTTGTGCGCTCTGTTGTAAAGTATGTGAGCTCGCTCAGCGAGGTGTGTGCGTGCGCACACGCGCACAGCTTAGAGGGAACAGTGCTCCCACGGTGGCGTGGGGCCCTGCGACGCCGATCCCGGGGTCACCAGGTCGGGCGTCAAGGCGGAGAGAGGGTCCTCAACGGGACGACCCTCAGGAGACCGGGCGCCTTTGCAGGAAGCCTCCGCTTCCGTTCAGGGTACCTTGCGGGGCCGCTCCCTGTCCAACTTTTTTTGTGCTGCTTCACTTCAGGGGACCCCTGATCGGAGTGCCACCGAGAACATGGGGCCGCAGAGGGCGAGATGACCGAGGGTGTCACTGGGGACTCCGAGGCAGCCTTTCGGAAAATGTCCTCTGACTGCTGCTTACGAGGACATTGTCTTGCAGAGCGAGCAGAGCTCCGGATCATGGTGGGCTCCAAGGCACCGCAGACAACAGTCGTGAGTGTCCGTAAGCAACATGTTGCTAGAGCATTATCTCGTTTTTTGAATCCGGTGGCCATGGGGGCAAAAATGACCCTGCAAGGTCAAAGACCCAGACGGCCAGCAGTTAGAGAACGAAAAAAGGGTGCGAAGCCCGTACTGAAAAAAGGGAAAAAGTATATCCCTGATAGCTCTAAAAAGTTGAGCAGGGGAAGGACGGATAGAGGACCGGTGCAATCGTAAAATAAGAAAGCCTATAAGGCGAGAAAATGAAACTTTTTCCGAGGGACGAGGACGTGAGTCCGATGGGCTCCGCGGAAAAAGGGAGACTGAGCAAGATGGCGGGAAGAGGACCGCTGTTATGGTGAATGCAGAAAATAAAAGAAATGATGTGGTATCATGTAATTGGCTTTGAAAAATTCAATACAAAGAAAAAAAAAAGAGAGGCATGTTCGAACAAACCCATGTGACTGCAGAAAGAATAGATGATGACAGTGTTAAACCAAGCAGCCTGTTCAGAAAAAGCTCTAACACAGTGTTTCAAAAAGAAAAGAAAAAGGATCTTTTTGAAACACCAAGGAGGATTTTAAAGATCGTGATGCAGAGATGGAGGGTTATCCCCCAACAGAAAATTTGTTTGAACCACCAGGGATTCAGACAGATATTGGAGAACAAAACACATGTGAGTTAACAGAGACTGAGGTGTTCCCAGATGCACAAAAATTGTTGATTCTCAAGAACTTTCTGATTTAAGCAATGAAATTGAAAACACAGTCTTTCACCTGTCAGATGACAATGCTGTGGATTCAATGGACATGGAACTATATCAGGCGGCAGTGGATGCTGAAACAACGTATTTGCAGGAAAATCTAGGATCTGCAGAAGGAAGAGAGAAGGGTTGTTGGGTTTTTTTGTTGTTGCAAGGGTTTACAAGACTTGTGGTGTCCATATATTTTAAAAAGTGTTACAGAAGAGGTAATTCATTTCATACTGACTTTTTTTTTTGGTGGAAAGTGATGGATTTGCACCCCCAAAAGAACTAGAGGGCACAGTGTACATACCAGCAATCGATATGGCTTGTGCTCTTTCTGTTTGTGTCAAACAAAATGAATGAGGGTTAAAAGTAACCAAAAGAACAACAGACAAAGACCTAAAGACGTGTGTGTGATTTTAGCTGGGGTCCTGACAATAGCACTTTACAAAACTCCACCAGTGCACAGTCTTTATTGAAAAAGCACATTTAAATCGGTTATACGGGCAACGGTAAGCGTAGTTACTCACCTGTAACAGGTGTTCTCCAGGAGCAGCAGGAATCAGTCCTCACATATGGGTGACGTCGGCGCCGACGGAGCCCTCGCGGAGCAATTTTCCCCAGCTTTCAAAGAAAGCCTTTGGGAATTGCAGCGCGCATGCGCGGTCTCCTTCCCGCCCAAGGGTGCCATCTTAGCCAGTCTGATGACATAGCTAAAAGACAGCATAAAAATTTGCAAAAAAACTTAAGCAGATGATTGCAACTCCAAGGGGAGGAAGGAGGGTTGTGAGGACTGATTCCTGCTGCTCCTGGAGAACACCTGTTACAGGTGAGTAACTACGCTTTCTCCAGGACCAAGCAGGAAGTCAGTCCTCACATATGGGACTCCCAAGCTTAAGGCTACCGGAGACCCTAAGCACAAAAATGAGCTCCCTCTAGCTCAGCAGCACCGAAGGATGGAATCTTAACTGAATTATTACCCACCGGTAGCCCCCATCCGGGATGGAGGGTAGGAGTTGCTCAAACCTCGAAGAGTTTTCGGAGGACTGCCTGTCCGAAAGCACTGTCCCTGCGAGACTCCCTCTCGAGACAGTAATGGACCGCAAAAGTCTGGCTCGAAGACCAAGTAGCGGCCCGGCAGATGTCTGCCAGCGGAACAGAGCGGAGGTAAGCCACTGACGTAGCCTTCGCCCGAACACAATGAGCCGTGACTCGACTTTCTAACGAGAGTCCGGCTGCCCCATAAGCCCAAGCGATAGAGTCAGCAACCCAGATGGACAGAGTACGCTTGGAGACCGGGAGCCCCAATTTATTGGGGTCAAAAGACACAAAAAGCTGAGCAGCTTTACGGTGCTCCCGCGTACGGTCAAGGTAGAAGTTCAATGCCCTTCTACAGTCCAGGGTATGTAGGACCATTTCAGCTCAGCTGGAGTGTGGCCTGGGAAAGAAGGTCGGAAGTACCACCTCCTGATTGATGTGAAAAGGGGAGACCAATTTTGGAAGAAATTTTGGGTGAGTCCGTAGGACTACCCTATTTTTGTAGAACCGAGTGTAAGGGGGATCAGACACGAGGGCCTGCAATTCACTTACGCGTCTAGCGGAAGTGAGGGCTATCAGGAATAAAGTTTTCCAAGAAAGGAAACGGAGAGAACAGGTAGCCATAGGTTCAAAAGGCGGACAGGTGATCCGCTGTAAAACCACATTCAGATCCCAGTCAGGAGCTGGCGGGCGCAGAGGTGGTTTAAGTAGAAGGAGACCTCGGAGAAACCTCGCTACGAGAGGGTCGCTGGAAAGAGGTCTGCCGTCCACCGGCACATGATGTGCTGAAAGAGCACTGAGGTGAACTTTGACGGAGTTGGACTTAAGTCCCAGATTAGAGAGGTAGAGCAAGTACTGCAAGATCACCGACACCGAAAAGGAGAAGGGATCCTGAGACTGCTGGGCACACCAAACGGAAAAGCGACGCCATTTAAGGTTGTAGCATTTGCGGGTAGAAGGTCGCCGAGAAGCTAGGACGACCTCTTCCACCTGTGCCGGCAGGAGAAGGGGAGCAAGGACTACCCTTTCAGCAGCCAGGCCATGAGATTGAGAGATCTGAGGTTGGGGTGTAGCAGGGGCCCCTGATCCTGTGTTAGGAGATCCGGTTGAAACCCCAGAGGGAACGGATCCTCTACCGCTAATTGCAGCAGGAGTGGAAACCACGGCTGTCTGGGCCAGCGAGGAGCCACCAGGATCATGGAAGCTTTGTCTCGGAGAACCTTGAAAAGAGTTCGAGAGACTAGCGGGATGGGAGGAAAAGCATACAGAAGGCTCTCCGACCATGAGAGTAGAAAAGCATCTGCCGCTACTCGAAGGGGATGTGGCTGACGAGAGCAGAAGCGAGGAAGTTGCCGGTTGAGAGGACTGGCAAAGAGATCTATCGTGGGGAGTCCCCACTTCAGAAAAAGTTTCTGAACTACCAAGGGATCCAGACGCCACTCGTGCGGCTGGAGTATCCTGCTGAGTTTGTCCGCCAGGCAATTTTCTTGGCCTGGGAGATAAACTGCCTTGAGAAGAATGCCGTGACTGACGGCCCAAGAGCAGAGCTTCTGAGCTTCTCGGCAGAGAAGGAAGGAGCCCGTGCCCCCCTGTTTGTTCACGTAGAACATGGCAACTTGATTGTCCGTCTGGACAAGGACGGACTGGTGAGAAGTTAGGTGGGAGAAAGCCTTGAGCGCCAGACGGATTGCTCTGAGCTCCAGGAAGTTGATCTGCTGAGCCGACTCCCACGCGGTCCAGAGACCTTGAGTACATGCCCCTTGGCAATGTGCTCCCCAACCCAGGAGGGAAGCATCGGTCGTCAGCACTCGAGCCGGCTGAGGTGACTGAAAAGGCATTCCGAGCACCAGGTTCGGCCGATGAAGCCACCACTGTAGAGAAGAGGCCAGCGGCCCGGAGATGCGCACTAAGTCGGCTAGTCCGCCGGTGGCTTGTTGCCACTGCTTGCGAAGGCACCATTGAGCAGGCCGCATATTCAGGCGGGCATTGGGGGTCACGTGGACGGTGGAAGCCATATGGCCGAGTAGTCTCAGGAAGCGCCTGGCGGAGACCAGGGACTGGCTGCGAAAACGGCCGGCTAGGTCCATGAGCCGTTGAGCCCTGTCGAGAGGCAGGAAAGCTCGCGCCTGAGGAGTGTGCAGTCTTGCGCCGATGAACTCGAGATCCTGTGAGGGGAGCAAAGTGGACTTTGCGAAGTTTATGACAAAGCCCAAGTACTGCAGAAGAGTCACCGTGCGGTGTGTGGCATTGGTGACTTCCGGAGAGGACGATGCTCTGATGAGCCAGTCGTCGAGGTACGGAAAGACATAGAGGCCGTGAAGCCGGAGATAGGCCGCCACCACCGCGAGACATTTTGTGAAGACTCGCGGTGCGGAGGATAGGCCAAAGGGCAGTACTCTGTACTGGTAATGATTTCCTGCCACCACAAACCTTAGGTATTGGCGGTGGCTTGGGTGGATGAGGATGTGCGTGCAGGCATCCTTTAGATCCAAGGAGCATAGCCAATCTCCCTGCTGGAGGTAGGGTAGAAAGATTCCAAGGGTAAGCATCTTGAACTTTTCCCGCACGAGGAACTTGTTGAGGTTGCGCAAGTCCAGGATGGGTCTGAGGCCTCCTGTCCTTTTTGGTATTAGGAAATACCTGGAATAAAAGCCTTGACCTCTCAGGTGGTGGGGCACCGGTTCCACAGCCTGTTCCTGAAGAAGACTTGCTAACTCCTGAAGGAGTAAGTCCCTGTGCAGAGGGAGTCGTGGAGGTTCTCCCGGGAAATAAGAGGGAGGGACCTGGTGGAAGTGGAGAAGATAGCCTTCTCTTACGACTTGAAGCACCCAGGCATCTGAAGTGATGTTGGACCACCTGTGGGCGAAGTGAACCAGCCGGCCTCCGGTGCTGGGAGGAGCCAGCTGAGGGGGAGAGGCTATGCTGATGAAGTCAAAAACCCCCACCCTGCTGAGCAGGGGCTGGTGGTGCAGGCTTGGGGGCTTGCTGCCTACGGGACCCGTTACCCCGTCCCTTGGCCTGCTGGCCCTGTTGGGGAGCTGCGGAGGCCTGATATTGAGGGTAGTGTTTATAGGCAGCCGCCTTTCTCGGGTAAAAGGACTTCTTTCCCGAGCCCTTCTTTTTCTGGGAAGGGGCGGAGGTCTTCCTAGAAAGCCTAGTCCTGGTGAGAGTCTCCGTCTCGATTTGTGCAGCCTTTTCAGCCATGGGCTTGCCAAAGAGGTTCTCACCTCGGCAGGGGACATCGACCAACTTGTCCTGCACCCAGGGTTCAAGGTCAGACGACTGAAGCCAAGCCTGTCGGCGGGCACCGATGCCGGCTGCGGCCACTCGAGCCGATGCTTCAAAGCCATCATAGGCTGCTCGGGACATGACTTTGGAGCATTCCCGAATACCAGTTGTCAAGGCCAGGAACCTCCGCAAAGGTTCCTCGGACAGTGCAGCGGATAATCCGGCTATCTCTTTAGCCAGGTCTCGGAGATACATGCCCATGTAGAGCTGGTAGGTCTGGACACGACAAGCAAGCATAGAGCCCTGGAAACACTTCTTACCAAGGCCATCCAGGTTACGGGCCTCCCTGCCAGGAGGCACCGAGGAGTGCATCTTTTGGCTCTTAAGCCTATGCATGGCCGATTCCACTACCATGGAATGGTGCGGCAGCTGTGCTTTTTGGAAGCCAGGACTCTTGCGGACTCGATAGATGGAATCGACCCGCTTGCTTAATACCGGCGACGAGGCCGGACTCTCCCACATGCGGAAGAGTAGTCGTTCCAGCATGGGAGGAACCGGTACAGTAAAGTGCTCCCTGGCGGGAGAGTCATACTGAAGGGCGTCGAGCTCTTCGGCTCGAGGCTCCTCCTCGGGATCCGCAGGGAAGGCCAAAGCCTTGGCCATATCCCTGACGAAGTCCGAGAACCGGGCATCCTCCGGAGGGGACTGCTTCCGAGGTTCGGACTCAGGTGAGTCCGAGGGGACACACCGAGTCCGAAACGAATCAGGTGACTCTTCCTCTTCAGACTCCCAGGCCGACTCCGAGGAGGAATCGGTGGGGTCGGCTCGGGCAGGCGGAGGCGTCGGCCGCCCCGACACCGAGGGAGTCGGCGTCGACGACCTCGGTCCCGAACGGGAGGCCGAGGGTGACCTCGACCGAGGATCGACTCGAGTTCGCATGGACTCGAGGATCGGCTCGGTCTCCGGGGTCGACTTAGACGTCGACGTCCCGGCGGTCGGGGCAGTGGCGCCAGCGAGGCTAGCGATCAGTGCCCGCTGCTGGTCCATGAAGGCAGATAGTCTGCTCTCCAAGGCCGTCAACCTGAGTCCGACCTCAGGTGACCCAGCAGCCCCCGACTCGAGCCCCGACAGCGTCGGGCCCGACGTCGGACCTCTCGGAGGCGAGTCCAGGAGGACTACAGGACTTACCCGAGCAGGCAACTCCGACTCCAGACGAGGTCGCTTCGGGAGGTGCTCCTTCTCCAAAGACCCGGGACGGCTATCGGGGCTATGCGACCTGGCCCTCGCGGAGCCAGGAGCGTCCACCGACGCCGCCCTCGCGGGTTTTACCTTCCGTCGATGGTCCCCGGAGGGAGAACCCCTGTCGGAGGAGCTTCGGCGATGGTCAGAGCTGGAACCTCTGGACGCCGAGGCCTCCGACGAGGTCCGGGTACGGCCGGGTCAGCGAAGATTCTTTCCCGCTGGTGCCGCCGACTCCTTAACGCTTTGGAGGACATTTTGCCACAGGCCCCACAGATCAGTTCTTCGTGATCCGGGCCCAGGCAGCGGAGGCAATTATCGTGTGTGTCAGTGAGTGACATATTTCTGTCACACTGAACACACCGCTTGAAACCACTGGCAGCCATCGGGGGAAAAAGGGCCCCTGCAAGGTCAAAGGACCGGGCTGCCAGCGAAAAACCGAAAAATAAGAGAAGGACTCGCAACGGCGTCGCGAGTCCGGGCAGGAAAAAGACCGGCTAAGATGGCACCCTTGGGCGGGAAGGAGAGGGCGCATGCGCGCTGCAATTCCCAAAGGCTTTCTTTGAAAGCTGGGGAAAATTGCTCCGCGAGGGCTCCGTCGGCGCCGACGTCACCCATATGTGAGGACTGACTTCCTGCTTGGTCCTGGAGAATAATGCATTATAAAGAAATGCTTACATGGGGTGATGTAAGAAGACTGTGTGGCCTGTGTAATAAGGGCACTAGGCCAAACATATCATGACTGCCTGAGGTGGAGGCAAAAGGATATACAGCAGAAACTCAGGAAAACTTGTGCCAGGCTGTGCCTGGAATGTATTATAAATGTGGCCATGACAGTAAAGCACAGTTACTTACCTGTAACAGGCGATCTCTGGGAACAGCAGGAATTAGTCCTCACATATGGGTACGTCGGTACCGACGGAGCCCGCGCAGGAAAGCTCCCCAGCTTCCCAGAAGGAAAGCTTTTGGGGCCTCCCACTGCACATGCGCGCTGCCTTCCCGCCTTCCTGACCAACTCTCCTCAGTTCGAGTTTAAAGCTGAGATAATAGAGAGAGGAAAGGAAGAGAGAGAGAGAGATACAACTCCTAGGGGAGGTGGGTGGGTTGTGAGGACTAATTCCTGCTGTTCCCAGAGATCACCTGTTACAGGTAAGTAACTGTGCTATCTCCAGGAACAAGCAGGAATAAGTCCACACATATGGGGACTCCCTAGCTAAGATGCCCGGGACATCCCCTCAAGGGTATGAGACCCTGAAAGGTTCCTCATTTTTCTATGGATCTCAGGCATCCATTCAGGGAAGGTGGGTGGAGTTGTTCAAGAATAGAACAGGTGTCTGAGGACAGCCTGACAAAACAAGGCATCCCGGCGGGAGTCTTTGTCCAAACAGTAATGGACTGTAAAGGTATGAACCGAGGCCCAGGTGGCTGCTCGACAGATCTGGTCAATGGACACAGAGTTTAGATGAGCCATAGAGTTGGCCATGGCCCTCACATTGTGAGCGGTGACATGGCCCTCCAGAGAAAGGTTCTTACTCTGGTAAGCAAAAGAGATACACTGAGCAATCCAATTGGAGAGTGTTCTTTGAGAGACTGGAAGTCCTAAATGAGAAGGATCAAAAGCAACAAAAAGTTGAGAAGACTTTCGATGTTGCTGTGTCCTGTGGAGGTAAAAGGCAAGAGCTCTTTTACAATCTCGAGTATGAAGGTTCCTCTCTGCAGTAGATGCATGAGGAGCTGGAAAAAAAACAGGTAAATATACCTCTTGATTAAGATGAAAAGGGGAGACCACTTTAGGCATAAAGTGGGGATTGGTCCTAAGGACCACCTTATCATGATGGAACCTTGTATAAGGTGGATTAGCCACTAGAGCTTGCAGTTCTCACTGATACGGCGAGCTGAGGTGACTGCAATAAGAAAAATAACCTTCCAGGAAAGAAATTTCAAGGAGGTAGTGGCTAAGGGTTCAAAGGGTGGCTTCATAAGCTGACCAAGAACCAAGTTTAAGTCCCATGCCACCGGAGGAGGTCGAATGGGAGGTTTAGTTAAGCTTAGGCCTCTCATGAATCTTGCAATAAGAGGATGAGAGGAAACAGGTTGTCCATTGATGGGCTTGAGGGATGCTGAAATAGCACTCAAATGGACTCTTACTGAATTCGTTTTGAGTCCTGCATTGGAGAGATGCAGGAGATATTCCAAGAGAGAATTCAAGGGGAGTGCTAGAGGGTCAAGACCCTTTTGAGCACACCAAATGGAAAATCTTTTCCATTTAAAAGCGTAAGAACGCCTAGTGGAAGGTTTCCTAGAGGCATGGAGGATATCCTTCACTTGCTGCGAAAGATTGAAGTGTTGAAGGTCTAGGCCTTCAGTAACCAAGCTCTGAGGTGAAGGGACTTGGGGTTTGGGTGACACAAAGTCCCCTCCTCCTGAGACAGAAGGTCTGGAGCCGCTCCCAAGTCCAGGGAGGGGGCTTGGGAGAGATGCAGAAGTAGAGGGTACCATACTTGGCGTGGCCAGCGTGGAGCTATGAGGATCATGGACCCTTAATCCCTTTGAAGTTTGAACAGAGTCTTGGGAATCAAAGGAATGGGTGGGAAGGCATACAGGAAGCCCTGACCCCAATGAAGGAGGAAGGCATCCTTGGCCTGAACTCCCTGACACGGAATTCTGGAACAGAACCGGGGAAGTTTGGCATTCCACGGACTTGCAAAGAGATCTATGTCCGGGGTTCCCCATTTCTGGAAGATTCTGAGTACCTGATCCATGTGCAGGGACCATTCGTGTGGAAGCAGAACTCGACTGAGTCTGTCTACCCAAGAGTTTTGGATTCCTGGGAGATATACTGCCAGGAGATGGATTTGATGCTCTCTGGCGAAGGCTCATAATCTTAGAGCTTCGTTGCAAAGCGACAGAGAGCCAGTCCCTCCTTGCTTGTTTATGTAAAACATGGCTACTTGATTGTCCGTATGAATAAGGACTGTCATGTTGCTGAGGAGTGTATGAAAAACTCTGAGAGCTAGAAAGTTTGCTCGAAGTTCCAAGTGGTTGATATGAAGGGTGGTCTCCTGTGGAGGCCAAGTGCCCTGAGTGGAGAGATCTTGAAGATGAGCTCCCCAACCTGTTTGGGAGGCATCTGATGTGAGGGTTGCTTGGAGCAACAATGGTTGAAAGGGGGCCCCCAACAACAGATCTTGAGTGGACATCCACCATTGGAGAGACCAAAAGAGACGTTTGGAGTTTGCTATTTGGTCTGAGAGAGCTCCTGATGATTGAGTCCACTGGGTGGACAAAGTCCATTGAGCTGCTCTCATATGTAGGCGAGCATAGGGCACCACATGTACTGTGGAGGCCATGTGGCCTAATAGTTGTAGCATCTCCCTGGCAGTCAAGTGGCTTCTGGACTGAGTCTGGGAGGCCAGGTGCACTAGACGTTGGCAACGGGCCTGAGGAAGATAGGCTCTTGCAGTGGTGGTATCTAACCAGGCCCCTATGAATTCCAGGGACTGAGTAGGGGTGAGTTGAAACTTTGGCAGATTGATCACAAGTCCCAGATACTGCAGAATGCGTCTGGTGCGATCCAGGGAAGTCTGAGCCTCGGACTGAGATGGAGCTCGGATGAGCCAGTCGTCCAGGTATGGGAAGACAAAAATTCCCAGGGCGCGTAGAAATGCAGCTACTATTGCCATGCATTTGGTAAATACTCTGGGAGCAGAGGCTAGACCGAAGGGAAGTACTCTGTATTGGAAATGTTTTCCCTGGAATAGAAACCGTAGGAATTTTCTGTGGGATGGATGGATGAGTATATGTGTCTACGCATCCTTGAGATCTAGAGAACAAAGCCAATCCTGACTCTGTAGGTATGGAAGGAGAGTACCTAGAGAAAGCATTTTGAATTTCTCCTTGCATAGGAATTTGTTCAATTCTCTGAGATCTAGAATGGGTCTGTATCCCCCCGTTTTCTTGGGAATGAGAAAATAAGGGGAGTAAAACCCTGACCCCTGTTGAAGAAGAGGAACCTCTTCTATTGCCCTTTGGGCGAGAAGAGTGGCCACCTCCTGACCCAACAGGTTCAGGAGAAATGGGTGAGAATTGAAACATCTCACCATGGTATGGGGAGGAAGGCTGGAGAAATGTAGTTTGTAGCCCTCTCTGATGATAGAGAGGGTCCACTGTTCTGATGTGATTTGCTCCCATCTGGGAGCAAAATGAGTTAACCTTCCTGGAATGGTGAGAGGCTCTGGATGTTTTAGAGCAGAAAGGTTAAGTTCTCTAGTAGTAAGTCAAAAACCCTAAGGGGGTTGGGACTGCTGGGCTGTAGCAGCCCCTGCAGGTTTTGCCCTGGCTTGTTTAGGCTGACGCTTAGGAGCAAAGCGAGCTGCAGAAGATTGTTGGCCAGTATTTGTAGCAAATCTGGCCTTTTTGTAGAAAGGCTTCTTGAAAGATTTTTTCTTGACAGGAGTAGAGGTAGACTTAGAAAGTCTATCTAAAGCAGCATTTTCTGCATCCATTTGAGTGGCTTTGATTTGCCACTCCTTACCAAACAGATTCTCACCTGTACAGGGCAGATTTCCCAACCCATCCTGGACCCAGGGTTCTAGGTCAGAGGCCTGGAGCCAAGCAATTCTGCGAGCCGCTATGGCAATACCTGAGGCTCTGCTAGCACCCTCAAAGGAGTCAAAGGCTGCTCTGTTGGAGAACTTTGAAATATCTTGGGTATGCTTTAGCAAAAGAAGGACCTCCTTTTTATCCTCTGGGATAAAGGGGAGAAAATGGCGTATTTTCAATGCAATCTCCTTCAGAAACATGCCCATATAGAGGCTGTATGAATTGATTCTGGCAATGAGCATACTTGCTTGGAAGATTTTTCTACCAAAAGCATCCAAAGTCCTACATTCTCTTCCTGGAGGAGTAGAAGAGTGTCTTTTGGTACTCTTTATCCTTTTCATAGCTGACTGCACCACAATAGAGTGGTGAGGGAGCTGAGTTTTTTGAAAACCAGGAGAAGGAGGGACACGATACATGGTGTCCAAACGACGAGAATGTGGAGATAGGGTGAGAGGAGTCTCCCATAAGTCCATCATGTGTTCTTGAAGAATTTCATGAATGGGCAAGGTGACTGCCTCTTTGGGAACCTTAGAGTATCCTAAAATATCTAGTTTTTTTGCTCTAGGTTCCTTTTCAGAGGTTACTGAAATAGAGAGACCTTTAGCTACTTCAATGATGAAGTCTTGAAAGGACAAATCCTCTGGAGGAGACATTCTCCTCTTTGGAGAAGAGGGCTCTTCAGGTAGAGTAAGGGATACTTCAGCAGAGTCATCTGATGAATCAGAATCATCAGAAGACTCGAAGTATCGTCTGTTTGCTTCCAGGGATCGATAAGCATATCGACCGGTATCGACATCGGGGGGTACCCGGAACCGGATCGGTATCGGGAAAAACCCCGGAACCAGGAACCAGTATCCTGGTCGATGTGGATGCCTTGGGTACCGGTATCGGTTGTGGTACCGGAACCGGAGTCGGTACCGAGGGCGTCGCAGCTCTAATAAAAGCCATAATGGCCTGCTGCATGGATTGAACTGTATGATCCATAGACGCCACGACTGTCTGGATGTCGGTACCAGAAGATTGAGCCGGTACCCCAGAGCAGTCTAACAGGTGATCGGTCGAGGCCGTGCCATCGATGTCAACCTGTAACCCCATAGGAGGAGCTTTGGAAGCCAGAGCTTCCCGCCGGGGTTGTTTGGCTGGGGCAGGGTCCTCAGGGTCAAGCCCGGGGGCATCTCGATACTTAGAGGGAGATTTGCCCTTTGAGGACCTGCCAGAGGAATGTTTGGTTACCTGAGATCCATCAGGAGAGGAAGACCTGGAAGATGTCGATGCTGGAGTATCTGTAGAAAACAGCATGTGAAACTTGGCTGCCCAGTTTTGTAAGCCACGTTTAGACATCAAAGAACAGGATGGGCAATCCAGAATGGAGTGGTCAGGCCCCAAACATTTAAGACACCATTCATGGGTGTCTGTGACTGATATAATACCGCTACACTTGGTGCATTTTTTAAAACCAGAGGCTGGTTTCTCCATGAGGGAGAATTCTGTGAAGGCCTATAGGCCTCACAGGACAAACACACCAAGTGGGGAAAAATAAGATTTTTTTTTTTTTTTTTTAAAAGAAATAAAGAAAAAAGACCGGCGGTACCGGTCCGGAATCGGGGAAGGCAGACACGCGGCCAAAGAAACAAATTAAAATAACAACTTCTTCAGCGGTGACAGGAACACGACCTGCTGGCTCCGCGGAAAAAGAAGAACTGAGGAGAGTTGGTCAGTAAGGCGGGAAGGCAGCGCGCATGCGCAGTGGGAGGCCCCAAAAGCTTTCCTTCTGGGAAGCTGGGGAGCTTTCCCGCGCGGGCTCCGTCGGTACCGACGTACCCATATGTGAGGACTTATTCCTGCTTGTTCCTGGAGATGTAATAAAATGGAAACCCTAATGCTGTTATGAAAATTGTAATCTTTTGCTTGATCTAATCAAAGATATTAATTCATATAGAAATCTGAAAGCTGGGGAATTGCTCCGTGCCGGCTCCATCGGTGATACGTCACCCGTGAGGACTGACTTCCTGCCTGTTCCTGGAGAAAATGGGGAAAAACCATATATCGAAAAGTGGAAGAATCACTGCACAAACATTTAGGAGTATGTTTACTAAGCCGCTGTTGCGGATTACATACTATATCGGAGCCACGGCCCCATTGAATTCAATGGGGCTATGGCTCTGATATCGCACGGAAGCCACAACCTCGGCTTAGTAAACATACCCCTTAGAATCAGAGATTGGATGGATCAATCAATAAACTAAAAATATTAAAATCATAAATAATAAAATGTAAAAATAAAAATAGTAAAAACGGAATCACTCAAAAGTTACACCAATAAAAGGAATCCATCTGAAAAATAGTTGTACTAAAGGAATTCTGACAAATCAGTTTCTAAATTAAGGCCATTCGAAGCCATAGTATGAAGGGTCAAAATTTAACACTATTCCAATTGTAGGAATACTTCACTGAAATCTCCTCCACTCCAATTTGGTTTTACTTTAAGGACAAAAAAAATTTCAAATCGGAGATACTGTGCTGTCTTTCCAAAACAATGCTGAACCAAAGGTCTGTCGGTCAAAGCTCTCTCTAAATAACTTCTGTAATCTATGATGTGTGTGCGATTGCTGCGTGTGGTCTTCCTGATGTACAACTTATGACATGGGCACTGGATAACAGATGACATTTTCTGACTCACAATTAGAAAAGTCACTCAGAAAAAAATTGCTTAGTGGTGGGATAAACAAAAATTTTTTCACACACATCGCGTGCACACAAACCGAACAGCGGCCACATTGGACGTGTCCCTTATATCGAGTAGGTGTTGTCATTCTGTAAGAGCAGAGGGCACTAATACATTTCTAAGATTAACATTTATCTTATGGGCCACTGTGAGTTTCAATTCTGAGAAACAGTAGGGTTTGAATAATGTGCCATTCCTCCTGTAGGATCTTAGTGATGTAGGGTGCATAGTATCTTCTCTGTGCAACAAAGCATCCTTCCGTCTTTTGCCATCACCTTTTCAACCTGTTTAGCCACTTTAAGATCAGAATCAATCATACCCAGGTACCGCTCTTCTTTCGTGAACAGAATACTTCGCCCCCTGTACACTGTACCGCTTCCTTAGATTTTTGCAGCATGGGTGCACAGGGAGAGGAATGGCCAGCAGAAAAAAAAGGAGGTGATAGTGCCTCTGTATAAGTCTTTGGTGTGACCTCATTTGGAGTACGATGTGCAATTCTGAAGACCATACCTTTAGAAGGACAAACAGGACAGACTCTGTGCAGAGAGTGGCTACTAAAATCGTTAGTGATCTTCATTATAAAGCATATGGGGACAGACTTAAAGATCTTATTATTATTATATGTTAGAGCAAAGGTAGGAAAGTGGAGATATGATAAAGATGTTTAAATAACTCCGTGGCACAAATGCCCAAGAGGAGAGCCTCTTTCGACTGAAAGCAAGCTCTACTATGAGGGGACATAAGATGAGGGTGAAAGGGGTTAGACTCAAAGTAATATGCGGAAATATTTCTTTACACAGAGTGATAGATATGTGGTATAGTCTCCCAGTGGAAGCCGTAGAGACGAGGACAGTATCGGAATTCAAAAAAAGCATGGAACACACACTATAGCCATGCACCCGCCCCTTGACCTTGAGGGTTTAAGGAGGGGTGTGCCTTGAGGTTGAATTGTAGTTGCGGTGGGTGAGTGACAAGGCAGGTATAAAGAATATTTATTTTATAAGGATTTTATTTCTCCCGCTTCGTGGTGGAATTGGAACAGGCGTAAAGGCAAAGTATTTTTACAGCCAAAACAAGAACAAAGAAAAGATAGGCTTTTCCACACTTTCAAAACTGTCCTTTTCACAGCGCTTCACATTCCAGTCATGTGAGCTGTACTTGAAAACAGTTAAACCAAAGGCAAGGTGAGTTGTGTTGGCTGATTATAATCTATGTCCATCTTGTGCTGAGAAGGGAATATCTTGCTTTTAGCTGCAGTACCCGGACCTTCCACCGGGTCACTATCTGTTTCTATAGCTCCCAGCACTGCTGCAGCGTCACAACACAGGTAAAAAGGGGACTATTGTAGTTGAGATGGAAGGGCAGACTAGATAGGCCGTTTGGTATTTTCATGCAGTCATGTTTCTCTGTTTCCAAATGCATAACCCTGCATTTTTTAGCATTAAATTTCAGCTGCCAAATAATTGATAGTTCTTCAAGCTTAGCTAGATCCCTCCTCGTGTTATCTACTCCTTCCTAAGTATCTACTTTATTGCAGAATTTGGTATTATCCGCAGAGGCAAATCTTACCAGACCGTCCTTCCACAATATCATTAACAAAGATGTTAAAAAGAATCAGACCAAGGCCAGATTCCTGACAGGAAAGAGCATTCCTCTTGGCCACTTCCGTGGCCAGCAGGTACAGATAGCAATGCCTGCCTCTTCTTATTGAAACGGATATATTTGTTTGCATAAGTGCAAACAAACCTATACATACACAGACAACAGTCTGGAAGCTCCACAGTAGGTGCCATCACTTATGAGCGAAATGCACTGAAAAGGGGGAATAATGAACAGTAGAAATGCTGCAAGAGGCAGGCAGACACACAGAATTATTTTTTTTTCCAAAAAGAGATTATTTGTATTTCTAGATATAGAGGAATCATGTTCTCAAAGTCAAAAATATGTTGCTATGCAATGCAATGCATGCCTTCGAGTCAATGCTGACTCCTGAAGACCCAGCAGTTCCTGGGTTTTCTTGGCAGTATAACTGGAAGTAGATTGCCAGGCCTTTCTTCCAAGGCAATGGAGAGTTAAACGACTTCCCCAAGGCCACAAGGAGAGCTAGTGGGGATCTAAGCCTGGTCTCTTGATTACCAAGCCAGTGCTCTAACCACTAGGCTACTCCTCCATGCCATGTTTATTTTATCTGACTTGTAATTTCATGCTTCTGTCTGACTTTAATTAATTGTGTATGTTCTTTGCAATCCTGCTTCAAACCTTTAGTAGTTAAATGTTATATAAATAAAACAAAATAAATATAATTTTATAGCAAGGAGCTTTTTCATGATGTTCTTTCTTTGTTCCTGAAAGACAGCCTAGAAGAAAAATAAAATGGGCTTTGGGGAATGAAGTTTGATTCTATTCCCTCAAGAAGATTCCAGAGGACAGACTGGCGAAACCTACTATTGCAAAAGAGTCTCTTTCCAAACAATAATGGGATGCTAATGTATGGACAGATGTCCATATCACAGCTTTGCAAGCCTCCTCCATGGAGGCTAAACTCAAGGAGGCTACCAATGCAACCACAGCTCGTACATAATGCACTGTGACATGATCCGGCAGAATGAAGCTTGCTTGTGCATAAGCAAAGGAGCTGCTATCTGCTAGCCAATTGGATAATATGCATTTTTTTTTTTTTTTTTTTTTTTTTTTTTAACAGCAGCCCTGGGACTCTTTGGGGGAAAATAAACAAAGTTGAGTGGACTTTAAGGGCTTTAATTTGCTTTAAAGAGAAGGCCAAGACTCTCTTACAGTCTGAAGTGTGCAATGCACTTTTCACCTTTGTGGGCATGAGGCCTGGAGAAAAAGGCTGACATGATGACTGACTGGTGAAGAAGGAAGTCCAACACCACCTTATGTTTATGTTTATGTTTATTAGTTTTGATAAAATCGCCTTTCTCCAGAAATCAAAGCGATGTACAATATAAAAACAATTGTCTTAAAAAAGGCCGAAGCCTGGAAAAGAGAAGAAATACAATATCTGATTAAAAGTACAGTTTCTGTTTAAAAAGAGTAGACAAAAGAGACATGGAGAGGGTGGGGGAGAAACAACAAGGGAAGGTTAGGGACGGGGAAGAGGAGATTACACAAAAGGAGAGGGCACATCAAAAGCCAAAGAGAAAAGGTGTGTTTTTAGGTTTTGTTTAAAGGTTGAGAAGAGTGGTTCAAGACGGAGGGCGGGAGGAGGTAGTGAATTCCAGAGGGCGGGGCCGATGAAGAAGAAAGCAGAGGAGCGGGTGGACTGTAAATGAGCACGGGAAGGGGAGGGAAGGGCTAGACGGTGAAGATGAAAGGAGCGGGGAGTATAACGAGGGGAGTGGATAGAGAGTAAGTCAGCAAGATATTGGGGGGAGCCAGTATGAAGTACTTTGTGTACCAGAGTGAGAAGCTTAAATTGGGAACGGTAAGGGAGGGGTAACCAGTGGAGGTGAAACAGGAGGGGAGTGATGTGGTCGCGGGGAGACGCATGACAAATAAGACGAGCAGCAGTGTGGTGTATGCGTTGTAAACGGGATAAGCGAGACTTAGGGAGACCGACAAGAACTGAGTTTGCAAAGTCGACACGAGAGATAACCAAAGACAACACAAGGGTAGTGAGGGCTGCTGAGGACAAAAAGGGGCGAATTGCACGTATTTGTCGGAGGAAAAAGAAAGAGGATTTGGTAATGTGAGAGAGGTGGGACTGGAAAGAAAGATCAGAATCAAAGTGGACACCAAGGTAACGAAAGGTAGAAACTAATGGAACAGGGGACCCAGAAAATGAGGGGGCAAGGGTAGGGGGTGTAGACCCATGGGAAAACCAAATGGCAACGGTCTTAGTGAGATTAAGGTGCAAGCAGTGAAGGGTCAACCAGTTGGCTACAGCGGAAAGACATGAGTTAAGCGCGGTGAGATCAGGACAAGAAGGAGAAGTATGGTGGAGCAGAACAATGTCGTCTGCATAAAGAAAAGCAGAAATACCTGATTGTTGAATTAAGAGTGCAAGGGGTGCTAGGAAAAGGTTAAACAGAAGAGGAGCCAGAACAGAACCTTGGGGTACCCCACAGGTAAGCGGGACAGAGTTAGACGAGGGGGCAGAAGAAGAGGGGGATAGCACAGAACAAGAGCGGGAAGAGAGAAAGGAGTGAAACCAGTGATGCACAGTACTACATAAACCAGCTTCCCGAAGACGAAGGAGGAGAAGGGAGTGGTCAACAAGATCAAAGGCTGCTGAGAGATCTAGGGCAACCGCCACCGAGATATCACCCTGATCGTGAGCCGTGTGTAGTGCGTTAGTGAAAGCAAGAAGAATGGTGTCAACACTGTGACCTGTGCGGAAACCCGATTGGCGGGGGTGAAGAAAATTAATAGAATCAAGGTAGTGTGAAAGTTGAGCAAAGACAAACTTTTCGAGTAGCTTGGAAAGAAAAGGAAGGTTAGATACAGGACGATAGTGAGAAAGAACGGAGGGATCAAGAGAGGAGTTTTTAAGGATGGGACGAATGAGAGCATGCTTCCAGGAGGAGGGAAAGATACCTGTAGACAAGCTAGTGTTAAACATGGTGAGGATATATGGCAAGAGTGCAAGAGATGGGTCAAGAAGCCACGTGGAAGGGATGGGATCCTGAGGACAGGAACTTTAGATGCGTCTGCAGAACAACCCTATTGTTAAAAACTTTTGTATAGAGTGGATTCGTTCCTAGAGCCTGAAGCTCATTAAGCACTGCATGCTGAAGTTACCACCATGAAAAACAAGACATTCCAAGTCAGGTAATCTAATCTGCACGTATTTAGCAGCTCAAAAGGCGCTTTCCTCAGTTGGGTTAAGATCATATTAAGGTCCCATGACACTGTGGGCAGCTTGACTGCAGATTTGATAGAAAGCCCTGCATGAAATGAACTAAAAGCTCTACAGAGATAGGTTTACCTTCTACATAGTGATGGTATATGAGGTGCGAAAAAAAAGAAATGAGACTGTGGCAGCCATGCCCATGACTCAATGCCAATGGGCTAACCACTTGTGTCACTGTGTTGTGCATCATCACGCCACTATTCTTTTATAATATTTTTCATCTCTCTCACTCTTTTTTAGGTTTTTTTGTAGCACACTGCTCCATCGCTTTGTCATACAATTGGAGATGGCAGAAATATGGAACCAAAGAATCAACTTGAAATTTCTGGTTAAGTTGGAGAAGGGCCCAACTGAGTGTTTCCAATTTCTCCAAAAGACTTATGGAGAAGATGCAATGTCAAGGCTGCGAGTCTTCGAGTGGCACAAATGCTTCAAGACTGGCCGCAAGAAGGTGGAGGATGACCGCAAGTCAGGACGGCCTTCCACGACAAAGACGGCTGAGAACATTGACAGAGTGAACCAGCTGGTGCGGAGTGATCGCAGATTGACTGTGCGGATGATAGCGGAGAAGCTCAGCCTGAACAGGGAGTCAGTGCGGACCATCTTGGTGCAGGAGCTAGGGATGCGGAAGGTGTGCGCCAAGATGGTGCCCAAGCTTTTATCGGACGACCAGAAGGCGCACCGGGCCAATGCTTGTCGAGACTTGCTAGAGAAGACTGGAGAAGATCCAGAGTTCATTGGCCGAGTCATCACAGGAGACTAGACTTGGGTCTTCCAGTATTACCCTGAAAGCACAAGACAGCCTGCAGTGAAAGACTCGACTGTCACCCAGACCCAAGAAGGCACGCATGTCCAAATCAAGGATCACGGTCATGCTGAGCGCATTCTTCAAACAGAAGGGAGTGGTCCATCATGAGTTTGTGCCTGAGGGTCAGACAGTCAACCAGCACTTCTACCAGCAGGTCCTCAATCGCCTCCATGACCGGGTTCGGCGCAGCAGGTGGGCTCTGTGGAGAGACAAGTCGTGGCTGCTCCACCATGACAATGCGCTCCCACACACCGTGCTCAGTGTGAGGCAGTTCTTGGCCAACAAACAGATCAGAGCTGTCAACCACCCTCCTTATTCCTCAAATCTCACACCTGGCTCTTCCCCAGGCTGAAGACCGTGCTCAATGGAACTCACTTCACCTCTGAAGAAGAGATCAAGGCCACTGTGACAAGGGAACTGAGGGACCTCAAGGAGGAGGACTTTACCAAGTGCTTCCGTACGTGGCAGAAGCAAATGCAGAAGTAAGAACATAAGAACATAAGATATGCCATACTGGGTCAGACCAAGGTCCATCAAGCCCAGTATTCTGTTTCCAACAGTGGCCAATCTAGGTCATATGTACCTAGCAGTTTCCCCAAGGGACACAGGTTCCACAATGCTTGTATTGGTTCAAGCATTGATATCCTGGGTCCCTTAATAATGGTTTACGGACCTTTCCTCCAGGAACTTGTCCAAACCTTTTTTAAACCCAGCTACATTAACAGCCTTTACTACATCCTCTGATAACAAATTCCAGAGTTTGATTACACGTTGAGTGAAAAAATATTTTCTTTTATTAGTCTTAAATAGTGTACCCTGTAGCTTCATTGCATGTCCCCTAGTCTTTCTATATTCTGATAAGGTAAACAATCGATCTACGTTTACCCGTTCCACTCCGTTCATTAATTTATAGACTTCTATCATATCTCCCCTCAGCCGTCTCTTTTCCAGGTTAAAGAGCCCTAACCTTTTTAGCCTTTCTTCATAGGAGTATCCTTCCATCCCCTTTACCATTTTGGTGGCTCTTCTCTGAACCTTTTCTAAAATTGCTATATCCTTTTTAAGATACGGCGACCAGAATTGCACACAATATTCAAGGTGCGGTCTCACCATGGAACGATATAGAGGCATTATAATATCTTTTCTTTTATTTTCCATTCCTTTCCTTATGGCCGCCGCTGCACACTGGGCCGAGGGTTTTAACAAGGTATCCACAATGACGCCTAAATCTTTTTCCTGGGTGGTGGTTCCTAATGTGGAACCTTGCATCGTGTAACCATAGTTTGGGTTGTTCTTCCCTAAGTGCATAACCTTGCACTTGTCCACATTAAATTTCATCTGCCATTTTGATGCCCAGTCTTCCAATTTATCAAGATCCTCTTGCAATTTTCCACAATCCTCTTGGGTTTTAACAACTTTAAATAGTTTTGTGTCATCTGCAAATTTGATAACCTCACTGGTTATTCCACTTTCCAGGTCATTTATAAATATGTCAAAAAGCAGCGGACCCAGCACAGATCCCTGGGGTACACCACTATTCACCTTTCTCCATTGGGAAATTGGCCATTTAGCTCTACCCTCTGTTTTCTATCTTTTAACCAGCTCCTGATCCACAATAGTGCATTGCCTCCTATCCCATGACTCTTTAGTTTTGCCAAAAGTCTCTCATGAGGGACCTTGTCAAAGGCTTTCTGAAAGTCCAGATACACAATATCAACCGACTCACCTTTGTCCACCTGATTATTCCCTCCTTCAAAAAAACATAACAGATTAGTAAGAGAAGATCTTCCTTGTCTAAAGCCATGTTGGCTGTCTCCCATTAGGTCATGACTATTGTGGCCGCACCCCGTCCGTCTAGGCGGTTGCCTAGTGGGGAGCGCTGGTCATCACTCTTCTTTTGTGTAGCTGTGGGTTTGCTTTGTAAGCAAAGCGAGTGGAAGAGGATCACAGGACAATTTGTTAACATAAATTGCTTTTTATTTATTTCTTTCTGGAACCAATTTTGACAAATGACCTTGCTGAGGCAAATGACCTTGATAAGGCGAACAAAAATAGCAAACTGAAAATACAGGATATTTTCTCCATTAAACTTCTCAGCAAATATTCTCCAAGTAGTTTCTTCACTCTTGCTACCTTTTAGCTTCTTCCATTAACAAAAGCAGTATAATACCTTTAAATGCACAGTTCCACAAAAACTTCAGTAAGACAGTTTTTGACTTTACATTCTCAGCTGCTGCAGATTAGGACATAACTCCTGTGCTGCCTCTTGGTTCAAAACCGCTAGCCTTCTTAACCTGGCTTCTTCAGAGGTAAAACTGGCTGCTTTTAAACACCGAGGTTTTTGTCTTCTTGTCTGCTCTTCTCCTGGGCACACATTAACACCAGCACAGATTATCTTCTTAACCTGTTACCTACAGCCTTCTTATAAAAGCATTAAACACGGCTTATGCAAATCCCACACTCCATGGATTCTGCAGAGGACATTGGACTGTCTGAATACAGCTCCACTTCCATTTCTTCCGGGGTGCTATAACACTCAGGGCTTGGGGCACGTTCTGGAACGCTCTGCTGTACTTCTTTTAAAAGTTTAAAAAGCTTTCCCCATTTTAACTTCTGGCTCCCCCTTTTAACCGGGTCAGAAGCTCTTGCCCTTCTTTCTCTTAGCCACTCCTGTTCAGGACATACATGAGTTGATTTACCGGCAGAAACCCTCTTTTTAACTGGTTTTCTGTACTGTCTGTTCAAAGACCCAGGACTTGAGCTGCTACTTTCAGAATCAGTCATATAATCCTGACTTCTTCCCCAGCTCCTCTCTTGCCCACAACCTTTGCACTTGCCTTGGGATTTATGGCTGGTCCCCTTTGAACCACCAGGCCTCACAGCCTTATAATGCTGTTTCTTCCCTTGGTTCCTCTGGACTCTTGGCCTCTCCTCCGGGCTCTTAGCATGCAGTCTTTCTTGAGCACGTCCTGCTTGTTCTGCAACTTCCCTTCCTTGTCCTCGTCCTCTTTCTCTTTCTCTCTCTGCTTCTGCTTCACTTCCTGAGTGACGCAGCTTAAATATCCTGTAGCTTGTTTCCTTCCCTGGCCCCACCCCCTCTCTGCCTGCACGAGCTCTAGAGGCTGGGTGTGGCCTCAAGCTATCCCTGTTAGTGTGTGTTCTAGTTTCTCTTTCTGCCTGGGAGCTATGCTTTAGTGAGCCCATCCCCCGCTCATGAGAAAAAAACTCTTTTTTTTTCAGTTTTCAAGGGCTCTGCTACCTGCGCATCACCACCCTATCTACATACTGAGTAATTTTATTCTTTATGATGGTTTCTACCATTTTTCCCGGTACTGACGTCAGGCTCACCGGTCTGTAGTTTCCCGGATCACCCCTGGTATCTTTTTTAAAAATTGGTGTTACATTGGCGATCCTCCAATCTTCAGGTATTAGAGATGATTTTAATGATAGTTCACAGATTACTAATAGCAGGTCTGCAATCTCGTATTTCAGTTCTTTCAACACCCTTGGATGTATACCATCCGGCCCAGGTGATTTGCTATTCTTCAGTTTATCTAATAGTTGTAATACATCTTCCCGATGAATCGATATTTCCTTCAATTCTTCCGCACCTTTAAATACCACTTCAGTCATGGGTAACATCCCTACATCTTCCTCAGTAAAGACTGAAGCAAAGAACTCACTCAGTCTCTCCGCTATCGCCTTGTCGCCTCTTAGTGCTCCTTTAACCCCTTTATCATCTAATGGACCAACTGACTCTCTCACAGGTT
Source organism: Ichthyophis bannanicus (assembly GCA_033557465.1). NCBI lineage: Eukaryota > Metazoa > Chordata > Amphibia > Gymnophiona > Ichthyophiidae > Ichthyophis > Ichthyophis bannanicus. Next base: position 1,577,560,873 of record CM066031.1, on the reverse strand, counting down.
TTTTTGCTACGAATGTACTTGAAAAGGTCTTTACTTCGCGTTTTTGCTTCTGCAGCAAGCTTCTTCTCAAATTTTCCCTTTGCCTGCCTTATCAATGCCTTGCATTTGACTTGCCAGTGCTTGTGCTGTTTCCAGGTTTCGTCGTTTGGCTCTTTTTTCCATTTCCTGAAAGATGCTTTTTTGGCAACAGCCTCTCTGACCTCAACTTTAAACCATGCTGGCAGTTTTTTGGACTTCTTTCCACTTTTCTTAAAGCGTGGAATACAGCTGGTCTGGGCTTCCAAGATAGTATTTTTCAACAACAGCCAAGCCTGATGTACGTCTTTAACCTTTGCAACTGCTCCTTTTAGTTTTTTCTTTACTGTTTTCCTCATTTTATCATAGTCTCCCTTTCGAAAGTTAAAAGGTAGTACTGTGGATTTCCTTACTATCCCTCCTCCACTAATTAAATCAAAGGCGATCATGCTATGATCACTATTGCCAAGGGGCCCCAACAACCTTATCTCTTGCACTAGATCTGGTGTTCCACTAAGGATTAGGTCTAATATGGCTTCCCCTCTGGTCGGTTCATGAACCAGCTGCTCCAAGAAGCAGTCATTTATTTCATCTAGGAACTTTATCTCCCTAGCATGTCCTGACGTGACACTGACCCAGTCGATACCGGGGTAGTTGAAATCACCCATTATTATTACTGTGCTGTAACTTTTGTTAGCTTCCTTGATTTCTTTGAGCATTTCATCATCCATTTGGTCATTCTGGCCAGGCGCTCGAGAGTACACCCCCACTGCCATTGCCTTCCCCCTTTTACATGGAATTTCAATCCATATAAATTCTACAGCAGATTTTGTTTCCTGAAAAACTTTAATCCTTTCTGACTCAATGCCCTTCTAACATAGAGAGCAACCCCTCCACCAATTTGATCAGCTCTATCATTACGATATAGTTTGTACCCAGGTATCACAGTGTCCCACTGGTTGTCGTCCTTCCACCATGTCTCTGATATTCCAATCATATCTAACCTTTCATTTAGTGCTATATATTCTAACTCTCCCATCTTATTTTTTAGACGTCTAGCATTTGCATACAAGCATTTTAGAGAATGTATTTTATCCATATTAATTTGTCTGTTAGACATGAGTAATTTGGGATCTTTAAGCTCTGTCTGCTCCATACTTGAGGGCATTTGGGCTACTTTACTCTTTTGTGAAACCTCTCTGCTTTTGGTAGTATCCTTCAAAGATACATTCTTCCGAACCATCTGCTCTTGGGCGACTGTCGGCTTTCCCCTAATATCTAGTTTAAAAGCTGCTCTATCTCCTTTTTGAAGGTTAATGCCAGCAGCCTGGTTCCATCCCGGTTAAGGTGAAGCCCATCCCTTCGGAAGAGCCCCTCCTTTCCCCAGAATGTTCCTAACAAATCCAAACCCCTCATCTCTGCACCATTGTCTCATCCACGCATTGAGACTCCGGAGCTCTGTCTGCCTTTTGGGTCCTGCGCGTGGAACAGGAAGCATTTCGGAGAATGCTACCCTGGAAGTTCTGGATTTCAACTTCCTACCTAAAAGCCTAAATTTAGCCTCCAGAACCTCCCTACCACATTTTCCTATGTCATTGGTACCAACATGTACCAAGACAGCAGACTCCTCCCCAGCACTATCTAAGACCTTATCTAGGTGGCGCGTGAGGTCCGCTACCTTCGCACCAGGCAGGCATGTTACCAGGTGATCCTCACGTCCACCAGCCACCCAGCTATCTACATGCCTAATGATCGAATCACCAACTATAACGGCTGTCCTAACCCTTCCCTCATGGGCACATGGCCCTGGAGAAACTTCCTCGGTGCGAGAGGGTTTTACATCACCTGGAGGACAGGTCCTAGTTACAGGATCACTTCCTGCCACACCAGGGTGATGCTCTCCTGTCACGTGACCTCTCTCCTCCATGGCAACAGGGATGCTGCCAGACTTTGTGAATATCCATGGAGCTAACAAGGCCAAATGGTGCTACACAGTAGTGGTGGTGATGTTTCCCTATTGTTCATGGAGGAATTCTGTGCAAAACACCTTTGAATTCTGCAGCAAAACTTTGAAAATTCCGTGCACAGTATTTTAAAATTCTGTATGCTTTATTAGTGCAGAATTTCCCCATCATAAGACCTAACTCATCCCCTGGATCACCTTCTTCCTTTTCCCTGTTCAGTTCTCTCTCCAACCCCCAAGCTTTACCTCTGCCTTCTTCCTTCATAGGCACATACTCCTACCTCTCTTTCTCCTCACCCCCCAGGCACACATCCTACCCTACCTTCTTTCTTCCTCCACCTCCAGGCACACACTTCCACCTCAATATTTATCCCCACCAATACTGCAGACCACCAAGCTTATTCTGTCCTCCACCCCCACAACACCTTCCCCAGCTTAGTCCAGCAACAGCCCATCCCCACACCTACCACAGTTTGCTTCTCTGTGCCCCAATCACATAGCAAGAGGCTCCCGTGACAGCAAACAGCTGCACATCAGGCCATGTCCTTCTCTTCTGCCATCCTCGGCCTAACTGCTCATTTGAACAATGTGGGCATCCATACAACCATATAGTTCAAATGAACAGCATGGTCCAAGATGGCCCAAAGTGCTGCGATTCACCACTTCTTGATGTGCGATCTCTTCAGGGAAGGGGAGAGGTATTGGGAATTGCCAATGTAAAATTCTGCATAACAGAATGTAGAATTCTGTGCAAATTCTGCATTGTGCAGAATTTCCCCAGGTGTATTCTATGAATCAGATAAATATGCATTCCACTTGCAGAAGAATGTTGGTCTAAGTTTTCTTCACATTTAGAAAAGGAGAAATTTCACTTACCGTTAATTTCCTTTCCTGGAATACTGCTAGACCAGTCCAGACAAACGGGTTATGCACCCCTGCCAGCAGATCTTGGAGACAGAGAATTCTACCAGAGCTCTGATAGGCTGGAGCTTGGTGATATAATCCTACCCCTAGGGGTCTCCCTCAGTTACGTCCACAAGCTAATGCAACATGAACTATAACATCACCCCAGAGGGTCTCAAGTGAACTATATACAAGGGAGCCGAAGAACTCCCTAGAGCTGAAAACAGTATCCACCTACGAACACATGGACTGCCCATGGCGAGGCATACCGGCAAAGAGAAGAACCGCGGTTGGCGGCTGCACCGCACCAGCGGCACTCCAACAGCAGGGCGGGTCCTGGACTGGTCTAGCAGTATTCCAGGAAAGGAAATTAACGGTAAGTGAAATTTCTCCTTCCAGTTCATACTGCTAGACCAGTCCAGACAAACGGGCAGTACCCAAGCTACCTGCTTTCAAGGGGGGGTAAGGCCGCCGACAGCTCAGCAACTCCAAAACGGACCTCCTGACGGGCATGAACGTCCAACCTATAATGACCGACAAAGGTGGACAGCAACGACCAAGTCGCCGCCCGGCGAATATTGAGAGGAACTACATGAGACCTTCCGGCCTACAAAGTTGCTTGCGCCGGAGAGGAGTGAGCACAGAGTCCCGGTGGAGATGGCTCTCCCAGAAGAAGGTACGCCGCCTCAATGGCCTCCGTAACTCATCTAGAAATGGTAGATTCGGAGGCTGCGGATCCCTGACGAGAACCCGCGAACAAGACAAAAGAGCAATAGTCATATGGAAGGGTCCCGCGACCCCCAGATACCTGAAAAATCAAGAAAAATAAATCGAGTTACCACAGAGTTGCAGACAGCAGTGGGAGAAAGACAGTTTCTGTACTTACAGTACCGAAAGTGCAGAGAAGCCACGGACCGCTGCTCAAACCACTGCCAGCTGCCTCACCACTAAAATCAGCCCCAGGGACTGGATTTTAGGAGGCTTACCATCCAGCTAAATAGCCCTCATGACTAGTGCTGGGGAGTCTGCACATCAGCGATCTCTACTGTGACAGGACACAGGAGCTTCAGCTGGAATCATCCTGGTGCTCAGATAAGTACACTGGCAACTCAGGGGATAATCTCTCCAAGAGAAATCACAAATAAATAAAGCATTTTAAATTTTTTTGAAGGAGCAAAAAAAAAAAAAAAAGCATCCAGATCTGCTGGAGACAGAGAAAAACTGAGGGAGACCCCTAGGGGTAGGATTATATCACCAGGCTCCAGCCTATCAGAGCTCTGGTAGAATTCTCTGTCTCCAAGTTCTGCTGGCAGGGGTGCATAACCCGTTTGTCTGGACTGGTCTAGCAGTATAAACTGGAAGTCTCCTTTTTGGCGATAATGCATTAAAGTGCTCAGGATAACCCATTCTTTTTATTTCTTTTTATTCAAGCAATGTGCTCAAGTCATCAAAGTACAATATGAAACACCCAATACAATTCACTGTTCTCAATTCTATTTACATACACGGATAGACCCCTTGAACATCTTTTTCCCCACCTTCCCCCCACCCCTTCCCACTTCTCTATAATGCTTATGCTAAGAATGGAATGGATAGTGGTCAGGGCCTGTATTCCCCAATGTAAAGTGGAAACCCCTCTGAACACACTGATCAAGGGGGAGGGGGCACAACTCCCCCACTCGCCCATGAAAAATAAACTTCCCTCTTGCAAATTCAATTTTATCCCTCTCTCGGCACTAAATCCCCTTTCATGGCACTCCATAAATCAAAATTTTCCCAGGTTTTTTATTTATTTATTTATTTATTTATAGACTCTTATATACCGCACTATTAGGCATCAGCGCGGTTCACAAAAAACAGTGAGATACACAATTCAACAGTACTTTGTGTTTACAGAAAACAGGAGAATATAACTCGGATAACAGGGTATATAATTAATAAACATAGTCATAATATCATCATGGCTTCAGTTTTGTGTGTATGTGGTCTGTGGGGTATCTGTATTGTATGTGTATGAGTGGAAGGTCTGTGGGTTGGTTGAGATGTCTTTATTGTTTACTGGATAAGATAAAAGGAAGAGGTAGTGTTTCAAAGCTTTGCGAAACTGCAAAAGGTCTGGTATTGCTCGGATGTTTTGAGGGAGGCTATTCCAACACCTTGGTGCACAGAATAAAAAGGCCCTGTCTGAAGTAGTTTTGGTACACTGTGATATTGATTTAGGGACTAACAGAGTATTGAGTGTTACTGACCTTCTGTCTCTATTGAGGGGTGGTGTTTGGATCAAGTCTGATATTGATGAAGATGAGAGTTCTTTGAAGGCTTTGAATGTAATTAGTAAAATTTTGAAAGTGAGTCTACTTTGAATTGGGAGCCAATGAAGATGTTTTAGAATAGGTGAGATATGGTCTTTCCGGGAAGCTCCATGAAGGACTCTAGCTGCAGCATTCATAGCCATTTGAAGTGGGTGTAAGGTGGTTTGTGGAAGACCTTGTAAAATTGAGTTCGCATAATCAAAATGAGGTATGATTAGCGCCTGATAGATGGTTCTAAAATCGTCTGGCTCTAGCAAGGATCGAAGGTGTCTAAGGGAGCGTATTTTGTGATATACTGCTCTTGATATGTGGGCAAACGTCAGTGGCATAAAGCTGTTAATTTAGCCATCTTTTGTATATACTTTAGCTTGCCTACCACCAAGCTTAATGATGCTTGGTGGTATCACTAACTTCACAGTGGCACACAAGTATTGCATCCATGTACTGTCTGCATCACCAGTCAAATACAGGGCTTTGTGTAAAAAATACCAGGGCGGAGAAATAACCACTCTACGCTGCAGAACTTCACATATCAGATCTGAGATCAGTTCCCAGAAGTTCCTAATTTGAGGACAGGCCTACCACATATGAAGAAAAGTGCCACAGTCACCACACTTATGTCAGCATAGCCCATCCCCCCCTTCCTAGGGACTTCAACCTACGGGGCATATAATACCAGCGATAGTGTACTTTATATGCATTCTCAATGAGGTAAGTTGCTTGAAGCCTTTTATACAAATGTTGTATTAAAGGGGCCCAAACCGTGGCATCCCATTGCACTCCATATCCTCCTCCCATCTCTGGATGTGCGTTGGACTCTCCTCCCCCGAGGGCTCCAAGGGCTAATATAGTTGAGATACACAACCCTTCATAGAGCACTGCTCAAAGACTCGCTCTAACTTGGGTAGGTCATCAGACCAATATGTTGGAGCATTGCGTATCTCCCTTTGAAGGAAATGGCTCATTTACACATACTGGAAAAAATCCCTATCCTCCAGGCCATATTCCCCTTGGATTTCTGAGAACATTAGATTTGCCCCCTTCCTGCCTAAACTGTCCCAACGTACACAGACTCCAATCATCCCAGTGGTTAAATGTTAAATCGTTACACCCCAAGGGGGAACAATGAGTTATTACATACAGGAGTTAAGCGAAAAACTCTTTGGGGGTCCCATGAATCTTTCCCTCACCTTCACCCAGATTTGCAAGGTATGGCCTATCCATAGATTATCCCCCACGTGTCACCATAAATTTTTCTCCGGAAGCCACAAGTGGTCACGGAGGGAACAGGTTCCCACAGTGCTCTGTTCAATCTCCACCCATTCCTTACCATTACATATTCTCCATTCCACCACCACTCGAATCTGGGTTGCCCAGTAAAATTTGTAGGTCAGGGACTCCCACACCCCCCCCCCCTTATCTCAGGGCATATACAGAGTTCTCCTGGCAATATGCGGAGAACAATATCCCCAAATGAATCCCATTATCCCCTGCTGCCACTTGTGAATACTCGCTGGAGGTAGGTGTACAGGGAGGACATTGAAAAGGTATAGAAATTTAGGCAGTACCATCATCTTAGCAGAATTGACATGGCCCAGACATGAAATGCTTTCACCTTTGGAGATCAGAGCATACGGCCCGCTACAAGTGGTCGTAGTTTAAGGCGAACAGACAGGAGAAGTCAACAGATAAATTGACTCCCACGTATCGAATGTGTGATTTTGCCCATCTATAAACATACTTTGCCTTCACAAGGCTTCTATTAGCTGGGGTGAGGGTGATAAGCAACAGTTCGGATTTTGCCTCATTAATTTTGAAGCCAGACCACTGCCCCAAACCTACCAAGCTCTTCTCCCACCACTGCAAGGGATTGGGCTGGGTCTGATAGGGTAAAAAGTAACTCATCTGCAAACACTGAGACTTTCTGCTCCCCCAGGCCTCCCACCAACCCCTTAATGTCACTCCGAGAGCGAATATAGAACGCCAAGGGTTCCATTGCCAATGAGAATAATAGAGGGGGACAGGGAGCAGCCCTGCTGGGTTCCTCTCCGAAGTACAAAGGGGGGTGAGCATGCTGTATTAATCTTCAGGTGGGCTGTGGGACATGTGTATAGAGCCTGAATCCAGTGGGTAAAAGCCACCCCCCCCCCCCAAAGCAAATTTTTCCAGGACCTTAAAGAGATATGGCCAATGCACTCTATCAAATGCCTTTTCTGCATCAACAGTCAGCAAAATCGACTGACCTCTTCCCTTTTTCACCCAAATATATGAGATTGAGAATCTTTCTAACATTATCTGAGCAGTCTGACTCGTATGAAGCCCGCTTGGTTGTTGTGAACCAACTTAGGCAGCACCAATTGCAGTCTATTTGCTAGTACGTTGGTGAAGATTTTCTGGTTGATATCCAGAAATGAGATAGGTTGATATGGTCCACACTGACCTGGGTCCTTCCCGGGCTTATGTATAAGTGTAATGGTTGCCTCTCTCATAGACGATAGCATTCGGCCCTCTTCCAAGAGCCCATTATAGACCCTAACAGGTCTACTATTTGTATAGCAAAAGTCTTATAAAAAAAAGTTAGTAAAGCTATCTATATCAGGAGCTTTGGAGAGAGGCAAGGACTTAACCTGGAATATTCCAATGGCTTGAATAGGCCTATGCAATATCCAGTATTCTTCTTGTGAAATGCCGGGGAAATTACAGCCCTCCAAATAGGTTTCTATTTGACTCAGGGTAGCCTCCCACTCAGCAGTATATAATTCTTCATAAAAATCCACAAATGCCCTCTAAATTCCTCCTTGGAAAACCCGCTCAATGCCTTGTTTGCTATTTGGAAAATCAAAGACATCGTGAGCTTGCGCTTTGCGAAGCTTAAATGCTAAAAGTTTCCTCAAAGTGAGTTTGGCCAAGTTAGTCCAGTGTCCTTCTGATGTCTTGGGAGTTGCAAGCGGGCTGCCCTCCATAATTTAACTACTAGCTGTGCTTTGATTTAAGGGGAGCCCCTACCTGCTTTCACCTGGGCATCTAGGTATCCTAAACACAGAAACATGAAGGCAAAAAAAGACCACATGGCCTCTAGTCTGCCCTTCAATATCAATCACTACAACAGTCCCCATTATTCCTTTAGAGATCCTCTGTGTTTGTCCCATGCTTTTTTGAATTCAAATACTGTCCTCATCTCTACCACCTCCACTGAGACACTATTCCACGCATCTACCACTCTTTCTGTAACAGGTGATCTCCGGGAACAGCAGGAATTTAGTCTTCACATATGGGTATCGTCGGTACCGACGGAGCCTGCGCGGGAACGCTCCCCAGGATCCAATTAGAAAGGCTTTGGGAGCATCCCACAGTGCCTGCGTGCTGCCTTCCCGGCCTTTCCCAACTGCCTCTCTGCAGTTGAGTTTAAAGCTGAGACAAAGAGAGAGAGAGAGCGGGAAAGAGAAAGAGATAGAGAGATACAACTCCTAGGGGAGGTGGGTGGGTTGTGAAGACTAAATTCCTGCTGTTCCCAGAGATCACCTATTATAGGTGAGTAACTATGCTATCTCCAGGAACAAGCAGGAATGTAGTCTTCACATATGGGGACTCCCTAGCTTAAGATGCCAGGGAGAGAACCCCAGAAGTAGTGTGTCCCTGTGAAAGGGCTCCACTTCCCCCCCATGGATCTCTGGCATTCTATCAGGGATGGTGGGTAGGAGTTGACTAGGTATGGAACAGGTGTTGGAGAACAGCCGGACCAAACAAGGCATTCCGGCAGGAGTCCTTGTCCAAGCAGTAATGGGCTGTGAAGGTATGAACCGAGGCCCAAGTGGCTGCTCGACAGATGTCGTCGATAAAAACAGAATGCAAATGAGCCATTGAAGCTGCCATGGCTCTCACATTGTGAGCTGTGACATGGCCCTCCAGAGGGAGATTCTTATTCTGATAGGTAAAGGAAATACACTGTGCAATCCAGTTGGACAGTGTTCTCTTGGAGACTGGAAGTCCCAAATGAGAAGGATCAAAAGCAACAAAGAGTTGAGAGGACTTTCTATGTTGCTGTGTTCTTTGTAAGTAAACAGCTAAAGCTCTTTTACAGTCCAAAGTATGAAGATTCCTTTCTGAATTTGATGCATGAGGCCTTGGAAAGAACACAGGCAGGTAGACCGCTTGGTTCAGATGAAAAGGCGAGACCACCTTTGGCATAAAGTGTGGATGAGTCCTAAGGACTACCTTGTCATGATGGAACCTTGTATAAGAAGGATCAGCCACTAGTGCCTGCAACTCACTGATGCGACGAGCTGATGTGATTCCAATAAGAAAGATAACTTTCCAGGAAAGGAATTTCAACGAGGTAGTAGCTAAGGGTTCGAAAGGTGGCTTCATGAGCTGGCCAAGAACGAGGTTTAAGTCCCATGCCACCGGTGGTGGCCTAATGGGAGGCTTAGTTAGAAGGCGGCCTCTCATAAATCTTGCTATAAGAGGATGGGAGGAAATAGGTTGTCCATTTAAAGGTTTGAAAGAAGCTGTAATAGCACTCAAATGGACTCTTACTGAGTTAGTCTTAAGTCCTGCATTGGACAAATGAAGGAGATACTCCAGTAATGATTCCAGTGGTATCGCAAGGGGGTTCTGCGAGTACCATATGGTAAACCTTTTCCACATGAAAGCAAAAGAGCATCTTGTGGAAGGATTTCTGGAAGCATAAAGGATATCCTTTACTTGCTGAGAAAGGTTAAGATCATGAAGATCTAGACCTTCAGCAACCAAGCCCTGAGATGCAGAGACTGGGGATTGGGATTCCATAACATTCCGTCCTCCTGAGATAGGAGATCTGGAGCAGACCCTAACTGCAGAGAGGGGGAGCTTGAGAGAGATGTAGAAGCAGAGGGTACCACACTTGCCATGGCCAATGTGGAGCTATGAGAATCATACGGCCTCTGTCCCTCTGAAGCTTGAACAGGGTTTTGGGAATTAGGGGAATGGGTGGAAAGGCATAAAAGGAAGTCTTGACCCCAATGAAGGAGGAAAGCATCCCTGGGCTGAGAGCCCTGAGCCGGAATTCTGGAACAGAACTGGGGAAATTTGGCATTCAACGGACTTGCAAAGAGGTCTATGTCCGGGGTTCCCCAAATTTGAAAAAATCTTGGTTACCTGGTCTGCATGTAGAGACCATTTGTGTGGAAGCAGAACTCGACTGAGTCTGTCTGCCCAAGAGTTTTGGATGCCTGGAAGATACACTGCCAGGAGATGAATCTGATGCTCTCTGGCGAGGGCCCATAGTCGCAAAGCTTCATTGCAAAGCGACAGAGAGCCTGTTCCCCCCTGCTTGTTCACGTAGAACATGGCTACCTGATTGTCCGTATGAATGAGGACTGTCTTGTAGCTGAGCAAGGAAGATTGCTCTGAGCTCTAAGAGATTGATGTGTAGATGAGCCTCCTGTGGAGTCCTAGTGCCTTGGGTGGAGAGGTATTGCAGATGAGGTCCCCAACCCATTGGTGAAGCATCTGTTTTGAGAGTTTCCTGGGGTAAAGAATGTTGAAATGGGGACCCCACCAACAGGTTTTGAGCGGACTGCCACCATTGGAGGGACAAAATAAGGCGATTTGTGTTTGCTATTTTGACTGACAGGCACCCTGATGCCTGGGTCCATTGAATGGATAAAGTCCACGGGGCTGCTCTCATATGGAGGCGAGCATAAGGAACCACATGCATTGTAGATGCCATATGGCCTAGTAGTTGTAACATTTCTCGAGCAGTGAGATGAGGCTTTGGCACTGCTTGAGAAGCTAACTGCACCATGCGAAAGCAACGGGTCTGGGGAAGATAGGCCCTTGCTTTTCTGGTATCCAGCAAAGATCCTATAAACTCTAGAGACTGAGTGGGAGTTAGGCTGGATTTTGGGATGTTTATGACCAGACCCAAATACTGAAGGATACACATTGTGCAAGAGAGAGAAATCCTGGCCTCTGACTCTGATGGGGCTCGGATGAGTCAGTCGTCTAAGTAGGGGAAGACGAATATTCCTAGAGTGCGAAGAAATGCTGCTACCACAGCCATGCATTTCGTAAACACCCTTGGTGCTGAGGCCAGGCCAAAAGGAAGCACCCTGTATTGGTAGTGCTTTCCTTGAAAAGAGAACCGAAGGAACTTTCTGTGAGTTGGATGGATGAGAACATGAGTGTATGCATCCTTGAGATCTAGAGAACAAAGCCAATCCTGACTCTGAAAGTATGGCAGCAGAGTTCCCAGAGAAATCATCTTGAATTTCTCTTTGAACAGGAATTTGTTCAATTCTCTGAGGTCTAAAATAGGTCTGTGTCCCCCTGTTTTCTTTGGGATAAGGTATGGAACAGGTGGCACCGCTTTGACCCGGTGAAAAGCGGGATACAAATACAGCTAAATAAATAAATAAATAAATAAATAAATAAAACCCTGTACCCTGTTGAGGAATGGGTACCTCTTCTATTCCCCCTTGGGCAAGAAGCATCATGATCTCTTGATCTAACAGGTTGATGAGAGAGGTCTGAGAATTGAACTGTCTTCCATTGTGGGAGGGGGCATGCAGAGAAAGTGAAGCTTGTACCCCTCTTTTATAATGGAAAGAGTCCAATGTTCTGCTGTTTTCTGCCCCCATCTGGGGGAAAGTGACACAACCTTCCTGAAATGGTGGAAGGCTCTGGTCCATTGACAGCCAGGAAGGCTAAGTTCTCTAGACGGGAGTCAAAGACATTGTGGAGGCTGAGACTGCTGAGACGGTTGAGGCTTAGCAGTCTTTACTTTCCTTTGTTTAGGTGGTTGCTGACTCTTTCGGGCAGGTTGACCTGCAGAACGTCCCTGCTGGGAATAAGAGGGATAAAACCTCTTATTCTGGAGAAGAATGGTTTCTTGAAAGATTTCTTCCTTGCAGGATCTGTTGTGGCTTTGGATAATCTATCCAACGTGGAGTTGTCAGCATCCAACTCATTGGCTTTTGCCAAATAGATTCTCACCTGTACAAGGGATATTGCCCAGTTTGTCCTGCACCCAGAGCTCCAAATCGGATGCTTGAAACCAGGCAATTCTACGTGCACCTATGGCAATGGCAGAGGTTCTGCTTATGCACTCAAAACAGTCAAAAGCTGCACGATTGACAAACTTAAAACATCCTGGGCATGTCTAACCAGTGTGAGAAAATCCTGCCTCTTATCATCAGGAAGAAGAGGGCTCAAAACCTCTAAATCTCCTGCGACTTCCTTAAGGAACATTCCCATATATAAAATATAGGAAATGATCCTGGCAGAAAGCATGGAAGCCTGGAAAGTACGACGTCCAAAGGCATCCAAAGTTCGACACTCACGTCCTGGAGAATTAGAGGCATGCCTCTTTGCACTTCTGATCCTTCTCATAGCTGATTCCACTACAATAGAGTGGTGAGGAAGCTGAGTTTTTTGGAAGCCAGGACACGGAGGTACTCGATACATGGTATCCAGTCTACGTGAGTGAGGAGAGGTGGTAAGAGGTGTTTCCCACATTCTCAACATAAGATCATGTAAGATCTCATGGATAGGCAAAGTAGCTGCCTCCTTAGGAGCATTGGGATATTGTAGAATCTCCAACTCCTTTGCCCTGGGCTCTGTTTCAGGAGCCACAGTAATGGAAAGACTTCGAGCCACCTCCCTGATGAAATCCTGAAAGGAGATATCTTCTGGAGGAGACATGCTGCGTTTAGGAGAGGAAGGCTCCTCCGGGAGAAGTACTCCGGTACCGACGGAGCTGTCAGAATCCTCAGACTCCTCCGAGGACTCAAAGTACCTTCTATCCGGATGCTCTTGAAGAGCACGATACCCGTATCGACCGAAGTCGGTACCGGGGGGAATCGGTACCGGCTTATCGGTACCGGAAGGCATGGCATGACTGGGTGCCGGAAATGCAGACACTGATGTCGATGCCGATGTTGTCGGTACCGGTACCAATACTGGTGCCGGAGTCGGAACCGGTACCGGTTGAATTGTCTGACGCGGTTCCGAGGGTGTCAATGCCGCAAGGAGAGCCGCCAGACTGCGTTCAATAGCCAGGAGCCTCTGATCTACTGACGCTGCCGATGCCTGGGTGTCGGTACCGGAGAAAGCAGCCAGTACCCCAGAGCATGGCACCAGTAGTTCTGCCAAGGTCGAGGCCTCGAGAACATCCTGGAGCCCCGATAATGCTTTGGAAGCCGAAGCCTCCCGCCGGGGCAATTTTGCCGGTACAGAACCCTCAAGGGCAACGCCAGAGGCATCTCGATGCTTGGAAGGAGATCTACCCTTTGAGGACCGGCCAGACTTATGTTTAGTTACCTGAGATCCATGGGAGCAAGACGAAGCCCTGAAAGACGTCGATGCCACAGAGGCTGCATCGGAGGGAAAAAGGATGCTGAGCTTAGCAGCTCGGTTTTGTCGACCCCTCTTGGACATCATGGCATAGGCCATACACTCTGAAATGGAATGGTCAGAACCTAAACATTTCAGACACCACTCATGGGTATCGGAGACGGAGATGGTACCGCCACACTTGGTGCACTTCTTGAAACCCGAAGCGGGTTTTTCCATAGTAAAGGAAATTTTGGGCCTAAGGCCCAAAATGGCGCGTGCAGCTGAAAAAGAAGAAAAAAAAAAAGAAAGAACCTATAGCGTCGAGGAAAGGCAGACGCGACCACAAAAAAGAAGGAGAATAGGAAACAATTTTCTCCGGTGACAGGAACGACGACCTGCTGGCTCCACGGAAAACGAAGAACTGGAGATAGGCAGTTAGGAAAGGCAGGAAGGCAGCACGCAGGCGCTGTGGGATGCTCCCAAAGGCTTTCTAATTGGACCCTGGGGAGCGTTCCCACGCAGGCTCCGTCGGTACCGACGATACCCATATGTGAAGACTACATTCCTGCTTGTTCCTGGAGATAGAAATATCTGCGCATATTACTCCCGAGTCATTCCCCTTTCACCTCATCCTATATCCCCTCATAGCAGAGCTCGTTTTCAATCAAAAGAAGCTCTCCTCCTGTGCATTTATGCCACAGAGGTATTTAAATGTCTCAATCATATCACCTCTATACCACCTTTACTCTAAAGTATACATATTAAGCTTCTTAAGTCTGTCCTCATGTGCTTTATATCGAAGACCACTAACCATTTTAGTAGCAACCCGCTGCACAGACTCCAACCTGTTTATATCCTTTTGAAGGTGCGGTCTCCAGAATAGCACACAATACTCCAAATGAAGTCGCACCAAAGACTTATATAGAGGCACTATCACCTCCTTGCTTCTGCTGGCCATTCCTCTCCCTATGCACCCAAGCATCCTTCTAGCTTTCACCATCGCCTTTTCTACCTATTTAGCTACTTTAAGATCATCAGACACTATTAATACCACCACAGCTCCAAATGATCCATGTCCAGCTCATTGGATCAGAGCTTTGAAAGTGGAGCTTAGCTCATACATAGCATCTATAGCAGACAAATCATTCACCACCGGTGTTTTCCCATCAATCCTCAAGCAGACATCAATTCGACCATTGCTGAAAAATAACAAACTTGACCCAAAGAAGGAGGACTCTTATCGTCCAATTTCTAGTATTCCCCTATTAGCTAAAATTCTAGAAAAGGTGACCTTGAGACAGATCCAACAACATATCGATACTGAAGCCCCTTTAGACTCAAGCCAACATGGTTTTAGGGAAGCACATGGAGTTGAGACTCTTCTTGCCTCTTTAATGAATTCACTTATTGCTATAGATAATATCAAGACTGGAGTTGCATTGGTCTTCCTAGATATTGCAGCAGCATTTGATTCAGTTAATCATGAACAACTTCTAGTCCGCCTCCATGAGAAGGGAATACAAGGAATTGCATGGGACTGGTGCAAGTCTTATCTAGAAGACCGGTGGCAACAAGTTTCTTATTGATAACAATACATCTTATCCATTCCAACAGAAACAAGGTGTTCCACAGGGTTCCTCACTATCAGCATTGCTTTTTAACATCTATATATGCAACCAATCTGTATAATTGCCCGTACCTTTGGTATATCTTGTCTTATTTATGCTGATGATGTGCTGTTGTTCACACCTATTAATGTGATTAGCCCTGATTACACAGTTTTAATTAACTGTTTCAATTCAATAACCTATTGGCTGCTCACTCAGAACCTTCGAATAAATTTAAAAAAAACTGAAGTCCTTATCGTTACAAGAAACAATGACTTCTCTTCACCACCTTCATTAAGAGAACGAGACGCTGATTTACCTATTAAATCCACCATTCGATACTTAGGTGTCATTCTCGACCAGCGACTTGAATTTAATGAGGATATAAAGTCGACAGTAAAATCCATTTATCACAAGATTAATACTCTACGACACCTAAAACCCATGTTAGACCCCGATGATTTCCGCTCAATATTCCAAGCACTAGTCACTCCACATTTTGACTATGCGATTATCATCCTGCAAGGCCTACCTAAATCTACGCTTAATCCATTACAGCTTGCTATGAATGCAGCAGCTAGATCACTATGCGGAATTACAAGGAGACAACACATAACCCCCATTCTAATGGAGCTTCACTGGCTCCCAATAATTTGTAGATTATCTTATAAAACACTTCTTATGACCTTCAAAGCGTTCCATAATATTTCACCTCCTTCAATCTCTGATCTACTCATTCATACCCAAAAGAACAGATCAAGAAGATCTACAACTGAAAATACTCTAGTGATTCCAAATGAATTAGTAAAATGTAAAACTACCATTAACAGATCATTTTCATCCTTTGCTCCAAGGTGCTGGAATAAGCTTCCATTAAACATCAGATTGATAAAAGATACATCGCAATTTAGAAAAGCTTTAAAAACCCACCTTTTTTTACAACACTTCTCTTACATCAATATTTCCCCTCCTCTCACCCCATTATCTCAACTCAGCAATAATAGTTAAATGATGTTAGACCGTTCCACCTTATGATATTTCACTGTATATACCTGCTCTGTTAAATGTTATTTATGACATGTCTCTATACCCACTCAAGATCTCTAGTCTGATGTAATTGCTTTTATTTAATTATTTATATGCTATTCCCCAGTTAATCCTTGTTTTATTCCCCTGTTACCTGTAACTTGGACAAGTTCTCTAAATCTGAGTGTATTTTGTTTAATGTAAACCGCACTGATATCAAATAGCGCGGTATATAAGAGCTGTTAAATAAAATAAATAAATAAATAAATCAGACACAATCACACCTAGGTCCCGCTCTTCTTTCGTAGACAGAAGTACTTTACCCCATATACCATATTGCTCTCTCACTTGGTTTGCAGCTTGTCGTGCTGTGAGGGCTTGCGTGCATCAGTGATGCTGAGAGCTAAACTATCGGTAGTTTAACTACTGGCAGGGTGTCCCAAGATGGACAGGTCTCAGCTGAGGTGCCAGACCAAGACAAACCACCCATCTGGGCAGCAGCAGAATGGGACAGTGTTGACGGCGGAGGATCACATTTTTGTGACAACGGCAACACCACCAAACTTAAACTGCGCAGAAGAAAGGCCCGGCAATCTACTTCTGTATCTTGCCATGAAAACGCAATGGATAGTTACAACAAAACAAATTGTGCTATGGTGCTGGAAGATGAGACCCCCAGGTCGGAAGGCACTCAACTAGCTACTGGGGAAGAGCTGAAGACTTTTCAGAGTAAAGCCAGCATTTATGATGTAGTTGGATCAAAGCCCTCAGGAAGTCTGACTGCTGATGTAGCTGCGCATGAAATGAGAGTCAGAAGCTGTAAAGATGTCTTACACATTGGAACATGGAACGTACGAAGCATGAACCAAGGGAAGTTGAAGGTGGTCAAGAATGAAATGGAACGTGTACAACTTGATCTGTTGGGTGTCAGCGAACTGAAATGGACTGGCATGGGGCACTTTGCATCAGATGATCACATGGTCTACTATGCTGGAAATGAAAGACAAAGAAGAAATGGTGTTGCATTTATAACAGAAGAAACTTGCAAGAACTGTAATGAAATACAATGCAGTCAGCGAACGCTTAATCTCTATTCGTCTACGAGGATTGCCTATCAACACAACTATAATTCAAGTATATGCCCCAACAACAGCTGCAGAAGAGAATGAAATTGAAGAGTTCTATGAACAAGTACAAGCTGAAATTGACAGAACATGCAAACAGGATATCCTGATAGTCATGGGTGACTGGAATGCAAAAGTTGGCAACAAAGAAGGCGGCAAAGTAGTTGGAAAATATGGACTTGGCAACAGAAATGAAGCTGGAGAAAGACTGATAGAATTCTGCAAGACCAATGATCTATTCATCTCAAACACCTTCTTCCAGCAACACAAGCAGCGACTGTACACATGGACTTCACCCAATGGATTGTATAAAAATCAAATTGACTACATCTGTGGAAGTCAACGATGGAAAAGCTCTGTAACATCAACAAAGACAAAACCTGGAGCTGACTGTGGTACAGATCATCAACTACTAGTATGCAAACTCAAGCTAAAGTTGAAAAAGAGCAAACCACTCATGACTGCAGCAAAATATGACCTTGAGAATATACCACTGGAATTTAAAGACTGCCTACAAAATCGATTTGCTGCTTTAGATACAAATGACAGAGCTCCGGAAGAGTTATGGAATGACATCAAGAAGGTTGTGTTGGAAGAAAGTGAGAAGTCTCTACATAAGGTGAAAAAGCAAAAACGGCAAAAATGGATGACGGAAGAAACTCTGAAAATTGCCCAGAAACGCAGAGAAGCTAAAGCCAGAGGAGAAAGAAAGACAGTCGCAGAACTCAACAGAGATTTCCAACGTGCAGCAAGACAGGACAAGGAAAAGTACTACAATGACACTTGCAAGGAAATAGAAGCAGAAACTATTAGAGGAAGAACAAGATCGGCTTTCCTAAAGCTACAAGAGTTAAAGAAAAAGTTCCAGCCTCAAATTGGAATGTTACAAGATGCTCAAGGTTCTATGTTGAACGATGTTGAGAAGATCAAGAAAAGGTGGAAGGAATATACAGAGTTTTTATATGATAAAGATCAAGTGGACCAACAGCCGTTTCAACCTGTACCTTATGATCGGGGACCACTGGTGATGAAAGAAGAAGTTGAAGCAGCATTGAAAGCCTTATCAAAGAACAAAGCACCAGGCATTGATAGCATTCCCATAGAAGTATGGCAGCAATCTGATGCAGCTGTTACCGTACTCACAAGGCTCTGCCAAGAAATATGGAAGACAACATCATGGCCAACTGACTGGAAAAGATCTGTGTTTATACCAATACTAAAGAAAGGTGATTCAACTGACTGTGGAAATTATCGCACAATCGCTCTGATCCCACATGCCAGCAAGATTCTACTGAAGATTATTCAAAAGAGACTACAACCATATCTGGAACAAGAACTACCTGAAGTGCAAGCAGGGTTCAGGAAAGGGCGAGGAACGAGAGACATCATTGCAGATGTGAGATGGATTCTTGAAAAGACTAAAGAATACCAAAAGGATATCTATTTGTGCTTTATCGACTATAGCAAGGCTTTTGACTGTGTAAACCATGAGAAACTCTGGGCCACATTAAGAAGCATGGGTATACCAGAACACCTGATCGTTCTCTTGCGCAATCTGTACATTGATCAAGAAGCAACAGTTCGAACGGAACAAGGAGAAACAGAATGGTTTAAAATAAGCAAAGGTGTAAGACAAGGCTGCATACTTTCCCCCTACCTGTTTAATTTATATGCAGAACAAATCATCAGAGAAGCAGGACTGTATGAAGACAACAGAGGTGTGAAGATTGGTGGAAGACTCATCAACAACCTTCGCTATGCTGATGATACCACATTACTGGCTGAAAGTGAAGATGATCTGAAGCATTTGCTTCTCACAATCAAAGAACATAGTCTCAAAATGGGCCTGCACCTTAATGTAAAGAAGACAAAGATCATGACAACTGGCATAATCAACAGGTTCATCATTGAAGGAGAAGAAATTGAAATTGTGAACAACTTTAACCTACTTGGATCAACTATCAATAAAGAAGCAACAAGCAGTCAAGAAATCAGACGACGCATTGCTCTTGGCAGAATGGATATGAAAGAACTAGATAAGATTCTCAAGAGCATAGATGTCTCTCTCCATACAAAGATTCGACTTGTTCAGGCCATGGTATTTTCAATAACAACATATGGATGTGAAAGCTGGACAGTGAAAAAAAGACAGATAGGAAGAAAATTGATGCCTTTGAATTATGGTGCTGGCGGCGAATACTGTGTATACCATGGACTGCCCGAAGAACAAACCAGTCGGTACTAGAGGAGATCAAACCTAAGCTTTCTTTAGAAGCTCAGATGACAAGACTTCGACTTTCATACTTTGGACACATCATGCAAAGAGAGAGATCATTAGAGAAAGACATTATGCTTGGCAAGATAGAAGGTCAACGCAAAAGAGGAAGGCCAGCAATGAGATGGATCGATACAATAACAGCAGCTACAGGTACCAGTCTGTCAACAATGAGCCGCTTGACTAAAGACCGAACACAATTTAGGATAGCTATCCAGAGGGTCGCCGTAAGTCGACTCCGACTCGACGGCACTTAACAACAACAACCATATTGCTCCCTTGGATTGCTGCAGCCCAAATACATGACCTAGCATATTTTTTTTTTAATCCTTTAAGTTTCCAAGAAATTACAACAAAAAAAGAAATTAAAATAACACATCCCTTTAAACATAAGGAAGAGAAAGCACAGTTACTTACCTGTAACAGGTGATCTCCGGAACAGCAGGAATTAGTCTTCACATATGGGGTTCGTCGGCGCCGACAGAGCCCGCACGGGAATGCTCCTCAGCATCCAATCAGAAGGCTTTTGGGAGCATCCCTCGCGCCTGCGCGGTAGCTTCCCG
The DNA here is from genome assembly GCA_033557465.1 of Ichthyophis bannanicus. Classification (NCBI taxonomy): domain Eukaryota; kingdom Metazoa; phylum Chordata; class Amphibia; order Gymnophiona; family Ichthyophiidae; genus Ichthyophis; species Ichthyophis bannanicus. The sequence goes on along the minus strand of CM066031.1, from coordinate 1,577,540,769 downwards.
CCCTTCCCACTGCCTCTCCCCAGTTGCGTTTCATAGCTGAGACAGAAGGAGAAGAGAGGAAGGAAGAGAGAGAGAGAAAATTACAACTCCTAGGGGAGGTGGGTGGGTTGTGAAGACTAATTCCTGCTGTTCCGGAGATCACCTGTTACAGTTAAGTAACTGTGCTATCTCCAGGAACAAGCAGGAATGAGTCTTCACATATGGGGACTCCCTAGCTGAGGGTGCCAGAGGAGATCCCAGAATGCGCGCCCCAGGACAGGGCGGCATCGCCCAACCTGGATCCCCGGCATCCCCTGAGGGATGGAGGGTAGGAGTTGAGAAGAGTTGCCAAGGCACAGCAACCGAAGACTACAGGTGGAGTCTTCAAAACAACGTCAAACATCATTAAACCGTTAATGATCTAGCACAATCTAGAGCTTACCTACTGGATTGTAGAAGGCAGAGCTGCGACGGGTACTGTAGATGCAGTAGCGAAGTCTTCAAGGGAACTTCACCGCAGAGAGGACGAAGTTCCCAGTCCGGGCGGGCTGGAGACGCAGGTGTCAACCGGCACCGGAAGGACGGCAGGTCTTCACGAGGAGCTCTAAGAGAAGCTGAGAACTCCATTAGGAGCAGAGTCCCCAATCCGGAGGACTAAGCAGAAGACTGACCGATCTGGGAGAACACAGCCCGGAGAAGAACAGGAGTGTACCCCGGGATACCGAGGGGTACACGGTCTACCCTAGCCGGCAAGGGATAGGAAGACATTGGGTTCGAAAACCTCCAGACAAGGAGGCGTAAACCAAGGGGCTGTTGACTTCACAGCAAGTTTAAGCATAACCGGTCCGAGCACCCGAGCTGCAGAACACAGGCAAGCGGACCGGCCGGACCCCGTAAGAAATAACAAAACGTCAGTACCGACAATTGGGAGATAGTCGGTAAGACACAGGGCGCTATAACATTTCCCAAAGCGCCCACCTGTACCGATATATATCCAATAACAGGTATAGATGTATATTGGGCTATAGGTGGGTCCGGGAACGCCCACCCAGGTTACTAAACCGGTATGCAGGGGACATGCACACGTGAGAACGATACTGCCAACTCGGACCGGCCCTCGATCCACAGGAGGGCGTCCACCTGGAAGGTGGCGGGGGGAAGGGCCATCCAAAGTGATGGGCCGATGTGCGTGGTGCAGGGCAGATCGGCGAGAGTAGCAGTATGGTTGCGTGACCGCCAGATCAGTTGGGGAGGAGCACATCAGGAGTACGTAGGCCCCTGAGGCGTCCACCTGACAGCCACGCAGAAAAACATGTCCTCCGTACCACAGGGAAGGCAGGAGGATAGAAAACCCTATAGCCACGGTGTGACCGTGGGGGTCATCTCCGGCATATATAAAAAACCCCCTCGGGGGTAGGGCCAATGCCCTCCGCCGTTCCGAAGAGTGCAGGGAGCGGAGCCGGGGATCGACATGGGTCAGTGGGACTCCTGTCCACCGTAACCTGACAGACCCAGGGGTTTCTCTGCGAGAGCGGAGACACAGACCAGAGGGCGGGGGTGGTCCGGCCCTGTCGAGGATTAGTTCGGGCCATGCTCGGAGAGTAGCGGCCAAGGCCTACACTGGGAGAAGGAAGATTCGGTGCGCGATCCCCTCAATCCGGGGGAACCAGGCAGAGGGGAATTCGAGGGACGTACCCGAGGGTAAGTCCGAAGAAGACTAGCATGGCCCTGAGGAACCAGGCTAACCTAGTGTGGGAAGGGTCCCCCCCCGGGGGAGGGGGCTCCATACCTCCAATCAAGCAGCCGAACCACTTGTCATACTGAAAAGAGCCCCAGTGTAGAACTGGACAGTAACTTCTGGTAAGAGGGGTTAAGCGCAAACTGCCGCATACCGGAGCCTAAGGCTGCTTGGCATGGGCAGCCTGGCGCGAGCCCTGGCACTGCCGACCGGTGTGAGATGTCCCTGGCATGGGCGCACCCGGCAGGTGGGCAGAGGGATGAAACTTCCTCTTCTTCGGAAAGGAGGGTCGGGAAGGACATTTCCTACCCCCGGGAGAGGGGGAGGGCCGCGGGCGGCCAGTGCCAAACAGGTTGGCGGAGCACTGAGCAACCTGACGCAAAGCCTCGCCATTGAAGAGGTTCTCCCTGGTGCACGGGGAATTACCCAGATTATGTTGTGCCCAGCTGCACAAGTCGGAAGCCTGCAACCAGGCTGTATGACGCGCCCCTATGGCGACAGCAGAGGACCTGCTAACTGACTCAAAAGAGTCCACGGCAGCACGAGAAAGAAACCAAGAGATATTCCTGCAATGGTAAAGAAGCAAGGAATAGTCAGGGGCCTGAGGGGCCGACACAAAGGGAGACAAAAGAGATAACCTCTCGGTGACCTCCCGAAGCGCCAGGCTCATATAGAAAATATATGAGAGAATCCTCGAAGCCAACATGGACATTTGGAAGGTTCGCCGCCCAAAGTTGTCCAGAGCTTTAGACGCTGGGGAAGCTGGTGCGTCTGGAAACCCGGAGAGGGGGGCACCCGATACAGGGCATGCATGGCTGTAGGCGGTGCCGGTACCTGTAAGGGCGAGCGCCAAATCCCGAGCAGGAGATCCCGCAGGGAAGGATGTAGAGGAAGCATTATGGCTGCCTGTTCCGCAGGACCCGGACTTAGCGAAGGGCCCGGGATAGGAATGGCGAGCAAGTCCGCCATGTCAAGGAGGAAGTCCTGAAAAGACGGCTCTCCCAGAGGGGCTGTTCCGGGGGAGGCCGAGGTGGAGGGGCCTGCTTGAACACCAGGGGACCCACCGTGCTGGTGCACGGGAGGAATCGCTCTAAACAGAGGAGGGTACTGACAGTCCCAATTCGAGGCAGTTGGTACTGCATCGTCAGAGCCCGGGACTGATTCCAAGCGGGGCATCAAAGGGAGCGACGTCCCCGACGGGCCCGCGGGACTCGGCCTCGGCCCCGACTCCGTGGGCGGGGCCGCCCCCAGGGCAATCCACTAGGGCGGCTGGAGTGGTGCCGAGGCAGCTGGAGAGCAGGCGAGCGCAGCACTGCGCCGTCGGAAGAGACCGGGGTCGGATCCGAAATGCGTCGGAGCCACGCTTTCCAGACTGAAGATTGATTCAAGGCTGGGCATCGAACCGAGCGACGCCTCCTTAGGGGGCCCCGGTGTCGGCGGCCGCGCCGGTGCTGCCACTCCCGAGAATCGAGTCGGGGCGATCGGTGCCGAGGGCAACGAGGGCTTCCCAGGCCGAAACTTGGAGAAGAGGGAAACACCCGACGTCGGCTCCGACGTCGGGAGAGAGGCCCTTCTAGACGCCGGGGTTCTTCCCGCGCCTGTTTTATTGAGCGGGAAACCCTTACGGGGCGTACTATGCGGCCTTGAGGGTACCCAGGTAACCCGCCGACGAGCCCCGGCGGGGAGCGAGATGCACAGACCCGGTTCCGCGGCCGCGGCGCTTCTTTGGGTCGACTCGACCGAAGGTCCCGGGTCCCGCAGGCAAACTCTAGTGACGAGTGGAGCACTTGACGCCCGCGTAGATGCCGGGAGGTCGGTGGTGTCCGGGGGAGGCCCCGGCCCCGCGCAAGATGGGGGTGCCGACCCGCCCGACCGGGATAGATCGATCGGCTCCGCAGGTGGAGCCCGGTGGCGACCCCTGGCGAAGAACGGGGCCCTCGTTCCCGAGACCGCCGCCGGAGGAGCGGAGCCGCTCAAGGCCAGTACCGCCCTCGCGGAAGCCGGGGACGAGTCGATTGGCCCTGACGGAACCGAGGGTACCCGGTGCCGATCCCCGGCGGGGAGTGGAGCCACCGACTCCGACGCCGAGGACTTGGTCCCGCTCAAAGCGGTCACCACCTCCGCGCATGGCAGGGGTGTGAGCACGCCATACTGGGTCAGGTTGGTCCGACGATCCCCGGTGAAGAGTGGAACACTCGACACCGACGCCGATGCTGGGGAATCGGCACCGCCGAAAGCGGGTACCGCCCCCACGCAGGGCCGGGACGCCGTAGAGCCAGACTGGGTCGAGTCGATCGGCCCCGAAGGCACCGAGGACACCAGCTGACAGTCCCTGGCGAAGAGTGGAACACTCGACACCGGCGCCGATGCCGAGGGATCTGCACCGCTCGAAGCGGGTGCCACCCTCGGGCATGGCTCGGGAATGTTCTGTGAGGAGCGAACCTCGGGAACAACCCGAAACCCCGTGGAGGCTCTGGAGCCCGAAGACTCCCTCCGGGGTGTAAGGGACTTGAGGGGAAGGCCGGAGCCGTCGTCATGCAGCGCATGAGACTCACCCCTCAAGGCTCGGTTAGTCTTAACAGACTGTTGTTGGGTTACCTGATCCTGGCGAGGAGAGAAAGCCGACGACCGCACCTCAGACGGAAAGACGTCATCGAGGGACACTCGAAACAGGGAGGGTCTTCTCCCGACGCTGAAGCCCGGGGAACCGGGGGAGAAGGGGTCAGGGCCCAAACAGGAGAGACACCAGGCGTTGGAGTCGAAGAAGAAGACAACGTCTCCACAGTGGGGGCACTTCTTAGGGGAAGAAGGCTCCATGCTGGAAAGCCCGGTAGGCCTCAGAATAACACGAGGAGGATGCTCCTCAAAGAAAAATAAAGGAAAAAAGGGAGGCACCAGCGGTGCCAGAGTCAGCGGGAAAAAAACCGCGACCACAGGAAACAAGAAAAAGAAGAAAAGTTTCTGCGGTGACAGGAGGTACGTCCTGTCTGCTCCGCGGAAAAACGAAAACTGGGGAGAGGCAGTGGGAAGGGCGGGAAGCTACCGCGCAGGCGCGAGGGATGCTCCCAAAAGCCTTCTGATTGGATGCTGGGGAGCATTCCCGTGCGGGCTCCGTCGGCGCCGACGAACCCCATATGTGAAGACTCATTCCTGCTTGTTCCTGGATATTCTCAACAACCCACCCCAACTCCTACCCCGCCAGTTCAGACAGCCATCCTAAAGAAAAAACTTACAAGGACTATAATGTGTCACAGAAACTGTCCTATGCCATACACAAATACGATTCATTGCACCCTATACCACAACATAATGTGCTCTCAATATATAATCATGTAAGGGTTTCCACTTAAGCAAGGTGGAAGGCATTTGAAATGAAACTTGTCGTGGCATCTGTTCATATTTACAACATAAACAATCGATTCCACCATGTGTGCCAACTGAGATCTACCGTATGCTTCCAATTGGCGATTACGAGATGCAGTGCCACTCCCAACATGAAGTCAAACAGAAAATGGCATTCCCTCTGTGAAGACAGAATGTCAATTGCTGAACGAAAAACCATAATAGACCAAGTGAGAGAGGCCCTGAATCCCAAGACAGCTTGAATTCGCTTCCAAATCGGAACCCAGTAGGACTGAACATTAGGGCAATCAAAAATCAAATGGCCTAAGGTGCCAACGTCCCTCTGACAAGACCAACACACATTGCCAACTGACTTATCCCATTTAGATACCTTTATCGGAGTAAAATGAGCTCTGTGTGCAAAAAAGTATAATGCGTACAGATAGAAGCAGATTGCGATATTCTAACTAGTTTACCCCAAAATTTCCCCCATGATTCCGGAGAAAGAGTAACCCCAGTATCGTGCTTCCATACCCACTGAATGCCAATGGAGTGTGAGTGGGGACGATGGGACACTAACTGATAATAATAAGAAGCCACCCCTGGAGCCTGTTGGGCTTTTCCTATTATGTTAAGGAGCCCCCATTCCCCAGGTAAGGATCTAATGTCGATAAGAGATTTCCCTATGCAATGTCTCAACTGAATCCACTGGAAATATAAGGATCCAGGTACAGTAAGTCAAATTCACGCTTTAGACTCAAAAAAGGCTTCCACTTACCATCAGATAGCAACTGCCCTATAGACCAAATTCCCTTGGAATACCACTGCTTCCCAAGCAATCGGCTTCTGTTGAATTTTAAGAAATGGGCTATATCAAATAGGGATAAGCATCAACAAGTGTTTTTCCAGAGGAATTATACCCGCTAACTGCTGGAAAGCCTTTTGGGTATCCATAACAACTCTAGGGAACTTCAACCTCTCTGAAGACCCCATACCAGGCAGTAGCCTCATAGGCAAGGGGGCAATCAATTTATCTTCCAAATCAAGCCACACAGTCCATTGTCCATTTAATTTCTTGACCCATCTTGACCCCTGCTTTAACAGGAAGGCACAGTGATAAGCCTGAAAATCAGGAAAATTCACACACCCCTCTTCTTTTTTGGATTTAAGTTTCCTAAGAGCTATTCTAGGCAGTTTATTTTTCCATAAAAACTGGACCAGAGTCCTTTCCACTTGCCGAATGTTTTATCTGACATAAAAACCGGCAGCATTTTTAGCATATAATTCACCTTAGGAGTGATAGTCATCTTGATCGTCACCATTTTGCGGTCATATCCTGGACAGTGGTAAGGAGAGTCTCTTCATTATATTGCAATGTTTCTATAAGTGGGTAACAATAATGTACACCTAAATATTTTACCATTTTGGGTTTCCATACAAAAGGATAAGCAGTCAGGTCTGCACTGCAAACTTGCGAGTTTAAGGGGAACACTACAGATTTTGTCCAATTAATTTTATACCCAGATAACCGCGAGTACTGATCTATCAGCTCAAGAACAGAAGATATTGAGCTAGGCGTAGTGAACAGCAGAAGATCATCAGCATAAGCAGAAAGCTTGATCTCCATACCAGCAATAGACACACCTCTGACCACAGAACTCTGTATCAACAGCAGAGCTAAGGGTTCTAAGGCAAGATTGAACAAGATAGGTGAAAGGGGGCAACCCTGTCGGGTACCACGTCCTAAAGGAAAAACTCGAGATTGAGTCGCGTTCACAAAAATATTAGCACTTGGTTGTGCATGCATGACTTTGTAATTTGAGAAACCCTTCACCAAAGCCAAACCACCTCAGAGCAGCGAACAGGAAAGGCCACTCCAGTCGACTTCAGCTTTCTCTGCATCGAGAGACAACCCCACCAAAGGGCCCTCAACATTCTCTGCTCCTTCCAAAACATGACAAAACACTCTGGCGTTATCAGCTGTAGAGCACCCCTCAGTAAAGCTGCACTGATCCAGGTGGATCAAAGAAGGGACTAACTTAGTAAGGCGACACGCCAAGGAGGCAGCATATATTTTATAATCTGCATTCAGCAACGAGATTGGGCGGTAGTTACTGACCAACTGAGGATCTCTCCCAGCTTTTTCAAGAACCACAACATATGCAGAAGCAAACATACCAACCTGGCCACCCGCTTCCATGAGGAGCCGATAATATTGTTGCAGATATGGAGCTAACACTTTAGAGAAGGTTTTGTAAAACTCTACAGGAAGGCTGTCTGGACCGGCGGCCTTACCCACCTGCATAGAGTCTATGGCATGATTAATTTCCGTGACCGAGATCTGACTATCCAAAGCTGCAGATGATTCCTGATCAAGAATAGGTCTCTGAATATCAGCCAGTAATCTCTCAAAAGCATCCTTAGAGAATTTTCTCTCTAAAGAGTATAGCTGAGCATAAAAAAGACGGAAGGTATCTGCTATTTCAGTGTCCTCAACAATCAGCTTTTGCATCTGCGAGTCACGCAATGCAGCAATACGTGAAGTTTCCTTGCGCCCTTTCAACGACTTGGCTAGTAAACAACCAGCCCTATTGCCTTCCAAATAATACCTCCCTTTCTGTACCTGAATATTCTGTGAGGCCTCAGTAGCTAAAATCGTATTATACCTAAATCTTAAGACGTTGTACATGGATCAAAATATTTGGATCAGTTCTTTGGCCTATAACACGTTCCCCAGCCTTTATCTGCTTATCCAAAGCCACTAGTTCTGCTTTACGTTGCTTTGCGCGACGTATGCCAAAGCTGGTAATGGTGGCTCGCATATTAGCTTTAAAACCCTCCCACCATGCCCATCCGGAAGTGTCCTGAGGCAGATTAAACTGAAAGTACTCCCTCAATGACCACTAGAATAGTTTCATGGAACTCCTGATTACTAAGGAGGTTTCTGTCAAAGTACCACCATGAGGGAGATGGACAGATCGAGGAATCTAGTAAGGACAAATATATTGCGGCATGGTCAGATATGTGAGCTGCATGAATACTGGATGCACTAATTCTGGAACACAATCCCTTTGAGAAAAGAAAAAAAATCTATGCGCGATACCAAATTATGAGGCGGCAAAAAAAAAGTGTATTCCTGATCCACAGGATGTTGTAACCGCCATATATCTACTAAACCCAAATCTTGCATTATTGACAAAAGTGCAGGGTGTGTCTTGGGGAGCTTAGCAGTTCTTACAGGTCTCCTATCTAACAAGGGGTCCAAAGTAAGGTTGAAGTCGTCCCCCCCCCCAGTATAATCGGATATCTGGATACCGCTTGCGCCTCAGCAGCTAAAGAATTAAAGAACACAAGGCAATCTAAGTTTGGGGCATAAATATTGATGAGAGCCAGTTCTGTGAGGCCTATCTTGATAACAGCCATTGCCCAGCGCCCTTCGATGTCCGATAGAGACTGCAGCACTATAGGGGAAAGAGATTTCCTTAATAATATAGCTACTCCATTTTTCTTATGATTTGCCGCTGAAAAAGCTATGAGTGTGAAGGGTTTCATATCTAGTTTTAATGACTCCCTTGCATTCAAATGAGTCTCTTGCAGAAATAAAATATCAGCACTTTCCTTGCGCCCATAAAGGAGTAACTTTTTTCTCTTAATGGGATTGTTGATGCCCAAAACATTCAGTGATACTATCTTAAAGAAAGACAGAGACAATATTGCATACATTGATATACAATTGCTACAGAAACATTCCATATTGTAACATAAATCCTTACTCTCATAATCCACATCCTGAGAAGCCCAGTAATAAAGCAGCAATTATATCCCATAGGAGATAACACAAGCAGAAATACTACACCTCCACCTTAGCCCTTGTAAAGGACAGCCCAAAAAGGAACAAAATTCTAATTGCAGAAAGCCACCGAAACCCTGGAGAACTATACCAAACTCTAAACTTAGCAGGTGAGGCCAAAATGGACAGGACAGGCACAGAGGGTATACCATATAATCCACATCTTCTCCGCTGCCAAGTAAAACCTTTTTTAACCAGGCCTTAAACAATAATTTACATCATCTAGAACATCCACCCCCAGACTCCAAAGTACTAGAACAGTCCCACCCACAGCATCACATAATTGCAAAAATATGGATATATGAGGGCCCAGATATCAATCAGTGCCCAGATACCTTCTGATCCAACCCAAGGCCAGCAGATAAAAACAAGGAAAGAACAATGGCCACAGAGCAAGAGTCTGGAGTTGCCTAAAGAGGGCCAGAATATAGAATAACTCTACCACAACTCATATCACTGCATCACAGGTCAGTAACCCAGTTGGAGCTCCCCATGAAGGAAGTTCAATGTACACTGCAAGCTCAGATCCACCACTGTGTGTTGAGAGCAGGGTTTTCCCCGCATTAGCACCAGTTCTTTATCTTCCAAGAAAGCATGTAGAGCCTCTGGTTCGTCAAAAGTCCTAGTTTGATTATGCAAAATGACTATCATACGGGCAGGGTAAAGCAACCCAAAACGAGCCTGCAGCTACAGCAACCACAGGTGCAGAGCTAAAAGATTTTCCTCCGATCCACAGTTACTTTCACAAAATTTGGAAAGAAGAGAAGTTTATGACCTTGGTATTCCAATGGAGAGTGTAGTCTGGCTGCTTCCATTGTGAAAGTTGCTGAAACCGCAGCACTTTCAATATAATCGGGCGTGGACGCCTGCCCGAAGCCAAAGGCACCCAATGAGCTCTCTCAATCTCAAACAGCATGGCAAACTTAACCTTGAGCACATTAGGGATCATCGCCTGCAGAAAGGCCATCATATCTGGTCCTTCGGCTCCTTCAGGGACTCCCAAGATCCTGACATTATTTCTTCGAGCGCGATTATCATCATCTTCCAGGTGCCTCTGTAATGACCGGATAAGCTTTGCTTGCTTATAACGGCCCTTAAACGCTCCACGTGTGTTGCAACAATGCTCTCTGTTTTTTCCAGTCTCACTGTGATCGATTCCAGACTGTTTTTTTTTTTTTTTATTTCAACAACTTTCATCGAAAGACATATATAAGAAATACAAGAAATTAAGATACAATCCGATAAATACACAAAGAAAACACAAGTTTTAAACTCCCAGCCCACAAAATGGAGTGCGTCAATTACATAGAATAATCTCTAATCCAAAGTTGAGAGAAACAAAAAATAATACAATCCCACATTATACTAAGCAAAAAGCCAACAAAATATATCAGGTCTGATTATTGAGAAAAGTTTCTAATTGAGAGGAATCAAAAAAGATATAAGATTTTCCCAGATGAGTGACAACACATTTACATGGATATTTAAGAATATAAGAGGCTCCCAAAGCTATAACACGAGAGCGAAGTTGAAGAAAAGCCTTCCTTTTTAGTTGTGTAACACGGCAGACATCTGGGAAAACCTGTATCTGATGACCAAAAAATTTCTCTTGCCGAAATTTAAAGTAAGACCTTAAGACCATCTCCTTATCCCTTTCCAAAGAAAAAGTTACCAAAAGAGTAGCACGTGTAGAAATTTCTTCAACAGAAGACTCTAAGTACGCTGATAAATCCATACTCTGCTCTGATAAGTGATCTAAATTCCCACCAACTACATCACCTGTCTCCAAATCGCCAACCGGATGTTCTCTAACACCAGTAGGCAAGTAATAAATTTTAGATAAAACCACAGCAACCGGCTCTAGAATTTTCAAAACATCTTTCAAGTACTTAATAAATAGAATAGTTGGAGAAAGGTAATAAGTGCGAGGGAAATTCAGAAATCTGAGATTCTTCCCCCGCAAAGCATTTTCAAATATTTCATCACGATGATGCAATTGCAAGGAGTCTTGCACCTGAGATGTCAGGACTCCTTGAATTGAAGTTAACTGACCATCAATTTTAGCTTTGTGGGATTCAATTCCCAATCTATTCCGATGATCTATTAAAGAATTAACTGTCTCCTGTGAAAAAGCAGAAAATTTAACCAAAGAAGATTTTAATGTGAGTTCAGTCCTAGAAACTATTCGCCAAATGTCCTGCAATGATACATCTTTAGGGGGTTGGAGATCGTCCGTAGACAAGGAAGAGAAATCAATTGGGCTGGGAAGAGCAATCTCATCAGATAGAATCTTCAAAAATGACTCTGAAAGTACGGGTAGAGATGATGATGACTTACTCTCCACAGCACTACGAAACAATTCTCCATTCGAGGCTGAGTGCTGGGCGGGGATACAACCCTACGCGGATCTGAAGACTCATTCAGTGAAGTCGGACTAACTGAAGCTAGAGAATCCGGTGACAATTGCGCTGAAGGAGGCGATAAGGCCTTAAGATGGCTATCCATAGGGCCAACAACTTTAGCTGACTTACCGGACGACATTGTGGATTGAAGCGGCTTTTTCTTCCGCTTCCCCATAGACAAACCGGACCAGCTTCACCAAACTACTCCAAAGTGCTCCAAAGGGGCGTGGTCTGCCCCTTCGGAGCACGCGCCCGCGGTGCGCGTCCCGCGGTGGGGCTATAATTTATAGCCCACTCTGCTCACATGCTCCCAAGTGCTCTCCGGAACAGAGCAGCCGTTCCTCTCAGCTTCCAGGCAATAGCAGCAGGTAAAAGTCACACACAAGATTCAGCGAGGGAGGGCCCGGTCTTATAGCCCGCTCTGCTCACGTGCTCCCAAGTGCTCTCCGGAACAGAGCAGCCGTTCCTCTCAGCTTCCAGGCAATAGCAGCAGGTAAAAGTCACACACAAGATTCAGCGAGGGAGGGCCCGGTCTTATAGCCCGCTCTGCTCACGTGCTCCCAAGTGCTCTCCGGAACAGAGCAGCCGTTCCTCTCAGCTTCCAGGCAATAGCAGCAGGTAAAAGTCACACACAAGATTCAGCGAGGGAGGGCCCGGTCTTATAGCCCGCTCTGCTCACGTGCTCCCAAGTGCTCTCCGGAACAGAGCAGCCGTTCCTCTCAGCTTCCAGGCAATAGCAGCAGGTAAAAGTCACACACAAGATTCAGCGAGGGAGGGCCCGGTCTTATAGCCCGCTCTGCTCACGTGCTCCCAAGTGCTCTCCGGAACAGAGCAGCCGTTCCTCTCAGCTTCCAGGCAATAGCAGCAGGTAAAAGTCACACACAAGATTCAGCGAGGGAGGGCCCGGTCTTATAGCCCGCTCTGCTCACGTGCTCCCAAGTGCTCTCCGGAACAGAGCAGCCGTTCCTCTCAGCTTCCAGGCAATAGCAGCAGGTAAAAGTCACACACAAGATTCAGCGAGGGAGGGCCCGGTCTTATAGCCCGCTCTGCTCACGTGCTCCCAAGTGCTCTCCGGAACAGAGCAGCCGTTCCTCTCAGCTTCCAGGCAATAGCAGCAGGTAAAAGTCACACACAAGATTCAGCGAGGGAGGGCCCGGTCTTATAGCCCGCTCTGCTCACGTGCTCCCAAGTGCTCTCCGGAACAGAGCAGCCGTTCCTCTCAGCTTCCAGGCAATAGCAGCAGGTAAAAGTCACACACCGACTGTTTTTTAAAGAGCAAATATCTTCTTGCATTATGGCAGCGAGTCTCTGTTCGATTTAACCATGTCTTTAACAGCGCGTACCTCAGACAGAAACTCCTGCAAGGCCTCGGGGTAATCTCGTGCCACTGCCATCTTGTGAGGTGAGAGAGGCCCCGTTTTTGATCGTTTTGCACTGGCACTTTGCGCTCCTGGTATTCCAATTGCGTCTGTTTGGGGCAAGACATATCCAAAAGTGACTGCTTCAAAAATTAAGGGACCTACACTGGCAATAGCAGCAAGAGACAGGATTCTTGAACTGCCCCTCCGGAGCAAAGCTCTCACACGTCCATCTTGCCCAGAGTTAGGCTGCGCCCCCCCCCCCCCTCGACCTTGCATTTTTTCACATTAAATCTCAGCTGCCAAATTCTAGACCATTCTTCAAGCTTAGCGAGATCCCACCTCATGTTATCTACACCTCCTGGGTGTCTACTCTATTGCAGATTTTGGTATCATCCGCAAAGAGGCAAATCTTACCCGACAGCCCTTCCGCAATATCCCTAACAAAGATGTTAAAAAGAATCAAACCAAGGACAGATCCCTGGGGCACACCACTTCTCCTCAGAGTGAGCTGTACCCTTTGTCACCTCCCACTCAACTATTTTCTAACCCAAGAAGCAACTTTAGGGTCCATCCCTAGGGTGCTCACTTTGTTTATAAGTTGCATGTGAGGAACAATATCAAAGTCTTTACTGAAATCCAAACATACATCTAGGGCTCTCTCCTAGTCCAACTCCTTGGTCACCCAGTCAAAGAAATCAATCAGATTTGTCTGACAAGACCTACCTCTGGTGAATCCATTGGACTCCAGAAACCTCGCTATTTTCTCTTTCAGCAGCATTTCCAATAATTTACTCACCACAGAGGTTTGACTAACCACATACTTACTTACACTTTTGTGTAAAGGGACCACATGTGCCTCTCTCCAGTCCTCTGGCACACTCCCGACTCCAAAGAGGTATTGAAAAGGTCGGTCAGTGAAGCTGCTAGATCGTCCCCAAGTTCCCTCCGTATTCTCGGGTGTATCCCATCTGGTCCCATCACTTTATTTACTTTAAGTTTAGCTAGTTCTTTGCGAACAGTCTTCTGAAAACCGTTCAAGATGCCCCTCGCTTCTGCTCCTGTATGTGGGTGTTTTCTGAGGTCCTGCTCCTGGTTCTTCATCTGTGAACACAGACCAGAAATATTTGTTAAGCAATTCCACTTTATCCTCATCAGCTTCTACATATTCCTTCCCTTCAGCCTTAAGTTTGATAATATCACTTTTGCCCTTCCTCTTCTCACCAACATCTGAAAAATGTCTTATCCCCCCATTTTATTGCATTGACTATTTCCTCCTCTTTTTGAATCTTTGCTTTCCTAGCTTTTCTAAGTTTTTCCAAATATAGATGCCCGTCTTTCTCTGTGATCTCTTGTATTTCATGAAGGCCTCCATCTTTTTCTTCACCTTTGCAGCTACTTTTTTTTGAAAACCATAGCAGTCTCCTTTTCCTTTTACCTTTATTTGCCATTTTAACAAAAAGGTTGGTTGCCGTTAAAATATCACCTTTCAGTTTTGCTTACTGTATTTCTACATCTCCCAGTGTTACCATCCCACTAACTCCTTCTTGAGATATTGGCCCATCTTGGCAAAGTTAGTTTTCCTAAAGTCTAAGACCCTCTCTTTTGAATGGATTTTATCAGACCTAGTCCTAATACTGAACCACACCATCTGGTGATCATTGCATGCGAGATGACCTCCCACTATAACATCAGAAACACTTCCACCATTGGTAAGCACCAAGTCCAGTATGGCCTCTTCACGTAAGGGTTCTGTTACCAGTTGCCTGAATAGTTCTCCCTATAGAGAGCCCAGGATCTCCTTACTTCTATATGATACTGCAGCAGGGATGTGCCAATCAACATCTGGCAAACTGAAATCCCCTATCTCTTCAATCAATACATTCTGGGCTCCAACTCCTTCCCTCTTCTTATGGGTCCCCAGAGCTATCAGATGCCTCCGCAGCACCACTTTTAGGCAGTCCTACCGGACTCATTGCAGAGTCAGTTGTCTTGTTAATAGGCTGTACAACCTAAGGGGTTTTCTCACACTCATCTGATTGGCCTTCAGGATTCTGTGAACAGGCATTGCCACAGCCTCCATGGGTGGGTTGAGGAACTGGAGGATTTCCCTTCTGGTCTCTGACTTAAATGGAACAAACTCAATCATTTCCCAGATAAAAATCTGTGAAAGTGAGCATCTCAAGAAGTGACCAATGGAACCCTTTTCCGAGAATACTTATGGCTCAAAATCAGTATCCCAGGAGCACTCTATCAGACCCAGATAAATATTCCAGTGGCGATTCCCGAGTCACTGCCTAATTCAACCCCTACTGCTCTCAAAGCACAGTTCTCAATGCTGACCAGAGATCTCTTAGTCTCAGTGAAATATCATCCCCCAATGCACTGGAAATATAACACTGACTGGGCAGTCCCTGGTCTGGAGGCCCTTTGATACATAGGAGTTGATGTCTCTCCTCCAGGCAGATCCATCCAATTAGAGGGAACTGCCAAAACTAGAATACTATCAATAATAACAAACTGTAATAACCTAGGCTCCTGTTTAAAACAACATTGTTTCTCTCCCCCAGGCAGAGCATGAGCCTTAAGGATCAGTTGGATATCTTGTTGCACCGACTTCCATGCCATTGAAGCTGCAGCATTACATTGAGCCAAGAAACTCCTCTAGTTTCTTCATGACAGTCCTCAAATGCTGCCATCAGCAAAGGCAGTGGGACTGCAGTTGAAATGGCTACATCCTCGTCATTCCAGAGATATTGTAAGGCTCGTTTCAGCTTCATCGTGTTTCCTCCAGTACAGAGGAGGATAGCAGTCCATCACAGATACTTCAAGGCAACTGCCTCAGTGCTCAACATCATGAGCCAATAAGCCTCGGGGTCTGATGCACCCCAACCTCCACTCGATGCTTGGTGTCATGAGCCTTATGAAAACAAGGTTGAATCCTATCTCTTCTTCTGGTGGGAAACAAATGGTGTCCATTCTTGATGGTCAATCTCAATGTTGGACACTGGTAGAGTCCATCGTCCTCTCGATGTCAATGCACCTCCAGTGCCCAGTGGTTTTGAGACCATAGAGACTGAGGCTTCCACTATCAAAGTCAATGGACCAAACTTACTAGC
Source organism: Ichthyophis bannanicus (assembly GCA_033557465.1). Classification (NCBI taxonomy): domain Eukaryota; kingdom Metazoa; phylum Chordata; class Amphibia; order Gymnophiona; family Ichthyophiidae; genus Ichthyophis; species Ichthyophis bannanicus. Next base: position 1,577,524,981 of record CM066031.1, on the reverse strand, counting down.
ATCAAAATTTCTTCTACGTTTCTCTTCACAATCCTTGAGATCTCTCCTTACCATATGTAAACAGAAATTACAGCAAAAAGAGATTATGGTCAGGCCCCCCCAACACTACAGGCAATTGTGTGCATCCATGACAGAGAGAGGACCCTGTTGCATCCAGTGCACCTTTTAAACCCGCTGCAGAGTATACGCTGGGACACATCATCCAGAAAAAAAAAAAAAAAGACGCAGTGAAAAATGATTCAATTGTGAAAAGCATTCCTGCTCGGAGTGTCTTGAGGCCTCTGCTTGGACCTTGTAAAGCAATGTCCAAAAAGGAAAAACAAAATCTTAATGACAACAAAATCTAAGCCACTAGTTAGATGGATACGGCACTATAGTGACAAGGAAAAAATGACAACAATGAGGCACGCACACAAATGAAAAGTTAGGTATAATATCAAATATTCAGAAGGTGCAAGGGATTCAGATGTGCCTGCTCTATTCCACAGAAAAGACAAGACTAAGGTGGCCCCGGATGACAGCAGCAGGTGTGACTAGGTGTGCATGCAGCATAGATTGCTCCCAAAGCTTCAGGAAAAGCCTAAAGCTGAGGTGCTGCTCCTAAGCTGAGCTCCATCAGTGAAGTCACCCATACTTGAGGGCTCAATATTCTGCTTCTCCACAGAAAAAAAAAAGGAGTGTGCTCATTAGTACAGACTGGTCCCCAAGGGACCTCTGTCAGGGATAAGACTTGTAGATCGAGCCCTGAGGCAAGAGAAGGTTCCAGTTGCTCCAACATGACAAAGGTCTGCAGACAGATCCCTGTGAGAAAACACCCACTTAACTACTCGATTTGAGAGCCAAAGATCGCAGAATATGCCCCAGGGAGTTAAGCCTTAAGAAAGAAAACACCTGCTGCACCAGTTCACAATGCTACCATCTGTTGAAGGAAAAGAATACTGGCAAGTTCTAAGGCTGCAACATGCCTTATAATGTCGTCGCTGGAAAGTTCTATGTTCTCTGCCTCCATCTGCTGGGTAAGGTGGTTTAACCAATCAATCTGGACTAGTCTAATAGCATGAGAAGGAATGTCGTACATATTATCACACTGATAAAATAGTTACTAAAATCAGAAAAACATGCTGGATTAGTGTATTGCTGCAATTTCTCTCTTTCAAATCTCTATATTTTTTTTTTTCACGAATACAAGTCCATTAAGCAATAGGCCGATTTTTCACTCCCCATAACTTATACAATATGTTAAAACCTCAAAACTTAAATCACAATGCATGCTCATATTCACAGAAGATAAGCAGCTAGTGCTGGTAAAGTTCTCAAAAAACACAAATACATGACTGCCTATAAGAACTGCAATCAAAAGAAGAATCTCAAAATACATTTCATCACACTTAATTACCTACCATTTTCCCATGACTCCCTTTGCCAAGACTCTGGGAACATATTTGCATATTTGAACTCATTTGAAGTGCCTACAAAAGAAATACAAGGATTCTCTTTCAAATTTGCTATTTTTAAACTTTTGCCAAAGAAGAAACTTAACAAAACAAAAAAAAGTGATAGGCCTTGCTTTATGAATCAAATTAAATACTGTAAGTATTGAAAATTTAAAATATATAACTATAAACAAATGAATAAAATTGCATAAACACTTTAATATATTAATCTTGTATACTGTTTCTGAATATTCAATACAGCGTATGACAAAGCGCTTGCATGCAAAAAAACTCAAACAAGACAAACGTTCTTTTATCCCCTCCTCTAGAGTGTAATTGAAACGCATCAAGAACATCGTGAATCAACCAGAATAAGTGAACATTCATTCTATATTTTTGCAGATTTTGACACTAAAGACTTGTGTAAACAGAAAGCTTTCTAGCTTATTTCTAAAATCTAAGTAGTACACTTCCAAATGAGAGGACTCAGGTGAGGAGTTCCAAAAAAATAAAAAAAACAGGACCTGCGACCATGGCCAGCACTACCATTAGGCAAACTAGGCAGTTGTCTATAGCACCGGCACTCAAGGGCATCCATTGCCACTACTGCCACCTCTCACCGGAAACTACAGCAGTGGCAATGGCCTGAAAGCCCCGTAGCATTTACCTTCAAACTTCAGCACCATGGGGCTGTTTGCTTCCGCCCCTACCAAAATCCGATGCAGACTTCTTGTTTGGCTTCACCTCCATATAAGTCAGCAGGCATTGGTGGGGGCAGAAATAGGGAGCCCTGTGGCGCTGACATTTGAAGCTAAGTGCCATGGGGTGGTTTCAGGCCATTGCTACCGCCATAGGTCCAGAAGAGGGGTGGCCAGGAGCAAGGGATGAGGTTTGCCTAGGGTGCTTTATTTCATCACGCCAAGCCCAGCCTATGACCCAAAAAGGCTGCAAATCTAAACTTTGCTGAATCTCACTTCTGTTATAGAAAGTGCAAACAATAACTTGGTACCATTTGAATGCAAATTGACAGTGGACTCATACACTTTCACTATATATATGTATGGAGTGGAGGAGTAGCCTAGTGGTTAGAGCACTGGCCTGGTAACCAAGCAACCAGGGTTTGATTCCCACTAGCACTCCTTGTGGCCTTGGGCAAGTCACTTAACCCTCCACTGCCTCGGAAGAAAGGCCTGGCAATCTACTTCCAGTGACACTGCCAAGAAAACCCAGGAGCTTCTGGGTCGCCAGGAGTCAGGACTGACTCGAAAGCACACATTGCATTGCATATATATATATTTGATTATTTGAGAAGTTTATATACTGCATTTCCAATGTTCAATACGGTTTACATATAACAGAACAGAACAAAAAATTACATGGAACATGTGAACATTCTAAAGAACATTTTATAACAAATAACGCAGTATATAAGAGCTGTTAAATAAAATAAATAAATAAATAACTTTTACTACAGATAAGCAACCCACATAATCATACAGGGAACCATTATGATCCAAGGCATAAAGCGCAGTTACTCACCTATAACAGGTGATCTCCGGGAACAACAGGAATTTAGTCTTCACATATGGGTATCGTCGGTACCAACGGAGCCTGCGCGGGAACGCTCCCCAGCGTCCAATAGGAACGCTTTTGGGAGCATCCCTCAGCACATGCACGCTGCCTTCCCAACTGTCCCTCTTCAGTTAAGTTTGTAGCTGAGTGAAAGGATAGAGGGAGAGAGGAAAGTGACAAAGATAGAGAGACAACTCCTAGGGGAGGTGGGTGGGCTGTGAAGACTAAATTCCTGCTGTTCCCGGAGATCACCTGTTACAGGTAAGTAACTACGCTATCTCCAGGAACAAGCAGGAACGTAGTCTTCACATATGGGGGACTCCCTAGCTGAAGATGCCAGGGAGATAGCCCCAGGAAGGTGCCACCCTAGAAAGGTGGGAATCCTTCCTCCCATGGATCTCTGGCATTCCACCAGGGTTGGTGAGTAGAAGCTGAATTAGATCTGAAAGAGATTTTGAAGAACAGCTTGGACAAAGAAGGCATCCCGACAGGAGGCTTTATCCAGGCAGCAGTGGGCTGTGAAGGTGTGTACCGAAGCCCAGGTGGCTGCTCGACAAATGTCATCGATAGACACAGAGTGGAGATTAGCCATGGAAGTTGCCATGGCTCTCACGTTATAACCTGTGACATGGCCTTGAAGAGGAAGACCCTTACTCTCCTAAGCAAAGGATATGCATTGGGCAATCCATTTAGATAAAGTTCTTTTGGAAACTGGAAGTCCCAAATGACTAGGGTCAAAAGCTATAAAAGGTTGTGAGGACTTTCTATGTTGCTGTATTCTCTGCAGGTAAAAGGCTAAGGTTCTTTTACAATCCAAAGTATGAAGGCTTCTTTCTGCATTAGAGGCGTGAGGCCTCAGAAAAAAAATACAGGAAGATAAACTGATTGATTTAAATGAAAAGGCGAAACCACCCTAGGCATAAAGTGTGGATAACTTCTAAGAACAACCTTATCATGATGAAATCTAGTATAACGAGGATCAGCCACTAAAGCTTGCAGTTCACTAATGCAACGTGCAGAGGTGATTGCAATTAGGAAGATGACCTTCCAGGTCAAAAACTTAAGGGATGTAGTGGCTAAAGGCTTAAAAGGCGGCTTCAGAGCTGCCCGAGAACTAGATTTAGATCCCATGCCACCGGTGGTGGTTTAATAGGAGGTTTGGTTAATAGAAGACCTCTCATAAACCTGGATATGAGTGAATGAGAGGAAATTGGTTGTCCATTCAGAGGCTTATAAGAAGCTGCAATTGCACTAAGGTGGACTCTTACAGAATTGGTCTTTAGACCAGAATTCGATAAGTGAAGGAGATACTCTAGTATCAATTCTAAAGGTATGACAAGGGGGTTTAATCCCTTCTTGAAGCACCATATAGTAAAACGTTTCCACTTGAAGGCATAAGATCTTTTTGTGGAAAGTTTCCTAGAAGCCTGAAGGATATCCTTTACCTGTTGGGACAGGTTAAAATCCTGGAGCTCTAAGCCTTCAGCAACCAGGCCGTGAGATGCAGGGACTGGGGATTCGGGTGCCATAGTGTCCCGTCCGCTTGGGAAAGGAGATATGGAGCATTCCCTAACTCCAGAAGTGCCGCTTGAGAGAGATGAAGCAGGGGATACCACGCTTGGCGTGGCCATCGTTGCGCTATGAGAATCATGTAACCCCTGTCTCTCTGAAGCTTGAAGAGTGTTTTGGGGATGAGGGGAATGGGTGGGAAGGCATAAAGGAAGACCTGACCCCAGTGAAGGGAGGAAGGCATCCCTTGCCTGACAATTGTGAGCCGGAATCCTGGAACAGAGCCGGGGAAGTTTGGAATTCAATGGACTTGCAAAGAAGTCTATGTCTGGAGTGCCCCAGAGATGAAATATCTTTGCCACCTGGTCTAGGTGGAGGGACCACTCGTGAGGCAGCAGTACCCGACTGAGCTTGTCTGCCCAAAGGTTTTGAATGCCTGGAAGATATACCACTAGAAGGTGAATTTGATACTCTCTGGCGAGGGCCCACAGTCGTAAAGCTTCGTTGCATAACGACAGAGAGCCTGTCCCGCCCTGCTTGTTCACATAGAACATGGCTACTTGATTGTCCGTCTGGACTAGGACTCTCTTATACCTGAGCTCAGCGTGGAATACTCGAAGAGCTAAATAGATTGCTCTTAATTCCAGGAGGTTTATGTGTAGACCAGCCTCCTGTGGAGTCCAGGTGCCCTGGGTAGAGAGATGATTCAGGTAAGAACATAAGATATGCCATACTGGGTCAGACCAAGGTCCATCAAGCCCAGTATTCTGTTTCCAACAGCGGTCAATCTAGGTCATACGTACCTAGCAGTTTCCCCAAAAGACAGGTTCCACAATGCTTGTACTGGGTCAAGCATTGATATCCTGGGTCCCTTCTTAATAATGGTTTATGGACCTTTCCTCCAGGAACTTGTCCAAACCTTTTTTAAACCCAGCTACACTAACAGCCTTTACTACATCCTCTGGTAACAAATTCCAGAGTTTGATTACACGTTGAGTGAAAAAATATTTTTTTTTATTAGTCTTAAATAGTTTACCCTGTAGCTTCATTGCATATCCCCTAGTCTTTCTATATGCTGATAACGTAAACAATCGATCTACGTTTACCCATTCCACTCCGTTCATTAATTTATAGACTTCTATCATATCTCCCCTCAGCCATCTCTTTTCCAGGTTAAAGAGCCCTAACCTTTTTAGCCTTTCTTCATAGGAGTATCCTTACATCCCCTTTACCATTTTGGTGGCTCTTCTCTGAACCTTTTCTAATAACACTATATCCTTTTTAAGATACGACGACCAGAATTGCACACAATATTCAAGGTGCGGTCTCACCATGGAACGATATAGAGGCATTATAATCTCTTTTGTTTTATTTTCCATTCCTTTCCTTATGATACCTAGAATTCTATTTGCCCTCTTGGCTGCCGCTGCACACTGGGCCGAGGGTTTTAACATGGTATCCACAATGACGCCTAAATCTTTTTCCTGGGTGGTGGTACCTAATGTGTAACCTTGCATTGTGTAACCATAGTTTGGGTTGGTCTTCCCTAGGTGCATAACTTTGCACCTGTCCACATTAAATTTCATCTGCCATTTTGATGCCCAGTCTTCCAATTTATCAAGATCCTCTTGCAATTTTCCACAATCCTCTTGGGTTTTAACAACTTTAAATAGTTTTGTGTCATCTGCAAATTTGATAACCTCACTCGTTATTCCACTTTCCAGGTCATTTATGAATATGTCAAAAAGCAGCGGACCCAGCACAGATCCCTGGGGTACACCACTATTCACCTTTCTCCAATTGGAAAATTGGCCATATAGCCCAATCCTCTGCTTTCTATCTTTTAAACAGTTCTTGATCCACAGTAGTACACTGCCTCCTATTCCATCACTCTTTAGTTTTGCCAAAAGTCTCTGATGAGGGACCTTGTCAAAGGCTTTCTGAAAGTCCAAATGCACTATATCAACCGAGACACCTTTGTCCACCTGTTTATTCACACTTTCAAAAAAACATAACAGATTAGTAAGACAAGATCTTCCTTGTCTAAAGGCATGTTGGCTGTCTCCCATTAGGCCATGACTATCTACATGCTGAGTAATTTTATTCTTTATGATGGTTTCTACCATTTTTCCTGGTACTGACGTCAGGCTCACCGGTCTGTAGTTTCCCGGATCACCCCTGGAACCCTTTTTATAAATTGGTGTTACATTGGTGATCCTCCAATCTTCAGGTATTAGAGATGATTTTACTGATAGTTCACGGCTTACTAATAGCAGGTCTGCAATCTCATATTTCAGTTCTTTCAACACCCTTGGATGTATACCATCCAGCCCAGGTGATTTGCTACTCTTCAGTTTATCTAATAGTTGTAATACATCTTCCCGATGTATCGATATTTCCTTCAATTCTAACACACTTTTAAATACCACTTCAGTCATGGGTAACATCCCTACAGCTTCCTCAGTAAAGACTGAAGCAAAAAATTCATTCAGTCTCTCCGCTATTGTCTTGTCGCCTCTTAGTGCCCCTTTAAATCCTCTATCATCTAATGGACCAACTGACTCTCTCACAGGTTTTTTGCTATGAATCTACTTGAAAAAATCTTTATTTCGCGTTTTTTGCTTCTGCAGCAAGTTTCTTCTCAAATTCTCCCTTTGCCTGCTTTATCAATGCCTTGCATTTGACTTGCCAGTGGCTTGTGCTGTTTCCAGGTTTCGTCGTTTGGCTCTTTTTTCTATTTCATGAAAGATGCTTTTTTGGCAAAAAACAGCCTCTCTGACCTTACCTTTAAACCATGCTGGCAGTTTTTTGGACTTCCTTCCACTTTTCTTAAAGCGTGGAATACAGGTGGTCTGGGCTTCCAAGATTGTATTTTTCAACACCCCCCAAGCTTGATGTAAGTCTTTAACCTTTGCAACTGCTCCTTTTAGTTTTTTCTTAACTGTTTTCCTCATTTTATCATAGTCTCCCTTTCGAAAGTTAAAAGGTAGTACTGTGGATTTCCTTACTATCCCTCCTCTACTAATTAAATCAAAGGCGATCATGCTATGATCACTACTGCCAAGTGGCCCCAACACCCTTATCTCTTGCACTAGATCTGGTGTTCCACTAAGGACTAGGTCTAATATGGCTTCCCGTCTGGTTGGTTCATGAACCAGCTGCTCCAAGAAGCAGTCATTTATGTCATCTAGGAACTTTATCTCCCTAGCATGTCCTGCCGTGACACTGACCCAGTCGATACCGGGGTAATTGAAATCACCCATTATTATTACTGCACTATAACTTTTGTTAGCTTCCTTGATTTCTTTGAGCATTTCATCATCCATTTGTTCATTCTGGCCAGGCAGTCGATATTACACCCCCACTGCCATCGCTTTCCCCTTTTTACATGAAATTTCAATCCATAGAGATTCTACCGGTACAGCACATTTTGTTTCCCGCAAAATTTTAATCCTTTCTGACTCAATGCCCTCTCTAACATAGAGCGCAACCCCTCCACCAATTTGATCAGCTCTATCATTACGATATAGTTTGTACCCAGGTATCAAAGTGTCCCACTGGTTGTCCTCCTTCCACCATGTCTCTGATATTCAAATCATATCTAACCTCTCATTTAGTGCTATATATTCTAACTCTCCCATCTTAATTAGACTTCTAACATTTGCATACAAGCATTTTAGAGACTGCATTTTATTCATATTAATTTGGCTATTGGCAGACATGGGTAATTTGGGATCTTTCATCTCTGTCTGCTCCATACTCGAGGGTATTTGGGCTACTTTACTCTTTTTTGGAACCTCTCTGCTTTTGGTAGTATCCTTCAAGGATAAATTCTTCCGAACCATCCACTCTTGGGCGACTGTCAGCTTTCCCCTATTATCTAGTTTAAAAGCTGCTCTCTCTCCTTTTTAAAGGTTAATGCCAGCAGCCTGGTTCCATCCCGGTTAAGGTGAAGCCCATCCCTTTGGAAGAGCCCCTCCTTTCCCCAGAATGTTCCCCAGTTCCTAACAAATCCAAACCCCTCATCTCTGCACCATTGTCTCATCCACGCATTGAGACTCCGGAGCTCTGCCTGCCTTTTAGGTCCTGCACGTGGAACGGGAAGCATTTTGGAGAACGCTACTCTGGAAGTTCTGGATTTCAACCCACCTGTGATGCATCTGTTCTTAGGGTAGCCTGAAAGGGGGGTTTGATGAAAAGGAGACCCCACCGCCAGATTTTCTAATGATGGCTACCATTGGAGAGACAAAATTAGTCATTTAGAGTTTAATATTTTGTCTGATAAATGACCTGTGGCCTCTGTGTCCACTGTGTGGATAGGGTCCACAGAGCTGCTCGCATGTGGAGGTGAGCATATGGGACTACATGAACTGTGGATGCCATATGTATCAGCAACTGTAGTAGGTCTCGAGCAGTTAGGTAGGATTTCCCCGCTGCTTGAGAAGCTAGTTGCATTATGTGAAGACACCGGGCCTGTCTAGATACCACTAGGGGTATTTAGACAGGCCCGTATGAATTCCAGGCTTTGGGAATGAACATGTTGGGATTTTGGGAAGTTTATTACCAACCCCAAGTATAGCACAGCTACTTACCTGTAACAGGTGATCTCTGGGAACAGCAGGAATAAGTCTTCACATATAGGTATCGTCGGTACCGACAAAGCCTGCGCGGGAACGCTCCCCAGCGTCCAAAAGGAAAGCTTTTGGGAGCATCCCACAGCGCCTGCGCGCTGCCATCCCGCCTTTCCTAACCGCCTCTCTCCAGTTCGAGTTTTAAAGCTGAGACAAAGAGAGAGAGAGGAAAGGAAAGAGAGAGATACAACTCCTAGGGGAGGTGGGTGGGTTGTGAAGACTTATTCCTGCTGTTCCCAGAGATCACCTGTTACAGGTAAGTAACTGTGCTATCTCCAGGAACAAGCAGGAATGAGTCTTCACATATGGGGACTCCACAGCTAGAGATGCCTGGGAGATAACCCAGGTTGTGAGTCCCTGGGAAGGGCTCTACCTCCACCTATGAATCTCAGGCATCCAGTCAGGGATGGGTAGGAGTTGATTAGGTATGGAACACGTGTTTGAGAACAGCCTGACCAAACAAGGCATCCCGGCGGGAGTCCTTGTCCAAGCAGTAATGGGCTGTAAGGTATGAACCGAGGTCCAAGTGGCCGCTCGACAGATTTGTTCGATGGACACAGAGTTTAGATGAGCCATAGAGGCCGCCATGGCCCTCACATTGTGAGCTGTGACATGGCTTTCCAGAGAAAGTTTCTTACTCTGGCAGGCGAAGGAAATACACTGAGCAATCCAACTAGACAGAGTTCTCTTAGAGACTGGAAGTCCTAAATAAGAGGGATCAAAAGCAACAAAAAGTTGAGAGGACTTTCTATGTTGCTGTGTCCTTTGTAAGTAGAAAGCAAGTGCTCTTTTACAATCCAGGGTATGAAGATTCCTCTCTGCACTTGATGCATGAGGTCCTGGAAAAAAGACAGGTAAATACACCTCCTGGTTCAGATGAAAAGTTGAGACCACTTTAGGCATAAAGTGTGGATTAATTCTGAGGACTACCTTGTCATGATGGAACCTTGTATAAGGAGAATTAGCCACTAAGGCTTGCAACTCACTAATACGGCGAGCTGAGGTGACTGCAATGAGAAAAATAACCTTCCAGGAAAGGAATTTCAAGGAGGTAGTGGCTAAGGGTTCAAAGGGTGGCTTCATAAGCTGGCCAAGAACCAGATTCAAGTCCCATGCCACTGGAGGTGGTCTAATGGGAGGTTTAGTCAAAAGAAGGCCTCTCATGAATCTTGCTATCAGAGGATGAGAGGAAATAGGATGTCAATTGACAGGCTTAAGGGATGCTGCAATAGCACTCAAATGGACTCTTACTGAATTCATTTTGAGGCCTGCATGGGATAAATGCAGCAAATACTCTAGTAAAGAATTCAGAGGTATTGCAAGAGGGTTAAGACCCTTCTCTGCACACCAAATGGTAAACCTCTTCCATTTAAAAGCATAGGAACGTCTGGTGAAAAGCTTTCTGGAAGCATGAAGGATATCCTTCACTTGCTGAGAAAGGTGTAAATCCTGAACGTCTGAGCCTTCAGCAACCAGGCCCTGAGATGAAGAGACTGGGGATTTGGGTGCCACAACGTTCCCTCCTCTTGGGAGAGGAGATCTGGAGCAGACCCCAAGTCCAGGGAGGGAGCTTGAGAGAGATGCAGAAGTAGAGGGTACCACACTTGGCGTGGCCAACATGGTGCTATGAGGATCATAGACCCCCTGTCTCTCTGAAGCTTGAACAGTGTCTTGGGAATGAGGGGAATAGGTGGAAAGGCATAGAGGAAACCTTGCCCCCAATGAAGGAGGAAGGCATCCCTGGCCTGAACTCCCTGACACGGAATCCTGGAACAGAACCGGGGAAGTTTGGCATTCCACGGACTTGCAAACAGGTCTATGTCTGGGGTTCCCCAAATTCGAAAGATCTTGGCTATCTGGTCCCCATGGAGGAACCATTCGTGTGGAAGCAGAACTCGACTGAGTCTGTCTGCCCAAGAGTTTTGAACCCCTGGAAAATATACTGCCATGAGATGGATTTGATGCTCTCTGGCGAAGGCCCACAATCTCAGAGCTTCATTGCAAAGCGACAGAGAGCCAATCCCCCCCTGCTTGTTCACGTAGAACATGGCTACTTGGTTGTCCGTGTGGATGAGGACTGTCTTGAAGCTGAGCAGGGTGTGGAAGACTCTGAGAGCCAGGAAGATTGCTCTGAGCTCTAAGAGGTTGATATGTAGAGATATCTCCTGTGGAGACCAGATGCCTTGGGTGGAGAGATCTTGTAGATGAGCTCCCCAACCCTTTGGAGAGGCATCTGCTGTAAGGGTTGCTTGGGGTAATACCTGTTGAAAGGGGGACCCCAGCAACAGATTTTGAGTGGATTTCCACCAATGGAGCAAGGAAAAGAGGCGACTGGAGGTCGCTATTTTGTCTGACAGGCACCCTGATGCCTGGGTCCATTGGGTGGATAGAGTCCATTGAGCCACTCTCATGTGAAGACGAGCATAAGGAACCACATGCACAGTGGATGCCATGTGGCCTAACAGTTGTAACATCTCTCGAGCAGTTGAATGGGATTTTAACTGAATCTGTGAGGCTAACTGCACCAAGCGTAGGCAACGGGCCTGGGGGAGATAGGCCCTTGCAGTTGTGGTATCCAGCAAGGCCCCTATGAACTCTAGAGATTGAGAAGGGGTGAGATGGGATTTTGGAATATTTATTACCAGTCCCAGATACTGAAGAACATGCCTTGTGCAGGCCAGGGAAGCCTGGGCCTCTGACTGGGATGGAACTCGGATGAGCCAGTCGTCCAGATATGGGAATACGAATATCCCTAGAGTGCGTAGAAATGCAGCTACTATTGCCATGCATTTGGTGAACACTCTTGGTGCAAAGGCCAGACCGAAAGGAAGCACTTTGTATTGGTAGTGCTTTCCTTGGTAAAGGAACCGAAGGAACCTTCTGTGTGTTGGATGGATGAGGACATGGGTGTACGCATCCTTGAGATCTAGAGAATAAAGACAGTCCTGACTCTGGAGGTATGGAAGGAGAGTTCCGAGAGAAGTCATCTTGAATTTCTCCTTGCATATTAACTTGCTCAATTCTCTGAGATCTAAAATGGGTCTGTAGCCCCCTGAGAAAATAGGGGGAGTAGAACCCTGAGCCCTGTTGAAGAAGGGGTACTTCTTCTATTGCCCCTTGGGCAAGAAGGAGGCAATCTCTTGACCTAGAAGGTTGAGGAGAGATGTTGGAGAATTGAACTGTTTCACCATAGTGTGAGGAGGAAGGTTTAAGAAGTGAAGCTTGTCTCTTATGATAGAGAGGGTCCATTGCTCTGCTGTGATTTGTTCCCATCTGGGAGCAAAATGAGCTAACCTTCCTGGGATGGTGAGAGGCTCTGGATGTTCTAGAGCCAGAAAGGCTAAGTTCTCTAGTGGTAAGTCAAAGGCCCTGAGGAGGCTGAGGCTGTTGGGCCGTAGCAGTCCTCGCAGCCTTAGGCTTGGCCTGTTTTGGTGGTTGTTGCCTCTTTGTAGCAAAATGACCTGCAGAAGAGGCCTGACCATAAACAGAAGAATATTTCCCTTTTTTTGGGAAAAATCCTTTTTTGAACAATCTCTTTTTAAAAGGAGCAGAAGTAGACTTTGAAAGTCTATCTCAAGCAGAATTTTCAGCATCCATCTGGTTGGCCTTTGCTTGCCAATCTTTGCCAAACAGGTTTTCACCTCTACAAGGAAGGTTACCTAATCCATCCTGAACCCAGGATTCCAAATCAGAGCCTTGTAACCAAGCAACTCTGCGTGCACCTATGGCAATAGCCGAGGCTCTGCTGGCACCCTCAAAAGAGTCAAAGGCTGCACGGTTGGAAAACTTGGAAATATCCTGGGCATGTTTAAGCCAGGTGAGAAACTCTTCCCTTTTATTTTCTGACATAAAAGGAGATAAGGTTTGCAGATGATCTCTAACTTCCTTTAGAAACATCCCCATATAGAGACTTATAGGAGTTGATTCTGGCTACAAGCATACTGGACTGGAAAATTCTCTTGCCAAAGGCATCTAAGGTTCTGCATTCTCTTCCTGGAAGAGTAGAAGAGTGCCTCTTTGTACTCTTGATCTTTTTCACAGCAGACTCCACCACAATGGAGTGGTGAGGAAGCTGAGTCTTATGAAAACCAGGACAAGGAGGAACACGATACATGGTGTCCAACCTACGAGAATGAGGGGAGATGGTAAGAGGAGTCTCCCATATGCCCAACATGTGATCACAGAGAATCTCATGTATTGGTAAAGTGGCTGCCTCTTTGGGAGCCTTAGGATATTGTAAAATATCTAATTTTTTGGCTCTAGGCTCTGTCTCAGAGGCCACTGAGATGGAAAGGCCCCTGGCCACCTCCCTGATAAAGTCTTGAAAAGACAAGTCCTCTGGAGGAGACATTCTCCTTTTTGGAGAAGAGGGTTCCTGAGGAAGGATCCCCGATGCTTCGATAGAGGCATCTGATTCATCAGAGTCCTCAGAGGAATCGAAGTTTTGCCTGTCTGGATGCTCTCGCAGAGCCCGATACGCATACCGGGGGGTACCGACATCGGGAGTAATCGGTACCGGATCGGTACCGATGGGCATCACAGGATAGTGTACCACTGCCGTCGACGTCGATGTCATCGGTACCGGCAGCGGAACCGGTATCGGGTCCGGTACCAGAATCGGTACCGACAACGGAGTTTGTTGCGGTACCGAAGGCGTCGCAGCTTGTATGAATGCCGTGATGGCACGCTGCATGGTCAGAATATTCTGATCCATCGACGCCACCAATGTCTGGATGTCGGTACCGGTGTGAACCGCCGGTACCCCAGAACATTGTAACAGGTGATCGGTCGAGGCCGAGCCATCGATGTCAACCTGTGACCCCATAGATAAAGCTTTGGAAGCCGGAGCCTCCCGCCGGGGTAATTTTGCCGGTGTGGATTCCTCGAGAGCAAGCCCGGGGGCATCTCGATACTTAGAGGGAGATGTACTCTTCGAGGACCGGCCGGATTTAAGTTTGGTTACCTGAGATCCATGGGAGGAAGAAGCAGCCCTGGAAGACGTCGATGCCACAGAAGCTGCATCAGAGGGAAACAGGGTACTGAGCTTGGCTGCTCGATTCTGTAAACCTCTTTTAGACATCATGGAACAGAACTCACAGTCCGCAATGGAATGGTCAGGACCTAAACATTTAAGACACCAGTCGTGGGTGTCGGTGACAGAAATAGTGCCACTGCACTTCATGCACTTTTTGAACCCGGAGGCGGGCTTTTCCATGAGGAAAAATTTTCTGCAGGCCTAAGGCCACAGAAAGAAAAATGCACTGAAGTAGAAAAGAGTAGTTTTTGGGGGGTTTTTTAAAAGAAAGAAAGAAAGAAAGAAAGAAAAAACCGGCGGTACCGGTCCGAAGTCGAGAAGGCAGACACGCGACTAAAGAAATAAAAGAAAAAATAAGAAATTCTTCAGCGGTGACAGGAAACACGACCTGCAGGCTCCGCAGAAAAAGAAGAACTGGAGAGAGGCGGTTAGGAAAGGCGGGAAGGCAGCGCGCAGGCGCTGTGGGATGCTCCCAAAAGCTTTCCTTTTGGATGCTGGGGAGCGTTCCCGCGCAGGCTCCGTTGGTACCGACGATACCCATATGTGAAGACTCATTCCTGCTTGTTCCTGGAGATTGGAGGATTCGCACTGTGCGAGACAGTGCAGTGCCGGCCTCTGCAACTGTAGGGGCTCAAATGAGCCAGTCGTATAAGTAAGGGAAGACGAATATCCCCAGGGTTTGCAGAAATGCAGCTACTACTGCCATGCATTTCGTGAATACCCTTGGTGCTGAAGCCAGACCAAAGGGAAGAACCCTGTACTGGAAATGTTTACCCCTGAAAAGGAATCGTAAGAATTTCCTGTGATCTGGATGGATCAGAAGTCTAGAGAGCACAGCCAATCCTGGCTTTGAAGGTATGGCAGAAGAGTTCCTAGAGAAATCATTTTGAACTTCTCTCGAAACAGATATTTGTTCAATTCGCCGGGGTCTAAAATGGGTCTGTGTCCTCCTGTTTTCTTTGGAATAAGAAAATAGGGGGCTTAGAACCCTGCACCCCGTTGAAGAATGGGTACCTCCTCTACTACCCCTAGGGCAAGAAGTGTTGAGACCTCGTGATCTAGTAGATCGTCTGCAGAGGTTTGAGAATTGAATTGCTTTAGAATTGTAGGAGGGGGCATGCTGTGAAAATGAAGCTTGTACTCCTCTCCTACAATGGACAAAGTCCAATCTTCCGCTGTTAGCTGATGCCATCTGTTGGCAAAGTGGCATAACCTGCTTGGGATATCGGGGGGTTGGGGGACTCCTCAGAGGCAGGAAGGCTAAGCTCTCTAGGAAGAAGTCAAAGCCCTTGAGGGGGCTGAACCTGCGGAGCTGGTTGGGCTCTCGGGCCCTTTGGCTTCCTTTGCTGTTTAGTTTGTTGCTGTTTAGTTTGTCCCTTTTGGGCAACCTGACCCCGAGTCCAATTCTGCTGGGTAGAGGAAGGATAAAATTTCCTCTTTTTGCTGAAAGAGGGTTTTTTTATAAGGCTTCTTTTTGGCTGGAGTGGCTGTAGATTTCGACAATCTATCTAGAGTAGTGTTGTCAGCATCCAACTCATTAGCCTTTTCCTGCCAGTTCTTGCCAAAGAGATTCTCTCCCGTGCGAGGAATGTTGCCTAACTAGTCCTGTACCCAAGTCTTCAAGTCTGACGCCTGAAGCCAGGCAATCCATCGTGCGCCAATGGCAATAGCAGAGGTTCTGCTGATGCATTCAAAGCAGTCAAAGGCTGCACGATTGACAAACTTGGAAATATCTTGAGCGTGCTTAACTAGATCAAGAAAGTCTTGTCTCTTGTCATCCGGGAGAAATGGGCTCACAAGCTCCAAGTCTCCTGTAAATTCCTTGAGGAACATTCTCATATATAGTATATATGAACTGATCCTAGCTGAAAGCATGGAAGCCTGAAAAGTTTGGCGCCCAAAAGCGTTCAGAGTCCTGCATTCACGACCTGGGGGATTGGATGCATGCCTCTTTGTACTTTTCATCCTAAGCATGGCTGACTCCACCACCATTGAATGGTGTGGCAGCTGAGTCCAGGACATGGCGGAACTCGATACACAGTATCAATTCTCCTAGAGTGAGGAGATGTAGTCAGAGGTGTCTTCCACATTATGAGCATCAAGTTATGCAGAATTTCATGGATGGGCAGAGTGGCTGCCTCCTTAGGAGCTTTAGGATATTGGAGACTTTCCAATTCCTTTGCTCTGGGCTCCTCTTCAGGAGCCACCGTGATTGAAAGGCATTTGGCCATGTCACAAAATCCTGAAAAGACATGTCCTCTGGAGGAGACATTCTGCGTTGGGGAGAAGAGGGATCTTCTGGGAGAAACCCTCTAGTACCAGCAGAATTGTCAGAGTCTTCGGAATCAGAAGATTTGAAGTATTCCTGACCACTATGCTCATGCAAAGCACGGTCCCGGTATCGATCGAAGTCGGTACCGAGTTGATCAGGTACCGACCTGTCGATTCCAGCCAAAGATGGCGTGGGAAGAATTCCCACCGGGGCCGGTACCGTTGGTACCGGTGTCTGCATTGATACCGATGCCCGTTGGACCAACGGTACCGCAGCTGAGAGAAGAGCTGCAATGCTGCGTTCGATAGCGAGGAACCTCTGGTCTATCGACACTGCCGATGCCTGAGTGTCGGTACCGGTGAAAAGGACCAGGACCCCCGAGCATGGCACAGGTAGTTCTTGTGAGGTCGAGGCCTCGAGGACATCCTGGAGCCCCATCGATGCTTTGGAAGTCGAAGCCTCCCGCCGGGGCTGTTTTACCGGTGTGGTTCCCTCAAGGGCAATGCCAACGGCCTCTCGATGCTTAGCAGGAGAGCTACCCTTTCAGGACCGGCTTTTATGTTTAGTTACCTGAGAACCCTGGGAGGAAGAGGAGGCCCTTGAAGATGTTGAGGCAATGGATCTGGCATCCGAAGAAAAGAGGGTACCGAGCTTTGCAGCCCGGTTCTGTCTTCTTCTTTTAGTCATCCCCATACAGGAGAGACATTCAGATGGAGAATGATCAGGCCCTAAACATTTAAGACACCAATCATGGGTGTCAGTGACGAAAATGGTACCGCCACACTTAGTACATTTTTTAAAACCACTAGTTGGTTTTTCCATGTTTTAGGAATATGGGGACTAGTGTCCAAAATGGCGCCTAGCACCAAAAAAGAAAAGTTTCTGAAGAGAAACAGTTCAAAGTATAAGGTGGTGGGGGTTTTTTTTGGAAAAGAACCGGCAGTACCGGTAAGCGTCGTGCGGAGGCAGGGTATGGATCCTGCCAGCTCCGCAGAAAATGAAGAACTGAAGAGGGACAGTTGGAAAGGCAGGAAGGCAGCGCACATGTGCTGAGGGATGATCCCAAAAACGATCCTATTGGACGTTGGGGAGAGTTCCCGCACAGGCTCCGTCGGTACCGACGATACCCATATGTGAAGACTACATTCCTGCTTGTTCCTTGAGATCAAGATACATACAGTATATACAATATATGTACAAGTACCAAGCGAGGGTATTGGTATGGAGATTGGTGTGGTGTGTTTATTATTGAGGGAGAAAAGTGGGCTATATCTTAGCAGTGTTTTGTTTATAGTTTAGTGATGCCATTTACTTGCTTATGTTATCCCCTGAAAGCGCATTTGGAACAGGTGCATTTTCAGGAGTTTCCTGAAATCCTTGGAGTCTGTGCCTGTGCGGATTTTCACAGGGAGGGAGTTCCATACTGTTGGAGCACAAAATGAAAATGCTCTTTCACATGCAGATTGGTTGCATTTTGCAAAGTATGGGTGTGACGCCAGGAGGTGTTCTGCAGTGCATCTTCTCTGTCTGCTATTCAGGAGGTGGGGGTTTTTTGTTGGTTTTTTTTATTATGGTCTGTAAATATGCAAAGGACTGGTCGTGGAGGATTTTAATTATTATGACAATGCTCTTGTATTTAATTCTGTCTATTAACGGTAGCCAGTAGAGCTCTTTCATGACAGGGGTGATGTGTGAGCCCCTAGACATTCCAGTGAGTACCCTAGCTGCAATGTGCTCAGCAAGTTGTAACAGCAGTAGATGGGACTTCAGCAAGCCTTAGAGAACTGTGTTGCAGAAGTCAATGTGTTTTGGTTTCCTGGACCATGGGATGCTGTTCCAAGGGTTGCAGAGCAGAGATGGCGTCCATCTGTCCAAGAAAGGTTGACGTGTCTTCAGTAGCAGACTGGCTAATCTACCGAAGAGGGCTTTAAACTACATTCATTGGGGAAGGGTGAAGAAAGCCCCCGATAAGGAAACATTAAAGCATAGTTACCCACCTGTAACAGGTGATCTCCAGGAACAGCAGGAATTTAGTCTTCACATATGGGTATCATCAGTACCGATGGAGCCTGCGCAGGAACGCTCCCCAGCGTCCAATAGGAAAGCTTTTGGGAGCATCCCACAGCGCCTGCGTGCTGCCTTCCCGCCTTTCCCAACTGTCCCTCGCCAGTTGAGTTTAAAGCTGAGACTAAGAGAGGGAAAGAGAGAAAGAGAGAGATGGAGAGGTGGGTGGGTTGCGAAGACTAAATTCCTGCTGTTCCCGGAGATCACCTGTTACAGGTGAGAAACTATGCTATCTCCAGGAACAAGCAAGAATGTAGTCTTCACATATGGGGATTACCTAGCTGCAGATGCCAGGGAGAAACCCCAGAAGCTGTGTGCCCTTGTGAAAGGGCTCCACTTCCCTCGATGGAGCTATGGCATCCTACCAGGGATGGTGGGTAGGATTTGATTAAGTATGGAACAGGTGTTGAAGAACAGCCTGACCAAACAAGGCATCCCAGCGGGAATCCTTGTCTAAGCAGTAATGGGCTGTGAAGGTATGAACCGAGGCCCAAGGAGCTGCTCGACAGATGTCGTCGATAGACACAGAGTGAAGATGAGCCATGGAGGTTGCCATGGCTCTCACATTGTGAGCTGTGACATGGCCTTCAAGGAGGAAGGTTCTTACTCTCATAGGCAAAAGAAATACATTGTGCAATCCAGCTGGACAGTGTTCTTTTGGAGACTGGAAGTCCCAAATGACCAGGATCAAAAGCAACAAAGAGTTGAGAGGACTTTCTATGTTGCTGTGTCCTTTGCAAGTAAAAGGCCAAAGCCCTTTTACAGTCCAAATTATGAAGATTCCTTTCTACATTTGAGGCGTGAGGCCTTGGGAAAAATACAGGAAGGCAAACTGCTTGGTTTAAATGAAAAGGTGATACCACCTTTGGCATAAAGTGTGGATGAGTCCTAAGGACTACCTTATCACAATGGAACCTTGTATAAGGAGGATCAGCCACCAATGCTTGCAATTCACTGATGCGACAAGCTGATGTGATTGCAATAAGAAAGATGACCTTCCAGGAAAGGAATTTCAAAGAGGTAGTAGCTAATGGTTGAAAAGGCAGCTTCATGAGCTGCCCAAGAACCAGATTTAAGTCCCATGCCACCAGTGGTGGCTTAATGGGAGGCTTAGTTAAAAGGAGGGCTCTCATAAATCTCGCTAAGAGAGGATGAGAGGAAATAGGTTGTCCATTTAGAGGCTTCAAAGAAGCTGCAATAGCACTCAAATGAACTCTCACTGAATTGGTCTTAAGCCCTGTAATTAGACAAATGAAAGAGATACCCCAGTAATGATTCCAGAGGAAAAAGGGGTGCTAAGTTTAGCAGCTTGGTTTTGCCGGCCCCTCTTCAACATCATCCCACAGGCAACACACTCCAAAATAGAGTGGTCAGGACCTAAACATTTGAGGCACCACTCATGGGTGTCGGTGTCAGAGATGGTACCGCCACACTTGGAACACTTTTTAAAACCCGATGCGGGTTTTTCCATTTTAAAGGAAAAGTTTGGCCTAGTGCCCAAAATGGCTCGTGGCACCTGAAGAGAAAATACCTGGAAAAGACTCCAGAAGGGGTTTTTTTTGTTTTTTTAAAGAAAAAAAGAAAGAACCACTGGCGGTACTGGTGTAGCGTCGAGGGAAGGCAGACACGACCACAAAAAAGAAGAATAAAAGGGAATAATTTTCTGCAGTGACTTGATGTGCGACCTGTCGGCTCCGCAGAAAACGAAGAACAGGAGAGGGACAGGCGGGAAAGGCGGGAAGGCAGCATGCAGGCGCTGTGGGATGCTCCCAAAAGCTTTCCTATTGGACGCTGGGGAACATTTCCGCGCAGGCTCCGTCGGTACCGACGATACCCATATGTGAAGACTACATTCCTGCTTGTTCCTGGAGATATACCTTTATGGAAATGGGTAAAAGGGGCAACATATGGAAAGCGGTGTGTATAAATGCCCATAGCATGGGAAATAAGATCCGAGATGTTGAAGCTTTAATGGGAGAGGCTGATTTGGATTTAGTGGCAGTTACAGAAACATGGTTCACAGAAAACCATAACTGGGATGTAATTATACCAAGTTATACTTTATTCAGAAAGGACAGGGTAGGAAGAAGGGGAGGAGGAATGGCACTGAAAGTAAAAAATAATATTAAAGCTTTGGAACTACAGAACTTAAAAGGGTGACTGTGGGTTAAACTAGAAAGAGGGAATGAGAAATCAATTTGCACAGGAGGAAGAGGCGGATGGAGAGTTAATTGAAGACATACGCATCATTGCCAGGAAAGGGGAAGAGCTAGTGTTAGGGGATTTCACTATGCCAGATGTTGATTGGCACATTCCTGCTGCATCATCTAGAAGTAAGGAGATCCTGGATTCTCTACAGGGAGAACTATTAAGGCAACTGGTAACAGAACCCACACATGAAGGGGCCAGACTGGACTTGGTGCTTACCAATAGTGAAAGTGTTTCTGATGTTTTAGTGGGAGATCATTTTCCATTCAGTGATCACCAGATAGTATGGTTCAGTATAAGGACTAGGGCTGTTAAAATCCATTGAAAAGCGAGGGTCTTAGACTTTAGGAAAACTAACTAGCAATGTATATATGTTCTAATATGTTATACTTGTAATGTTACAATTTTCCTTGTAATTTATAATTATCTGTTCTATGTAAAATGTCCTGGTATATCTCATACCAATTAACCTACTGTTACATGTAAACCGCACTTGAAACATGGGAAAGAGC
This sequence comes from Ichthyophis bannanicus, assembly GCA_033557465.1. NCBI lineage: Eukaryota > Metazoa > Chordata > Amphibia > Gymnophiona > Ichthyophiidae > Ichthyophis > Ichthyophis bannanicus. The sequence goes on along the minus strand of CM066031.1, from coordinate 1,577,503,745 downwards.
GGTATATAAATAACTGTTAAATAAATAAATAAATAAATAAATAAGATGGGCCAATACCTCAGGGAGTCATTGGTGGGATGGGAACAGCTGGGGGATGTAAAAAAAAAACAGTGGGCAAAACAAAGTGTAGTTACTCACCTGTAACAGGTGTTCTCCAGGGACAACAGGAATCAGTCCTCACTTATGGGTGACATCAGCATCAACGGACCCCACGCAGAGCAATTCTCCAGCTTTCAAAGAAAGTCTTTGGGATTGCTTCCACACATGTGTGGTCCTCTTCCCGTCCAACGGTGCCATCTTGCTCAGTCAGGTCCCCTAGCTAGGGCCCTACTAAGCAGATGGCAAGGGAAGGACAAAAACAGTAACTCTTGAGGGGAGGTGGGAGGGTAGTGAGGACTGATTCCTGCCTCCCTGGAGAACACCTGTTACAGGTGAGTAACTACGCTTTCTCCAGGAACAAGCAGGAAGTCAGTCCTCACTTATGGGACTCCCCAGCTACAGGCTACTGAGCATGTAACCCAAAAACGCCTCTGCGAGGCCGTGAGCAGAAGTTGGAGGAGCCTGTCTTTGAGTCTCCGGGGCAAAGCTCTCAGTAGCTGTCGAAGAAGGGTCAGAGGGCAGGAGTTTGCTTATACCCCGAACAGATTACGGAGTACAGCCTGGCCGAAAGCGCTGTCCCGGTGGAACTCCCTCTCCAGGCAGTAGTGGACAGTGAAAGTGTTTGCTGAAGATCAGGTCTCAGCCTGGCAGATGTCTGTTAGAGGCACTGAACGCAGTGAAGCCACCGAAGCTGCCTTGGCTCGGACGCTGTGCATGTGACCCGCTGATCTAGTGGGGCGCCCGCCTTTGCTTGGGCACAACAATGCAATCCACCACCCAGACAGAGATGGTGCGTCTGGTGACTGCCTGCCCCAGGCGATTGGGGTCACAGGCAACAAACAGCCGGTCGGACTTGCGATGAACCTGGGTATGCTGCAGATAGAAGGCAAGAGCCCTCTTGCAGTCGAATGTATGCAATACCGCTGATGCCTGGTCGGCATACGGTCTCACGAAGAAGGTCGGTAGGACTATCTCCTGGTTGAGATAAAAGTCCGAGACCACCTTCGGTAGGAACTTGGGATGGGTGCGGAGGACCATCCTTTTCCCGTAGAACCTGGTGTATGGAGCCTCAGCCATGAGGGCCTGAAGTTCACTGAGTTAAAGCCACCAGGAAGACCACCTTCCAAGAGAGATGCCGAAGCAAGCACGACGCCATCGACTCGAAGGGTGCTCACATGAGCTGCAACAGCACCACATTGAAGTCCCACTCTGCCAGCAGAGGCTGGATAGGAGGCTTGGAAAGCAAGAGACCTCGCATAAAGCAGGAGAACACGGGCTGCCTAGAGAGGGGTTTCCCCTCGATGGGGAGGTGGTTTGCCGAAATGGCGCTCAGGTATACCCTGACCGAATTGGATTTCAACCCTGCCTTCGAGAGGTGGAGGAGATACTGGAGGATCCACTGGGTAGAGCAGGAGAATGGGTCGATCTGAAGCTCGGAGCAGCAGGTTGAGAAGCGTCGTCACTTAAAGGCGTACGCCTCTCTCGTTGAGTCCTTCCTCGATGCAAGGAGAATCTCCTTGACATCATCCGGGAGGTGCAGCGGAGCTAAGGCGACGCGTTCAGTCGCCAGGCTGTAAGGGACAGTGAGGCCAGGTTCGGGTTGAACACCCAACACGCTTCCTGTGTCAACAGGCCCAGGGCGCCGCCCAGGGGGACTGAGGGCTCAGATGAGAGCCGGATCAGAAGGGGAACGAAGGCTGTGGGGGCCAAAAGGATCACTGAAGCTTGGTCCTGCTGAACCTTCTGAAGGGTCCTCACAATGAGAGGAGTGGGAGGGAATGCGTAAAGAAGGCCGGAGGTCCAGTTCAAGAGGAATGCATCCGGGGCCACCCTGCTTGGGTGTGGGACCAGCCCGCAGAAGCAGGGATGCTGTGCGTTCTCTGAACTGGCAAACAGGTCCATGGATGGGGTACCCCACCGATGGAACAAGATGCCGGCGACCTCCGGATCCAGGCACCACTCATGTGGGCAGAGGATCCTGCTGAGTCTGTCCGCAAGGACATTCTCCTGGCCTGGGATGTAGACCGCTCGCAGGTTCATCCCCCGGCGAGATGCAAAGGAGGACAGCCTCTCAGCAGAGGAGGCGTGATCCTGTTCCCCCCCCCCTTCCTTGTTTATGTAAAACATGGCTACCCCGTTGTCGGTCTGCACGAGCACCGACTTCCCCCTCAGATAGCCCTTGAAGGCCCTCAGGGCCCATCAGACTGCCCGAAGCTCAAGTAGGTTGATCTGCTGCTGAGACTTCTCGGCGACCACTATCCCTGTGTGCACAATGCACCACAGTGGGTTCCCCACCCCAGCAGGGAAGCATCCGTCGTTAGGACAAGCTCGTGCTGTGGGATCTGGAAGGGCATTCACCAAAGGAGACTTCGGGGGTCCCGCCACCAACCGAGGGAGTCATAGAGACTGCGGGAGACCCGGATAGGGTCTCTGAGGTGGCCAAAGGCCTGGCTCCATTGTGCCCTGAGGCACTACTGGGCTGTCCACATATGCATGCAGGCATGGGGGACCACATGGACGGTGGAAGCCATGTGTCCTAGAAGGTGCAGCATGACCCGTGCTGTAATCCATGCACTGCTCTGGACCTGGGCCACCACGGCCTGAAGGCGGTCCGCCCGGTCCACGGGCAGAAAGGCGGTCGCTCGCTCCGTTTCGATGCAGGCACTGGATGAACTCCAGGATCTGCACCGGCTTGAGGGAGGACTTGGAGTAGATGACCAAGAAGCTGAGGCATTCAAGGAGGAGGATTGTTCGTGAAGCCGCCAGGTGCGCTTTGCCGATCGAGGTTCCCGTGACGATCCAGTCATCGAGGTAGGGGAAGACTGTTATGCCCTGCTGCCTGAGGGAGACAGCGGCCACGTAGACACTTTGTGAAAACCCGCGGTGCAGACGTAAGCCCGAAGGGGAGCACCCTGTATTGGTAGTGTTTGCCCTGCACCCTAAAGCGCAGGTATTGCCTGTGCTGGGGGTGGATTAGGATGTGGGCGTTAAGCATCCTTGAGGTCCAAGGAACATAGCCAATCACCCTGATGAAGGAAGGGCAGCAGGATGCCAAACGATAACATTTTGAACTTCTCCCACACCAGGAACTTGTTTAGGTTCCGGAGGTTGAGGATGGGGTATAAGCCCCCCCTTTTTCAGAACGAGAAAGTAGCGGGAGTAGAACCCATGGCCTCGAAGGTGCAGCGGTACCTTCTCGACCATCCGTTGGGCGAGGAGGTTTGACAGCTCCCGCTGCAAGGCGATCTGGTGCGAAAGAAGCAGAGTAGGCTCTCTTGGCGAGAAGGGAAGAGAGCACCTGTCCAGGCGGAGACTATATCCGTCCCGGATCACTCGGAGAACCCAGGTGTCCGACATGATTGACGTCCACTGCGGGGCGCAGAGGGACATGCGTCCCCCCACCAGCGGACATGCTGCCGGGGGGGGGGGGGGCGCAAGAGGATATGCGGTCAGCATCAAAAACCATGCGCAGGATGGGATGGCACCGGCTGCTGAGCCTTAGGCCCTTTATGCTTGCGGTGGCTATGCGCACCTCCCTTCCACTGTATGCAGGGAGCCGGCGCACGGGTGGGCAGAAAAGGAGGGTAACCCGGGTAGGGGAGTCCCTTCCTTTGGAAGAACGGCTTCTTTGTTTGCTGTTTCTTCCGAGGGAGGGAGGTCTTAAGCAAGAGATGGGTTCGAGTGACGAACTCCATTTCTATCTCAGCGGCCTTATCCTCCATAGGTTTACCAAACAGCTGCTCGCCGAGGCAGGGGATGTCCAGGATCTTTCTCCTGGACCCACTGCTCCAGGTCAGAGGATTAGAGCCATGCCTGGCGTTGGGCCCCGATGCCGGCTGCTGCCACTCGGGCGGAGGACTCAAACCCGTCATACGCAGCGCAGGAGAGGAACTTTGAGCACTCCGCAATGGATCTCAGGAGGGTTTGGAACCTGAGAAGGGGTTCACCACCGAGGCCTGCAGAGAACCTCCCAAGCTCTTCGGTGATGTCACGCAGGAACATGCCCATATACAATTAGTATGCCTGGATGCAGCATGTGAGCATGGACCCCCGATAGGCCCTGCGTTCAAGGGCGTCGAAAGCTCTCTACTCCCTGTCCAGGGGGACAGAAGAGTGTGACTTCGGATTCTTTTGCTTCCGCATCACCAACTCCACTACTATGGAGGTGTGTGGGAGCAGGGTCTTCTGGAACCCCGGGCCACGTTGGACCCTGTACATAGCGACGAGGCGCTTGCTCACTATGGGGACCGAAGCAGGTGTCTCCCACATGCGGAGGAGCAGCCGCGACAAAATGGGAGGACTGGAACAGTAAGAAACTCCCGAGGCGGGGACTCCTACTGCAGAATATTGAGCTCTTCAGCTCACGGCTCCTCTTCAGCCTGCGTAGCCAGGCTGAGGGCCCGTGCCATGTCCCGCACGAACACTAGGAATGATGTGTTCTCGGGCAGCGAACACATCCGAGAAGCGGGTGGGGACAGGTCCGGAGGGAGGTCCCTGTGGGCACGGGTATCCGAGAAGGTATCCCCATCCGACTCCCAGTCCAAGAGGTCCAAGAAGGAGTCCAAGTCCGGCTGGTCGCCCCGTCCAGAAGTCGAGGCCGACTTGGAGCCAGCCTTGGAGGATCTCGCTCCCGAGGACCGGGAAGGCGAGCGAGTCCGACACCAAGGACCCTCACAAGGCCCACAGCTCTCGGGGGTTTCCAGGGCAGGTTTCGGTGTCCTTCTCAAGGCACGGGCCAGCCGTGCTGGGCAAGAGCGCCTGCTGTGCAGCTACGAAGGCAGAAACGCTGCACTCTAGTACCAGCATACGGGACTCCACGCAGACATGGGTCCCTGCGATGTCGACACCGGGGTTACTGGGTCTGGCATGGAGGAGGAGAGGGGGCCCACACCGGGATGGCCCTCAGGAGACCGGGCACCATCACCGAAGGCCTCTGTATCTGTACAAGGTACCTTACGAGGCCACTCCTTGTCCGACTCTCGGGTACGCCAAGGGGGACTGAGCGCAGGAGCGCTCACGCTTGTCTGGAGGCCAACAAAAGCGACTTCGAGGTCTTTTTCTTCTTATGCCTCTCAACTTCAGGGAACCCCTGGTCAGAATACCGCCGAGAGCGCGGGACCGAGGTGGGGGATCCCATCAGTGGAGGGATGACAGGGGCTACCTTCTGGAAAATGTCATTGGACTTCTGCTTACGACTTAGCAGGGCCTTGGAGGACATTTGCTTGCAAAGAGAGCAGAGCTCCGGGTCATGGTCAGCTCCATGACACCGAAGAGAGCAGTCGTGGGTGTCCGTAAGCGACATGCTTTTGGAGCATCTGTCTCATTTCTTAAACCCGGTGGCCATTGGGGCAAAAAGGGCCCCCGCTAGGTCAAAGACCTTTGGTGCCAGCGGTTGGGGAAAAAAGGTCATGAAGCCCACAAAACGAAAAATAAAAATTTATAGAAAAGGACATCGCCTCACTCAAGGGAAAAACAGAGCAGGGGAGGATGGTTAGAGGACTGGTGCTACCGGAAAAACCACAGGCCAGAGGCCGAAAACGAAACACACTTTCCGAGGGATGAGGACATGCGTCCGAAGGGCTCCGCGGAAAAAGGGCAACTTTGGGCGGGAAGAGGACCAGGCATGCGTAGCAGCAGTCCCAAAGGCTTTCTTTGAAAGCTGGGGAATTGCTCCACGTGGGCTCTGTTGGTGCCGACATCACCCATAAGTGAGGACCGATTCCTGCTTGTTCCTGGAGAAAGGGGATATTTTAAGGGCAACCAACCTTTCTGTTAAAATGATAAATAAAGGTAAAAGGAAAAGGAGGCCACTATGGTTTTTGGAAAAAAATAGCTGAAAAGGTGAAGAAAAAGAGGGAGGCCTTCTTGAAATACAAGAGATCACAGAGAGGAAGACAAGCTCACAGGTGCTCCTTGTGGTCTTGGGCAAGCCACTTAACCCTCCATAGCCCATGTTCCCTGTAAAATAGTTATCTCCAAGTTATAATGAATAGCGCGGTATATAAGAGAATATAAATAAATAAATAAAATAAATAAATAAATAAGCATCTATATTTCTTTAAACTTAGAGAAACTAGCAAAGTAGTAGGAAAGCAAAGATTCAAAAAGAAGAGGAAATAGCCAATGTAATAAAATGGGGGGCGGGGGAGAGACATTTTTCAGATATGTTAGTGAGAAGAGGAAGGGCAAAAGTGGTATTGTCAGACTCACGGGTGATGGGGAGGAATACGTAGAAGCTGATGAGGATAAAGCGGAATTGCTAACAAATATTTCTGTTCTGTGTTCACAGATGAAGAACCAAGAACAGGACCTCAGAAAACACCCACAAAAAGGAACAGAAGTGAGGGACAGCTTGAACAATTTTCAGAAGACTGTGTTCGTGAGAAACTAGCTCAACTTAAAGTAGACAGAGAATGGGACCGGATGGGATACACAATAGAATACTAAGGGAATTTGGGGACATTCGAGCAGCTCTGACTGAATTTTTCAATGCCTGGTTAGAGTCGGGAGTGGTGCCAAAGGACTGGAGAGAGGCTCATGTGGTGCCTTTACACAAAAGCGGAAGTAAGGATGTGGTTGAAAACTACAGGCCGGTTAGTTTAACTTAGGTGGTGAGTAAATTATTGGAAGTGCTGCTGAAAGAGAAAATAGTGAGGTTTCTGGAAGCCAGTGGATTACATGATCCAAGGCAGCATGGATTCACCACAGGCAGGTTTTGTCAGACAAATCTGATTGATTTCTTTGACTGGGTGACCAGGGAGTTGGACCGAGGGAGAGCCCTAGATGTAGTGTACTTGGATTTCAGTAAAGCCTTTGATACCGTTCCTCACAGGCAACTTATAAACAAACTGAGCACCCTAGGGATGGCCCCAAAAATTACTGCTTGGGTTAGAAATTAGTTGAGTGGGAGGTGACAAAGGGTACAGGTAAATGGAGCTCACTCTGAGGAGAAGGTGGTTAACAGTGGTGTGTCCCAGGGATCTGTCCTTGGTCCGATTCTTTTTAACATCCTTGTAAGTGATATAGCGGAAGGACTGTCAGGTAAGGTTTGCCTCTTTATTTATTTATTTGTTTGTGTTTATATACCACAATCTGCAATACAGTAGACACCCGGGAAGGTGTAGATAACGAGGAGGGATCTAGCTAAGCTTGAAGAATGGTCTAGAATTTAGCAGCTGAGATTTAATGTTAAAAAATGCAAGGTCATGCATTTGGGCTGCAGCATTCCAAGAGAGCAATATAGTATAGGGGGTGAAGTTGTCCACTAAAGAAGAGCAAGACCTAGACGTGATTGTGTCTGATGATCTTAAAGTAACTAAACAGGTAGACAAGGCAACAGCAAAAGCTAGAAAGATGCTTGGGTGCATAGGGAGAGGAATGGTCAGCAGAAGAAAGGAAGTGATAGTGCCTCTCTACAAGTCTTTGGTGCAACCTCATTTGGAGTACTGTGTGCAATTTGTGATAAGGAAGCTTATCATAGCTCAGGTAGGAGCTATAGAAAAGATGATGTGACTATGAACAAGCAACCTGTCAGTTCTGGTAGAAGCAAGAAAACAGAGTTTTCACATAAAAGACTACCAGTCCCAGAATGCACCAGGTTTCCAGCAGCCATGAGGGAGGCTGAAGTGAGAAAATGTGTGTGCAATCAAGAGAGCTATGAGGTAATCCCTAAGCACTCATCTCAAAGGGCAGGGCCTGATTCAAGACAGCTGCGCTGTGTTAGGGAGCAGCACACATTAGAACAGGATAAGAATAGAGTTTATTCTTCAGATAACGGTTACTACAAGCTCCAGCCCAGCTTCAGGGAGAGCTACAAGAACAGCTTCAGAAAGAGATACAGAGACAGCAACGGCTACAAGCTCAAGCACCAGTATCACCTGGAGAAACAGAAGCCAAGCCAAGCAGATAGAGAGAGAAGGAAACTCTCTGGAAGGAAGAGAAGGAAGGCCATTGGAAGGTCTGGGAGATTCCAAGGCAGTACTCATACTGGGAGGTATTCCAAAAGCCAGCAGAGTCCATTGGACTGGATTCAGCCAGAGGAATGGAGTGGCAGAGATAGGAATCACCAGTGGCTACCTGGAAGAGAGAAGACTGCACGTGGAAGGGACTTTCAGACCAAGGCCAGAAGGTATGTGAGAGGAGATCAAGTGTCCAGGGATCAAGATTGGAAGGCTGGACATCAGAATTGGGTTACATATTGGCCAGGCTATACAGAGAGGAATAATGATAGCAGGAGAGGCTCAGGTATGAACACTGATCCAGACCCCATCTATAATAGAGAATGGCAGCAAGGGAATGAGCATTCTCATGATAGTGCCTTAATGAAAGACTCGTCTGTGCCAATGTATGATAATGACCCTATGCTGATTGATACAGCAGATGAAAGTACAGTTTATATGGACTGTTCTCTATCTAAATGCTATTGCTAGCTTTCTCTGAGCAAACACATCAGCCATCACAAAGAAACCTAACTTTGTTCTTTATTTCCACTGCAAACAGCTCTTAAAGCAGGATTTGGGCTCACACAGTAGCAGCCAGCCAGCTAAAGGCTTTCAGCTGGTCCATTGATAGTAATTAGGGCTGCACCTGATTGTGTGGGTGAGCAAGGGAGAATCACTGCTGAGATCTGCGTGGAAAATAAGCAGAAGTTAACCTAACCAGCAAAGTTTATTCTTTTCTTTGTGCCTTTGTATTTGGTAATTATTTGCTAAGAAAACATTAGCTAATTGCCTGACAAGCTGAAGGTTGTTTTCTGGTTTACTTTGTGACTTTTTGTTATCCATTTTAAACACTGCAAGCAAGTAACCTCATTTATAGTGCTATCAAGCATACATGTGCTGGGTGAATTAAACCCCATCAATAAAAGAAGTATTTTATTGATCTTACCACTTGGTTTCACAACTCAAATTATTGTCATCAGCTGTGTTTGGGAGTGAATGAACTACAATACCCACAATACTTTGCAAGAATCATATGAATATATGCATCGTCAAGATTGTGTAAGTTCTCACCCTAGGCAGCCGTCTGACAAATTCTGGAGACCGTACCTTCAAAAGGATATAAACAGGCTGGAATCAATACAGAGGGTGGATATAGCACAGTTACTTACCTGTAACAGGTGATCTCTGGGAACAGCAGGAATAAGTCTTCACATATGGGTACGTCGGTACCGACGGAGTCCGCGCGGGAACGCTCCCCAGCGTCCAATCAGAACGCTTTTGGAAGCATCCCAACACGCCTGCGTGCTGCCTTCCCGCCTTTCCCAACTGCCTCTCCTCAGTTAAGTTTTAAAGCTGAAACAAAGAGAGAGAGCAAGAAAGGGAAAAATAGAGATAGAGAAATGCAACTCCTAGGGGAGGTGGGTGGGTTGTGAAGACTTATTCCTGCTGTTCCCAGAGATCACCTGTTACAGGTAAGTAACTGTGCTATCTCCAGGAACAAGCAGGAATGAGTCTTCACATATGGGGACTCCCAAGCTAAGATGCCTGGAGGAGTCCCAGCATGTTGCGAGTTTGAGAGCCATGCTAATCTACCGAACCCCCAGGCATCCCAGGGATGGAGGGTAGGAGTTGAGCTAAAAAGATGTGCTGTGGAACAGCTGGACCAAACAGGATGCCTAGATAGGCTCTGTGCAGGTGATATTTAGCGGTAATATTGAAGAGCAATAAACCAATATGGACCTCACCGGGTGGCATTGTATAGGGGTATATGGAGGTTCATGAGGATTTGTGAATATGAACCAATAGAATATCCCCAGGGGGTACCTCAATGTAAGAAGAGGTAAACAACTGTGCAAAAAACAGGCTAAGGTAGAACCCTTAGGGTGAGAGAAACAATCCCAGTGGAACTGGGGTAGTCCAATGAGGTAGGACTTAGCGGAAAAGGCGGAAGTCTCCATTGGATAAAACTGAAAACTTCTTTGACCTTAACAGACCTAGTTCTTATAGGAAAGGGAGCTTCCAAGATCTCCATATCCGATAACAAGGAGGATAGGAGTTAGGAGGCATTGTAGCCTCCCATTTTCTGAAGATTCAGAAAACGTCCCTCGTAATGGAAAAGGAAAGTATGTGGAGGGCTTCAACTGAAGGTCATGGTACAAAAACTCCTGAACTACCACAGGAAGTGGTTGATCATGGAGAACCCTAAGTATGCTGGGACAGCATGGAAAGGGATAGAGAGTATCTGTCAGTCCGTGGTGGAATATATGTATAAGTATATACATATTTAGGCAGACAGACAGAAAGAGTATATAGACATATACCTACGCACTATCATATATTGTAATACATATCTATAGAGATAGGTAAATACAAATATATACATCACATATGTATATAGATATGGGCATAGACATGCAGATGTATATATATACTGTGGTAAGGAGGGTGCAGCCCAGCTAGGGAAAACTGAAAAAAAGAAGAATTTCTCTTCTTTACGGGGGATGGGTGCACAAAATCACATACTCCATACTAAAAGCCCTGAAAGGAACCTAGGGGGCAGAGCTAAGGGTAAACCAATCCCAGTCCACAGGACAACCCTGCATAGGAGTAGGAGGTCCAAGTGGGCGGAGCCAGGAAGGGAGTTGCCCTGCTCAGCAGTTAACAGGGAGAAAACAAACACAAGAGGGAGAGCCAGTTGGAGTTTGGAAGGGGCTTTGAGAAGAAGGTCCAGGAGGAATTCAAGAGCAAGCACAAGCGGCAGCTGCAGTTCCAGGCCTAGCCCAGGTTCTAGCCCAGTTCTCAGAAGGCACACACCGGAAAGTTCTGTGGCCAAACTGAAGAGAAGCTTTGCAGCCAAGGAGAGCAGCAGAAGGAGGAACCACTATAGAGGCAGCCAAGAAAGGTACGCAGGGACCAAGCATTGCCAGCAGGATAGTTCTTGCTCTGACTCAGAGGGGACTGTCATACCCCAGAAGGCTCAGCACAGAAAGAAATATCTCACTAGGGAAGTTAAACAGGAGAGACCCCCAAGAGACCGGCCTGGAGAAGGCAAGGCCAGGCACTGGGAGAGGCTGTTTAATCTGGTGAAGACTCTTAAGGAAAAGAGCCCGGAACACTTTCAAGGAGCACCCAGCTGTAGCTCAATAGAGAGCATGGAGGTAGGCCCTGAGGAAAGTGTTGTTAATTCTGATGTCTCTGAAATGGAATGCGAGCTGTGCACTAAGGTATTAGTGTGAGCTAGAAACAGTGGAACATAAAAAGGGGGTTGTGGTAGCCTAAAGACAGTTTCAGAAGCTGGAAGAGAGGGGAAAGCCTGAATGTAAAGGATTAAGAATCTCTCCTAAGAAGCTGAAACTGCAGGAGCTCAGTGGAGGTTCAAACAGCTGAAACTGGTGGTGTGTGGCAACAGCAGGATTGAAGCTGATACCTCACTCACTATGTGAAGAGTTTTAAAATGCCTTTTTCTTCTGATGCTAAGGTTAAGCAGTTGCAGGAAGGAACAGGAGCTGGTATAAGTTTGTTCAAGGTTACACTGTTTTGGACATTTTGATTTCTGGGAGAAATTATCCTGTATTTTCTTTTTGTCTGGAGAAACAAAAGTTATGCTTGAAGAATTTTATGTTCACCACTTACCAGCATGGAAACCGAATAAAATTTCCTGTGCGCTTTATTAACCACTTGGCTCTTCTTTTCATACACAACTACAAATATCCTAGAAGGGATATCAGATGGCCAGCCGTCCCTACTAGGCAACCACCTGGTAGGGGCGTGAGCGTCACAATACATACCCATGTCCGTACATAGGGTATGTGGAGAAGATTTATCTAACAAGAAGGGAGGTACCTGCTTGAGAAGATATTCAGAGAATCCCTACTTCCTGGTTAAGGGTAGGAAGCGCAGGGAGTTCTCTCATTGGCAAGAGAAGTCTAGAGTCCTCTAAGAACTCTTGCACCTGAAAAACCAGGAATGGAGACCTACCTGGAAAATGCAGAGGATGTTTTTAATCTGCAGACAGTGAGTCTGAATCCTTCCATAACTCCAGCGGGTAGCTGGAGAAAAAGATGCCATAAAAATACCATATTTACCCTCAATGAGGGTAAAAAGGGGTATGGTGCATTCCTGTGCTCAACATGGATCACGTCATGAAGAATTGAGGATGGAAGGAAAAAAACAGACAGGGATGATCTATACTGAAAGAAACAAACCATCTCTGGTGAAGGGGTCCCCTGGAGATGTGAAGCAAACCAGGGAATTGAATAATTCTTTAGGTCTTCTCTTAATTAAAGGCCTGTGACCTTTATTTAAGAAGCCTTTAATGGAAATGGTAAGGGCAAGGAGAATCCAGTAAGCCTGACTAGGTAAAACCCTTCCTAACCATCTGACATTATGTGCTCTCTAACAAGGCCCCATAGTGCAGAGCTGCTCCGTAGAGATGCAGAGAGCATGTTGCAGGTTAATAGAAGAAAAGGTGATGTTCAAGAGCCCGCAGGCAGCATGAACTACTTCGCCAAGCCCAAGAATTGGGGAGGCTAAGGAGAGAAGGTAAGGTCTGCAAAAATAGCCAGAAAGGTTCTTAAACCGTCTGGGACTTAGTGGCAAGGCCAGAAACCATTGAAATTGGAGAACAAGCCCTGGCTGCTTGGACAGCAAGTTAGTGGTCTAAGTAGTAAGAGCCCCTGCAGTTCTAACTATTGATAGGGCAGCAGAAGGTCCCAAGGTTGGGAAAGAAATACATACAGAAGTAGGAGAGGTAAGACTCCACTACTGTCTCAGAAGCTGCCAGGAAAAATTAAGAATGCAAGGGGGAGACAACTCTGAAAGAAACTGTTAGGGGCTTAAGGAAAAGCCCTAGGTAAAGTGGTATCACTCTTACAGACCAAATGTCCTGGAAAGAGTGGCAGAGTTGACAAGAAGACTTATGGAGGAGGAAATCCTTAATAAGTAGTAAGAGAGATGCTGATACAGGAGAAAAGTCAAAGGTAAGGGATGGTGACCTTATTGACAGCTGTTACTCCTCTGTGTAGTTCAGAGGACAAGGAGTAACTGTAGTACCTGTAAAGCATAATCATCTCAAGAAGCTCATTGAGCTAATAGTTAGGATGTGTCCTTGAAAGGGACATATGTAAATTTTAGGATGGAACCGATGTAGATGCTTGTAGAGGTAAGAAGCAAACTACAGGATCTAAACCTCAAGAGGAAAAAAGGATTCAGGGAAGAGTTTATCAGCAACCTTGCAGCTGCTGGGTTTGCTGAACCCGTTGAGGTTGTGGTTTCCTGAGCCTGGCTGGGTGATTCCCCTGCCTAGAAACATCTGTATGATGGGTAGAAGATGGATAAAACCTTCTTTCCCATTAGGGGAACAAAGCTTAGTAGTAGATTTTCTACAAACTGGGATAGAGGAAGGCATAGACAAGCCTCTGAAAGCAATAGTGTCAGTGGTAAACTGAGCAGCCTGGAGTAAAGTCTCCTTATTAAAGAGATTTTCTCCAGTGAAAGGAGCATTTCCCAATATATCTTGTACAGATTTGTCCAAGTTTGAAGCTTGCAGCCAGGCTCTACGTCATGCTCCTATGGCTATAGCAGAAGTTCTGCTAACAGACTCGAAAGAGTCTAGGGAAGCACGAGTAAGGAACTTAGAAATATTTTGAGCATGATTGACTAGCATAGAAAAATCTGCTCTTTTAGGCTCTTGGAGGAAAGGGGTCAAAAGTAATAAATCTTTTGTGACCTACTCAAGAGATAATCCCATATAGAAAATATATGAAAGGATTCTTGCTGAAAGCATGGATGCCTGGAAAGATTGACGTCCAAAGGCATCTAAAGTCTTAGCCCCACGACCTGGCGGATAAGAAGAGTGCTTCTTAGTACTCTTAACATGCCTCATTGCTGATTCTACAACCAGAGAATGATGAGGGAGTTGAGGCTTTTGAAAACCTGGAGAAGGGGGCACCTTGTATAGAAGATCAGTTGCCCTAGAAGGTGGGGATACCATTAAAGGAGTTTCCCACATTCTAAATAGGAGATCCTGCAAGGTCTGATGCAAAGGAAACATAATGACTTCCTTTGGATTGCAGGGGATCTCTATAGGTTGTGGATCCCCTGGTGCAGGGACTTGACCAGGTATAGAAATGGCAAGTAACTTCACCATATCAAGCAGAAAAGCTTGAAAAGAAATCTCCCCAGAGGGGAGTCCTCGAGGAAGAGGAGGAAGAACTAGATCTATTGAAGAACTAGCTCTAGCAGCCACCTGCTCATTCAGATTCTGTGAGGGGTGGAGCATCGGATTATCCTTGAAAGATAGTTGTGGGTACCGATGGAAACCGGTACCACAACTGGTCGGTAGCAAGTCGTCCATGCTAGGGATCGATTCCAAACTCGGTATGGAAGGAAGCGAGCTGGCTAGCATGGGAGGTACCGACACCGATGCAGATACCGGTACCGGGATCGGTACCGTCGGTGACACCGATATATGAAGATCAGTCTGTAATAGCACTATCGGTACCGTGGTAACCGAATGTGGCAGACCTTGATCATCGGTGGAATGTCTACGGTACCTTCTGAAGTCGGTACCGAGACGAGTCGGTACCCAGTCATCCAGACTAGAGATCAATTCTAGACTCGGTATCAAAAGAAGCGAGTCTATCGATGCATATCGGGAGGGTACCGATGTGGATACCAGCATCGGTACCGGGACCGATGTGGGAAGATCGGTCGGTAGCGGCTCTAGCAGCACCGAAGATACCAAGAGCGCTTGACTGCGATCATCGGTGTGGAATGTTTCATCCAGCACTATTGCCGATGCCGGGGTACCGGCACCGCTCAAAGCGGATACCACCACCGTGCATGGCTCAGGCATGTTCACAGAGGTAAAAACCCCGGGAACAACCTGAAACCCCGTTAGTGCTTTGGAGACAGAAGCCTCCCGCCGGGGTTTTAAAACCAAAATGTCCTCGGGGGCAAGCCAAAAGGCATCTCTATGAAGGACATGAGATCTACCACCCGAGGACTGGCTAGTCTTTACAGACTTTTGTTTGGTTACCTGATCCTGCAAAAAAGAAGATGGAGCTGGTACCCTCAGGACTGAGGGGAACGGCATATTGAGTTGAGCTCAATGCTGAAAACTTCTTGCAGAAATAGAAGTGCAGGAGGGACAGTCCAGCGGATTGTGTTCAGGCCCCAAACATGGAAGGCACCAATTATGGGTGTCTAAAAGTAATTTGGTAGTGCCACAGTTAAAACACTTTTTAGTGGCTAGAATTTCCATGAGGGAAATGGAGAGGCCTAGCAGGCCGAAGCCTGTCAGGCACCAAATAGGAAAAAATTTCCTACAGAAGGAAATATCTGTAAAAGAAAGAAGAAAACACCAGCGGTACCGTTGCGTCGAGGGAATGTAGATGCGACCATAAGAAAAAACAAAAAAATAAAGGAAGAATTTTCTGCGGTGACAGGAGGACGTCCTGCCGGCTCCGTGGAAAAACGAAAACTGAGGAGAGGCAGTTGGGAAAGGCGGGAAGGCAGCACGCAGGCGTGTTGGGATGCTTCCAAAAGCGTTCTGATTGGACGCTGGGGAGCATTCCCGCGCAGACTCCGTCGGTACCGACATACCCATATGTGAAGACTCATTCCTGCTTGTTCCTGGAGATTAAAATGGATAGTGGTCTTCATTATAAAGCATAAAGAATCTTAATATGTACACTTTAGAGGAAAGGCGGGATAAATGTGATATGATTGAGACTTTTAAATACCTCAGTGGCATAAATGCACAGGAGGAGAGCTTTTTTCAATTGAAAGCAAGCTCTGCTACGAGGGGACATGGGATGAGGGTGAAAGGGGATAGATTCAGGAGTGATATGCAGAAATATTTATTTACGGAAAGAGTGGTGGATCCGTGGAACTGTCTCCCAATGGAGGTGGTAGAGATGAGAACAGTATCTGAATTCAAAGAAGCATGGGACAAACACAGAGGATCTCAAAAGGAAAAAAGGGGACTGTTGTAGTGGTTGATATGGAAGGGCAGACTAGATAGGCCATGTGGTCTTTTTCTGTTGTCATGTTCTTTGTTTCTATGTGGAAGACAATCCTATAGTTGTGCGGTTTCAGTAAGGGGCGAAGCCATTGTACAGTCCTTATTTTATTGTAGATTTGCTTTATCGGATTGTTCTTGTGTGTCTTTAGTGTAAGATGCTGGTCAATAGTTACAAGGTAATGTACCTCAGATTTGACTGTTAGTGAGGCAGCCGGAAAGGCAGCTGTGAGAGAAACCCCCCCCCTCCCCCCTTGGGCTGCAGCGAAACACTTACACATACCCTTTCTCCCAGAAAACCAGTAGACCAGAGCATACTAGTTTAGACAGGTCACTCGGGAATGCTTTAGGAGAGCCCACTGTCCCCCCCCCCCCCCACCTTCAGGGGCTACTGATTGGTGAAGAAGAGATACCTGGGGCGAATGGGAAGGTAGCAAGGGGGTTTGAGAACGTACTGTATATAAGACAGTGGGACGTCATTTAGGGGCTCAGATCTTTTGTCCAGGGTGCCGGCTCTGTCTGAGTCCTGTGTACACAATAAAAGATCCTGTTTGCATTCTAGTCTGTCTGTGTGTTCCTTCCGAGGGTGTGGGAGACAGGGTTCCTGCTTCATTTTGGTGCGTGGCCGGGAAGTCCTTTCTCCTCGCACCCACGGAGGGAACCTCTCTGCGGTTCTGCAGGACCGGCCCCCCAGGTCGTCGACGATCCTTGGTGCCACCGGGTCCCTTGTGTCCGGAAGGACTCCTTGACGCGTCTGGCTGGTCGGTCCCAGCGGGCTGATTACTCCGTTTGAAATCCGGCAGGATAGACTGGCATCCAAACATTCTCCGGCCGGAGGTCTGGTGAGTACTACTGCCTTTCTGTTTTGGGTAGTTCTGTGAGTCTGGAAATCCTGGTAATCTGTAAACCTGTTGCGGTTTGATCACCCGCACGAGCGGTCCGAGTAAGGACCCCAGGGGTTCTAAAACCATCGCTCGTCCAGTCTGTGCTGAGGGGGAGGGGGGGAAGGAAGGGTAGCTGTGTATATGTGTACCTGTTAATGTGTTTCTGTCCTCCCCTTCTCCCTTCGTTTCCTTTGTTGTCCTGTGCGTGAGGTCTGAGCAACTAGGCTCTCCAAGTGCTCCCTCCTCCCCTTGGGGAGGCGGAGTCCAGGTTCGGGCATGCATTTCTTTTTTTTCTCCTCTCAAATGTCCTGTTCAGTGTGTCTGTCTGTTTGTCGGTTTAACCCTGTGTGAGCTGGAAATACTGCCAGTGTTACTGCATTGAGAATTGTGCATTGTGATTGTGATTAGAGCATGGGGGCGGGAGAATCTAAAGGGCAGACACCCCTGCAGTGCATGCTCCGTAATTTTAAGTCTGGGTTTGGAGAGGATTACGGGGTTTCACTCTCTGCCTCTCGATTGTCTGTTTTATGTGAACGGGAGTGGCCAGCCTTAGTGAAGCTGTGGCCTCCCGAGGGGTCCACTGATCTGCCTACTGTGTTTTTTAGTCCATCAGATTGTAGTGAAGGAACACCCGGATCAGTTTCCCTATATTGATTCATGGCTGGCCATATGCCAGAAACGGCCAAAATGGCTCCAGCGCTGCCATGAGGATCAGTGTAGAATAATGGTGGCAGCTGCCAGTCGCCGGAAGGAGCGAACACCTGCCCCTGTCTACCAGGGGCGGGATTCCCCGGAGGTCCCTGCACGACCCCTCAATCTGCTTTACCCTACTGTCCCGTCCGCGCCCTTACAGGATCTGCCCCTAAGAGATGAAGAACCTTCCCCCGGGGCGGGTGAAGCAGGACTTGGGGAGGATTCTGCAGATTCCAGCTCCTCATCAGATTCCCTTTCTCATAGTGATACGCCCCTTCAGACCCCTCCATCATCCTCCTCTCCTCCTACTCCCGGTACTGTCTCCAGTGCTACAGCCTCACCCCCCCTGAGAGCACCCCGGCTGAGCTTAAGTCGTCTACCCCACTGTCCCAGCGCCTGCGGTCAGCTGCTGCAGAGCAGCAGACAAAACAGGATTTCCAACTGCCTTTATGACAAGTACAGGGACTCCCGTACCTTGATGCTACCGGACGGGTGGCAGTAGGACCTTCTAGTCTGATATATGTTCCTTTCTCTACCACTGATTTGCTGAATTGGAAAACCCATTATGCCTCCTATACTGAAAAGCCTCAGGAGTTGACAGACCTTATGACTAGTATTATGCAAACGCACCAGCCTACTTGGTCAGACTGTAGACACTTGCTTTCCACCCTATTCAGCACGGAAGAACGAGCACGTATTGTGCGGGCCACTCTCACGTGGCTGGAGGCATATACTGCAGACGCTGGGATTATAAATCCCCGGCAGCAAGCAACTGTGGATTTCCCGAATGAAGACCCTGAGTGGAACCCGAATAATCCCGAAGGAGCACGGGCTCTCACTCGCTTCCGGACCGCGCTCCTTGAAGGCCTCAAGAAGGGAGGGCAGCGGGCTATGAATATCAGCAAGATTGCAGAAATCCTCCAGCTTCCTGAGAGCCCAGCAGCGTTTTATGAGCGTCTGTCTGAAGCGTATCGACTGTACACCCCTTACGATCCAGCAGCTCCTGAGAATCTTCGTATGGTGAATACCGCTTTCGTAGCACAGGCCCAGGGTGATATACGGCGAAAGCTGCAGAAATTGGAAGGATTTGCAGGCATGAATGCTGCACAATTGATGGAAGTGGCACAGAAAATCTTTGTAAATCGTGACCAGGAGCAGAGGCGAGAATCTGAGCGTCGGATGAAGAAGGCGGCAGATTTCCTAGCGGCTGCCCTAACCGAACGGCCACCAGTATCGGCCTGGACCAAGGACGGGAGCAGGGGACGTGGACGAGGACAAAGGGGGCCGAGGTTTCTCCTGGGCCCCAATCAGTGTGCATACTGTAAAGAGGAGGGACATTGGAAGAATGAGTGTCCAAATCGGAGGGGGCAATATCCGTCCATGAGGGGCGCAAGGGTACCCGTACACACCAGACGAGGGCGGGGCCAGCCCATGGTATATCCACACAATACTTTCCCGCCCTCTCCACCAGATCTTGAAGGCCTCGCAGCAGTGGAACATTATGACTTAGATGAAGACTAGGCCAGACCGGGCTCCAAGCTTCTGTTGGGTCCCCAGGAGCCTATGGTCAAGATGAACTTAGGGGACCAAGAAATGCAGTTCATGGTTGATACCGGAGCAACACACTCAGTGGTTACTCAGCAAGTGGCCCCGATTTCCTCCCGGACAGTAACTGTAGTGGGAGCCACGGGAGAAAGAGTGCAACGATCCTTTCTGCAAAACTGCATGTGTCAGTTGGAGGGGGGGGACTATCACCCACCAGTTCCTGTATATGCCTGAATGTCCTATACCCCTGTTGGGGAGGGATGTCCTGGTGAAACTACAGGCCCAGATATCATTTGGGCCCGGGGGCCAGGCTGAGCTTGACATACCCAGCCTGGGCCCAGCAGTTTTGGTATTGTCCGTCCCCCGGGAAGAATGGCGGTTGTTCGAGGACAAACTCAAGCCTGATGTGATTGCCCTGGATAAGTGGGATGCAGTACCCCCAGGAGTATGGGCAGAAGGCAACCCCCCCGGGATGGCCATCAACATCCCTCCTGTCTGTATCGAGTTGAAGCCAGGAGTCTCCCCAGTACACGTGCGGCAGTATCCGCTGCCGCGAGCGGCTGTGGAAGGAATTCATCATCATCTGGAGCGGCTCCTGCAGTACGGTATCCTGCGGCCCTGTCAATCGGCATGGAATACCCCTTTACTACCAGTCCGAAAGCCAGGTACTACAGACTACCGACCTGTGCAGGATCTCCGTCGTGTCAATGAGGCTGCTGTGACTCTGCATCCAGTGGTATCCAACCCCTATACCCTGTTGGGTCTCATCCCAGCGGAGGCCTCTCATTTCTCCGTGATAGATCTGAAGGATGCCTTCTTTTGCATACGTCTGTCTGCAGAAAGCCAACACCTCTTCGCCTTTGAGAGGACCCTGCCACTGGCAGTAAGACCCAAGTAACCTGGACTCGCTTACCACAGGGGTTCAAGAACTCCCCCACTATCTTCAGTACCGCTCTGGCCCAGGATCTTGCTGGTTACCCCCCGGGAGTGCCTGGGAGACGAGCCCTCCTGCAGTATGTTGACGATCTGTTGGTTGCTGCTGACTCTGAGACTGAATGTATTCTGGCAACCACAGAGCTGCTACAGTTGTTGTATAACGCAGGCTACCACGCCTCGAAGAAGGCGGCTCAATTATGCCAGTTGGAAGTGAAGTACCTGGGATTCCACCTGTCTAAAGGAAGTCGGCGGTTGGGGAAAGAACGGAAGGAGGCGGTATGCCAGATCCCTGAGCCAACCACTCGCAAGCAGGTACGTGCTTTCCTCAGGGCTGCAGGATACTGTTGCATCTGGATTCCCAACTTCGCCAGGATTGCAAAGCCCCTCTATGAATCTACGAAAGGCCCAGAGACGAGTCCCCTTGAATGGGGACCAGACCAACGGGGGGCCTTCGAACAGTTAAAGAGGGCGTTGCTATCGTCACCAGCCTTGGGCCTTCTGGATGTCACTAAGCCCTTCACTCTTTATGTGCATGAAGCAGCGGGCACAGCTCTAGGGGTCTTGACTCAACAGCTGGGATCCTGGCCATGCCCGGTCACCTACTTGTCTAAACAGCTGGATCCAGTGGCCAAGGGATGGCCACCCTGTTTAAGAGCAAAAGCAGCAACAGCCCTATTGGTGGAAGAGTCGGATAAACTATCCATGGGCCAAGACC
This sequence comes from Ichthyophis bannanicus, assembly GCA_033557465.1. NCBI lineage: Eukaryota > Metazoa > Chordata > Amphibia > Gymnophiona > Ichthyophiidae > Ichthyophis > Ichthyophis bannanicus. Next base: position 1,577,482,910 of record CM066031.1, on the reverse strand, counting down.
TCTTAGTCACCGTCCCACATTCTGTCCAAACTTTACTGGAACATAAAGGAAGGCACTGGTTTACCAGCTCCCGAATGTTAAAATACCAGAGTATGTTATGGGGAAACCCCAGAGTGCGGATAACCACCAGTCAAGCCTTAAATCCTGCCACGTTCCTGCCTGTCAGCCAAGGACCACCTGATCACGACTGCCTGGAAGTAATGGACACGATCTTTTCCAGTCGCCCTGATCTGACAGACGTACCACTAAACAACCCAGATGAGATCTACTTTGTGGAGGAAGCAGTCTGGTATTGGAAGGCCGCAGGTGTGCGGGGTACGCGGTGGTGACAATGGAAGTAATAGTCGAAGCTCAGCCACTGCCCTCGGGCACTTCCACACAAAAGGCGGAACTCATTGCCCTCACCCGTGCTCTAAACCTTGAGACAAACCTTCATGTAAACATATACACAGATTACCGATATGCCTTTGCCACTCTCCATGCCCATGGTGCTCTATACAAGGAAAGGGGGTTGATCACTGCAGCTGGATCCAAAATTAAGAATGGTCCCCAAGTAGTGGCCCTGTTAGAAGCAGTCTGGTATCCCAAAGCTGTAGCAGTCATGCACTGTAAAGGCCATCAGAAGGGGAACGACGGGATAGCCAAGGGCAATAGACGGGCTGATGCAGAAGCCCAGCGGGTCGCGATTGCCTCTTTGTCCCAGCCCTACTCTGAGAGCTCCGAAGATTTGCAAGTCCCCCTGTTCCCGGTCCCGTTAAGCCAATGGGCCAAAAGATACACTACACGGGAAATGGATTTCTTCTGTCAGGAGGAGGGTGGGGTATTACACTCCGATGGTTGGATAAGATTACCTGGAAAGGGAACAGCCCCAGTGATAGTCATCCCAGACAGCCTTGCCCCAGCTTTCCTGTCATCCTTCCATCAGACTACTCACTTTGGCAAGACAGCCATGGAAACTACTCTCCACCCATATTTCTTTATTTCCTGCTTATCTTCCCTGGCAGCCGTGGATCAGGAACTGGTTAAAAGATAGAAAGCAGAGGGTAGGGCTAAATGGCCAATTTTCCCAATGGAGAAAGGTGAATAGAGGTGTACCCCAGGGATCTGTGCTGGGTCCGCTGCTTTTTGACATATTCATAAATGACCTGGAAAGTGGAATAACGAGTGAGGATATCAAATTTGCAGATGACACAAAACTATTTTAAGTTGTTAAAACCCAAGAGGATTGTGAAAAATTGCAAGAGGATCTTGATAAATTGGAAGACACGGCATCAAAATGGCAGATGAAATTTAATGTGGACAAGTGCAAGGTTATGCACCTAGGGAAGAACAACCCAAACTATGGTTACACGATGCAAGGTTCCACATTAGGAACCACCACCCAGGAAAACGATTTAGGCGTCATTGTGGATACCATGTTAAAACCCTCGGCCCAGTGTGCAGCGGCGGCCAAGAGAGCAAATAGAATGCTAGGTATGATAAGGAAAGGAATGGAAAATAAAACAAAAGATATTATAATGCCTCTATATCGTTCCATGGTGAGACCGCACCTTGAATATTGTGTGCAGTTCTGGTGGCCGTATCTTAAAAAGGATATAGCGATTTTAGAAAAGGTTCAGAGAAGAGTCACCAAAATGGTAAAGGGGATGGAAGGATACTCCTATGAAGAAAGGCTAAAAAGGTTAGGGCTCTTTAACCTGGAAAAGAGACGGCTGAGGGATATATGATAGAAGTCTATAAATTAATGAACGGAGTGGAACGGGTAAAGCACAGTTACTTACCTGTAACAGGTGATCTCTGGGAACAGCAGGAATAAGTCTTCACATATGGGTACTGTAATGGGTCTGCGTGTTATTGGTCACTCCAGGCCAGGAAATCCCAAACCCTCATCTGCGGTGTGCTGCTCCGGCTGGCTGGAATCCAGGGGAATAAAACTCACAGACCAGACAGAAGGACAGTATGCAAGTTTATTCCAAAGGGTGGAGGGATTGTCCGTATTTTATACATTCTTAGAAACATAGTCATACGTCATCCACCCATCTTCTGGGGCCTGCTATAGTTTATCAGTAACTAATGCAAAAACAAGTCATCCTTGAGTAGAACAATCAGTTTAGCTTACACAGCACATTCCTTTTTCCAACCCACCAGAATGTACAAAGGGCACATGTAAGATTCTGATTTCTCTTGTGCAGGCCTCCTGTATATGCACTTAAACTAAGCATTATTATTACAAAGGGCACATATATAGGATTCTGATTTCCCTAACAGGTACGTCGGTACCGACGGAGCCTGCGCGGGAACGCTCCCCAGCGTCCAATCAGAAAGCTTTTGGGAGCATCCCTCAGCGCCTGCGTGCTGTCTTCCCGCCTTTCCAACTCTCTCTCCTCAGTTGAGTTTTATAGCTGAGACAAAGAGAGAGAGGAAAGATAGATAGAGAGATACAACTCCTAGGGGAGGTGGGTGGGTTGTGAAGACTTATTCCTGCTGTTCCCAGAGATCACCTGTTACAGGTAAGTAACTGTGCTATCTCCAAGAACAAGCAGGAATGAGTCTTCACATATGGGGACTCCCAAGCTAAGATGCCTGGAGCCCTACATGTTGGAGATTGAACATGTTACATCTTATATGGCCAGGCATCACGAGGATGGAAGGTAGGAGTTGAAAAGAGAGGAGCTGTAGGAAACAGCTGACCCAAGATAGGACTACAGGCAAGGAGTCCTGGTATGTATGATAATCATCAAGAAATATAACAAAATGAACAATCACAATATGGACCTCACCTACTGAATTGCAGGAAGTAGAGAGTCTGACGGAAACTACTGGGGATCCAGTAGAGGAATCTTCAAGGTGACCTCACTCGAGCGAAGGTGAAGGTCAAAAACTGGAAGTGACAGGTGACCCCAGGATTGAACTGGGGTAGTACAAAAACGGTAGGTCTTTAGTGGGAAGCTTTATGGAAAAAGCTGAAAACTCTTTTGGCTACAGAGTGAATCATAGTTAGGAGCAAAAGAGGAAGACTGACCGATTTGGACAACTGGCCTAGTTCTTGAGGGAAGGAGGAGTATGGGAGAAACCCCGTATGCCTAAGAAAGGACAGATGTCTGAGGAGTTTAAAATCTCAGATCTACTGAAGATCCACCATGTCTTTCCTAACTGATGAGAGGTAGAAAGATATTGGAGTATGGAGCTTCAGGGATACCTGAACCTAGGGTTATGGTACGAGCTGTCAGCACCACAGCAGTGGTCGTGTGCATAATAGTCTAACATACGGTGGAATAGAATGAACATGTGCAAACCCACTGTCTGGAACATACAGGAAGGAAAAAACCCTTAATGAGCACAGACAGTTAGAAAGATAAGTATGTGAATACATAATTACCTATAAGGAAGTATCTCAACAGATACAACACATATTTATGTATGTATGTATATATATATATATATATATATATATTATATATATATATATATATATATATATATATATATGTGTGTGTGTGTGTGAAGATATATACATGCATATGTTTATGGCGAGATCCAGGGGGCATAACATATGCACACAGACATATGTATATAAAGAATGTATATAGACACATGTACATATATGAAAATATAGGTCGAAAGATAAATGTCTGTAATTAAGCAGAGATATGTCTATAGGGACCTTCACATGGGAGATGTGAAGAGGAAGAGTAAATTAGACTTACCTGCTAATTGTTGTTCCTTAAGGAACTCTAGTCCAGTCCCGGAACCATAGAGTTGTCAACCTCCACCAGCAGCTTTGGAGACTGAAAGATGTCATCGTTCTGATGTCACTGGTACAAATAGGCAAGATCCGCCCCCTTTCACCAGCACCTATTGACAAAGCAGACTGAGCAGAGCAACAAATAAGTAGGTAATTGGAAATATGGAAACAGACAGGAGAGCAGTGAAAAAACAAGAACCTGCACTGCCCCGCCAAAACATGTTGCACACATGATCTGCGAACACGCAGAATAGAAAAAATACCGCCCAAAAAAACGCGGTCCCACTGCACTCTAGCGCCCAGCCGGGCCTGCTGTGGAAACAAAACCAGAGCCCCCCCTGAGCGCTATTTCCATCTCATCTTCTCACTGTGGACAATCTGGTTGAAAAGATGCTACAAATTTCACCTCACCTGTGCACCTCCTTGTTCTCCTCTCTCATGAAACTTCAGGCTGCCCGCCATTACCGGGAGGGATCCGGGACTAGACTAGAGTTCCTTAAGGAACAACAATTAGAAGGTAAGTCTAATTTACTCTTCCTTTGCGTCCCTCTAGTCCAGTCCCGGAACCATAAAGGATGTAACAGAGCAGTGAATATCAACGGGAGGGACCGGAAAGCCCAGCCTGAAGAACCGCTGAACCAAAACGGCCATCACTCCGCGCCTGCACATCCAGGCGATAGTGCCGGGCAAACGAATGCAACGAGGACCAAGTCGCCGCTCTACAAATATCCGCAACCGGTACTAAACTGACTTCCGCCCAAGACGCCGCCTGCGCTCTAGTGGAATGCGCCCGCAGGCCCACCGGAACCTCTTTGCCCTTTAGCAGGTAGGCCGAAGCAATAGCCTCTTTCAGCCATCTAGAAATAGAGGACTTCGCCGCCGCCTCCCCTTTCCGCGGACCCCCAAAGGCGACAAAGAGTCTGTCGGACTTACGGAAAGAAGCGGTCTTACGGAGATACTTCTTGAGCGCTCGCCGCACATCCAACCGATGCAAACGGCCACCCAACTGAGCTATCTGCTCCGTGGAAAACACCGGCAGCGACACAACCTGATTCACATGAAAATCCGAGACTACTTTTGGCAAAAAGACTGGAACCGTACGCAAAACCACCCTGTCACCCGAAAAGGACAAGAAGGGTTCCTGACATGACAACGCCTGCAACTCAGAAATCCTTCTGGCAGAACAAATAGCTACCAGGAAAACGGTCTTCAGGGTCAAGTCCTTCAGCGAAGCCCTACCTAAGGGCTCGAACGGTTCCCCAAACAAGGCTTCCAATACAACATTGAGGTCCCACGAAGGGATAACCGGCCGCCTTGGTGGCCTTAGCAACAGCACCGCTCGCAGGAAACGCCGAATATCACTATGCGCCGCGATCACCTGACCCTGAACCTTTCCTCGATAACAGGAAAGAGCCGCCAGCTGTACACGTAAGGAACTGGCCGCGAGCCCCTTCTCCACCCCAGCCTGCAAAAAGGACAGGATATGAGGGACAGAGGCTTTCAATGGAGAGATAGCCCGCTTGGAACACCAAGCTTCAAAGACACGCCAGCGACGTAGACGGCCTGCGCGCACTTAGAAGGGTAGAGATGACTGCCGCCGAATATCCCCTGGCCGTCAACCGCGCCCGCTCAATAGCCAAGCCATAAGCGAGAATCGACCCACCTGCGGCATTCTTAGCGACCCCTGTAACAGATCCTCTCGAAGCGGAAGCCGCAGCGGAGCGTCCGCCAACAGTCGAACCAAATCCGCATACCACGGTCTACTTGGCCAATCCGGCGCCACCAGCACCACCAGGCCCCGATGTCGTTCTATGCGCTGGACCACCCTGCCATGAGTGCCCAGGGAGGAAACACATAAAGTAGACCCTCTACCGGCCAACGCTGTGCCAAGGCATCCAGGCCTTCCGACATCCACTCTCTCCGTCTGCTGAAGAAACGCTCCACCTTCGCAGACTCCAAGGTTGCCATGAGATCCATCACCGGGACCCCCCAACGGCCCACAATCAGCGCGAAGACTTCCGGGTGCAGAGCCCACTCCCCCGGGTCCACCCTGCGGCAGCTGAGAAAATCCGCCTCGACATTGTCTACGCCGGCGACATGCTGGGCCGACAGCGCCTGGAAGTTCTGCTCCGCCCAGGCCAACAGCACCCTGGCCTCCTCCTCCAGAGACGCACTCCCCGTGCCGCCCTGCGATTTATATAGGCAACCGTCATCGCGTTGTCGGACAGCACGCGAACCGCCTCTTGACGTAATACCTCCTGGAACTCCAGAAGAGCCCGATACACCGCACGCATCTCCAACCTGTTGATGGACCACTGTCGCTCCTCCAGCGACCAAGTCCCTTGGGCAAATGACCCGTCGAGATGCGCCCCCCATCCTGCCAGACTTGCATCGGTCGTGACCAGCCGCCAGGACGGAGGCTCCAGAGGCACTCCTTTCACCAGACTGTCTGGCCGCAACCACCAGAGAAGGTCCCGCCGCACCTCTGGCGGACACGGCAGACGTTGCGACAGCGCATCCCGTTGATGAGACCAACGCCGGAGGAGAGCACTCTGCAACGACCGCATATGCGCCCTGGCCCACAGCACCAAGTCGATCGCAGCCGCCATGGTTCCCAGTAACTGTAAATACTGCCAGGCTGTCGGCGCCTTGCGCCCCAGAAACCGTTGCACGAGCTCCCTCAAAGCCTGTGCTCTTTTGCTGGGGAAGAAACACCACTCCCTGCTGTGTTTCGAAGCGCGCTCCCAAGTACTCCAGCGTCTGGGAGGGGGTTAGCCTGCTCTTCACCACGTTGACCACCCAACCGAGGCTTTCCAACAAAGCGACCACCCGAGCGGTGGCTGCCGAGCTCTCCTCCCTCGACTTCGCCCAAATCAACCAATCGTCCAAGTAAGGATGCACCAGTATGCCCTCCTTGCGAAGTGCGGCCGCCACCACTACCATCACCTTGGTGAACGTCCGTGGAGCCGTCGCCAGACCGAAAGGCAATGCCTGGAATTGAAAATGCCCCATCGGCACCGCAAAACGCAGGAATCTTTGATGTTCTTGCCGGACGGGGATATGCAGACAAGCTTCCGTAAGATCCAACGAAGTCAGAAATTCCCCGAACCGAACTGCCGCAATGACGGAACGCAAAGTTTCCATTCGAAAGTGGGTCACGTGGAGACAACGATTTACGCGCTTGAGGTCCAGAATCGGCCGAAAGGTACCCTCCTTTTTGGGAACCACGAAATAGATGGAGTATCGACCTGAACCGCACTGTTCCTCCGGAACGGGCACTACTGCTCCGAGTTGCTGCAGATGCCGCAGCGTGACGGCTACCGCCCGGAGCTTCCGAGGCGCTCTGCACTGGGAAAGAACAAAGGAATCTAAGACAGGACGCTGGAACTCCAGAGCATAGCCGTCCCGAATAACTTCCAGCACCCACTGGTCCGAAGTGATCTGGACCCAGGCAGGGTAGAACTCCCGCAACCTTCCTCCCACGGGAACCTCCGCCACCTGGGTCCGCCTTATCTCATTGCGGCTTCTTGGTACCCGAGGACTGAAAGGAGCCAAAACCTCTGCCCGCCCCTTTGAATACCCGAAAGGGCTGGCCACGAACTGGAAACCTGCCCCTCTGCGATTGATTAAACCGAGAGGACCGAAACCTACGAAAATCCCTCGGGAGGCCCCTGGACCCCGAAGCCCCACGACCCTGCTTCGGCTTATCCTCCGGGAGGCGACCCCCCTTGGACTCCCCGAGGTCCTTAACCAACTTCTCCAAATCTTCCCTAAAGAGTAGTTTCCCCCTAAATGGGAGCTTACTGAGCCTTGCTTTGGAAGAGCCATCTGCCGACCAGTTACACAGCCACAGATATCGGCGAGCCACCACCACCGAGACCATGCTTTTGACCAGACCGCGGATTAAATCGTAGTGAATATCGGACAAGTAGGCCGTGCCCAACTCCAGCCGAGCAACATCCTCCGTCTGTTCCTCCAAGAGGGTTCCCTGAAGTCGCTGAGACCACCTTAAACAGCCTCGAGCCACCCACGCCCCCGCTATGGAGGCCTGCAGAGATAGGGCACACATATCAAACACCTGCTTCAGCAAGGTATCCAACTTCCTGTCCTGCGCTTCTTTCAACGCCGCGGCTCCTTCAACCGGAATGGTGGTCTTTTTGGTGACCGCCGACACTGCCGCATCCACCCTGGTCGAACGAAAAATCTCCCTATCCTGTTCGGACAGCGGGTATAACCGGGCCAAAGCCCTGGTCCCCCGCAACACCGATTCTGGCGAGTCCCATTCTTCCTGAATCATATTGCGAAAGACCCTATGCACAGGGAATACCCTCTGTGAGGTTCTCACGGCCTGCAAAAGCGGATCCTCCAACGCCTCCTCCAAGGAGGTGGACCCCGCGGGCATGTTCAAAGTCTTCAGTGTTTCAGCAATCAATGCTGGCAGTTCCTCCCTCCGAAACACGTGGACCAATCTGCTTTGCTGATCCGCGTCCAGCAATTCACCTTCCTCTAACTCGTCTTCCGAGGCGTCGTCCGCCTCCAAGTCCCGGGTTCCCTCCTCCTCATCCAACCCAGCATCCGAGGTGGGGCCCAGACTCTCTCTACGTCTCTTAGGCGGAGGAATCTCCCCTTCCTGAAGACCCCCCGACCCTGTTCTTTTGCTGCCGGTGGGGCTCTGAGACCGAGCTCCCAACCCTGGCTGCAGCAAGGCAAAGGCCTTCTGCATTAGCGCGAAGAAATCTGAAGGAATCCCAGCCACTCCGGTCCCCTGGGACTCCTCCCCTGACAAAGGAGCGCTCCAAGCCGCGGACGGACCTGCTACCGGCTCCGAAGCCTCCAAGGAGGGAGGCCCTGATCCCCTGACGTCGAAGGAAGCCTCCGGCTGATCACTCGAGCCTTCCCCCAAGGATTTCTCCATGCCCACTGCCTCTAAGGAGCAGGCCTTGCAGACACCAGCTTCCAATAGCTCACCGTGCCTCACCCCACAAACAAGGCAGCGGGGCTTAGCAGGCATGCTTGTTAGCGCTGTGGTCCAGGAAACCAAGCCTGATAGGGGTCTCTCTGAATGCCCTATGTGCTATTCTATGTTCTCTGAAAAATTTATATATTTCTTTTCTTTTTACTGAATCTCACCAAGGCAGCCCCAACTAGCTGTCCCCTGGCAGTCCGAATTAAAAACGAAGCTCCCAAGCCGTGGAAAAGGCAAAAGAAACTGGCGCTGAAAAAACGGCACTCAAAATGGCCGCTGCAACGTTCACGCCGCCAAAAATCACGCGATCAGACTCCCAGCTAAACTCCGGAGCTGCCGAAACCCCCCTTAGCCTAAAAACCTCTCCCCCAGCGATCCCCGAAGTTCGGGGGTACTCACCACGCTTCTGAGAGGAGAGGAAGGAAGGGCAGCGCTAGGCACCTCTGGAGCACAGCCTTTTGCACGGCATCAGCCTTTCTGCTGACAGTCACTTCTGCCTTCTACCTGCTCCTCACCCTTCCAAATCGGGTTCGGGAGCAGGGAGGCTATTTCACCCTCCTGTGCTCGTTTTAACGCTGGGGCACTCTGAGACCTCATTAGGGAGGGGAAAGGGAGGGAGGGAGGGAGAGGGAGTTTGGCAAGAGATGAGACAAAAAACGCCCACAGCAGCACAGGATCTCTGTATCAGCAGCAGAGGTACACCTAAGGACAAAAAACAAAGGAAAAAACTCAAAAAACCAACCCAACCAGGGGCTAACTAAAACAATTAAACTCTGCTTAATTGCTCCTCCTGAGCCCAGTCCCGGGCTCAGAACCTCCAAGTTGCTTGGAGACTGAAAGTACTGGTGAAAGGGGGCAGATCTTGCATATTTGTACCAGTGACATCAGAACGATGACATCTTTCAGTCTCCAAAGCTGCTGGTGGAGGTTGACAACTCTATGGTTCCGGGACTGGACTAGAGGGACGCAAAGGAACGATTCATCTAATAACAAGAAGGTGGAACCTACTTGAGAAGATATAGAGAATCTATTCCCTCTGGTTAAGATGGAGCAGGAGTGCTATCCAGTAAAATAACCAGGATGGTTGTGTGGGAAAAAAAAAAAAACAGAGGATAATATCAGTCTGTAAGCAGCAAGTCCTGAGTCCGGTAGAACTCTAACATGGTGAATGGACAGAAAACGCAGAGGATGAGATACCAGGTTGACCCACTTGAGGGACAAGGGGGGGTATCATGCGTTGTTTAATTAAATATGTGCTGTCCATAAAGGATTAGGATACCATGAGGACAAGCTACAAGGAAAAAGAGCATATTTCCTGTAGGAAATGGGTAACTCTTTAGACTGTCACATAGAGAAGGCTTATGTCCTTTATTAAAAGGAAATAGAAGGGTGTAAGAACCCTTACAGTCATGAGGAATGACTGAGGAAGCCTTTTTCAACCATATAGGATAGTAATTAGAGAAAAAATCCCCATGCTCTCTAGCAAGGGCCCATAGTGGAAAGCTTCTCAGTAGGATTGCAGAGAGCATTATGCAGGAGAATTGGGAAATAAAACTGGCTGTTGGAGAAAACCAGCTGCCACTTCAGTTATGCTGCCAACTCCAGGGATTTGGAGATGGCAGAAAAGAAGCGATAAGGATTATCCAAGACAGAAGAGCACTATCTTGGAAGCACTATTAAGGCCAGAGAAAAAGTAGTGGAAGACAAGACTGGAACCTGTAGAAAAGTACCAGTAGTCCAATCACTGGAACTCCTGCATGGGCAGCTGCTGAATATAACAGCAGAGAGAATCCTTCTGTTTTTAACAGAGAGAACAGACAGAACAAGAGGAGAAAATCCTGATCATGTCTAATGAGCTGCCCAAATGAAGCAAGGAGGTTACTCCAGAGAAAACTCTACACTAGAAAGGACAGGAAGACTAGAAAGGCTAAGAAAGCCTTCCAGTGCTATGGTACCACTCTTACAGGGGAAGCCCTGGAAAAGAGGGTAAAGAAAATAGGAGCTGAAGGGAGACTTGCCATATGGTAAGTCTGCAGTAGGAAAAAATTCATGGTGGTACAGGAAAAAACTATCATGAGATAGTTGGCAAACCTCTCTTCATGGTAGGAAGAGGAGGAAAACCCTGTGACCCATAGACATGAATCTCCTGACAGCTCAGCCTACCTAAGGGCAAGTGGATGTCCTGGAAAACAGGAATCCATGTGTAGAGTTTTAAATGAAAAAACAGTGAAAAAACTTCTGCTGAGAAGAAGTGAACTGCAGGTTATAAAGAGATTAATTAGAACCCCATTGAGGGTTAATTGTCCTGGCTTGAGTTTGGATTCTTCAGAGCGAGGTTTCCCTTGTTTGGGAACATCTGTATGATGGGCAGGAGAAGAATAAAACCTTCTTCTTTTAGGGAAAGAAGGTTTGGTAGGGCATTTCCTACCTACTGGGGAAGGAGAAGGCTTAGGATAGCCCTCAGAAACAGGGAAGTCAGTGGAGCAATGAGCAACCTGACGTAAAGACTCCTTATTGAAGAGATTTTCTCCAGTACAAGGAGTATTACCCAGTCTTTGTTGTGCCCACCTGTTCAAGTCTGAAGCTTGGAGCCAGGCTCTACGTCGTGCTCCTATGGCTATAGCAGAGGTTCTGCTAACAGACTCAAAAGAGTCTAGGGAAGCACGAGAAAGAAACCAAGAGATATCTTGGCTATGACTAAGAAGTAAGGAATAGTCTGCAGCCTTGGGCTCTGATAGAAAAGGAGTCAAAAGAGATAATTTCTTTGTGATCTCCTGAAGGGATAGACTCATATAAAAAATATATGAGAGAATCCTTGTTGCCAGCATAGATGTTTGGAAGGTTTGACGTCCAAAAGCATCCAGTGTTCTAGATTCACAACCTGGCGGGTAAGAAAAATGCTTCTTCTTTCTTTTTACTTTCCTCATTGCTGATTCCACTACAATGGAATGATGGGGAAGTTGAGTCTTTTGAAAGCCTGGAGAGGGGGGCACCTGATACAGAAGATCAGTTGCTGTAGAAGGTGAGGAAACCCTTAAAGCTGTTTCCCATATTCTCAGAAGAAGATCCTGCAAAGAATGATGTAAAGGAAGCATTATATTTTCCTTTTCCCCAGAAGAACCTTGTGTAGGATCATAGCCAGGGATAGGAATAGCAAGGAATGTTGCCATGTCAAGGAGAAATTTCTGAAAAGAAGGATCTCCAATGGGAACCATCCCTGGACATGCTAAAGTTGAAGAACTAGCCTGGGCACCGGAGGATGTATTTGTCCGGTGCAGAAAAGGATCCCTAATGGATGGATATTGGTACTGGCGGTTATGACCTGAGACAGTCAGTAGTGCATCGTCCATGCCAGGTATCAACTCCAAACTAGGTATAGAAAGGAGCGATCCTGGTGAAAAAGGCACGGAAGGAGCTGGTCCCGATGTTACTGCAGGTACCGGCATCGATACCGATACCGGTAACTGTGCTGGAATCGAAGGCGATACCGACATCGAAACAGTCATCAGAGGCTGCTCAAGCGGTACCGAGGTAACCAAAAACCCTTGGTGAGTATCCTCGGTACCGCGCATCCGGAATCGGTAAGCGTCGGTACCCAGTTTTCCAGACTAGATATCGATTCCAGACTCAGCATCGAAGGAAGCGAGTCTATCGATGCATGTCTAGAGGGTACCGACGTCGGTGGTCGTATCGGCGATGCTGCCAATACTGGAAAGTCAATCTGGGACGTATCGATCGGTCCCAAAGGTACCGAGAACGCCAGATGACGATCCCTGGTGAGGAGTGAATCGCTCAACACCAGTGCCGATGCCGGGGTATTGGTACCGCTCGAAGCGGATGCCACCACCAAGCATGGCTCAAGTATGTTCTGTGAGGGGTGAGCCCCAGGAACAACCTGAAACCCCTGAAAGGCTTTGGAGACCGAAGACTCCCGCCAGGGTTTTGAAGCCAATAGGGTCTTGAGGGCAAGGTCGGAGCCGTCATCATGCTTGGCATGAGACCTACCACTCAAGGATTGGCTAGTCTTAATAGACTGTTTGTGGGTTACCTGATCCTGTAGAGAAGAAATAGTCGGTGCCCTGACACTGGAAGGGAACTCGGTATCGAGGGGAACTCGAAATGGAAAATCTCTTCTCAGAAAATTGTAGTCTAATGGCTCCGGAGGAAAAGGGTCAGGACCCAAACAGGTTAGACACCAGTTATTGGCGTCTAAAAAGAAAACTGTATTTCCACAGTTAAGGCACTTCTTAGGAGAAGAAGGCTCCATAATGGAGAGGTCTTACAGGCCCAAAAATTTAAGACAGAAACTGAGGGGACAAAACTCCCAGAGTTTGAGAAAAAGAAAGAAAAAACCCACCGGCGGTACCGGTGGAGGCGGGAAAACAGCCGCAACCACAAGAAAACAAGAATTAAAGAAAAAATTTTCTGCGGTGACAGGACGACGTCCTGCCGGCTCCGCGGAAAATCGAAAACTGAGGAGAGACAGTTGGAAAGGCGGGAAGACAGCACGCAGGCGCTGAGGGATGCTCCCAAAAGCTTTCTGATTGGACGCTGGGGAGCGTTCCCGCGCAGGCTCCGTCGGTACCGACGTACCCATATGTGAAGACTCATTCCTGCTTGTTCCTGGAGATACGTAAATCGATTGTTTACGTTATCAGAATATAGAAAGACTAGGGGACATGCAATGAAGCTACAGGGTAAACTATTTAAGACTAATAAAAGAAAATATTTTTTCACTCAACGTGTAATCAAACTCTGGAATTTGTTACCGGAGGAAGTAGTAAAGGCTGTTAGTGTAGCTGGGTTTAAAAAAGGTTTGGACAAGTTCCTGGAGGAAAGGTCCATAAACCATTATTAAGAAGTGACCGAAGATATCAATGCTTGACCCAGTACAAGCATTGCAGAACCTGTGTCTTTTGGGGAAACTGCTAGGTACATAGGACCTAGATTGGCCACTGTTGGAAACAGAATACTGGGCTTGATGGACCTTGGTCTGACCCAGTATGGCATATCTTATGTTCTTATGTACCATGTGTGCTAAGAACAATGCTCGTCAGGGTCCTTGCCAACCCCCAGGAGTGCAGTCCTATGGGGTCACCCCCATGGGAAATATCCAAGTTGATTTTACAGAAAAGCCCCGAGCAAATGGATACCGATATCTGTTAGTTCTGGTTTGTACATTCACGGGGTGGGTGGAGGCCTTCCCAGTCCGTACAGAAAAAGCCAGAAGTGACAAAGGTGCTACTGCATGAAATCATCCCCCGTTTTGGGCTTCCAGTAGTAGTGGGATCAGATAACGGACCTGCATTTGTGATCCAGATAGTACAACAGATAGCCAAAGCCTTGCAGATTGATTGGAAGCTACATACAGCTTACCATCCGCAGAGTTCAGGGAAGGTGGAATGTACGAACCGTACCATTAAAATGGATTTGGCAAAGCTGTGTCAGGAAACCTCCTTGAAGTGGCCCCAATGGCTCCCCATAACCCTGCTTCGTATACGCTCTGCCCCACGAAAGGGTATTGGTGTTTCCCCTTTTGAAGCTGTGTATGGCCGCTCTGCACCCCTCATACAGGGCGTCCATGGAGACTTGATTCAGACAGGTTCAGAAATAACCCGACAGGAACTGTTGGCTCTCAGTTCTGTTTTGCAGGAATTGCACCAGTGGGTTCAGGAGCGGCTCCCCATCAACCTGACGGAACCACTCCATACACATCAACCTGGTTCGCGAGTGTGGGTCAAGGAGTGGAAGAGGGATCCGCTGACCCCCCAGTGGTGAGGCCCGTATACCGTTCTGCTGGCTACCCCGACAGCTATCAAGGTGGCTGAGATTGCTCCGTGGATTCATCACACCCGTGTCAAGGCCGCAGCGCCAGAACCCGTTCCAGCCTGGACTTCTGTCACGGTTCCAAACCAGCTTCTGCGTTTGACACTAAAAAGAGATACTTCTGCCTAGAGACGGCTAACGTATCTGGACTGCTTAAGAGACGAACCCACCCCAGAATGCATAGAAGTGCCATATTTTTACTGCTATTCTTGATGTGGGCCTGTTTCCAGCCCACGGGGACTACTAACATAGCAATATTACTTGCCCGAACTGCCTTAAACATGACAGACTTTTGCATACATAACTCTCTACAAACTGGGGTTTTTCTATCAACCTGTCTCATTGCTGTACCCTCCAGTATATGTGAACTGCTGAGTTTTACCATATAGCGTAGTTACTCACCTGTAACAGGTGTTCTCCAGGAGCAGCAGGAATCAGTCCTCACATATGGGTGACGTCGGCGCCGACGGAGCCCTCGCGGAGCAATTTTCCCCAGCTTTCAAAGAAAGCCTTTGGGAATTGCAGCGCGCATGCGCGGTCGCCTTCCCGCCCAAGGGTGCCATCTTAGCCAGTCAGATGACATAGCTAAAAAAGACAGCATAAAAATTTGCAAAAAAACTTAAGCAGATGATTGCAACTCCAAGGGGAGGAGGGAGGGTTGTGAGGACTGATTCCTGCTGCTCCTGGAGAACACCTGTTACAGGTGAGTAACTACGCTTTCTCCAGGACCAAGCAGGAAGTCAGTCCTCACATATGGGACTCCCAAGCTTAAGGCTACCGGAGACCCTAAGCACAAAAATGAGCTCCCTCTAGCTCAGCAGCACAGAAGGAAGGAATCTTCGCTGAATTATTACCCACCGGTAGCCCACATCCGGGATGGAGGGTAGGAGTTGCTCAAACCTCAAAGAGATTACGGAGGAATGCCTGTCCGAAAGCACTGTCCCTGCGGAACTCCCTCTCGAGACAGTAATGGACCGCAAAAGTCTGGCTCGAAGACCAAGTAGCGGCCCGGCAGATGTCTGCCAGCGGAACAGAGCGGAGGTAAGCCACTGACGTAGCCTTTGCCCGAACACAATGAGCCGTGACTCGACCATCCAAGGAGAGTCCGGCTGCCCCATAAGCCCAAGTGATACAGTCCGCAACCCAGATGGACAGAGTACGCTTGGAGACCGGGAGTCCCAATTTATTGGGATCAAAAGACACAAAAAGCTGAGCAGCTTTACGGTGCTCCCGCGTACGGTCAAGGTAGAAGTTCAATGCTCTTCTACAGTCCAGGGTATGGAGGACCATTTCAGCTCGGCTGGAGTGTGGTCTGGGAAAGAAGGTCGGAAGTACCACCTCCTGATTGATGTGAAAAGGGGAGACCAATTTTGGAAGAAATTTTGGGTGAGTCCGTAGGACTACCCTATTTTTGTAGAACCGAGTGTAAGGGGGATCAGACACGAGGGGCCTGCAATTCACTTACACGTCTAGCGGAAGTGAGGGCTATCAAGAACAATGTTTTCCAAGAAAGAAAACGGAGAGAACAGGTAGCCATAGGTTCAAAAGGCGGACAGGTGATCCGCTGTAAAACCACATTCAGATCCCAGTCAGGTGCTGGCGGGCGCAGAGGTGGTTTAAGTAGAAGGAGACCTCGGAGACACCACGCAACGAGAGGGTCGCTGGAAAGAGGTCTGCCGTCCACCGGCACATGATGTGCTGAAAGAGCACTGAGGTGAACTTTGACGGAGTTGGACTTAAGTCCCAGATTAGAGAGGTATAGCAAGTACTGCAAGATCACCGACACCGGGCAGGAGAAGGGATCCTGAGACTGTTGGGTACACCAAACGGAAAAGCGACGCCATTTAAGGGCGTAGCATTTGCGGGTAGAAGGTCGCCGCGAAGCTAGGACGACCTCTTCCACCTCTGCCGGCAGGAGAAGGGGAGCAAGGACTAGCCTCTCAGCAGCCAGGCCATTAGATTGAGAGATCTGAGGTTGGGGTGTAGCAGAGACCCCTGATCCTGAGTGAGGAGATCCGGTTGAAACCCCAGAGGGAATGGATCCTCTACCGCTAATTGCAGCAGGAGTGGAAACCACGGCTGTCTGGGCCAGCGAGGGGCCACCAGGATCATGGAGGCTTTGTCTCGGAGAACCTTGAAAAGAGTTCGAGAGACTAGTGGGATGGGAGGAAACGCATACAGGAGGCTCTCCGACCATGAGAGTAGAAAAGCGTCTGCCGCAACTCGAAGGGGATGTGGCTGACGAGAGCAGAAGCGAGGAAGTTGCCGGTTGAGAGGACTGGCAAAGAGATCCATCGTGGGGAGGCCCCACTTTAGAAAGAGCTTCTGAACTACCAAGGGATCCAGGCGCCACTCGTGCGGCTGGAGGATCCTGCTGAGTTTGTCCGCCAGGCAATTTTCTTGGCCTGGGAGATAAACTGCCTTGAGAAGAACGCCGTGACTGACGGCCCAAGAGCAGAGCTTCTGTGCTTCCCGACAGAGAAGGAAGGAGCCCGTGCCCCCCTGCTTGTTCACGTAGAACATGGCAACTTGATTGTCCGTCTGGACAAGGACGGACTGGTGAGAGGTCAGGTGGGAGAAAGCCTTGAGAGCCAGGCGGATCGCTCTGAGCTCCAGGAAGTTGATCTGCTGAGCAGACTCCCACGTGGTCCAGAGGCCCTGAGTACGTGCCCCTTGGCAATGTGCTCCCCAACCCAGGAGGGACGCATCTGTCGTCAGCACCTGGGCCGGCTGAGGTGACTGAAAAGGCATGCCGAGTACCAGGTTCGGCCGATGAAGCCACCACCGGAGAGACGAGGCCAGCGGCTCGGAGACGCGCACTAGGTCTGCTAGGCCGCCTGTGGCTTGTTGCCACTGCTTGCGAAGGCACCATTGAGCAGGCCGCATATTCAGGCGGGCATTGGGGGTCACATGGACGGTGGAAGCCATATGGCCGAGCAGTCTCAGGAAGCGCCTGGCGGAGACCAGGGGCTGGCTGCGAAAACGGTCGGCTAGGGCCATGAGCCGTTGAGCCCTGTCGAGAGGCAGGAAAGCTCGTGCCTGAGGAGTGTGCAGTCTTGCGCCGATGAACTCGAGATCCTGTGAGGGGAGCAAAGTGGACTTTGCGAAGTTTATGACAAAGCCCAAGTACTGCAGAAGAGTCACCGTGCAGCGTGTGGCATTGGTGACCTCCGGAGCGGACGCTGCTCTGATGAGCCAGTCGTCGAGGTACGGAAAGACATAGACATAGAGGCCGTGAAGCCGGAGATGGGCCGCCACCACCGCGAGACATTTTGTGAAGACTCGCGGTGCGGAGGACAGGCCAAAGGGCAGTACTCTGTACTGGTAATGATTTCCTGCCACCACAAACCTTAGGTATTGGCGGTGGCTTGGGTGGATGAGGATGTGCGTGTAGGCATCCTTTAGATCCAAGGAGCATAGCCAATCTCCCTGCTGGAGGTAGGGCAGAAGGATTCCAAGGGTAAGCATTTTGAACTTTTCCCGCACGAGGAACCTGTTCAGGTTGCGCAAGTCCAGGATGGGTCTGAGGCCTCCTGTCCGTTTTGGTACTAGAAAATACCTGGAATAAAAGCCTTGACCTCTCAGGTGGTGGGGGGCACCGGTTCCACCGCCTGTTCCTGTAGAAGACCTGCTAACTCCTGAAGGAGTAAGTCCCTGTGCAGAGGGAGTCGTGGAGGTTCTCCCGGGAAATAGGAGGGAGGGACCTGGTGGAAGTGGAGAAGATAGCCTTCTCTTACGACTTGAAGCACCCAGGCATCTGAAGTGATGCTGGACCACCTGTGGGCGAAGTGAACCAGCCGGCCTCCGGTGCTGGGAGGAGCCAGCGGAGGGGGAGAGGCTATGCTGAAGGAGTCAAAAACCCCCACCCTGCTGAGCAGGGGCTGGTGGTGCAGGCTTGGGGGCTTGCTGCCTACGGGACCCGTTACCCCGTCCCTTGGCCTGCTGGCCCTGTTGGGGAGCTGCGGGGGCCTGATATTGGGGGTAGTGTTTATAGGCAGCTGCCTTTCTCGGGTAAAAAGGCTTCTTTCCCAAGCCCTTCTTTTTCTGGGAAGGGGCGGAGGTCTTCCTAGAAAGCCTAGTCCTGGTGAGAGTCTCAGTCTCAAGTTGTGCAGCCTTCTCGTCCATAGGTTTGCCAAAGAGGTTTTCACCTCGGCAGGGGACATCGACCAACTTGTCCTGCACCCAGGGCTCAAGGTCAGACGACTGAAGCCAAGCCTGTCGGCGGGCACCGATGCCGGCTGCGGCCACTCGAGCCGATGCTTCAAAGCCATCATAGGCTGCTCGGGATATGAATTTTGAGCATTCCCGAATGCCAGTGGACAAGGCTAGGAACCTCCGCAAAGGTTCCTCGGACAACCCAGCGGAGAATCCGGCTAGCTCTTTAGCCAGGTCTCGGAGATACATGCCCATGTATAGCTGGTAGGTCTGGACACGACACGCAAGCATAGAGCCCTGGAAACACTTCTTACCAAGGCCATCCAGGTTACGGGCCTCCCTGCCAGGAGGCACCGAGAAGTGCATCTTCTGGCTCTTAAGACGATGCATGGCCAATTCCACTACCATGGAATGGTGTGGTAGCTGTGCTTTTTGGAAGCCAGGGCTCTTGCGGACTCGATAGATAGAATCGACCCGCTTGCTGAGGACCGGCGAGGAGGCCGGACTCTCCCAAATGCGGAAGAGTAGTCGTTCCAGCATGGGAGGAACCGGTACAGTAAAGTGTTCCCTGGCGGGAGAGTCATACTGGAGGGCGTCGAGCTCTTCGGCTCGAGGCTCCTCCTCAGGATCCGCAGGGAAGGCCAAAGCCTTGGCCATATCCCTGACCAAGTCCGAGAACCGGGCATCCTCCGGGGGGGACTGCTTCCGAGGTTCGGACTCAGGTGAGTTGGAGGGGACACACCGAGTCCGAAAAGAATCAGGTGACTCTTCCTCTTCAGACTCCCAGACCGACTCAGACGAGGAATCGGTGGGGTCGGCCCGGGCAGGCCGCGGCGTCGGCCGCCCCGATGCCGAGGGAGTCGGCGTCGGCGACCTCGGTCCCAAACGGGAGGCCGAGGGTGACCTCGACCGAGGATCGACTCGAGTTCGCATGGACTCGAGGATCGGCTCGGTCTCCGGGGTCGACTTAGACGTTGACGTCCCGGCGGTCGGGGCAGAGGCGCCAGCGAGGCTAGCGAGCAGTGCCCGCTGCTGGTCCATGAAGGCAGACAGTCTGCTCTCCAAGGCCGTCAACCTGAGTCCGACCTCAGGTGACCCAGCAGCCCCCGACTCGGGGCCCGACGTCGGCGGTCTCGGAGGCAAGTCCAGAAGGACCACAGGACTTACCCGAGCAGGCAGCTCCGACTCCATGCGAGGTCGCTTCGAGAGGTGCTCCTTCTCCAAGGACCCGGGACGGCTATCGGGGCTATGCGACCTGGCCCTCGCGGAGCCAGGAGCGTCCACCGACGACGCCCTCGCGGGTTTCACCTTCCGTCGATGGTCCCCGGAGGGAGAACCCCTGTCGGAGGAACTCCGGCGACGGTCCGAGCTGGAACCTCTGGACGCCGAGGCCTCCGACGAGGTCCGGGTACGGCTGGGGTCAGCGAAGATCCTATCCCGCTGATGCCGCCGACTTCTCAACGCTTTGGAGGACATTTTGCCACAGGCCCCACAGATCATTTCTTCATGATCCGGGCCCAGGCAGCGGAGGCAATTATCGTGTGTGTCAGTTAGTGACATATTTCGGTCACACTGACCACACCGCTTGAAACCACTGGCAGCCATCGGGGGAAAAAGGGCCCCTGCGAGGTCAAAGGACCGGGCTGCCAGTGAAAAAACCGAAAACGAAACTGACTAAATCAGAAAAAACCGAAAAGAAGAAGAGGACTCGTGACCGGCGTCGCGAGTCCGGGCGGGAAAAAGACCGGCGTCGAACCGATGAAAAAAGAGAAAATTACGAATAAAATCAACTTTTTCGCGGGGACACGACGGGTACGTCTGTAGGGCTCCGCGGAAAAAAGAAGACTGGCTAAGATGGCACCCTTGGGCGGGAAGGCGACCGCGCATGCGCGCTGCAATTCCCAAAGGCTTTCTTTGAAAGCTGGGGAAAATTGCTCCGCGAGGGCTCCGTCGGCGCCGACGTCACCCATATGTGAGGACTGACTTCCTGCTTGGTCCTGGAGAATTACTAGTCTGGACTGTAAACAACCTGACATGTCGTTTTCTACCCTCCTCTATAGCATTGGAGCCACCCAGCCTACCTCAGCTTTTAACAGAGTTCCTTTCTCCCTGCAGGTAGTCTCCACCCTTAATGCTACTGATTGTTTTATTTTTGTAAATACCAAGACAGGAGGGTTTAATGTGTCTAATATTGAATTATCATGCAACTCTGTTACAAGGGTATCTTATGTGTACTCAGAAATGTATCTACCCTTAGGCTGGTTTTTGATATGTGGGAAAATGACTTATACCTATGTTCCCATAAATGACACCGGTGGCCCATGCACCCTCGGCAGGTAATGACCGCTGCTTTCCTCCACAAGCCCAAACTAACTAAAGTCTGCCCCAGACCTCCCTGCTCTATCCCCATGCCCTCGACCTGTAACTCAAATGTAGAACCCTACAGTGATGAGACGGCCCTTGGGCTGTCGCTATCAATCGTTGCAACACCTGGGTTAGCCCTACACAACTCAATGGAGATAAGCAGACTTGCTTGTTTTCTAGCTAAATCCCCTAATCTGACCTCAACCATACTGGCCACCATGAATCATGAAATGTCCGGCTTACGCACAGCAATACTGCAGAATAGGATGACCACTGATTTCCTACTCTTACGCCTTAACCATGGCTGTGAAGAGTTCGAGGGTATGTGTTGTTTTAACATCACTGACGAAAGCGTGTCCATCAAACGCTCTATCCAAGACCTACGTAATTTAGCAAAACATATCACAGACCCCTCCATGGGACTGGGAACGGGATGGTTCGGGAGGTTGTTTGGTTGGCTGGGGGGCCTTAAAACCCTAGTTATAGGGGTCTACCTTCTCTTCCTGCTATGTGCTCTCTTACCATGCTGTATCCCTATCCTCCACTGCTTTCTCACCTCCACCCTCGACGCCTTGGTAGAATGCAAGGCGGCTGCCTCTGTCATGGCCCTAACCCCATATACCCCTCTGCGGCCTGCCCCTAGTAATACTGCCCTCTACCGCTCCTAGCGGTTGAAGTCATACTCGAAAAAGGGGGGAGTGAGGCAGCCGGAAAGGCAGCTGTGAGAGAAACCCCCCCCTCCCACCTTGGGCTGCAGCAAAACAACACTTACACATACCCTTTCTCGAAGAAAACCAGTAGACAAGAGCATACTAGTTTAGACAGGTCACTCGGGAATGCTTTAGGAGAGCCCACTGTCGTCCCCCCCCCCTTCAGGGGCTACTGATTGGTGAAGAAGAGATACCTGGGGCGAATGGGAAGGTAGCAAGGGGGTTTGAGAACGTACTGTATATAAGACAGTGTGGGACGTCATTTAGGGGCTCAGATCTTTTGTCCAGGGTGCCGGCTCTGTCTGAGTCCTGTGTACACAATAAAAGATCCTGTTTGCATTCTAGTCTGTCTGTGTGTTCCTTCCGAGGGTGTGGGAGACAGGGTTCCTGCTTCATTAGTTCTATTTGATTGACCTTAAGTGTCCTTGGTGGGGTGAATGAGTGATCTTTGAAAATGAATAGCACTTCCATTTTGTTATAGTTAATAGTAAGGCCTTGTTGGGATAGCCACAGGGCAACTGAATTAAAGCACTGTAAGATGGAAGTAAAGTTTGGGTCTCTGATTGAGAATGGTGTGCGTAAAACATTATAGGAGTGGAGGAGTAGCCTAATGGTTAAGAGCACTGGCTTGGGAACCCAGAGACCAGGGTTTGATTCCCACTAGCACTCCTTGTGGCCTTGGGCAAATCACTTAACCCTCCATTGCCTCAGAAAAATCCAAGTTATCAATATCCTGTTTAATGTACATTACTAAGTTTAAGTTACAATGGAAACCACTTTGATTGAAATGATAAAGTGGTATATAAAACCTGTTAAATAAATAAATAAAATCTTGCCCACATATAGCATAATTACTCCAATACATTGTGGAACCTGTGTCTTTTAGGGAAACTGCTAGGTACTTGTGACCTAGATTGGCCACTGTTGGAAATAGGATACTGGGCCTTGATGGATCTTGGTCTGACCCAGTATGGCATATCTTATGTTCTTATGATCTCCAGGAACAGCATATAGGTGATGTCAGTACCCACGAGGGAACACTCCCCAGCATCCAATAGGAAAGCTTTTGGGAGCATCCTTCTGCACCTGCGTGCTGCCTTCCCACTTTCCCAACTCTGCTTCCTCAGTTGAGTTTGTAGCTGAGAAAAAAGGAGAGTAAAGAAAACCTACAACTCCTAGGGGAGGAGGGCGGGTTGTGGGGACTAAATTCCTGCTGTTCCTGGAGATCACCTCTAACAGGTGAGTAACTACGTTATCTCCAGGAACAAGCAGGAATGCAGTCTTCACATATGGGACTCCCTAGCTCGAAGATGCCAGAGAAAATGACCTCAAAACCGGTGGAGGATTGCCTCAGGGTAGGCTTCAAGAGGTCATGAGTCCTCTAAGGATGTTCCGGGATGGAGGGTAGGAATTGCCCTTAAGTCTGAAAGAGGTGCAGGAGAAAAGCCTGACCAAACCTAGCATCCCAGCGAAAGTCCTTGTCCAGACAGTAATGGGCAGCAAAGGTATGGACTGAAGACCAAGTTGCTGCTTTACAAATTTCGTCAATGGCTACAGAGCGTAGATTCGCAATCAAGGCACGGACATTATGAGAAGTGACATGACCCTCTAAGGATAGACCTGTTTGATCATAAGCTAATGAGATGCAATCTGCTATCCATTTAGAGAGGGTACGTTTAGAAACTGGTAACCCCAAGTAACTAGGATAAAATGAAACTAACAGCTGTGAAGCTCTATGGTGAGAGCTGTGAAGCTCTCAAATTCTTTGAAGATAAAAAGCTAGGGCACGTTTGCAGTCTAGAGTATGGAGGGTAGACTCTGCTCTAGACGAATGCAGTCTAGGGAATAAACAGGAAGGTAAACTGACTGATTCAAGTGAAAAAGGGACAACACTTTTAGCATGAAATGTGGGCGAGCCCAAGGACAACTTTGTCATGGTGAAACCGGGTGTAAGGTGGGTCTGCCACCAAGGCCTCAAGTTCACTAATGAGTCTAGCTGAAGTGAGGGCAATGAGGAAAATGATCTTCCATGAAAGAAATGTTATTGAGGTCATAGCCAAAGGTTCAGAGGGGGGCTTGAGAAGCTGTGCTAGAACAACATCGAGAAGGGATTGATATCCTTCTGGAAGCACTAGGTAGAGAATCTACGCCACTTAAAAGCATATAAACGTCGGGTGGACAGCTTCTTGGAAGCTAAGAGAATGTTCCTAACCTCCTGGTTGACGGATAAGGTCTTGCAATGCTACGCTTTCAACAGCCAAGGTGTAAGATGCAGGGACTGTGGGTTGGGATGAAGTAGCGTCCCTCCCTTCCTCCTCTGGCGCCAAAAACTGCGATGTCGACCTGGAGGGCTTGGGCGACGGGGCAGGCCTGGCGCATTGTCTGCGGCTCCTCTCTCCACCGCTGGATCCTGCTGCCTTGCAGCTCCCGGCTCCGCTCCTCAACTGCTGTCCAGGCTTGGGAGCGGACTGACTGAACCAGAGCCTGCCACTTCTCCAACCTTGTTTAAGTAAGAGAGGAGAAAGGGGAGGGAGAGAAAGGGGAGGAAGAGTAAGAGGAGCCTCCAGGCTTTTCTCAGCCGCCCGTTGTAGGAAGGTTACAAAGAACCACCTAGCAAAGGTCCAAACAAAACAAATGAAAGAAAAGTAAACCAAATCCTAATATCTCTTAATTGTCTCTCCAGTGAGCCCGGAATTCTGACTCACTGCTCCTCCAGCTGCTTGGAGACTGAGCAGTGGGAGGTGCCAGCAATAGCAATACTAATATGAAAAGGTTATCAAAAAGATGACGTGCTCAGTCTCCAAGCTGCTAGAAGAGGTGCACAACCCAGAATTCCGGGACTAGACTGGAGGGACGATGAGGAACCACAATCCTTCTGGGGAAATGTTCTATGGACAGATGAAACAAAAACTTGAGCTCTTTGGCAATACAGACCAGCAATACATTTACAGATGAAGAAATGAAGCTTATAAGGGAAAAAACACACCCTTCCTACAATTAAATATGGTGGAGGTTCCATAACGTTGTGGGACTGTTTTGCTGCCTCAGGAACAGCAGGCCTGGAACATAGACAAAGAAGAAATGGTGCTGCATTTATAATAAAGAAGAAACTTGCAAGAACTGTAATGAAATACAATGCAGTCAGTGAACGCTTAATCTCTATTTGTCTACGAAGAATGCCTATCAACACAACTATAATTCAAGTATATGCCCCAACAACAGCTGCAGAAGAGGATGAAACTGAAGAGTTCTATGAACAAGTACAAGCTGAAATTGACAGAACATGCAAACAGGATATCCTGATAGTCATGGGTGACTGGGATGCAAAAGTTGGCAACAAAGAAGAAGGCAAAGTGGTTGGAAAATATGGACTTGGCAACAGAAAGGAAGCTGGAGAAAGACTGATAGAATTCTGCAAGACCAGTGATCTATTCATCTCAAACACCTTCACCCAGCAACACAAGCGGCGACTGTACACATAGACTTCACCCAATGGATTGTAAAAAAATCAAATTGAATATATCTGTGGAAATCAACGATGGAAAAGCTCTATAACATCAACAAAGACAAAACTTGGAGCTGACTGTGGTACAGATCACCAACTACTAGTATGCAAACTCAAGCTAAAGTTCAAAAAAAGCCAGCCACTCATGAATGTAGCAAAATATGACCTTGAGAATATACCACTGGAATTAAGAGACTGCCGGCAAAATCGATTTGCTGCTTTAGATACCAATCACAGAGCTCCAGAAGAGTTATGGAATGACATTAAGAAGGTTGTGTTGGAAGAAAGCGAGAAGTCTCTACAAAAAGGTGAAAAAGCAAAAATGGCCAAAATGGATGACGGAAGAAACTCTGAAAATTGCCCAGAAATGCAGAGAAGCTAAAACCAGAGGAGAAAGAAAGACAATCGCAGAACTTAACAGAGATGTCCAACGTGCAGCAAGACAGAACAAGGGAAAGTACTACAATGACCCATGCAAGGAAATAGAAGCAAAAACTATTAGAGGACGAAGATCAGCTTTCCTAAAGCTAAGAGAGTTAAAGAAAAAAAATTCCAGCCTCAAATTGCAATGTTACAGAATGCTCAAGGTTCTATGTTGAATGATGCTGAGAAAATAAAAAAAAGATGGGAAGAATATAGAGAGTTTTTATATGATAAAGATCAAGTGGACCAACAGACGTTTCAACTGAACCTTATGATCCGGAACCATTGGTGATGAAAGTCGTCGTCAAAGCAGCACTGAAAGCCTTATCAAAGAATAAAGCACCAGGAATTGATGGTATTCCCATAGACGTATTACAGCAATCTGATGCAGCTGTTACCATACTTACAAGGCTCTGCCAGGAAATATGGAAGACAACATCATGGCCAACTGACTGGAAAAGATCTGTGTTTATACCAATACTAAAGAAAGGTGATCCAACTGACTGTGGAAATTATCGAACAATCGCTCTGATCCCACATGCCAGCAAGATTCTACTGAATATTATTCAACAGAGACTACAACCATACCTGGAACAAGAACTACTTGAAGTGCAAACAGGGCTCAGGAAAGGGCGAAGAACAAGAGACATCATCGTGGATGTGAGATGGATCCTTGAAAAAGACTAAAGAATACCAAAATGATATCTATTTCTGCTTTATCGACTACAGCAAGGCTTTCGACTGTGTAAATCATGAGAAACTCTGGGCCACATTAAGTAGCATGGGTATACCAGAACACCTGATCGTTCTCTTGCACAATCTGTACACTGATCAAGAAGCAACAGTTTGAACGGAACAAGGAGAAACAGAATGGTTTAAAATAAGCAAAGGGGTACAACAACGCTGCATACTTTACCCCTACCTGTTTAATTTATATTCAGAACAAATCAGAGAAACAGGATTGTATGAAGACAACAGAGGTGTGAAGATTGGTGGAAGAATCATTAACAACCTTCGCTATGCTGATGATACCACATTAGTGGCTGAAAGTGAAGATGATCTGAAACATTTGCTTCTCACGATCAAGAATCAGTCTTAAAATGGGCCTGAACCTTAATATAAAGATAACAAAGATCATGACAACTGGCAAAAATCATTAAGTTCATTGTTGAAGGAGAAGAAAAATCGTGGACATCGTTAACCTACTTGGACCAACTATCAATAAAGAAGCAACAAGCAGTCAAGAAATCAGACACCGCATTGCTCTTGGCAGAATGGCTATGAAAGACCTAGACAAGATTCTCAAGAGCAGAGATGTCTCTCTCCATACAAAGATTTGACTCGTTCATGCCATGGTATTTTCAATAACATCATATGGATGTGAAAGCTGGACAGTGAAAAAGACAGACAGGAAGAAAATTGATGCCTTTGAATTATGGTGCTGTCGGTAAACACTATGTATACCAAGGACTGCCCGAAGAACAAACCAGTCCATACTAGAGGAGATCAAACCTAAACTTTCTTTAGAAGCTCAGATGACAAGACTTCAACTTTCATACTTTGGACACATCATGTGAAGAGAGAGATCATTAGAGAAAGACATCATGCTTGGCAAGATAGAAGGTCAACACAAAAGTGGAAGGCCAGCAATGAGATGAATCGATACAATAACAGCAGCTACAGGTACCAGTCTGTCAACAGTGAGCCACCTGACTGAAGACTGAACACAATTTACAACAACTATCCAGAGGGTCATCTTGAGTCGAGACAGACTCCACGGCACTAAACAGCAACAAGGCCGAATTTCACCTTCCACTTCGTCCATCCTATCCAGTCCAGATGCATGGGATGTATCAAAGCAGTACTTAAGGCCTGCAACAGCCTGGTCCCCAAATCACGCATCTTTCCTGGCCTGAACTTCGAGGTGATAGTGACACACAAAGGTATGAAAGGATGACCAGGTAGCTGCTTTACCGTTATCCCATCAGTGGTACAAGACTATACTCAACCCAGGAAGCCACTTGTGCCCTCGTTGAGTGAGTGCACAAGCCAACTGGGAAGGGCCTACACTTAAGCAAGTACGCCGAGGCATTATCTTCCTCCAACCACCATGCTATGGAAGCCTTTGATGCTGCTTTCACTTTGCATGCCCCCCCCCCCCCCGAACAGGATGAAGAGATGATCTGACTTCTGAAACTGTTCCTTTCTTTTGAGATACCGATGAAGTGCCCGATGATATACAGCCGGCTCAACTGCACCTGTGCCAGAGCCAGAGAAATTCAGGAGACATGGTCTGATAAAGATGAAAGATAGAAATGACCATCGGCAAGAAGGAAAGAAATGGGCTCAACACTACTTTCTCCTTTGATATCAGAAGGAAAAAAGCTCCCTACAAGATAATGCTTGAATCTCCGAGATGCGTCGAGCCGAGCATATCGCTACGAGAAAAACTACCTTCAACATAAGATCCTTAAGTGTGGCCATGCCCAATGGCTCAAAGGGAGGCTCTGTCAAAGCCAACAAAACCAAATTGAGGTCCCACGGCGGCACCAGCTGACTTATCAGAGGACGAACTTGCTTAACTGCACCACATCCGGATGGGCAGCTATGGAACTGCCTTGCACTTAACTACTATAACAGGCTAGGGTGGCCACCTGAACTCGTAGAGAGTTCAATGCAAGGCCCTTATCTAAACCTGCCTGCAAGAACGCCAACACCTCAGGGACCGAGGCCAAAAACGCCCAGTGACCATACTCCTCATACCAGCTCTCAAAAATTCACCAAACCCGATTGTACAACCAAGTGGAATGCTTCCGAGATCAAAGCAAAGTGGCAGTTACCTGCATTGAGTAGCCCTTCTTTCTTAAGCGAGCCATCTGAAGAACCAAGTCGTAAGCGAGAATCGATCTACTTGAGGCATGAGAATCAGACCCTGTGACAACAGATTGTCCATCACTGTAAGATGCCACTGAACACCCACCATTAGCCGGAACATGTCCCCATACCAAGGCCTCTGAGGCCAATCCAGATTAACGAGGATCACTAGACCTATATGTGATTTTATCTTCTGATCAGGGGCCATGGAGGAAACACGTAGAGAAGACCTTTCTTTGGCCACGGTTGAGCTAGATCATCCTGCTTTCGGACATCCTCGTGCGCTGGCAACTGAACCACCAGCCCACTTTGGCATTGAAGGCAGATGCCATCAGATCCATGACCAGCGGACCCCAGTGTCAAACTATGCTGCAAAAAAAAAAAAAAAAAAAAAAAAAAAAAAAAGAGTCCTTCAGGGACCACTCCCCCAGATGCAATTCATGTCTGCTGAGTAAGATGGCCTGCACATTTTTCTTCCCAGCCACGTGCACTGCTGATAGTGCTAGTAGATTTGTCTCCACCCAAATAAGAAGCAGAGCCAACTAGTCCTCAAGACTTGCACTTCCTGTGCCCCCTGTTGGTTGATGTAAGCCACCAAGATGGCACTGTCCTTAAAGATCCTCACTATTCTGTTCTGAAGCTGAGGAAGAAAGAACTGCAGAGCCAGAAACACCACTCGCATCTCCAAATGGTTTATGGACCACAACACTCTTCAGGAAACCAATGACCCTGCGATACTACTGACAGGCGATGTGCTCCCCATCCAGACTCGTGTCGGTGGTCACAACTATCCACTCATGCAGTTCTAGTAACATTCCCACCACTAGTTTCCTGTGATCTAACCACCAGCGGAAGCTGTCTCGCCTCCTGCGGGCACAGTAACCTTCTCGAGAGTGCGTGTCTCTGGGGTTACCAACACATCAGCAGAGCCCTCTGTAGAGGCTTCATATGTGTCCTTGCCCATGGAACCAGCTCCAACGTGGCCACCATGGAGCCCAGGAGTTGGAGGTAGTGCCACACCGATGGTGCCCTTCATACGTAAGAACCACCAGAGTTGGTTCCTGTACCTTTCTGGCTCTCTTTAGCAGTAGACACTAGGCCTCTTTGTGTGTTGAAGTGTGCCTCTAGATAAAACAGATTTTGAGATGGCACCAATTTGCTCTTGCTGAAATGTAATCACCCATCCTAGACCTTGATGTGGTTGGATCAAAGCCCTCGGGACGTCTGACTGCTGATGTAGCTGCGTATGAAATGAAAGTCAGAAGCTGTAAAGATGTCTTACACACTGGAACATGGAACGTACAAAGCATGAACCAAGGGAAGTTGGAGGTGGTCAAGAATGAAATGGAACGTGTACAACTTGATCTGTTGGGTGTCAGCGAACTGAAATGAACTGGCATCGGGAACTTTGCATCAGATGATCACATGGTCTACTATGCTGGAAATGAAAGACAAAGAAGAAATGGTGTTGCATTTATAATAAAGAAGAAACTTGCAAGAACTGTAATGAAATACAATGCAGTCAGCGAAAGCTTAATCTCTATTCGTCTATGAGGAATGCCTATCAACACAACTATAATTCAAGTATATGCCCCAACAACAGCTGCAGAAGAGAATGAAATTGAAGAGTTCTATGAACAAGTACAAGCTGAAATTGACAGAACATACAAACAGGATATCCTGATAGTCATGGGTGACTGGAACGCAAATGTTCACAACAAAGAAAGCGGAAAAGTAGTTGGAAAATATGGACGGCAACAGAAATGACGCTGGAGAAAGACTGATAGAATTCTGCAAGACCAACGATCTATTCATCTCAAACACATTCTTCCAGCAACACGAGCGGCAACAGTACACATGGACTTCACCCATGGACTGTATAAAAATCAAATTGACTACATCTGTGGAAGTCAACGATGGAAAAGCTCTATAATATCAATAAAGACAAAACCTGGAGCTGACTGTGGTACAGATCATCTACTACTAGTATACAAACAAGCTAAAGTTGAAAAAGAGCAAACCACTCATGAATGCAGCAAAATATGACCTTGAGAATATACCACTGGAATTTAAAGACTGCCTGCAAAATTGATTTGCTGCTTTAGATACAAATGACAGAGCTCCAGAAGAGTTATGGAATGACATCAAGAAGGTTGTGTTGGAAGAAAGCGAGAAGTCTCTACAAAAGGTGAAAAAGAAAAAACAGCCAAAATGGATGACGGAAGAAACACTGAAAATTGCCCAGAAACGCAGAGAAGTTAAAGCCAGAGGAGAAAGAAAGACAATCACAGAACTCAACAGAGATTTCCAATGTGCAGCAAGACAAGACAAGAAAAAGTACTACAATGATGCATGCAAGGAAAGAGAAGCAGAAAGAGGAACAAGGTTGGCTTTCCTAAAGCAACGAGAGTTAAAGAAAAAGTTCCAGCCTCGAATTGGAATGTTACAAGATGCTCAAGGTTCTATGTTGAATGATGCTGAGAAGATCAAGAAAAGATGGAAGGAATATACAGAGTTTTTATATGATAAAGATAAAGTGGACCAACAGCCGTTTCAACCTGTACCTTATGATTGGGAATCATTGGTGATGAAAGAAGAAGTTGAAGCAGCATTGAAAGCTTTATCAAAGAATAAAGCACCAGGCATTGATAGCATTCCCATAGAAGTATTACAGCAATCTGATGCAGCTGTTACCATACTTACAAGGCTCTGCCAAGAAATATGGAAGACAACATCATGGCCAACTGACTGGAAAAGATCTGTGTTTATACCAATACTAAAGAAAGGTGATCCAACTGACTGCGGAAATTATCGCACAATCGCTCTGATCCCACATGCCAGCAAGATTCTACTGAAGATTATTCAAAACAGACTACAACCACACCTGGAACAAGAACTACCTGAAGTGAAAGCAGGGCTCAGGAAAGGGCGAGAAACGAGAGACATCATTGCGGATGTGAGATGCATCCTTGAAAAGACTAAAGAATACCAAAAGGATATCTATTTATGCTTTATCGACTATAGCAAAGCTTTTGACTGTGTAAACCATGAGAAACTCTGGGCCACATTAAGAAGCATGGGTATAGCAGAATACCCGATCGTACTCTTGCACAATCTGTACACTGATCAAGAAGCAACAGTTCGAACGGAACAAGGAGAAACAGAATGGTTTAAAATAAGCAAAGGTGTAATACTTTCCCCCTACCTGTTTAATTTATATGCAGAACAAATCATCAGAGAAGCAGGATTGTATGAAGACAACAGAGGTGTGAAGATTGGTGGAAGACTCATCAACAACCTTCGCTATGCTGATGATACCACATTACTGGCTGAAAGTGAAGATGATCTGAAACATTTGCTTCTCACAATCAAAGAACATAGTCTCAAAACGGGCCTGCACCTTAATGTAAAGAAGACAAAGATCATGACAACTGGCATAATCAACAGGTTCATCGTTGAAGGAGAAGAAATTGAAATTGTGAACAACTTTAACCTACTTGGGATCAACTATCAATAAAGAAGCAACAAGCAGTCAAGAAATCAGAAGACACATTGCTCTTGGCAGAATGGCTATGAAAGACCTAGATAAGATTCTCAAGAGCAGAGATGTCTCTCTCCATAAATCTATTCGACTTGTTCAAGCCATGGTATTTTCAATAACATCATATGGATGTGAAAGTTGGACAGTGAAAAAGATAGACAGGAAGAAAATTGATGCCTTTGAATTATGGTGCTGGCAGCGAATACTGTGTATACCATGGACTGCCCGAAGAACAAACCAGTCGGTACTAGAGGAGATCAAACCTAAGCTTTCTTTAGAAGCTCAGATGACAAGACTTCGACTTTCATACTTTGGACACATCATGCAAAGAGAGAGATCATTAGAGAAAGACATCATGCTTGGCAAGATAGAAGGTCAACGCAAAAGAGGAAGGCCAGCAATGAGATGGATCGACACAACAACAGCAGCTACAGGTACCAGTCTGTCAACAATGAGCCACCTGACTGAAGACCGAAGACAATTTAGGATAGCTATCCAGAGGGTCGCCATGAGTCGACTCCGACTCAACAGCACTTAACAACCACCACCTAGACCTTGAAGGAACCTTATTACTCACTGCGTGACCTTGCGACGCTCTTCTCCAACTTTGCCCTGATTAACCAATCGTCTAGGTACGAATGCATCAACACTCATTCACGCTGCAGAGTAGCCGGTGCCGTCGCCGCCACCACCACCATTACCTTGTAAAGATCCTGGGTGCCATCACTAGGCTACTGGCACTGCGAACTGTAGGAATCGCTGATGGTCTGGACAAATGAGGATATGAAGATATGCCTCTGAGATCCAGAGCAGTCAAAACCTCACCCTTTCATATGGCTACTATTACAGATCGTAACGTTTCCATGTGAAAACGAGGTACTCGCAAGGTCCTGTTGACCTGCTTGAGGTCGAGGACTGGGCGGAACGAACCCTCCTTTTTGGGGACAATGAAATAAATAGGAGTATCAACCTTGACCGAACTGGTTTGGGGGGACCTCGACCACTGCTTTTAATTGGATTAGCTGCTGTAGTGTGTCTACTACCACTTTCACCTTGGCAGGAGCCTTTTATGGGGACAACATAAAGGCAGATATGGGATGAGCCAGCTCCAGAGCTGGTTCCTTCTAACACCCACTGATCGAAAGTAATTTGGACCCAAGCGGAATAAAAAGGTTGTAGCCCCCTCACTTCACTGCAGTTTCTTGGAGGCCACTGTGGCTCCCAAATAACCTCTACCTGTTCCTCTGCCACTTCAAAAGGACTGCCTCTTGGAAGGATAGCAAGCACACTGGAAATGAGCAAAGCAGCCTGCACAAAACCTCTGCAAATCTCTATACGGTCCTCTGTCCGGAGCTGTAGGCTTCCCACTCTTAGATTTGTCCTCCATTAGTCTGGCCTCTTTGGTTTCTCCTAAATCCTTCACCAATTTCTATAACGCCTCTTCAAAGAGCAGCTTACTCTTAAAAAAGAAACTGAGCCGGATTTTAGAAGACACATCCGCAGGCTAATTATGCAGCCAAAGAAACTGCCTCGCTGAGACCACGGAGGCCATCTCTTTGCAGAAACTCTTACCAAATCATAGAAGGCATCCGCTAGGTACACAGATGCCGATTCTAACTTAGCACCTCTGACGGCGCCTGTTGCAGGCCCTGCTCCAAATCAGGCAAGTTCTGTGCCCACATTAAACATGCTCACGCCACATAAGCTCCGCAAATGGAGGCTTGCAACGTCAAAGCCTTTATCTCAAAGGCCTGCTTTAGCAGATTTTCTAGATTCCTGTCTTGAACATCCTTTAAAGCTGTTCCTTTCTCAACCGTGATGGTTGTCTTCTTTGTAACAGCCAAAACCAAGGCATCTACTTTTGAAAACTTGAGAAGATCTTTCTCCCCTGACAGAATGAGGTACAAGCGAGACATAACCCTACCCCCTCACAACCTGCCCTCTGGTACTTCCCACTCTGTATCAATCATTTCCCTTATCACTCTATGCATTGGGAATGAATTTTGATGTGTACGAATGCCCTGCAGTAGGGGATCCTCCAGCATTGCCTCCTCCCCCGGGAACCAAAGGGAATATTCAGAACTCCTAATGGCTGAGCAATCAAGGACGTTAACTATTCCCGCCAGAAAACTCTAACAATGTTCGGGTACTCCCCCTGAGGAATCTCTTCTTCCTCGAGATCCCAAGAAGAGGAGTCCCCCCCAAAGACCTGAGGGACCCTATAGAGGATCCTCGCAGGCTCCAGACAGAACAGACACTTAGTCCTCTGCCGATTCCTCCTCCAACCGATGACGCTTGGCAGTAGGCTCAGAAAAATCTTTTGGCAAAGACAACTGCTCAGGAAGCCCCACAAAAAATGCCACGCTGCTACCTGAAGACCCCACCAGGCCCTGCCTCATGCAATAAGCCTGGTGGAGAAACAGCATAAAATCCGGAGAAAAGGAAGGCAGTGAAGCATGCTGCTGAGACTCAGATTCCCTTCCCCGATGTCTCCCTGCAGCTGCGGAAACTGGCCACTGCCCCACCGAAGAGACATCTTCATCTTCCTGCTCTGCATTCAAGGTAGCTACGGCTGTGGATACTCTCTAGTGCACTGAAAAGTGTTCTCTATCATTGCCTGGGAGTCCCCTACCATGGATCTCCCACTACTAAATATGTCCTCTGCGGCCCGGCCCTCTGCTATGCAAACGTGGCAAAACCCCGCCACAGACAAGGTCCCCCGCCAACTGCCACACGTGGCGCAAGGCACTTTACTGTATGGTAAACACATGAACTGCAAGGAAAAAGAGAAAACAAAGCAGCAGCATCACTGGAACCCTGAACTCACCTGGCTAACCTGAACCGCTGACCAAAAGGAGCCCCCTGCCACATTTCTGCCTGCTTGTGGAGCCAGCCAGTTAAGAGTGCTGACCACTCATCCATGATGTTCTTTTTTTCTCTCTCTCTTTCATTTAAAGGGCCAGACCGCTACAGGCTATAGACCTGTGCTTTCTCTCAGTGCCTGCACAAAGGGGATGGGATTCCTAACCCAGCCTGAGCCAGCCTTCAGGGCAGGCAGCTTTTCCCTAGGGAGGGACCTAGACCACCAGGTTGAACACCCCTTCAAAAGAACCTTCCACAGACTCAAAGGTTCAGGTTCTCAGTGGAATAGCAATCTCCTTTTTTGCACAGAATCTCACCACCATCAGCTGGAGACTGAGAATTACTGGGGGGGAGAGGAGGTGCACAGAACCCTTCCACTGTGACATCAACAAAACCTATGATTCTCAGTCTCCATCTGCTGGTGATAGAGCATAATCCATGCGTCTGGACTGGAGTGGAGGGACGATAAGAAGAGGATGTTTTTAATAGATCCCTAGAGCCACAGGACTGAGAAGGACTGATATGGTACCTCTTCACAAAAGTGGTAATAGGGAAGAGGTGACAAACTATAGACATGTAAGACTTACCTCTGTGGTGGAAAAGGTAATGGAGGCACGCCTGAAAAAAAAGAACAGTGGACTATTGAGAAACCAATGGGTTGCATGATTCGAGGTAAAATGGTTTTACCATAGGACGATCATGCCAAACAAATCTGATCGATTTCTTTGACTGGATGACTAAAGAACTAGATCAAGGGCATGCGATCGATGTGATC
Organism: Ichthyophis bannanicus; assembly: GCA_033557465.1. Lineage (NCBI taxonomy): Eukaryota > Metazoa > Chordata > Amphibia > Gymnophiona > Ichthyophiidae > Ichthyophis > Ichthyophis bannanicus. The sequence continues at coordinate 1,577,447,164 of CM066031.1, read as the reverse complement.
TACCTAGATTTCAGCAAATCCTTTAGTGTAATTACTCACCTGTAGCAGGTGTTCTCCGGGGACAGCAGGAATCAGTCCTCACATATAGGTGATGTCGATACCAACGGAGCCCGCGCAAAGCAAATCCCCAGCTTTCGAAGAAAGCTTTTGGGAGTTGCTACCACGCATGCGTGGTCCCCTTCCCGCCCAAAGGAGCCATCTTGCTCAGTCAAATAACATAACTAAAGACAGCAGGAAAAAAAACAGAACACTGAAAATAGGAGGACTGCAACTCCAAGGGGAGGAGGGAGGGTTGTGAGGACTGATTCCTGCTGTCTCCGGAGAACACTTGTTACAGGTGAGTAACTACGCTTTCTCCGGAAACAAGCAGGAAGTCAGTCCTCATATATGGGACCTCCCCAGCTACAGGCTACCATTAACCTATAGCCCAAAAAGAAAAAAAAAAAAAGGCTTCCTCATCAAGAGCCGCAAACAGCCGCAATGAAATCCTTTGTGTCCAAAGGAATTAGCACTCCGGTAGCCTGAACACAGAAGGGTCAGAGGACAGGAGTTGCCTAGACCTCAAAAAGGTTACAAAGTACAGCCTAGCCGAAGGCACTGTCCCGCCGGGACTCCCTATTCACAGTAATGGGTTGTGAAGGTATGAACTGAAGACCAGGTGGCACCTGGCAAATGCCTGCCAGAGGAACAGAGTGCAGATGAGCCACTGATGCCGCCATGGCTCTGACCTTGTGAGCCGTGACACAGCCCTCCAACGCAAGCTTTGCTTCCTCACAGGCCCGGGCAATACAGTCCACCACCCATGTGGACAGCATATGCTTGGTCACCACCTCCCCCAGTTTACTGGGGTCATAGGAAATGAAAATCTGAGAGGCTTTTCGGTGGCCTTGAGTACATTGAACGTAGAAGGATAAGGCCCTTTTACAGTCCAGGGTATGGAGGACTGCCTAAGCCCGACCGGCGTGCGGTCTGGGAAAGAAGGTCGGGAAGACCACCTCCTGGTTGAGGTGAAAAGAGGACACCGCCTTTGGAAGGAACTTGGGGTCCGTGAGAAGCGCCACCCTATTCTTGTAGAATCTGGAATAAAGCCTCTCCGCCACGAGGGCCTGAAGCTCACTCACCCTTCAGGCAGGAGTGCGTGCGACAAGAAAAACCACCTTCCAGGAGAGATAGCAGAGATGACACATAGCCATCGGTTCGAAAAGCGGCAGGGTGAGCCGTCCCAACACTATGTTGAGATCCCATTCGGCCACCGAGGGCGGACTTGGGGCTTAGACAGAAGTAGGCCCTTAAGGAACCGGGACACCGTTGGGTGAGCCGAGAGGGGCTTCCCATCCACCTGATGGTGGTTCGCCGCTAGAGCACTGAGATGCACCCTGACGGTGTTGGGTTTGAGCCCTGTGCTGGAGAGGTGGAGAAGGTAGTGCAACACTGTAACCACCAGGCAAGAAAAGGAGTCGACCCCCCGTGCCACACACCAAAGTGCAAACCTGCGCCACTTAAAAGCGTAAGCCCGTCTGGAAGACATTCTGCATGAGGCCAGCAGAACATCCTCTATGTCCTTCGGAAGTAGGCGCGGAACTAGTGACACCCTCTCAGCAGCCATGCCATCACCAAAAGGGAGCTGGGGTTGGGGTGCAGGAGAGCGCCCCCCCCCCTCCTGGGAAAGGAGCTGCAGAGCTGTCCCCAGGGGGATGAGGGTCTCCACCGCTAGCTGCAGGAGGAGTGGGAACCACGGCTGCCGAGGCCACCGTGGGGCTATCAGAATAATGAGTGGAGCAGAAAGTGTAGTTACTCACCTGTAACAGGTGTTCTCCAGGGACAGCAGGAATCAGTCCTCACTTATGGGTGACGTCGGCAACCGTGCTGAGCAATTCCCCAGCTTTCAAAGAAAGCCTCTGGGATTGCTGCCACGCATGCATGGTCCTCTTCCCGCCCAAGGGTGCCATCTTGCTCAGTCAGGTCCCTTAGCTCGAGCCCTACCAAGCAGATGGCAAGAGAAGGATAAAAATCTAGCAACTCATCAGGGGAGGTGGGAGGGTAGTGAGGACTGACTCCTGCTGTCCCTGGAGGACACATGTTACAGGTGAGTAACTATGCTTTCTCCAGGAACAAGCAGGAAGTCAATCCTCACTTATGGGACTCCCCAGCTACAGGCTACCGAACCTGTAACCAAAAAACGCCTCCGCGAGTTCGTGAGCAGAAGCTGATACCTGAAGGAGCCCAAGTCCTCGGGTCCCCGGGGCGAAACCCTCAGTAGTCGTGAAGAAGAGTCGGAGGGTAGGAGTTGCTTATACCCCAAAGAGATTACGGAGTACGGCCTGGCTGAAGGCGCTGTCCCAATGGGATTCCCTCTCCAGGCAGAAGTGTGCAGCGAAGGTGTTCGCTGAAGACCAGGTCGCCACCCAGCAGATGTCCCACAGGGGCACTGAACGCAGCGAGGTCACCGAAACTGCCTTGGCTTGGACACCGTGTGCGGTGACTTGTCGATCTAACGTGGCACCCACCTTTGCATGGCGAAGGCGATGCAGTCTGCCACCCAAATGAAGAGGGTGTGTTTAGTGACTGCCTGCCCCTATCGATTGGGATCGTAAATCACAAAGAGTCAGCTATATTTCTGATGAGCCTGGGTGTGCTACAGATAGAAGACAAGAGCCCTCTTGCAGTCGAGTGTATGCAAAGCCGCCGACGCCTGGTCGGCATGGGGTCTCGGGAAGAAAGTCTGTAAGACTATCTCCTGATTGAGATGGAAATCCAAGACAACTTTTGACAGGAATTTGGGGTGGGTATGGAGGACCACCCTATTCCTATAGAATCTAGTATAAGAGGCTTCAGTCATGAGAGCCTGGAACTCACTGACTCGGCGGGCCGAGGTCAAAGCCACCAGGAAGACCACCTTCTAGGATAGGTGCTTAAGCGAGCATGTTGCCATCGGCTCGAAGGGTGAACAAATAAGCTGCATGAACACTATGTTCAGAACCCATTCCACCGGGGGAGGTCAGATGGGAGGCATGGAAAGCAAGAGACCCCGCATAAAGCGGAAGACCAAGGGCCGATCTGAGAGAGGCTTTCCCTCGACAGGGAGGTGATTCACCAAGATGGAGCTCAGGTACACCCTGACAGAGTTAGACTTCAGGCCTTCCTTCAAGAGATGGAGGAGGTACTGAAGGACCCACTGAGTGGAGCAGGAGAATGGGTCGATCTGGAGTTCGGAGCACCAGACCGAGAAGCATCGCCACTTGCAGGCATAAGCTGGTCTAGTCAAGGTTTTCCTCGACGCGAGGAGGGCCTCCTCTGGGAGGTCCAGCGGGGCTAGGGAGACCCGTTCAGCCGCCAGGCTGTGAGGGATAACAAGGTCAGGTTCGGGTGTAGTACCCACCCCTCCTCCTGCGTTAGCAGGCCCAGGGCACAGCTCAGGGGAACTGGAAGCTCAGACGACAGCCGGAGCATGAGTGGGAACCACGGCTGTTGAGGCCATGAGGGGGCTACGAGGATCATCGACGCCCATTCCCGTTGAGCTTTGTGGAGAGTCCTCGCAATGAGGAGTGAGAGGGAATGCATAGAGCAGGCCGGAAGACCAGCTCGAAAGAAACGCATCCGGGTCCTCCCTGCTCGGGTGCGATACTGGGCCACAGAAGCGAGGAAGCTATGCGTTTGATGGGCTGTCAAATAGGTCCATGGACGGAGTTCCCCACTGATGGAACAGCCAGCTGGCCACCTCCGGGTCCAGCTGCCATTCGTGAGGGCAGAGGATCCTGCTGAGTCTGTCCGCAAGGACATTCTCCTGGCCCAGGAGAGTCGTCCCCCGACAGAAGACGAAGGAGCAGAGGAGGACCGCTTCCCGGCAGAGGGGGTGTGATCCTGTGCCCCCCTCCTTGTTGATGTAGAACATCGCCACTCGGTTGTCGGTCTGCACGAGCACCGACTTCCGCCTGAGGTGATCCTCAAAGGCCCTCAGAGCCTACTGAACAGCACAGAGCTCGAGCAAGTTTATTTGCTGTTGAGACTCCTCGGGTGACCATTTGTCCCTGTGTGCACAATGCAACGCAGTGGGCTCCCCATCCCAGAAGGAGGCATCCGTTGTCAGCACTAGCTCGTGCTGCAGTGCCTGGAAAGGAAACTCCCGGAGAAGGTTGTGGGGGTTCTGCCACCAGTCCAGGGACAGGCGATGGTTGCGAGAGACCCGAATGGGGTCTCTGAGGTGGCCGACGGATGGGCACCACTGGACTGTCCGCATGTGCAGGTAGGCGTGGGGAAATACATGGACGGTGGAGTCCATGTGCCCTAGGAGGCGCAGCATAGTCTGGGCCATCACTCAAGGGGTGCTCTGGACCTGGGCTGCCAGGGCTCAGAGGCAGTCGGCCCAGTCTGCTGGCAGAAAAGCAGTTGCCCGCAGAATGTCGATGCGTACACCAATGAATGCGTGCACCGGCTCAAGGTGGGACTTGGGATAGTTGATTAAGAAGCCCAGGCGCTCGAGCAGGAGGATCGTGCGCGACGACGCTCGGCGGGTTTCCTTGGCCGAGGATCCCGTGACGAGCCAGTCATCGAGATAAGGGAGACTGGTACGCCCTGTCACCTGAGGGAGGCAGCGACCGTGGAGAGGCACTTCCTGAAGACCTGCGGGGTGGACGAAGACCGAAGGGGAGCACCCTGTATTGGAAGTGCTTCCCTTGCACCCTGAAGCGCAGGAACTGCCTGTGCTGGGTGTGGATCAAGACATGGGCGTAAGCGTCTTAAATCTAAGGAGCATAGACAGTCACCCTGTCGGAGAAAGGGCAGCAGAACGCCAAGGGATAACATCTTGAACTTTTCCCGCACCAAGAACTTGTTTAGTTTTCGGAGGTCGAGGATGGGCAGCAGACCTCCTGTCTTTTTGGGGGTGAGGAAGTACCGGGAATAGAAGCCCCAACTTCGGAGGTGTGCTGGCACTCTCTCGACCACCCGTTGGGTGAGGAGGTTGACTAGTTCCCGCTGCAGGAAAACCTGATGCACGGGATGTCAAGGAGGTTCTGCCAGGGAGAAGGGAGGGGGAAGCCTGTCCAAGCTGAGGTGATACCATCTCGGATTACCCGGAGGACCCAGGTGTCCGAGGTGATGGAAGCCCACTAAGGGGCAAAAGAGGACAGGCGCCCCCCCACCGGCTACTGTGTTGCCGGGGGCTGAAAGGTATGCAGGTGGCATCAAAGCCCCTGTGTGGGTTGAGGCGGTGCCAGGCATTCGGCCCTTTCAGCTTACGGCGACCCTGGGGCCCGGGCTTCCCTTGTGCCACAGTTGCCGGCATGGGAGTGGGGGGTACGGTGGGTAGCCCTGATAGGGCAGGCCCTTCCTTGGAAAGAAAAGTTTTTTAGCCTGCTGTTTCTTTCGAGGTAGGATGGAGGTCTTGCACAAGACACTGGTTTGGGTGATGAACTCCATCCCTAGGCTTTGTCCTCCATCGGTTTGCCAAAGAGCTGCTTACCGAGGCAGGGTACACCCAAGCGCTTCTCCTGTAACCACTGCTACAAATCAGAGGATTGGAGCCATGCCTGGTGATGGGCCCAGATGCCAGCGGCCGCCACTCGAGCTGAGGACTCAAATCCATCTTAGGCGGCACAGGAGATATACTTTAAGCACTCTGTGACGGACTTTAACAGGGTCCGGAACCTATTGAGGATTTCACCTTTAAGGCCTGCGGAGAAACCCCTGAGTTCCTTGGCTAAGTTACGCAAGAACATGCCCGTATAATAGCTGGTATGCTGAAAACGACAGGAGAGCATGGACCCCCCCTGGTAGGATTTGCGGCCTATGGTGTCGAGGGCTCTCGACTCTCTCTACCCGGTGGAACTGAAGAGTGTGACTTCGGGCTCTTTTGTTTCCTCATGGCTGATTCCACCATCATGGATGTGTGAGGAAGCTGGGTTTTTCTAAACCCAGGGCCATGCTGGACCTTGTACATGGCGTCGAGACACTTACTCACGATGGGAACCGAGGCAGGTGCCTCCCACATGCAGAGTAGTAGCCTGGATAGGATGGGAGGGAATGGGACAGTAAGATTCCCGAGGTGGGGACTCATACTGAAGAATGTCGAGCTCTTCAGCTCAAAGGTCCTCCTCAGCCTGGTTGGTCAGGTTGAGAGCCCATGCAATATCCCGGACCACAACCAAGAAGGTGGGGTCCTTGGGTGGCAAGTGCTGCTGAAATGCAGGTGGGGAGGGGTCCGACGGAAGGTCCCAATGGGCACGGGTTTACAGGGAGGCATTCCCATCGGACTCCCAGTCCAAAAAGTTGGATAAGAAATCTGATCCGGGCTGGTCGCCCCATCACGTAGCCGAGGCTCGCTTGGAGCTAGAGGCCCTGGAGGATCTCACCCCCGAAGAATGGGAAGGCGAGCGAGAGAGACGCCGATGACCCTCACAAGGCCCACGGCTCTCAGGGGTTTCCTGGGCGGATTTCAGTGTCCCACACAAGTGAACCTCGGTCTCTAGGCGCAAGCCAGCAAAGCTAGCTATGAGGGCCTGCTGGGAAGCAATGAAATGCTGCATTCTAGCGCCAGCATGCGGGATTCCCACGCGGGCGTGGGGCCCTGCGATGCCGACACTGGGGTCACCGGGTCGGACGTCAAGGAGGAGAGGGGGTCTTCACTGGCACGTCCCTCAGGAGACCAGGCACCATCGCCGGAAGCCTCTGTATCTGTACGAGGAACCTTGTGGGGCCGCTCCTTGTCTGACTCTCAGAAACGCCGAAGGGAGCTAAGCGACCGAGCGCGAGAGCGCTCGCGCTAGTCGGGGGACCCCGACAGCAACTTCGAGGCCACCTTCTTCTTACGCCGCTCCACTTCAGGGGATCCCTGGTCGGCGTGTCGCCTTGAACGGGGGGCCGTGGTGGGGGATCCCATCGAATGAGAGACGACCGAGGGCGCCACCGGGGATTCCGAGGCAGCCTTCCTGAAAACGTCTTCGGACTTCTGCTTACGACTGAGCAGGGCCTTGGAGGACATCTTCTTGCAAAGCGAGAAGAGCTCCGGATCATGCTTGGCCCCGAGACACCGCAGACAGCAGTCATGGGTGTCCGTAAGCAACATGTTCTTGGAGCATCTATCGCATTTTTTTTTAATCCGGTGGCCATAGGGGCAAAAATGGCTCCTGGAAGGTCGAAGACCCACACGGCCAGCAGTTGGGAGAAAAAAGGGCGGATAGAGGACCGGTGCAACTGGAATGGTAATAGGCCTGAGGCCGAAAGACGAAACACTTTTTCTGAGGGATGAGGACCTGTGTCCGAAGGGCTCCACAGAAAAAGGGAGACTGAGCAAGATGGCACCCTTGGGCGGGAAAAGGACCACGCATGCATGGCAGCAATCCCAAAGGCTTTCTTTGAAAGCTGGAGAATTGTTCCATCCAGGCTCCGTCAGTGCCAACGTCACCCATAAGTGAGGACTGGCTTCCTACTTGTTCCTGGAGAACAAGTAAATGTGAATAAATTATTTACTCCTTCAGAAAGTACAGAGACTAGGGGACATGCAGTTTAAGACTAATCTGAGAAAATATTTTTTTCATTCAATGCAAAATTAAGCTCTGGAATTTATTGCCAGAGAATGTAGTAAAAGCTTTTAGTGTAGCTGGGTTTATAAAAGGTTTGGCAAGTTCCTGGAGGAAAGTCCATAAAACATTAAAAGTATACCGTGGGAAAACCACTGCTTATTCTAGGGATAAGTAGTGGAGTAGCAGCGGTTCTCAACCCAGTCCTCTGGGACCCCCAGGCCAGTCAGGTTTTCAGGATATGCACAACGAATATGCATGAGATAGATCTGCATGCACTGCTTCCATTTTATGCAGATTATTTCATGCATATTCTTTGTGGATATCCTGAAAACCTGACTGGCCTGGGGGTCCGAGAGGACTGGGTTGAGACCCACTGGGTTCGAGCAACAGCCTAGTACCCAGGATATCTGGGTTTGATTCCCACTGGCACTCTCCTTGTGACCTTGGGCAAGTCACTTTACCCTTATTGCCTCGGAAGAAAAGGCCTGGTAATCTACTTCTGGTCATACCTTGCCAAGAAAACCCAGGGGCTGCTGGGTCGCCAGAAATCAGCATTGAATTGATGGCACTTAAAGAAAAAAAAAATCCCAGGGATAGAATCTGTCTACCTTTTTCCAGGTATTTCTGACCTGGATTGGCCACTACTGGAAACAGAATACAGGGATAGTTGGGTGTTTCGTCACAATCATCACCAGGGCTTCCACTCCAGAGAGCTCGAAGGGCTTATCCTGCACACCTTGTGGCCGAGGATACAACTGAGACAGGACCTTAGGGCTTCTAGGGCCCAACTCAGGAGTTTCCTCCTCTACGCTATGTGCTGCTGCACAGGATCTCTCCCTCTTGCCAAGTCCAACCCCTCTTGCCACCCCAATCACATTCCCCCCCTCTCCTTCGAAGTCCACTCCATTCGCCTCCTCACACCATTTCCCCTCCGAGTAGCGGTTATTTATCGCCCACCCGACTACTCCAAATCAACCTTCCTCACCGACTTTGACTCCTGGCTCTCTGCCTTTATGGATCCCTCCTCCCCCACTCTTATTCTTGGCGATTTCAACATTCACGTCGACAACCCCTCCGTCCCCCATGCCTCAATGTTCCTCACTCTTACCGCCTCGTTTGACCTCCAACTTTGCTCCACTGCCCCCACACACCTACACGGCCACTGCCTTGACCTAATACTCTTCTCCAATTCCTCTCCCTCAAACTTCCACAAATCAATCCTTCCCTTATCTGACATCACCTTTTAACTTTTACTCTTCAGCTCCTGCCATCCCAACCTCGTCCTGTCTCCTCCGACCTATTTAGAAATTTTCATAATATTGATCCCCTGACTCTCTCCTCCACCATTTCTCCATCTCTTTCCTCCATTTTATCATCTGAGTCCGTCGACGAGACACTATCCTCAGCCCTTGACACTCTTGCCCCTTCCACCCCATGTCATGTCAAATGATCTACTCCCCAACCCTGGCTTTCACCCACAATCCGTTACTTACACATCTGCGCCTGTTCTGCCGAACGAGCTTGGTCCAAATCCTGCTCCCCAGAAAACCTTCTACACCTCAAATTCATGCTTGGCTCCTTCCAGTCAGCCTTAGCACTTGTCAAACAAGATTACTACATCCATCTGACTAATTCCCTTGCCTCTGATCCTCACCGTCTCTTTAAAACCCTCAATTCTCTCCTCAAGGTCCCCCCCGTCCCCAATCCCGCCCTCCCTTTCTGCCCAAACCCTAGCCGACTACTTCCACGACAAAATCCTCAAAATTACTCTCAAATTCCCTACCCCCTCATCTACCTTCCCTCCTCCCCATTTCTCCTCCCCCATCCATACTCCCCCTGCCACCCTCTCCTTCTTCCCTTCTATCTCTGACGAAGAAACCACACTCCTCCTTTCCTCCTCCAAACCCACCACCTGTTCTTCAGACCCTATCCCCAACCCATCTCCTACGTTCCATCTCCCTCACCATTGTCCCCTCCATCACTCATATCCTCAACCTTTCACTCTCCACTGCAACTGTCCCCGCTGACTTCAAACATGCTGTTGTCACACCCCTCCTCAAGAAACCCTCACTTGATCCCACATGCCCTTCTAACTCCCTCCTTCCCTTCATATCCAAACTATTAGAACGAGCAGTCCACCGTTGCTGCCTCGACTTCCTCACCTCCCAGGCCCTCCTGGACCCACTTCAATCCGGCTTCCGTCCGCTACGTTCCACTGAAACGGTACTCACTAAAGTCACAAACGACCTGTTCCTGGCTAAATCCAAGGGCCTCTACTCTATCCTCATCCTTCTTGACCTTTCTGCTGCCTTTGACACCGTTGACCACGACCTTCTCCTCATCACCCTCTCCTCGCTTGGCTTCAAGGATTCCGTACTATCCTGGTTCTCCTCCTACCTCTCCCATTGCTCATTCAGTGTATGCTCTGGGGGCTCCTCCTCCTCCCCTACCCACTCCATGTAGGAGTACCCCAGGGATCTGTCTTGGGCCCCCTCCTCTTCTCTCTCTATACCCAAGGCCTTGGCGCGCTCATCTCCTCCCATGGCTTTCAATACCATCTCTATGCCGATGACTCCCAATTCTACCTCTCTACACCTGATATTTCTCCGGCAGCCCAGTCCAAGATCTCTGCCTGTCTTTTGGGCACTGCTGACTGGATGTCTCATCGCCGATTAAAATTGAACATGGCCAAGACTGAACTCCTTGTCTTTCCACCTAACTCCTCCCCCCCACTTCCCCCTCTCTCAATCCATGTGGATGGATCTACTAACCTTCCTGTTCCCTCGGCCTGCAATCTGGGGGTTATCTTTGATACCTCTCTCTCCTTTTCTGCTCATATCCAGCTTATAGCTAAGACCTGCCGCTTCTTTCTCTACAACATCAGCAAAATCCGCCCCTTCCTCTCTGAACACACTACCAAAACGCTTATCCAATCCTTAATCTCCTCTCGCCTTGATTACTGCAACCTATTCCTCGCTGGTCTTCCCGCAAGCCACCTCCAATCTATACAAAATCACACCGCTCGACTAATCTTCTGCCAACCTCGCCATGCCCACGTTACTCCTCAGGTCGCTTCACTGGCTCCCTGTCCAATTCCGCATCCAATTCAAGCTTCTCCTGCTAACCTATAAGTGCATCCACTCTATGGCCCCTCACTACCTCTTATCTCTCCCTACATCCCCTCTCAAAACCTGCGCTCCGCTAATAAATTACTTCTATCAATGCCTTTCACACACACTGCAAACTCTCAACTGCGCTCCTTTCACCTTGCTGCACCTTACGCCTGGAAGAGCCTACCTGCGTCTGTGTGCCAGGCATCCTCCTTGGCCCTCTTCAAATCCAGACTGAAGACCCACCTCTTCACTGTTGCATTCAGATCCTGACTCTTTCCTCATCTTGCCCTAACCCCCGTCATCATTTATGACCAAACTACTGACCAAACCATACCTTGCGCAGAACTGACTAATGCTCTATACTGTTCTAACTTATGTTTTGTTCTAACTAGATTGTCAGCTCTGATGAGCTTGACTCTGACGGGCAGGGACTGTCTCTTATATGTTGGCTACCTCTTGTAGGTCAGCTGTGCAGCGCTGCGTGCGTGGCGCTTTACAAGTGCTGAATAGTAGTAGTAGTAGATCAGGTTGATAGCCTCACCTAAGAGCTCAATCTACTACTGGAGCCATCATAGCTTCCTTTACAAGGAAAAACCTGACCCATCCGTGAAACAGGCAGATCAAGGAGATCCGAGGTATCGTCCCATCCTTCTCAGACTTTCCTTCACAAAAAGGATCCTTTTCTTCAGACCCTCAATCAGCCTCTGCAGAGGATAAGGCTGGGATCTCTGAGGAATGGACCAGCACAAAGGCGAAGCATGGGCCTAGACTTTCCTGGCTGTCCAAGACAGAGGCATTTGAGAGTGCCATGTCGCTCAAAGAGCTGCAGTACCCACCAGCAGAAAAGAAAAAGTGAAAGTACGATAGGGGTCATAAACAACAACATGAGAAGGTCCCAAAATGCCAAAAAAGGTGCCCAGGGCATCCCAGCTACAAACAAGGCAAAAAAACAGCAGCCATGGGAAATAAAAACATTGGGTTTCACAGGCTGCATCAGGCCGCACAGCTGAACACTGCAATGAAGAAATTAGACCTTACCTGCTAATTGTCTTTCCTGGAGTTCTCTCCGGGCCAGGCCAGGCACTATAGGGGTTGTCAACCTTCTCAAGCAGCTGAGGACTGAAAACTGAAGTTTTGCTGAAACAGTGACTGGCTCCCCCTACTGGTCCTTCCTCAGTCTAACACTTACTAAGCAGTAAACTCAAAAATGAAAGCCAAAAGCTAAACAAACTGGAACTAACAAACAGAACGAAGAGACCGAGCCCACTTCACAGCTTGCCCTTACTCTAGCTGCCGCATGTTTGTCTTTTTTTTTACACTAGCTTCCCCTCTTGGAAGCAATTCTCCGCCCTAACGCAAGGAAGCCCCATAGATCATACAGACGCAGCTCCTAGAGCGGAGGATCCAACAGCACTCATCCCGCATCTGTCGCTCAGACAGTCAAGAGGCCAGAAGCCTGGTCAAGAATAGAAATCTCTAAACGTCCCCGAAGAACTCAAACACTAATAATAGGCGCATGCCACGGGTGGGTCCTGGACTGGCCCGGAGAGAACTCCAGGAAAGACAATTAGCGGGTAAGGTCTAATTTCTTCTTCCTCATCGTCTCTCTGGGCCAGTCCAGGCACTATAGGGGCAGTACCAAAGCAGTACTCAACCCTGGGAGGGACCCGCTAGTCCTGCAATAATGGCCGATGCTCCCACCTTTGCGTCTTCCCTAGCCTGAACATCCAATCTATAGTGCTTTGCAAAAGTGTGCAGAGATGACCAGGTAGCCGCCCTACATATATCCACAGGCAGAATCAATGCAAACTCGGCCCAGGATGCTGCCTGGCTTCGAGTGGAGTGAGCGCACAAGCCCTGTGGGGGCAATTTCCCGCTCGCCTGATACACCGCTGCTACAGCGTGCTTAACCCATCTCACAATAGAAGCCTTGGATGCCGCTTCTCCCTTCCGAGGACCCCCAAACAGTATAAAGAGCCTGACCGTTTTAAGAAAGGACATTGTCCGTCACAGGTATCTCTTAAGCACCACAGCTAAATCCAAATTTCGGAGAATGGCATTGATGTGTTTGCCCTCCAAATCATTAAACGTCGGAAGTGAAATAGTTTGATTGACATGAAAACTTGACACTACCTTTGGAAGAAAGGAGGGAACTGGCCGTAATACTACCTTCTCTGGTGAAAACTGTAAAAACGGCTCCCGGCACGACAGCGCTTGAAGATCCGAAACTCTTCTCGCAGAACACAAGGCCACTAAGAAAGCGGTCTTCCATGAGAGCTCTTTGAGCGGCACCTCTCTTGACGGCTCAAACGGAGGCCTCGCTAAAGCTTCGAGGACCAAATTCAGATCCCAGGCCGGCACCACCGTCCGAACCGGAGGATGTATGTTCTTAACCGCTCTGAAGAACCGTAAAATATCCAGATGACCGGAGAGGGAAACTCCCCTCACCTTACCTCGAAAACATGACAGCGCCGCCAACTGAACCCTAAGGGTGGCGAGAGCTAAGCCCCTATCCAGACCGTCTTGGAGGAAAGACAACACCTGAGGGACTAGAGTGTCGCCCGGTCGGAATCCCCGCTCTGCGCACCAGCGCTCAAAAATACGCCACACGAGAACGTAAGCTAGAAAAGTAGACCGTCTCCTAGCACTCAAGAGGGTGGCTATCACCGTCGTCGAATAACCTCTTCGCATCAACCTTTTCCTTTCAAGAGCCAAGCCATAAGCGAGAAGCGATCCACATCCGGCATGAGTAGGGAACCTTGACTCAAGAAGTCTGACCGAGCAGGTAACCTCCAAGGTCTGTCCATCTGGAGCCAAACCAGATCCGTATACCACGGCCTTCTGGGCCAATCTGGGGCAATGAGTATCACTCGACCATTGTGTCTCTTCGCCCTATCAGAGGACAAGGAGGAAAAATGTAAAGCAGCATCCCTGAAGGACACAGCTGCGCCAGACCGTCGAGACCTTCCGACATGCACTCTCTGCGCCTGCTGAAAAAACGACTCGCCTTGGCATTGCCGAAGGTGGCCATCAGATCCATTACCGGCTGGCCCCAGCGGTAGGTGAGGTTGTGAAATACCGCCATGTTCAATTCCCATTCTCCCGGATCTATCACATGTCGGCTGAGATAATCTGCCTGCACATTGTCTCGTCCTGCCACATGCGCCGCCGAAAGAGCCACTAGGTGCGTCTCCGCCCAATGCATCAGTCTGACTCTCCTCCAACAAGATCATACTGCCTATTCCTCCTTGCTGATTGATATAGAACACCGTCACCACATTGTCGTAAAAAACTCGAACCGCCTTCCCTTCGACGAGATGAAGAAACTCGTGAAGCGCTAGACTAACCGCTCGGAGCTCCAAAAGATTTATGGAGCCATTTGTGATTGACAATGCACCCCCCAGCCCGCAAGGCTGGCACCCGTCGTGAGCAGCACCCAGTCCGGTGGGCTCAGCGGCATCCCCACTCGAAGATGGACGGGATTGAGCCACCACAGCAGACTGTCGCTTACTTCCTGCGACCGAAGCAATTTCCGATCCAGCGGATGATCTTGCAGCAACCACCTGGACAGCAAGGCCTGTTGCAAGGGACACATGTGCGCTCGAGCCCAGGGAACCAGGTCTAAGGCCGCCGCCATGGAACTGAGAAGTTGCAAGTAACGCCACGCTGTTGGAGCTTTCAAGCGCAAGAACGCCGTCACTTGCCTCAAAATCTTTTGTACTCTGCTCTCCGGCAAAAACACCGTGTAAAGGGTACGTTATTCCTTTCCCAGCACTTCTCATCACTAACCCTTGGGACGTCCGTCTGGGTGGAGGAATCACCTTACCTTCTCTGTCTGGAATCCAGGGGAACAAACACACACACACACCTGCACATAAGTGGTATGCAGTTTATTCCAAAGGGTGGAGGGATTGTCAGTACTTTTATACATTATCAGAGACATAGTCATACGTCATCCACTCATCTTCTGGGGCCTGCTATAGTTTATCAGTAACTAATGCAAAAACAAGTCATCCTTGAGTAGAACAAACAATTTAGCTTACACAGCACATTCCTTTTTTCCAACCCACCAGAATGTACAAAGGGCATACACATAGGATTCTGATTCTATAAGATTCCAATTTCTCTTGTGCAGGCCTCTTGTATATGCACTTAAACTAAGCATTATTATTACAAAGGACATATATATAGGATTCTGATTTCCCTAACACACCGCTCCTAAGTTTGTGTCGAACACTGCTCCCAAGTAAAGGAGCCGTTGCATTGGTCGCAACTGACTCTTGGCCTGGTTTATAACCCAGCCCAACGGTTCTAGCAGATCGACCACCCACGTCATTGCCACCACTGACTCAGACACGGACGGCGCCCGAATCAACCAATCATCGAGATACGGGTGCACCAGAATGCCCTCTCGCCTTAACGCTGCCATTACCTTCTTGAAGGTGCGGGGCGCCGTAGCCAAACCAAAAGGCAACGCTTAGAATTGAAAATGACCCATGGGCACCGCAAAACATAAAAACATTTGATGCTCGGGTTGGACGGGTATATGGAGATAGGCCTCTGTAAGATCTATAAACGTAAGCACCTCTGAGGGCTGTACTGCACAAATAACCGACCGAAGAGTCTCCATGCGGAAGTGCGGAACTCTCAGACATCGGTTGATGTGCTTGAGATCCAAGATAGGGCGAAAAGATCCTTCCTTCTTGGGAACCACGAAATAAATCGAGTATCGACCTAACCCTAACTGGTCGTGAGGGACCGGCACCACCGCTTGAAGGCGAAGCAACCAAAGAAGAGTCTCTGCTACCGCCGTCGCCTTTTCCGCTGACCCACAAGGAGACACCACGAAAGCATCTGTCAACGGTCGAGCAAATTCGAGGGCGTAACCGTCGCGAATAATTTCTAGAACCCAGAGGTCTGATGTTATGGTGGTCCAGACGGAAAGGAAAAACTGAAGACGACCTCCCACCGGAATTTCCGTCTGGACCCAGCTCCCTTCATTGTGGCTTCTTGTTGGCGTTCTGCTGGGTTGAAAAATAACCTCTGCCGAACCCCCGAGCTCCCCGAAAGGACTGCCCTCGAGCCACAAAGCGTCCCCTCTGATAAGGGGCAAACCTAGAACCTCTGAATCTGCGAAAATCTCTCGACGGAGCTCTGTGTAGACCGCTAGGTTTCTGACCTCTCGGGCAATCTTCCGGAAGATGACCCCCTTTAGAGTCTCCTAGATCCTTCACAATCTTCTCCAAAGCAGCCCCAAAAAGTAGTGTGCCCTTGTACGGCAGCTTACTGAGATGCGTCTTTGAGGAAACGTCCACCGCCCAATTCCTTAACCATAGAAACCTCCTGGCAGCAATGACCGAAGCCATAGACTTCGCTGACACTCTGACAAGATCATAGAAGGCATCAGCTAGGTAGGCCGCGGCTGACTCTAGTTTTGCCCCTTCTTCCTCGTCTACTTTAGAAAGAGCACTGCTTTGAATCCAACGAATGGATGCTCTGGAAACATAAGCGCTGCAGATAGCTGCTCTCAGCGACAAGGCGCAGGTCTCCAAAGTCTGCTTCAACAGAGATTCCAGTTTCCTGTCCTGCAAATCTTTGAGGGCCGCTCCTCCCTCCACAGGAATGGTGGTCTTTTTAGTCACCGCTGATACCAAGGCATCCACCTTAGGCATCTTTAGCAAGTCCTGCTCCTCTTGCGGCAATGGATACAAGCGGCCGATAGTCCGAGCTCCCCGAAGTGTAGCCTCTGGACATTCCCACTCAGACTCCACCATCTGCTTCATAACTCGGTGTACGGGAAAACATCTTTGCTCTGTTTTAAATCCTTGGAGTAGAGGATCCTCTAAAGGCTGTTCCTGAGTCGCTGGGAAGGCAAGATTCAACGCTGCTAGCGTTTGTGAAATAAGTGCCCCCAATTCTTCCTTTCTAAACACACGAAATAAACTAGGATCCTCATTGGCTCCCATGTCCCCTTCCTCTGGATCAGTGGCCCACTGATCCAGGCCAGAGTCCACAAGGATCTCTCCTTCTTCTATTCCCTGGAGATCCGGGATGAGCAGCCCAACGCTATCGGCGCTTCCCTGTACTCATTTGGACGTGCCCTCTCCCGGGTCCAAGAGAGAAATTTCCTGTACCGGGTTTTGAAAGGGCAGGGGGACAGGGTCTTTACCCTGAGCCTGATGCCACTTGAGACAATAAGCTTGATGCAAAGCTAAAATAAATTCAGCCGAAAAAGCAGCTTCTAAGCTTCCCGGCAATGCAGATAAAGCCTGTGAAGGAGCTTCCCCCACTGTAATAGGCTTCTTAGTCTTTGCCTTTTTCTTCGCGGTACCAGCCTTACTAGAACTCAAAATGTCCGACTTATCTGAAATGGCTACCTTTCCCGCCATTTCTGACATGTTTTGAAGGCCACCTGCCCGATCGCAGGAATCTGACCGGCCCTCCATACCGGCGATTCTAAACACGACGAAAGCAGAGCTAAAAAGAAAACCCCTCGCCGAGCAGAGGCCCCGGACCAACGCGTTGCACCGAACCGCTGCTAAAATAAAAGAGACGGAATTAAGCAGCTGCTTTCTCCTGCGAGAACTGCACCAATATCGAGCCGCCTCAAAATGAACCTAAAAAAACCCTCGCAATCAGACTGACCTTCATTGCCGATGCTGAGTACTGCTGAATGCCCCGCTCAGAACACTCGCTGCTGCTGCTAGCGGAAGAGTGTATCTGGCTCCGGGGGCGGGCTGAAGGTCTCTGGGGCTCCCAGTATCCGCGCTCACACCTCCGGCAAAGGAGCAAACCCCCAAGGCAGGCTCTGCCTCTCTGCTCCGATCAAACCGGTCTACTGTTAAACCAGAAAAAGTAATGTTTATGGACCTGGATAAAGAGCCCTGCTGAAGCTCTATAGTTGCTGAAGAAAAGCTAAAGAAAATAAAGAAAATCAGACCAGATTTTAACAAAAATTCAACTTGCTATCTCCAGGAGCCAGTCAATTAACATCCCTTCAGCTGCTGAGGACTGAAAGACTGAGGAAGGACCAGTAGGGGGAGCCAGTCACTGTTTCAGCAAAACTTCAGTTTTCAGTCCTCAGCTGCTGGAGAAGGTTGACAACCCCTATAGTGCCTGGACTGGCCCGGAGAGACGATGAGGAAAGCAAAGTTTTTTTGTTTTTTTGTTTTTTTTTTCAAAAAGACCAAGAAAAATACACACTGGAAAAAGAAGCAGGGCAACAGTGAAAAGGAAGTCCTGAAAAGTGAATCGCAAGACCTGTTGGGCTGGCTGGGGAAAATGGGAAGCCCCAATCACTCACATGGGCCAGTCACCCATTGCAACCAAAGTAATTCTGTGGCTCTCAAAATTCGCTGCCTGAGAGTCCTTAAGAAAAAAGGGGCTATTTTTATTTTTTATTAGATTACGTTTCCTGTTGCTTTGGCTATTAGTTTATTTTTGTAGCCAACTGGAAAAGGGGAATTTTTTGTATTCTTAGGCAAAGCTTTTCTGCTGTTATCTTTTTTCTCCACTAACCTTCAATTTAAAAGAGGAAAACAAGCTCTTTGAGGTCACTGCATTGCTGAAGTGTTGCCAGAGCTGTTGCCTCATTACAGCTCCTGCCTCCGTCTGATCTCATGTGAGGGACTGCAAAGATCACCAAGTTCAGGTGAGACCAAATCCTGCACAGAAGCCAGCTCTCCAAGAACCACGGAGGAGAAAAAAAAATAAAGCTGCCCCTCCTGAGCCACTCTTGAAGCAGGACATCCAAAACCCACTGCCCACAGATCCTTCCTGTGGTTGAAAAATTACTCCACTTTGGTGTTCTCCTGAGGGATCATCAGGTTGAAAAATGGAAGGCCATGGAAGTCAAACATATGGTGGCTTAACCCCCATTTGCTGGGGATCCACAGTGTCCTCAAGAAGTTGGCCTGCACATTGTCACTGCCGTACATGTGGCTTGTGGACAGGGAGATCAAATGTTTCTGGATCAGTTGTGGCTCATAAAAGAGGGTTCTATTTCCCCTCCGGGAATTGTTAATGTGTAACGCAGCTCTGCCACCTCAAGAGCCATTGCTGTACTTCAAGTTCCGCCTTGTTCACTGACATATGCCACTGCTGTGACACTGTCCAAAACACACGAACCACTCTGCCCACTAGGAGGGGCCAGAGCCTTTCCAGAGCCAGGTAGACTGGTCCCCTCAGGAGGCAGCCTGGTCAATCAGTCTGTTGAAGGCTAGAGCAGAGTCCTCAGACAAGCTGACCTAGATAGCAAGTTCTCCAGTCTTTCAGGATAGCATCCATGGTGACTATCATTGAATCCAGTGATTTCAGAGGTATCCGGCCCATTAGATGTCCAGACTACAATCACCATGCTAAGCACTCCATCCCCCGAGGAAGGGTCTAGTCGAACAACTGATAAAAGAGAGAACAGAGAGAATAGAGAGACAGCTGTTGTCTCTGTAAAGGGGATCATTTCAAGGACCCTGGACCCTAGAAGTTGGAGGTAGTCCCATCCTCAGGGAACTGACTCTGCATACAGCTCCCTGAGTTAACTCTGCAGCTTGTGTGACCTCTCCAGCATGAGCAAAACTTGACCCAGAAGAGTGCTGAATCAAACCCTGAGGTACTCCAAGCCCTGGAAGTAATCAGGCTGTCCTTGGGATAACTAATCACTAACTCCAGCCTTTCCAGCCAATGAAATTACCAGGACTGTCTCATTCCTGGACTTCTCCTGGGAATCTGGCCAAATCAGCCAGTCATCCAGGTAGGCAAAAACAATTCCTTGCTTGCTCAGGAATTCCGCACTATCACCATGAACTTTGAAAAGGTGTGAGGATCAATGGCTAGGCCAAAAGACAGTCCAGCAATGAAAATGGTAGCCCAGGACAAAGAAGCAGAGAAATCATTGGTGTTGCTTCCGGAAAGGAACAAATATATGCTTTGTTGAGAGATCCAGGGAGTTCAGAAACTCCTGTTGCCAGACAGACGCAATGACAAATCTGATCTTCTCCATGTGGAATTGAAAAACTGTTTGACATTGACCATCTTCAGGTTGAGAATAAGCCTGAAAGAACCTCCCCTTTCCTGGGCACCATGAAGTAGATGGAATAATGCTTCTAGCCTTGCTCTGTGGAAGGCATGGGTAGAAGAGCCTGCGACTGCAGGAGGTACTGTAGAGAGTTTCCTCAATTGCCACCCACTTCAACAGGGAGTCACAGGGAGAATCCACAAAGGCATCCCAAAGAGGCTCTGCAAACTACAGTGTATAATCCTTACCAAAGACTTTTAGGGACCCATTGGTCTGATGTAATACAGGCCCATTACAAGTAAAACAGCCAGAGGAACCTCCTGACCGGCTGTACCCCAGAAGGAATCCAATGGATCTCACTGCTTATTGGCTCCAGAGAGGACCATTGCCGAGTCTTAAGAACATTGTGAAACTTAACCCTTCTTAGGTTTAGACCTATAAGAGGAATCGGCCATGCCCCAACTCATACCAATCTGAGGCTACTCCTATGCTCCTTGCAGAACCCTACATGAAGCATAGAAACATAGAAACATGATGACAGAAAAAGACCACATGGCCTATCTAGTCTGTCCTTCCATAACAACTACAACAGTCCACTTTTTACCTTTAGAGATCCTCTGTGTTGGTCCCATGCTTTTTTGAATTCAGTTACTGTCCTCATCTCTACCACCTCCACTGGGAGACTATTCCATGGATCCACTACTCTTTCTGTAAAGAAATATTTCCGCATATCACTCCTGAATCTATCTCCCTTCACCCTCATCCCATGTCCCCTCGTAGCAGAACTTGCTTTCAATTGAAAGAGGCTCTCTCCCTGAACATTTATGCCACGGAGGTATTTAAACATCTCAATCATATCACCTCTATCCCGCCTTTCCTCTAAAGTGTACATATTAAGATCATTAAGTCTGTCCTCATATGCTTTATAATGAAGCCCATTAATCATTTTAGTAGCCACCCTCTGCACCGACTCCATCCTGTTCACATCCTTTTGAAGGTGCGGTCTCCAGAATTGCACACCATACTCCAAATGAGGTTGCACCAAAGACTTATACAGAGGCATTATCACCTCCTTTTTTCTGCTAGCCATTCCTCTCCGTATGCACCCAAGCATCCTTCTAGCTTTTGCCGTCGCCTTTTCTACCTGTTTAGCTACTTTAAGATCATCAGACACAACCACGCCTAGGTCCCGCTCTTCTTTAGTGGACAAAAGTACTTCACCTCCTATACTGTATTGCTCCCTTGGATTGCTGCAGCCCAAATGCATGACCTTACATTTTTTAACATTAAATCCCAGCTACCAAATTCTAGACCATTCTTCAAGCTTAACTAGATCCCTCCTCATGTTATCTAGCACTCTTCAGACCTCTGGGTCTATCTTCAGGAAGCCTCTGAGGGCAAGCTTCTCCAAAGTTTTAATGATGACAAGTGCAAAGTTATGCACCTAGGAAAGAACAACCCAAACTTTGGTGACACGATACAAGGTATCACCTTAGAAACCATCACCCAAGAAAAAGATTTAGGCGACATCGTGGATAATACGTTGAAACCCTCTGCCCAGTGTGCAGCGGCGGCCAAGAAAGCTAATAGAATGTTAAGAATCATAAGGAAAGGAAGAGAGAATAAAATCAGGGATATTATATTGCCTCTATCGTTCCATGGTTCGAACACACTTTGAATATTGTGTGCAATTCTGGTCGCCGTATCCCTTTGAAGGCCTACTTTAAAATTTTAATCCACATTCTGCAGCCAGGTTAATTTTTGCATATTTCAGGAAAATTGCACCCGTCTTATTCAATATGTTCTAATAGTGATTTTCCTTCTGCTATGGTCATGTATTATATTATATACCATTTGATAGGAATATTTAGTCAGAATTTTGGATCCTGAGAGTTTTGGGCTCGGCCTGGAAAGGGTTAAAAAGGATATAGCGGAATTAGAAAAGGTACAGAGAAGAATCACCAAAATGATAAAGGGGATGGAAGGATACCCCTTATGAGGAAAGGCTTAAAAGGTTAGGGCTCTTCAACTTGGAAAGGAGAAGGCTGAGGGGAGATATGATAGAAGTCTATAAATTAATGAATGGAGTGGAACAGGTAAACATAGATTGGTTGTTTACACCATCAAAAAGTAGAAAGACTAGAGGACACGCAATGAAACTAACCCATTTATGACTAATAAGAGAAAATATTTTTTCACTCAATGTGTAATCAAACTCTGGAATTTCTTACCAGAGGATGTGGTAAAAGCTGTTAGTGTAGCTGGGTTTAAAAATAATGTTTGGACAAGTTCCTGGAGGAAAGGTCCATAAATCATTATTAAAGAGGACACAGGAAATCCACTGCTTACCCCAGGACGAGCATTGTGGAAGCTGTGGATTTTGTGTACCTGCCAGGTACTTGTGACCTAGATTGGCCATTGTTGGAAACAGGATACTGGGCTTGATGGACCTTGGTCTGATCCAGTATGGCATTTCTTATGTTCTTGAGGTTTCACTAACTTTTCCAGGTCCTCCCTAAAGAACAATCTGACCTTAAAAGGAGAGCCTGCTCACTGCAACCCGGAGGCAGCATCAGCCAAACAATTCCAGAGCCAAAGTCACCATCTGGCCACTACCATTGCTACCATGAACTTGGAAGAAATTCTGATCAAGCTTTACAATGCATCCGCCACATAAAAAGCTACAGATTCTAATCTTGCAAACTCCAGATTGCTGAACCCAATGTAAAAGAGCTAAGGTCACCAAGCCTGCTCATAACGCCACCTGAGTGCCCAAAGCCCAAGCTGAACGGGCATTTTTGAGAAGGGCTTCACCCCCCTCCCCTATCATAAATCTCTTTCAGCACAGCATCTCCTTCCACCAGGATGATTGTGCACTTTGTCATTGCCGTGACCAAAGCATCCACCCAAAGGAACCCAAAGAGCATTCCAACTTACCCTGGGGCATAGGATATAGCCAAATTAGAAACTTAGGACCAGCTCTGGTGTTTCCCACTGAAAGACAAAGAACACACGGGTAGGCACTGGGAAGAGGAAAAAGAAAGGGCGACAATGCAAGTTCTCTAGATAGGGTCCACTTGTGAAATCGCCACAGGGGTGGGCTCCAAAATGCACAAGGTTGCCATAACATCCTGAATATGAACTTAAGAACCTAAGAACATAAGATATGCCATACTGGGTCAGATCAAGGTCCATCAAGCCCAGTATCCTGTTTCCAACAGTGGCCAATCTAGGTCATACGTACCTAGCAGTTTCCCCAAAAGACACAGGTTCCACAATGCTTGTCAAGCACTGATATCCTGGGTCCCTTCTTAAAAATGGTTTATGGACCTTTCCTCCAGGAACTTGTCCAACCTTTTTTAAACCCAGCTACACTAACAGCCTTTACTACATCCTCCGGTAACAAATTCCAGAGTTTAATTACATGTTGCGTGAAAAAATATTTTCTTGTATTAGTCTTAAATAGTTTACCCTCATTGCATGTCCCCTAGTCTTTCTATATTCTGATAAGGTAAACAATCGATCTAAGTTTACCCGTTCCACTCCGTTCATTAATTTATAGACTTCTATCATATCTCCCCTCAGCGGTCTCTTTTCCAGGTTAAAGAGCCCTAACCTTTTTAGCCTTTCTTCATAGGGGTATCCTTCCATCCCCTTTACCATTTTGGTGGCTCTTCTCTGAATCTTTTCTAATAACACTATATCCTTTTTAAGATACGGCGACCAGAATTGCACACAATATTCAATGTGCGGTCTCACCATGGAATGATATAGAGGTATTATAATATCCTTTGTTTTATTTTCCATTCCTTTCCTTATGATACCTAGGATTCTATTTGCTCTCTTGGCTGCCGCTGCACAGTGGGCTGAGGGTTTCAACATGTTATACACAATGACGCCTAAATCGTTTTCCTGGGTGGTAGTTCCTAATGTGGAACCTTGCATCGTGTAACCATAGTTTGGGTTGTTCTTACCTAGGTGCATAACTTTGCACTTGTCCACATTAAATTTCATCTGCCATTTTGATGCCCAGTCTTCCAATTTATCAAGATCCTCTTGCAACTTTCCACAATCCTCTTGGGTTTTAACAACTTTAAATAGTTTTGTCTCATCTGCAAATTTGATAACCTCACTCGTTATTCCACTTTACAGGTCATATATGAATATTGTCAAAAAGCAGCAGACCCAGCACAGATCCCTGGGGTACACCACTATTTACCTTTCTCCATTGGGAAAATTGGCCATTTAGCCCTACCCTCTGCTTTCTATCTTTTAGCCAATTCCTGATCCACAATAGTACACTGCCTCCTATCCCATGACTCTTTAGTTCTGCCAATAGTCTCTGATGAGGGACCTTGTCAAAGGCTTTCTGAAAGTCCAAATACACTATAATCTACCGACTCACCTTTGTCTACCGGTTTATTCACACCTTCCCGATGTATCGATATTTCCTTTAATTCTTCCACACCTTTAAATACCACTTCAGTCATGGGTAACATCCCTACATCTTTTATTATTATTTATTTATTTATTTTATTTTATTTACATTCTCTTATATACCGCGCTATTCTGCATCAGTGCGGTTTACATTGAACAAACTGAAATTACATTGAACAGGGTATTATAACTTGGAGATAACTATTTTACAGGGAACATGGGCTATGGAGGGTTAAGTGGCTTGCCCAAGACCACAAGGAGCACCTGTGGGACTAGAAACCCCAGTCCTTCCAGCCCAAGGTTGCTGTCCTCTAGTGGGATTTGAACCCCCGACTTTCCGGCCTGAAGTACTTTCCCCCAACCACTAGGCCACTCCTCCACTCCTCAGTAAAGACCGAAGCAAAGAATTCATTCAATCTCTCCACTATTGCCTTGTCGCCTCTTAGTGCCCCTTTAACCCCTCTATCATCTAATGGGCAAACTGACTCTCTCACAGTTTTTTTACTACGAATGTACTTGAAAAAGTCTTTATTACGCATTTTTGCTTCCGCAGCAAGCTTCTTCTCAAATTCTCCCTTTGCCTGCCTTATCAATGCCTTGCATTTAACTTTCCAGTGCTGTTTCCAGGTTTCGTCATTTGGCTTTTTTTTCCATTTCCTGAAAGATGCTTTTTTGGCAACAGCCTCTCTGACCTCACCTTTAAATCATGCTGGTAGTTTTTTGGACTTCCTATTGTTGGAAAGATTCTCCCTGTCAAACAAGTGACTCACTGACAGGTCCTCATCTTCTGCCAGAGGGAGCTACCCCTCATCCCCTGACTCATCCACTGGAAAGCCTAGTACTCACCTGTAACAGGTCTTCTCCAGGGACAGCAGGAATCAGTCCTCATATATGGGTAACGTCAGCACCGATGGAACCCTCTTGGAAGCATCTCCCCAGCTTTTAAAGAAAGCCTTTGGGAGATGCCACCTTGCATGCATGGTCCCCTTCCAGCCCAAGGGTGCCATCTTGCTCAGTCAGATGATATAGCTAGAGCAGATAAAAGAAGATGGCAAAATGCAGCAACTCCACTGAGGACGGTTGTGAGAACCGATTCCTGCTGTCCCTGGAGAACACCTATTACAGATGAGCAACTATGCTTTCTCCAGGAAAAAGCAGGAAGTCAGTCCCCACATAAGAACATAAGAAGAACATAAGACATGCCATACTGGGTCAGACCGAGGGTCCATCAAGCCCAGTATCCTGTTTCCAACAGTGGCCAATCTAGGTTATACGTACCTAGCAATATCCCCAAAAGACACAGGTTCCACAATGCTTGTACTGGGTCAAGCATTGATATCCTGGGTCCCTTTTTAATATTGGTTTATGGACCTTTCCTCCAGGAACTTGTCCAAACCTTTTTTAAACCCAGCTATACTAACAGCCCTTACTACATCCTCCGGTAACAGATTCCAGAGTTTGATTACACGTTGAGTGAAAAAATATTTTCTCTTGTCTTAAATAGTTTACCCTGTAGCTTCATTACATGTCCCCTAGTCTTTCTATACTCTGATAGCGTAAACAATTGATCCACGTTTATCCGTTCCACTCCATTCATTAATTTATAGACCTCTATCATATCTCCCCTCAGCCGTCTCTTCTCCAGGCTAAAGAGCCCTAACCTTCTTAGCCTCTCTTCATAGGAGTAGCCTTCCATCCCCTTCACCAATTTGGTGGCTCTTCTCTGTACTTTTTCTAATAACGCTATGTCCTTTTTAAGATACGGTGACCAGAATTGCACACAATATTCAAGGTGCGGTCGTACCATGGAGCGATACAGAGGCATTATAATATCCTTTGTTTTGTTCTCCATCCCTTTCCTTATGATACCTAGCATTCTATTTGCTTTCTTGGCCGCCGCTGCACACTGGGCGGAGGGTTTTAACATGTTATCCACAATGACTCCTAAATCTTTTTCCTGGGTGGTGGTTTCTAATGTGGAGCCTTGCATTGTGTAACTATAGTGTGGGTTGTTCTTTCCTAGGTGCATAACGTTGCACTTGTCCACATTAAATTTCATCTGCCATTTGGATGCCCAGTCTTCCAATTTATCCAGATCCTCCTGCAGTTTTCCACAATCCTCTTGGGTTTTAACAACTTTAAACAGTTTTGTGTCATCTGCAAATTTGATAACCTCACTAGTTATTCCCTTTTCCAGGTCATTTATGAATATGTCAAAAAGCAGCGGACCCAGTACAGATCCCTGGGGTACTCCACTATTCACCTTTTTCCATTGGGAATATTGGCCATTTAGCCCTACCCTCTGCTTTCTATCTTTTAACCAGTTCCCGATCCACAATAGTACACTGCCTCCTATCCCATGACTTTTTAGCTTCGCCAAAAGTCTCTGATGGGGGACTTTGTCAAAAGCTTTCTGAAAGTCCAGATACACTATATCAACCGACTCACCTTTGTCTACCTGTTTATACACACCTTCAAAAAACCATATCAGATTAGTAAGACAAGATCTTCCTTGTCTAAAGCCATGTTGGCTGTCTCCCATTAGGCCATGACTACATGCTGTGTAATTTTGTTCTTTATGATGGTTTCTACCATTTTCCCTGGTACTGACGTCAGGCTCACCGGTCTGTAATTTCCTGGGTCACCCCTGGAACCCTTTTTAAAAATTGGTGTTACGTTGGCGACCCTCCAATCTTCAGGTATTACAGATGATTTTAATGAAAGTTCACAGATTACCAATAGCAGGTCTGCAATCTCATATTTCAGTTCTTTCAACACTCTGGGATGTATACCATCCGGTCCAGGTGATTTGCTACTATTTGCTACTACATATAGGACTTCTTAGCTACAGGCTACCATGAACTTGTAGAAAAATACGGCGAAGCCATGAGCAGCCGCATGAGAGTCTGAGGAGTCTCTAAGGACCTCAGAGTCCAGGGAGAACCATCACTCCAGTAGCATAAACACAGAAGGGTCAGAGAACAGGAGTTGCCTAGACCCTAAAGAGATTACAGAGTACTGCCTGGCCGAAGGCTCTTTCCCATCGGGACTCTCTCTCCAGGCAATAGTGAGCTGCAAAGGTGTGGACTGAGGACCAGGTGGTGGCCCGGCAGATGTCTGCCATAGGGACAGAGCTTAAGCTTGCAACAGAGGTCGCCATAGCCCTGACATTGTGTGCCGTGACCCGGCATTCCGAGCCCACTCTGATCGTCGGTGAAAGTGATGCAGTCTACAACCTAGATGGACAGGGTCTGCTTAGTAACAGCCTTTCCAGGATGACAAAGGTTGCAGGAAATGAAAAGCTGTGAGGCTTTGCGGTGGCCCTGGGTACGTTGCACATAGGAGGACAGGGCCCTCTTACAATCCAGAGTATGAAGAATGGCCACCACCTTGTTGGCATGGGGCCGTGGAAAGAAGGTGGGGAGCACCACCTCCTTATTGAGGTGGAACGCAAACACCACCTTCAGAAGGAATTTAGAGTGGCTGTGAAGCATGATCCTGTTCTTGTAGAACCTGGTGTAGGATGGCTTAGCTACCAAGGCCTAAAGCTCACTGACTTTGCATGCACATGTGAGTGCCACCAGGAAGACGACCTTCCATGAGGGGTATCACATATGGCAGAGGCTCAAATGGCAGCTTAGTGAGCCACGTCAAGACCACATTGAGGTCCCATTCCGCCAGGGGCGGCTGATTGGGAGGTTTAGAGAGGAGTCCCCACATGAACCTAGTAATGAGGGGCTGAACAAAGAGGAGTTTACCCTCAACAGAATGGTGATGCGCCAAGATCACACTCAGTTGCACCCTGACAGAGTTGGACTTGAGTCCAGCTTGCGAGAAATGAAGCAAGAACTGCAGCACCATGTGCACATGGTAAGAGAAAGGGTCAAAATGTCGCTCTACGCACCACACCGAGAACCTGCGCCACTTGAAGGCATAGGACCATCTCATGCAGTTCTTTTGAGAGGCCAGGAGGACCTCCTCCACTTCCCTTGGGAGGTTGAAGGGGGCCAAGTCTACCCATTCAGCAGCCTAAGCAGTATCCTAAGCAGTAGAGGAAACCAAGGTTGCCCGGGCCACCGCAGGACCACTAGGATCAGAGAAGCCTTGTCCCGCAGGACCTTGAAGAGGGTCCGGGTGATTAGTGACATGGGAAGGAAGGTGTAGAGAAGGCTGGCCACGAGATGACAAAGGCTTCTGCCGCTATCCAGGACAAGTGTGGCTGGTGATGGCAAAAGTGGGGCAGCTGAGCGTTGGTCAGACTGGCAAAGAGGTCCAGACTCGAGGTGCTCCAGAGTCGGAAGAACTGCTGTACTATCCTGGGGTCTAGTCACCATTCGTGCGGCTGGAGGAGCCTGCTCAGCCTGTCTGCTAGGGCATAGTCCTGGCCCGGAAGGTAGAAGCAGTCCTTGGTTGATCCTGTACAAGCCAAGGGCTACAGCCTCTTAGCAGAGGTGGTAAGACCCTGTGCCCCCTTGCTTTTCAGGTAGATCATCACAACCTGGTTGTCTGTTTGGACCAGCACTAACCAGTACTGCAGGCGGTGGTGCAAGGCCCTGACTGCCAGAAAAATGGCCCTGAGCTCCAGCAGATTGATCTACTTCTGGCTTTCCACTAGGGACCAGTTGCCCTGCGTGCAGAGTTCCTCACAATGGGCACCCCAGCCCAGTAAGGATGCGTTTGCGGTAAGGACCATTTGAGGATCTAGGGGCTGAAAGGGCATGCCCTCCTGCAGATGCTGTGTGACCTGCCACCAGTCGACTGACTCTGCTAGCTTGCAGGTCACTAAAACTCAGTCTGTCTCATAGCCAGCCTGTGGCTTGTATCCACTGGAAGTGGAGGCACTACTAGGCTACCCACATGTGAAGGTGGGCATTGGGAAGGACATGGACTGTGGACGCTATGTGGCCCAGCAGGCAGAGCATGGATCACACCGACACTGTGTGGCAGTGTTGCATCTTGGTGGCCAGAGGCGACCTGCCCTGTCCAAGAGGAGAAAGGCCTTGGCCTGAAGTGTCCAGCTGAGCCCCTATGAATACCAGGCCTTGTGTCGGAGTGATGTGGGACTTGGGGTGGTTTATCACGAACCCCAGGTACTGTAAGACACTGATGGTGTGGGCCGTGGCCTATTGCACCACGGTGGCCGTGTCTCCCTTTACAAGCCAGTCATCCAGATGTGGGACAACAAAGGCCCCTTAGAAACAGAGGTAGGCAGCCATCACTGCTAGGCATTTGGTGAAGACTTGGTGCAGAGGCTAGACAGAAGGATAGTACTCTGTACTGGTAGTGAATGCCCCGACCATGAATCTTAGGTACTGCCTGAGGCTGGGATGAATGAGCATGTGGGTATAAGCATCCTTTAAGTCCAAGGAGCATAGCCAGTTTCCCTGCTGGAGGTATGGCAACAATGTTCCAAGGGAGAGCATTTTTAACTTCTCCCGCATCAGGAACTTGTTCACGTTTTGCAAGTCTAGGATAGGCCTTAGGGCCCTTGTTCTTTTTGGGACCAGAAAGTATCGGAAGTAGAACCCCTTGCACTTGAGGTGATGGGGTACTGGGCTCCACAGCTCTGTCCGTGAGGAGGGCTGAAAATTCCTGTAGTAGCAGGGCCTGGTGCAGGGGAGTCTGAGAGGGCTCTCCTAGAAAGAAAGGGGGAGGCGTTCAGGTGAAGGAGATAGTCTTTTGTGATTACTTGGAGTGCCCAGGAGTCGGTGGTGATAGCAGGCCATCGATGGGCAAAGTGTACCAGATGGCCCCCTGTTGGTAGCTGCTCCAATAAGGGTGGAAAGACATAAACCCGTCCCTGATTGGGCAGAAGCCGGGGTCGGGGGCTCCCTTACTCTGGTAACCCTGCTGTGGGGTCTGAAGAGGCTGGTAGTGGGGGTAGACCCGGTAAGGCTGTGGTTTCTTCTTAGGGAGGGTGGAGGTCTTCCTGAAGAATAGAGCTCTCGTGAGGTACTCGGTCTCTATCTCACCGCCTTCTCCTCCATCGGCTTGCCAAATAAGTTTTCACCAAGGCAGAGAACAATCGAGGAGCTTCTCCTGAACCCACTGCTCGAGTATGATGCCTGGAGTCAGGCTTGGCGTCAAGCGCAAATACCTGTGGCGGCTACCCTCACATTTGACTCTAAGCAGTTGTAGGCAACTTGAGACATGTATTTCGAGCACTCCCCCACACACTTCATGAGGATTTAGAACCACTGAAGGTGAACCCCTCCAAACCTGCCAAGAAAACTGCGAGTTCCTTTGCCAGGTCTCAAAGATACATGCTGATATAAAGCTGGTAGGCTTGGATTCGGCAGGCCAACATCGAGCCCTGGTAGCATTTCGAGGGCACGGAGGAGTGAGTCTTCTGGCTCTCCTGCCAACACAGTCGACTCCATTACATGCGAAGGAGCCACAAGAGGATGGCATGGACAGGGCCTCCTTCGGTGGGGCCTCATATTGGAAGATTTTGAGTTCCTTCGTGTGAGGACCTTCCTCCGACTCAGTCTTGAAGGACAAAGCCTTTGACATATCCCAAACAAACTCGAGGAACTGTGTCCTCAGGGGGTACTGATGCTGTGACGTCAGGGAAGATAGGTCTGATGGGAAGCCACAGTGCTTCCAGGGATGCCTCGTCCTCAGACTCAGGTGTAGGACCCAGTGCTTGACGGAGCCATGAGTGCTTGCTGGGGAGTATCTCGTTCCCAAGGAGCAGAAGCGAGACAGAGACCCTTGCCGAGGATCGACTTGAGGCTTCAAGCTCACAAGGATCGGCTCAGCGACCAGGGGAGTCCTCGAAACTATGTCCCTGCAGTCTCGGGCATCAGTGCCTGCTGCGTGGTGAAGAAAGCAGTGAAACTGTGCTCCAGCGCCATCATCATGATTTCCCACTCAGGAGGTGCAGTCTTCGACGCGGACACTGGGGTTACTGGGTCCGGCATCAGTGAGAGTTCTCGATGAAACAGGCCTCAGGGGTCCGGGACCTGTCGCCGGAAGCCTCCGCATCGGTTTGGGGAACCTTTGCTGGCTACTCCCGCACAGATTCCTTGAGTTCTCTCCACGGGCTGCAGGACCTGGCGTGGGACTTTCCCAGCGTGTCTAAGTCCCAGGATGAGGTCCTCAAGGATTTCTTCTTCTTTTTGCATTCCCGCTCCGGGGAACCCTTGTCAGAGTGTCCGCGGTCCCGGTCGGCACCGCAGGGGCATTATGCAACTCTGGAGAACCCTTGCGGGACCTTGGAGTGAGAGGCAACTAAGGATACCGGGGTAGAGTCTGATCTGTGGAAGATATCGTCCTGCTTCTGCTAATGATGCTGGATGGCCTTTGCAGACATCTTTTTACAGAGACCGCAGACCTCCGGGTCATGATTGGCCTTTAGACACCGGAGGCAGCAATCGTACTGTATCAGTATGCGACATGATTTTTGCGCACCACACTTCTTGAACTCTCTGACCATTGGAGGAAAACGTACCCTGGCAAAGTCGAAGACCTTCAAAGCGGCCAGTGAATGGAAAAAGACGAGAATCGCATTGGGAAAATAAAACTAGAACGGTTCCAAGACGCGATGCCGGGGCAAGCGAGCTCGGAAGCAGGAAAGGGACCAGATGCAACCGGAGAAAGGAAAGGATATTATTCATACAAATTAATCAACTTTTTCCAGGGAAAAAATACAAAATATCTGTTGGGCCCCATGAAAAAAAGGAGACCGAGCAAGATGGCACCCTTGGGCAAGAAGGGGACCACACATGCGTGGTGGTATCTCCCAAAGGCTTTTTTTGAAAGCTGGGAAGATGCTTCCGCGAGGGCTCCATCAGGGCCAACATCAACCATATGCAAGGACCGACTTCCTGCTTGTTTCTGGAGAAAAAGAGAATCTGTTTCCTCTACTCAACCAACCCACAGAGGACAAGGCAGGGCTCCTGGAGGAATGGACAAGGAAAAAGGCAGAACAGGGGTGCTTAGCCCCTTGCCGACCAGTAGAGGTGCCAAAAAGCCTCGAGTCCCCGTAATGCAGATCAGGGTCTAGGACCCCCCATGAAGGGGTTTTTATGAGGCTAACAGAAGCTGAAAATAATCCCGAGCTGTTTCAAGAGTCACTGTTCAAAGCCAGCTGAGAACTGGCCATGTGGTCCAGAGGGAAAAGAAGGACCCGCCAGCTCCTTACTATGCTCCGCCTTTGCAGGGATCATGCAGCCATCCAAGGACGTGAAGAATAAAGCCCAATAGAAAGTGTGAGGGGGGGAAGCAAAAACAGAATCCCCAATAGAAAGGTAATCCCAGCACCTGTCAGACTTACTGGCAAAATCCACGAAGGGTGCCTCAACTGCCCTCCTGCAAGCCTGGGAGGCTCGACTGCATCAGAGCTTCTTTTTTTTTTTTTTTTTTTTTTTTTTAATTACTTAGAAGCTTTTTTATTGAAAGAAGCAAGCATGTCAATTAAAAAAATATAAGCAAGGAAAAAGACAGGAAAGAAAACACAAGAGGGAAGACAGGCTTGAACTCAAACATACCCCCCCCCCCCCAGGACCCTGTGAGGTCATCCTGTCCGCTCCCTGGACTACCAGTGCTGGAACCTATGATTAACAGTGCTGGACACAGGGAAGCTATCAAAAGGAAGAGACAGGGGCATGCCCAAGCTTAGAGCCAATGATGGGCTAAAGGTCTCAATCACAAAGGCCACAAAGACCGTGGTCTGGACTAAGGGAAACAGGCCTATCTGTACCAGTCCACAAATCTTGCCACCTGTTGAAGGAACCCAAACAATGGCTTCTCTCTCAGTGCTGAACCAATGAATATGCTGGTCTTGACATCACTGAAAGTTGCTCTAGTCTGCCTCCACTTTCTGGCTGGGAAGCATAATTCACTTTTCTAAAATGGTCTAGAATGATAAGGAAGAGAGCATTTAGTTTGCAATGACTATCACACTGGAAAATAACATATCTTTTGATAGCATAAGGACAAGGCAGAGAAGTTTGCATCCTGGAGATCAACGCATGGTTGCATGAATGCAAGAGCGTTTTGGTTTCCTGGACCATGTGATGCTGTTCAAAGGGTTACAGAGTAGAGATGGCATCCATCTGTCCAAGAAGGGTCGACGTGTCTTCAGTAGCAGACTGACTAATCTACT
The DNA here is from genome assembly GCA_033557465.1 of Ichthyophis bannanicus. Classification (NCBI taxonomy): domain Eukaryota; kingdom Metazoa; phylum Chordata; class Amphibia; order Gymnophiona; family Ichthyophiidae; genus Ichthyophis; species Ichthyophis bannanicus. The sequence goes on along the minus strand of CM066031.1, from coordinate 1,577,413,972 downwards.
GAAGAGGGCACCCAGGTAAGTGAAAGTCCCCAAGTAAGTGAAACATTAAATATCTTTATAGAAATAGGTAAAAGGGGCAACATATAAATGCTCATAGCATGGGAAATAAGATTCCAGATCTTGAGACTTTAATAGGAGAGGCTGACTTGGATTTAGCAGAAGAAACAGAGACATGGTTCATGGACAACCATGACTGGGATATAACTATACCAGGTTATACTTTATTCAGAAAGGACAGGGTAGAAAGAAGGGGAGGAGGAATGGCACTATATGTAGAACATATTAAAGCTATAGAAATACAGGGCTTAAAAGGGAGAGACGAGGGAAAAAGAAATCTATTTGCATTGGCATGATATATAGACCTCCCTCACAGGTTGAAGAGGTGGATGGAGAATTAATTGAAGACATATGTAGCATTGCCAGAAAAAGGGAAGTGCTATTGATAGGAAATTTCAATATGCCAGATGTTGATTGGCATATCCCTGCTGCAGTATCACCTAGAAGTATGGAGATCCTGGATTCTCTATAGGGAGAACTATTCAGGCAACTGGTAACAGAACCCACATATGAAGCAGCCATACTGGACTTGGTGCTTATCAATGGTAGAAGTGTTAAAGGGGGAGATCATTTCGCATCCGGTGATCACCAGATGGTGTGGTTCAGTATTAGGACTAGGGCTGATAAAATCCATTCAAAAGTGAGGGTCTTAGACTTTAGGAAAACTAACTTTGCCAAGATAGGCCAATACCTCAGGGAGTCATTGGTGGGATGGGAACAGCTGGGGGTGTAGAAAAACAGTGGGCAAAACTAAAAGGGGATATTTTAAGGGTAACCAACCTTTTTGTTAAAATGGTAAATAAAGGTAAAAGGAAAAGGAGACCACTATGGTTTTCGAAAAAAGTAGCTGAAAAGGAAGAAAAAGAGGGAGGCATTCATGAAATACAAGAGCCACAGAGAGAGGAAGACAGGCATCTATAAATGTAAAAACTTAGAGAAACGAGCAAAGCAATCAGGAAAGCAAAGATTCAGAAAGGAGGAGGAAATATCTCCCCATTTTACTGCATTGACTAAGATATTTTTCAGATATGTTAGTGAGAAGAGGAAAGGCAAAAGTGGTATGGTATTGTCAGACTCAAGGATGAAGGGGAGGACTATGTAGAAGCTGATAAGGATAAAGCGGAATTGCTTAACAAATATTTCTGTTCTGTGTCCACAGATTAACAACCAGGAGCAGGACCTCAGAAAACACCTACAAACAGAACCGATTCAAGGGTCATCTTAAACAATTTTCAGAAGACTGTGTTCGTGAGAAACTAGCTAAACTTGAAGTAGACAAAGGTGATGGGAACAAATGGGATACAACCGAGAATATGAGGGAACTCAGGGACATTCTAACAGCTCCACTGACTGACCTTTTCAATGCCTCGTTGGGAGTCTGAAGTGGTGCCAGAGGATGAGAGAGGCACATGTGGTCCCTTTACACAAAAGCAGGAGTAAGGATGTGGATGAAAACTACAGGCCGGTAAGTTTAACCTTGGTGGTGAGTAAATTGTTGGAAGTGCTGCTGAAAGAGAAAGCACAGTTACTTACCTGTAACAGGTGATCTCTGGGAACAGCAGGAATAAGTCTTCACATATGGGTACGTCGGTACCGACGGAGTCTGCGCAGGAACACTTCCCAGCATCCAATCAAAGAGCTTTTGGAAGCATCCCACCACGCCTGCGTGCTGCCTTCCCGCCTTTCCCAACTGCCTCTCCTCAGTTGAGTTTTAAAGCTGAGACAAAGAGAGAGAGAGGAAAGGAAAGATAGAGATACAACTCCTGGGGAGGTGGGCGGGTTGTGAAGACTTATTCCTGCTGTTCCCAGAGATCACCTGTTACTGGTAAGTAACTGTGCTATCTCCAGGAACAAGCAGGAATGAGTCTTCACATATGGGGACTCCCAAGCTGAGATGCCTGGAGTCCCAGCATGTCATAGGTTGGAACATGCTATCCCCCACAACACCAGGCATCCTGAGGATGGAGGGTAGGAGTTGAAGAGAGAAAGGTGCTGTGGAACAGTTAACCTAGTCCAAGTGTGGATGATAATTATCATCAATGATATTGCAAAGAAAAAATATTGCAATATGGACCTCCCCTAACAGGACTTAAGAGAAGTATGGAGGTTCATGGGATCTACTGGGGAACCCAGTAGAGGAACCTCGAGAAGGACCTCACTGTAGTGGAGGTAGTAAACCTGTAGGAAAAGCAATGGAGGTCAGAATCCTGAAAGGTAACAGGTAACCCCAGTAGGAAAAACTGGGGTAGTACAAAAACGGTGGGCCTTCAGCAGAAGACTTTATGATAAAAGCCGAACTCTTTTGGCAGCAGAGTGGCTCACTCTTAGGAACAAAAAGAGAAAGGCTAACCAATTTGGACAGATAGGCCCAGTCCTTGTGGGAAGAAAGGGTATAAGAACCCCTTGTATCCCAAAAGAAAGGACAAATGCCGGAGGCGTTAGAGCCTGTGATTAGCTGAAGATCTGCAATGTCTCTCCTAATTGAAGTCCGCTGGGAGAGATATTGGAACATGGAGAGCTTCAGAGGTACCTAACCTTAAGGTTATGGTAGGTGTTAACTACCACCAAAGTGGTTGTGAGTGTAGGACCCCAAAACATGCTGGATAGCATAGTATGGATAAAGCCTATCTGTCAGAATCATATAGCTATATGAGCCTCAACAGTCAGGTAGATAAAGCAGAATACATATCTACCGATAGTAAGATATCGTTATATATATATATATATATAGATAGATAGATAGATAGATAGATAGATAGATAGATAGATAGATAGATATAGATATATATAGATATATATAGATATATATAGATATAGATAACATATAGATATATAAGAATATATCTATAGTGAGATATGAAGGGCATAAAATACACACAAATGATAGACATAGACATCTGTAGAATGTGTGCTATAGGTATGAATATATAGGCCTTTATATGGAAGTCATTGCAGACAGAGATATGCCTCCAAAAAGGTATTCACATAGGAAAATGTGGAGAGGAAAGATTCATCTAATAACAAGAAGGTGGAACCTACTTGAGAAGGTATATAGAGAATCAATTCCCACTGGTTATGGCTACAGGGATGCTAGGTAGTAGAATAACCAGGATGGTTACGTGAAAAGCAGAGGATGATATCAGTCTGCAGCCAGCAAGTCCCGAGTATTCTAGAACTCTAGCATGGTAAGTGAACAGAAGACGCATAGGATGAGATACCATGCTGACCTGCTTAAGGGCAAAAGGGTATCATGCGTTCTTACCATGTGGACGAGCTGGAAGGAGAAAACATATTCCCTATTGGAAATACTATGGACCAAAGCAGGGAATCAGCAACTCCTTTAAGCTTTCACGTAAGAGGAGGCCTATGTCCTTTATATTAAAAAGAAGAACTTTTCTAGTCATGGGAGACATGACTGAAAAAGCCTTTTTCAACCATCTAGTATAGCTGTTGGAGAAAAAGCCCCCCATGCTCTCTAGCAAGGGCCCATAGTGGAAAGCTTCTCTGTAGAATTGCAGAGAGCATGATGCAGGAGAATGAGGAGATAGAACTGGCTGCAGGAGAGCCAGTAGCTATGTTAACTATGCTGCCAAACCCAGGGGAATGGAGATGGCAGAAAGAGAAGACAATCCAACAAGCTTGTAGTGAAACATTTTCCAAGACAGATGACAGCACTGACTTGGAGCCACTACTAAGACCAGACAGAATGTTAGTGGAGGACAAATCTGGTTGCTGGTGGACAAGAACCAGTGGTCCAAACATTAAGGCTCCTGCATTGGCAGCTGCTTGCCAGACAGCAGAAGAATGGTACTGTTTAAAAACAGAAAGAACAGACAAAACAAGAGTAGAAAACTCTGGACGTGTCTGATGAACTGCTTCAAAGCAAGATTGAAAAAGAGGAGTCAACTCAGAGAAGAGAACTCCGCACTGGAAAAGTAAGAAAACTAGAGAGGCTGAGAAAAAAGCCCTCCAGTGAAGCAATACCGCTCTTACAGAGGAAAAACCTGGTAAGAGGGTAAAGAGAATGGAGCTGAAGAAAACTTACAAAGTAGTAAGTTTATAGAAAGGAAAAAAGACATGCTGGCACAGGAAACTATCATTTGATAGTGGATAGACCTCTTTCCCTAGCAGGAAAAAGAGGAGAACCCTGTGACCTAGAAGCATGAACATCCTGACAGCTCATAGAACATAGAAAGAATGGATGTCTTTCGGGAAGAGATCCATGTTTAGGATTTAGAATGACAGCAGTGGATTGCCTCTATTGAGAAGAAGCAACTGCAGATTCTAATCCCAAGAGTCACAAGCATCTGATGGATTGATCAGAAACCCTGTGGTTGCTGGGTTTGCTGAGCCTGGTGAGAGGTTGAACTCTGCAGACCAGGACGATACTTCCCCTGTTTGGGAACATCTGTATGATGGGCAGATGATGCATAAAACCTTCTCCTATGGGAAGAAAGTTTGGCAGGACATTTCCTACCTACTGGGACAGAAGGTGCAGAACAGCCCCTAGGAACAAGTAAGTCAGTGGAGAACTGAGTAACCTGACGTAAAGACTCCTTGTTGAAAAGATTGTCTCCAGTGCAAGGAGTATGTCCCAGTCTGTGCTGTGCCCATTTGTCCAAGTCTGAAGCTTGGAGCCAGGCTCTACTTCGTGCCCCTATAGTTATAGCAGAAGTCCTGCTAACAGACTCAAAAGAGTCTAGGGAAGCACGAGTAAGAAACCAAGAGATATTCTGGAGATGCTTGAGCAGTGAAGAATAGTCTGCACTCTTGGACTCTGGAAGGGAAGGCGTCAAAAGATGTAATTGCTTTGTGACCTCCTCAAGAGATAGACTCTCATAGAAAATATATGAGAGAATTCTTGCAGAAAGCATAGATGTCTGGAAGGTTTGACGTCCAAAGGCATCAAGTGTCTTAGACTCACGACCTGACGGATAAGAAGAGTGCTTTTTCTTGCTCTTTACCCGCCTCATTGCTGATTCCACAACTATGGAATGATGAGGAAGTTGAGTCTTTTGAAACCCTGGAAAGGGGGGCACCTGATATAAGAGATCAGTTGCTCTGGAAGGTGGGGGTACCCTTAAAGGTGTTTCCCACATTCCTAGAAGGAGATCCTGCAAGGAATGATGCAAAGGAAGCATTATGTTCTCCTTTGCTTTGGTAGAAAGAGAGCCCTGTGCAGGATCATGTCCTGGAATAGGAATGGCAAGAGATCTTGCTATATCCAGAAGGAAACTCTGAAAAGAGGGTTCCCCAACAGGAGTTTCCCTTGGACAGGTTAAATCTGAAGAACTAGCCTGAGCACCGACAGAGCTATCCAGATATATAGGAATAGAAGATCCTGCACAGTGCAGTGTGGAATGCTTAAAGGATGGTCGCCGGTACTGGCTATCAGAAGCAGCGACCGTCATTACCACATTGTCCATGCCAGGTATCGACTCCAAGCTTGGCATAGAAGGGAGCGATCCTGTTGAAAAATGCATGGTAGGAGTTGACCACGATGCTACTGTGGATACCGGTACCGATGCCAATACCAGTACCGATGTCGGAGTCAAGCCCGACAAAGACAGACATCGGAGCAGTCATTGGTGACAGTTTAATCGGTACCGAGGTAACCGAAAACCTCCGGGTGCTATCCTCGGTACCGAGCCACCGGTATCGATCGGCGTCGGTACCAAAGTGTATTGGTACCGAGTCTTCCAGACTAGAGAGCGATTCTAAACTCGGCATCGATAAGCGAAGCATGGAAGGCACCGACCGTAAGGGTAAGGAGGACATCGGTACCGACTTCGGTACCGTGTCTGATACCGGTGAATGAAGGTCAGCTAGTGGCAACTCAATCGGCCTCGGGGGAACCGAGAGTTGCGGATCCGAATCATCGGAACCGAGCCTTCGGTACCGCCAAGAGCCGGTACCAAGGCGAGTCGGTACCCAGTCCTCCAGACTGGAGATCGATTCCAGACTCGGCATCGAAGGAAGCGAGGCTATCGATGCACGTCTGGAGGGTACTGACGTCGTTGGTAGTATCGGTGCTGGTACCGATAATGAAAGGTCAGTCTGGAGTGTATCCACCGGTCCCCGAAGGCACCGAGGACGCCAGATGACCAACCCTGGTGAGGAGTGTTTTATCCAACACCAGTGCCGATGTCGGGGTATCAGTACCGCTCGAAGCGGATGCCACCACCGGACACAGCTCAGGTATGTTCTGTGAGGGGTGAACCCCAGGAACAACCTGAAACCCCTGAAAGGCTTTTGAGACCGAAGACTCTAGCCGGGGTTTTGAAGCCAGTAGGCCCTCGAGGGCAAGGCCGGAGCCGTCTACATGCTGTGCATGAGACCTACCACTCGAGGGCTGGCTAGTCTTAACAGACTGTTTGTGGGTTACCTGATCCTGTGTAGAAGAAGGGGACGGTGCCCCGAAGCTGGAGGGAAACCGTGTATCAAGGGAACCTCGATATTGAAGACCTCTTCTCACCAAACTGTTGTCAGGACCCAAGCAGGTTAGACATCGACTTCGAGGGTCTAAAAATAAAGTTGTACCGTCACAGTTTGAACATTTCTTGGAGAAAATGGCTGGCGGTTCCATGAAGGAAAAGACACTATGAAGAAAAAATATTCCTTGAAAAAGGAAGATTTACAAGAAAAGAAAAGAAAACACCGGCGGTACCGGTGGCATCGGGAAGACAGCCGCGACCACAAGAAAACTAAAGAAATAAAACAAGAATTTTCTGCGGTGACAGGAGGATATCCTGCCGGCTCCGTGGAAAAATGAAAACTGAGGAGAAGCAGTTGGGAAAGGCGGGAAGGCAGCACGCAGGCGTGGTGGGATGCTTCCAAAAGCTCTTTGATTGGACGCTGGGAAGCGTTCCCACGCAGACTCCGTCGGTACCGACGTACCCATATGTGAAGACTCATTCCTGCTTGTTCCTGGAGATAATAGCAAGGTTTCTGGATCCGAGGCAGGTCTTGTCAGACATATCTGATTGATTTCTTTGACTGGGTGACCAAGGAGCTGGACCGCAAGACAGCCCTAGATGTGGTCTATTTAGATTTTAGTAAAGCCTTTGACACCACTCCGCACAGGCGACTTATAAACAAACTGAGCACCCTAGGGATGAACCCTAAAGTTATTGTTTGGGTTAGAAACTGGTTGAGTGGGAGACGACAAAGGGTAGAGGTAAATGGAGCTCACTCTGAGAAGGAGGTTACCAGTGGTGTACCCCAGGGATCTGTCCTTGGTCCGATTCTTTTTAACATCTGTGTTAGTGATATTGCGGAAGGGCTATCTGGTAAGGTTTGCATCTTTGCGGATGATACCAAAATCTGCAATGGATTAGACACCCAGGAAGGTGTAGATAACATGAAGAGGTATCTAACTAAGCTTGAAGAATGGTCTAGAATTTGGCAGCTGAGATTTAATGTTAAAAAATTAAAGGTCATGCATTTGGGCTGCAGAAATCCAATGGAGCAATATGGTATAAGACAGGGGTTTTCAACCCAGTCCTCGGGGAACCCTAGGCTAGTCAGGTTTTCAGGATTCCCAGAATGAATACAGTGGCAAAGTCAACCATTTTGAGCATGGGGGAGGTGAACAGCATAAGGAATTCACCTTAATCAAAGGGCCTCTGTTAGGTGTGCAGGGTCAAAAGGCCAGAGCCACAGTTCAAAGGCAGAAAAAACCCAACTGGAACAAGTTCCAGCAAATGCTTGATGGAATAAGAGGGATAGATAGCAAGCACGAGGACAAAAGCCCTCACTCTAATAACTGCACTGATTATTCTGATGTCAGAAGGCAGGGGGATTACAAACACCTGGGACAGAAAGAGGTGGGGTTGGATCCCAGTGAGTATAAACCTTGGTTAAATTATGGAGAGAGTGGTAGGAGTAGTAGTGGAAGAAGGAGTAGTTGGAGAAGGAGCAGAGGAAGCAGCAGAGGACAGACTTCAGAGCAGCAAGGACGATGGAATGCAGGAGAAGCCAGAGCAGGTGTTAACTTCTGGAGACAGGCTGAGCTACTCATTGCTGAGAAAGGTGATTTCCCTGAATCACGTTTGCAACAAAGGTGGGAGCCAGGAAGGAGAGAAGCTTTCAGACCACCAGAGAGGTTGTCAGCAGGGCACTCTGATCAAGTGGGTGAGTCAGAACCTATGCAATCGGGAGTACCCGTGTCAGAGCTAGGGGAGCAAGACGACATGTTGATGGATATGATAATTACACTTACCTGGTAATTGTAGTTCCTTTAGTGACGACAGTTCAGTCCTCTACCTCTGGGTTGTCAATCTCTTCCTGCAGCTAGGAGACTGGTTTGTCAGAATGATGACATCACGGGATATAGCCTGCTGCACTTCCATCTGCATCCCAGTGTAAACTATAACAAAGCAGACTCAAAGGAGCAATCAATAAGTAGCAAAAAACAGAAACACAATTGTACTAGCATGGAGTTCCCCCCCCCCACGGGCAGGCCTTCTTACCTCCTGCCCTATCATAGGGAGAGCACCCGAAGAAGAGCTAGTAACGAAAACAGACTCACCTGTAACTCTCTTCTGCTCGGCACGAGGCCCAAAACCTGCGACAAATATCCGGGCGGGAAGGAGGACTGAACTGTCGTCACTAAAGGAACTACAATTACCAGGTAAGTGTAATTATCATTTCCTTAGCGTTCCTCCAGTTCAGTCCTCTACCTCTGGGAAGTACCAGAGCAGTAATCAATGGGAGGGACCCTTCCAGCCGGCCGACAAGACGGCCGAGCCGAAACGAGCATCCGAAGCCGCAGCTACATCCAACCGGTAGTGCTTACTGAACGTATGCAGAGACGACCAAGTCGCCGCCCTACAAATGTCCCCCGGAGGGACCAAACAGTGCTCCGCCCAAGAGGACGCTTGCGCTCGAGTGGAATGCGCTCTCAAACCCACCGGCACCACGCGCCCCCGGAGCAAATACGCGGAAGCAATTGCTTCCTTAATCCAGCAGGCGATAGACGCCTTAGCCGCCGCCTCGCCCCGACGAACACCTCCGAAGAGAACAAACAGGCGCTCCGACTTGCGGAACGACTCCGTGGTCTTCAAATACTGACGTAGAGCCCTCTTCACATCGAGCCGCCGAAGACCCCGATCCGCAGAACCGCCCCCCAAATCCCCTAGAACAAGCAAGCAAACCACCTGATTCAGATGAAAAGGGGACACGACCTTAGGCAGAAAGGACGGAACCGGACGCAAAATCACCCGTTCCCTAGAAAAGGAAAGGAAAGGTTCACGGCAAGACAACGCCTGCAGTTCCGAAATTCGTCGCGCGGAACAAATAGCCACCAGAAACACCGTCTTGAGCGTGAGATCTTTCAGAGACGCCCGACGCAAGGGCTCAAAGGGCGACTCGGCCAGTGCCGTGAGCACCAGATTCAGATCCCACGGGGGAACAGCCACCCTGCGCACCGGCCGCAATCGGACCACCGCCGTGAGAAAACGACGCATGTCGGGATGAGAACCTAACGGACGGCCATGGACCTTGCCCCGATAACAGGACAAAGCTGCCAACTGAACCCGCAAGGAACTGGCAGCAAGACCCTTGTCAAAACCGTCCTGCAGAAACTCCAAGATGGAAGGAATGGAGGCCGAGTTCGGCCGAACCCGACGCTGGGAACACCAATCCTCAAACACACGCCATACCCGAACATACGCCAAGGACGTGGACTGCTTACGCGCCCGTAGCAGGGTAGACACCACCGCCGACAAATAGCCCTTCTTCAGGAGCTTAGCCCTTTCAATGGCCAAACCGTAAGCGAGAACCGATCCACCTGCGGCATGAACAGGGGCCCTTGAAGCAACAGGTCCGACCTGGCTGGCAGCCGCCACGGCACCCCGTCCAGCAGGCGGAGCATGTCCGCGTACCAGGGACGCCGGGCCAATCAGGAGCCACCAACAGCACCCTCCCCGCATGTGCCCCGATCTTCTGAACCACCCGGCCGATCAGGGCCCAGGGCGGGAAGACATAGAGGAGGCCCCCCTCCGGCCACCGGCGAAGGAGGGCGTCGATGCCCTCCGACATCCGTTCGCGCCTTCTGCTGAAGAAACGACCGACTTTTTGCCGACTGAAAGGTCGCCATGAGATCCATGACCGGCATTCCCCAGCGTCTGACTATCTGCCGAAAGACCGCGGGATGCAGCTCCCACTCCCCGGCATCCACGTGGACTCTGCTGAGGAAGTCCGCGGTGACATTGTCCTTGCCGGCGATGTGTGCCGCTGAAAGCGCAGTCAAGCGGAGCTCGACCCACGCGAAGAGCCTGTCGGCCTCCGCCTCCATCGCCGCACTCCCTGTGCCGCCCTGCCGATTTATATACGCCATCGTCGCCGAGTTGTCGGAGAGCACCCGTACGGCATGGTCGCGCACCAAATCCTCGAACGCCTGGAGGGCCCGAAACACTGCTCGAAGTTCCAAACGATTGATCGTCCACGAGGCCTCCAGAGGAGACCAAACCCCCTGCGCAAAGTGGCCCTCGCAGTGAGCCCCCCAGCCCGCAAGGCTGGCGTCCGTCAGCAATGGCAGCCACTCTGGCTGGTCCAGCGACAAACCCCTCGCTAGCGACGAGGGACAAAGCCACCACTGAAGGGACCTCCGAACCGGCTCCGGACAAGGTAGCTGTGTACTCAGCGAATGCAGTTGATGCGACCAACGACGAAGAAGCGCTCGTTGCAGAGGCCACATATGAAACCGGGCCCAAGGCACCGCCTCCAGCGTCGCCGCCATTGTGCCCAGCACTCGGAGATAATCCCATGCCGAGGGAGCCGACCCCGAGAGGAACTGCCGCACCAGGGACCGCAACCCCTCGGCTCGGTGGTCCGGCAGGAACACTTGACCCTTGAACGTATCGAACCGGACCCCCAGATATTCGAGAACCTGAGTGGGCACTAACCGACTCTTGGTCGGGTTGACCACCCAACCCAGATCCTGTAAGAAACGCACCACCCTGTCCGTCACCCGGAGACTTTCCTCCGCAGACTTGGCGCGAATCAGCCAATCGTCCAGGTATGGGTGGACCAGAATGTCTTCCTTGCGCAATGCCGCCGCGACCACGACCATTATTTTGGTGAACGTCCGAGGCGCCGTCGCCAAGCCGAATGGCAGGGCCTGAAACTGGTAGTGGCCCCAGGGTAGGGCAAACCGCAGAAAGCGCTGGTGAGCCTCTCGAATGGGAATGTGCAAGTACGCTTCCGAGAGGTCTAGCGACGTCAGGAATTCCCCTCGGCGTACGGCCACGATGACAGACCGCACAGTTTCCATCCGAAAGTGCGGCACCCTCAAGCACCGGTTGACCCCTTTCAGGTCGAGGATAGGCCGCAATTGGCCGCCCTTTTTGGGCACCACGAAATAGATGGAATAGCGACCCAATCCGTAATCGGCCTTGGGAACCTCCACGACGGCTCCCAGACGAAGGAGCCTGTCCAGGGTCTCGCGAACCGCTGCCACCTTCGCGGGACCCCGGCAAGGCGACATGACAAAGGCTTCCCGCACGGGCCGGGCCAGCTCCAAGGCATAACCGTGCTGGATGATTTCCAACACCCACTGATCTGAGGTGATGAGGGTCCAGGCAGGCAGAAACTCCCGCAGCCGACCTCCAATGGGAGGCTCCACCGCCGGGACCCGCCTCGCTTCATTGGGGCTTACGGGCCGCGGGCGCCGGGAGAGAGGAGAATCCGCGACTCGCTCCCGGAAGCCTCGAAACCCCTGGCCCCTCGAGGGAAACCTCCCCCTCTGGGAACCAACCGGTCGCGGGGAACGGAACCTCCTAAAGTCCCGAAAGGACCCCCGACCACTCGGAGTAGACTTAGCCTGCTTGGGCTTGTCCTCGGGCAGACGGCCCCCTTTAGACTCACCGAGGTCCTTCACCAACTTTTCCAAATCTTCCCCAAACAGCAAACCCCCCTTAAAGGGAAGCTTACTGAGTCGGGACTTAGAAGGGCCGTCCGCTGCCCAATTACGCAGCCACAACGAGCGACGGGCAGCCACCACGGAACCCGTGCTATTGGCAAGCGCTCGAATCAGGTCATAATGTACATCAGCCAGGTAGGCCGCACCCGACTCCATACGATCCAGCTCTTTCACCTCCTCGAGGTCAACATGCGGGGATTGACGCAGCCGTTGGGCCCAGCGCAAACACGCCCTGGCCACCCAGGCCCCGCAAATAGAGGCTTGGAGCGAAAGAGAGTCTGCCTCAAACACCTGCTTGAGCAGACCGTCAACTTTACGGTCTTGGGGATCCTTCAAGGCTGCACTCCCCTCCACCGGGATGGTGGTCCGTTTAGTTACAGCCGCCACCAGGGCGTCTAGGCACGGCGCCCGAAAACGATCCTTAGCCGAGTCCGCCAGAGTGTATAACCTGCTCATAGCACGAACGCCCCGGAGACCCGCCTCCGGCTTGTCCCACTCGTCCTGAATCATCCGCTCGACCACCCGGTGTAGTGGAAACACCACCTGAGTCTGTCGCACCGCCTGGATGACTGGATCCTCCAATTCGTCCTCCACGGCTGGAGGGGGAGCCAAATGCAACATCTGCAAAGCCTCCGAAATCAAGGCAGGCAACTCCTCTCTGCGGAACACCCGGACAACCTTGGCTTGCTCTTCGGGCTCCAGTATTTCGCCTTCTTCCAGGTCCTGTGAACCCTCCTCAGGATCCCAGTCCGGGTCCGCGGATTCCAGCCAGGCACCGTCCGACGGGTCCGCGAGCCGTGCGCGCTTCGGAACCGACGGCTCCGCGACCGCCGTCCCTTCCGCTAGCAACTGCGGAGGCTGAGACGCAGGGGAAACTGAGCGCGTCCGCTTGCCTTGCTGGCGCAGACAAAAGGCTTGATGTAGAAGGACAAACTCGGGACTGAAACCAGAGACCTCGGAGGACGGCGGAGCTGCGGATACCCCGGAGGGTCCCGGCAGCGGCTCTAAATCGGGCTCCTGCTCCAAAATCTGCAGGGGCTCAGCCGCCGCCCCCGTTGTCGCCCCTTGCGCCTCCTGAGACTCAGGAGCCGCCATCTGAAGTTCCACCTCTGAGGAAAGGGCCACGCAGCCCCGGCACACTCCGGTGTCAGTGACCGGGCCTCTGCGGGCCCCACACACCAGGCACAGAGGTCGGGTAGCCATGCGAAACCCCGTAGGATCCCTAAGAACTGGGGCAGGCAGACTCCCTTTATCCGAGGTTTCTCCCTTGTGGGTTTTTTTTTTTTTTTTTTTTTAACTTTGAAAAAGCTGGAGAGTTATCTGCTAAGGAGGAAGGAAAAACCCCCGCTCCCCGGGAACCCAGAGGACCGTCTGTAGAGGGCTGAAGACCAAAAGGCAATAAATCAATAAATTAAAAAAGAAGAAACAAAATTAACTAACTAAAATAACCAAACTAAAACAGTGCAGCAGACCCCCGATGCCCAAAACGGGAGGGGATGCTCTGCCACGCGGCTGCCGCGCGGCCCACAAAATGGCCGCCGCGAAGAAAAGGGCGCCAACACACAGCGACGAAGTTATCCTGCCGCGAAAACGTGGCGTGCCCTGAAAAAAGCAGCCTGATACCGGCGAAACACTTACCGGTCAGGTCTGCTCTGCAATGCTTGGAACGCGGGGATCCTCCCGGGCTCTACAGCCTCGACAGCAGCCAATGAGGCAGAGACAGCCCGACTGCAGCACCAGGAGACCGGCAGTCAAGAAAGGCTCACCCCCGTAGTGTCTGGAGGGTGAGACTCCTGAGCCAAGCCAAGCAGAGGAAGGAGGTGCAAAGCGATCTGAGCCCGCAGACCCCCCCCCCCCCCAGACAGAAAACTGTAGTAGTGCTACAGGCAGGAATCAAGAAGGCTGTAGCCCAATGCTTTCCCACCGAGTCCTTTTTTTTTTTTTTTTTTTTTAAAGTGGTACCCACTAACTAATCAACCCCTTAACTACTCTCAAATAAATCTACGCTCCTTATCCACTACTCCTTAAAGAGCCTCTCCTCAAGGCTTGCCAAACTCCTCCTGCTGCAAGGAGACTGGTTACACTGGGATGCAGATGGAAGTGCAGCAGGCTATATCCCGTGATGTCATCATTCTGACAAACCAGTCTCCTAGCTGCAGGAAGAGATTGACAACCCAGAGGTAGAGGACTGAACTGGAGGAACGCTAAGGAATGTTCTTTATGCCAAGCTCTAGACTTGAAGGGTTGAAAAGAGCCAGCCTAGAAAGAACTGTTCCTCTTGCTGAAGTAACCTCAGAGCTAAGCAGTGAGAAAGTAAATTCCTGTGTGTTTTGAAAGGAGGAATTTACTGCAGCATAAGCTAGTGAAGTAAGGCTGTGATTCATGCTTCTGTGTCAGCTGTGTTGAAACAACACAACAGAGAGAAAGTTAATTGGCTGCTAGAAGTGTTTGTGCTTTGCTCCTGTTTATAAGAAAAGCCTGCTATAAGAGTCTTGAGGACACTGTGAATGCTTATTTCATAACCTAAGTTTGGTTCTTCACCTGGAAATGCAGCCTAGAGGAAATTATGGCTGAGTGAAGATAAATTTGCCATAGAAGAAGTAAAGTTTGTTTTTCTATTGCTCTGATTGACAAAGGACAATAAGAAAAGTGGCATCTTGTTATATGTGAAAAGGCTAAGCTTCTGCAGTGAAGAGGACTTTAAAAGTCAATGTTGAGTTCTGTTTGTTTTGCCACCAACTTGCTGAACCTTAAGCAAAAATTCTATAATTTAAAATTCTGTAAATGGTACCAGGAAGTTGATCTGCTCTATTGTGTTCAAAATAAATTATTTTTCTGTCATAAGCCTTACCCTTGGTTTAACACGATTACAATCCTTCTACTTAAAGCATAAATATAACAGCTGATAGAAGAAGGTTCTCAACCACCACGCCCTCAACAACTAGAAGACTAGTGGTTATGGCGTTGTGCTTGTGACAATATGCATGAGAAAGATTTGCATGTTCTGCCTTCATTGTATGCAAATCTATCTTATGCATATTCATTTTGGGAATCCTGAAAACCTGACTGGCCTAGGGTTCCCCGAGGACTGGGTTGAAAACCTATGGTATAGGGGGTAAAGTACTTCTGACCACAAAAGAAGAACAGGATCTAGGCGTGATTGTGTCCAATGATCTTAAAGTAGCTAAACAGGTAGAAAAGGTGATGGCAAAAGCTAGAAGGATGCTTGATTGCATAGGGAGAAGAATGGCCAGCAGAAGAAAGGAGGTGATAGTGCCTCTGTATAGGTCTTTGGTGCGACCTCATTTGGAGTATTATGTGCAATTCTGGAGACCATACCTTCAAAAGGATATAGCGCAGTTACTCACTTGTAACAGGTGTTCTCCAGGGACAGCAGGAATCAGTCCTCACTTATGGGGTGACGTCGGCACCGACAGAGCCCACACGGAGCAATTCCTCATCTTTCAAAGAAAGCCTTTGGAATTGGTACCACGCATACGTGGTCCTCTTCCCACCCAAGGGCGCCATCTTGCTCAGTCAGGTCCCTTAGCTTGAGCCCTACCAAGCAGATGGCAAGGAAAGGACAAAAATACAGCAACTCAACAGGGGAGGCGGGAGGGTAGTGAGGACCGATTCCTGCTATCCCTGGAGAACACCTGTTACAGGTGAGTAACTACGCTTTCTCAAGGAACAAGCAGGAACTCAGTCCTCACTTATGGGACTCCCTAGCTACAGGCTACCGAACCTGTAACCAAAAAATGCCTCCACGAGGCTGTAAGCAGAAGGAGCCCGAGTCCTCGAGGCAAAGCCCTCAGTAGCCGTGAAGAAGGGTCGGAGGGCAGGAGTTGCTTATACCCCGAACAGATTATGGAGTACTGTCTGGCCGAAGGCACTGTACTGGTAGGACTCCCTCTCCAGGAAGTAGTGGGCAGCGAAGGTGTTCATGGAAGACCAGATCGCCGCCCGGCAGATGTCCATCATGGGCACAGAGCGCAGCGAGACCACCAAGGCCGCTTTGGCTCGGACCCCGTGTGCGGTGACTCGACGATCCAAAGGGACGCTCGCCTTTGGATGGACTAAAGCGATTCAGTTTGTAGTCCGCCATCCAAACTGAGAGGGTGCACTTGGTGACTGCTTGCCCCTGCCGATTGGGATTGTAGGTCACGAAAAGTCTGTCAGACTTACAGTGAGTCTGGGTATGCTGCAAGTAGAAGGCGAGGGCCCATTTGCAGTCAAGAGTGTGGAGAGCCACCAATGCCTGTTCGGCATGGGGCCTTGGGAAGAAGGTCGGGAGCACTATCTCCTGGCTGAGATGAAAGGATGACATGACCATGGATAAGAATTTAGTGTGGGTCTGGAGGATAAAACCTGGTGTGAGGGGCGCCAGCCATGAGCGTCTAAAAGCTCACTGACTCAGCGAGCCGAGGTCAGCGCCACCAGGAAGGCCATCTTCCAGGACAGGTGCCAGAGCAAACACGTCGCCATCGGCTCGAAGGGTGGACAGGTTAGCTACATGAGCACCACGTTCATGTTCCATGCCGCCGGAGGGGGACAGATGGGTGGCTTGGATAGCAGGAGGGCCCGCATGAAGCGGGAAACAAGCAACTGCCCTGAGAGAGGTTTTATTTATTTTATTTATTTATTTAGTGTACACTTGTATCCCGCTACTTCCAGCGATCAGCAGCGGTTTGCTATACAAAAGGTGCGGCTGTACAGGCCGGGAATTGAAACATACAACATGATTTAGTGGAAATGTACAGGTCAAATCACTCGAATTATATGATTTACACTTGATTGCAGGCTAGTAATTTCACATGTATATACATATTTACATGACGCTAGTGAATATTGTTGGCCAGAACACGGAGTTCTTTCTTTGTGCCTGTTGTGAGCCAGTGTGAGTACATGATGATTAGGCAGGATAGAAATGCATCTGAAAAAGATGAGTCTTAAGCTTTTTTCTGAAGTCCATCAGGTCACTGCTTGCTCTCAGTTCGCATGGTAGTTGATTCCATAGCAGAGGCGCTATAAATGAAAATGCTCGGTTGCTGGTGTTTGTTTTGACATATCTCAGGCTCCCCGGGACCAGGAGGGTATTGAGGTTTGGAGATCTTCTGCTTCTGTTATTTGGCTGTAAAGTGATAAGGGTGCTGAGGTAAGAGGGTGCTATATTATGAATGAGCTTGAATGTGGTGATAATGATTTTATATTGTATGCGTGCAGTGATTGGGAGCCAATGTAGGTCTATTAGTATTGGTGTAATATGATCCTTCAGGCCGGTCCCCATGATGATTCTAGCTGTCACATTTTGCGCCATTTGCAGGATATTGAGGGTTTTTTAGGCAGACCCTGTAGTATGGCATTGCAATAGTCCAGATGAGGAATGATGAGGGCTTGTGCTACGGTCCTGAAGTCAGAGTGATCTATGATATTACGTAGTGGTTGCACGATTTTTAGCTTGTGGAAAATGGCTCGATTGGTAATTCGGAGATGTTTCTCCAGCTTCAGGTGGCAATCCAGTGTCACGCCTAGGTATCTTATTTCGTTCTTTGTGGCGTAGACATTATTGTTCAAGGTGACTGTTGGTGGTGGGTTTAAGTCAGTTTTTCTGGACATGCACATCACTTCCGTTTTTTTGTGATTTATGGAATATTATTTTGTTGCAACCAGGTTTGGAGCTCACTGAAGCATTTCTCCAGTTGACTGAGATTCGGGTTATCGGCATCAAGTTGAGTATATAGCATTAGGTCATCAGCATAGATGTGATAACTGATCATGTGATCCTGGAATATTTTACAAGCTGGTCGTAGATAAAGGTTGAAATAGAGAGATGGTTAGCCGATATGGCACTCAAATGAACTCTAACAGAGTTCGACTTCAGCCCTTTCCTCGAGAGGTAGAGGAGGTACTGGAGAACCCACCGAACCGGGCACGAGAAGGGGTCGATCTGGTGTTTCGAGCACCAGACGGAGAAGCGTTTCCACTTAAAGGCGTAAGCTCACCTAGTGGAGTCCTTCCTCGAGGCAAGGAGGATTTCCTCTACCTCCTCTGGAAGGGCCAGAGGCTAGAGAGACCCATTCAGCCCCCAGGCCATAAGGAATAGGGAGGTCAGATTCGGGTGTAGTACACAACCCTCCTCCTGCGTTAGCAAGTCCCTGGCCGAACCCAGGGGGACTGGAGGCTCCGTCAACAGCCGGAGTAGGAGCGGGAACCAAGGCTGCCGAGGCCACAAGGGGAACATGACAATCAACGAAGCCCTGTCCCATTGAGCCTTGAACAGAGTCCTCGCAATGAGGGGAAAAGGGGGGAATGCATATAGAAGACTGGAGGACCAGTCCAGGAGAAATGCATCAAGGCCCGGGTACGGTACCGGGCCGCAAAAGCGAGGGAGCTGCATATTCTGGGGGCTGGCGAAGAGGTCTATCACTGGAGTGCCCCAGCGTAGAAACAGCCAGCCTGCCATTCTGGGATCCAGCCGCCATTCGTGTGGGCGAAGGATTCTGCTGAGTCTGTCCGCCAGACCATTCTCCTGACCTGGGAGTTATGCCGCCCTGAGGGACATCCTCTGTCGGGCAACAAAAGAGCAGATGAGGACTGCTTCCCTGCAGAAGGAACATGACCCCATGCCCCCCTCCTTGTTGATGTAGAACATCGCTACACGGTTGTCGGTCTGTACCAGAACCGATTTCGACGATCTGAAGAGATCGTCGAAGGCCCTCAGGGCCCACTGGATGGCCTGGAGCTCGAGCAGGTTTATCTGCTGCTGAGCCTCTGTGGGTGACCATTGTCCCTGCGTGCAGAGACCCGAATGGGCTCCCCACCCTAACAGGGAAGTGTCTGTTGTTAGCACCACACTCTGCTGTGGGGCCTGAAAGGGTGATCCCCACAGGAGGTTGCGGGAGGTTTTGCCACCAGTTCAGGGACAAGCGGAGGTCGGGGAGAGCCCCAACAGGGTCCCTGAGGTGTCCAAGGGACTGGCTCCATTGGGCACTGAGACACCACTGTGCTGTCCGCATGTGCAGGCAGGAGTGAGGAACCACATGCACGGTCGAGGCCATGTGGCTCAGGAGATGTAGCATGGACCGAGCGGTGAACTGGTGGGTGCTTTGGACACAAGCCGCCTGAGCTCAGAGGCGGGTGGAGCGATCCACCGGCAAGAAGGCAAGGGCCTGCCGAGTATCGAGGCGCGCCCCGATGAACTTGACAGCCTGCACCGGCTCGAGGTGAGACTTCGGGTAGTTGACCCAGAACCCCAAGCTCTCCAGGACGACGACAGTGCACGACATCGCTTGCCGGGCCTCCTCGACGGAGGAGCCTGTAATGAGCCAGTCGTCGAGGTAGGGAAAACCTGGCACACCCCGGTGCCGAAGGTGAGCGGCAGCCACGACAAGGCACTTCGTAAAGACCCAAGGGGCGGATGCAAGGCCGAAGGGGAGCACCCTGTACTGGAAGTGCTCTCCCTGCACCCTGAAATGAAGGTACTGCCTGTGTTGGGGGTGGATCAAGATATGGGCGTAAGCGTCCTTTAGATCCAAGAGCATAGCCAGTCGCCCTGCCGGAGGAAGAGCAGCAGCAGCACGCCAAGAGATAACGTCTTCAATTTCTCCCGCACCAGGAACTTGTTTAGCCTGTGGAGGTTGAGGATAGGCCGCAGACCTCCCGTCTTTTTTGGGACAAGAAAGTACCGGGAATAAAAGCCCCGACCTCGAAGGTGGGGAGGGACCATCTCAACTGCCCGTTGGGCAAGGAGGGAGTGCAATTCTCGCTGCAGCAGAAGTTTGTGTGCGGGGAGTCGAGGAGGCTCCGCCGGGGAGAAAGGGGGTGGGAGCCTGTCGAAATGGAGGCGATAGCCCTCTCAGACAACCTGGAGAAACCAAGTATCCGAGATTGTTAGTGTAGCTGAGTTTAAATAAGGTTTGGACAAGTTCCTGGAGGAAAGGTCTATAAACCATTATTAAAAAGGGACCCAGGATATCAATGCTTGACCCAATACAAGCATTGTGGAACCTGTGTCTTTTGGGGAAACTGATAGGTACGTATGACCTAGATTTGCCACTGTTGGAAACAGGATACTAGGCTTGATGGACCTTGGTCTGACCCAGTATGGCATATCTTATGTTCTTATGTGATGAGCGCCCACGATGGGGTGAAGCAGGACAGGCACCCCCCTACTGGCTGCTGTATCGCTGGAGGGCGAGGGACAATGCTGCTGGCGTCAAAACCCCTGAGTGGGTTGCAGGGGGGCCGACGTTTGGGCCTTTGGGCTCTTTGGTTTACGGTGCCCCCAGCCGGGCTTTCCCTGCCCCGGAGCAGTCGGCGTGGGGGAGCCGGGTACGGTGGGTAGCCACGATACTGGAGACCTTTCCTGGGGAAGAAGGGCTTATTGGTTGGCTGCTTCTTCCAAAGCAGAGTGGAGGTCTTGCAGGAGAGACAGGTCCTGGTGACGAACTCCATCTCGATCTCCGCAGTCTTCTTCTCCATCAGCTTACCAAAATGTTGTTCACCAAGGCAGGGTATGTCCAGGAGCTTCTCCTGCACCCATTGTTCCAAATCAGAGGATTGGAGCCATGCCTGACGGCGGGCTCCAATGCCTGCAGCCGCCACCTGAGCCGATGTCTCGAAGTCATCATAAGAGGCTCGAGATATACTTGGAGCAGTTGGCCACTGATTTCAATAGGGTGCGAAATCTGTCGAGGGTCTCGCCCCTCGAGGCCCGCAGAGAAACCTCCCAGCTCTTTTGCCAAGTCGCGTAGGAACATACCAATGTACAATTGATATGCCTGGATGCAACGAGACAGCATGGAACCTTGATAGGCCTTGCAGCCTAGAGCATCAGGGGCTCCTGACTCTCGGCCCAGTGGTACCGATAAGTGGGACTTCGGGCTCTTCTGCTTCCTCATGGCCAATTCCACCACCATCGAGGTGTGTGGGAGTTGGGTCTTTCGGAAACCGGGCCCATGCTACACCTTGTACAATGTGTCAAGGTGCTTGTTGACGATGGGGACTGAGGATGGGGCCTCTCAACATGCGGAGCAACCGCAGAGATAGAACTGGCGGTACAGGCACAGTGAGGGATTCTCTTGGCGGGGATTCGTACTGAAGAATATTGAGTTCTTCAGCACGAGGGTCCTCCTCGGCCTGCGTGACCAGGCAGAGGGCCCGAGCCAAGTCCCGAACAAACACCAAGAAAGAGGTGTCTTTGGGTGGTGAACGCCACTGGAATGCAGGTGGCGAGGGGTCCAACGGAAAAATCTGGTGTGTACGGGTTTCCGGGGAGGTGTCCCCATCGGAGTCCCACTCCGAAAAATCGGTCGAGGGAGCCAAGCTGGGCGGGTCACCCTGTTCGATGGCCGGCGGCCTGGAGCCGGAGACCCTGGACGATCTCACCTCCGAGGAACGGGAGAGCGAGACAGATGTCGAGGACCTTCATGAGGCCCGCGGCTCTCGGTAGTTTCCTGGACGGATTCGGGTGTCCCACACATTGGACCCATGGTCTCTGGGCACAAGTCAGTGAAGCTGGCCGTGAGCGCCTGCTGGGAAGCAATAAATGAAGAAATGCTGCATTCGAGCGCCAGCATACGGGACTCCCATGCAGGCATGGAGCCCTGTGATGCCGATACCGGGGTCACCGGATCGGGCGTCGAGGAGGAGGAGAGAGGGTCCTCACCGGGACGACCCTCAGGAGACTGTGCGCCTTCACCAGAGGCCTCCATTTCTCTGTGAGGTACCTTGCGGGGCCACTCCTTGTCCAACTCTCGGGAATGCTGAAGGGGACTCTAAGCGACCAGGCGTCGGAGTGCTCACACTCGTTATGAGTCCCAGACAGCGACTTAGAGGCCTTCTTCTTTTTACGTTGTTCCACCTCGGGGGACCCCTGGTCAGAGTGCCGCCGAGAATGTGGGGCCGCAGGGGATGAACCCAGCGGAGGGGAGGAGACTGAGCAAGCCACCGGGGATTCCAAGGTGGCCTTTCGAAAATGTCTTCGGACTTCTGCTTATGACTGAGCAGGGCCTTATAGGACATTTTCTTGCAAAGCAAACAGAGCTCTGGGTCATGGTCGGCTCCCAGGCACCACAGACAAAAGTCATGGGTGTCTGTAAGCGACATGTTCCTAGAGCA
The DNA here is from genome assembly GCA_033557465.1 of Ichthyophis bannanicus. Taxonomy (NCBI): domain Eukaryota; kingdom Metazoa; phylum Chordata; class Amphibia; order Gymnophiona; family Ichthyophiidae; genus Ichthyophis; species Ichthyophis bannanicus. The sequence continues at coordinate 1,577,391,873 of CM066031.1, read as the reverse complement.
TCTATCGCATTTTTTAAATCCGGTGGCCATGGGGGCAAAAATGGCCTCTGCGAGGTCAAAGACCCACGCGGCCAGTGGTTGAAGAAAAAAGGGTGCAAAGCCCAAAACAAAAAAAATTAGGAAAAAATGTGTATTCCTGGAAGCTCTGAAGTAGAGCAGGGGAAAGGACGGATAGAGGCCGGAAAAAAGAGAGCCTGTTAAGGCGAGGAAAACTAAACTTTTTCCGAGGGACGAGGACATGCGTCCGAAGGGCTCCACGGAAAAAGGGAGACTGAGCAAGACGGCACCCTTGGGCGGGAAGAGGACCATGCATACGTGGTAGCAATCCCAAAGGCTTTCTTTGAAAGCTGGGGAATTGCTCCACGCGAGCTCCATCAGTGCCGACGTCACCCTATAAGTGCGGACTGACTTCCTGCTTGTTCCTGGAGAAAAACAGGTTGGAGTCGGTACAGAGGGTGGGCTACTAAAATGGTTAGTGGTCTTCGTTATAAAGCATATGAGGACAGACTTAAGGATCGTAATACGTATATTTTAGAGGAAAGGCGGGATAGAGGTGATATGATTGAGACATTTAAATACCTCTGTGGCATAAACGCACAAGAGGAGAGACTCTTTCAATTGAAAGCAAGCTCTGCTATGAGGGGACAAAGGATGAGGGTGAAATGGGATAGACTCGGGAGTAATATGCAGAAATATTTCTTTACGGAAAAGAGTGGTAGATGCGTAGAATAGTCTCCCAGTGGAGGTGGTAGAGATGACGACAGTATCTGAATTCAAAAAAGCATGGGACAAACAGATTTCTAAAGGGAAATAGTGGGCTGTTGTAGTGGTTGATATGGAAGGGCAGATTAGATAGGCCATGTGGTCTTTTTCTGCCATCATGTTTTTATGTTTCTAATCAAAAAGGCCAAGCATCAAATTTGCTAGTAAACACCTAATAACCTCAGCAACCTGTTGCTTTGAAATTAAAGGAAAAAAAACTTGTCCCATGTCACACAGCTATAAAAGAAATTCCTAACGGAGCAGTCCAATGCTCAATGGCAGTGGGAGACCTGAATTTTACTCTATTTCACAATGTCCAGAGCTTGGCTATCACTTGATAGTAACATACACTATTTGGTACATAGATAACACATTTGTATCAAACTTCTAAAGGAGCCACAGATCACACCTCTCAGCTTAAAGATAGTTACTGCGATTGTAGGGCCAGCTCAAGCAAGTGGAAAACCCCTATAAGCCTGTTAAAGAAGGCACTTGGAGACCCATGGATTTATCAAGTTATATGCTCAACACTGAAAAGTATAAAATAAGAGAAAATTAGAGAATCTACTATTAAGGCCTTCTTTACTTTCCCTTTTGAAAGAAAAAGATATCCTGTTAGCACAAATTACACCACCCTTTAAAATAAGAAATCAAAATGGTAGCATATACTAGCTTTACTTTGTTTTCTTATATCCCTGGATGATTCCAAACCAATAAGTCGTGGCATATAAATTTCATAATTACCAAAATACTAAGACCTGTTAACCCTATAGATTAGAGAGGGAGGGGAAATTCTCTAGAAAACCTGGGGGCATGTTCCTTAAGCTGGGATAACGGTTAGCCCATGCTATTTGTAACTAGCTCCCAGGTTATTCAATGGGACCTAATTACCAATAGCACATGCTAAGCATTAGCCTAGCTAGCTTAGTAAACATCGTCCTTAGGCTTGAGCTGTTAATTCCTAGACACCAAGGAAAGGAATGATCGATCTCTCTCTTTATGATTTTCTTTTTATGGCTCTGGTCATCCTCCCAACACAGACATGCCACTCTTCTTCTGCACCCTCAGCAGCTGTTCCTCCTAGTCCCAGCTCAGAGCCTCCCAATAATCTTTCCTCCTTCTAACACACTCCCAGCAGCCATTCCTCTTGCTAGGCCCAACTTGGACTTCTAATTCATCATACTGCAGCTCTTTCTGTCCCCAGGCCCTTCTACTACAAGGCACCACTGCTGTTTATGGTGAAAGTGATTGCTACATCCCCCTGCAAGTTTAGAGATTTTAAATACAGAATTATTACAAAAATTAAATTATACTAAGCAATATTGCATTTGATGGAATAGGAAAGGCAGTGCAGCTCAGAGTTTAAATTTGGCAAATATTCAGTGGCCAACTTCTGTCACAATAACAAATTAGTTACTAAGGGATTTTTTTTGAATCAGCTAACTGATCAAACAAGGACCTCATATGGTCAGATGAGTGTACTACGACAGGAACCACCAAAATACAGTCAACTCAAAGGAAAAAAGGCAGAAAAGGAAGCTGCTGTTGTTCTATCCTAGAACAGGAAGGCGGTGACTACTAGGAAAGTCTTAGGGGCCTGTTTACTAAAGGACGCTATTTGCACCGCGTCCCGTTAGCACACGGTAAGGTACCTTACCGCACGCTAACGGGACGCGGTGCAAATAGCGTCCTTTAGTAAACAGGCCCCTTAGTCTATAATCAACCAGGAAGAAAACAGTGATCATACATGAATGCAGTAAACTGTAATTGGGGAATGCCGGTGAGGTTCATTAAAGAGTTACCGTTGTGGTTAACATTTTTGGCACCCTTTCAGTTCAACTCTTTAATATCCAATATCTCCTAAACAAAAGAGGCCAGTGAAATGGCTTTGGACTATATTTGCATACATATTTGAAACACAAAAAAATCAAATAAAACAAGACCAATTAAAAAAGGAAATAGCAGAAAATAGTATAAAAACTGGAACATTGCCAGGACATGATTACTGGCACCCTTATAAACAATTCAAATCAGTTTGAGAAGAACCACCACATACCCACTGTAGTAAATTTAGATGCACCTGTGATCAACTGTCAGTACTCACATGCCCCCTTGCGCCTCAGCTTCCAGTTTCCTATTGTCAAAGCAGCTACCCTCTTGGAACTACTCACCTCAGTTCCTTTAATTGAATTAATCCCTTTTGTTTTTAGGGATTTTTTTTTTTTTTGCTTTACTCTGCTCTGCCAATTTCTTTTTTTTTTTATTTTATATTTATGAAATTTTACAAAATAAACAAGAAAGTTACAAGAACATTCTTGAAGAAAACAGGTAGATATCTCAAAGAAATAATCATACACCAGAGCTCAAACAATAGCAACTCAAATAGAGAAAGAGATATCTTCCACACTAGCCCACTATATAAGGGGAAAGAAATCCACAACCATATAGTAATACCCAAAACTATAAATGAACTGGAAGCAGCTGTCTAGCTATGGCAAACATATTTATGAGAGATCTAGTGAGGGCATCTGTGGGGACTCCAAACGCCTGGCACTAATGAAAGAAATAAGTTGGGAAGGTTCATAAAAAATATAAGAAATCGATTTGTATTTCACCAAATATTTATATGGGTGCTTAAGAAAAAAGAAACCCCCCAAATGAATAATACTAGGACGTAACAAAAGAAACTCCTTACGGCGCTTCTGCGTATCCCTAGATAGATCAGGATACACTCTAACCATTAACCCTTTAAATAAGAGATTTCTTCTCCTGAAAAAAAGCTTCAAGAGCCACTCTCTATCTGATAATAGAGCAAAAGTAACTAGCAATGTAGAGGGAATTGGATTTTCATTCTCAGATTTCTCAAGGAACTCAGTTAAATTAAGAACATTTCCTTGTTCCCGACCACCCCCTACCATAGCCTCTCCCGAGGTTAATTTAGCCTTAGGGAGGTAATACACTCTAACTAAAGGGGGAATTAACTCAGGGGATACACCCAAAACCTCAACTAAGTATAACCGAAACATTTCTCTAGGAGATATAGAAGCAATTCTCGGAAAATTAATTATCCGAAGATTGTTTATCCTAGAGAAGTTGTCCAGTTGCTCCAGCTTCACTTGTGTAGACAGAAAGTTCTTTCGAAAAGCATCCGCTTGCTCTTCCAGGGTTTCCACCTTTCGACATAAATCAGCCACCTTGTAAGGCCACAACTTTTCATTCCAAACCCTCCACAGTAAGATCAAGATTATCCACTTTCTTCTCCACAGACGTTACCCACGGTACCAGAGCTTCACCCAAAGAGAAAATTGACTGCCAAATAGACTCCAGTGTAAAAGTCTCTGGATGTTGCAGAGTGAATGGCTGTCCCAAAGAAGTCTCCAAGCTTTGTAATTCCAATCGTGCCTCCCGTGTTGGTTCTCGACCCACAGCCGTAAAATCCAGACCAGTAGGTCCTTCCTCAATCGGCACCGCTGCAGCTGGTAACTTATGCTGCCCAACAATTGCAGCTTCTCAAACTCGCCATCCCTCAGTTCCCGGTCCACCCGAGCCACTGACTTCCTTCAACTTTGGAGGGGAGCCGAGCTCCAGTAACCCTTCCGGTAGGGGCTGGCTGCAGGACGCCTTCGGTGCCGGTCTCTGAAAGGAGAGAGATATACCCGATGCAGACGCCGAGCCACCCGACTGCGGCGTTATTGCAGCCCGGGACTCATCCCCTTGTTGCACCACAGCTCGGTCAGCGCGAAGAACAAAAGAATCCATCGGACCAGCAGAAATCGGCATTGAGGTAGAAGGGGGGTGGGAGGACGAAGCCTCCCCCTTACCCTTTTTACCCACTGCAAGGAAAAAACGCGCTCACACAAAGTCGGCAGCTGCCGCCATCTTGACTAGAACTCCTCCCCCCCTGCTCTGCCAATTTCAACCAGCAAAGAAACAGGTAAGGACTAACCAGGCACAGAGGGCCCGCCCCGCTAGGATACCCTTCCCACCATGTAAAACATTTGCCCATCTTGAGTGCTGTCTCTCTTACTTCACGTTCTCACCTATGCAGCTAATTGCCCTTCCCCCCACCTAAACAACAATAACTGAAAAAAACATCAAATGGGATCTGGTCTGGCCTGGAGTGACTCTAAGAAAGACAATTAGCAGGTAAGCTCCAATTTCACCTTCCTACTCGTCCCTCCAGTCCAGTTCAGTTACACTTGGGATGTACAAAAGCAGTGCCCAACCTTGGGAGGGACCAGCAAGACCAGCTTGCAGCACCACGGCCACAAAACTAGCATCCCCCGCGACCTGCACATCAAGTCAGTAATGTCCGGTGAACATATGCAATGACAACCAAGTTGCTGCCCTGCATATTTCCACTGGGGGAACCAGTCGCAACTCTGCTCAGGAGGCCACATGTGCCCTTGTCGAGTGGGCTCTAAGCCCTATATGTGAAGACCTACTGCGCTTCACATAAACTGCAGCTATGGACTGCTCCACCCACCGGGCAATGGTGACCTTGGAAGCTGCCTCCCCTGCCCATGGACCTCTGAACACTATCTGTCCATCCTGCGCATAGATTCTGTCCTCCTGAGATACTTGTTTTTTTCTGGGGAAATCAGACACTCGTCCCGAGCACTCCGCGGAAAAAGGAGACTGAGCAAAATAGCACCCTTGGGCGGGAAGGGGACCATGAATGTGTGGTTCATCACCCCAAGGCTTTCTTAGAAAGCTGGGGAGATGCTTCTGCGCAGGGCTCCATCAGCGCCGACGTCATCCATACGTGAGGACTGACTTCCTGCTTGTTCCCAGAGAAAATCCACTAGCACTTAACTTTCAAAACTGAGACTATGATAAAAGAGAAAAATGGTTATGCAAAGAAACCTAAAAGGAGAAGGAACGGTTAAAAGTTTACATCAGGCCTGAGCATTGACTAAAAATACTATCTTGATAGCCCACACTAGATGTATTCCACACTCTAAGAAAGGTCTAAATAATGTCAAATTATAACTGACACAGCAAACAGAAGGTATGTCAATTTGGCTAAATTTCCTTGTGCCCTCTGCCCTCCAGGAAAAGTGCCCACCACCTCGCCTTACAGGACATTATCAGTGCAGCCGCTGTTCCATGTATGCACATGCACTTCCGGTCAGAAGCTTCTCTGTTCACCCAAGAACAAAAAAGTAATTTTTTTTTTTATCAGACTTCTTCATCTGGACCACAGAAAGTGTGATTTATGTGGTTAATTTCCCTTGCAATTTATTGCACAGTGGCAAGACAAAGTAAAGTATCTGCACACGTGTGTGGGAGCTTGGAAACATTTAGAGGACAACCCCTTGGTTAACACTGGGTGGAAAGGACCACCACATTTCTCATCTCAATTCTGAATGTGGTTAAGGCTAACTGGAGGGGAGGGGGCTGATGTTGACAAGATATTGTTGCACCTAGAACAGAAGTATACTCTTCATGTGCACACTATGGGGCTTGTTTACTAAGCAGCGGTAATGACTTCTGACCATTATTGGATTCAACAGGGCCGCGGCTCCAATATCGGTCGGAAGCCACTACCGCTACTTAGTAAATAAGCCCCCATATTTCCTGATGATCTTAATATGCATTACAACTTTCTTTTCCCTCCTTTCTATTTTTAACTTTAAAAAGTCCCCCTTTGTTATTTCAAAGTGGGTGGGAGGAGTGGCCTAGTGGTTAGGACAAGGTACTTCAGGCCGGAGGGCCGAGGGTTCAAGTCCCACCTGGGGACAGCAATCTCAGGCCGGAGGGACTGGGATTTCTAGTCCTATAGGTACTCCTTGTGGTCTTGGGCAAGCCACTTAACCCTCCATTGCCCATGTTCCCTGTAAGTATTAGCGTATGTGTGTCATATCCCCTTGTGGTAAATGTATCTCCCAATTGACCGCTTTGACCTGGTGAAAAGCGGGATATAAATACAGCTAAATAAATAAATATTTATTGTCAATATGTCCCATTCCTATCCCTCCCCTTTCCTCCCCCCTTTTTTTAGATTTTTAAAATTTTACTCTTGTATTAACGTTTTTACATTTTTTAGTTAAGTCTTTTAGCCTTTTTACTCTTTCAGTCCTTTGTACTCGTTCATTTTAGATTTCTTATGCCTTTTTAGAGGAAATTGGATTATTTTTGGCATAACGTCTTTATGGACTCTTGCTTGTTGCATACACCCCGGAATGTTTTACCTTCACTCACAATTTCCAAGTAAGTGCTCCATTGCATCTCTGGATTTATTACACTTAGTTCTCATGTGGCAAGCCCCGTTATATCATGATACCCCTCTCAATGTATAATTCCTAGGAAGCTTCCCATTATCTTCCTATAGTACTTTCAATACACTTTAGGAGACTTCATCACTTTTACAGTTTTTATGGTTTTTAGCAAAAAGCTTGTTTAAATGGTGCAGGCTTACGAACAGAGCTTCCCTGAAATTGTTTTGCTGAATGCTATGATTTAATCGGATCAGGTTTCCATTCCAAGTCACCGAATGCATACTGTAGCCTCATTGTGCCAGATACCATCTCCCTATACCACATAAATTTAAATTATTTTGCATGACAATTGTATTACCTTTGTATGTGTGTTCTTTTTAACTACATGACACCAACGCCGATATGATGGCGGCTACGGCGCTTTACTAAGCCAACGCCAAGCAGCCCCCCCATATAGCATTAAATGTTTTTAAATCACTTTCTATTTATTTAAGAGGGTTTTAATATTTTTATATACTCTAATCTGATGTACAATACATTTTAAATGCCTGACCTTGCATGATGTTATGTTCTATAACCAGCAGATTTTATTACTGTAGGGGAAACTTCTACAAAAATAATAAAAAGCTCTTAAGCATATCAGGTTTTTAAACCATTGTTTCGGGGATATGGGCATATCAGATACCAGTTTTTATTTTACTGCTTAGGATGGAGTCGATTAAAGTAATCTTTTTGATAGTTCTTACATCTTAAATCACACGAAGGTATGCCTTGTTCATTATAAACCCAAACAAAAACATTTATACATTCATTAAAATGGAAAAGGAATGGAACTGAAACAAAGAGAGCTTAAATAAGTCCAACCAGACTCTCCAGTATATTAGCCTCAAGGGCCAGCACTAGAAAGCATGCCAAACCCAGCAAATGCAGTGCAAGTGAAATAATTTGAATAATTTATATGCATTATTTCACTTGCACTGCATTTGCTGGGTAGGGCATGCATTCTAGTGCTGACCAATGTTCCCTCTAATTTTCTGTAGGCTGTGTGCGCATAAAATATCAGCTGTGCAGCTTTTGAAGGAAGGTTAAATTTTTTTGCGCCACATAACGACACTCGGAGTTATATACTTTAAAATTTGACTACACGTCAGAATACAGTATGTACAACACATTGATTTTAATCAAATTAAATGAAAATAGACGATTACTAAATGAAGCAGAAAATTTCTAGTAATTACAATCACAAATGCGGTATTATTTCAGTTAATTTTTATTGAAATTCAGTTATTTCATGTAAATAACTTACGTATGGAAGAGGAGAATGAGCTTACTATTAACAGTTCATTCTCAAAATTTTTCTCTTCGATCTTTCAAATATAACCAGTCTGAATAAATTTTATCAAGGTCTACCGATCCACCATCTTGAAGATGACTCTTAACACGCATCAGCATTTCCAAATGTTCTAACTGTAAGCAATTCCTTATTTTGTTTTTTAAACTGTTCATCAAGCTGAAACCACGCTCACAATCTGCACTAGAAGCCAAAAATGTTCCACCAATATCCATCATTTCGCTAAATCTGCAAAGTGAGCATTCTGAAACACCAAAATCACCATATCCGGAAAACTGTTTATCAGTTTGCTTTTGATTTTTTTCTGCGACTAAGAACTTGAAGTCATTGTACTGCTGAATAACAATATGTTCCTCCTTAAGAAATTGTACTTTAAGCAGAGTGATCGGACGTTTTCAATTCCAAATTCATAATCACACGGTGCTATTGCTGTCAAGTCAAAAGCATACCATTCCTCAATTTCATTTTCAGGAAATCTTTCCCCTAAATGCAGACACAGCATATTAATGAAAATAAGTGTGAAATCAGTATCCAATGAAACGTCTCCGGGTATCTTGTCGAGAAGATTTTTAACATCAGCACTCCATTTTACAGTGTCACCCAAGTATTGCATTCGGATTTTGTTCAGCTTACCCTGTGCAAGATGATATGCTTCCAGTGGTGTTAGCCCACGTTTTTGAAATGCCATTGTTAATGAAGCTAGTTCAGATAAAACATCATTCAAAATTTGCAGTGTTATATGGAATTTATGGCTGTTTAGCTTTTTATAACAGTACTTTGCAATGGGATCATTATCCTTCTCTTCTTCAAAGTATTTTAATAATGGATCATAATTTCAAGTAATTGCTTGAAGAGCAAAATGTCTAGATAACCACTGCACTTCGTTCAGAAGTCTAAAAGCAATTGACTCGCATTCAGAAGCATCTGCTAATTCTTTAAATTGTGACCTTTTAGTAGAAGATAGACAAAAGGTTGTGTAAACAGTTCTCATGAAAGTTTCAACTTCTTTCATCAACTTTACTGCCTTCCATGATTCAGAGATCCCCAAATCTTCATGATGGGCAACACAATGCTGCTGAACTAAATGCGAAAAGTTTTTTTTTGTTTAGCTGCGCAGCAACACCATTTATTCTGCCTGACATGAAAGAGGCACCATCCGAAGTAAACATGACCATTTTGTTAAGGTCAAGCTTGTATTTATATAAGAACATAAGAGATGTCATACTGGGTCAGACCAAGGTCCATCAAAGCCCAGTATCCTGTTTCCAACAGTGGCCAATCTAGGTCATACATACCTAGCAGTTTCCCCAAAGGACACAGGTTCCGCAATGCTTGTACTGGGTCAAGCATTGATATCCTGTGTCCCTTCTTAATAATGGTTTATGGACCTTTCCTCCAGGAACTTGTCCAAACCTTTTTTAAACCCAGCTACACTAACAGCCTTTACTACATCCTCCGGTAACAAATTCCAGAGTTTGATTACACGTTGAGTGAAAAAATATTTTCTTTCATTAGTCTTAAATAGTTTACCCTGTAGCTTCATTGCATGTCCCCTAGACTTTCTATATTCTGATAACGTAAACAATTGATCTACGTTTACCCGTTCCACTCTGTTCATTAATTTATAGACTTCTATCATATCTCCCCTCAGCCGTCTCTTTTCCAGGTTAAAGAGCCCTAACCTTTTTAGCCTTTCTTCATAGGAGTATCCTTCCATCCCCTTTACCATTTTGGTGGCTCTTCTCTGAACCTTTTCTAATAACTCTATATCATTTTTAAGAAACTGCAACCAGAATTGCACACAATATTCAAGGTGCGGTCTCACCTTGGAACGATATAGAGGCATTATAATATCTTTTATTTTATTTTCCATTCCTTTCCTTATGATACCTAGCATTCTATTTGTTCTCTTGGCTGCCGCTGCACACTGGGCCGAGGGTTTTAACATGTTATCCACAATGACGCCTAAATCTTTTTCCTGGGTGGTGGTTCCTAATGTGGAAGCTTGCATTGTGTAACCATAGTTTGGGTTGTTCTTCCCTAGGTGCATAACTTTGCACTTGTCCACATTAAATTTCATCTGCCATTTTGATGCCCAGTCTTCTAATTTATCAAGATCCTCTTGCAATTTTCCACAAGCCTCTTGGGTTTTTAACAACTTTAAATAGTTTTGTCTCATCTGCAAATTTGATAACCTCACTCGTTATTCCACTTTCCAGGTCATTTATGAATACGTCAAAAAGCAGCGGACCCAGCACAGATCCCTGGGGTACACCACTATTCACCTTTCTCCATTGGGAAAATTGACCATTTAGCCCTTCCCTTTGTTTTCTATCTTTTAACCAGTTCCTGATCCACAGTAGTACACTGCCTCCTATCCCATGACTCTTTAGTTTTGCCAAACGTCTCTGATGAGGGACCTTGTCAAAGGCTTTCTGAAAGTCCAGATACACTATATCAACAGACTCACCTTTGTCCACCTGTTTATTCACACTTTCAAAAAAACACAACAGATTACTAAGACAAGATCTTCCTTGTCTAAAGCCATGTTGGCTGTCTCCCATTGTCTCTTCTTGACCTTACATGCTTTTCCCAAGTCCACTCCTGGCTGCTGCTTTCCCACAGAATTCCCGGAGTGCATTGATTACACAGGTACACAAAAAAAATTTTTTTTTAAACTGCCTCTAATGTTTCGATTGATTTTTACGTTTTTTGGTGCGCTGAATCCAAATCTGGTAACCAATTTGCTCCATCACGTACAGATCTTTTGCTACATTGGGTTAGCAGTTTGAGGTGAACGTTTCAGATTGAGTGCGATCGAGATAAAAGTTTCTTGGATGAATTCTTTATACTTATTGTTTAGTAGTTATTCAAATAAGAATAAAGAAAATTGTAACAAGGCAGCACATAAGAATAGAGTAATGTCAACACAACACACTGTGATGGTAGCAAAATTGTCTGCACTTAAAACAGCCACATACATGTGCACAAACATTGAGCATATAAGAGCGAGGTTAGACACAAATCAAAGCAAAGAAATGTGCAAAAAATGTTGTACAGGTATGTATGTAAGAATAGAAAACGCAAACCGCACCATTGCAATACATGAAGACAAACACCCGATGGTGTGAAAATAAAATTCTAATAAATGAGATCCGACACTGTGGTAATAACTAGCAAATTTTTATTTCAAAGTTTAGTAAAAACACGATATTTGTCAACACAGTTTAGATTTTAAAGTCATTCTTGGGTCAATCAATTTCCTGGTGGGCCCGTTTCTTCTTCCCCCGAATGCTTCTCTTGGTGCGCTGCTTGGCGTATTTTTCATCTGGGGTTTCCCGCAGCAGCAACCAGCAGAAATCAGCCATCATAGTGGTGTTCCATCTTCCTTGGTACCTTCTCTCTGCGTCCTTGATGTCCTGGTGAAACCTTTCACCTTGTTCTTCACTGTACGCCCCCAAGTTTTCGGGAAAGTAGTTCACATGGGAGTGCAAGAAATGGACTTTCAGGATCATGTTACAGCCTTGTTCTTTGAAGGCATTGAGCATCCTGGCAACAATATCCTTATAGTTCTCATCCCGCCTGTTCCCCAAGAATTTGAGAACAACATCCTTGAAGGAATCCCAGGCTTCTTTTTCCTTCTCAGACATCGTTTCAGCGAATGCTCCATCTGAAATGAGTTTCCTTATATCAGGGCCAACAAACACTCCTTCCTTTAGCTTTGCTTCAGAAAGTCGGGGGAACTTTGAGCAAAGGTACCGAAAGCACTCACCATCTTTTGGAAGGGACTTGGTGAATTGCTTAATGAGACCCAACTTAATGTGGAGAGGTGGTAATAGAATTTTATCACAAGGTACCAAGCTCTCATGAAGAACATTTTTCTCACCGGGTCTCAAATACTCCCTAATTGGCCAGTCTTTTTTCCCCCCAGTATAGGTCGCGGGCCCGGCTATCCCACAAGCAAAGGAAGCAGGGATATTTGGTGAAACCGGATTGCTGCCCTAATAGCATGGATAGAATTTTAAAGTCTCCACAAATCATCCACTTATGCTCATCATAACGAATCTTCTGAAGAATCAGGGCCAAATTCTCGTATTTTTCTTGGAGAATAACAGAGTGAGCAATAGGAACTGAAGCAAATGTGTTGCCATTATGAAGAACAACACCTTTTATGCTGTCTTTTGACGAATCAATAAACAGCCGCCATTCAGCAGGATCATACTTGAGTTTAAACTTTTCCATCACTCCGTATATATCGTTGCAAAATACCAAATCTTCCTCTTTGCTGTAATACTCCAAAAATTGTGTCTCGCGGTTGCGGTACCAATAAAAAGTTGTTCCTGGTGACAATAGATTTTTCTGTTTAAGCCGAGAACCTAGCAGTTGGGCAGCATCTTTTGAGAGTCCTAAATCCCGGACTAAATCATTCAATTCAGCTTGAGAGAAAAGTTCAGGTTTCGGATCTGGTTCAGTTTCAAACTCGGAAGTACTGGACTCATCGGGAAAAGCCATCTGATGAGTCTCATCATGATCAGAACCGTCCACACAAATATGATCCAAAGATTTTGGTGGTTCAGGCACAGGTACTTCGTTGCTATGAGGCATAGGCCTAATTGCTGAGGGAAGGTTGGGGTAACTTATTACGTTCTTATTTTTTAAGTTGTATCCCTTCACAATGCAAGAGCAAAAATAGCAGTCACTGCTGTGGTCTCTTTGTTCACGCCACATCATAGGTATTCCGAAATGAAATGCTTGTTTTTTACCTTTCATCCATAAGCGTAGATCTTCCTCACATGTCTTGCACACTTTGTGAGGAGCCCACGGTTTGTCTTGATCGCCTAACTTCAAACCGAAATAGGCGAAATATACTTTTTTAATAAATGCAGAAATGTTCCTCTGCCTCTTTTTCACGGTATATTCCCCACAAATAAAACCAAAACTGTCCTGAGAGTTGACGCAACCTCTGGCTCTGTGAGCCATCACAAATACACAGCACTGCAAACTACAACTGTAGTGAACCACTTCGGAATAAAGCTGGATTACGACTGAGCAAACAAAAGGTAATAATGAACTTGCAAGAAACTGAAATTTGACAGGAACGTTCATGTCGTAACCACCGTGTTTGAGCGAGCGAGCGAGCGAACGAGGCGAGGCGAACAGGAAAGAACATGCGCCAGCGCGAGTACTGGATTTAGCCCCCCGCCTCCCAATTGTCCTGTTAATGTATAAAATGAATACAAAACACTCTAAAATATCATGAGGGAGTGTTTCTAGTTAGTTAACCATTACAACCTCTATTTTGGGCCAAGAAAATAAACTGCAGTTGGCTAAAAAGAAATTATGTGAACATTCCTTATATGGGTAAGAAGTCTAATTTTGCAAGAAAACGTGACGTGATGGAACATTTTGGCTATTTTTCCTGGATTCAGCACCCCAAAATCTATAGGAATCAGTTGCAAAACTGGAGGCAGTTCTTTGGTAGTGTACCTGTGTTATTGATGCAGCATCACATGCTTCCAACTGTAGCATCCCACCAAATTAAGTTTTATAAAGACATGAATTTACTGGCCGATATTTGAAGTACAGTATTAAGTATTTGTTGACAGAAATGTCCGTGCTTTCATCAATAGTTAATGTATGATACGCTGCTGATGCAACATCTGCTATGAGCTTATCTTGGACATTGATGTTTATAATTTAAAGAAATTCAAACAAATAGTTTTTGCTTCTCCAGCTTTCAGGTATGGTTATGTACTTGGACATGTGTTCATTAATATCTTGAACAGAGAGCATGGAAATATTCATCCGAAAAGCCAGCAAACACTATCAATTAGAATTTTACTTTCTTCTGGTATAGAACGCTTCCGTTCATTACTAAGCTGCCTTTTCTCTTTTTTAGCGGTGCTCTCAAGCAACAAGTTAAATAATCCTCCTTTTAAATTTGGATTTTAGCTCTAAGTTTCTTAACACTTTCAGTATGAGACTTACTAGACAGATGTCGTTTCAAAAAGTCCAGTTTCCACACATCATCCCAGAATTTGCCACTCAAAAACTCTCCGATGGTTTTTGCATCTCGGCAGTATAGCACAGTTACTTACCTGTAACAGGTGATCTCTGGGAACAGCAGGAATAAGTCTTCACATATGGGTATCGTCGGTACCGACAGAGCCTGCGCGGGAACGCTCCCCAGCATCCAGTAAGAAAGCTTTTGGGAGCATCCCACAGCGCCTGCGCGCTGCCTTCCCGCCTTTCCTATCCGCCTCTCCTCAGTTCGAGTTTTAAAGCTGAGACAAAGAGAGAGAGAGGAAAGGAAAGACAGATAGAGAGATACAACTCCTAGGGGAGGTGGGTGGGTTGTGAAGACTTATTCCTGCTGTTCCCAGAGATCACCTGTTACAGGTAAGTAACTGTGCTATCTCCAGGAACAAGCAGGAATGAGTCTTCACATATGGGGATTCCCCAGCTAGAGATGCCAGGAAGATCTCCAAAGTTGTGAGTCCCTGAGAAGGGCTCTACCTCACCCCATGGATCTCGGGCATCCAACCAGGGATGGGGGGTAGGAGTTGATTAGGTATGGAAAAGGTGTTTGAGAACAGCCTGACCAAACAAGGCATCCCGGCGGGAGTCCTTGTCCAAGCAGTAATGGGCTGTAAAGGTATGAACCGAGGCCCAGGTGGCCGCTCGACAGATTTGGTCGATGGACACAGAGTTTAGATGAGCCATAAAGGCTGCCATGGCCCTCACATTGTGAGCTGTGAAATGGCCCTCCAGAGAAAGGTTCTTACTCTGGTAGGCGAAGGAAATACACTGAGCAATCCAATTGGACAGAGTCCTCTTAGAGACTGGAAGTCCTAAGTGAGAGGGATCAAAAGCAACAAAGAGTTGAGAGGACTTTCTATGCTGCTGTGTCCTTTGTAAGTAGAAAGCAAGTGCCCTCTTACAATCCAGGGTATGAAGATTCCTCTCTGCACTTGATGCATGAGGTCCTGGAAAAAATACAGGTAAATACACCTCCTTTTTCAGATGAAAAGGTGAGACCACTTTAGGCATAAAGTGTGGATTAGTCCTGAGGACTACCTTGTCATGATGGAACTTTCTATAAGGAGGATTAGCCACCAAGGCTTGCAGCTCACTGATACGGCAAGCTCAGGTGACTGCAATGAGAAAAATAACCTTTCAGGAAAGGAATTTCAAGGAGGTAGTGGCTAAGGGTTCAAAGGGTGGCTTCATAAGTTGGCCAAGAACCAAATTCAAATCCCATGCCACTGGAGGTGGTCTAATGGGAGGTTTAATTAAAAGAAGGCCTCTCATGAATCTTGCAATAAGAGGATGAGAGAAAATAGGATGTCCATTGAGAGGCTTAAGGTATGCTGCAATAGCACTCAAATGGACTCTTACTGAATTCGTTTTAAGGCCTGCATGGGATAAATGCAGCAAATACTCTAGTAAAGAATTCAGAGGTATTGCAAGAGGGTTAAGACCCTTCTCTGCACACCAAATGGTAAACCTTTTCCATTTAAAAGCATAGGAAGGCCTAGTGGAAGGCTTTCTGGAAGCATGAAGGATATCCTTCACTTGCTGAGACAGATGCCAATCTTGAAGGTCTAGGCCTTCAGCAACCAGGCTCTGAGATGAAGAGACTGGGGATTTGGGTGCCATAACGTTCCCTCCTCCTGGGACAGGAGGTCAGGAGCAGATCCCAAGTCCAGGGAGGGAGCTTGAGAGAGATGAAGTAGTAGAGGGTACCACACTTGGCGTGGCCAACGTGGAGCTATGAGGATCATAGACCCCTTGTCTCTCTGAAGCTTTAACAGTGTCTTGGAAATTAGGGGAATGGGTGGAAAGGCATAGAGGAAGTCTTGCCCCCAGTGGAGGAGGAAGGCATCCCTGGCCTGAACTCCCTGACAAGGAATCCTGGAACAGAACCGGGGAAGTTTGGCATTCCACGGACTTGCAAACAGGTCTATGTCTGGGGTTCCCCAAATTCGAAAGATCCTGGCTATCTGGTCCCCATGGAGGGACCATTCGTGTGGAAGCAGAACTCGGCTGAGTCTGTCTGCCCAAGAGTTTTGAACCCCTGGAAGATACACTGCCATGAGATGAATCTGATGCTCTCTGGCGAAGGCCCACAATCTCAAAGCTTCATTGCAAAGTGACAGAGAGCCAGTCCCGCCCTGCTTGTTCACGTAGAACATGGCTACTTGGTTGTCCGTATGGATGAGGACTGTCTTGTAGCTGAGCAGGGTGTGAAAGACTCAGAGCTAGAAGAATTGCTCTGAGCTCTAAGAGGTTGATATGTAGAGATGTCTCCTGTGGAGACCAGATGCCCTGGGTGGAGAGATCTTGTGGATGAGCTCCCCAACCCTTTGGGGAGGCATCTGTTGTGAGGGTTGCTTGGGGTAGCAACTGTTGAAAGGGGGACCCCAGCAACAGATTTTTAGTGGACTTCCACCACTGGAGGGACCAAAAGAGGCGACTGGAGGTTGCTCTTTTGTCTGACAGGCAACCTGATGCCTGGATCCATTGGGTGGACAGAGTCCACTGAGCTGCCCTCATGTGAAGACGAGCGTAAGGAACCACATGCACGGTGGATGCCATGTGGCCTAACAGTTGTAACATCTCTCGAGCAGTTAAATGGGATTTTAACTGAATTTGAGAGGCTAACTGCACCAAGCGTAGGCAACGGGCCTGGGGAAGATAGGCCCTTGCAGTTGTGATATCTAGCAAGGCCCCTATGAACTCCAATGACTGAGTAGGGGTGAGTTGTGATTTTGGGATGTTTATTACAAGTCCCAGATACTGAAGAACACGCCTTGTGCAGGCTAGGGAAGTCTGGGCCTCTAACTGGGATGGTGCTCGGATGAGCCAGTCGTCCAGATATGGGAATACAAATATTCCTAGAGTGCGTAGAAATGCAGCTACTACTGCCATGCATTTTGTGAACACTCTTGGAGCAGAGGCCAGACCGAAAGGAAGCACTCTGTATTGATAGTGCTTTCCCTGATAAAGAAACCGAAGGAACCTTCTGTGTGTTGGATGGATGAGGACATGGGTGTATCATCCTTGAGATCTAGAGAACAAAGCCAATCCTGACTCTGAAGGTATGGAAGGAGAGCACCGAGAGAAATCATCTTGAATTTCTCCTTGCATAGAAACTTGTTCAATTCTCTGATATCTAATATGGGTCTGTAGCCCACTGTTTTCTTTGGAATAAGAAAATAGGGGGAGTAGAACCCTGAACCCTGTTGAAGAAGGGGTACTTCTTCTATTGCCCTTTGGGCAAGAAGGGTAGCAATCTCCTGACCCAGAAGGTCGAGGAGAGATGTTGGAGAATTGAACTGTCTCACCATAGTGTGAGGAGGAAGGTTTAAGAAATGAAGCTTGTACCCCTCCCTTATGATGGAGAGGGTCCATTGCTGTGCTGTGATTTGTTCCCATCTGGGAGCAAAATGAGCTAACCTTCCTGGAATGGTGAGAGGCTCTGGTTCTTCTAGAGCCAGAAAGGCTAAGTTCTCTAGTTGTAAGTCAAAGGCCCTGAGGAGGCTGAGGCTGTTGGGCCGTAGCAGTCCTTGTAGCCTTAGGCTTGGCTTGTTTAGGTTGTTGCTGTCGTTTTGCAGCAAAACGACCTGTATTTATTTATTTATTTATTTACATTCTCTTATATACCGCGCTATTCTGCATCAGTGCGGTTTACATTGAACAAACTGAAATTACATTGAACAGGGCATTATAACTTGGAGATAACTATATTACAGGGAACATGGGCTATGAATGGTTAAGTGGCTTGCCCAAGACCACAAGGAGCACCTGTGGGACTAGAAACCCCAGTCCTTCCGGCCCAAGGTTGCTGTCCTCTAGTGGGATTTGAACACCCGACCTTCCGGCCTGAAGTACCTTGCCCCAACCACTAGGCCACTCCTCCACTCCAGAAGATGCCTGGAAAACATAACCAGGATAATATTTCCCTTTTTTGGGAAAGAAAGTCTTTTTGAATAACCTTTTTCTAACAGGAGCAGAAGTAGACTTTGAAAGTCTATCTAAGGCAGAATTTTCAGCATCCATCTGAGTGGCCTTTGCTTACCAATGCTTACCAAAAAGGTTTTCACCTGTACAAGGAAGATTTCCTAATCCATCCTGGACCCAGGGTTCCAAATCAGAAGCTTGCAATCAAGCAAGTCAGCATGCACCTATGGCAATAGCCGAGGCTCTGCTAGCACACTCAAAAGAGTCAAAGGCTGCACGGTTGGAGAATTTGGAAACATCCTGGGCATGTTTAAGCCAGGTGAGAAACTCTTCCCTTTTATCTTCCTAGATAAAGTTAGCAGATGATCTGTAACTTCTTTTAGAAACATCCCCATATAGAGACTATAAGAGCTGATTCTGGCAGTAAGCATATTGGCCTGGAAAATTCTCCTGCCAAAAGCATCTAAGGTTCTGCAATCTCTTCCTGGAGGATTAGATGAGTGTCTTTTTGCACTCTTTATCTTTTTCATAGCAGACTCCACCACAATAGAGTGGTGAGGAAGCTGAGTCTTATGAAAGCCAGGACAAGGAGGAACACGGTATATGGTGTCCAACCTGCGAGAATGAGGGGAAGTAGTAAGAGGTGTCTCCCATATGCCCAACATGTGATCATAAAGGATCTCATGAATTGGTAAAGTAGCTGCCTCTTTAGGAGCCTTAGGATATTGTAAAATATCTAATTTCTTGGCTCTAGGCTCTGGTTCAGGGGCCACTGAAATAGAGAGGCCCCTGGCCACTTCCCTAATGAAGTCTTGAAAAGACAAGTCTTCTGGAGGAAACATTCTTCTTTTTTGGAGAAGAGGGCTCCTGAGGAAGGAGTACCGATGCCTCGACAGAAGCCTCTGATTCATCAGAGTCCTCAGAGGAGTCGAAGTATCGCCTGTCTGGATGCTCTTGCAGAGTCCGATACGCGTACCGAGTGGTATCGACATTGGGAGTGATCGGTACCGATTCGGTACCGATGGGCATCACAGGACAGGGTACCACTGCCGTCGACACTGAAGCAGATGTCGATGCAATCGGCACCGGCACCGGAACAGATATCGGTGCCGGAACCGGTACCGCCAACGGAGTTTATTGCGGTACCGGAGGCGTCACAGCTTGTATGAATGCCGTGATGGCACACTGCATGGTCAGAATATTCTGATCCATCAAGGCAACCAATGTCTGGATGTCGGTACCAGTGGAGACCACCGGTACCCCAGAACATGGCAACAGGTGATCGGTCGAGGCCACGCCATCGATGTCAACCTGTGACCCCATAGATGAAGCTTTGGAAGCCGAAGCCTCCCGCCGGGGTAAGTTTGCTGGTGCAGGATCCTCGAGGGCAAGCCCGGAGGCATCTCGATACTTAGAGGGAGATCTACCCTTCGAGGACCGGCTGGACTTATGTTTGGTTACCTGAGATCCATGGGAGGAAGACGAAGCCCTGGAAGATGTCAATGCCACCGAAGCTGCATCAGAGGGAAACAGGGTACTGAGCTTTGCCGCTCGATTCTGTCGACCTCTTTTAGACATCATGGAACAGGACTCACAATCGGTGATGGAGTGGTCAGGACCCAAACATTTTAGACACCAGTCATGGGTGTCTGTGATAGAAAGAGTACCGCTGCACTTCGTGCACTTTATAAACCCAGAAGCGGGCTTTTCCATGAGGAAAAATCTTCTAGGCCCAAGGCCCAAAAGAAAAAATTGCACAGAAGTGGGAAACGGTAGGGGTTTTTTTTTTCTTTAAAGAAGAAATGACCGGCGGTACCGGTCCGACGTCGAAGAAGGCAGACGCGCGACCAAAGAAATAAAGAAAAATAAATTAATTCTTCAGCGGTGACAGGAACACGACCTGCTGGCTCCGCGGAAAAGAAGAACTGGAGAGAGGCGGTTAGGAAAGGCGGGAAGGCAGCGCGCAGGCGCTGTGGGATGCTCCCAAAAGCTTTCTTACTGGACGCTGGGGAGCATTCCCGCGCAGGCTCCGTCGGTACCGACGATACCCATATGTGAAGACTCATTCCTGCTTGTTCCTGGAGATAAACAGACTACTCCGTCATCCTCTTCATAAGTGAATATTTCACGCAGTTGAACGCACATTTTATCCCGAGATTTTGGTGTCTCTGTTTCAACAATTTCTTCAAGTCATTCAGGTTTAAAAGCTCCGTCCGTTCTCTTACGTTTTGTACCTCTCATTGCTATCGGTTTCGACATTATAAAAATTAACTTCTTTCCGTTTTCAATGTAATAATTTAATAATGCAATTCGAATTAAAGATTACAATTGGACTACTCACGCATGTTGCAAGCCAAAGTACGGAAGCGGAAGTTTCTCAATGCGCCAATTAAAGTTTAAGACCAAAGATCTTATATCCTGAAGGTCTATAAGATTGCACTAGAAAATACTGTGGAACTTGTGAAAACCGTAAATACACAACAACTTTTAAATTTTAAGACGTCTGTGTTGTTTTCTATCAGAACTGTAATTTTTGTGCGCTCTGTTGTAAAGTATGTGCACTCGCTCGGCGAGGTGTGTGCACACGCAAAAGCGCACATCTTAGAGGGAACAGTGGTACTGACCCTTAAGGCTAATATACTGAAGGGTCCGGTTGGACTTCATAAGCTCTATCTTTGTTTCAGGCCCATTCCTTTTCCATTTTAAGGAACTTAGAAATTTTCTTGTTATTTGGGACTATATGAATTTCTACTTCGGCTACAAATATTTCATTTGTTCATTCTAAACACATTATCTATTGGACACTCGTGCACCACATATCACTATTCACTTAGATGCTCATTTCTACTTTAACTAATCAGCGCGCATACAGGGGTTATGATTTTATTATAGCCCACCAGTTACTTGTATTAGACACAAGCATCCTTAATTTAGAGTTTTTATCTTCATGTTTTCCAACTTAGATGCCCAATGTTGTTACAATTTTTATGACTACACACACTGATTTAGTTTGGAGGCAATCACGTAGATTTTATACCCCTCTCTGATGGTTTCACTGTTTCTTTATGTTGATTTTGTCCCTGCAGGAAACTATATAGCAGTGTTTTTATACCCTGCGGTACTCTGATAGCTGTGTTTCAGTATGTAAGTGTATCCTCCTACACAATTTATGTATTTATTTTATTTAACTGGTTTTAATATACCAATTTTCTACAAAGAAAACAGTTTAAATGGAACAAAATGTTTTACAAAGAACAATTGAGAACGAGTAAGGTAACTTAAAACAATGCCCTCTAATATCCATATTATGGGTGAGCTAGGTTGTTACCTCTACATATGCCTCTTTTCTTGTTTCTCTTACATAACATTAATATATTCATTTTAGTATTACTCTTTTTGGTTGTAATTTAATATTTTTAATATAAATTTTACATTATTTATCATATACCATTTATATGCACTATTTTTATCCTTGAGTGTTACTTAATTTTACGTTTGATAAGGCCTTTTAAAGCCTAGTTTTGCTTTTCATCTCTTCTATTGTATGTACTGGTTTTATCTTTTTTTTGTACCAACTACTATTTAGTTTTTTTACCTCATCTTTTATTTGTGTGATTTTAAAGCGTATTATTAATATTCTCCACTTTTTGATGCTTTGGTTTTGATTTTGTCTTTTACTTTACTAACAGCACATTGATGTATTTTATTTTTACCCATGGTTATTTTATCCTTTTATGTGTATGTGTTTTATTTTGTAGTTTAAGCCGTTACCTCTGATAAAGGCTCAGCTGAAACACAGCTGTGTTGGGTAATTGTTTCTATGTACATCTAATAAAACTTTAAGAACATAAGAAATGCCATACTGGGTCAGACTAAGGTCCATCAAGCCCAGTATTCCGTTTCCAACAGTGGCCAGTCCAGGTCACAAGTACCTGGCAGGTACCCAAAGTCCACAGCTTCCACAGGCACGGGTAAATTCCTTCTTCAGTAAAGATTGAATAATTTCTTTGCTTCTTTGTCTCCGCTATGGCCTTGTCTTCAATTAGCACCCCATTTGCTCCTCTATCATACAATGGTCCAAATGACTGTCCCACAAGTTTTTTTGCTACAAATGTACTTGAAAAAGTTTTTATTATGCATTTTTGCTTCCACAGAAAGCTTTTTTCCAAATTCTCTCTTTGCCTGCCTTATCAATGCCTCACATCTAACTTGGCAATGCTTATGTTGTTTCCCGTTTTCATCATTTGGCTCCTTTTTCCATTTCCTGAAAGATGTGTTTTTGGCCACAACAGCCTCTCTGACCTCGCCTTTAAACAATGCTGGCAGTTTTTTGGTCTTCCTTCCACTTTTCTTAAAGCATTGAATACATCTGGTCTGGGCTTCCAAGGTAGTAATTTTAAACAATGCCCACGCTTTATGCAAATCTTTAACCTTTGCAGATGCTCCTTTTAGTCTTTCGTTAACTATTTTCCCCATTTTATCATAGTCTCCCTTTCAAAATAAATGGAAGTACTGTAGATTTCCTTGCCGTCCTTCTTTCATGTATTAACTAAAATACAACCATGCTATGATCACTATTGCCAAATGGACCCAACACCCTTACCTTTTACACCAGATCCTGCATACCGCTAAGGAGTAGGCCCAAAATAACTTCCCCTCTTCTCTGTTCATGAACCAGCTGCTCCAAGAAGCAGTCATTTA
Organism: Ichthyophis bannanicus; assembly: GCA_033557465.1. Lineage (NCBI taxonomy): Eukaryota > Metazoa > Chordata > Amphibia > Gymnophiona > Ichthyophiidae > Ichthyophis > Ichthyophis bannanicus. The sequence goes on along the minus strand of CM066031.1, from coordinate 1,577,368,875 downwards.
TTTCATCTAGAAACTTTCTCTCCCTAGTATTTCTTGCCATGACACTGACCCAGTCGATACCGGGGTAATTGAAATCACCCATTATTATTACTGTGTTGTAACTTTTGTTAGTTTCCCCCGATTTCTTTCAGTATTTCATTATCCATCTGTTCATTCTGGCGAGACCCCACTGCTATTGCCTTCCCCTTTTCCCATGGAATTTCTATCCATAGAACTTCTGCAATGTATTTTGTTTCCTGCAAAACTTTAATCCTATGTGACTCAATGCCCTCTCTAATATAGAGTAGATCAAATTGATGGAGGGGCAGCGCTCTAACACTGCGATATAGTTTGTACCCAGGTATCACAGTGTCCCATTGGTTGTCCTCCTTCCACCAGGTCTCAGATACTAATCATATCTAATGTCTCATTTAGAGCTATACATTCTAACTCTTCCATCATATTTTTTAGACTTCTAGCATTTGTATACAGGCAAATTAGAGATTACATTTCAATCATATTAATGTGGTTATCAGTTGATAGAGGTAAATTGGAATCTTTTAGCTCTGTACTTAAGGGCATATGGGTAAACTTATCTTTATTGGAACCTCTGTTTGGATGTCCTAACTTCCTTGTTTTGTTAGTATCCTTCAAAAAACATTCATCCAAACCATGCGCTCTTGGTCAACTGTCCACTTTCCCCTATTATCTAGTTTAAAAGTTGCTCTATCTCCTTTTTAAATGATTAAGGTGGAGCCCATCCCTCTGGAAGAGCCCCTCTCTTCCCCAGAAAGTTGCCCTGTTCCTAACAAATCCAAAATCCTCTTCTTTGCACCACTGTCTCATCCACGCATTCAGACTCTGGAGCTCCGCTTGCCTTTGGGTCCTACACATGGCAAGGGAAGCATTTCAGAAAATGCTACCCTGGAAGTTCTGGATTTCAACTTCCTACCTCAAAGCCTAACTTTGGCCTCCAGAACAAGGGTAGTTAGGCCTAAGCGCTCCCGGATGGCCTTCACCACCTCAGTATAATCACCTGCTAGCGAAGTGGGCATTGCCCTATAGGCCGACAGCACCTCCCCGGTGAGAGAAGCTGCCAGTCTAATTGGCCACTGTTCTTTCGGCCATCTCACCGAACTTGCTATTCTCTCGAAGGAGTCGAGAAAGTCATCGATGTCATCGGTAACTAACTTCCCTAAGGTCAAAGAATCATAGGCCCCTGGTCCTACTGGCCAGCTGCCCAGTCCAGAACTCTGTCCCAGATGACTGGAGGCTTCCTCTTGCACCTTTTGTTGCTGGGCTGCCCAAGCCTCCATCAGCTGCAGGACGGGCTTCTGTTGCTCCTGCAGAGCCAGGATGGCCTGCTGCTGTGTTTGACAAGCCAGTTCTCTTTGCTTGTCGAACTGCATTGCCATCCAAGCAAGTATTTCTTTCTGCTTCATGTCGATGGGATTTCCTAGAGAAATAGAGAGAAGAGAAACAAAACCAAGTGTGGTCCACTAACACACTCAGCCCCCTTTTCCTCCCCCTTTTTTTTTTTTTTTCAAACCAGCATCCACACAAATCTGCCCCTCTACCTTTTACCTGGTAGCAGAGTAGATTCCAGCTTCCAGAAAAGGATGCAGCAGCTCTACGGCGTAGGCCTCTACGACTGCTGACAGCAAATTCACTACCTCCTCTCCTGGTTTCCTCCTTCCGGTCCGGGTTTTCCTTGGCTCCGGTCCGGGTTTTCTCTCGGCTCCGGTCCGGGTTTTTACTCAGCTTAGTACTGGTGGTTTCTTTCTTTCTTGTATGTCTTAGGGCGTTATCCCAGTATCTGAAAAACTACGCCATTATGTCGCCAGGTGCTCCCAGTGGCCAGTGGCTATAAGGGCATCCGGTGCATTTATTATTTTTAAGGAGCGATGTGACTTTAAGGGCCTAGTGCATTTTGGTCCTTGTAGTTCTAGCTCCTTGAGAGCACAAATTATCCAAGCCAAGAGTGTAGGGTAACAAGGCTTTATTTCCCCTGTAACGCAATGATTCACTAAGACAAGTAGAAAATAAAGACAGTCCTTTCTTTATCAAAAGGGGTTCCACCAATATTCAAGCAGATAACTGTTGTAGGCTTCACAGTTGAATGCAAGTCCTAGCTGAGGCTTCTTTTAGTTCAAAGCAATTTAAACAATTCAGCAAACAAACGGTTATAAGGTTCACCATCTGTTGCACAGTTCTTTTCTATCTACAATTCTAGCAAGGATTCAATACTAGCTGCTGAACAGAAATTACAGTCCATGGATTCCTCCTGAGGCATGGGAATAATATTCTCACATTCAACTTCCATAGACTCTGCGTCACTGGCTTCTTCCTTTGAATAGTAGTTTTCACTCCCTGTTACAAACTTACAGGGTCTATCTTGCTTCCAATAAAAACTTTCCTGTTAAGCTGTGAGGTATTGTCTTAAAAAGCTCTGCTTTGCTTCCCCTCCCCTTAGGGAATAGCTGCTTTAACAGGGTTTCTATTAGCAAGGCTTTCCTTTAGAATTAAAGATTCAGCATACCTTGGCTTCCTGGAATTGCCACACCTAGAGCTCTCCTTCTGACGTACTTCACTTGGGAGATAGGCTTTTCTGTGCAGTGCTTTGCTTTCATGGGGTTCAGGAAAACCTGGTAAGGATTCCCACACTCTGTGGTTTTCTGAAAAGGTATCTTTATAATAGGAACCTCTCTTCCTTGTTCCTTGTAATCATGATCCAACAAGGTTACTTGGGCTGAGAGAGTCACTCCTACCAGACAAACTGTTTCTTCTGGCAGCTTTTCTCTGGACTCCATCCGTCTGAGTAAACTTCCTCTGGATTCTGTCCCTCTGGGCTGGCTCTGTGTGAAATCTCTCCTGTTCCATGTTCTTCTTGTCCTGCACGTCCTGCAGGTTCTCCACATTCCTTCCCACTTTCTCTTCCTTCTTCTCCTGTCTTGCTGCTCTCTGTTTCTCTTTATAAAGGGAGTTTTGGTTTGAATGTCCCGGGCTTGGCCTCAGGTGCAACTGATTGCCACTAATACAATCAGTGTCTGAGCACGTTGCTTCAGCCTCTGTGGGATTACTCTTGCCCCCTCTGGCTGTGCTGCGATGCAACTGCACTCTCTGCACATTCTCAGCTCTATGCAAAACAGGGTTTTTTCCTAAGGCTGCATCTTCCATGGCTCCAGCCTCATGACAATATGCAGATGGCACTGCCCATCAGCCCCAGTACCTATTGACAAAGCAGACTCAGAGGAGCAACAAATAAGTAGTTAAACATGCAACAAACACTTCTACGTCTAAATAAACTAGTACTCCCTCCATCCCCTGGAAAGGATACCCTGTCGTCGTCCCCCCCTCCAGGATGGGGAGGCCCTACCTGTTGAGCGCTTGAGCAACTCCAACCAGCAGGAAGCAAGCACCCGACAGCTCTTCCGGTCCGCCCCTCCCCCAAACACTGATTACACACCCCTCCCCAGCTTCTCCTGGCCACTTCCTCCACAAAGGGAACCAGCTTCAGGACCAGGGTGTGCATAGATTATCACAGAAAACACTCAGGGAGGGTTCCGGGACTGGACTGTAGTTCCTCAAGTAACAACAATTAGCAGGTAAGTCTAATTTCTCTTTCCTTATTGTCCCTCCAGTCCAGTCCCGCACTTCTGGGATGTATCAGAGCAGTTAAACTAATGGGAGGGACCTACACAACCACCCTGAAGCACTGTCAAGCCGAAACGAGCGTCCCCCGCCACCTGGACATCCAGGCAAAAATGTTCAGATAACGTATGCCACTCTACAGATCTCCACCGGCAGAACTAAACTATACTCTGCTCAGGAGGCTGCCTGAGCCCTCGTAGAATGTATCTGCAACCCCACCGGCACTGCTCTACCCTTCAAGATGTATGCAGGCGTGATTGCCTTACTAATCCATCTGGAAATGGAGGCTTAGCTGCTGTCTCACTTTTGTGCGACCCGCCAAATAGAGCCAACAGATGGTCCGATCTCTAAAAGGACGAAGCCCTCTTCACATACCTTTGCCTCCAAGTGGCACAGCTGTGGAGTGGCAAAGCCCATATCCGCTCTCGTCCATATCCGAGCTCACCAGAGCCGGTAAAGAAACGGCCTGATTTACATGAAATGCTCACACCACCTGGGGCAAAAATGAAGGTACCGGGCGCAGGACCACTTTCTCCTTGGAGAAGGAAAGGAATGGCTCCTGGCATGACAGGGTCCGAAGCTCCGAAATCCTGCATGCTGAGCAAATCGCCACCAGGAATACCATTTTCAGAGTCAAATCCTTCAGGAAAGCTCGATTTAATGGCTCAAAGGGTTCCCCAGACAGCACCGTCAGCACAAAATTGAGATTTCAAGGCGGTACCACTGCCCTAGTTGACAGAGGTGGGTCACTGCCCCTAGAAAGCTCAGCCCGTCTGGGTGCGATAACCAGAAATCGCCACCAGTTGTGCCCTCAAGGAACTGGCAGCTAGATCCTTATCAAAACCTGACAGCAAGAACGCCAAGATGTCCTGGACGGAGGCAGTGGAAGGGCGTGCCTGCCTCTCTCCACATCATGATTCAAAGATGCACCCTACGCAGATGCACACCAGGTTCGCAGACCACCTCTGGGCCTGTAGCAAAGTTGCTATCCCCGAGCCTGATTATCCTTTCTTCTTCAACTTCGCCCTTTCAAGAGTCATGCCGTAAGCGATAATTGACCCATCTGGGGCATACGAAGCAGCTCCTGTGTCAAAAGATCCTTCCAACCGAAAGCCACCACAGTCAATCCGCCAGTATCCAAATCAGGTCAGCATACCACTGGCAGCTCGGCCAGTCTGGTGCCACCAGAATTACAAATCCACAGTGCACCTCCAGCCATTGCACTAACCCGCCTATAAGCGCCCAAGGGGAAAAACAGAGAAGACCCTCTTCGAGCCACTGCTGAATTAGAGCATCCAGGCCCTTGGACTTCCTGTCTTCTTCTGCTGAAAAACCAGCAGGCCTTGGCCAACTCAAACATTGCCATTAGCTCCATGACCGGTGTGCCCCATCGGTGGACCACCTGCTCGAACACCTCCTGATTGAGCTACCACTCTCTGGGGTCCATGCGCACTCGGCTGAGGTAGGCTGCCGTCACACTGTCAACTCCTGCTACGTGCGCCACCGATAACACCTGGAGATGAATTGCTGCCCATCCGAACAGCTTTTCGGCCTCCTCCTTCAGGGTTGCACTGCCTGTGCCTCCTTGCCGGTTGATGTAAGCCACCATGGTCACATTGTCCGAGAGAACTTGGATAAACTTCCCCTTCAACCATGGCTCGAAACCTTTTAGCACCAAGGTCACCGCTCGCATCTCGAGCCTGTTGATCGACCACAGGGCCTCCTGCGGACGCTTGTCCCTGTACAAAGCATCCTTCGCAATGGGCTCTCCAACCTGACAGGCTTGCATCGGTCATCAGAGGAACCCACACAGGGGACTCCTTCCAGGCTCTCCAGATACAGCCATCAACTGAGAGCTCTCCTGGCGCTCCGCAGGCAAGGGAGTACTTAGGAAAGGGGTTGACTCTGATGGGACCATCGACGGAGCAGAGCCCTCTGCAGCGACTGTATGTGCGCCCTTGCCCATGGGACTAGCTCGAGAATGGCCGCCATAGTCCCCAGAACCTGCAGATGCTGCCATTCTGATGGTCTTGCCATCTTCAGGATCTGCCGTAACCACTGTCGTAGTTCCTGCACCCGGCGAACCGGCAGGAAAATCCTGCCCACGCAGGTATGAAAGCACACTCTCAAATACTCTAGCTCCTGGGCCGACCGTAACGGACTCTTGGCCAGGTTGACCCCAACCGAGACTTTGAAGGAACTCTCCCACTCGTGCTGTTCCTTTTTTCGCTATCGTCCCTGGACTTTGCTTTGACCAGCCAATTGTCTAGATACGGGTGGACGAGAACCCCTTCCTTGTGGAGAGCTGCTGCCGCCACCACCACCACCAAGACCTTGGCAAAGGTATGGGGGGTGGTCGCCAGACCAAAGGACAATGCTCGAAACTTGAAAGGGCCCCTTGGCACCGCAAAGCGGAGAAACTGCCAATGTTCTGGATGGATGGGAACGTGCAGATACGCCTCTGCAAGATCAAGAGTCGCCCATAATTGCCACTTCCTGACGCCATTAACCATTACTACTGTGACAATGCGGTACCCGGAGACCGTAGTTCATGCCCTCGAAGTCGAGAATTGGGCGAAAGGAACCTTCCATTTGGGCACCATGAAATACATGAAGCATCGACCGCAGACGTACTGGTTTCGCGAACCAGTTCCACGGCTCTCAGCTGCAGGAGACAAGTCAAGGTCTCTTCGACTGTTGCCAACACCGCTGCGCCCACTTTGGGTTATCAAAGGAGCTCGTTCTAGCTCCGGCAGCGGGTATAGGCGCGTCATGGATTGCACCCCTTTAAGGCCAACCTTCGGCAGATCCCACTCATCCTGGATCATTTGTTCTACTACTCCATGTACTGGTAAGACTTTCTGTGATTTCCATACTGCCTGGAACAGCGGATCCTACAGCGTCTCTTCCTCTGCCGGGAGGTTAGAAGGCATATTCAGGGCCTTGAGGGTCTCCAAGGTACACATAGAATGTGAGACCTTTGGAGACGAGAAATTGCATCAGTACCCGCTTGTAGAGATTGTAAACCGCCCTAATGGCCTTCGGCCTGGGCAGTATATCGAGAAATTGCATAAGGTGAAATTACACTTACCTGCTAATTGTTGTTCCTGGAGTAGATACAGTCTAGTCCCGGACCTCTGGGTTGTCCACCTTAATCAGCAGTTTGGAGACTGAGAAACCTCCTTCTTTTCATGATGTCACCAGTATAACCTCCCGGGAGCCGCCTCCACTTCCCAGTTCCCTATTGACAAAGCAGACTCACCGGAGAAGCAAGTAAGTATTACGGAACATTCAACTGATCTCCCTTCCGCTAACTTAACTAGAATCTCAAGAGAACGGAAAGCAAAAGTACTCTCTGTTACTAACATCTGAAAACTTGAAAATTGCAACATATAAACCTTTAACATGCGAAGCATCGCCTGGCCCCCCCCTCTTCCCCCCCCCCCCCCACCGCCATTCCTCTCAGCGGGAAAAATCCCAGCTAAATCCCCTCCAAACAATAAGACCCTTTTTAGAAAATCTCTTACCTGTGACCACTGGAATCCTCTGCAGACGATCGCTCTAGGAAAATCACAGCACTGGGGAGGGATACGGGACTAGACTGTGTCTACTCCAGGAACAACAATTAGCAGGTAAGTAATTTCACCTTCCTGATTGTATCTCCAGTTTAGTCCTGGACCTCTGGGTATGTACCAGAGCAGTATTCAATGGGAGGGACCCTGCTTAGCCCCCTGAAGAACAGCCGCTCCAAAACACAAGTCCTGCTGCGCCTGCACATCTATACGATAATGCTTAACAAAGGAATTCAACGATGACCAAGTCGCCGCCTTACAAATTTCCAATGGCGGTACTAAACGCAATTCTGCCCAAGATGCTGCTTGCGCTCTAGTAGAATGTGCCCTGAGCCCCTCAGGCACCATCCTGCCCTTTAGTACGTATGCCGAATCAATTGCCTCCTTAATCCATCTGGCGATGGAAGCCTTGGAGGCCGCTTCGCCTTTTCACGGTCCCCCCAAGAGGACAAAAGTCTCTCTGATCTGCGGAAAACCGCCGTACGGCGCAGATACTTTTTCAACACTCTCTTGACATCCAAGAGTATCTGATTCTTTGATCCTGGGTTCTGGCAAGGAGATGACCTGATTCAAATGAAAGGACGACACCACCTTGGGTAAAAATGCTGGCACTGGCCTTAACACTACCTTAGACTCGAAGAACGACAGATACGGCTCCTTACAAGATTACGCTTGTAACTCGGAGACTCTTCTCACCGAACAGATTGCCACCAAAAACACTACTTTCAAGGTCAAATCCTTAACCGATGCTCGACTCAAGGGCTCAAAAGGCTCCCGTTCCAACGCCTCCAATACCAACGGAAGACTCCACTTTGACACCATCCGCCTCTCCGGAGGCCGTAACAGCGATACCGCTCGAAGGAACCGCTTGATATCTCCGTGCCCCCCAAGCGGCCGTCCACCTATTCTGCCTCTGTAGCAGGCCAGCGCTGCAACCTGCACCTTTAGCGAAGCAGCCGCCAACCCCTTGTCAAAGCCATCCTGCAGGAATTGCAAAATCTGCGGCACCATCGCCCTTAATGCCTCGCAAGCTCTGACAGCACACCAAGCTTCAAAAACTCTCCAGACACGCACATACGCCAACGACGTAGATCTCTTCCTGGCCTTTAGCAAAGTGGAAATAAATGCTGCCGAATAACCTCTCGCCTTTAACCGCGGCCTCTCAATAGCCAAGCGGTAAGCGAGAACCGATCCAGATAAGGAATGAGCAGCAGACCCTGCGATAACAGGTCCGTGCGCCTCGGGAGACGCCAAGGCTTCTCTATCAAGAGTCTCACCATGTCAGCGTACCAGGGCCAGCGCAGCCAATCCGGGGCTATCAGGATTACGTGGTCCTTGTACCTCTCTACGCGCTGTATCACTCTGCCGATTAAGGCCCACGGAGGAAAGACATAAAGCAGCTGATCCTCTGGCCACCTTTGAATGAGAGCATCCAGCCCCTCTGACATTCTCTCCTTTCTTCTGCTGTAAAATCGGCTGACCTTCGCCAACTGGAACGTTGCCATGAGGTCCATTACCGGCACACCCCAGCGACGCTGTAGGCTCCCGAACACCTCCGGATGCAGAACCCATTCCCCTGGGTCAACCTTCACTCGGCTTAGGAATTCCCCCTGCACACTGTCTACTCCTGCCACATGCGCCACCGAGAGAGCCAGCAGATTTTCTTCGGCCCAGGTGCACAGGTGTTCAGCCTCCGCTTCCAGCGCCACACTGCTGGTACCTCCTTGACGATTTACATATGCCACCGCCGTTGTGTTGTCCGAGAACACTCGGACCGCTGACCCCGCCAGGCAACTCTGGAAGCTCTGCAGGGCGAGCAACACCGCTCGCAATTCCAGCCTGTTGATCAACCAGGTCCTCTCCTCCGAGTTCCATTGCCCCTGAGAGAATCTGCCCTGGACATGCGCCCCCCAGCCCACCAGACTGGTATCCGTCGTCACCGCTACCCATTCTGGCGCTTCCAGTGGTCTCCCTCTTTCCAGCGACCCCAGAATCAACCACCAACGGAGGGCCACACACATCTCCGCTGGGCAAGGCAGTCTCCTTGCCAGCGAATCCTGTTGATGCGACCATCATCTGAGCAGAGCCCTCTGCAAAGGTCTCATGTGCGCTCTCGCCCAAGGTACCACCTCTATTGTGGCCGCCATCATGCCCAACAGCTGCAGGTACTTCCAAAAAACGTTGTACCAGCTTGCGCAATCCCTGGGCCCGTAGCCGAGGGAGAAACTCGTGACCTGTCTCTGTGTTGAAGCGAGCCCCCAGGTACTCCAGATTCTGAGAAGGAAATCAGATGGCTCTTCCCCAGGTTCATCACCCATCCTAGGCTCTCTAGGAAAGCCACCACTCTGGCCGGACTCGCTCGCTCTCGATCCTCGACTTTGCTCGAATTAACCAATCGTCTAAGTACGGATGTACCATGATCCCTTCCTTTCTCAAAGCCGCCGCAACGACCACCATAATCTTGGTGAACGTGCGGGAGGCCGTTGCCAGGCCAAACGGCAACGCTCGGAACTGAAACTGGACGAAGGGAACTGCAAAGCGCAGATAACGTTGATGCTCCGGGCGAATGGGAATGTGGAGGTACGCTTCTGAAAGGTCCAGGGACGTCAGGAATTCGCCCTTTCGCACCGCCACTATTACTGAACGTAGCGTTTCCATATGAAATTGCGACAAGCGGAGACAGCGATTCACTCCCTTGAGATCCAGAATTGGCCGAAAGCCGCCATCCTTTTTTGGAACCACGAAATAAATGGAGTATCGTCCGGACCCGAGTTGGTCTCGAGGCACCAGGACAATCACCCCTAGGTTGAGGAGTCTCCGTACCATCTCCCTTATCGCCTTGCGCTTGCTCGGCGAATTGCTGGGGGACCGCACGAAGGAGTCCTGCACCGGGGTGTGAAACTCCAAGGCGTACCCCTCTCAAATAATCTCCAACACCCACTGGTCTGACGTGACTCGGACCCAGGCAGCGTAAAACTCCTGCAGCTGACCTCCAACGGCTACTAGGGGCGCCTGGGCCCCCCTGGCATCATTGTGACTTTCTAATATTGGACGAGGAAGAGGAGGGAGAGGCTCCAAATCCTCTACCTGCTCCCCGAAAGCCTCGGAAGCCCTGAGTTCTCTTGGGAAACCTACCTCTCTGGGTGGTATTAAACCTCTGAAAGCGAAATCTACGGAAATCCCTCAAAGGACCTTTGCCTCCCGGGGCACCCCTACCTTGCTTAGGGCTTGTCCTCTGGCAATCTACCGCCCTTAGATTCGCCTAGGTCCTTAACTAACTTCGCTAGCTCCTCGCCAAAAAGAAGCCTGCCCTTAAAAGGCAGCCTCCCTAACCTTGTCTTGGACGCATTATCCACCACCCAGTTACGAAGCCACAGATAGCGCCTTGCCGCTACCACCGATGCCATGCTCTTTGACAATCCTCTCATTAGGTCATACTGCGTATTCGTCAGGTAGGCCGCCCCTGACTCCAGCCTGAAGGCCTCCCCGGCTACGTCGCAATCCCGATCTCCTTGGACCCACTGCGACCACCTCAAACAGGCCTTGGCCACCCACGCTCCACAGATGGCCACCTGAAGCGCTAGGGCATTCACATCAAAAATTTGCCGCAGCAGAGCATCCAACTTTCTATCCTGAGTGTCCCTGAGGGCTGCCCCGCCCTCCACCGGGATTGTGGTCTTCTTCGTAACCGCAGAAACAGCTGCATCCACCCTAGGCAGCTTAAAGACCTCCTTACCCTGGCCCCCTTCAACGGCGCCTCTGGGACATTCCACTCCTCTTGGATCATCTCCTGAAAAAATCTGTGCACCGGGAATGCTCTCTGAGTTTTCCTAAATACCTGCAATAACGAGTCCTCCAGGGTCTCCTCCTCCGTAACCCCCGGGACCAGTATGTTCAGTGCCCCTAGCGTTTCCACGATCAGCGCCGGGAGCTCATCCCTGCGGAACACCCGCACTACTCTCGCTTGGTCCTCTTTTTCTGTGAGCTCCCCTTCTTCCAATTCCTCCTCCAAATCCACACTCTGGCGTTCCTCATCAGAGAGACGCCCCTCCGAGATAATAGATTGATCTCTAAGGTCATAATCCAGGTGCAGTCTCTTCTCTGAACCCTCCTCCGCACTTCTGCCGGACGAGAGCCTCTTCACTCCTTTCCAGATTACTCTTTCCTTGCCTTTGTGGCACTCCTCCCACCACCTGCTGTAGAGGCGCCACAAAGCCCTTTGAAAAAAATTGACGACAGTCCCTTGGGCCACTCTTCCGGGGCGGAAGGCAAGTCCGGGGCCGAAGACGGCCCAGCCACCGGCTCCTCCAGGGACACAAACGGTGTCCGAGGACTGGAAATCTCATTCCCTGCCTCCAGAGCGCCTTCCTTGTCCTCCCGCACCTGCTCCATCACCGCGGCCTCTTTTGTGCAGCTCTTGCAGACCCCGGAGTCAGCCACTGATCCCCTTCTAGCCCCACATACAAAACACTGGGGTCTAGAAGGCATCTTGTGTTGCAGAGGCTCCAGAAGGTATCCCCACGGTCTCTGTCACCCCAGGACCCGCTCTTGAGAACCTCCACTGCCTTGCACCTCAAATTCCTTGACTCTCTCTACTCCTCCATTTTTTACCGTTGTCTTTTTTTTTTTTTGTAGAAACACCGAGACCTGTCTACACACTCCTCCAATCACTAACTACAACACACCGTGAGTAATCGCATTGAAACATGGCAAATCGCATCAAGGCAACAAGGAATAGTCCCCCCTGCACGGCGCACCACAGCCTCTGTTACGCGGCCGGGCCCGTCTCCGTTTTTGTGCCCAAACACGCTGACGGCTGGGCTGTGCAGGCTGGGCCTACTTACAGTTGTCGGTCTGTCAGACAAAGGAACTTCACTCCCCTATGCCGTGGACGAGGTTCCGCTGAGTCGGGCTTACCATCGGGCCGCTCCCGGTATTAAATTTAACTCTGCTTTCTGCAGGCTCGCACGCTGCCGCCAAAGCCTGAAAGCGTTGACAGGCAGTGCCTCTGTAAAGCGCAGGCTTTAAATAGCTTAGGTCTCCGGTCTGAAGATGTGCTAACCAGCAGTACTGGATCCTCACCTGTCTCTCCTAACAGGCCCCTTTACCCACTCCCAAACTTGCAATCAAGCCCAAACGGGAGGGGGGGTACTCTTGCGCAATTTAAAGGCACAGACGCCAAAGAAGCACATCCCAATTTTTTTCTTTTCTTTTCTTTTTTTTTTTTTTTAAACTCTACCTAACCAACACTATACTTAATTGCTTCTCCAGGTAGCCCGGACCCCCGGGCTCACCACCCTTTCAGCTGCTTGGAGACTGAGGCAACTGGGAAGTGGAGGCGGCTCCCGGGAGGTTATACTGGTGACATCATGAAAAGGAGGAGGTTCCTCAGTCTCCAAGCTGCTGATTAAGGTGGACAACCCAGAGGTCCGGGACTAGACTGGAGATACGATCAGGAAACATAAGCATAAAGATGAGCACTGGTAGCTCCTCCTGGCGGAAAACCTGAACAATCCACGCCTGAACCTCCTGTTCTGGGCTCTCTCCTTCTTCCAACGCCTCCTGCAGATCTAGCTCCGTGTCAAGGTCTTCCCCATCCAGCCCCTCTGACAATGGCGATTGCTGCCACTCCTCTAAGCCTCTAGCCCGCTTAGACACCACTGCTCCTGACTCGTGCTCTTTTGCGTCCGACATCCTCTTAGCCCTGTGTTCTGAAGCTGAAGAGCCACTTGGTAGGCAAAACGCCTTCTGCAAAAATAAGAAAAACTCTGGTAAGAACTCCCCCAGGAGCCCTACTGCTCCCTGGGTTCAAGGAGTGGATGGTCCGGACATCGTGCAGGGACCGGGAGCCAGATCTGTTGAAGGTAACATGGTGCCCCCCGCCCCCAGGGTCTCTTGCAACCAGGAGGGTCTCTCCTGTCTCATCTTATCCTGCAGGTCCTGCTCTCATGACAGCCTTTTGCGTGCAGTTTAGGAAGACACCTGCCTCTGAGCCCACACCACATTGGGGACTGCATATCTTGAGGATTTTTAGATTGCGCTGCAGTGTTGTATCTTAAAGATATGAAATGGACCTTGCCCTAATCCAATCAAACTGACACGTTCTCCAAATAAAGATGAAATTAGACTTACCTGCTAATTGTAGTTCCTGGAGTGGACCCAGTCTAGTCCCGAAACCTCTGGGTTCTCCATCTCATACAGCAGCTTGGAGACTGAGAAACTCCTCTTTTGTGACATCACTGGTATATCCATCCCGGATCCGCCTCCTGTCACCAGTTACCTATTGACAAAGCAAACTCACCGGAGCAACAAGTAAGAATAAATAAATATATATGAACTAGGGCTACCCCATAAACTTAATTAAAGTGTAACTTTAAGACTGATCAGACCCCCCCTTTCATCCAGAGGAGGAAAAAAGGAGAGCATTTCCAGAAAGAAAGAGATTCATCGTGTCGCTAAAAACCCCCGTTTATGCATAGGAGCTTTGCAAATACCCTCCCGTCTTACCTGTGAACCGCCTCCAACACTTCAGGCTGGAAGACAAAGCAAACACTAGGGAGGGATACGGGACTAGACTGGGTCCATTCCAGGAACTACAATTAGCAGGTAAGTCTAATTTCATCTTCCTGATCGTGTCCCCAGTCTAGTCCCGAAACCTCTGGGTTAGTACCAGAGCAGTGCCATCAGTAAGCACGGGGGGGACCTTGAAGCCCAGCCTGAAGCACCGCCGCTCCAAAAGAAGCGTCCTCTGCCCGTAGGACATCTAACCGATAGTGCTTTACAAAGGGATTTAAGGACGACCAGGTCGCCGCCTTACAAATCTCTTCCGGTGACACCGACCGTCGCTCCGCCCAAGAAGCGGCCTGTGCCCTGGTGGAATGAGCTCGCAGCCCTTCTGGGGCCGACTTATCTCTCAAGATATACGCCGAAGCAATGGCTCCTTTGATCCACCTAGCAATAGACGCCTTCGACGCCGCTTCACCCTTTCGGCGACCGGCGAACAAAACAAACAGCCTGTCCGACCTCCTAAAAGGCGCCATCTGCCTGAGATAGTGCTTTAAGGCCAGACCAACGTCCAACAGATGCAATTTCTTTGATGCGGACCCTTGAAGGCCCCTAGGGAACACCGGTAAGGATACATCCTGACTAACATGAAACGGCGAAACCACCTTTGGAAGGAAAGCGGGCACAGTTCTCAGCACCACCTTGGATGAAAAGAAAGAAAGGTAGGGCTCTCTGCAGGACAACACCTGCAACTCGGAGACGCGGCGGGCCGAACAGATTGCTACCAGAAAAACTACCTTTAGCGTGAGAACCTTGAGGGATGCCTGCGCTAGGGGCTCAAAAGGCTCGCGCTCTAGAGCGTCCAGCACGAATGGAAGATGCCACTTAGGGACGATCTGTCTGCACGGAGGCCACAAGAGAGACACCGCCCTCAAAAAATGCTTGACGTCTCGTTGGCTCCCAATCGTCTGACCACCTACCCTGCGCCCTTGTAACAAAACACCGCTGCGACCTGCACCCGCAGCGACGCCGCCGCCGCTAACCCTTTGTCGAAACCATCCTGCAAGAACTCTAATATCTGAGGGATGGTGGCCTTCAAGGCCAGGCACCTCCTGTCTGTGCACTAACCCTCGAAAATTCTCCAGATGCGAACATACGCTAACGAGGTAGACCTCCTTGTGGCCTTCAACAAGGTAGAGATGACTGCCCCCGAGTAACCACGGGACGTCAGCCGCGCCCTCTCAAGAGCCAGGCCATAAGCGAGAATCGATCTACATGGGGCATGAATAGGGGCCCCTGAGACAACAGATCCGGTCTGGACGGAAGTCGCCAAGGCTTTGCCACCAACAGCTTGACGAGGTCCCCGTACCAGGGACGGCGCGGCCAATCTGGAGCTATCAGAATCACCTGTCCCCGGAACCTTTCTACCCATTGCACCACTCTGCCGATGAGGACCCACGGAGGAAACACATAGAGCAGCTGCCCCGCCAGCCAGTCCTGAATGAGCGCATCCAATCCCTCCGACATCCTTTCTCTTCTCCTGCTAGAAAAACGACTTGCCTTTGCAGAGTCGAAGGTCGCCATGAGGTCCATGACTGGAGCGCCCCACCTGCGGACTACCATCTGAAAAACTTCGGGATGTAGGACCCATTCTCCCGGATCCACCCTCACCCGACTGAGGAAATCGGCTTGAACATTGTCTACCCCGGCCACGTGCGCCGCCGAGAAATCCAGAAGATTCGCTTCTGCCCAGTCGCATAACCCTGCTGCTTCCGCTTTGAGTGCCACGCTGCTGGTTCCCCCTTGCTTGTTGACATAGGCCACCGCTGTCGTGTTGTCTGAAAATACTCCGACTGCCTTTCCGCCGAGGATCGAGCAAAACCCCTGCAACGCGAGAGTTACTGCTCGTAGCTCCAACCGGTTGATCGGCCACCACTTCTCCTGAGCATTCCACTGGCCTTGGGTGAAACTGCCCTGGCAGTGGGCACCCCAGCCCAGCAGACAAGCATCTGTCATCAATGATACCCAGGCTGGAGCCTCAAGCAATTTCCCGCGCCCCAGCGATTCGGGAACCAGCCACCACCGCAGACTTCGACGGGCTTCTTCCGGGCAGGGCAGTCTTTGGGTCAGCGAGTCCTGCTGGTGCGACCATCTGCAAAGCAGCACTCCCTGCAAGGGCCACATGTGAGCCCTTGCCCACGGCACTGTCTCTATGGTCGCCGCCATGGTTCCCAGCAGTTGTAGGTAATGCCACGCCGAAGGTGCCTTGTATGCCAGAAATCTCCTGACGAGACGCCGCAAGCCCTGCGCCCGCTTGTCTGTTAGGAAAATCTTCCCCACGCTCGTCTCGAAGCATGCACCGAGGTATTCCAAATTTTGCGACGGCACCAAGTGGCTCTTGGACAGATTGACTATCCACCCGAGACTCTCCAGAAGAGCCACTACTCGGGCCTTAGCCGATACACTCTCTGCCTGAGACTTCGCTCTGATCAACCAATCGTCTAGATAGGGATGAACTAGGATCCCTTCCTTCCTCAAGGCCGCCGCCACCACTACCATGACTTTCGTGAACACTCTTGGGGCTGTCGCCAGCCCGAACGGTAACGCTCAGAATTGAAAATGCCCGAACGGCACCGCAAATCTGAGAAATCTGTGGTGATCTGGCCTGATGGGAATGTGCAAGTAAGCTTCTGACAAATCTAGGGAAGTTAGAAACTCTCCTTTCTGCACCACCACGGACACAGAGCGCAGGGTTTCCATGTGGAAATGAGTCACCCGAAGGCAATGATTCACTCCCTTTAAATCCAGAATCGGACGAACCCCGCCGTCTTTCTTGGGAACGATGAAGTAGATAGAGTATCGACCGCTGCCGCATTGGTCTGGCGGAACCGGGACAATCGCTCCGAGGTCTAACAGTCTTTGCACGGTCTCCCGCAATGCTGTGCGCTTGGCGGCCGACTTGCCGGGGGACTGCACGAAGAAGTCCCTAACTGGACGGAGAAACTCCAGCGCGTAGCCCTCTCGGATGACCTCCAGCACCCATTGATCGGGAGTGACTTGGGCCCAAGGCAGGATAAAACTCCTGCAAACGCCCCCCCACGGGAACGAAGGGCACCTGGGCCCCCCTTATCTCATTGGGACTTTTTGGGAGCGAAGGAGGACGAGGATGAGGACCCGAAGCCCCTCCCCGCGCCTCGAAACCCACGGAAAGCTTGACTCCTGTTGGAAAAACGCCCCCGTTGGGAGGAATTAAATCTCTGGGACCTGAACCGGCAAAAATCCCGCTGCTGCCCCCGACCCGCCGGGATTGTACGCCCTGTCTTAGGCTTGTCCTCTGGTAACCTGCCACCCTTGGACTCCCCCAGGTCTTTGACCAGCTTCTCCAAATCCTCCCCAAACAGCAGGCGTCCTTTAAAGGAGAGCTTACTCAACCGCGCTTTGGAAGAGGTATCCGCCGCCCAATGGCGCAACCACAGGTAGCGCCGTGCCGCCACTGCCGAAGCCATGCTCTTGGACAAGCCGCGCATCAGATCATAATGGATATCAGCTAGGTAGGCTGTCCCTGATTCCAATCTGGAAGCCTCATCCGCCAACTCAATGTCCTGCCCCGCACGCACCCCCTGTGACCAGCGTAGACGGGCTCTGGCTACCCAGGCACCGCAAATAGCCGCTTGGAGCAAGAGGGCATTAACCTCAAACACTTGTCTTAACAACATATCCAACTTCTTATCTTGGGAGTCCTTAAGGGCCGCCCCACCTTCTACCGGGATTGTAGTCTTCTTAGTGACTGCAGATATGGCGGCGTCCACCCTAGGTGACTTAAAGCTTTCCTTATCTGCATCTGACAAAGGATACAGGCGGCCCATGATTCGGGAACCTTTGAGAGGAGCCTCCGGGGTATTCCATTCCTCTTGTATCATTTCGTGAAACACTCTGTGAACCGGGAACACCCATTGACTCTTTCTGAATACCTGCAACAAAGGATCCTCCAGGGCTTCCTCCTCCGTGGCCCCTGGGACCGGCATGTTCAGCACCTTCAAGGTCTCCGCGATGAGGGCCGGCAATTCCTCTCTTCTGAAGACCCGCACCACCCTGGCTTGGTCTTCGCCTTCGGTAAGCTCGCCTTCCTCAAGCTCCTCCTCCAAATCTAAGCTGAGGCCTTCCTCATCTGACAACGGACCCTCTGAGGACAGAGTTGGCTCCCCTACGTCCCCTTCTGTCCGAGCCCACTTGGCCCCGTGAGAGAGGGCGTCCATTTGACCGTGAGGGGAGTGCCTCTTTACTGTGCCTCCGCCTGCCACACTTTTCAGCTGCTGAGAGCTACCCAACACAGAGCGCTGCAGCAAGGAAAGAAATTCTTAAGAAAATATAGAGGCCAGGGAAGAAGCCCACGAGATCTGAGGGGAGGGGAGGTCCGCAGCAGAGGACGGTCCTGCTACCGGCTCCTCCTCCGGCCCCCCCAGCTACTGGCAAAGCTGAGACCTCCGGTAGTGGCACAGAAGCTCCGTCTCTCCGCTGCTCTGAGCTAGGACCGTCCCTCACACAGTTTTTACAGACCCCCGTGTCCGTGGCCTTCTTGGACCCACACACCACGCATTGGGCCTTGGAGGGCATTGCAGAGTGCGCAAAACCCCACAGCCACCCTGCAGTCCTCTAACCTTCAAGCGACAGCCCCGCTGAAATGGGAATACAGCTCTGCCCAAGCCACACGCAGCCGCAGAAGCACAACCGCCGGCTTCCTAGACCTCTGTGTTTTTTTGGGTTTTTTTAAACCTATTCGTCTGCCAAATATGCGTCTCCGGCTCCCCGGAGCGCTAAAATTCCCTCCGAAGGACTCCTGCTACCCCCCAAAGCACTTGCCGACGGACTGCCCTAGACCGCAGACCCCAACCGCGATCTCTGCACGTTCGCGCCAAAAATCACGCTGCCATGTAGAAACACCACAGCAGCATGCGGCCGTACCTCTGTCAGTAGAAGGACGAGGAAACCGGGCTCCAGCCGCCGAACTCTTCCTCCGCTGACCTCCAAAGCGCCGCACTATGCTGTAGAAGGCTGCTCAGTCCGCCCCAGGAAGCAAAATAGACGGCCACGTGCAAGCGCTGTGAGCCGACTGGGCGCACTGGCAGGCAACACTTCTGCACAGCGCCGGTCTGACTCCTGGGCAACACTGCTGCATCTTTAAAAAAGAAGCTCCTTTCACCCTCCAGCACTTGCCTGTCCTCCGCTGACCCAAGTCCCTAAAAGCAAAGACAGAGGAGCGGGAGGAGGGGGCCCGGATAAGAACAAGGTCTGACAAGTCTTAAAGACACAGGCCCTCAGACCCTGCATTACTTCTGTGTAAGATATGGAATTTTAACTGAACCCAAAAAAACCCTTAACCTCAAAGCTATTCCTAATTGTTTCTCCAGTGGGCCCGGAGCACCGGGCTCACCATCCATCCAGCTGCTTGGAGACTGAGGTAACTGGTGACAGGAGGCGGATCCGGGATGGATATACCAGTGATGTCACAAAAGAGGAGTTTCTCGGTCTCCAAGCTGCTGTATGAGATGGGGAACCCAGAGGTTTCAGGACTAGACTGGGGACACGATCAGGAAGTTTACGTTTTTCTTCTAATACTACAAATGGCTATAAAGGGAGTACAGCTTCCCTTACAAGCAATATTACAGATTTAATAGGTACATAATCTGGGCTAAGCGACAAGAGATGATCATGTCCGGTTACTCACTGACCATAGACAAATGGAAGGATTTCATTTGCGTCCAATCCACTGGCTGAATTACATACATTTCTTGTATACAGGTACTTCCTGTTTACCAGAGCTGTAGCTGCTACAAACCTATATGCAGCTCCTCTTTTTTTTTTTTCTTTTTCTTTTTTTTAACACCTTTCTTTATTTCTGTCTTATTATCAGACCCTTCTCAAGAAAAAGCAACAATGTTTCAACCAAGTGCCAGTTACATCACTTGACCCAGCACAACAGCCCTCTGAAAATCCACCCAGCAACAAACAATGGCCTATCTGATTAGGCCTTTCCCACATGTCTGCATGAAGTCATTGTGCACTGAATCAGTTTTGAGCTGTATAACACAAGGAATGCTTAAGGATTAAGTGGGGTTCACGCACCTTGATACCATCCTATACCAGGCCCTGCGGTCTGGCCAGCATGTTGGGAAGGGCTGGGGAACTTCCCAGGAATGTCCTCAATTTATATCCAGGTAGGAAAAATGATCCCCAGCACAGTGCACCTCCACAGGCTCAGGCACAGAGCACTAGAGTACTTGAACTAAAATAAAATAAAACCAAACTAAACTCTAATTAACTGAAACTTGTCATGATGCGGGCACTAATAAAGTTGGTTTTAAGAAAAGAAATCCTGTTTTAGAAGAACTAGATGTGCAGTTACCTTCAGGCACAGCTAGAGGGAGCAGGAACAGACATATTGGTCTTAATGAACCTAAGCTCACTGATGACCTGCAGCTGAAAGGGAACCAGGAAGTCAGCAGTAACGGTTCACTTTATAAGCCAGAGCAGAGAGAGGAGTGGCATAAGCAGCAGAGGAAGCAGTGGACACAGCAGGAGCTGAGGAAGGAGGAGAAAGAGGAAGAAGGAACTGGAGCTGGACTAGAAGGAGAAACAGCAGAGAAGCCTGGAGGCTATCAAGGACATAAGCCTGATCGCTGTGAAAGAAGCCAAGCTGGAAGCTTGAGGAGAAACAGACTTCACAAGGTGGGAAGCCAGAAAGCCCAAACTGGACCTGTTGTGCAAGGGGAGTTTGGTGGAAGTTGCTCCAAGGTGAGAGGCTCTGCCACGCCTAGTTCCTATACTCTGCCTGTTTGTAACCTAGAGAGAAGAAAGCTAATAACCAGAGAGGGAGGTTCTGACAGAAGCTTATCTCTAGAGGATCATTGCCCAGTTTCACCTATTCGGAGGGAAAAGCAGTTTTATAAGCAACGGGAGTTTTTACTCAGTGAGCCAAGGTATGAGGCATTGAAGATTAACTGTAATGATTGTACTGCTAAAAGTTATGCTAAAAAGTATTCCTCCTAGGAGAAACAAGAGTGCAGACTGGTTCACTAAACTACCGCCAGCCTTAAGAGTCCCTGGTTATGTGAAGCAAAACTCCCAAGTAGTAGATTACCATGCTGAAATAGACAGGGACAGTGGAAGCCCTTTGAATCAGTATATGGGAGAGGAATTGATGGAAGTGGATTCTCCCAGCACTATTCCCTCACCTTTGCCTGAGGAAATGGAATGTGATTGGTGCACTGCCTATGCTCCAAAGTGTGTATGCTCCACAGAAGAATAAATGAAGTATAATTTGATGTTTATTATACTGAATATTACTTTGAAGAAAACCTGCTTTAAACTGTGAAGTAACAGTTAACTAGCCAGTGAATATTGGTACCTTTTGAAACAAAGGACTGTTTCTGTTATCTAAAATATCTCTTAGTTGAACCTTGCTTTAAACAGGGAATAAAAGCCTTTATTACCCTACACTCGGACTCTTTGTTCTTTAACAGCGCTACCTAGTGGCGTATAATCTTTGTGTCACCGGCAACCGGGTGACAAACTGAAATTAAAAAGAAACTTCAAATGACCCCCTAGAAAGAGGCTGCTCTGTCCTGCTTTATTCTCCGGTGGCTGCCTCTCCCAGGCACCCAAAACACAGCAGGGGGTTAAACACATGCGGGCCTGAATAATAAGAAATCGCGCCTAAATGCAGCAGGGGGAGTTTCCCACATTGCTGTAGGCTCCCAAACATGCGGCTGCAGGCCGCTCTCTGTCTCCTCATGTTCTGGCAGTGTCTAGGGGTTCCTGCTGTCCTCCCCCCAGCCACTCTTACCTTGGAGCCTCCGTCGCATGGCTTTTCTACCCCTCGCGCTCAGCCTTCCTTCCCGGCTTCGGCACTGAGGAGGGTGACTCGGGGCTGCCAGCTTTCACTCCTGTCAAGCAACTGCAGCCCCTGCAGCGGCTCCTCACCTAATAACGAGTTCGGGAGCAGCCAGAAGTCTCGGACTGAGGAAGGCCCCCACAGAAACCCCCTCCCCCCCCAAAATCCTGGGGGGAGAGGGGGAAGAAGGAATATCCTCCCCTCAGCCCTGTTGTTCCCCAGGCTCTCTCTCGCTTCCTTCTGATTTTTTATTTTTTTTTACACTTCTGCCTTTAAAAACAAAAAAACCTGCATCTTAACAGGGGAAATAAAAAGCAAACTCTAACTAAACCTATCTCCTTAGTTGTCTCATCAGTGAGTCCAGCACCCTGGCTCACAACCTCCTCCAGCTGCTTGGTGACTGAGCTTACTGGGGATGGTGGGCGGTGCCAGCTGCATATGTACACTAGTGTCATCAAAAAGACGACATGCTCAGTCTCCAAGCTGCTGGAGGAGGTGCACTACCTAGAGGTGCAGGACTGGACTGGAGGGACAATAAGGAACATGTAGCAAGATAACAGACTCCTCCCCAGCGCTATCTAAAACCTTGTCTATGTGGCGCGTGAGGTCCACTACCTTTGCACCAGGCAGCCATGTTACCAGGCGATCCTCACATCCACCAACCAACCAGCTATCTACATGCCTAATGGTTGAATTACCCACTATAACGGCCGTACTAACCTTTTCCTCATGGCCCTGAAGAAACCTCCTCAGTGCAAGAGGATGTTACATCTCCTGGTGGACAAGTCCTACCTACAGGATCACTTCCTGCCTCACTAAAGTGATGCTCTCCTTTCACGAAACCTCTCTCCTCCATGGCAGCTGAGAGCCTGCCAAACTGGTGGTAGGGCTTCAATACTACGCCCCTGTGGGTCTCGTCTATGTACCTCTCTGACTTCCTTATGTCTTCCAAGTCTGCTGCTCTAGCCTCCAGAGATAGCACTCATTCCCCGAGACCAAAGAGCTCCTTGCACCTAGTGCACACAAGATCTCTCACCAACTGGGAGAAAATCATACATATGACACTCGATACAAAACACTGGCTAACTCCCATTTCACTGCTGGATTGCTGTCTGCATCTTAGTTTTATGAAAGTTATTTTTAGTTGCTAGGGATACTTGTACTAATACAACTACACTAAATAAGTTTAAGTGACTTTGTCCACGGCAAGATTAATTGCTTTCAGGGTCTTAACTCATCTATTTATGTTGAGGATAATCAGCTGAACTTAGAAGGGAATGTGAATACCACTCTCTCTATAATAGATTTAAGACCTATTATACCTGGGGTGGGTGGGAATCAGGGTGGGAGGGAATTAAGTAAAGGTTGGCTTGCAACACATGTCCCAGACCTGTGCTTCTAAGGTAATCTGTGACCAATTTCCTGGGTGATTCACACACCCCTTGCTTTGACAGAGGGAGTCTTTCAAAATGCCCCTTTGATATATCGCTTGGCTTTAATACCTATTTAAAACAATTTCACAGGTCTCTTGTTCCCTATCTAAAAGGCCTCTTTGTAAAGGTCTCTAGAAACAATTTATTGCTCAAAATACTGACCCTGTTTTTCCTTTTATGCTAAGTTATACTCCGATTTGATTTACATTAAAACTCTTTGCTGATACTATGCCCTGACTGAGTATTAAATTTAAACTAGAAGCTCTCTGCTGGGTTTTCATTTTAACTGAAAGCTCTCTGTTGGGTTTTAAACTTTAAATTAAAAACTCAGCAGGTAGCTTTCAGTTTAACTAAAAGCTCTTTGCTGATACTAGGCCCTGACTGACTTAAATACACTGGATTCTAATTTACACAGATTAATCAGCTTTAATCTAAAGAATTCCTTTTTCCCCAAGATTTAGAAAAATTCCCAGAAGTAAATACTTACAATTGCAGTTCTCTCTCTGACTTGTTGTGAATCACCTCACTTCGGTGATTCGGAAATTAAAAAAGCCAACAAAATTTACAGCATAGTAATACTGAGCAATTTCAATTACCCCATTATCTACTGGGTCAATTTCACATCAGGACATGATAGGGAGATAAATGACTGCTTCATGGAGCAGCTAGTTCATGAACCAACATGAGGTGAAGCTATTGTAGACTTAATCTTTAGTGGAACACAGGATCTGCTGCAAGAAGTAATAAATGGAGAGAGGACAGCAAGAAAATCCACTTTGCTAGCATTTAACTTTCAAATGGGATACTATGATAAAAGAGAAAAATGGTTAAGAAAAGAAACTAAAAGGAGCAACTGGAAAAGTTAAAATTTTACATTAGGCCCGGGCGTTGTTTAGAACTACTATCTTGGTAGCCCACACTAGATATATTCTATGCTCTAAGAAAGGTGGAAATAAGGCCAAATGATGACTGGCATGTTTTAAAAGTGAACTCATAGAAGCCATTATAGCCAAGAATGCATCCTTCAGGAGATGGAGAAAGGAACCAAATGATGAAAACAGTAAATAACATAAGCACAGCCAAGTTAGATGCAAGGCAACGATAAGGCAGGCAAAGAGAATTTGAAAAGCAGCTTGCAGTGAAAGCAAAAAAAGTGCCTGATAAAAACTTTTTCAAGTAGCAAAAAACCTATGCGTCAGATGGACCACTGGATGATAGAGAGGTAAGAGAGACACTTAGGGAAGACAAGGCCATAGCAGAAGGGCTGAATTCTTTGCTTCGGTCTTTAGGGAAGACTGCATAATGAAGTTCGCCAAGCCAGAAATGGTATTTAAAAGGTGATGTATTAGAGCAATTGAAACAAATCTTAATAAACTGTAAAGATGCAATATAGCAAATTGATAAACTAAATCATCTGGACCTGATGGCATAAGAGATGTGATCAAAAACTATCGAGACGTTGTGTAGCTATTTTTATTTACATTCTCTTATATACCGCGCTATTCTGTATCAGTGCGGTTTACATTGAACAAACTGAAATTACATTGAACAGGGCATTATAACTTGGAGATAACTATTTACAGGGAACATGGGCTATGGAGGGTTAAGTGGCTTGCCCAAGACCACAAGGAGCACCTGTGGGACTAGAAACCCCAGTCCTTCCGACCCAAGGTTGCTGTCCTCTAGTGGGATTTGATCCCCCGACCTTCCGGCCTGAAGTACCTTGCCCCAACCACTAGGCCACTCCTCCATTCGTCGCACCACAATGCTATTAAGCATGCAGTGACCTAGTTATGTGCAGCGTGTAGCGTGGCTGCAGCACACCTGTAGTGTTTTTAAATCACGTGATGTTTGGTATCATGTAACACGCTAAAAAATGGTCTGTTTTTGAACGTTGAATCACTTCACAAAATAACACTATGACGTTCAGGGAAACATAGAGGGAATTATTCCCATAAATTAACACACTTTCTTTTTCCTCATTCAACAGTCTAGCAATTTTCTCAATGTTTACCGGGAAGTCTTAGACTTACAGTGGCACCGATTTCATAGACTTAAACGTCTGTCTAGAAATTTTTGTGCCGGATCGCATCAATGACCTCCACGATAGCAGACTAAAGCACATAAGTGTAGCAATCGTGATTTAACCTTCTTAGTTCTCCATATCAATATGGCTCAAAACTATAATGATTATTATTAAGCTCATGTAATTCACCATATTAATATATAGTCCATTAACGCTAATACTTATGGCTGTCAATCTTAATGACACTATCGAAAGATCCCGACGCTTTCCCCCAGCGCCTTCGTAGCGTTTCTCCTAGTAGGGTTCCTCAGGGCATCAGTTTGAAATCCTGCATTCAAACAAAATGAAACATAGAATCATTCCCAACATACTACTTTCCTCTTCTTCTTCTAAAACCTTAAACAACCAACAAGACCAAAACCCTTAAATACTCACAGAAATGCTGCCCACGTCTAAGACAGAATATCTCCTCTGTTTTCTAACAAATACTTTTCAGCTCTCAAAAGCAAAAGATGCCGCGCATGCGGTCTGTTTCTTTCAGATTCATTTTTAAAGGCGTAACGTAGTGTGACGTGATAAGACTCCTCCCCTTTGTCAGAGTTGTAATCTCTAAAACCTCCCCTTAGGGGACTAGCCTCCTCACGAAAGTGAAGTTTCCCTGCTATATATTTCAACCGCAACATGACCTCCAATAACTCCATTAACTACTCTCTATAACCTCTCACCATCTGAGTGCATCAAGAGATAGTCCAAAAAAGGTTAAGATCATATACATGCCGCCCAATCTATCATCGCATTCAATCCATTTAAAAGCATATGAACGTCTGATGGAAGGCTTTCTGGAAGCCTGAAGGATATCCTTCACTTGCTGAGAAAGTTGTAAATCTTGAAGGTCTAGGCCTTCAGCAACCAGGCCCTGAGATCAAGAGACTGAGGATTTGGGTGCCACAAGGTTCCCTCCTCCTGGGAGAGGAGATCTGGAGCAGACCCCAGGTCTAGGGAGGGAGCTTGAGAGAGATGCAGAAGTAGAGGGTACCACACTTGGCGTGGCCAAAGTGGTGCTATGAGGATCATAGACCCCTTGTCTCTCTGAAGCTTGAACAGAGTCTTGGGGATGAGGGGAATAGGTGGAAAGGCATAGAGGAAGTCTTGCCCCCAATGAAGGAGGAAGGCATCCCTGGCCTGAATTCCCTGACATGGAATCCTAGAACAGAACCGGGGAAGTTTGGCATTCCACAGACTTGCAAACAGGTCTATGTCTGGGGAACCCCAAATTCGAAAAATCCTGGCTATCTGGTCCCCATGGAGGGACCATTCGTGTGGAAACAGAACTCGACTGAGTCTGTCTGCCCAAGAGTTTTGAACCCCTGGAAGATACACTGCCATGAGATGGATTTGATGCTCTCTGGCAAAGGCCCACAATCTCAGAGCTTTGTTGCAAAGCGACAGAGAGCCAGCCCCTCCCTGCTTGTTCACGTAGAACATGGCCACCTGGTTGTCCGTGTGGATGAGGACTGTCTTGTAGCTGAGCAGGGTGTGGAAGACTCAGAGCCAGAAAGATTGCTCTGAGCTCTAAGAGGTTGATATGAAGAGATGTCTCCTGTGGAGACCAGATGCCCTGGGTCGAGAGATCTTGTAGATGAGCCCCCCAACCCTTTGGAGAGGCATCTGTTGTACAGGGGCAAATTGTTGTAGTGCCACCCATATGGCTCTGATCTCCAGACAACTGATAGACCAGGCACTTTCTTCCAGAGACCATTGCCCCTGAGCCAGGCAAAGTGCTCCCCAGCCATACAGGCTGGCATCCGTAGTGACCACCACCCAAGATGAAATCTTCAGCAGCATCCCCTGGCTGAAATTGTCCTTGCTCAGCGACCACTGCAACTCAATCTTTATTTCCCTAGGACACTGAAATCTCTGGGACAAGCAGTGCAACTGAGGAAACCATCTGCACAACAAAGTCCTTTGCAAAGGTCTCATGTCTGCTCTGGCCCAGGGAACAAGATACAGTGCCGCCACCATCAGCCCCAACACCTGACGATAGTGCCACGCTGATGGAGTCGCCATCCACATGACTTGTCTCAACAGACACTGTATCGCGTCTATCCTTTACTCCAGCAGGACCACCTGACCATTCACCGTGACGAACTGTGCTCCCAGACAGATCAGCTGCTGTGTCGGAGTCAGCTTGATGACCCATCCTAGGTCCTGCAAAAAGGTGATCACCCTGTGTCAGCTCTTGACTCTCCTCCCTATACTTTGCCCGAATGAGTCAATCATCCAGGTACAGATGGATGAGAATCCCCTGCTTCCGCAGTGCTGTAGCGGAGAAGCTGTAGCTCACCCAAAGGGCATTGCTTGAAACTGAAAATGTCCCATGGCTGTCGCAAACTGCAGGAACCTCTAATAGTTGAGCCGAATGGGATCCAACACTGTCAGGAGCTCTCCTCTTTGCACTCAGCACTTCCACATGAAACCAGGGGACCCCAAGCGCTCTGTTGATGTGCTTGACGTCAAGGATGGGCCGAAAATTACCTTCCTTTTTGGGCACTACAAAATAAATAGGAGTATTATCCTGACCCACACTGGTCAGGTGGAACCTTAACCAGTGTCTCCAATACCAACAGATGCTACAGTATATCTTGCACCACTCGTGTCTTTCCTGGAGCTGAGCAAGGGGACACCATGAAAATGTCCACCAGAGGTTGCTAGAACTTGAGAGCATATCCCTCGCACACGATCTCCAGCACTCAGTGATCCAAGGTGATGTGGATCCAGGAATGGTAGAACCGTTGCAGATAGAAATATAGAAAAATGACGACAGAAAAAGACCACATGGCCTATCTAGTCTGTCCTTCCATATCAACAACTACAACAGTCCTCATTTTTCCTTTAGAGATCCTCTGTGTTTGTCCCATGCTTTTTTGAATTCAGATACTGTCCTCATCTCTATCACCTCCACAGGGAGACTATGCCACGGATCCACCACTCTTTCCATAAAGAAATATTTCCGCATATCACTCCTGAATCTAACCCTTTCACCCTCATCCCATATTACCTCATTACAGAACTAGCTTTCAATCGAAAGAGGCTCTCCCCCTGTGCATTTATGTCACGGAGGAATTTAAACATCTCAATCATATCACCTCTATCCCATCTTTCCTCTAAGGTGTACATATTAAGATCCTTAAGTCTGTCCTCATATGCTTTATAATGAATACCACTAACCATTTTAGTAGCCACCCTTTGTACTCACTCCATCCTGTTTATATCCTTTTGAAGCTGCGGTCTCTAGAATTCCACACTATACTTCAAATGAGGTTGCACCAAAGATTGATACAGAGGCACTATCACCTCCTTTTTTCTGCTAGCCATTCCTCTCCGTATGCACCCAAGCATCCTTCTAGCTTTTGCTGTCGCCTTTTCTATCTGTTTAGCTACTTTAAGATCATCAGACACAACCACGCCTAGGTCCCGCTCTTCTTTAGTGAACAAAAGTACTTCAACCCCTATACTATATTGCTCCCTTGGATTGCTGCAGCCCAAGTGCATGACCTTGCATTTTTTTTTTAACATTAAAACCCAGCTGTCAAATTCTAGACCATTCTTCAAGCTTAGCTAGATCCCTCCTCATGTTATCTACACCTTCCTGGGTGTCTACTCTATTGCAGATTTTGGTATCATCCGCAAAGAGGCAAACCTTACCCGCTATATCACTAAAAAATATGTTAAAACAAATTGGACCAAGGACAGATCCCTGGGGCACACCACTGGAAACCTCCTTCTCCTCAGAGTAAGCTCCATTTACCTGTATCCTTTGTCGCTTCCCACTCAACCAATTTCTAACCCAAGCAGTAACTTTAGGGTCCATCCTTGGGGTGCTAAGTTTGTTTATAAGTCGCCTATGAGGAACGGTGTCAAATGCTTTACTGAAATCTAAATACACCACATCTAGGGCTCTCCCTCGGTCCAGCTCCCTGGCCACCCAAAGAAATCAATCAAATTTGTCTGACAAGACCCGCCTCTGGTGAATCCATGCTGCCTCGGATCCTGTACTCCACTGGACTCCAGAAACCTCACTATTTTCTCTTTCAGCAGCATTTCCAATAATTTACTCACCACCGAAGTTAAATTAACCAGCCTGTAGTTTTCAACTATATCCTTACTTCCGCTTTTGTGTAAAGGCACCACATGAGTCTCTCTCTAGTCCTTTGGCACCACTCCCAACTCCAACGAGGCATTGAAAAGGTCAGTCAGTGGAGCTGCTAGAATGTCCCCAAGTTCCCTCAGTATTCTAGGGTTTATCCCATCTGGTCCCATCGCTATGTCTACTTTAAGTTGAGCTAGTTTATCTCGAACACAGTCTTCTGAAAATTGTTTAAGATGCCTCTCGCTTCTGTTCCTGTTTGTGGGTGTTTTCTGAGGTCCTGTTCCCTGTTCTTCATCTGTGAACACAGAACAGAAATATTTGTTAAGCAATTCCGCTTTATCCTCATCAGCTTCTACATATTCCTCCCCTTCACCCTTGAGTCCGACAATACCACTTTTGCCCTTCCTCTTCTCACTAACATCTGAAAAATGTCTTATTCCCCCCATTTTATTGCATTGGCTATTTTCTCCTCTTTTTGAATCGTTGCTTTCCTGACTACTTTGCTAGTTTCTCTAAGTTTTTCCAAATATAGATGCCTGTCTTCCTCTCTCTGTGATCTCTTGTATTTCATGAAGGCCTCCCTCTTTTTCTTCACCTTTTCAGCTACTTCTTTCGAAAGCCATAGCAGTCTCCTTTTCCTTTTATTTACCATTTTAACAAAAAGGTTGGTTACCCTTAAAATATCCCCTTTCAATTTTGCCCAGTTTTTCTACATCCCCCAGCTGTTCCCATCCCGCTAACGACTCTCTGAGGTATTGGCCCATCTTGGCAAAGTTAGTTTTCCTAAAGTTTAAGACCCTCACACTTCTGAATGGATTCTAACAGCCCTAGTCCTAATACTGAACCACACCATCTGGTGATCACCGGATGCGAAATGATCTCCCCCTTTAACATCAGAAACACTTCTACCATTGGTAAGCACCAAGTCCAGTATGACCGCTTCACATGTGGGGTCTGTTACCAATTGTCTGAATAGTTCTCCCTGTAGAGAATCCAGGATCTCCTTACTTCTAGATGATACTGCAGCAGGAATGTGCCAGTCAACATCTGGCATATTGAAATCCCCTATCAGTAGCGCTTCCCCTTTCCTAGCAATGCTGCAAATGTGTTCAATTAACTCTCTGTCCACCTCTTCCTCTTGTGAGGGAGCTCTGTATATCACGGCAATGCAAATAGATTTCTCTTTCCCTCTTTCTAGTTTAACCCACAATGTTTATGTTTATGTTTATTGATAACTTAATAGACCGCCCATCACGACAGCATCTGAGCGGTTTACAAAATGGCTGCTTAGAAAGTTGGGAAAGGAACACTATAGTGTGATAGGAAAGAAGAGAGAAGAGTAAAGGTCGAGGCTAGATTATATAACAGACACAAGGGAAAACATCAGCATGGGGGTGGTGAAAAGGGGAGCGGGGGGGGGGGGGAGAGAGGCCAAAAGCTAGACAGAAGAGATGGGTTTTTAAATTTGCCTTGAATGTTTTGAGTGAGGGTTCCAAGTGAAGGTCTGGGGGGAGCGAGTTCCATAGGCAGGGACCAAGGAAGTAAAAAGCAGAGGAACGGGTGGTTTCTAGGTGGGCCTGGGATGGGGAGGGTAAGGTTATACGGTTCATGTGGATTGTGGGAAGTGTGGAGGTGGATTAGATTGGCAAGATAAAGGGGAGTGCCAGTATGGATAGACCTGTGAACAAAAAGAAGAAATGCCTCCTCTCTCCATTTTAAGCTCTGTAATTCCAAAGCTTTAATATTATTTTTCACAAATAGTGCCACTCCTCCTCCCCCTTCTTCCTACCCTTTCCTTTCTGAATAAAGTATAGCCTGGTATAGTTACATCCCAGTCATGGTTTTCTGTGAGCCATGTTTCTGTAACTGCCACTAAATCCAAGTCAGCCACTCCCACTAAAGCTTCAACATCATGGATCTTATTTCCCATGCTACGGGCATTTAAACACACTGCTTTCCATATGTTACGCCTTTTACCCATTTCCATAAAGGTATTTAATATGTTTCACTTACCTGGGGGCTTTCTTCACCCATCCCAACGAATCTAGTTTAAAGCCCTCTTCAGTAGATTAGCCAGTCTACTACTGAAGACGCATCGAACTTTCTTGGCCAGATGGATGCCATCTCTGCTCTGCAACCCTTGGAACAGCATCCCATGGTCCAAGAAACCAAAACGCTCTTGATGACACCTTCCAGGCAGCCATGCATTCATCTCCAGGATGCGAGCCTCTCTGCCTTGGCCTTTACACTCTTATTGGCTCTACTGGCTCCTAGATCCTACTTGCTTCTTTGCAGCTTCTTAGTGGGGTTGGAGGACCTCACATAGTAGCCAGAGCCCGTACCTCTGCCTCGAAAGGACTGCCCCCTATAGTGGAAATGATACCTCTGAATAGGGGCAAAACATGCCGCCCTAAAATGGAAGACATCCCATGCCCCTCCACGGTTTTGCTGAGGCTGACCTCTGCCATGCAGCTTGTCCTCCGTCAGTCAGGCCCCTTTAGTCTCTCCCATCTGGCTTAACCAACTCCTTGAGAGCATCCTCAAACAAGAACTTGTCCTAGGAAGGCAGCTTGCTCAATCTGATCTTGGAAGCCACGTCTGTCGACCAATGATGCAACACAGAGGAAGCGCCTATATGCGCTCATTAGCACCATATTCAGAGAATGCCCGAACTAGGTCATAGCAGAAATCCGACATAAAGGCCGAGGCGGATTCCAACTTAAGACAGCTCTGCTGGCTCAGAACCCACCTCGCGGATCAACTCAAGCAGAACCTGCACCCAGCACATGCAGGTTCTCGCCACATATGCTCCACAAATGAAGCCTGCAATGAGAAAGCATTAACTTCAAAGAGAGACTCCAAACAGTGATTTTGTGGATACTTCAGAACTGCTCCTCCTTCCACTGGAATAGTCGTCGTCTTTGTTACCACAGTAACTAAGGCATCCAACTTTGGGTTCTTAAAGAGCTCTTTCTCCACAGTTGGCACTGGGTACAGATGAGCCATAGCCCATCCTCCCTTGAGACCTGCTTCAGGGAGTTCCCACTCAGCCTCTATCATCTGTGTGATAGCCTTATGTACTGGAAAAGAATTCTGAGGAGGTTTTATCCCCTGCAAGAAAGAGAAGGTCCTCCAAAGGAACCTCCTCCTCCATTGCCAGAAAGGGAATATCCAAGGCTTTTAAGGACTGAGAACTGACAGCCAACAGCTCCTCTTTCTTGAGCTCCCTGACAATGGCGGGATTCTTCCCCAGAGGCAGCTCATCCTCCTCAAGAGCCCCAACTTCCATATCATCCTGAAGACCTAAAGGACCCTCCCCTGGGTCCTCTGCATACTCTGAAGCCTCAGAGAGCCGCTACTCACTTTCATCTTCACCCATAAGCCTTCTTCACTTTGCTAGAATCCCCCAACCTGGATCCGGGGAAACCCGCTTGGCCCACAATGCCTTAGTAGGTGCCCCAGTCTTTAACAGGCCTTGGCCCTTCTCTCTGTCCACCCTATAGGCCCTATTCAGTGACATAATAAACTATCCTCTGTCTGACTGCCCCGAGACCTCTGAATCTTGGGTGCCCCCCATACTTGCCACCACCATCTGCCCTGCACCTGAAATGCCAGTGGCAGCATTTCTCTCCAGAGGCAAAATGGCCGCCATGAAAGCAGCGCGGGAAAACTCCCGCTGAAGAGAAACCTAACCGCGACTGCCCACCCGGAGAGACTGGCAGAATGGAAGTGTTTCCTTCTGCCCTGGACCGATCTTCCTCGGGCTGCCGGCTTTCCCTCTCACAGGACTTGCAGCAGTCTGCCTGTGAGAGGGAACTACAGCATGAGCCACACATGTTGCCTTAGCCCTTGGCATAACTCAGACACACAGCCCTACACAGAGCAGCCCCAAGAAGTAACAGAAACATACCTCTTCAGGAGAAAATCTCAGAAGTTGTCTGCTCAAAACACACTGTCCGAGAAAATGAAAGACATGCAATCAGAGTTAACTTCAAACTACTCACCGCATCTGCAATCTAGACTGGCAGCTAGAACTCACTGACGATGAAAGGCCGCCGCTGGGAATCACTGACAACAACTGAATGGCTCGCAGTGGTCCCGTGGAGGTTTCCCTCCACCGCTCTGGATGAAACTGCCTGTTGAGGTCTTTAGATCTTTATTTATTTATCCTCCTTTTATTATTATTATATTTATTTATGTATTTATTTTCCCCAATGGAGTATAATCTGTGCTTCGGGTCAGAAATCTTTCCAGGCAAGCAAATCCTAAATCAACTTCCATTCAAATTGTCAGCAAAACCTAAACCTAACTACAGGGAGACAGGCCTCAACCAATCCAGACAGGAAGTTGTCTGGATGTCCTCGAGCTGCTGGAGACTGATAATACTGCAGGGGGCAGCCTCACTTTATGCAGTGTGACATCACTAAGAGATTTGCATGGTCAGTCTCCAGCTGCTGGTGGATAGACAGATCCATATATCTGGACTGGAAGGACGTGGATGAATCTGCATTTTACTTTCTTGGTCCTTCCTGCCCTCAGTCGTGTGTCATCCCACACCAGGTTCAAATCACTACTCAAACCACACCTCTTCCAAAAAGCCTTTGACCTACCCCCTCTCCCTGATCATCTTAATACTTCTGTCCTATAACCCTTTACTCATATCCTTCTGCTCCCCTCCTGAGCGACTGTTCTTTCTTTCTTTTCTCTCCAGTCAAAATACAGCATTCCTTTCCTTTCTTTCCTTTCTATATTGTGTTTTTAATTGTACACTGCCCTGCTGCTTTTTCTTAAGGGCAACATATCAAATAAGAACAAACATAAAATAATATACTCCAGGGATCTGTGCTGGGCTTGCTGCTTTTTAATATTCATAAATGATCTGGAAATAACAAGTTTTGTGTCAAATTTGTAGAATGCACAAAATTATTCAAGATTGTTAAAAACACAAGGAGGATTGAGAAAATTTCCCTAGCCCCAAGGATGAGAAAATCGGATCCCCCCAGCGACATCTAAGGCGTGGTTGTGTCTGATGATCTTAAAGTAGCTAAACAGGTAGAAAAGCTAGAAGGATGCTTGGGTGCATACGGCAAGGAATGGCTAGCAGAAAAAAGGAGGTGATAATGCCTCTGTATAAGTCTTTGGTGCGACCTCATTTGGAGTATAGTGTGCAATTCTGGAGACAGCACCTTCAAAAGGATGTGAACAGGATGGAGTCGGTGCAGAGGGTGGCTACTAAAATGATTAGTGGGCTTCATTATAAAGCATATGAGGACAGACTTAAGGATCTTAATATGTACACCTTAGAGGAAAGGCGGGATAGAGGTGATATGATTGAGATGTTTAAATACCTCCGTAGCATAAACATTCAGGGAGAGAGCCTCTTTCAATTGAAAGCAAGTTCTGCTACGAGGGGACATGGGATGAGGGTGAAGGGAGATAGATTCAGGAGTGATATGCGGAAATATTTCTTTACGGAAAGAGTAGTGGATCCATGGAATAGTCTCCCAGTGGAGGTGGTAGAGATGAGGACAGTAACTGAATTCAAAAAAGCATGGGACCAACACAGAGGACCTCTAAAGGTAAAAGTGGACTGTTGTAGTTGTTGATATGGAAGGACAGACTAGATAGGCCATGTGGTCTTTTTCTGTCATCATGTTTCTATGTTTCTAAGGGAAAGCATGATAGAAGACTTTAAAATAACAAGTGGAGTAGAACATGTAAACATAGATTGGTTGTTTACGCCATCCAAAAGTAGGAAGTCTAGGGGACAAGCAAAGAAGCTACAATATAGCACACTTAAGACTAATTGGAGAAAATATTTTTTTCACTTAATGCATATCTAACTCAAATTCGTTGCTTCAGGATGTAGTAAAAGCTGTTAGTTTAGATAGGTTTAAAAGAGGTTTGGAGAAGTTACTTGGAGAAGTCCATAAACCATTATTAAAGTGGACTGGGGAAATCCACTGCTGACCCTGGGATAAGCAGCATGGAATCTGCCTACCACCTTTGGGAACCTGACCAGTACCTTCTGACCTGGACTGGCCACTGTTGTAGACAGGATATTGGGCTTGATGGAACTTTGGTCTGAATCAGTATAGCAGGCTTTGACACATTTTCCTGGAATCTAGGAACCAGCTGCTGAAACCTAGATCACAGTGCATGCCCCCGAAAGGTGTATCACAGTTAGTAAATCGGGCCCTAAAACCTAAAAAGTAAGACTGTTTTCTCCTATGGGAAAGAGCTTAGTTAATGGGCCATTGCATAGTGCCAACAGAAGGCGGTGGCCCCACTCCTCCTCCTCCATTCCCTCTCCCATCACCACTACTACTGACCCCTTAAGTTACACTGTATGTGTGTAGTGCCTGCATGTATGGGTATAGGTGTATAAGTGGTGGGGGTGCCTGTGTGTGTGTGTGGTAGTAGAGGGGTGCATCTTTTATCTTTTGCATATACACATTCCCATACTTCCCTGCACCCTTCAACAGCTTACACTATTCTCTCCCCCAACTCCTGCTGTCCCTCCGCCACCCCCCATCTTTGTTTCCTTTACCAGGCTCTTTCCCCTTCTTCTGCTGTCTTGCACTCACCTTCTGCCTTCCAACCCCATTAAAAAAAATCAATAAAAACCTGCTGCCCCTTTAAATTTCTTTACCTATCAGTGCAGAAAAATCTGCCTCTAACCTTTTGTTTTTGCAAGCTCCAGCAGCCCTTCTGCCTGCAGGGATCCTATCTCCCGCAGGCAGCAGAGCTGCAAAAGACCACCATAGCGACCAAGACAAGGCTATCTGCCTGTGGATCTCTCTCTTGCAGATAGACTGTCAGTATCGGCTACAATTGCAGCCTTTTGCAGCTCTTCTGCCAGCAGGAGATGGGATCCTCAGGGCAGACCGTGTCAACCCACATATACTCTGAAAACTAGGTACCAGCTTCGCGTTTTCAGTCGCCATGCCAACCTGGCACCTGGTGTTTGTCAAATCCTGTAGTATGGCATCTCTTATGTTCACCCTTAAAGGGAAGTTTGCTTAGCTACTTATTTTGTCTATTTTTCTATACCGCTTTATCTAGAAATCAAAGCATTTACATATAACAAATATTAACATACTTTGTTGCATGGAACTTTGCACTACACTCATAATGATTAAGGTGAAATTAGGCCTTAGATGCTAATTTTCTTTCCTGGAGTCCCTCCAGTCCAGTCCAGTTCAGACCAGACGAGTGGGTTATGCCCTTCTACCAGCAGGTGGACATTGAGAACACAGCTTTAAGTGTGCAATAAGTAGCCTGTGCTAGCTATGCCAGTAAGAACAGGGCCGGATTTACCTATACGCCAACTATGCCGTGGTGTAGGGCCCACAGCTGACAAGGGCCCACAAAAATTGAAAAAATTGTTAGGGTTCTTAAAATTAAATTTTAAAAAAAAAAAAAACGCTGGCTGCTGCCATGGCAGCATGGACTGTCC
The DNA here is from genome assembly GCA_033557465.1 of Ichthyophis bannanicus. NCBI lineage: Eukaryota > Metazoa > Chordata > Amphibia > Gymnophiona > Ichthyophiidae > Ichthyophis > Ichthyophis bannanicus. The sequence goes on along the minus strand of CM066031.1, from coordinate 1,577,332,210 downwards.
CACGGGGCCCCCTCTGCTGCCGCGGCAGCATGGACTGTCCCGCGGGGGCCCCCTCTGCCCGACTGAATCCCTCCCTCCCTCCCTCCGTGCCGGCTTTAAGAGGCGCGAAGGGAGAGTGTATGTGCTAGACTCCAGGAAAGACAATTAGCAGGTAAGGTCTAATTTTACCTTCCAGTACGTCCCTCCAGTCCAGACAAGACAAGTGGGACGTAGCAAAGCAATCCTGACAACGGGTGGAAGCTAAGACCTTGCCTCCAAACTCCATGTATCCTGCTGGGTACTTACATCCACACGGTAATGTCGCACAAAGGAATGAAGGGATGACGCCTGCGCCCAACAAAGAATGTGCCCTCAAGCCCAAGGGTATTTGGCACCCTTTCAACAGATACGCCAGCGCAATGGTCTCTCAGATCTCCTGGGAAATAGATGCCCTACGAGCCACCTTGCTCTGCGTGGGCCACAAAACAAGACAAAGATCTTCTCTGAGCTCCAAAAGGCCTGAGTCACCTTGAGATAAGTGCCCGACGGACGTCCAGACAAGCCTCCTCCAAGTCCCGTATCTCGGAAAAGGATAACAGGGACACCATCTGATTGAGGTGGAAACTGGACACTACTTTAAAAGCAAAAAAAGGTAGGCACCAGACACAGGACCATCTTTTCCTTAGAACCAATTAAGGCACCCTGCAAGACAAAGCCTGAAGTTTGGAAATGTGGTGGGCCAAGCAGATCCCCATCAGGAACACTACCTTCAAGGTCAAATCCTTCACTGTGGCACCTGAAAGCAGTTCAAAAGAAGGCACCCCCAGGGCTGAGAGCACCAACCTGAGATCCAACAAGGGTACCACTGACATGAGGGGGGGTGCAGAGATGTTTCATCCCATACAGGAAAACAAACCGCATCAACATAGGCCACCAAGGTCTGGCCCTGGACCCAGCTCCTGAAGCATGTCAAAGCCACCACCTGGATCAAGGAGCCCAGCACCAAACCCTTCTCCAGCCCAGCCTGCACAAAAGCTAGTATATTAGGGAGCAAGATCTCAAAGGCGCGAGCACCACACCCCCCGCACCAGGGCTCAAAGATATGTCAAACTCGCATGTAGGCTAGGAAAGCCAACCTTCTGCGTGGCTGTAGTAAGGTATCAATAACCTGGAGCAAGTAATCTCTTTGCTTCAGTAGAGCCCTCTCAAAAGCCAAGCCATACATGAAAACTGACCAAAGTCCAGCATCTGCACCGGCCTCTGGGTAAGCAAGTCGATTTCTGCCATCAGCTGAAATAGCTTCCCAACCAGGAGACACATAATGTCTACATATCAGAGTCATCTAAGCCAGTCCAAAGCAATCAGCACCACTCTCCCTTGATAAGCCTCTATCCGCTGCAGGACAAGACCTATTGGTGGCCACGGGGGAAAACGCAAAGCAGGACCATCCTCGGCCAAGGCTGAACCAGGGCATCCAGTCCCTCAGACATATGCGTCCTCTACCGGCTGAAGAAACTCGACCTTGGCATTCAACTGGGATGCCATAGCAGTCCATCACTGGCAGACCCCAGTGAGCCACCATTTGCAGAAACGCCGACTGTGATAGGGCCCACTCCCCAGGATCCAAGGAGGTGCAGCTCACATAATACTCTTGAACATTGTCCTTCCCGATTACATGGGTAGCTGAGAGCACTAGCAAGTAGGCCTCCACCCACTGCAGCAATGAGATCATCCCTGTCGCCGATATCGTGCTCCACCTTGTCGATTGATGCACGCCACCTTCATGACATTGCCCAACAGCACCCTCACTGCCTTATGATGGAATAGTGACAGGAACTCCTCCAATGCCAGCCTCATCGCCCGTGTCTCCAGGCAACTGACTATTGGTTCTCCTCTGTGGACCACTGACCCTGAGCCACCTGAGATAGAATGCCCGACCCAGCCCATAAAGCTGCCATCAGTAGTACCACCCAAATCCAGAAATTAGAGGGACATACCCCCCTGCAAGCTTGTCGGAAGTCAGTCACCAACACAAGCTCGCTTGAGCCGGCTGCCAAAGAGAGGCGAACTTTCATGGATTGCCACTGAGGGAACCACTGCCCTCATATGCAGCTTTGCCCAGGGCATGTGCTACAATGTGGCTGCCATTGAGCACAGAACTTGGAGGTAGTCCCACACCCACAGGCAGGGCACGCTCCGCAACTATCTGACCTGGGCCTGCAGTTTCACAATCCTGCCCTCGGAGAAAAGATCATAACCTTGAGGGTCTCAAACCATGCTCCCAGATATTCGAAGAACTGAGATGGACTCCAGCCTGCTCTTGGCCAGGTTTAATTATCCAACCGAAGTCCTGAAAGCAATGAATCAGCAGAGGAGCCCCTCTACCCTTAGTTTTATCCTCCAGCAGCTTAGGCACCTTTGAGGCCCCCAAATCCTTGTCCAGTTTTAACAGGTCCTCTCCAAACAGCAACTTCCCTGCAAAGGAATGCCTGCTGAGCCTCATTTTGGAGGGCACATCTGCCGACCAGTTGCGTTACCAAACTCGCCCGCATGCCAAGACCACCATCACCATGCCCTTGGCAGATATATGTAGCAGATCATAAAGTAGGTCTGCCAGGAAGGCTAACCCAGACTTCAACCAAGCAGCAGAAACCCGACCCGCAGGATCTGCCCCGTTTCTTCCAGAATCCGACAAGAGCAAGGAGGCAAGCCCGAGCCACATAAGCTCCACAAATGGCCCCCTGAAGGGCTGGCACCAATACCTCAAACATCTGCTGAAGCAGGACCTCCATCTGCCAATCCTGCGGATCCTTTAGGGCCACACCACCTTCAACTGGAATCATGGCCTTGTGAGTAACTGCTGTCGCAAATGCATCCACCTGCAGTAAGTGAAACTTCTTCTTTGGGGGAATCTGATATAGTCGCACCAACCCCCGTCCAACCACACATCGGGGGGGGGGGGGGGTTCTACTCCAAGATCATAGCTTTCAAAGCCCTAGGAACCAGGAAGAAAAGCAGAAGTTTGCAGATGCCCTCCAATAGCAGGTCCTCCTGAGAATCCGTGAGCTCCAGCCCTGGCTCTGCCGTAATGCGCAGCACTGCCAAGGACTCAGCAATTAGGGAAGGGAGCTCATCCCGGTGAAAGATCCGTACTGTTGTTGGATTTTCCCCCACAGGGAGCTCCCCCTCCTCCAGCTCCTCTGACCCCCTGTCCATCGACGTATCTTTCAAGGGGTCCACAGAATCCAAGAACCCCAGAGGACAGACATCCATGTCTCTTCCAACTTGTCCTGGTGTAGGTGCTTTGCCACTTCCAAAGCTCTTGCCTCTGCTGGAGACTGAGCATACTGATTTAGTCAGCTAGCACACTTGAGGCTGTGTTCTCAGTCTCCACCTGTTTGTAGAGGAACATTATCCACTCTTCTGGACTGGACTGAAGGGACATACTGGAAGTGTATTTACAGGCCTACAAAGAACATGTTAAACAAACATGCAATATATGTCATTAGGACATGTTGGGGTATTGCTGGTGTGAAGTCTTAGGTGAATACATGCAATGGGTAGGTGTTTAATGCTTGTTTCTTTTAGGAGTTTGTATTTAGTCGTTGAAGTGTTCTATGAATAGGTGGGTCTTTAGTTCTCTACTGAACATTGTGAGTTCAGTGATACTTTTGTCTTTCAGCAAGGGCACTCCAGAGATCCGATGCATACAGAGAGACAGCATCTAGGCACCATTCCCACTATGGACCTGGAAGAGATGCTGATCAAGTCAAACCGAACATAAGCGGCTCCAGACTCCAATCTCATCAGATGGTCAAGATCACAAGGAGTGAGAGTGGAGTTTGAACCTGGCTTCTCTGGTTCTCAGCCAATACTCTAACCAGTAGGCTACTTTCTAACTGTCTAGCTTCTGGTCTGTGCATCAAATGCTGGACCCAGCATAAGAAGGCTCAAGCTACTAGGCCTGCAAACAGCATCACTGGTGAGCCTAAGGTGGAGATCACTAAGGTGCTCCTAAGGAGGGCCTCAAACTTCCTTATGAGAGTACTTGGTCTCAGCATCCCCATCCACTACGATGAATGTGCTCTGTGTCACTGCCATGACAAGGGTGTATGTCTGAGGAAGCCCAAAAGGCTAATAAAGCTTGACCTGGAGCAGAACGTACAGCAGAGAACCTCAGGGCATCTAGAGCCCAGCACAGGAGTTATCTTCCTGAGAGACAATGAGCTATCGTATAGGATCAGGTAAAGGAATGAATGCAGCAAGATGCCAAATCACCTCTAGGACTGGGCCCACCTGCTAACATTAGAGAGTTGGGCCAGTGTCCTGAAAGAGTATAGAAAGGTCCCTTATGCGAAAGAGGTAGAATATGAAGATCCTAGCCTTCCACTAGGGGAATTACTCCATCCTCCTCTGATTTACTTCTGGAGAAATAGTTTTCTCTACAGCATCCTGAACAACCCCCATAGGGCAGGCCTTGACAAACTGTTTTTCTATTTAGGAGCCAGCCCAGAAATTAAAGAGCCAAAGGCTGAGGCTTCTCTTCATCCTGTTATCTCTGAAGTTGAAAATCAGAGGAGGGGGGGAATTGTGGAAAGCGGGAGAGAAGAAAGATCCCCTCAGGAGGTCTACTGTAATTCCTTTTTAGAGTCTGATTTACTAAGGCTAATTTTTTCATTCTATTTCTAAAGGAAAAGAAAACTTTATATATCAGGCCAGTAGCATAAATACACAGCCAGCAGTCCCCTTCCTACAGTCTCTCCTATCACTCTGTTCTCTACCAGCCAGCCTTCTCAACCCAGGAAGCCAGTTAGCCTTCCTGCTAGTTAACCCTTGCTGCCTAAGAAGTCAATCATTCCCCCAAGTCCCCTCCTTTCCATGTAAAGCTACATCCCACCAGCTAGCTAACCACCCCACCCCCAGAAAGTCAGCTAGCCATCACCCAACCTATAACCCACCTCCCATCACCATATGTAACTAGTTATAAGTCCAATCAGGTAGATTGAAGGGGGGGGCTCAGAGACAATATGCCAATCACTGTCTCTCCAAACCTCGCCCCCCCCCCCCCCAGTCTTCACCGAGTCTTTTACACACCTTTGCTGTGCAAGTTTTGATATACAGAAAAAAATGCTATAATGCCTGCTCTTCCACAACTGTCTGTCTGCAAAGAGCTTGAGCGGCATGGTCAAGGAAGATCAGGTTGATCTCCGGGGTTTCAAGGCTCGTGAGATTAATACAAAACCTCTCTCCACTGCGCTGCTCAGGCTGTTGCTGGGTGCCAGGCTGTAATTTCTAGGCACTCTGTTGACCTGGGACCCAGAATTTGTCAAGACCTGCCTGAATGAGCAGAATGAGCAAAATGGACAAAGTGAGAGTACTTAGCCCTCTTACTATCCATGATGGAGGCATGCGAGGGCCCCAATTCCCCAGTAGTAGAGGCCCAGCATCAAACCATGCAAAGGTTGCTGTCAAGACCGAATACAGCCCATGAGCTGTTCAGGAGCTGCAGCTCAACAGTTAAAGAAAAAGAGGGCACATCGGGGCCCCATGGGCTAATGGACTTGAGACTATGGCCATCCTTCAAGGCTCTCCCCCTCCTTAAGAGCAAAGCAGCCATCTCATAAGAACACCCACCGTCAGGAAAAAGACAGGGGCACCAGAAATGGTGCCAGGTTTCAACATACTTAAAAATAAAATAAAAATAAAAAAATTGTGGCAAAAGATAGCAGCAAAGGGTAAAAACCATGCCTGAGGGGGAGGGGGGAGGGAGAGGGGCTCACAATCTAGGCACTGCAGCAACTAAAGAAAAAAAAAGGGATGGTGAAAAAAAACCACACCTCATAGCAAAAAAGAGAAATTAGACTTACCTGCTAATTGTTGTTCCTTGAGGAACTCCAGTCCAGTCCCGCACCTCTGGGTAGCGTACCTCTTCCAGCAGCTTGGAGACTGAGCATGTCACATTTTTGATGACACTAGTGTATATATGCAGCTGGCACCGCCTACCTGCCTCAGTACCTATTGACAAAGCAGACTTAGAGGAACAACAAATAAGTAGTTAAACATGTAACAAACACTTCTATGTCTAAATAAACTAGTACCCCCTCCAACCCCTGGAAAGGATACCCAGTCACCCCCCTCCAGGATGGGAGGCCTAACTGTTAAGCGCATGAGCAACGCCAACCAGCAGGAAGTGAACAACCAACAGCTCTTCTGGTCCACCCCTCCCTGGCTCCCCCTGGCCACTTCCTCCACCAAGGGAACCAGCTTCAGGACCGGGATGTGCACAGATTATCACAGAAAGCACTCAGGGAGGGTTCCGGAACTGGACTGGAGTTCCTCAAGGAACAACAATTAGCAGGTAAGTCTAATTTCTCTTTCCTTATCGTTCCTCCAGTCCCACACCTCTGGTATGTATCAGAGCAGTTAAACTAACGGGAGGGACCCACACAACCAGCCTGAAGCACTGCCAATATGAAACAATCACCCAGGCTAAAATGTTCAGAGAAAGTATACCACCCTACAGATCTCCACCGGCAGAACTAAACTATATTCTGCCCACGAGGCTACCTGAACCCTTGTGGAATGCATCTGCAACCCCGCTGGCACTGCTCTACCCTTCAAGATGTATGCAGACGCGATTGCCTCACTGATTTATTTATTTATTTATTTAATTAAACTGTATTTATATCCCGCTTTTCACCGGGTCAAAGCGGCGTAACATTAAAGGGGGGGGGGGTGGACAATAATCAAATTCTGGGGTTGGGGCTATCACCGGGGGGCCAACATTGATGATTTCAACAAATATTTGGGACATAGACATTGTATTTCAGTCTCTTAAAAAATATGTTCGGGGGGGGGGGGGAGTTGGGAGGTAGTCAGTGGTGGGTGCTTGTTTCTGGCCAGAGGTATTCCTGGAATAGGACGGTTTTTAGTTGTTTCCTGAATGATTGGATGTCTCCGTTGCCTCTGATGTGACTTGGTAGAGAGTTCCAGAGGGATGGTGCGCATAGTTTGAAGGCTCTGTTGCAGGTCCGTTGGTTGTATTTGGTTCGCTTATGGGGGATGGTGAGGGAGTTGCTGATGGTTTGTCTGGTTGTTCTGTTGTGGGCTGGTCGGGGCAGTAGTGCGCACAGCTGGGAAGTCTGAGTTTGGTAGAGAGCCTTGTGAGTAAGTAGGGCGGATTTGTATTTGATTCTTGCTTCGAGGGGGAGTATGTGCAGCTCCCTCAGTATTGGGGTGATGCGGTCTTGTTATTTTGCTTTCTGGATAATCCTTGCTGTGGTATTTAAGGCTGTTTGAAGTGGGTTGGTGTGGGTGGCTGGTAGTCCGTGGTAGATTATATTGCAGTAGTCCAGGTGGGGGAGTGTCATGGCTTGCATCACTGTTCTGACGTCCGGTGGTTCAAGGAGAGGTCTGAGGCACTGTACTGTTTTAGCCTTGTGGAATATTGTTCCGGTGGTTTTTTTGATTTGTTGCTTGAGTGTGAGTGCTTGGTCTATGATGGATTCCTAGATACAAATACAACCGCACATAAAGTATTTGTGTGGAAATGAAGGCTTAGCTGACGCCTCACTTTTGCGCGACCCGACAAATAGAACCAACAGACGGTCCAATCTCCGAAAGGACAATGCCCTTTTCACATACCTTCGCAGGACTCTCTTACCATCCATGTGGCACAGCTGAGGAGTGGAAGGGCCCTTATCCGCGTTCACTAGAGCCGGTAAGGAAACGGCCTGATTTACATGAAATGCTCACACCACCTTGAGCATAAATGAAGGTACCAGGCGCAGAACCACTTTCTCCTTGGAGAAAGAAAGGAATGGCTCCTGGCATGACAGGGTCCGAAGCTCTGAAATCCTGCGTGCCGAGCAAATAGCCACCAGGAATAGTATTTTCAGAGCCAAATCCTTCAGGAGAACTCGACTCAATGGCTCAAAGGGTTCCCCAGACAGCACAGTCAGCACCACTGCCCTCTTTAGCAGACGGAGGTGGGTCACTGCCCCTAGAAAGCTCAGCACGTCTGGACGTGTACCCAAGGAACTGGCAGCTAGACCCTTATCAAAACCGGATTGCAAGAACGCCAAGATGTCCGGGAAGGAGGCAGTGGAAGGGCGTGCCTGCCTCTCTCCACACCATGATTCAAAGATGCGTCCTACGTAGATGCACGCCAGGTTCGTAGACCACCTCTGGGCCTGTAGCAAGGTTGCTATCCCCAAGCCTGATTATCCTTTCTTCTTCAACCTTGACCTTTCAAGAGCAATGCCGTAAGCGAGAATTGATCCACCTGGGACATGCGAAGTGGCTTCTGCGTCAAGAGATCCTTCCAAACTGGAAGCCACCACAGTCAATTCACCAGTATCCGAATCAGGTCAGCATAACATGGGCACCTAGGACAGTCTTGTGCCACCAGAATTACAAATCCCCGGTGCTCCTCTAGCCATTGCACTAACTGGCCTATGAGCAGCCACAGGGAAAACCAGAGAAGACCCTCTTCGCGCCACTGCTGAATTAGAGCATCCAGGCCCTTTGACATCCTCTCTTCTTCTGCTGAAAAACCGGCAGGCCTTGGCTGACTCGAACATTGCCATTAGGTCCATGACCAGTGTGCCCCATCGGCGGACCACCTGCTCAAACACCTCCTGATTGAGCTGCCACTCTCCGGGGTCCATCCACATTCGGCTGAGGTAGTCTGCCGTCACACTGTCAACTCCTGCTACGTGCACCGCTGATAAAGCCTAGAAACGAATCGCTGCCCATCCAAACAGTCTTTCAGCTTCCTCTTCCAGGGTTGCACTGCCCATGCTTCCTTGCCGGTTGATGTAAGCCACCTTGGTAACATTGTCCGAGAGGACTTGGACCACCTTCCCCTGCAACCATGGCTGAAAACATTCTAGCGCCAAGGTCACTGCTCGTATCTCGAGTCTGTTGATCGACCACAGGGCCTCCTGCGGACACTTGTCCCTGAACAAAGCGTCCTTCGCAATGGGTTCTCCAACCTGACATGCTGGCATCGGTCATCAGAGGAACCCATACCGGGGGACTCCTTACAGGCTCCCCACATGCAGCCAACAACTGAGGGCTCTCCTAGCACTCCACGGGTAGGGGAGTACTTAGAACAGGGGTCGACTCTGATGGGACCATCAATGGAGCAGAGCCCTCTGCAACAATTGCATGTGCGCCCTTGCCCATGGGACTAGTTCAAGAATGGCTGCCATGGTCCCCAGAACCTGCAGACAATGCCACGCTGATGGTCTTGCCATCTTCAGGACCTGCCATATCCACTGTCGTAGCTCCTGCGCCAGGCGAACCGGCATGAACATCCTTCCCATGCAAGTATCAAAGCACACTCTCAAATACTCTAGTTCCTGGGCTGGCAGTAACTGACTCTTGGCCAGGTTGACCTGCCAACCGAGACTTTGAAGGAACTTCCACCCGTGCTGTTGCTCTTTTCGCTATCATCCCTGGACTTTGCCTGGATCAGCCAATCGTCTCGGTATCGGTGGACGAGAATCCCTTCCTTGTGGAGAGCTGCCACCACCCCGACTTTGGTAAAGGTGGTCGCCAGAAAGGCAACACTCGAAACTGAAAAGGGCCCCTGGCACCGCAAAGCGGAGAAACTGCTGATGTTCTGAAAGGATGGGAACAGGCAGATACGCCTCTGTGAGATCAAGAGTTGCCAAAACTCTCCGCTTCCTACCGCCATTACTGTGAAAAAGCGGTACCCGGAGACTGTAGTTCATGCCCCCGAAGTTGAGAATTGGGCGAAAGGAACCTTCCTTTTGGGCACCACGAAATACATGAAGCATCGACCACACACATACTGGTCTCGCAAAACCAGTTCCACGGCTCTCAGCTGCAGGAGATAAGTCAAGGTCTCTTCTACTGCTGCCAACACCACTGCACCCACTTTGGACGATTAAAGGAGCTCATTCCTGCTCCGGCAGCGTGCACAGTCACGTCATGGATTGCATCCCTTTAAGGCCAACCTCCGGCAGATCCCACTCATCCTGGATCATCTGTCCTACTACTCCATGTACTGGTAAGACTTTCTGCGATTTCCATGCCGCCTGGAACAGTGGATCCTACAGTGCCTCTTCCTCTGTCGTGAGGTTAGCAGGCATATTCAGGACCTCGAGGGTCTCCAAGGTACACATAGAATGTGAGCCCTTTGGGGACGAAGAATTGTATCAGTACCTGCTTGTAGTGATTGTAAACTGCCCTGATGGCCTTCAGCCTGGGCGGTATATCGAGAAATTGCATAAATATAAGCATAAATATGAGCGCTGGTAGCTCCTCCCAGTGGAAAACCTGAACAATCGGGGCCTAATCCTCCTGTTCTGGGCTCTCTCCTTCTTCCAACTCCTCCTGCAGATCTAGCTCAGTGTCAAGGTCTTCCCCACCCAGCCCCTCCAACAACGGTGACTGCTGCCACTCCTCTAAGCCTCTAGCCCGCTTAGACGCCACTGCTCCTAACTCGTGCTCTTTAGCGTCCGACATCCTCTTAGCCCTGTGTTCCGGGGCCAAGGAGCTACTTGGTAGGCAAAATGTCTTATGCAAAAGTAAGACAAGCTCTGGTGAAAACTCCCCCGGGATCCCTATCGCTCCCTGGGCTTGAGGGGTGGATGGTCCGGGCATCGTGCAGGGACCGGATCAGTTGAAGATAACATGGCGCCCTCCACCCCCAGGGTCTCTTGGAACTGGGAGGGTCTCTCCTGCCTCATCTCACCCTGCAGGTCCTGCTCCCATGACAGCCTCTTGCGTGCAGTTTAGGCAGATGCCTGCCTCCGAGACCACACCACATCAGGGACCGCATATCTTGAGGATTTTTAGATTGTGCTGCGGTGTTGTATCTTAAAGATCTGAAATGGACCTTGCCCTGATCCAATCAAACTGACACGTTCTCTGAGTAAAGTTTATGTTTTTATTTTAAGTACTACAAATGGCTATAAGGCAGTACAGCTTCCCTTACAAGCAATTATTACAGATTTAATAGGTACATAATCTGGGCTAAGAGACAAGAGATGATCATGTCAGGTTACTCACTGACCATAGACAGATGGAAGGATTTCATTTGCTTCCTATCCACTGACTCTCTTTCAAATTACATACATTTCTTGTACGCAGGTACTTCCTGTTTTCCACAAAGCTGTAGCTGCTACAAACCTATATGCAGCACCTTTTTTTTTTTTTTTTACACTTATCTTTATTTCTGTCTCTGACATTTTATCTGACCCTTCTCAGGAGAAAGTAACAATGTCTCAACCAACTGCCACTTACATCACCTGACCAGGCACAACAGCAATGTGAAATCTGCCCAGCAGCAACCATGGCATATCGGATTAGGCTTTTCCCACATGTCTGCATCAAGTCATTGTGCACTGAATAAGTTTTGAGCTGTATAACATAAGGAATGCTTAAGTGGGGTTCACGCCCCTTGATACCATCCTATACCAGGCGCAGCGGTCTGGCCGGCATGGTGGGAAGGGCTGATGGTACTCCCCAGGAACGCCCTCAATCTGTACAGGGGTAGGTAACAGGATCCCCAGCACAGTGCACATCCACAGGCTCAGGCACAGAGCACTAGAGTACTCGAACTAAAATAAAATAAAATCAAACACTAATTAACTGAAACTGAAATTAAAATGAAATTGCAAATGGCCAGCTAGGAAGAGAATGCTCTGTCCTGCTTTATTCTCCGGTGGCTGCCTCTCCCGGGCACCCAAAACACAGCAGGGAGTTAAACATATGCGGGCCTGAAGAAGAGGAAATCGCACCTAAATGCAGCAGGGGGGGGGGTCCCACACCACTGCAGGCTCCTCGTGTTCTGGTAGTTACTAGAGGTTTCTGCTGTCCTCCCCCCACCGTCACTCTTACCTTGGAGCCTCTTTGCTGCATGGCTTTTCTACCCCTCACACTCAGCCTTCCTTCCCAGCTTCGGTGCTGAGGAGGGGGCGACTCGAGGCTGCTAGCTTTCACTTCTGTCAAGCAACTGCAGCCCCTGCTGAGGCTCCTCACCCTATAATGGGTTTGGGAGAAGCCAGAAGTCTCGGACTGAGAAAGGCCCCCACAGAACCCTCCTCCCCAAAATCCTGGGGGAGAGGTTAGAAGGCGGCATAACCTCCCCTCAGCTCTGTTGTCCCCCGGGTTCTCTCCGTTCCTTCTGATTTTTTTTATATTTCTGCCTTTAAAAACAAAGAAACCTGCACCTTAACAGGTTTAGTTAGTTTCCTTTTATTTCCCCTATCTCCTTAGTTGTCCCTTCTGTGAGCCCAGCACCCTGGCTCACCTCTTCCTCCAGCTTCTTGGAGACTGAACATACTGGGGCTGGTAGGTAGTGCCAGCTGCATATGTACACTAGTGTCATCAAAAAGATGACATACTCAGTCTCCAAGCTGCTGGAAGAGGTACACTACCCAGAGGTGCGGGACTGGACTGGAGGGACGATAAGGAACAAGCAATAGTCACAACAAAAAGAGAATCAACATCTGTTGGGCTGACAAGGGTAAACAAAGCAAGGAAGCCACAGATGACACACAGGACTGGAAGACTCAAAGCCTTTTTTTTCTTTAAATTTACAGTTGGTTCACTGCAAACAGCAAAGAACCCTAATACAAACTATTGAATTCAATGGGAGAAAAACAACAACAAAAAACTATGCTGATAGAGGACAGCAAGAGGGACAGGAGGCCTGGGCCAAACTTACCAAGCCCCCTCAGGAGACATGTGGGGTAGCAGTCCTGGATACAGGGCAACCTGTTGGCTCCAGGAGAAAGGTGTGCATTCAAGTTCTAAGCAACGTTGGGCCTATAGGTCTCAATTACATAGGCCACTGAACCATAATCTGGACCATGTGATACAGTCCTATCTGCACTGCTGGACCAGTTCATACATCTTACTACCTGCAGGAGGCAAACAGACAGATACTGGCTTCTCTCAGTGTTGCACCACTGGATATACCAAGTGATAATTTCACTGAAAGCTGCTGACGTCTGCCTCCTCCTGCTAACAAAGCAGCATAACCCATTCGTCAGGACTGGTCTAAACAGGACGATAAGGAAGGAAATCTATTTACAAGTACCACTTCAGGTCTGTCAAGAATGCAATAACGTCAACACTGGAAGTCAGTCTCCAAGCTGCTGGTGGGCGTGAATACCCAAAGGTGCCTGGACTGGAGGAACGAAATGGAAAGTAAAACTGTAACTAGCAGTAAAAAAGCAAACCATGGAAGTACAGGACTTACAGAGCAGGAGCTTTATACTAGATATAGTAGAAACCACAATACTACTAAGAGCTTTTTCTCACTGATAGCACAATAACAAATTAAAGTTAATGCAAAAAATACAGAACAGACAAAAAACATTTAATATGCAGGCTTATTCTAGTAGTAGAATTCACCATCTACGAATTACAGGTTCACCCCTCTAACAAATATACTATCAAAACTCTCTGTTGTCACTGTACTACAAGACCAAAGCAATGTACTGTATGGAATGTTTTTAAAGCATCATTTCAATATAAGATTGAAATAAAATAAGAGTTTACCTGCTCCATCTTGAAAACACTGTAAATCTTCAAAGAATGACATTGATGGCTGCACCATCAAGCCACTTTGTACTTCATTATTTGGTGGTATATTATAAATAAATCTTTTTGTGGTCTGGTTTTTCCTCCTGGGTTTGCCAGGTTCTTGTAATGATAGTGTATGGGAGCCAACATCATTCCATACAAAAACCTTTCCTTGACCCTGAGGTTCAATTTCAGTCACTTCAGGAGAGCTATCCTGAATCCAACCAGAGTCATTAGTTTGGCAGTTTCCAATTTGGCCCTCGTCCAGACTGTAGCCATCATTCTCATTCTTTAAGTTACTTACTAAGTTAGTAAGATTGCGTGTTGCCCAAAAACTGCCACTTTTCTGCTCCACTGATGTTGCACCTTCTCTATTAATGCTATTTCTTTTGTTATAGCTCACCACCACAGCCTCTGGTGCTTCTAGTTTAATGCTTATGTTTAAGGCATCTTTGATGAAATTGCGGCAGGCCTGAACAACTTCTGTCATCTGAAGGTAGCTGGCCACTGACATCACCTCAATAGCATTTTGACTTGTAAGCACCAGATTACCAGAATACATGAAGTCCAAGATAACAGAAAAACCCTGAACAGCAACAACATCTAAATAGGTAACAGTGGTTTGGTCACGGCTTTCTTTATTTGTAAAGCAGTACAAAGTCTTGAAGAAACGGCTGCCAGCAACCAGGATATTCTTGTGAGCTCTAAAGACCTTCCCACTCACCACAATATTAACATCACAAAGAATGCCTTTTTTCCTCTGTTCATTTAGTTCTTGCAAAAGCTGATAGCAGTATGAATTTTCATTTGGTTTAGCATTATAATCACTGAAGCTTTCAGTCGGTTCTTCCTTTATTTCTGGTTCCTGTGTAAAGCAAAACAAGTTTGTATTCATTATCTAAACATAATAACTAATGGATCTGACACTTATAAAAGTAGCCCATAAATAGAAAAAAAAAAGATAAAGAATGAAAAAATATAATACAAAAAACAAACAAATTACAATATACTGTACATCCAAGTTAAACTAAAACCCAGTGGCTCATCCACAATGTAAGAAACTTAAGTTCTCCAGGACCAAGCAGGAAGTCAGTCCTCACTTATGGGTGACGTCGGCGCCAACGGAGCCCTCGCGGAGCAATTTTCCCCAGCTTTCAAAGAAAGCCTTTGGGAATTGCAGCGCGCATGCGCGGTCCTCTTCCCGCCCAAGGGTGCCATCTTAGCCAGTCTTCTTTTTTCCGCGGAGCCCTACAGACGTACCCGTCGTGTCCCCGTGAAAAAGTTGATATTCCTTCATAATTTACTCTTTTTTCATTTCGGTTCGACGCCGGTCTTTTCCCGCCCGGACTCGCGACGCCGGTCACGAGTCCTCTTCTTCTTTTTCGGTTTTTCTGACTTAGTCAGTTTTCGTTTTCGGTTTTTCCCTGGCAGCCCGGTCCTTTGACCTCGCCGGGGGCCCTTTTTCCCCCGATGGCTGCCAGTGGTTTCAAGCGGTGTGGTCAGTGTGACCAAAATATGTCACTGACTGACACACACGACCATTGCCTCCGCTGCCTGGGTCCGGATCATGAAGAAATGATCTGTGGGCCCTGCTGCAAACTCTCCTCCAAAGCGTTGAGAAGTCGGCGGCATCAGCGGGATAGGATCTTCGCTGACCCCAGCCGTACCCGGACCTCGTCGGAGGCCTCCGCGTCCAGGGGTTCCAGCTCGGACCGTCGCCGGAGTTCCTCCGACAGGGGTTCTCCCTCCGGGGACCATCGATACAAGGTGAAACCCGCGAGGGCGGCGTCGGTGGACGCTCCTGGCTCCGCGAGGGCCAGGTCGCATAGCCCCGATAGCCGTCCCGGGTCCTTGGAGAAGGAGCACCTCACGAAGCGACCTCGCCTGGAGTCGGAGCTGCCTGCTCGGGTAAGTCCCGTAGTCCTCCTGGACTCGCCTCCGCGACAGCCACCGTCGGGGCCCAAGTCGGGGGATGCTGGGTCACCTGAGCTGGGGCTCAGGTTGACGGCCTTGGAGAGCAGACTGTCTGCCTTCATGGACCAGCAGCGGGCACTGCTCGCTGGCTTCGCTGGCGCCGCTGCCCCGACTGCCGGGACGTCGACGTCTAAGTCGACCCCGGAGACCGAGCCGATCCTCGAGTCGATGCGAACTCGAGTCGATCCTCGGTCGAGGTCACCCTCGGCCTCCCGTTCGGGACCGAGGTCGCCGACGCCGACTCCCTCGGCGTCGGGGCGGCAGGCGCCGCGCCCTGCCCGGGCCGACCCCACCGAGTTCTCGTCGGAGTCGGTCTGGGAGTCTGAAGAGGAAGAGTCGCCTGATTCTTTTCGGACTCGCCTGAGTCCGAACCTCGGAAGCAGTCCCCCCCGGAGGATGCCCGGTTCTCGGACTTCGTCAGGGATATGGCCAAGGCTTTGGCCTTCCCTGCGGACACCGAGGAGGAGCCTCGAGCCGAAGAGCTTGACGCCCTCCAGTATGACTCTCCCGCCAGGGAACACTTTACTGTACCGGTTCCTCCCATGCTGGAACGACTACTCTTCCGCATGTGGGAGAGTCCGGCCACCTCGCCGGTCCTGAGCAAGCGGGTCGATTCTATCTATCGAGTCCGCAAGAGCCCTGGCTTCCAAAAGGCACAGCTACCACACCATTCCATGGTAGTGGAATCGGCCATGCATCGTCTTAAGAGCCAGAAGATGCACTCCTCGGTGCCTCCTGGCAGGGAGGCCCGTAACCTGGATGGCCTTGGTAAGAAGTGTTTCCAGGGCTCTATGCTTGCGTGTCGTGTCCAGACCTACCAGCTATACATGGGCATGTATCTCCGAGACCTGGCTAAAGAGCTAGCCGGATTCTCCGCTGGTTTGTCCGAGGAACCCTTGCGGAGGTTCCTGGCCTTGTCCACTAGCATTCGGGAATGCTCAAAATTCATATCCCGAGCAGCCTATGATGGCTTTGAAGCATCGGCTCGAGTGGCCGCAGCCGGCATCGGTGCCCGCCGACAGGCTTGGCTTCAGTCGTCTGACCTTGAGCCCTGGGTGCAGGACAAGTTGGTCAATGTCCCCTGCCGAGGCGAAAACCTCTTTGGCAAGCCCATGGCTGAAAAGGCTGCGCAAATTGAGACGGAGACTCTCACCCGGACTAGGCTTTCTAGGAAGACCTCCGCCCCTTCCCAGAAAAAGAAGGGCTCGGGAAAGAAGTCCTTTTACCCGAGGAAGGCGGCTGCCTACAAACAATACCCCCAATATCAGGCCCCTGCAGCTCCCCAACAGGGCCAGCAGGCCAAGGGACGGGGTAACGGGTCCCGTAGGCAGCAAGCCCCCAAGCCTGCACCACCAGCCCCTGCTCAGCAGGGTGGGGGTTTTTGACTCCTCAAGCATAGCCTCTCCCCCCCCGCTGGTTCCTCCCAGCACCGGAGGCCGGCTGGTTCACTTCGCCCACAGGTGGTCCAGCATCACCTCAGATGCCTGGGTGCTTCAAGTCGTGCGAGAAGGCTATCTTCTCCACTTCCACCAGGTCCCTCCCTCCTATTTTCCGGGAGAACCTCCACGACCCCCTCTGCACAGGGAATTACTCCTTCAGGAGTTAGCAGGTCTTCTACAGGGACAGGCGGTGGAACCGGTGCCCCACCACCTGAAAGGTCAAGGCTTTTATTCCCGGTATTTTCTAATACCAAAAAGAACAGGAGGCCTCAGACCCATCCTGGACTTGCGCAACCTCAACAAGTTCCTCGTGCGGGAGAAGTTCAAGATGCATACCATTGGAATCCTTCGGCCCTACCTCCAGCAGGGAGATTGGCTATGCTCCTTGGATCTAAAGGATGCCTACACGCACATCCTCATCCACCCAAGCCACCGCCAATACCTAAGGTTTGTGGTGGCGGGAAATCATTACCAGTACAGAGTACTACCCTTTGGCCTGTCCTCCGCACCGCGAGTCTTCACAAAATGTCTCGCGGTGGTGGCGGCCCATCTCCGGCTTCACGGCCTCTATGTCTTTCCGTACCTCGACGACTGGCTCATCAGAGCAGCGTCCGCTCTGGAGGTCACCAACGCCACGCGCCGCACGGTGACTCTTCTGCAGTACTTGGGCTTTGTTATAAACTTCGCAAAGTCCACTTTGCTCCCCTCACAGGATCTCGAGTTCATCGGCGCAAGGCTGCACACTCCTCAGGCACGAGCGTTCCTACCGCTCGACAGGGCTCAACGGCTCATGGACCTAGCCGACCGTTTTCGCAGCCAGCCCCTGGTCTCCGCCAGGCGCTTCCTGAGACTACTCGGCCATATGGCTTCCACCGTCCATGTGACCCCCAATGCCCGCCTGAATATGCGACCCGCTCAATGGTGTCTCCGCAAGCAGTGGCAACAGGCCACAGGCGGCCTAGCAGACCTAGTGCGCATCTCCGAGCCGCTGGCCTCGTCTCTTCAGTGGTGGCTACATCGGCCGAATCTGGTGCTCGGCATGCCCTTTCAGCCGCCTCCGCCGGCCCGGGTGCTGACGACAGATGCATCCCTCCTGGGCTGGGGAGCACATTGCCAAGGGGCGCGTACTCAGGGCCTTTGGACCACGTGGGAGTCTGCTCAGCAGATCAACTTCCTGGAGCTCAGAGCGATCCGCCTGGCTCTCAAGGCCTTCTCCCACCTGACCTCTCACCAGTCCGTCCTTGTCCAGACGGACAATCAAGTTGCCATGTTCTACGTGAACAAGCAGGGGGGCACGGGCTCCTTCCTTCTCTGCCGGGAAGCACAGAAGCTCTGCTCTTGGGCCGTCAGTCACGGCGTTCTCCTCAAGGCGGTTTATCTCCCAGGCCAAGAGAATTGCCTGGCGGACAAACTCAGCAGGATCCTCCAGCCGCACGAGTGGCGCCTGGATCCCTTGGTAGTTCAGAAGCTCTTTCTAAAGTGGGGCCTCCCCACGGTGGATCTCTTTGCCAGTCCTCACAACCGGCAACTTCCTCGCTTCTGCTCTCGTCTGCCACACCCCCTTCGAGTTGCGGCGGACGCTTTTCTACTCTCATGGTC
Source organism: Ichthyophis bannanicus (assembly GCA_033557465.1). Lineage (NCBI taxonomy): Eukaryota > Metazoa > Chordata > Amphibia > Gymnophiona > Ichthyophiidae > Ichthyophis > Ichthyophis bannanicus. The sequence goes on along the minus strand of CM066031.1, from coordinate 1,577,313,653 downwards.
GGGGAGCCTCTGGTACGCTTTCCCTCCCATCCCGCTAGTCTCTCAGACTCTTTTCAAGGTTCTCCGAGACAAAGCCTTCATGATCCTGGTGGCCCCTCGCTGGCCCAGGCAGCCATGGTTTCCACTCCTGCTGCAATTGGCGGTAGAGGATCCATTCCCTCTGGGGTTACAACCGGATCTCCTCACTCAGGATCAGGGGTCTCTGCTACACCCCAACCTCAGGTCTCTCAACCTAATGGCCTGGCTGCTGAGAGGGTAGTCCTTGCTCCCCTTCTCCTGCCGGCAGAGGTGGAGGAGGTCGTCTTGGCTTCTCGGCGACCTTCTACCCGCAAATGCTACGCCCTTAAATGGCGTCGCTTTTCCGTTTGGTGTACCCAACAGTCTCAGGATCCCTTCTCCTGCCCGGTGTCGGTGGTCTTGCAGTACTTGCTACACCTCTCTAATCTGGGACTTAAGTCCAACTCCGTCAAAGTTCACCTCAGTGCTCTTTCGGCACATCATGTGCCGGTGGACGGCAGACCTCTCTCCAGCGACCCTCTCGTAGCGAGGTTTCTCCGAGGTCTCCTTCTACTTAAACCACCTCTGCGCCCGCCAGCGCCTGACTGGGACCTGAATGTGGTTTTGCAGCGGATCACCTGTCCGCCTTTTGAACCTATGGCTACCTGTTCTCTCCGTTTTCTGTCTTGGAAAACACTGTTCTTGATAGCCCTCACTTCCGCTAGACGCGTAAGTGAATTGCAGGCCCTCGTGTCTGATCCCCCTTACACTCGGTTCTACAAAAATAGGGTAGTCCTACGGACTCACCCAAAATTTCTTCCAAAAGTGGTCTCCCCTTTTCACATCAATCAGGAGGTGGTACTTCCAACCTTCTTTCCCAGACCACACTCCAGCCGAGCTGAAACGGTCCTCCATACCCTGGACTGTAGAAGGGCATTGAACTTCTACCTTGACCGTACGCGGGAGCACCGTAAAGCTGCTCAGCTTTTTGTGTCTTTTTACCCCAATAAATTGGGGCTCCCGGTCTCCAAGCGTACTCTGTCCATATGGGTTGCGGACTGTATCTCTTGGGCTTATGGGGCAGCCGGACTCTCCTTGGAAGGTCGGGTCACGGCTCATTGCGTTCGGGCAAAGGCTACGTCAGTGGCTTACCTCCGCTCTGTTCCGCTGGCAGACATCTGCCGGGCCGCTACTTGGTCTTCGAGCCAGACTTTTGCGGTCCATTACTGTCTCGAGAGGGAGTCCCGCAGGGACAGTGCTTTCGGACAGGCAGTCCTCCGTAATCTCTTTGAGGTCTGAGCAACTCCTACCCTCCATCCCGGATGTGGGCTACCGGTGGGTAATAATTCAGCGAAGATTCTTTTCCTTCTGTGCTGCTGAGCTAGAGGGAGCTCATTTTTGTGCTTAGGGTCTCCGGTAGCCTAAAGCTTGGGAGTCCCATAAGTGAGGACTGACTTCCTGCTTGGTCCTGGAGAAAGCGTAGTTACTCACCTGTAACAGGTGTTCTCCAGGAGCAGCAGGAATCAGTCCTCACAACCCTCCCTCCTCCCCTTGGAGTTGCAATCGTCTGCTTTAGTTTTTTTGCAAATTTTTATGCTGTCTTTTTTAGCTATGTCATCTGACTGGCTAAGATGGCACCCTTGGGCGGGAAGAGGACCGCGCATGCGCGCTGCAATTCCCAAAGGCTTTCTTTGAAAGCTGGGGAAAATTGCTCCGCGAGGGCTCCGTCGGCGCCGACGTCACCCATAAGTGAGGACTGATTCCTGCTGCTCCTGGAGAACACCTGTTACAGGTGAGTAACTACGCTTTCATGTCTCCTGTCCAGAAGGACTGTAGTTTGTTGCAGGGATGATAAATTCCTAACTTGCAAATAATGCTGATAATAATAATGCTAATAATCTGATGCTAATTCTTTTTTAATGCTTGTGTTATATAAAATGAATGATTTGACAAATCAGAAGTATAAATACCAGTAAGATCCTCATATTCAGTTAAAAATTGCACTTGTCGGTATTTCAAAACTTAAAAGTAATAATGTTAAACGCTGTCGAGTCAATGTCGACTTCTGGTGACCCTGTGGATAGTTGTGTCAATCCCCTGGGTTTCTTGGCAAGCTGCAAATGGAAGTAAATTGCCATGCCTTTCTTCCGTGCAGAAAGCCTACAACACCTGGTATGCAAGGCGGTTCCCATCCAAGTATTAGCCAGGACCGAACTTACTTTGCTTCAGAGATCAGACAAGATCGGGCTCACTCAAGCTGCCATATTCTAGCATATTTTTGCATTAATCATAACAAATACAGATTGCTAGAAGACTACCTCTTTTTTCTAGGAAAATAAGTAGACTATAGGTAGGATACTGAAGTTCTAAGTTGTTTTCTTACTCCTTTAGATACAGCTTTATAAACTTAGGGAGTCAATTATGAACAATAAGCATGGGCTATCACTTAGCACACATCAATGGGCACTGTTAGTATATGACCCCCTTTAAAATTTCTATAATGTAAGTTCCAGAAGACTTACAGGCTATTAAACATCACTAATATTTTCTAAAATATCTAAATCCAGAAGTGATCATCGCATACTTTTTTTTAAACACACAAAGCTTTTTAAACTAAGGACAACAATTAAATAGCCCATAACTGAAGCTTGTCAAGAATAAAATGTGTTCTCTAAAAATACGTATTATTTTGATATCTGAATTAAATCTATAAATTAAATTAAATGATGTACACTTCAGATTTTATAAACAAATTCCAAATCTTGTATTTTCAGCACAAATGTGGCCAGTTAACTCTTCACACAATATTATTTTTCCACTAATATTTTCAACACTCAACATCTGTTAATGGAACTTTATATACACCTGAGTCACTCAACATGTACAACAACAGAAAAGGTATTTACACACCCCTGAAGAATTTTGAACCTATATATTTTTGTTAGGGGGCAAATTATTTGCCACCACTACCAAAGTTCTAAATTTAACAGATAGTTTATTTCTAATGTGCATTGTAGATTTAGACCTAATTGGATATATTGATGGTGCAGCTTCATAGGTTAGAAACATAGAAATATGACGACAGAAAAAGACCACATGGCCTATCTAGTCTGTCCTTCCATATCAACAACTACAACAGTCCCCTTTTTTCCTTTAGAGATCCTTTCTGTCCCATGCTTTTTTTAAATTCAGTTACTGTCCTCATCTCTACCACCTCCACTGGGAGACTATTCCATGGATCCACCACTCTTTCCGTAAAGAAATATTTCCGCAATTCACTCAATCTATCCCCCTTCACCCTCATCCCATGTCCCCTCGTAGAAGAACTTGCTTTTAATTGAAAGAGGCTCTCCCCCTGAACATTTATGCCATGGAGGTATTTAAACATCTCAATCATATCACCTCTATCCCGCCTTTCCTCTAAGGTGTACATATTAAGATCCTTAAGTCTGTCCTCATATGCTTTATAATGAAAACCACTAACCAACCTCTGCACCGACTCAATCCTGTTCATATCCTTTTAAAGGTGCAGTCTCCAGAATTGCACACTATACTCCAAATGAGGTTGCATCAAAGATTTTAACAGAGGCCTATCACCTCCTTTTTTCTGCTAGCCATTCCTCTCCCTATGCACCCAAGCATCCTTCTAGTTTTTGTTGTCGCCTTTTCTACCTGTTTAGCTACTTTAAGATCATCAGACAACCACGCCTAAGTCCCGCTCTTCTTTAGTGGACAAAAGTACTTCACCCTCTATACTATATTGCTCCCTTGCATTGCTGCAGCCCAAATGCATGACCTTACATTTTTTTAAGAGTAAATCCCAGCTGCCAGATTCTAGACCATTCTTCAAGCTTAGTTAGATCCCTCCTCATGTTATCTACACCTTCCTGGGTGTCTACTCTATTGCAGATTTTGGTATCATCCGCAAAAAGACAAACCTTACCCGACAGCCCTTCCGCTATATCACTAACAAAGATGTTAAAAAGAATCGGACCAAGGACAAATCCCTGGGGCACACCACTGGTAACATCCTTCTCCTCAGAGTGAGCCCCATTTACCTGTATTCTTTGTCGCCTCCCACCCAACCAATTTCTAACCCAAGCAGTAACTTTAGGGTCCACCCCTAGGGTGCTCAGTTTGTTTATAAGTCGCCTGTGAGGAACAGTGTCAAAGGTTTTACTGAAATCTAAATACACTACATCTAGGGCTCTCCCTCGGTCCAACTTCCTGGTCACCCAGTCAAAGAAATCAATCAGATTTGTCTGACAAGACCTGCCTCTGGTGAATCCATGCTGCCTCAGATCCTGTAATCCACTGGACTCCAGAAACCTCACTATTTTCTCTTTCAGCAGCGTTTTCAATAATTTACTTACCACCGAAGTTAAACTAACCGGCCTGTAGTTTTCAACCACATCCGCTTGTGTGTAAAGGCACCACATGAGCCTCTCTCCAGTCCTTTGGCACCACTCCCGACTCCAACGAGGCATTGAAAAGGTCAGTCAGTGGAGCTGCTAGAATGTCCTCAAATTCCCTCATTATTCTAGGGTGTATCCCATCCGGTCCCATCACTTTGTCTACTTTAAGTTGAGCTAGTTTCTCACGAACAGAGTCTTCTGAAAATTGTTCAAGATGCCCCTCGCTTCTGTTCCTGTTTGTGGGTGTTTTCTGAGGTCCTGCTCCTGGTTCTTCATCTGTGAAGAACCAGGTTGGTTAATCAAATATTGCAATGATTGTATACTAGTATCCATTAGTGACCCACAAGGGATTTTGTGTCTTCAGAAAATAACCAAAGGAAAACTCCCAAAAAACATAAAAAAACAAATATTCTGAGTGTTCATACCTTTTTACATGCATATATTTATTTTATTTAGACAGATTTGTATACCATCTTATCCGAAAATCAAAGTGGTTACATCATAATTGGAAGGTTACATTTAACAACATTTAGACAGCACAATTGTGGGGTTACATTTAGCATGATACAACCTCCAAAAGAGAAGCCAGAACATCTACAGCTATTCAAGAATATAAAAATCTAAATACAGTCAAACCTCGGTTTTCATGATTAATCCGTTCGAAAAAGTCTGACTAAAACCGAAAAGTATGAAAACTGAAGCAATATTTCCCATAAGAAATAATGTAAATCCAATTAATCCGTTCCAGACACCCAAAAATATTCACAAAAAATACATTTTATAGAGAATAACTATATTTTTACATACAGAAAACAATGAGAAATAAATATAAATGGCCATTTAACATCTCAGCATCAGCATAACAGCTCCCGGCATTTCTCACACACCTCTGATCGCAAACTCTCTCCCCGCCTCCAGTTCTCAGCATCAGCATGAGCAGAACAGCTCCCGGCACTTCTCTCACCTCACCGGACAGATCCCTCAAAGTTTCACCATCAGCAGGGAGCGTCGGAAGCCACTCTCTCACAGTACATACAGTACTGCAGGATCACTGAAAGCAAAGAGCTGAGCGCCCCCCCCCCCCCGGACCATTTTAATTGTACAAAAACCGAGCGGATGTACGAGAACCGAGACAAAATTGTAATGAAAAAAGTTGTTGAAAACTGAAGCTAACGAAAACTGGGGCATACGAAAACCGAGGTTTGACTGAACCTAAGTAAATATTATGGAGGAGCAGCCTAGTGGTTAGAGCAACAGCCTACTACCCAAGAGATCTGGGTCCGATTCTCACTGGCACTCCTTGTGGCCTTGGGCAAGTCACTATACCCTCCATTACCTCGGATGAGAAGGCCTGGCAATCTACTTTCGGTCATACCTTGTCAAGAAAGCCCAGGGGCTGCTGGGTCACCAGGAGTCAGCATTGACTTGAAGGTACTTAAAAAACTACTACTACTACTACTATGTGGCAGCGTTCTTAGGTATCAAGATCATCTACTTTAAGAACAGGATGTCATTGTGATGCTAGAATACTCATTTGAAAACAGAAATAAGTTACCAGCAAAAGGAAGCTGTTCCTGTCTCTGGCTAACTCCTCCAAAAATCTGAGCAAACGAAGAACAAAAATTCCCCTCAGTATATTATTTGTTTTTAATCATTTTCCCCTGACCCTCCAAAAATCTGGTTTGTGTGGAAATTTTCCTTGTCCTCACCCACAACCCCTGGCATGATTTCAGTGAAAAAAAGGCTAAAATATCCAAATGCACATCCCAAAACTCAGAAAGTAAATACATGACATAATAAATGATGGCAGATAAGGACTTGGCCCATCCGGTCTTCCCAGTGGTTATTTATTTACAGAGATTTGGTATATCGCTAATTGTTTAGTTAGTCAAACCAGTTTACAAAAATACTTGGTTTCTTGATTACAGGGAACAAAAAAGGTCAGACAGAGAAAGGACAAGCAATGAAACATTAAGGGAGAGAGCAGAGGAGTAGAACACTCAATCCAAAAAACAGCTGTTAAAACAGATAATCACAGAGGAAAACAGTAGGGAAAACAACTTCGGTGACATTAGCATATGTATTCCCATATTTAAACCAAATCTCATGTTTATATGGACTTCTCAACCCTGTGCCTGTCTCTATTCTTTACAGGCCCTGACAAATTCTGTCTGGATTTAGGAGTAAGCCAAAATCTCAGAGCCAGTAGCTGTGACCTCTTCATACCCCCTATTGTCTCCATTCCCCATCAAATTTAGGAGCAGGGGGGGCGCAGTCTCCTTTCAGGTCTACCTCCTCAGAGGAGGAGATTGTGCTACTTTAGGGCTTGATTTACTAAGATGGTTTGCCAACTTTATCCTTAGTACTGTATTGTTACTTATTTGATTTATATTGATTTTTGCCATTGCTTGTTCACTTTATTGTGTGAATGTTATATGGACATCTATAAATATAAAAAAAAAATTAACAAAACAAAAAGATGGTTTGCCAACTCCATCTCAACAGGAAATTTAAAAAAATCTTAGTAAATCAGGTATCAGGACCTTAATGCACCCTGTAGGCCATTGGCAGAAAACAAAGTCAGCAGCCCCCTCCACACCCTGTTGTCACCCAGTCTTGCACGCACTCTCTCCTCCCCACATTCTCTTCGCCCAGTCTCCCTCTCTCCTTAAAAATCAGCTACCCCAGCCCCTACTGCTGAAAATCTGTCAGCCCCCAATCTCTACCACCACCTTGCAAACCCATCAGCTTCCTAAGCCCCTTGACACCTTATCAACCCCCTCCCCCCAGCATCTACCCCTGCAATCCACTCAGGCTCCCCTCCCCAGCTAACCAGTCAGCCATCCCCCAGTCTCTGCCCCTGCAAACCAGTCAGTCCCAAGCCTCTACCCACCCACAAGTCAGTTAGCCCCTCCCCCATCTCTCCCCTAGCTAGCCAATCAGTTCCCACAGCCCCTACAAGCCTGCCAACCCCCTCCTCCACCCAAGCAAGCCACTCACCCTCCTCAGCCCCTACAAGCCAGTCAGGTCCCCCCCTCCCTGCATCATTGATCCTCACCTTGATGTCTGGCTACAGAGTAGGAAGCTCTTCATCTCTGCTTCGTGCAGTTCCGCAGCTCAGATGACAGAGCTGCACAATGAAGAGGCAAGAACTTCCTCTTTTGACGGCAGCCAGACATCATCGCTGCATCGCATGGCCCTGTGTGAGTGAGTCATATACTGCAGGAACTCTCAAGCTGGTCTTAGGTTCTTCAAGTCCTGTGAGATCAGCGCCAGAGTTCCAGCATCGCACAGCTTACTCAGAGGTGCATGGCACAGAGGGGAAGAATCTCCTGCTCCAGCAACAGCAGAGTGGCACAGGAAACCAAAATAAAAAGAAGGGGAGGGGGCAAGAAAATCTTAGGTGCCAGGTACAAATTTCTAGTTGCCATAGAGACCTGGCATCAGGGATTTTTCCAGCCCTGTTCTTTCCACACAAGCCGCAAAACTAGTGAGACTGCCCTATATATGCTGATCTAAGAAGCACAACAAACAAAGGAAAGATGATTTTCTCCACAAGATGACCAAATCCAACTGTAAAGCGGAGAAAACCACAGCCGTACCAGAGATTTCTTCAAACAGTTGTTTTATGTTTTTTCTCCGCTTTACAGTTGGACTTGATCTAAGAAGCATACCCATAGCTGCTCCATGCATATTACTCTAGCCTTCATAGAGACCTAATGCAGCCATTCACGCCACTACTCTTTGCCCAATGGCTTGTACACTTCCCTCTGTGACTCAAGTTTTGTATAACCGAGTAAACACATCAGCTCTCCCTTATTCCACCTGTTACCCCTTCCCAAATAGACACATACTCCTTTTACTATTTCACTCTGTCTTAAGCATTTTTAAAATTCTGCCTTGATTTTGACTGTCAAATTTATTTTCCAAGATCTGGGGATATGATGCATTTCTTTCTCAACAACGCTCCACACCCCAGCAGAACTTGTCCTGGAGCAGTGTGTACTTTCTGTAATACTAGAAGTGTCTAGAGACTGTTAACTGCAAAAAATCTTATGTCATGTAAGTTAAGTTTAAATAGCTCAGGATTTTGGTGGAATTTAGGCGGTTCCCAACATCTGGAAAAGCTAAGAAATAAGTAACAAGAAAATTGTCAAACAATATAAGTTCTCTATAACAGATTCTAAACATCTTCACCTTCAACTCAAAAGAGTGCACACATGCCCTTGACTTTGGATTTCAAGAACACTGATGTATTTACCTGAAAATGAATAGACAGCAGTTTTGTTTTTTTAAATATACACACAGTGCAGGTAGGCAAATGTAAATCGGACACCCCAGTCTCCTTCAGTTGGACTCTTGGGATTCCTTGAGGTGATGTAATATAAGTCACAATGACCATATATAGAATGTTGAGTGTCCCAACATTCATACAGAGAAGTACCCAGAACAAAAGGAAACAGACTTTCCCTTTTTTCTCCCTCCCTATAGGAAGAGATGGAAAAAAGGAACCAACTAGTGAAGTAACATATTTAATCTAATAAAGGACTGGAGCTTTTGTATCACTGGATGAAACAAAACTTCAGAGAACTTCAAAAATTTGCTTTACTATCAACTACGGTAAGTATATGGTACCAAAAGTAATGTTTACAATATGAAAATAAAATACATTATACAAGGACAATCTCTATTTATGCTGCACATACTACAACTGCATACTAGAATCTCTCTCTATACAGAAACTGGATTCCATTCAGTATTTGAGCTCAAATATCTTTACATTTCTCTAAGGTGTGAATGTGCACAAATTTTACTTATCCCAGCTGGCAGATGAAGAATGTTGGGGCCCTTGGAATCTGCAGACTTCTTTCACGTCTCAACCTTTAGAAATTCTTCAATAGTCAGAACTCTTGCTCTCCACCTGGTAGGTGGGATTTCACAGTAGGACGAAGTGAATGTGGACAGTCAGCAGGTTCTCTCTCTTACCCCCCTTACCTAAACTTCAGCCTGCTTACTTCACTGACGAAGAAAGCTAAAAACTCAATCCAGCCAAAATAAACTTAGTACAGCCTGAATACAAAAAATCATTCTCTCACCTCTTACTAACCCAGTCATCATACACACGCATTCAATTCTTCATACTTCCTCACCATCACTAAATCTACATCAACATACCTTGGGTAACCACTCCACTTTCCACCCGATAAATCTTATTTAAATTAAAATTAGGAATAAATAGATGCACCCAAAGGCTTTATTTAACCTCTATCCTAAATTTCTAACATGAATTTATCTCAATTTAGATTCCCTTTAACAGGAGTGGGTCTGTATGAACCTCATAAGAACATAAGATATGCCATACTGGGTAAGACCAAGGTCCATCAAGCCCAGTATCCTGTTTCTAACAGTGGCCAATCTAGGTCATACGTACCTAGCAGTTTCTTGGAAAAAATATTTTGAAAAATCCCTGCATTAATCCTAATTTCTTGGCTCTCAATTTACTTTACAAAACATTAAACCTCCAATGAGCCTTCCTTTACTCACTTTAACCTCTATCTGAACACTCAGTAGCAATCACATTAGGAACTACCACCCAGGAAAAAGATTTAGGCGTCATTGTGGATACCATGTTAAAACCCTCGGCTCAGTGTGCAGCAGCGGCCAAGAGAGCAAATAGAATGCTAGGTATGATAAGGAAAGGAATGGAAAATAAAACAAAAGATATTATAATGCCTCTATATCGTTCCATGGTGAGACTGCACCTTGAATATTGTGTGCAATTCTGGTCGCCGTATCTTAAAAAGGATATAGCGATTTTAGAAAAGGTTCAGAGAACAGCCACCAAAATGGTAAAGGGGATGGAAGGATACTCCTATGAAGAAAGGCTAAAAAGGTTAGGGCTCTTTAACCTGGAAAAGAGACGGCTGAGGGGAGATATGATAGAAGTCTATAAATTGATGAACGGAGTGGAACGGGTAAACGTAGATTGATTGTTTACCTTATCAGAATATAGAAAGACTAGGGGACATGCAATGAAGCTACAGGGTAAACTATTTAAGACTAATAAAAGAAAATATTTTTTCACTCAACGTGTAATCAAACTCTGGAATTTGTTACCGGAGGATGTAGTAAAGGCTGTTAGTGTAGCTGGGTTTAAAAAAGGTTTGGACAAGTTCCTGGAGGAAAGGTCCATAAACCATTATTAAGAAGGGACCCAGGATATCAATGCTTGAACCAATACAAGCATTGTGGAACCTGTGTCCCTTGGGGAAACTGCTAGGTACATATGACCTAGATTGGCCACTGTTGGAAACAGAATACTGGGCTTGATGGACCTTGGTCTGACCCAGTATGGCATATCTTATGTTCTTATGTTTATCAGCCAAATTTTGCTTAAAAAAAAATGAAGTCCACTCATAACCACTTTTTTCTCCCTGCAAAACTAATCCTTCTTCCCTCCAAACGACAAAATTTGCACAAAACCCCCAGAGGCCTCCGTATTTAAGCACTCTCACTTCCACTTTCACTCACAAACAGAAATTGACACTAAAGGTTTACCACACTAGAGTTCTAATTCAGGCAGGTAGTGTTCCTACTACTGCAGATATCATCATGTTCCATTCTAATTTTTAAAACCCTCCCAGCGACAGATTGCAGCCAAGGGAGCAGCGACCCAATTCCAGGAGGACAGAAGAAATGTCAGACGGGGTGGGGGTTTAACCACCTAGTTACATAAATCTCATATAGCAACTCTCAGCAGCTGTCTAAAAGCCAGGAGGGCCAGTTCAAATAAGCAAAATTACACAAATAACCCTTATACACCCAAAATGTAAGCACATATTCACTGAAATTACTCTAAAAAACAGACTTGCTTTGAGACTACTATGGTCAAAGTTGAATATAAATTTGCTCAATACTCTAAAAGACTTCTAAACTATAAAATCTGTGATTTTTCTTACTGTAAGTTCACTTATCCACACATTCCATGGAACTTTGATACCAGAGTGTACAACTTGCACTTTCAAATACAAAATAAATTAACAGATTGCACCTCATTGGATTTCAAGTCACTTGTAAATATAATAATGGTTTGCATTATCTATATAACTGTTATTTCACCAAGACACTAAACATCTATCCTCTAACCATACGCATATACCCCTGTTGGAACACACTATAAGGAGACATTTCACTTACCGTTAATTTCCTTTCCTGGAATACTGCTAGACCAGTCCAGACAAACGGGTTATGCACCCCTGCCAGCAGATCTTGGAGACAGAGAATTCTACCAGAGCTCTGATAAGCTGGAGCCTGGTGATATAATCCTACCCCTAGGGGTCTCCCTCAGTTACGTCCACAAGCTAATGCAACATGAACTGTAACATCACCCCAGAGGGTCTCAAGTGAACTATATACAAGGGAGCCGAAGAACTCCCTAGAGCTGAAAACAGTATCCACCTACGAACCCATGGACTGCCCATGGCGAGGCATACCGGCAAAGAGAACCGCGGTTGGCGGCTGCACCGCACCAGCGGCACTCCAACCAACAGCAGAGCGGGTCCTGGACTGGTCTAGCAGTATTCCAGGAAAGGAAATTAACGGTAAGTGAAATTTCTCCTTCCAGTTCATACTGCTAGACCAGTCCAGACAAACGGGCAGTACCCAAGCTACCTGCATTCAAGGGGGGGGTAAGGCCGCCGACTGCTCAGCAATTCCAAAATGGACCTCCTGACGGGCATGAACGTCCAATCTATAATGACCGACAAAGGTGGACAGCGACGACCAAGTCGCCGCCCGGCAAATATCGAGAGGAACTACATGAGACCTCCCGGCCTACAAAGTTGCTTGCGCCCGAGAGGAGTGAGCACGGAGTCCCAGTGGAGCTGGCTCTCCCAGAAGAAGGTACGCCGCCTCAATGGCCTCCGTAACCCATCTAGAAATGGTAGATTTGGAGGCTGCGGATCCCCGACGAGAACCCGCGAACAAGACAAAAGAGCAACAGTCATATGGAAGGGTTCCGCGACCCCCAGATACCGAAAAAGAACCTTCTAAAGGTCCACCGCCTGCAACGGAGACCGACCACTGTCACACTGCACCTTTGTTAAAGACGGAAAGAAAAGAGGCTGGTCAACAGTGAACGGCGTCAGCACTTAGGGCAACAAAGGAAGGGACAGTTCTCAGAGAAACGCCTTCGGAGGAAAACGAGAGATAGGGATGTCGACAAGAGAGAGCCTGGAGCTCAGAAAGACGGTGTGCCGAAGTTATGGCCACCAAGAAGACTGCCTTCAGAGTCAAATCTAGAAGAGAAAATGCCCTCAGAGGCTCAAAGGGAGGAGCAACGAGGGCACAGAGGACAAGCACGAGCGCTCACGCCTGTACAGGCGAACGCAGAGGAGGCCGGAAGGCCTAACTCCGCGGAGGAACCGAGACACATCCAAATGCGAAGCTATCGATCGCCCCGCTATAGGACTCCGAAAACAAGTTGAGGCGACCATTTGTACTCGCAAGGAATCGAGTGCTAATCCCTTATCCACTCCGGCCTGTAAAAAGGACAGGATATCCGGAACACCGCAACACCAGGGTGAGAGGTTATTTCGCGAACACCAACCATCAAGAGACGCCAAACCCGAGCGTAAGTCAGCGTCGTGGTAGACCGCCGCGCCGTGAGAAGCGTCACGACCACGCTAGGCGAATAGCCGTAGCGAGCAAACCGGTGGCGTGGAATTGCCAGGCCGTAAGCGAGTAAGGAGCCGGGTCTTCCATCTCCACCGGTCCCTGAATCAAAAGGCCGAGAAACGCCTCGAGGCGGAGCATCGACGCCCCAGACAGACGGAAGAGATCCGCATACCATGGTCCGCGAGCCCAATTCGGAGCCAGCAGGAGTACAGGGTCGCGACGGTCTCGGAGCCGCTGGAGAACCATGCATATCACGGATCAGGGAGGGAAAACACACAAGAGAAGATGAATCGGCCACGGTTGAGAGAGAGCATCTATGCCGTGCGTTCCCTCGTCCCTCCAATGGCCGAAGTACAGCGAAGCCGTGGCAGTCTGCACCGTAGCCATTAGATCCATGGTCAGTAGTCCCCACAGGTGAACAATGGACCGGAACGCATCCGGCTGCAGAGCCCAGCCCCCGGGCTCCAGAGAGTGCCGGGTGAGAAAATCAGCCTACACATTGTTCACGCCTGCGATGTGCTGTGCCGACAGCATGAAGATGTTCCTCCGCCCACGGGAGGAGCAAACGCCTCTCCTGTGAGACATCCGGACATTGCGTGCCGCCTAGGCGGCTTAGGTAAGCAACCGTCGTGGCGTCGGACAGGATCCAAACCGCACACCGCCGCATTAGAGGCTGAAACTGAAGAAGGGCGAAGCGCACTTTCCGCGTCTCGAGAGGATTGATAGACCCCTGGGCTTCGCGAGGTGACCAACTCCCCTGCGCCGAGGCTAAGCCGCAAGGCGCTCCCCAACCGGAGAGGTCGGCGATTGGCGTCATCAAGATCCAGCACAGAGACTCCAGAGGGACCGCCCGTAGAAGATTGTGTGCCTGAAGCCACCAGCGGAGGCTGCGGCGCACCGGCAGAAGCAAAGGCAACCGGATTCGATAACTCTCCGATACCGGCGACCAACGAGATAGAAGCGCCGTCGGCAAGCAGCACAAGAGCGCTCTTGCCCACGGAACGAAGGCTATCGTTGCTGCCATGGACCTCAAGAGTTCAAGGTAGCCCCAAGGCCGAGGCGCCGCTTGATCCAAGCAGCGGCGGAGCTGAAGAGAGATCTTCTGAAAACGTTCCTGAGGTAGAAACACCCGTCCCCTACGAGTGTCGCACCCAGCCCCGAGAAAATCCAGGACCTGAAGCATTCCAAAATAGACAGAGTAACGGCCCAGTCCTCCTTCCAACGGTGGACCGGGACGAATGGCATCTAAACGCTGGAGCCTTTAAATGAAGCAACATCCGCTGCCTATTGACGCAGGCTGAGCCATCTCCGAGCTACCGACACCGGTGCTAGGAAGCAAGCTGACAGCTGCAAGAGATCACAGAATGCCACTGCACGGAATGCAGCAATGGATTCGAAATGAACCAACTCGGGAACACCTGGAAGCTGCGGAATCCATCGAAGGGAGGCCCGAGCTGCCAGACCTCCGCACACCTGCAAGAAGGAAATAGCGGGCGAAGGAAAACCGGACTGTAGCAGTCTCCCAACTCTTCAGGTCTAGCTGGGCGCGGAGCGCCTCTCCGCCCTCAACCAGAAGTGTGGTATGCCTGATGACCCTGGTCAGAATGCATCAACTGTCGGGTATGTCAGCCAACGGTCCAAGTGAAAGGGAGACCAAGGGTATAACCGACCAATACGGCGTGACGTACGAATGCTCTGGAAAATGGGATCCGGCTGCAACCGGAGTTGAGAATCCGGAGGAGCAGGCGTGTCGGCTAGGGGGAGCGACTCCATCACCTGTGTGATTAGAGCCGGCAACTCCTCTTACCGAAAAAGGCTGAGAACCATCAGCGAAGAAAACAGATGGAGAATATTCCCTATCTCCGTACTCCAACGAGTCAGGGCTGACCTCCGAAGATTTAAAGTCTTCTTGAATATCCATAGTACCCCGCAAGGCACATGCTACGCCCCAAGGAGGACGTACTGCTCTAAGGTCTGAGGACTTATGGGACAACTTGCGAGACCACGCCATATGCTCGCCTGCTACTGGGCAGGTGTAGGAGATAATCCAAAAGACTCCAAAAGTCACAGGCGTCATGCCAGATGGAAGAGTGTGAGGAAGGCACTGTCAGTCAAGGCTGCTGTGGCCTCCAGCGGCTGTGGAAGCGACATGGGAGCTGACTGAATCTTCTCCTGCAGGAAGATCTTGCAGCAGGGGCTCTGAGGAGGGGGGAGATAAGGTGCTGATGAACCCAGCTAGCAGCGCAGTGGGAATGGGGAAAGTCTCCGGGATGCAGCTTGCAGGTGGAACACAAGAAATCTATTAATGCCCTCTTCGGCTGATTACATATCTCATATAAGACAACCAGAGAAAGAAGCATTGTAGAGACTTAAACCACCTTTCCTCTTGTGGGTTGTTTTGTTTTTTTTTTTAGCATTTAAAACAAAAAGCAAGGTAGGCTCAGGGAAACCCAGGACTCTTCAAGAAAAGGATCTTGAAACCCCACGTGCCTCCACAGCATGTTGAAATGTGTGGAAACTGCTGTCTAGAGCTGTTTCCTCCAAAAAGAAACACTGAAGAGAAAAACAAAATGGCCACTGGCACAGAAAAACTGTCAGGTATTCACTGAGCTGAGAAGGGAACTGTCAGTCATTCACTGTGCTGGCACAGAGAAACTTTCAAAGTCAGGGTAAGGCAATTACAGTGACTGAAAGTAGGGAAATTAGAGTGTGATCCCTCCGCAGCCATTCAGACCTCCATGGTAGGGGCTGAAAGGTGTTTCTGGGGAGGGATGTAGAAGCTCAAATCCAGCTGTAGGAAGATTACAGTGAGTATGCTTAATTAGGCCGAGCCCAAAACAGTCAGGATCCAAAACACTGACTTAAAATTCCAATCAAATGGTATAATGAATAAGACAGGTACAATATTCAGTAAGACGTACAAAGTAACCCGGCTGCAGTTTGTGGATTACAAATTTAAAGCAGGAACTTCAAAACTCAGAGGCAGCCGGTCCGGATGCAGTTGAAATCATCCCAGAGCAGCTGGGGCAAGTAAGAAAATAAACAGGCTACTCAGTTTTCTTTCAGAAAATGATACCTGAACTTCCTGGAGGCGTCCAAACTCTCGTGGGAAAGACTCAGCGCAGCGCTCAGGAGTACCCAAGTTCATCTGGGGAAGCAAGATGCTGGGGGAAGAGCACAGCTGATTCATGAGGTCCCTGTGTTTCTTCTGACAGCCTATGCAGCGTAAACCTGAATAAGGCATAGTGAGAACTAAAAACAAATAACTGCGTCCCGCAGGAACAGGCATTTAACAATATTCCCCATAATAGGTAATGCCTCAGCCAGCCTTCTTTATTGGGCACAGTGGGGGATGGAACCCATGAGCCCTGCACCATTCGTCAGTGACTTAGCATTGTACTGTGGCTCTGAATTGCATCCTGTTCTCTATTCATGCCTTCCGTACTTTTTATTCATTATGTTAATACATAGGCAGAGAAAAGGGAACCCCTTCACAACCCACAGCTAGCAAGTGTTGTGGAAAAAAAACTTAAACAGCAATATAGCTGTTAGAAGCCAGCAGAGAAGGAATCTGGCTTCCCGCCAAAAGCCGGGGCTCATTAGCTATTCAAAATGGCCGCCGGCAAAAATAAACCTCAAAAGAGTGAATTAAAACCCCCAAAAGCTAAGGAATTAACTTAAAAAGTCAAAGGAGAAGGTGGGAGGGTTGCAGGCATGAGAGAAATGCCTAAAATCGCTGAAAAATCAAGAAAAATAAATCGAGTTACCACAGAGTTGCAGACAGCAGTGGGAGAAAGACAGTTTCTGTACTTACAGTACCGAAAGTGCAGAGAAGCCACGGACCGCTGCTGAGAGCACTGCCAGCTGCCTCACCACTAAAATCAGCCCCAGGGACTGGATTTTAGGAGGCTTACCATCCAGCTAAATAGCCCTCATGACTAGTGCTGGGGAGTCTGCACATCAGCGATCTCTACTGTGACAGAGGACACAGGAGCTTCAGCTGGAATCATCCTGGTGCTCATATAAGTACACTGGCAACTCAGGGCATAATCTCTCCAAGAGAAATCACCAAGAAATAAAGAATTTTAAATTTTGTTTGAAGAAGCAATAAAAAAAAAGCATCCAGATCTGCTGGAGACAGAGAAAAACTGAGGGAGACCCCTAGGGGTAGGATTATATCACCAGGCTCCAGCCTATCAGAGCTCTGGTAGAATTTTCTGTCTCCAAGATCTGCTGGCAGGGGTGCATAACGCGTTTGTCTGGACTGGTCTAGCAGTATGAACTGGAAAGATCCTTATCCATGCTCTGGTCACCTCCTGTTAAGATTACCTCCTCAACCTGCTCTTCACTGGTCTTCCCCAGAATCATCTCCTCAATCCATTTAAAACTCAACTGCAGGGCTAATCTTCAGCCAGTGTCACTGAAAGAACATAAGATATGCCATACTGGGTCAGACCAAAGTCCATCAAGCCCAGTATCCTGTTTCCAACAGTGCCAATCTAGGTCATAAGTACCTAGCAATTTCCCCAAAAGACACAGGTTCCTCAATACTTGTATTGAGTCAAGCAGTGATATCCCAAGTAACTTTTAATAAACGTTTATGGATCTTTTCTTCCAGGAACTTGTCTAAACCTTTTTTAAACCCAGCTACACTAACAGCTCTTACTACATCCTATGGTAACAAATTCCAGAGTTTGATTATACATCGAGTGAAAAAATATTTTCTCTTAAGAACATAAGATATCCCATACTGGGTCAGACCAAGGTCCATCAAGCCCAGTATTCTGTTTCCAACAGTGGCCAATCTAGGTCATACGTACCTAGCAGTTTCCCCAAGAGACACAAGTTCCACAATGCTTGTACTGGGTCAAGCATTGATATCTTCGGTCACTTCTTAATAATGGTTTATGGACCTTTCCTCCAGGAACGTGTCCAAACCTTTTTTAAACCCAGCTACACTAACAGCATTTACTACATCCTCCGGTAACAAATTCCAGAGTTTGATTACACGTTGAGTGAAAAAATATTTTCTTTTATTAGTCTTAAATAGTTTACCCTGTAGCTTCATTGCATGTCCCCTAGTCTTTCTATATTCTGATAACGTAAACAATCGATCTACGTTTAACCGTTCCACTCCGTTCATTAATTTATAGACTTCTATCATATCTCCCCTCAGCCGTCTCTTTTCCAGGTTAAAGAGCCCTAACCTTTTTAGCCTTTCTTCATAGGAGTATCCTTTCATCCCCTTTACCATTTTGGTGGCTCTTCTCTGAACCTTTTCTAAAATCGCTATATCCTTTTTAAGATACGGCGACCAGAATTGCACACAATATTCAAGGTGCGGTCTCACCATGGAACGATATAGAGGCATTATAATATCTTTTCTTTTATTTTCCATTCCTTCCTTATCATACCTAGCATTCTATTTGCTCTCTTGGCCGCCGCTGCACACTGGGCCGAGGATTTTAACATGGTATCCACAATGACGCCTAAATCTTTTTCCTGGGTGGTGGTTCCTAATGTGGAACCTTGCATCGTGTAACCATAGTTTGGGTTGTTCTTCCCTAGGTGCATAACCTTGCACTTGTCCACATTAAATTTCATCTGCCATTTTGATGCACAGTCTTCCAATTTATCAAGATCCTCTTGCAATTTTTCACAATCCTCTTGGGTTTTAACAACTTTAAATAGTTTTGTGTCATCTGCAAATTTGATAACCTCACTCGTTATTCCACTTTCCAGGTCATTTATGAATATGTCAAAAAGCAGCAGACCCAGCACAGATCCCTGGGGTACACCACTATTCACCTTTCTCCATTGGGAAAATTGGCCATTTAGCCCTACCCTCTGCTTTCTATCTTTTAACCAGTTCCTGATCCACAATAGTACACTGCCTCCTATCCCATGACTCTTTAGTTTTGCCAAAAGTCTCTGATGAGGGACCCTTGTCAAAGGCTTTCTGAAAGTCCAGATACACAATATCAACCGACTCACCTTTGTCCACCTGTTTATTCACTCCTTCAAAAAAACATAACAGATTAGTAAGACAAGATCTTCCTTGTCTAAATCCATGTTGGCTGTCTCCCATTAGGTCGGGACTATCTACATGCTGAGTAATTTTATTCTTTATGATGGTTTCTACCATTTTTCCCGGTACTGATGTCATGCTCACCGGTCTGTAGTTTCCCGGATCACCCCTGGAACCCTTTTTAAAAATTGGTGTTACATTGACGATCCTCCAATCTTCAGGTATTAGAGATGATTTTAATGATAGTTCACAGATTACTGATAGCAGGTCTGCAATCTCATATTTCAGTTCTTTCAACACCCTTGGATGTATACCATCCGGCCCAGGTGATTTGCTACTCTTCAGTTTATCTAATAGTTGTAAGACATCTTCCCGATGTATCGATATTTCCTTCAATTCTTCCGCACCTTTAAATACCACTTCAGTCATGGGTAACATCCCTATATCTTCCTCAGTAAAGACCGAAGCAAAGAATTCATTCAGTCTCTCCGATGTGGCCTCTTAGTGCTCCTTTAACCCCTTTATCATCTAATGGACCAACTGACTCTCTCACAGGTTTTTTGCTACGAATGTACTTGAAAAGGTCTTTATTTCGCATTTTTGCTTCCGCAGCAAGCTTCTTCTCAAATTCTCTCTTTGCCTGCCTTATCAATGCCTTGCATTTGACTTGCCAGTGCTTGTGCTGTTTCCAGGTTTCGTCGTTTGACTCTTTTTTCCATTTCCTGAAAGATGCTTTTTTGGCAACAACCGCCTCTCTGACCTCACCTTTAAACCATGCTGGCAGTTTTTTGGACTTCCTTCCACTTTTCTTAAAGCGTGGAATACAGCTGGTCTGGGCTTCCAAGATAGTATTTTTCAACAACACCCAAGCTTGATGTACGTCTTTAACCTTTGCAACTGCTCCTTTTAGTTTTTTCTTAACTGTTTTCCTCATTTTATCATAGTTTCCCTTTCGAAAGTTAAAAGGTAGTACTGTGGATTTCCTTACTATCCCTCCTCCACTAATTAAATCAAAGGCGATCATGCTATGATCACTATTGCCAAGTGGCCCCAACACCCTAATCTCTTGCACTAGATCTGGTGTTCCACTAAGGACTAGGTCTAATATGGCTTCCCCTCTGGTCGGTTCATGAACCAGCTGCTCCAAGAAGCAGTCATTTATTTCATCTAGGAACTTTATCTCCCTAGCATGTCCTGACGTGACACTGATCCAGTCGATACCGGGGTAATTGAAATCACCCATTATTATTATTGCGCTGTAACTTTTGTTAGCTTCCTTGATTTCTTTGAGCATTTCATCATCCGTTTGGTCATTCTGGCCAGGCGCTCGATAGTACACCCCCACTGCCATTGCCTTCGCACTTTTATATGGAATTTCAATCTATATAGATTCTACAGCAGATTTTGTTTCCTGCAAAACTTTAATCCTTTCTGAGTCAATGCCCTCTCTAACATAGAGCGCAACCCCTCCACCAATTTGATCAGCTCTATCATTACGATATAGTTTGTACCCAGGTATCACAGTGTCCCACTGGTTATCCTCCTTCCACCAGGTCTCTGATATTCCAATCATATCTAACCTTTCATTTAGTGCTATATATTCTAACTCTCCCATCTTATTCTTTAGACTTCTAGCATTTGCATACAAGCATTTTAGAGAATGTAGTTTATTCATGTTAATTTGGCTATTGTTAGACATGGGTAAATTGGGATCTTTAAGCTCTGTCTGCTCCATACTTGAGGGCATTTGGGCTACTTTACTCTTTTGTGGAACCTCTCTGCTTTTGGTAGTATCCTTCAAGGATACATTCTTCCGAACCATCCGCTCTTGGGCGACTGTCGGCTTTCCCCTAATATCTAGTTTAAAAGCTGCTCTATCTCCTTTTTAAAGGTTAATGCCAGCAGCCTGGTTCCATCCCGATTAAGGTGAAGCCCATCCCTTCGGAAGAGCCCCTCCTTTCCCCAGAATGTTCCCCAGTTCCTAACAAATCCAAAACCCTGATCTCTACACCATTGTCTCATCCACGCACTGAGACTCCGGAGCTCTGCCTGCCTTTTGGGTCCTGCGTGTGGAACAGGAAGCATTTCGGAGAATGCTACCCTGGAAGTTCTGGATTTCAACTTCCTACCTAAAAGCCTAAATTTTGCCTCCAGAACCTCCCTACCACATTTTCCTATGTCATTGGTACCAACATGTACCAAGACAGCAGACTCCTCCCCAGCACTATCTAAGACCTTATCTAGGTGGCGCGTGAGGTCCGCTACCTTCGCACCAGGCAGGCATGTTACCAGGCGATCCTCACGTCCACCAGCCACCCAGCTATCTACATGCCTAATGATCGAATCACCAACTATAACGGCTGTCCTAACCCTTCCCTCATGGGCACATGGCCCTGGAGAAACTTCCTCGGTGCGAGAGGGTTTTACATCACCTGGAGGACAGGTCCTAGTTACAGGATCACTTCCTGCCACACCAGGGTGATACTCTCCTGTCACGTGACCTCTCTCCTCCATGGCAACAGGGGTGCTGCCAAACTGGAGGTGAGACTTCAGGACTATATCCCTGTAAGTCTCTTCTATGTACCTCTCTGTCTGTCTTATGTTTTCCAAGTCTGCTACTTTAGCCTCTAGAGAATGGACTTGTTCCCTGAGAGCAAAGAGCTCCTTGCACCTAGTGCAGATGTAAGACCTCTCACCAACTGGGAGAAAATCATACATGTGACACTCTATGCAAAAGACTGGAAAGCCCCCATCCCGTTGCTGGACTGCTGTCTGCATCTTAGTTTTAAGTTTGTGTCTAGATCTTTAAGTTCTTACTTACTAGGGGTTGCTATGGGTATTTATACCAATAAAACTGTACCTAATACGTTTAATATACCTTGTTCACCTGAAGCTTAATTAATCTCAGGTCCTTAGTGTATGACTGATTTGGGTAATGAGCTTCACCTGAAAGCACCTCCTGTCTTTTAAGATTTGTAAGTACCTATAAAGCTATGATTATCCCGAGGGAGGGAAACAACACTTATTAAAAGAGGGCTGCTACACAGTACCCTGTCTTGTGCTGCTGAGGTAAGCTAAATTCTGATTTGATTTAAATTATAGCTCTTAGCTGCTGCTAGGCTCTAACTTCTTATGAAATTTAAACCAGAAGCTCTCTGCTGGATTCTAAATTTAACCAGAAAGCTCTCTGTGTTTTAAAACTAAAAGTACTTTGCTGTTACTTGGCCCTGCGTGACTATTAAATTTAAACTACAAGCTCTCTGCTGGGTATGAAATGTAACCAGAAAGTTCTCCTCTGTGTTTTAAATTCAAACTTTAATTGCTGCTACTAGGCCCTAACTGATCCAACAAAAAACAGTGGGTTCACAGATTAAGTAGCTTTAATACAAAGAATTCTTTTTAAAAAATTACCAGAAGTATATACTCACAGTTGCAGATTTCTCTCCAGAAGTAACAGTCCCCCTTTCTAGTCCTTCAGTTTTAAATAGGTTACCCTGTAGCTTCATTGCATGTCGCCTAGTCTTTTTATATTCTGATGACGTAAACAATCGATCTATGTTTACCCGTTCCACTCCATTCATTAATTTATAGACCTCTATCATATCTACCTTCAGCCGTCTCTTTTCCAGGTTGAAGAGCCCTAACCTTTTTAGCCTCTCTTCACAGGAGTAGCTTTCCATCCCTCTTACCATTTTGGTGGCTCTTCTCTGTACCTTTTCTAATAACACTATATCCTTTTTAAGATACAGAATTGCACACAATATTCAAGGTGCAGTCGTACCATGGAATGATATAGAGGCATTATAATTACCTTTGTTTTATTTTCCATTCCTTTCCTTATGATACCTAGCATTCTATTTGCTCTCTTGGCCGCCGCTGCACACTGGGCAGAGGGTTTTAACGTTATTCACGATGACGCCTAAATCTTTTTCCTGGGTGGTGGTTCCCAATGTGAAACCTTGCAGCGTGTAACCATAGTTTGGGTTGTTCTTTCCTAGGTGTATAACTTTGCACTTGTCAACATTAAATTTCATCTGCCATTTGGATGCCCAGTCTTCCAATTTATCAAGACCCTCTTGCTATTTTCCACAATCCTCTTGGGTTTTAACAACTTTAAATAGCTTTGTGTCATCTGCAAATTTGATAACCTCACTCGTTATTCCCTTTTCCATGTCATTTATGAATATGACAAAAAGCAGCAGACCCAGCACAGATCCCTGGGGTACTCCACTATTCACCTTTTTTCTCATTGGGAAAATTGGCCATTTAGCCC
This sequence comes from Ichthyophis bannanicus, assembly GCA_033557465.1. Lineage (NCBI taxonomy): Eukaryota > Metazoa > Chordata > Amphibia > Gymnophiona > Ichthyophiidae > Ichthyophis > Ichthyophis bannanicus. The sequence goes on along the minus strand of CM066031.1, from coordinate 1,577,290,264 downwards.
TACCCCCTGCTTTCTATCTTTTAACTAGTTCCTGATCCACAATAGTACATCACCTCCTATCCCATGACTTTTCAGTTATGCCAAAAGTCTCTGACGGAGGACCCTGTCACGTAACCCATCTTTCAGAGTTGCCAAGTTCCAGGAGTGAGATTTTTTCCTAGTTCTGGGTTTAAATTTCCATTGCAATGCAAGTATGGTATTTGTAGTCCCTGATTTTACCTATTGGAAATAATGCTGCATGTTTCATAATGCATCAGGATGAGATTGTCGGAAATCCTGGACTGGTTTAAAATCTCACTCATGGAACTGGGTAACTTGGCAACTCTGCTCTTCTCGTCACCTCATTAGCTCCCTGTTTCCGCATCTAGTTTAAATTTCTCCTTCAGACCTACAAATATATTCATTCTGCAGCTCCCTTCACCCCTTCTCAGGAACGCTGCTTATCAGGTACTTTTATTTGTGCCTTTCTCTTCCACTGCCACCTTCAGACTTTGTTCGTTCCACCTTACTGCAAGCTCTGCTACGAGAAAGGGTGAAAGGGGATAGACTCAAGAATAATACCTGGAAATATTTCTCTAAGGAAAGAGTGGTAGATGCATGGAATAGTCTCCCAGTGGAGAAGGTAGAGATGAGGACAGTATCTGAATTCAAAAAAGCATGGGACAAACACAGAGGATCTCTAAAGGAAAAAAGGGGACTATTATAGTAGTTGATATGGAAGGGCAGACTAGATAGGCATTGTGGTCTTTTTCTGCAGTCATGTTTCTATATGCCTGGAACAGAGTACCTGAGTATGTCAGGCTCCATCACTAGTCCTATTCAAATCCAGAATAAAAACCTACTTCAAGGTTGCTTTTGGATCCCAACTCATTTTTCCAGATTACTACCCTTGTGCATTATAACCAGTTCCCCTAAGCTCTACTCTGTCTCTTTCTTGAAGAGCTTGTAAGCTCTATCGAGCAGCGCTGTCTCTTACAATCTATGTATACAGTACTGCATATGATTAGTATTAGTAAGTAGTAGCAACAGGCCTTATTTTTTACCATGGTCTAACAGTGAGAAGTTTGAACTTTTATTAAGAGGACAGTACGCTCATCACTTTGAATATATTTCCTACACACAGTGAAATTTTTCAATGGAGCACACCAAAAATTACACACATAACAAAAATAGACAAGTGGAGGCTGTGTCCTATTTTAAAATGGTTGTCCTAAAATAAAAGCAAACAAATAAAAAACTGGCTAGTCTTTTCTAATCAAAACATAGCGGACTGGAGCATGAATTATCCTGGCAGTCACGTCTAAATAGGCATTAGGTGAATAAACACTCCAATAAGCAACTCTACAGTTTTAGGAAAGCCCTGCCCTCTTTCCTCCCGGCACGTGTGTAACCTTCCTCATTGAAGTGTCACCTTTCCTCATCACTCCTTATTCTAAAGCCTTCATCATTGCCTCCCACCCCAAAGTGCATATCCGGAAAAAGGAGTTTACAGAGAATGCACATCTGCATTAAGAGCAAACATGATCAAGCAGAAAACTTTTTTTTTTTTTTTAACTTTAACCCACACCACCAGTAAAGATGCAAGTCTCCGGTCGAGAGGGGGCGGCCCACAAACACCGCCCCGTCCCGGCCGTAAAAAAAAGTAAAAAAAGAGCGAGACTCTTCAATGCTGTCCTATCAGAATCTACAAATAAACAGAAAAAGTGGCCTCCCGTGCCGGGCAGAGGAAGGCGATTGGCGTAAAGTAGACCTGTAGGTTCTGATTACTCCTGAAACATACAATAGAACTATAAATATCAAAAGGGAGCAGATGATCTGGTACTCTATACCCGGCTCCACCGCTTACCTTTCCCATAAAGATCATCTGCATTACAAAACTGCATCGATACAGTATATGTTCATTGCCCGATATCCTGGAGGAGGGAACGAGAGATCTGGCAGTCCCGGGAGAACACTTACCTGTGCAGCCGGATCGTTGAGCCGATGCTCTGCCGAGAGGTGATGTCTCAGTAGAAGCGGTCTTTTATAGTTGCGGGTGCCCTTCACTAACTCGTCATGGCCGGAGGGCGCGATGTTGTTGCTACTGCTGCCGGAAGCCTGGCACCAGGCGCAGGACATGAGGCCAGTCTCCTGACAGAAGTGCAACCAGGGAAATTCCTGTAGCCAGGAACCTTGGAAGGAACAGTGTAGATTGTGCATCAAAGACTGCGGCCTGGCCAGCCCGAAACGCTTCATGCTCTCCCCGCTGCCATCCGCCTCCTCCACGCCATCACCCGAGCGCCGGTCGTTCAGCCCGCTGCAGCTGGCGCCTTGACTCGCTCCTTCGCCGCCACCCTCCTCGTCGTTGTCCTCCTCCTCCTCCTCGGCACCACTACTGTCACCACTCAGCGAGCCGCCGTCCTGCAATTCTTTCTTTTCTGAACCGCAGGCCTCGGCCTCATCCTCCAGTTCCACTTCCACTTCCTCCTCCGCCCTTCGCCCGTTCAGCTGCCTCAGGGCCCAGGCCGAGGCCTCCAGGGTGCCGGCACCACCCGCGCCGCACCCGCTATTGCTGTTACCACCACCACCGCCGCCTCGGAACGCCAGCGTCCTGCGGTTCCGCTCCGCGGACATTTTCAACGGCTTCTTCCTTGCTGTCCTGGGCCCTGGCGCGTGCCCTCCCGCTCTCTAACCGTTTGCGTTCTGGAACGTCAGAATGACCCGTGGTTGACAGAGGGGGGGAATAGAGCCCCCAGGATTTTACAAGGTGGGGGAGGGACGCTCCCGGGCTGAAGCACAGCTAACCCCGTAGTCACCGGCGACTCCTCTCACTCTTTCCGACCTTCATGCCCTCTTTTGCTGTTCTCCGGTTCAGAGTTTAAGGGTGAGGAATCCACCGAGGAACAGGGGAAGTGCCAATACGGCGCAGCAACTGTGTGAAAAAAAGCAGTCGGCAATGATCCGCCGCCGAGGCGTCCGTAAAGGCCCCTACCGAGGTCGGATGGCAAGTGAACAACGGACTATGCCCACAATGCAACGGGGCGGGGGCAGTGAGTATTAGGAGGGGGTGCGGGTGTAGGGGAGGGAAGAGCAGCTGGCGAATGTCAGGTTAGTATAGGTTACTGTACTTTAGTCACGACAGCTCTGGTTCCCTCTCCTCTCTCTACAAAGTAAGCCTAGATGCACTTTCTTCTGATGAAGGTAGAATGATGTTCTTTTAGTGCGAGATAGCTTTACTTATTTCTTTTTCTTTTATCTTTATCTCTGGGTGCTTATTGTTAATACTACAAGGGTTTTAAGATTCTCGTTCTACTGCTTGAATACTAGAAATGAGATATACTAATTCCATGATTTGCGGGTATAAAGGAAGTCATATAGAATAAAACGGAAGAGGCCGGTAAGACAAAAAAAAAAGACCTCGTTAATGTATATGGGACCATCATAACTGTATGTACTAGCTTTTCTTTTTGTGCATATGCTAGAAATATTATGGAAGGATGTAGTGATTGTATGTATGTTCTGTTATTCCTCTTGTCAATAAAAAGTGACGTACAACGCTTAAGAGATAAGGTTATAGGTACAGTGCAATCGTTGTCCTAGATTAGTAGGGTTAAAATATTCCTAATGGTTAGAGCACTGTCTTGGGAACCAAAAGACCAGGTTTGATTCCCACTAGCACTCCTTGTGGCCTTGGGCAAGTCACTTAACCCTCCATTGCCTCAGAAGAATCCAAGTTATCAATGTTTCTGTTTAATGTACATTATCAAATTTAAGTTAAAATGTAAACAGTTTTGACTAAAATGAAAAAGTGGTATAAAAATATTTAAATAAGTAAATTCAGTTTGCGTAGCAGAAGATGGGCGTCAGAGCATTAAGGGGAATAGGGAGATTATGATAGTTAAGAGATAATATTTAGAGGGCTCTGAGATAGAGGTATGAGGTAGCGCAACTTAGTGTACTGGAACTTCCATAGAAGTAGTTTATAGTTCTTTAAAGCAGAAAGAAGTGGCGCAACACAGTAAGCAAAATAAGCAGGGCAGGTTCTACCATTAGGCGAACTAGGCAGTCGTCTAGAGTGCTGTTTGCAGGAAGTTGTCATCAGGCGGTCTGAGAAGGTTGAAGTGAACAGCCTTGCAGTTTCAAGGTAAGCGCTGTGGGGCTGTTTGTAGTCATTGTCGCCACTGCATGTCCCAGAGGGGTGACAGTGGGTGCCAGAGAGGGAAGGGGGGGCATAAGAAATGAGGTTCGCCTAGGGCGTCTCATCTTCTTGTGCCGGCCCTGAGGGCAGGGAGTGCGGATGTTTGAAGGGGCTAAAATGAAGAAAAAAATAAACAACAAGAAAATAAAACAGCAAAAAGTGAACTAAACAAAAACTAAGGTGTTATCAAAAATAGTCAGCCACAGATCAGCAGCTAATAAGGGAGGAGAATGCCAATTTATAGGTTGTAAGGGGTGGGGAGGAACCAGAAATCCTAACACCTGCCCTGAAAGCAGACAAAGAATGAGAATATGGCTGGAGTTTCTAGATAAGATGGATAGTCTTCATGGGGGAGCCTGCTCTTTACCTTATAGCACAATGTAAGTCAAGCCAGTAGGTTTGTTTGTTTTTTTGGGGAGGGGCATATTTACATATTCATGTGCATATATATTTATCTCATACATATTCATTATAGTCATAAAAAAAGACTGATCGGAAAGGAAGCTGTATATCGAACTGCAACGACTGAAATATACCAGCAGTACCAGAGGTTTCTCTCATGATGCCCCCACCATATCACTTTACACCCAAAGAATGGTACAAGAGCTTGGCAAGCCCACCATACCGCCTGCACCCATATATAAGCAAAAAAAGGGGCTCAGTGATCCCACCATACCATCTTCCTTCCCCCTCCCACCAAACAGAATAAAGGGATTCAGCGCCCTTACCATACTATCTTACACCCATACATCAGCACAAAACAGATCATACACCTTCTTCCCTGCAGAACAGCATAAAGGGGTTTCATTACTCCACCATACCATTTGAGCCTCCCACTCCACAAAGGCACAAAAGGGCTTTCATATCATTCTACTAGACCAGTCCAGCAGAGGTGGAGACAGAGAAAAAGTCATAAGACACCTCTAGAATTTTATCCTGCTATACGAGTCGATGCAGCTAGGGGCATACCTCGGTATTCCTCACTCTCCAGAAGATGGTGGATGCATCAGTGCAGCTCTGGTGAAAAAATTGGGAAAGATTTTATTTAGTTCATGAGTAACCACCCTTAAGAGTATCTTCCTCACTGGAGCTCTATGCTGGAGGCTCCACTTGAGTCACCCTTAAAACTAGTGTTCTCTTCGGTATTGCCATAAGAATGAGGAACTGAACCAATTTACCCTCTTCCATATCTTGTTAAGGGCCAGTTGAGCAGCTAGAAGTTTGGAAAAGGATTCATTGCCTCTCACAACCTCAGTGCCCCCTTCTCCTCAGTTCTTCAAAGATTAGAAGAAGGCCTCTCAGAGGTATATGCCTGCAGGCCCTGACAGCAGGGGAGTAGTACTGAGCTCAGCATGGTCTTGCTGCCTTGGGCTCCCTGGGGAGTGAGTATGAAAAGTAAATCTCTGTCTTGTCTGACTTGTTTTTAGGAGGGGGGGCTACCTGACCTCGAACACTGGGTGGTGCATCCATTGAGTTCTGGACCGTTTGGGGCGTCCGTTGATGAGGTGTGTTTTATCTCCCACTGCGTCATACTGTGTGCATACATTAGCTGTGCTAAGTTAGCTAAGTACAATATACATTAGTCCTGCGCGCCTTGAATCTGCATGGGGCCTTAGTGCTTAGTAGTGGTGCCCTCATGTCAGAATGCACGTTGCATTGTACCTTAATAAGGCATGCCCTGAGCCTGTGAAGCTGTGCTGTTAGTGATGCATAAGGCACACTGTATTGGCACAGATGCATGTCTTCTTCTAAGAAACTCAGTCTTGTCTGCAGAAAGTGGAAAGTTACGTTGCTGGAGTCCAGATTTTTGCAGGAGGCTTCTAATGTGCCTTTGGCGGGCTTGTCCCCACTCTTGCAGCAGGAGGAAATGGGTGTCTTGCCCTTGTCATTCTCGCTGCAGGAGGCAGCAGACACAGTAGTGAAGGATGATCGCCCCAAGCCTTGGACTCAAGTTCTCACTCTATTGGTCACTCCTTTTCTCTTAGACCCCCAACAACAAGTTTGCCCCCCACTGGTGGTGGGGCTCATCCCAACAGGGAATTCCTAGTCTCCAGGTTTTCCCCGTAATTCTTTTAATTTCTTACAAACTTGGTCCTTTTGGTGAGGCAGTTCAAACCCTGATACCTCCACGTTTTCTTTCACTTTCTCCATTTGGTTGGAAGAGGGCCCTGCGACATAGGATAATCAAAACCCAGCTCAAACTCCATTGCCTAAATGATTTTGGTAGAGATTGGAGTCCAGAGGTTCAGACCATCTCTTCTTTACCCAAGGTCCAGAGTCCAGTTCTGACATCTCTGGCGAGGACACCAGCCTTGAGGATGAAATGTCTTCTCCTTCAGAGACATATTGGTTCAAGGTTAATTCAAGGAAATGTAATCAAAGGACAGGAAAAGTATCTTATGAGCAAACATAAGTTTTGTATAGGTGAGGAGGAGATGGGGTGATAAGTAAGTGATTTCGAAGTAGCTCATGTTTGCTTCTACATGTCGGATTCAAAGTGTTCTTTAAAGAAGTGTGTTTTTAATCTGCAGCAGAACTCTGTGATGGTATTTGATGCTTGTATTTTGAGGGAAAGTGAGTTCCAAATAGAGGATGCAAACAAGGAAAACGCCTGTTTGGAAGTTGAGTGGTTCCATTTGTTTTGGAGGGTTGTGACCATTAGTAGGTCCTGAGTGGCTCTCCGCTTTGTCCTGGTGTTGGAGGTCATCAGAATTAGGGATTGAAGATTCTCTGCTGATAGATTGTGGAAGATCTTAAATATGCTTAGTATAACTTTAGATTTGGTTCTCACAGAGCTGTAGTCAACATTATTGGCACCCTTGTAGTTCAACCACTTAATGTCCAATATCTCTTTAAAAAAGTGGCCAGTGAAATGGCTTTGGACTATATATGCACACATACGTGACAATAAAAGAATCAAATAAAACAAAACCAATTAAAAAAGAAATGGTAGTAAATAGTATAAAAACTTTAACATTGCCAGGACATGATTGACACCCTTTTATAAACAATTCAAATCAGTTTGAACTGAAGAACCACATTCCCATTGCAGTAAAATTTGTCACACCTGTGATCAATTGTTAGTACTCACATGACTTGAATCAGCCAATCAGTGATGGCTCTAATGTTTAAAATGGCCATATTCACTTCCTGTTCCATTTTCACAATGGTGAAGACGAGAACTGCATGAGATAGTTGGAAAAACCATTATCATCAAACTTCAAAGGGGTACAAGGCCATCTACAGTGATCTTGGGATTCCTGTGTCTACATTTCACAATGTTATTAAGAAGTTTTCTGCTCATGGAACTATCAAGAACCTCCCAGGATGTGGTGAGAAGAGGAAAATTAATCCATGAAGTCTTCAAAGGTTGGTGTGAACTGTTGTAAAAATACCAAATACAATATCCAAAGAGTTTAAGGCTGACCTGGAGCAATCTGAAGTAGTGGTTTCAACCTGCACCATATGCCACACAATGATAATTACACTTACCTGGTAATTGTAGTTCCTTGAGTGACGACAGTTCAGTCCTCCACCTCTGGATTGTGTACGTCCTCCTGCAGCTTGGAGACTGGGCATGTCAAAATCGTGACATCACTGGATGTAGTCTGCTGGTCTCTCCCATCAGCCTCAGTGAACTATTGACAAAGCACACTCAAAGGAGCAACAAATAAGTAGCTATCATTTATCCAACTTACAGCAAGCTTGGGCGTTATTTAAAACTACTATCCTCGAAGCCCAGACCAGCTGTATTCCACGCATTAAGAAGAGTGGGAGAAAGTCCAAAAAACTGCCAGCATGGTTTAAAGGTGAGGTCAGAGAGGCTGTTGCTGCCAAAAAAACAACCTTCAGGAAATGGAAAAAAGAGCCAAATGATGAAAACTGGAAACAGCACAAGCACTGGCAAGTTAAATGCAAAGCATTGATAAGGCAGGCAAAGCGGGAATTTGAAAAGAAACTTGCTGCGGAAGCAAAAACACGAAATAAAGACTTTTTCAAGTACATTCGTAGCAAAAGGCCTGTGAGAGAGTCAATTGGACCGTTAGATGATAGAGGGGTAAAAGGGGCAGTAAGAGGAGACAAGGCTATAGCGGAGAGACTGAATGAATTCTTTGCTTCGGTCTTTACTGAGGAAGATGTAGGGATGTTACCCAAGACTGAAGTGGTATTTAAAGGTGATACTGCAGAGGAATTGAGAGAAATATCGCTACACCGGGAAGATATATTACAACTATTTGATAAACTGAATAGTAGCAAATCACCTGGACCGGATGGTATACATCCCAGAGTGTTGAAAGAACTGAAATATGAGATTGCAGACCTGCTATTGGTAATCTGTGAACTTTCATTAAAATCATCTGTAATACCTGAAGATTGGAGGGTCGCCAACGTAACACCAATTTTTAAAAAGGGTTCCAGGGGTGACCCGGGAAATTACAGACCGGTGAGCCTGACGTCAGTACCAGGGAAAATGGTAGAAACCATCATAAAGAACAAAATTACGCAGCATGTAGATAGTCATGGCCTAATGGGAGACAGCCAACATGGCTTTAGACAAGGAAGATCTTGTCTTACTAATCTGATATGTTTTTTTGAAGGTGTGCATAAACAGGTAGACAAAGGTGAGTCGGTTGATATAGTGTATCTGGATTTTCAGAAAGCTTTTGACAAGGTCCCCCATCAGAGACTTTTGGCAAAGCTAAAAAGTCATGGGATAGGAGGCAGTGTACTATTGTGGATCGGGAACTGGTTAAAAGATAGAAAGCAGAGAGTAGGGCTAAATGGCCAATATTCCCAATGGAAAAAGGTGAATAGTGGAGTACCCCAGGGATCTGTACTGGGTCCGCTGCTTTTTGACATATTCATAAATGACCTGGAAAAGGGAATAACGAGTGAGGTTATCAAATTTGCAGATGACACAAAACTGTTTAAAGCTGTTAAAACCCAAGAGGAAAGTGGAAAACTGCAGGAGGACCTGGATAAATTGGAAGACTGGGCATCCAAATGGCAAATGAAATTTAATGTGGACAAGTGCAAAGTCATGCACCTAGGAAAGAACAACCCACACTATAGTTACTCGATGCAAGGCTCCACATTAGAAGCCACCACCCAGGAAAAAGATTTAGGAGTCATCGTGGATAACATGTTAAAACCCTCCACCCAGTGTGCAGCGGCGGCCAAGAAAGCAAACAGAATGCTAGGTATCATAAGGAAAGGGATGGAGAATAAAACAAAGGATATTATAATGCCTCTGTATCGCTCCATGGTACGACCGCACCTTGAATATTGTGTGCAATTCTGGTCACCGTATCTTAAAAAGGACATAGCGTTATTAGAAAAAGTACAGAGAAGAGCCACCAAATTGGTGAAGGGGATGGAAGGCTACTCCTATGAAGAGAGGCTAAAAAGGTTTGGGCTCTTTAGCCTGGAAAAGAGACGGCTGAGGGGAGATATGATAGAGGTCTATAAATTAATGAATGGAGTGGAACAGATAAACGTGGATCAATTGTTTACGCTATCAGAATATAGAAAGACTAGGGGACATGTAATGAAGCTACAGGGTAAACTATTTAAGACAAATAAGAGAAAATATTTTTTCACTCAACGTGTAATCAAACTCTGGAATCTGTTACCGGAGGATGTGGTAAGGGCTGATAGTATAGCTGGGTTTAAAAAAGGTTTGGACAAGTTCCTGGAGGAAAGGTCCATAAACCACTATTAAAAAGGGACCCAGGATATCAATGCTTGACCCAGTACAAGCATTGTGGAACTTGTGTCTTTTGGGGAAACTGCTAGGTACGTATGACCTAGATTGGCCACTGTTGGAAACAGGATACTGGGCTTGATGGACCTCGGTCTGACCCAGTATGGCATGTCTTATGTTCTTATGTTCAACAATTTTTTTTAACTCTACACTGAAATTGAATGTAGAACTATCAACTGTGCAACCTCAACATCCCCCTGATAAGGAAGGAACCGCCTTGTACCTTCCCTTTCTGCCCTTACAGAGTTAGGGAGAAAAAGGAAAAAAGAATAGACCGAAAGAGAGAGAAACATCTCAGTGCCATAAACCAACTCCCTTAATAATCACACTCGCATGCACATGTGCTCCTCACCCAAACAGGACTCCACTGCTACCAATACTACCTCCGGCGGGATTGAGGACTGAACTGTCGTCACTCAAGGAACTACAATTACCAGGTAAGTGTAATTATTATTTCCTTATCCTTCCTCCAGTTCAGTCCTCCACCTCTGGGATGTAACAGAGCAGTATTCATTGGGAGGGACCTTTCCAGCCGGCTCGCAACACCGCCGACCCGAAGCAGGCATCATTCATCGCCGAAACATCCAGGCAGTAGTGCTTACTGAAAGTATGAAGAGACGACCAGGTAGCCGCTCTACATATTTCCCCTGGCGGAACCAAACTATGTTCCGCCCAAGAAGTCGCTTGCGCTCTGGTCGAATGAGTACGTAGGCCCGAGGGGACTGCACGACCCTACAACAGATATGCTGAAGCAATCGCCTCACAAATTCATCTTCGCCGCCGCTTCCCTTTGCGGAAACCACCGAATGACACGAAGAGACGGTCCAATTTGCAAAAGGTTTCTGAAACCTTCAAATAGTGCCGTAAAACTCGTTTGATGTCCAAATGGCGTAAACTACGATCCGACGCACTCCCCGCCAGGGAACTAATCACTGGAAGAGAAACTTTGATTTAGGTGAAAATGAGACACCACTTTTGGCAAAAATGACTGCACCAGACGCAAGACCACCTTCTCTCTAGAAAAGGACAAGAACGGTTCCCAACACGACAACACCTGTAACTCCGAAATTTTCCGCGCCAAACAAATGGCTACGAAAAACACGGTCTTCAAAGTCAAATCTTTTTTTTTTTTTTTTTTTTTTTTTAATTATTTATTTATGAAATTTTTTACAAATAAATCAAGAAAGTTAACAATACACTCTCTTGAAGAAACTGGGAGATACATATGAAAAATGACAAATCAAAGAAAATAATCATCTCATAAAGCAAAAACAAACAATGTATCTATCCACCCAAGTCCACTACACAAGGGGACCTTCCACTCAAATTTTACTAACAAATATGCAAGAAACAAAGCAACAATCAAGTTCAGACATTTCAAATATAAGCTTATTAGGAGGGAACAATAGGTAGTTCTGATCGCTTGGCACTAATAAAGGCTAATAGCTGGGAGGGCTCAAAAAAAACATAAGAAAGTGCCTGGTATTTCACCAGACATTTACAAGGGTGCTTAAGAAAAAAGAGTGCCCCCAGCTGTATAACTCCTGGCCGTAACAAAAGAAATTCCCTACGGCGTTTCTGTGTTTCCCTTGATAGATCCGGATATATACGAACAGCAAAGCCTCGAAAAAGAATCTTCCTTTTACGGAAAAAGAGTTTTAATAACCACTCTCTATCCGAAAGGAGGGCAAAAGTTACAAGTAAAGTGGAAGACACTAAAGAGTCAGGACCAGAGGTTTCCAACATGCCAGTAACATCTAAGACATCAGCTCGCTCTAATCCCCCCTCCACGACTCTACTAGAAGAGGCTCGCTTCCCTGTAGGTAGATAATAAATTTTTACCATAGGTGGCATTAACTCAGGGGAAATTCCCAATACATCCAGTAAATACTCTTTAAACATATCCTTAGCACTTATAGAAAATGACCTTGGAAAATTGACAATTCTCAAGTTATTTAAGCGAGAAGCGTTTTTCCAATAATTCCAGCCTCATAGGAACAGATAAAGAAAACTTTTTAAAAGTCTCAAATTGTTCTTCCACATTGAATAATCTATTCCCAGTATCCTCCTCCTTAGCCGCCAATCCCGAGACTTTCTGCTCCAGCTCAGTTAAATTTCTCATCGCTGTGTTCACTTTGGTAGACAAAGAAGATATTTGAGGAAACAAAGCTTCACCTAACAAGGCGATAGCGTTCCAAATGGACTCTAAAGTAAAGTTCTCCGGACGCTGCAGAGAGAATTCCAGCACGGGGGTTTCCTCCATCGGTACCAGCGACTCACCTCGCCGTGCAGAAAAGGGAATCTGCACCTTAGGCACTCCTCCTTCAGACGCCGAAGATGAAACACAAGGGAGCTCAGCCACAGCTCCACTAAACGGTTTCTCGGGTCCACCTTTTCCTGGCCCATACAAGATATCACCTTTCTCCGACCCTGCAGAGGAGGAGACTCTCAGGAAGCCCTCCGGCAACGTGTGACTCCGAGGAACCTTCGGCGCCGGGCTCAATACTGGGGAGGACGACTCTGCCGAAGCGGCTGCTGAGCTATCCAGCTCCAATGAAACCGCAAGCCGGCTCACTCCGCCAGACGCGTCTGAACCCTGTGCAGCACGTAAAAGGTAAGAATCCAAAGGACCAACTATTGCGGAAACCGGCGTCGAGGCAGCAGAGGGCTGGGAGGGCACCGGCCCTGATTTGCCTTTCCGTTTTTTCCCCATAGAAGAAAAACGTGTTCACACAGCAAAGAGTGCTGCCAAAGTCAAATCTTTAACCGACGCTTGGTATAATGGCTCAAAAGGTTCTTTAGTTAACGCCCCTAAGACCAAATTGAGATCCCACAGCGGCACCAAAATCCTTTGCGAAGGCCGCAGCCTGGATACTGCTTTAAGAAAACACAAAACGTCAGCATGGGCCCCTAGCGCAATTCCCTGCACTTTGCCCCATAGCACAAAATAGCCACCAACTGGACTCTTAAGGAACTGGCCGCTAATCCCTTATCAAATCCGTCTTGTAGAAAACTTAAAACCAAGGGAACGGATACTGTAGCCGCCCGAACATTCCTCCGTGAACACCAAGCCTCGAAAATGCGCCAAATGCGGACATATGCCAGAGACGTGGACTGCCTCCTTGCTCTCAGCAGTGTGGAGATGACTGTCCCAGAATAACCTTTCTTCTTCAGCCTCGTCCTTTCAATGGCCAAACCGTAAGTGAGAATTGATCCACCTGAGGCATTCGAAGCGGACCTTGTAGCAACAGATCTTCTGATGCCGGTAACCTCCAAGGATGCCCATCAAGAAGGCAAACGAGATCGGCGTACCACGGGCATCTTGGCCAATCAGGTGCTACCAACAGCACTCTCCCCTGGTGAGCCTCGATTCGCTGAACCACTCGCCCTATGAGTGCCCATGGAGGGAAGACGTACAGGAGACCCGTCGACGGCCACTGTTGCATCAGAGCGTCTATCCCCTCCGACATCTTTTCCCGCCATCCGCTGAAGAAACGACTGGCCTTTGCTGACTGAAAGGACGCCATGAGGTCCATGATTGGCAGGCCCCATCTGTGAACTATTTGCGCGAACACATCCAGATGCAATTCCCATTCTCCAGCATCCACCTGGACCCTGCTGACATAATCTGCCATCACACTGTCCTTCCCTGCAATGTGGGCCGCCGATATTGCCGGAAGCCGTTGCTCTACCCATGAAAATAGAGCCTCTGCTTCCTCTTCCATGGCTACACTTTCTGTACTGCCTTGCCGATTGATGTAGGCCACTGCCGCCGAGTTGTCCGACAGCACGCACACCACTCGACCTGTTACCGAAGCCTCGAACCTTTGAAGCGCGAGAAACATAGAAATACTCTTCCTAGAGTATTTTTCCCTCCCACCCTAACTCCTAACCTTCATGATTTTCCTTTCCACCCAAGTTGCCCCCAAATCTTTACAAAATTAACTGTAAGCATATCTATCTAATGTAAAAAGTTAACCTTTGATCTCGATCTCCGATCACGGTAGTCAGTTCTACTGCCACAGTTGTACCTATTATCTGTTACATAGTTAATTGTTACTTGTTACCTAGTTATATTACTTATATTGTTTTCCTTGTTCCTTGTAAACAGTTGTAATATACTGTATTATATTGTTTTCATGTGAATCGTCTTGACTTGTAGAAAGACGGTATATAAAAATTTGTTAAATAAATAAATAAATAAAATAAACACCGCTCTCAGTTCTAACCGGTTGATCGGCCACTTGCTCTCCAGAACTGATCAAGTGCCTTGGGTAAACTGATCTCCGCAATGTGCTCCCCAACCCGCGAGACTCGCGTCTGTCAACAATGGAAGCCACTCCGGCTGCTCCAGAGACATTCCTGCTTTCAATGACTCTGGGCGGAGCCACCACCGGAGAGACTGCCTGACCTTGAGTGGGCAGGGAAGCCATTTGCTTAGCAAATCAGACTGATGAGACCACCGGCGAAGCAGCACTCATTGTAATAGTCGCATATGAAATCTGGCCCAAGGCACCGCTTCCAGGGTTGCTGCCATCGTTCCCAGTAGGCGAAGATAAGCCCACGCTGAGGGAGCCGGAGCCGCAGTCGCTCTGAAGCTGTGCACCAGCTGCCGAAGTGCTTGGGCCTGATGATCCGGCAGAAACACCGCTCCTTTCTGAGTATTGAACCGTACCCCCAATTACTCGAGATCCTGCGCAGGTATTAAGCGGCTTTTGATTGGATTGATCACCCAGCCTAAACCCTGTAAAAACGTCACCACTCTGTCTGTCACCTGAACACTCTCAGCCTTGGACTTAGCCCGAATTAACCAATCGTCGAGATACGGATTTACCAAAATCCCCTCTTTTCGTAATGCCGCCACCACCATAACCTTGGTGAAAGTCAGCGGCGCTGTCGCTAGACCGAAGGGCAATGCTTGAAAATTGATAGTGTCCCCAAGGAAGAGCGAACCGCAGAAACCTTTGATGTGCCGTCCTGATTGGGATGTGCAAATACGCTTCTGTGAGATCGAGAGACGTCAAGTACTCGCCCTGTCGAACCGCTACAATGACCAATCTCAGCGTTTCTATCCTGAAATGAGGCACCCGCAGACACCGATTCACCCTTTTCAGGTCTCATATAGGATGAAGAGCCCCGTCTTTCTTCGGGACTAAGAAATAAATGGAGTATCGACCCATACCGTAGTCTGCAAGCGGCACCGGCACGACCGCTTCCAATTGTAAAAGCCGATCTACAGTACAGCGTACTGCCCGGGCCTTTTGAAGCCCCCTGCAGGAAGACATCACGAACGAATCCCGCACTGGTCTTGCCAATTCCAGCATGTAACCCTCGCAAATGATCTCTAGCACCCACTGGTAGGACGTTATTTGGGTCCAGGCAGGAAGGAATTCCCGAAGTCGCCCGCCTATTGGTTGACTTCCTACCGGGACCTGCCTCCTTTCATTATGGTTTACGAGTTGCCCCTGCGGAAGTCGCTGCGAAACCTCTACTTGTTCCACGAAACCCACGAAATCCCTGGGCCCTAGATGCAAATCTTCCTCTTTGGAAACCCCACAAACGAGACGTACAAAATCTCCTGAAATCTCTAAACTGGCAGGGAAACGGCTGTCCTGACTTCCCTTTTTTCGGCCTATCCTCCGTGAATCTCCCGCCTTTGGACTCTCCGAGATCCTTTACCAACTTGTCAAGGTCTTCTCTGAACAACAATTTCCCTTTATTTATTTATTTATTTATTTGCTTTTCTTATATACCGCGCTATTAAGATCAGTGCGGTTTACATTACAACTGAACAATGCAACAATGTTTTTTTTTTGTTTTGTTTTTTTTACATAACACAATGTGCTTACATAGAACAGGGGTACAGTCATAACGGGAGAATAACGGGGGAAACTATTTATAAGATATATACATATAAAATTTACATAGAGTTATATACAACTGATGATTGGTTATAGCTAGATCAGATGGGGGGCAGGATACAGCCATAGGAAGAGGGCGGCTAACCGTTTTCATGTTGGGTTAGTGCGTTGGGATGATTAGAATAGGGGGTGGATGCCTGCAACTTGTGTTTTTCAGGACTGGTTTCGGGATAGTAGATTTGAAATAGATGGTGTTTTATTTCTTTTCTGAATGTGGTGAGGCTTGGTATGGATCGGATCCAGGTGGGAAGTTCATTCCAGGTTGTCGGAGCATAAATCAAGAAAGCTCTATTAGTAGTTGTCTTTGTGCACCTTGTGTTAAATTTGGGTACTATTAACATGTTGAGTAGTGCAGGCCGTCTTAAACGGGAGCTTACTGAGGCGGGACTTGGACGACCCATCGGCCGCCAAATTCCTCAACTATAAAGATCTCCGGGCGGCCACTAAGGAAGCCATACTATTCGCTAGCACTCAAATCAAGTCGTAGTGCACATCCGCTAAATATGCCGACCCCCGACTCTAGAGGATTAAGCTCTCTTAACTCCTCCTGCTCTAGGCGCGTAGACTGCCGCAAGCGCTGAGACCATCTTAGGCATGCTCTCGCCACGCAAGCTCCACAAATGGAAGCCTGCAGGGACAAAGTGTTAGCCTCAAAGGACTGCTTCAACAATCCATCCACTTTCCTGTCCTGCGTATCCTTTAAGGCCACGCTACCTTCCACCGGAATAGTGGTCTTCTTCGTAACCGCAGACACTGCCGCATCCACTCGCGGAGACCAAAACTTCTCTTTATCCTTCTCTGCTAAGGGATAGAGTCTGTTCATAGTTCTAATGCCTCTTAGCCCAGCTTCCGGCTGATCCCACTCATCCTGGATCATCTGGTCAACCACACGATGAACGGGAAACACCACCTGCGCCTGCTGCACTGCTTGAATAATGGGGTCTTCCATCTCTTCTTCTTCCGGCACCTGTGCCGTAGCGAGGTTCAGCGTCTGAAGAGATTCCGTGGTGAGAGCTGTTAGCTCGTCCCTACGGAACACCCGAATGATTTTCGCCTGATCTTCAGTCTCTTGTATTTCTCCTTCTTCCAAGTCCTCTACTTCTGCTTCGAGCTCCAGATCGGCTTCCTCCGTCTCCTCACACTTGTAATCGGTAGACAACATCTCACGCGTCCTTAATCTCTTTGGAGGCGTCGGGGAGCTAGCCACTTCGGCTATCTCGACCTGCTGCATATGACCAGACAACGACAAGGACTCCGGTACCTTTCCTTGCCGTCGCAAACAAAACGCCTGATGCATAATCAAAACAAAATTCAGGCAGAAATCTCTTGAGTTGTGCCCCCGAGACCGGCTGCACACCTGACGCCCCCACCGGGGCCTCCAGAGAAGGCCCCTGCAACATTAACCGCATCGCTTCTCCTTATGCCCCAGTCCCCATATCCTGGGGCTCCTGGGCCACCTTGACCTCCATCTGCTCCAGACTGGTGGACACTGTCACGCAGCCCCGGCAGATGCCGGAGTCAACCACCATACCTATACGGGTACCGCAGACTACGCACTGGGGGTGAGCTGCCATCAACCAGACAGCCCAAGCCCGAATCCAGCTAGTAAGCCACCATAGGGACTTAACTAGCTTTCACTGTGCTGTTTCTGTTTTCTTTTTCTTTTTTTTTTTTAATGAGGGAGAAGGAATCTACCCTCAACAAGCCTCCGAACAAGAAACAACTCCTGCTGTAACACCCGAAGCAAGTACCCTGAAACTTTAGAACACCTAACTCAAAAATTCAGCTTAACTAACCCAAAAAAACAAATTTAAATAAGCCTCTGTCAAATACAAAGCCGGGGCCTTCTAAACCTCCAAACTGTGAGCCGCAAGTGCAGAACACGCGTCCCCTAAAATGGCCGCCGGCAATGAACTGTGTGAAATGGCGCCAAACGAGCAACCCGACGAGACTTTTACCGACTTCAAAACTGCTCTCTGCTGTTCGGCCCAGTCCCCCCTAGCTCTACTTTAAGATCCGCAGATCTTACCCCGTGGCCGGAATGCTGATCCAACACTACCACGAAGATCTGCAGCCCGCGCGGCTCCTCTCCTCAGAGCAGTAGGCGGGAAGCCGCCGGCGCAATCATCTCTCCTCCGCTCACTCGTGCAGCACACACGCTTTGTCCGCGGCTGTCAGAGGAGGCCGTGTGAGGGTGGCTGCTGCAGAGCTCTCCTCCGTACAAGCAAGGAGGAGAGATCTAGCAGCCAAGCTGTCCCAGCTAAGAAATTTAAAGGGGAAGGCAGACTGGGACTGGGCAAGACAGTAAGCTATCTATTTCTTTTTTAAAGGGAGAGCCACCCCAATTTAATAATAATAATAATAATCATAATAATAATAATAGATGAATCACTGAAAACTACAGCTAATCTAGCTACTTTTAACAGCTCCTTATTTGTTCCTCAAATGAGTCCAGACCTAGGCTCACTATGCCTTCCTGCTGCATGGAGACTGGACACACTGGGGCTGATGGGAGAGACCAGCAGACTACATCCAGTGATGTCATGATTTTGACATGCCCAGTCTCCAAGCTGCAGGAGGAGGTACACAACCCAGAGGTGGAGGACTGAACTGGAGGAATGATAAGGAACTAAACAAAGAAGGACTTCATGGGCGAAGGCCAAGGAGGACCCCACTGCTCAAAGACAGACATAAAAAGGCACGCCTGATCTTTACCCAAACCGTCCTTGAGAAACCACAATCCTTCTGGGAAAATGTTCTGTGGACAGATGAAACCAAACTTGAGCTCTTTGGTAATGCAGACCAGTGATACATTTACAGGTGAAGAAATGAAGCTTATAAGGACAAAAAAAACACCCTTCCTACAGTTAAATATGGTGAAGGTTGCATAATATTGTGTGGTTGTTTTGCTGCCTTAGTAACTGGAGGCCTGGAATGTATTAAAGGAATCATCGTCAGGACTACCAAGGTATTTTGGAGCAAAATGTGCTACCTGGTGCTCCTTATGCCTGGAACAAACTCTCTAAATCTTTACATCAGGTCCCTTCTTTCCCACTCTTCAAATCCATGCTTAAAGTTTACCTTTTTGAGGCTGCTTTTGGATCCTAATCTCTTGTTCTCCTTGTGTCTCCTTTCCCAATTGAACCCCTTTTTTCTTTTGTATTGTAATGTTTGTCTTGATTAGATTGTAAACTCTATTAGCAGGGACTGTCTAATATATGTATTTGTACAGTGCTGTGTATGCCTTGTAGCACTAGTTATTTTATTTATTTATTTATGTAACATGCTTTTATATACCGCCCCTTCCAGAGATCAGGGGCGATTTACATAGAAGCTTCACAGAAAACGTTTACATTGAAACTTAGCAACTATATACAGATAAATTGTTAGAACTATCCTACAGTCAGCTATATACAACATAGTTATATACAAAGAGGAAGAATCGGAAGCTTCTTAGTTTATGTATGGTCATTCTCAGGAGTAAATATTGTGTGTCTCCGTTTTCCTGTGCTTGGGGTGTATTATAGGTGTTGCCATAATACTCTATGAACAGATGTGTTTTTAATTCCTTACGGAACTGTAGCAGATCTTTTACTGCTCTTAAGTTGTTAGGTAGAGAGTTCCATAATATTGGGGCAGTGTAGGAGAATGGTTTGTGCTGCAAATTTGGGTAGGTATCGTATAAGTGTTTTGGGAGCAGAGTCTACGTGATCTGGAGGTTGTGGGAGGTATGAGGAGTATGGACAGAGGGGTTGAGGTTATTTTGTGGTGGTACTCAAATATAATCATCAGTTATTTGTATTTTATTTTTGATGAGACTGGTAACCAATGGAGGTCATGGAAAATTGGGGTGACATGGTCAGTGTGTTTTGCCTTACATATGATGCATGCTGCTAAGTTTTGGGCAAGTAGGAGTTGGTGAATAGTTTTCTTTGGTAGCCCTGTAGGATACTATTGCAGTAGTCAATGTTTGGAGTTATTAGTGATTGCAGGACTGTTATGAAGTTGTGATCTTCTAGTAAGGGCCTGAGGAGTTGGATTGGGTGTAATTTGAAGTATATGGTTTTGGTACATACATGATTAAAACTAGTAGTAGTAGTAGTAGCATTACTGTTTGCCACCTAGACAAAGGGGTATGTTTACTAAACTGGCCTAATGTTACCGGCGCTAGTTGCAGTGATAATGTGAAGAATGCCATATAAGGAGTGGGCGTTCCAGTCATAAGGTAGCAAGAATATGTATCGCGCGATAGTGGGCGCTGTGGCACGTTAACGTGCGTTAACCCTAAGTACATGCCAGTGCAGTGTTAGAAGCTATAACAATGTAGCGCACTGGTTACTGCAATGACTGTGGAGGCAGAGGTCATGGGTTCGATCCCACAGTGGTGTAATCTAAAAAGGCTGTCTGAGGCATTTTCTTTTAATTTAAATCAGTGCTGCCAGCAAAAACCCCCTTGCAGTGCCGTAACCTAAGGTGCCTCATAAGGCACCCCATAGGTCACATTATAAAGTGCCCTGTCTATCAAGGCACCCTATAATGTGCCCTATAGGGCGCCTATGAGGCACCTTAGGCTACAGCACTGTGAGGGTGTTTTCTGCTGGCAGCACTGATTTAAATTAAAAGAAAATGCCTCAGACAGCCTTTTTAGATTACACCACTGCGGGATTGAACCCATGACCTCTGCCTCCGCAGTCATTGAAGTAACCAATAGGCTACATCTCTATAGCTACTACCACACTGCTGGCTGGCTACAGAAAGACTGCAGGTCACCACACAAACTGTCTGCTGTGGTTACCAGGATAGGGTAAACCCACCCGTACCCATGATGCACTGCACATGCAGATCAGCAGTCTACAGCTGATCACATAATGGGGTATGCACCCCCACAGCACCTAGGCCTGGTAGGGGGAACTGACCGTGTGTGTTACTGGCACAGAGTAGCTACAGACCGTGACATCGTGCGGGTCTTGTGCTCACCCTGAGGGTGAGGTGGGGCACCCAGCACCAGGTCCGCAGCACCTGGCTTGGCTGAGATAGGCTATGCTGCAGGTCCCCATCAGTGCCAGTGTGTGATAGGTAGTCCTTGCAGACACACCTAGGATACACCTGTGTCCATCTGTATTTCCCAGTCACGTCTAGCCCTTGTGGACTGTGATGCACCCAGAATAGTGCGTATCCTGTGTGGGTGCCATGGTCACATGTTATAGGTGAAGGGGGGGGGGGGTGTTTGGACCCAAAAGCGGATTATGTAGCACCACCCAACCCGCCCTCTGTGGCTCAAGGTGGAGGGACAGGATCTCCCACCAACAGATCCACATTGTACATCTCTGCAATGGTGGCATTAGAGAGGACTATCGACCCCAGTCCTGCTGGGGAACAGGCACCCTACAGTGCAGTTGATGCAGATCTGTACACATCACATAAGGCAATGGCAGACAGGCAGAACGCTGGAGAAGCTCAGCTGCCCCCCCCACCACTATCTGACATTCACCAGCAGAGGGCACAGTCAGTCTCCATCCGCTGCACCCTGCAAGGTGTTCCAGCCATACACATGCTAACTGCAGACAGTCTGCTAGCTAGTATATAGTGCATGTTCCTGTAGGAATTGTGTGCACCCAAAAATGGGATGTGAGCACACACACCAAGCAGGTATGTCAATGATTGGGCCCCAGAAAAAAGAACTCATAAATATCACTTGAGAGAAATGCTGCATAGCACTGTGGGGGGAACCTAGCCATGCCGGGATCACTGCTCAGTCAGGGTGAGAGTGACCTCCCAGCATGACATGCTGTGGCCACCCTGTTCGTGCAGGTGGTGGTCGGGCACTACAATGTCCCAGCCATTGCCCTATACCCTGTGCAGATGCATCCTGCCCAGGCCACCCTGTCCGGGCCATACCCACAGTACCTTGCTCCTCATTATGCACATTGGCAGGCTAACACTGGAAACGGTGCAAGCAGTGTGGGCTCAGTAAGGTGTAGGCAGCCACAACACACTGGATAGACAGACACACACTCCCACACCTATGCCAGCATTGTGCAAATATAGAGGTTTGTGGCAGCCCTGGCCGCCACACCAGTCCTGGGCACAGTGCAGGCATTGCTATGGTACGCAAAACTGTTGGGGTCACTCCCCGGGGTGGTAAACAGTGTCAGAATCAATAACTGAAACACACTCCACAGGTATCAGAAAGGTTGCTATGATGAATCTCTATCAACAAATCGTGTTTAACTTAGGATTTGTTATCTGACATTAATCATAGCAACCTTTTGATATATGTGGAACGTGTTTCCAAGTTTAGGATGGCATTGCTAAGGTATGAAGGTGCCAGTATTGGGAGATGCTGCTCCGTGCAGTGCCCAACAGCCTGACTCTCCATGAGGCGTTGGATAGTGGAGCCTGTGGGTGTGGGTGTTTGTACCCCTGTTGGCCTCTTCTCTAGGGCTGAGTTTCCCAACTCTGGTCCTGGTGGGCCAAACACTGTTCAGGTTTTCATGCTGTCCCTAATGAATATGCATGAGATACATTTACATACAATGGGGGCGGCGCATACAAATGCAGCACAGGCATATTTATTAGGGACAGCATGAAACCTGAATGGTGTTTGGCCCTCCAGGACTGCAGTTGGGAAACTCTGCTCTAGGGATTGCATGTGTTTATGGTGTCTGTGCTCTGTAGAGTAAAATATAGGCGTTTCAGGCATTTTTATTTTATCTGCAATAAAGGTTCCATCTTTATTACCACGGTTTAGTACTGGGTAAAATATGGGGACAGGGTTGGCAGGAGCCACAGCTGGGACTTGAACTTGTGACCTTCTGCTCCTGA
Organism: Ichthyophis bannanicus; assembly: GCA_033557465.1. Classification (NCBI taxonomy): domain Eukaryota; kingdom Metazoa; phylum Chordata; class Amphibia; order Gymnophiona; family Ichthyophiidae; genus Ichthyophis; species Ichthyophis bannanicus. The sequence goes on along the minus strand of CM066031.1, from coordinate 1,577,267,577 downwards.
ACACACTGGCTGTGTGTACTGCACCAAACTGTTGCCACAGAGGCAGATCATTCCCTGGGGATACCATGACTGTTCGTCAGACAGACCTTGTCTGTTGCCGTGCACGGCACCCACCTAAACGGGGCTTGGCCGTGGTCTGCTGTGGGCAGATGCCACTGCCCCCTCCGCCACCAGCACCCCTCTGCCACCATGCTGACATGCCCTTATGCTGGTGGTGCTGGTGGTATGCAGTCCCAGGCCATCCAGTGTGCTGGTAGGCAGCTGCCTATGGTGTGGGTTCTCGGGTAGGGGTGCCTACATGGACATGCGCGCTTCCCCCCCGGCACCGCCTGCCAATGTTTTGTGCCCTTGGGGGTACCTGCTGGGTAATATCCCCTGTGACACTGTGGGACACACACTCGTGCCCATGTTGGACCCTCGTCGGTTGCTGTCTTGCTGCTTTACAATTTCGGCATTCCTATGTGCCACCTAGGCATCTGCCTAGTCCGCACTGTGCCCCAGCTGGACCACAGTATGTGCCACTTGCAGCCCTTTGTATCCCATTTACAGCAGCATCAGTACAGTTGCCCTTTCCTACGTGCCACTCTGCTGTTGCTGCACATGTGCACGCCATGACAAACCTGCCCAGTATAAACGACAAAAACCCTGATCACCGCTATTTCAATGTGGGATCATTCACTTTGTAGGGGGACAGAGCATAGACCCTTCCAAATATGATATCTTCCTTTTTACGCTTTGTCAGTAGTATTGCTTTATGTTTATCATTAATATCACTATTGGCCAGCTTGGTTATTGGGATTTCAAATATGTTTTTGATCATTTTATATGTTTATTTGCCTTTTTGGTCCCTGCACATGTATCATACTATCACTTTTCTGGGTTTCTCTGCCTTTGCTGTACATTGCTGATTGAAATGGTTTCTCTCTCCTGCAAATGTGCCTCTAGTGCGAGGTTTTCACTGGCGCTAATTTTCAGACCTTTATTTCACGGCGTTAGTGTGCATGGAGCCTCTCCCTGCCCACTCTCCGCCTATTGACCCCTATCTCCGCCCTCTGGGGAGCCTTACTCCACCCTTCAGACCCGGCTTTCACAGCATTAGTGTGCCTTAATGCTGCTGCCGATGTTATCGCGCGATACGTGATGTTATCGCGCAGTAATGTTACGTATCGCGGGATAACGTCGGTGCTGCTACGTTAAGACAGTTTAGTAAACATACCCCAAAGTTTTATATAGTTCTGGGGAGGAGTCTGCTATCTTGATACATGTTGGTACCAATGACATAGGAAAGTGTGGGAGGGAGGTTCTGGAGGCCAAATTTAGGCTTTTAGGTAGAAAGTTGAAATCCAGAACTTACAGGATAGCATTCCCTGAAATGCTTACCATCCCACGTGCAGGAACCAAAAGGCACGCAGAGCTCTGGAGTCCCAATGCATGGATGAGAATATGGTGCAGAGAAAAGGGTTTTGCATTCATAAGAAACTGGGCAACATTCTGGGGAAGGAAGGGGCTTTTCTAAAGGAATGGGCTCTACCTTCACCAGGATGATACCAGGCTGCTGGCATTAACCTTTAAAAAGGAGATAGAGTAGCTTTTAAACTAGATAATAGGGGAAAACCGACAGTCGCCCAAGAACACATGGTTTGGAAGGATGTATACTTGCAGGATACTAGCAAAAGAGGGGAAGTTATGGCATCCTGAAAGAGAGGTTCCAATAAAGATAAAAATAACCCATATGCCCTCAAGTACAGAGCTGAACGATTCCAAATTACCTCTATCAACTGATAATCAGATTAATATGAATAAAATATATTGTGGCGGCCACCACTACGTCTAGGCGGCTGCCTAGTGGGGTGCGCCGGTCATCACTCTTTTTGTGTAGTTGTGGCCTGCTTTGTAAGCAGTACGAGTGGATGAGGACACAGGACAATTTGTAAAAATAAATTGCTTTTTATTGTTTTCTTCGTGGAATCAATTTTTGACAAATGACCATGATAAGGCAAACCAAAAATATAACCAATAATAGGATACTTTCTCCAGTAACTTTCTTAGCAAAAACTCTCCAAGTAGTTCTCTCCACTCTTGTTAATTTTTGCCTTCTTCCATTTAACAAAACCAGCAAAATACTGTTCCTGATCGGTCCTCCAGTTTAGTCCTCCACAATCGGGTAGTGCACCTCCTCCTGCAGCCTGGAGACTGGACCAATCAAATCTTCCGTAGTATATATGCAGACGGAGCTCCCAGAAGCCCCCAGTGTGTCCAGTCTCCTTGCAGCTTGAGGACGTGTGTGCCCTGCCTGGGCACACTTAGTGACACTTGGGGGAGCAACACTAGTTAGTTCTTTTATGGGGTTTTTGCTTTCTCTCCTTATTTCATTACCTTTTCTTTCCTAGGTAACTGTCTCTTTTAAAAAAAAAAAAAAGGCTTAGACACAGGGGACCTCCCGGGGTGAGAAGCCAGTCCTGCATTGGGCCCCTGTCTTCCTCCCGGTGTATTTGGACAGCCTCGGTTGAGCTCTCCCCTAGACTGTACGGGGAAGAGCCATACCGGGTCCAGCATTGCCTTTCCATCTGAATTGCTGGCTGTATCCTGTGCTGTTTTCAGAGCTGGTAGGACTTTTCTGTTACTTATTTTAATCGGGTGCTGCAGTTCACTCCCGGTGCTATTTTCTGTGGGTCTCTCAGCTCCCCGGCATCCCGATTTCCTGCTGTGTGCTGGAATTTTGTTTTTTTTTCTAATTTGCCCTTCTTTGGGGTCCGTTTTATTTATTTTCATCTTTCTCCGGTTACCTTGTATTTTCGCGCCCTTTTTTTACCGCGGGAGCTCAAACGGCGGCCATTTTGTGGTTCCCAAAAAGGACGGTTCTCTTCGCCCAATACTGGATCTCAAAGGCGTGAATCGCGCTCTCAAGGTACCGCACTTCCGTATGGAGACTCTGCGGTCAGTCATTGTCGCGGTACGGCGAGGAGAGTTTCTGACATCCCTCGATCTATCCGAGGCCTATCTTCACATTCCCATCCGATCGTCTCATCAACGGTTTCTTCGCTTCGCATTTCCATGGGGCCACTTCCAATTTCGGGCCCTGCGGTTTGGTCTCGCCACGGCTCCCCGCACCTTTACAAAGGTGATGGTAGTGGTCGCGGCGTCCTTGCGCAAGGAAGGCATTCTAGTCCACCCGTATCTCGACGACTGGTTGATTCGGGCGAAGTCCAGCCCAGAGTGTGTGCAGGTCACGAACAGGGTGGTGGCTCTGTTGCGATCTCTCGGCTGGGTGGTGAACGAACCACCCAGCAAGAGCTGTTTGTGCCCGACTCAGGAACTCGAATACCTGGGAGTACGCTTCGACACGGCGCGGGGCTTAGTAATTTTGCCAGAGCGCCGTGTCCTAGCATTGCAGAGCCTCGTCCGTCTCTTCCGGGGGATGCCCGCTCCATCCGCGTGGTGGTACCTTCGGCTACTCGGCACGATGGCGGCGACCCTGGAGGTGGTGCCCTGGGCCCGCTTCAATATGCGTCCGCTCCAGAGTGCTCTTCTGCGTCGTTGGTCCAACCAGTTCGACTCGTTGAACATGAGACTACCTTGTCCGAAACAGGTTCGCCGTTCGCTCCGGTGGTGGCTTTCCTCCAAGAACCTGACGCGGGGGATTCCCTTGGAGCCTCCCCTTTGGGTTCCGTTCACAACGGATGCCAGCCTTTCCGGCTGGGGTGCACACTGCGAAACCCGCTTCACGCAGGGGAACTGGTCTCCCCTGGAAGCCTCTTGGTCGATCAACCGGCTCGAGTTGCGGGCGGTGCGGCTAGCCCTCTTCGCCCTCGAAGCCCTGGTCCTCGGTCGGCCAGTGCGGATTCTCTCGGACAATGCGACCACGGTAGCTTACATCAATCGCCAAGGGGGCACCGGCAGTGTAGCCCTGGAATCGGAGGCGATGGCTTTGTTCAATTGGGTGCAGACTCGTCTTCCGGCGATCTCAGCAGCCCATATCGCGGGCGCAGACAACGTTCAAGCAGATTTTCTCAGCAGAGTGCGGGTGGACCCCGGAGAGTGGGAGCTCAACCCGCAGGTTTACGCGCAAATAGTTCATCGGTGGGGTCCGCCCATCATGGATCTCATGGCGACGTTCCAGTCGGCCAAGACGGGGCGCTTCTTCAGCAGGCGACGAGAGCGCATGTCCAAGGGGATCGATGCCCTCATTCAGCCGTGGCCAACGGCCGGTCTTCTTTATGTATTTCCTCCATGGGCTCTGATCGGCCGAGTCGTTCAACGCATCGAGGCCCACAGGGGTCGGGTGTTGTTGGTGGCCCCGGATTGGCCCAGGAGACCCTGGTATGCCGACCTGGTCAGGCTCCGCGACGGCGTTCCTTGGCTTCTGCCCGCGTTGCCGGATCTTCTTCTTCAGGGGCCCTTGCGGATGCCCCAAGTGGGTCGATTCTCGCTTACGGTTTGGCCATTGAGAGGGCTCGGGTAAGAAAGAGGGGTTACTCTACTGCGGTGATTGCTACTCTCCTGCGGGCACGAAAAACGTCCACCTCTCTTACTTATGTGCGGGTTTGGAGAATCTTTGAAGACTGGTGCTCCCGGCGAGGGATCCGGGCAGCGACGGTTTCCGTGCCCGTCGTTTTAAGTTTTCTCCAAGATGGTTTTGATAAAGGTCTGGCTGCTAGCTCCCTGAAAGTCCAGTTGGCGGCAATCGCCTGCTATCGCGGCAACGTTTTGGGCCGTCCCCTTGGGTCTCATCCAGACGTCCGTCGTTTTCTTACGGCGGTTTTTCATTTGCGGCCTTCCCGCAGGATCTTTGTACCTCCATGGGACTTGAATCTCGTGCTGAGGGCCCTGGTTCGCGAACCTTTTGAGCCCCTGCGTAGGGCGTCTCTGAAAGACCTCACGCTGAAGACGGTTTTTCTCGTGGCCATCTGCTCGGCGCGGCGTATTTCTGATCTCCAAGCGCTGTCTTGCAGGGAGCCCTTTTTGTCCTTTTCCCAAGATCGGGTGGTTCTTCGTCCGGTTCCTTCCTTTTTGCCTAAAGTGGTTTCTCCTTTTCATGTGAATCAGGCAGTGTTTCTCCCGGTACTACCTTCTGGCTCCGCCAAGGCTGCGGACAAGGGGCTTCACTGTCTAGATGTTGGTCGCGTGCTTCGTCGCTACTTGAAGGTTACCGAATCTTTTCGTAAGACCGACCACTTGTTCGTGCTCTTCGGAGGTGCACGGAAGGGGGAGGCGGCGGCTAAAGCCTCCATTGCCCGATGGCTCAAAGACGCGATCGCCTCCGCGTATCTGTTGCAGCAGCGGCCGGTTCCAGAGGGGATCCGAGCTCACTCCACAAGGGCTCAAGCGACCTCTTGGGCGGAGTATAGCCTGGTTCCGCCAGCGGACATCTGTAAGGCGGCTACTTGGTCGTCGTTACATGCTTTCAGTAAACACTATCGCTTGGATGTGTCAGCCGCTCGGGATTCCTGTTTTGGTTCGGCGGTTCTGCGCGCCGGATGGCAAGGTCCCGCCCGGTGTTGACTGCTCTGTTACATCCCGATTGTGGAGGACTAAACTGGAGGACCGATCAGGAAATGAAAATTACACTAACCTGGTAATTGTAGTTCCTGGAGGGTCCAGTTTAGTCCTCCTTCCCTCCCGAGTATCAGCTGGTTTAGTGCGGCGCGCTTTCCGAATGGGTTGGCCCTGAGACAGTTTCCTCTTTTTCGTTTGGTCCTTTTTTGCGGCCGCGCTCTTTGTCAGTGCTATTCCTTCTATCGGATTTTCAGTCAGCTATCTTGGAATTTTGACTGTGGGCTGTCTTTTTGCCACTGGAGCGTCGCTAGAGACGCGGTGCAGTGTTCTGGCTTCCTCGTTTGGGGAGGGGGCTGATAGCTTATTGGGGGGAACGAGTTTCTTCTTTAGTATGCATTTTTTTCTCTTACTCTAATGTGTTGCTTCGTTAAGTTTGCTTTGTTACTAGTACACTGGGGGCTTCTGGGAGCTCCGTCTGCATATATACTACGGAAGATTTGATTGGTCCAGTCTCCAGGCTGCAGGAGGAGGTGCACTACCCGATTGTAGAGGACTAAACTGGACCCTCCAGGAACTACAATTACCAGGTTAGTGTAATTTTCATTTAAGTGCACAGTTCAACAAAACTTCAGTAAGACAGTTTTGAATTCACATTCTCAGCTGCTGCAGATTAGGATACCAGCCATGTGCTGCCTCTTAGTTTAAAATCATTAGCCTTCTTAACCAGGCTTTAGCAGTGGAAAAACTGGCTGCTTTTAAACACGAGGTTTATATCTTCTTGTCTGTCCTTATCCTAGGCCAGTGATGGCTAACCTTTTTGAGCCCGAGTGCCCAAACTGCCGCACAAAACCAAAGAATTTCCTCAAAGTGCCAGCACGTCAATTAAAGCCCCATTTGCATAAGGTGCTTCATTTGCATAAATATTTGCATAATGTTACCATACACTAACTTTTAGTAAACATGCCTCTTAATGAGTATATGGATAAAGAAAGACTAAAAGGTTTCTACATTACTATAATCCAGTACCAACCGCCAGGCACATTAGGAACTACTACAAACGCTGCCCATTTAGAACCCATAGCAAACCCGCCGTATCCTAACAGCACTACCAGGACTCACAAAGCACCATACTCTACCTATCAAAAGGCAACACTGCAAATATTAAACCAATACATCTCAGAGAACAACAATACATGACCTACTGGGGAAAGAACAAGTGGCAATGTCAAATAGGAATTATATAAACAGAATACCTCAGCTCAGTTACACATGCAGAACAGACCATCACCAAACAAGGAATCACAATTTAGAAACAGGAAGACAATAATTAAACTGGGAACCCCAAAAGCCAAACTTGGAATATACAACAACACTGTAGAAATAAAACTATATATTAATTTCCTCTTGTACTAAACAAAGCGCAAAAATTAATGATGCACATTTCCCAGAGCTGACATATTCCAGTTAATAAATTCAAAATAAAGAGATATTTTTCTACCTTTTGTGCATTTTTTTTCAGTTGCAATTGTTCCAGCCACTTTCTTCTGGTTTCTTCGTGTCTTCTGCTAACTCTCCATCTGCTGTCCATTTGTCCTTTCTTCTGTCTTCTTGTTTTTTTTTTCCATTCTCTCTCTACATCTGCTTTAACATACTAATCTTTCTCCTTTGGCTCTTTCCTCATTCCTATTTCATCTACTCAAAATTTACCCCTCCATCCTCAATCCCCACTTACTCTCCCAATACCCGGCCAATTGTAGATTTTTTATCCCTCCCACACAAAATATTTTTCCCCTCTCCATTTTACTCTCCCAGCCCCATCCCATTCTAATCCTCCCCCAACACCAGCTCCCTTCTAGTTCCAGCCTCACCCAGCATCCATTCCCTTCTAGTCCCTGCATCAGCCCATTTCCAGTCCTAGCAGCCCCCCAACCCAATACCAGTCCTATCCCCCCCTCATCAACCCACTTCCAGTCCTAACCCCCCATCACCCCATTTTCAGTTTAAGCCCCCCCCTATAACCCATTACCAGTCCTAACCCCCCACTTCCAGTCAGCCCCCCATAGCCCATTGCCAGTCCTAACCCCCCCATCAGCCCACAGTCCATTACCAGTCCTAACCCCATCAGCCCACCTCAAGTCCTAACCCCTCCCCATCAGCCCATTTCTTGTCCCAGCCCCCCATAGCCCATTATCAGTCCTAAACCCCCCCATAGCCCATTACCAGTCCTAACCCCATCAGACCACCTCCAGTGTTAACCCCCCATCAGCCATTTTCCAGTCCTAACCCCACCCAACAGCCCACCTCAAGTCCTAACCCCTCCCCATCAGCCCATTAGCAGTCCTAACCCCCCCCTAGCCCATTAGCAGTCCTAACCCCCCCTCTCTAGCCCATTAGCAGTCCTAACCCCCCCCATAGCCCATTACCAGTCCTAACCCCCATCACCCCATTTCCAGACAGCCCCCATCAGCCCACAGCCCATTAGCAGTCCTAACCCCCCCTAGCCCATTAGCAGTCCTAACCCCCCCTCCTAGCCCATTAGCAGTCCTAACCCCCCCTAGCCCATTAGCAGTACTAACCCCCCCTCCTAGCCCATTAGCAGTCCTAACCCCCCCCCCTCCTAGCCCATTAGCAGTCCTAACCCCCCCCAGCCCATTACCAGTCCTCAACCCCCCCCCCACGCCCATTTGCAGTCCTAACCCCCCCCTAGCCCATTAGCAGTCCTAACCCCCCCCTAGCCCATTAGCAGTCCTAACCCCCCCCTCTCTAGCCCATTAGCAGTCCTAACCCCCCCCATAGCCCATTACCAGTCCTAACCCCCCATCACCCCATTTCCAGACAGCCCCCATCAGCCCACAGCCCATTAGCAGTCCTAACCCCCCCCCCTTCCTAGCCCATTAGCAGTCCTAACCCCCCCAAGCCCATTAGCAGTCCAAACCCCCCAGCCCATTAGCAGTCCTAACCCCCCATCACCCCATTTCCAGACAGCCCCCAGCCCATTAGCAGTCCTAACCCCCCCCCTAGCCCATTAGCAGTCCTAACCCCCCCCCCAACCCCATTAGCTGTCCACCCCCCCCCCCCCCACCCCATTACCATTCCTAACCCCCCCCCCCCCCGGCAAATTTAAAAACAGAAAAAGCGGGCTCTGGCTGCTGCCGCGGACGCGGCAGCATGCAGTGTCCCGCGGGGCCCCCTCCGCCCGCTAAGCCCCTCTGCAAGGGCTTTCAGATTCGCGAGGGAGACAGCGTCTCCCTCGCGTCTCTTGTTAAGCCCGCAGGGGCTAATGGGAAATTTCCCATCAGTCCCTCGCGTCTAAAGGGGCTGATGGGAAATTTCCCATTAACCCCTACGGGCTTAACAGAGACGCGAGGGAGACGCTGTCTCCCTCGCGAATCTGAAAGCCCTTGCAGAGGGGCTTAGCGGGCGGAGGGGGCCCCGCGGGACACTGCATGCTGCCGCGTCCGCGGCAGCAGCCAGAGCCCGCTTTTTCTGTTTTTGCGGACCTTCACGCGTGCCAGCTGCAAGGCCTTCGCGTGCCACAGCTGGCACGCGTGCCATAGGTTCGCCATCGCTGTCCTAGGCATTCATTGATACCAGCACATATGTTATCTTCTTAACCTGTATCATACAGCCTTCCATAAAAACATTAAACATTACTCACACAAAGTCCACACTCCATTGACTCTGCTGAAGACACTGGACTGTCTGAATAAAGCTCCACTTCCATTTCTTCCGGTGAACTATAAAGCTCAGGGCTTGGGGCAACTTCTGGCACACTCTGCTGCACTTCTTTTAAAAGTTTAAAAAGCTTTCCCCATTTTAGCTTCTGGCTCCCCCTTTTAACTGGGTCAGAACCTCTTGCCCTTCTCTCCCTTAACAACTCCACCTCAGGGAATATATGAGTTGTTTGGCTGGCAGAAACCCTCCTTTTATCAGACTTTCTGTACTGTCTGTTCAAAGGCCCAGGACTTGAGCTGCCACATTCAGAATCAGACGTATAGTCCTGACTTCTTCCCCAGCTCCTTTCTTGCCCACAACCTTGACACTTGCCTTGGGAGTTGTGGCTGGTCCCTTTTGAACCACCAGGTCTCACAGCCTTGTAATGCTGCCTCTTCCCCTGGTCTCTCTGCCTCTCCTCCTGGCTTCTGGCCTGCAGTCTTTCCTGCCCTCTGGCAGTCTCTCTCTGCAGTCCTTCCTGTGTCTGAGCACGTCCTGCTTGCTCTGCTGATTCTTCTGCCGGTTCTGCTGATTCTCCTGAATCTGCCTGTTCTGTCTCACTTCCTGTGTGACGCAGCTTAAATGTTCTATGGCTTGTTTCCTTCCCTGGCCCCACCCTCTCTCTGCCTGCAACTGTCCTAGAGGCTGGGTGTGGCTTCAGGCTAGCTCTGCTAGTGTGTGCTTTAGTTTCTCTTTCTACCTGGGAGCTATGCTTTGGTGAGCCCATCCCCCGTTTATGAAAAAAAAACTCTTTTTTTTTCAGTTTTAAAGGGCTCTGCTGCATGTGCATCACCACAATATACAACCTCTAAAATGCCTATATACAAATGCTAAAAATAAAAAAAAATAAGATGAGAGCTACAATATATAGCACTAAATGAAAGGTTAGATATGATTGGCATCTCGGGGTCCTGGTGGAAGGAGGACAATCAACGGGACACTGTGATACCTGTGTATAAACTAAATCGCAATGATAAGAGCGCAATCCCTCCACCAATTTGATTTACACTATGTTAAGGAGGGCATAGATGATGAAATGCTAAGAAAAATCAGGAAAGCTAACAAAACTTCCAACAGAATAATAATGGGTGATTTCAATTACCCCCGTATTGACTGTGTCAGTGTTATGGCAGGACATGCTCAATGGATAAAGTTTCTAGATGAAATAAATAACTACTTCTTGGAGCAGCTGGTTCATGAACAGACACGGGGGGGGATTTATTTTGGACCTAGTCCTTAGTGGAACACAGGATCTGGATAAGGATGATGGAGCCAATTGGCAATAGTGATCATAACATGATTGTATCTGATTTAATAAATGGAAGATGGACAGTAAGGAAATCCACAGTACTACCTTTTAACTTTCAAAAGGGAGACTATGATAAAATGAGGAAAATAGTTAAGAAAAAAACTAAGAGGAGCAGCTGCAAAGGTTAAAGATTTAACAAGCATGGGCATTGTTTAAAAATACTATCTGGAAGCCCAGACCAGATGTATTCCACACTTTATGAAAAGAGAAAAGAAGCCAAAAAATTTCCAGCGTGGTTTAAAGGCAAGGTCAGAGAGGCCAAAAAGCATCTTTCATGAAATGGAAAAAGGAGTCAAATGACAAAAACAGGAAACATCATAAGCACTGGCAAGTTAGACACAAGGCATTGATAAGGCAGGCAAAGAGATAAAAGAAGCTTGCCATGGGGAAAAAACTGCATAATAAAAACTTTATTATTAAGTACATTCATAGCAAAAATAAAATGTGAGAGAGTGAGTTGAACCACTGGTTGATAGAGGGGTAAAGGGGCACTAAGGGAGGACAAGGCCATAGTGGAGAGTTTGAATGAATTCTTTGCTTTATTCTTTACTAAAGAAGATGTAGGGAAGTTATCTATGCCTGAAATGGTATTTAAAGGTGATATATCAGAAGAATTGAAAGAAATATTGATAAACCTGGAGATGTATTACAACTATTTGATAAACTGAAGAGTAGTAAATCTCCTAGACTGGACGGTATACATCCAAGGATGTTGAAAGAACTGAAAGATGAGATTGCAGATCTGCTATTAGTAATCTATGAACTATCATTAAAATCATCTGTAGTATCTGAAGATTGGAGAATGGCCAATGTAATACCAGTTTTTAAAAAGGGTCCCAGGGAGTGATCTGGGAAACTACAGATTGGTGAGCCTGACAAATGTACCGGGCAAAATGGTAGAAACCGTTATAAAGAATAAAATTACAGAACATGTAGATAGTGTGGTAAGGAGAGTGCAGTCCAGCATGAAGAAATAAAGGGAAAAATAACTTTTTCTTCTTTGCGGGGGATGGGTGCACCAGAACACATACACCCTAGTAAAAGCAGTGAGAGAAACCACGAGGGTAGAGCTTAGGCTAAGGCCACACCCAGACTCCATGGCAACCCTAGATAAGAGTAGGAGGTACATGGGGGTGGAGTCAGAAGGGGAGGTGCCCTGCTCCACGTTTAAGTTTGAGCAAACAAACAGAGAGACGGAAGGAGAAACAGGAACAGGAACAAGGACAAGTGCAAGGAGAGCAAGAGCAGCCAGGACTGCAGCCAAGAGAGCTACAGAGAAGGTTCCAGGGAGAGGACCAAGTATACTGGCAAGAGAGAGAGAGAGAGAAGGCTGGCGTTGGAAAAGCTAAGGCAAGAGAGCCTAGACTCCTCGGGTGAAGGGTGTGTCTTCAGGCAGAAGAAGCCCCAGGAAAGGGAGAGGAAATCTTACCCTGATTCCCTGACTGGCTCTGAGGCAGAGATAGTTACAGCAAACAGAAGCCCCAGATATGGAAGTCCTGCAGTAAAACTCCAAGGTAGGAGAAAGAAAGCAGTGAAGCCTAAGGCTTATATCTCTTGCTCTGATTCTGAAGAGGGATTTGTACCTGGGAAAACCCGGATTAGAAAGAAGGGGTTTTCAAGAAAAGTTGAACAGGAGAAGCCTGTTGAAGTTCTGCCAAGAGAAGGAGGGGCAATGCAGTGGAATAGGCTATTTGAGTTTTTAAATGACTTAAAGGAAAAAGTGCCTGAACGTTTCCAGCGTTCCAGCTCAGAAGAGAGTATGGAGGTGGATGGTAGAGGAACTGACATGGGTTCTTCTTGTTCTGAGATGGACTGTGCTGTTTGTATTGATGCTAATTAATGGAAGCCAAATAGCAGAAAGAAATTAAGAAAGCTGTTACAACTTTGTTATAGCTGAAAGCCTGAAGTAAAAGAGAGAATGAGTTTTATATTGAAGCACTAAGGTTCTTTCCTAAAGAAGTGGCTAGTGCAACCAAGGCGGGGCTAGACAGCAGAGAACTGTTTAACTCAAAACAGCAAAGAAGGAGCTAGCAGCCCTACTGGCTTTGATTGTAAGTTGTAAATACATGTGCCTTTATTATTGCTGAAGTAAAAAGCATCTTAAAGGGAAAGAAAAGGAGAGCCATTGTAAATAATTCCACGGAAACACTGTTTTGACATTTGCTTTAATTGGAGAAGATTATCCTTTGTTTCTTTGTCCTGAGTGTAAAGTTGCTTTGAAGATTGTTACCATCTTACCTAAAGGAAGCTAATAAAAATTCCTGTGCGCTTTGAAACATCCACTTGGTTCATTTCTGACTACACAACTACAACCCTTTGGAAAAGGAATACAAGATGGTCTCCCGTCCCTACTAGGCAACCGCCTGGTAGGGGTGTGGTCGCCACAATAGTCATGGTTTAGTGGGAGAAAGCCAACGTGGATTTAGCCAAGCAAAGTCTTGTCTTACTCAGCTGTTAGATTTTATTTTTGAAGGTGTGAATAAACAAGTAGACGGAGGTGATCTGGTTGATATTGTGTACCTGGATTTTCAGAAAGTCTTGACAAGGTCCCTCAAGAGAGAAACTTGGCCAAATTCAAAAGTCATGGCCTTGGCAGTGTACTGCTGTGGATCAGAAACTGGTTAAAAGATAGAAAACAGAGAGTAGGGCTAAATGGCCAATTTTCTCAGTGGAGAAAGGTGTATAGTGGAGTACCCCAGAGATCTGTGCTGGGCCTGCTGCTTTTTAACATATTCATAAATGACCTGGAAATGGGAATAACAAGTGAGGTGATCAAATTTGCAGATGACACAAAATGATTCAAAGTTGCAAGAGTATTGTGAAAAATTGCAAGAGGACCTTGTTAATTGGAAGACTGGACATCCAAATGGCAGATGAAATTTAATGTGGACAAGTGCAAAGTTATGCACCTAGGAAAGAACAACCCAAACTATGGTTGCACAATGCAGGGTTCCACATTAGAAACCACCACCCAGCAAAAAGATTTAGATGTCATTGTGGATAATATGTTGAAACCCTCCACCCAGTGTGCAGCGGTAGTCAAAGAACAATTAGAATGCTAGGAATCATGAGGAAAGGAATGGAGAATAAAATCAAGGATATTATAATGCCTCTGTATTATCCCATGGTAAGACAGTATATTGAATATTGTGCGCAATTCTGGTCACCATATCTTAAAAAGGATATTGCAGAATTATAAAAGGTACAGAGAAGAGCCCCTCACTTGGTTTGCAGCTTGTCGTGCTGTGAGGGCTTTTGTGTATCAGTGATGCTGAGGGCTAAGCTATCAGTAGCTTAACTACTAGCAGAGTCTCCCAAGATGGACAGGTCTCAGCTGAGGTGCCAGACCAAGACAAACCACCCATCTAGGCAGCAGCAGAATGGGTCTGTGTTGGCAGCAGATAATCACATTTCTGTGACAACTGCAACAACACTAAACTTAAACTGTATGGAAGGAAGGCCTGGCAATCTACTTCCGTATCTTGCCACGAAAACTCAATGGATAGTCACAACAAAACATATTGCACTATAATGCTGGAAGATGAAACACCCAGGTCAGAAGGCACTCAACTGGCTACTGGGGAGGAGCTGAAGACTTTTCGGAGTAAAGCCAGCATTTATGATGTGGTTGGATCAAAGCCCTCTGGACATCTGACTGCTGATGTAGCTGTGCATGAAGTGAGAGTCAGAAACTGCCAAGATGTCTTATATATTGAGACATGGAATGTACAAAGCAAGAGCCAAGGGAAGTTGGAGGTGGTCAAGAATGAAATGGAACGTATACAACTTGATCTGTTGGATGTCAGCGAACTGAAATGGACTGGCATCGGGCACTTTGCATCTGATGATCACATGGTCTACTATGCTGGAAATGAAAGACAAAGAAGAAATGGTGGTGTATTTATAATTAAGAAAAAACTTGCAAGAACTGTAATGAAATACAATGCAGTCAGTGAACGCCTAATTTCTATTAATCTACAAGGCATGCCTATCAACACAACTATAATGCAAGTATATGCCCCAACAACACCTGCAGAAGAGGATGAAATTGATGAGTTCTATGAACAAGTAAAGCTGAAATTGACAGAACATGCAAACAGGATATCCTGATAGTCATGGGTGACCAGAACGCAAAAGATGGCAACAAAGAAGAAGGTAGAATGGTTGGAAAATATGGACTTGGCAACAGAAATGAAGCTGGAGAAAGACTGATATAATTCTGCAAGACCAGTGATCTATTCATCTCAAAAACCTTCTTCCAGCAACACAAGTCGTTAGTGGGATGGGAACAGCTGGGGGATGTAGAAAAACAGTGGGAAAAACTGAAAGGGGGTATTTTAAGGGCAACCAACCTTTTTGTTAAAATGGTAAATAAAGGCAAAAGGAAAAGGAGACCGCTATGGTTTTCGAAGGAAGTAGCTGAAAAAGTGAAGAAAAAGAGGGAAGCCTTGTGACGCAGCGCTAGGCGCGGAGGCCATGGAGACCGACACTGACCCCCTGGTAGAGTCCAGTATTGCAGGGAAAAGAAGAAATTCCCACTCTCAGCATAGCCTACAGGCAGCCAATCAGCTCACCTCAGAGGAGGAGAGAAGCAGAGCTATGGATTGGGCACGCCCTAGGAGGAGGCGGGCATCCCAGAGTAAGGGATCCTTCTTAAACAGAGAGAGGGAACACTCAGTAGAGAGGAGCAGAAGGACTAGAACGAATGGAGGAACAGGACCAAGCCAGAGGCTGTCAAGAAGGAATGAAGGAATAAGCTCTGCTAGTGGATTGAGAAGAGAGTTGGCTTTAAATCCACAAGAAAGAAAGCCAAAGGTATTGGGAAGGCAGGAAGTTACATTGTCTGCAGAACCCTTTGACCTGATTACAGAAGCTGTGCCCAGCTGCAACAGAAGGGAAGCTAATCCAACACAAGGAAAAGAGCCCACGTTTTGGAGAAGCAGTTTTTATCCCGGGGGAGAAAAGCATGCTGGCCAGATAATTCCTGAGCAGTCTCATTTGAAGGTACCTGCTATTTTTAATCCTTCTGATAAATGTTATATTCAGACTCCTGTTTGTAGAGGACAGGATAGTTTTAGGGAGTATGAAGGAAGATTGTTTTACCCTGAAAACTCTCTATACAAGCCAGGTTTTACTCAGTCAGTAATACCTGTTCCTAACAAACAAGCTGAGGAAAGAAATGCAGCACAACTGTTTACAAAAGGATTAGGATATCCTGATATAAAAGATCCTACCTTTGAAGCCTTCCTGAGAAGTAGAGCTGCTGAGAACGAAAGGGAAATTCCATCATTCATTAACAGAGAGAAGTGGGGGAAGGGAATTTCCACCTCGAGCACAGACTGTCTGAATAGGGAAAGCCGTGTTTGCCCATAAGAGGCAGGTAATCACCTGTTTAAACAAGCAGGAGCTTTACCCTTGACTCCTGTTAGGGGACAGGCAGAACAACTCTTAACAGACCTTAGACAATTCCTGAATGAAAGAATTATTTCACAACAAGCTATTCTTCCAGCAGTAAATAATCCTGAAGAAAAGATTATTCCCCAAGCTCAAGTTCCCATGTTGGACGTCAGTCAGCCGATGGATTGCTCTGTAGGATTAATAGAGAGAACCAATGAGACAGAAGCTTGAATGATTATACCTGACTTTTATTCTGGTTATGCTAGTCCAGAATCGCTGAGAAAAGGTACCTGGAAAAAGTAGTGTTTGAAACAATTTGAAAGGAAAGCCTATTTTGCATTGAATGTATGCTGGACTGTGACCTAATTGCTAAAAGAAACAATTATACTTCTTACCTGAGCACCTGTATATATATTGCACGGAGCGAACACATGAAGCAATGTGTTTCTCCATATGAGAAGTTTGAAGCACAATACTGAAAGCCTCTGTTTGCATAATTCCTGATTTACTAACCTTTTCTGTTCCTGTCTCCCTCACGGAGCGGGGAAATAAAAATCCTTGAAAACAAATAATTTCTTGTCACCGCATATTCATTGGCCCCCACAACTACACATGGCTTATCCCTCCTTAACCCACAAGGTTGGGGAGTGGGTGAAGGTTTGACAGCCTTCATGAAATACAAGAGATCACAGAGAGAGGAAGACAGGCATCTGTATTTGGAAAAACTTAGAGAAGCTAGCAAAGTAGTCAAGAAGGCAAAGATTCAAAAGGAGGAGGAAATAGCCAATGCAATAAAATGGGGGGGATAAGACATTTTTCAGATATATTAGTGAGAAGAGGAAGGGCAAAAGTGGTATTGTCA
The DNA here is from genome assembly GCA_033557465.1 of Ichthyophis bannanicus. Classification (NCBI taxonomy): domain Eukaryota; kingdom Metazoa; phylum Chordata; class Amphibia; order Gymnophiona; family Ichthyophiidae; genus Ichthyophis; species Ichthyophis bannanicus. The sequence goes on along the minus strand of CM066031.1, from coordinate 1,577,250,799 downwards.
GACTCAAGGGTGCAGGTGGGGAATATGTAGAAGCTGATAAGGATAAAGCAGAATTGCTTAACAAATATTTTTGTTCTGTGTTCACAGATGAAGAACCAGGAGCAGGACACCCACAAATAGGAACAGAAGCGAGGGACATCTTGAACAATTTTCAGAAGACTGTGTTCGTGAGAAACTAGCTCAACTTAAAGTAGACAAAGCGATGGGACCGGATGGGATACACCCTAGAATACTGAGGGACGTTCTAGCAACTCCACTGACTGACCTTTTCAATGCCTCGTTGGAGTCGGGAGTGGTGCCAAAGGACTGGAGAGAGGCTCATGTGGTGCCTTTACACAAAAGCGGAAGTAAGGATGTGGTTGAAAACTACAGGCCGGTTAGTTTAACTTCGGTGGTGAGTAAATTATTGGAAACGCTGCTGAAAAAGAAAATAGTGAGGTTTCTGGAGTCCAGCGGATTACAGGATCCGAGGCAGCATGGATTCACCAGAGGCAGATCTTGTCAGACAAATCTGATTGATTTCTTTGACTGGGTGACCAGGGAGTTGGACCGAGGGAGAGCTCTAGATGTGGTGTATTTAGATTTCAGTAAAGCCTTTGACACTGTTCCTTACAGGCGACTTATAAACAAACTAAGCACCCTAGGGATAGACCATAAAGTTACTGCTTGGGTTAGAAATTGGTTGGGTGGGAGGCGACAAAGAGTACAAGTAAATGGAGCTCACTCTGAGGAGAAGGATGTTTATTTATTTATTTTATTTATTTAACAGTATTTCTAAACCGCCTTATCTTAATAATCAAGGTGGTATCACAGCAAACAATCAGGTAAAGTGTGTGTGTTATACATGCAGTGAGGGTGAAATTTAGTTGAGTGTGTGTTGTATTGTGTGCTAGATTGGTTTGAGCTATATACAAGGTGGTCTATATACAGTGGTGCTGAAAACATTTTCCTTACATCCATTGTTTAGGCGGTATCATGTACTGTTATACATTCTCTGAGGTTATGTGATATGTCCATAGTGTTCTATGAACAGCATAGTTTTAAGCTGTTTTCTAAAGTCTTTGAGGTCTGTAGTTGCCCTCAAATCGTCCGGTAGTTTGTTCCATATTGTTGGAGCAGCCATGGAGAGTGCTCTGTCTGTTGTGTCCTTGCGTGTGTGTTTGTATTCACTTGGGGTGCTGACTCAGTTGTGTGTTTGCTTTCTTCTAGGACGTGTGCTGGTGTCTGGTTGTATGAGGGTGTGCAGGCTGTTGGCTGATGTGTGCTGTTTTATCTTAAATAGGTTTATGATAGTTTTGTATCTGATGCGTGCACCGATTGGGAGCCAGTGTAAGTCCTTTAAGATAGGTGTGATGTGCTCTTGTCTTGCAGTTCCGGATATTATTCGTGCTGCAGTGTTTTGTGCCAGTTGGAGTGGTTTGAGGGCTTGTTTCGGTAGTCCAAGGTATATCGGATTGCAGAAGTCCAGTAGTGGGGTTATCAGTGCTTGACAGACTGTACGGAAGTGATCTGGGGCGAGGAGTGGTTTCCGTCTCCTGATTATTCGCATCTTGTAGTAGGCTTTTTGGATTGTTTTGTCTATGTGTGGTTTGAGGTTGAGTTTATTGTCCAGAGTAACTCCGAGGTATCTTACTTCTGATCTTATTTGTATAGTGGTGCTTTGTATCTTTATATTTGTTGGGTGTATGAAGCTTTGGTTCCGAGTGATGATTAAAGCTTCGGTCTTGTTGTAGTTTATTGCGAGGTTGTTGTTTTGACACCAACTCGTCATTTGGGTAAGGCAGTCTGTTATTTTAGAGAAGTCCGGGTTGTCGATATCTATCGGGGTGTATATCATGATGTCGTCTGCATATACTGTGTATTGAATGTTGCTCTCTTTCATGATGTTGCATATTGGTTGGATGTAGATGTTAAATAGGAGTGCTGAGAGTGCGGATCCTTGAGGTACTCCTTGTTGGACATTTATGGGTCGGGAGGTGTTGTGTCCCACCTTGACCTGTAGCTGTCTTTCGGTTAGGTACGATTGGAACCATTTCAGTGTGATACTGTGTATACCAGTGTTCTTTAGTCTTTCCAGGAGCGTGTTGTGGTCTACTGTGTCGAAGGCTGAGGAGATGTCGATGAAGATCATTATGATTCCATTCCTGGTGTTGTCAAAGAGGTAGATCAGTAGCGCTTCGACTCCATGGTTGGGACGAAATCCGTGTTGGTTGTCAAGTGTTTCGTGTTTGTCGATGTGTTCCTGAAGCTGTAGTTGAACCGTTTTTTCGATGATTTTTGCTAGGAAGGGTATGCTGGAGATTGGTCGGTATGCTGCTGGATCTTTTTTGTCGAGAGTTGTTTTCTTTGGGATTGGTCTTACTGTGGCAAGCTTTAGTTGCTTTGGCATGAGTCCTTGAGTGAGTGAGTTGTGTACCATTTTATGTATGGTAGGGATGAAGCTTGATTTGGTGGCTTTGACCCATGACACTGGGCACGGGTCTGTAGGAGCAGTGCTTGTGTTGATTGTAGAGATGATGTGGGATATCTGTTCTGTTGAGGGTGTGTAGAATGTGCCCCAGGTTTTGGAGTGAACGTCCGTCCTGGTGGTCCCACTAGGTGGTGTTCGTTCTGTGGAGTGAAATTTGTCTTTGATGTGGTTGGCAAATTCCTGTGGATCAACTTGTACTTCCCCTTCTGTTGTTTGCTCTTTTGTGAGGATCTTTACTATTTCGAAAAGCTCTCTGGGTTTGTTGATGGAGGAATTTATCATGTTTGTGTTGAATTCCATCTTTGATTGGTTGATGTGTGTATTGTATTGTTTTTGCTTTGTTAGGTAAAGATGCTGGTCGGCAGTTGTTTTGTTTTTTCTCCATCTCCGTTCAATCTTCCTGAGCTCTCTCTTTTCCTGACGTATTTTTGCTGAGTACCATGGTTTGTTTTGTCTCTTGTTGTGGTGTGGATTCTTGGTCCCGCTACCAGATGGTTTGGCGGCGTTAGCTAAAATGCTGTTCCAGCTGGAAATTTGTTCCTCCAGGTCGTCTGTAGTAATGTTCAAGTGTTGTATTGTGTCCTGTATGAATTCGTCCCTGTCGAAATGCTTGAATCGTCTTTGTGTGTGTGAGATGTTTGCTCTTTCGTTTGTCTGGTCCTCTGGTGATCGCAGCTTTGTTTCGATTAGGTAATGGTCAGACCATGGCACTGGGGTAATGGTGGGTTGGGAAATTAGGTCTCTTGATGTTAGGTAATTGGATGCGAAGATGAGGTCTGGGGATGATCCATGTTTATGCGTTGGTGCATTGATTATCTGTGTGAATTGAAGTGAGGTCATTGCTTGAAGGAAGGCCTCTGCGTCTTTGGCATTGGTGGACTTGAGGTTGAAGTCACCAATCAGTAGTGCTGGTTTGTTGTTTGATGTTATGGCACAGGCTTCTTCGAGTGTGAAGGCTAGTTCGTCGGGTGGAGCTCTGGGTGCTCTGTAGGTTAGGCAGATTGCAATGTTCTTGTTCTTGATGCTAATTGTGTTACATTGCTGTGTATCGGTGAGGTTCTGTGTCTTGAACTTTAGTTTTGTTTTCGCTATTATCAGGACTCCTCCTCCACGCTTGTGGGTTCGTGGGCAGTTGTACGCTGAGTAGTTGTCCGGTACTAGTTGGTTGAGTAGTACATTGTCGGTAGGGTTGAGCCATGTCTCTGTGATGCATATTATGTCGGGCTGTCGCTCTTCTATGTGGTCTACAAGAGTGTATATCTTGTTGCAGACGGATCTGGCGTTTATGAGCTCAATCGTTGTTGTCTTTGTTGCGGGGGTTGCTCTTACATGTGCTTCCTTTGTGTAGGTGTGGGAGTTTGATTTGTGTCTGTTTGTCCGCTTTGTCTGGAAAGTTCTGAGTGTCTCTTTGTGTGTGTGCTGTGGTTCTAAATATGGCAATGCAGTTGTTGTGTGCCATGTTGTGTTTGCTTGTGGGTAGAGGAGGTGTGTGGTTGGTGGGAGGAGTTGTGTGACGAGTAGGTAGAGTGGGATGAAGTATGTGGCGTGCATGTTGGTTTTTTGTGAAGTTCTGTTAGGGTGATGCCTGTTTTCTTAAATCTTCGTCTGTTGTCTGATTGGGGAGAGGTGAACTTGGTGCGGAAACCTGTCCCGTGGAGGGAGCCTGTCCTGTGGAGGGAGAGCTGGATCTGTGGAGGGCGTCTTGGTGCGGGAGCCTGTCCCGTGGAGGGAGCCTGTCCCGTGGAGGGAGAGCCGGATCTGTGGAGGGCGTCTTGGTGTGGGAGCCTGTCCCGTGGAGGGAGCCTGTCCCGTGGAGGGAGAGCCGGATCTGTGGAGGGCGTCTTGGTGCGGGAGCCTGTCCCGTGGAGGGAGCCTGTCCCGTGGAGGGAGAGCCGGATCTGTGGAGGGCGTCTTGGTGCGGGAGCCTGTCCCAAGGGGGACGGGACGGATCTATTCGGGTGTGTCTCGTGGAGGTGAGAGTTTGGTGGTGGGATATGTGTGATGTTCTGTGAGTATTCTACTTGCGGTTCTGTCGTCCTTCACCTCTGTCTGCTCCTTGTTGGGTTCTGCTGTGATGCTGTCGGCGCTGCTATTTCTTTTGGTTGTTTCCTTCTGCTCGCCTTCGTGCCGCGCCTAAGGGCCACGCCAAAGGGCCCTCTGGCGAGGCCCTCAGGCGCGGGCCCGCCCTGCAGGGACGCCGCTTTTATTCAGTGCCAGCTGCTGCTCTTCGAGCTCCCACTGCCCCGATTGGGCAGGAGCTGAGGCAGGAGGTGGGGTGTCCGGCCAGCGGCGTCTCTGCGAGCAGGGACGCCGCTTTTATTCAGTGCCGGCTGCTGCTCTTCGAGCTCCCACTGCCCCGATTGGGCAGGAGCTGAGGCGGGAGGTGGGGTGTCCGGCCAGCGGCGTCTCTGCGAGCAGGGATGCCGCTTTTATTCAGTGCCGGCTGCTGCTCTTCGAGCTCCCACTGCCCCGATTGGGCAGGAGCTGAGGCGGGAGGTGGGGTGTCTGGCCAGCGGCGTCTCTGCAAGCAGGGACGCCGCTTTTATTCAGTGCCGGCTGCTGCTCTTCGAGCTCCCACTGCCCCGATTGGGCAGGAGCTGAGGGGGGAGGTGGGGTGTCCGGCCGGTGTGTGTTACCAGAGGTATGCCCCAGGGATCTGTCCTTGGTCCGATTCTTTTTAACATCTTTGTTAGTGATATAGCGGAAGGGCTGTCGGGTAAGGTTTGCCTCTTTGCAGATGATACCAAAATATGCAATAGAGTAGACACCCAGGAAGGTGTAGATAACATGAGGAGGGATCTAGCTAAGCTTGAAGAATGGTCTAGAATTTGGCAGCTGGGATTTAATGTTAAAAATGTAAGGTCATGCATTTGGGCTGTGCTAGTTTTATATTTTGCACAGTATTAGGGAACTGCATCTCTTATTTACCTGATGTTGCACTGCGTGTGGACTCTGGCTTCTTGGGGTTTCAGTTTCAATTTTGTCTACATTATTTTTATTTTTACTTTAGATTATGGTTACTTATTCTGTACTTGGTGAGGGTCGATGTGCATGTGTGATTGAGGTCAGGTGGTCTGTTAACATGGAGTTTGTATATAAAGATCTATACTATACTGTAGTAATTTGACTTGTTCAGCTTTTCAAATAGGTGTATGGATGTTCCAGGGCCCACTGTAGTATTTACAGTGACGCATTTTTTGGATGGGCTCCTTATGTGACTTTTGGAAGTTTGTGCTGATATGGTAGGTTTGCTCTTTGTTGTAGGGTTTTTTATTAGTTCACAATATGCCTGGTACTGGATAATAGTGGTGGTTGTTAGTGAAATGATCAGAATCAGATTTATTATTATTATTTTTTTTTTTTTTTAATATTTAGTTCAGTGGGTGAATGTCCTGGTTCTGCTCTGCACCTATTGTGGATGCAAATATATGTTGAAAAAGAAAAAGCGAGAACCATTACGCAGCTTATAACCAAATTAAAATGAGTTATAATTTAGTTTTATAAACCGTGCTGTTGGTTCTTGCTGTCTTTTAGTTCCTTGGTGTGCAAACAGGACCGTACTTAGCCCTGTGCAAGCAGTGCAGCCGCACAGGGCGCAAAGGCTTGGGGGACGCATTTCGACTGTCTGCTGTTGCCCTGCTGCCACTGGCAGGACAATAGCAGGCAGCTAAAATGCGCCTCCCCCCCCCCCCAAGCCTTTTTGCAGCACTCTAAGCAGGTTTGGTCCCTCCCTCCTCTGACGCGATGTCGGAGCAGGGAGGGACAGATCTGCTTAAAGTGCCGGTGCCTTTCAGAACGGGCGCATGCCCCCCTCCTCCTCCCCATACCTCTGTCCAGCGCTTCCTGCTCTTTCCCTGCTGCCGGTGCCGTCCAGAAAAAAACAGAGTGCGGCAGCAGCAGGGAAAGAGCAGGCAGCGCTGGACGGAGGTATGGAAGGGAGAGGGGGGGCGTGCACCCGAGCTGCAAGTCGCACAGGGCGTGATTGCAGCTCGATACGGCCCTGTGTGCAAACATATTGCATTTCCTCCATATAATCTAATCGGCTTTTTGGTTTGGTTCAGTCTCTGATTGGATTTCTGAAAAAGCCCCGCACCCTCTAAGGTGGAGGGGGGGCGCTATCTCATTCTTCGCCTCAGGCAGCAGATTGCCTTGAGCCGCCCCTGATTAGGAGACATGCAAAGAAGCTAAAACGTAACCTATTTAAGACTAATAACATAATTTTTTTTTATTCAACACGTAATCAAACTCTGCCACAAGGCTCTTCAGGGAGGGGCTAGGGGGCCTAAAATTGGAAATGTGTTGAGTGGGGGGGGGGCAAGGACTGCAAATGAACTGATGGGGAGGGCTAGGACTGGAAATGGGCTTTTGGGGGGAGTAGGATTGGAAATGGACTAAGTGTGGGCGAGCTTGGACTGGAAATGGGCTGATGTGGGGCTGGAATAGGATTGGAAATGGCTGACGGGGGGGTCTAGTATTGGAAATGGCTGATGGGGGGGCTAGAATTGCAAATGGGCTGCTGGGGGGAGCTTGGACTGGAAATGTGCTGATGGGGGCTGGGATAGGACTAGAAATGAACTGATAGGCTGAGTGGGGGGGAGCATGGACTGGAAATGGGCTGAGTGGGGGGGAAGCATGGACTGGAAATGGGCTGAGTGGGGGGGAGCATGGACTGGAAATGGGCTGAGTGGTGGGGGAGCTTGGACTGGAAATGGGCTGATGGTTGCTGGAATATGACTGGAAATGGGCTGATTGGGGGGCTAGGACAGGTTTGAGATAAAAGCCAAGGTGCAGTCCAGACATAGCAAGCTCAAAGTCCTAAACTTCAAAAACACTGACTTCAGTAAAACGGCCAAGTACCTGAAGGAGGAGTTGTCAGGGTGGGAGGGGATAAGGGAAGTGGAATTGCAATGGGCTAAACTAAAGGTGGCAATAAAAGGGGCAACAGATAAATATGTAAGGAAAGTAAATAAAAACAAGAGAAGAAGGAAACCTATTTCGTTCTCCAAAGAAGTGGCTGCTCAAAAAAAGGCAAAAAAACACAGCTTTCACAAAATTCAAAAGCTTGCAAACTGAGGAACACAGAAAGGCATACAGGATCAAACTAAAAGAGACAAAAAGAGAAATAAGGAAAGCAAAATCAAGGGCAGAGGAAAAGATGGCTAAAGATGTGAAGTGTGGAGACAAAACTTTCTTCAGGTATATTCGGGAGAGGAGGAAAATCAGAGATGGAATTGCAGGACTCAGAAGTGCTGGGAACGGACTCATAGAAAGTGACATTGAAAAAGCGAATTGCTAAACAAATACTTCTGCTCTGTTTTTACTAATGAAAATCCTGGAGAAGGACCACCTGTGACTCCCAAATATAAAAATGGGAATGGAGTAGATACCACACCATTCACAGAAGATGATTTGTTAGAATAACTTGCAAAATTGAAAGTGGACAAGGCCATGGGACCGGATGGGATACGTCCCAGGATACTGAAAGAGCTCAGAGAGGTTCTTGCAGGGCCGTTAAAGGATGTTGTCAACAGATCCTTGGAAACAGGAAAAGTTCCTCAGGACTGGAGAAGGGCTGATGTGGTACCTCTTCACAAAAGTGGTGACAGGGAAGAAGGGAAAACTACAGGCCTGTGAGCCTTACCTCAGTGGCGGGAAAAGAAATGGAGGCACTCCTGAAAGAGCAAATAGTGAACTTTCTCAAAACCAACAGGTTGCATGATCCAAGGCAACATGGTTTTACCAAAGGACGATCTTGCCAAACAAATCTGATTGAGTTCTTTCACTGGGTGACCAGAGAACTAGATCAGGGGCATGCAATGGATGTCATCTACCTGGATTTCAGCAAAGCCTTTGATACTGTTCCTCATAGGAGGCTTATCAATAAACTCAATAGTTTGGGGATGGGGTCCCAAGGTGGTGAACTGGATCAGAAACTGGTTGACTGACAGACGACAGAAGGTGATGGTAAATGAAGCTCACTCGGATGAAAGGAGGGTGATTAGTGGGGTGCCCCAGGGTTCAGTCCTTGGCCCAGCACCGTTCAATGTATTTGTGAGTGATATTGCTGAAGGACTGAATGGAAAATTCTGTCTTTTTGCAGATGACACGAAAATTTGCAACAGAGTGGACTCCCCTGAAGGAGTGGATAACATGAGGAAAGATCTACAAAAGCTGGAAGGATGGTCTAATGCTTGGTAGTTAAGATTTAATGCAAAGAAGTGCAGTGTCTTGCACTTGGGAAGCAGAAATCCAAGGGAAATGTATGCGATAGGGGGCGAGAGGTTGGTGTGCGCAGACCAGGAGAAGGACCTTGGTGTGATTATTTCTGAGGATCTCAAGGTGGCAAAACAGTGCGACAAGGCAGTGGCAAAAGCCAGGAGGATGTTGGGTTGCATACAAAGAGGAATTACCAGCAGAAAGGAAAAGGTACTAATACCACTGTATAAGTCACTGGTGAGGCCTCACTTGAAATACTGTGTTCAGTTTTGGAGACCATATCTTGCAAAGGATGTAAAAAGACTGGAAACTGTTCAGAGGAAGGCGACCAAAATGATTTGGAGCCTGTGTCAGAAGCCTTATGAGAAAAGACTTGAAGACCTAAATATGTACACTCTGGAGGAGAGAAGGGATAGGGGAGATATGATTCAGACCTTTAAATACTTAAAGAGAAATAATGAACAAACAAAACTCTTCCAAAGATGGAGAAGCTGTTAAACTAGAAGACATAACATGAAGCTGCAAGGGGGTAAATTGAAAGGCAATGTCAGGAAATACTTTTTCACTGAAAGGGTGGTGGATGCTTGGAATGCCCTCCCGATGGAAGTGGTGGGGGCAAATACAGTGACAGAATTCAAAATGGCATGGGACAGATACAGTGGATCCCTTTACAGCAACAGGATAAAATCAAAATAAACTTAACTATCTAATCTCTCAGCAAACAGGGGTGTCTTACACGGAGCGGTGGGTTCACCCCTAAACAAAGACATGTGGAGGGGTGGCCTGCACGGAGCAGCAGGTGCACCTACTCTTGCCATCTTACTGGGCAGACTAGATGGACCATACTGGTCTTTATCTGCCGTCATTTACTATGTTACTATGAAATGAGCTGATGGAGGGGGTTAGGACTGGTAATAGACTGAGTGGGGGGGAAGTTGAACTGGAAATGGGCTGATGGGGGCTGGAATAGGACTGGAAATGAGCTGATTGGAGAGGCTAGGACTGGAAATGGGCTGATGCAAGGGGGTGGGAGAATGGAACTAAAAGGAAGCGGATGCTGGGTGGGGCTGGAACTAGAAGGGAGCTGATGCTGGGGAGGACTAGAAGGGGATGGGGCCGGGGGAATGAGGATGGAGGGGGAAAAGATATTTTGTGTGGGAGGGAAGAAAAATCTACGATTGGCTGGGTATTGGCAGAGTAAGTGGGGATTGAGGATGGAAGGGTGACATTTGAGTGGATAATAAAGGAATAAAGAAAGAAATGGGGAAAGATCAGTATGTTAAAGCAGATGTAGAGAGAGAATGGAAAAAATCTAGAAGAGAGAAGAAAGGACAAATGGACAGCTAGTAGAAGACACGAAGAAACCAGAAGAAAGTGACTGGAGCAATTGCAATTGAAAAATAAAATGCCCAAACAACAAAAGGTAGAAAAGTACTTTATTTTGAATTTATGAACTGGAATATGTCAGCTGTGGGAAATGTGCATTGCTAATGTCTTTGTGTTTTTGTTTAGTACAAGAGGAAATTGTTAGAAACCACCACCCAGGAAAAAGATTTAGGAGTCATTGTGGATAACATGTTAAAACCCTCCGCCCAGTGTGCAGCGGCGGCCAAGAAAGCAAATAGAATGCTAGGTATCATAAGGAAAGGGATGGAGAACAAAACAAAGGATATTATAATGCCTCTGTATCGCTCCATGGTACGACCGCACCTTGAATATTGTGTGCAATTCTGGTCACCGTATCTTAAAAAGGACATAGCGTTATTAGAAAAAGTACAGAGAAGAGCCACCAAATTGGTGAAGGGGATGGAAGGCTACTCCTATGAAGAGAGGCTAAGAAGGTTAGGGCTTTTTAGCCTGGAGAAGAGACGGCTGAGGGGAGATATGATAGAGGTCTATAAATTAATGAATGGAGTGGAACGGATAAACGTGGATCAATTGTTTACGCTATCAGAGTATAGAAAGACTAGGGGACATGTAATGAAGCTACAGGGTAAACTATTTAAGACAAATAAGAGAAAATATTTTTTCACTCAACGTGTAATCAAACTCTGGAATCTGTTACCGGAGGATGTAGTAAGGGCTGTTAGTATAGCTGGGTTTAAAAAAGGTTTGGACAAGTTCCTGGAGGAAAGGTCCATAAACCACTATTAAAAAGGGACCCAGGATATCAATGCTTGACCCAGTACAAGCATTGTGGAACCTGTGTCTTTGGGGATATTGCTAGGTACGTATAACCTAGATTGGCTACTGTTGGAAACAGGATACTGGGCTTGATGGACCTCGGTCTGACCCAGTATGGCATGTCTTATGTTCTTATGTTCATTTCTCCACTGTTATATGTTCCAACTTTGGCCTTTGGGGTTCCCACTTTAAATTATTGTCTTTCTATTTCTAAATTATGATACCTTGTTCTTTGTTTGCTGATGGTCTTGTTCTGCATGTGTAACCGAGCTGAGGTATTCTGTTCATGTAGTTTCTATGTGACAGTGCCATTTGTTCTCTTTCCCCAGTAGGAGATTTATTGGTATTCTCTGAGATGTATTAGTTTAATATTTGCAGGGTTGCCTTTTGATAGGTAGGGTTTGGTGCTTTGTGAGTCCTGGTAATGCTGTTATGATACGGCGGGTTTGCTATGGGTTCTAAATGGGCAGTATTTATTATACTTCCTAATGTGCCTGGCAGTTGGCTCTGGAGTATAGTAATGTAGAAATCTGGTAGTCTTTCTTTATCCAGACATACATTAAGAGGTGTGTTAACATTATGCTAATACTTATGCAAATGATGTTCTTTATGCAAATGAGGCCCTGCAATGAATCTCCTCACATGGCCCTGCGCCCCTCTTGGTCTGCCCCTGTTGGGCAGTGATAGCAATAATTGCTACAGTGTCAGTAATGTACACATATAGCAAAGTAGAACACTCAAATAACAGAAATACAATACACTGTCAGAATACAATGAAACATCTTTATAGGGAGTAGAAGGGACATATGCATTGGGGTCGTATATATAGACAAGTTGAGGCAGATGCCACAAAGGCTGCTTATGTCTTGCACGCACGTGCAAATCGGACATGGGCCACAGTTCCATCCGTATTCTGCATCGCGAGCATAGACGTACACATGTTTCTGTGATCAGGCCAGGGATGTTTTTGCTGCTTCTTATCCAACATCTGAGCATGTACAAGTAGCAAAATGGTTGGCTCCATTTGCGGGGACACCCATGTGCTCACCATATTTCAAAAACTTCCACATCTCTAATCAAGCACGTCTCCACAATATAAATGTGGATGTCTCTGATGACCGAGCCTCTCGGTTTGAACATGCATCTCCTAAGCTTCTGTTTTCATTGGAAAATGGCTCCAAAGGTTCCCACAAGAAAGTGTAATTTCACTGAGGGGGGAGCTAAACCTCAAATTACAGGAGATTCTTGCTCACCTGGACGTTGTGATAGGCAATGAGGGCACACAAATGGATGCCTGCAAAAAAACTCACCATCTGCCACAAGGTCAATGCTATATATCACAATAACAGAGACACTGAGGACCTGAAGCGCAAATGGAGACAGGTGCCCTGGAACTGGGTACTGACATTTCTCACAGCAGCTCCCTCCATGTGGCTACACTTGTCCCATACAATGTCTGCTCTCTGTCTTGGTATATTTTGGTCTCTACACATCTGCTATCTGTGGGGCAACCCTGCCTACCTTCTCAGTCTGCTTTATCACAATGCTCCCCTGGTCAGTCCTGTGTGGACATGGGAGGGGGAATCTCTGTGTCAGCTTACCTAGTAGCCAGCCACTGGAGATTTCACCACTCTCAAAGCTTGCGTATATCCCAGACTAGGAAAGGATATGTACATTGTGGCACGATCTGGAGAATCTTGCAACAACATCAGTAATTTCTCCCAGTGCATTGCACACTACATGCATACTGAGAGAGTTGAATGCTTTTCGATTGAGGAATGTGGTCTCCCTCTGTCAAGGGGGCCTCAGGGCCACATGCATACAAGCAATCAAACCCAGCACAGAAGGGAACCTAGCCACCTCATGAAACTGAAGCTTTGTCTGTTGCTGTTGCTGCTGCTGAACTGTGTGAGGGAAGGCAATATAATCTGAGGCACGCATCAGAAAAGCACTCTGAAACTGGGTGTTGCACTCGGACACTGCTGCTTGGCTCAGATCTGCAGTGGCTGCCAGCATAGATTGAAAGGTACTTGTTGCTAAGAAGAGGGAGTACAGTTTGTCACCTTTAGATGCACAGGCAGAGTCTGTCCCCTGTGTGTCATTGCACTGAGGTGGGGTTCCAGCTCCTGGCACAGCTGATGTATGGCTGCTCTATCAAAGTGGAATCTGGTAACACTGAGTTCATCAGTAAGATCCATCTACTGGCTTCTCAGCTTAGGTACCCTCTGATAGGGTAGCTTCCTTGCTGCCCTCTTCCTCTCATGCAGCATGGTCATTGCAAACCAATAATTTATTTCATCAATGCTTTGCAGATCCCAACACCAGCTCCTCCCATGCAACCCTCTAACCTTACTGTGCACACACACACACACACTCACTTGCAGGGATGAATCCTAGAAGACAGCAGAAAATTGTCAAAGTCCTGGCTTTGTGCTACGTATCCAACAGGAATAACAGACACATCTGTGGCAAAGGCCGTAAACGTGCACAGGGCTTTCTGGAATACAGTGTACACATCTCCAGGGCAGGCCACGCCCCATTCCACCCCCTCGTAGCTTATGCAGACATCCCCATGCAAGCAAGATAAACATCCGCGGGTGCCATGCACAGGAATACGTTCATAGACATTTTGCTACATACATGTCCCCAGGTTGTATTCGGCTTCTGGACTAACCCTAGTTGGGTAGAACAAAGCCATTAGAATATATAAAAGTGGGTGGCTAAACTGAGGGTAAGTTTATACATACAGGTGAATAAGGTATATGGAACTGGTCTCAGAGGTTGTGCCGCAAGCTAGTCCTGATGAGGTGTGAGTGACTAGATAGTCAACCACCATAGCCAGTAAAGGCTTGGGAGAACAGTCAGGCTTTCACTTGTTTCCTGAAATAGAGAGAGTTTTTAGCTAGGCATAGTTCTTCTGGGAGCAGGTTCCAGAGAGTGGAAGCTACTCCTGGGAAGGTTTGCTGGTAGATGTCACATTGCATGATTTTCTCTGGCAAGGAAAGAGGTAAAAATTCTCTTTAGGGGGATCTTAGGGGCCTCAAACATGTGTAGAGTTAACAAGGTACTGTGGCCCATCTAGTCCAAGGGCCTTGTAGATTATAGAGAGTTTAACATTTGTCCCTGTAGAGTACTGGTAGCTAGGGCAATTTTTGCAAGAAGGTTGTAATGTTGTCATGCTGCTTCAAAGCATCTCAGTCATACTGCAGCATGTGTATTAATTGGAGCTAGTGCAAACTCTGTGGTTAGGCCAACGTGCAGGCCATTATAACAGTCTAGCTGGGATGTTTATAGTGTAGCAGCGAAGTGCACGCAATGAATAAAACCAGGAGTCAATGGCAGGTTCCAAGCTAATTTATTGTGCACAAGGCTCAGACAGGACAGCATCCAAAAGTGACTGAGCAATGGAGAATAGAAGCATATTCCTTATATACAATTTTCACAGTTTGATACAGGCAAACTTTCTATTGGTCCCTCTCTGGGCCTAGCACCCTGTTCCCCCTTCTCAGGCTGTTCTAACAAAGGCACAGTTTTTAGACATAGATACATTTCTACTGCAAGGTCATTTCTAGCTCAGAGAATGTGAGAATGCAGAACACTGGAACATATCTATCATCAGCATGGAAGAATTTAATAAAGGATTCATACAAACTTATCAAAAAGCAGTTTAAAGCAGTTTAAGGCAGATTCTCAGATTTTCACTGACTTTGGTCTTTCTCAGCACTATTTAGTCTCAGGTGGGGGTAGGGACTCAGGCCTAGCTTACAGGCCTCCCATAGGTTCACAGGCTATTGTAGGCCTTAGCCTGCCACAATAGTATGGACCATTACGATCAGATTCACCTAGATGTATGGAAAGAGATTTGTGTAGTTGCTGCAATGGAAGCAATTTTTAAAGTTTGCCTGAATTTGTGGGATCAAAGTAAGTGATGAGTCCAGTAGTGAGGCAGCCATGAGGCTCTTACACAAGTGATCAGCCTGACCCTTCCCCCAAGCCATGAGGCCCTTACATAAAGTAATCAGCCTGTTATTTCAGTAGACACCCTTCCCCCACTTCAGGTCTGAGCACAATATCCCCTAGCCCAGAAATCGACAGACCAGAGCACACCGGTTTGAACAGGTCACCCAGGTACCTTCCCCAGGGGCTGCTGATTGGTGGACAGGAAATACCTGTGGCAAATGGGATTATAGAATGAGTTTAAAATTGTACTGTATATAAGGCATTGTAAGACGCCCCTCGGGGCTCAGATTTTTGGTGGAGAGTACCGGCTTTCTGTCTGAGGCTGTGTGCACATTAAATCTTGTTTGCATTCCAGCCTGTCTGTTGGTCTTCCTTCTGTGGGTGAGTGAGAGAATTAAGAGCTTTTTCACAGCATTGCTGCAACAGTAGTATTGTTATAGCAAACACTGTGAAAAGCTCTTATTCAATCACTCACCCACAGAAGGAAAACTCTCAGACAGGCTGGAATGCAAACAGGATCTTTAATGTGCACACAGGATCAGACAGAGAGCCGGTACCCTCCACAAAAGAGTCTGAGCCCCGAGGGACGTCCTACAATGCCTTATATACAGTACAGTTTTAAACTCATTCTACAATCCCATTTGCCACAGGTATTTCCTGCCCACCAATCAGCAGCCCCTGGGGAAGGTACCTGGGTGACCTGTTCAAACCGGTGTGCTCTGGTCTGTTGGTTTCTGGGCTAGGGGATACTGTGCTCAGACCTGGAGTGGGGGAAGGGTGTCTACTGAAATCTCAATGCCTTCTCTTAGCAGGCTGATTATCTCATGGCTTGGGGGAAGGGTCAGGCTGATCACTTGTGTAAGAGCCTCATGGCTTGCGGGGGAAGGGTCAGGCTGATCACTTGTGTAAGAGCCTCATGGCTTGCGGGGGAAGGGTCAGGCTGATAAGAGCCTCATGGCTGCCTCACTCCCCCCTTTTTAAGTGAGACCTCAACCGCTAGAGGCGGTTGAGGGCTGTATTACTGGAGGCAAGCCGCAGAGGGGTACACTGGGTCAGGGCCATGACAGTGGTAACTGCCTTGCGCTCTACCAGGGTATCGAGGGTGGTGGTAATGAAGCGGTAAAGAATGGGGATACAACATGGCAGAATGGCACATAGCAGTAAAATAAAAAGAACCCCTACCACTGGGATTTTAGTCCCCCTGGTCAACTGAACCACTTCATAAACCACCCAGGACCCTTGGACGGGTCAGCAATATGATTAACTAGATCACCCAGGTCTTGGATAGAGTGTTCAATGGAAACACCTGTGTCAGTGAGTTTAAAACACCACATACCCTATACCCTCTGTAGCAACTCCTGCACAAAAGTTTTTGTTCCGTGTGCAAAAGTTGCTGTTCTGACTGTAAAAGGTTGCAGGGCCTGCAGAGGCCTCTTTCCTTTGGGACAAAGGAGGGCCGTGTGCAGAAAGTCTGCAGAGGCCTCTTTCCCTGGGATCCACCCTTATCAGCATATTAATGGCTTTTATTCTTGCTAGTGTTGAGTCATTCTGGCTGCACCCTGCCATTCCCTTTGCTTCATTAATCACTGGCACTGTAGTCTTCAGGGCATATGAGTACTTTGTATCACCAGCTTTGTTTGGCCCGTTTAACTTGTCCAGGCTTGCCCAGCTTGCTCAGGCCTGTTTAACCTGTTTAGGCCTGGCATGTCTTTTCTTGTGCTGGGTCCATTTTCTGTACACTTTCAGGCCTGACCTGTTTCTTAGCTGGGTCCATTCTCTGTGCACTTCTGTTCAGAGTATGGTTCCCCCTGGCTTTACTCTTGTTGTGCTGGGCTCTGGGTACTCATTTTCTTAGCCCACATGCTTTTTCCGTGCCATCATAATGTATTACAGCCTCAGGCAAGGATGCAGCCATACTAGACATACCTATCAGCCAATTTCCCTTCATTCCCAATTTTTCTTTTTCTTTTCTTGTTTATGGGGCAAAGGTAATCCCACTAAGGGCAATGGACAAGCAACCATTTGAGACAGATATTGAGACAGATAGGGGTCATCAGAAAAGCAGCTTCTGGTACTGTTCCCTAGAGACAACATACATTGTAACATCATTTTCTTGCAGCTGGTCAATAATATTGAAAACACATAACATGAAAGTATGTCAAAAGCAGCAGTGCTTAATAATGTGATAAAGAATGTTCTGAGAATAGTACAGCAAAAACTTGAGCTGGTGTGGGTATTGCAGTTGCTGAAGCCGAAATGGCTTGCAGACTTCAGCCACCTTCCAAGAAAACAACATTAAAAGGATAACAATACAATCATTCACAGAAGCCCCCAAAACCCCCCAGTCAGTCCAATAGTTCTTTTTTCCTGCCTCTCAGCAGTTCCCCAGGACCTCGCAGTGTGCTCCACCCCTCTCTGAAGTTTAAGTTCTGCTTCTCTTAAAAATTTAAACCTCCCATTCTCATAGGCAGACACCCTGGCCCGTTTTCAATGTGACACACTGATCCAGATAGGGACTCCTTCACACCTCTCAGCGGTGGGCAGCTCTGAGTTCTCGGGATGGTCTGCTCCATCTGGATCCCGGCCACCCCCCTCGTCTTGTGTTACGATTTGGACATTCATTCTTCCAATGTCCCTCCTCTTTGCAGTAGGCACATTGATTGGGGGCCAGGGGAAACCTCGGCCCCCTGTATCCGCGGCCTCGCCCTCGTTCTTCTGCGCTGGACAAAGTAGAAAGCAGTTGTCTAGTGTCCGACCAGGCAGGCTGGTGTGTCTGCATACTACTGGTCATAAGATCTGTCAGTTCTTGGGGCTTTTCAGCATAGGAAGCATAATGGGTTTTCCAGTTCAACAGGTCCGTGGTGGAGAAAGGGACATAAATCAGGCTGGATGGTCCCAGTGTCACACGCCCAGCAGCATCAAGGTACGGGAGCCCCTGTACTTGTCATAGTGGCAATTGGAGATCATGCGACCGCAGGCGGCAGGCTACCGGGGTGGACGATTCAAGCTCAGCCTGTGTGCTCTCAGGGGAGGAGATGGTGGCACTAGAGGTGGTACCAGGAGTGGGAGGGGAGTCTGAAGATGAGGGGCTGGAATCCGCAGAATCTTCTCTAAATCTGGCATCACCCACCCCAAGAGGAGGTCTTCCTGACTCTTCAGCTAGGGGCGGACCCTGCAGTGGTGCAGATGGGACATGAGGTTGAAGCAGAGGGAGAGGGCGTGGAGGAATGTCTGAAGGGTCCCGCCCCTGGTAGATAGAGGCGGGTGTCCATCCCTTTTGGCGACCACTGGCCGCCACCATTATTCTACACTGATCCTCGTGACAGCGCTGGAACCATCTTGGTCTGAGCTGGCATATGGCCAGCCATGAATCAATATAAGGGAACTGGTCAGGGCGCTCTCTTGCAACAATTTGATGGAGCAAAGACACAGTGGACAGGTCAGTGGACCCCTGGGGAGGCCACAACTTAACTAAGACTGGCCATTCCCTCTCACATAGAAAAGATAATCTGGAGGCGGAGAGAGGTACCCCATAATCCTCTCTAAACCCAGATTTAAAATTGTGAAGCATGTACTGTAGGGGCGTTTTTTCTTTTGACTTTCCCGACCCCATGCTCTAATTCTAGTTCAATAACTAAATACAGCATGCAATGTGGATCAGATCTCTTAACCTAATCTCAATTCAGAAAAAAATGCAATTTACAATACAGATCCTATCTAGTCTTAATTCAGGAGGGGAGAGAGGAAAAAACACAAAATTTTTATAATATAGGTCTTGGCAATTTACAAAATATACACTCGGATTTGATTTAGATAAGAGTTAAAAAAAATATAAGCTAGCTATTCTTAAAATGTCCACCAGATGGAGCTCTAGGATCACTTTAACCATGAGGAATAGTAGTATAGGAAAATACAGCTAATGTCCACTAGATGGAGCTCCGGAATCACTTTAAGTGTATCTCAGTGTAGCTTACACGTGGTCTTTACAAGATGGCTGCCTCCACGTGCGTTCCACACCGGATTTCAGCTCTGCACACCTCCGGACACGACTCAGCTGTTCCTGAAACGTGGTCCTTGCAAGATGGCGGCCTCCTCGTGCGTTCCACACCGGCTCACTCTCCACTCGGAGATGAGGAAAGAAGGAAATTGATGGACATCTAGGTTTTCTCCTTTAATGATTCTGTTTTTGCTGATTCTGGGCTTAAAGGGAAAAACAGGGATAGGCATCGGGGCAGCACAAATTAACATCGGGGCACAAGGGGAGCATGGGGACAGCACAAATTAACATCGGAGCACAAGGGGAGCATGGGGACAGCACAAATTAACATCGGAGCACAAGGGGAGCATGGAGACAGCACAGATTAACGTCGGAGCACAAGGGGAGCATGGGGACAGCACAGATTAACGTCGGAGCACAAGGGGAGCATGGGGACAGCACAGATTAACGTCGGAGCACAAGGGGAGCATGGGGACAGCACAGATTAACCTCGGAGCACAAGGAGAGCATGGAGACAGCACAGATTAACATCGGAGCACAAGGAGAGCATGGAGACAGCACAGATTAACATCGGAGAACTCTCTCCTTGCAGTCACGCTTCAGAAAACTCCCCACAAGCAGAAAGGAAAGAAGAGAAGCAGCGATCTATTCTTTATCTCAGGTATGTTTAGCTTATCAAGTGCTATATTTTGGTTACTTTTAGAAGTTTTTTGGCAGCGCTTTTAAAAGATTCTTAAGGGAGTTAATACTAATATCCTAGGCAATTTTTCTTCAATATCTTTGGCAGCGCTGCACTTTAAATACCTTTTAAGGGGCCCAAGGTAGCAAAATTAATTCATACTGCAGTTATCTTACTGGTACTGGTACTCTGATTTCTACTCAAAACTGGACGAACGATGGCTTCAGAAACCCCCCCCCCCCCGGGGTCCCTACTAGGACCGTTCGTGCGGGTGATCGGGCCGCTACAGGTTCACAGAATTTACTACCCAAAACAGTTAGGCAGTACTTACCAGGCCTCTGGTCAGGAAGAGTTTGGATGCCAGTCTGTCCAGCCGGTTTTCAATCGGGGATTCAGCCGCAGGGACCGACTAACCACACAAGTCAAAGAGTCCTTCGGAGCACAAAGGGGCCCCGTGGCGCCAAGGATCGTTAATCACCTGGAGGGGTCGGTCCCTGACCGGTGGAGGCCCTGATCCTGCAAAAGCAGTAGTCTTCCCACCGTGGGTGTGATGAGAGAGGCTTTTCTTTAAAGTTTCCCGGCCAATGCACCAGAAATGTTATAGCAAACACTGTGAAAAGCTCTTATTCAATCACTCACCCACAGAAGGAAAACTCTCAGACAGGCTGGAATGCAAACAGGATCTTTAATGTGCACACAGGATCAGACAGAGAGCCGGTACCCTCCACAAAAGAGTCTGAGCCCCGAGGGACGTCCTACAATGCCTTATATACAGTACAGTTTTAAACTCATTCTACAATCCCATTTGCCACAGGTATTTCCTGCCCACCAATCAGCAGCCCCTGGGGAAGGTACCTGGGTGACCTGTTCAAACCGGTGTGCTCTGGTCTGTTGGTTTCTGGGCTAGGGGATACTGTGCTCAGACCTGGAGTGGGGGAAGGGTGTCTACTGAAATCTCAATGCCTTCTCTTAGCAGGCTGATTACCTCATGGCTTGGGGGAAGGGTCAGGCTGATCACTTATGTAAGAGCCTCATGGCTTGCGGGGGAAGGGTCAGGCTGATCACTTGTGTAAGAGCCTCATGGCTTGCGGGGGAAGGGTCAGGCTGATAAGAGCCTCATGGCTGCCTCAGTATCCCAAGAGTTCTAATTTGTGATTTTAGGGAGATCTCATAGTTTTCAAAAGAGATTTTCATATCTGATACCTGTTTGCTTGTGTTAGGAACTCTGTTTTACTTGGGTTTAGACAGATGATTATTTTTTGTCTATTCTTGAGGTGCTTTTAGGCATGGAAATTGTGGTCCAGCAGCACTAGTCGCCATGTCTGTGGAAATCATCTACCAGGGATGCAAGAACTGTCTGTGTTCCATACCCAGGTCTCAAGTCAGATAAATATGGATCTAGCCAGTTTTCTTTCTTTTCGTAAATCATTGAGTTGAATGCATACTGTTGTGTGAGCTTTCCAGGAAAAGGAATGTTAGATACTGGTCATAGTTTCCCAACTTGTCCTGGGCAAGGGTGCTCTGTTTCAGTAGGGGAAGGGGCATTCAACATACCTTTTGGGGTTTTTTTATTGGTTGGTAGCTGCCGTTCCAGAAAAAAAGCATTTCACAGTTTAGTCACCTTTTCAATAAGGTCTCTGCAAGGGTCAAGAGGGCAGTAGGTTAGCTATAGGCCTTTAAAAAGGTTTTGAAAGCCTTCTCTATATAAGTTGTCTAGGGTATTGTCACCCCCTATATCCCAGCGAAGCCGAGGCGTAGGCAGTAGGCTAGGTTAATAGGGGTGCATGAATTTTTCACTAAGGAATAATTGTAGTTGTGAGTCCAAAGTGGTTAAAGTTCAAATAAGGGTTTTATTTCCCCTCCCGGGGTTTTAGGATTTTCAAATAGTATAGCAACTCAAAGAAAACTCAGGATACAAACTGACAAAGTAAAGTATAGCAACTTGCTTCCAAACACATTCACTTTTCACTGCAGCTAATCGCTTCCTCTTAGCTTCAAACAGTGTTATGAAATCAATTGCTCAGAACTTTATAATAAAGAGATTGGCTCTTCTTCCAACATTAGAGAACAATCCATCTGTTCATACTGTGGAGACAAAGTATTATCCTCTGTGCACATGGGTTCTATGTCATTGTCTTTTGCACAGCCCGATTGTATGCTTCTCAACCCTGTTTCTTCTCCAGAGTTTATTAAGCCCTCTTCATAAGAGCATGGCCAGAAATTATCATCAACGTTATAACAGGAGGGTAGAAAGACAGGCTTCCTAGTATGCTTTGTTCTCGGGCTATCTTTAAACCCTCTGTTTCCCTTAATGGCTGCTAGCTCAAACTGCTGGTTTTCATGGCCAACAGACTTCCCTTTAGTTAATCGGTGTCTGGACTTTTCATGCATACAATCCTCTATATCCCTCATACACACATCTTCCACAATAGGATTTCTTTCAAAGTAAGGCAACTGTGTCTTAACACCTTGTTTCTCATTTACATAAGGCTTCCTGCTTATGTCACGTTCCACACTCTCAAAGAGCTGGGGAAATTCTCCCTGCGTCAGAGGTTTGGTTAACTTCTTACTGACCTCTGGTTTTGCAGCTTTCCTCACTCCACTCCTGGGGTTACTGTGAGCTTCTCCTGGGGGAATCCTCAGCGGTTCACAGCGTGTGCCTGCAAATTCAGTGCCGTCGGAATCAATCAGCTCTCTCTCACTCTGGCTTCTGTCTCTGCCAGCATGTCTAGTGTAACCCCTCCTCCAACTCTCTCTAGAGCTTCCTGGGTCACACTCAGGGCAGCTTCCTCTCCAACCCCCTTGGCAATTACCTCTGTAAGCTGCCTTAGGCTTTGGAAACCAGCCTGGATTCTGACGTGAAGTAAAACCT
The DNA here is from genome assembly GCA_033557465.1 of Ichthyophis bannanicus. NCBI lineage: Eukaryota > Metazoa > Chordata > Amphibia > Gymnophiona > Ichthyophiidae > Ichthyophis > Ichthyophis bannanicus. Next base: position 1,577,228,421 of record CM066031.1, on the reverse strand, counting down.
GCTTTCCTTCTGCAAGGTAAGTTGAAATTGAATTCTTCTGAGTCCCAACCTGAGCCTAGTCTGGGACTGGAATCATAACCTGAATCACCACAAGAACAAGCACCCAAGCTTGAACTGCAACTGCAACTCCACCCCTTTGCTCCTCTGCCTGAGCAGGTATTATAGTGCCTTGAAGGCGTGGCTTCCCTCACGTGCAAATCATTCTCTTTTCTCTGTGAGAATTGCTTGTCAGGGAGGCAAGGCTGCAAACGTCGTGTTTGCCTAGGTTGCTCAGGGCAACAGGGAAGCTTCTGATTAGACTGCCTGACAGAATCTGACCTGTTCCTCTCAGAATTCTGCACTTCTATAGCATAGGACAGATCTGCTGTGTCACAGTATATATGCATAAAAGTATGTATAGGCATCAGAACAGGGAGGGCCAGAGGTCTATAACAAATTTTCTCTCCTGCTACTGCCCTCAGGATCAGCCCTTTTCTTCCAAGCACTATAATTCTCTGCAGAGCGATGGGAGCTTGCTCCTTTGCTTTTGCTGCTTAGCCTACCTCTCGGCCTTTTTGCTTTCAGGACCATGTGTTTTAATAGCTGCACAGTGCTGGCAAACAGAAGTTGAGAAGAAGGCTGAGTGGAAGAAGCAAACTCCTGTTAGCATTTCCTCCAAGCTGTGTGCGTGCACCTGGACAAATAAATTAATTGTAAAGTAGCACAGAGAAACCAAACTATTTTCATCTACCTGATAGTAGCAGTTGAGCATGGCACTCTGCTCAGTTGGCTTTTTGGATTCCATCCATAGGATGGTGCAATAATAATCATAGATTGCTGGTGGCACGGTCATTACTAAATTTTACATTGTCTCCTTCTAAGCTGTGTGCCAATGCAGCTATGCACAGAAAATAGTTCTGCTACTCATAAATGTTTAAGTGCCATGCAGAACGTGGCTTTCAACAGTGCTGACTTTTGCTCTCTAGCTCATTACTCCCTTTCCAACTTCAACCCAGCTTCTGGTGCCACTTATGCCCTGCAGCCTACCCTGCTCCCCACCACTTCTGTCTAGGGGGCAGGTGGGTTGTGCTCAGCTCAGGTCTATAAAATTATTAAAGTATTTAGGCAATGAAAAAAAGTTTACTCTTGAAGGTGTCACTTTCTGAAAGAATTTCGGCAACTCGAATGAAAGCAAAAGTAAGACAAAATCAGTATTAATATACTACTACTAAGGTAATAATAAATATTTAATCATTTCCTTAATTTTGTTAGGATTACAGGTTCTAATCAGTAGCATCTGCTGTACACAGTTGCATTCGTCAGAGGATCAGTGGAAAGTTTTACGCAAGGACTGAAAATTTTGCAAACAAGCCATCAATCCTTATGGCTTATTTTATTATTTGATATACTGCTTTTAACCAGCAAAGCGGTTTTAAAAATATATATATAAACTGATAGAAAAGAAAAAGAAAAACAAAAGAAGAGGAAGTTACATAATAGAAACAGAGGAACAGTGCAGATCAACAGTTAAGGCCTGACTATGGAATACCAAAAGCTTGCTCAAAGAAGTACGTTTTTAGGCTCTTTTTAAACGTCTTCAGCAAGGTTGAATATACAGCAGAATAGAGTTCCACAGAGCCACAGCCAAGAACTAAAAAATGATTGTTGTATGGAGTCATGCAGAGCAAAGCTGTTAGCTGGGTCCACAAGACAGTTTTGTGGTTTTGAGAATGTAGGATTCTGGCTGGCATATATGGTTTAAGGAAATCAGAAAGGTAGTAAGGAAGGCCTGAGTAAAATGCTTTGAGCCAGCAGTAAGATTTTCAATTTGAGCCAGTATGTTATTGGGAGCCACCGCTGACCTCAGGACCTGCACTGCCCAATCGGGGCAGGCAGCGACCCCGATAAAAGCGGAACGCCGTCGGGCGCGCCGGCGGGCCTCGCCAGAGGGCCCTTTGGCGTGGCCCCTAGGCAGAGGCCATCACAACGCAAAAATCAGCGTGAAGACACCCATCACGGAGAACTGTAGATCATCTCTACTCACCAACGCACCCACATAGTTGTGTTTGTAACTCCTCGACATAACAGATGAACTCAGCTGGAGCTCCCACAGCTGGTCGAGCTCGCTAACCCGGACAACATCCGTCGAACAACAACCGCCCAGCAACTAAGAAGGTAACCAAAGACCTACACAAGCTCAGTGAACTGACCCCCCGAGAAGTTATTTTAACTATATTGCGTTCCATCAGCAGTTAATTATTTTCATTCATAGTCAAGTAATTTTGTAGCTTAGTCCTTTTAGCCTAATCTTCCATCTTTGTCGGTACCTCTTAGTCTTGGGCCGGGTCGTAGAATCTTGGCCCTGGTCTTACTCAGTAACGTAAACTTGGTATCCATTAACGTAAACTTGGTATTCCTAATCTTAGACATTGTATCTTAATTTGCATTGTAAATATCTCTGATATTGTATCTTGTCGTGAAGTACAGGGTTCAGAACCAAGGGAGGCAGAGGATTCACTACAAAGTGAAACCAGAACTGTCAGTGCTGAAACAAGCATGGAGGGTTGGCATGGAAACCCTAAACAAAGAACGTCACAGAGTGTTAGGGAACGCCCATCCCCTGAGCTAGCTCCTGCCTCATCAGGGAAGTGGGAACACCTGGTGGGAGGTGTGGCTCAGCACAACGGAGAAAGAAACTTAGATAAAAAGCCTTTAGTTAAATATAGGACAGAAAAAGAGAAGGAGAAGGAAAAAGAGACGGACATAGTCTCAGATACGGAGACAGAAGGAAAAGGCAGCACAGCAAGCGTGGAGAAAGCTGAAAGAAGGAGAAAACCAGAGAAAGATAGATACTCCGAGGGCAGCCAAGGTCTGTGGCTGAGAGAAGGGAAAAGGGAAAGAAATCCCAATTCCACTCGGAGGAACTTCTCAGAGGAAGAGAGCTGGGGAAGATATTCAAGTCCAGTTCCTAGGGAGCAGTGCTCAACTACAAAAAGCACTGGGGATTTTTACTATCCAAAAAGCAGAGACGTTTACTCTGGGAACCAGAAAAGACAACCACGCTGTGCTCACAACAGACAGCCTGCAGGTAAAGCTTATTTCCCTGATACCAAGCTTTTATCAAAGGGGAAAGAAAAGTTTTACCAACCTTGTTGTAGCCAAGGGAGATTCCTGGGAGAAAGCAATTCTAAAGGCAGATACAGAATTCCCTGTAGCCAAACAGAAGAGGGAAACGTATATCCTTTTAATTACAGAGGGCTGTGTGCACAGGAAGCCAAACACCCATACTCACAGAGCAGGTTGGGGGAAGGGAACCCTGTAATTGGAACGGAGAGGTTTGCGTGGCAGGCAGAAGAACCTTCTCTAAGAGACCTTAAGGAAGAAGGTGATCTTATGCAATGGGACCCTTATCAACCCCCTGAGTCCGAAGTGTTTATGGACTGCTCTTATATGGTGGCAGACAATGTGCAGTCCCTTTGTTAATAATACTGGATTTTGCTGAAGGAAGAAAAACAGCCAAAAGAAGTATTTTGGAGGGAAACTGTTTTATTCTTTTTGATTCCATAACAGCTGAAGATAAGCATTATTTAAGTTGCCTATTTTTGTTTACATCAGGAGTATGGTTTCTTTGTAAATATATTCTTTGTTCATGGTCATCAACATCCAACCCCGGGAGGGGCAATAAATCCTAATTTAACCTGAACCACTCGTGCACAACTTGGACTCATTCTTACTACTGTAGGACTACATTACCCAGGAGGCCTTTCCAAACCTCCATTTAAAGTTCACAGTCTAAGAAACACAACTACCCACTTGCCTTGCCCATGCTAAATGCCTCTGGGAGGGTGAGTGGTGACAATCTCAAATATCTGTAGCACCGTCAAGCTAGGTGCTACCTAGTAGCTTCAACCCCACCAGATATCACTACTCAGGGCCTCGGACGAAGCCTCAGAATGTCTCTCTTAATGTATGGTCTTATGTCTTATTGTTTCCTAACGTTTTCATTGTCTTTAACTGATGCTCTCTACAACCAAATCCTTCTCTTCTACTCGCCCTACATATGGTGCCCAGTGTTTTACTATTCCCCACTCACTGTGACTACTCGAATACCACACAGTTTCATCAACTCTGCCCACATAGAAACCTTACACCATCTCAACCTGAGGCCCCCCAACACGGCCCTCACCAAGAGCACCACGAAACAAGTGAAATCACGTAAGGCTAAGAATAAGGTAAGAAATAATCTGCCAATGCAACCTGACACCTCTCCACAATCTCAACTCTCATGCATACTAATAAACGCAAGATCCATAAGGAACAAGACCCACATCATACACATCATTACCGACGAAAAACCTGACCTCCTGTGCATCACCGAAACGTGGCTCTCCAACACCGATGCTGCTATAGTGAACCAGATAAACAAACCGGGATATGTATTATTCAACTGTCCACGCACACACAAAAAGGGAGGAGGAGTCCTAATCCTTGCAAAGTCAGCTCTCGGGTTGTCTAACACTTCAAAAGTCACTACCCAAGGAATCGATATTCTCAGAGTGGAGAACAGGACCTTGGCGATATGCCTTTTGTATAGACCTCCTACACAGCACTTTGAAGACCTCGCTGACGCATTGGAAACCATCTCCTCCACTGCAACTAAGAAATACCAAATAACTCTGGGTGACTTTAACTTTAACTCAGTCCCACTCATGCAGGCTACCTCCTTCTTAGAAGCCATGGACCAGCTTGGGTATAAACAAGTGATACAAGAGGAGACCCATAATAAAGGGCACTCTCTGGACCTGATATTCCTACCCAAAATGCCACTGCAATCAGAGGGAAAGCAACCCAAAACTTGTGTAACCCAAGTACCATGGTCCGATCATTACCAAATACACCTCACTCTATATCTATGCTCCACAACAGACAAGATCGAATCTGGCCCAGCTGAACAACATCGAAGAAGGTTCCAGCAATTTAACAAAGAAGCGCTAATAAACGCCCTTGAAGAACACATAACCCACGACAACACAGACATCGAGCACCTAATTCAACAATGGACCTCTGCAATAGAAGCCAATTCGGAGCCAAAATGGAAGTCATTAACCAGGCCGACAAAGACAAAAACTGAACCATGGTACACTCCACTACTGCACAAAATGAAGAAGGAAATAAGAAAACTGGAGAGAAAATGGAGACGGTCTAAAAATGATCCGCACAAGTTGGAATACCTGGCGCTCCTAGCCAAATACAAGCATGAGATTAACCTTGCCAAAAAGACGCACCACACCAACTTACTCAACAAGGCCATCAATAGACCCAGAGAGCTGTTTGAGCTAGTTAGGGGGCTCACAAGACCCTTACACGAACAGGACTGCAATGGCAAAATTACAGCCCAAGAATTGGCTGATCATTATGCTATCAAACTAAATCCCCCACGACAACCCCTGGACATTACCACAATTCAACCAAACTGCAAGGAAACAAGCAATAAACTGAAAGAAGGCTGGTCTACGTTCCAGACAATTGATGAGAATCTCATCATCCATACCATCTCAAACTTAAATACAACAACTTCTCTCATAGATCCTTGTCCAGCAGAGTGGATCAAAGCTACGAAACAAGAAATTGCACATATTATAACGCACGTAGTAAATCAATCCCTGCAGCAAGGTATAATGCCTGCTCATCTGAAAAGATCACTAATCAGGCCTATACTAAAAAACAAGGCACTCAACAAAGAAGATCCAACCTCATACCGTCCGATATCAAGTATATCCTTTCTTGCAAAGATAATCGAGAAAGTGACCCAACAGCAACTGCAGGACCACCTAGATGAAAACAAAATCCTCGATGACCATCAATACGGTTTCAGACCGCACCATGGAGTAGAAACCCTGCTAATAGCACTCCTGGACAACCTTATCAAGGGACTGGAAAACAAAAACAAAATGTTCATACTCATATTTATAGATATCTCAGCAGCGTTTGACACAGTTCATCATCAAACTCTCCTGCGCAGACTTGCGTCCATAGGTATTTCAGGAACCCCGTTAAAGTGGTTTGAGTCCTACCTAACAAATCGAATGCAGCAGGTACGCTACAACAACGAACAAGCAGAGCCTTTCCCCCAAACACAAGGCATACCTCAAGGCTCAGCCATCTCCTCCCTCCTATTCAACGTTTACATACAACCAATATGCATGATCTTCCAAAAGTTCAATATCAGCTACCACTTGTATTTGGACGATATTATGATCTACACTCAACTTGATGTAAACAATCCCAATTACAACCAATTAGAAGAATGCCTACTCGAAATGCAAAATTGGCTCCATCTCAACAATATGTCGATTAAACCACAAGAAGACTGAAGTAATGTTCATATCAGGGAAACAAGACTTTGATCCTCCTGCAACCATCACCCTGAACAATATCAATCTAAAAAAGAGATCAAATATCTAGGCGTACTGATTGATGATAACTTAAAAATGGAGAAACACCTCCGGTCAATCAACAGAGCAATATTTCACAAACTGAGGGTTCTTCAACCTATACGCAGCATCATTGACCACTCTGACTTCAGAACAGTAGCTCAGGCCCTCATCATTCCTCACCTTGACTACGGTAATGCCATCCTTCAGGGTCTACCGAAGAAAACACTAAACATCCTACAAATGGCACAAAATGTTTCAGCCAGGATTATCATGAACAAGAACCTAGTTGATCACATTACACCAGTCCTGATTGATCTACACTGGCTACCCATCTCGGCACGAATAATATACAAAGTGCTTATAACAACATTCAAAATCATCCACAAAGTATCCCCCTCATTCCTTTCTAACCTCATCACCACACAACCTCTCAACAGAAGCAGACGGACCACTAGCCTGAACACCCTCTGCGTACCAAGCAGCATAAGAGCAGTCAACGTACGAACAAGCAACCGGGCTTTCACTTACTCGGCTCCCATGCTCTGGAACCACCTGCCCCATGAGATACGCCAGATCAATGACCTAAAGGACTTCAGGAAAAAGCTTAAGACCCATCTTTTCCAATCCCATTATGGCATCACCTAGACAGATCAATGATGCAGTCATGTATATATGTGAATATGTGAATATCTGATCTCCCTCCTTAAAGACCCATTCACTGTGTGCTGTGCTGTGCTTTCCCTCTCGAATCAATATGTATATGCATCAAATTTTCTTTCATGATTTGTCAATTTCCCGCCTATAATCAAGCCGCTACTGATCGCTGGAAGTAGCAGTATACAAATATATGCTAAATAAATAAATCTTAATAAAGTGATGACATCGTCAAATTTTATTTATTTATTTAAGAGGATTTATATACTGCTTTTTCCTGAAATCAAAGCAGTTTTCACAACAACCAATCCAAGTAAAATGTCAAGGTGTGTATGCATGCACTGTTAACATGGGGGAGTGTATGAGTGTGTGGTGGCACTGATTTAGAGGTGAGCTGTATACAGAGTGCCCTATGTACATGGGGATATATACAGGGATAGAAGGGGGGGTGGGGACAGGGTTTTTTTATGGAGCCTGAGGGGCTATTGGGCAGTCTAAGTGATGTCTCTGTAGTGCTCGATGAAGAGCGTAGTTTTGAGCTGTTTCCTGAAGTCCTTGATGTCCATCGTCGAACGTAGGTCGTCCAGGAGGGAGTTCCAGAGAGCGGGTGCGGCCAGGGAAAGTGCTCTTCTTGAGGTGTCTTGTCATACTTTGGTGAATGCTTTGGGCATATTGATTGAGTCTGAGGTGCCTCTCCTCCTTGGTCGGGTGCTTGTGTCGGGTCTTATGAGTGGCTGTAGGCTGATTGCTGATGTTTTGTGTTTGATTTTAAAGATGTTTATTATTGTCTTATATCTGATATGGGAGCTGATTGGGAGCCAGTGGAGGTGGTTGAGAATGGGGTTGATGTGAACTTGTCTTGATGATCCTGTTATTATGCGGGCTGCAGTTTTGTGCCATCTGCAGGGGCCGGAGAGCTTGTTTTGAGAGTCCGAGGTAGATTGGGTTGCAGAAGTCTAAGATGGGGGTGATAAGGGCTCGACAAACGGTGCGGAAGTGATCATGAGAGAGGATTGGCTTGAGGCGTCGGATTGTATGCATTTTGAAGTATACGTTTTTGGTGGTTTTGTTGATGTGTGACTGTAGGTTTAGTTCTCTGTCGAGCGTCACTCCTAGGTACCTTACTTTGTGCTTTATTGGTATTGTGATGTTGTTCAGCTTGATGGTGGGTAGTGTGATGAAGCACCTCACATATCTTAGAGTATGTGAGGAGCTTAATAGCAACATTTTGGACTCTCTGAAGGCATTTAATAGAGGCGAGAGGAAGACTGTTATAGATGGAGCAACTATAATCTAGCTTGTTGATTACCATGGAAAGAATTAGTATGGTAGGAGCAGGTTTGCCCAGGTGAGAATGGAGAGCTCTAATACTATGAAGAGGAGAAAAAAAACAAGATTTCACTGTTTCTGAGATATGATGGGCGAAGGTAATCTGGGGCTCAAAAATACATCTTAGGATTTTTAAGGTGGGAACTAGTAGGAGAGTAATGTCCTCTAAGGTGGGTACCACTGTGATATGGATGGAGTTGTCAGAAACCCACATAGCTTTGCATTTATCTGGATTTAGCTTTAATAAGTTGGATCTTAGCCACTAGGAAACAACTGAGAGACAGTGGTTTAAAGGTTGCAAATCTAGAGAATGCAGATCAAGATGCACTATGAGTTGGATATTGTCTGCAAAGAAATGAGGAAACACTGGCTCCCACTGCTTAGAAGTGGGTGGGGAAAGGAGGCAGGGAGTGGCAGAAGGGGCTAGCACTGACAGAAGGTAGGGGTATGAGAAGAGTCTGATGCTGGTAATGGGAGAAAGAGGCTCTGGATGGTAGAAGGGGGAGAAGGGTTTGATGTTGGGTCTGAGGGGATGGGAGGAGGGGGTTGAGAGTTGACTCTGGACAGATGCCAAAAGTGAGAATGGGTTAAAGAAGCTAATGCTGACAGATGGTGGAGGTGTCAGAAAGGGGATGACACACATGCTTGGGGTAGGGGTGGGAGAAGGGGACTGATGCTAAAGGAGTAAGGGACAGGAGGGACAGATACTGTTATTGGGGGGGGAAGCAAGAGCATAGGCAGAGGAAGGTAAAATGTAGGTGCAGAGGGATGGATAGGGTGAGGGGGAGGAAAAGTAGGGTAAATTAATATTGGAGATATAGGTAAGTGGGTAGATGCTGGGGAAGGAGAGATGGTATGGGAAAGAGGTGGAGGAATGGATGCTGGGGATGGGGGAGAGGCAGGGACAATGGCCCCAGAAATAAATACAAATGGTGGAAATGAGAAAGTAGAAAGTGGGTGAAAGACAATAGGAGGCTTGGGAAGGAATGAGACAGAGGTGGGAAAAAGGTGGACTAGGTATAGTTTTGGTCAACATTATTGGCACCCTTGCAGTTCAACCCCTTAATGTCCAATATCTCCTTAAAAAATAAAAAGGTGGCCAGTGGAATGGCTTTGGACTATATATGCACACACATTTGATACATAAAAGAATCAAATCAAACACCAATTAAAAAAGGAAATAGTAGAAAAAGTATAAAAAATGGGACATTACCAGGACATGATTATTATCAGAACATAAAAAGTTTCACTTAACTCTAACAACAGGAAATGGTTCACTTAAAAATGGAGAAAAGAATCTCAGAACACCAGAGCCCTAGTCATAGGCATAGATTATCTCAGCCCTTGACCCATTGCTCAATTGCATCAATGATCCTGAAAAACTCCTCATGCAAATATTATAATGTCAATCAATAATGTCAATTTCCAATGTAATCAATTTTAATGAAAGATCCTTCTACCCCACCGAGCATAATTTAATGCACCATTTATCCCAGTGCTCTTCTGAGCCTTTCAAGCAAATGTAAAACAACATCAAATGCAGAACATCACTTAGCTGCACTACTGAAACACTTACAGCAACTGCCTATGAAAAGCAGCTGCAGAAACAGCTCATTTTTCTTGCTGCATGGCAGCCCTCTTTCTGGGGGTCTGAGGCCGAGATCTCCTGTATGGGGGGGATCTGGCACCCTTGAGTGTTCCTGTCTTTGACTGCAAATGAGTTAAGTACTCCCGCTTCACTCCTTTGCCCAACCATTCCTCAGGGAGCTCAGCCTTATCCCCTATGAGGGTAGGATGGGAGGTAGAAGAGGATTCTTTCTCCACATAGTGAGTCTGAAGAGGAAGGGGAGACTGCCCTAATGGAAGGTAAGGATCCTTCTGTGAAATGTCTTTTTCATAGAAAGGACCTTGCTACAGGATGCTATGGCTACCTTATATTTTGTAGAGCATAGCCATGGCGCCGAGAAATTTTACCCAGGTGCCTTGGAATTCATGCCCCTGAAAGTTTTATTGTGTGCAGCGAAAACAGCACACTGCTATCTTTATTTCTACAGTCTGCTCTCTCCAAGCAGCTTGACCTGTGTGGAAAAGGAAGTTCAGACTAATCTTATGATTTCAAGTCTCGTGAGACTTGAAACCATGAGATTTATCTGAATCTTTACTATGTGGCTCAAGCTACTTGGATAGAGTCAATTGGAGTGGGAAATTTAGCAGCATGCCTTCTTTTTTTTTTTTTCTTTTTTTTTTTTTTACTGCTGCTCTTAACAGCAAGCTAGCAATATCAAATAAAACTCCAAAATGTCACCCTCCACTAAACATAGCAACATGACGAGAGAAAAAGACCACATGGCCTATCTAGTCTGTCCTTCCATATCAACCACTACAACATTCCCCTTTTTTCCTTTAGAGATCCTCTGTGTTTGTCTCATGCTTCTTTGAATTCAGATACTGTCCTCATTTCTACCACCTTCACTGGAAGACTATTCCACAGATCCACCAATCTTTCCGTAAAGAAATATTTCCACATATCATTACTGAATCTATCTTCTTTCACCCTCATCCCATGTCCCCTTGTTGAGCTAGCTCTCAATCGAAAGAGGCTCTCCTCCTGTACATTTATGCCATGGAGGTATTTAAACGTCTAAGTCATATCACCTCTATCCCACCTTTCTTCTAAGGTGTACATATTAAAATCCTTAAGTCTGTCCTCATATGCTTTACAGTGATGACCATTAACAATTTTAGTAGCCACCCTCTGTACGGACTCCAGCCTGTTTATATCCTTTTGAAGGTGCGGTCTCCAGAAATGCACACAATACTCCAAATGAGGTCGCACCAAAGACTTATACAGAGGCACTATCACCTCCTTCTGCTGGCCATTCCTCTCCCTATGCACCCAAACATCCTTCTAGCTTTTGCTGTCGCCTTTTCTACCTGTTTAGCTACTTTAAGATCATCAGACACAACCACGCCTAGGTCCTGCTATTCTTTAGTGGACAAAAGTACTTCATCCCCTATACCATATTGCTCCCTTGGATTGCTGCAGCCCAAATGCATGACCTTGTATTTTTTAACATTAAATCTCAGCTGCCAAATTCTAGACCATTCTTCAAGCTTAGCTAGATCCCTCCTCATATTATCTATACATTCCTGGGTGTCTACTCTATTGCAGATTTTGGTATCATCCTCAAAGAGGCAAACCTTACCCGACAGCCCTTCCGCTATATCACTAACAAAGATGTTAAAAAGAATCAGACCTCCGTGATCTCTTGTATTTTATGAAGACCTCCCTCTTTTTTCTTCACTTTTTCAGCTACTTCTTTCGAAAATCATAGCGGTCTCCTTTTCCTTTTACCTTTATTTACCATTTAACAAAAAGTTTGGTTGCCCTTAAAATATCCCCTTATATCAATTTTGCCCACTGTTTTTCTGCATTCCACAGCTGTTCCCATCCCGCTAACGACTCCCTGAGGTATAGGCACTTCTTAGCAAAGTTAGTTATCCTGAAGTCTAAGACCATTGCTTTTGAATGGTTTTTAACAGCCCTAGTCCTAATACTAAACCACACCATTTGATGATCACTGGATGCAAAATGATCTCCCACTATAACATCAGAAACACTTTCACCATTAGAAAGCACCAAGTCCAGTATGCCCCCTTTATGTGTGGGTTCTGTTACCAGTTGCCTGAATAGTTCTCCCTGTAGAGAGTCCAGGATATCCTTACTTCTAGATGATACTGCAGCAGGAATGTGCCAGTCAACATCTGGCATATTGAAATCCCCTGTCAGTAGCACTTCCCCTTTCCTAGCAATGCTGCCTATGTCTTCAATTAACTCTCCATCCAGCTCTTCCTCCTGTGAGGGAGCTCTGTATATCACACCAATGCAAACATATTTCTCTTTCCCTCTTTCTAGTTTAACCCACAGTGCCTCCTCTCTCCCTTTTAAGCTCTGTAGTTCCAAAGCTTTAATATTATTTTTTACATACAGTGCCAATCCTCCTCCCCTTTTTCCTACCCTGTCCTTTCTGAATAAAGTATAGCCTGGTATAGTTACATCCCAGTCATGGTTTTCTGTGAACCATGTTTCTGTAACTGCCACTAAATCCAAGTCAGCCTCTCCCATTAAAGCTTCAACATCTGGGATCTTATTTCCCATGCTACAGGCATTTATACACACCGCTTTCCATATGTTGTTCCTTTTACTCATTTTCATAAATGTATTTAATGTTTCACTTACTTGAGGGCTTTCACGTACCTGGGGGCTTTCTTCACCCATCCCCAGCGAATCTTGTTTAAAGCCCTCTTCAGTAGATTAGCCAGTCTGCTACTGAAGACGTGTCAACCTTTCTTGGACAGATGGGCGCCATCTCTGCTCTGCAACCCTTGGAACAGCATCCCATGGTCCAGGAAATCAAAACACTCTCGATGACACCATCCACGCAGTCATGCATTCATCTCCAGGGTGCGAGCTTCTCTGCCTTGGCCTTTATCCTTGAAGAGAACACCACTTGTGCCCCTATCTGTTTCACCCTCTGTTCCAGAGCCATGAAGTCACTTTTGATATGCTCAGAGGGATACCTGGCAGTATCATTTGTGCCGGCATGGATTAGTAACATTGGGTAATAATCAGTGAGCTTGATGAGTCTTGGCAAACTCTCTCTAACATCTTGGATTTTGGCACCTGGCAGACAGCATACCTCTCTGGACATCAAGTCTGGTCGTCAGATGGATGCCTCAGTACTCAATCACCACTACCCTTCGTTTCCTTGTGGTCACTGATTCTGCAACTTTGGGGTGCTCGAGCTCTGGTTCTTCCCTTTCCAGGGATGCTTTCACCTCCTCCACTTCCAGGGCTGCATAATGGTTCTTCAGTTCAAGGGCTGGAGAAGTTGGATTGGTGATTCTGCAGGCCCTGGTGACTTGTGTCCAACCTTCATCATTCTGTAGGCTCCCATCTTCTCCTCTGCTGGAGAGCTTGGATGTTGCAAGAAGCATCTCATCAATGTACTTCTTACTCTCTTGAATGCTCCTCAGCCTCGCATAAAGGTCTACCAAACAAAGAGAAGATAGTTTATAATTCCCAAATTGTCAAACTATGTTTTATCAGATCGAATGACAAGAGAGGGCACCCACCATTCTCCTGTGGCAAACTCTCCCTTTTGCTTACTTTTTATTTTATAGGCAAAGCTTAATAAATACAAAAGCACATGGCACCTGATGCAGGAAACAGCATGTCTGGGCCATCCAGATGCCCCCAAACAGGATAGCCCTGTTAGTACCCGATTCTGTACTGTGGGAGCTAGATGTTCCCATGGGTGCAGGATTGGACACAGAGACTGCCTGGCGTGCCCCTGCAGCCCTTCGGAAGATATCCTCACCGCTTCATTACCAGCCTGTCACAGTGCCAACCCCCGATTCCCCGCCACCTGACCTTCGATGGGGGCAGCCAGGGCCTAGATCAGGTGGTGGGGCCTCACCAATCATGGCTCTTTTGCTCTTGAGGGTCTGCCTGGCTGATACAGAGGGCTGCCCCACACTTATTCCTCCTCCAACGTGAAATAAGCTGGACATAAGAACATAAGATAAGAACATAAGATATGCCATACTGGGTCAGACCAAGGTCCATCAAGCCCAGTATTCTGTTTCCAACAGTGGCCAATCTAGGTCATATGTACCTAGCAGTTTCCCCAAGGGACACAGGTTCCACAATGCTTGTATTGGTTCAAGCATTGATATCCTGGGTCCCTTCTTAATAATGGTTTATGGACCTTTCCTCCAGGAACTTGTCCAAACCTTTTTTAAACCCAGCTACACTAACAGCCTTTACTACATCCTCCGGTAACAAATTCCAGAGTTTGATTACACGTTGAGTGAAAACATATTTTCTTTTATTAGTCTTAAATAGTTTACCCTGTAGCTTCATTGCATGTCCCCTAGTCTTTCTATATTCTGATAAGGTAAACAATCGATCTACGCTTACCCGTTCCACTCCGTTCATTAATTTATAGACTTCTATCATATCTCCCTTCAGCCGTCTCTTTACTAGGTTAAAGAGCCCTAACCTTTTTAGCCTTTCTTCATAGGAGTATCCTTCCATCCCTTTTACCATTTTGGTGGCTGTTCTCTGAACCTTTTCTAAAATCGCTATATCCTTTTTAAGATACGGCGACCAGAATTGCACACAATATTCAAGGTGCAGTCTCACCATGGAACGATATAGAGGCATTATAATATCTTTTGTTTTATTTTCCATTCCTTTCCTTATCATACCTAGCATTCTATTTGCTCTCTTGGCCGACGCGCTGCACACTGGGCCGAGGGTTTTAACATGGTATCCACAATGACGCCTAAATCTTTTTCCTGGGTGGTGGTTCCTAATGTGGAACCTTGCATCGTGTAACCATAGTTTGGGTTGTTCTTCCCTAGGTGCATAACCTTGCACTTGTCCACATTAAATTTCATCTGCCATTTTGATGCCCAGTCTTCCAATTTATCAAGATCCTCTTGCAATTTTCCACAATCCTCTTGGGTTTTAACAACTTTAAATAGTTTTGTGTCATCTGCAAATTTGATAACCTCACTCGTTTTTCCACTTTTCCAGGTCATTTATGAATATGTCAAAAAGCAGCGGACCCAGCACAGATCCCTGGGTACACCACTATTCACCTTTCTCCATTGGGAAAATTGACCATTTAGCCCTACCCTCTGCTTTCTATCTTTTAACCAGTTCCTGATCCACAATAGTACACTGCCTCCTATCCCATGACTCTTTAGTTTTGCCAAAAGTCTCTCATGAGGGACTTTGTCAAAGGCTTTCTGAAAGTCCAGATATACAATATCAACCGACTCACCTTTGTCCACCTGTCTATTCGCACCTTCAAAAAAACATAACAGATTAGTAAGACAAGATCTTCCTTGTCTAAAGCCATGTTGGCTGTCTCCCATTAGGTCATGACTATCTACATGCTGAGTAATTTTATTCTTTATGATGGTTTCTACCATTTTTCCCGGTACTGATGTCAGGCTCACCGGTCTGTAGTCTCCCAGATCACCCCTGGAACCCTTTTTAAAAATTGGTGTTACATTGGCGATCCTCCAATCTTCAGGTATTAGAGATGATTTTAATGATAGCAGACCTGCTATTAGTAATCTGTGAACTATCTCATATTTCAGTTCTTTCAACACCCTTGGATGTATACCATCCGGCCCAGGTGATTTGCTACTCTTCAGTTTATCTAATAGTTGTAATACATCTTCCCGATGTATCGATATTTCCTTCAATTCTTCCGCACCTTTAAATACCACTTCAGTCATGGGTAACATCCCTACATCTTCCTCAGTAAAGACTGAAGCAAAGAATTCATTCAATCTCTCCGCTATCGCCTTGTCGCCTCTTAGTGCTCCTTTAACCTCTCTATCATCTAATGGACCAACTGACTCTCTCACAGGTTTTTTGCTACGAATGTACTTGAAAAGGTCTTTACTTCACGTTTTTGCTTCCGCAGCAAGCTTCTTCTCAAATTCTCTCTTTGCCTGCCTTATTAATGCCTTGCATTTGACTTGCCAGTGCTTGTGCTGTTTCCAGGTTTCGTCGTTTGGCTCTTTTTTCCATTTATTGAAAGATGCTTTTTTGGCAACAACAGCCTCTCTGACCTCACTTCCTTGATTTCTTTGAGCATTTCATCATCCATTTGGTCATTCTGGCCAGGCGCTCGATAGTACACCCCCACTGCCATTGCCTTCCCCCTTTTACATGGAATTTCAATCCATATAGATTCTACAGCAGATTTTGTTTCCTGCAAAACTTTAATCCTTTCTGACTCAATGTCCTCTCTAACATAGAGAGCAACCCCTCCACCAATTTGATCAGCTCTATCATTACGATATAGTTTGTACCCAGGTATCACAGTATCCCACTGGTTGTCCTCCTTCCACCATGTCTCTGATGTTCCAATTATATCTAACCTTTCATTTAGTGCTATCTATTCTAACTCTCCCATCTTATTTTTTAGACTTCTAGCATTTGCATACAAGCATTTTAGAGAATGTATCTTATTCGTATTAATTTGGGTATTGTTAGACATGGGTAATTTGGGATCTTTAAGCTCTGTCTGCTCCATACTTAAGGGCATTTGGGCTACTTTACTCTTTTGTGGAACCTCTCTGCTTTTGATAGTATCCTTCAAAGATACATTCTTCCGAACCATCTGCTCTTGGGCGACTGTCGGCTTTCCCCTAATATCTAGTTTAAAAGCTGCTCTATCCCCTTTTTTAAAGGTTAATGTTAGCAGCCTGGTTCCATCCCGGTTAAGGTGAAGCCCATCCCTTCATAAGAGCCCCTCCTTTCCCCAGAATGTTCCCCAGATCTCCAGGAACAAGCAGGAATAAGTCCTCACATATGGGGTACGTCAGTACCGACGGAGCCTGCGCGGGAAAGCTCCCCAGCTTCCCAGAAGAAAGCTTTTGGGAGCCTCCCACAGCGCATGCGCGCTGCCTTCCCGCCTTTCCTGACCAACTCTCCTCAGTTCTTCTTTTCCGCGGAGCCAGCAGGTCGTGTTCCTGTCACCGCTGAAGAAGTTCTTATTTTAATTTGTTTCTTTAGTCACGTGTCTGCCTTCCCCGACTCCATACCGGTATCGCCGGTCTTTTTTCTTTTTACTTTTCAAAAAAAAATATATATATATTTTCTTTTCCCTACTTGGTGAAATTTTTCTCCCCTTAGGCCTCTAAGCCTGGAGAAAACTTTTCCCTCATGGAGAAACCAGCTTCTGGTTTCAAAAAATGCACCAAGTGTAGCGGTACCATCTCAGTCACCGACACACATGAATGGTGTCTTAAATGTTTGGGGCCTGACCACTCCATACCGGATTGCATGTCCTGCTCCCTGATGTCTAAACATGGCTTACAGAACCGAGCAGCCAAGTTTCATATGCTGTTTTCCACAGATACTCCAGCATCGACATCTTCCAGGTCTTCCTCTCCTGATGGATCTCAGGTAACCAAACATTCTTCTGGCAGGTCCTCAAAGGGCAAATCTCCCTCCAAGTATCGAGATGCCCCCGGGCTTGACCCTGAGGACCCTGCCCCAGCCAAACAACCCCGGCGGGAAGCTCCGGCTTCCAAAGCTCCTCCTATGGGGTTACAGGTTGACATCGATGGCACGGCCTCGACCGATCACCTGTTAGACTGCTCTGGGGTACCGGCACACTCTTCCGGTACCGACATCCAGACAGTCGTGGCGTCTATGGATCATACAGTTCAATCCATGCAGCAGGCCATAATGGCTTTTATTAAGGCTGCGACGCCCACGGTACCGCACCAAGCGGTACCGACCTTGGTTCCGGTACCGCAACCGATACCGGTACCCAGGGCATCCACATCGACCAGGATACCGGTTCCGGTTCCCGGTTCCGGGGCTTTTCCCGATACCGATCCGGTTCCGGGTACGCCCGATGTCGATACCGGTCGATACGCTTATCGGTCCCTGGAAGCAAACAGACGATACTTCCAGTCTTCTGATGATTCCGATTCATCGGATGACTCTCCTGCTCTTCCTGAGGAGCCCTCTTCTCCAAAGAGGAGAATGTCTTCTCCAGAGGATTTGTCCTTTCAAGACTTCATCATGGAAGTAGCTAAAGGACTCTCTATTTCAGTAACCTCTGAAAAAGAACCTAGAGCAAAAAAGTTAGACATTTTGGGATACTCTAAGGTTCCCAGAGAGGCAGTCACCTTGCCAATTCATGAAATTCTCCAAGAACATTTGCTTGAATTGTGGGAGACTCCTCTCACCCTTTCTCCTCATTCTCGTAGATTGGACACTATGTACTGTGTCCCTCCTTCTCCTGGTTTTCAAAAAACTCAGCTTCCTCACCATTCTATTGTGGTGCAGTCAGCTATGAAGAGGATAAAGAGTACCAAAAGACACTCTTCTACTCCTCCAGGAAGAGAATGCAGGACCTTGGATGCTTTTGGTAGAAAAATCTTCCAAGCTAGCATGCTTACTGCCAGAATCAATTCATACAGCCTTTATATGGGTATGTTTCTGAAGGAGGTTGCAGAAAAGCTTGTGATAAGGAAGCTTATCATAGCTCAGGAAGGAGCTATAGAAAAGGTGAAGTGACTCTAAACAAGCAACCTGTCAGTTCTGGTAGAAATAAGAAAACAGAATTTTCCCATAAAAGACTACCAGTCCCAGAATGCACCAGGTTTCCAACAGCCATTAGAGGAGCTGAAGTGGGGAAACGTGTGTTCAATCAGGAGGGCTATGAGGTAATCCCTAAGCACTCATCTCAAAGGGCAGGGCCTGATTCAGCACAGCTGCGCTGTATTAGGGGGGAGCACTCATCTAGGCAGAATAAAGGTAGAGTTTATTCTACAGAGAATTATCCTCATTATCCTGAGAATCAGCTTGAGCTTGATCATCAGTTTCATCTGAAGGATCATCAGAAGCAGAAGCCAAACCGGACGGACAGAGAGGGAAAGAAACCCTTTGGAAGAAGAAAGAGAAAAGCCTTTGAGAGGTCTAGAAGAGTCTAGAGCAGTACGTATACTAGGAGGCATTCCAAGGGCCAGCATACACCATTGGACTGGGGAAAGCCAGAGGAATGGTGCTGCAGAGCTAGGAATCTCCAGACGCTACCTGTGAGGGAGACGGCTGCACGTGGAAGGGACCCTAAGACCCGTGCCAGAAGGTATGTGAAGAGAGATCCAGTGTCCAGGGATCTGGATTGGAAGGCTGGACATAAGAACTGGACTACATACTGGCCAGGCTATATAGAGAGGAACTCTAATAGCAATGGAAGCTCAGGTATGAACACTGATCTATGCCCTAGCTATAACCTTGAAAGACAGCAGGGAAACAAGTATTCTCCTGAAAGTGCTCCATTGAGAGATTCATCTGTGCCAATCCATGATATTGAACCCATGCTTGTTGAAGAAGGGGGAATGATTGCAGATGAAAAATGTGTTTATATGGACTGCTCTCTGTCCAAACTCCTTTGGTGATTTTCTGTTATAAAGTACAGCAACCATCACAAAGAAATACAAACTTGCTCTTTAATCTACTCAGAAAAGCTCCTGTGTAGGATTTCTGGCCACGCTTTAGAAAGCAAGCCAGCTAAGGGGTTTCAGCTGGATAACTACTAGCAATTGAGCCTTACCTAATTGCTTGTGAGCTAGGAGAGAATCACTTCTGAATCTATGTGGGAAGTTATCAGAAGTTAACCTGAAAATAACAGTTTTTTTTTCTTTCTTTGTGGCTTTTTCGTTTGTTGTTTGATATATGCTAAGAAAACATTAGCTAATGCCTGACAAGTTTGAATGTTGTTTTCCTGATTTTGACTTTGTTTTTCCAAGTTAAACACTGGAAGCAAGTAACCTGATTTATGTGCTACCAAGCATATCTGTGTTGGGAGAAATAACCCCATAAATAAATATCTTATTGGCTTTAACACTTGAGCACAATTAAATTATTGTCGTCAGCTGTGTCTGGTGTGAATGAACTACATTGCCCACAATCCCTTGCAAATCATATAGATATATGCACTTGCCAAGACTGTGAAGATTCTCACCCAGGCAGCCGTCTGACAAGCTGCACAACTTTCTCCCTTTTATTCCTGAAGATAAAAGGGAAGAATTCCTTCTTTGGCTTAAGCATACGCAAGACATTTCAAAGTTTTTCAACAGGGCAGCCTTTGATTCCTTTGAGGTTGCCAGCAGAGCCTCAGGAATTGCTATAGCTGCTCGTAGAATTGCTTGGCTCCAGGCTTCTGATCTAGAACCCTGGGTTCAAGATGGTTTAGGAAATCTACCCTGTACAGGTGAAAACCTATTTGGCAAAGAGTGGCAAATTAAAGCCACTCAAATGGACGCAGAAAATGCTGCTCTTGATAGACTTTCTAAGTCTACCTCCACTCAAGCCAAGAAAAAATCTTTTAAAAAGTCTTTTTACAAGAAGGGCAGATTTCCTTCCACTTCTGGTCAACAGTCTTCTGCAGGTCGATTTGCTACTAAACGTCAGCAACCCAAACAGGCTAGGCCTAAACCTGCAGGGGCTGCTGCAACCCAGCAGTCCCAAGCCCCTCAGGGGTTTTGACTTAGTGCTAGAGAACTTAACCTTTCTGGCTCTACAACAGCCAGAACCTCTCACCATTCCAGGAAGGTTAGCTCATTTTGCTCCCAGATGGGAGCAAATCACATCAGAGCAGTGGACCCTCTCCATCATCAGAGAGGGCTACAAACTTCATTTCTCAACCTTCCTCCCTACACCATGGTGAGACATTTCAATTCTCCCACATCTCTCCTCGACCTTCTGGATCAGGAGGTAACCTCCCTTCTGGCCCAGAGGGCCATAGAAGAAGTTCCTCTTCTTCAACAAGGGTCAGGTTTTTACTCCCCCTACTTTCTCATCCCAAAGAAAACAGGGGGATACAGACCTATTCTAGATCTCCGAGAATTGAACAAATTTCTGTACAAGGAGAGGTTCAAGATGCTCTCTTTAGGCACTCTCCTTCCATACCTACAGAGTCAGGATTGGCTTTGTTCTCTAGATCTCAAGGATGCGTACACCCATATACTCATCCATCCATCCCACAGAAAATTTCTACGCTTTCTGTTCCAGGGAAACATTACCAATACAGAGTCCTTCCTTTCGGTCTGGCCTCTGCCCCAAGAGTGTTCACCAAATGCATGGCAATAGTTGCTGCATTTCTGCGCACTCTGGGAATCTTTGTCTTCCCATATCTGGACGACTGGCTCATCCGAGCTCCATCCCAGTCAGAAGCCCAAATTTCCCTGAACACTACCAGGTGCATTCTGCAGTATCTGGGACTTGTGGTAAATCTCCCAAAGTCTCAGCTCATCCCTACTCAGTCCCTAGAATTCATAGGGGCCTGGTTGGACACCACTACTGCAAGAGCCTATCTTCCCCAGGCTCGTTGCCAACGTCTGGTGCAGTTAGCCTCCCAGATTCAGTCAAAGGACCACTTCACTGCCCGGAAGATGCTACAACTACTAGGCCACATGGCTTCCACAGTACATGTGGTACCCTATGCTCGTCTACACATGAGAGCAGCTCAATGGACTTTGTCCACCCAGTGGACTCAAGCGTCAGGAGCTATCTCAGACCAAATAGCAAACTCCAAACGTCTCCTTTGGTCTCTCCAATGGTGGATGTCCACTCAAAATCTGTTGTTGGGGTCCCCCTTCCAACCCTTGTTGCCCCAAGCAATCCTTACAACAGATGCCTCCCAAACAGGTTGGGGAGCTCATCTGCAAGACCTCTCCACCCAAGGCACTTGGTCCCCACAGAAGACCTCTCTTCATATCAACCACTTGGAACTTCGAGCAGTGTTCCTAGCTCTCAAGGTCTTTCATACCCTCCTCAGCTACCAGACAGTCCTCATTCAAACGGACAATCAGGTAGCCATGTTTTACATAAACAAGCAAGGAGGAACTGGCTCTCTGTCGCTTTGCAACGAAGCTCTCAGATTATGGGCCTTCGCCAGAGAGCATCAAATCCATCTCCTGGCAGTATACCTCCCAGGAATTCAAAACTCTTGTTCGGACAGACTCAGTCGAGTTCTGCTCCCACACGAATGGTCCCTGCACATGGATCAGGTACTCAGAATCTTTCAGGAATGGGGTACCCCAGACATAGACCTATTTGCAAGTCCGTAGAATGCCAAACTTCCCTGGTTCTGTTCCAGGATTCCGTGTCAGGGAGTTCAGGCCCAGGATGCCTTCCTCCTTCATTGGGGTCAGGACTTCCTGTATGCCTTTCCACCCATTCCTTTGATCCCCAAGACTCTGTTCAAACCTCAGAGGGATCAAGGGTATATGATCCTCATAGCTCCACGCTGGCCATGCCAAGTGTGGTACCCTCTACTTCTGCATCTCTCCCAAGTCCCCTCCCTGGACTTGGGAGCTGCTCCAGACCTTCTGTCTCAGGAGGAGGGGACTTTGTGGCATCCAAACCCCAAGTCCCTTCACCTCAGAGCTTGGTTACTGAAGGCCTAGACCTTCAAGACTTCAATCTTTCGCAACAAGTGAAGGATATCCTTTATGCTTCCAGGAAACCTTCCACTAGGCGTTCCTATGCTTTTAAATGGAAGAGATTTTCCATTTGGTGTGCTCAAAAGGGTCTTGACCCTCTAGCACTTCCCCTGAATTCTCTATTAGAATATCTCCTGCATCTTTCCAATGCAGGCCTTAAGACAAATTCCGTAAGGGTCCATTTAAGTGCTATTGCAGCATCCCTTAAGCCTATCAATGGACAACCTATTTCCTCTCATCCTCTTATTGCCAGATTCATGAGAGGCCTAACCTTAACTAAACCTCCCATTCAACCTCCTCCGGTGGCATGGGATTTAAACTTGGTTCTTGGTCAGCTTATGAAGCCACCTTTTGAACCCTTAGCCACTACCTCCTTGAAATTTCTTTCCTGGAAGGTTATTTTCCTTATTGCAATCACTTCTGCTCGCCGCATTAGTGAGCTGCAGGCCTTAGTGGCTAATCCACCTTATACAAGGTTCCATCATGATAAGGTAGTCCTTAGGACAAATCCTCACTTTATGCCTAAAGTGGTCTCACCTTTTCATCTTAATCAAGAGGTATATTTACCTGTCTTTTTTTCCAGCTCCTCATGCATCTACTGCAGAGAGGAACCTTCATACTCTAGATTGTAAAAGAGCTCTTGCTTTTTACTTACACAGGACACAGCAACATAGAAAGTCTTCCCAGCTTTTTGTTGCTTTTGATCCTTCTCATCTAGGACTTCCAGTCTCTAAAAGAACACTGTCCAATTGGATTGCTCAGTGTATTTATTTTGCTTACCAGAGTAAGAACCTTTCTCTGGAGGGCCATGTCACAGCTCACAATGTGAGGGCTATGGCCACCTCTATGGCTCATCTTCATTCTGTATCCATCGATCAGATCTGTCGAGCAGCCACCTGGGCCTCGGTTCATACCTTCACAGCCCATTACTGTTTGGACAAGGACTCCTGCCGGGATGCCTTGTTTGGTCAGGCTGTCCTCAGACACCTGTTCCATTCTTGAACAACTCCTGCCCTCCTTCCCTGAATGGATGCCTGAGATCCATAGGAAGACGAGGAACCTTTCAGGGTCTCATACCCTTGGGGATCTCCCGGGCATCTTAGATAGGGAGTCCCCATATGTGAGGACTTATTCCTGCTTGTTCCTGGAGATAGCACTGTTACTTACCTGTAACAGGTGATCTCTGGGAACAGCAGGAATTAGTCCTCACAACCCACCCACCTCCCCTAGGAGTTGTATCTCTCTCTCTCTCTATCTTTCCTTTCCTCTCTCTCTCTATTGTCTCAGCTTTAAACTCGAACTGAGGAGAATTGGTCAGGAAAGGCGGGAAGGCAGCACGCATGCACTGTGGGAGGCTCCCAAAAGCTTTCTTCTGGGAAGCTGGGGAGCTTTCCCGCGCAGGCTCCGTCGGTACCGACGTACCCCTTATGTGAGGCCTAATTCCTGCTGTTCCCAGAGATCACCTGTTACAGGTAAGTAACTGTGCTTTCCTAACAAATCCAAAACCCTCATCTCTGCACCATTGTCTCATCCAAGCATTGAGACTCCGGAGCTCTGCCTGCCTTTTGGGTCCTGCGCGTGGAACAGGAAGCATTTCGGAGAACGCTACCCTGGAAGTTCTGGATTTCAACTTCCTACCTAAAAGCCTAAATTTAGCCTCCAGAACCTCCCTACCACATTTTCCTATGTCATTGGTACCGACATGTACCAAGACAGCAGACTCCTCCCCAGCACTATCTAAGACCTTATCTAGGTGGCGCGTGAGGTCCGCTACCTTCGCCCCAGGCAGGCATGTTACCAGGCGATCCTCACGTCCACCAGCCACCCAGCTATCTACATGCCTAATGATCGAATCACCAACTATAACGGCTGTCCTAACCCTTCCCTCATGGGCACATGGCCCTGGAGAAACTTCCTCAGTGCGAGAGGGTTTTACATCACCTGGAGGACAGGTCCTAGTTACAGGATCACTTCCTGCCACACCAGGGTGATGCTCTCCTGTCACGAGACCTCTCTCTTCCATGGCAACAGGGATGCTGCCAGACTGGAGGTGGGACTTCAGGACTATATCCCTGTAGGTCTCGTCTATGTAACTCTCTGTCTGTCTTATTCTTTCCAAGTCTGCTGCTTTAGCCTCTAGAGAACGGACTCGTTCCCTGAGAGCAAAGAGCTCCTTGTACCTAGTGCACACGTAAGACCTCTCACCAACTGGGAGAAAATCATACGTGTGACACTCAGTGCAAAAGACTGGAAAGCCCCCATCCCGCTGCTGGTCTGCTGTCTTCATCTTAGTTTTAAGTTTGTGTTTAGATCTAAGTTCTTTACTTACTAAGGGTTGCTATGGATATTTATACTAATAACACTGTACCTAATACGTGTAATATACCTTGTTCACCTGAAGCTTAACTAATCTCAGGTCCTTAGTGTATGACTGATTTGGGTAATGAGCTTCACCTGAGAGCACCTCCTGCCTTTTAAGATGTGTAAGTACCTAGAAAGCTACGATTATCCCAGGGGTGGGTGGGTGTGGGGAGGGAGGGAGGGAAATAACACTTATTAAAAGAGGGCTGCTACACAGTACCCTGTCTTGTGCTGCTGAGGTAAGCTATATTCTGATTTGATCTAAATTATAGCTCTTAGCTACTGCTAGGCTCTAACTTATGTCTGAGGAGCATCCTCCCGGTGCTCCCCAGACATACAGTGCCATGATCTGAATCAGCCCTGTATGTCTGGGTGCCTGTCCCGCCCACTCTCCACCCCCATCCTGCGCTCCCCGCACAGCGGCTCTGTGCATGTGGGGAGAGAGGCTTTCAGCATTCGGGCAGGATGGCTAGTGGTGTTGCACATCCCACTGGGACGTATTGCCCCACTATTCGCTGTGCAGTAACAGGCCCTTAGCTTATAAAGCGCAAATGGAGCCAAGCATCGGCGTTCTATGATGTGCCATGTTTTGAGTTGTCCCAATTCTGTCCAACAGCTCTATGTCAGGTGTCATAAAGCCTCTTGCTCCCACATAGCAAAATCACATTCGAAATGTAACATTCTTCAGGAACAAGCAGGAAGTCAGTTTTCACATATGGGGGGACGTCAGCACTGACTGAGCACGCACGGAGCATTTCCCCAGCTTTCAAAGAAAGCCTTTGGGTATGCCACCATGCATGCGTGGTCCCCTTCCCACCCAAGGGTGCCATCTTAATCAGTCTTCTTTTTCCGCAGAGTCCTTCGGACGCACATCCTGTACCTTGGAAAAAGTTTTTTATATTGTCTTCTATTCTGGTTTCCCGGTTCTCTTCCTGCTGTCCCCAGTGCCCCTGCCTCGGTAGCGAACCTCAGAACTTTGTTATTTTTCATTTTTCCCTTTTCTTCGTGAGTTGGTCTCTACCATGTTTTGTGCCCTTTTCAACTGCTGGCCGATCCGAAGGTCTTCGATCTGGCGGGATTTATTTTTTTCCCCCATGGCCTCCGGTTTCAAAAAGTGTGACAGATGCTCCAAAAACATGTCGCTCACGGACACCCATGACTGTTCTCTCAGGTGTCTAGGAGCAGACCATAACCTGGAGCTCTGCTCCCTTTGTAAAAAGATGTCCTCCAAGGCCATCGAGAGCCATAAGCAAAAACTGGATGACATTTTCCACAAGGCAGCCCCAGTCTCCCCGGTAGCTTCCCGCTCCACCGACCTTCAGCTTCTGGGGTCCCCTGCGGCCGCTCCGTGACCCCGGTACCACTCTAAGCAAGGGTCCCCCGAAAGAGAGCGGAAGAAGAAGAAGGCCTTGAGGACCCTGTCGGGGCCTCCGGACATACGTGAGCATTCTCATGCTCGGTCCCTTTAGCCCTCCTTGGCAGTCCCTAGAGTCTGAAAAGGAGCGGCCTCGAAAGGTACCTCGTTCAGATACGGAAGCCTCTGGCGATGGCACCCAGTCTCCTGAGGGTCATCCCGGTGACCCCCCCCCTCTCCTCTTCGACTCCCGACCTGGTTACCCCGGTGTCTGAGACCTCAAGGGCGACGCCCGTCGTGGCTCCCCAGACCCTCATGACAACCCCCGAGAGCCAGGAGCCTTGTGAGGGATCCCGGCAGAGTTTTCGATTTCCATCCCGGTCTTCATGTGCGAGATCTTCCCGAGCCAGTGCTTCTGGCTCCAGGCGGGCTTCGGCCTGAGAGCTCAGTGCACGGCACCGGTTCTGCTTGAGCAGCCTAGCTGTGAGTCTTCCTCGGAGATTTCAGGCTGGGAATCCAACGAGGACACTTCCCCTGAATCCCTGGCTCACTGGGACCTTCCCTCAGATCCTTCTCTGCCTGTTCAGAAGCGGCGGTCGCCTCCCAAAGACACCTCCTTTCTGGAGTTTGTGTGGGACATGGCTCTAGCCCTGGCACTCTCTACACAATCCGAGGAGCAGCCCTATGCGGCGGAGCTCCATATTTTACAATATAAGGCTCCGCCGAGGGAATTCCTCATGGTCCCAGTCCCGCCCATCCTAACCCGGCTGCTTCTCCGCATGTGGGAGATACCTGCGTCTATCCCCATTGTCAGCAAGTGCCTGGATACCATTGTACAGGGTCCAGCGGGGGCCCGGCTTCTGGAAGGCCCAGCTTCCCCATACCTTGATGTTGGTGGAGTCTGCCATGCGGAAGCTGAAGAGTCCAAAAACTCACTTCTTGGTCCTGCAGGGTAGGGAGTCTTGCGCCCTTGACACCCTTGGGCGTAAGGCCTACCAAGGCTCCATGCTGGATTGCCGCATCCAGGCTTACCAGCTATATATAGGCATGTTCCTTCGTGAACTCACGAAGGAGTGCGGAGGTGTCCAGGTGGGTCTCAAAGGCAATTACCTCTGCTTTTTCCAGTCCCTCCTGAAATCAGTGGGGGACTGTTTGAAGTACCTTTCTCGTGCTGCATACGACAGCTTTGAGTCCTCTGCTTGGGTAGCAGCTGTGAGTATTGGGGCCAGGCAGCAGGCCTGGCTCCAGTCCTCGGACCTAGAACAATGGGTCCAGGAAAAACTGCTCAATGTACCGTGCCTAGGCAAGCAATTGTTCGGCAAACCTATGGAGGACAAAGCAGCAGACATAGAAACGGAATGCGTCACTCGCACCCGTCTCTCCCAGAAGACTTCCTTCCAGTGGAAGAAACAGGAGGGCAAGAAGCCTTTCTTCCAGAGGAAGGGTCTTTCCTACCAGGGCTACCCACTTTACCCTCCGGCGCCAGCGCCACCGCCACCCCAGGCCAGACAAGGCAAGAGTGGCCCCCAGGGCCAGTGTAAGCCTAAGGGACCCAAGAGCCAGTCCCCGGCTCCGGCCCAGTCGGCCCTGCATTTTTGACATCAGATACATAGCCCTTCGCTCTCCTCTGAGCCAGCTACTGGGGGGAGGATGCCTAGTCCACTTTGCTTACCGCTGGGAGTCTGTAACCTTGGACGCCTGGGTCCTCGAGGTCGTCCGGGAGGGTTACCTCCTTCACCTGGACCAGCTTCCTCCACCCTTTTGCCCCGCGGAACCCCCTCGGCTCCCCGCGCACCAGATTTTCTTGGCGCAGGAGCTTGCCAACCTCCTCGAGGAACAAGCAGTGGAAGTGGTCCTGCTGCACCTCAGAGGTCATGGGTTTACTCCTGCTACTTCCTTGTGCCAAAGCGGATGGGCGGTTTCCAACCCATCCTCAATTTAAGAGATCTCAACAAATATCTGGTGCGGGAGAAATTCAAAATGCTCTCCCTTGGCGCCTTGCTGCCCTTCCTCCGGCAGGGCGACTGGCTATGCTCCTTGGACCTTCAGGATGCATATGCCCACATCCTCGTCCACCCGAAACACAGAAAATACTTGTGCTTCAGGGTACAAGGGAACCACTACCAGTACAGAGTTCTTCCTTTTGGCCTCGCGTCCACTCTGAGAGTGTTCACAAAGTGCCTCCTTGGCTTACAGGGCACCTTCGTCCATCCTTATCTAGAAGACTGGCTCATTACAGGGGAGACAGCTGAAGAAGCACAGTGGGCCACGGCCCGCACCATCCAGCTCCTTGAGCACCTCAGCTTTGTGGTGAATTGCCTGAAGTCCCACCTCACTCCAGGCCAATCCCTGGAGTTCATCGGCGCGTGCCTCGACACTTAGCGGGCGATGGCCTTCCTTCCCCAGGACAGGGCAGACCGCCTCATTGCTCTGGCCTCCGCGGTTCAGCGCTGCAGCACAGTTTCGACCCGAGTGATGATGCTCCATCTCTTCAGCCATATGGCCGACTGCACATGCAAGTGGCACAGTGGTGCCTTCAGACTCAGTGGGAGCAGGCGACGGGCCATCTCAGACGCTGTCTCGGTGTCACTCCCCAGCTGTCCGAGTCCCTCGACTGGTAGCAGAACACCTGGAATCTGCTTCCAAGCCCCACAGCACGACATGGTTTTGACCATGGATGCCTCCCTAACGGGCTGGGGAGCACACGGCGGCGAGCTCCACATGCAGGGGACTTATTCCCTCAGGGAGTCCCATCAGCCGATCAACCTCCTCGAGCTCCGGGCAGTCCTCCTCGCCCTCCGGGGACTCAAGCACCATGTTTACCATCGGACAATGCTTGTCCAAATGGACAATTGGGTGACAATGTTCTATATGAACAAACAGGGGGGCACCGGCTCTTACAGCCTCTGCCTGGAGGCGGTAGTCCTATGATCACTGTTCTCTCTAAGCTGTACACGTGTGCGCACGCACACATCTCGCCGAACGAGCGCACATACTTTATAACAGAGCGCACAAAAATTACGGTTCTGATTCTGATAGAAAACAACACAGACGTCTTAAAATTTAAAAGTTGTTGTGTATTTACGGTTTTCACAAGTTCTACAATATTTTCTAGTGCAATCAATGTGGCGTATTGTGGTAAGGAGAGTGTAGCCCAGCCTGGGGAAACAAAGGGAAAAGAGACTTTTTCCTCTTTGCGGGGGATGGGCGCACCTGAAAACACATACCAAAGTAAAGGCAGTGAAAGAAACCACGTTTGTAGAGCTAGGCCAAAGCCCTGCCCAGACTCCATGGCAACCCTAGGTAAGGATAGGAGATACCTGGGGTGGAGTCAGAGGGGGAGGTACACTGCCCAACATTTAAGTTTGAGCAAACAGAGAACAAGAGGGGCAGGAACAGCAGCAAGAGCAAGAACAAGGGCAGCCAGAGCAGCAGCCAGGAGAGCAGCGGACACTGTTCCCGGGAGAGGACCAAACACAGTGGCAGGAGAGGACGCAGACTTAGCAGCCTTGGAGGGGGTGGACACCAAGGGAACAGCTTGGAAAGCAGCAGCTGGGGAAAGGCCCAAGCACAGACTAAGTACTTTCCTTCCAGGAGAGAGAAGGACAGAAGGCTGGCTGTGGAGAAGCCAAGACAGGAAGGCCCAGATCCCTCTGAAGAAAAGCAAATCTTCAGGCAGAGGAAACCCAGGGAAGCGGACAGAAAATCCTGCAGTGATTCCCTGAGTAGCTCTGAGGCAGAGATAGCTACAGCCAACAGAAGCCACAGCTGTGAAACTCCCGCAGTAAAGCTCCAAGGTAGGAGAAAGAAAATAGAGAAAGCTGATGCTTATGACTCTTGCTCAGATAATGAGGAGGGAATTATACCTGGTAGAAACCAGAACAGGAAGAAGAATTTTATAAGGAAAGCTAAACAAGAAAAGCCTGCTAGTGTTTTTCCAAAGGAAGGGAAGGCTCTGTGCTAACCAACTGAAGAATGTTTAAGTGGAAGCAGCTACAAGGGAGCTGGCAGAAGCTCTGAGCTCAGTTGTATGCTTGAGCAGCAAGTACCACTGTTAATCCTGAAGTAAGAAATCTCTAAAAGGAAAAGGAAAGGAAGTTTGTTGTAAATAACCCCACTGAAACACACTGTTTGCATTTACTTTATTTTGGGAGAAAATATCCTTGTTTCTTTTGTTGAGTGTGAAAGCTTCTTCAAGGACTGTTACTAAGCTGACCTAGAGAAACCAAATAAAATTCCTGTGTGCTTTAACATCCACTTGGTCTACTTTATATACACAATTACACCTTTGAGATAAAAGGGATACAAGATGGACGCCCGTCCTCACTAGGCAACTGCCTAGTAGGGGCGCGCACGCCACAGTATATACTGTATTCTGATGTGTAGTCAAATTTTAAAGTATTTAACTCCGAGTGTCGTTATGTGGCGCACAAAAATTTAACCTTCCTTCAAAAGCTGCACAGCTGATATTTTATGCGCACACAGCCTACAGAAAATTAGAGGGAACATTGCCTATGATCCTTTGCGATTCGCCAAGGCATAATCCTATGGGCCACCTATCTCCCAGGTCAAGACAACGTTCTGGCAGACAGGCTGAGCCGGATCCTCCAGCCACATGAGTGGCACCTCTGCCTGCAGACAGCACAATGGTTGTTTTGGCGCTGGGGGATTCTGGTCCTGGACCTCTTTGCCAGCACAAAAAATTTGTAGCTCTCGCAGTTCTGCAGCCCGGTTCCCCATCCGAGTAAGGAAGCCTCCGATGCCTTCCTGCTGTCGTGGACACACTGCCTCCTGTATGCATTTCCTCCCCGCTCATAGCATGAGCTGTCCTCAAGATATAGCGGGATGGGGTCCTGCTGATTTTTATGGCCCCATCGTGGCCTTGGCAGCCCTGGTACCCGCTGCTGCTGCTCCACCTCTCATCGGAGCCTCCAGTTCTCCTCGGCAGCATGCCGGGCTTGGTGACACAGGAGGAGGGTCTCCTACTTCACCCAAACCTGAGGTCCCTATCCTTCATAGCTTGGCGGCTGAGTGGGTCGTGCTAGCCCCACTTCATCTCCCGGTAGAGATCGAGGACATATTGCTGGCCTTGCGCAAGAACTCAACTAGGAAGGCTTATGCCTTTAAGTGGCGTCGGTTCTCAGGGTGGTGCTCAGGGGTACGGGCCAACCCGTTCTCTTGCCCCACCCACTTGGTCCTGCAGTACTTACTCCATCTCTTGCAGACAGGCCTGAAGTCCATCTCATTCAGGGTCCACCTGAGCGCGATCTCGGCCAATCACCACCCATTCGAGGGCAGACCCCTCTCGGGCCAGCCACTGGTTTCCCATTTCATGCGCGGGCTGCTTCTTTCCAGGACACCCATCCGGCCGCTTCCGGCGGATTGGGATCTCAATGTTATCCTCACACGGCTGACCCAGCCGCCCTTTGAGCCAATGGTGTCCTGCTTGCTTTGGCACCTTTCTTGGAAGGTGGTTTTTCTGGTAGCCCTCACTTCAGCCCGGAGGGTCAATGAGATTCAGGCCCTGATGGCCAACACACCCTACATGAGATTCTACGGGTAGCAGGTGGTTCTCCGAATGCACCCTAAGTTTCTCCCAAAAGTTGTCTCGGATTTCCACCTCAACCAGGAGATAGTGCTGCCGACCTTCTTTCTGAAGCCCCACTCCGACCAGGCATCGGTGACCCTCCACACCCTCAACTGTAGGAGGGCTTTCTCCTACCTGCAGCATATGCAGGCTTACTGCAGGTCAGAGTGGCTCTTTGTCCCATATGACCCTGTCTGTTTGGGGCTCGCAGTCACCAAGCGGACCCTTTCCCTCTGGGTGGCAGACTGCATTACCTTGGCTCAGGCTGGGCTACCATTGAACCGCCGAGTCACAGTGCATGGTGTTCATGCGAGGGCAGGGTCAAAGGCACATCTGCACTCCGTGCCCCTGTTGGACATCTGCCGAGCCACAATCTGGTCCTCGGCTAACACCTTCGTGACGCATTACTGCCTGGAGAGGGAGTCTTGTCGGGACAGTGCCTTCAGCTAGGCTGTACTCCGTAATCTGTTCGGGGTTTAGGCAACTCCAGCCCTCCGACCCTTCTTCTGCGGATACTAGGAGTGTGGTCTTCCGGGGATTCAGGATCCTCGGGCAGTCTTCGGTTACCAGTGTCTGCTCACAGCTTGCCGTGGCACTTTTCTACAGGTCCTCTGTAGCCTGTAGCTGGGGATTCCCATATGTGAGGACTGAGTTCCTGCTTGTTCCTGGAGAAAGCATAGTTACTCACCTGTAACAGGTGTTCTCCAGGGACAGCAGAATCAGTCCTCACAACCCACCCACCTCCCCTAGGAGTTGCCCACTCTTTTTTTTAGATTTTTATCCTTTGCTTGAGCTATGTCATCTGACTGATCAAGATGACACCCTTGGGCGGGAAGGGGACCATGCATGCATGGTGGTATTCCCAAAGGCTTTTCTTTGAAATCTGGGGAAATGCTCCACGCGGGCTCCGTCCGTGCCGACGTCATCCTATATGTGAGGACTGATTCCTGCTGTCCCTGGAGAACAATGTGCTCCAGTTTTATAGTGAGCATCTGATGTCATCCACAGCTGGATAAACATTCTGCCCCTTTACCTCAAAGCAGCCAAATCACCATAGAAACGTAACTGTCATATACAAACACTTGTGTTCAAAGAAGACTTGATCAATCATGTTCCAGATTTAAACCATGAGGACTGACCGTTCTTAAATTAAAAATCAAACATTGTTCTGACCATTGCATCTTGGACACCCGGTCCCTGGCAAGGGTCCCTAGGAATGTAATCAATTATACGCCACTTGAAATGTTGAAAGACATGCTGGAACTCTGTACAATGTGCCAAAATTGGGGCTGATAAAGTTGACGTGTTTATCCAAGAAGAGTCTTCCCCAGATGGACCTTGACACATCAGGTGGTTTTGCCAACATACTTCAGCCCAAAAGGGCAAATCAAAAGGTACACTACAAAATCGGATAGATATGTAGTGTGCCAGTGGGTATAAAAACACATCCTAGATCTCATAAAACCTACAATTACCATATGAAAATGGCCTGGATCATCATGGTTAATGGAGACACTATCAACAGGTGATGCAGAATGAACAACCATATCCCAAATGATGTGATCGCGGGTTGTCAGACGGCTGCCTGGGTGAGAATCTTCACACTCTTGGCAAGTGCATATTTCTATATGATTTGCAAGGTATTGTGGGCAATGTAGTTCATTCACACCAGACACAGCTGCTGACAATAATTTAGTTGTGCTCTTGGGTAAAGCCAATAAGATATTTATTTATGGGGTTATTTCTCCCAACACAGATATGCTTGGTAGCACATAAATTAGGTTACTTGCTTTCAGTGTTCTTGGAAAAACAAAGTTAAAATCAGGAAAACAACAAATGAAAAGTCACAAAGCAAGAAACAAACTGTTCTTTTTAGGTTAACTTCTGATTACTTCCCACATAGATACAGAAGTGATTCTCTCCTAGCTCACAAGCAATTAGGTAAGGCTTAATTGCTAACAGTTACCAGCTGAAACCCCTTAGCTGGCGTGCCTTCCACTGTGTGGGTCAAATCCTGCTTCAGGAGCTTTTCTGAGTAGATTAAAGAACAAATTTGTATTTCTTTGTGATGGTTGCTGTACTTTATAACATAAAGTTACCAACGGAGTTTAGATAGAGAGCAGTCCATATAAATAGGATCCTCATCTGCTATTATTCCCCCTTGTTCAACAAGCATGGGTTCAATATCATGGATTGGCACAGATGAATCTCTCAATGGAGCATTTTCAGGAGAATACTTGTTTCCCTGCTGTCTTTCAAGGTTATAGCTAGGGCATAGATCAGTGTTCATACCTGAGCTTCCATTGTTGCTAGAGTTCCTCTCTATATAGCCTGGCCAGTATGTAGTCCAGTTCTTATGTCCAGCCTTCCAATCCAGATCCCTGGACACTGGATCTCTCTTCACATACCTTCTGGCACAGGTCTTAGGGTCCCATCCACGTGCAGCCGTCTCCCTCACAAGTAGCCTCTGGTGATTCCTAGCTCTGCAGCACCATTCCTCTGGCTTTCCCCAGTCCAATGGTGTATGCTGGCCCTTGGAATACCTCCCAGTATACGTACTGCTTTGGACTCTTCTAGACCTCTCAAAGGCTTTTCTCCTCTTTCTTCCAGAGGGTCTCTTTCTCTCTCTGTCCGTCCGGTTTGGCTTCTGCTTCTGATAATCCTTCAGATGAAACTGAGGATAATTCTCTGGATATGCAAGGTGATCATGAAGATGGTCATCTGTAGAATAAACTCTACTCTTATTCTGCTTAGATGAGTGCTCCTCCCTAATACAGCGCAGCTGTGCTGAATCAGGCCCTGCCCTTTGAGATGAGTGCTTAGGAATTACCTCATAGCCCTCCTGATTGAACACACGTTTCCCCACTTCAGCTCCTCTAATGGCTGTTGGAAACCTGGTGCATTCTGGGACTGGTAGTCTTTTATGGGAAAATTCTGTTTTCTTATTTCTACCAGAACTGACAGGTTGCTTGTTCAGAGTCACTTCACCTTTCCTATAGCTCCTTCCTGAGCTATGATAAGCTTCCTTATCACAGGGTATATACGATTATTAGATCTTTTGAAAAACATTTATAGATATGCAAAATTTGCCAGTGTTTTCTTAGAAGCCTGATTACTTCAGATGCTTTTTTCATAAAGGGTAAAACTCCTACAATACGCCCTTAGTCAATTTCAGCAGGAGGTGTCATAGTTTTGTTCATATCCAACAGCCATTCCCAATGGACATTTTTGGCACTTCTATATGTCTTTAAAATAACCCCTTTAGGGTAACCCCGTTCAAGTAATATTCGACATAGATAAAAAACATAATAACATAAGATATGCCATACTGGATCAGACCAAGGTCCATCAAGCCCAGTAACCTGTTTACAACAGTGGTCAATCTAGGTCACAAGTACCTAGCAATTTCCGAGTTTTATAGGGAATTATACACGCCTGAACAGACTGTACCCCAGGAGATGATTCAAAAATATCTAGAGGGGATCCTCTAGATATTTGGAGGAGGAGTGGCCTAGTGGTTGGGGCAAGGTACTTCAGGCCAGAAGGTCGGGGGTTCAAATCCCACTAGAGGACAGCAACCTTGGGCCGGAAGGACTGGGGTTTCTAGTCCCACAGGTGCTCCTTGTGGTCTTGGGCAAGCCACTTAACCCTCCATAGCCCATGTTCCCTGTAAAATAGTTATCTCCAAGTTATAATGCCCTGTTCAATGTAATTTCAGTTTGTTCAATGTAAACCGCACTGATGCAGAATAGCGCGGTATATAAGAGAATGTAAATAAATAAATAAAAATAAATCCAATTGCCTAAAAATAGAACAAAAATAGAACAAATCATCAGAGAAGCAGGATTGTATGAAGACAAACAGAGGTGTGAAGATTGGTGGAAGACTCATCAACAACCTTCGCTATGCTCATGATACTACATTACTGGCTGAAAGGGAAGATGATCTGAAACATTTGCTTCTCACAATCAAAGAACATAGTCTCAAAATGAGCCTGCACCTTAATGTAAAGAAGACAAAGATCATGACAACTGGCATAATCAACAAGTTCATCGTTGAAGGAGAAGAAATTGAAATTGTGAACAACTTTAACCTACTTGGATCAACTATCAATAAAGAAGCAACAAGCAGTCAAGAAATCAAACGACGCATTGCTCTTGGCAGAATGGCTATGAAAGACCTAGATAAGATTCTCAAGAGCAGAGATGTCTCTCTCCATACAAAGATTCGACTTGTTCAAGTCATGGTATTTTCAGTAACATCATATGGATGTGAAAGCTGGACAGTGAAAAAGACAGACAGGAAGAAAATTGATGCCTTTTGAATTATGGTGCTGGCGGCGAATACTGTGTATACCATGGACTTCCCGAAGAACAAACCAGTCTGTACTAGAGGAGATCAAATCTAAGCTTTCTTTAGAAGCTCAGATGACAAGACTTCGACTTTCATACTTTGGACACGTCATGCGAAGAGAGAGATCATTAGAGAAAGACATCATGCTTGGAAAGATAGAAGGTCAACGCAAAAGAAGAAGGCCAGCAATGAGATGGATCGATACAATAACAGCGGCTACGGGTACCAGTCTGTCAACAATGAGCCGCCTGACTGAAGACCGAACACAATTTAGGATAGCTATCCAGAGGGTCGCCATGAGTCGACTCCGACTCGATGGCACTTAACAACAACAACAACCTAAAAATAGGGGAGGAGAAGAGTTTAGCTATGTTCAGGCCTATCACTGTCCAGGAAGTGCTTGGTGTTATTAAAGAGCTACCAATGCATAAGGCTCTGGGAATGGATGGGTTTCCCAATAAATTCTACAAGGTTTTTGCCCCGATATTGGTTGATCCCCTAACTCGCTTTGTGACGCGGTAGCATTGCCAGAAGCCATGGAAACAGATAGTGACCCGGTGGAAGGTTCGGGTACTGCAGGTAAATGCAGGATTTTCCCTTCTCAGCACAAGATGCACATGGCTAATCAGCTAACACAGCTCACCTCGGGGGAGGGGAGAAGCAGAGTTGCTGATTGGGCACGCCCTAGCAGGAGGCGGGTTCCCCAGAGCAGAGGCACCTTGTTAAACAGAGAGAAGGAAGACAGAAGACAGAAAGGAAAAGGGAAAGAGAAGGAATGGTGGAAGGAAGAGAAGGCAGCGGAGAAAGCAGAACACTGGACAAAGCCAGCAGAAGCGTGCTTTAGAGACGGAGCAAAGCAAGGACAAAGGAAGCAACCTGGAAGGCAGGAACTAGCCTTGGACGCCAGAACCTTTGACTTTGAAGGAGAAACGCTCCCCAGCTGCAATACTAGGAGAACGCTTTCAAAGCCAAGAAGCAGGTACCAGGGAGACTCAGTGCCTGGAAGAGCCTTCTGGGAGCAAGAGAGGGGCGAGGCACTGAGAGACCCAGGCATAAAGCCTATGCTTTTGGAGCCGAGAGCTGACCCGTGGAAAGAAAGGCAGACTGCTAAAGAACTTTCAGACATTCCTCAATATAAGGTACAGCGTGTCTTTAATTCTGATAACAGCTTTTATGAGAAGCCAGACTGTGTGAATGTTAATTTTAAAACCCAGGGCAGGGGTGTCACGTGACGCATGAGTGAGTAGGACGTGATTCTGCTCGCTCCGGGGCTGTCCCACTAATAACCTGCAAATTTAGCAAATTTCCATCGGTGTAGAGAGCCGGTTACCGCACGGAGTTATTGAGGAAAGACGAGAAAAGTCCCTCAACTTTTGAGCTTTTCAATGCCTCCTCCGTTGCGCCGAGAGCGGGAGAAGCCACCGAAAGCTGGGGCCTCCTCGACTGTGGGCCCAGCTACCAGTTTGCCGCAGCAGCGTTCCCCGGGAGGTGAGAGCTCAGAGTCGGGGGCAGAGGAGCTCGCCCGGGACGTAGCACGATTCCTAGAGCCTAAGTTTGATCTCATATTGAGCAGACTGGAGACAATGGGAGAAGCGCTTACCGAGTACAGCCAGAGGCTGGATGAAGTAGAGCACCGCGTGTCGGTGTTGGAGGAGGGCCAGCGGACACGAGGAACGGCTCTGATGCGCAAGCAGTTGGACGCTCTGTTGGAAAAGGTGGATGACCTGGAAAATCGTTCCAGGCGTAATAACTTGCGCATCGTGGGGATCCCAGAATCTAAAACGGATGCCATGCTGGTGTCACTAGTGGAATCCTGGCTGCCCAAAGAGTTGGGCCTGGACGGCCTAGTAGGGCAGCTTAAAGTGGAGTGTGTGCATCGTTTGGGGCCACGGACAGAGCACCAGCAAAAACCCAGAGTCGTCCTCGCGAGGATCCTGAATTTCCAGCATAAGTGGCACCTATTGCAAGCGTTTCGGCGGAACAGAGACTTGCAGTTGGACAATCAGAAAGTGCTGTTATTTCAAGATTATTCAGCACCTGTGGCGGCACAGAGAAAAGAATTCTCCCCAATATGTGCAACCCTATTTAAAAAAGGGCTCCGATTCACCTTGGCGTTTCCCGCGGTCCTTCGTGTAACGCACCTCGGGAAGACTCATGTGTTCCAAACGGCGGAAGCGGCACAGACCTTTTTGGCGGGGCTGCCTAGCGCTGCGGAGAGTTCATCGACTGGACATAGCCCAATGCCCTGAGGCGGCAGCAGTTGGCCCTTGCTTGGTTATGGTGTTGAAGATGGCAGCGTAACATATGGGTTCTGCGGAGTGAAGCTTTTGAATCGGGACTTTGTGAGCTCTGGAGTGGGACAGTACTGTTGCCAAAGTTATGTGTATCCTGCTGTTTACTAATGTGCTATGCCCGATGTCAACTCTTATTCCTTTGTTGTTTCTTCTCCTCTTTCTTTTCTTCCTTCCCTCCCACACTTGCCTATGGAGTTTTAATGTTGGTGATGGGGCTATGGGGAGTATGTAGTGGGAGGGGGGAGGCTTCTGGGAGGTTGGGAGGTATATTGTGCGGGAGGGGGGGGGGTTACTGTGGATGGTAATGGGCTACCGGCCTGATTATCTGGGGCTACATTCCGGAACCACGCTTAGACGAAGGGCTTTCATGGGCCCAAAAGCAGGAGCTGGGACAAGTCCTCTCCCGCTATAGGGATGTCCTCACCCCAATGCCGGGCGAAACAAGACTAATAGCCCATGAAATAGTCACAACGCCAGGGGAAGTGGTCAGACAGCGTCCTTACAGACTTCCGGAAGCTAAAAAGAATGAAGTAATCCGGCAGGTCAAAGAGATGCTGGCTATGGGGGTGATTGAGGAGTCCCGTAGCCCGTGCAACAGCCCTATAGTTATGGTTCCTAAACCAGATGGATCGATCCGTTTCTGCATCGATTTTCGGAAAGTGAATTCGATATCCAGATTCGATTCGTACCCGATGCCGAGGATCGAGGAACTCTTGGACCGCTTGGGGCAAGCCAAGTACCTCACGACCCTAGATATGTCTAAGGGTTATTGGCAAGTCCCCCTCACGAGAGAAGCCCGGCCGAAGACCGCTTTCAGCACCCCAGTAGGCCTATATCAATTCAGGAGGATGCCTTTCGGCCTACATGGCGCGGCCGCTACATGCCAGCGTCTCATGGACATGGTCCTTCGCCCTCATCACGCATACGCGGTCGCCTATATGGACGACGTAGTGATCCATAGTGGGACCTGGACTCAGCATCTCCAGCAAATAGAAGCGGTGCTACTATCTATCCGAAACGCGGGCCTCACCTTGAACCCAGCAAAATGCCTCTTCGGCGGTCAAGAGGTGAAGTATCTGGGCCACGTAGTCGGCCGCGGAACAGTAAAACCCCTGGTGAATAAAATCGCCAGTGTGCAGGCATTCCCAAAACCCATCAATAAAAAGCAGTTACGGAGTTTTTTGGGGCTAGTGGGATATTATAGAAGGTTTATTCCACATTTTTCTGAGAAAACGGCCGCACTGACAGAGATGCTCCGGAAGAACGCCCCAAATAAGGTGAAATGGAGCGCAGAAGCAGAAAGGATGTTTGACCTATTGAAAAAACAACTTTGTGAGGCTCCAGTATTGAAGGGGGTAGATTTCTCCAAAACCTTCATTGTCCAGACTGACGCCTCCGATACGGGTCTCGGGGCCGTCTTATCACAAAGACATGAAGGGGTAGAGCACCCTGTGCTATTTTTGAGTAGACGACTGCTACCAGCAGAGCGGAATTATTCCACTATAGAACGCGCGAGTGCCTAGCTATTAAGTGGGCTATCGATGCGCTTCGTTTTTATTTAGTGGGAAGGAGATTCATACTGGTCACGGACCACGCACCTTTACGCTGGCTAAACCAGATGCACAACCACAACTCCAGACTTACTCGGTGGTTTATGGCATTGCAAGCCTTTGAGTTTCAGGTGGAACACCGTGCCGGCAAGCTTCATCAGAATGCTGATGCCCTTAGTAGAATCACGTGCTGGCCGGATTCTCCTAAACCAGCCCGTGATATCTTAAGGGGGGGGATCTGTGACGCTGCAGCAGTACCTGAAGCCATGGAAATAAATACTGACCCGGTGGCAAGACCTGGTATTGCAGGAAGAGGCAGTAAAATTCCTTCCCAGCACAGATCACAAGGGAACAATCAGTCAGATCAGCCTAACCCGGGGGAAGGGAGGAGCGAGGTCACTGATTGGGCACACCCTGCTAGGAGGTGGGCTTCCCAGGACAGACGTACCCTGTATAACAGGAAGAAGGAAAATGAAAGCAGAGGCAGAGAAAGAGGCAGAGAAGGAGGCAGAGAAAGAGGCAGAGAAGGAAGGAGGAGAAATAGAGACCGAGAGAGCAGCAAAGACAGAGGAAGCCAGAAGGCAGCTGGAAAAGCAACAGAGGCGTATGAGGAGAAGAGTTGGAATGAAAATCCCAAGGAGAGAAAGAACCAGAGGACAAGCTGGTTAGAGAAACAGAACTGGTTGAGAAGCCAGCCAAAGGAACCACAGAGGGGAGCATTTACCAAACCAGGATACAGATACCAGAGAGGCTCAGTGCAGCAGGAAACCTTCCAGGACTCAGAGGAGGGCGTGGCACAGAGAGACCCAGGTGGGAAGCCTAACGGTTTGGAACCAGAAGCTCAGCCGTGGAAATACTGGCAGCCGGTTGAAGAATCTCCCTGCATTCCTCATCAAGGTACTTTTAACTGCAATAAGAGTTTTTATGACAAGCCAAACTGTGTTATTGGTAGTTCTGAAACCCAGGGAAAGCCTAGGATCTATCCAGACAGTTGGCTACAGCCAGAACCTCCAGCAATTAAACCTTGTGTCTCTTTTAAAACTCCTGAAGAAAGCAGTAAAGAAGCTAGCCTTAGAAATACTGCAGATATCTTTACCAGAGATATTTACCAGAGGATTTTAGAAGCATCCAAAGGGGAATTGCCAAAGGAAAACCCTCTGCCTGCCTATGATGTAAGATTTCCAGCACTTGCTGATAGAGACAAGTGGGGGAAGGGTAATTACAGCACCGTGCCTAAAGAGAGTGTGTGTAACGGTAGAATAGCTCTGAATGAAGCAAAGCCTCCCAGTCTCTGTATACCACAAGGAGAAGCAGTTTCCTCACCTGTTCCTCACAGCCAGCAAGCTCAAGTATTATTAAGAGGGCTTCAGGCTTTCTTAGAAAAGCATCTTGTTCCTGAGCAGACAGTGTCAAGCCCAGACCCCCAAGCAACGCTGTTAAATCCTTTGCCTATATTAGACCAGCCCATGGACTGCTCGACCTGCCTCATAGACAAGGTTTAAAGGGAAGCAAGAGCTTGTGTAGTGATCTGCTACAAGAAGTGCTATAGTACATGTTTGGAGTGCATGAACCCAAGAGCTTATGAGGATAAGAAAATAAGCTGATTGTTTTCACTCAATTGTACTGCATGAACTTTA
The DNA here is from genome assembly GCA_033557465.1 of Ichthyophis bannanicus. Classification (NCBI taxonomy): domain Eukaryota; kingdom Metazoa; phylum Chordata; class Amphibia; order Gymnophiona; family Ichthyophiidae; genus Ichthyophis; species Ichthyophis bannanicus. The sequence goes on along the minus strand of CM066031.1, from coordinate 1,577,186,831 downwards.
TAATTTCCTGTTTGTAGCTGGATAAAATATAAGACCCACATGCCAGGAATGTGGCTGTCTTGAATATAAGTTTAAGTTGGACATTATTGAAGAAGCAGTCTCTTTTCAACTTTCTGTTTGGCTATAAAATATTAACCTTCAAAACCTGTACAAAGTCCTATCTTTGGAGCGGGAGAAATAAACCCTAATAAAGAAATAAATTTTCTCTATTCGTGCCTTGCCTGTTCACTCGGTCACCCACAACTACAAGATGACCTCCAGGCTAGCCCTACCTTAAACCCTCAAGGTCAAGGTACGGGCACTAGGGGCGCTACAAGCTGGACTACAGTACAAGTGGAGAGCACAGCGATGGAGGCAAGTGTGTGAGAGTGTGGAAGAGGGGGGGAGCCCTAGGCTGGGAGAGCTCTCTCCATATCTGTATGTGGTGGTATGTCGAGGTTTGGTTAGTGGATTGGTAGATGGTCATGGGTGATGGTTTGCGTGTGGTGACGTGGAATGTATGTGGTATAGGGTCCCTGGTGAAACGCTACAAGATATTGCGCACTCTCAGGGATCAAAAGGCAGACGTGGCCTTTTTGCAGGAAACACATCAGAGTGTCCTGGAACATGGCAAACTTGCAAGGGGTTGGGTGGAGAGGGTCTATGGAGCTTCCTCGGGTGGGAAGAAAGCGGGTGTGGTGATTCTAATCAGGCGGGGGGTGGATCTGGTGGTCGAGCATACCACTTGCGACCCGGAAGGGCGGTTTGTTCTCATAGTGGGGAACATAAAGGGGGTTAAATTAGGTTTGGTGAATATTTATGCTCCCAATGTCTATGACGCTAGTTTTTGTGCCAGGCTGAATAAGTGTTTGAATGCCCTTGGTTCCACTCCCTTTATTTTGGGGGGGGACTTTAATTGTGTGTTAGATGATACGGTCGATCGATCTGGGCGACGAGGGTTGACCAGGGATAGGAAGGCTCAGTGGATTCGGGGAGTATGTGAGAGTTTCAACCTATTGGACTATTGGAGGGTACTGCACCCCTTGGATAGGGATTACACTCACGTTTCCCGGGCACATGACACGGGGTCCCGGTTGGATTATTTTCTGGGGTCGCGAGAATTGTTCACTAAAGTTACCGGTGTAGAGATAGGGCCGATAGCGGTGTCGGACCATGCTTCTGTTAGGTTAGATGTGAGATGGGGGGTCTGCCGGGGGGGGTTCCCTGTGGCGCTATCCGCTTAGTTATACCCGGGGAGCCCAATATGAGGCCTTTTTACACTCACAGTGGGATGAGTTTACCGAATTTAATGGGTAACACCAGGTAGACCCCACTCTCTTTTGGGAAACTGCCAAGGCGGTATTACGTGGACGAATCATTGAATATGGAGCTCGACAGAGGAAAGCCTACACGTCTCGTTTGATTGGGTTGGAAAGTCAGTTATGCCGAGCGCGGCGGACGTTGACGCAACACCCCACGCCAAGCCAGAAACGGGAATATCGTAGGTTGCAGCAGGAAGTGAGCTCGCTTTTGCAGGAGCGGGCACAGCAATCTCTGCTCTACTATCGGTATAAACTCTATCGGTACGGTAGTCGAGCCGGGCGTATGCTAGCCAGGCTAGTGAAGACTAACCGCGGACAGACCACTGTTGGGGCCTTGCGGGACACTCGGGGTGTGGTCCAGTCTGGGCAGGATTACATTGAAGGCAGATTCCGTGAGTACTACCAGGCATTATATAGTTCGGGCAAGGAAGACCTGACGCAAGCTGCAAAGTTTCTTGCTAAGGTGGAGATGCCTCGTCTTTCAGAGGAGGAGTGTGCAACTCTCAATGGCCCAATCACAGACGAGGAGATTAGGGGGGCCATAAAGATGTTACATTCTTGCAGGGCTCCGGGTCCCGATGGGTACCGAGATGAATTCTATAAAACACTGGGAGACCGGGTGGTGAGACCGTTGCGCAGATACTACTCGGATTTAATTGAACGTCAGGTTTTCCCCTATGAGAAAAATAGTGCAGTGATTACTTTGATACCTAAACCTGGTCGAGACGGGTTATTGGCCGAATCGTATAGACCGATCTCGCTCTTAAATGTGGATATCAAACTCCTAGCCAAGATCATGGCTGATCGACTGGCTGAGTATCTCCCCCAACTGATCAAAGAGGACCAGGCGGGTTTTGTGCGCGGCAGGCATACTGTTAAAAATCTGCGCAAGATCATCTCGTCCTTATATGTCCGCAGAAGCGGGGGAACAGGCCTTGTTGATCAGCTTTGACGCTGAGAAAGCGTTCGATCGGGTCGAGTGGTCATATATGTATCACTTGCTAGAGGTGATAGGAATCGAAGGGTTCTTTTTAGACGCGGTTAAGCTCCTATACTCAGATCCACGCGGGCGGATTTTGGTTAATGGTTCCCTCTCCCAAGATTTTTCGATTCAAAGGGGGACTCGACAGGGTTGCCCCCCTGTCCCCGCTTTTGTTTGTCTTAACCCTGGAGCCTCTTTTGGAACGCATACGGACGCATAAAGGCTTGTTGGGAGCTCGGGTAGGCGCACAAGAATTCTGGGTTTCGGCCTTCGCTGATGACCTTCTAGTGTACCTGGGCGCGCCAAAGCAGACCTTGCCAGTCCTGCTGCGGGTGGTTGCTGATTTTGGACAATTTTCGGGTCTCAAGTTGAACTTGGATAAGTCAGAGGCATTAGATCTGCGGCAGGAGTTGTCTGGAGACTGGGAATCTTTCCCATTAAGGTGGGCAGGGACGAGCTTACACTATTTGGGGATATACTTAACTGCGGATATCACCCAGCTGCAGGTGGTTAACTTGGAGGTTTTGCGATCGCAGACTGCAGAGCGTTTGTATGGTTGGCGTGATCTACCGCTTTCTCTGAGCGCCAGGGTAGCCTTGTATAAGATGGTTGTATTCCCCAAATGGCTTTATATGATGCAGAGTCTACCTCTTTTGATGACGGGCAGAGATATAACCAAGGTGGAAAAATGCTTAAACTGCTTTTACTGGAGGGGGAAGAGGCCCCGGTTGCGTCTTCAGATTTTGCAGAGGCCCTGGGACAGTGGGGGTATAGGAGCGCCTGATTTGCGGAGCTATAATATGGCATGCCTATTAAGGAATTTGCGTGACTGGTTGGCGACTTCCGGAGATTATACACCACTGGCATATGAACAGGAGGTGGCGAAACCTTTGGCATTACGCTATGTCTTACATGCGAGGGCGGCTGCTCTGCCCCCTCTGGTGGGGAGGCACCCTGTTTTTCGGGTGATGAGGCGGGTTTGGCGCCGGTTATGTTCCCTTTACTCATGGGACTTTCGGACGACCCCCTTTTTGCCGCTATATGGCAATGGGGCTTTTGAGCCGGGAATGTTAGGGGGGGCATTTCGCGATTGGGAGGCTAAAGGGATTGTGGCGCTGGAACAGGTGGTGAATGACAGGGGAGAGGTTCGGAGTTTTGCTGATCTACGGAGTGACTATGGTCTGGTAACTCGGGACTGGTTCCCCTATTTGCAACTCCGCAGTTATGTTCGGAGTTTGGACGGGGGGCATCTTTGCATGACCATTTGTTCCCGGTTTGAGGAGTTGTTATATGCCGGGAGTATGCACCGGGCCCGGGTGGCCCACCTGCATAAAGAATACCTCACTCTTAAAGGATTCCCAGAGGAAAGAGTCTTGGCAGAGTCTTGGGAGCATGACCTGGGGGTGGAGCTCAGGGGGGTTGATATGCGGTCTTTGTTAGCGGAGATCCCCCGGCGCTTTAAGTCGGTGGAGTTTCGAGACTTGCAATACCGTATTTTGCGTCGGTGTCATTTTGCTCCTTGTAGGGCGTATAGGGCAGGGTGTGGGGCTACCGCCAGCTGCCCACGCTGTGGGGTGGCCCGAGCAGATTTGGGACATATGTGGTGGCAATGCTCGGGGGTGGCTCGCTTTTGGAAGACCCTGGTGGGCTGGCTTACCAAAGTTCTGGGTTGCTCCATCCATTGGGATCCAGGGGTGTTGGTGTTAGGTATAACTGGGGGGGTGGTTGGTTTAAGGGGCGGCCCGAGGCGTTGGGTCAGTAAGGTTCTCTTGGTGGCGCAGAGGGTGATTTTGTTGAATTGGTTGCTCCCTTGTGGCCCGACATTGGGTCAGTTGATGAGAGAAGTACATCAGTTGTTGTTGCTGGAACAACAGGGGGCCAAACATGGGGTTATCGACACTGACAAGTTCCTGGGAGAATGGGGTCCATATTTACATACTTTGTCTCCACGAGAGCGGAGCCGAATCCTCAATGTACTGGGTTGCTGATGCTGTGCGCGGGTTAGTAGGGGTGGGGGGGAGGGGGAGGGGAGGGGGGTGGGGTTGGTTAAGGGGGATCTTTATTTGAGTGCTATCTTTCCTGAGCAAATACTCTTGGACGGAGCACTGGCGGGTGTAAGAGTACCCTCCCGCCGTGCGACACTGCTGGTGGCATTGTTGCTCTGTGGGGAGATAGCCTACTTTGGTTTGTAGGAAAAGGGAAAAGGGGGGGGGGGCTGTGGGACTGGGGTGGGGAGAAAATACAAACTGTATTACATGTACACCTGCCTATTGTATGGTTGTTTGTTTTTCTGCGGAGTTGCTTGCTTGGTGTATTGATGATGTTGCATTTGTTTGTTCTAATAAAAACAGATTTCAACATAAAACCCAGGGCAAGCCCAGGTTTTATGAAGACAGTTGGCTGCAACCTGAAACTCATTTATCTAAACCCAGCTTTTCTCACCAAACTGCTGACAGAGTTAGCAAGCAGGCTAGCTACAAGGACACAGTTGATTTAAATGGTAGAGATATATGCCGGGAGGATTTAGGAGGCCCTAAGTTTGAAGTGCTGTTTAGAAACACTCCACATGCAAATGAACTGAATAATCCAACACTGGCTTACAGAGACAAGTGGGGGAGGGGTAACTCCAGTGCAGTGAATGAGCGTGGTAACAGAGACGACATTGTTTGTTTGCCTGAAGCAAAACCTACAAACAATTACTCACCTCAGGAAGGAGCTAATTCTCAGCCTAGCCCATATAGAAAGCAGGCTGAAGCTCTCCTACAAGAGTTCAAAGAATTCTTAAACAAACAAACCCTTGCCAATGATTGAGTTAAATCAACCAATGGACTGCTCAACCTGTCTGATTGACAAGGAATAGAAAAGCAAAGCTTGAATGGTCCTTTTTCTGTGATAACCTGAAATGTTTTCTATTCAAGTGCCTGGCTGAAGAGCTTACCTGAAGTTAAGAATAAGCTAAAGCATGTTTGGTTATAGCACATGGACATTATTGTTTCCTTGTTTTTGATTGCCAAGTAGAGTTCACATGAGGGAATGTGAACTCCAACCTTAATGAACACTTTTGAGCACAGCCTTTAAAAAGCCTTATTTTCATTGTTCCTGTGTTTTTGGCTACAATACATTATCCTTTATGCTTGTCCTATCCTTTTGAAGCAGGAGAAATAAATCCTTATAAAAAGAAATATTCTTTTGCCTGCCTTATCATTCGACCTACACAACTACAACCTTAATCTCGAGGCCCACCCCTCCTCAAACCCTCAAGGTTAGGGAGTGGGTGGTGGCAGCTTATATAATACAGTGGGAAGGGAGGAGCCTTTGCCCCTGATGATGAGAATGGCGGGAGTAACTTTAATCCCAAAAGAGGGTATGGATCCTATTCAGTGTGGTTCTTACCGGCCGATCTCCCTTTTGGGATCGGACTTACAAACTTTTTCTAGAGTACTGGCCAATAGATTGCTTTCACAAATGCCCCAGTTAATACTCATAGATCAGTCTGGGTTTATACCTGGAAGACAAGCATCAGATAATTTAAGGAGAGTCTTAAATGTAGTCTGGAAAGGTAAAAGTAGGAAAGACGAACTGCTGTTGTTGGCGATAGATGCAGAGAAAGCTTTTGGCAGAGTGTCTTGGCCTTTTCTGATCTAGACCTTGGCAAACGTGGGTATTGCAGGCAAGTATTTAGAGTGGTTTGGACCACTTTACAGGAATCCCTTAGCGGCCTTACGAATTAATGGAGAGTATATGGAGACCTTTGGGCTTCTGAGAGGGACCAGGCAGGGATGCCCTCTGTCCCCGTTGTTTGTATTAACAATGGAGCCATTGGCGCAGAGAGTGAGAGCAGTAGAAGAGATTCAAGGATTGAAATGGGAGTGAGGGGAGTGCAGTGTGTCCTTGTTTGCTGATGACTTGTTGTTTATAATCACATCCCCTGAGCAGATGCTGAGCACCCTGACAAGAGAGCTAGAGAGCTTTAGGAGAGTATCTGGCTTTAAGATGAATGCATCCAAATCGGAGATTCTAAATATTTCAATTCCAGAGAAAACAAGCGAATGGTTGATATGTCTATTTCCTTTTAAATGGACCAAGAGAAGTATTCGATACCTGGGTGTTCAGCTAACACCAGTGATCTCAGATCTCTTTAGAGCAAATTATATTCATTTGGAGGGAAAGATTAGGAGAGATCTAGAGGGATGGAAAAGGTTGAAGCTGACATGGTCAGGAAGAATAGCAGCGGTGAAAATGATGATTTTGCCCAGGTTGTTATTTTTATTTAGCATGTTGCCTGGGGCTGTTCCAGGGGGATTCCTGAAAAAGAAGCAAAGGATTTTGTGGAAATTTATTTGGGGAGGAAAGAGAGTGAAAGTTCCTAAACACATTTTGATAAGGAACAAAGTAAAAGGGGGGATGACGGTCCCAAATTTAGAAAAATATTATAGTGTGGCAAAGCTGAGGGCAGGTTTTGAGTGGAGGATACATGAAAGTCAGGACTGGGTCCAAATGGAGAGAGTGGCTCTGTGAGTGCCCTCGTTGAAAGAGGTCTTGTGGGTCCCTCGGGGGAATAGGTTGGTAGCAAAGTGCTCTAACCCTTCTGTGCATGTAACATTACAAATATGGTTTCAATGGTGAAATAAATGGTTGGGAACTGAATGTGCCGTAATATTGTTAGTTAAGAAATATTTTTATTGGTTTATTTATCAATAGAATATACTACTATTTGCTCTTTTATGTTTTTTAAGTATTTATATGTTTATATTTTTAGTGTTTGCCAGCAAAACCCCTGACGAAGTGTGACGAAACATGGCCTGTGTCGGGTTGGCATTGTTTAATAAAAGTTTTGGTTTCCACTATACCACACCTTTGGACCAGTAACTTAATAGAACATAATTATAAGATCATATACAGGAGGTATGTGACACCAGATTTGATTCAAAAAATGTACAGAATGACCAACGGGCTATGTTGGTGTGAATGTGGAGCTAGAGGAACATTCCTCCATATATGGTGGTCATGTCCAAAAATACAAGAGTTTTGGAATGATGTGTTCAAAGCTTTGGATAAGATTATGGGGAAGAAAATAGGGGCTGACCTTGGGGTGGCTTTACTGGGAATCCATAGAAGAGGGGTGAAAAGAGAGGAAGGAAGCTTTATTAATTTGGGCTGTTTGGCGGCCCACTTGTAAATAGCTAAAAGGTGGAGGCAGTTAGCCCGCCAATGGTGGGAGAGTGTGAAAGAGGGGTGAACCATATATACTTGATGAGTAAGCTGACAGCCCTGAAACAAGAGAAAATGATGCAGTTTGAGAAGATATTGTCTAAATATTCTACCTGGCTTGATGAAGGTTTAACTGTAAATGTTTAGGAGAGAGTAGAGATGAATCAATGTACCAATGTGTAAATAAGCATGTAAGGGGGGGGGGGTGAGTAGGGGCAGGTGGGAGGGTGATTATAAAAAATTAAAAGGGGGAAATAATGTCAAGGGTGAAAGGACAACAACTGTTTAGTCTGAGCTGTGGTTAACTGTCAAGGGGGGAGAGGAATAATGTCTGTAAATTGTCTGAATGGTTATACCACTTTGATGTATATTCCTTTGACAAAAATAAAGAATATATAGTATATGTACCTAGCAATTTCCCCAAAAGACACAAGTTCCACAATACTTGTATTGGGGCAAGCAGTGGATTTCCCAGGTTCCCTTTAATAATGGTTTATGGACCTTTTCACCAGGAACTTGTACAAACCTTTTTTAAACCCAGCTACACTAACAGCTTTTACTACATTCTCCGGTAACAAATTCATGAGTTTGATTACACATTGAATGAAAAAATATTTTCTCTTATTAGTCTTAAATAGGTTACACTGTAGCATCATTGCATGTCCCCTAGTCTTTCTATATTTTGATGGCATAAACAATTGATCTACGTTTACCCATTCAACTCTGTTCATTAATTTATAGACCTCTATCATATCTCCCTTCAGCTGTTTCTTTTCCAGGTTGAAGAGCCTTAACTTTTTTTTCCATTTACTTCTTACTGATAATAAACTTCCACACAAACAGAACAAACAACATTCCCCACTCTTTCCCCCCCTCCCCTTCCCACACCCCCTCCTCTAACATACAATCACTAAAAGGTACGTGGGTTCCATATACATTGACAGCATCCAACTCACTATTCATACAAGACCATTAATACAGCAGTCAAGTGAAATTAAGCATTGGTGCTATCCCAATCGAATACAGCTGCCTGCAGTCTTAGCAACCATATTGAGCTCAAGACAGCCATCTCACAGTCATAAAGGCTGGGTCCTCAGTTACCACTAGACAGTAATCACAGCTTCTCAGTTGGTGTCCATATAGCTCTCCAACCACTTCAAGTAAGGGGACCATGTCCTCTGAAAAGTAGACAGATTCTTCTGCCGAAGAGCCATGAGACGATACATGAGGTGAAGATGCTCCATCCGAGAATGAACGTCTGCAAGAGATGGTGTCTCCACATTCTTCCATATTCGGGCTATAGATTGTCTGGTTGCAGTACACACGATTTTACACAAACTACATGCATTAGAAAACTCAGTGGTATCCCCAGTATTCAATAACGCCATACAAAGGCCGAAAGATATTGTTTCCCCAGTGAGGTTGCTCATCCATTCACCCACCTTACTCCATAGGGGCCGCAACTTCTCACATTCCCACCACATATGTATAAACGACCCAACTGAGTCACACTCTCTCCAACACAAGCCCAGACCCCCTTCCACCTTTTGCATCCTTTGGGGCATCAGGTACCACCAATACAGCATTTTATAATTCTGCTCAGTGATACTGCTTACCACCACCCCTCTAAATAATCCCTTACTAATTGATTCCCATTGGGGGCCATCCCAATATTTGTTAACATCTTTCTCCCAAGCCACCTTATGGGACCACCCCGTACAATCTGCACCATCCATTGCCCTATATAGTTTGGAGATCACTCCTTTCATTTCCTGCCCTTCAAAAAGACCATCAATTTCCCTGCACCTAGTGACCCCCCCCCTCCCCAGCCCTCCTGCCATAGTCGATAGACTGAAGGTACTTATACCTGTCATGTGTGGGCAATTGATACTCTTCCTGCAAATCTTCAAATGCTATCCATTCTCCTCCCTCCTTTAGTTGACCAAGGTACTTCAACCCCCTCTGGGCCCAACTTCTAAAGAGAGGATCTTGTGCCCTGGGGGGGAACCCTAGGTTATCAACCAGGGGTAAGAACTTGGAGTATCCTTGTGAGCCATACCACCTAGACTGCCATTTCCTCTAATACTGCAGGGTTAGATGTACTGAAGGGGTTCTCCTGCATCCTCCCAATAGAGCCACTCCCCCTAAGCCATATTAACCCCCCCAAATCAGTACCCACTAAACTCAATCTTTCTAGATCCACCTGTCCCCGGAGCCACCACTCCAGCACCACCTGTACCCGAGCTGCTTCATAATATCTCTGCAACAGTGGAACACCCAATCCCCCTTTGCGCTTCCCCGTGCAAAGGATATTCGTTGCCACCAGAGGCCTCCTCCCCCTCCAAATATGCTTCATAATTCACTTTTTTTTTAGGTTTCAAAATTCTTTCTTTGAAAATTAAGTAAGTATTACAACCAAGTCCACATCAAGAGGAAAGCTGAAGGTACACAATAAGGAATTCCATTAACAAAATAGTAGAAAAAAAATACAAAGAAAAATAAATGTTTTAAACCAATCATCATAAAAGTAAACATAGATATGGATCCCCATGAATATAATATCTTAACCCTGTTATACTTGGAAAGGAAGGAGACAAAACTCAACCATTTTCCTTACCTAACAGAAAAGCCTCTAACTGCCCAGATTCAAGAAAAACATAATTAACACGCTCATATATTAAGATACATTTACAGGGATATTTTAAGAAGAAAGAAGCCCCAATAGCCAGAGTCCTGGGTTTTAATACAAGAAAAGCTTTTCTACATTTTTGAGTGAGTCTACATACGTCAGGAAAAATCTGAATCGAATTACCACAAAAAGCCTGATCCTTCTTTGAAAAATATAATCGCATTATCAAATTCTTATCAGCCAATGACAGAAAGGAGGCTATTATTGTAGCTCGCTGCAAAATCACATCTAAAGAAAACTCCAAAAATGCCGACACATCCAAGGATTCTGCGGGGGGAATTCCCTTTATCATTATTTGGGGAGGAGGTCTCCGTGGAAGGCAACAAGGGGACGTAATAAACAGAAGAAAATGTTATAGCTTCAACAACCTCAATTAACAAAACCTCCTTAAAATACTTCTACAATAATATAGTAGGAGAAAGATAGTGAGTGCGGGGAAAGCATAGTTACTCACCTGTAACAGGTGTTCTCCAGGGACAGCAGGAATCAGTCCTCACATATAGGTGACATCGGCGCCAATGGCGCCCTCGTGCGGAGCAATTCCCCAGCTTTCGAAGAAAGCCTTTGGGATTGCATCACGCATGCGCTGTCCCCTTCGTGCCCAAGGATGCCATCTTGCTCAGTCAGATGACATAGCTAAAAAGACGGCAAAATGAGAAAAAAATTAATCAAAGGACTGCGACTCCAGGGGAGGAGGGAGGGTCGTGAGGACTGATTACTGCTGTCCCTGGAGAACACCTGTTACAGGTGAGTAATTACACTTTCTCCAGGAACAAGTAGGAAGTCAGTCCTCACAAATGGGACTCCCTAGCTATAGGCTACCGAGAACCCATAGCTGAAAATGGCTCCCTCTAGAAGAGCTGCAGCAGCAGTGATAGGATTTTTCTCCGAGAACACAACCCCATGGTAGGATGACACCAAAGGGTCAGAGGGTAGGAGTTGCCTAAACCTCGAATAGGTTACGGAGTACCGCCTGACCGAAAACACTGTCCCGCCGGGGCTCTCTCTCCAGGCAGTAGTGGGCTGCAAAAGTCTGGCTTGAAGACCAAGTTGCGGCCCAGCAGATATCTGCCAATGGAACAGAGCGGTGATTAGTCACTGATGCGGCCTTAGCCCTGACAGAGTGGGCCGTGATTCGGCCCTGCAGCTGGAGGTCAGCTGCCCTGTACGCCCAGGTGATGCAGTCTGCCACCCAGGTGGATAACCTGCCCTTGGAGACAGGTAGACCCAGTTTACTAGGGTCATAAGAGACAAAGAGCTGGGTAGCTCTCTGATGTCCCCGTGTACGCTCCAGATAGAAGGCGAGCGCCCTCTTACAGTCCAGCATATGCAGAACTGCTTCTGCTCTGCTGGTATGTGGCCTGGGGAAAAAGGTTGGAAGAACCACCTCTTGGTTGAGGTGAAACGAGGAAACCACTTTTGGAAGGAACTTCGGGTGAGTACGTAAGACCACCCTGTTTTTATAAAACCGTGTGTATGGCCTATCCGATACTAAAGCCTGCAGCTCGCTCACCCGTCGAGCAGACGTGAGTGCCACCAGAAAGAGTGCTTTCCAGGAAAGGAACCGTAGGTGACAGGTGGCCATTGGTACAAAGGGTGGGCAAGTAAGCTGCTGCAAGACCACATTTAAGTCCCACTCTGTAGCCGGTGGGCGAATTGGAGGCTTCAAGAGGAGGAGGCCTCTGAGGAATCGGGATACCAAAGGGTGAGCTGAAAGAGGTTGCCCGTCCACTGGAGAGTGATGAGCTGATAGCAAACTCAGGTGGACCCTGACAGAGTTAGACTTGAGGCTAATTCCGAGAGGTGGAGCAAGTACTGCAATACCTGAGGTATTTGACAAGTGAACGGGTCCTCTTTATTCTGGGTACACCACCCTTCAAACCTATGCCACTTGAACACGTAGGATTTTTTAGTGGATTGCCTCCTAGAGGCCAGCAACACCTTCTCAACCTCTTTGGGAAGGAGTAGAGGAGCAAGTACTACCCTCTTAGCAGCCAGGCCATTAAGTTGAGGGATCTGAGATTGGGGTGTAGCAAGGAACCCTGTTCCTGGGTCAAGAGGTCAGGCTGCACCCCCAGAGGGAGTGGAATTTCGACCGCCAGTTGAAGGAGAAGAGGGAACCAAGGTTGTCTGGGTCACCTGGGTACTACCAGGATGACCGAGGCCTTGTCCTGAAGAATCTTGAACAAAGTGCATGCCACCAGGGGCGTGGGTGGGAACTCATAGAGAAGGCACTTTGCCCACGAGATCAGGAAAGCATCCGCCGCCACGCTCGGCAGATGCAGCTGCCTCGAGCAGAACCGGGACAACTGATGGTTTTCCGGGCTGGCAAAGAGATCCATAGATGGGAGACCCCAACAGTTGAAGATCCGCTGGGCTACATCCCGGTTCAGTTGCCACTCGTGAGGCTGGAGAATCTTGCTCAACTTGTTGGCCAGGAGGTTCTCCTGACCGGACAGATAAACTGCCCTTAGGGACATGTGATGTGCCACTGCAAAAGAGCAGAGATCCAGGATTTCCTGGCATATGATGCGAGATCCTGTACCCCTCTGTTTGTTGATGTAGAACATCGCTAACTGATTGTCTGTCTGTATCAGCACTGACTGATGTGCAAGAAGAGGACAGAAGGCTTGAAGAGCTAGGCGGATGGCTCGAAGCTCTAGAAAATTGATCTGAAGTGCGGCCTCTCGCGAGGACCACAGACCCTGAGTGCATGAACCCTGGCAATGGGCACCCCAGCCCAGCAAGGAGGCATCTGTCATCAGCACTCTGGTGTGAGAGGGAGGTTGGAATGGTACTCCGTGAAGCCACCATTTCAAGGCTGTCACCAGTAGCTTGGAAATCGCTACTCTGTCTCTGAGGAAGCCAGTGGCTTGCGTCCACTGGTCTCTGAGGCTCCATTGAGCTGTGTGCAGGTGGAATCGAGCATATGGAGTCACATGCACCATGGAGGCCATGTGGCCCAGGAGACGGAGAAAGACCCTGGCAGAGACTTGAGGTTTGTGCTGGACCTGCTGTACCAAGTCTAGCAACCGCCTCGCCCTGTCCAGCGGTAGGTACGTCTGTGCCTGAAGTGTGTTCAGTCTTACCCCTATGAACTCCAAGTTCTGAGTGGGGAGTAAAGTGGACTTTTCATGATTGATAACAAACCCTAGGTACTGGAGCAGGGTGACTGTGCGAGCAGTGGCCTGCTATGCCTCCTGTGCCAATTGGCCTCTGATGAGCCAGTCGTCCAGGTATGGAAAGACGAAGACTCCCTGGCTTCTGAGGAAGGCCGCCACCACTGCTAGACATTTGGTAAATACTCTGGGAGCGGAAGCTAGGCCAAAGGGAAGCACCTTGTACTGGAAGTGGTTTCCTCCGACCACAAACCTGAGGTATTGTCTGTGGTCTGGGTGTATGAGGATGTGAGTGTAAGCATCCTTTAAATCTAAGAAGCATAGTCACTCTCCCTGGTGGAGGTAAGGCAGTAGGATCCCAAGGGAAAGCATCTTGAACGTTTCCCTCACCAGGAACTTGTTTAGATTTCGCAAGTCCAGGATGGGGCGAAGGCCTCCTTTTCTTTTTGGTATAAGGAAATACCTGGAGTAGAAGCCTTGCCCCTGCAGGTGATGGGGCACCGGTTCCACCGCCTGATCCTTTAGCACACCTGCCAACTCCTGCAGGAGGAGTTTCCTGTGAAGAGGGGGCCTGAGAGGCTCTCCTGGGAAAAAAGAGGTGGGCACCTGGTTGAAGTGAAGTAAGTAGCCCTGCTGGATTACTTGCCGAACCCAGGCATTGGCAGTAATGGCTGGCCACCTGTGAGCATACAGGGCCAGCCTTCCTCCTGTGCAGGGCCAAACCACTGGTGGGAGAGGAGCTATGCACTGGGAGTCAAAAACCCCCTCCCGGCTGGGTAGGAACCGGAGCTGGAGGCTTGTGGGTCTTACGTGGGCCATGCTCCTGTCCACTGGCCTGCTGGCCCTGCTGGGGAGCTGGGGCGGCCTGGTAAGTGGGGTAGTTTCTTAAAGCCGCACCCTTCCTCAGGAAAAAGGGCTTTTTCCCCGAGGCCTTCTTCTTGTGAGAAGGTGCAGATGTCTTCTTCGACAACCTTGTCGGGTCAAGTACTCGGACTCGAGTTCTGCAGCTTTCTCAGTCATGGGTTTGCCGAAGAGGTTGTCTCCTCGGCACGGGACATCGACCAACTTGTCCTGAACCCAGAGCTCTAGATCCGATGACATGAGCCAGGCCTGACAGCGTGCACCGATGCCGGCCGCGGCTACTCGGGCCGAAGCCTCGAAGCCGTCATAAGCTGCTCGAGACATGAACTTCGAGCACTCTCTGATCCCCGTGGACAGGGCCTTGAAGCGCTGCAAGGGTTCCTCGGACAGGCCAGCCGAGAACCCAGCAATCTCCTTTGCCAGGTCTCGCAAGTACATGCCCATGTACAGCTGGTAATTTTGGACACGGCATGATAGCATCGAGCCCTGTTAGCACTTTCTGCCAAGGGCATCCAGGTTCCGGGCCTCCTAGCTGGGAGGCACCGAGGAGTGCGTCTTTTGGCTTTTCAGCCGTTGCATGGCCGATTCCAGAACCATGGAGTTGTGCGGCAGCTGCGCTTTCTGGAACCCAGGATTCTTTCGGACTCGATAGATGGAATTGACCCATTTGCTGAGTACAGGCATTGAGGCTGGGGACTCCCACATGCAGAGCATCAGCCGTTCCAACATCGGAGGCACTGGTACAGTAAGGGCCTGCTTTGAGGGAGAGTCATACTGGAGGGCATCTAGCTCTTTGGCTTGAGGCTCCTCTTCGGAATCCGCAGGGAATGCCAAAGCCTTGGCCATGTCCCTGACGAAGTCCAAGAACCGAGTGTCCTCCGGGGGAGACCTAGTCCAAGGCTCCGAACCCGGCGAGTCCGATAGGATACAGCGGGTCCGGAAGGTGTCTGGGGAGTCTTCCTCCTCCGTCTCCCACGCTGAGTCCTCTGAGGAGGACTCGATGGGCTCCGGCCTCGAGGGCTTCGGGCCTGACCGCCCCGACGCCGGGGGCACCGGCGTTGACAGCCTCGATCCCAAATGGGAGGTTGAGGGGGACCTTGGCCCAGGATCAACTCGAGACCTGATCGACTCGAGGATCAGCTCGGCCTCTGGCGTCGACTTAGATGTCGACGTCCCGGTGGTCGGGGCAGATGGACCGGCGAGACCGGCCATCAGTGCCCGCTGCTGCTCCATGAAGGCAGCCATGCTGCTCTCCAGGGCCACCAACCTGAGACCGAGCTCAGAAGGCTCTTCAGCTCCCGGCTCGGGCCCCGACATCGTCGGGCCCGACGCCAGCTCTCCCGGAGGAGAGTCCACGAGAACAACAGAAGCTACATTGTCCGACACCTCCGGCTCCCTGCGAGGTTGTTTTAGCCGGCCGCTCAGACTCCGAGGACCCGGGGCAGCGGTCCGGGCTCCGTGGCCTGGAACCCGAGGGCCCAAGCTGATCAGAGGCATCCAGCGACGCCGCCCTCACGAGTTTATTTTTCTTCCAGTGTTCCCTGGAGGGAGACCCCCGCTCAGAGGACCCACAACAGTGCTCAGGCTCTGATTCCCGAGATGTCGAGGCCTCTGACGAGGTCCGGGCCCGGCCGGAGGCGGACTCGGAAAAAATCCTGTCACGCTGCTGCTGTCTGCTCCTCAAAGACTTCAAAGACATCTTACCACATGGCCCACAGACCACCGGGTCATGGTCGGGGCTGAGGCAACGGAGGCAGCAGTCGTGTGTATCGGTGAGAGACATCAACTTCTTACACCGATCACATTTCTTAAACCCGCTGGCAGCCATCGGGGGATAAAGTGCCCCTGCGAGGTCAAACAACCAGGCTGCTAGTGAAAACTAAAAAGAGCGCGAACGCTAGTCATGAAGGAGAAAACGAAAAATAGGACCGGACTCGATACTGGTGTACCGAGCTGAGGGCGGGAAGGGGAACCGGTGTTGAATCGGGAAGCTGAAAAATCGAATCAACTTTTCTACTTTTTCCACAGTGGAAACAGGACCACATCCATTGGGCTCCGCGGAAATAAAGCAACTTCTCTACTTTTTCCATGGGGAAAAATCGGACCACATCTGTTGAGCTCCGCGGAAAAAAAACGACTGAGCAAGTTGGCACCCTTGGGCGGGAAGGGGACCGCGCATGCGCGATGCAATTCCAAAGGCTTTCTTTGAAAGCTGGGGAATTGCTACGCATGAGGGCTCCGTCGGCGCCGACGTCACCCATATTTGAGGACTGACTTCCTGCTTGTTCCTGGAGAAAATTTTAAAAACACAGATTTTTTTACACAAACAGCATTTTAGCATTTTCCAACGACTCCAATTGATGATGTATAACAACACTATCACGAATTGAGGACGAAATAGCAGCCTGTGCCACAGAGACCTGACCCTCCAACTTATTTAAAGATTTGTTGACTTTAATAATAGACTCATCATGGTCAGAAAACTTCTGCACAACTTCCTTAGAAAATTGTGTTATTTGGGAGAGAGATGAACGCAAAGGTGCCTAAATGCGAGTCACTACCTCCCAAACATCACGCAAAGAAACATCCACAGGAGGCACTACAGTTGCGACAGAAGGAGAAAGATCCAATATTGAAGGCAAAGTAATTTTTCCTTTATCCAAATTAATAGATTACAAAGAAGAAACTTCCTGTATGTTCTCCCACCAGTTGAACTTCCCTGGGGGGGGGGGGGGGGAAACAATCTCATTTAATACTTTCTGACCGGTTAGGGTAAAACCCAATGTATTCGAGGAAAAATCAGGAGTAGTACTCACAGACTCCACCGAAATGTCCTTCTCCGACAGTTCAGCCTAGGCACTCAGCAAATGGCAATCCATAGGGCCAAATGTTTTAATAGATTTAGCACCCAAGGCAAGAAACACCTTCTTCCTTCTTTTGCCCATAAGTGCCCCCAGAAAGTTCCTCAGAGCTCCGAAGGTGCTCCAAAGGGGCAGGGCCTGCCCCTTTGGTCACGCGCCCACAGGTACGCGTTCCGCGGCGGGCCAAAGTTTTTATACCGGCCCCGGGGGGGGGGGGATGATGATATCAGCTACTCCTCCTCCATGCAGCAGCACTGGGATCCAAACAGGCAGACTAGCAGCAAACCTCCATAATTCGCTTTTGCAAGTTATTGAGGAAGTGTGAGGGAACCTCCACTAGCAAATTCATAAATAAATATAAAAATCTAGGGAGCACTATCATTTTTATTAATGCCATCCTCCCCATCCTGACACTTCTTGCTTATCCCACCTCTCTAGCTCACGTAAAATGCTACTTTTTGCCAGACCATAATTCGCTTGGAACATTTTGCCCCTTTGTGATGTATTCTGAGCCCCCAGATATTTAATGCTGTCCTTTACCCATCTGAAGGGGAACCTCTGCCGCATATGATTGACCCGCTCCTTGCCCAGTGTTATATTTAATAGCTCTGACTTAGAGGAATTGATACGAAATCCCGACACCTCTCCGTAAGCCTCCAATTCTTGCATTACTAAGATTGCTCTGGATCTGTAACAAAAAACAGTACATTGTCCGCAAACAAAAAATTTTTATGATATTGATCATCTAGAAACCCTTTATAACTTCTTGGTCTCAGATGCGCTGCACCACGGGCTCCATAGCTAAAATGAACAGCAGCAGGGAAAGGGGACATCCCTGCCTAGTTCCCCTAAAAAGCTCAAAAGAGCCAGTGATAGCGCCATTGAATTTCAAGCAGGCCAATGGCAATTTATATAAGATCTGAACCCACTTTAAGTAGGGCCCAGTAATTCCTACCTTCTCTAGTGTTCTGAACAAGAAGGGCCAACTCGCCCCATCAAAAGCCTTCTCTGCATCCACCACCAGCAGAGCTAGCCCTTCCCCCAACCACATCAGGTTTAGTGCCCTCCGGATATTGTCCAAGGTGTGTCGGCCAGAAACAAACCCCTACTGGTTTGGATGGATCAGCCTGGTAAGGCTCGGCATAAGGTGGTTTGCAAGAACCCTGGCAAAGATCTTTAAGTCGCTGCCCAGCAACGATATGGGCCGATACGACCCACATTCAGACGGGTCCTTGCCTTCTTTATGCAAAATGCTAATCCCCGCCAATCTAAGCGAATCAGGCATCTGAGATTCCACACTAAAGGAGTTGAACATCTTTGTAAGTGGAGTTACCAGGACCCCAGCAAAAACTTTATAAAAACGATTAGGAAACCCATCCATTCCAGGGGCTTTATGAGATAGGAGGCCCTTTATTTATTTGTTTATTTATTTATTTAATCAGTTTTATATACCATCTTATCCTTCAATCAAAGTGGTCAACAAGACAACAGAGGGACTACATCGAGGTGGGGGGGAGACAACAAGATAGTACATTACAGTAAACTGCAGTACATTACATTAAGTTATACATAAACTACAGCAAAATTACATTTCATAATTCATTACAATTACATCAAACAAATAACTGCAATCTTACAAAATGTTAAAATAATGTAAACATTATAGGAAAATTGAAATTCAAAGGGTTAAAACATTTTGTTCTATTGGAATTAGATTAGTTGCCATATGCTTCGATGAATAGGTACGTTTTAAGGGACTTTCGAAAATCTTTGATATCATACTCATTTCTTAAATCACTAGGAATTGAATTCCATAGTTGTGGTGCCATAACACATCAAAAACTTCTGCTTCTGGATCGGACCCAAAAGTCCTTCCACTTCCTCCTTGGTAAGCCTTGGTAATGAAATTTTATTTAAATACTCCTGTATATTCCCCTCATCTGCCGAGAGTTCGGGGAGTACAGATTTTGATAAAACTGAACAAACCGTTCTTCATTTTCCCTCTCAGACCAAAGGACCACCCCCTTCACATCCTTAATTTTTACTATAAAATTCCTAGTTGACACTTTTTTTATCTTGCAGAAAAGCAATCGCCCCACTTTATTGCTATACTCAAAGCATTGTAACATATTAAGTTTCTGATGAATATCCTGTAGATTAAGTTCACTTGAATCATTCCGCAACTTCCTCAATGCCACTTTGATCTTACTATTAGCTGGCTCTTTCTTAAACTATTGCTCCATCTCTCTGATTGACAATAGCAGTTGTTGTTGCTTATGGTCCCTCATCCACTTTCTATGTGCCCCAATAGCTATAAATTTAAAGAGCCCTAACATTTTAAGCCTTTCGTCATAGGGGTATCCTTCCATCCCCTTTGCTATTTTGGTGGCTCTTCTCTATACCTTTTCTAATAATGCTATATCCTTTTTAAGATATGGTGACCAGAACTGCACACAATATTCAAAGTGCAGTCGCACCATGGAACGATACAGAGGCATTATAATATCCTTTGTTTTATTCTCCATTCCTTTCCTTATGATTCCTAGCATTCTATTTGCTTTCTTGGCCACCACTGCACACTGGGTGGAGGGTTTCAACATATCCACAATGACACCTAAATCTTTTTCCTGAGTGGTGGTTTCTAATGTGGAACCTTGCATCATGTAACCATGGTTTGGGTTGTTCTTTCCCAGGTGCATAACTTTGTCCTTCTCCACATTAAATTTCATCTGCCATTTGGATGCCCAGTCTTCCAATTTATCAAGGCCCTCTTGCAATTTTTCACTATCCAAATGGGTTTTAACAACTTTGAATAATTTTGTGTCATCTGCAAATTTGAGCACCTCGCTCATTATTCCCATTTCCAGGTCATTTACGAATATGCTAAAAAGCAGCGGACCCAGCACAGATCACTGGGGTACTCCACTATTCACCTTTCTCCATTGGGAAAATTGGCCATTTAGCCCTACCCTCTGCTTTCTATCTTTTAACCAATTCCTGATCCACAACAGTACACAATAAATCATCCACATGTACCTGAAAATCTGTCATAGATAATACAGATTCTTTTGAGATATAAAAATTGTCCAAAAAGGGGAAACTTCTACATAAGGGTCCGGGATGATAAATGTGGAACCTCAAAAGGTTGTTCCTCTGTACAGGCTTCTGATATAATGTTGTCTGTAGACCATATGTAGTTTTGAATTCTTTCACATCAAGGAATTCAATAGAGTATGAATCAACATGTGCTGTAAACTTAATGTTTGGTTTACAAGAATTTAGCCAAGAGAGAAAGTGTGTCAGGTCATCATTGGTCCCTGTCCATAATAGAAATATGTCATCTAGCAACCGTTTCCAAGTGAGTATATTTTGAAACCATACTGAGGGATAAATCAATGATTCCTCCAAATCGACCATATAAATAGTGGCCACTGATGGGGCTTCTGTAGCCTCCATTACAATGCCAAAGGTTTGTAAGTATAATTTGCCATTACATAAAAAATTATTTTTAGTTAACACCAATTCCAAAAGATGTAATCAAAATGATTTAGGCAACCTAGGTGGCAATGTTATGGGTATTGAGTGAGTACCGCCAAAGCCGCCTCCTGGTTGATTTTAGTATACAAGACATTGACATCTAAAGTAACCAAAATGGCATCAAGCAATATATTAGTATAGGATTCCAATAAAGCCAAAAAATGTGAAGTATCTTTTATATACAAACGTACCTGTGCAGCCGCTTGCTGTAAAAAGTAATCACAACATTTTGAAAGGTGTTCCAGCACAGCGTCTCTACAGGACACAGAGTGTGCCCTGGAAGGGGTATTAATGACTTGTGAACTCTGGGAACTGTATATATGGCTGAAAATTTTGGATGAGTTTTACATAAAAAAGCTTTCTCTTTCTGTGTTGTTGTTGTTAAGTGCCATCGAGTCTGAGTCGACTCATGGCGACCGTCTGGATAGCTATCCTAAATTGTGTTCAGTCTTGAGTCAGGCGGCTCATTGTTGACAGACTGGTACCCGTAGCTGCTGTTATTGTATCGATCCATCTCATTGCTGGCCTTCCTCTTTTGCGTTGACCTTCTATCTTGCCAAGCATGATGTCTTTCTCTAACGATCTCTCTCTTCGCATGATGTGTCCAAAGTATGAAAGTCGAAGTCTTGTCATCTGAGCTTCTAAAGAAAGCTTAGGTTTGATCTCCTCTAGTACCGACTGGTTTGTTCTTCGGGCAGTCCATGGTATACACGGTATTCGCCGCCAGCACCATAATTCAAAGGCATCAATTTTCTTCCTATCTATCTTTTTCACTGTCCAGCTTTTACATCCATATGATGTTACTGAAAATACCATGGCTTGAACAAGTCGAATCTTTGTATGGAGAGAGACATCTCTGCTCTTGAGAATCTTATCTAGGTCTTTCATAGCCATTCTGCCAAGAGCAATGCGTCGTCTGATTTCTTGACTGCTTGTTGCTTCTTTATTGATAGTTGATCCAAATAGGTTAAAGTTGTTCACGATTTCAATTTCTTCTCCTTCAACGATGAACCTGTTGATTATGCCAGTTGTCATGGTCTTTGTCTTCTTTACATTAAGGTGCAAGCCCATTTTGCGACTATGTTCTTTGATTGTGAGAAGCAAATGTTTCAAATCATCTTCACTTTCAGCCAGTAATGTGGTATTATCAGCATAGCGAAGGTTGTTGATGAGTCTTCCACCAATCTTCACACCTCTGTTGTCTTCATACAATCCTGTTTCTCTGATGATTTGTTCTGCATATAAATTAAACAGGTAGGGGGAAAGTATGCAGCCTTGTCTTACACCTTTGCTTATTTTAAACCATTCTGTTTCTTCTTGTTCCGTTCGAACTGTTGCTTCTTGATCAATGTACAGATTGTGCAAGAGTACGATCAGGTGTTCTGGTATACCCATGCTTCTTAATGTGGCCCAGAGTTTCTCATGGTTTACACAGTCAAAAGCTTTGCTATAGTCGATAAAGCACAGATAGATATCCTTTTGGTATTCTTTAGTCTTTTCAAGGATCCATCTCACATCCGCACTGAGTCTCTCGTTCCTCGCCCTTTCCTGAACCCTGCTTGCACGTCAGGTAGTTCTTGTTCCAGGTATGGTTGTAGTCTCTTTTGAATAATCTTCAGTAGAATCTTGCTGGCATGTGGGATCAGAGCGATTGTGTGATAATTTCCACAGTCAGTTGGATCACCTTTCTTTAGTATTGGTATAAACACAGATCTTTTCCAGTCAGTTGGCCATGATGTTGTCTTCCATATTTCTTGGCAGAGCCTTGTAAGTATGGTAACAGCTGCATCAGATTGCTGTAATACTTCTATGGGAATTCCTGGTGCTTTGTTCTTTGATAAGGCTTTCAATGCAGCTTCAACTTCTTCTTTCATCACCAATGGTTCCCGATCATAAGGTATAGGTTGAAACGGCTGTTGGTCCACTTGATCTTTATCATATAAAAACTCTGTATATTCCTTCCATCTTTTCTTGATCTTCTCAGCATCATTCAACATAGAACCTTGAGCATCTTGTAACATTCCAATTCGAGGCTGGAACTTTTTCTTTAACTCTCGTAGCTTTAGGAAAGCCAATCTTGTTCTTCCTCTAATAGTTTCTGCTTCTATTTCCTTGCATGCGTCATTGTAGTACTTTTCTCAGTAATCCACTCAGATGTACAAGCCACTACTGCATCTTCTTTGATTTGTTTTTGAAGGTGAAGGGTGGGGTCTGTAGGTAAAACTCTATATTATTGAGTATCATTCAAATGAGCTGAAAGATCCTCATGATAAACAATGCCACATTGCAATACCACAGCACCCCCCTTGTCTGAATTATGAATCACGAATGTGGAAGTAGAAGCTAATTGTTGAAGAGCAATCTGTTCTTCCCTTGAAATATTCAAAAAATCCCGCTTTGGGATTTGTTCCAAAGCCTCCAAATCAGCCAAAATTAAACACTGAAATGTTAGGATGGCTGGATCTGGTTCACCCAGTGGGATCCAATGGGAAGGATTTCAAACTAGTGAAACATCTGCCATAAGTTGTTTTCGAACAAAATAATGTGTTATTTGAAGCTTCTGAAAAAATTTGTGCAAAGCAACTCTCATCTTAAAAGGGTCATAGCTCACTGTGGGAACAAACAATAGGCCTAAATTCAAAATTTTCTCCTGTGCAGTGGTCAAAACCTCTCCTGAGACATTAATGACTGCTGTTTGTTTTTTGACCTCAGTGTCAGGCCTCCCTATTGATCCGGTTGATTTTGCCAGTGGAGCCAGTGTCCTCTGTCTGCTTTCCCCAAAAATCCTGATCCCATTCAATCTGATCATGTATACATTGGTGATGACTTCTGTCAGATGAATTGTCACTATCTCGTTTCATCCATTGTATGATCAAAGGAAACATGCTTCTTGCCATACTTGTCACTTTTATACATCCAACTTTAAGTAAATTTGATTGTTAGAATAATCAGATTGATCATGATTAAATTTTTTTATTTTTAAACTACATAAGTTGTCATGGAATTGTGACAACTGTTTGTTCATTTCATCCATTTGGACCTTATAAAAATCAGCCTCCAAATCAGTCTTTAATTTTTCTTCTAGCTCCTTAAGCTGTTCCTATATAGACATGGTGTGTTCCACCAAAAGAGCAATTAAATCCAAACTGCACTTGTTTAAAATGCCATTACATTTTGTTGGAAAATCCATGTCATCCAAAAACATTTTCAGAGGCTTAGGTATGCACAAAACCCATAATATCATCCGTGATTTAAGGTATTGAGTCAAAGTTGCCCCAAGTAATTGTGTATGTATCAGATGTTTATTAATGTTCTTCAATTCCACCATCAAAATATGAGTGAATTGGGCGCCTGCTCCCTCATCAAATAAAGTCCTCTGCATGAGCTTGTTCATTTCTTCCTCTAACTAGGCAAAGGTGTTTGACGCCATCCCGCCCAGTGTAGGTTATGTTATAAACTAGCAATATCAAATAAACCTCCAAAATGTCAACCTCCACTAAACAATCAATGCATAAAAGTCGACCAAACAAAGAGCAGATACTTATCAAACTGTTTTTTGTTGGATTGAATGCCTAGAGAGGGCACAAGCCACTCTCCTGTGGCAAACTCTCCCTTTCACTTAATTTTTATTTCATAGGCAAAGCTTAATAAATATAAAAGCACTTAGCTTATAAAGCTGACAGAATGGTGCATGAGAGAGAGACAGGAGATTTGAGAGAGAGACTGGGTGAAGGATGGGTAGGGCTATGAGAAAGGGAGACAGTAAAGACTGTAGGGGCTATGGAGAGAGAAGCTGGGAGGACTAAAGAGAGAGAGAAAACTGGGTGAAGGCTGGAAGGGGGCTAAGGAAAGAGAGAGAAGGAAACTGGAGAGCTAAAGAGAGAGAGAGAGACAGAGACTGGGTAAAGGCAGGGTGCAGAGATTATGAGAGACTTTTTTGCTTTATTTATTACTTGTCAGAGCAAGAGACCAGGGTTTCATTCCCAATAGCACTCCCTGTGGCCTTGGGCAAATCACTTAACCCTCCATTGCCTCAGAAGAAAGGCCTGGCACTCTACTTCTGGTCACATTGCCAAGAAAACCCATGAAGCAAAAAAGAAGTTTCATCAGGTACAGCTATAAAGGGTCACTAATAAGCTGCTGACAGTGGCTTATTGGGGGTGGTAGGAGAGCTTTCTTTTGGCACTGTGCAATGACACATTAAGGGCCTAATTAATTAAGCTTTCTTTTCCTGTAAAAAATGGGAAAATGGTAGATCAGGCCCTTAAAAAGGAGGTATGCTACACTTTCAGGAGGAGGGGCACTGCAACCTAGATCTTGGCAGCTGACTCCTAGATTTCAAGTGAATTTAAAGTCTGTTGTAGAGCCTGCCTCTGTGCAAGAATCACAAGCGCACCCTATTCTCCAGGACCAAACAGGAAGTCAGTCCTCACATGTGGGTGATGTCGGCGCCGACGGAGCCCCTGTGCGGAGCATTTCCCCAGCTTTCAAAGAAAGCCTTTGGGAATGCAGCGCGCATGAGCAGTCCCCTTCCAGCCTAAGGGTGCCATCTTGCTCAGTCTTCATTTTCTGCGGAGCCCGACGGACGTGTTTCATTTTCACCCGAGGAAAAAGTTGATTTTGTTCTGCGTGGACCCGTTTTCTTCGGTTCGACGCCAGTTTCCCTTTCCCGCCTGGGCCCGATACATCGGTATCGAGCCCGGACTTCTTTTTTCGGTTTTTGTCCTTAGTGACTAGCGTACGTGCCATTTTTCTGTTTTCACTGGCAGCCCTGTCTTTTGACCTCGCAGGGGCCCTTTTTCCCCCGATGCCTGCCAGCAGGTTTAAAAAGTGTGATCGGTGTAAGAAACTTATGTCTCTCACCAACACACATGACTGCTGCCTCCGATGCCTCAGACCCGATCATGACCTGATGATCTGTGGTCCGTGTGGGAAAATGTCCTCGAAGGCTTTGAGGAGTCGGCAGCACCAAAAGGAAAGAATCTTCTCTGACTCTGCGTCCGGATGGGCCCGGACTTCGTCAGAGGCCTCGACGTCTCGGGACTCCGGCCCCAAGCAGCGCCGAGGCTCCTCTGAGAGGGGTTCTCCCTCATGGGAGCATCGCAAGAAGAAAAAACCCACGAGGGTGGCGTCGGTGGACGCACTTGGCTCCTCAAGGGCCAAGTCGCATAGCCCCGAGCGCTGTCCCGGGTCTTCAGAGTCGGAGAGGCCTGTAAAACAACCTCGTGTGGAGATGGAGTCCCCGGGTCACGTGAGTACCGTAGTCCTCGTGGACTCTCCTCCAGGGGAGCCGCCGTCGGGGCCCGAGTCGGGGGCTGCTGAGTCTCCTGAGCTCGGACTCAGGTTGACGGCCTTGGAGTGCAGCTTGGCTGCCTTCATGGAACAGCAGCAGGCACTGATCGCCGGTCTCACCGGTGCATCTGCCCCAACCACCGGGACATCGACGTCCAAGTCAACCCCGGAGGCCGAGCCAATCCTAGAGTCCATGCGCGCTTGAGTCGATCCTCGGCCAAGGTCTCCCTTGGCCTCCCGCTCGGGACCGAGGTCATCGACGCCAGTACCCTCAGCGTCGGGGCGGATGGCATCGGTGCCTGCCCGACCGGAGCCGCTTGATTCCTCCTCCGAGGGGTCCGGCTGGGAGACGGAGGATGAGGAGTCACCCGACACCTTTCGGACTCGGTGTGTCCCATCAGACTCGCCGGAGTCCGAGCCTTGGAGACGGTCCCCACCGGAGGATACCCGGTTCTCAGACTTTGTGTGGGATATGGCCAATGCCTTGGCCTTCCCCGCGGATCCCAAGGAGGAGCCTCGAGTCGAGGAGCTCGAGGCCCTATAGTATGACTCTCCCCCAAAGGAGGCCTTTACTGTACCGGTTCCTCCGATGCTGGAACGGTTGCTCTTCCGCATGTGGGAGGCACCGGCCTCGACGCCGGTTTTGAGCAAGTGGTTCGATTCCATCTATCGAGTCCGCAAGAGCCCCGGGTTCCAAAAAGCACAATTACCACACCACTCCATGGTTGTGGAATCGGCCATTCATCGTCTGAAGAGTCAGAAGATGCACTCCTCAGTGCCTCCCGGCCGGGAGGCCCAGAACCTGGATGCCCTCGGTAAGAAGTGCTTCCAGGGCTCTATGCTTGCTTGCCGTGTCCAGACCTACCAGCTGTACATGGGCATGTACCTTCAAGACCTGGCAAAGGAGATTGCCGGGTTCTCTGCTGGTCTCTCAGAGGAACCTTTGCAGAGGTTCAATGCTCTGTCATCGGGTATTCGTAAGTGCTCTAAGTTTATCTCTCAAGCAGCCTATGATGGCTTCGAGGCTTCGGCCCAAGTAGCCGCAGCCGGCATCGGTGCACGCCGTCAGGCCTGGCTACAATCATTGGACCTCGAGCCATGGATGCAAGACAAGTTGGTTGATGTCCCCTGCCGAGGTGAAAACCTCTTTGGCAAGCCCATGGCTGAAAAGGCTGCAGAACTCGAGACCGAGACTCTTACCCGGACAAGGCTGTCCAGGAAAACCTCTGCCCCTTCTCAGAAGAAGAAAGGCTCGGAAAAAAGACCTTTTACCTGAGGAAGTCATCTGCCTATAAACAGTACCCTCATTTTCGGACCTCTGTAGCTCCCCAACAGGGTCAGCAGGCCAAGGGGCAAGGACATGGGCCCCGTAGGCAGAAAACCCCCAAGCCACCAGCTCCGGCTCCTGCACAGCAGGGAGCAGGGTTTTGACTCCAGTGGCATAGCCTCTCCTCCTCAGCTGACCCCTATCAGCACAGGAGGCCGGCTGGTCCTGTAAACCCACAGGTGGCCAGCCATAACAAGGGATACCTGGGTACTAAGTATAGTCCAGAAGGGCTATCTCCTCCACTTCCACCAGGTACCCCCCTCCTATTTTCCAGGGGAGCCTCCAAGACTTCCTCTGCACAGGGACTTACTCCTGCAGGAGTTAGCAAGTCTTATAAAGGAACAGGCAGTGGAACCGGTGCCCCACCACCTGAAGGGTCAAGACTTATATTCCAGGTACTTTCTGGTACCAAAACGAACAGGAGGCCTCAGACCCATCCTAGACTTGCGGAATCTAAACAAGTTCCTGGAGAGGGAAAAGTTCAAGATACTTACCCTTGGAATCCTGCTGCCCTACCTCCAGCAGGGAGATTGGCTATGCTCCTTAGATTTAAAGGATGCTTATACTCACATCCTCATTCATCCAGACCACAGACAATATCTCAGATTTGAAGTGGGAGGAAACCATTACCAGTACAGAGTACTACCTTTTTGGTCTAATCTCCGCCCCCAGGGTATTCACCAAGTGCCTGGCGGTGGTGGCGGCCTACCTCAGGGTTCAAGGCCTTTTCGTCTTTCCATACCTGGACGACTGGCTTATCAGGGGTCAATCCCCACAAGAGGCCAATCAAGCCACCCTCCGCACTGTCGCTCTGCTGCAGCATCTGGGCTTTGTTATAAACTTCGCAAAGTCCATTTTGCACTCTTCACAGAACATGGAGTTCATAGGAGCAAGACTGGACACCCTTCAGGCAAAGGCCTTTTTGCCCATAGACAGGGCACACAGATTGATGGATCTGGCCAGTCAGTTCCACAGCAATTCTCTGGTCTCTGCCAGACAATTCCTGAGTCTCTTAGGCCACATGGCTTCCACGGTCCATGTGACTCCAAATGCCCATCTACACATGAGGCCGGCTCAATGGGGCCTCAGAGCTCAGTGGCAACAAGCCCGGGAAACCTCACGGACAGAGTGAGGGTGTCCACACTACTAGAGTCTTCTCTACAGTGGTGGCTTCATCTTCCGAATCTGGTGCAAAGGGTGTTTTTTCATACACCTCCACACTCTCAGGTGCTGACAACCGATGCTTCTCTTCAAGGTTGGGGTGCACATTGCCAGGGAGCATGTACTAAAGGCCTGTGGTCTCCTTGGGAGGCCGCACAGCAGATCAATCTCTTAGAACTGAGAGCTATCCGCTGTCACCACGCCCTTCGCCCCAGGCGGTTGCCTAGGTGTTGGGAATGGTGATAGTCTTTATTTATTTGAAAAATGCCTATAATTGTAGTTGTGCAGTTGAAATAACTTCAGCCGAGAAGGGATATAGGCACGCAGGATTTTTATTATTCTTCAGGCCAAAGGAACTTCTTATAAACCGTTCCAGATATCAAACATAAGGTGTGGATATTTTCCAGAGTAAAGCCACAAGGTAAGAGGCTTCTACATTCAACTTGTCAGCAAACTCAAACAAAGTATTTCTTCATACAAAAACAGTAAAGCCAATTTGGTGCTCCAAAAAAAACTTCTTCTCAAAAGGTGACTTTAAAACAGGTACAGCTTTAAGTAATCCCGCAATGCAAAACTTCAACTGCACAATGTTTTCTCTCTTCTCAAAAACAACGTTTTCTCTACCTGCTGTCTGGCAGGCTCTACACTTTTTACCAACAGTCTTTCAAAGAAAGGGTTAAGCTTTCAGAATCTCAGCAATCCTAATTTGCATATTCTTTTCAGCTCGGCGTCTTTGAAAACAGCTGCTAGTTTCTAGGCTTCAGGAAAACGTTCTAGCTTTCAGCTACTGTATGGAAACTAGAGAACATTCTATTTCCATGTCAGAGCTAGATTCCTGTCTCATAGAGGTTTCAAACTCCATGCTCTCGACGTCTGATTCTACCAGAGAAGCATTGGATTTGAACTCAGAATTATCTTGCTTTAAGCTTTCTAAGATTTGTAAGACTCTGTTTAATGCAGACTCCTCTTCTCTGAGGAACATTTTTACCTTTAGGTAACTCCTCAGCTTTCAAAGGCTTATTAGAGGATTTAACCTTGCTCACCCTATTCTGAGGAAATAAGCTTCTAGCTGGCTTTACAGCTGACTGCTCAGTTTCCATGTACATTTCTGGAGAATGCTGTCGGTTACTCACATGGCTTGCAACCTTCCCTGGGTAAGCTTTAAAACCTCTGGCTGGTTCTGCCTTTCTCCACGGAGCTTCTGGTGAAGTTTCCTTCACTCTCTGGGTGCCTTCCTTGTGTAGTCTTGCCGAGCTCCTAGGGCCTCTTCCCCTTCTAGGACTCTCTGACCCATTCACTTCAGCATTGGGCTCGGAACTAGAGCTCCTCCTTCTCCCCTCTCTCTCGGTAGAAGATTCACCGTCACTGGAAGTCAGTCTCCTAAAGCACCTTTCCCTAAGGCTGCTTTCCCCTGCAGTGTACCTCTTTCCTGCACTCTGAGCACCTCCCTCACGGGCACTTCTTTGCTGGGCAGTTTGAGGATCTCTCTGCTGGGCTTTCCTTGCACTTCCTTTCTCCTCGGTGATTCTAGGATTTCTGGCACTTCTTTCACTCCCTCTACTTCCTCTCTCCTCTCCAGATTCCTCGCGTTTATATCTGTAGTTTCCCTTTCTGCTTGCTAGCTCCTCCCCCAGCTGTCCCTCGTGAGCAGGGCTGGTAACTAGGGAGCTAGGGCGTGTCTCTTGACTACAAACTTTCTGTGAGGAGTTTTTTTCTAAACCAGGAGTTTTAACCCCTGTACTTCTGGTTTTGATTCCCTTCTCTGGGGAAAACGCTTGATTTTTCACTTCTTTCTTATGCTGTCCCTCTTCTGCGCCACCACACCGCTTAGCCCTGAGAACTTTCTCTCATCTCATCTCTCACCAATCAAGTTGCTATGTTCTATGTGAACAAACAAGGGGGTACAGGGTCCTGCCTTCTATGTCAGGAAGTGCAGAAACTGTGCTCCTTGGCAGTCAATCACGGCATTCTTCTCAAAGCGGTCTATCTCCCAGGTCAGGAGAATTACCTGGCGGACAGATTGAGCAGGATCCTGCAGCCGCACTAATGGCAGTTGAATCCTTTAATGGTTCAACAGATCTTCCTGAGGTGGGGTCTTCCAACCATAGATCTCTTTGCCAGTCCTCTGAACCGTCAACTATACCCAGGTTCTGCTCCAGACATCCGCATCCTCTCAGATTAGCAGCGGATGTGTTTCTCATTCCGTGGTCTACAGGCCTCCTATATGCCTTTCCTCCCACGCCTCTAGTATCCCAGACACTGTTCAAAGTGCTCCGGGACAGGGCCTCGGTAATTCTGATGGCCCCGACAGCCATGGTTCCCACTTCTTTTGCAACTAGCGGTGGACACTCCTCTTCCTCTGGGGATGCAACCAGATCTCCTGTCTCAGGAGCAGGGGTCTCTTTTACACCCCAATCTCCAGTCCCTCAATCTGATGGCCTGGCTGCTGAAAGGGTAGTTCTAGCACCCTTACTACTGCCTATGGAAGTGGAGGATGTGGTCTTAGCCTCTAGGAGGCAGTCCACCCGAACGTCTTATGCCCTTAAGTGGCGTAGATTCTCTACCTGGTGTACTCAACACAACGAGAATCCTTTCTCATGCCTGGTATCAGTGGTGCTGCAATATTTGCTTCACCTGTCCAACCTAGGCCTTAAGTCCAATTCTGTTAGAGTTCATCTTAGTGCTCTTTCAGCACATCACTCGCCAGTGGAGGGTCCGTCTCTCTCCAGCCATCCTTTGGTGGCTCGCTTCCTCAGAGGCCTGCTTTTGCTTAAGCCTCCAGTGCGTCCACCTGCCCCTGACTGGGATTTAAATGTGGTCTTGCAACGGCTTACTTGCCCACCATTTGAACCTATGGCTACTTGCCCTCTGCGTTTTCTCTCCTGGAAAGCGTTGTTTCTGGTAGCCCTTACCTCAGCAAGGCGAGTGAGTGAGCTTCAGGCCCTAGTATCAGATGCACCATATACTAGGTTCTATAGGAACAGAGTAGTCTTACGGACTCACCCTCAGTTCCTTCCAAAGGTTGTCTCCTCCTTCCACCTCAATCAGGAGGTGGTTCTTCCAACTTTCTTTCCCAGGCTTCATGCCAGCCGGGCTGAGATGGTCTTGCATACCCTGGACTGTAGGAGGGCGTTGTCCTTCTACCTTAACCGTAAGCGGGAGCACCGGAGAGCTGTTCAGCTCTTTGTCTCTTTTGATCCCAATAAGTTGGGGTTGGCTGTCTCCAAGCGTACTTTGTCCATATGGGTAGCCGACTGTATCGCCTGGGCTTACAGGGCAGCCGACCTCTCCTTGCAGGGTCGAGTTACGGCTCACCGTGTCGGGGTGAAGGCTGCGTCAGTGGCTCATCTCCGCTCTGTTCCGTTGGCAGACATCTGCCAGGCCACTACTTGGTCTTCAAGCCAGACTTTTGCGGCCCACTACTGCCTTGAGAGGGAGTCCCGCAGGGACATTGCTTTCGGGCAGGCGGTACTCCATAATCTCTTTGGGGTTTAGGCAACTCCTACCCTCCAGCCCTGGTGTTGGGCTACCGTTCGGGGGCGTTATCAGAGAAGATTCTTTTCTTGCATGCTGAGGCTCTAGAGGGAGCTCATTTTTCAGCTTTGGGTCTCCGGTAGCTTTAAGCTGGGGAGTCCCATATGTGAGGACTGACTTCCTGCTTGGTCCTGGAGAAAGAGTAGTTACTTGCCTGTAACAGGTGTTCTCCAGGAGCAGCAGGAATCAGTCCTCACAACCCTCCCTCCTCCCCTTGGAGTTGCAGTCATATGATTTATTTTGGTTTTTGCTGTCTTTTAGCTATGTCATCAGACTGAGCAGGATGGCACCCTTGGGTGGGAAGGGGACCGCGCATGCGCGCTGCATTCCCAAAGGCTTTCTTTGAAAGCTGGGGAAATGCTCCGCACGGGGGCTCCGTCGGCGCCGACGTCACCCATATGTGAGGACTGATTCCTGCTGCTCCTGGAGAACACCTGTTACCCTCCAGAAAGAGTAGTTACTCACCTGTATCCAGGCATCCTGGCTTTTTTCTTTATCTGAGCCTATGTGTCAGGTCTTAGTCTCTCAATTGGAGAACCCTGAGCTGGGCATTAAGGGTCCTAAGGTCTAAGCTGGATCTGGTTTTTTTGGGGGTGTCCTCTGGTAGATGCTGTCATCATGGCAGTGATAAAGCATATGACCATCCCCATGGAAGGGGGACATTGTGTTCAAGGAGTCTCATGGGGAGGAGGTTAAAAGCCTTCCTTAATGCTTTTATGGCCTCTGCCTTAGGCTCTCAAACTGTATTGTGTGACGTTTTTATGTTATGGAGAGGTTCGGAAGCAAATTTGAAACAGTTTTTTACCTCGTTAAACAGTTTGTATTCAGCGATACAATTCACGTATACTTATGATCAAAAGAGCCTTAGTTTTCTAGGCGTCACAGTTACGAAGGGAAGTAACGGTTGGTCCACCTCGCTGTATCGAAACGGGACTGACAGGAATACTTTTTTACATTACCGGAGTGGTCATCCCCAACAATTACGGAATAGTCTGCCCCTGTCACAGTTCCTACGATACAGACGAAATTGTTCAGACCTTAACGAGTACAAGAAGCAAGCACGGCGATTAATACATGATTTCCAGCAACAGGGATATCCCAAACAAGTAGTCCATACAGCGTACAAAAGAGCTTTATATAACAATCGGGCGCTACTCTTATGCACTAGCAAGGTACAACGGGCTGATGATGTTTCCATTAATTTAATAACGAAACATTCCCCATATAATAAGCAGATTAATAAGATAGTAAAGCGCCATTACAATGTGATCAGCACGTTACCGGGGTTAGAGTGTAAGAAAATCAGGTGCGTTTGGACTCGGTACCAAAATATTAAAGAGAAACTTAGCCCCACAGTTCTTAGACCAGTATCAAATAAGTCGATACAGTCTAATCCAGGCCACCATCCTTGTGGTGAATGTAACATCTGCCTTATATCAGAAGACATCACACAATTTGAATATAATAATGTGATTTATCATTTACGGCATCAAACCTCTTGTACTACAGATTTTGTGGTTTACGGCATAAGATGCCCGTGTCAATTATTATACATCGGCAAAACGACTAGGTCATTCAAAATTCGCATGAATGAACATCGCAGTCGTTTACGATGCAAAGTACAGGAAGCTCTTATCATTGCACATTGTTTACAGTATCAACACCACTTTGAGGAACTTAGATGTTTTTGTCTTGACAGAACGCTAACGGGACAGAATGGCAAGACCAGAGAACAATCATTAATCATTAAAGAACAGCGGTGGATATATCGCCTAGGGACAGTGTCCCCTGGCGGTTTGAACAATGGCATAGAGTGGGGAGCCTGTCTATAATTGATTGGCAGGGCAGGTCACATGCATACCCCTTTTAAGTAACCCGGACATGTACTATCCCGCATGCGTGGCGTTTTCGGAGCCGAGGAGCTCGATGTTGAACACGCAGGTTAGCGCTTGAAAGACTCATTTTCGCTATAACATAAGGTATGTGTAGGAATGCTGAAACATTTTTACTAACATAGTTACATTGTCTTGGCATTACATGAAGAATGTGTCTATTTACAGCTTTTGATGAAACTTAACCCCTGATAAAACTTTTGTGAAACGCGAATGCGGTGCCGACTGGTGGCGTCAGGGAAAGTTCAGCTATACGCACAGATGAGATCAACCGAAAGTTAAGTTCCTGTTACTTCTTGCATTCTTGCATAATATTACATCAATGTGAATTTGGAAGTTTAAAGACTATGCTAATCAGCAGATTCGAATGCTAGAGTTCAGGAACCAATTAATGAACTGTGGTCATTGATGCAAAGAAAGTACAGAGGGGATTTCATCCCATAATGTATAAATGAAGTTTCTAACTGGCTGCAATCCCAAAACCTTAGGATCCAACATAAGAAAACAGAGGTTTTATTTATTACAAGGAATCAAAACTTCACTGCTCCATCTTTCATAAAAGTGAAGGATGCAGATCTCCAGACCAAGCCCACTATCAGATACCTTGGCGTGACCTTAGACCAGCACTTGGATATGAAGGCGCACATAGGAAACATTGTAAGAGCGGTATACCATAAAATCTGATCCCTTAGACATCTAAGATCCCTGCTTGCACCTGACGATTTCAGAACCATCTATCAGGCACTAATCATACCGCATTTTGATTATGCAAATTCAATCTTGCAAGGTCTCCCTCAAGCCACCTTAAATCCACTTCAACTTGCAATGAATGCCGCAGCAAGAGTTCTACATGGCGCTTCTAGGAAAGACCATGTCACACCCATTCTAAAACATCTCCACTGGCTCCCGATACAAGGTAGAATCACTTACAAGACCTTACTACTTAACTTCAAGGTTATTAAAGGGCTTTCGTCAGCATCATTGACTGAACTAATCCAGACAACTCCTCTCAATAGGGACAGAAGGTCAGTAACACTTAACACCCTGGTAGTCCCAAAACTAATAACACAATGCACCAAGGCAACAGTAGGCAGGGCCTACAATTTCTGCGCACCAAGGTACTGGAACAGCCTCCCTCACGGCATCCGATCAATCCAGGACTTATTTCAGTTCAGAAAGGCCTTAAAACTTCACCTCTTCCTCCAGTTTTACCCAGAAGCCAATGTGGACGCTGCACCATCCTCACAAGCCTCTCAGAACCCCCTTGACTGAAGTCAAGAGTTCCCAATTATGTCTTAAATTGTAAATAGTTACCCTGTTATCCAAGTTGCATTACCCGTTCAACTGTAAACACAAAGTACCATCGGAAATGTGTATTTTATTGTTCATTGTAAACCGCACTGATGCTGAATAGCGCGGTATAAAAGAGACTCTAATAAATAAATAATACGTACTGATAATTGTCTGAGACCCGGTTCTAATTAAAATACACTTATGAGTTATAAAACAGTTGGAAGAATTATACATCTTAAGAGATAACTAGTTCAAGACGGTAGTTTGGAGGAACATATTATATTTTCAGCAAGTGGCTATATCCTCTACAAAATAGACCTAGATTATTGAAGTATTGTGTGCAGGCCTAGTGGTCTGAGCCCTCTTGTGCTGGGTCTAGCAGCTTCTGGATACCTCAGAGACTGTGAAATTGGAGTATGGAACAGTATATGCGGCTGATACCCTATATGACTTGATCAGGATCGCCTCCAAGTTCTTGGCAGTGGTAGTAGTGGCTAGGTGGTGGCTTTGGCTCCACAATTGGTCAGCTGATGCTGCCTCTAAGATATGGCTGTGGAAGCTCCCCTTTAAGGGCAGGGTTGCCCTTTCAGGAGGATCTGGAGAAATTGGTGAAGGACATGAGTGAAACTTTCCCTCAGAGGCTCCTGGGAGATAGGTCTAGTGGGCCTAGAAGCACCTCGAGTGGGGCCTTGCATGGAGCTTTGTGACACCATGAGCTGCTAATGGTCTAAGTAGGACCTATTCATCCTATGGGTCTAAGCCCAAGGAAAGTCATTTCTTTTGGGGCTCATGGTGTGCTCGAGACACTGTGGCAGCTCCTGTAGGAGATGGCAAGCCCTTGCAATGAGATCTGGTGGGCCCCTTCCAAAGTTCAGCCAGTTGGGGGGCAGATCACTGGGTCTTTAAAATCCTCAGTCGGGGTTACCTGCTGGAGTTTGCACAGCCTCTGTGGGATGTCTTTGTAGAGTCTCCTTGCAGCAAACTACTCAAGCAGTTGGTGATTGAGGAAACTCAACAGCACCTCCTGAAATTGCAGGCTATTCTACCAGTGCTCTCTGTAGAGCCGAGTCTGGGTGCCATTCCATCTATTTTTCAGTGTCCAAGAAGGGAGGTTCCTTCTGGCCTATCTTGGACCTGAAAGTGGTTAATGTCAAGCTCAGTGTTCCACATTTACACATTAAAACCATCGAGTCATTGCATCAGTCTAGTAGGGGAAGTTTTTCACCTTACTGCATAAATACCTAAGCGTCCCTCCATATTCCCTTCTGGGAGTGGGAGCAGCCCCAGTAATTTCTTGGAAACCCAGGACGCACGAGCGATTTCCAGTTTTAGGCTCTGCCCTTCAGTTCCTCACACCTTCTCGAAGGTCATGGTAGTGGTGATGGTGTTCCTGCACAGGCAGGAAATCTGGTTCACCTATACCTGGACAACTGGCTGAATCAGTTAGACTTCCTGGAGAAGTCCAGGGACAACATAGTCCTGGTGATTTGCTACCTGGAAAGACTGGAGTTGGTCATCAGCTATCCCAAGAGCAGACTGATCCTGTCCCAGAGGTTGGGAGTATCTTGGGGCTCAGTTCAACATTCTCTCGCATAGGTCAAGATTTCCTCTTGCCAGAGAGGTCTTTCGAGCTGCAGAGCCAACTCAGAGCATTTTGTGCTCCAATAGCTCCTCAGGCTTGGGACTACTATCAGGACCCGGGGTCCACAGTGTTGACATTGGAGTTGGTCCCTTGAGCCAGGGCACACATACACCCTCTTCAGAGGCATCTGCTCTCTTTGGTATCCTGTTTCCAGCAGTTTGACCAGACCTTTCCTCTCCCCCCAGCAGATCAAGGAACAGTTAATGTGGCCATATGTTGGTCGGGATGCCTATGGAAGCACTGGTTAGGGTGATGGGCTGAGGAGCCCACTGTCCAGGTCAGCTTGTTTAGGAGCTCTAGTTCCATCAAGAGGCCTCCTGATCATTCAACCAGTTGGAGGCCAGGACTATCCATCTGGCTTTAGAGAGAATCCAGCCTCTCCTGATGGGCAAAGTGGTCGGTATATTCTAGAACAATGCCACGACTGTGGCTTCCATCAACAAGCAGAGCAGAACTTGCAATGCCGAAGTGGCTTTTGAGGTAGCAGAGTTATGTCATTGGGCAGAGGACCAGTTGACTGCCCGGTCTTTAGCTCACATTGCAGGCGTTGACAATATACAGACTGACGTCTTAATTCCGTAAACTAAGGATCCTGGCAAGTGGGAGTTAAGTCCTCATGCTATCAACCTCATAATTTAATTTAATTAATTACAGCATTTATAATCTACTTTTACAATCAAAGACATATAAAGCAGAGTACAAAACATTACCACATTACAATATAAAATCACTATCACCTCAAACAGACTCTGAGAAACATTTCTGAAATATCCAAGTCTTCAATAATTTATGGAATTGTATGTACATAATCTACGGAATCCCTAATCTGTACCGGTAAACTGTTCCAAAATTTAGGAAAAGTTCCAGTAAAACATCTATCTCTGGTCCTCACCTGGCGAAAAGAAAAAAACAGAAGGTAATGACAATGCACAATGACTGACAGAGTGTAAAGATCTCACTGAAGAACATATCATCAACCCATCAGATAAATATACAGGACTAATCTTATGAATGGCTTTCAATACCAGACATAATATCTTAAACAGAACCTGTCCTTCCGTTGTCAACCAATGAAGGTTGAGTAAATGAGAAGTTACTCTCACCCTGTAACCACTGTGAGTGATCATTTTTGCTGCAGAATTTTGGATTATGTGATAAGGAAGCTTATCAGGACCTAGAAGAGAGGGGTAAAAAGAAGGGGACCCATAAAGGGACCCATTTTAAAAGGTCCAGGACTTAAAACTCCATTTGCTCCTAGAAAGCCAGTAATTCCTGGCTACAATGAGGAACAGAGTGCCCCTAGTGGTAGAAAGGATAGGGAATACAGGCTCAGGGTAAGGAACCCTTACGTCACTGCATCCCCTAATCACACAGCTGCCACGAGGGAGTTTGATCTTTCTCACCTGAGAGGGGAGAGGGTGGAGCAGGAGCCTGAGGGGTTTAAGTTTGGCTCAGTTAGACCAGAAAGCAGTCGAGCAGCAGGAGAAAGCAGTCGAGGAGAGAGAGGATGAAGAGGGACAAGCAGGACACATGGAGAGAAACTGGAAGGACTCCTGAGACCAGAGAGTACTGCAACTGCTGACCAGAGAGAAAGAGAGAGCAGAAGTTTTGCCTACTCAAGGAATGGAGCAGTGAGAGCCAAAAGCACTAATTGGAGAACAGGACAGGCTAGATGGTGGCCAGAGCATGTAAGGAGTGAAGTTACTACAGGCTTTGATCAAGGTATGAGTCCCAGAAGCTTAGCTAATAAGGAGCACTATGTATTTGCCAGAGACAGCCTTAATCATAGCAGAAGGCAGTCAAGTAAGCTATCTGAATCTGAGGTCAGAGAGTGAACCAATGGAATTGGGGGAGCCAGATATACCTTGTGATGAAGAGGTCTCATACATGGACTGCTCTGCATGCCAGTCTGCCAATTAAGAATGGTTGCAAGGGGATGTCAACCGTAAAGAGAAGCCTCCAGTGTCCAAAGCCCTGAGAGCTGTGCTTGCTTGTTAATGCTCTAAGCTCAGGAAAAGTGTGACACAGTGCAAAGCTGAATCTTCCTGATGGTCTTTTGAGAAACAGCTGTGAGCAGTGCAGAGCTCAGTTTGGATGCCGTTTCAATTGAAGGAAGTAAGAAATGCTTTTGTTTCTCTAACTACTGAGAAAATCTGGAAAAGAGTTTTTATCTGCTTGTATGAATTGGACTATCTGTATGAAGTGCTAAGTTTAAGCATACAAGATAGCCAGGTATTTGTTCTGGACTGGAAAGGGAAAAGAAACCTGGTTTTAAAAGTTTCTTACTGTTTGTTTTGATCTGCAGGGCAAAGCTCTGCTGAAAGCAGGTGCAGTTAATTAAGCTGAGGAAAGCTGTTTGTTTCAGTTCAAGTTATCCTGTAAAGAGTTACAAGAATTCCTGGTGAAAATATCTTAAAAGGTAGATCAGTGAACCTAGCGTGTCTTTCTGTGCTAATGAATAAATTGCACGCACTCAAACCCAACTGCAAATGAAGGTGCTTTCTTTCATCTGAGCCCAAATGATATCTAACTGAACTACCTTTCCCAGAATGCATTTAAAGGAATCCAGTTAGAAAAGGCCAGAAAGTTGAAGCACCACAGTGACAAAAATAAACCCACACCCCTCCATACAATGTAAGGGCTAAGGGCATGACAATACATTGCAATTTATATGCCAACGTCTTAGACATCTCCACAAATAATGAATTATAGTAGTCCAAATGACTCAAAACCATCAACTTACCCACCCATCTGAAAATCTTGGGTCCTTCCAGTTCTCGACTTGATAGAAGGACCCAAAGGCAGCAGGCTTGAATGGCCTCAGGAAGGCCTTTTGTATGTCTTCTCCCCATTGCTCTTGGTGAGTCATCTCCTGCGCTAAAACCCACAGTAACTATTACCATGCTTTAGTAAAAGGGCCCTTTTAGCAATTTGTAAGCTATCATTAGAATTGTCTACAATTCTGTTTATTTAATTATTTAATTATTTACTGTTTGTCTAACTGTTGTTTGTTTAATTATTTAGTGTTTGTCTTAGTGGTGTGCAAGTTTCAGCCTTCTCAGCTGTACTTACCTTGCCTCTCTCAATTAACTGGGCCTTGTGTGGTACCCCCATCCCCCTGCTGAGGGTTCAGGACAGGGTACCTTGTAACTGCCCTCTTTAATAGGACTTATCTCCCCCCCTCCCTCCCCAGCACCCACCCACCCCTGGGGAAATTGTAGTTTTATAGGTACTTGGACATCTTAGAGGAAAGGGGCTGCTCTCAGGTGCAGCTCTTAATCCAAATCAGTCATACACAGAGGACCTGTGATTAATTAGCTTCAGGTACACAGGGTGTATTAGGGGTATTAGATACACTTTTATTAGTATAAGCATCTACACCAATCCTTATTATATACCGATTTAAAAGACCTAAACACAAGCTTTAAACTAAGATGCAGTCAGAGGTCCAGCAACGAGATGGGGGTTCTCCAGTCTTTTGCATCGAGTGTCACATGTATGATTATCTCCCAGTTGGTGAGAGGTCCTACATATGCACTAAGTGCAGGGAGCTCTTTGCTCTCAGGGAACGAGTCCGTTCTCTAGAGGCTAGAGTAGCAGACCTGGAAGACATAAGAAAGACAGAGAAGTACATGGACGAGACCTACAGGGATATAGTCCTGAAGTCCCACCTCCAGTCTGGCAGCATCCCTGTTGCCATGGAGGAGAGAGGTCACGTGACAGGAGAGCATCACCCTGGTGTGGCAGGAAGTGATCCTGTAACTAGGACCTGTGCTCCAGGTGATGTAAAACCCTCTCGCACCGAGGACGTTTCTCCAGGGCCATGTCCCCATGAGGGGAGGGTCAGGACAGCTGTTATAGTTGGTGATTCAATCATTAGGAATGTAGATAGCTGGGTGGCTGGTGGACGTGAGGATCGCCTGGTAACATGCCTGCCTGGTGCGAAGGTAGCAGATCTCACGCACCGCCTAGATAGGATCATAGATAGTGCTGGGGGGGAGTCTGCTGTCTTGGTACATGTTGCTACCAATGACATAGGAAAATGTGGTAGGGAAGTTCTGGAGGCTAAATTTAAGCTTTTAGGTAGGAAGTTGAAATCCAGAACTTCCAGGATAGCGTTCTCCGAAATGCTTCCTGTTCCACGTGCAGGACCCAAAAGACAGGCAGAGCTCCGGAGTCTCAATGCGTGGATGAGACAATGGTGCAAGGATGAGGGTTTTGGATTTGTTAGGAACTGGGGAACATTCTGGGGAAAGGGGGGGCTCTTCCGAAGGGATGGGCTTCACCTTAATCAGGATGGGACCAGACTGCTGGCATTAACCTTTAAAAAAGAGATAGAGAAGCTTTTAAACTAGAAAATAGGGGAAAGCCGACAGTCACCCAGGAGCGCACGGTTCGGACAAAGGTATCCTTGAAGGATACTACCAAAAGCAGTGAGGTTCCAAAAGGGAGTATAGTAGCCCAAATGCCCTTGAGTAAGGAGCAGACAGAGCATAAAGATTCCCAATTACCCATGCCTACCAATAGCCAGATTAATATTAATAAAATACAGTCTCTAAAATGCTTGTATGCCAATGCTAGAAGTCTAAACAATAAGATGGGAGAATTAGAATATATAGCATTAAATGAGAGGTTAGATATGATTGCACTCTCAGAGACATGGTGGAAGGAGGATAACCAGTGGGACACTGTGATACCTGGATACAAACTATATCGTAATGATAGAGCTGAACAAATTGGTGGAGGGGTTGCGCTCTATGTTAGAGAGGGCATTGAGTCAGAAAGGATTAAAGTTTTGCAGGGAACAAAATATGCTGTAGAATCTCTATGGATTGAAATTCCATTTATGAAGGGGAAGGTGATGGCAGTGGGAGTATACTATCGACCACCTGGCCAGAATGAACAAATGGATGATGAAATGCTCAAAGAAATCAAGGAAGCTAACAAAAGCCACAACAGAGTAGTAATAATGGGTGATTTCAATTACCCCGGTATCGACTGGGACAGTGTCACAGCAGGACAAGCTAAAGAGATAAAGTTTCTAGATGAAATAAATGACTGCTTCTTGGAGCAGCTGGTTCATGAACCGACCAGAGGGGAAGCCATACTGGACCTAGTCCTTAGTGGAACGCCAGATCTGGTGCAAGAAATAAGGGTGTTGGGACCACTTGGCAATAGTGATCATAGTATGATCATGTTTGATTTAATCAGTGGAGGACAGATAGTAAAGGAATCCACAGTACTACCTTTTAACTTTCAAAAGGGTGACTATGATAGAATGAGGAATATAGTTCGGAAAAAACTAAAAGGAGCGGTTCCAAAGGTTAAAGACTTACAGCAAGCTTGGGTGTTATTTAAAAATACTATCCTCGAAGCCCAGACCAGCTGTATTCCACGCATTAAGAAAAGTGGAAGAAAGTCCAAAAAACTGCCAGCATGGTTTAAAGGTGAGGTCAGAGAGGCTGTTGCTGCCAAAAGAGCAACCTTCAGAAAATGGAAAAAAGAGCCAAATGATGAAAACTGGAAACAGCACAAGCACTGGCAAGTTAAATGCAAAGCATTGATAAGGCAGGCAAAGCGGGAATTTGAGAAGAAACTTGCTACGGAAGCAAAAACACGAAATAAAGACTTTTTCAAGTACATTCGTAGCAAAAGGCCTGTGAGAGAGTCAATTGGACCATTAGATGATAGAGGGGTAAAAGGGGCAGTAAGAGGAGACAAGGCTATAGCAGAGAGACTGAATGAATTCTTTGCTTCGGTCTTTACTGAGGAAGATGTAGGGGTGTTACCCAAGACTGAAGTGGTATTTAAAGGTGATACTGCAGAGGAATTGAGAGAAATATCGCTACACCGGGAAGATATATTACAACTATTTGATAAACTGAATAGTAGCAAATCACCTGGACCGGATGGTATACATCCCAGAGTGTTGAAAGAACTGAAATATGAGATTGCAGACCTGTTATTGGTAATCTGTGAACTTTCATTAAAATCATCTGTAATACCTGAAGATTGGAGGGTCGCCAACGTAACACCAATTTTTAAAAAGGGTTCCAGGGGTGACCCGGGAAATTACAGACCGGTGAGCCTGACGTCAGTACCAGGGAAAATGGTAGAAGCCATCATAAAGAACAAAATTACACAGCATGTAGATAGTCATGGCCTAATGGGAGACAGCCAACATGGCTTTAGACAAGGCAGATCTTGTCTTACTAATCTGATCTGTTTTTTTGAAGGTGTGCATAAACAGGTAGACAAAGGTGAGTCGGTTGATATAGTGTATCTGGACTTTCAGAAAGCTTTTGACAAGGTCCCCCATCAGAGACTTTTGGCGAAGCTAAAAAGTCATGGGATAGGAGGCAGTGTACTATTGTGGATCGGGAACTGGTTAAAAGATAGAAAGCAGAGGGTAGGGCTAAATGGCCAATATTCCCAATGGAAAAAGGTGAATAGTGGAGTACCCCAGGGATCTGTACTGGGTCTGCTACTTTTTGACATATTCATAAATGACCTGGAAAAGGGAATAACTAGTGAGGTAATCAAATTTGCAGATGACACAAAACTGTTTAAAGTTGTTAAAACCCAAGAGGATTGTGGAAAACTGCAGGAGGATCTGGATAAATTGGAAGACTGGGCATCCAAATGGCAGATGAAATTTAATGTGGACAAGTGCAAAGTTATGCACCTAGGAAAGAACAACCCACACTATAGTTACAAGATGCAAGGCTCCACATTAGAAACCACCACCCAGGAAAAAGATTTAGGAGTCATCGTGGATAACATGTTAAAACCCTCCGCCCAGTGTGCAGCGGCGGCCAAGAAAGCAAATAGAATGCTAGGTATCCTAAGGAAAGGGATGGAGAATAAAACAAAGGATATTATAATGCCTCTGTA
The DNA here is from genome assembly GCA_033557465.1 of Ichthyophis bannanicus. Taxonomy (NCBI): domain Eukaryota; kingdom Metazoa; phylum Chordata; class Amphibia; order Gymnophiona; family Ichthyophiidae; genus Ichthyophis; species Ichthyophis bannanicus. The sequence continues at coordinate 1,577,143,235 of CM066031.1, read as the reverse complement.
TCGCTCCATGGTACGACCGCACCTTGAATATTGTGTGCAATTCTGGTCACCGTATCTTAAAAAGGACATAGAGTTATTAGAAAAAGTACAGAGAAGAGCCACCAAATTGGTGAAGGGGATGGAAGGCTACTCCTATGAAGAGAGGCTAAAAAGGTTAGGGCTCTTTAACCTAGAAAAGAGGCGGCTGAGGGGAGATATGATAGAGGTGTATAAATTAATGAATGGAGTGGAACGGATAAACGTGGATAAATTGTTTACGCTATCAGAATATAGAAGGACTAGGGGGCATGTAATGAAGCTACAGGGTAAACTATTTAAGACAAATAGGAGAAAATATTTCTTCTCTCAACGTGTAATCAAACTCTGGAATCTGTTACCGGAGGATGTAGTAAGGGCTGTTAGTATAGCTGGGTTTAAAAAAGGTTTGGACAAGTTCCTGGAGGAAAGGTCCATAAACCACTATTAAAAAGGGACCCAGGATATCAATGCTTGGCCTAGTACAAGCACTGCAGAACCTGTGTCTTTTGGGGAAACTGCTAGGTACGTATGACCTAGATTGGCCACTGTTGGAAACAGGATACTGGGCTTGATGGACCTCGGTCTGACCCAGTATGGCATTTCTTATGTTCTTATGTTCCTGAAGAGCGGAGGGTGGCCAATGTAATGCAAGCTTTTAAAAAGGGATCCAGCAGGGATCTGGGAAATTACAGACCAGTGAGCCTGATATCTGTGTTGGACAAAATGTCAGAAACCATTATAATGAACACAATTACTGAACATGTAGATAGTCGTAGTTTAATGGGACAAACCCAACATGGATTTAGCCAAGGGAAGCCTTGCCTTACCAATCTGCTACATTTTGTTGACGGTGTGAGTAAACACGTAGTAAAAGGAGAACTGATTGATATAGTGTATGTGGATTTTCATAATTGTGGTACAAGTCCCTATGAGAGATTTTTGAGGAGATTAAAAGTCTTGGGTTATGAGGCAGTGTCCTATTGTGGCTTGGGAACTGGCTAAGAGATCAGAAAACATAGAATAGGGCTAAATGGTGTGATGAGGAGAGCTCTGCTGAGCCCACGGAAATAGAGGAAATTGTAAATATATCTTTAAGGAGAGAGACAGGCAGGGAATTCACAGCTTTCAGATTGCAGGTAAAGGAAGAAAACACACAGTCACTGAAGTCAGGCCACACCCAAGCTCTGCTAACCTAAGTGCAGGCTTGGGGGGTAATGAAAAACACCTGAGTAGGAAGCAGTGTACGCTAGTTAAGAAACAGCCTTATAAACCCAGGGGAGAAAAAGGAAGAGGGTCAGCACCGGGAAGCAGGAAGGAGATCACCGGGGAGGAGAACGGTGAAGACTTTGGTGAGGAGCTCAGCAGTGAAAGTAACAGCCAAAAAGAAAGCCAAGCTTTCAGGAGGAGTGCTGTTAGTCCTGAAGCCAGCCGAGGTGTGGCTAGGAGAATTGCTGATGAGGGTCAGGCTGCAGTTCAAACGGTTCATGGACCAGCTCAAAGAGGTCAAGCTGCAAAAAGGTGGGTGGAAAAACTCACAGCTAGAAGTGACCAGAACCCAGCTGGGTGGAAAGAACCAGGGCTGAAAACGTTAGAAGAACTGAGGCAGTTGATCCAGAGAAGGAATCCTCACATTCCAGGTACAAACATTCCTTATTGTGGAGAGCACCTCTGTGGAGAGAAGTCCAGAGCTTTTACAAAGCATTAAGCCAGAAACAGTTCATGAAAGCTCAGAGTCAGACGTACATGCTGAAGAGCAGGAAGAGATGCAGGTAGACTGTCCTAAGCAGGATTCTATAATTGAGGAATTAGCAATGGACTGTTCATTGTGACAGAAGGCAGAATGAAAGCTTTCTGATAAAGTCTTTAACCAAGAAAGCATTGAAGAAACAGGGTGAGTTACCCTATCCAATTTTCCCAATGGAGAAAGGTGAATAGTGGTGTACCCCAGGGATCTGTGCTGGGTCCGCTGATTTTTTACATATTCATAAATGACCTGGAAAGTGGAATAACGAGTGAGGTGATCAAATTTGCAGATGACACAAAACTATTTAAAGTTGTTAAAACCCAAGAGGATTGTGAAAAATTGCAAGAGGATCTTGATAAATTGGAAGACTGGGCATCAAAATGGCAGATGAAATTTAATGTGGACAAATGCAAGGTTATGCACCTAGGGAAGAACAACCCAAACTATGGTTACACGATGCAAGGTTCCACATTAGGAACCACCACCCAGGAAAAAGATTTAGGCGTCATTGTGGATACCATGTTAAAACCCTCGGCCCAGTGTGCAGCGGCGGCCAAGAGAGCAAATAGAATGCTAGGTATGATAAGGAAAGGAATGGAAAATAAAACAAAAGATATTATAATGCCTCTATATCGTTCCATGGTGAGACCGCACCTTGAATATTTTGTGCAATTCTGGTCGCCGTATCTTAAAAAAGAGATAGCGATTTTAGAAAAGGTACAGAGAAGAGCCACCAAAATGGTAAAGGGGATGGAAGGATACTCCTATGAAGAAAGGCTAAAAAGGTTAGGGCTCTTTAACCTGGAAAAGAGACGGCTGAGGGGAGATATGATAGAAGTCTATAAATTAATGAACGGAGTGGAACGGGTAAACGTAGATCGATTGTTTACCTTATCAGAATATAGAAAGACTAGGGGACATGCAATAAAGCTACAGGGTAAACTATTTAAGACTAATAAAAGAAAATATTTTTTCACTCAACGTGTAATCAAACTCTTGAATTTGTTACCGGAGGATGTAGTAAAGGCTGTTAGTGTAGCTGGGTTTAAAAAAGGTTTGGACAAGTTCCTGGAGGAAAGTTCCATAAACCATTATTAAGAAGTGACCGAAGATATCAATGCTTGACCCAGTACAAGCATTGTGGAACTTGTGTCTCTTGGGGAAACTGCTAGGTACTGTCATGATGCGGGCACTAATAAAGCTGATTTTATGAAAAGAAATCCTGATTTAGAGGAACTAGAGGTGCAGTTACCTCCTGGCACACATAGAGGGAGCGGGAGCAGACATACTGATCCTAGTGAATCTAATCACAGTAATGACCTGCAGCTGACAGAGAACCAGGAAGTCAGTAACAAAGGTTCTCTTTATAAACCAGAGCAGAACGCTCTTGGAAGGCAGGAGGAGAAGGAGAGGCAAAGGCAGGAGGAGAAGGAGAGGCAAAGGCAGGAGGAGAAGGAGAGGAAAAAGCAGGAGCAGAACCGAAAGACACAGCAATGGAGATGGCAGCAGTTGCAAAGAAAGCCATGGACAAATAAGCAGTGGGAACAACAGCAGGAGCTGAGAAAGGAAGGAACTGGAACCGGAGCTGAACTAGAAGCTGAACCAACAGTAAAGCCTAGAAGCTATCAGAGGTACAAACCTGTTCGCTGTGAAAGAGGCCAAGCTGGAAGTTGGAACAGAAACAGACCACACGAGGTGGGAAGCCATAGAATCCAAACTAAGCCTATTGGGCAAGGAGAGTTTGGTAGAAGGTGCTCCAAGGTAAGAGGCAGTGCCACGCCTAGTTCTTTTACTCTGCCTGTTTATGATACAAGGAGAAGGAAGCTAAGAACCAGAGGGGAAGGTTCTGTAAGGAGTTTATCTCCCGAAAAGCACTGCTCAGTTTTACCCAGTCAGAAGGAAAAACAGTTGTATAAACAACAGAGGTTTTTACTCCATGAGCCAAGGTTTGAAACAGTAAGGTTTAACCCTAAGCACTGCACTGCTGGAAGCCACCCGCAAAGAAAGCTTCTCTCTAAAAACAACCTGAATAAAGATTGGTATTCTAATTTACCACCAGCCATAAGAGTTCCTGCTTACCTAAAGCAAAACTCCCATGCTGAAGATTGTCAGGCTAACATAGACAGGGATAGTGAAACCCCTTTGACCCAATATGAGGAAGAGGATATGATGGAGGTAGATTTCCCCCATGCTATTCCCTCATCTTTGCCGGAGGACATGGAGTGCGATTGGTGCACGGCCTACGCTCCCAAATGTGCCTGCTGTAACGAAGAATGAATGTAAATATGCTTTTGGTTGTTTATTGTGAAGAATATTACCTTTAAGAAAAACCTGCTATAAACTGTGAAGTAACAGTTCTCAAGCCAGAGAGCCTTGGCACCTTTTGAAACAAAGGACTATTTTGTTAAGCAACGTATCTCTAATTTGAACCTATGCATTATAACGGGGAATAAAGCCTTTTATTACCCTTCACTCAGGTCTTATTGTTCTTTATAGCGCTACATAGTGGCGCGCAATCTTTGTGTCACGACACCTTGTGGCAGTACATATGACCTAGATTGGCCACTGTTGGAAACAGAATACTGGGCTTGATGGACCTTGGTCTGACCCAGTATGGCATATCTTATGTTCTTATGTTCTTATGTAATGCTAGGAACCGCTTCTAATGAAAAGAATACATGCATAACTTGTATTTGAATTACTAAAGAAGCAGAAGAGAAAAAATGGACACTTTGCTTTGCTTGAAGGATGAAGCTATGTTTTGTTTGCTGAACGTTTGTTGAAAACAGCTACCCATGTTAAAAAGGCTTATGAAGCAGTTTCAGTTCTAGTTTGTGTATAATTTCCTGATATTATTGCTTGGAGAAGAATCCTAACGTTTGTGTTGAGCCTTAGTACTTTGGGGAAGATAAATAAATTTCTTGTTTGCCTTTAAAACCATCAGTTTCACACTACTGTCTTTAAATAAGGAGAAACAACTACAAGTCCCAGAAGTCCAAGCTGTGGACCCGAATAGTATAATTCTTTATTTAAGGACTAACATTGGCAGCCCTGCGCCTTTAGGCCTTTGGCCCAGGCTAGGGTGACGACAATGGTCAATTTTATCAATGGAGAAAGTTGAATAATGGAGTATCCCTGGGATCTGTACTGGACTCACTACGTTTTTTTAAACATATTTATAAATGACTTTGAAATGAGAACAATAAGTGAGGTCATTCAAAGTGAGAAATTGCAAGAGGACCTTGAGGATCTGGGAGGCTGGGCATCCAAATGACAGATGAAATTAATATGAACAAGTGCAGATTTATTCAGATAGGGAAGAATAACCAAACTATAGCTACACGATGCAGAGTTCCATACTAGGAGTCACACCCAGGAAAAGGATCTAAATGTCATCGTGAATAATATGTTGAAATTCTCTGTTCAGTGTGCAGCAACAGTCAAGAAAGCAAATAGAATACTAAGAATTATTAGGAAAGGAATGGGGAATAAACCTGATAATATCAGTGCCTCTTTATTGCTCCATGGTGCAATCATATCTCGAGTATTGTGTGCAATTCTGGTCACTAATGTTTCCAAAAAGATATAGTAGAATAAATAAAAGATATAGCAAAGGGTGGTCAAAATGATAAAGGGAATGAAACAATAGCACTGTAAGGAAAGGCCAAAGAGGTTAGGGTTCTTTCACTTGGAGAAGAGACAGCTGAGGGGAGATATGATAAGAGATCTACAAAATGAGTGGAGTGGAGTGGAATGGGTAAGCAAAATCAATTGTTTAGCCTTTCAAAAAGTACATAGGCTAGAGGACGCGCAATGAACCTACTAAGTAAAGTAGTACATTGTAAGACAAATTGGAGAAAATTATTTTTTTACCTGATGCATATTTAAGCTTTGATATTCATTGCCAAAGGATGTGGTAAAAGTGTTAGTGTAGCCTGGCTTAACAAAGGTTTGGGCAAGTTCCTGGAGGAAAAGTCTATAAACCAATATAAAGACAGACTTGGGGAAATCCATTACTTATTCCTGGGTAAGCAGCATGGAATCTGCCTATTGTTTGGGATCCTTGAGTTTGTCGATTTGATCTGTTACATGTTTTAGGCTTGCAAGGATGTGCTTTAGTTGCTCAATCATCACCATTTCCTTTTCTCCTAGGACCGCTTAATCAGCATGTTTATTCAGTGCAATAACTGTGATGCTTTCATTCTGAGAAGAATCATTTGGAACCTAAAAGCTTGCCCTATATGCCTCAAGTTAGCTACTATGCATAAAGAATTGACTCTACTAAGGGAAGAATTAGCTGCAATTAAACACACCTCTTCTAGGGTACAAACTGAACAAAATCCACCACTGCTCCCACAAAGAATCAAACAGCCCAGGAGCAAATGGATCACAGTGGGCTCTGGTAGACTGTGACCTGTAACGCAGAGACACCCTATACCTCAAGAGATATCCCTGCATAATGCCTTCTCTCCCTTGGATAATGAGGGTGCCCAATCCATGGAAATTGAAGTGCCCTTAAAAGAGAGAGTTGTAAGATGTAGTCAAGTTACTCTCCTGTAGGTCCTGGGTTCATTTCACTTCACAGAGGCAGTAGGGTTTGTAATAAAACAACCAAACAGGTGTGGCTTGGAGAAAGGTTTTTTATGTAGAAATAGGCTTATTACATAGGTATTGAACAGAGGTATATAGTGATTGTTACAGAGCTGTTTCAGTGTGCATCAATGAATCTGTGTGTGCATGTGCAGGTGTGAAGTGTGAGAGAGAGAGAGGCCAGAACATGTGGGTCAGAGCCTCATGGCAAGAGAGAGAGAGAGAGGAAGTGTTTCTGTCCTTTATAGTGAATTGAATCCTCTCCAGCACTTCCCCTTGAGGTCTGCTATTGTTTCTAGCCACTCCCTTTGAGGTCTGCCATTCTTGATTTAGCAAGGAGGGGCTTCAGACAGGCCTTGGAGACTGAAATCACCAGGGGGTCAGAGTTAATCTCATCTTGTAAACTGTCCTATTACCTTTGGAGACTGAAATCACCAGAGTCCACAGCTGCATGGAATCCAGGGTCTGGGGAAAAAGCCATGACTCCTATGTCATGTATGCTGACATCTCCCACACCTTTTTTATTTTTATTTAGTATTTGTGCCTGGAAATGGTGGAAGCAAGCCTGTGGTACCTGTCCCAGCTGCCATTACATGATAGTAGGCAGCTTGTCAAATACCTCCTGTATTAAATACCTTGCTATGTCCAGCAAGTCCCCTGTCCTGCACAGTACTGTCTCTAGTGTTCTAGAGATAAACAAGTCTCCTTATGAGTCCAAACCTCGTGTCTTAGGTAGAGCAGCCACTACAGGGGGGGAGGGGGGGGAACCCAATATGCTACCTCCATGCCCGTCTCAGAGAGAGTGAACAGTGCATAAGGTCTGCAGGAATTTTTGAGGAGGCTAAAGCCAAAAAGGTACCAGGATACTATGAGTGAGGATAGGAAGCAACACTAGACTGCAGCTGACTCTGGTATTCAGTGTAATAGGAAATGCCAAATTAGCCTGGATGTAGGGGTGGATGCTGGAGAAGTTCAGTGTAACTACCTTAAAATGTTGTTGATGTTCTATAGGACATGCGCTGCAAGGAAATGTACATTTGTTTCATCTTACAGCACAGGAAAATTACGATAATGCATAGCAATATTTGTACAGCAGTTAAAATAATAATAGGGTGAATAAAAACATTAAAGACATGATCAGCAGTAGGTGAGTAACCAAATAACAATTCCCACACAGACACATGAACATCTTGTAGCAAGTGTCCAACAATTTGTTGAATGTGTCCATTCTCATAAGCGATGGTGTGATTCACTTCAGTGGATGTTGTTTTAAGGTGATCAATATAGGCATGGAGTTCTGTAAAGTTGAGCAGTTTATGTAGTGTCTCTTCTCCCATGCCAAGTGGTAAGGGATGCACAGCATATGAGATAAAGTCTGGAATGTCCATAGAGTCATTGGTAACCAGCGGTGTGGAATAAGTTGTCCCATTAATGGTGAGGGAGACCAGTGGTGTATGACTGCACCAGGTATTGTTTGGTAAATAGTTTGAACTGTACAACAAAGTGTTCTTGGGAAGGCGAATGTCATGCATTCTGGGGAAAGAACAGATGAAAACAAAAGTGTCCAGCTCCAAGGTAATACAAACTGTGTGAGGTAGTCAGGGAATATGAGAGCTTAACCGTCAGGGAGCAAGAGGAGGAATTGTTCCAGCAGGAGGTGTCAGCCTCTTTAAACTGGTGAGGTTGACACTTGAACTGAAATGTAGTCTGCTCACACAAACTGGGGTCCATCGGCTTGAATGAAGTCCAGGTGTCGTCCAGTGGCTGCACCCATGTGAGATGGTCCACAGGATACATAAGCATATTATCAAACTGCACCCCAATATTAACAATAGGATAAATACCTGTGTGTTGTCCTGACCATGGGATCAAAGTACAGATAGAACAGCCTTGTGGTGAACAAATGGGAACACCAACTGTCCACCTATCAAGATGAGCTATAGCAAATTCCGGTATTTTGGTACTAGCCATATGGATGAGAGATGGTGGCCAGTGTCCTAACTTAGCAGTGATCAGAATTTCCTTTAGTATAGTAATAAGCTCGATGTGTACTTGATCACAGGCAAGAGCCCAGGAAATATTCTTTCCCAATCTATATTCTGCATGTGCTAAGGTAACAATTTTCTGTTCTATAATGGGAGATATAAGAGCAAAGGTATCTACAACTACATTGGACAGTTTAGAGGAAGCTTCATTAATAATATGTTGTGAGGTAAAACCATCAGCAGCATGCTGAGCAGTGGATCCCATTTTATTACGGAGCACCTCTATATCAATTATATTAAGGGCACCCAGTGCAGTCCCTGTGCCACCTAAAATTGTATCAATTAATTCACGCTTGTGTCGAAATTGCTTGGCTCGGGGTGTTACTGACTGCATATCAAACCAAGTATTGAGCATTTGTATGTGGTTGGCAACAAACTGAGAGCAATTTGGATATTTGTGAGTAACTAGAAACAATTTGGGAAATAGATGCCAAGTAAGAAAATGGTATTCCACATCATATAAAACATCGTGTGGTGCATCATATTTAATCTGAAAGGGATGTACTTCCTGAAATGGGTGGATATCAGAAAGGTAGAGTACAGGAGGAGCAGAAGTAATGGGAGGGGTGGGATGAGGGGTGGTAGGTAAACAAGATACATCCAAAAGGAATGAAATCTCAGTGATGTGCTGTTGATCACTCACAACCCATGTATAAGTTATTTTCCAGGTACCTCTGTCCTGACAGGAAATATTGTACAAAATCAAAGCAGGAGGACCTAGAAAGTAACGTTCTGGGCGTGCCCTCAATTCTTGTGTCCTTTCTAGAGAAGTGGAAACTGGTGGCTCCCACTGTACTTGAGTGATGTTTAATGAATAGAACACTGGCTTGTCCTGTACCGAACAGAAACTCAGGATGACCAGATCCTTTCCTTCCGGGAAAGGTGGGGGTATTTCTTGGTAGCGATACACTCCACCTGTGGAGTTAGCCCAGCCAATCGTGCATATTCGGATGATAGTTCCTGTAATGAGACTTGAGTAGAAGAGAGCAGATACAAGAACAACAGGAAACCGAGACATAATAAAAGCAAACTTGTTTCACTCTACTAGGGAGTAAACTAATGCTCCCCACTTATACTATGTAACAACAACAATAAAAAATAATAATAATAATTTCTACAACTTATTTACATAACTATTAAACACATGTACAGCAGGAGTAACTAGTTACCGTCCTCAAGCGACTTTTGTTCAGAAAGCAGCTGTCCGTGCTGTCTTCAGGTGGTATCTGAAAATAAAGACTGATAAAACACGTATTACCCATATGGTTTTAACTGGGTGATGTGTTTCCAGTACTGCTGGTTGTCAGGCATTAGGATCTGGTATAGGCTTGGGCCTAAGGTATCAGTAACTATGTACGGTCCCTCCCACTGTGCAGTTCCAAAGGGGAGGTTTGGTCTAGGTCTCGTCTCTGCAAGACACTAGTGACAGGGCTTCCTTCATGTATTCATGAAATATTGATGGGGAATCCTTATATCCCTGTGGAAGCACAGTCCATGCATATTGTTTATTCAGCCACTGAAAGGCTGTTTTGTACTGGCATTCAAGGGCCAGGGGCAGACTCCAAAACCCATTGGATATGTCTAAAGCAGAGAAAAATTTACATTTGGGGTTCAGTTTAGAGATCATTTCAGGGTATGAGGCTACCACGGGCACTACAGATTTTGAAACTTGATTCAGGGCACGGAAGTCCATAGTGAGCCTGAAGGAACCCCCTGGTTTAATATCGGCCAGGCTGGTGAATTACATGTGGAAGAAATAGGTCTAATCAGACCCCTCTCCTCCAGTATCTTCACAATTTTAGTCACTGGTTCTATAGCTTGATGAGGTACTGGGTATTGTTTCTGTGGTGGAGGGTCCTCGCCTTCCAACAATATTTCTGTGTGCATTTTTCCACAATCTAACTTGTCTTGAGCCCAGACTGGAATATCAGCCACCTCTGAAGGAATTACACACAGATCATACTGCTGAGCTGCCTTGGTGCACTGAGTTGCTAACTGCATGGGAATGACTTCATGCACTAAAGGTTTAGAAGCACTTGAAGTTCCTGAATACTGCCACAATTTAAGATTAGCCATATCCACCACCAAATTTAACTGGTTGAGAACATCAATTCCAATTATTTCTTTTGGTGTGTTCACTATAGTGGAGGCAGTGGTTTCTAACATTTCCTTGTTTTGTTCACTGTGCACAGGGATACCCCATTTAACTGGGATAGCCACACATTTGGAAGCTGTGTCATTAATTCCTTGAATTTCATAAATTTCCATATTTTTCTGATCTGCAGTGGGAGAAGCTCTGTTTGTAAAACTAATTCCAGCCCCTGTATCTATCAAAGCTAGTTTATCCTGACCCCCTATTCTACTGATAACATTGGGGCGTGCACAAGAGTCCAGTATCAAGGGTATTACAAGCCTTAAATTGTGTCCTGGGCCTGTATCCATTTCATCATCCAGAGGCTCTGGAATTGAGTCCTCTGCTGAGATAAAGGAGGCAGGCTGGGCTATGAAGGCTTGAGACATTTTGATATCTGAACCCAGAAGGTCAGGACACTCCTATGCACTAGCCTTGGTGTTTGTCCTGAGCTGCTTGTAAATCCTGTTTTAATTTGTCTATTTCTATCTGCAGTATGTGTTTGTCTTGTTCCCATTTAGTTTTCTCCTTTTCTAGCCCATCTCTCTGTGCTTTGAGCTCTTGAAAGGGGATGTAACCTGAGGAGTTTCTAAAAGTACCTCTGCCATGTGCTCTCCAAGGTGTGTGTGTGCTCTGTCTGTGTTTCTTGTGTACTGAGAGGATCCTTCGGCTTGCCACTTCCGTGCTTCTGATACTGTAATGACCTGCGAGGGCTGGGTCTTCCACACAGACCCAATGCTGAGCATTAAAGTATCAAAAGGGGTTGCTTCAGGGTCTTCAGAAAATAACAGAAGGTGTTTTGTAATCTCAGGGGATAGCAATTCTAATAAAAATGCCTTATGCTTGTTCTCCCCATAATCTTCTGCCTTGGGCCAGGACTCCTGCTCATTAAGAACTGCTTTTAAAATCCAGGCTCTATATGCAAACTGTTCCAGTGTATCATTTGGTAAAGGTGAAATAATTTTAAATACTTGCATTGGGGAAAAGTGAAATAGTTTCTCAGTACCCCTTTTAACCAACTGGTATGGGTGAGTGAGAGAGCCAACTCTATAATAGTGTGGCCCCAGAGCCAGATGCATAAGTCTATCAAAGTCTGATTGTTTTCTTCTGTATTTCCCTAGACCCCAGTGAATCAGAATATCAATCGCCCATTTACACCACTGATTTACATTAAGAGGCATAGTGCCAATTTTCTCAACTATTTTTTCTATATCTCTATCTTTTAAATTGTCCTGCAGCATTACTTTAACTGGTGCTCTGAGTTCAGTACTGGGTGCCATGTCTAAGTCATCTGAATTATCCTCCTGACAGAGATCCTGATTATTGCTGGGTTCTGGCTGAGATAAACTATCATGATTTTCTTCATGTGATTCATCTGTATTCTTCCCATTCCTAAGTCCAACTATGCATACTTTTCGTATTCTTTTGTTTGTCAGTAGCTTGTATGCATTGCTCATAAGGTGTGTCATAGGCATAAGGGGCTGAGGGAGGAGTGGGTGTTGGCTTTTGTCTTACAGAGGCCAATTGATCCTTAACGTGACTCAATTCAAGTTTAAGTGCTTCTATTTGCTCACTAACAGTTATAAAAGAATTTGTGGCTTGTATCACTTGAGTTCTTTGTATAGAGATGCAAATTTGTGCCTCCTCAAGGTCTTTGGTCAATTGGGTACACTGAGAAGTCAGTTCAGAGTTGTCCTTTTTCATGCTAATGAGTCCCCTGCACATGCCTTGGATAAAAAGGCATTTTCTTTTATTTGTTTTCTTTTTGAATTCTTGATCATGGTTTAACATTTGTCTTTGAATATTATACCATGATGACTCAGGGAATTCACCTTCAAAGGGACCCCCTTTCCTCTTACAGTATGAAATTACAATTTCTTTAAGTTCTTTAAAATCAAAGGCTTCCATATTTGATACTGCAGAAAGGCTGTAGTTGGACTATCTCATATGTGTAACCTTAGAAGGAGGAATGCTCACTTTTCTGAAGAAGTGAGACTTAGAATTATAGTTGGAATGGTATAAATTTTATGGGTGTTCAGTAAAGAGTACTGGCATACAGACCACGCCTTAAAATTATACCTGAATAAAAAGTGCTTATCACCTTTTTAACAGGGTGGAAGTTTAGGGTGAAGTTATAGTAAGAAGGGTGTTAGGAGATTAACAAAATTGTTGTATCAATTGCAGCCAGCTTTAAGCCTGCTCTCACTAAGATAGTTACTGACAGGAGACAGAGAAATAAAAGTTAAAAGGGACAGGAGGTAATAGCTTTATCAGGAAAGATGTATATTGTATTCAACGAGGGACTGTTTACCTGTGTACCACTTCCAAACTAAATCTGGACTATCTCTGTCTTTTCTTAGCAGCTCAAATACTATAGCAAGCCTATACATCATAATAAGACAATTGCAAGCCACTCTGTGTGATGTCCTTAAAATTCTAGATGCTTACAGAGCCTTTTGACAATAAAAATCTCACCTTGTCTAACCCACAAAACAAATTTATCACTGGAACTGTTCACTAAATAGTGTCTAAGTGTCATCCAGTCTGTCAATTGTAAATGGTGTCGCCCATTCACCCTCCCAGAGGCCTTAGTGTGAGTAAGGTGAGCGGGGAAGTGTTCTTCTTGAGGCTGTGAACCACTATTTTGAGGCTTGGTAAAGCCTTCTGGGTAGTGTAGTTCAGTAGCTTATGAAGTAAATAGTTGTGCACGAGATAGTAAGGTAAAAATAGGATTTATTCCCTTCCCAGGGTTGGATTTTAACCTTGAAAATACAGCAACATAAAGTCCATACTTCTGGTACAGTGAAACAAAAGGATAACCAAACTTAGGCAGTGCTTGTCTTCAGCTTCTTAAGGTAACACAAAAAGGCACAGAAAACAGTTTAACTTCCAAACACTCTTTGGACTGTTTTGCTTCTTATAATAATATAGCAATACTAGCATAGAGAGTGTATGCTGTCTGACAGCGTGTACATACAGTCCATCAACATCTCCGTGTCTGGAGCTTGGTAAAAATCACATTGCATACCATCAACGTCCTCCTCAGCTTCCCGTGGGGTGAACTCTTTTCCTTGCTTAATCACTTCCTCTGCAAAGGGTAAAGGGTTCCCTTCCCCCAACAGCCTAGAGGAGCCTGGGTGTTTACCATAATTACTGTTGGCTCTTTCACACAGCTTCTGGTATGTACAAGGAACTGGGTTAGATTCCTCTGCTCTGCTATTAGGTGGTATTTTCCTACCTTCCAGCAAACTCCTTTCCAGGAACCTCCCTTGGCTGCAACACGGCTCAAGGTAAAACTTTTCCTTTCTGCTTTTCCTGGGTTTTCTCACAGGCAGAAGCTCAGCTTCAGGGAAATAAATTTTTCCTTCAGAGTACTTAGCATTATAAGGCTGAGACTGCCTTATCCGGGTTTTAAAGCAATGTTCCTTGCTTTCTGGGGAATAGAGTTCCTCAGTGCACTGACCAGCTGTGCACTGCTTCCTACAGCGTGGAACTGTCTGTCTCTTTGGGTCAGTGTGCCTCCCACGGCTCCCTTCTTCAGAGGAGCTTTCCTGGGTAAGATTGGGACTCCCTTCCCTTCTCTCATCCTTCCACTCTGTTCCCAAGACAGTTCTCCTTTGGCTGGGTCCTTGGTTAATTCTTCTCCTCCCTCTCTCCTCACTACTCCCTGCTAGGGGATTTTTAAATGTGTTGCCTTTCCCGTTTGCTTGGGCTCCGCCCCTCATCAGCTGCCTCCCCTCTCCTAATGAGTCATGGGTTAGCTCCTGGCTTGGGCGTTCCCTAGTACTGTGTGACATAGTTTGTTTGGGGTTTCTATGCCAACCTTCCTCCATGTTTTCTTTTGACCTGTCAAAAGTGGATTCATTCTGAAGTACATTCTCTGTCTCCATAGGCTCTGATCCTTGTGCCTCATGACAATGGTCACAAGGACTTTTGATTCTGTCTGAAATCTACTTAATGTATTATACAAAATTATTACTTACCCAACTGGTGATCTGCTGTGAAATCCGAGAAGGCGAGCCCCCATAAAGTGTAAGATGTAGTCAAGTTACTCTCCTGTAGGTCCTGGGTTCATTTCACTTCACAGAGGCAGTAGGGTTTTTAATAAAACAACCAAACAGGTGTGGCTTGGAGAGAGGTTTTTTATGTAGAAAAAGGCTTATTACATAAGTATTGAACAGAGGTATATAGTGATTGTTACAGAGCTGTTTCAATGTGCATCAATGAATCTGTGTGTGCATGTGCAGGTGTGAAGTGTGAGAGAGAGGCCAGAACATGTGGGTCAGAGCCTCATGGCAAGAGAGAGAGAGAGAGAGAGAGCGGGGGAGAGGTGAAGGGAACTGATTATCAGAGCCTCCTGTCCTTCATGTCCGATGAATGGTGGAGAAGAGAGAGAGAGAGAGAGAGAGAGGAAGTGTTTCTGTCCTTTATAGTGAATTGAATCCTCTAAAGCACTTCCCCTTGAGGTCTGCTATTGTTTCTAGCCATTCCCTTTGAGGTCTGCCATTCTTGATTTAGCAAGGAGGGGCTTCAGACAGGCCTTGGAGACTGAAATCACCAGGGGGTCAGAGTTAATCTCATCTTGTAAACTGTCCTATTACCTTTGGAGACTGAAATCACCAGAGTCCACAGCTGCATGGAATCCAGGGTCTGTGGAAAAAGCCATGACTCCTATGTCATGTATGCTGACAAGAGTCAATGCCCAATCTACTGATAATGCACCAAATATGAAAAACCCCCCACAAAACAGAAAACTACTATTACTTGGAGGATCCATTCTCGGAGGCACCAAGTTGGGAACACAGTTCAAAGGAGAGATGGTCAAATGCCTCCCAAGCTTTTCATCCAGCAGGAATACAAACCAAATTGTTGGTATAGTTTATGCAGAAAGCGAGCACTCCAAAATTGATGATGTCATTCACTTGGGTACAAGTGACCTAGCTAGAGACAGTAGGGCTCATTTCATCTCAGACGTAACATCTTGTAACATTCCAATTCAAGGCAGGAATTTTTTCTTTAACTCTCGTAGCTTTAGGAAAGCCGATCTTGTTCTTCCTCTAATAGAAGCAGAAACTATTTCCTTGCATGCAGCATTGTAGTACTCCTTGTCTTGTCCTAGAAATATAGAAATTTGATGACAGAAAAAGACCACATGGCCTATCTAGTCTGTCCTTCCATATCAACAACTACAACAGTCCCCTTTTTACCTTTAGAGATCCTCTGTATTTGTCCCATGCTTTTTTGAATTCAGTTCCTGTCCTCATCTCTACCACCGCGTTTTGGCAAACGCCTTCCTCAGGGGAAAATAAAACTTATGAAAAACAAAAACAAATAAAACAAATTAATAAAAGCAGGCTAAAATATATTTTATAAAAAGTAATATAAATAATACGATCAAACATACTGAACAACATTTAAAAAAATTATACATATATATATATATAATGTCGTTGTTAAATAAATAAGTATTACATTAAATAAGACAGACGCAGGGCAGTATGAAGTAACCTCCAATTGTTGACATAATAATCAGAAGGACTGAATACGATTAACAATCCATTATATCCTACTTACAGTTATGCACCGTAGGTATGTTGTATATGTGGAATGATCACATGCTTTATTCTTGCTGAGGTAAGACTAATAAAAAAAGAATTTACAAGCTAAGAGCAACTATACGTAATAAAATAATATTGAGATACATGGCTAAGGAAATGCATTATAAACGGTTTAAAATCAACATATAGAGACAGTGTGTATCCTTAACTGCAAAGCACATATCGAATGGACATATGTTATATACTAGTGTTGCTATATCAACAAGAAGAACACTTGGAAAATGTTGTTAAAATCCTCTGTGTTGCAAACGTTCTATTCTGGTACATTGTAAACTAATTGCAATAATGATATGATGTACCAATTAAATAAAATGAATCTTATCCTAAAAATGTTTAAACAAAAAACTATTATAAATGTCATAGTATTGCAAAGGGTATAAGATTCCCATCTTGCCGACTTCTAAACAGAAGAAGAAACCCTTAAAGCAACATAAGAACATAAGATAAGAACATAAGATATGCCATACTGGGTCAGACCAAGGTCCATCAAGCCCAGTATTCTGTTTCCAACAGTGGCCAATCTAGGTCATATGTACCTAGCAGTTTCCCCAAGAGACACAAGTTCCACAATGCTTGTACTGGGTCAAGCATTGATATCTTCGGTCACTTCTTAATAATGGTTTATGGACCTTTCCTCCAGGAACTTGTCCAAACCTTTTTTAAACCCAGCTACATTAACAGCCTTTACTACATCCTCCGGTAACAAATTCCAGAGTTTGATTACACGTTGAGTGAAAAAATTTTTCTTTTATTAGTCTTAAATAGTTTACCCTGTAGCTTCATTGCATGTCCCCTAGTCTTTCTATATTCTGATAACGTAAACAATCGATCTACGTTTACCCGTTCCACTCCGTTCATTAATTTATAGACTTCTATCATATCTCCCCTCAGCCGTCTCTTTTCCAGGTTAAAGAGCCCTAACCTTTTTAGCCTTTCCTCATAGGAGTATCCTTCCATCCCCTTTACCATTTTGGTGGCTCTTCTCTGAACCTTTTCTAAAATCGCTATATCCTTTTTAAGATACGGCGACCAGAATTGCACACAGTATTCAAGGTGCGGTCTCACCATGGAACGATATAGAGGCATTATAATATCTTTTGTTTTATTTTCCATTCCTTTCCTTATCATACCTAGCATTCTATTTGCTCTCTTGGCTGCCGCTGCACACTGGGCCGAGGGTTTTAACATGGTATCCACAATGACGCCTAAATCTTTTTCCTGGGTGGTGGTTCCTAATGTGGAACCTTGCATCGTGTAACCATAGTTTGGGTTGTTCTTCCCTAGGTGCATAACCTTGCACTTGTCCACATTAAATTTCATCTGCCATTTTGATGCCCAGTCTTCCAATTTATCAAGATCCTTTTGCAATTTTTCACAATCCTCTTGGGTTTTAACAACTTTAAATAGTTTTGTGTCATCTGCAAATTTGATAACCTCACTCGTTATTCCACTTTCCAGGTCATTTATGAATATGTCAAAAAGCAGCGGACCCAGCACAGATCCCTGGGGTACACCACTATTCACCTTTCTCCATTGGGAAAATTGGCCATTTAGCCCTACCCTCTGCTTTCTATCTTTTAACCAGTTCCTGATCCACAATAGTACACTGCCTCCTATCCCATGACTCTTTAGTTTTGCCAAAAGTCTCTGATGAGGGACCTTGTCAAAGGCTTTCTGAAAGTCCAGATACACAATATCAACTGACTCACCTTTGTCCACCTGTTTATTCACTCCTTCAAAAAAACATAACAGATTAGTAAGACAAGATCTTCCTTGTCTAAAGCCATGTTGGCTGTCTCCCATTAGGTCGTGACTATCTACATGCTGAGTAATTTTATTCTTTATGATGGTTTCTACCATTTTTCCCGGTACTGACGTCAGGCTCACCGGTCTGTAGTTTCCCGGATCACCCCTGGAACCCTTTTTAAAAATTGGTGTTACATTGGCGATCCTCCAATCTTCAACGATCAAATACAATTGGCTTCTCTACTCTCACAACGGAGAATGTCTCACGCTGGTACATTACAAACTTAACATATGCAATAATGATTGCAATCATGGTATGATGTACCAAAGATGAAATTATCTTATCTTAAAAATGTTGTACATGAACCAAAGTGATATATTAACAGAAAACTACATCTTTTACACCCAGTTCTAATAGAGAGCAAGCAGATACATCCGCTTATGCCTCCGTTTTGTAATTCAACACACAAAATCATTGCTCAACAAGTTTGGGCTCGCTGTGATGCAACTAAAATGATAAAAAAAAAAAACTAATAAATCACATTGCACGAAAAATTACAATGTAAAATAAAACCAGCGTAATGTGTTACTCAAAAATGGCCATTACCTGCCTTTTTTTAAAAAATAATGTAAACATTGTCATGAGGTGGATCAAATAGTACCTATGGAAATAGGAAAAACTGAGCAGAGCAGTTCTAATAATGACAGGTTAGAGCAGCACATGGACCAGGGTTGCTATGGGCAACGAACACAAACTGAAGTACCAGGTGTAAGAGCACGCCCAAGCAGTAGATTACCTCATAGCCCATTAGGTAATGAGGGACAGCTGGGAGGAGGCGAGGCTCAGAGAAACACCAAGAGTGACGCAGTTAAAAATCACTCACCAGAGGTTAGAGGGAGAGCAGAGGAAGGAGCTGGTTGGAGAGCTTATGGGAAAGCCGAGGAAAGAGCTGGTTGGAAAGTTGACCAGAGAGCTGGACACGAGGTCAGAGCTTCACATGGAGACTCACACAGAATCCTACAGGAAGAAGCCCAGGAGAGAATACCAGGGATTTGTTTCAGGGAGCAGTGCAGAACTGAACAAAAGCCCAGTGGTCTGAGCCACGGAGGTATCTCTGAAGGCAAGCTGAGAAAAGCTGTGGGAAAGAATCTTCCTAAGAACAGGTACCAGGAAGGCAAAAGTTTTTATCTGGAGGATACTTTTGTGCCCAAAGAGAAATGGAAAGAGAAAGGCAGTGAGAGGCTTTCATTTGAGAAAAGCTCCGTTAAGTTTCCTGTGCCTAGAAGCTCCATGAAAACCAAGCCAGAAGGTAGGCTTATTCCTCATAATAGAAGGGAAGCTGAAAGTCAGAGTTTTTCCTACACTTACCCAAGAGTGTGTGGCTCTCAGAAAGGAAACTCTGCAGTGTGTGGTAACCTCCCATTTTACTCCGGTAGAGAGGAGGAGGGGAGCCCTCTTAACAGAGAAGAGGAATTGTTTAAAAGTAGCCTGAGTTACAATCCTATAGAAGATAGCTCCGGGGAAGCATGTGAGGATATGCAATGTGATTTTTGTGATGAAACACCTGCTGAATCCTACATGGATTGTACACTAATAATTTCAGATGATATTTCTTCACTGTGCTGAACTGGCCAGAGAGAGAATCTGTTTAAGGAAACAGAAGTGAAGAAACGTGCTTGTTTTAAGAATAAGGACTGTTTTGCACTACCTTTGTTTTGTCAGGCTGAAGATACAAGCATTTATTTTTGTTATAGTAGTTTGCCTTTATTTCATACCAGAAGTATGGTTTTTGTCCTTTGTTCATATGTGCTGAAATTCACCCAGGACGGGTAAATAAAAAGACCTC
Organism: Ichthyophis bannanicus; assembly: GCA_033557465.1. NCBI lineage: Eukaryota > Metazoa > Chordata > Amphibia > Gymnophiona > Ichthyophiidae > Ichthyophis > Ichthyophis bannanicus. The sequence goes on along the minus strand of CM066031.1, from coordinate 1,577,123,496 downwards.
TTTTGAAGCCTTGCTTCTCGACTGCAACTACACTCTTAGATTAGCTTGTGGGACTACAAATCCCAGGGGGCATTTCAACACCTGCTTGAGACTCCCTCGCTGTTTAAGAAGAGGCCCCACTGTAGCTCCCATGCTTTATGCCTCTGGGAACCTAGAGGTGGGTGACAACATATAAAGACCCCTTTTTTTTTTTTTTGAAAGACTCAAGAAACCAATATTCAAAAAAATGTAGTGTTAATACATCTCCTTCGTAACTTTATCTGAGCAACTATAGGATTATGACAACCTCTCTATACTTATATAAAGCACGTTGAAGGTGTTCTATTTAAGATATTGGGTGAAAACACGGCATAGCGCAAAAAAAAAAAATCACTGCGCAAACTTGAACAGCGTTATATATATATATATGAGTTTGATAGTTTAGAGCCAAATGGATTAAATCAGGGAGTAGATTTGTCCATATTTTTTGTAATTATCAGCACTTTAGTTAACTTAGGTATAGTTTAGCATCTATTTTTTTTGGCTATAGTGTGTTTTCAAAAAAAGACAGGTAATGGCCATTTTTGAGTGACACATTATGCTGGTTTTATTTTACATTAGAACTGGGTGTAAAAGATGAAGAGGAGGAATTCATTATATTTGGGAGTCCCAGTGTTATTTGTTGAGTGCCCCCCTTTTCACGATGTTTGATGCAGCACAAGTCAAGTTATGCACACTAACTTTGATGGGCGGTTTAGTATTTTTGAAGCCTCTCTAGTTTACCTTTCGGTTTCCTAAGTATAGCACAGTCTATTTTTCTGCATAACAGTTCATTTGCCAGATGGGCGTTAGCATTTTAAAGCCCCTTTATTTTACTTTATGGTTCTTTTAGTTTGTACAGTGCATTTATTTATTTATTTCTCTGTGTGCATAGTGAATTTGCGCGCTTTTATTTGACATCCTTAAAGGTTCTTTTGTCAGAGGTTGTTGCACGACAGTAAGCCTGAATTTGTTGAGCCATGATTGTGTATGTTGAATTATAAAATTGAGGCATATAGTGTATGTTTTCAATAGTTTTTATTAGAACTGGGCGTAAATGATGAAGAGGAAGACGATATCACATTTGGCTTTGCCTAGCGTCACTGGTTCAGGGCCCCTTTTTTACGATGTTTGGTATATTTGGTAAGGGAGGAGTGGCCTAGTGGTTGGGGCAAGGTACCACAGGCCGGAAGGTCGGTGGTTCAAATCCCACTAGAGGACAGCAACCTTGGGCCGGAAGGACTGGGGTTTCTAGTCCCACAGGTGCTCCTTGTGGTCTTGGGCAAACCACTTAACCCTCCATTGCCCATGTTCCCTGTAAGTATTAGTGTATGTGTCTCACATCCCCTCGTGTTAAATGTATCCCCCCACCGCTTTGACCCGGTGAAAAGCGGGATATAAATGCAGCTAATTAAAATTAAATTAAAATATTATAAGTCAAGTCATGCATACTAATTTTGATGGGCGTCTTAGTGCTTTAAAGCCTCTTTAATTAATCCTTTTACTCTTCGGTTTCCTAAGTTTACATAGTTCATCTGCCTGCATACATAGAGCGTTTATCTGCTTTCATTTGGTATCCCCAGAGGTTGCGTACAAGGTAGTTTCACTTTTGTGCAATATTGTATTTAGCGGTCAATGATACTGTAACGGTCCCTTCGAATTGCTATGATGATGTACTATCCGGATTCCCCCTTTTTTCAATAACACTCTTTAAGACAACATTAATTTATTCAATTGGCATAATCTTACATTTTATAATCTTCAAATTCAATTGCGTAACATAGATGGCACACAGAGGATAAACCAGGCCCATTCGTTCAGTTTGGCGCGTTTTTTCAACGGTTAAAAGTCTTTACTGAAATCTAAATACACCACATCTAGAGCTCTCCCTCGGTCCAACTCCCTAGTCACCCAGTCAAAGAAATCAATCAGATTTGTCTGACAAGACCTGCCTCTGGTGAATCCATGCTGCCTCGGATCCTGTAATCCGCTGGACTCCAGAAACCTCACTATTTTCTCTTTCAGCAGTGTTTCCAATAATTTACTCACCACCGAAGTTAAACTAACCGGCCTGTAGTTTTCAACCACATCCTTACTTCCGCTTTTGTGTAAAGGCACCACATGAGCCTCTCTCCAGTCCTTTGGCACCACTCCCGACTCCAACGAGGCATTGAAAAGGTCAGTCAGTGGAGTTGCTAGAATGTCCCCAAGTTCCCTCAGTATTCTAGGGTGTATCCCATCCGGTCCCTTCGCTTTGTCTACTCTGTTGAGCTAGTTTCTCACGAACACAGTCTTCTGAAAATTGTTCAAGATGTCCCTCGCTTCTGTTCCTATTTGTGGGTGTTTTCTGAGGTCCTGCTCCTGGTTCTTCATCTGTGAACACAGAACAGAAATATTTGTTAAGCAATTCCGCTTTATCCTTATCAGCTTCTACATATTCCTCCCCTGCTGCACGATGCAAATCTCTGTTGAGTTCTGCTATTGCCTCTCTCTATCCTCTGGCTTTAGCTTCTCTGCATTTCTGGGCAATTTTCAGAGTTAGTTCAGTCATCCATTTTGGCCGTTTTTGCTTTTTCACTTTTTGTAAGATTTCTCACTTTCTTACAACACACCTTCTTGGTGTCATCCCATAACTCTTCTGGAGCTCTGTTATTTGTATCTAAAGCAGCAAATTAGTTTTGCAGGCAGTCTTTAAATTCTGGTGGTATATTCTCAAGGTCATATTTTGCTACATTCATGAATGGCTTGCTCTTTTTCAACTTTAGCTTACGTTTGCATACTAGTAGTTGGCGATCTGTACCACAATCAGCTCTAGGTTTTGTCTTTGTTGAAGTTAGTTATAGAGCTTTTCCATCGTGGACCTCCTATCCTTCCGCAAATTCTTCAAGACTCACATATTTACCCTCCACTTTGGCCCCACATCCCACTAACCCTACCCCGCTGAACAGCATTTCTGAATCCACATGAAGGACAAGATATTGAAAGCACATGTAAAATAGTTTCAACCTATACATAGTTAATTTAAGTTAACCACTGTTCCTTCCCTCTGTACAAAGTTGCCTGTTTTCGTTGTATACAGTTGTAAAACCAAGTCCCTTGTAAACTGCTTTGACCTCCGTGAAAAGTGGTATATAAATACAGCCAAATAAATAAACAAATACATAGTCTAGACGGAAGGTGACCAAAGAGTGGATAAGTGTTTTAGTAGTGTATATAGAAAGGAAGGGACAAAATTATCTCTCCAGAGTCATATCTAACAAGGTTCTAATGAATTTTGATTGGTGGGAAGGATTCAGTCAGGACTTGGGGTAATTTATGATGAACCCTAATAGTTATAGCACCTGGATGGTGATGCATACAGATTCTTGAACATCTTTTTCAGTGGTGCTCTTGATAAGCCAATTGTCCAAGTAGGGAAACATGTGCACTCCCAGTTGCCGTAGATACTCTATGACAATGGCTAGGCACTTCGTGAATACCTGAGGAGTAGACACGAGGCCAAAGGGCAGAATGTGATATTGGAAGTGGTGTTTCCCTATAATGAATCTGAGATACATCAAAGTCACAGGAAGTATCTGTATGTGGGTATAGGTATGCTGCAGATACAGGGAACAGAGCCAATCTTTCTTTTGGAGAAAAAGGAGTAGGAAGCTGTGAGAAAGCATCCTGAACTTTTCTGTTGTAAGGAAAGTGTTCTGTTCTGTCAGGTCAGCCATAGTACAGAATCCCCCCCGTCTTCTTCTGCACCAACCAGTTAGTACCTCAAATAAAATCAAAGCCTCTTGGATCATGTGATGCTTTGAGACGAGAAGCTGCTTTTTCTTGGCTCCGGAGTAAACCGCCAGTAAACCCTGCAAACCTTTGATTTTAGTTATCCCGGAGGGCTCACATACCGTTTGATTATTTGCAAGCAGCAACAGCTATCAGAGGAAACGGGACAACAGCCAGAAATAAGAGAATGGTGGCAAAAGTGACACACAAGGAAAAGAATCGGGGCCCAGAAATCAAAATGGCGGACCCCACCTCACCAAAAGAGAAAGAAATAAAAGCAGCGAGTCTGATGGAAGAGGTGTCTCAGGCAGAGGTGGCGGCCTTAGAGAACAGGCTACGGGGTCTATCAGACCATATTTCACAAGTGGCCTAAGCTCTCTCGGACATTGGAGACTGAATGACACAAGCGGAGCAACGTATATCGAATACGGAGAACGTACAGCAGACTCACTCTCAAAAGCTACAAAGGTTAGAGGCGCTCCTTAAAACCCACAGTGAAAAGCTAAACGACTTACAAAACCGTGGGTGCCGAAAAAAAACTTAGATTTGTTGGTGTGGCTGAATCCATCATGGCTAGAGAATTGAGAGGATTTATGGAAACATGGATTACAACTAACTCCACCTTAGGAGAACATGGTGGGAAAATATTGCTGGAAGAAGTGCACCGCATAGGTCAAAAGCGAGATGGGTCCAACCAACCACTAGTCATTATCGCCCGATTTCACAACTAACTACAGAAGGAGGCCATGCTCCGTGCAGCCAGGGTACGATGCAGTGCTGCACAAGCTCCATTGGATCTGCTGGTATTCCAAGACTATTCTGCCACGTCAGTGGCAGAGAGCCTTCTCAGATATTTGTGGGAGACTGGCGACCAATGGGCTCAGATTCTCACTGCAATACCTGGCGAAACTACTGGTGGAACATCAGGGTCATCATTACTTTTTCTCTACTCCAATGGAGGCGTGCACATTTTGGAAGGAATTGCCCAGTAAAAGTCCACAGGGCATTTGAGAAGAGGCCTGAGCCGGAAAGTGCTAGATGGAGAAGATGGCATCAATATTGATAACAAGGAAAAGTAGAAATGGTAGCATGTGCGTTGGAGCGGGAGATGGCGAATTAAGAAAAACTCCATGTTTGCCTCTAAATAACTTTGTGAGCTTATATGATATTGTCAAGATGTATGCTGAAGATAGTTGTTGCAATGTTTTACATGGTATATGTGACTGATTGAACAAATATATGGCGGATGGCAATGCTCCCAGTAAGACTGACTAAAACCTTCACCAGCAGGAGCAGTTAAGAACTCTTTATGCCAAAATAAATAACAATGTGTGTTAATATAACAAATGGATACAAATGCCTAGACAAAACGGGGGAGGAAAGGGGAGATGCATAGTTAGGTGCGCTGTGACCTGCCAGTTCAGCTTCTTACATAGAAAACCCTGTTACCCTATGACTGGTGGAGATGAGAAAGGTAAATCCCATGAGACAGTAAGAGGATATTGTGGAAGGCTGCTTATAATAAATCTGACAATAGGGAAGAGATGGGATGTTAATATGGGAGCCAGAGCAAGTGATGGCAAATTAAGAAAAACCCAGAGAGAGCTCTATTTGAAATAGAACTCTGCAGCCTATGGGAGATTGTTAAGATCTATGCTGAATATAGCTGCTGTCAGGATCCCAGGTTAAATGGGAGGGACTGTACAATATATGGCAGGTGGCAGTGCCCTCAATAGGGTTTTGACTAGAACTCCCACCATCCGAGACAGTTAAGAAGTTTTGTGACACAATATACCCTAATATTTGTCAATGTAACAAATAAATGTCTGATTACTAGGAGGGGAGAAGAGAGAGGGACGTAGTGTTGGGGGCTTGGCGGCCCGCCGACCCATTCCCCATGAGGAGAGTCCTTGAGACTTTGGGGGTAGGCGGTAGGTGGCTGGACTCCACATTGACTGTTGCAACAAAGCAGAGTTGTGAGCTGCAGTGTCCTTCTTCTCCCTCTCCCACAGCCGAGCAGAGATGGGAGGAGCGATAGAGAGGAGGCGTATGGAAAATTTATATAATTAATGGGGCAAACTTAAGGAACTTGGAGGTGGGGCAGTCGGGATAGAGAGTAAGGGACCGAACCAAAGTTTTAATACCACCTTCATAGGTGAAAAAGGGGAGATGGAGAGTTGGATACTTAGAAAGGGATTAAACCAGATTACCATAGATATAGCAGGGCAGTGGTCTCCAAAATAGTCTAAAAAGTAATAGTCTTACAAGAAGGGAAGCAGTTGAGGGCAAGTCCCCACTGTGGTAAAGGGAGCTCCCAAAGAGGAAACAAGAAAAAGCCAGATGGGTAGTGGTTAAGAGTTGAAACGGGGCCCGGCAGAACCCCTACGCATAAGCAATGTCATTCCCATTGGGGGGATGGAATATGGATGGGGACAAGGGATTAGGGAGTTGGGTCTGGGGAGGTAGGAAAGAAGAGACAAAGCGAAAAGGCAGAGGGTAGAGTAGTAGGAAGGAGAAGGGGAAGAAAGAAGAGAATTGGGAGGGTGGGTGCTGTGGACTACTTGGCCAGGTGGCCCTTATTCAAGAACTAGGAGGGACCCCTCATTCTAGTGCAAAATAATGAACTACTGAGGCAACAAAAGACCCGGATAAAGGCTAAGAGTAGTTTCGTGGAATGTGTGTGGGTTAGGTACCTCGTTTGAGTGCTCCAATGTGCTTCGAGCACTAGCGTGCTACAAATGTGATGTGGCTTTTCTCCAGGAAACGCATCAGATGGAAGCTGAACATAAGAAGCTGTGCCGAGAATGGATAGGCCAAGTCTATGATGCCCCAACACATAATTTTGGTTCATAAACAGGTCCGATTCACTTGTATATGCACATTTCTAGACTTACAGGGCCAGTGTGTTATCTTGCATGGTGAGCTTGAAGGCCACCCTATCATTTTTTGCAATATTTACGGCCCGGGGGTTGCAGATAGCCAATTTTATGCACGACTTGCCTCTGCTCTGGAACAGATACCAGGAGACCATTTAGTCATTGGAGGTGATCCTAATGGAGTGCTAGACTCTACAATAGATACTTTTCATGCAGACCGAGGGGCCAGAGATGAAACCGCCCGCATATTGAAATGGTTTCAGACCCAGCTAGGCCTAGTGGACCTGTGGTGCCTGCTAAAACCCACCGAAAGGGATTATACTCATTTGTCTTGGGCACACGGTACGAGTGCGAAAATTGACTATAATCTTTGTTGCGGCAACATTGTTCTCTAAAGTTGAAAATGCGACGATTGGCCCAGTGGCACTCTTGGATCATGCGTCAATCTGGATAGACCTGACTTGGCATCAGAGGCCTGCAGGGGCCTCAGATATGGTGATTTCTGTTAGAATTGTATAAAGAAGAGCAGTTTCAAACATATATCCTAAGATGGTATACTTACGGGACATACAATGCACAACACCAAGAAACCCCCAAATTATTCTGGGAAACGGCAAAGCTAATACTTTGAGGGGACATAATAGCCTATTTGGCCCATCGAAGATGGCTACTGGACACTTGAGTGATTCGACTGGAGAGCCAGGTGGTGAAAGTGCGGCAACGACACACTCAACAGCCCACTGTTGAGACACAAACAGTATATTTAGAAGTTCAAGCAGCCTCGAACAAGGTTTTACACCAGCGCACAAAGAAATCTAATGTATTATAAGCACCAACTTTATCAATATGGAGATAAAACAGGAAAATTGCTGGAGTGCTGTTTACGAGGCCCCCAGGGTACACAAACAATCCCAGCACTGCCGGACACGGCGGGTCAACTACATAAGGACACGTTGGCAATTACACAGGTATTTTAGGATTATTATCGGCAACTATACCAAAGCGAGTCGATTTCTCCTACCAAACTAGTAGAATACCTTGGTAGTCTTTCACTGCCCGGCCTCACAGTGCAACAAAGGGCGGAGTTGGGAGCCCTTATAACTGTGGAGGAAGTATCTCTTGCAATCAGTCAAACACAATGTTATAAAGCCCCTGCTTCGGATGGCTATTCGGCTGAATTTTACAAACTTTTGCAAGAACAAGTGGCTGGCCCCATGGTGGCAATGTATGAGGATCGGGGAGCGAAGGGGAGGTTCGAGTGGGGGGGCTAATTGGGCTCACATCACACTTATACCAAAGCCTGGTAGGGACCCACTACAGGCAGGCTTCTACTGTCCAATTTCACTAATTAATTTTGACCTACAAATCCAGGCTAAAATCTTGGCGGAATGTTTAGCACCGTTCCTGCCGACCTTATTACAGCAATCCCAGGTAGGTTTTGTGTGGGGACGTTATGCCACCTTCAGTATGCAACAGATAATAGCTTCCCTGGAATGGGTACATTAATTAATTAATTAATTAATTAATGCTTTTATACCGCTTTTCAGGAATCAAAGCGGTTTACAATAAACTCAAAAAACAAAAGCAGAAGTTACATTGAACAAGATAGGTAAAGAGCATAAGAATAAAAAACTACATTAGCAACTTTGTATAGAATATATCGGGATTACAGAATCATGAAAATTGAAATACATAGAAACTGATTAAATAAAAGACTCCCCAAAATAATCCTTAAATAAATGAGTCTTTAAGTCTGAGAAATGTATTAGGCTCTTTAGCTTCCTTTATGACTTGAGGAAGAGAGTTCCATAAAATTGGTGCATAAAGGGAAAAAGCTCTCTTTAAAGTGGAGGATTTGCATGTTCTATAGTCATTAGGAACCACTAGAGAGTTTTTGTTTCCACTTCTCCAAGGTCTGTTATCTGGAGAGATTATAATAAGTAACTTTAGCTGATTTGATGCCTCTGAGTTAAGAATTTTGAAAATGGTATGAATGGCCTTAAATTTTAATCTGCTCTCAAAAGGAAGCCAATGTATGATCTTTGAATGAGGCTTGAGTAATTATTCTGGCCGCTATATTTTGGGCTAACTGAAGATGGCAAATCATTTGTTTTGGAAGCCCGGTGAGTAAGATGTTGTAGAAATCCAAATGAGGAAAGATCATTACTTGAACTGTTGTTCTAAAATCCTTTGTGGAGAGCAGAGGTCTTAAATGTTGCACCATTTTTAACTTTGAGTAGATGGATTTAATTATATTGCTTACATGCTTGGAGAATTTAAGCTGAGGATCAAGAGTGACTCCTAAATATTTGACCTCTTTTTTGATTTGAATCAATTCATCATTTAATTTGATTAAATTTGGAGGAGTGAAGGAGTTGTCCTTGGTTATAAATAAAATTTCTGATTTTGAATGATTTATATGATGATTGCGTTTCTCCAACCAGGATCTGATGTTCAAGGAGCACTCTATCTTCTCCAGAGATAATTGATTGGGATTAATTTCTGAATAAATCATAATATCATCAGCATACAAATGATAGAAAAAGCCATGATCTTTAATTATATTGCAAATAGGCTATATGTAAAGATTAAACAGAAGAGCTGAAAGAGCTGATCCTCGAGGTAAACCTATCTTCTGGAAAAAAAGGATTAGATATGATGTTATCAATTCTAACTTGGATGCTTCGGTTTGACAAGATTGATTTAAACCATTGTAAAACTTTGTCTTTTAGACCTATTTCTTGTAGTCTTATTAGAAGGTAATCATGAATTATAGAATCATACGCTGCTGTAATGACCAAGGATATTAAGATGAAACCTGTGTTTGGTTTTTCTAGGCCTTTCAGGAGCTTGTCAATTAAAGTAAGACTTAGAGTCTCAAATCCATGTTCTTTTCTAAAGCCATGTTGCTGAAGATCAAGAGGAGCAAAGCTGTCAACGTGGCTTTGTAATTGTATATGAACTGCTTTTCCTAATATTTTTGTCATATATGGAAGACTAGAAATAGGTCTATAAGAAATTGGTGTAGATTTGTCCACGTTTTGCCTTTATAAATGGGACGAACAGACGCTCTTTTTAGTTCTTCTGGAATTATACCTTGTACTAAAGAAGAATTAATTAAATTAAGTATGTATGGGAGTAGTATAATGGGTACACTACTCGTCAAACTGATTGACAGGTGAGATAAGGATGACAGGAGCCAATCAGTGTTCACTTCCGGTGTATGTCCCACCTTAGGCCACGCCCCTCCCATGGAAGTAATTGGTGAGTTAGCCCCGCCCACTCCCACCCCCACCCCCAGGCGTGGCCACTGCCCCCACTTGACACGCCCCCATCCCCACCCCAAGGATGACATCATCCAATCAGCACCTACTTCCGGGTTTGTGCCACACCCACAGCCTCCCACCCTCAACGACGCCCCTGCCTACATCATCGGAAATGACATCACCGGAAACAGGGTGTCATCAGAAATGGACTGTCGCTTTTTGCTTACATCACCGGAAACAGAGTGTCATCAGAAATGGACTGTGTCCTTTTCCGATGACCTCAGCGGAAGCAGAGTGACTGACTCCGGAAATGTGTTTTGCTTCTGGTTAATGTTTACATCTGCAAAAAGAAGGAACCCTGGAAAACAAAAAATGCTTTTCTCTCTCCCACTGCCCCAGTTCTTTTTTCTCACAAAAGATTCTTAGCACAGCACAGGCTTTTCACAGAGGCACAGACAGGGTGGAAGCTTTTCTTTACAAATGTTAAACCTCAATTAACACATCTTTTATTAGAGAAACCAGTGCTGTCCATGTGATAGAATTTTGCTTTTAAGACCTCATGGTTAGAGACAAGTATTCTGGCAAACACAGAAATACAGAGAGAGAGAGGGAGAGACCTGAGTTCAAATCATCCTAATACAGCTATTTTTTGGAGAGAGAGAGCGGAGTTCAAACACAGCCACGCTATTTTTTAGTGGCTTTGAAAAAACCAATACAGAGAGACAAGTCTGAACATACCTCTCTAGGGTGTGATAACACGTGATTGGTTGAAACAAGAGGCCTGTTCTGAGCATGCTCCAGGTGTTCTGAGCATGTTCCTGGTGTAAGGCTGTGTGTCCTGTGTAAGGGGAACATTTTAACACAGAGATTCAAAAAGAAAAAATGGCTCTTTATGGAACACCAAGCAAACTAGGATCAGCAGAGGTAAGAGAAGGTTTTTTTTGTAGAAAAGTGTTGTAACGAATCTCCGCTCCTACAAGAGCTAGAGGACATACAGGCAACCAATCTACGCTGTTTGTGCTTTCTCTGTACATATCAAAGGGAGGCATTTGATGTTATAGCCAGCCAAAAGGACAACTCAAAAAAACCTGATGAAATAAACACATTTAAATCTGTTATACAGGCAACGGTGGGCTGTATTATCAGGAAATGCTGGCAGGGCGTTATGCATAGAGACTGTGCAGCTTGTGTAATACATGCTCCAGGGCAAAGACATCATGTTGGTCTGAGGTGGGGACACAAGGAAATACAACAGAAAATCCATAAAACTTGTAACAGGTTGTGTCTAGGACCTATTGTAAATGTTGCCATGATTGTTGGTCATAAAATGAAAGCAACTGCCCTAGTTTATGAAAAATTGAATTTTTTGTTTGAACTCAGAGATTTTAATACCACTAGAAATCCAGGACAACTGCTCAATATTTTGCTTAGATCTGCATCAGACTGTGATATGTAGCTAGTAGAAGGTTTAATCTGTGACAGAGATTATAGATCGTTCTTTAAAAAATACCAAGTTCTGTAAAAATTGACTTTTTATGAAAATGTATGTATTTCCAGAATCTATTAGCTGAACATACAGATGAACAAAAATTATATGTATGCCTTTATATTTTTTTTAAAAAACTTGTAATGCTCAAATGAATCATTTCACAAGAAGAAAACATTTTATTTGAAATAAAACATTTTGAACCTATAGCTTTGTGTGGTGTGTTTTAGGATTGCCTAGTTAATTAAACCTACAATGGGTTGTCTGTAAAAATGGGACCTTGTGATTTATCTATTGTAGAACTAAAATCCACTTAAGGCGTCTGGGAATGGGGGAATATGTATTAGCCACATAGATGCTATATATTGTGTCTGTGGACCTATTACAATGTACTGTCTGCGAAAAAAAAGGCAGTGTGAATTAGCCAGGTCGTATGATAAGATTATGAGATCCAGAGATGTTTCAGTTAAAGAGTCTGGGGGGCTGTAAACCCATCAAAGAATTTCATTTAAAAAGGCGCAGTACATTTCAGCTGCCAGAAAAGACCACATAGTCTCTATAGCTTGTAACATCTGCAACTCTTCTTCAGACATGGTGAGTAGATATGAGTCTTACTTTTTAAAAATATTGGCTATGTAATGTTTCTGTCTCTCATGATTGTCTTTAAAAATAGGAGCAGAAACTGCAGGGTACAAATAAACTCTCTCTTACAAAAAAGAAGACAGCAAAGAAAGTTAAAAGGTATGTCATGTGTTTTTTAATTTTCCAGCAGCAAGCTCTTTATAATGTGTCTTATGTTTTTTTTTTTAAATATTAAAGACCAGGAAGCTGCTACAAAACAAGATGACCAGCCTAATCAACAGACGGCACCTTACAGAAAACCAAAAGATAAGCAAAATAATGAGTATTCCGGTTTTATCCAGCTCCTAAATTTTAAGGCCGCTGTAAAAGGAAAAAAAAAAGTATTAGCCCCTACGTTTTTCTTTTTCAGATCGAGAAAATGTTAGAAAACCAAGGCTATGGGAGAGAAGTCTAACAGGAAAAGAGCACACAGCGAAAGTTTTTCTGCTGGTGAATCTACACACGCCGGTACAGAATACGGAGGGCATGGTGAAAGCAGTGTCTTTGATCACAGTGTTTCAGAGGACAGTGCAAATAATCATGCATTAGGCCCCGCTGAAGAAGCAGAACCAGCTATGTTCAATTTGTGAAAAGGTGGGATCGTAAATTGGACAAGTTTAATGGTGTAATTTATTCAGAGGAATTTCGGTTTATTAATTTAGACAGGGTAACATCATTATCTGAGGCTCAATTCGCCATTCGGCAAGGTATCCAGCATATTCTGGATGAGGTTAGCAGCAGGGTTTCACTCATCTCTTTTTCACAATTCCTTGTATTCTGGAAAGTTAAACCCAGAAGCATTAGATGCTGACTATTTCTTAAATCAGATCGCTAAACTCCTTCAGAGTCACAGAGAAATCCAGGTTTGTGATATATTCCGTGTTGTTGTACTTGTCATAAGAAATCGGGGTGGGGGAGCTCGTAGGGTATTAAAGACTATACCGTTTAGCCATATTATTCATAAGAAAAGGATGTATTTGATAGACTTGAATAACACTGATAATAACCTGTGGTTTTGCAGGTAGCCTCACAGCCCTCATGTCACAGGTAAAAATGACATGTCAAATTGTTAGAAGGTGCTAAAAAACTACATAATGAATTGGGGTGGCTGGTACGGTACATAGAAAAGTCATGCTCGATGATGTAGCAATATTTGAACAGCATTTTAAAGATAAACATACGCGTTGTGCTTTACACAAATTCATGGGTTTGTTTTAAGACATCAGACAGACCTGTGTTCTTGTTGCTACACGATGACCATTTCTATGGTATAACTGATATCAAAAAAATTCTACGGGGAGCGCACCTTCTGTAGTTACTACCAGAAACTGTACAGTCCCGATCATAATTGCATATTGTGGTGCCATCTTTGTTTGACACTAACGTGTGCAAATAATGTTGGTGTACAACAGAGATGTCCTAATTGCAAACTCTTTTGTCTAACTAAAGAGTGTTTAGATAGACACACGTATTTGGCTCTGAAAAAAAGAGTACTTTTCACACTTTTTTAATACTCTGGAAAATCAAAATTATGTGGGCCCCCATGCCGGGTGTTGAACATTACAGTGTGGGTAACATGTTGCCTGAAGAAAAAGAGGAATTTTTACAATGGTACAAGGACAAACAAAATCTCTTTTCTGAATACGTCAAAATGCACCTCCGCCAAAAACAAGAGGCTTCTGGCTACCCTCGATGGTGCAATGATACTGAAAAACAAAATGTGTACATAGCTGATTTCTTTAGAAAAGAGGGGGTGTGTTTATGTGCAGACCAGATTAATGTAAACCCCTGCTAAGCGTCAAATAGTAAAACTTTTCTTAAATTCCCTGTGGGGTAAATTTGGTCAAAGAACAAACCTGCCTACCACAAGCATTGTGAGAGAACCTGATGATCTCTTTAAATATCTGTTTTCTCCTGAATTCGAGGTTTCATCATGCGATTTTATTGATGATGAAACAACCTGTGTGTCTTGGAGGCACTCAAAAGACCGCTGTATATTGCCAGGTAGCACCAGTGTTTTCATTGCCTGTTTTACAACAGCTTATGCACGCTTGGAGTTGTACAATCTTCTAGATAGTTTGCAAGAGAGCTGCCTGTACCATGATACAGATTCTGTGCCACACACAATAGCGTGAAAAAAAAAATGGCGTGAATTAGCTGTTGGGCGTGGCACAGAATCTGTAACATGGTACAGGCAGCTCTCTTGCAAAATTTAGGAGCTGGATAAAACTGGAATTCTCACTATTCTGCTTGTCTTTTGGCTTTCTGTAAGGTGTCGTCTGTTGATTAGGCTGGTCATCTTGTTTTGTAGCAGCTTCCTGGTCTTTAATATTAAAAAAAACCCCATAAGACACATTATAAAGAGCATAGCTGCTGGAAAATTAAAAAACACATGACATACCTTTTAACTTTCTTTGCTGTCTTCTTTTTTGTAAGAGAGAGTTTATTTGTACCCTGCGGTTTCTGCTCCTATTTTTAAAGACAATCATGAGAGACAGAAACATTACATAGCCAATATTTTTAAAAAGTAAGACTCATATCTACTCACCATGTCTGAAGAAGAGTTGCAGATGTTACAAGCTATAGAGACTATGTGGTCTTTTCTGGCAGCTGAAATGTACTGCGCCTTTTTAAATGAAATTCTTTGATGGGGTTTACAGCCCCCCAGACTCTTTAACTGAAACATCTCTGGATCTCATAATCTTATCATATGACCTGGCTAATTCACACTGCCTTTTTTTTTCGCAGACAGTACATTGTAATAGATGCTATATATTGTGTATGTGGACCTATGTGGCTAATACATACTCCCCCATTCCCAGACGCCTTAAGTGGATTTTAGTTCTACAATAGATAAATCACAAGGTCCCATTTTTACAGACAACCCATTGTAGGTTTAATTAACTAGGCAATCCTAAAACACACCACACAAAGCTGTAGGTTCAAAATGTTTTATTTCAAATAAAATGTTTTCTTCTTGTGAAATGATTCATTTGAGCATTACAAGTTTAAAAAAAAATATAAAGGCATACATATAATTTTTGTTCATCTGTATGTTCGGCTAATAGATTCTGGAAATACATACATTTTCATAAAAAGTCAATTTTTACAGAACTTGGTGTTTTTTAAAGAACGATCTATAATCTCTGTCACAGATTAAACCTTCTACTAGCTACATATCACAGTCTGACGCAGATCTAAGCAAAATATTGAGCAGTTGTCCTGGATTTCTAGTGGTATTAAAATCTTTGACGAGTTCAAACAAAAAATTCAAATTTTCATAAACTAGGGCAGTTGCTTTCATTTTATGACCAACAATCATGGCAACATTTACAATAGGTCCTAGACACAACCTGTTACAAGTTTTATGGATTTTCTGTTGTATTTCCTTGTGTCCCCACCTCAGACCAACATGATGTCTTTGCCCTGGAGCATATATTACACAAGCTGCACAGTCTCTATGCATAACGCCCTGCCAGCATTTCCTGATAATACAGCCCACCGTTGCCTGTATAACAGATTTAAATGTGTTTATTTCATCAGGTTTTTTTGAGTTGTCCTTTTGGCTGGCTATGACATCAAATGCCTCCCTTTGATATGTACAGAGAAAGCACAAACAGCGTAGATTGATTGCCTGTATGTCCTCTAGCTCTTGTAGGAGCGGAGATTCGCTACAACACTTTTCTACAAAAAAAAACCTTTTACCTCTGCTGATCCTAGTTTGCTTGGTGTTCCAAAAAGAGCCATTTTTTCTTTTTGAATCTCTGTGTTAAAATGTTCCCCTTACACAGGACACACAGCCTTACACCAGGAGCATGCTCAGAACACCTGGAGCATGCTCAGAACTGGCCTCTTGTTTCAACCAATCACGTGTTATCACACCCTAGAGAGGCATGTTCAGACATGTCTCTCTGTATTGTTTTTTTCAAAGCCACTAAAAAATAGTTGTGGCTGTGTTTGAACTCAGCTCTCTCTCTCCAAAAAATAGCTGTATTAGGGGGATTTGAACTCAGGTCTCTCCCTCTCTCTCTCTGTATTTGCCAGAATACTTATCTCTAACCATGAGGTCTTAAAAGCAAAATTCTATCACATGGACAGCACTGGTTTCTCTAACAAAAGATGTGTTAATTGAGGTTTAACATTTGTAAAGAAAAGCTTCTACCCTGTCTGTGCCTCTGTGAAAAGCCTGTGCTGTGCTAAGAATCTTTTGTGAGAAAAAAGAACTGGGGCAGTGGGAGAGAGAAAAGCATTTTTTGTTTTTCAGGGTTCCTTCTTTTTGCAGATGTAAACATTAACCAGAAGCAAAACACATTTCCGGAGTCAGTCATTCTGCTTCCGCTGAGGTCATCAGAAAAGGACACGGTCCATTTCTGATGACACTCTGTTTCCGATGATGTCAGCAAAAAGCGACAGTCCATTTCTGATGACACCCTGTTTCCGGTGATGTCATTTCTGATAATATAGGCAGGGGCGTGGTTGAGGGGGGGAGGCAGTGGGTGTGGCAGAAACCCAGAAGTGGGTGCTGATTGGCTAATGCCAATATTGTGGGGCGGGGCGTGGTGTGGCACAAACCCGGAAGTGGGCGCTGATTGGATGATGTCATCCTTGGGGGTGGGGATGGGGGCAACTCCCCAATCACTTTTATGGGAGGGGGCGTGGCCTAAGGTGGGACATACACCGGAAGTGAACGCTGATTGGCTCCTGTCATCCTTATCTCACCTGTCAATCAGTTTGACGAGTAGTGTACCCATTATACTACTTATGGGGCCAGCTGATCACGAGCTACACGAATCCAAGTGGCAGGACAAGGGTCGAGATACGAAGTGGATGTATTTAAAGATTTAATTATGTCCTCAAGCTGCCTTTCAAGTATAGGAGTAAATTGATTCCAGTTATTTTCAATAGATGAGCCATTAGAATTAAATTGATAAATGCATTGGGGTATCATTTCTATCTTTTCTTTGTAAAATCTGCCCATTATTATTAGCTTTAGGGGCTAAGATAGAATTATCTTCTATCTCCAGGAACAAGCAGGAATGTAGTCTTCACATATGGGTATCGTCGGTACTGACGGAGCCTGTGCGGAAACGCTCCTCAGCGTCAATAGGAAAGCTTTTGGGAGCATCCCACAGCACCTGCGTGCTGCCTTCCCACCTTTCCCAACTGTCCCTCTCTAGTTCTTCGTTTTCCACGGAGCCGACAGGTCGCACATCCTGTCACTGCAGAAAAAATAAGAACATCTGTGCAAAAGTAATTACTAAAGCCCACCTAGCAGACCATGTAACCTCTATACTACTAGAACTACATTGGCTTCCTATAAACAGCCGAATCAAATATAAAATTCTCTTAACAACTTTCAAGCTCCTAAACGACATCGCCCCCTCACATCTATCCACTCTAATACACGCCCCATCTGAATCAAGAGCTCGCAGACAAAACTCAGCCCACTCACTTGATATGCCAAAATCATTCACGAAGACTAAAAAAATCCACTAGCGCCAGAGCCTTCACATTCACTGCCCCCATGCTCTGGAATGATCTCCCAATAGACCTCCGGATCATAAAAGACCTCTCCCAATTTAGGAAAGAACTCAAAACATACCTATTCTCCGAACACTTCGAAATTCCCCTACCCCCCAGATCCAGCCTCACAGCATCCACAGTCACACAAACACAAAGCTTTCAAATTCACAATTAGCTAACCCTACACAGCCCTCCCATACACACACAAAAAATTACGATAAAAAATGGAAATAAATTCCACCACTCCCACATGACCAATGAATAACACAGGTACACTAAAAAAATTTTTTTTTAAACTGCCTCTAATGTTTCGATTGATTTTTACGTTTTTTGGTGCGCTGAATCCAAATCTGGTAACCAATTTGCTCCATCACGTACAGATTTTTTGCTACATTGGGTTAGCAGTTTGAGGTGAACGTTTCAGATTGAGTGCGATTGAGATAAAAGTTTCTTGGATGAATTCTTTATACTAATTGTTTAGTAGTTATTCAAATAAGAATAAAGAAAATTGTAACAAGGCAGCACATAAGAATAGAGTAATGTCAACAAAACACACTGTGATGGTAGCAAAATTGTCTGCACTTAAAACAGCCACATACATGTGCACAAACATTGAGCATATAAGAGCGAGGTTAGACACAAAGCAAAGCAAAGAAATGTGCAAAAAATGTTGTACAGGTATGTATGTAAGAATAGAAAACGCAAACCGCACCATTGCAATACATGAAGACAAACACCCGATGGTGTGAAAATAAAATTCTAATAAATGAGATCCGACACTGTGGTAATAACTAGCAAATTTTTATTTCAAAGTTTAGTAAAAACACGATATTTGTCAACACAGTTTAGATTTTAAAGTCATTCTTAGGTCAATCAATCTCCTGGTGGGCCCGTTTCTTCTTCCCCCGAATGCTTCTCTTGGTGCGCTGCTTGGCGTATTTTTCATCTGGGGTTTCCCGCAGCAGCAACCAGCAGAAATCAGCCATCATAGTGGTGTTCCATCTTCCTTGGTACCTTCTCTCTGCGTCCTTGATGTCCTGGTGAAACCTTTCACCTTGTTCTTCACTGTACGCCCCCAAGTTTTCGGGAAAGTAGTTCACATGCAGGGCCGGCCCGTCCATTGAGCAAGAATGTTTTTTGCACAGGGCCCCGCGTTTCAGGGGGCCCCGCGCAAAAAACATTCTTAAGCATCCCAAGTTAAAAAAAAAAAAAAACAAACCGGCTGCTTCTGCCGCGGCAGCTTCAAGAGCTCTGCCGCGGCAGCTTCAAGAGCTCTGCCGCGGGGCCCCCCCCTGCCCGGCAGAGCCTCCGTGCATCTTCAGCTCTTCACGTCCAAAACGCGGGCTTTTTTCAGAGCCGCGAGAGTTTCTTTTCTCGCGGCTCTCTTAATCCCGCGGGGCTGATGGGATTTCCCATCACCCTCGGCGGGATTAACAGAGCCGCGAGAAAAGAAACTCTCGCGGCTCTGAAAAAAGCCCGCGTTTTGGACGTGAAGAGCTGAAGATGCACGGAGGCTCTGCCGGGCAGGGGGGGGGCCCCGCGGCAGAGCTCTTGATGCTGCCGCGGCAGAGCTCTTGATGCTGCCGCGGCAGAGCTCTTGAAGCTGACGCGGCAGAAGCAGCCGGTTTGGGTTTTTTTTTTTATTTTAATTTGGAATGATAGGGGGGGGGGGTGGTTAGGACTGGTAATGGGCTATGGGAGGGGGGGAGGCTAAAAGTGAAGTAGGCTTATGGGAGGGGGAGGCTAAACTGGAAGTGGGCTGATGGGGGGGGGGTGGTGAGGACTGGTAATGGGCCAGGGGGTGGGGTGGTTAGGACTGGTAATGGGCCGGGGGGGGGGGTGGTTAGGACTGGTAATGGGCCATGGGGGGGGTAGGCTAAGACAGGAAGTGGGCAGATGGGGGGGGGGTTAGGACTGGTAATGGGCTATGGGGGGGGCCGAAGTGGGCTGATGGGGGGGGGTTAGGACTGGTAATGGGCTATGGGGGGGGCTAAGTGGGCTGATGGGGGGGTTAGGACTGGAACTGGTCTAAGGGGGGGGGCTAAATGGTCTGAGGGGGGGGGGTAAGGACTGGTAATGGGCTATGGGGGGGGCTAAGTGGGCTGATGGGGGGGTTAGGACTGGTAATGGGCTATGGGGGGGGCTAAGTGGGCTGATGGGGGGGTTTGGACTGGTAATGGGCTATGGGGAGGGGGCTAAGGCTGGAAGTGGGGGGTAGGACTGGAAATGGGCTGATGGGGGGGTTAGGACTTGTAATTGACTATGTGGAGGGGGCTAAGGATGGAAGTCGGTGGTAGGACTGGAAATGGGCTGATGGGGGGGTAAGGACTGGTAATGGGCTATGGGGGGGGTAAGACTGGAAGTGGGCTGATGGGGGGGTGTTAGGACTGGTAATGGGCCGGGGGGGGGGTTAGGACTGGTAATGGGCCATGGGGGGGGGTGTTAGGACTGGTAATGGGCCATGGGGGGGGTGTTAGGACTGGTAATGGGCCATGGGGGGGGGAGGCTAGGACTGGTAATGGGCTGATGGGGGGGGAGGGTTAGGACTGGTAATGGGCCATGGGGGGGGGAGGCTAAGACTGGAAGTGGGCTGATGGGGGGGGTAGGACTGGTAATTGGCTATGGGGGGGGGCTAAGACTGGAAATAGGCTGATGGGGGGGCTAGGACTGGAAATAGGGTGATGGGGGGGTTAGGACTGGTAATGGGCTATGGGGGGCTAAGACTGGAAATGGGCTGATGGGGGGGCTAGGACTGGAAATAGGGTGATGGGGGGGTTAGGACTGGTAATGGGCTATGGGGGGCTAAGACTGGAAATGGGCTGATGGGGGGGTAGGACTGGTAATTGGCTATGGGAGGGGGGCTAAGACTGGAAATAGGCTGATGGGGGGCTAGGACTGGAAATAGGGTGATGGGGGGTTAGGACGTAATGGGCTGATGGGGGGTTAGGACTAGTAATGGGCTATGAGGAGGCTAGGACTGGAAATGGGCTGAGTGGAAGGAGGGCTTGAACTGCAAATAGCTGATGGGGACGGGGGCTTGGAATGGAAATGGGTTGTGAGGGGGAGGGAGCTAGGACTGGAAATGGGTGAGGGGGGGGGCTAGGACAGGAAATGGGCTGATGGGCTAGAATAGGACTGGAAATTGGCTGTTGGGGGGTGCTAAGATTGGAAATGGGCTGTGGTGGGGGTTTGGATTGAAATGGACTCATGAAGGGGCTAGAACTGGAAGTAGGCTCATGGGGGGCTTGGATTGGAAATGGGCTGAGTGGAGGGGAGCTAGGATTTGACATGGGCTGATGGTGGGGCTAGGAAAGGACTAGAAATGGGCTCATGGGGGGCTGGGATTGGAAATGAGCTGATGGAGGGACTTGGATGGGACTGCAAATAGATGGGGGAGCTAGGACTGGAAATGGGCTTATGGGGGGCTAGGACTGGAAATGGGCTGATGCGGGGACTAGAAGGGAGCGGATGCTGGGTGGGACTGGAACTAGAATGGAGCTGATGTTGGGGGAGGATTAGAATGGGATGGAGCTGGGAGAGTGAAATGGAGAGGGAAAAAATATTTTGTGTGGGAGGGAAGACAAATCTACAATTGTCCGGATATTGGGAGAGTAGGTGGGGATTGAGGATGGAGGGGTAAAATTTGAGTGGATGAAATAGGAATGAGGAAAGAGCAAAAAGGAGAAAGATTAGTATGTTAAAGCAGATGTAGAGAGAGAATGGAAAAAAACTAGAAGAGAGAAGAAAAGACAAATGGACAGCAGACGATGAAGAATTAGCGGAAGACACGAAGAAACCAGAAGAAAGTGGCTGGAGCAATTGCAGCTGAAAAAAAATGCACAAAAGGTAGAAAAATATCTCTTTATTTTGAATTTATTAATTGGAATATGTCAGCTCTGGGAAATGTGCATCATTAACGTCTGCGCTTTGTTTAGTACAAGAGCAAATTAATGTATAGTTTTATTTCTACAGTGTTGTACATTCCAAGTTTGGCTTTTGGGATTCCCAGTTTAATTATTGTCTTCCTGTTTCTAAATTGTGATTCCTTGTTTGGTGATGGTCTATGTTCTGCATGTGTAACTGAGCTGAGGTATTCTGTTTATGTAATTCCTATTTGACATTGCCACTTGTTCTCTTTCCCCAGTAGGTCATGTATTGTTGTTCTCTGAAATGTATTGGTTTAATATTTGCAGCGTTTCCTTTTGATAGTTAGGGTATGGTGCTTTATGAGTCCTGGTAGTGCTGTTAGGATACGGCGGGTTTGCTATGGGTTCTAAATGGGCAGTGTTTGTAGTAGTTCCTAATGTGCCTGGCGGTTGGTATTGGATTATAGTAATGTAGAAGTCTTTTAGTCTTTCTTTATTCATACACTCATTAAGAGGCATGTTTACTAAAAGTTCGTGTATGGTAACATTATGCAAATATTTATGCAAATGAGGCCCCGCACCGAGTCTCCGCACATGGCCCCGCACCCCCCTTGGGCCGCCCCTGTTCACATGGGAGTGCAAGAAATGGACTTTCAGGCTCATGTTACAGCCTTGTTCTTTGAAGGCATTGAGCATCCTGGCAACAATATCCTTATAGTTCTCATCCCGCCTGTTCCCCAAGAATTTGAGAACAACATCCTTGAAGGAATCCCAGGCTTCTTTTTCCTTCTCAGATATCGTTTCAGCGAATGCTCCATCTGAAATGAGTTTCCTTATATCAGGGCCAACAAACACTCCTTCCTTTAGCTTTGCTTCAGAAAGTCGGGGGAACTTTGAGCAAAGGTACCGAAAGCACTCACCATCTTTTGGAAGGGACTTGATGAATTGCTTAATGAGACCCAACTTAATGTGGAGAGGTGGTAATAGAATTTTATCACGAGGTACCAAGCTCTCATGAAGAACATTTTTCTCACCGGGTCTCAAATACTCCCGAATTGGCCAGTCTTTTTTCCCCCAGTGTAGGTCGCGGGCCCGGCTATCCCACAAGCAAAAGAAGCAGGGATATTTGGTGAAACCGGATTGCTGCCCTAATAGCATGGATAGAATTTTAAAGTCTCCACAAATCATCCACTTATGCTCATCATAACAAATCTTCTGAAGAATCAGGACCAAATTCTCGTATTTTTCTTGGAGAATAACAGAGTGAGCAATAGGAACTGAAGCGAATGTGTTGCCATTATGAAGAAGAACACCTTTTATGCTGTCTTTTGACGAATCAATGAACAGCCGCCATTCAGCAGGATCATACTTGAGTTTAAACTTTTCCATCACTCCGTATATATCGTTGCAAAATACCAAATCTTCCTCTTTGCTGAAATACTTCAAAAATTGTGTCTCGCGGTTGCGGTACCAATAAAAAGTTGTTCCTGGTGGCAATAGATTTTTCTGTTTAAGCCGAGAACCTAGCAGTTGGGCAGCATCTTTTGGGAGTCCTAAATCCCGGACTAAATCATTCAATTCAGCTTGAGAGAAAAGTTCAGGTTTCGGATCTGGTTCAGTTTCAAACTCGGAAGTACTGGACTCATCGGGAAAAGCCATCTGATGAGTCTCATCATGATCAGAACCGTCCACACAAATATGATCCAAAGATTTTGGTGGTTCAGGCACAGGTACTTCGTTGCTATGAGGCATAGGCCTAATTGCTGAGGGAAGGTTGGGGTAACTTATTACGTTCTTATTTTTTAAGTTGTATCCCTTCACAATGCAAGAGCAAAAATAGCAGTCACTGCTGTGGTCTCTTTGTTCACGCCACATCATAGGTATTCCGAAATGAAATGCTTGTTTTTTACCTTTCATCCATAAGCGTAGATCTTCCTCACATGTCTTGCACACTTTGTGAGGAGCCCACGGTTTGTCTTGATCGCCTAACTTCAAACCGAAATAGGCGAAATATACTTTTTAAATAAATGCAGAAATGTTCCTCTGCCGCTTTTTCACGGTATATTCCCCACAAATAAAACAAAAACTGTCCGGAGAGTTGACGCAACCTCTGGCTCTGTGAGCCATCACAAATACACAGCACTGCAAACTACAACTGTAGTGAACCACTTCGGAATAAAGCTGGATTACGACTGAGCAAACAAAAGGTAATAATGAACTTGCAAGAAACTGAAATTTGACAGGAACGTTCATGTCGCAACCACCATGTTTGAGCGAAGCGAACGAGGCGAGGCGAACAGGAAAGAACATGCGCCAGCGTGAGTACTGGATTTAGCCCCCGCCTCCCAATTGTCCTGTTAATGTATAAAATGAATACAAAACACTCTAAAATATCATGAGGGAGTGTTTCTAGTTAGTTAACCATTACAACCTCTATTTTGGGCCAAGAAAATAAACTGCAGTCGGCTAAAAAGAAATTATGTGAACATTCCTTATATGGGTAAGAAATCTAATTTTGCAAGAAAACGTGACGTGATGGAACATTTTGGCTATTTTTCCTGGATTCAGCACCCCAAAATCTATAGGAATCAGTTGCAAAACTGGAGGCAGTTTTTTGGTAGTGTACCTGTGTAATCTACCCTATAACTCATTGTATATAACCTTTTGTAAATAACCATTGTAAATAGTTTTGACAGTTCATCGCCTTATTACCTGTAAAAAGTTAGAAATTGTTTTACTATTTAATATAATCATACAGAAGTATACAAAATGTAAATAGTTTTGACAGTTCATCACACTATTATCTGTAAAAAGTTGGAAATGTCTGTTCAATGTAATGGTATACAGAAGTATACAAAACTGTTGACCTGTTCCATGTAAACCGCCCTTGATCTCTGGAAGGGGCAGTATAGAAGAAATAGATACATAAATAAATAAAATAAAATTCCCTTCTTCTTCTTCTTTTATGTGGTCGCGTCTGCCTTCCCTCCGCTACACCAATACTGCCGTTTTTTTCTTTCTTTTTTCTAAAAAAAAAAAAAAAAAACAACTTTCTTTCTGGTGTCTTTTCCAGTAATTTTCTCCTCAGGTGCCACGCACCATTTTGGGCACTAGGCCCAACTTTTTCCTTCAGAATGGAAAATCCCGCTTCAGGTTTCAAAAAGTGTTCTAAGTTTGGCGGTACTATCTCCGTCACAGACACCCATGAGTGGTGCCTGAAATGTTTAGGTCCTGACCACTCTATTTCAGAGTGGGATGATGTTGAAAAGGGGCCGGCAAACCTGAGCTGCTAAACTTAGCACCCTTTTTCCCTCCGATGCAGCCTCCGTGGCATCAACGTCTTCCAGGGCTTCGTCTTCCTCCCATGGATCTCAGGTAACTAAACATAAATCTAGCCAGTCCTCAGAGTAGATCTCCTTCTAAACATCGAGATGCCTCTGGCGTTGCCCTTGAGGGACTTTCACTGGCAAAATTGCCCCGGTGGGAGGCTTCAGCTTCCAAAGCACTAACGGGGCTCCATGCTCTGGGGTTCCGGCCGCTTCATCCGGCACTGATACCCAAGCATCGGCAGCATCGATAGACCAGTGATTCTTGGCTATTGAACGCAGTCTGGCGGCTTTTCTCATGGCCTAGATGCCCCTGAAACCACTTCAGACAATTCAACCGGTACCGGCACCAACTGCATCAACATCGGCAGGTATTCTACTGGGACCCGAGTCAAGCTTCTCTATCCGGCATCGACAAGTCAGTACCGGACCACTCCAATGCCGACTTTGATCAGTACCGGTACCGTGCCTTGCATTATCACCCGGATCGGAGATACTTCGAATCCTCGGATGAGTCTGAAGACTGAAAGCTCTGCCGATACCAGAGTACTTCTTCCTGAGGATTCCTCTTCTCAGCATAGGATGTCTCCACCAGAGGATATGTCCTTTCAGGATTTTATCCAAGATGTGGCCTGAGGTCTTTCCATCACAGTGGCTCCTGAAAAAGAGCCTAGGGCAAAGGAATTAGAAATCCTACAATACCCTAAAGCTCCCAAGGAGGCAACTACCTTACCTATTCATGAGATCTTGCATGATCTTATGTTAAAGATGTGGGAAACATCTCTAACCACATCTCCTCACTCGAAGACTTGACACCATATATCGAGTTCCTCCTTGTCCTGGGTTTCAGAAGACTCAATTACCACACCATTCCATGGTGGTGGAATCAGCCATGAGATGGATAAAGAGTGCAAAAAGACATGCATCTAATCCTCCAGGATGTGAGTGTAGGACTATTGACGTCTTTGGACATCGATCCTTCCAGGCTTCCATGCTTTCTGCTAGGATCATTTCCTATATCTTGTATATTGGAATGTTCCTTAAAGAGGTCACAGGAGATTTAGAGCTTATGAGCCCTCTCCTTCCTGATGATAAAAGGCAAGATTATCTCACTCTTGTCAAACATGCTCAGGATGTTTCCAAGTTTGTGAATCGTGCAGCCTTTGACTGCTTTGAATGCATAAGCAGAAGCTCTGCCATTGCCATAGGTGCACGTAGGATAGCCTGGCTCCAGGCATCTGACTTGGAAATTTGGGTACAGGACAAACTAGGGAATATAACTTGCACAGGAGAGAATCTCTTTGTCAAGAATTGGCAGGAAAAAGCTAATGAGATAGATGCTGACAATATCACTTTGGATAGATTGTCCAAATCTACAGCTGATCCTGTGAGGAAAAGATCCTCTAAGAAACCATTATTCAGCAAGAAGAAAAGTTTTACCCCTCCTATACCCAGCAGGGACATCGTTTAGGTCAGTCTGCCCAAAAGGGACAGCAGCAACAACCTAGGCAAAGAAAGACAAAAGCAGTTAAGCCTCAACCGGCTCAGCAGACTCAGCCTCCACAGGGGCTTTGATTTCTATCTAGAGAACTTTGCCTTCCTAGCCTTGAACGGCCCAGAACCCTCCACCATCCCGGGAAGGTTATGTCATTTTGCCCCCAGATGGGGTCAGATAACAGCAGAAAATTGGACTCTGTCTATTGTAAGAGAGGGGTACAAGCTTCATTTCCTCAGCATGCCCCCTCCTACAATGGTAAGACAGTTCAATTCTCAGACCTCTCTCAACGACCGTTTAGGTCAAGAGGTCACTTTGCTCCTTGCTCAAGGGGCAATAGAAGAGGTACCCATTCCTCAACGGGGTACAGGGTTTTACTCCCCCTATTTCCTTATTCCAAAGAAAACAGGAGGACACAGACCCATTTTAGACCTCAGAGAATTGAACAAATTCCTGTTCAGAGAGAAGTTCAAAATGATTTCTCTAGGAACTCTGCTGCCATACTTTCAGAGTCAGGATTGGCTTTGTTCTCTAGATCTCAAGGATGCGTACACTCATGTTCTCATCCATCCAACTCACTGAAAGTTCCTTCGCTTTCTGTTTCAAGGGAAGCACTACCAATACAGGGTTCTTCCTTTTCGCCTGGCCTCTGCACCAAGGGTGTTCACAAAATGCATGGCTGTGGTGGCAGCATTTCTCCGCACCCTGGGAATATTCGTCTTCCCTTACTTAGACGACTGGCTCATTTGAGCCCCTTCAGAGCCAGAGGCCAGGGATGCTCTCTCTCGTACAATGCACATCCTTCAGTATTTGGGACTTGTCATAAATTTCACAAAATCCAACCTTGCTTCCACTCAATCCCTAGAGTTTATAGGAGCTCTGCTGGATACCAGACAGACAAGGGCCTTCCTTCCACAGCCCCGCTGCCTTCGCATTGTGCAGTTAGCTTCCCTAGCAGTGCTAAAACCCCACCTCACTGCTCGTGAAATGTTACAGTTGCTAGGCCACATGGCATCCACCGTGCATGTGGTTCCTTATGCTCGCCTCCATATGAGAGCAGCCCAGTGGACTTTATCCACTCAGTACACTCAGGCGTCAGGTTGCCTGACAAATTAGCAAACTCAGATCGCCTTATTTTGTCCCTCCAATGGTGGCAGTCACCCCAAAACCTTTTGGTGGGGTCTCCTTTTCAGCAACCCCCACCCTAAGCCACTCTAACAACAGATTTATTTATTTATTTATTTATTTACATTCTCTTATATACCGCGCTATTCTGCATCAGTGCGGTTTACATTGAACAAACTGAAATTACATTGAACAGGGCATTATAACTTGGAGATAACTATTTTACAGGGAACATGGGCTATGGAGGGTTAAGTGGCTTGCCCAAGACCACAAGGAGCACCTGTGGGACTAGAAACCCCAGTCCTTCCGGCCTAAGGTTGCTGTCCTCTAGTGGGATTTGAACCACCGACCTTCCGGCCTGAAGTATCTTGCCCCAACCACTAGGCCACTCCTCCACTCCAGATGCTTCATGGGTGGGTTGGGGAGCCCACCTGCAAGGCCTCTCTACCCAGGGTACCTGGCCTCCACAGGAGGCCTATCTCCACATTAATCTCCCGGAATTCAGAGCAATCTTCCTTGCTCTTCGAGTATTCCACACCCAGCTCAGCTACAAGACAGTCCTAGTTGAAATGGACAGTCAAATAACCATTTTCTATGTGAACAAGCAGGGCGGAACAGGCTCTCTGTCGCTCTGCAACAAAGCTTTGCGACTATGGGCCCTCGCCAGAGAGCATCAGATTCATCTCCTTGCGATGTATCTTCCAGGCATTCAAAACTCTTGGGCAGACAGACTCAGTCGAGTTCTGCTTCCACATGAATGGTCTCTCCATGCAGACCAGGTGGCCAAAACTTTTCAAATTTGGGGAACCCCGGACATAGACCTCTTTGCAAGTCCGCTGAATGCCAAACTTCCCCGGTTCTGTTCCAGAATTCTGGCTCAGGGTTGTCAGGCCAGGGATGCTTTCCTCCTCCATTGGGGTCAGGACTTCCTGTATGCCTTTCCACCCATTCCCCTAATTCCCAAAACCCTGTTCAAGCTTCAGAAAGACAGAGGTCATATGATCCTCATAGCTCCATGTTGGCCACGACAAATGTGGTACCCTCTGCTCCTACATCTCTCTCAAGCTCCGCCTCTGGAGTTAGGATCTGCTCCAGATCTCCTTTCTCAAGAGGGCAGGATGCTGTGGCATCCCAATCCCCAGTCTCTGCATCTCAAGGCCTGGTTGCTGAAAGCCTAGAACTTCACGGTCTTAACCTTTCCCAGCAGGTAAAGGATATCCTTTATGCTTCCAGGAAGCCTTCCACAAGATGCTCTTATGCATTTAAGTGGAAAAGGTTTACCATATGGTGCTCGCAGAAGGGTCTTAACCCTCTTGTGATACCTCTGGAATCATTACTGAAGTATCTCCTTCATTTATCAAATGCAGGGCTTAAGACCAATTCAGTGAGAGTCCATTTGAGTGCTATTGCAGCTTCTTTCAAGCCTCTAAATGGACAACCTATTTCCTCTCATCCTCTCATAGCGAGGTTTATGAGAGGCCTTCTTTTAACTAAGCCTCCCATTAAGCTACCACCGGTAGCATGGGACTTAAATCTGGTTCTTGGGCAGCTCATGAAACCACCCATTAGCCACTACCTCTTTGAAATTCCTTTCCTGGAAGATCATCTTTCTTATTGCAATCACATCAGCACGTCGCATCAGTGAATTGCAAGCATTGGTGGCTGATCCTCCTTATACAAGGTTCCATCATGATAAGGTAGTCCTTAGGACTCATCCACACTCTATGCCAAAGGTGGTGTCACCTTTTCATTTAAACCAAGCGGTTTACCTTCCTGTATTCTTTCCAAGGCCTCATGCCTCAAATGCAGAAAGGAATCTTCATACTTTTGACTGTAAAAGAGCTTTGGCCTTTTACTTGCAAAGGACACAGCAACATAGAAAGTCCTCAACTCTTTGTTGCTTTTGATCCTAGTCATTTGGGACTTCCAGTCTCCAAAAGAACACTGTCCAGCTGGATTGCACAGTGTATATCTTTTGCCAGTGACTCACAGCTCACAATGTGAGAGCCATGGCAGCCTCTATGATTCATCTTCACTCTGTGTCTATCAATGACATCTGTCGAGCTGCTACTTGGGCTTCGATTCATACCTTCACAGCCCATTACTGCTTAGCAAGGACTCCCACCGGGATGCCTTGTTTGGTCAGGCTGTTCTTCAACACCTGTTCCATACTTAATCAACTCCTACCCACCATCCCTGGTAGGATGCCAGAGATCCATGGGGGGGGAAGTGGAGCCCTTTCACACGGGCACACAACTTCTGGGGCCTTCTCCCTGGCATCTGCAGCTGGGGAGTCCCTCATATGTGAAGACTACTCCTGCTTGTTCCTGGAGATAGCATAGTTACTCACCTGTAACAGGTGATATCCGGGAACAACAGGAATTTAGTCTTCACAACCCACCCACCTCCCCTAGGAGTTGTATCTCTCTATCTCTCTCTTTCTCTCTTTCCCTCTCTCTTTTGTCTCAGCGTTAAACTCAGCTGGAGAGGGACAGTTGGGAAAGGCGGGAAGGCAGCACGCAGGTGCTGTGGGATGCTCCCAAAAGCTTTCCTATTGGATGCTGGGGAGCGTTCCCGCGCAGGCTCCGTCGGTACCGACGATACCCATACGTAAAGACTAAATTCCTGCTGTTCCCGGAGATCACCTGTTATAGGTGAGTAACTATGCTTTTGGGATGGAAGTGAGAGATTTTACAATATTAAATAATTCTCTAGGCCTGTTAATTGAAGACATGATTAACTTGGAATGATAATCACGTTTGTTGTTATTTATAAGAGTTTTATAATCCTCAAGCATGGAAAGATAATATTTTGTCATCTGACTTTTTTGATTTCCTCCATGTTCTTTCTAACTTTCTTAATTTTCTTTTTAAAACACGTATTTCTTTTGTGTACCAAACTGCGCTTGACCTTCGGTGAGTGCTAGAGGTAAAGGAATTGGTTGAGATGGAAGCTGCTCTGTAAATTGCTGAATTCCATCTGTTTATGAGTATTTTGGTGTCTTTGGAATCTATTTGCAGTTGTGGTAAGACTTCTTTTAGGAAATTATCTTTTTCAAACTTGTGAAATTTCCTGTGATGAAAGATTATTTGTGTTGTATTTGATTTACTGGGAAGGACTGGGATGTAGAATTGGATAGTGAAATGATCAGACCAGGGGGTTTGCATTATCAGTAATTTTGGATCAAAGATACCATCTATTAGATCTTGTGGAACGAAGATGAGGTCCAAAGTATTACCTTTAATATGCGTAGGCTCTTTGATTATTTGCTTAAATCCTAGGGCATCCATTGCTTCCAAAAAAACTAGAGCTAGATGAGATGGGTTAGAGAGCAAATTCAGATCACCAAGAACAATTGTAAATTTGTTTGAGAAATTATTGTTAAATAGGAAGTCTGTTATGTTGGTAAGATCTTCTCCTTTAGATGAAGGGGGTCTGTAAATTAGGCATAAGATAGAATTTGTGTTTTCCAATAAAATAATGTCCATACTTTGAGAAATTTCATTTGAAATTTTTGTGAATTGTAATTCATTTTTTGCTAGAATGGTTACTCCTCCTCCCCTTTTATTTAATCTTTGATGATTGAAAATGTCATATCCTTTTGATTTTAGTTGATTAATTAAAACCAAATCACTGGAAGTTAACCAAGATTCAGTTATGAAAAGGATGTCAAGATCATTACACAGGTACACTAAAAAATGTTTTTTTTAAACTGCCTCTAATGTTTCGATTGATTTTTACGTTTTTTGGTGCGCTGAATCCAAATCTGGTAACCAATTTGCTCCATCACGTACAGATTTTTTGCTACATTGGGTTAGCAGTTTGAGGTGAACGTTTCAGATTGAGTGCGATCGAGATAAAAGTTTCTTGGATGAATTCTTTATACTAATTGTTTAGTAGTTATTCAAATAAGAATAAAGAAAATTGTAACAAGGCAGCACATAAGAATAGAGTAATGTCAACAAAACACACTGTGATGGTAGCAAAATTGTCTGCACTTAAAACAGCCACATACATGTGCACAAACATTGAGCATATAAGAGCGAGGTTAGACACAAAGCAAAGCAAAGAAATGTGCAAAAAATGTTGTACAGGTATGTATGTAAGAATAGAAAACGCAAACCGCACCATTGCAATACATGAAGACAAACACCCGATGGTGTGAAAATAAAATTCTAGTAAATGAGATCCGACACTGTGGTAATAACTAGCAAATTTTTATTTCAAAGTTTAGTAAAAACACGATATTTGTCAACACAGTTTAGATTTTAAAGTCATTCTTGGGTCAATCAATCTCCTGGTGGGCCCGTTTCTTCTTCCCCCGAATGCTTCTCTTGGTGCGCTGCTTGGCGTATTTTTCATCTGGGGTTTCCCGCAGCAGCAACCAGCAGAAATCAGCCATCATAGTGGTGTTCCATCTTCCTTGGTACCTTCTCTCTGCGTCCTTGATGTCCTGGTGAAACCTTTCATCTTGTTCTTCACTGTACGCCCCCAAGTTTTCGGGAAAGTAGTTCACATGGGAGTGCAAGAAATGGACTTTCAGGCTCATGTTAAAGCCTTGTTCTTTGAAGGCATTGAGCATCCTGGCAACAATATTCTTATAGTTCTCATCCCGCCTGTTCCCCAAGAATTTGAGAACAACATCCTTGAAGGAATCCCAGGCTTCTTTTTCCTTCTCAGACATTGTTTCAGCGAATGCTCCATCTGAAATGAGTTTCCTTATATCAGGGCCAACAAACACTCCTTCCTTTAGCTTTGCTTCAGAAAGTCGGGGGAACTTTGAGCAAAGGTACCGAAAGCACTCACCATCTTTTGGAAGGGACTTGATGAATTGCTTAATGAGACCCAACTTAATGTGGAGAGGTGGTAATAGAATTTTATCACGAGGTACCAAGCTCTCATGAAGAACATTTTTCTCACCGGGTCTCAAATACTCCCGAATTGACCAGTCTTTTTTCCCCCAGTGTAGGTCGCGGGCCCGGCTATCCCACAAGCAAAGGAAGCAGGGATATTTGGTGAAACCGGATTGCTGCCCTAATAGCATGGATAGAATTTTAAAGTCTCCACAAATCATCCACTTATGCTCATCATAACGAATCTTCTGAAGAATCAGGGCCAAATTCTCGTATTTTTCTTGGAGAATAACAGAGTGAGCAATAGGAACTGAAGCGAATGTGTTGCCATTATGAAGAAGAACACCTTTTATGCTGTCTTTTGACGAATCAATGAACAGCCGCCATTCAGCAGGATCATACTTGAGTTTAAACTTTTCCATCACTCCGTATATATCGTTGCAAAA
Organism: Ichthyophis bannanicus; assembly: GCA_033557465.1. NCBI lineage: Eukaryota > Metazoa > Chordata > Amphibia > Gymnophiona > Ichthyophiidae > Ichthyophis > Ichthyophis bannanicus. The sequence goes on along the minus strand of CM066031.1, from coordinate 1,577,090,824 downwards.
TACCAAATCTTCCTCTTTGCTGAAATACTTCAAAAATTGTGTCTCGCGGTTGCGGTACCAATAAAAAGTTGTTCCTGGCGACAATAGATTTTTCTGTTTAAGCCGAGAACCTAGCAGTTGGGCAGCATCTTTTGGGAGTCCTAAATCCCGGACTAAATCATTCAATTCAGCTTGAGAGAAAAGTTCAGGTTTCGGATCTGGTTCAGTTTCAAACTCGGAAGTACTGGACTCATCGGGAAAAGCCATCTGATGAGTCTCATCATGATCAGAACCGTCCACACAAATATGATCCAAAGATTTTGGTGGTTCAGGCACAGGTACTTCGTTGCTATGAGGCATAGGCCTAATTGCTGAGGGAAGGTTGGGGTAACTTATTACGTTCTTATTTTTTAAGTTGTATCCCTTCACAATGCAAGAGCAAAAATAGCAGTCACTGCTGTGGTCTCTTTGTTCACGCCACATCATAGGTATTCCGAAACGAAATGCTTGTTTTTTACCTTTCATCCATAAGCGTAGATCTTCCTCACATGTCTTGCACACTTTGTGAGGAGCCCACGGTTTGTCTTGATCGCCTAACTTCAAACCGAAATAGGCGAAATATACTTTTTTAATAAATGCAGAAATGTTCCTCTGCCGCTTTTTCACGGTATATTCCCCACAAATAAAACAAAAACTGTCCGGAGAGTTGACGCAACCTCTGGCTCTGTGAGCCATCACAAATACACAGCACTGCAAACTACAACTGTAGTGAACCACTTCGGAATAAAGCTGGATTACGACTGAGCAAACAAAAGGTAATAATGAACTTGCAAGAAACTGAAATTTGACAGGAACGTTCATGTCGCAACCACCGTGTTTGAGCGAGCGAACGAGGCGAGGCAAACAGGAAAGAACATGCGCCAGCGCGAGTACTGGATTTAGCCCCCGCCTCCCAATTGTCCTGTTAATGTATAAAATGAATACAAAACACTCTAAAATATCATGAGGGAGTGTTTCTAGTTAGTTAACCATTACAACCTCTATTTTGGGCCAAGAAAATAAACTGCAGTCGGCTAAAAAGAAATTATGTGAACATTCCTTATATGGGTAAGAAATCTAATTTTGCAAGAAAACGTGACATGATGGAACATTTTGGCTATTTTTCCTGGATTCAGCACCCCAAAATCTATAGGAATCAGTTGCAAAACTGGAGGCAGTTTTTTGGTAGTGTACCTGTGTTATCAGTAATGTGATCAAATATAAGTGGAATTTTATTTCTAATTGAATGTGGATTAATAAGAGAGCGTTTTAAATTAGATATAGAATTAAAGTGAAAAGCTTTGGATGGAGTTGAGTTATTAAGATTAATTTTAATAAGTCGCTGTTTACGCAAATTAGGTTTGTTGAAATAGTTAATATTTTTCACTGCAGAATTAGAACAATGAAATGCAGGAATAATAGGTATTGGATAGCCAAGGGAAATAAAGGTTTGTGTGGAGAATGATAGTGTAAACAAATTAAACAAAACAACAACCAAACATAAAGGGAAGGGGAGCATATTTACAAGGATAGGCTAAAAATAAGTATGGAATATTGAAAGAATTTATATGCTTATTGAGACTGGAAGAAACTTAGAAAAACAAAACGCATAAGAACTTAGAATTAAGGAACACTAAAAACAAATTGAAATGAAGACTTTTATAAAAGCTCTTAAAATAAGTTGTTTTCCTTTGATTGTAGGATCAGATTTGAGATCAGTCTTTTAATCTATTTGTACAAGAAGATAAGAACACGAACCTTTCAGTTGTTGAGAGAACTTGACAGTGGTATTGTAGAAAAGATGAAATTGAAAGATAAGGCGTATTTAACCATCGAGTTGAAAAAATTAGAATCCTTGTAGGGTACATGAGAAGCAGATCCCTTCACTTTTAATTAGCCAAGAAGGCTTTTGATGGGGTAAATTGGGAATATCTGTTTCGTCTGTTACTCTTATATGGATTGGGAGAACCGTTTTTCCAAATGGTCCAGATACTATATATAGCACCGACTGTGGCAGTGCTGCTCAGTGGTTATGTTACTGAAGCCTCTGAGTTATCACGAGGGACACAGCAGGGGTGCCCGCTATCCCCCCTTTTGTTTGTATTGTCCCTGGATCCATTCCTATGGAATGTGGCAGATTGCAAAGAAGTGACAGGAGCTCGTATTGGCTGCTCTGAGTTCAAAATCTCAGCCTTTGCGGATGATCTTAGTCCATATTACTAAATCACAGACCTCCTTGCTTTGGTCAAATCTCGGGACTGCAATCCAATATGGAAAAATCGGAAGCTCTCGACATCTCGGGACAGTTGCGTGCTCAGTGGGGGCCGGGATTCCCTCTTAGGTGGGCGGACTCCTTTTTCAAGTATCTGGGAATTTATCTGCCTGGTGATCCTCTGTCGCTATATCAGCTAAATTGTAGGGCCCATTTGTGCCACCTGCAAATAAAAGTGAGGGATTGGAACCCCCGCCGCTATCCATGATGGGGCGGATAGCTGCTTACCGTATGGTTCTGTTTCCTAAAATATTATGTGTTGCAATTGCTACCCCTCCAGCTATTGCATAAGGATATATCTCTCTTTGAGAAGGAACTACGACGCTTCATATGGAAGGGAAGAATATCAAGGATAGCATTATCGGTAATGAAGAACAGCTGGGAATGTGTGTGTGGGGGGTCTGGGTATACCGGATCTTGCGAGATATGCAAGAGCCTGTCAGCTGCGACATGTACGGGGCTGGTTAGGACAGACTGAGATTTTCACTCCACGAGTGCTGGAGGAAGACTTCGTAGCACCATATTCCTTGACAGTGGTGCTTCATTCGGCGAGTCAAGACTTGACACCCCCCCCCCCCCGATAACTAAAAGTGTGTTAATTGGATCCCTGTGCAGTGTTTGGAAGTTCCTTTGTTCGAAATGGCAGATGCCCCCTTTGAGCACTAGCTTCTTATCACTGAAGGGAAACCCTTGCTTTATTCCGGGAATGGAAAACCGGGCATTTCAGCGTGGGACACATAGTAGATATGGAAGGATTGGTGAAAACATTTAGCATCCTTAAAGCAGAATTTGACGAAGGCCACTCATACTTTTGTATATATACAGGTGGCATACTATGTTTGGTCCCTGTCTGATCCCGGGCTGAAAGCAGAGGCATCTGTGCAGATTTTACAGTTCTTTGAATTGGATACCTGGGAGCGTCTGTCAATTTCTCAGTTTGCCCATAAGCTTCAACATAGATCCTCATCACAAGAACTTTCTAAAGTAGAGAAAAGCTGGGTAGCTGAGCTGGGCATTCTAGTAACCCCTGGGGCGGTTCAGCGAGCTGTGTCTCGCATCCCGCAACTGGTGAAGGGAGTGTGCCCACAAGAGATGCAATATTGAACACTATATCATGCACATTTCTCACCACAGCGTTCTCTTTGCAGCGGTATAACCCAGGGCAGTAACTGCCCATGGTGCAGGACCATATTGGCGGACTTAAGCCATATGTGGACAGAAAATGCACCATTACTGGACTCAAATACGTTGCTATGTTGAGACGCTGATAGGACAATCATTGACCTGGACAGCCTCAATAGTGGTATTGGATGACTTATCAGGGACGAGACCGAAGGGCTGCTGTGCCAGATTACTGGTAAAAAAAGGCATGTATTATTGGTAAACAAATAGTGCTGCACTACTGGAGAGAGGCCACAATCCCACCATACTGGGAATGGCGCAATACATTTCATAATTTAATGTTATAGGAACGTTTGACATCAAGGGGAGATGCTAAGCAGAGGGGAAACTTTCTGGCAATCTGGGGTGGATATATAAATACCTTGACACCAGTCTCCCGAAATGAATTCTTAACTTTGTAGAATCTACGAAAGGGGGAGGAACAACCCACGGGAATCATGAAAGGGTCTTGAAGATGGGGCGATCTAGGATCATTGTGCTAGTTGGGCAGCCTGGTCAGTTGGTCCACAGAGCAGGGAAGGGGTAAACCTAGATCTGGTCAATATACCTATCCTGGCAGTAAAGTAAATTTAAAGCAATTCCCAGGGCGGTGAAAGAGTACCCACTGCTCTGGGAACGAACAATTGAAATAAAGTCGGTCCCAGGGGACTTGTTGGGCTGGGTAGCAGGTAGGAGATAATTTGAGGGAGTTAAGGGGGAATATATATGTTGGAAAAATACAAAATTATACGTATTTGTTGAGCTTAATCAATGTATAGCTATATTAGATCATTAAGTTGTTGTTAATTTTTGAAATTCACAAATAAACAGAGTTTAAAAATAAAATCAAAGCCTCTTTCTTTGAGTGCCAAGGAGTACAACTTGGAACTTCTAGCTTGTTTTAGGGCAGATTAATCCACCATAGAATGGTGCAGCAACTGGAACTGCTTGAATCCAGGTGCAGGCATAGAGAGGGGCATTGCTCACATTCTCATCTGAAGCCTCTGAAGGATGCAGTGCACAAGCATTGTCATTACCTCCTTAGGGGTTCCAGACACTAGAGGATTTCAATTCTTCAGCCCTGGGTTCCTCCTCCATATCTAACTTAAATGGTATTGCCTAGGGCTGTATCCCATATAGAATCATGGAACATGAGGTACTCAGGAGGTAACTTTTAACACCCATGATAAAGAGAGGTCCGACAACAATACTGGGGACCTCTCCTCCCAGAAGTACTTGAAGTAATAGTCTGTTTCCCAGGAATGCTTAGAATAAGACTCAGAGAAGTACTCCTTGGACGTCCGAGTCTCTGCTTGAACCATGGAATCTGATCTCCTTCAGGAGTTTCTGTGTACTGATTGTTTCCGATGCTTCAGGAATGGATCTTCTCATGATGTGCTTGATACAGGAATTGGCCGGGCATCAGTTGTGTTTACTCCTTTCAGGAACTCTATGTTGATCCATCTCCCACAGTCACAGTTTCCAGACTTGGCTCAATGGTCTGATACCACGGTTGAGGGAGGCATCAGAGCGCAGAGCTTCCACATCTGGAGCGTCTGCATGAGCTTATTTCCAATTTTCTTGACCAAGTACTCCTTCATCCACTAGCAAATCCACGGGGAGTTCAACAGTATTCGTTGATAGCCCTGGGATCTTTGAGTGTGAATTGGCTGACTGATCATGGACCTATGGAGTCTGGTGCAGCCATTTCGATCCCAAGGAGGTTGAGCTACCCTCACAACGGGGCTGCTTTGGGAGTCAGGCATCACTCAATTCCCCAGTGCTCTTGGCATAAAGTTCTGACAAATCCCGATGTTTGATACACCAAAGCCTCTGCCCAATGCTCAACATCAGTTGTCCTTGATGCCATCGAAATAAAGGATGAATCCTTCCTCTTCTTTGTGTGGAATTGGTAGGGGACCGATCCCCAGCTACCCTAGTGGTGTTTGGTTCTGAGTGAACTTGAGTACTCCTGGATGCAGATGTACCACCAGTGTCTGCAGCTCCTGGGTCCACAATGACCTATGCCACAAAGGCTGATGTGCCAGTCTTCGTAGTGTCAAAAGTCTGTGAACGCTTCTCTTCATGATTTTTAAGGCCCCTCTTTGTCATCTGTGAATAGGGCACACAGAAGTATTTTGGTTGGGCCCCAGGCACTTTAGGTATCATTTATTAGTAAGAACAAAAGCTATACCATACTGGATCAGTCCTGTTTCCAACAATGACCAATCCAGGTCACAAGTACCTGCCAGGTACCCAAAAGGTAGAAAGATTCCATTCTGCTTATCCCAGGGGTAAGCAGTGGACTTCCCAAGTCCACTTTAATAGTGATTAATGGACTTTTCCTCCATGAACTTATCCAAACCTCTTTTAAACACAGCTACATTAACAGCTTTTACTACATCCTCCGGCAATAATTTCTAGAGTTGGATTACGCGTTGAGTGAAAAAATATTTTCTCCAATTAGTTTTAAATGTGCTACAGTGTAGCTTTAGTGTGACTCCCCTACTCTGTCTATTTCTTGAAGGAGTAAACAACTGATCTACGTTTACCCATTCCACTCCACACATTTTATAGACCTCTATCATATCTTCCCTCAGCTGTCTCTTTTCTAAACTCAAGTGTCCTAACCTTTTAAGGCTTTCCTCATAGGAGTATCCTTCCATCCCCTTTATCATTTTGGTGGTTGTTCTCTGTACCTTTTCTACTTCTGCTATATCCTTTTTGATATGGTGACCAGAACTACACACAATATTGAAGATGCGGTCGCACCATGGAGCTGTCGAGGCATTATAATATCTTTGGTGATTGACATGGTCCTAGAACACTGGGTGCACTTCCTGAAACTGCTGGATGGTTTCTGTGACATGCTGCTTGGAAAAATAGCAGAAATGAAATCAAATGGCTTAATAATGAAAAATAAAATAAAATACGTAATGCAGCCAGGTGCACCTGAGACCTAAAGCAGCATATGCTATGCAAATGAAAAACAAGAAAACTTAAAAACAACCGAAAATGGATTAGGGGATACTAAAAGGAAGTGAATTAGCCAGCGCAGATAACTTGTAGATCAGATAAACTGCAGGAGAGCAACATCCTGGAAGAAAATAAGGCATTAATAATTAACATCAATGAGATCAGTAATGGTTCTGAAAAACGGTTCAGCAACCAGGCTGGGCAGGGTTCCAATAGGCAATTGCCTTTTCCCAATTGAAAAGATAAAAATGATAAGTAGTAGTAGTACTATCTAAAGAGAAGGCGGCTTATAAGATCAGCATGTCCCCTTCTCAGTAAGGTTTGAATTCAGTGTCTTAGACACACCAAATTATCAGCACATGTCAGAGGGTCCAAGAGGATCTGAACAAAGTTTTTTTTATTATTCTTGCATACATATGGTTATGAATCCTGAAATTTGGCTTCACTACTCTACTTGTTACTTCTTGTTTAGTAGCAAACACAGGTTACAGTGAAAAGAAATGGATTTCCCAAATTATAGAAATTAAATTAAATTTTGCTATGGATATGATGGATGGGAGTTCTGCTGACATATGTAACATGATAAGCATGTCTGTTGGCTTGGCTTGGTAGCAGCTGAGTAAGAGAGTTGTGCAAATGTAAACATGAGATGAAAAAGCTACAAAAACGATTTCCCACAAATATCCTCCCAGTGGTATGATATGGATGATCTGTAATGAATAGGGCTGCACTTTTGTTTTGTTTTCAAAATGAAATGAAAGAAAAACAAAATTTTGTTTGATTTGATTTTGTTTTGCTTTCAGAAAGGGACCCTGACCTCCTGTGAACAGATTGGGGGAAAAAAAACAAAAAACGGTGAGCCCACCACCCATCTGTGCCTTTCCACAAGATTAAATTCCTCAGAATGGCATGGAAGTAATCCCCAGTGGTTCCTGCCCCATTTCAAACAATTTAATTGCATAAATAGCATAAGAGGCAGGGAGTGGGGAAAAAAAGCTGAAGAACTAATTTATTTTCACATGGTGGGTGAGCCTGCAGACACCTATATTTAATTTGTTAAAAAAAATGAAACTGCATGTAAAAAAACCAAATTAAAACTGAACAAAATTTTGCCAGTGCATATCATTAGTAACTAAAATTGATTTTCCATATATTTTAAAACATATGGAATTATGATTTCACTAAGCAAAAGTCTGTATACATTAGTATAGTCTCCTAGTCTTTTAATATGTATACTTTAGAGGAAAGGCGGGATAGATTTCCCACGTCTGGGAAAGATTCCTAAACCAAAAGCCAGCCAAAGTTCTGGGAGAAAGGCTGCAAACCTGTGGGAACAGGTACCTTTATCCTGTATTCAGAATCCTAAGCTGAAAACTTCAACTAACAAAAGGTGGGTGGATTCGTTTCACTGGGGAAAGAACCAGGACCCAACCGTTAGCAGGGAAGTTAATTTGAACTCAGTAAAAGCTTTGAAGCAAGCATTTCAGGGAGGAGAAGCTTACTCTCCTTATGTAAATGTTTATGACTAAAAGGAGAAACTATGGAATGAATTTTTGGAATTCTTACAAGCCAGAAAGCCTGAAGAAAGTGCTGAGGCCAGGAGTAGAGATAAACCAGCCGCAGTACCGGAGCCCATGCAGATAGAATTACCTGAGTCACAATCTTCCCCAGAAGATTGCCAAATGAATTGCTCTCTTTGTCTTAGGGAAGCATAAGTTCCTGTGTGCAAGACTAAGGAAGCTTTTGTAGAAGGAGCTCATAAGGCTGTGTTATGTTTATTGTCATGAAGACAGTTGCTTATGTTTGAAGAAACTTGTGCTGCATTTACTTCAAGTTCAATTTCCTTTTGTTTACTCTTCTGTTACTGGAGAAGTTATCCATTTTTGTGTTAGTGTACAGAACTTTAATGCGTGTGGAAATCCACAATAATAAAAATATTCTTGTTTGCCTCAACCTCCGGTTGCACAACTACAGTTTGTCTTTTTGAATACAATTTTCTCAACTACAAGTCCCAGAGTGCATTGCTGGTGGCAAAGGGAAAATACAGTTCATTTAAGGACAGACTAAGCAGCCCATAGCTGTAAGCCTCTGGCCCAGGCTTGGGTACCACAGCGCGTAAACAGCAACAGAAAAGCTAGCGCACAATTAATGCCAAGAGTATTTAAATTATAGGCAAATGAGCTGCACATAATAGACTGGTATGCAAATATTGGTTGCGCCTAATGCAGAGAAACGCTAGAGGATTTTGCAACCTACCTTAGCGCCAGTCTATCTACATCTGGGTCTGAGGTGGCTTAAACATCTAGTGCAGCGATGGCGAACCTATGGCACGCGTGCCAGCTGTGGCACGCGAAGGCCTTGCAGCTGGCACGCGGGAAGGTCCGCATTTAAAAGGTCCCACATTTAAAAAAAAAAAAAACCAAACAAACCGGCTGCTTCTGCCGCGGCAGCCTCAAGAGCTCTGCCGCGGGGCCCCCCCCCTGCCCGGCAGAGCCTCCCTGCATCATCTACCTTCAAGTCGCAAAACGCGGGCTTCTTTCAGAGCCGCGAGAGTTTCCTTTCTCGCGGCTCTCCCGCGAGAAATGAAACTCTCGCGGCTCTGAAAGAAGCCCGCGTTTTGCGACTTGAAGGTAGATGTTGCAGGGAGGCTCTGCCGGGCAGGGGGGGGGGCCCCGCGGCCGAGCTCTTGAGGCTGCCGCGGCAGAAGCAGCCGCTTTGTTTGGGTTTTTTTTTTAAAATTTGGGATGATAGGGGGGAAGGGGGTTTAGGACTGGTAATTGGCCATGGGGGGGGGCTAAGACTGGAAAGGGGCTGATGGGGGGGTTAGGACTGGTAATTGGCCATGGGGGGGGGCTAAGACTGGAAAGGGGCTGATGGGGGGGGGGGTTAGGACTGGGAATTGGCCAGGGGGGGGGGCTAAGACTTGAAAGGGGCGGAGGGGGGGGCTAAGGACTGTTAATTGGCCAGGGGGGGGGGTAGGACTGGTAATTGGCCAGGGGGGGGGGGGTAGGACTGGTAATTGGCCAGGGGGGGGGGGTAGGACGGGTAATTGGCCGGGGGGGGGTAGGACTGGTAATTGGCCGGGGGGGGGGGGGTAGGACTGGTAATTGGCCAGGGGGGGGGTAGGACTGGTAATTGGCCGGGGGGGGGGGTAGGACTGGTAATTGGCCAGGGGGGGGGGGGGTTAGGACTGGTAATTGGCCGGGGTTAGGACTGGTAATTGGCCAGGGGGGGGGGTTAGGACTAGTAATGGGCCATGGGGGGTGCTAAGGCTGGAAGTGGGCTGGTGATGGTGATGGTGATTTGGGGGGGGGGGGTAGGACTAGTAATGGGCTATGGGGGGGGGGCTAAGACTGGAAATGGGCTGATGGGGGGGTTAGGACTGGTAATGGGCTGATGGGGGGGTTAGGACTGGTAATGGGCTATGGGGGGGCTAAGACTGGAAATGGGCTGAGTGGAAGGAGGGCTTGAACTGCAAATAGCTGATGGGATTGGGGCTTGGAATGGAAATGGGTTGTGAGGGGGAGGGAGCTAGGACTGGAAATGGGTGAGGGGGGGCTAGGACAGGAAATGGGCTGATGGAGGGGCTAGAATAGGACTGGAAATTGGCTGTTGGGGGGGTGCTAAGATTGGAAATGGGCTGTGGTGGGGGTTTGGATTGAAATGGACTCATGAAGGGGCTAGAACTGGAAGTAGGCTCATGGGGGGCTTGGATTGGAAATGGGCTGAGTGGAGGGGAGCTAGGATTTGACATGGGCTGATGGTGGGGCTAGGAAAGGACTAGAAATGGGCTCATGGGGGGCTGGGTTTGGAAATGAGCTGATGGAGGGACTCGGATGGGACTGCAAATAGATGGGGGAGCTAGGACTGGAAATGGGCTTATGGGGGGTTAGGACTGGAAGTGGGTTGATGAGGGGGGGCTAGGACTGGTATTGGGTTGGGAGGTTGCTAGGACTGGAAATGGGTTGGGGGGCTGCTAGGACTGGAAATGGGCTGATGCAGGGACTAGAAGGGAATGGATGCTGGGTGAGGCTGGAACTAGAAGGGAGCTGGTGTTGGGGGAGGATTAGAATGGGATGGGGCTGGGAGAGTAAAATGGAGAGGGGAAAAATATTTTGTGTGGGAGGGATAAAAAATCTACAATTGGCCGGGTATTGGGAGAATAAGTGGGGATTGAGGATGGAGGGGTAAATTTTGAGTAGATGAAATAGGAATGAGGAAAGAGCAAAAGGAGAAAGATTAGTATGTTAAAGCAGATGTAGAGAGAGAATGGAAAAAAAAAACCAAGAAGACAGAAGAAAGGACAAATGGACAGCAGATGGAGAGTTAGGAGAAGACACGAAGAAACCAGAAGAAAGTGGCTGGAGCAATTGCAACTGAAAAAAAATGCACAAAAGGTAGAAAAATATCTCTTTATTTTGAATTTATTAACTGGAATATGTCAGCTCTGGGAAATGTGCATCATTAATTTTTGCGCTTTGTTTAGTACAAGAGGAAATTAATTTATAGTTTTATTTCTACAGTGTTGTTGTATATTCCAAGTTTGGCTTTTGGGGTTCCCAGTTTAATTATTGTCTTCCTGTTTTTAAATTGTGATTCCTTGTTTGGTGATGGTCTGTTCTGCATGTGTAACTGAGCTGAGGTATTCTGTTTATATAATTCCTATTTGACATTGCCACTTGTTCTTTCCCCAGTAGGTCATGTATTGTTGTTCTCTGAAATGTATTGGTTTAATATTTGCAGTGTTGCCTTTTGATAGTTAGGGTATGGTGCTTTGTGAGTCCTGGTAGTACTGTTAGGATACGGCGGGTTTGCTATGGGTTCTAAATGGGCAGCGTTTGTAGTAGTTCCTAATGTGCCTGGCGGTTGGTACTGGATTATAGTAATGTAGAAACCTTTTAGTCTTTCTTTATCCATATACTCATTAAGAGGCATGTTTACTAAAAGTTAGTGTATGGTAACATTATGCAAATATTTATGCAAATGAGGCACCTTATGCAAATGAGGCTTTAATGGACGTGCTGGCACTTTGAGGAAATTCTTTGGTTTTGTGCGGCAGTTTGGGCACTCGGGCTCAAAAAGGTTAGCCATCACTGATCTAGTGCATCCCCCTGACAGTATTTTGATGGCATCGAGTTCTTTTTTTTTTTGAATATTTTATTTATTAACCATCATAAACATAACATCCAATACAGGTAAAGACAATAAGCCACAGCAGAGTGGAGTCTTATCTCCGCTGAGGGCAAGCAGTATACAGTTATGTAACAAATCCAAGCTTAATGCACAGTTGTATCCTTCTATGGTTAAACATTTTTCCAAGGTTATACATAAACCCCAGCCTCCCTACCCCTTCCCTTCCCCCGCCCCCCCAACCCCCCACCCCCACCCCCCATCATCGCAACCTGAACTCCACTTCAAGCAGCAATACCCTCTTGAGGGCTCGCACTCCCCTCCACTCCCCTAGTTCCCAGGCCATTAATGGCCCACATTTACCACTTCACTCCGGCAGCGGGAGCCTAAACTCTGTATATAAGGGCCCCAGATCAACATAAAGGTGGCCCATCTCTTCGCTGAGCCCCGGGCCCTCCATCGCTCCGTCAGCATCAGTTGGTGAAAGCTATTGCGCCACTCCAGGAACATAGGCGGGTCACAATCTCTCCACTTGTGTAGAATCGGGCCCTTCCCCACCAAACATGCTTTCCGTACCAATAACCTTTCCCATCTCCCTGTGGGTAGGGTTTGATGTAATAGATCAAGAGTGACCAGAGATCCAGTCCAGGGAAACCTCTGTTGTAGCAATCGTATAATGTAGCGGTGAATATGGGACCAGTATGGGAGGATGCGCCTGCACTGCCACCACATGTGGGTTAATGTGGCCAAGGGAAGAAAACACCTAGGGCAAGACCCATCCTGCGTGATATGACTCCGTAATGCTCGTCGTGGCGAGAAATGCACCCGAGTTAGGGCCTTGTATTGGATTTCCCTCCATCGCGCTCCCTCCACCAACTCCACTATCCGCCCCACCGCCTTGCAAATCGTGCCCGGTAATACATCCCGCCCCAATTCACCTCCCCAAGCCATCTCAACCCTCCCATAGTCCGGCAGAACCCCGAAAGGTTCTAGCCGAGTCTTCAGCCCGGCTATCGTCGGGGGCGTATCCCCCCCCAGCTCAAACAATTCGATAATCTGCGCCGACCTATCCACCCCTAATTCCTCTCTGGGCAACGTGGCAATATAGTGAGAGAGCTGGAGATATGCAAAGTACTGAGTGGGGGGCAGCCGATACTCCTCTTGTAATTCCGAGAACGACTTGCATTTGCCCGTGAGATCGACGACATGCCCTACATATCTCATCCCCTGCTTATGCCAGAGCTGGAACGCTCTAGAGTCTGTGCCTGGCAGAAAGTGTACATTGCCTCGGATGGGTAGCCAGCTGGACACTTGCCAATTGCGTCGCCAAAAGCTATTTAACTGTCGCCATGTACGTCTCATCGCGTTTAGCATAATATTACGTGTGAGGCGCACTGGCAGTCGGGTACTATCCACATGTAGAGCCCCCACCAGTGAGAAAGGAGCCACAAAGGCTGCCTCCAATTCCCTTGGTGTGTATACATCCGTTCCCCCCAAACAGTCCCCAACATGCCGTGCTTGGCACGCCAAGGCATAGAGTCGCAGATCTGGAAGCCCAAGGCCTCCACTACGCCATTTACCAATCATGCGAGACATCGGGATCCGCGCTCTGGCCCCCTTCCACAAAAACCCCTGAATCTCCCGTTCCATTCTAAGCAAATCCCGGCGTAGTAACCAAACAGGCAGAGTTTGTAGCCAATAAAGGATGCGAGGCAGGATCACCATTTTAACTGCTGCGATCCTTCCCAACAGTGACAGTGGTAGCGGGTGCCAAGCTCGCAGTTGACGCCGCATCCCGGATAAAACATTCTCAAAATTAAAATGATATAGATCTTGCGGTAATCTCGTCAGGACAATACCCAGATATTTAACCCTATGATCAGACCATTTCAAGGGAAAAGTCTCTCCCCAACTGTCCCGCAACCGCCCCGAGACATCCAAGGCCATCGATTTAGCCGCATTAATCCTAAGGCCGGCAAAACTGCCGAACCGCCGGAACTCGGCCAGCAGGCGCGGTAATGAATCTCGCGGATCCTGCAAGTGCACCAGCATGTCGTCAGCAAAGGCCGCCATCTTGAATCCCTGGTTTCCCACCTCAATCCCCCGTATCTGCCTGTCCTGGTCTATACGCCGTATGAGCGGGTCCAAAGACAAAACAAACAACAAGGGGGATAGTGGACAGCCCTGCCTGGTGCCCCTGTGCAACGGAAAGGGGGCTGATAAGACCCCATTACACAGCACTCTGGCTGTCGGAGTATCGTATAAACTTTTCACCATGTCACAAAAAGCCTGCCCAAACCCGTACATTGGCAACAGATATTCCACATACCTCCAATCAACCCTATCAAATGCTTTTTCTGCATCGAAGCTCACCAGGAGGGATTGCATCTGGTGGCCATGCACCCATTCTAAAGATGTTAGTATGCGTCGGATATTACGAACTGCATACCGGCCACGTACAAATCCCACCTGTGATTCATGCACAACATCACTCAATATTCCCGTCAGGCGCTCTGCCAAAATTTTCGCCAACAACTTCGCGTCGAAATTTAACAGAGAAATCGGTCTATAGGAGGCCGCTTGCAACGGATCTTTATCTGGCTTAGGTATCAACGTAATATAGGCCTGATTATCTCCCCAGCGCCTACTGCCTCTCTCTATTCGTTGACGATAAGTGTCCACTAACAGGGGGCTCACCCAGTTGGACAAGAGTTTGTAAAACTCAGCTCCATAGCCGTCTGGGCCCGGGGCCTTATAACAGCTGGCTCGCGTAATCGCAGATTGTACCTCCTGTAAGGTTATCGGTTGCCCTAGCTGAACCCGTTGCGTTTCTGTCACCTTTGGAAGGTTCAACTCTTGTAAATAGGTCTCCATAGTGCAGTGATTATGCTCTTCCGCTGCATATAGTTTCTGGAAAAAGTCTTTAAATAAAGCACTAATCACCTCCCGATTTTGCTGGAGTTTCCCTTGCTCATCCCGGAGAGCAGCCACCCCCTTCCCACCTCTTGGACCCCGCAAACAACGGCCCAACAGCTTCCCTGGTTTGTCGCCAAAACAGTATAAGCGAAATTTATAATATAGCAATGATTTCTTGGCTCTCTGGTGGAGCAATTCATTTAAGGCTACCTGAAGTTCCCATAACCGTTTCCGGTTAGACACTGTAGGTGCGTGACCACTAAGTACTCTCGCTCGAGAGACTTGTTGCTCCAGCCGAACAATTTGTTCTGACAGCAATCTTCGTTTCCGAGCCACAAACCCAATTATATCCCCCCTCAACACCACTTTAGCAGTTTCCCAAACCAGTTCCGGGTCATCTTTGTGTGCCTCATGGTTGAGTTCGAAGTCGCGCCAGCGCTGGCCCAGAAATTGCCGGAACTGGTTGTCCTTGTAGAGCTCAATTGGGAATCGCCATACACGAGATGTGCCGGTTCCACCCCCCCATTGCACCTCGATCCAAGCCATTGCGTGGTCGGAGATCTCCAGGGGGCCTATCTGTGCTTCTTCCACGTGCGCAAAGGTGGTCGTAGAAATCAGAAGATAATCTATTCTCGCGCTAGTCCCATGCGCCCGCGAGACATGGGTGAACTCTTTCTCGGAGGGGTGCAAGAGTCTCCAAGGGTCTACCAGGCCCAATCTCGTCCGAAAGCGTTGCAACACCTGTGAGCCAAACGCTCTGTCGCGCGTCCCTCGGCCGCTGGAGGTGTCCAAGGCCACGTCAAACACCCCATTGAGATCCCCCCCCAGTAGCAGAGGTACATCGGGTAGTTGTTCCACTTTGGCAGCAATATGATCAAAGAACTCCCGGTCCAACACATTGGGACCGTAGACATCGCCCAGTAATATCTCCCGATCTTCCAACAGGCCCTTCAGTAACAGAAATCTCCCAGACGGATCTGCCACCTGGCTTTGCATCGTGAAACGCACCCGTTTGTGAATTAGGATGGCCACACCCCCCCTCTTCCCCAGTGCAGGCGCTCCCCACACCTGACCGACCCAATCCCGACATAATTTAGCATGTTCTTCAGCTGTTTGGTGTGTTTCCTGGAGCAGCGCAATATCGCAGCGTTGCCTAGCCAGAGCCTTCAATACTTTATATCGCTTTATCGGGCTACCCAACCCACATACATTCCAGGTTATTACCCTCAGAGCAACACGAACGTTTTACAGCGTAATTGCCAACACATCGCGTTAGGAGGGACCCTCCCAGCCTGGGGCCCTCTCCCATGTTTGCCAATACATTCCACCATATATTTCTGCATGGAGTTCAGAGTGCGATGCCCCCACCCCACCCCTCCCCACCTCCCCCTAATCCCACTACCCCCCTCTACCGTTAACCCTCTTCCCATCTCTCCCTACCTCAATCCTGACCCTCCCCCACCCCTTATCCTCTAAACCCCCCCTGTCACCCCCTCCAGGCTACTCCGCCTCTCCACAGGACTCCCGGCTCCGATCCCCTCCCCGGTAGCCCTCCCAAGACCCCTCCGAGTGTGCCCTGTCACCCCGCAATCGCAAATATCACCCACATTACCATAAACCTTCAGTTTCCCACCATTAGGCATGAAGGAACTATACCTTCCTCCCAATGCCCAAGAACTACCAAACCCGATAAACTAGGCCTCGGTGAGGCGTTCCCCCCCCTCCCCCTCTGCGGGGAACCGCCAGCCATGACCCTCCCCCCGTCCAATTTTATCTCTCGCTATCCCCTCTCCTCCCACCAAGGCACCTTCGCTGCTGTTTGGCCAGCTTGTCTCAAGCGGGGCATGCCTGCCGGAGGGAAACACAGCCGACCACACAATCCGCATGGCACGGTTCGACCACCACAAATCGGTCGAGCCCCGGCTAACTCCCACAGCGGCAATCCCCGTCTCCCCCAGGTCCCCTCTCCCTCCGTCACCGCCGGCCGAGCATTGCGGCCGCGGCGCTCTACAAAGCATCTAGTCCGCTCCCCACCCAGAGTGCCGGTGAGGTGACGCCAGCGAGCAACCAGGCCCTCAGGTAGAGTCTTCCCTCGCTCTCTACTGGGGGCCACCCCACCCACAACAAACGGAGCCATGCTGACTCCCCTTGCACGATTGGCCCGGGGGCTCTATGCATGATCCGCACCCTCAGTAAGAGAGAGACTGTCAGCAGGAAATCTTAAACTGCCCACCAGCAGCAACCAATAGAAAGAAATTTGTTAGAACTAGTAACTTTGTTACAATACCATGCAAAAGGCAGTTCACTTCGCAGGAAGAAACAAAAAAGACACAGAGTTACTCCCGGTGGGCAGGATCGTTCCCAACCCGCAGCCAGGCCCTCGGATAGAATCCTCCCTCCCTCTCCACTTGGGGGGTCCCCCCACCCACAGCAAGCGGAACCATACTAATTCCCTTAGCACACTTGGAGCGGGGGCTCGAAACAAAATACGTACCCTTGGCAAGGGGAGGAAACATTTTCAGCATCAGATATTGAGTTCTGGACAGCAGTAATAAACAGAAGGGAGTGTAGGAGAACTAGTGACTTTGTTACCATATCATGAAAAAGGCAGTTCACCTCGCAGGAAGAAACAAAAAAAAAAAAAAAGAGAAGAGAAAAAAAAGACACAAAGTTACTCCCGGTAGGCAGTGTCATTCTCAATACGCAGATAGCCAAGTATTATGTCCAGCTTCCTTCCACTTAGAAGGAGTTCTCATAGCCGCGTCGTGCAGCTGGCTCCCGGGGACTTCATTTTGGAGATGCCGATACCGTTTTCTTTTGGGTGCACAACCGTTTCACATAATCTTCTGCAGTGTCCGCCGACTCGAAAGTGCGGTGAGCGCCATCACAAAGCACGTGCAGCTTGGCTGGATACTGCACTGAGAATCGGATCCCGGCCGCGATGAGCTGTTCACAGAGGGGGGCATATTCGCGCCTTTTCCGGCTCACCGCCAGTGAATAATCTTGAGCCACTCGAAGTTTAATATTATTGTAAGACAGTTCCCCCTTCTGCCGGGCCGCTCGGAGAATGAGTTCCTTCTGCGGGAAGTGCAGAAACTTAGCTAAAACAATTCTAGGGCGAGGGTCACGCATTTGCTTAGCGCCGACCCGATGCACCCGTTCAATAGAGACTTTCCCGCCCAGCTCATCTTCTCCCACAAGGTGCTTGACTAGTCCATCCAGGTAGCCTCTGAGATCCTTGTCCACAACAGTTTCAGGAATCCCTAGAAACCGCAAGTTGTTTCTCCGTGACCTGTTTTCTAGGTCATCGAGCTTGGCTTCTTGCAGAGAGAGCTGGGATTTTAAGCCTGCCACCTCCATGGACAGCGTCTCCACCTTCTCTTCCACCGCTCCCACGCGGTCCTCGGCCTCTTGCAGCCGGTTACCCAGCTGATCTACAGAGGAGCGCAGTCCATCCATTTTACAGTGGAGAGCGTCAAACTGGGGCAGCAGAGCCGTCGCTACCGCTGCGGATATCTCGTCAAGTGATGTAGGTGATTTGGGTGAAGCCGGCATCGAAGTGGGGTCCGCCATCTTACTCGGGCCGGCACCCCGTTCCCGGTCTCGTCTGAGTGCTTTTACTGCCGTCGCCATGCAATTCAATCTCCCCCACAGCAGCAGAATATTCCACTGGCACTCCGATGCACGTTAGTCACCTTTTGGGCAGATAAATGCTGTTTGCCACGGTACGAAATCGCCGGCTTTAGCTCGGGGCTTCAGGACACACTCAGGATGCGACCTCTATCCTGTCCGCATCACGTGGTCTCTCTGGCATCGAGTTCTTAACCCGATTCCTGGATCATCTGAGGAGAAATGTCAAAGATGATCCAGGCATTGGGAAAAGCCCCCGATGCCATCAAAATATTGTTAGAGGCTGGTGCCCTTGACAAAATGCAAATCCCTGGTGGCCCAGGAGCAACGATCCCCCATCCCCATTCCAACTGAAAATAAACCTGGTGGCCTGGTGACCCCAAACCCCCCATCCCTCCCAACTAAAAATCAACCTGTTGGCCCAGTGGCCCCGAACTCCCCCACCCAGTACCATTAGAAATGAGCGAGAGCGAGATGCCCTGCCATCTTGAAAAATAACAGTACCTGGCCCCATACAGTGTATCCTGGGATGCACCAGGTGAAGTCAGACTGCCATATAAGGTAGAATATGCCTTATATGGCAGTCTGACCCCATCTGGTGCATCCTAGGATGTACCATGCAATGCCAGGCGCCTCCATCTTTCAAGATGGCAGGGCAAGAGTGGTAGCATATAGGCAGTGCTCCTGCTCATTTCTAAATGTAACGAGTGAGGGCGGATCAGGGCCCCTGGGCCACCAGGTTGATTTTTAGTTGGCAGGAGGGTGGGGAGATCACAGCCGCTGGGCCACCAAGGATTTGTTTTCTGTCACGGGCAGTGGCCCCTGACAGTATTTTGATGGCATTGGGGGTTTCGCTTGATGCCTGGATCATCTGAGGGGAGTTTGACATTTCCCCTCAGATGATCCAGGCATCAGAGAAAGCCCCCGATGTCATCAAAATACTGTCTGGGCTCATATGCAAATTAGCCATGCGGTGCTCCTGTTTCTCTGGGAAGGCCAGGGGTTCAATTCCCACATGGGGACAAGCAACTTCAGGCCGGAGGGATTGGGGTCTCCAGTCCCATGGCTACTCCTTGTGGCCTTGGGCAAGCCGCTTAACCCTCCATTTCCTCAGGTGCACTTAGATTGTGAGCTCTTCGGGGACAAGGGAATAAAAAGTACCTGTTAGTATACATGTAAACCGCACTGATTCTAAAGAGCGCGGTATAAAAAAAAAAATAGCATGCCAAACTAGCTCTGACTTCTTGTGCACATGTGTTTGGCTTGCTATCCCAGTTTAACACTGCAATTTGCATAGTTTAACGAATGGCTAACAGTGGCTAATTTGCATATGATCTCCTTTCTGCATGCCCGTGCTGAAGTCACGCGCTATTGGTGCGCTGCAAATAAGTGTAAAAAGTTGATAGACCGTGACTTCAGTGCTAGCTTTCTGCATCGGCCTGTTGTAAATCTTCTGGAGACGGGGAAATTCCTACTGTACCTAGTTGTAACTCATTTTGAGCTACTACTAGAAAAGTGTGAGCTACATACTAAATAAAAAAAATAATTAGTTTGAGGAGGAGTCTCCCTCCCCTTTCCTCCATCCAGCATTCTAGTCTTCTTCCCTCTCTTCTCACTTTATTATGGAACCTGTGGCTCTCACTGGCATCAAAATTTTCTCCTGCACTCTCCTAAGTTAAGAGCCAAGATCTCCATGGTGCAAGGCCACAAGGAAGAGCAGGAAAGAAGTACTTCTTTCTCCCTGCTGCTATCCCCGTCTTCCCCTGCAGTCTATTGGCTGGCTAAAGAATGTCTCATAAATGGGCTGCATGGAGAGGAGGGACTTACAACAGTGCAGGAGAATGAGCTTCTGGTCTGTTCAGATCTTCTAATAGTAAAAGAACTCAGAGAAGTGGAGAGAAAGGAAATTAAAAAGGGGTGAGGCAAGGGGAGAAGGAATATTAGGGAAGGTAAAAGAGGGGCAGAGAAAGGCACTGGGTGAAGGTGCAAGGAGCTAACAGAAATGTATTTATTTAGACAGATTTGTATCCCACCATCTCCAGGAACAAGCAGGAATCTAGTCATCACATATGGGTATCGTTGGTACCGACAGAGCCTGCGCGGGAACGCTCCCCAGCGTCCAAACAGAAAGCTTTTGGGAGCATCCCACTGCGCCTGAGTGCTGCCTTCCTGCCTTTCCCAACTGCCTCTCTCCAGTTGTTCTTTTTCCGCGGAGCCAGCAGGTCGTGTTCCTGTCACCACAGAAGAATTTCCTTATTTCTTTATTTCTTTTTGTGGTCGCGTCTGCCTTCCCCGACGCTCTACCGGTACCGCCGGTATTTCTTTTCTTTAAAAAAAAAAAAACAATAATTATCCATTTTTTTCCTTTCTTCAGGTGCACCCGCCTTTTTTGGGCCTTAGGCCCCAAAAATTTCCTTAACATGGAAAAACCTGCTTCAGGTTTTAAAAAGTGCACAAAATGTGGCGGTACCATTTCCGTCACTGACACCCATGAATGGTGTTTAAAATGTTTAGGTCCTGACCACTCCATAACAGATTGTGTGTCCTGTGCTATGATGTCTAAAAGGGGTCGACAGAACCGAGCTGCTAAGCTCAGTATCCTGTTTCCTTCTGATGCGGCTTCGGTGGCATCAAGGTCTTCCAGGGCTTCTTCTTCTTCCCGTGGATCTCAGGTAGCTAAACATAAATCCAGCCAGTCCTCGAAGGGTAGATCTCCTTCTAAGCATCGAGATGCCTCTGGCATTGCCCTTGAGGATTCTGCACCGGCAAAATTACCCCGGCGGGAAGCTTTGGCTTCCAAAGCACCATCATCGGGGTTCCCGGATGTTCTCAATGGCTCGGTCTCGACAGATCTCCTGGTGCCATGCTCTGGGGTACCAGCGGTTCCCACCGGTACCGACTTCCAGGCATTGGCAGCGTCTATGGACCAGAGAATTCTGTCCATAGAACGCAGTCTAGCGGCTTTCCTTGTGGCATCGACGCCCTTGGTACCGCGACAGACAACTCCACCGGTATCGGCATCAGTATCGGTGTCGCAACCGGTACCGATAGCATCAACATCAGCATCGATGCCTGCTATGCCAGTACCCTGTCCTTCGATGCCCACCGGTACCGGTTATTCCCGATACCGATTTTGCTCGGTAAGAGTATCGGGCTCTGCAGGAGCATCCAGACAGGCGATACTTCAATTCCTCAGAAGAATCTGAGGACTCTGAAAGTTCTGTCGATGCAGCGATGAAACTTCCACAGGACTCCTCCTCCCCTAAACGCAGGATGTCTCCTCCAGAGGACATGTCTTTCCAAGACTTCATCCGAGAGGTGGCTCGGGGCCTGTCCATCACTGTGGCCCCTGAGACAGAGCCAAGGGCCAAGGAGTTGGATATTTTACAATATCCCAAAACTAAGGAGGCAGCTACCCTACCCATTCATGAGATTCTATATGATCTCATGTTGAGGATGTGGGAAACACCTCTTACCACCTCTCCTCATTCTCATAGGTTAGATACTATGTATCATGTCCCTCCTTGTCCTGGCTTCCATAAAACTCAGCTTCCTCACCACTCTATTGTGGTGGAATCTGCTATGAGAATGATTAGACGTGCAAAAAGACATGCCTCTAATCCTCCAGGATGTGAATGCAGAACTCTGGATGCTTTTGGACGTAGAGTCTTTCAAGCTTCCATGCTTGCTGCAAGAATCAGTTCCTATAGTCTCTTCATGGGAATGTTCCTAAAGGAAGTTACTGATCATCTACAGACTTTAAGTCCTTTCATCTCTGAGGATAAAAGGCAGGAGTTTCTCACTTGGCTCAAACATGCCCAAGATGTCTCTAAATTCTCCAACCGTGCAGCCTTCGACTGCTTTGAATGTATAAGCAGGACCTCGGCTATTGCCATAGGTGCACGTAGAATTGCTTGGCTCCAAGCATCTGATTTAGAGCTCTGGATACAAGATAAATTGGGAAATATCCCTTGTACTGGTGAGAACCTGTTTGGTAAAGATTGGCAAGAAAAAGCCAATGAAATGGATGCTGAAAATTCCACTTTGGACAGACTATCCAAGTCTACTGCTGATCCTGTTAGGAAAAAGTTGTTCAAGAAAACACTTTTTTCTAAAAAGAAAAGATTTTATCCTGCTTATGGTCAGCAGGCATCTTCTGCAGGTCAGTTTTCAACCAAACGTCAGCAACCACTCAAACAGAAGAAAGTAAAGGCTGCTAGGCCTCAACCAGCCCAGCAGCCTTAGCCTCCTCAGGGCCTTTGACTTTCAGCTAGAGAACTTAGCCTTTCTGGCTCTGGAAGGACCAGAACCGTCCACCATTTCAGGAAGGTTATGCCATTTTGCTCCCAGATGGGGGCAAATAACAGCAGAGCGTTGGACACTCTCCATCATAAGAGAGGGGTACAAACTTCATTTTTCAAGCATGCCCCCTCCCACAATAGTGAAGCAGTTCAATTCTCCGACCTCTCTCATCGACCTGTTAGGTCAGGAGGTTACCATCCTTCTTGCCCAAGGGGCAAAAGAAGAAGTGCCTCTTCATCAACAGGGCACAGGGTTCTATTCCCCTTATTTTCTTATCCCAAAGAAAACAGGGGGATACAGACCTATCTTAGATCTCAGAGACTTGAACAAATACCTTGTCAAGGAGAAATTCAAAATGATTTCTCTCAGAGCTCTGCTTCCATACCTTCAGAGTCAGGATTGGCTTTGTTCTCTAGATCTCAAGGATGCGTACACCCATGTTCTCATCCATCCAACCCACAGAAGGTTCCTTCGGTTCCTGTTTCAAGGAAAGCACTACCAATACAGGGTGCTTCCTTTTGGTCTGGCCTCTGCACCAAGGGTGTTCACGAAATGCATGGCTGTGGTAGCAGCATTTCTACGCACGCTGCGAATATTCGTCTTCCCTTACTTGGACGACTGGCTCATTCAAGCTCCAACACAGTCAGAGGCCAGGACTTCTCTATCCTGCACAATGCGTATCCTTCAGTATTTAGGGCTGGTCATAAACATCCCAAAATCCAGTCTAACTCCTACTCAGTCTCTAGAGTTCATAGGAGCCCTGCTGGATACCACAAAGGCAAGGGCCTACCTTCCCCAAGCCCGTTGCCTTCGCTTGGTGCAATTAGCTTCTCAAGCAGTCCTAAAGCCTTTTTTAACTGCTCGAGAAATGTTACAGTTACTAGGCCACATGGCATCCACTGTGCATGTGGTTCCATATGCTCGCCTTCACATAAGGGCAGCTCAGTGGACTATCCACCCAATGGACCCAGGCATCAGGTTGCCTGTCAGACAGAATAGCAAACACAAGTCGCCTCATTTTGTCTCTCCAGTGGTGGAAGTCCACTCAAAACCTGTTGTTGGGGTCCCCTTTTCAGCAACCCCCGCCCCAAGCAACTCTTACAACAGATGCTTCTCCAATGGGTTGGGGAGCTCATCTGCAAGACCTCTCCACTCAAGGCACCTGGACTCCACAAGAGAGTTGTCTACGTATCAATCTCTTGGAGCTCAGAGCAATCTTCCTTGCTCTGCAAGTGTTCCACACCCTACTCAGCTATAAAACAGTCCTTGTGCATACGGACAATCAAGTAGCCATGTTCTATGTGAACAAGCAGGGGGGAACAGGCTCTCTGTCACTTTGCAACAAAGCTCTGCAACTGTGGGCCCTCACCAGAGAGCATCGCATTCATCTTCTGGCAGTGTATCTTCCAGGCGTTCAAAACTCTTGGGCAGACAGACTCAGTCGAGTTCTTCTTCCACACGAGTGGTCTCTGCATGCAGACCAGGTGGCCAAGATTTTTCAACTTTGGGGAACCTCGGACATAGACCTCTTTGCAAGTCCGTGGAATGCCAAACTTCCCCGGTTCTGTTCCAGAACTCCGGCTCAGGGAGCTCAGGCAAAGGATGCTTTCCTCCTTTACTGGGGTCAAGACTTCCTGTATGCCTTTCCACCCATTCCCCTAATTCCCAAAACCCTTTTCAAGCTTCAGAGAGACAGAGGCCACATGATTCTCATAGCACCACATTGGCCACGGCAAGTGTGGTATCCTCTGCTTCTACATCTCTCTCAAGCTCCCTCCCTGGAGTTAGGGTCTGCTCCAGATCTCCTATCTCAGGAGAACGGGATGTTATGGCATCCCAATCCCCAGTCCCTGCATCTCAGGGCTTGGTTGCTGAAGGCCTAGATCTCCAAGATCTTCATCTTTCTCAGCAAGTGAAAGATGTTCTTTATGCATCTAGAAAACCTTCCACTAGACGTTCTTATGCTTTCAAGTGGAAAAGGTTCACTATTTGGTTTTCAGAAAAGGGTCTTAACCCCCTTGCTATACCTCTAGAATCTTTACTGGAGTAGCTCCTCCATATGTCTAATGCAGGCCTTAAGACAAATTCAGTAAGAGTCCATTTGAGTGCTATTGCAGCTTCTCTTAAACTTCTAAATGGACAACCTATTTCCTCTCATCCTCTTATAGCAAGATTCATGAGAGGCCTCCCATTAGACCACCTCTGGTGGCATGGGACTTGAATCTGGTTCTTGGGTAGCTCATGAAGCCACCTTTCGAACCCTTAGCTACCACCTCCTTGAAATTTCTTTCTTGGAAGGTTATCTTTCTCATTGCAATCACATCAGCACGCCGCATTAGTGAATTGCAAGCACTAATAGCTAATCCACCTTATACAAGGTTTCATCATGACAAGGTAGTCCTTAGGACTCATCCACACTTTATGTCTAAGGTGGTCTCACCTTTTCATCTCAACCAGGAGATCTACCTACCTGTCTTTTTTCCAGGACCTCATGCATCAAATGCTGTGATGCAGCGGACCCTCCTTTGGAGAGAAAAACAGTTCTGGATTCTGAAAGAAAAAGAAGTTGCCTGCAATATCCAGAGGATCCACCTAGAGGGAGCAGGAGAGTCAGGACAGAGACCACAAAACCACGCCTCTGTGGGCAGGACTTATGTTCCAAAAGCTCACATTTAAAGGGAGGCAAGCAAGAGTCAGGAGGAAGCTCATATGCTGGGAGCTTACCTGCAAAAAGCTCAGCTGCTAGAATCTCATCTGCCTGGAGATCCACTACTGGGGAAGCAGTGGAAGGATTACCTTCCTCAGCTGGGAGAGAACAAGCGGGAGCCTGTTCCAGAGAGAGATTGAGGACATGCTATGAAGGTACCAGAGCAAGATTGGGATCTAGTCCAAAAGCAAACCTGAGTAAAAAGACAGGCTGGGAGAGGAGAACCAGTCCTGTAAGCCAAAGGCTAGGCCGAGAAAGCCAAACCAGACCGGGCCCTGAAACCCACAGGAGGGCAGGCCTCAAAGGCCTGAGGAGGAAAGACTGGGAGAGCCGAAGGAGAATACCTGAGAGCACTGATACGGAAGGCAGCAGCCAAGGTAGGCCGCCTGTATCGCCCCAGAGAACCAAAAGAAAATCCAGAGGTAAAGCTTTTAATCTTTGCTACTGTTTTCCTAAAGCCAAGTTAAGAGAAGAACCTTGGGAGGGAGAGTCTCCTTACCTAAAGCACAAGTCAAAGCCAAAGTTAAAAGACACTTTGAGCAAGGACAGAACTTTTAGAGGAAAGCATTATAAAGAAAATGTTTTTAAACCTCTAGAGGAAGAGATGCCATCATGGTATTCCACCACACAGAACCGTAGGCCCAAACAAACTGCTAAGTCCTGGGAAGCAGTAAGCCAAACCCACATAAAGGACACCTATCTTGACTCTTCAGAACAGTCAGAGGAGGCCATGCAGGTGGAATCCGTAAATGAAGATCTTGATAGCCCTATGGAATGTGCATACTGTGCCGTGAGTGATATAGAGTCACTCCAGAGCTCTCTGGAGTGAATGAAGCAATATTGTTTTGGTAGCTTTTATGCTGTGAAGTTAACAGTTTCTGGTTGTTTTTCTTGTGCTTACAAAAGCTGCTGTAAGGACTTGTTTTGCTACGTCTGCCAATGTGTTTATCCTATGTTCTGAACCCTTAGTGCAAAAAGGGAAAATAAAGCCTTTTTCTTTTTCCCTCCACTTTTGTGCAAGACTGTATTCTCTTTGGGAGTTGGCAACGAGGCCGGCACAAGGCACTGGCCCTTGACCCTCGCACCTGGCCAATCCCAATCACAAACATCTTAGTGGCCCCGGGCCCAGCCCTTCGGTGGAAAAACTACGCCGCCACCAGGGGGGGGGGCTGGCGCCACGGCAGGGCGACAATGCAGAGAGGAATCTTCATACCCTGGACTGTAAAAGAGCTCTGGCTTTTTACTTACAAAGGACACAGCAACCAGGGGCGGCCCAAGGGGGGTGCGGGGCCATGTGCGGAGACTCGGTGCGGGGCCTCATTTGCATAAGGTGCCTCATTTGCATAAATATTTGCATAATGTTACCATACACTACTAACTTTTAGTAAACATGCCTCTTAATGAGTATATGGATAAAGAAAGACTAAAAGGTTTCTACATTACTATAATCCAGTACCAACCGCCAGGCACATTAGGAACTACTACAAACACTGCCCATTTAGAACCCATAGCAAACCTGCCGTATCCTAATAGCACTACCAGGACTCACAAAGCAACATACCCTAACTATCAAAAGACAACACTGCAAATATTAAACCAATACATTTCAGAGAACAATAATACATGACCTACTGGGGAAAGAACAAGTGGCAATGTCAAATAGGAATTACATAAACAGAATACCTCAGCTCAGTTACACATGCAGAACATAGACCATCACCAAACAAGGAATCACAATTTAGAAACAGGACGACAATAATTAAACTGGGAACCCCAAAAGCCAAACTTGGAATATACAACAACACTGTAGAAATAAAACTATAAATTAATTTCCTCTTGTACTAAACAAAGCGCAAAAATTAATGATGCACATTTCCCAGAGCTGACATATTCCAGTTAATAAATTCAAAATAAAGAGATATTTTTCTACCTTTTGTGCATTTTTTTTCAGGTGCAATTGTTCCAGCCACTTTCTTCTGGTTTCTTCGTGTCTTCTGCTAACTCTCCATCTGCTGTCCATTTGTCCTTTCTTCTGTCTTCTTGGTTTTTTTTTCCATTCTCTCTCTACATCTGCTTTAACATACTAATCTTTCTCCTTTTGCTCTTTCCTCATTCCTATTTCATCCACTCAAATTTTATCCCTCCATCCTCAATCCCCACTTACTCTCCCAATATCCGGCCAATTGTAGATTTGTCTTCCCTCCCACGCAAAATATTTTTCCCTCTCCATTTCACTCTCCCAGCTCCATCCCATTCTAATCCTCCCCCAACATCAGCTCCTTTCTAGTTCCAGCCCCACCCAGCATCTGCTCCCTTCTTGTCCCTGCATCAGCCCATTTCCAGTCCTAGTCCCCCATCAGCCCATTTCCAATCCTAACGCCCCCACAGCCCATTACCAGTCCTAACGCCCCCACAGCCCATTACCAGTCCTAACGCCCCCCACAGCCCATTACCAGTCCTAAACCCCCCCCACAGCCCATTACCAGTCCTAAACCCCTATCAGCCTACTTGTAGTCTTAGCCCCCCCATAGCCGATTACCTGTTGTAACCCCACATCAGCCCATTACCTGTCCTAACCCCCCCATAGCCCTGTCCTAATCCCCCCATCAGCCCACTTGTAGTCGTACCTCCCCATAGCCCATTACCTGTTGTAACCCCCCATCAGCCCATTACCTGTCCTATCCCCCCCATAGCCCATTACCTGTCCTAATCCCCCATCAGCCCACTTGTAGTCGTAGCTCCCCATAGCCCATTACCTGTTGTAACCCCCCCATAGCCCAGTACCTGTTCTAACCCCCCCAGCCCATTACCAGTCCTAACGCCCCCACAGCCCATTACCAGTCCTAACGCCCCCCACAGCCCATTACCAGTCCTAACCCCCTCACAGCCTACTTGTAGTCCTAGCCCCCCCATAGCCCATTACCTGTTGTAACACCCCATCAGCCCATTACCTGTCCTAATCCCCCCATCAGCCCACTTGTAGTCGTACCTCCCCATAGCCCATTACCAGTCCTAATGCCCCTCACAGCCCATTACCAGTCCTAACGCCCCCCACAGCCCAGTTCCAGTTTTAGCCCACCGCCCCATAGCCCGTTTCCAGTCCTAATCCCCCCATCAGCCCACTTGTAGTCGTAGCCCCCCATAGCCCATTACCTGTCATAACTTCCCCCATCAGCCCATTTCCAGTCTTAGCCCCTCCATAGTCTATTACCTGTCCCAACCCCCCATAGCCCATTCCCAGTCTTAACCCCCCCCCATCAGCCCACTTCCAGTCCGAATCCCCTATAGCCCATTACCAGTCCTACCCCCCCCCATCAGCCCATTTACAGTCCTTACCCCCCCATCAGCCCATTTACAGTCCTTACCCCCCCTTCCTCCCTCCCCATCAGCCCATTTACAGTCCTTACCCCCCCCCTCCCTATCAGCCAATTTACTGTCCTTACCCCCCCATCAGCCCATTTAGTCCTTACCCCCCTCCCTCCCTCCCCATCAGCCCATTTACAGTCCTTACCCCCCTCCCTCCCTCCCCATCAGCCCATTTACAGTCCTTACCCCCCCTCCCTCCCTCCCCATCAGCCCATTTACAGTCCTTACCCCCCCTCCCTCCCCATCAGCCCATTTACAGTCCTTACCCACCCTCCCTCCCCATCAGCCCATTTACAGTCCTTACCCCCCCTCCCTCCCTCCCTCCTTCCCCATCAGCCCATTTACAATCCTTACCCCCCTCCCTCCCCATCAGCCCATTTACAGTCCTTACCCCCCCCATCAGCCCATTTACAGTCCTTACCCCTCCCCCCCCTCCCCATCAGCCCAGCTAAGTTTTAAAAAAAGAAAACAGAAACCGGCTGCTGCTGCCGCTGCCGCCGTGGCAGCGGCAGAATGGAGAATCCCGCGGGGCCCCCCTGTCCAGCAGTCTTCTAAGCGGCCTCAGCGCGGGCTTTTCAGAGCCGCGCGAAGGGAGAGTTTCCCTTTCTCGCGGCTCTGTTAATCCCGCCGCGGGGCTGATGGGATTTCCCATCAGCCCCGCGGCGTGATTAACAGAGCTGCGAGAGGAGAAGCTCTCTCTCTTCGCGCAGCTCTGACAGCCGACGGAGGCCGCATAGAAGACTTCAGGACAGGGGGGCCCCGCGGGATTCTCCATTCTGCCGCTGCCACAGCGGCAGCAGCAGCAGCAGCCGGTTTCTGGTTTTTTTTTTTTTTTTAACTTAGCTGGGCTGATGGGGGGGGGGGTGGTAAGGACTGTAAATGGGCCCCTCTCCATTCTGCCGCTGCCACAGCGGCAGCAGCAGCCGGTTTCTGGTTTTTTTTTTTTAAACTTAGCTGGGAATCTGGGATGCAAGATGTTTTTTGCGCGGGGCCCTGTGCAAAAAACATTCTTGCTCAATGGACGGGCCGGCCCTGACAGCAACATAGAAAGTCCTCTCAACTCTTTGTTGCTTTTGACCCTTCTCATTTGGGACTGCCAGTCTCCAAGATAACACTATCTAACTGGATTGCTCAGTGTATTTCTTTCGCCTATCAGAGTAAGAACCTTTCTCTGGAGGGCCATGTCACAGCTCACAGTGTGAGAGCCATGGCAGCCTCAATGGCTCATCTGAACTCTGTGTCTTTTGACGACATCTGTCGAGCAGCCACTTGGGCCTCTGTTCATACCTTCACAGCCCATTACTGCTTGGACAAGGACTCCCGCCAGGATGCCTTGTTTGGTCAGGCTGTTCTCAAACACCTGTTCCATACTTAATCAACTCCTACCCACCATCCCTGACAGGATGCCAGAGATCCATGGGGGGAAGTGGAGCCCTTCTCAGGGACACCTCAAGCTAGGGAGTCCACATATGTGATGACTAGATTCCTGCTTGTACCTGGAGATCACATGTTACAGGTGAGTAACTATGCTTTATCCTACAATCAAAGTGGTCACATTACAAATGGAAGGTTAGAAATAACATGAGGTACATAAAACATTATACATAAAACTAAACAAAACTAAGACGAGTTGATGTAAGTAATAGTAGACCAAATGATAGAAATGGCTGAAAGAATGATCAAAGGGCTGCTAGCTAAGAGAAAGGAAGAAAAACAGCGAAAGAGGTTGCAAGATCCAAGGCAACATGGTTTTACTGAAGGACGGTCTTGCCAAACAAATCTGATTGAGTTCTTTGACTGGATGACCAAGGAACTAGATCAGGGGCATGTAATGGATGTCATCTACCTGGATTTCAGCAAAGCCTTTGATACTGTTCCTCATAGGAGGCTTGTCAATAAACTCAGTAGCTTGGGGATGGGGCCCAAGATGGTAAACTGGATTAGAAATTGGTTGACTGACAGACGACAGAAGGTGATGGTACATGGAGCTCACTTGGATGAAAGGAAGGTGATTAGCGGGGTGCCCCAGGGTTCGGTTCTGGGCCCGGCCCTGTTCAATGTATTTGTGAGTGATATTGCTGAAGGACTGAATGGACGGGTCTGTCTTTTTGCAGATGACACAAAAATTTGCAACAGCGTGGACTCTCCCGAGGGAGTGGATTACATGAGGAAAGACCTACAAAAGCTGGAAGAATGGTCTAATGCTTGGCAATTACGATTTAATGCGAAAAAGTGCAGTGTCATGCACTTGGGTAGCAGAAATCCAAGGGAAATGTACGCAATAGGGGGCAAGAGGTTGGTGTGCATGGTTCAGGAGAAAGACCTTGGTGTGATTATCTCTGATGATCTCAAGGTGGCAAAACAGTGCAACAAGGCGGTGGCAAAAGCCAGGAGGATGTTGGGCTGCATACAAAGAGGGATTACCAGCAGAAAGGAAGAGGTACTTATGCCACTGTACAGGTCGCTGGTGAGGCCTCACTTGGAATACTGTGTTCAGTTTTATATCTTGCAAAAGATGTAAAAATACTGGAAACTGTTCAGAGGAAGGCGACCAAAATGATTTGGAGCCTGCATAAGAAACCTTATGAGAAGAGACTTGACAACCTAAATATGTACACTTTGGAGGAGAGGAGGGACAGGGGAGATATGATTCAGACCTTTAAATACTTAAAGAGGAACGATGAACAAACAAACCTCTTCCAAAGACGGGGAAGCTGCAAAACTAGAGGGCATAACATGAAGCTGCAAGTTGGTAAATTGAAAGGCAATGTCAGGAAATATTTTTTCACTGAAAGGGTGGTGGATGCTTGGAATGCTCTCCCGATGGAAGTGGTGGGGGCAAACACGGTGACGGAACTCAAAACAGCATGGGACAAGCACAGCGGATCCCTTTACAGCAACAGGATAAAAACAAAATAAACTGAACCATCTAACTTCTCAACAAATAGGGGTGTTCTACATGGAGTGGTGGGTCAACCCCTAAACAAAGACATGGGGAGGGGTGGCCTGCACAGAGCGACAGGTGCACCTACTCTTGCCGTATTGCTGGGCAGACTGGATGGACCATGCTGGTCTTTAACTGCCGTCATTTACTATGTTACTATATGTTACTATGAGGATAAAGTTTGTATTTTTGTGTATATTTTGGAGTGTGCCTTAAGCTAGGCATGTTTAAGTAAGACTAAATACATAGGAGCCAATATTTAACAGCCGTGGCTAGTTTAAATAAAACAGCTGGCCATCACAATTTTAAATTAGACACAGATATTGAATGCCGGGGTGTGGCAAGGATGCCTATCCAGAGTCCGGGGGAGGACAAAGACAGGGAATTCACCCTAGTAAAGGGCCTCCTTTTACCAAGACAGGGTAGGAAAGCCATAAACACCTCCAGGGATCAGAAAACTTCCACGTGGAAAACATTTCAGGCTCCCCCTAGTGGAATGAAGGGGAGAGGATACAAGGCTCAGAACCCTTTAGGCAGTGAATGCTTTAAGCACTCAGGTGCCCGGAGTCAGGCTGATTGCCGTCACCTGAGTAGGGTGGGGTTGGAGCTAGAGCCCTGGAAGTATAAACCCAGAGCAGAGTATGGT
Source organism: Ichthyophis bannanicus (assembly GCA_033557465.1). NCBI lineage: Eukaryota > Metazoa > Chordata > Amphibia > Gymnophiona > Ichthyophiidae > Ichthyophis > Ichthyophis bannanicus. Next base: position 1,577,058,756 of record CM066031.1, on the reverse strand, counting down.
TTAGTAGATTGGAGAGAGAGGAGAGGAGAGGCGAACCAGGAAGCCAGGCTGAGCAGAGCAGAGGAACGGAGCTTCCAGCTGGAGAGAGTGCTATTTGGCATGTAGCACGGCTGCAGGAGAGTTTGGAGCCAGGAACAAGAGAGACTCCAAGATCCCCCGAGAGGCTGTTAGCTGAGCACTGTGAGCAAGGTGGGGAGTCAGAGCCTATGCAGCTGGGAGAGCCCGAGGGGAAGCTGATTGAGGAGGACACTCCCATGGACTGTTCCTTGTGCCAAGCTATTAAACCTGGGAACGTGGAGAAAGCAAGCCAGTCCTGAAAGAAAGGCTTCCAGGAAAAAGGTACCCTTATTCCAAGCAGGGTGGCTGAGATCCCCATGTGTTTATAGAGGGGAAGTTTACCACAGACTTTAAATGTGATTATTTGTATTTTGTGCTTTAACCCCAGCAAAGCTGAGAAGGGACTATAATTGCTTGCTGGTAAAGACTGTGTATCCTGCAATAGAGAAAACCTTTAATACTGCATTTTGTGGTTGGATATGTTTTGGACAATGCTCTGCTTTCAAGAGTCCTGAACCAACAATCCTATGCATGGTATGATCGAACCATTGTGTATATAAAAATAATAAATTTCTGTCATTTGCCTTACCTACTTGAGCCTGACTACAGCTTTCTGCATGATGCACCCATAAAGCTGAATAAGGACTACATTTCCCAGAGGGCACTGCAGGGAAATAGTTCAACAAAAGCTGAAAAAGCATACAGTAGAAAGTTTCTCCAAAAATCCACGCCCCTCTAAGCTAGAGGCAAGTGGTGGTGGCGTGACAGGGGTCATATCCGGCCACTGTTATTGAATCTACCCAGATAACTTTTTATTTCACTGGGCAACGGTGATATTCAGTCGCTGCCCAGTTAGCTAAACCAGCTAAAGTTAGGCAAGCCCTTTACGTGCCTAACCTTAGCTAGTTTGCTTTAACCAACCAGCAGCTGAATATCATTGGTGACCAGTTAATACAAGTGCTGACCCCAGAATGCTCTGATGCTGTGCAGTTATCATTGTGGCTATGTGCTGCTGAACCCTGTTAATCGTTTGAATATGCTCTCCATAAATATTAGCTGGGAAGAGAATAAGGTTGCCAACCGGCCGGTTTTCCAGTGGCCAGGCCGGCTGCCAGCAAAGAAGAGAAACCGTCCCTTGAAAAGCCGTTTTTTTGCTCTGGCCGCGAGATCTGAAGCGGCCAGAGCAGAAAACTGGCTTGTTCATCGCGGTCCCGGCCCCCCGTGCAGCTGCTGCTCCTGCTTCTTATAGAGTAGTGGCTGCAATAAAGTTAATTTAAAAGGAAAGAGAACCTGTGAGGAGCCCTCCGGTCCTAGGAAACTCCTTCTGCAGCGCCCGCCCCCTCTGACATCACTTCCTTTTCAGCCCAGGCGCTGCAGAAGGAGTTTCCTAGGATTGGAGGGCTCCTCACAGGTTCTCTTTCCTTTTAAATTAACTGTATTGCAGCTGCTGCTCTGTAAGAAGCAGGAGCAGTGGCTGCAAGGGGATGAAGCTGCACTGAAGGGAGGGTTAAGCTGCACTGGTGGGGAGGGAGGAAGGTGAAGCTGTACTGGGGGGGTGAAGCTCTATTGGGGGGGCATGAAGCTGCACTGTGGGGGGTGAAGCTGCACTTGGGGGAGTGGAGCAAAGGTGGGGTGGGGTGGGGTGGGAAAGGGCAGGGTTGGGGTGGGCACGGGCAGAGCATAACTAGCCACAGGTGGTGGGTTTTTCTGTTTCAAAAAGTTGGCAACCCTAGAAGAGAATACAGCTGGCAAGGGCTGGGAGAGGAGCCAGAAGAGGAGATGTTGGGGTTGGGGGTGGGGGGGTTTGAGAAAAACTGTCAAGAAAAGCGAGAACATATGAAGGCCCATCAAATCCAGTATCCTGTTTCCAATCGAGGTCACAAGTACCTAGCAGGATCCCAAAGAAGTAGCAAAATTCCTTGCTTCTTATGTCCAGAATAATTTGCAGTTTTCTCCAACTTTACATGCTAAGCTATGAGCTATTTCTCCAGGAACTGGTCCAAATCTTTTTTAAACCCAGCTACATGTTGCAACAACAAATTACAGAACTTGACTGTGTGACTGAAAAAATATTTTCTTCGATTTATTTTAAAAGTGCTACGAGGGTTGCTCAGAAAGTAATGCCCCACATGTTTTTTCTCAGTCCAGAATGAAGATAGAGATGTGAAATTGAAAGGGTAGTAACTTGAAACTTCAACGGACACATGTGTGTAATTTTACAGTCGTCCGACAAATAGTGAGGCGGTAGTGATCCTTCAAATGGCGTCCGAGTGACACACAGTACAAACAACGAGCTGTAATTGAACTCTTGGTGGAGGAGAAAGAAAGTGTGAGAAACATTCACAAACGGTTGTGTGCTGTGTATGGAAGTTCTGTGTATCGTCCGTTGGACGATGGGTGAAAAGAGTAAAGGCTTCAGGAAGTGGTAAAACGGAACTGGAAGATCGGCCATGGTCTGGGCGTCCTGCCTCAGCCACCAGTCCAGACAAGTTGCAACGCGCTGATGACATTATTCGTGCGGATTGGCGTATCACAAGTCGGGAATTGTCCAAACAGCTTTCCGTCAGTAGAGGTAGTGCAATGGCAATTATATTGACTCTTTGGGATATTCAAAGGTGTGTGCAAGGCACACCACAACAGCTTACAGTATTTTAATGCCCACTGGCAGCTATCGCAGGGCGCAGCAACTTGTCTGGACTGGTGGCTGAGGCAGGATGCCCAGACCGCAGCCGATCTTCCAGGTAGGATGTCCCTTCCTCTCTGGGCATACTTAAATGCCTGGGTCAGAGCGGGATCGGCCTGTTGCTCCTTGGGAAACGTGGGGAATTTGTCAACTAGTTCCGCCGGTACCCATGGCAAGCCTTGTCCGGCCCGTGCTTCCGCCCTATGCCGGGAGCGAGACCACCTCTCCCTACCCTTCTCTCCTTTTCCCTTTTTGCTCTTATCTGCTGGGGAAACTATCAAGTCCTCATGCCAGGGAAGATCTTGTACAGGTTCTTCTAGGGATTCCTCATCACTTTCTAGGGCCTTCAACTGGGCCCTCGTGGAGATCATGGCTTCTTTTGAAAGCAGGCCCTGTTCCAGGCCCCTATGAAATTTGTGGCCAGTCTCTCCCCAGTACTAGATTATGGGGCAGCCTGGGTACCACAGCTATGGGGATCTCTCTGCTTACGCCTAAGCCTTTCACTTGAAGCTTATAGACAGGATATAGGAGATGCCTCCATGGATACATCTAATTTTTACACTACTTACAGGCTGAATTGCTGCGTCCTTACTCCTGGCCTCAATTTGTCGCCAGAGCGCTTTAGACAGCATGCTCTGTTCGGCACCTGAGTCTAAGATCGCGGTGGTTACAATTCCCTGTACTTCCACTGAGAGTAAAGATCCTTCTCTGACTTTCCGGGGGTTCTCCGCTATTAGTGCTGTCTTCACATAACATTCACGTTGGAAATGGCCCTCTTTACCACACTTGAAACATTTCTTTTTGGTAACATGGCCTTTCAACATTGGCATATACATTTTCAGAGATTCATTATTCAACCCCATCTTCCTTTCTGATACACCGCATACTGCAACCCTGGAAGCACTGCCACCTTCATGTGCACTTAACTCTGCCTCCATGAAACGCTCAGAAAGCATTATGGCCTCTTGTGGGGTTTTGCAGTTTTGGAGTATAAGAAAGGTGTGAATTTCTCGGGGTACAGCAGCCATGTATTGCTCCAACACAAGGCTATCTAGAATTGACTCCACTGATTTTCCTTCAGGAGTCAGCCATTTGTTCACTAGGGTACGGACTCTTTGACATAGGGCCCTAGGAGTCTCACCTGGTTTTAATCTTACAGCCCTTAGTAGTGTGATGCAGCAGACCAGTGGGGAACAGAAGAAAATATTTTAAACACGAAAAAAGGCATGCACAAGCTGCAGTATTTTCAGGAACCTGATAGGGGGAGCAAGAGGGACCTCCGGAAGACTGAGGATCCACGCCCCACAGGGTGTGACCAAAAGCCAGCCAGCCTCCAATCCAGGAAGGCAGGAACTCCTCTTAAAGAAAGTCTGGAAGACTGGAAAAGGGGAGGTGGCGGTAAAAGCGAAAGTGGCAGTAGCAGCAGAGAAGGCAGAGAAGTTACAGAGCCTGCAGAAGCCGGAGGAGCGGCAGGAGCTGCAGAGGTGGCAGAAACCGCAGAAGCTACAGGCGCTGCTGGAGCGCCAGAAGGAGGAACAGGCCAGAAAGACCTGAAAGGACGGAGAGTACGGAAGGATCCAGGAGATCCGGGGACACGGAAGCAGTACTGGGACAGCTGTGTGAAGTCAACTGAAGGACGGTTGAAAAACCCACGCCAGATTGCAGGAGCAGGGCAGAATCTCAGCAGGAGTAGGCCGCAAGCCTTACCCCAAGGAGAGAAGCCAGCACTACAAGGTAACCCACACTTAGTTGGGAACAGCCTTCAGAGAGCTAGCCTGTGGAGAGGACGGGAAACAGAAGGTCCCTATTCATGTAACACTTCTCATGATACAAGGTATGAAAAGCTTTTATCAGATGAGAGACTTTTGAATAAGCAATGTTTGCAGGAAGCTAATATAAAACCTATGAAGAGGGAAGAATATTCGCCTTGTAGAACAGTTCATGACCGACACCCCACTCTGAAACCAAGGCATTGGGAGGTCATACAGCGTTTGGCTGAAAAGCCCACTTATAGGTTGCCCAGAACCACGGACTCTGTTTCAGAGGCGTATGATCAGGAACCAATGCAAGTGGAAGTGGTAGAATCCCTTTCAGATGAGGAAATGGATTGTAGTTATTGTACCACTGGAAGCTTGGAATCTTTGCATAGCATGTGAGCAGTAAACTGATGAAATAGGAAATGTTTGTTTTGTATCACCTCTATGAAGAGAACAGTTGTTGCTTTGAACCTGAGTTTTACTTTTTCTAACCTGATGTAAGGACATTTCTTTTGTTGTTTTGGGACTGATCCTTTGAACCTTTGCAAGACAAGGGAAATAAAGCCTTATTTTCCCTCCACTTGGAAACCTGTGTTCTTTGGGTATTGGGTAATAAGGACGCTACCAAGGCTATACATCCCTGGGCCCTGAGAAATACGTACCCATCCCAACCTTATCTTTATTTGTGTCCGACCTACCTTGGCGCCCATTAGCCACCAGGGTGGCGTCGCGACAGTAGGCAATGATAGACTAAAGGTGTTAGCCCCAGCCTCTCTCTAACCGCCTTTTTAAGCTCGTCATAGTTACTGGCGAGCGCAGGTGGCATGGCACGGTATGCGGCTAAAGCCTCCCCAGTAAGGGATGCCACAAGGCGGACGGCCCAATGCTCTTTAGGCCAGCCACTGAGGTGAGCCACCCATTCAAAACCTTCAAGGAAATCGTCAATGTCGTCCCTATCTGTGAGCTGTCCAAAATTGAAAGTCCCACCAGCTTGCAAACCAAGCACAACCGAAGAAGCTGGTGTACTGGAACCAGGAGGTGTTGCTGCTGGTCCGGTCTGCTTTTTCTGCTCCGCCAGCCATGCTTCCAACATCTCAAGAAGTGGTTTCTGTTGAGCTTGCATCTGCGCAGCACTTCTCTCCTGCGCCTGTAATGACAAGTCTGTCTGTCGCTCGAATTGATGTGCCATCCATTTTAACACGTCCTGAGCCTCAAGAGTAATCTTGGAATCCTGTAAGAAGAAAACACACAGACCAAAGTGCGATACCAAAAAAAGTTTCTTCACTTTTTTTTTTTCAATAGCTAGGCTTGCACCCTTGCCCTGGTATCCTAACCAGCCCTGGCTAGGTACCCGTTACCTGGCTTAGGTGAAGCTTCGCGCTTAACACCAGTGACGGTCTTGTAGTCTTCTCTTCACTGCTGTTTCACTTCCTGGATGCTCCTCAGCTTGGCTCCACAGCGAAGTTACTTTTTCAGCAGGTATCCTGATGTTCCTTTTGCGCATGCGTGAAATCCTTAATACTACGCCACTTGCGATGCTTCCGCTTGGGCACAAGAGCTTACAAGCAGGAAACAGCCTTATGTTGTCCACTTTTGAATAAAGCTTCCCTTGTTGTCACCAGAGGTATGCTGGGACTTGTAGTTAGTTTATTCTTTAAGGACAAATTGTAGTTGTGAGTTGGTGGTTCAAGGCAGCAAGAAAATTTATTTTGTGGGGATTTCCAGGGCATTTAAGCTCAATACACAAACAAGGCAAAAAGGATGCTTCTCCAACATAAAGGATAAATCAGGTAACAGAGAATGACGTAACAAAAACCTCTTTTCACTGTTCAGCTGTTCTTATTCCCACAAGCTTACACCGAGGACTGCCTCATGGGGTCATTCAACAGAAATACAGATAAACTTGCAACAGCTGTGATTTTCTTTTCTCAAAGCAAACTTCTTCTAAGCCCTGCTTCTTAGCTTCAGAAGGCAATTAAGCTTAGTAAAACACAGTATTAGCTTTCTTTAATTCTAAGCAGGTATTGCACTTATTCTCTATATTGTTTCACAGTCTCTCAGCTCTGTTCAATAATGCAGACTCTTCTTTTAAACACAATGAGCAATCCATTGGTACAGGTTCACACTCAGAGCTTGGCAAACAAGAATCTACTTGCATTCCTTCTATGGCAACAGGATATATGGTATCTCTATCAAAGTTACAAACTTTCCCAGACTTTCTCTCCTTTAGAAATTCCTGGAACTGATTCCACAGCAATTCAGCTTGTAAACCTACTGAAATCAAATGTATACCCTGATCTGTGTGCTATATTAATTCAACTGTATATTGTATCCTACTGTTTATCCCGCGTTACGTAAATCATTGTCTAATCAAAATGTAAAACTAAAAATTTCAATGTATTATACAATGCATTATGATTTCTGTAAAGTAAACCGCTGTTGATCGTAGGAAACAGCGGTATACAAGTATTTACTAAATAAATAAATAAATAAATAAAGGCAGTTGTATTAGGGGAGTGAACTTTTCCTTCAGCAAACAACTCTCTCAGTGCTTCTAGCTTTGAAGTCTCAGCTGTTCTGCTTTTATCAGGGGTATGACTTTTCCCATACGTAAAACTTTCCACCCACCTCTTAGCAGTAGACGGTGAGGGTTCTGCTTCCTGGACCTTAGCAATAGCAAACTGTTTCTCTGTTGATTTCTCAGCTCTGAAACTGCTGGCTTTACCTTGGGAATGGTTCCTCAGACAAGCGCTGATTTCTTTCTTCCTGGGATCCTCCAGGCTCTGAAATTCAGCCTCCCTATGTACTTCTCCAGTCCCTCTTAGGTAGCTGCTTTCCTGGGAGTTTTCTTCTATCTTTCTCCTCCAGCTATGCTCAGCCTTGCTCTCTCTGTTGTCCTTTGCCTTCCACCTTCCCTCCTTGTTCTGCTCTGCTTGTGGTTTTAAGAACCATTGGCTGCTAGGCACTCCCTGTTCTCTGCACCTGTGTGACCAATCATCAGGCAAGCTTGTCTCCACCCCTGAGCTAGGACGTGGCCTGACCTTAGCAGGGAGCTGGGTTTTTTTCTGATCTGGCTTGCAAGTCTTATGCACATGTGAACTGTCATTCATTTCAAAGGGGAAACTAGGATTTTCTTCCACTTCCATGTCTTCCTGGGAGCTATCATCACTACAGGGGTGAAGTACTTTTGTCCATTAAAGAAGAGCGGGACCTAGGCGTGGTTGTGTCTGATGATCTTAAAGTAGCTAAACAGGTTGAAAAGGCGACAGCAAAAGCTAGAAGGATGCTTGGGTGCATACGGAGAGGAATGGCTAGCAGAAAAAAGGAGGTAATAGTGCCTCTGTATAAGTCTTTGGTGCGACCTCATTTGGAGTATAGTGTGCAGTTCTGGAGACCGCAGCTTCAAAAGGATATAAACAGGATGGAGTCAGTACAGAGGGTGGCTACTAAAATGGTTAGTGGTCTTCATAATAAAGCATATGAGGACAGACTGAAGGATTTTAATATGTACACCTTAGAGGAAAGGCGGGATAGAGGTGATAAGATTGAAATGTTTAAATACCTCCATGGCATAAATGCACAGGGGGGAGAGCCTCTTTCGATTGAAAGCAAGTTCTGCTACAAGGGGACATGGGATGAGGGTGAAAGGGGATAGATTCAGGAGTGATATGTGGAAATATTTCTTTACGGAAAGAGTGGTGGTTGTTTTGTGGTGGTAGGAAGGTGTATATATAGGGTGGCTGCTTTTGATATGGTGTCATTCCATTTTGATATTGCTTCAACGAGGTTGGAGAAGACTGGGGATAAGTGTTGAGTTGTTTGTTTTAGGAAATTTTCTCTATCAAATTTCTTGAACTTATAGGGTTGTGTAGTATGTAATTGATGTGAAGTTACTATATCGTGGACAGGTATTTGGAATTTTATGAGGTGATGGTCAGACCAAGGTACTGGTAGCACTTTAAGTGTTGTTGGATTGTAGTTACTATAGATTATGTTAGGTAAGAACACCAAGTCAAGTGTATTCCCTTTGATGTGGGTTTCAGTATCAATTTGGTGGAAATTCATGTCGTGAATGGTAGATAGGAAGGCCGAAGCTTGATTGTGTGGTAGTGATGTGAGGTTGAGGTCTCCTAATAGTATTAGAGGCTGTATGTGAGTGGATGAGCATAGTATCTCTGTTAGAATTTCAAGATTGTCCAGAGTTAAGTCAGGTGGTCTGTAAGTCAAACAAAAGTGGAGACCTTTTGTTCTTATGGTAAGAATTTCTAAGTTCTCGGTGTTGTTTGAGGCTAATAGGGTAGCTTTCAAATCTTCTTTTATGATAATGAGGTCACCCCCTCCTCTTTTTGTTATGCGGTGTGTGTGTGGAATACTGGTAGCCTGGAGCTTTAAGTTGGTTGATCAGCACTTGATCTGAATCTGATAGCCATGTTTCAGTGATGCAAATAAGGTCCGGGGTATTTTCAGTTAGAACATCTTGGATGAGAGGTATTTTATTTCGAATTGACTTAGTATTAATAAGGAAACATTTTAGATTTCTGTTTTAAGTATGTTTAACTCTGGCGGCTGTTGAGGGTTTATGTGTAGCTTGATATTGATAAGTCTGTTGTAATTTGGTTTCATGGGATAATTGTGTTTGAGATAGTAGTGTGTGGGAGGGTGCCTGAAAACAGAGTGGATAGTAGGGATGATCTTATTGTGTGTGGTGGTGAGGGCATGGTTAAATATTGTAGAGCAAATTAGTATGCATATGAAAAAGTTTAACAAGATTGCTTTTTTTTATTCATGTTAATGGAATCAGGTGAAGTGAACAGTGTAGTAAAGCTATGTTCTTCAGTTGGGGGAGGGGTGAATTGAGGAGTGATAGTGGTACAAGGTAAAGGTAGTTATTACCACAAAGCGACGTCTTACATTATCTCTTATAGTATCAGGTTGCATTAAAGCTCATAGTAAACTTCTTGCTAGATAGTGTTTTATACAGCGTGATTGTTATTACTTAAACAGATTAGGGGTTATAATTAGAGACAAACGATATTTACTAGGAATTGTAGCGAATGACTACTTGCCTGATTAAGTTGGCAGAGGGAGGAAGGACATGCTTAAAGTTCACCAGTTGTCTTGAGATGGACGGACTCTCTTCAGGGCTTTTTGTGTGATGATTGTTTCATTTGCCTAATTTCCACGCCAAAGGGCCCTCTGGCGAGGCCCTCAGGCGCAGTTTCGCCCGATGGCGCCTCTTTATAACTGCTTGTGGGCTGCTTTTAATTGGGTCAGGGGCCGGCCGGCATGAGCGCGTTCAGCCTTACTCAGCCCCGATTAGCGAGCAGGAGGAAGGAGACGGGTCCAGTCTGTTTCTCTGTGCTCGATCTTCAGAGCAGGATGGAGAGTGGAGTGTCCGGCGAAGAGGCTGCTGTTCCCGATGGTGCCTCTTTATAACTGGAGTGGAGGAGTAGCCTAATGGTTAAGAGTACTGGCTTGGGAACACAGAGACCAGGGTTTGATTCCCACTAGCACTCCTTGTGGCCTTGGGCAAGTCACTTAACCCTCCATTGCCTCAGAAAAATCCAAGTTATCAATATGCCTGTTTAATGTATATTACTAACTTCAAGTTACTATGTAAACTGCTTTGATTGAAACCTGTTAAATAAATAAATAAAACTGCTTGCTTGCTGCTTCTGATTGGGTCGGGGGCCAGCCGGCATGAGCACATGCAGCCTTGCTCAGCCCCGATTAGCGAGCAGGAGGAAGGAGAAGGGTCTGGTCTGTTTCTCTGTGCTCGATCTTCAGAGCAGGATGGAGAGTGGAGTGTCGGCAAAGAGGCTGCTGTTCCCGATGGCGCCTCTTTATAACTCCTTTCTGTTATCAATGTAATCTTGCTATTATTTACTTGAGATGCTGCTCTTTCTGTTGTATATTATTAGTAAGCCCCCCTCTGATTGGAATGGAAGCAGACTTACTCTGCTTACATTCCAATTGGGGGGTCGGGGGCACCGGTCCCTCAAAAGTAGGCATCGGGGGGGGGGGGCTTTCCTCAATGCCTGGATCATTTATTTATTTGAAATCATTTCTATACTGCCTTTCTAAAATTCAAAGCGGTGTACATATAACAAAGTGTAACAGTGCTATCTATAATGACCCTGTTTTTCTGGGAGAGCATGCCAAACTTGTGCCAGTTTCTGTGCACATGTGTTTGGCTTGCTTTTCCAGTTTAACACTGACATTTGTGCCGATGGTTACGTGTGGGTAATTTGCATATGTACCCCTTTCTGCATGCCGGCGCTGAAGTTGCATACTATTGGCACGCTACATAGATGCATACATAGCTAATTGTTTTTTTGAGAGTTTGAGGAAGGAATTTGGGTTACAATGAGAGCAGATATAGGTAACTTCCCAGGTGAGACATTCATGTTATGACATGTAGGACGGGAAAGACCTTAAGAATGGGCAAGACTTTCCTGGAAGCTTTGTGTTAGGGACAGTTTGGAATAAAGGGTTTATTTCAAAGATCTCCCAGGTCCTCAAGGGTGCTTAAGAATTGTTCCTATGACATTTATAGCAGTGGAAGCAAGATTTGGGGGTTACATTTGAGCCTAGTGATGGCAGATTTTTATTAATATTCAAAAGAGATCAATTGCTGCCATTGTGGTAAAGAATGGTCTAAAACTGCTTTAAAATTGATGGCCCCTCACGCCAGTAGCTATATAAAATAGGAAAGTAGAGGGATGATAGGTGCTGAAGGGGATGTGGGAGGTTAGGAACACACTTTCATATGTGGTGAGAATGTCTGGTGGTCCAATCATATAGGACTAAATGCATTTCCATTATGGAAAATATTGTGAAATTTGCTCTAGATATAAATCCAAAAGGTATACTTGTTACATAAGTATTCTCCCTTGGTGCAGAAGAAATGTTGGACATTTTTGAAAGATGCTGTTGTAGCTTCCAGAAGTGAGATAGCAGTGAACTGGAAACAATCTATACTACAGGTATGAAGGGGTTTTGTGATATACTTTATGAATTCTACAGCCTTAACATTTAATCCAAATAGGGTGGAGGCTGCTGTCAAACACACTGTCAATTTGACTTGCAAATTGCATCTCTTTCACTTACTCCAAAGCAGGTTTGAGCCTTGAGGGTCATGTCACAGCTCACAATGTCCGAGCCATGGCTGCGTTGGTAGCCCACTTTGCAAATCTCTTCCATGGAGACTGATCTTAAGTTGCTACCTGGACATCAGTCCATACATGGGAATTCCTTGTGTGACAGCAGGAAGAGTACTTCAGAATTTGTTTGGGAACTAGAATCCAACTCTATCCCCCCTAGGCCTTGTTATTTTCTGTTCTGTGTTGCCTCACTTAAAAAAAAGAACAAAGAACAGAACAAATAATGAAGGAAACCATATTCCATCCTTTTCTCACAGATTACTTTGTTCATGTCATCTGCCTGTTGTGACACATTTCTTCCCTTTGTTGTTGCAAAGCAGCCAGTATCTACAGAATCCCATATGTGAGTGCTTATCCTACCTGTCCATGGAAAGAAAGAAAAAAAATACTTGCTTGTAGTAGGTTTTCTCCATGGACAGCAGATGAAGTCCCTCATACCCTTTCTAACTGAGGAAAATAGCACCAATAGGTGGAAAGATGCACACATGTGGGAGAATGCTTCTGGAAGCAGCTGAGAAGAATTCCCCTAGATATATCCTAGTCTCCAGTTGTGCTGTCTGTGTTGACTAGACTGAGCAGAGCAAGAATTATCTGTCTCTTACATGTCTCTGTACAGTGCTGCATACACTTTGTAGTGCCATACAAATGATAAGTAGTAGGAGTAGTAGTAGAGCCCTCATGCAGGAACTTGTCTGTCCACAAAGAATACCTACTACAGGTGAATTACGATTTAGTAATTGTAGCCCCTTATTTTTACACATTTAAATCAATGCTGCTAGTCCCATAATGCATCAGGACAGGGTTGTCAAAACCAGGATTAGCATAAAACGCCTCTACCAGAACTGCATTAATTGGCAGCTATGAATATGAGTCCCCATGGAGCAATGTTCCCTCTAATTTTCTGTAGGCTGTGTGCGCATAAAATTTCAGCTGTGCGGCTTTTGAAGGAAGGTTAAATTTTTTGTGCGCTACATAACGACACTTGGAGTTATATACTTTAAAATTTGACTACACATTAGAATACAGTATGTACACCACATTGATGTTAATCAAATTAAATGAAAATAGACAATTACTAAATGAAGCGGAAAATTTCTAGTAATTACAATCACAAGTGTGGTATTATTTCAGTTAATTTTTATTGAAAGCCATTGTTATTCCATGTAAATAATTTATGTATGGAAGAAGAGTTCGGTGTCCTCCATGGAGTGGTGGGTTCACCCCTAAACAAAGACATGGGGAGAGGTGGCCTGCACAGAGCAACAGGTGCACCTACTCTTGCTGGGCAGACTAGATGGACCATGCTGGTCTTTATCTGCCGTCACTTATTATGTTCTCAAAATTTCTCTCTTCGATCTTTCAAATGTACCCAGTCTGAATAAATTTTATCAAGGTCTACTGATCCGCCATCTTGAAGATGACTCTTAACACGCATCAGCATTTCCAAATGTTCTAAATGTAAGCGATTCCTTATTTTGGTTTTTAAACTGTTCATCAAGCTGAAACCACGCTCACAATCTGCACTAGAAGCCAAAAATGTTCCACCAATATCGATCAGTTTCGCTAAATTTGCAAACTGAGCATTCTGAAACGCCAAAGTCACCATATCCGGAAAACTGTTTATCAGTTTGCTTTTGATTTTTTCTGCGACTAAAAACTTGAAGTCATTGTACTGCTGAACAATAATATGTTCCTCCATAAGAAATTGTTTGTACTTTAAACAGAGTGATCGGACGTTTCAATTCCAAATTCATAATCACACTGTGTTATTGCTGTCAAATCAAAAGCAGACCATTCCTCAATTTCATTTTCAGGAAATCTTTCCCCTAAATGCAGACACAGCATATTAATGAAAGTAAGTGTGGAACCAGTATCCACTGAAGCGTCTCCAGGTATCTTGTCGAGAAGATTTTTAACATTATCAGTCCATTTTACTGTGTCACCCAAGTATTGCATTCGGATTTTGTTCAGCTTACCCTGTGCAAGATGATATGCTTCCAGTGGTGTTAGCCCACGTTTCTGAAATGCCATTGTTAATGAAGCTAGTTCAGATAAAACATCATTCAAAATTTGCAATGTTATATGGAATTGATGGCTGTTTAGCTTTTTATAACAGTACTTTGCAATGGGATCATTATCCTTATCTTCTTCAAAGTATTTTAATAATGGATCATAATTTCGAATAATTGCTTGAAGAGCAAAATGTCTAGATAACCACCGCACTTCGTTCAGAGGTCTAAAAGCAATTGACTCGCATTCAGAAGCATCTGCTAATTCTTTAAATTGTGACCTTTTAGTAGAAGATCGACAAAAGGTTGTGTAAACAGTTCTCATGAAAGTTTCAACTTCTTTCATCAACTTTACTTCCTTCCATGATTCAGAGATCCCCAAATCTTCACGATGGGCAACACAATGCTGCTGCACTAAATGCGAAATATTTTGTTTGAGCTGCGCAGCAACACCATTTATTCTGCCTGACATGACAGAGGCACCATCCGAAGTAAACATGACCATTTTGTTAAGGTCAAGCTTGTATTTCCCATAGAATTCCCGGAGTGCACTGACTATTGATGCAGCATCGCATGCTTCCAACTGTAGCATCCCACCAAATGAAGTTTTATACAGACATGAATTTACAGGCCGATATTTGAAGTACAGTATTAAGTATTTGTTGACAGAAATGTCTGTGCTTTCATCAATAGTTAATGTATGATACGCTGCTGATGCAACATCTGCCATGAGCTTATCTTGGACATTCATGTTTATAATTTATTTACCTTACCACTAATAGGAAATGGTTAATAGCGACCTCAGGGTACACCAACTCCAATTACTCTAACTACAATTAAAGTCGATTAAATAACTATTTGTAAATCCTGTAAATAGATATATGTAAATAGTTCAAAATATGTAACTAGTTCAATTGTTATTTAACAAATTATTTACCATATTTAGTCCAATCATGTTTAATGTATTTAGCAAAATTGTACCTAGTTAATTAATGTTTCATGTATTTAGCAAAATTGTACCTAGTTAATTAATGTTTCATGTAAAACAGACCTGTTAATCTGTTCATTCCTTGTTCACTGTAAACCGCACCTGATCTGTGGAAGGTAGCGGTATATAAGCAACTGTTAAATAAATAAATAAATAAATAATTTCAAGAAATTCAAACGAATAGTTTTTGCTTCTCCAGCTTTCAGGTATGGTTATGTACTTGGACATGTGTTCATTAATATCTTGAACAGAGAGCATGGAAATATTCATCCGAACAGCCAGCAAAACACTATCAATTAGAACTTTAATTTCTTCTGGTGTAGAACGCTTCCGTTCATTACTAATTTGCCTTTTCTCTTTTTCAGCGGTGCTCTCAAGCAACAAGTTAAATAATCCTCCTCTTAAATTTGGATTTTTAGCTCTAAGTTTCTTAACACTTTCAGCATGAGTCTTACTAGACAGATGTCGTTTCAAAAAGTCCAGTTTCCACACATCATCCCAAATTTTGCCATTCGAAAACTCTCCGATGGTTTTTGCATCTCGGCAGTATAAACAGACTACTCCGTCATCCTCTTCGTAAGTGAATATTTCACGCAGTTGAACGCATGTTTTATCCCGAGATTTTGGTGTCTCCGTTTCAATCATTTCTTCAAGCCATTCAGGCTTAAAAGCTCTGGCCGTTCTCTTACGTTTTGCACCTCTCATTGCTATTGGTTTTGACATTTTAAAAGTGGTGTGGTGGTCACAGCAGGTGCTTTATTATTCAAAAGAAGTGCCCACAGCCTACAGAAAATTAGAGGGAACATTGCTATAAGGTATGTACATGTATAAAAACAACATACACCAAGAGTTTATGTAAAGCAACTAAAAAAAAAAACATATGGCATAGTGACTTACCAAAAGGTCAAAACATTAAAATGACATTAAAATAGTTGAACACTAAAAATTGACGACTGAGGGATAAAAAGCATCAATAACATGGGGGGGGGGGAGGAAGGGAGATAGGAAAGGGGGGGGGGGGAAGGGGAAGAAAAAGAAAGTAAGAAAAAGAAACTGACATTGTATTGTAAGAACTCTATATGTTTAAAAGAAAAGGGGGGAAAACAAATGGGACTAAAAAAGTACCACTAATAAAAAAGGTGATGGATGGCATATATAGTAAAAATAAATACTTTTCGCATTAAAAGATATCTCTGAAGATAAGTACAAAAGTATGATAAGCACATTTGGCAAAAAGAAAGATCATCTCTGGTTGAAAGAAGAGAAAAGTGGGGGCAAGTCAAGGACATTTTCCCTCTTTCACAGGGTTCCTATGCCTGTACTCGCCAGCCCTATGGGGAAACCACCTGAAATAAAAAGAAAAGGGGGCAAGAACTTAAGAAATGAGGAGTGGGATTTCTAAGTGCTTTCCTGTGACATTCTTCACCTCATTAAAACACAGATGAATAGTACCATTTAGAGAGGAGCAAAACACACACTGAAACGGCATGCTGTAAGTGAAACACTCAAAAAGTATAAAAACATAATGGAACTATGAATGAGAAATATAAAAAGCATAAAAATTATATAAAGAATTACATCCATAAAAGTATAAATACATATGTAAAAACATGTAAAACAAGCACAGGGCTGAGAGAGAATACTACTCTAGAACATAAGACAATATAAAATATGATGAGCATTAAGATATGCTATGAATAGCTGTAGAATGACGTAAAACTGAAATAAACAGAATCTCGTAAGAGCAAACAATAAAAAATTATATCAAGCATCAATTCATTAGATAAAACAATAAATAATACTACTCTAAAACAGTAAATATAAAATATAATAAGCATTAAGATACGCTATAAAAAGCATATGAAATGACGAAAAACAAAATCTCACGAGAGCAAACAATAAATAAATAGATATCAAGCATCAGTTCATTAGATAAAGCAATAAATAAGCACAAAGGCATGTACATTGTAAAAAAAGAGATTAAAAGAATCATATAAATAAATAAAAGCAAACATATGAGCAAAACATCACCTAAAGCTTAAAACAAACTGTAATGGTATATTTAAAACCAAACAATGGAGAAAAAAGGAGGAGTAAGTGCTGACATCTAGTGGACATATATTGTATAAATACAAAGTAGAATGAACGTCAATGATCAAAAATCAGCAGATGACAAACCAAAATTATTATTTTATTTGTTGACCAACTTAGGGATATTTGATATTTTTAAAAAAGAATAGAATATAAATATGTCAATTATAATGAATGTGTGTGAAAACTTGGAGGACAGGAGCACAAATGTCCGAGTCAAGATAAAATTAAAGCACACACGGCATTGTAGTTTGAATGCAACTAAATTATAGTCTAAAAACTATAAATAACCACAAAAATTAATATGTGATAGAGTGAGGAAGTAACTCATAGGTCTAAAACTTTATAAGAAGGGGTGACACAAGATAAATATTATAGAACTCCGAGTAAACGGGTAACAAATGACAAAGGACTTCTATCGTATCAGGAAGGTGATGTATAGAAGGGCATTTGTCACGCGATGGCATTAATAAAAATATAAATTGTATGCATATAATTGTAAGGGTCTGCGCAAAAAGACAAGTTGAATTAATCTCTGGAGGAATAAAAGAAAAAGCGCGTCTACGAAAAAGTATATGCTGCCTTGCAGAACAGGGAGATACACAGACACGGACCTTCATACAAAATTTTGTTACCTCCATAAAATACCCAAATGTGAATCAAAAAAGGATAGAACATAAAATGTTATACCTACAAGGTAAAAACGCATAAATTTAGGCGTGACATCTCAAAAAAACGTATGCTTTTGAAGGTGCTAAAAAACCCACAATCGACAAAGGAATTACAGTCGTTGAACTATTGAAGATTAAGAAGTGTAGACCCAAGGCACCTGATAAACATAAAAAGATTTGCACCACCAGGGAGAATCATCATATCAAAACAGGATGAAGGGAAGGTGAAATATGTAACTTCAAAAGTGAGCGCGCTTAATGTAAAACGCAAACGATATAGCATGTAATAGTACTCAAAGACCATGAATGACATAGTTTAAACTGAGGACTTGTGAACTTAAAGCGAATATTGTTGAAGACACTTACCAGAGATGCCGTATTAAACACAAAGTAGCACATGGCACTGAAGGCTGGCTGAGGGAGGGCTCCAAGGAGGTGCGTGGCAGGCAGGCAGGCACAAGAGCAGAAAGAGGCTGGCTTGCTGGCTGCCCCTCCCTTTTATTTCCCTCTAGCCTGCCATGATTTGTCAGTCGTGGTCACATGTGAGAGGAGTGAGGGCAGGGGGAATCAGTGCAGACAGAGGAGAGATTCGGAAGTGACGAAAATTACATGGCAGTAGATCGGTGGTGCAGCCGCGGCTTTAAAAAACCCAAGGTTTGAAAACTATAATTTTTGTGCGCTCCTTTAAAAGTTGTGTGCGAGCGCTCGCTCGGCGAGGTGTGTGCGCGCGCACACGCGCACAGCTTAGAGGGAACAGTGCCATGGAGGGGCAGAGCCTGCATTCTAGTTTGAGAACTACTGGCCAAACTGGTGGTTCTCTCCTCCTCCCCCCCCCCAAAAAAGGGGAGCACACATTTTTAAAAACCTTAGTACTCGCCAGAAGTACTTCCATTTTTTAGACATTTTCTGATTTTGTAGAAATGCATTTTATTCACATTAATATATCTGAGAGGCAATAAATCAGTTCTCTGTGCCACAGATATTCTGTTGTAGGATACTGCATATGCATATGTTCTTCTGTTTATGTGATGATAGGGATTTCTAGACAAGATGCAAATGTAAACTTCTAAAACTAGAAAGGATCTGTTAAAATGTTACAATGTGATCATTACTGGTACGTTCAGTTGAGTTGCCCAATAATCACAAGAATGGAGAGCAACGGTGCACAATAAGATAATATAAATTCCTAATACAGTATATTCACAGCTCAAAGTCTATCATTTGGCAAAAACATATGTTTAGAGCTAAGCTTTAGGCTGAGATTGAAAAGAACAGAAACAAAGTAATTAGGTAGGCATGATACCACTAATAGGATAACAAAATGCTTTCAGTGTTTGCACCTGTGAGTTTTTAGGACACTTACTTTCTCAGGCAATGTTAGTGTTGGGTAGAATTTTAACTCCTCTATAGAAAGTTCCTGATATGGCAGGCATCATCAAACTCAGTAAAAGAGCCACAACCCAGTTGGGTTTTCACAATCTCTGCAATGAACATGCATGAGATTTATTTGCATACCCTGCCTCCATTGTATGCAAATAGATATCATGTATTTCATTGTGGAAATCCAGCAAGCATGACTGGCAATTCCATGAAAAAAGATATAGACTATTAAAAAAAATCATTTTTTATGCTTGAACTTGAATGAAGGACCAACCAGCATGTTTTCTCTAATAGAGTTTAAAAAGTATGAGCAACTATAGCATAACTCTGTGGTATTCACTCCTAGTCCTTGAGGGCCACATATGGCAGGATATAACTTGGGCATATTCATTGGGAATATCTGTATATATGCTACCCACACTGTATGCAAATCTATCTCAGATATATATTATTAAGAATGACCTGAAAACCTAACCAATTTGTGGCCCTCAAGGACTGGGCTTGAAAACCACTGACATAACTAGCATAAAGTGCAAGAAATGGAGTTGAAGCTTTGGAGGTGTTATTGAAATAAGTGAATAATAAAACAAACAGGTACAAAGATTATAATAGCAGGAAAGAATCATAAAACCGCATATACAAAATTGCCAAGAATAGACCTTTCCAAGGACTGAGATTTCCTACCTCAATGAGTGAGACCAAAGGTTGATGAGTGCAGGGGCGGCCCAAGGGGGGTGCGAGGCCATGTGCGGAGACTCGGTGTGGGGCCTCATTTGCATAAGTGGCCTTATTTGCATAATGTTACCATACACTAACTTTTAGTAAACATGTCTCTTAATGAGTGTATGGATAAAGAAAGACTAAAAGATTTCTACATTACTATAATCCAGTGCCAACCGCCAGGCACATTAGGAACTACTACAAACACTGCCCATTTAGAACCCATAGCAAACCCGCCGTATCCTGACAGCATTACCAGGACTCACAAAGCACCATACCCTACCTATCAAAAGGCAACACTGCAAATATTAAACCAATACATTTCAGAGAATACTGGGGAAAGAGAACAAGTGGCAATGTCAAATAGGAATTACATAAACAGAATACCTCAGCTCAGTTACACATGCAGAACATAGACCATCACCAAACAAGGAATCACAGTTTAGAAACAGGAAGGCAATAATTAAACTGGGAACCCCAAAAGCCAAACTTGGAATGTACAACAACACTGTAGAAATAAAACTATAAATTAATGTCCTCTTGTACCAAACAAAGTGCAGACGTTAATGATGCACATTTCCCAGAGCTTTCATATTCCAGTTAATAAATTCAAAATAAAGAGATATCTTTCTACCTTTTTGTGCATTTTTTTTCAGTTGCAATTGCTCCAGCCACTTTCTTCTGGTTTCTTCATGTTTTCTGCTAACTCTCCATCGTCTGCTGTCCATTTGTCCTTTCTTCTCTCTTCTAGTTTTTTCTTTTCATTCTCTCTCTCTGCATCTGCTTTAACATACTAATCTTTCTCCTTTTGCTCTTTCCTCATTCCTATTTCATCCACACAAATTTTACCCCTCCATCCTCAATCCCCACTTACTCTCCCAATACCCGGCCAATTGTAGATTTTTCATCCCTCCCACACAAAATATTTTTCCCCTCTCCATTTTACTCTCCCAGCCCCATCCCATTCTAATCCTCCCCCAACATCAGCTCCCTTCTAGTTCCAGTCTCACCCAGCATCCATTCCCTTCTAGTCCCTGCATCAGCCCATTTCCAGTCCTAGCTCCCCCAACCATTTCCAGTCCGAGTCCCTTCATCAGCCCATTTCCAATCCTAGCCCCACCATCAGCCCATTTCTAGTCATTTCCTAGCCCCACCATCAGCCCATGTCAAATCCTAGCTCCCCTCCACTCAGCCCAATTCCAGTCCAAGCCCCCCCATGAGCCTACTTCCAGTTCTAGCCCCTCCATGAGTCCATTTCAATTCAAGCCCCCACCACAGCCCATTTCCAATCTTAGCTCCCCCCAACAGCTCATTTCCAGTCCTATCCTAGCTGCTCCATCAGCCCATTTTCAGTCCTAGCTCCCTTCCCTCACAGCCCATTTCCATTCCAAGCCCCCTCCTCATCAGCTATTTGCAGTTCAAGCCTCCCCTTCCACTCAGCCCATTTCCAGTCCTAGCAACCCCCAACCCATTACCAGTCCTAGCCCCCCATCAACCCACTTCCAATCCTAACCCCCATCACCCCATTTTCAGTTTAAGCCCCCCCTATAACCCATACCAGTCCTAACCCCCCATCAGCCCATTTCCAGTCAGCCCCCCATAGCCCATTGCCAGTCCTAATCCCCCCCATCAGCCCACAGCCCATTGCCAGTCCTAACCACATCAGCCAACCTCAAGTCCTAACCCCTCCCCATCAGCCCATTTCCTGTCCTAGCCCCCCCATAGCCCATTATCAGTCCTAACCCCCCATAGCCCATTACCAGTCCTAACCCCCCCAACACCCCATTTACATAAAGCCCCCAACAACCCACAGCCCATTACCATTATTAACCCCCCCATCGCCCATTACCAGTCCTAACCCCCCCCCCCCCCCATCGGCTCATGGAAAAAAAAAAAAAAGCTGGCTGCTGCCACTGCCACCGCAGCAGCGGCAGAATGGAGTGTTCCGCGGGGCCCCCTCTGCCCGGCTGAGCTCTCCCGGCCCGGCTGAGCCCCTCTGCACTGGCTTTCAGATACGTGAAGGGAGAGTGTCTCCCTCGCGTCTGTTAAGCCCGCAGGGGCAGATGGGAAATTTCCCATCAGCCCCTGCTTCCCATCAGCCCCTGCGGGCTTAACAGAGACATGAGGGAGACACTCTCCCTTTGCGTATCTGAAAGCCGGCGCAGAGGGGCTCAGCCGGGTAGGGAGAGCTCAGCCGGGTAGAGGGGGCCCTGCGGGACACTCCATTCTGCTGCTGCTGCGGCGGCAGCGGCGGCAGCAGCCAGCTTTTTTTTTTTTTTTTAATTTAAATTTAATTTTTAAAAAAGCAGAATTTTCTTTGCGCGGGGCCCCCTGAAACGCGGGGCCCTGTACAAAAAACATTCTTGCTCAAAGGACGGGCCGGCCCTGGATGAGTGAGATTTTCATGCTGTGTGTTTGGTACATAAATGATAATTACACTTACCTGGTAATTGTAGTTCCTTGAGTGACGACAGTTCAGTCCTCTACCTCTGGGTAGTCAACCTCCTCCTGCAGCATTGGAGACTGGCATGACAAACTTGTGACATCACTAGATATAGCCTGCTGTAGACTCCGACTCCTCCCAGTGTGATCTATTAACAAAGCAGACTCAAAGGAGCAAAAAATAAGAAGCTATGAAAGAACACACTTACAAGTTTAACCTCAACTGAACCAGAAACTGCTTCTCCCCTTCCCCCAAGGCTTTCGTACCCTTTGCCCGGACAGAAGGGAAATTAACACCCCCCCGAAACTAGCGTGGGTTTTTTTTTTGTATATTTTGTCACGCACTTACCTGTAAACCGCCCCTCTGTCCAATTGCGACTGTCGCTTCAGCACCTGGGTAGGACGGAGGACTGAACTGTCGTCACTCAAGGAACTACAATTACCAGGTAAGTGAAATTATCATTTCCTTATCGTTCCTCCAGTTCAGTCCTCTACCTCTGGGAAGTACCAGAGCAGTAATTAACGGGTGATCCCGCAAACCGACAGACAATACCGCCACTCAGAACCAGGCATTAGTGGAAGCCGTCACGTCCAGACGATAATGCTTACTGAAAGAATGCAACGACGACCAAGTTGCCGCTCTACAAATGTCCCCCGGGGTAACCAGACTATGCTCTGCCCAGGAGCACGCTTGCGCTTTAGCAGAATGTGCCCTCAAACCAACGGGCACCACTCTGCCTTTAAGCAGATAAGCCGCAGCAATCGCCTCCCGAATCCACCGAGCAATGGAAGCCTTAGCTGCCGCCTTGCCCTTGCGCACTCCACCAAACACAAATAACCGATCGGATTTTCGAACCGACTGTTACCTTCAAATACTGACCCAACACCCTTTTCACATCTAAACAATGGAGCATACGATCCGCCTCATCGCCCTCCCTAGACCCGAGGACGGGCAGACAAACCGCTTGATTCAGATGGAAGGGAGAAACCACTTTAGGCAAAAAAGACGGAACCGGACGTAATACCACTTTTTCCTTAGAAAAGGATAGAAAGGGTTCCCTACACGAAAGTGCCTGCAACTCTGAGATACGCCTTGCCGAACAAATAGCCACCAAAAACACTGTTTTCAAAGTCAAATCCTTTACGGAAGCTCGACGTAAGGGTTCAAACGGTGGCCTGCATAACGCTGTCAAAACTAGGTTGAGATCCCAAGGCGGAACGCTCACTCTACGCCCTGGCCGCAACTTAGAAACCGCCTTCAGGAAACGGCACACGTCAGGGTGCGCCCCTAAGGACACGCCCTGAACCTTCCCACGGTAGCAGGAATGAGCCGCTAACTGCAAGCGCAAAGAACTGGCCGCTAGCCCCTTCTCGTAGCCAGCCTGCAAGAAATCCAACACGAACGGCACCGCCACCGTGGCCGCCCGGATCTGGCGACGTGAACACCAATCCTCAAAGAGCCGCCAGACTCGTACATACGCCAAGGACGTCGAAGGTTTCCGCGCACGTAGCAAAGTGGATACCACCGCCGACGAATAGCCCTTCTTTCTCAACTTAGCCCGTTCAATGGCCAGACCGTAAGCGAGAACCGATCCACTTGCGGCATGAACAACGGACCTTGCACCAAGAGATCTGCCCTCGACGGAAGCCGCCACGGATCCCCGTCTAGTAGTCGCACAAGGTCCGCGTACCATGGCCGGCGAGGCCAGTCGGGCGCTACCAACAGAACTCTTCCCGGGTGAGCCCCAATCTTTTGAACCACCTGGCCTATTAATGCCCACAGAGGAAAGACGTACAAAAGTCCCTCCTGAGGCCACCGAAGCATCAACGCATCAATACCTTCCGCCATCCTTTCGCGCCTTCTGAAAAACCGGCCCACCTTCGCTGAGCGGATGTTGCCATAAGATCCATTATCGGCAGACCCCACCGATTTACTATCTGCTCGAACACCTCGGGATGCAACTCCCACTCTCCGGCGTCCACCTGCACTCTGCTGAGAAAGTCCGCTGCCACATTGTCCTTTCCCGCAATGTGAGCCACTGAAATCGCCGGCAACCGAGGCTCCACCCAAGCGAACAGCCGGTCCGCTTCTACTGCCATTGCGGCACTTCCCGTGCCGCCCTGCCGATTGATGTAGGCTACTGTCGCCGAATTGTCCGACAACACCCGAACCGGGCGACCTAATATCAGACTCTCGAAGGCTTGCAGAGCCCGGACCACCGCGCGAAGTTCCAAACGATTGATCGACCAGGAGGCCTCCGTGGTCGACCACTGCCCCTGCGCAAACCGGTCCCTGCAGTGCGCACCCCAGCCCCCCAGACTGGCGTCCGTCAACAACGGTAGCCACTCCGGCTGTTCCAGCGGCATCCCCACCGCCAACACCGATCTGCGTAGCCACCACCGAAGCGATTTGCGGACCTCGACCGGACATGGAAGCCACCTGCTCAGCGGATTCGTCTGATGCGACCACCGGCGCAACAGAGCTCTCTGCAAGGGTCTCATATGCAGCCTGGCCCACGGTACAGCCTCCAATGTTGCCGCCATCGTTCCGAGCACCTGGAGATAGCGCCACGCCGTAGGAGCCGGCACTGATAGAAACTGCCAGATAAGGTGTCGCAACGCCTCTGCCCTCCGTTCCGGCAGAAACACCAGCCCCTTCTGCATATCGAAACGTACTCCCAGGTATTCGAAGTGCTGAGAAGGGACCAACTGACTCTTTGCCGGGTTGACCACCCAACCCAGACCTTGCAAAAACTGCACCACTCTGTCCGTCATTCTTACACTCTCCTCCTGGGATCCCACTCGAATCAACCAGTCGTCTAGATAAGGATGTACGAGAACGCCCTCTTTGCGCAACGCCACCATAATTTTGGTGAAGGTGCGTGGCGCCGTGGACAAGCCGAAGGGCAGCGCCTGAAACTGATAATGACCCCAGGGTAGGGCGAACCGCAGCAACTTCTGGTGCGCCGCCCGAATCGGAATGTGCAAGTACGCCTCCGTCAGATCCAGAGACATTAAGTACTCCCCTTGCCGCACTGCTACGATGACCGACCGGAGGGTCTCCATCCGAAAGTGCAGCACTCGAAGACAGCGATTGACGGACTTCAGATCTAAAATAGGTCGCAGCACGCCGCCCTTTTTGGGCACCACGAAATAAATGGAGTACCGACCCTCGCCGCACTCGGCTTTCGGTACCTCGACCACCGCTCCGAGCTGGAGCAATCTGTCCAAAGTCCCGCGAACCGCTGCCGTCTTCCGGGGGCCTCTGCACGGCGACCGAACGAAGGAATCCCATACGGGTCGCGCCAACTCTAAGGCATACCCCTGTTGGATGATCTCGAGCACCCACTGATCGGACGTGATGTGGGTCCAGGCGGAGAAGAACTCCCGAAACCGCCCACCAATGAGAGGCTCCTCCACCTGAACCCGCCTCGCTTCATTGCGATTTACGTGGGCCAGGGGCCGAGGATGACGAGAAACCTCTATTGGTCCCCCGAAATCCATGAAACCCCAGACTACGGGTCGGATAACGGCCCCTTTGGAAACTCCCAAATCGTGGCAACCGGAACCGACGAAAATCCCAAAACTGGCCGCGAAAACCTTGCGCCGCCTTCGCCTGTTTTGGCTTATCCTCTGGGAGCCTGCCCGCCTTGGACTCCCCAAGATCTTTCACCAACTTCTCCAAATCCTCTCCAAAGAGCAACCCCCCTTTAAAGGGGAGCTTGCTGAGACGCGACTTAGAGGGCCCATCCGCTGCCCAATTTCGCAACCACACCGACTGGCGGGTGGCGACCAACGACGCCGTACTATTGGCCAGCGCCCTAATCAAATCATAATGCACGTCTGCTAAGTACACCGAACCGGACTCCAGGCGGTCCAACTCCTTAATCTCCTCAACATCCAGGCGGGACGACTGGTGCAGCCGCTGGACCCATCGCAAACAAGCGCGGGCTACCCACGCCCCACAGATGGATGCCTGCAGAGAAAGAGAATCTGCCTCAAATGCCTGCTTCAAAAGACCATCCACTTTCCGGTCCTGAGTATCCTTTAAAGCCGCACTGGCTTCCACCGGAATAGTGGTCTTCTTAGTCACCGCGGACACCACCGCATCTACCCGTGGCGCCCGGAACCTGTCCATATCCTTATCGGCCAGGGGATAAAGACGTTTCATCGTGCGGACACCCCGAAGACCCGATTCTGGCTTGGTCCACTCTTCCTGGATCATGCGCTCTACCACTCGGTGGACCGGAAACACCACCTGTGTTTGCCGCACCGCTTGAATGACCGGATCCTCCACCTTGTCGTCCACTGCCGCAGGCGCAGTCAAGTTCAGCATCTGCAACGTCTCCGCGATCAAAGCGGCGAGCTCCTCTCTGCGGAAAATCCTGATAATCTTAGCCTGATCTTCAGGCTCTGGGATCTCACCTTCTTCCAGATCTGGTAAGCCCTCCTCTGGGTCCCATTCTAGCTCCTGCATCTCGGGCCACTCGCCTGCCGCCAGAGGCGAGCCAGCCCGCCGAGCCCACTTAGGAGCTGGCGGTTCCTCGTCAAGCTCCATAACCGCCTCCACTTTCGACGACGCCCCTGCGAGCACCGCCGCACCTGGCCGTTTTCCCTGACGCTGTAAGCAAAACGCCTGATGCATCAGTAACACAAAGTCAGGGCTAAACTCCGACAGCTGTGCTGATAGGGAAGCTCCCGAAGGACCCGTGAGTTCCTCCATCACCTGGCCCTGCGCCGGTGAACACGGGGACTCTGTCCGCTCCCCCGCGGGCAGACCCTGTGCCTCTGAGCTATCCTTGCCCTCCATCTGCTGTTCCACAGTGGACGATAGGGTCGCACAGGCCCGGCAGACGCCCGTATCGGCCACTGCGCCACGCCTAGTACCGCACACCAGAGAAAGAGGGCGCGCCGCCATCCAAACAAGCAGCAGCCACCTCCGGGCTTCCTATTACTGTGAATTTTGTTTTTGTTTGTTTTGTATTACTTTAGCAGATGGAGTAAAATATATATGATGCCCTAAGGGCTAACCCCAAGACCGGACTCCCGGAGTGCCCTAAGGCCCGCTGAAACTGAAGGCAGAAATAAAACTAAAAGAAACCAAATAAACAAACGATAAAAACAGAAGAGAGAGAGAGGCACTTAGCTGTTCCTCCACTCCACGTCCTTTAAAAACAAAGGGCACCGCAGGAACTCCGGGGCTACACGCGGCAGCTAAAATGGCCGCCGCAACAGCTAGTCGCGCTGGAAGAAAAAAGGCGCCAAATTGTACCGCTGCACCCCGGCGATCTCCTAACAGCTCCGGACAGTAATAAAGGCACCCCCCCCCCGGCGAAAACACCTACCGGGAGTCCTGCCACGTTACAGAAGCAGGAACGCCAAGTCCCTTTAAAGCCAAGCCGGCTCCGGATCGCCGCTGTCTACCACGACAGGATCGCGCTGCCGGGGAGACAAACAACATGATCCCTCAGATACACAAAGGGAACTTGCTGTCACTGATCACCCCAAGAAGGGCTCTCTCCCGACTGTCCTGGGACAGAGAACCTCTGGTCCTGCACGAGGAGACTAACCTCGAAGTCCTGAAGCAGCCCCTCCCCCTGACAGCTTGAAATGCCGGGCAAAGGAGCAAGAATGCCTACAGCTATTCTATTAAAGTTACAGTTCCCCTATAAATTAAAGGAAACACACCATCCCCAATTATGTAAGGAAATCCTTTAAAACCACTAAAACCTATCCTATTAGCTCCTTATTAATTCCTCCAGAGCCCTCCACCGGGCTCACCAAGTCTTTCTGCTGCATGGAGACTGGTCACACTGGGAGGAGTCGGAGTCTACAGCAGGCTATATCTAGTGATGTCACAAGTTTGTCATGCCAGTCTCCAATGCTGCAGGAGGAGGTTGACTACCCAGAGGTAGAGGACTGAACTGGAGGAACGATAAGGAAATCGGTTTACAGTTGTGATTTCAGGGGATTTCCAGACAAGATATAAATGTAAACCTATATAACTAGAGAATTTAGATTGTAAGCCCTCCAGAGAGAGAGAAATATCTAGTGTACCCAAGTACAACTCATCTGTAACTTGTACTGGAAGGATGTAAGCTAAATAAAAATGAAGGGGCATTTTAAAAGTGATTAATGTGGTTAGCAGACTTAACTGTGTTAATTGCGGCGAGAGGGATATTCAGTGTCATGGTTAGTGTCACTGAATATCTCTGGGTGCCACCACTAAACACCCTGATGCTAGTCAGCTAGCATTGGGGCAGTTCAGAGGCAGCACCCGAGGATAACCAGGCAGCAGAGATATTCAGCTGCTGCCTAGTTATCCCTCAGTGACGAAAGATAAGCATCTTAAAGGCTGCTCTAGCTTTCATCACTGAAGCTAACCAGGCAGTGGCTGAATATCTCCGCTGCCCGGTTAACTTCACTGCTATCCGTCTGACCCAGACATTCAATGCTGGTGACCAGATATAGCCTTGGCATTAAATATCCAGGTTTAAAGTGCAGTGGCAATGGCTAGCCACTGTAATTGCGCTAGCCTCTGCCACTGAATATCCCCCTCCCCCCACCCTAAATATTTACGTGTCATATTACTTTACAATATTGACCTTTATTTGGTTCTTCAGAAAGGCTACAGACAGTGTGGAGGGACTATGAGACCAATTTTCAAAAGGAGTTTTACCAGGTACTCTTAAGTAGTTACCTGGGTAAATTCTCAGGGCTGAAAACAGCCTTCTACTCAGTAGCCAACAGTACATACTTTTAGATGCAGGAAATAAGGATCTAGGAAGAGGAAGTAAAGTACACGAGGATTGGATTGTGAAATACCTTCTTGTACCTTGCTGGTGTTCTTTGCATGTACATCAAAGCTGGTGCAGAATCCTTAGATAGTTTTGTACTCTAACAGTAGGCTTGTGCATTTTGGGTTAATTTGGCCATTTTTTTCCATGCCTAAAAATTAAGTTTGTGCGCATAATCGATAGTGCACATATAAATTCACAGGCATATACAAGTGCAATAGGCAACACAATCACAATGAAAAACAAAAAAAATCAATTTTTAACAAAACTGATGAAAATTTTGGTCCTACACATGCCTACCACACAGATACAGGAGGAGAGACAGGCAGACAAACACAGACAGGTATACACAGATAAAGAGACACACACATACATGCATGAAGGGAAAGGCAGAGTCAGATGGAAAGAGACAGGCATAGAGAGACAGATATAGCTGGAGAGGAAGACAGGTACATATGAAATGGGACATACACAGGGCTATTAATATACATTTGGAAAAGGAATCTCTTCCCTCTTCATCTCCTGTTTAATTCTCCCTTCTCACTTTGGAAAGTGCTTTTCAAAACACAACTACTTAATTACCAACCCCAGGGGCAGCTCAAGGCAATCTGCTGCCTGAGGCGAAGTATTAAAAGGCGCCCCCCCCCCCACCTTAGAGGGGGGTGGAGCTTTTTCAGAAATCCAATCGGTGACTGAACCAAACCAAAAAGCCGATTAGATTATATGGAGGAAATGCAAGATGTTTGCACACAGGGCCATATCGAGCTGCAATCGCACCCTGTGCGACTTGCAGCTCGGACACATGCCCCCCTTCTCCCCCATACCCCCGTCCAGTGCTGCCTGCTCTTTCCCTGCTGCTGCCACCCTCTGTTTTTTTCATGGAAGTGCCGGCAGCAGGGAAAGAGCAGGCAGAGCTGGACGGAGGTATGGGGAGGAGGAGGGGGGCATGTGCCCAATCTGAAAGGTGCCGGCACTTTAAGAAGATCTGTCCCTCCCTACTCTGACATGGCATCGGAGAAGGGAGGACCAGACCTGCTTAAAGTGCTGCAAAAAGGCTTAGGGAGCGCATTTTGTCTGCCTGCTATTGTCTTGCCAGCAGCGGCAGGGCAACAGCAGACAGCCGAAATGCACCCCCCAAACCTTTCTGCCCTGTGCGGCTGCACCGCTTGCTCAGGGCTAGTTATGGTCCCGTTTGCACACCAAGGAACTAAAAGACAGCAAGAACCAACAGCACAGTTTATAAAACTAAATTATAACTCATTTTTATTTTGTTATAAACTGCATTATGGTTCTTGCTTTTTCTTTTTTAACATATATTCTGCAGCCACAGTAGGTGCAGAGCAGAACCAGGACATTCACCCACAGAACTCAATATTTAAAAAAAATCTGATTCTGATCATCTCACTAACAACAACAACAACCACCACTATTTTCCAGTACCAGGCATATTGTGAACTAATACAAAACCCTACAACAAAGAGCAAACCTACCATACCATACCATATCAGCACAAACTTCCAAAACTCACATAAAGAGCCCATCCAAAAAAAGCATCACTGTAAATACTACAGTGGGCCCTGGAACATCCATACACCCATTTGAAAAGCTGAAAAAGTCAAATTACTACAGTACAGTATAGATCTTTATGTACAAACTCCATGTTAACAGAACACCTGACCTCAGTCAAACACTCGCAACATCGACCCTCACCAAGTACAGAATAAGTAACCACAATCTAAAGTAAAAATAAAAATATGTAGACAAAATTTAAACTGAAACCCCAAGAAGCCAGAGTCCACACGCAGTGCAACATCAGTTAAATAAGAGATGCAGTTCCCTAATACTGTGTAAAATATAAAACTAGCACAAAGTCTGATAACAAATTAAATAAAATTATTTTTTCTACCTTTGTTGTCTGACCATTTTATTCTCTGATCATGCTGGTCCCGATCTGAGGCTTCAACTTTCCTGTCTTCTCTTAGCTCTCTTTCTGTGGTCTATGGTCCATTTGTCTTTTCTTGTTTTGTTTTCTTCACTTCCTTCCATCAGCCCATTTCCAGTGCCAGTAACCCTCCCCAGTATCAGCCTCCTTTCCAGTCCTTCCCTCCCAGTACCTTCCAATGTCAACCGCCTTGCATTCCCATGACTGCAACTGGTGTCCATTCCCTTTCAGTCCCCCTCTTTCCTCACTGTCCAGCCCCTTCTAGTCCAAATACCATCCCAGATATCTGCTCACGTCCACTCTCAGTGCCACCCCCCCAGTCAGCTCCCTTCCAGTCACCCTACCCTCTTGTCCATCCCCCTTCCAGTGCCATTTGCATGTCAGCTCCCTTCCAGCCTCCTCCCCATTACCCAACTACCTACCACTTCAACCCCCAAGAGTCAGCTCCCTTCCAGTCCCCCCTTCAGTATATCCCAGGTGTCAGCTCCTTTCCAGCCCCCTCCTTCCCCCGTGTCAGCTCCCTTCATGCCCCCTCCTTCCCCTGGCACACCCTCTCATTATCCACTCCCTTCCAGTCCTATTCTACCATCCTCCCGCATCAGCCCATTTGTACCCTAGCCCTAGTTTTCTTCTAGGGCCAGCAGCACTCTCCTCCCCTCCCCCTTCATCCCATTTCCAGTTCTATCCCCCTTCAGCCCACTCTAGTCCTAGCCCCCCAATCAGCCCATTACCAGTCCTAGCTCATTTCCAGTGCTAGCCTCTCATCTGCCCATTTCCAGTCCTAACCCCCCATCAGCCCATTACCAGTCCTAACCCCCCATCAGCCCATTTCCAGTCCTAACCCCCCATCAGCCCATTACCAGTCCTAAGCAACCCCCATCCAGTCCTAACCTCTCCCCCCCATCAGCCCATTTCCAGTCCTAGACCCCCCTTTTCCAGTCCTGGCCCCCAGGAAAATAATAACGCTCAAATTTCTGCCGCTGCCAAGTCCGCTTCTCGGCAGCGGCAGACTCACCTCTCCTCTATAGCAGCCGCGGCTCCTGCTTCTTGGAGCCACGGCTGTACTAGCGCGAGGATCAGCCAGACACTGCGGAGCCTTCCCATGCAGCAGCGTCCTGCTTTGGGGGCGGGACGCTGCTGCACGGGAAGGCTCCGCAGTGGCTGGCTGATCTCGCGCTAGTACAGCCGCGGTTCCAAGAAGCAGGAGCTGCGGCTGCTATAGGAAGGAGAGGTGAGTCTGCTGCTGCCGAGAAGCAGACTTGGCAGCGGCAGAAATTTGAGCGTTTGGATTTTTTTTTTTTTAACGTTTGAAGGCGAAGCGAGGCGGCTGTTTTGGGGGCAAAATGCCACCTTTAAAACTTTGCCGCCTGATAGAGCCACCCCTGACCAACCCTCAGAGTTTATTAGCTCAGTTAACCTAATCACTGTAGGCACTGTTCCCTCTAAGCTGTGCGCGCGCACACACACCTCGCCGAGCAAGCGCACATACTTTACAACAGAGCGCACAAAAATTACGGTTCTGATTCTGATAGAAAAGAACACAGACATCTTAAAATTTAAAAGTTGTGTATTTATGGTTTTCACAAGTTCTACAATATTTTCTAGTGCAATCAATGTGGTGTACATACTGTATTCTGACGTGTAGTCAAATTTTAAAGTATATAACTCCGAGTGTCGTTATGTGGTGCACA
The DNA here is from genome assembly GCA_033557465.1 of Ichthyophis bannanicus. Lineage (NCBI taxonomy): Eukaryota > Metazoa > Chordata > Amphibia > Gymnophiona > Ichthyophiidae > Ichthyophis > Ichthyophis bannanicus. The sequence continues at coordinate 1,577,026,365 of CM066031.1, read as the reverse complement.
AAAATTTAACCTTCCTTCAAAAGCTGCATAGCTGATATTTTATGCGCGCACAGCCTACAGAAAATTAGAGGGAATATTGACTGTAGGAAGATATCTGAATACACTGTCCTGCCTCCTGTGGCTGATTTTGATTTTCAGGAGTTAAGTGCACTGGCAATGAGGCTATGATAAGTGAGAGGGAGAGTTCTAAGATTGTGAGGAGAGCCTTAAAATGACAGTGACAAACTCCTAAAGAGTGAAACTTGGCATCTTGGAATACAGGTATCTCCTGAATAGCTGGCCACTAGAGGGAGCTTTAAAGACATGAAAGGAGCTGTCATTCTTAGACAAAAAAACTTGCTGGAAAAGTAGTCTTAAGGACATCTGGCCAGGAAATCAGATGAGAGTAATTAGGAAACAAAAAGAAGAGAGCAGAAAAGAAAAAAGGAGAAATGGGGACTGAAATACGGTTAAGACAACACCTAGACTACAAGCCAAAATTACTTTCCAGTCTTAGGTCTTTCAGAATATGTTCACATAGAAAACTGAACAGTCAGCTATTAAGGGTTTTATGCTGTTTGTCAAAACTTAGAAGCAGGGCTTGCTTCTCACTGTATGAACTTATGCTTGCTGCTGTTTAACCCTTTATATGCATAGCAACATAAAAAATGACAAAAGTCAGGGCCAGCCAAAAAGTATGCAACATCCTCGATGAACCTTCAGCTGTGCACCCCCCCAAGGGGAGGCTTAAAACCCTACTGCCCCTCCAAAGTCCAGCATTTCCCTTTCCTATCCCTAACACTCCCCCCGCCCTCCCACCCACCGGGTCCAGCATCTGCCCTTTTCTCATCTCCTAATGGGCCTTCCATCACCGCTACTCTAACTCTGCCCAGCTCAAGACTAACAAAAGTAAACATGGTGCAGGGCCTTCCATAACCTGCCCCCTCTGATATAAACTTACTGTCGCGGTGGGGGGGGGGGGGGAGGATTCAGCAGGATCTGAATAAGGCATGTGCTGAAACACCCACTGCCATACTGCCAGAAGCTTTAAACTGCTGCTATCCAGCAGTGCCAACGCCATACTGCCATCTCTGCCCCCCAAATTCTGCTGCCCTAGATTGACATTTAGTCTACCTAATGGTTGGGCTGGCCCTGAGGATTGTAAAAGGCTATATGGTCTGCCCATCCAAAAACTGACTGCCCAATCTTTACAATCCCTTCTCTCTGAGATCCTCAGTACGTTTCCCCATGTTTTTTTGGATTTTGATATTAAACACAGAAAACCATGTTAGTCAAAGGGAACAGGTAAATGGAGCTCACTCCAAGGAGAAGAATGTTACCAGTGGTGTGCCACAGGGACCTGTCCTCGGTCCGATTCTTTTTAACATCTTTGTTAGTGATATTGCAGAAGGGCTGTCTGGTAAGGTTTGCCTCTTTACGGATGATACCAAAATCTGCAGTAGAAACCAAGGAGGGAGTAGATTACATGAGGAAGGATCTAGCTAAGCTTGAAGAATCATCGAGAATTTGGCAGCTGAGATTTAATGCTAAAAAATGCAGAGTCATGCATTTGGGCTGCAAAAATCCAAGGGAGCCGGTACGGTGTAGGAGGTGAAGTACTTCTGTCCACAAATGAAGAGCGGAATCTGGACATGATTAAGATCATCAGAAACAAAGTGGCTAAACAGGTAGAAAAGATGATGGCAAAAGCCAAACGTATGCTTGGGTGTATAGGGAGAGGAATGGCTAACAGAAGAAAGGAGGTGATAGTGGCTCTGTATAAGTCTCTGGTGTAACTTCTTTTGGAATATTGTATGCAATTCTAGAGACTACACCTTCGAAAGGATATAAACAGGATGGAGTCATTACAGGGGGTGGCTACTAAAATGGTTGATGGTCTTCATTATAAAGCAAATGAGAACAGACTTAAAAGGCCCGATATTGTAACAAGACGGCTATGTGCCACTACGGCACATAGCCGTCACCGCCAACCTCTAACTACGGATATTCAATGCCAGGGTCATATGTGACCCTGGCATTGAATATCCGGGGTCACTGCACAGCCTCCAACACTGCAAAAGCTAACCGGGTAGCAGTGATATTGCACCGCTACCTGGTTAGCTCCTATGTGTAAAACTAGGCCAGCTTTTGCAGTGTCTAGTTTTACGCACAGATTGTTAACCAGGTAGCAATGCAATATTACCACTACCCGGTTTGCGAATGTTGTCGCCCATGACATGCCCTGATGCTAAGCAGTTAGCATTAGGGATAGCGTAGTTACTCACCTGTAACAGGTGTTCTCCAAGGACAGCAGGAATCAGTACTTACATATGGGTGACGTCGGCGCCGACGGAGCCCTCATGCGGAGCAATCCCCAGCTTTCAAAGAAAGCCTTTGGGATTGTATCACGCATGCGTGGTCCCCTTCCCGCCCAAGGGTGTCATCTTGCTCAGTCAAATGACATAGCTAAAAGACAGCAAAATGAATAAAATCAATAATAGGACTGCAACTACAGGGGAGAAGGGAGGGTCGTGAGGACTGATTTCTGCTGTACCTGTAGAACACCTGTTACAGGTGAGTAACTACGCTTTCTCCAGGAACAAGCAGGAAGTCAGTCCTCACATCTGGGACTCCCTAGCTGTAGGCTACCGAGAACCCATAACTAAAAAAATAGGCTCCCTCTAGAAGAGCCGCAGTAGCCATGATAGGAGTTCAACTGAGAACGTAACACTCTGGTAGCCTGACACCAAAGGGTCGGAGGGTAGGAGTTGCCTAAACCTCAAACAAGTTACGCAGTACAGCCTGGCCGAAAGCACTGTCCCATTGGGACTCCCTATCCAGGCAGTAATGGGCCGCAAAAGTCTGGCTTGAAGACCAGGTGGCAGCCCAGCAGATGTCTGCCAGCGGAACAGAGCGGAAGTGAGCCACTGATGCTGCGTTAGCCCTGATCCGATGGGTCGTGACTCGACCCTGCAACGGGAGATCGGCCGCCCTGTATGCCCAGGCGATATAATCTGCCACCCAAGTAGATAAGGTATGCTTGGAGACAGGCATCCCCAGCTTACTGGGGTCATAAGAGACGAAGAGCTGAGAAGCCCTTCGATGTCCCCGCATACGCTCCGTGTAGAAGGCCAAAGCCCTCTTACAGTCCAGGGTGTGCAGAACTGCTTCTTCCCGACTGGCATGCGGCCTGAGAAAGAAGGTCAGAAGAACCACCTCCTGGTTGAGGTGGAACGCAGAGACTACTTTCGGAAGGAACTTGGGATGAGTGCGAAACACCACCCTGTTCCTATAGAACCGTGTGTACGGTCTATCAGACACCAGAGCCTGCAGCTCACTCACTTGTCTGACCAATGTGAGGGATACCAAGAAAAGCACTTTCCAAGAGAGGAAGCGGAGATGGCAGGTAGCCATCGGCTCAAAAGGTGGGCAAGTAAGTTGCTCTAAGACCACATTCAAATCCCATTCAGTCGCTGGGGAGTGAACCGAGGGTTTCAGCAAAAGTAAACCTCTCAGGAACCTGGACACCAAAGGGTGCCCAGATAGAAGTCGTCCTTCCACTGGAGAGTGGTGTGCTGACAAGGCACTAAGGGGGACTCAGACAGAGTTTGACTTAAGGCCTAAATCTGAGAGGTGAAGCAGATACTGCAATACCACCGACACTTGACAGGAGAAGTGGTCTTCTGCCTGTTTATTACACCACACCTCAAACCTATGCAACTTGAACGCATAGGTCTTCCTAGTCGAATGCCTCCTTGAGGTGAGCAGTACATCCTCCACATTTTTAGGGAGGAGAAGTGGTGCAAGCACTACCCTTTCAGCAGCCATGCCATCAGGTTGGGAGACCTGAGGTTGGGATGCATCAGGGTGCCCTCCTCCTGTGAAAGGAGGCTGGGGTGCAATCCCAAAGGAATCAGGGCCTTTGTCGCCAGTTGAAGCAGCAGAGGAAACCATGGCTGCCTCGGCCACCTGGGAGCTACCAGGATGACAGAGGCCTTGTCCTGAAGGACCTTGAATAGAGTCCGAGCTACCAGAGGCATGGGAGGAAACGCATACAGGAGGCCCACTGACCATGATATTAGGAAAGCATCTGCAGCTACCCTGCTTGGGTGTGGCTGTCTGGAGCAGAAGCGGGGCAACTGGTAATTCTGTGGGCTCACAAACAGATCTATGGAAGGACACCCCCAGCACTGGAACAGCTGCTGGACTACACTGGGATCCAGTTGCCACTCGTATGACAGCAGGATTCTGCTGAGCCTGTCGGCTAAGAGGTTTTCCTGGCTTGGTAAGTAAACTGCTTTGAGGTGCATACCTTGGCTGACTGCAAACAAGCATAGGTCTAGGGTCTCCTGGCAGAGGATGTGAGACCCTGTGTCCCCCTGCTTGTTCACATAGAACATTGCCACTAGGTTGTCCGTCTGAATTAGGACAGGCTGATGAGCCAGGTTTGGACAGAAGGTTTGCAGAGCTAGGCGAATAGCTCGAATCTCTAGGAGATTGATTTGTTGTTCGCGCTCTTGTGGAGACCACATACCCTGAGTGCACAATTCCTAACAATGGGCTCCCCAGCCCAGCAAGGATGCATCTGTGGTCAGCACTCTCGTGTATGTGGGAGGCTGGAAAGGCACTCCCTCAAGTAGGTTGTGTGGTTGAAGCCACCATGTCAATGACTGCACTAGTCGTTTGGACACCTTTATGGTGTCTCTGAGTCAACCTGTGGCCTGTGTCCACTGGTCTCTGAGGCACCACTGAGCTGCTCTCAAGTGGAGACAAGCATTGGGTGTCGCATGTACCGTGGAGGCCATGTGACCGAGCAGGTGCAGAAAGTGCTGTGCTAAGATCTGAGACTCACTTGCTGCACTAGGGCCACAAGTCTCTGTGCCCTGTCTTCCGGTAGATGAGCCCTTGCTTGAATGGTATCTAACCTTGCTCCTATGAACTCCAGTCCCTGAGAGGGAACCAATGTGGACTTTGTGTAATTTATCACGAACCCTAGGTTCTGTAGCGACTGAATAGTGCAAAATGCGGCCTCTAGGGCCGACTGGGCTCTGATGAGCCAGTTGCCCAAGTAGGGGAAGACAAATACCCCCTGATTTCTTAGTAAGGCTGCCACCACTGTTAGGCACTTGGTAAAAACCCTGGGTGCAGAAGCTAGGCCAAATGGAAGCACCTTGTACTGGAAGTGTTTTCCTCCCACCACAAATCATAGATATTGTCTGTGGTCTGGATGAAAGAGGATGTGCGTATAAGCATCCTTTAGGTCTAAAGAGCATAGCCAGTCTCCCTGGTGGAGGTAAGGCAGCAATATTCCAAGGGAAAACATCTTGAACTTCCCTCACTGGGAACTTGTTTAAGTTGCACAGGTCGAGGATGGGTCTTAGGCCTCCAGTTCTCTTTGGTATCAGAAAATACCCATTCAGATGGTGGGGCACCGGTTCCACCACCTGATCCTCGAGAAGACCTGCTAACTCCTTTAAGAGGAGGTCCCTGTGAAGAGGGGGTCTGAGAGGCTCCCCTGGAAAGTAAGAGGGAGGTGCCTGGGTGAGATGTAACCGAAAGCCCACCTGGACTATCTGGAGAACCCAGGTATCCGTAGTGATGGCTGGCCACCTGTGGGCATACAGGGTCAGTCTTCCTCCTGTGCATGGCTTTGCCTCCTTGGAGAGAAGGACTATGCTCTGGGAGTCAAAAACCCCCTCCAGGCTGGGCTGGAGCTGGTGCCTGGGGGCTTTTTGCTTACACGGGCCATGCTCCTGTCCCTTGGCCTGCTGCCCCTTCTGGGGAGCTGGGGAGGCTTGATATGGGGGGTAGTTGTGATAAGCAGTACCTTTTCTTAGGGAAAAAGGGATTTTTACCCAAGCCCTTCTTCTTAGAAGGGGCAGAAGTCTTCTTCTCAAGTCTTGTCCGGGTCAAGTACTCGGACTCGATCTCAGCAGCCTTCTCTGTCATGGGCTTGCTGAAGAGGTTTTCACCCCGGCAAGGGACATCGACCAACTTGTCCTGCACCCATGGCTCCAGGTCCAATGACTGTAGCCATGCCTGGCGGCGTGCACCAGTGCCGGCCGCGGCTACCCGGGCCGACGCCTCGAAGCCGTCATAGGCTGCTCGAGTCATAAACTTCGAGCACTCCCGGATCCCAGTGGACAAGACCTTGAAGTGCTGCAAAGGTCGCTCGGAGAGACCAGCTGAGAACCCGGCAATCTCCTTTGCCAAGTCTCATAGGTACATGCCCATATACAGCTGGTACGTCTGGATTAGGCATGCCAGCATCGAGCCCTGGTAGCACTTTCTGCCGAGGGCATCCATGTTGCAGGCCTCCCAGCCAGGAGGCACCAAGGAGTGCGCCTTTTGGCTCTTGAGCCGGTGCATGGCTGATTCCACAACCATGGAGTTGTGCGGCAGTTGTGCTTTTTGGAATCCAGGGCTCTTGCAAACTCGATAGATGGAATCAATTCGTCTGCTGAGCACCGGCATCGAGGCCGGTGTCTCCCACATTTATTTAGACGGATTTGGAATACCGCTTTATCATTAAAATCAAAGCGGTTCAGCACATCAAACAATCGATAATATTGTGTGTTCAGAAGCATGCAGTGGAGGTTTAAGAAGAGTGCTGAAAGGTGCAGTGTGCTAGATTTTATAGGTGAACTATATACATGTTGTTGTTGTTGTTAAGTGCCGTCGAGTCGGAGTCGACTCATGGCGACCCTCTGGATAGCTATCCTAAATTGTGTTCGGTCTTCAGTCAGGCGGCTCATTGTTGACAGACTGGTACCCGTAGCTGCTGTTATTGTATCGATCCATCTCATTGCTGGCCTTCCTCTTTTGTGTTGACCTTCTATCTTGCCAAGCATAATGTCTTTCTCTAATGATCTCTCTCTTCGCATGATGTGTCCAAAGTATGAAAGTCGAAGTCTTGTCATCTGAGCTTCTAAAGAAAGCTTAGGTACCGACTGGTTTGTTCTTCGGGCAGTCCATGGTATACACAGTATTCGCCGCCAGCACCATAATTCAAAGGCATCAATTTTCTTCCTGTCTATCTTTTTCACTGTCCAGCTTTCACATCCATATGATGTTATTGAAAATACCATGGCTTGAACAAGTCGAATCTTTGTATGGAGAGAGACATCTCTGCTCTTGAGAATCTTATCTAGGTCTTTCATAGCCATTCTGCCAAGAGCAATGCGTCGTCTGATTTCTTGACTGCTTGTTGCTTCTTTATTGATAGTTGATCCAAGTAGGTTAAAGTTGTTCACAATTTCCATTTCTTCTCCTTCAACGATGAACCTGTTGATTATGCCAGTTGTCATGATCTTTGTCTTCTTTACATTAAGGTGTAGGTCCATTTTGAGACTATGTTCTTTGATTGTGAGAAGCAAATGTTTCAGATCATCTTCACTTTCAGCCAGTAATGTGGTATCATCAGCATAGCGAAGGTTGTTGATGAGTCTTCCACCAATCTTCACACCTCTGTTGTCTTCATACAATCCTGCTTCTCTGATGATTTGTTCTGCATATAAATTAAACAGGTAGGGGGAAAGTATGCAGCCTTGTCTTACACCTTTGCTTATTTTAAACCATTCTGTTTCTCCTTGTTCCATTCGAACTGTTGCTTCTTGATCAATGTACAGATTGCGCAAGAGAACGATCAGGTGTTCTGGTATACCCATGCTTCTTAATGTGGCCCAGAGTTTCTCATGGTTTACACAGTCAAAAGCCTTGCTATAGTCGATAAAGCACAAATAGATATCCTTTTGGTATTCTTTAGTCTTTTCAAGGATCCATCTCACATCCGCAATGATGTCTCTCGTTCCTCGCCCTTTCCTGAACCCTGCTTGCACTTCAGGTATTTCTTGTTTCAGGTATGGTTGTAGTCTCTTTTGAATAATCTTCAGTAGAATCTTGCTGGCATGTGGAATCAGAGCGATTGTGCGATAATTTTCAAAGTCAGTTGGATCTCCTTTCTTTAGTATTGGTATAAACACAGATCTTTTCCACTCAGTTGGCCATGATGTTGTCTTCCATATTTCTTGGCAGAGCCTTGTGAGTACTGTAACAGCTGCATCAGATTGCTGCAATACTTCTATGGGAATGCTATCAATGCCTGGTGCTTTGTTCTTTGATAAGGCTTTCAATGCTGCTTCAACTTCTTCTTTCATCACCAATGGTTCCCGATCATAAGGTACAGGTTGAAACGGCTGTTGGTCCACTTGATCTTTATCATATAAAAACTCTGTATATTCCTTCCACCTTTTCTTGATCTTCTCAGCATCATTCAACATAGAACCTTGAGCATCTTGTAACATTCCAATTCGAGGCTGGAACTTTTTCTTTAACTCTCGTAGCTTTAGGAATGCCAATCTTGTTCTTCCTCTAATAGTTTCTGCTTCTATTTCCTTGCAAGTGTCATTGTAGTACTTTTCCTTGTCCTGTCTTGCTGCACGTTGGAAATCTCTGTTGAGTTCTGCGATTGTCTTTCTTTCTCCTCTGGCTTTAGCTTCTCTGCGTTTCTGGGCAATTTTCAGAGTTTCTTCCGTCATCCATTTTGGCCGTTTTTGCTTTTTCACCTTTTGTAGAGACTTCTCGCTTTCTTCTTGATGTCATTCCATAACTCTTCCGGAGCTCTGTCATTTGTATCTAAAGCAGCAAATCGATTTTGCAGGCAGTCTTTAAATTCCAGTGGTATATTCTCAAGGTCATATTTTGCTGCATTCATGAGTGGTTTGCTCTTTTTCAACTTTAGCTTGAGTTTGCATACTAGTAGTTGATGATCTGTACCACAGTCAGCTCCAGGTTTTGTCTTTGTTGATGTTACAGAGCTTTTCCATCGTTGACTTCCACATATGTAGTCAATTTGATTTTTATATAATCCATTCGGTGAAGTCCATGTGTACAGTCGCCGCTTGTGTTGCTGGAAGAAGGTGTTTGAGATGAATAGATCATTGGTCTTGCAGAATTCTCTCAGTCTTTCTCCAGCTTCATTTCTGTTGCCAAGTCCATATTTTCCAACTACTTTGCCTTCTTCTTTGTTGCCAACTTTTGCGTTCCAGTCACCCATGACTATCAGGATATCCTGTTTGCATGTTCTGTCAATTTCAGCTTGTACTTGTTCATAGAACTCTTCAATTTCATTCTCTTCTGCAGCTGTTGTTGGTTCATAAACTTGAATTATAGTTGTGTTGATAGGCAATCCTCGTAGACGAATAGAGATTAAGCATTCACTGACTGCATTGTATTTCATTACAGTTCTTGCAAGTTTCTTCTTTATTATAAATGCAACACCATTTCTTCTTTGTCTTTCATTTCCAGCATAGTAGACCATGTGATCATCTGATGCAAAGTGCCCCATGCCAGTCCATTTCAGTTCGCTGACACCCAACAGATCAAGTTGTACACGTTCCATTTCATTCTTGACCACCTCCAACTTCCCTTGGTTCATGCTTCATACGTTCCACGTTCCAATGTGTAAGACATCTTTACAGCTTCTGACTCTCATTTCATGCGCAGCTACATCAGCAGTCAGACTTCCCGAGGGCTTTGATCCAACCACATCATAAATGCTGGCTTTACTCTGAAAAGTCTTCAGCTCTTCCCCAGTAGCTAGTTGAGTGCCTTCTGACCTGGGGGTCTCACCTTCCAGCACCATAGCACATTTGTTTTGTTCTAACTATCCATTGGGTTTTCAAGGCAAGATACAGAAGTAGATTGCCGGGCCTTTCTTCCGCGCAGTTTAAGTTTGGTGTTGTTGCCGTTGTCACAAAAATGTGATCCTCCGCCGTCAACACTGTCCCATTCTGCTGCTGCCCAGATGGGTGGTTTGTCTTGGTCTGGCACCTCAGCTGAGACCTGTCCATCTTGGGAGACCCTGCCAGTAGTTAAACTACCAATAGTTTAGCTCTCAGCTTCACTGATGCACGCAAGCCCTCAGAGCACGACAAGCTGCAAACCAAGTGAGATTATATACATAGTGATTAATATACATATTTACAAGAATGGATCCATGTGAGAGGTGAGCTATGGTCAATGATCTACTATTGCCTTGAAAGTACTTCATAATGTAATCAGCTCAGGTGAGGTCCTTGAAATGTCCTGTAAATAGGGCAGTTTTAAGAAGCTTTCTGAAGTCCTTGAGGTCTTTGGTTGATCTTAGGTGGTCTGGGAGGGAGTTCCATATAGCGGGCACTGCTAGGGAGCATGCGGAGCATCAGCCTTTCCAGAATGGGAGGCACCGGTACAGTAAGGGCTTCCCGAGGGGGAAAGTCATACTGGAGGATCTCGAGCTCTTCAGCTCGAGGCTCCTCCTCCGGCCTTCACCGGGAATGACAAAGCCTTTGCCATGTCCTGAACGAAGTCCAAGAACTGGGTGTCCTTTGGAGGGGGGGACCTTCTCTGAGGTTCAGAGCCCAGGGAATCTGAGGGAATGTACTTGGTCCGGTGGGTGTCTGGTGACTCCTTGTCCTACGTTTCCCACGCAGACCCCTCCGAGGAGGAATTGAGCGGCTCCGGCCTCAAGGGCTTTGGTCTCGACCGCTCCGATGCTGGTGGAATCGGCGTTGACGACCTCGGTCCCGAACGGAAGGTCGAGGGGGGACCTCGGCTGAGGATCGACTCGAGACCTTAGTGACTCAAGGATTGGCTTGGCCTCTGGGGTCGACTTCGACGTCGACGTCCCGGTGGTTGGGGCAGATGGACCTGTGAGACCGGCTATCAGTGCCCGCTGCTGGTCATAAGAACATAAGATATGCCATACTGGGTCAGACCAAGGTCCATCAAGCCCAGTATCCTGTTTCCAACAGTGGCCAATCTAAGTCATACGTACCTAGCAGTTTCCCCAAAAGACACAGGTTCCACAATGCTTGTACTGGGTCAAGCATTGATATCCTGGGTCCCTTCTTAATAATGGTTTATGGACCTTTCCTCCAGGAACTTGTCCAAACCTTTTTTAAACCCAGCAAAACTAACAGCCTTTACCACATCCTCTGGTAACAAATTCCAGAGTTTGATTACACGGTGAGTGAAAAAATATTTTCTTTTATTAGTCTTAAATAGTTTACCCTGTAGCTTCATTGCATGTCCCCTAGTCTTTCTATAGTCTGATAACGTAAACAATCGATCTACGTTTACCTGTTCCACTCCGTTCATTAATTTATAGACTTCTGTCATATCTCCCAGGTTAAAGAGCCCTAACCTTTTTAGCCTTTCTTCATAGGAGTATCCTTCCATCTCCTTTACCATTTTGGTGGCTCTTCTCTGAACCTTTTCTAATAATGCTATATCCTTTTTAAGATACGGCGACCAGAATTGCACACAATATTCAAGGTGCGGTCTCACCATGGAACGATATAGAGGCATTATAATATCTTTTGTTTTATTTTCCATTCCTTTCCTTATGATACCTAGCATTCTATTTGCTCTCTTGGCTGCCGCTGCACACTGGGCTGAGGTTTTTAACATGTTATCCACAATGACGCTTAAATCTTTTTCCTGGGTGGTGGTTCCTAATGCGGAACCTTGCATCGTGTAACCATAGTTTGGGTTGTTCTTCCCTAGGTGCATAACTTTGCACTTGTACACATTAAATTTCATCTGCCATTTTGATGCCCAGTCTTCCAATTTATCAAGATCCTCTTGCAATTTTCCACAATCCTCTTGGGTTTTAACAACTTTAAATAGTTTTGTGTAATCTGCAAATTTCATAACCTCACTCGTTATTCCACTTTCCAGGTCATTTATGAATATGTCAAAAAGCAGCGGACCCAGCACAGATCTCTGGGGTACACCACTATTCACCTTTCTCCATTGGGAAAATTGGCCATTTAGCCCTACCCTCTGCTTTCTATCTTTTAACCAGTTCTTGATCCACAATAGTACACTGCCTCCTATCTCATGACTCTTTAGTTTTGCCAAAAGTCTCTGATGAGGAACCTTGTCAAAGGCTTTCTGAAAGTCCAGATACACTATATCAACCGACTCACCTTTGTCCACCTGTTTATTCACACTTTCAAAAAAACATAACAGATTAGTAAGACAAGATCTTCCTTGGTTGGATATGTTTTGGACAATTTTTGCTTCCAAGAGTCCTGAAACAACAATCCTATGTGTGGTATGATCGAACCATTGTGTATATAAAAATAATAAATTTCTGTCATTTGCTTTACCTACTTGAGCCTGACTACAGCTTTCTGCATGGTGCACTCATACAGCTGAATAAGGACTACATTTCCCAGAGGGCATTGCAGGGAAATAGTTTTAAAAAAGCTGAAAAAGCATAGGGCAGAAAGTTCCTTCAATAATCCACGCCCCTCTAACCTAGAGGCGAGTGGTGGTGGCGTGACAAGCTACGATTATCCCAGGGGTGAGTGGGTGTTGGGGAGGGAGGGAGGGAGGGAGGGAAGGAAATAACACTTATTAAAAGAGGGCTGCTACACAGTACCCTGTCCTGTGCTGCTGAGGTAAGCTATATTCTGATTTGATTTAAATTATAGCTCTTTGCTGCTGCTAGTGACTATTAAATTTAAACTACAAGCTCTCTGCTGGGTTCCAAATTTCATAAGAAGTTAGAGCCTAGCAGCAGCTAAGAGCTATAATTTAAATCAAATCAGAATTTAGCTTACCTCAGCAGCACAAGACAGGGTACTGTGTAGAGCCCTCTTTTAATAAGTGTTGTTTCCCTCCCTCCCTCACTCCCCTGGGATAATCATAGCTTTATAGGTACTTACACATCTTAAAAGACAGGAGGTGCTTTCAGGTGAAGCTCATTACCCAAATCAGTCATACACTAAGGACCTGAGATTAATTAAGCTTCAGGTGAACAAGGTATATTAAACGTATTAGGTACAGTTTTATTGGTATAAATACCCATAGCAACCCCTAGTAAGTAAGAACCTAAAGATCTAGACACAAACTTAAAACTAAGATGCAGACAGCAGTCCAGCAACGGGATGGGGGCTTTCCAGTCTTTTGCATAGAGTGTCACATGTATGAATTTCTCCCAGTTGGTGAGAGGTCTTACATCTGCACTAGGTGCAAGGAGCTCTTTGCTCTCAGGGAACAAGTCCATTCTCTAGAGGCTAAAGTAGCAGACTTGGAAAACATAAGACAGACAGAGAGGTACATAGACGAGACCTTCAGGGATATAGTCCTCAAGTCCCACCTCCAGTCTGGCAGCACCCCTTTTGCCATGGAGGAGAGAGGTCACGTGACAGGAGAGCATCACCCTGGTGTGGCAGGAAGTGATCCTGTAACTAGGACCTGTCCTCCAGGTGATGTAAAACCCTCTCGCACCGAGGAAGTTTCTCCAGGGCCATGTGCCCATGAGGGAAGGGTTAGGACAGCCGCTATAGTTGGTGATTCGATCATTAGGCATGTAGATAGCTGGGTGGCTGGTGGACGTGAGGATCGCCTGGTAACATGCCTGCCTGGTGCGAAGGTAGTGGACCTCACGCGCCACCTAGATAAGGTCTTAGATAGTGCTGGGGAGGAGTCTGCTGTCTTGGTACATGTCGGTACCAATGACATAGGAAAATGCGGTAGGGAGGTTCTGGAGGCAAAATTTAGGCTTTTAGGTAGGAAGTTGAAATCCAGAACTTCCAGGGTAGCATTCTCCGAAATGCTTCCTGTTCCACGCACAGGACCCAAAAGGCAGGCAGAGCTCCGGAGTCTCAATGCGTGGATGAGACAATGGTGCAGAGATGAGGGTTTTGGATTTGTTAGGAAATGGGGAACATTCTGGGGAAAGGAAGGGCTCTTCCGAAGGGATGGGCTTCACCTTAACCGGGACGGAACCAGGCTGCTGGCATTAACCTTTAAAAAGGAGATAGAGCAGCTTTTAAACTAGATATTAGGGGAAAGCCGACAGTCGCCCAAGAGCGGATGGTTCGGAAGAATGTATCCTTGAAGGATACTACCAAAAGCAGAGAGATTCCACAAAAGAGTAAAGTAGCCCAAATGCCCTCAAGTATGGAGCCGACAGAGCTTAAAGATCCCAATTTACCCATGTCTAACAATAGCCAAATTAACATGAATAAAATACATTCTCTAAAATGCTTGTATGCAAATGCTAGAAGTCTAAAGAATAAGATGGGAGAGTTAGAATATATAGCACTAAATGAAAGGTTAGATATGATTGGAATATCAGAGACATGGTGGAAGGAGGACAACCAGTGGGACACTGTGATACCTGGGTACAAACTATATCGTAATGATAGAGCTGATCAAATTGGTGGAGGGGTTGCGCTCTATGTTAGAGAGGGCATTGACTCAGAAAGGATTAAAGTTTTGCAGGAAACAAAATCTGCTGTAGAATCTATATGGATTGAAATTCCATATAAAAGGGGGAAGGCGATGGCAGTGGGGGTGTACTATCGAGCACCTGGCCAGAATGACCAAATGGATGATGAAATGCTCAAAGAAATCAAGGAAGCTAACAAAAGTTACAGCGCAGTAATAATAATGGGTGATTTCAATTACCCCGGTATCGACTGGGTCAGTGTCACGTCAGGACATGCTAGGGAGATAAAGTTCCTAGATGAAATAAATGACTGCTTCTTGGAGCAGCTGGTTCATGAACCGACCAGAGGGGAAGCCATATTAGACCTAGTCCTTAGTGGAACACCAGATCTAGTGCAAGAGATAAGGGTGTTGGGGCCACTTGGCAATAGTGATCATAGCATGATCGCCTTTGATTTAATTAGTGGAGGAGAGATAGTAAGGAAATCCACAGTACTACCTTTTAACTTTCGAAAGGGAGACTATGATAAAATGAGGAAAATAGTTAAGAAAAAACTAAAAGGAGCAGTTGCAAAGGTTAAAGACGTACATCAAGCTTGGGTGTTGTTGAAAAATACTATCTTGGAAGCCCAGACCAGCTGTATTCCACGCTTTAAGAAAAGTGGAAGGAAGTCCAAAAAACTGCCAGCATGGTTTAAAGGTGAGGTCAGAGAGGCTGTTGCCAAAAAAGCATCTTTCAGGAAATGGAAAAAAGAGCCAAAACGACGAAACCTGGAAACAGCACAAGCACTGGCAAGTCAAATGCAAAGCATTGATAAGGCAGGCAAAGAGAGAATTTGAGAAGAAGCTTGCTGCGGAAGCAACAACGTGAAATAAAGACCTTTTCAAGTACATTCGTAGCAAAAAAACTGTGAGAGAGTCAGTTGGTCCATTAGATGATAAAGGGGATAAAGGAGCACTAAGAGGCGACAAGGCAATAGCGGAGAGACTGAATGAATTCTTTGCTTCGGTCTTTACTGAGGAAGATGCAGGGATGTTACCCATGACTGAAGTGGTATTTAAAGGTGCGGAAGAATTGAAGGAAATATCGATACATCGGGAAGATGTCTTACAACTATTAGATAAACTGAAGAGTAGCAAATCACCTGGGCTGGATGGTATACATCCAAGGGTGTTGAAAGAACTGAAATATGAGATTGCAGACCTGCTATCAGTAATCTGTGAACTATCATTAAAATCATCTCTAATACCTGAAGATTGGAGGATCGCCAATGTAACACCAATTTTTAAAAAGGGTTCCAGGGGTGATCCGGAAACTACAGACCGTTGAGCCTGACGTCAGTACCAGGAAAAATGGTAGAAACCATCATAAAGAATAAAATTACTCAGCATGTAGATAGTCACAACCTAATGGGAGACAGCCAACATGGCTTTAGACAAGGAAGATCTTGTCTTACTAATCTGTTATGTTTTTTTTGAAGGAGTGAATAAACAGGTGGACAAAGGTGAGTCGGTTGATATTGTGTATCTGGACTTTCAGAAAACCTTTGACAAGGTCCCTCATCAGAGACTTTTGGCAAAACTAAAGAGTCATGGGATAGGAGGCAGTGTACTATTGTGGATCAGGAACTGGTTAAAAGATAGAAAGCAGAGGGTAGGGCTAAATGGCCAATTTTCCCAATGGAGAAAGGTGAATAGTGGTGTACCCCAGGGATCTGTGCTGGGTCCGCTGCTTTTTGACACTTTCATAAATGACCTGGAAAGTGGAATAACGAGTGAGGTTATCAAATTTGCAGATGACACAAAACTATTTAAAGTTGTTAAAACCCAAGAGGATTGTGAAAAATTGCAAGAGGATCTTGATAAATTGGAAGACTGGGCATCAAAATGGCAGATGAAATTTAATGTGGACAAGTGCAAGGTTATGCACCTATGGAAGAACAACCCAAACTATGGTTACACGATGCAAGTTCCACATTAGGAACCACCATCCAGGAAAAAGATTTAGGCGTCATTGTGGATACCATGTTAAAACCCTCGGCCCAGTGTGCAGCGGCGGCCAAGAGAGCAAATAGAATGCTAGGTATGATAAGGAAAGGAATGGAAAATAAAACAAAAGATATTATAATGCCTCTATATCGTTCCATGGTGAGACCGCACCTTGACTATTGTGTGCAATTCTGGTCGCCGTATCTTAAAAAGGATATAGCGATTTTAGAAAAGGTTCAGAGAAGGGCCACCAAAGTGGTAAAGGGGATGGAAGGATACTCCTATGAAGAAAGGCTAAAAAGGTTAGGGCTCTTTAACCTGGAAAAGAGACGGCTGAGGGAAGATATGATAGACGTCTATAAATTAATGAATGGAGTGGAACGGGTAAACGTAGATCGATTGTTTACCTTATCAGAATATAGAAAGACTAGGGGACATGCAATAAAGCTACAGGGTAAACTATTTAAGACTAATAAAAGAAAATATTTTTTCACTCAACGTGTAATCAAACTCTGGAATTTGTTACCGGAGGATGTAGTAAAGGCTGTTAGTGTAGCTGGGTCTAAAAAAGGTTTGGACAAGTTCCTGGAGGAAAGGTCCATAAACCATTATTAAGAAGTGACCGAAGATATCAATGCTTGACCCAGTACAAGCATTGTGGAACTTGTGTCTCTTGGGGAAACTGCTAGGTACATATGACCTAGATTGGCCACTGTTGGAAACAGAATACTGGGCTTGATGGACCTTGGTCTGACCCAGTATGGCATATCTTATGTTCTTATGTTCCCCTTCACTCCGGCAGGCCGCCACTGCACCACTCCATCCACCGCCGTGCGTGCACGCCACGCGGTCGGCAGGGCCTCCGAGGCAGCTTACTGGCACCGCTTTGTCCGGCTCTTCAGCGTGGCCGATGGTTTCGCCACTTAAGTAGCGCAGCCCGGAGGGCTTCCCCTGCTTGCCCTCACTTAGGGCATGCGAATTCCCACATCCTAGGGGTGGTAATTCCCCCTTTAGCACAGGCTTTGGTGGCACAGTCTGTTTCATGCCGCCATGAGACCCGCTGACGTCACCGGAAGTCCAGTGTATGTGATTTTAACACTTTAGGAACGGATTGTTTTGGGGTGAAACTTTAGAGTGTGGTATGTAAAAGGGGTTAGGTTACACTAGAATTAAGAGCAATTTTAATGTTTTCTTTTTGTGTCTTGCAGTTTGTGTAAATCCTGCCGTTTGTGTGATTGGTGTGGATTTTCAACGTGATAGAGAACATTGATCCCTGACGAAGCACTTGCGAAACGCCATCGGCATTCCTATGTGGCATTGGGTCCAGCTGGATGAAGTCCATGCTCATACAAATAGCATTTTGCATAAGTGTGATTTGATAAACTGCAAGATGAGTGTGCTGAGTTTATAGGAGTGAGGTGCTGAGTTTATAGCACTGAGATATTTTTGCGAGGTTATATGCTCTTTCATATGGTGGGGGAGTTTTTTTAGGATCCCTGATGTTAATATGCCAGTCTCAGGCCTAGAATGATAGCAGAGACATGATAGCCCATGGGTACTGAGATCCTTTTCTCCCTCTCAGAGTGTGATTCAGTCTTCCCTCTTTGGTGTATATGGAATGAAGTTTTTTGATTGAATAACTTTTATATCTTCATTCTAAGAAATTGGACATTAATATATGGAAATAATCGTGCCCTGACAATGGCCTTGTTTTTATTTATTATTTATTTATTTAATACTCTTATATACCGCGCTATTCGACATCAGTGCGGTTTACATGGAACATCAAAAGAGGTTTTACGGTGGGGTTACACCGTTAATTACAGATAACAGGGAGATTAACTTGGATAACATGTTAACTATTTACACAAAAAGCATACCAGAAAGTATATTGTCACGCCCTCCTCCCCCGTGTAGGCGGTTGCCTGGAAGAGGGGGGACGTGACCACAAATTTATAGATCCTTGTAAGTGCTGATGTCCGGATTCCGTGTAGTTGTGGGCCAAGACACGAACAGCCAAGGTTAATTGGGGTAACAATAACTTTATTGTTAGCACAGGAATTTTGCATCTACTACCCCTAAATAACAGAAACAAAAATGTGGATACTTTTTCAACCAAATAAAGTCAAAGATGTAACAAAGTCCACCTGATACTTCTCAGGGTTGTCAGTTCCAAACAAGTTATCCAAACTTCTTTCCAGCTCTGAACAAGGTCTGTTCTTCACACTAGAAGCTTTACTTCCATGTAACAACTTTACTTTGCAGATAACTCAATAGCATTGCATTTGCTTTTCACAGCTGCTTAATGAGGTTGAGTTTTACACTTAGGCAGTACGCTGTCTCTCCCCGTGTAAAAGCTCAATTGCCTGAAGTTGGACTTCTCCAGCACTTATCATTTGCACAAAGTTTATACAGCTTTCACTCCTTATGACAGTAAGCACACTCTGTCTCCATATCAGAATAACTGCTATCTATCACAGCTGACTCAGTCTGCATTGGTTCTACCTCTGAGTCTGATATGTCCTGGTTATAGTCAGGGTTTTGCAGAGAAACTGGCTTCCACTGCTCTAGTAAGCTTTTAAGCTGTTTCCATTTAGAATCCTTTTTACTTCTTGGTATATGTGAGGAATTAAAATGACCAGCTTCCTTTAAAACTGAATCAATGGAAAAAGGGCTCACCTTTCCTCTGGTATGTCTGGCTTTCCCAGTTTGGTTAAAAGGTAAGTATTTGTCCTGATACTGCTTCACTATCTCCCGTGTGGCAAACTGCTCAGCAGGGTCTGGCTCTAACCTCCGTCTCCGTAGCACACAATCAGCTGTTTGCTTACGAGCAGCTGGGCTATTCTCAGAGCTTGAGCTAGAGACACGCTGCCTGCCCTGGGAACGTTTCTGCAGCTTTTCACCTGGAACTTTAGTCCAGCCTAATCTCCCACCTGTAACCACAGCTTCCAGAGAAGGCTCCGGGGAAGAACTCGTGTCTCTCCTGGGTAAGGTTTCCAGCCTCTCCCCTCGAGGTTTAAAGTTACTTCTGACCTGCTTCTCTCTGCTGCTTGGCCCGTGGTAATTCCTCTCCTTTACAGGAAGCTTTCTCAGACGCTTTTCCAAAGACCTTTCTTTCTCTAAGCAGTCTTGCTGGCAACTCCCCAAGCACCGTGTGCTACCTTGGTAATGGTTGCTCCTTCCTTTGCTTCCTTGGTTCCTCAGGTCTCCCTCTGGATCTGAATCAGAACCAGAACCTGAGCCAGAGTCCAAAACTCTGTCTCTATTCTCCTTCTCCTCATTCCTCTCCTCATTCTCCATATTTGAATCTCCTTCCTGGTTAAGAGCATGGGGCTGCCCTATCAGCTTTGACTCCGCCCCCTTGCCCCTTACATCATCTCCCGGGGTTGTCATGGAGCTGGGGTGTGGCTCTCTCACTGACTTTCTATGCAGAGAGTTTCTCTGGGCTGAAGCTTTAACCCTTTCCCTGCCTGTATTGCTGTCTGCTTTTGGGGAAAGAAGCTGTTTTAGACCCCTATTTCTGGTGTTTAAGCCCTCTGCATCATCACAATATACACTATGTACATCATATTGTGGAATGGTTACTGGGTAGTTAAGGATCTGTGTTGAGTGCATATAATATTATATAATATATAATATAATATTATATATAATATTATATAATATATTATATTATATTATTTCCTTTTTTAATTGCTCTTATTTTGATTCTTTTATGCGTCAAATATGTGTGTATATATAGTCCGAAGCCATTTTACCGGCCACTTTTTTAAAGGAGACATTTGACATTAAGGGTTTAAACTGCAAGGGTGCCAATGTTGACTACAACTGTATAAGAAAGTAAGTATTTTTCTGCTCACACCCCCTCCAGCACAAATTCCTCTCCCCCCCAAGGGAATTTATTCAATTGTTGTGTGGTCAAATATCACCGATAGAAAACATTCATGCTATTCTCTACAACATTCACTGCAAAGACTTTCGTACATCATGAAATATCCTCTACCAGGGCCACACATTGAGCGCATACCCCCCTTCCCCCCCCCCCCTTCTCTCACCCATACCTCTGTGGCTCCATCCAGCTGCTGCCTGCTCTTGCCCTGCTGCTGCTGCCCTCTGTTTTCACCGCAGTGGCGCCGGTAGCAGCAGAGCAGGCCTAACTTTAAAATGTTTAATAACCACCCCCCCCCCCCCAAAAACAAAACACAAAACATTTGGGTGTTTTGACTTCGTGCTTTAAACAGATCTGATCCCTCCCTGCTCTGACGTTGAGTCAGAAGAGGGAGGGATGTTAGTGGTTACCTTCCACTCAGGTTCATAGGCAACACTCGTTGGACGCTCACCTAGTGACTCTGAAGTGTTGGGGAATTACCTGTGATAGCCTTCTCTTGCTATACCCTCCCCTCCCCCCTCAGGCACACACACATGCTAATAACCATACAAAAACAATTATAGCAGTGCTTTAACAATAAATCTTTATTATAGAAGCTTGAGTATATTTAATTGCACCTAGTAAGCAGATAGCATAAGCTTACCTAATAAGAAAGAGAGGTTGGTACAGCCCACCTCCGTGTTCTGTTCCCACTAACTCTCCCCTGCACAGTTCATAGAAACATAGAAATATGACGACAGAAAATGACTGCATGGCCTATCTAGTCTGTCCTTCCATATAAACAACTACAACAGTCCCCTTTTTCCTTTAGAGATCCTCTGTGTTTCTCCCAAGGTTTTTTTGAATTCAGATACTGTCCTCATCTCTACCACCTCCACTGGGAGACTATTCCACGGATCCACCACTCTTTCCATAAAGAAATATTTCCGCAAATCACTCCTTAATCTATCCCCCTTCACCCTCATCCCATGTCCCCTCGTAGAAGAACTTGCTTTCAATTGAAAGAGGCTCTCCCCCTGAATATTTATGCCACAGAGGTATTTAAACATCTCAGTCATATCACCTCTATCCCACCTTTCCTCTAAGGTGTACATATTAAGATCCTTAAGTCTGTCCTCATATGCTTTATAATGAAGACCACTAACCATTTTAGTAGCCACCCTCTGTACCGACTCCATCCTGTTTATATCCTTTCGAAACTGCGGTCGCCAGAATTGCACACTATACTCCAAATGAGGTCACACCAAAGACTTATACAGAGACACTATCACCTCCTTTTTTTCTGCTAGCCATTCCTCTCCGTATGCACCCAAGCATCCTTCTAGCTTTTGCCGTCGCCTTTTCTACCTGTTTAGCTACTTTAAGATCATCAGACACAACCACGCCTAGGTACCGTTATTCTTTAGTGGACAAAAGTACTTCACCCCCTATACTATATTGCTCCCTTGGATTGCTGCAGTCCAAATGCATGACTTTACATTTTTTAACATTAAATCTCAGTTGTCAAATTCTAGACCAGAGGTTCCAAACTCCAGTCCTGGAGGGCCAAACACCATTCAGGTTTTCAGGCTGTCCCTAATAAATATGCATGAGATGCATTTGCATGCACTGCCCCCATTGTATTCAAATACATCTCATGCATATTCATTAGGGACAGCCTGAAAACCTGAATGGTGTTTGCCCTCCAGGACTGGAGTTAGGAACCTCTGTTCTAGACCTTTCTTCAAGCTTAGCTAGATCCCTCCTCATGTTATCTACACCTTCCTGGGTGTCTACTCTATTGCAGATTTTGGTATCATCCGCAAAGAGGCACATCTTACCCAACAGCCCTTCCTCTATATCAAAGATATTAAATAATAACAAAGATATTAAAAAGAATCAGACCAAGGGCAGATCCCTGGGGCACACCACTAGTAACATCCTTCTCCTCAGAGTGAGCTCCATTTACCTGTACTCTTTCGCCTCTGACACAACCAATTTCTAACCCAAGCAGTAACTTTAGGGTCCATCCCTAGGGTGCTCAGTTTGTTTATAAGTCGCCTGTGAGGAACAGTGTCAAAGGCTTTACTGAAATCAAAATACACCACATCTAGGGCTCTCCCTCGGTCCAACTCCCTGGTCACCCAGTCAAAGAAATTAATCAGATTTGTCTGACAAGACCTGCCTCTGGTGAATCCATGCTGCATTGGATCCTGTAATCTGCTGGATTCCAGAAACCTCACTATTTTCTCTTTCAGCAGCATTTCCAATAATTTATTCACCACCGAAGTTAAACTAACCAACCACATCCTTATTTCCGCTTTTGTGTAAAGGCACCACATGAGCCTCTCTCCAGTTCTTTGGCACCACTCCCGACTCCAACGAGGCATTGAAAAGGTCAGTCAGTGGAGCTGCTAGAATGTCCCCAAGTTCCCTCAGTTTTCTAGGGTGTATCCCATCCGGTCCCATCGCTTTGTCTACTTTAAGTTTAGCTAGTTTCTCACGAACACAGTCTTCTGAAAATTGTTCAAGATGTCCCTCGCTTCTGTTCCTGTTTGTGGGTGTTTTCTGCGGTCCTGCTCCTGGTTCTTCATCTGTGAACACAGAACAGAAATAAGCAATTCCCCTTTATCTTCATCAGCTTCTACATATTCCTCCCCTTCACCCTTGAGTCTGACAATACCACTTTTGCCCTTCCTCTTCTTACTAACATATCTGAAAAATGTCTTATCCCCCCATTTTATTGCATTGGCTATTTCCTCTTCTTTTTGAATTTTTGCTTTCCTGACTACTTTGCTAGCTTCAAGTTTTTCCAAATATAGATGCCTGTCTTTCTCTCTCTGTGATCTCTTGTATTTCATGAAGGCCTTCCTGTTTTTCTTCACGTTTTCAGCTACTTCTTTTGAAAGCCATAGCGGTCTCCTTTTCCTTTTACCTTTATTTACCATTTTAACAAAAAGGTTGGTTGCCCTTAAAATATCCCCTTTCAGTTTTGCCCACTATTTTTCTACATACCCCAGCTGTTCCCATCCCGCTAACGACTCCCTGAGGTATTGGCCCATCTTGGCAAAGTTAGTCTTCCTAAAGTCTAAGACCTTCACCTTTGAATGGATTCTAACAGCCCTAGTCCTAATACTGAACCACACCATCTGGTGATCACTGGATGCAAAATGATCTCCCACTGTAACATCAGAAACACTTTCACCATTGGTAAGCACCAAGTCCAGTATGGCCCCTTCACATGTGGGGTTTGTTACCAATTGCCTGAATAGTTCTCCCTGTAGAGAATCCAGGATCTCTTTACTTCTAGATGATACTGCAGCAGGAATGTGCCAGTCAACATCTGGCATATTGAAATTCCCTATCAGTAGCACTTCCCCTTTCCTAGCAATGCTGTGTATGTCTTCAATTAACTCTCTGTCCACCTCTTCCTCTTGTGAAGGAGCTCTGTATATCATGCCAATGCAAATAGATTTCTCTTTCCCTCTTTCTAGTTTAACCCACAATGCCTCCTCTCTCCCTTTTAAGCTCTGTAATTCCAAAGCTTTAATAGTATTTCATACATATAGTGCCACTCCTCCTCCCCCTTCTTCCTACCCTGTCCTTTCTGAATAAAGTATAGCCAGGTATAGTTACATCCCAGTCATGGTTTTCTGTGAACCATGCTTCTGTAACTGCCACTAACTCCAAGTCGGCCACTCCCACCAAAGTTTCAACATCAGGGATCTTATTTCCCATGCTACGGGCATTTATACACACTGTTTTCCATGTGTTACCCCTGTTACCAATTTCCATAAAGGTATTTAATGTTTCACTTACCTGGGGGCTTTGTTCACTCATCCCCAACGAATCTAGTTTAAAGCACTCTTCAGTAGATTAGCCAGTCTACTACTGAAGATGTGTCGACCTTTCTTGGACAGATGGATGCCATCTCTGCTCTGCAACCCTTGGAACAGCATCCTATGGTCTAGGAAACCAAAACGCTCTCGATGACACAATCCACGCAGCCATGCATTAATCTCCAGGATGTGAGCCTCTCTTCCTTGGCCTCTTCTACTTACTTTATAAGCCTTACAGCACGTACTCGCGTGCAAACACAGATATACGAGGGCCGTTTTTTTTTCAACCTCTGATCGCTCCGTGCAGACGCTACGCGGGCAGCAGAAAGCGGGCATGCGCTGTAGGCGACTGCGCAGCTCTTGCACTACACACTCCGCCATTGTTGACATTCAGGCGTCAGTCGGCGTTGTGCTACAGCCACGTAAACATGTCCACCATGATTGATGCTCCCTCCAAGTGTGAATTGCGAAGTGTGATTCGTTTTCTACAGGCTGAAGGCCATAGTGCTGCAGAAATCCATCGGAGAATGAGTCGTGTGTATGGGGAAAACTTCATGAGTGATGGTGTTGGGCCAAGGACGCAAATCTGTCATTTCAGATGACCTGGTGCAACGAGTTGACAGAATGGTTAAAGAAAACCGCAGATTCACCATTACTGCTTTGTCTACGGAATTTCCAGAGGTTTCAAGGTCTGTTTTGTACTCTATTGTTACTGAACGGTTAGGCTACAAAAAACTTTGTGCACGTTGGGTCCCAAAAATGTTGACGGACGGCCACAAAAGCGCTTTCAAACCAATGAGGACCTTCAAACCAACGTCAAGGACTACTTGAATTCATTGGAGGCAACTTTCTTTGCAGAGGGTATTGAAAAGCTTGTCCACAGATATGACAAATGTCTCAATCTCTTCGGTGATTATGTCGAAAAGTAACCGTAAGTGTACCAATCTTTTGGTAATAAAATTATTGTTTTATATGAACTTGTCTTTTATTTATAGCCTATCGGAGGTTGAAAAAAAAACGGCCCTCGTATATTCTTATCTCTATTTTTCTCTCTCATCACTTTGTAGTTCATTTCCAGACTTCATGCTTCAGCTCTTTCTTCAATATGTTTCTTTTTAATTAACAATATCCTGCCCTTGGTGTGTTACATTTAGTTCTCCTGCACATTCCTGAACCCTTTCTTCTGTTGCACTTTATTCTTCAATCTATCCTTCAAAATCAAAGACAACTGTGCTGAATGCTGAATTAATCAGTTTCTCGTTTAACCCTTCATGCTGATGTAAGGGTCTACCAATCTGTTTGCTATAACATCAACCCCCCCCCCCCCCCACACCGATAGCAAATTATTGAGCACACCACAGACGTAAGGGTCATAAGTTCAACTAATGGCCTACATATGACACTAAATGCTGCTGTGCAGGAACAAGATGAACAGATGATAACTGTACCATAATCTTGGTAGCAGGAGAACATTGTGGCATGATACAATTTATAGAATGGAACAAAATGCAAGTAAACACAATAAGAACTTCTAGACCAAATAGTAAATTATGGAGCCAGGAGGAAAGACCTCCAAACCATGAAGTGAAGGAAGAAAACCACAAATATACTTTAGGATCTACCCCAGTCTGTTTGCATGTACACACTTAGATCCCTTAAATGCTGTATAACAATGGATAGATTTCCATCCTTCCCAGCTACTATAGGGATATAAGTACAGCACATATCTTCCACAACTGTGCAAACACTTCCTTCTGCTGCTAAAATAATCTAATGCTAATCTGCTCTGCAAAATCATATGTGTGTTTACATCAAGTGCTGTGCTCAAAACATGAAACTCCCTGTTCTGTCAAATTAACCAACTTCATTAAATCAAAACACACTTTCTGTATACATTTAGCATTAGTAGCAACCTGCAATCTTGATGTAAGAAATGAGGCAAACATAACTTCAGTATCAGAAAATAAGTGAAATACATAAAGTACATAATTTTCAGAAAAATATGAGGAAGATCTCTTTTGTCTATAATGGAGGCTATATTTAGACCATGTTTTTGAAATCCCAGAGAAATTTTGTAGGGGAATTGAAGCTACAGGTAATATAGCTTGCACATAGACACAAGTACCACTCCTTACCAATGGCAGGCATGGGTATAACTGAAGGCCACACTGATAAGTATAATTTACAAAAAGGAAGGCAGTACCATCTTGGGGAAATGCTATAGTTTTGCAAAAAGGGTTATCACCAACTTCTTTTCCAGCAGTAACACTTGGTGATTTAATACAAACATCAAAGTTGCCATATGCTGCTAAGCCATAGACCTCACAAGATAACGGTGTCAATTTTGCAAATACCCTAAATTCCTTCCCTAAAAAGGCTTAACAAAATCCATCAGGTATATAGCTGGAAAACTTTACAAATTTAAACAACCAGGCCTTCAATCTCTTATTTGTAGTGTTAATACATTCTATATGCTGTGAGGTGACATTAGCAACAAGTATTCCCCCTGTACAGTTAGATATATTAATAGCAGCTACAGACCACAAACACTGTTCAAGATATTTGTGATATTGCTGAAGGACTGAATTGGAAAGTCTGTCTTTTTGCAGATGACATGAACATTTGCAACAGGGTGGTCTCCCCTAAGGGAGTAGAGAACATGAGGAAAGATCCACAAAAGCTGGAAGAATGGTCTAATGTTTGGCTGTTAAGATTTAATGTGAAGAAGTGCAGTGTCATTCACTTGGGAAGCAGAAATCCAAGGGAATTGTACACGATAGGGGGCGAGAGGTTGGTGTGCACGGACCAGGAGAAGGACCTCAGCGTTATTGTTTCTGAGGATCTTAAGGTGGCAAAAGCCAGAAGGATGCTGGGTTGCATACAAAGAGGAATTACCAGTAAAAAGGAATATGTATTAATGCCACTGTACAAGTCTCTGTTGAGGCCTCACTTGGAATATTGTATTCAGTTTTGGAGACCATATCTCGCAAAGGATATAAAAAGACTGGAAATGGTTCAGAGGAAGGCGACCAAAATGATTTGGAGCCTGCGGCATTAGACTTATGAGAAGAGACTTGAAGACCTAAATATGTACACTCTGGAGGAGGGAAAAGGGAGATATGATTCAGACCTTGAAATACTTAAGAGTATTGATGAACAAAGACAGGGAAGCTGCAAAACTAGAGGGCATAACATCAAGCTACAAGGAGGTAAATTGAAAGGCAATGTCAGAAAATACTTTTTCACTGAAAGGGTGGTGGATGCTTGGAATGCCCTCTTGATGGAAGTGGTGGGGACATATACAGTGACAGAATTCAAAATGGCATGGGACAGACACAGTGAATCCCTTTATAGCAACAGGAGAAAATCAAAATAAATAATCTCTTATATCTAAACAAATAGGGGTGACCTACATGGAGTGGTGGGTACACCCCTAAACAAAGGCAGGGGGAGGGGTGGCCTGCAAGGAGCAGCAGGTGCACCTACTGCGACGCTCCTGCCTGGGCCCTAGAGCTTACAGGCAGGAGTGGCCTTATATAATGTCCCTTGTGAATAAAGGTGGTACTGATCCCTCTGAATGCTGGGATTCATAGTACACTTGTTTTTTCCTTTAGGGATGAAAGTTGTAGTTGTGACTCGAGTGATAAGGCTTGCAAGAAATTTATATGTTGTGGGGATATTTTCAACGCATTACAATTCAAAGGTGCATAACATAAAGGTGCAACTTTCAACATAAAGGTGAGATCAGGAGGTCAGGAAAACAACTGAAATCAAATAGCTTTAACTCAGCTTTACACAGTCACGGTAGCTTCTACTCAGCTTTGCCTCGTGTGGTTGCTTGGGATTATTGCAGCTTCACAGTAACAGCTGTTCTCCTCACAGCTTGGCTTTACAGAAACAGGTGAAAACAATTTGTGAACTTTCACGGCTAGGCAACAGGTATAGCAAACGTTTTGTATTCTTCTCATACAAACTCCAGATGCTTCTTTACACTGCTACTCTCTAAAACATAAAGAGCAATCCATTGCACAAGGATCATAACTCAAGGTAGGCACATCATTATCTATCTGCATACATTCATCTGGGCTAAGGCAATTGTTCTCTTCATCAGGTTTCTTATGTTTTCCTGACTTTAGCTCCAGAAATTGCTGAAACTCTTTTAGAAGCAATTCAGCCTGTAGTTGCTCTTTAGCTGCTTGATAGTCTCCGGTAAGGGTCACACCCTTCCCCCACTCACTATCTGCTCCTGTTGCAGAGTTTGGCTTAGGGAGGTCAGCACAATAAAAGGGTTTTTCCAGCAAGGCATTAAAATTAGGAAATTCAGCTTTACCTTTATCAGAGACGTTGGCATAAGAACAGGCACCTTTCTTCCAGGACTCTCTCCTCTTTAGAAACTCAGGAGTTTTATGGCTAGTTCTTCTGCTAGGGGACTTTCCCTCAGAAAAACTTCTTTCCTGTTTTGGTTCCTGGCTTTTATAGCACGGCTCGCCACCAGACAAAAATACCTTTTCTCCAAGAGCTGGGTTTGCTAGCCTTCCCACGTCTAGGCTCTACCGTGTAGTAAGGATCTCCTTGAGAGTATATTGGGCTCCAAGGCTTACTGCTCCAGGGTTCTAGCATTTTTCCCCTTTGATTCCAAGTTCCTCCTGAAGACCAACGTGCACTGGAAGCTGCTTCTCATCTGCTTTGTTTCTTGCTGCTCTCCTTGTCAACCTTGCTGCCTTCTTTGCCAGCCTTGCTGCTTCCTTTGCCAGCCTTGCTGCCTCCTCTGTCAATCCTGTCTGAGGATTTAAAAAGGGCTTCATTTCCTGGCACTCCCTGTCGTTCCCCTGGGCATGCCCAATCAGTGCTGAAGCCTAACTCCTCCCCTGGGCTGGGGCTTGTCTTCAGCTCAGCCGATAACTGTGTTTTTTCCAAGTCAGTTTTGGAAATCCTGTGTGTGTCATCCCTTCTATCAGGATTTTCCCCTATCTCCATTTCCTCTGGAGGGGAGTCTTCACCACGCTACTCTTGCCCCCTTGCTGGGCAGACTAGATGGACCATACTGGTCTTTATCTGCTGTCATTTACTATGTTATGTTAGATTCTGATATTTGGTATAACAATAGAAAAAGATGGCAGACATGTCTGCAGCTATAAATTTGTTTGAACATATCGCACAATCCTTAGTATCCAAAGAGGCAGAAGTCTAGCTCATCAAAGAATACTAAGCATTGTTAACAGCAAATTTGGTGGAACAATATTCATAAAATTGTTGAAGTCTGTCAAAGAAGTATCATGATCAGGATTCTTGAAGAAATTGGTGTAAAGGGTTCCCAAAAACAAATAAGACATGGAGCGGGCTGGATGTCTGTGATATGGATCCATACTCCTCCCTCGGATATCTGCACTGCAGTGGGCGTAGATATGTGTAATGAAAATGGTTCTTCAAAGTAGGGCTGTGTCCAACCAGTCTGAGGTTTAACCTTCTTGTACACCAAATCTCCTGCTTTTTACTTTACTATCGGTGGAACATGCAATGTTGTCATTGAGTCTGGCCTATTGACAATTTGATCAATTAACTGCAAGGAGGTATGCAATGCTGTAAGATAAGTGTTCAAGTCATCTGGAACCTTGTCATCCTCTGGATTAATCAATGGCAATCTGCATCTCCTTCCTGTAAGCAACTGAAGTGGGGTTAGTGAAATTTTCTTCAGTGGTGAGTTTCGTAAAGAAGATAGCCAGGGCAAAGCCTGCACCCAATTCGGTGAGGTTTCAGTACACAGTTTTCTCAGAACAGATTTTAAAAGACCATTCATTCTTTCTACCAGGCTATTAGCCTGCGGCCTATACACAGAGACAAAGCATTGTTTCACTAGTAAAACTTTTGCCAAGTCCTGCATCAACAAATTTTATTTAACTATATGGAGACCAAGATAGCTTGCAACATACTTCTATTTTGCATCTACATTCTTCAATTTTTTTCTCTTTATCAAATTAAAACTAGCATGTGACCTAATGGGCATACCTCTCGTCAGGTGCACAATTAACAAGGTATTGTTAATCTTATTATTTAAGGGTTAACAAACATCAAAACATAACTTGTAGTTTATGGCAATTAAATTAAACTCATTTCAATCGTTCACCAAAAATTCTTAGGAAGGCTCTCTTATCTCAGGTAATTTGACTCACATTACCCTGAACATTGTCTAATTGACATAGAAATAGCTCACAAAGGACATAAGGAAACAAAACAAAAGAAAACAGATACATCATGGGTCCAGGGCTGGCACTGCCTGGTAAGCCAGGTAAGCACGACAGGAGGGTGCCGGTGGTGGGGGGCGCTGTCACTAGCCTCCTGCCACCCATTGCTACAAAAAAGAAAGCAACCGCAGGAACATTTCTCTGTTTCTGCGGCATTGCTCTCTTTTAAACTGCTGGACCATGGTGTTTGCGGCAGTAACAAGTATTTCCTGTTTCTCGTAAGAAACAGGAAATACTTATTATTGCCTTTAGATGCTCCATGACCCAGCAGTGTAAAAGAGAGCAGAGCTGCGGGAACAGAGAAATGTTCCCGCGGCTGTTTTCTTTTCTGAAGGATGAATCGGAGCAGACACGGGGGGAGGGGGCTGGAAGGGAGCAGACGCAGACACGGGGGGCTACAAGGGAGCAGACTCTGGGGAGCTGAAAGGGAGCAGACACTGGGGGGATGGGGCTGGAAGGTGGCTGAGTAATAGGAGGGGGGTTGGAAAAGAACTGACGGGGAAGGTGGGGGCTGGAAGGGAGCAGAAAGGAGCAGAAAAGGAGGGGGCTGGAGGGAAGGTGGGGGCTGGAAGGGAGCTGACAACTGGGAATGGCACTGAAAGGCAGATGGTCAGAGAAGAGGGTGACTGGAAAAGAACTGACACAGGAGGAGGCACTGGGACTGGAAGTTCGCTAATACCTGGGATAGTATTTGGACTAGAAGGGGCTGGACAATGGAGAAGGAGAGGGACTGGAAGGGAATAGACACCAGTGGCGGTGCTGGGAATGCAAGGGGGTTGACAGTGAGAGCGGAGGCTGTAAAGGGGGCTGATACTGGGGAGGGTTATTGGGACTGGAAAAAGGCTGATGGAAGAAAATGAAGAAAGCAAAAAGAGAGACAAGAAATGGCAGATGGACTATAGATCATAGAGAGTTAAGAGAATATAGAGGAAACCAGAAATCTCAGATCGGGACCAGCATGATCAAAAATCATCAGACAACAATGGTAGAAAAATAATTTTATTTTCAATTTAGTGATTGGACTTTGCCCTATCTTTATATTTCACACAGTATGGGGAACTGCATCTCTTATCTGGTGTGGCACCGCATGCGGAGTCTGGCGTCTTGGAGTTTCATTTTAATTATTGTTTACATATTTTTATTTTTACTTTAGATTGTGGTCACTTATTCTGTACTTGGTGAGGGTCTGTGTTCTGAGTGTGTGACCAAGGCCAGGTGTTCTCTTAACATGGAGTTTGTACGTAGAAATCTGTACTGTAGTAATTTGACTTATTCAGTTTTCAAATAGGTGTATGGATGTTTTGGGGCCCATTGCAGTATTTGTAGTGTTTTGTTTTTCTGGATAGGCCCCTTATTATATGAGTTTTGGAAGTGTATGCTGGTATGGTATGGTAGATTTAATCTCTTGATACACAGAATGAAATCACTCCAGGATCCGCTCAAATCCCTAACCTAGAAAACAAAACTTATACATTGTGAAATGGTTAATGTTCGTTGTTCCTCCTCTATCACATTTGTCAAATCCATGATCCCTGTAAAATCTTTAAACATAATAAAATTACAATCATGCAGATTTATTTCTCAATAACTCTACTGCCAATTGGAATCAGAAGTTCTTCTTATATATTCACGGGGAAGAAAGAACATAATTAGCAACATTCAGACTGCACTTTAATGATAACTATTTTTGTTTTAAAAGAAAGTTCTCTAACAAAACTTGCAGTCTAGTATAAATACTGCAATGGCAATATCTCTCACTACAGAACTACTGTAAACACGTACAACTCTGCCAAGCTTGTTATCTGCAATGTCTACTTCTAAGGTTCTTATTTCAGTGTACAATACATTCCACTCCCAATCCAGTGACAAGATCTGTGGGAAGACCCATATGGTTTGGAGTTTTTTTATTTTAGGTCTGCTCAGCTGCTGCTGGTGCCACCGCCGCTGAGAGAACAAAAAGTGGTGGCAGCAGGGCAACAGCAGGCAGCTGAAATGCACCCCCTAAGCTTTTGCGCCCTGTGCAACTGCACCGCTTACACAGGGCTAGATATAGCGCTGTCCTCTACTACTTTGTCCTCCAACACTTTCCCAGCTCCTGTTCCTATTACTGTATATGGCAAAACAGGCATTCTTGATCCCTTCCCAGTGCCCAGTGTAATTTAGAAATAATCCCTTTAGTGTTCCACCACCCCTCACAAATAGCTTCAAAAAACTTTTTTCACCCTACTCGTATCCTCCCCGTCTAAGTAGTGCTAAATTTGGGGACCCTCCCCCCCCAGAAAATCCAAACAAATCAGACCAGGCAAAATCAAAACTATCCTGCAGATCCTCAAAACTCCATAAGTCCCTTTCAGCATACAACTGCCCAAAGTGCACCAGACCATAACCCTTTCACCACTTAAACACCCCCTCTGTTTAGCCCAGGAGGAAAATCAGAACTACATCTAACAGGAGTCAAGCAGAAGGTCTGCTTCTCCTCCAGGAGTCTATTACAAAACCTTCTCCACACTTCCAGTGTAACTCAGGTAAAGGGATTTTGGACAGCTGAAATCCTTAATCCCCTTTGGGCCACCCAAACCCGAACACCTAGGGGTCCATTTCATGCTCCTGCACTACCCAAGGGAGGGAAATGTGTCTGATCCAGTCCCAGATTGCTTGGATCTGCGCTGCTACAAAGTATCTTGTCAAATTAGGAACACCCAAAGCCCTTGCCTGTTGTGCATAGTTAAAACCTTCTGAGCCACAAGAGGCAGTCGCCCCCTCCAAATATAGTGATTTTTTTGACAGCTTCTGGAACAAATAAAGCCACTGTAGCAAAACTACAATCTTAACAGCAGTGATCCTCTTAAGCCAAGAGACTAAATCCCTGCCACCACTCCAAATCCCCCACTAATCGCTCCCAGACCCCTCCTCCTATAGTTTGCTTGATAAAACTCAGATTGCTCTTGTGTGAGCTGAACCCCCAAATAAGCTATACTCTTCCTTACCTAGCAAAAAGCAAACTTCTAGAAACCACTCCAAAAGTATCCTCAGGGGCAAGATCTCAGGTTTTTGCATTTTTATTTTGAATCCAGATAGCCGTCCATATTCCTGAAGCTCCCATATGAGGGGTAGCGAGACCTGTGGCTTGCCCACCGAAAAGATGCCATCATCCAAACAGGGAGATTTGATAGTTCTCACCACCCACCTGAATCCCTGGTATATCCGCACTCCTTCAAAATGTGTACAGCCAGGGGTTCAAATCAATAAGTCAAATAGCAAGGGCCAAAGGGTACCCCTGTCGTATCCCCCTACCCATCTCAAAAAACAGAATAGGTCCCATTAACTTTTACACACGCTTTCAGCTTAAAAAACACCACTCTCATCCATCCTAGAAAAAAGCCTCCCCAAACTCCATCTTCTCCAGGATACACAGCATAAAAGACCAGCTAACCTGATCAAATACCTTTTCTGCATCTGTAGAAAGCAGTAAAGAAGGTTCCAGGTCACCCAAATAAAATTCAACATTTTGCAGATATTGTCACCCACCTGCCTACCAGGCATGAATACCGCTTGATCACTATGTATCAGGGTTAGGATCACCCAACTAAGGCGTTGTGCCAGTTTTAGCCAAAATCTTGACATCTAGTTTAACAATGAAATGGGCTGGTACCCCCAAACTCCTGTAGATCCTTATCCTCTTTGGCAATCACAGAGATTCCCGCCCACCCCAAGGTATCCGCTAGTCTTCTCCCTCTTTTCACCCTGTTAAAAAGGCCCACCACCACATTCACAAACGTCTTATAGAACTTGCCGGTCAGGCCATCCAGACCCATAGACTCACCATTTTGAATGGCTTAATCCTTTGGTGGACCTCATCCTCCACTATATCCTTGTCCAGTATCTCCCTCACCTTCAGTGCCAACTTATGTAGAGGGACTGAATCTAAATAGCTAATGAGCACCTCCACATTTATCTCTGCATTCCATACATATATCTCTGCATAGAGCTCCCGGAACTGAATTCTCAGAGCACCCACCTCCCTAATCACCTCATCCTGCTTCCCCACTAAAGACCCTACCCACCCTTGTTCACGGCGCTGCCTTAATCTATTTGCCAGGAGGTGTCCTGCCTTATTTGTGTGCTCATAAAGAGCTGCCATTCCCAAAGTAACTGCCATTCCACCTCATCCTTGAGTTCAGCCCTAAGATGACTCCTCATCTTGCGTAACTTGCCTTGTATCTTCTTGCTTTAGCAATGCTTATCAGTTAATGGCACATAATGGATCTCAACCCATGGCTCCCCAAATCTTCTGTTCCTTTGCCATTTTCTTAAGAGCTCCCATTTGGTCAACTGTCCTCTTAAATGCACCCAAACACCTCCTGTCGACACCTCATCTCCCCTATTTAGCTCAAAATAATCCTTTAATGCAGGTCTCCATCCCTCTGGGGTCAAACAGCACATCACCAAGACACTAAAATTTTCATACACACACCCTCCTCAGCCTCCCTCCTAAGCCTTAAAGGGATGCATGGTTTAACCAACTAATACAATCAATCTGCACATCCTCTATCCTTGAAAGGGTCGAGCTGGGAGACAGTAATCTATCCTAGAATAGGGTCCATGAAGACCTGAAAAAAAAATATAATTCCTCCCACCAGGATGCAACTCATGCCAGAGATCCTTCAGGCCCCAATCTCTAATAAAACTTTTCACCCTTCTATTGCCTGCCCTACTTTGCCCCTCCCCCCCCATGCTAGCTGCTGCAGCCGACATCACCCGCCCGCCTGCCGAGCCCCGAAGCTCCCCCCATCGGGCAGGAGCTTCTGAGCGGGAGGATTTCCCGCTCAGGCGCTCTACCCCGATTGGGGGAGCTTCGGGGCTCGGCAGGCGGGCGGGTGATGTCGGCTGCAGCAGCTAGCATGGGGGGGGAGGGGCAAAGTAGGGCAGGCAATAGAAGGGTGAAAAGTTTTATTAGAGATTGGGGCCTGAAGGATCTTTGGCATGGCCCTTAGGTGCGGGCCCGGAGGTGAGCACGAAATAACAAAAGGAAACGAGGAGCAGACCCACCTACAAGACACACAGAAGCTGCTCAGAAAACACCAGGAAGCAACCGGAAAGAAAAAGCAGCAAAATGTAAGTGAATCAAACAAGAACCTACAGCAAAGACAGCCCCAAAGAGATCATGCATACAACCCTGATTCTCCCCATCAGCCTCCTCTTCACACAACTCCTCCCACCGCACGCAGCCAACCACCACCCACACACATACACACCATGGCCCACACCAATAGCATGGACATATACATGCCCACAGTACAGTCACGGTAACACACAGAACACCCATGCTCAAGAGACAAACCAGGCGCAAGACAGACACCCACCCAAACCCAAAAGAAGCACACGGTGGAACAACAAACACCCCAGTGTCAATATCAATAGAGCTCATAAACACCA
Source organism: Ichthyophis bannanicus (assembly GCA_033557465.1). Taxonomy (NCBI): domain Eukaryota; kingdom Metazoa; phylum Chordata; class Amphibia; order Gymnophiona; family Ichthyophiidae; genus Ichthyophis; species Ichthyophis bannanicus. The sequence continues at coordinate 1,576,990,786 of CM066031.1, read as the reverse complement.
GATCCATACGTAATAAGATCTACACAATAGCAGACCACATAGATGATCAAAAACCCGACATACTTTGCATCACTGAAACATGGCTCACACCCACCGACAATGTACTACTCAATCAATTAGTGCCCAACACATACACAGCATACAACTGCCCACGTGCTCATCGGTGAGGAGGAGGAGGAGTCTTGATAATTGCAAAGAACACCCTAAAGTGCAAATCACGAAGTGCCACAGACACCCAACAATGCAACACCATCACTGTCGAGAAAAAACGCATGACCCTATGCCTCACCTACTGAGCACCCCGTGCACCACCTGATGAACTTGCCTCCACCCTAGAAACAGTCTGCGCAATCAGCTCAAACCACAAACCCACTCTACTGTTAGGAGACTTCAACCTCAAATCTACCAACACCAAAGATGCAGCATTCCTTCAAGCAATGAGTTCATTTCAATACACCCAAATAATTAAAACCCCGACACACAGACAAGGATTATCGCCAGACCTCATCTTCACACCCAGCTACCTAATCACAAGAGGACTAATTTCAACCACTGTCACACCAGTACCATGGTCAGACCACCACATAATTGGAATAAACATTGTACCACAAGGAGGAGAACAAGACAAACACCCAGACAACACACCCACAAAAAGAAGATTCAAGAGCTTTGACAGGGACCAGTTCCTACAGGACACTATACCACACCTAACCCCAGAAACAGACGATCTAGAAGCCCAAATCAGACACTGGAACAACACTATCAACGACGCTGCCAAAGCCATGGATCACAGACCCAAGAAAGCCCGCTGCACCAAATTACAGCACAAGCCATGGTACTCAAAAGACATACGGAATGAAAAGAGGGAACTCAGAAAATTAGAACGGAGATGGAGACACACCAAGTTGTCCAATACCCAGGAACTATACTTAACAAAGCAAAATCACTACAATGAACTCAAACAAATAAAGAGAGAATACCACACAAACATTATACTCAAATCCACCAACAAACCGAGAGAGCTATTCAAAATCGTGACCCTCACCAAGGAACAGAAAGCAGAAAACGAAGTGCAAATAAACCCACAAAAATTTGCCAACCACATACAAGAAAAATTCCACTCGGCAGCACAACAAAGAACCTACACAACCTCAAAGACAAACACCCCCGAAAACCTGGGGCACATTCAGCACCCCATCCACAGAACAGCTCTCCTGCATCATCACCGCAATCAATACAAGCATGGCTCCAACAGACCCATGCCCAGTGACATGGATCAAAGCCACAAAATCAAGCTTCATACACACCATACACAACATGGTGCACAGTTCTCTGACCCAAGGGAACATGCCAAATCAACTAAAGCTCGCCACAATAAGACCTATCCCAAAGAAATCCACACTCGATAAGAACAATCCAGCAGCATACAGACCGATCTCAAGCATACCCCTACTAGCAAAAATAATTGAGAAGACAGTACAGCACCAGCTACAAGACCACATTGACAACCATGCACCACTAGACATCAACCAACATGGCTTCCGCCCCAACCACGGGGTAGAAACACTCCTGATATACCTCTTCAATAACATTCTCCGCATCATAGACAACTCCAAGAAAGGAATACTAATGATCTTCATCGACATTTCATCAGCATTCGACACAGTGGATCACAGAACTCTACTGGAAAGACTACAGAACATTGGGATACATGGATCCACCCTGAAATGGTTCCACTCATACCTAACCGACAGACAGATACAGGTCAAGGTAGGCCCCACCACTTCCCGACCCATAAAAGTCCTACAAGGAGTACCACAAGGATCAGCCTTATCAGCACTTTTGTTCAACCTCTACATCCAGCCAATATGCGACATCTTGAAGGAACACAACATACAATACACAATCTACGCCGATGACATCATGATATACACACCCATCACAGTCGACAAGTAAAGTACTTCAGAGTAACCCCGGACAAGGAACTGAATCTACAGTCACACAAACAAAACCATCAAAAGTGCATACCACAGGATGAGACTTATCTGACGCCTCAAGCCCCTCCTCGCCCCAGAGCACTTCCGTACAGTCTGCCAGGCACTAATAACCCCACTACTAGACTTCTGCAACCCAATATACATTGGTCTACCAAAACAAACCCTCAGACCGCGACAATTGGCACAAAACACAGCAGCTCGCATAATATCTGGCAGAACAAGACATGAACACATCACACCCATACTGAAAGACCTCCACTGGCTCTCAATCATCTCATGCATCAAATACAAAACAGTCATAAACATCTTCAAGATCAAACAGTCATCAGCTCTCAGCCTACAAACACTCATACAACCAGACAGAAGCACACGGCCAAGGAGGAGAGGCACTTCCAAACGTGTTAACACCCCAAAAGACATCACCAAGGTCCGCAAGGACACAGCAGAACGAGCCCTTTCCCTGGCTGCACCAGCAATTTGGAACACCCTCCCAGATGAACTAAGACTAACAACAAACCTCAAAGACTTCCAGAAGCAGCTTAAGACAACCCTGTTCATTGAACACTATGGACACATCACATGATCTACTCAAAAAGCAGGAACAAAAGACCAACCCCCCTCCCCTGTCCCTTGAACTTAAGAATGTATATAGCTCATAATGTAAATAGTCCTGTACATAAGAATGTATATAGCTCAGAAGAATCTAATATACACCAACACATACACACAATCTGCATCACTGTATGAACACACTTGAACCACCATTATGATTGTTTGCTGTGGAAACCGCCTTGATTAAAGGATAAGGCAGTATAGAAAAACTTTTAAATAAATAAATAAATATCCATTCCTGTATGTATGGGATCCAAACTAATATTAAAATTACCTCCTGAAAATAAACATCCCTCTCCCTAACAGTGCCATCTTATTTGCCACTTTAAAGAAATCTCCCTCAAGTCCATTAGGGGCATAAATATTCATCAAGTTAAACTATTTCTGGGCTATGTGGACTTTTAGCATGGAGATAACTCCTGTCCACATCCCACACTTCTTGTTTCACCTGAACCTCAAGGTTCTTAGAAAAAAAACAAGACCACCCCTAGCAATTTTCCACCCCTGGTTAGAGGAGGCAAAGAACTGCTTAAGAAACTGCTTCATCCTCATCAATCACCCATCCCCTCTCTGAAAATGTGTCCTTGATCATCCCAACAAACATTCCCCTGTCCCAGTTCTGGAAAAAAATCTGCCACATACACGGCAAGTTAAGGCCTTTCATTTTAAATGTCATAAACTTCAACTTAGAACCCTCCATACTGAACCTAACCCAGAATCACTTTTCCATTCCCCATCCTATCCCCCCACTATCCTACTTGTTGGACATAACATAAAACATGGTATACTGGGTAAGACCAAGATCTATCAAGCTTAGTATCTTGTTTCCAACAGTGGCTAATCTAGGTCACATGTACCTTTCAGGTTCCCAAACACAGATTCCACATTTCTTATCCCAGGGTAAGCAGTGGATTACTCTGGTTCTCTTTAATAGTTGTTTATGGACTTTTCCTCCAGGAACTCGTCCAAACCTTTTTTAAAACTCAACTACACCAATAGCTTTTACTACATTCCCCGCTAATGAATTCCAGAGTTTGATTATGCGTTGAATGAAAAATATTTTCTCTTAGTCTTAAATAAGCTATATTGTAGCTTCATTGCATGTCCCCTAGTCTTTCTACTTTTTGGAGTAAATAACCAATCTACTTTTATCCATTCCACTCCATTCATTATTTTATAGACCTCTATCATATCTCCCCTTAGCTGTCTTTTTTCCAAGTTGAAGAATCCTAATCTTTTAAGCCTTTCCTCATAGGGGTTTCCTTCCATCCCCTTAACCATTTTGGTGCTCTACTCTGTTTCTTTTCTAATTTTGCTATATCCTTTTTAAGATATGGTGACGAGACTTGCCCCCAATATTCAAGGTGCGGTCACACCATGGAACAATACAGAGGCATATCCTTTGTTTTATTTTCCATTCCTTTCCTTATGATCCCTAGCATTCTATCTGCTTTCTTGGCTGCCGCTGCACACTGGGCAGAGGGATTCAACGTACTATCCACAATGACTCCTAAATTATTTTCCTGGGTGGTGGTTCCTAATGTGGAACCTTGCATTGTGTAATCATAATTTGGGTTGTTCTTCCCTATGGGAGTCATTTTAAAAGGCTTAGTCATGATTTAGGACATCTGAAGAAATGCAAGTCAATGTCTAAATCAGATGTCGCCGAAGCCATTCCACAAATGATGTTTACAGATGTTGGTGCAGGGACATCCAAGTAGGCAAGGGGGTGTGGTGGAGGCATGTACAGGGAGGTGCAATGGACTTACATGTCTCCATTCAATTTCAGGAATGATGGTGACGTCTGCAAGCATGTTCACGTTTAGACCTGCTGCAGACACTAATAGGCATCAGGAAAGTGCTTGTTTTGGCATAAAACATCCAGAGTGTAGAGAAGATGGTGAGTTAATGACTAGTTTAAGACCACAAAGGCCCCACTGGGATTTGAACCCTGGCTTCCCTGTTCCGAACCCACTACTTTAACCATTATACTATTACACGTCCATGCTCTGAGATACTATTCTGGGGACATCTGTGTAGACGCCTCTATAGGCATCCATATCGGGCAAGTCCATGTTTCTGAAATTGTGCCTGAACTTGCACATGCCTGCTTCCTCTTCCCCCCCCCCCCCCCGCCCCTGACATTCTGGCTTTGGACGTGCCATTGTAAAATGTGCCTTCACGTGCATAATTTTTCATTTGTCCACAGTAAATTTCATCTGCCATTTGGATGCCCAGTCTTCCAATTTATGAAGGTCCTCTTGCAATTTTTCACAATCCTCTTGCGTTTTAACAACTTTGAATAATTTTGTGCATCTGCAAACTGGATCACTTTACTTGTTGTTCCCATTTCCAGGTCATTTATGAATATGCTAAAAAGCAGTGGGCCCAGTCCAGTTTACTCAATTACTCCACTATTCATCTTTTTCCATTCAGAAAAATGGCCATTTAGTCCTACTCTTTTTTCATTTAACCAGTTCCTGATCTACAATAGTATACTGCCTCCTATCCAATGACTCTAATTTCCGCAAAAGTCTGAGGGACCTTGCCAAAGGCTTTCTGAAAATCCAGATACACTATATCAACCAGCTCACCTTTATCTACCTTTTTATTCACACTTTCAAAAAAATATAACAGATTAGTAAGGCAAGACTTTTCTTGGTTAAATCTATATTGACTTTCTCCCACTAAAAGCATGACTATCTACATGTTCAGTAATTTTATTCTTTATAATGGCTTCTACAATTTTGCCTTGTACTGATGTCAGGCTCACTAGTCTGTTTCCTGGATCACCTCTGGAACCCTTTTATGTTAACTCCATTTATTAATACAACTCGCAGTACAATCTGATAACCAGAATACACCACGTACTGGTATAGCAGCTTTACAACTTAAACACAAAAACGGTCATTTACAGCAAAGCTTAGAACTTCATAGCCATCAAAAAATCACTGGTCCCTGTACCCAGAAACCAGTGAACAACACTTGCCCATATGAGGACAGAGAAACTGTCAACATCAGGTGTGACTCAGCCCAGTGTGGCACCCAGTATACATAGTTTTCAATTTTCCAAATTTTTAAAGCTTTTCTCTTTTATAAAACTTATAATTCCCCCACCAGCTTATATTCCTCCACCTCTAAAACCCTTCAACATACAAAGACCATCATGCTAACACACAAAGCAATTAACTCAGATCCCCCCCCCCCGCCACACACACACCTACACTCACAGCTCTCACAACCACATAGAGCCAGAAAGACCTCAACAAAGAACACTCTCAGCATCCCCCACATCAAAGCAAAAGCAAATCAACAATCATGCAAAAGAGCCTTCCAACTCTATGCACCCTCCATATGGAACAGACTGCTGGACCAGCTCAGGAATATAACGGTCCTCAAGACCTTCTGAAAAAAAATAGACATCTCTTTACAGAACACTTCCCCTACAATGAATAACCCCTAACACTAGAACAATACACACCAACCTGTCAATAACTGTTATATATAAAAATCCTGTATATAGTTGAGCAAACCACTCTTTGATTGCATGCTGTAAATAGTTTATATGAATGTTCAATGTAAACCGCCTTGACCTGGTGAAAAGCAGTATATAAACCCCCACTTCTCAACTGCATCACAATCCAAGTGGCTCCAAGTTACATGGTTCCAGCCTGCCTAAGATCCTCAGGATGACTGATCTGAAGTCTCTGCTACGATACACTGCACGTGTCCAGCTACCCCTCAAGCTCCAGTAATGGAAATTGCATAGCCTGCAACAGCAACATGAACTAATCCTTGCTTCGAACTCTCTCCAACCCCAAATGTAAGCGGCTCCTTTTCTCTGATATAATTTTATATACATTGTTACCTAAGGTTCTAAAATAATCTGTACTTCTCCTTTCACTCAAAAATTTCAAAAGCTTATGCTATATTGTTACAAACTGTGCTTCAAATATCCATTTCATGCATACTGGCACAATTTGTGCTACAAACATATCTAATTCTTGTGACTTTCACTGCTACTATCTCACAATAGTATCCATTCTTCTGTAATATTTACTGCTGCTGCTGCTGTTCAACCCCTTTCAACAGACCCTATTTCTAGCAATACCACTGCCCCTGTATTTTACCCTTACCCACCCATTTATCCCTTATCCCTTATTCCTAATCCATATTGCCTCCTATTCCCAACATATCCCAGAATGGCCCCGCCTAACTTCTGCCCATTCACCTTATGGGTTATACTCCTCATAATATGCTCCTCTCTGCTTACCTTCCCATATGCACTAGCCCTGACCTCTAACTCCCCCATTCCAATAATTCACTCCCCCAGACACCTAAACATCCCACCACACTTTGCCCATGCTTATCATTACACCCACCACCGTACTTGTAAGCTCAAACCTATTATAAATCCCAACCTTAAACCTAACTCTCTCACTGACCTACCCCATCCTCCCCTCAAATGCGCCCTACTCAACATTCGCTCAGCTAGAAACAAAATTCCCTTACTTGCTGACCTCATTTCTGATTATGACCTTGATATATTTTGCCTTACTGAAACCTGGTTCCATGACTCTGACATGGTCCTAATAAACCAACTATGCCCCAAAGAATACTCAATCAATATATGCAACAGGGCACATGGCAGAGGAGGAGGTGTAGCCATTATATCTAAATCCAACTTACAACTCTCTACTGTTGAATCCACATCTACCACAGGCATGGACTCCATTACAGTCTCCAATGCCACGCTAGTGCTCCACCTCCTATATCGCGCACCTCAGGCTGACTCATCTGACCTCTCCACGATCCTAGACACAGCCTGCTCCCCCCAACCTACCTCACGCCCTCTTGTAATACTAGGCGATTTAAACCTATACTCCACAACTCCAGCTCAATCCTCTACCTTCCTCCATGCAATGAAGGCCCTCCACTTCTCCCAATTACTGGAACACCCTACACATTCCAAAGGAAACATCCTTGACCTTGTATTTATCCCACAACACTCGCTAATCGCTGATCAGGTTACACACACTATTCAGCCTGTACCCTGGTCTGATCATGCTCTCATCCTCTTCTCCTTCCCCTACTCCACTCACAGAAGTCATCTCCCTTCTCAACCTCAACATACCCGTAGATTTCAACAATTCAACGCAGCCAACTTCCTAGAGCAAACAATCCCACCTCTTGACTTACTAAATGATAGGAGCCCGAACCTAGAGTCCCACATCTCTAAATGGAACGAAATCCTATCTGCAGCCTCTCTACTCCCACCTAGTCAATTTCCTCAAAAGCACAATGGAAGAGTTCCTTGGTTCTCTACAAACTTGAGAAGCCTCAAAAGAGAACTTAGACGTCTTGAATGTAAATGGAGACGTTCTCAAGACCCTATAGCTCTCATTGCCTACACATCTAAACTCCAAACTTACTGCTCTGAAACCCTCAACCATAAAAAAGAATACAATGAGAAGATTATCCAACGGTCTCAACAAACCTAGAGAACTTTTCTCTATTACCAAATCCTTAATAAATGAGCCCTTACAGCAGGACCAGACACCAAAAATATCTGCACAAGCCATAGCCAACCACCTTATGTCCAAATTCCTCCCACCCTCATCAACTAATAACCCACAACACCTTGCTGAATACAGCACCCCACCACATGAGCCAACTTCCGCAAACTCATGGAATGATTTTGATACCCTTACTTTAGATAACATTTCTAATGTTATAAAAGATTTGAATGCCTCGACCTCAGCTCTTGACCCTGGCCCTGTCCCCTGGATCAAATCTACTAGAAGTTCTCTCAGCCCACACATTCTACATATTGTACAATCATCCCTCCAGACTGGTTCAGTACCGCCTCTACTTAAGTGTGCCACTATCCGTCCTATCCTAAAAGGAACAAAACTAGACCCAACTTCCCCTGTTTCCTACAGACCCATCTCTAGTATCCCTTTTCTGGCAAAAATAACTGAAAAGGTAGTCCAAACTCAACTTCAGAACTTCATTGATGATCACTCCCCCCTCGACTTATTCCAACATGGTTTCAAAAAAAACCATGGTGTTGAAACCCTTCTTACCTCCCTACTAGATTCATTATACCTCCACACCCAGAACCCTTCCCAAGGATGTCTTCTCATATTCCTTGACTTATCTGCTGCTTTTGACTCCCTTCCCCACCACCAACTCCTAAACAGACTCTATGATATAGGACTGAGAGGCACAACTCTAAACTGGTTCCGTTCCTACCTAGAGGACAGAACCCAACAGGTTCGTATTGGAACGATACCTCCCTTCCATTCACCCTAAAGCAGGGTGTCCCCCAAGGATCCAGTCTATCCGCTCTTCTTTTCAATATCTTCCTTCAACCTGTCTGCAAGATTTTCCAAAACTATGGCATTCAATACCAGCTATATGCTGATGACATGATGTGCTTCACCCCATTTAACCTCTCTAACCCTAATTTTTCTAAACTAAACGAATGCTTAACCAGCCTTAAATCTTGGTTCTCCCAGCACAACCTCATAATCAATCAATCCAAAACTGAGGTTCTTCAGGTATTTTCTAATCCCACATACACCCCACCTCCCACCCTTACTATTGGCGATCTCACACTCACCATAAAAAAACAAGTGAAATATCTTGGTATTATCCTTGATCAGTCCCTCTCCTTCACTGAACAAATAAAGAGAACTACCAATGCAATATACGCTAAGCTACGTATCCTCCGGAACCTCAAGCCTCTCTTAAACCCTGACTCCTTCCGTACTGTCTGTCAGGCCCTCACAATCCCTTCTCTTGATTACTGCAACCATATCTATCATGGCCTTCCCAAGAACACTATATAGCCACTCCAACTAGCCCAAAATACGGTAGCGCAGCTTATAACCAATAACCCCAGGCGATCCCACATTACACCAGTTCTCTATGATCTCCACTGGCTCCCTGTTCAACACAGAGTTAAATTCAAGGTGATTACTCTTATACATAAAATTATTTCCAACGAATCAGCTCCATGCCTCTCTCCACTCCTTCCCTCCTCCAACAACACAAGAACACGCTGCTCTATTACTAAAAACCTACTCACCATCCCGACAACTAAAAGACATTGCAAGCAATTGACTAATAACAGGGCCTTCTCACTCTATGCTCCATCCTTATGGAATACCCTTCCCCACGAGCTGCGGAACTGTTCAAACCACTCTGTGTTCCGAAAGAAGTTAAAAACCTCTCTCTTCCTTGAACATTTTTCCCTTCCACCCTAGTACTTAACCCCTATACACCTTCCTCCCCACATTTTGGCCTCTCAAATCCTATTATGCAGCCTTTTGGTCTCCTTGTAAATACCTATGTAAATAGTTAATCACTGTTCACTGTTCATTGTAATTATTTCTCGTTGTTATCCTATGTATTCCTGTTACTTTGTTCCTTGTAAACAGTTGAAACATACTGCCAAGAAATGTTCTGTGTAAACCGTCTTGACTTGTAGAAAGACGGTATATAAATCTTGTTAAATAAACTCAGCTAAATAAACCCAACCCCTATGCTTCAGTTCTCCCTAACGCTTCTCAGAGTGGGTTTACTCTGCACCACTCAGAGGAATAAACCTGCCTCGATCCTCCCCCTCCCTCTACAACAGATCAGTTATAAACAAATGAGACCAAACCATACCCCCACCACATCTAGAGGGTCAGCACTTCATTGCATGCTCTGGGTTGAGGTGAGAGTTGCAAGGTTCCCAGAGCACCAGAAAGGCCCCTGTCCAATAACCCAGTCCCCTGGAGGCTATCCTCTCTAAAACAGCCAGCTAATGAAATACATTACTCCACTCCCAGATGCTAGGTCCCACCACATCCTTCGAATGTCTCAGTATGCATTGCTTGACAAGTACACAGCCCTTTCGCACCAAAGTTTGGGTACCCACTCCCTTAATCCCAAGCCTTCTAACATCATCCAATATAGCGAAGATCAAGGACAGTATGAGTTGTTGCCCAAGGAGACCCCTAAAAAAACTGCCGAATCGTTTCCCAGTGAGGGCAGCCCCAAAATCAGCATCCCCTCGTTGACACCAGGGACAACTCCCAGAGTGAGTAAGCCCTACCCATTGGGCCTGCAGGGGAGAAAAATAAGCCCACTCCAAAATTTTATACTGCATCTCCTGGAGGCATGCACCTTTAACTAACATAGGAATATAGTCACCGCTGGCCCCCATGGAAACCCCTCCAGATTCACCCCCAACTCTGCTGCCCACTTAGATGCAATGTGAGCATAGGAATGTGCCCCTCCCGGTCTCACAGGTTTTTTTTTTGTAATACAGGGCTACAGACATCCTCTTGCAGACCTCAAATTTTAAAAAAGCCCTTTACTTTGTCCATGACACTTTAACAAGATTCTGGGAATCCAACGAATGCATGTAGTGCCTCCACTGCAGATATCTGAAGTGGTGCTCACTCGGCAGAGCAAAACAGTCTCTGAGATCCTGACAGGGCTGTAGCACACCATCAGTATCCAAAACCTGCCACAACTGAGTCAACCCCACTACCCCCCATGCTTGAAATGGCTTAGATTCCAGATTGGGGGGCAGCGCCACATTGCCATGCAGTGGCAGGTAACCCGTAATACAGTAGATCTTTATTTTTATTTAGACTCTTGATATTCTCCAGGACCAAGCAGGAAGTCAGTACTCACATATGGGTGACGTCGGCGCCGACGGAGCCCCCGTGTGGAGCATTTCCCCAGCTTTCATAGAAAGCCTTTGGGAATGCAGCGCACATGCGCTGTCCCCTTCCCACCCAAGGGTGCCATCTTGCTCAGTCTTCTTTTTTCCGCGGAGCCCGACGGATGTATATTTGTTTCACCCGAGGAAGAAGTTGATTTTCCCTGCATTAACCTGTTTTTCTTCAGTTTGACGCATGTTTCCCTTTCCCGCCTGGGCCTGATACGTTGGTATCGAGCCCGGATCTCTTTTTCGGTTTTTGTCCTTAGTGACTAGCGTTCGCGCCATTTTTCCTTTTTCACTGGCAGCCCTGTCTTTTGACCTTGCAGGGGCCCTTTTTCCCCCGATGGCTGCCAGCGGGTTTAAAAAGTGTGATCGGTGTAAGAAACTTATGTCTCTCACCGACACGCATGACTGCTGCCTCCGGTGCCTCGGACCCGATCATGACCCGATGATCTGTGGTCCGTGTGGGAAGATGTCCTCTAAGGCGTTAAGGAGTCAGCAGCACCAAAAGGAAAGAATCTTCTCTGACTCCGTGTCCGGTAGGGCCCGGACCTCGTCAGAGGCCTCGACATCTCGGGACTCCGGCCCCGAGCAGCGTCGAGGGTCCTCTGAAAGGGGGTCTCCCTCATGGGAGCATCGTAAGAAGAAAAAACCCGCGATGGCGGCATCGGTGGACGCACTTGGCTCCTCGAGGGCCAAGTCGCATAGCCCCGAGCGTCGTCCCGGGTCTTCGGAGTTGGAGAGGCCTGCAAAACAACCTCATGTGCAGATGGAGTCCCCAGGTCACGTGAGTACTGTAGTCCTTGTGGACTCACCTCCAGGGGAGCCGCCACCGGGGCCCAAGTCGGGGGCTGCTGAGTCTCCTGAGCTCGGACTCAGGCTGACGGCCTTGGAGAGCAGCTTAGCTGCCTTCATGGAACAGCAGCGGGCACTGATCGCCGGTCTCACCGGTGCATCTGTCCCGACCACCAGGACATCGACATCCAAGTCGACCCCGGAGGCCGAACCGATCCTCGAGTCCATGCGAGCTCGAGTCGATCCTCGGCCAAGGTCCCCCTCGGCCTCCCGTTCGGGACCGAGGTCGTTGATGCCGGTACCCTCGGTGTCGGGGCAGATGGCATCGATGCCTGCCCGACCGGAGCCGCTCGAGTCCTCCTCCGAGGAGTCCGGCTGGGAGACGGAGGATGAGGAGTCGCCCGACACCTTTCGGACTCGGTGCGTTCCCTCGGATTCGCCGGAGTCCGAGCCTCGGAGAAGGTCCCCCCCCCCCCGGAGGATACCCGGTTCTTGGACTTCGTGCGGGACATGACCAAGGCTTTTGCATTCCCCGCGGATCCCGAGGAGGAGCCTCGAGCCGAGGAGCTCGAGGCCCTACAGTATGACTCTCCTCCGAAGGAGGCCTTTACTGTTCCGGTTCCTGATGCTGGAACGGTTGCTCTTCCGCATGTGGGAGGCGCCGGCATCGACGTCGGTTTTGAGGAAGCGGGTCGATACCATCTATTGCGTCCGCAAGAGCCCCGGGTTCCAAAAGGCACAATTACTGCACCACTCCATGGTTGTGGAATTGGCCATGCATCGTCTGAAGAGTCAGAAGATGCACTTCTTGGTGCCGCCCGGCCGGGAGGCGCAGAACCTGGATGCCCTCGGTAAGAAGTGCTTCCAGGGCTCTATGCTTGCTTGCCATGTCCAGACCTACCAGCTGTACAAGGGCATGTACCTTCGAGACCTGGCAAAGGAGATTTGCCAGGTTCTCTGCTGGTCTCTCCGAGGAACCTTTGCAGAGGTTCAATGCTCTGTCCTCGGGTATTCATGAGTGCTCGAAGTTTATATCTCGAGCAGCCTATGTTGGCTTCAAGGCTTCGGCCTGAGTAGCCACGGCCGGCATCGGTGCACGCCGTCAGGCTTGGCTACAGTCATCGGACCTCGAGCCATGGGTGCAGGACAAGTTGGTCGATGTCCCCTGCTGAAGTGAAAACCTCTTTGGCAAGCCCATGGCTGACAAGGCTGCCGAACTCGAGACCGAGACTCTTACCCGGACAAGGCTGTCCAGAAAAACCTCTGCCCCTTCTCAAAAGAAGAAGGGCTCGGGAAAAAAGACCTTTTACCCAAGGAAGTCATCTGCCTATAAACAATACCCTCATTATCAGGCCTCTGGAGCTCCCCAACAGAGTCAGCAGGCCAAGGGGCAGGGTCATGGGCCCCGTAGGCAGAAAGTCCCCAAGCCTCCTACTCTGGCTCCTGCTCAGCAGGGAGGGGTTTTTTGACTGCATTGGCATAGCCTCTTCTCCTCAGCTGGCCCCCATCAGCACTGGAGGCAGGCTGGCCCTGTTCACCCACAGGTGGTCAGCCGTCACAAGGGATACCTGGGTTCTCAGCCCTTCTGGACTATACTATCTCCTCCACTTCCACCAGGTACCCCCCTCCTATTTTCCAGGGGAGCCTCCCAGACTCCCTCTGCACAAGGACTTACTCCTGCAGGAGTTGGCTGGTCTTCTAAAGGTACAGGCAGTGGAACCGGTGCCCCACCACCTGAGAGGTCACGGCTTCTATTCCAGGTACTTCTTGGTACCAAAGAGAACAGGAGGCCTCAGACCCATCCTAGAATTGCGAAACCTGAACAAGTTCCTGGAGAGGGAAAAGTTCAAGATGCTTACTCTTGGAATCCTGCTGCTCTACCTCCAGCAGGGAGATTGGCTATGCTCCTTAGATCTAAAGGATGCTTATACTCACATCCTTATTCATCCAGACCACAGACAATATCTCAGATTTGTAGTGGGAGGAAACCATTATCAGTAAAGAGTACTGCCCTTCGGCCTTACATCCGCCCCCCAGGGTATTCACCAAGTGCCTGGCGGTGGTAGCGGCCTACCTCAGGGTTCAAGGCCTCTTTGTCTTCCCATATCTGGATGATTCGCTCATCAGGGGTCAATCCCCGCAAGAGGCCAATCAAGCCACCCTTTGCACTGTCGCTCTGCTTCAGCACCTGGGGTTTGTCATAAACTTCGCAAAGTCCAGTTTGCAACCCTCCCAGAACATGGAGTTCATAGGAGCTCGACTGGACACCTTTCAGGCAAAGGCCTTTCTACCAGTGGACAGGGCCCACAGATTGATGGCTCTGGCCAGGCTATTCCACAGCAATTCTCTGGTCTCCGCCAGACAATTCCTGAGGCTCTCACATGGCATCTACGGTCCATGTGACTCCAAATGCCCGTCTACACATGAGGCCAGCTCAATGGGGCCTCAGGACTCAGTCGCACCAGGCCACAGGAAGCCTCATGGACAAAGTGCGGGTGTCCAGCCTACTACACTCTTCTCTGCAATGGTGGCTTCATCTTCCAAATCTAGTGCAAGGGGTACCTTTTCAGGCACCTCCACCCTCTCAGGTGCTGACAACCGATGCTTTTCTTCAAGGTTGGGGTGCATATTGCCAGGGGGCATGTACTCAAGGCCTGTGGACTCCTTGGGAGGCTGCACAGCAGATCAGTCTCTTAGAACTGAGAGCTATCCGCTTAGCCCTGAGAACTTTCTCTCATCTCATCTCTCACCAGTCTGTCTTGGTTCAGACGGACAATCAAGTGGCTATGTTCTATGTGAACAAACAAGGGGGCACAGGGTCCCGCCTTCTCTGTCAGGAAGTGTAGAAACTGTGCTCCTGGGCAGTCAATCATGGCATTCTTCTCAAAGCAGTCTATCTCCCAGGTCAGGAGAATTACCGGGCGGACAGATTGAGCAGGATCCTGCAGCCGCACGAATGGCAGTTGAATCCCTTAGTGGCTCAACAGATCTTCCTGAGATGGGGTCTTCCAACCATAGATCTCTTTGCCAGTCCTCTGAACTGTCAACTACCCAGGTTCTGTTCCAGACAACCGCATCCTCTCAGTGTAGCAGCGGGTGCGTTTCTAATTCCATGGTCTACAGGCCTCCTATATGCATTTCCTCCCACGCCTCTAGTGTCCAAGACCCTTTTCAAGGTGACCCAGGACAAGGCCCCAGTGATTCTGATGGCCCCCAGGTTGCCAAGGCAACCCTGGTTCCCACTACTGTTGCAACTGGCGGTGGACACTCCTCTCCCTCTGGGGATGCAACACGATCTCCTGTCTCAGGAGCAGGGATCTCTCTTGCACCCCAATCTCCAGTCCCTCAATTTGATGGCCTGGCTGCTGAAAGGGTAGTCCTAGCGCCTTTACTACTGCCTAGGGAAGTGGAGGACGTAGTCTTGGCCTCTAGGAGGCAGTCCACCAGAAAGTCTTATGCCCTTAAGTGGCGTAGATTCTCTACCTGGTGTACTCAACACAATGAGAATCCCTTCTTATGCCTGGTACCTGTGGTGCTGCAGTATTTGCTTCACCTGTCCAACCTAGGCCTTAAGTCCAATTCTGTTAGAGTTCATCTTAGTGCTCTTTCAGCACACCACTCACAGGTGGAGGGCCAGTCTCTCTCCAGCCATCCTTTGGTGGCTCACTTCATCAGAGGCCTGCTTTTGCTTAAGCCTCCAGTGCGTCCACCTGCCCCTGAATGGGATTTAAATGTGGTCTTGCAACGGCTTACTTGCCTGCCATTTCAACCTATGGCTACTTACCCTCTGCGTTTTCTGTCCTGAAAAACGCTATTTCTGGTAGCCCTTACCTCAGCAAGGCGAGTGAGTGAACTTCATGCCCTGGTATCAGAAGCACCTTATACTAGGTTTTATAGGAACAGGGTAGTCTTACGGACTCAACCGAAGTTCCTTCCAAAGGTTGTCTTCTCCTTCCATCTCAGTCAGGAGGTGGTTCTTCTGACTTTCTTTCCCAGGCCTCATGCTAGCTGGGCTGAGATGGTCTTGCATAACCTGGACTGCAGGAGGGCGTTGTCCTTCTACCTTGACCATACGCGGGAGCACCGGAGGGCGGTTCAGCTCTTCGTCTCTTATGACCCCAATAAGTTGGGGTTGGCTGTCTCCAAGCATACTTTGTCCATATGTGTAGCTGACTGCATTGCCTGGGCTTACAGGGCAGCCGGCCTCTCGTTGCAGGGTCGAGTTACGGCTCACCGTGTCAGGGCGAAGGCTGCGTCAGTGGCTCATCTCCGCTCTATTCCGTTGGCAGACATCTGCCGGGCCGCTACTTGGTCTTCGAGCCAGACTTTTGCGGCCCACTACTGCCTTGAGAGGGATCAAGCGGTACTCCATAATCTCTTTGGGGTCTAGGCAACTCCTACCCTCCGGCCCTGGTGTTGGGCTACCTTCGGGGGCGTTGTCAGAGAAGATTCTGTTCTTGCATGCTGAGGCTCTAGAGGGAGCTCATTTTTCGGTTTGGGGCCTCTGGTAGCCCTAAGCTAGGGAGTCCCATATGTGAGGAGACTGACTTCCTGCTTGGTCCTGTAGAAAGAGTAGTTACTCACCTGTAACAGGTGTTCTCCAGGAGCAGCAGGAATCAGTCCTCACAACCCTCCCTCCTCCCCTTGCAGTTGCAGTCATATGATTTATTTTTGCTATTTTTGCTGTCTTTTAGCTATGTCATCAGACTGAGCAAGATGGCACCATTGGGCGGGAAGGGGACCGTGCATGCACGCTGCATTCCCAAAGGCTTTCTATGAAAGCTGGGGAAATGCTCCGCACGGGGGCTCCGTCGGCGCCGACGTCACCCATATGTGAGGACTGATTCCTGCTGCTCCTGGAGAACACCTGTTACAGGTGAGTAACTACTCTTACCGCTCTATGATAAAACATCAGAGCAGTTTACAATGTTTCAAAGCAGACTGCCAGAAAAGGAAAGGAGCGCCATAATCATGACAGGAAAGATGAAAACTAGAGAAAGCAAAAGGAGAAGAGGCGCCAGAGAGAAATGGGGAAGGGATGCCTCAGCTGGGGCATCCCTTCCCCACAGCCAGCAAAGGGACTGCCACCCTACCCGAACTGTCTGGATAGGTGCACTGTCCTGTACATAGGTGGGCAGCAATCAGCCCTCCGTGTGCAGTATAGAGTAGACTATAGGGAGCAACAGAAGCAAATTCCACTTCCCAGGGGGTAAACACCAATTACCCACTCAATTAGTCTCCGAAGCAGGACTTAAAATAAAATAAAAAGTTCTGCCAATAAATAGAAAAAATAAATAAATTGATAAACACAAAGTTAAAGAAATAAAGCCGTAAGACCAAACATTAAGAACCTAATAGTCATATAAACCATCTATTAAATATATGCAATGCTGATCACAAAGATAAAAAGACCCACATAATAAAAAGTGGAGTTCTAGAAGACCATTTTTTGAAAAGTAGTTAGAATTAAACGAAAAAGGGACTTGCTTACTGGAGAGGATACTATGCTAAGCACTTTTGCCAGGAAATGTGTTTAAAAATATACACTACAAAAGTGAACAGCTAGAGATAAAAATATATAAGCCCATCAAAGAGTCGCATAATAAAATAGATAAAATAGGCACGTGAACATATACAGCAGAAAGTGATTTAAGACACAAAAGCCAAGGTGACAAATAATAAAACTATGTCCTAAGGAATTCAAATGTGGAGGAGCCTGTCAAGCATAATGTAGGGGAAAATGAAAATTTTAGATCAAGGTTAAACCATCCTGCACATAAACATTACACAAAACGGATTTCCCCTTCCACAATCACATAGCGACCTTGCAAGTCCGCTACCCCTTCTGCGATTGGAAATTAACCCCCCAAAGGATCAATATTGCTACCTCTCCATTCCTCCCAACTGTGGGGGCACCAAAAACCTGGCTCACCCTCCCCCCTTTGACTTCGCCAATTCCACTTCTGATTGGTGAGTATCCTGTAGCATTACTTCTTTCCAACATAAGGTTGATGGGACCCCATGGTTAAGCACTGTCAGAATCTGAACCACAGGTTTGAAAAGCCACGTTGTCTTGTCGCCATCACTCAGACTCCCTTCAGTATATGGTGGGAATTGGGTTAGGACATTATTTCAGACTGAATAACATTGGATTTTTTGACTGAACACTCTTGAGCCTAATGGACTTAATCTTTATCTTTATTTAAAACTTATTATACCGCCTAAACCAAGAGGCATGCGGCGGTTTACAATAAAAACAAAGGAGACTACTGAAGAAAGGAAACAGAAAGGAACGCCATTTGTTTACAAAAGGGACAGCAATAAAAGAAGAAACAGTACAGCACAATGATTCATTGATTGGAAGGCCCTTTTCTGATTTGCATCTGGGTGGGATGGTTGGGTCTCTATTTATACATCTCTTTTTCTTTTTCATTTTGTCATTCATTTTTTTATTTTTTTACTCTTGTATTTATTCATTCATTCATTCATTCATTGAGTTTCTCATTTAATTTATTTACATAGTTTTTTTCATTAGTTTTTATCAGTTTTGTTTTTTCATCAGTTCTGTTTTTGGTAACTGCTTCTGTTTTTGGAAAGGCTTCCCCCTCTTTTTTTTTCTCTTGTATCCGGTTTCATGTGCAGGCCGGTATACACGATCAGGAGGAGAATGGTGGTTTTCAATTCATGACGTTGGTGGGGAGTGCTTTTAAAATGCGCATGCACAGCATTCCTTCTGTCTTAAGCTGGGATGTGCTGCTGTCTGTTTCCTGCTGCTGATGATTTTGTTTCTGCTCCCTTTCTTGTATCCCTTCGAAATACCAGACTTGAGTATTCTCTTTGGGCATTGCTGGTTTTCATTTTTTGTTTTTGGTTGTGTTATAGGTTTTGGGTATTTGAGCTGTCATGCTCCCTGAAGAAGCTGTGAATGGTGAAACACCTGGTGTCAGGGCTTTGACAGCCGACGGGACTTACAGCTGAATGCGGATTGACTGCAAGTGCAACGCTAAACTAAGTATTTTGGGAGACTACTAGTCATGCTTGACTGAGTTTTTTAACTGTGGCCTCTGACTGGAACAATGAATTGTCCAATCTCCAGCCCTAGGACTTTCCCCTCCTCCCTTCCCTTTTGGGCTCCATTGTCCAGTTATTCCATGATTAACTATGGTGATTATGTGTATTTCTGTAGTACTCGCTAGTTGGCTGTGCTTCCCCAAAATATAATCTTTTCTAGAATGAGTCTTCTAATGTGCAGCATAACATGTAAATTCCTTATTTACCCTGTGCTCTTCTCGCCATATTTCAAACAGGGCCCCACTGCTACATGTCTGCAGCTCTTTCCTCTCCTTTTTGTGCACCTTTCTTCGGAAATGAGTAAAACCGACCTCACCTATCTCACAGTTCATATCCCCCAATATTATCCAATTCCCCTTTGCCTCCTTCTCAAACTCCTGGAGGGCCCTTTGATAGAAGGACCCTTTTGGTCCATTTGGGGCGTATAGGTTCAGCAGCGATACCTCATGTGTATCCACTCTACCTACTACCCACACTATTCTCCCCTGGCTATCCCCTCCTGTAGCATACAGGACAAAGAGCAGATGTTTATGCACCAATATGGCCACTCCTCTCTTTTTGGAGTTGTAGGCTGAGCAGAACATTAGATCATACCCCATACTTCTCAGTTTATCATCATGTTCCCCTCTGGTCAAGTGTGTCTCCTGGAGACATGCTATGTCAGTATGCATTTTGGCCAGATATGTGAGGATCCTCTTCTTTTTAACTGGGCTGTGGATCCTTCTAACATTGATTGAGGCTATCTTAAACTCCTCTATGACTCATAACTTTCTTACAGGTCTTATCTACCCTCCAGATTTTCCTTTCCCCGCCTTTCCAGCCTCCCTTCTCACCTCTTACCCCTCCTTTGACCACACTGAGCAGCGACCATAACTTCAACATCCATCCAACCACCCCCCTCCCCAATCATACATTAACTTAACAATCCACCCTTTATGCTTTTTAGGATTTCCTTGGCCCATACCGTCCTCCGTGCGCTCCCGTTCCCCTCGCCCTCCCGCCACCCACTTTGTCACCTACTCATTCCCCTCCCTCCCTTCGTCCTAGTCAGTATAACCAAAAAAACCTTTTCCCTTAATATCTCCATAGAAGTACGGGCTCAGGATGGCCTATTATGACAGTTCTCCTTTTACATAAAACACCCCTCCCCATCCTGTCCATCTTGTACCAAGTCACCCATTTTTCTCACCACCTAACCGCTTTAGTTTTAGTCCTAAAGACTGTGATACTTTATTGTCCACTGCTTCTTGTCAGCGTTCTACACTTATAGTCCCTTCAGCATTCTTTCAGCTCTACTCTGGCTCTGTCACAGCTGTTCCTGACATTTCTGTTGTTTCTCCCTCTATGTTGTGGTGGCGAGACAGGTTTAGAGCCCAAAATAAATGTGCAAAAACAGCCTTTTACCTCTGGGCAGAAGGAAGGTTCAGGGGGTTTAAGGGTTAAAACTCAAACCAAAGGAAAAAACTCTCTGCACAGAGATGGGGAGAGTGAACCACGCCCTAGCTCCATGGAGACCAGGGGAGGTGACAAGGGAAGCCTGGGGGTGGAGTCTGAGGCTATAGGGCAGCCCCAGTCATATAAGCAGAGAGGAGACACAGGAACAGCAGGGAGACGAGGAGGAAGAAGGAAAGCAAGAGGAGAATGTGTCCGTGGGTGGAGTCCAGGAGGGAAATCCTCTGAGGAGGAAGCATTCTCTAGCGGGCTGGACACCAGCAGAGAATCTCTTGAAGCTACAGAAAGTAAAGAGATTAGGAGGACACGTGCAAGGGAAAAGTGCTCCAGCAGAAGCCTAAAACAAGATCCCTATTACAGGCAACAGGCAGACAGCTCGAGCCCTGATGGCAGCCTAGCTGGTAAGAAGTGTACAGCTGGTTGGGAACATAGGAGAGTTGGTTCTGGGGAAAATGTTGCTGGAAAGCATGGTAAAGGAATCTTTGTGAGAGAGCCTGTGGAGAAGCTTTCACCTGAGGCACAGCCTGAGAGAAGACAGGGTGCTGGGAACAAGGTGAGCCCTTTGCAAGCTTTAAAACGTTTACTGAGAAAGAAAGATCTCCTAGGTCCTTCCCCTGCAACTCAGCGTAGTGAGGATTCCCAGTGGGGACAGGTTTGGAAATTGATAGAGCAATTAAAACCTGCTGTTAGAAACGCTGAGGCCAGCCAGGTGCTAATTGAACCAGATGAAGAGAGCATGGACGTAGAGGAATGCCTTTCAGAAGATGAGTGTTCTGACTTTGAAATGGATTGCTCTTACTGTGTGAGTCATAAGTAGGAAAGCTGTATGGTTTTAAAAGTAGTAGAAAAGCCATAAGCTTTTAATGACCGGCTGGAAGTGGTTAATTGAAGCACCAATGTGAGCTAGCCAGATAAGCTCAGAGAAAAGCTGGGAATGCTGGAAGTTAAAGCCAATGTTTGTAATTGGAAAAGTGAAGAAGCCTAACATATGTAAAAAGGAATGATGCAAAAGTTTAGCAGCTTGTAAACTTGGAAGTCCACGTGCTGTGCACAGCCTTTGAATGATACAGGCTTGTGCTGTGCCAATGCTGGGACTTGAGAGTATATCCTTGGCTGAAAGCAAGGTTTATTACTGTGTTTAAAAACAAGCTGTTTGGAATGACTAGTGCTGGGACTGAGCAGTAAAATTTATGTTTCCTTTTACATGGAGAAGTATCCTATTTATGTTATGGTAGTATATGAACTGCTGACAAGAAGTTCTATGGATAAGTAGAAAAATAAAAATCCTGTTACCTTTTGGAAACCCTCGGCTGTGTTTTGGTTATTACCACACAACTACATTCTTCAAAGGCCTCAGTGAAAGGGATTAAGGTGATAAAGGACATAAAGTGGTACGCTCACTACACATAGGCAACCGCCTAACCCGTAGGGGGCGCTACAATGTTCACTGCTGTTTGTTGCTCTGTGCTGTCCCTTCTCTTGCCCATGAGCTGTTTGTCATCTGTTATGTCTTTTGCCTTGTTTCCCTTCTGATATGATCTCCCCATCTTTTTGTGGGGTCAGTGCAGGGACTCGAGGGGCCTGTGTTGACAAGTCCGTTGTCCGAGGCTGCATTTCTTTTAAATATGTTTCCATTGTTTCTTTACTTTGGAAAAACCTGTGTACTCCATTCTCCAGTATTGTAAGTCATGCGGGGTACCATACCCCTACTTTTACCCCCTGTTGGGCCAACGAATACCGGTATCTGAGCAGTTCTTTATGCTGACTCACTGTCTTTGCCACCATGTCTGGGTACACTTACACTTTCCAGCTTTTAAACACAACATATGTGTTGCTCTGATTATCTGCTCCTGGTCTTGGAATCTCAATAGTTTTGCTATCAGCGCTCTGGGCCTTGCCATGCATTCCGGTTTGGAGTGCAGCGCCCTATATACCCTTTCAATTTCATATTTGACTGGGGAGGGGCAGCCGTGGAAGCATGTTTTTAGCAGATCTCAAACAAAGTCTGTCCTCCTTCCCCTCTGGGGCACCAAAAATGCACACGTTGGATCTCTGATCCTGGTTCTCCTGGTCTTCTATTTTTCCTTGGAGCCAGCTAACCTGTTGCAGTTGGGTTATATTGCCTGCCATCTGCTCTTGGTGATCTTCCGTCCGACTAATGCGAGCCTCTGCTTCGTCCAGCCGCAGGCCCACCACAGCAAAAGTTTCCTCTATCAACCCCAGTACCTTTTCCACAATTTTCTTTTTGGAATCACGTATCTCCCGTAGGACTGTCAGCAGGTCTGACTCCTGAGGCTCAGCTACCTTATCTCCTTCGCTGTATACAGAGGACACAGTTGAGACTGGGGGCTGGGCTGTGGTTTTGGTGGTATTCATCAATCTTGTTTTTGCTGCATATAGGTCGCAGATTGGAAAGCACCTGAACATGCCTAAAACAGTAAAAATGAAGACTGCAAAGACAGAGTATTTTCCCCTGGGGGTGGGTAAAAATCACTCAGGTGGCGGGAGCACACTCACATGCATCTACCTCCCTTGCCTGCTAGAGCAGAAGTTCAGCAACTTCTCTTTAATCATAATTATTATATAAAGTTGATCGTTCAATGTAAAAACGCTGTTTGAAATGTTCAAGGTTCCATGTAAACCACTTTGACCTCTGTGAAAAGCAGTGTATAAACCCAGCCAAATAAATAAAATACATGTGTTTATACAGCACTGCATACACCTTGTAGCACTATACAAATGATAAGTAGTAGTCCATCTCCATCTGCTGGCAGGAGAGCAGAATCCCATGTGCCTGGAATGGACTAATGAGGAGTACTGTATCTATCAATACATTTGCAAGGAAAATTAAACTCAAATAAAGCCCCCAGGAAGAATCCCAGCTTTCTTCTGGGTAGCCTTGGACACATTCTGCTATATACACTTTTTTATTTTTAATATATGAAACACCCCCCCCCCCCCCCACACACACACACAATATTTTCATTTCAAAGGAGATACTGCAATAAAGAAATCATGGCAAATATCTAGAATCAGAATCATAATAAGCTTCCATAGAAATCTCTAATAAACCTCTTAAAATCAAGAAAATCCATAGATTTGAGAATCCAGCAATTGTCTCTCATGCCCAGCGTTCTTTAAGATCATACACCTTAGCCATAAGTGGAATAGAATTTTCTAAGATCTAAAGAACCTCCATTACAATGTTCCTGAATACATCTTGTGCAGAAACAATGTTCATTTAATCCATTTTCCTGAACTGAGTATTACGCTTACAAATCTTGTTTTCTAGGAGTTCCATTTTATTACACAAATACGGCCTAATCTTTCATTATTGATCCATTGGTCTCATTAAGTTTAGCCACATTTTTCTCTGTCAACTGAAGTTTGTTCTTAAACTATGCTAGTTATCTATTTATTTTTCTGTTTTTCTGTACCACTTTATTTGGGAATCAAAGCGGTTTACATATAACAACGATATCATCACAGGCATTGACAATATCCGACAAGGTTTTGTACTCATCTTCTTAGACATCGCCGCAGCGTTCGACTCGGTGAGTCACGAAATTCTCCTCAGTCGACTGAAAGAGAAGGGCGTCTGCAACATTGCGCTAGGATGGTGTAAGTCTTATCTGGATGGAAGATGGCAATATGTGAAGTCCGGATCAGAAGAGTCAAAACGCTTCCATCAAAAGCAAGGTGTGCCTCAAGGTTCCTTGTTGTCTTCTCTACTATTCCATATATACATGCAGCCCATCTGCAACATCATTAGATCTTTCAACGTGAACTGTTTGATATATGCAGATGACATACTCTTATACATGCCGTTCTCTACAGCTCAAATGGACCTGACCCCACTGGTAGACTGTTTCAATGCGGTCTCAGATTGGCTCCAATCACAAAACCTCCGCATTCAACATAAGAAAACGGAGGTGCTTTTCATCGCCAGAGACCCCAACTTTATTCCTCCATCCCATGTCAGTGTCAAGGAAGCTGACTTACAAACCAAAGAAACAATAAGATACCTTGGAGTCACTTTGGACCAACGTCTGGATATGAAACACCACATAAGCAACATAGTCAAAGCTGTATACTTCAAAATCCGCACGCTCAGGCATCTGCGCTCCCTGCTGGACCCAGACGATTTCCGGACCATATACCAAGCACAAATCCTGCCACACTTCGACTTTGCAAATGCCATCTTACAAGGTCTCCCTCAATCCACACTGAGCCCTTTACAGCTAGCCATGAATGCTGCAGCACGGGTCCTCTACGGAGCCACCAGAAGTGACCACGTGACTCCCATTCTCAAACAACTTCACTGGCTCCCCATCCATGGGTGGATTATCTTTAAAACCCTACTCCTCTCATTCAAGGCAATCAAAGGTATATCGATAACGGCAGCACTTGACACAGGGTTTGACCCGAGGCGTGCACGTCGTGCCTGGGCATGCCTGCAAAGTCTGCGATTTGGCAATCTTCAGTTAAGTAAAAAAATTTTCACAGTTTTATAATAGGGTGGATGTGACTGTGTGGTGGACATGGTTTTGATGCAATGTCCCTTTCCTGAAAACATCCGACAAAAAGAAAGCAAAAAAATTTTTTGGTTTTTCGGGGGGTTTAGTTTGGTGATTTTACCCAGTTCGCCTACATATGAGAGCAGCTCAATGGACTTTATCCACACAGTGGACTCAAGCATCAGGAGCTCTCTCAGCCCAAATAGCAAACTCCAATCGTCTCTTTTGGTCTCTCCAATGGTGGATATCCACTCAAAATCTGTTGTTGGGGGCCCCCTTTCAACCATTGTTGCCCCAAGCAACCCTCACAACAGATGCCTCCCAAACAGGTTGGGGGGCTCATCTCCAAGATCTCTCCACTCAGGGCACTTGGTCTCCACAGGAGACCACCCTTCATATCAACCACTTGGAACTTCGAGCAATCTTTCTAGCTCTCAAAGTTTTTCATACCCTCCTCAGCAACATGACAGTCCTTATTCACACGGACAATCAAGTAGCCATGTTTTACATAAACAAACAAGGAGGGACTGGCTCTCTGTCGCTTTGCAACGAAGCTCTAAGATTATGGGCCTTCGCCAGAGAGCATCAAATCCATCTCCTGACAGTATATCTTCCAGGAATCCAAAACTCTTGGGCAGACAGACTCAGTCGAGTTCTGCTTCCACACGAATGGTCCCTGCACATGGATCAGGTACTCAGAATCTTCCAGAAATGGGGAACCCCGGACATAGACCTCTTTGCAAGTCCGTGGAATACCAAACTTCCCCGGTTCTGTTCCAGAATTCCGTGTCAGGGAGTTCAGACCAAGGATGCCTTCCTCCTGCATTGGGGTCAGGGTTTCCTGTATGCCTTTCCACCCATTCCTTTGATTCCCAAGACTCTGTTCAAACTTCAAAGGGATCAAGGGTCCATGATCCTCATAGCTCCACGCTGGCCACGCCAAGTGTAGTACCCTCTACTTCTGCATCTCTCCCAAGCCCCCTCCCTGGACTTGGGAGCGGCTCCAGACCTTCTGTCTCAAGAGGAGGGGACTTTGTGGCACCCAAACCCCAAGTCCCTTCACCTCAGAGCTTGGTTACTGAAGGCCTAGACCTTCAACACTTCAATCTTTCGCAGCAAGTGAAGGATATCCTACATTCCTCTAGGAAACCTTCCACTAGGTGTTCTTACGCTTTTAAATGGAAAAGATTTTCCATTTGGTGTGCTCAAAAGGGTCTTAACCTTCTGGCACTCCCATTGAATTCTCTTTTGGAATATCTCCTGCATCTTTCCAATGCAGGACTCAAAACGAATTCAGTAAGAGTCCATTTGAGTGCTATTGCGGCATCACTTAAGCCCATCAATGGGCAACCTGTTTCCTCTCATCCTCTTATTGCAAGATTCATGAGAGGCTTAACTTTAACTAAACCTCCCATTCGACCTCCTCCGGTGGCATGGGACTTAAACTTGGTTCTTGGTCAGCTTATGAAGCCACCTTTTGAACCCTTAGCCACTACCTCCTTGAAATTTCTTTCCTGGAAGGTTATTTTCCTCATTGCAGTCACTTCAGCTCGCCGCATCAGTGAACTGCAGGCCTTAGTGGCTAATCCACCTTACACAAGGTTCCATCATGATAAGGTAGTCCTTAGGACAAATCCTCACTTTATGCCTAAAAGTGGTCTCACCTTTTCATCTTAAGAGGTTTATTTACCTGTCTTTTTTCCAGCTCCTCATGCATCCAATGCAGAGAGGAACCTTCATATTCTAGACTGTAAAAGAGCTCTTGCCTTTTACCTCCACAGGACACAGCAACATCGAAAGTCTTCTCAGCTTTTTGTTGCTTTTGATCCTTCTCATTTAGGACTTCCAGTCTCCAAAAGAACACTCTCCAATTGAATTGTTCAGTGTATCTCTTTTGCTTACCAGAGTAAGAACCTTTCTCTGGAGGGCCATGTCACCGCTCACAACGTGAGGGCTATGGCCACCTCTATGGCTCATCTAAACTCTGTGTCCATTGACCAGATCTGTCGAGCAGCCACCTGGGCCTCGGTTCATACCTTTACAGCCCATTACTGTTTGGACAAGGTCTCCCGCCAGGATGCCTTGTTTGGTCAGGCTGTCCTCAGACACCTGTTCCATTCTTGAACAACTCCAGCCCACCTTCCCTGAATGGATGCCTGAGATCCATAGGAAGATGAAGAACCTTTCAGGGTCTCATACCCTTCAGGGGATCTCCCGGGCATCTTAGTTAGGGAGTCCCCATATGTGAGGACTTATTCCTGCTTGTTCCTGGAGATAGCATGGTTACTTACCTGTAACAGGTGATCTCTGGGAACAGCAGAAATTAGTCCTCACAACCCTCCCACCTCCCCTAGGAGTTGTATCTCTCTCTCTCTTCCTTTCCTCTCTCTATTGTCTCAGCTATAAACTCGAACTGAGGAGAGTTGGTCAGGAAGGCGGGAAGGCAGCGCGCATGCGCAGTGGGAGGCCCCAAAAGCTTTCCTTCTGGGAAGCTGGGGAGCTTTCCCGCTCAGGCTCCGTCGGTACCGACGTACCCATATGTGAGGACTAATTCCTGCTGTTCCCAGAGATCACCTGTTACAGCTAAGTAACTGTGCTTTTTCAGTAGTGGCCCTAAATTCTTCTGGGTGGGGTATAGCTCTTTTATAGAATTCCAAACTCTGGGTCAGTGCTCATTAAACTCAGACCCATCATATCGTGTTTCTGCTACAGTAACTTGGGGTAAATTAGCTCTGGCAAAAACTTGATTTGTTGCATGAGTTCCCAGGAGTTTTGCTAACAGTGCTTTAACATCCCCTAGTCCTGGAGTGGAGGAGTAGCCTAGTGGTTGGGGCAAGGTACTTCGGGCCGGAAGGTCGGGGGTTCAAATCCCACTAGAGGACAGCAACCTTGGGCCGGAAGGACTGGGGTTTCTAGTCCCACAGGTGCTCCTTGTGGTCTTGGGCAAGCCACTTAACCCTCCATAGCCCATGTTCCCTGTAAAATAGTTCTCTGTGTGCTGTGCTTTCCTGTCTAATCAATGTGTTTATACCTCAAAAATTTCCTGTCATGATTTGACAATTTCCAATCTGTAATCAAAAACCGCTGCTGATCGCTGGAAGTAGCGGTATACTAAATAAATAAATAAAGTATACCCTGCCGTAACCCGCTCAGACTTTTGAATCCAGGAAGCCCCCCCGCCTCTACTAAGAGGAGTTAAGGCACTAGCTATATTATCCATATCAGTAAAATTCCAAGGGACATATCGAATAGTTCCTCCTCTTGAATGCAAGAGGGGCAAGCACAGTTTTTCTTCATATTTTTCCCATATTTCTAATCCTGTCTTCATGTAATCTAAATCCCATTGTGGGTCTCCCGCTCCCCCATGAATGCAAAGTCTAGCAGTATTCAAATGTGCAGTGTCAAGTGCTCCCTTGGGAGGCCATTGCAACATTTGCAGCTGGTTCTCTAATGTCCAGCCATACATATTGTAATTGCATCGGTCAATGAAGTAACGATTTCCCTCACCCTCAGCTACTGTTTCCTTAGGCATTAGTGAGGCTCCAGCCTGACTGTTATTTCTTGCAATCCCAATGTGCTTTCTATTACTGTCCTTGTTTTCATAGCTGGATCTCAGAGTCCAGTCTTTCTGCATTTAATTTGTCCCGCTCCTCTTTCATCCTGTCTGTCTCCTTTTTGTTGTGCTGTTCCCATTCCTCCAGTTCTGACTTCCGCTCCCCCCAATCTTTAATTCGTGACTCTTCCAATTTCTTTTGTTCTTGTTCTTTATAGTTATCCTGTTCTTCCTTCTTAACTTTCTCTTCCCACTCAGCCTGCTGATTTTCTAGGATTATTCTAAATTGTTCCTCTTGTTCTTTTCCATTCCTCAGTACTGGCTTCTAACTCTGCTTTCCATTGTGCTAATTTGTTCTCACAAATTGGCTGCTTACAATATTCTAATTTAACTGTCCCTGATATTGCTGCCCACTCTTCTTTCTCTCTCCCTATATCCTCACACGCTGCTCTTACCTCAGGATCTTCTATCGGGCCTGGGAGCATTTGGTCATAAAATCTCCTTTCGAGTGAGGTCTCCTTTTTGTTACTGTGGAGGGTCCCCTTGGATTGTTTAGGTTCCTGATCTATAGGACTAGTGTCTTGGTATCCTATAACTGCAACTGCAGTTAAGGTAGGATATAGTCCTGTTTCTCCCAGATTATGTGTGGGGTTATAAGGAGGGGGCTCCTCATCACATTCTCTTGCTACCTCCATCCATAATGTGACATGTTGTAAGTGTTCCACTAATTTCTGTCCTGTTTTGTCCTTCTCTATCTTAGTTTGCAAGTCATGTAGCGAATGTGGGTCTAGGGTACCGCTTGCTGGCCAGGCAAAAGCGGAGTCCTGTAGTGCCCAGTTATGCCACTTCTTGCAGAACTGTTCTAAAGTTTTAGCAGCAAGTGGATATATCTTAATAACTTTCTGTAATGCAGTCTGCTCTTGTACATCCACTTTTCTAGTGTCAGAATCAGTTTCTTTTGCCTTTTTCTTAAACATCCTAACTAGGCTACAATATCCTACTTATGCAAAATTTCCTACCTATGCAAAGTGAAAAACAACAGTGTATTTATCTATCTATATATATAAGAAAAACGTCTCGACGTTTCTTCTGCAGGAATTCAAAATCACGCTTACCTCCTTCTCGACCTGTTCTTCATCCAGCGAACCTGGGAGAATACTTCCCGGTGACATCACTGCACTGTGAGTCACCAAAATCATGTCGGGGTCACCAAGATGTTGGGGTTTTTTTCAGGGCTTCCCCTAAGATTATTTGGGGATTTTCTATTTTTGTTTGGCTGTTTGTGTTCAACCCCAACATACATACAGGACTGGCTAAAAAACAAATTGCTCATGCCACCATAAAAGCATGGAAACTTTTTTAATTTTATCTTGTCAGGTCTGTAACATCACAAGCTTTACTTTTGATTTATAAGGTACAAATTTCAATATCAATTTATAGCATCAATACATCTATAACAAGCAAAGCACCTGACTTAAGTGTAAAAAGGTCCTGGAGACAAAGACAGCCTTACTTCAATGAGATCAGCTAATGTCTGTCTGCTTATTAGAATTTCTTCTCTATATTTATATTCATTTTTAGGCTCAAATTGCTGATAAATAGATTTCCTTTCTGTTTCTTATTCTCCATTAAGCAAATCTGCTTCCCAATCCTTTACCCTCTGTTTTCTCTGTAGCATCCTGTCTCTCCATTCTCATTCGCCTTGTGCTAATCATGTTTCCTGCAGATAAACTGTAGATACTGATGTTTGTCTTCCTTGTTTATGTTCCCCTTTGTTCATTCAAGAGGCCCAGGTGACAGCTTTTCACTAGCTGTGTAGTTTTCAGAGCCTCATTGTGTCAGCTCTCTGGGACAGGATATTAGCTCATTTCATTCTTCAATCTTGCTGATTTTGTAGTTTGTGTGAAAAAGTCAACAAGCTGTTTCTTTCTTAGGCCTGAGCTATAGACATTAGCACAAGATGGATTCAACCTGTAACAAAGGTACCTGAAGAGGGATTCATTTTTCCCCTTCAACCCCCGCGTCCAAAACCGTGCCCCTTCGAGTTCTGCAGAGCAGACACTGTGGTCTGGCCGGCATGACGGCTGCACCTTAAACAGAAAAAAGCGTTGCCTCAACTCTCTTTCTTTTCTTTTCTTTTTATTTATTATTTTTTTTAAAGACTCTTTCTATCTTACTAATTTATTTCTCTCTTTTTTGGCAAGCGCTCAGACAAGGCAAACCCCTCTTTTATTATTTATTTATTTTAACACACCGAAAGAGAATGCTGCCAAAAATGAGCCCCCTTAATGCACGGGCCTCAAAATGGCCGCAGCACCAAAATATGCACAAAATGGAGCCCTCACCTACCTCCAATGTCCTGCAATCACTCCGGAGGTGGCTGGCTGCCTTAACACCCATGAACGACGAACCCGCAGTGACTCGCACCCTCCGCGGGATTCGCTGTCATGTGCTGCGCCGTTCCTGATCCTTAGGATCAGTGGGCTTTGTCTCTGCTACGCCGGGGCTCACCTTCTCGCCCTCGCGCTCAGCCACCACTGGGGCTTCGGTAGCGATGTGGGGAATGCTGGTGGAAGCTCCTCCGACTTGTCTCCGTGGCTCTCTTCTCTCTGCCGCTTGAGCCCTGGCTTACCCCCCTCTTTTTTTTTTTTTTTAGAAAGAGAATAAAGAAGAAGATAGAGGAGAGGAGAGGAGAGGAGAGGAGAGGAAAAGGGAAAGGGAAGGAAATCTCTCCCTAAGCCCTCCGTAGCAGAAACCCCTAGACAAATTAGTCCAAATAAAGAAAATTAAGGAAATTAAAGAAGAAAAATATATTCCCCTATCTATCTGCGTCTCTCCAGAAGACCTGCACTGGATTGTGACTCCCTGCAGCTGCTTGGAGACTGAGCAAATACCGAATCTGGTGGGTGGTGCCAGAGGTATTTATACTGATGGATCATCAAGACAATGATGTGCTCAGTCTCCCAGGCTGCTGGAAGGGGGGCACCACCCAGTGGAAAGGGACTGGACTGGAGAGACGCTTAAGAATTTGATTTTCATGTTATGTGAGAAACATAATAAATCTCTCCATTACCAAGCACATTGTCAAATACAAAAAACTGAAAAAAATCCACACGTTAGGCACATGTAGCAAACCTTACCCATGAATAGTGTCGGACACCCCCCGTGTGGCCAGGCGGTTGCCTAGTGGTATGGGGAGCGCCCGATCGTCCTTTGTTTGAATCAGCCCAATAGCGTGTAGTTGCGTCCCCGAAAGGATTGGAGCCAAGTGCCAAAGGTCACAGGAATATTTCTTTATTTTAGAAATAAGGAGTTCCTAACCGGATTCAATTCTTTGGCAAGAATTGATTGAAGCATACAAAATTAAAGTTCAGGATACTTCTCCATAGAATGCAACACAAGCCTATTGTACAGTCCTTGGCTTGGTACAACTTTAAATCTTTCTTTCACATAAAACTCTATTTACATCGGTATTCTGTTCCTGGTCTCCAGGAGGCGCTATAAACCCCTGTTACTTTCACAGCAGGTCTAACAAGGCTTCCTGGTCCACCCAGATACTTTTTCACAGCAATAGAATTTTCTTCAATTTATATTACAAGCTTTTAGCTTCTGCCTAACTTTCCTTCCAAGCAGCTTTAATCAGGCCAGCTACTTTTAAAAGCACAGCTAAAAGAAATGGGCTTTTTAAAATATCCTTGTAAAAGAACTTCTGGTTTCTTCCAGATAAACTTCATTCAGTTCTTTTACTCCAGCCCAAGGTAACACAGACACATTCACTGATTAGGAGCAGCTGAGATTCCTTCAGCTCTTCAAACGCTATTTGGTTCCTTTACTCCTCTTTAGCACAAATTGCACAGTCTATCTCCATGTCTGAAACACTGCATGAATCCACACTGTCCCCCAAGTCCATCTCCTCCACACTAGACTCTCTCTGGTAACTGCTTCCTCTGGTATCCGCCTGAGAAGCCTTTCTGTCTTGTACTGCCTTCAAGAGCTTCTCCCAGGTACCCTTAGCATTATGTGAGCTTGTGGGGGGAAGGGCAGGAAAAACTCTCTTTGTTTAGTAGCTCTTTTAAGAGTTGTAAAGGGCTCACCTTGCTTTTAGTGTTTTTCCTCCCTGTAGACTCCTTACTAGGAGAAGAATTAAGCCAAGAACTTCGGGAGAATATTTCCTCCTCTGAGGACTCCTCCCCTGAGCTCTCCACTGGCCTTGTCAGCTCTCTGCTCCTACTTCTCAATTGCTTCTGTGCAAGTGGCTTCCGTGTTTCCTTCCAATTCTGTTTCTCTGCCCGTGACTGTTTCTCTCTTGTGCTTCCTTGCTTGTTCCCTCGTGTCTGTTTCTGCTGCTTCTCAATCTCCACCTCGATCTGTTTCTGAATCTCAACCTGTTTGTGTGTGCAACTTCCCTGCCTAAATGTTTGGGGCTGTCCTATGGGTCTTGACTCCGCCTCCAAACCACTCCCTTCTCCTCCCTCTATCTCCATGGGAACAGGATGTGTTCTTAGGTCTGCACTTCTCTGCAGGGAATCTCTGTCCTTAGTTTGAGAGTTAACCCTTCCTTTGCCTGCAGTTTCTTTGTGGAAAGGAAAAAAAGTCTGTTTTTTCTTTCTCTCACTGCTTTCTGAGCCTGCTTCTCCACCACAATAGGCAGCACTACAATATTGCATTGGGTCTGTGGTGGCCAAAATGTTCCTGAGTCCCTAGAAATAGGAAAAAAACCACATTTTTACCTTAAGGGAGAGAAACAGGAAGCAGGGCTGTGAAATTCAAACTGCTCCTGAACAGGAAAAAACTAATCTAGTTCCTAGCTGCAAGCCACGCCCTAGCTCAGAAACAAGCTGTAAGGCTAATGAGAGCCAGCTGAGGAAGCAGCACGAGGCTACAGCTCAAACACATTCAGAGAGAGTCCCTAGGGGATTAGAAAAGGAGGAGGGCAGCAACAGGAGTGGCCAAGACAGGAGGAGAGAAGGAGTTCCCAGGGGAGGACCTACCAGAGTGGCAGAACACAACAGAAGTCCTAACGTGCTGGAAGGAGGAGGAAGCTTCAGGGCAACTGGAGAGAAAGGGATTTCCCAGGACAGCCCAGGGGAGGAGAAGGAACTGCTGAGACAGACTTCTAAGGGAAGCCCAGCCTCAGAGGACACTGTGGGATCTGCTAGAGCCCTCAGGGGAAAAAGCCATAAGCCAGGGAAGAACCAAGAGTGCAGAGGAGTTGCTTTGGAGGCAGGAGATTCCCAACTGAGAGAGCCCTAAATGAGGACACTTTTACTGCAAGCCAAAGGCTTGGTGAAAGCTTACCTGTTACAAGCAGAACCGTGAGTAACCCTGTGCCCAACAGCAAGTTAAGCCAGCTACAGACAGTAAGCCAGTTAATGAGAGAGAGAGAATTGCCCATGTATGCTGAGAATTCTATAGGAAAGGAAAAGTCTTGCTGGAAGAAAATTCTTGAGCTGTTAGAAAGGGCGGAGCCTGGGTTTACACGGAGAGGTTTAAACCATGATACTGAAGAGTCAGCTGTAGAAGAAATGCAGACAGAAAGCTATGCTTCGGACATTCAGAATCCTCTGCAATGGAATGTTCTTTATGTCACAAGACAAGTTAAATGTTTGAGCACTATAGAGTGTGAAGCTCAAAGAACTGCATTAGCCAGTAAAGAAAAAGAAACAGGCTGGACAGTGTTTTAAAGCCCTGTTTGCTTTTTAAAATGTTTCTCCTTGAATGAAGCCAGAAAGTTTATTCTGAATGTTTGAAAGTTTCAAGAAGGGTAAACTGGCATTTATGTTTAAAGGCTGGAGGAAGTAATGAAAGCCTGATTTGTGAATTCTGGAAGTGATAGAAGCTATTTGTGTTAGGAGAAGAAATCCTACCTTTTTTTCTTTCTTCTTGCCCTTGCGTGAGCTTTCTAAAAGCTCTGTATGGACTGGTAGTAAAAATCAATAAATTTTTTTCCTGTGCTTGCCTTATGTCTCTCGGACCTCAATTTATTTGAAAACCACAACTACAAAAAGAGTGCTTGCCCTACCTTAGGCAACTGCCTAGGGTGGTGCAGAAGGCCACAGGTCCTAGAGCACCAGTATACCTACTCCTGGTAAAACAGAAGTGGGACCACAACAGATTTCTACATAGAAATTACACACTAAGAATTTTATGTCTTGGTCACCCATAATATAGACTCTCACCAAATACCAAACAAGGGGACCACAGATTAGAAATAGAAAAATGAAGAAAAAAATTTAACTAGGAGCTCCAATTACACTAGAGCAGTGTTTTTCAACCTTTTTTGTGCAAAGGCACACTTTTTTCATGAAAAAAATCACGAGGCACACCACCATTAGAAAATGTTAAAAAAATTTACCTCTGTGCCTATATTGACTATATATAAAGTAATTCTCTTGAATAGGAATCAAACACTCACACCAACCCCCCTCCCCTGCTGGTTCACACCAACCCCCCTCCCCTGCTGGTTCACTCACACCACCCCCCCCCCTCCACTGCTGGTTCACTCACCCACCCCCCCCCTGTCACTTACTCACCCCTCCTACTGGGTCACTCACTCACTTACCCCCCCTCCCCTGCTGGTTCACTCACACCATCGCCCCCCCTTGCTGGTTCACTCACACCACCCCCCCTCCACTGCTGGTTCACTCACCCTCCCCCCCCCCCTTGCTGGTTCACTCACCCTCCCCCCCCCCCTTGCTGGTTCACTCACACTCCCCCCCCCCCTTGCTGGTTCACTCACACACACACACACACCCCCCCCCTCTGCCCAAGCCGCTGCTTCTGCTTTGTACAGAGCAGCGGCTGCACTACACTTCCATTGAAAAGTAAAGAGAAACTGTGTCAGGAGCCCTCCGGTCATCGCAGAGCCCGAGGAAGTGATGTCATGGGGGCGGGCTCCTCACAGGCTGTCTTTCCTTTTCAAATTAACTTTATTGCAGCTAAAGTTAATTTGAAAAGGAAAGACAGCCTGTGAGGAGCCCGCCCCCATGACATCACTTCCTCGGGCTCTGCATGATCGGAGGGCTCCTGACACAGTTTCTCTTTACTTTTCAATGTAAGTGTAGTGCAGCCGCTGCTCTGTACAAAGCAGAATCAGCGGCTGCACTGCTATAGGGAATCGCGATCGCGTTCGCGCCGCGGACTTCGGCACAAAAGACGGTTTTTTGCTCTGGCCGCTCCCGATCTTGCGGCCAGAGCAAAAAAACGGCTTTTCAATGGCCGGTTTGACAACTGTGCCGGCAGCCGGCCTGGCCATGGAAAAACCGGCCAGGCCGGCTGAAAACCGGCCGGTTGGCAACCCTAATTTGTGAGCCGAGGCCACATGTTACGGATGAAATTGGAATTTTTCCCACGGCACACCAGACAATAACTCACGGCACACTAGTGTGCCGCGGCACAGTGGTTGAAAAACGCTGCACTAGAGAAATAAAACACAAATGCATTTCCTCTTGTACTCAATAAAATACCAAAAGGTCTGTGATCTTTACTTCTCAAAGCAAACAGTTCAGTTAATAAATACAAAATAAAATATTTTCTACTTTTGTTTTCTGGGCATTTTATTTTTCTAGTCACGTTCATCCCAGTCTCTTTTCTGCTTTCTTCATCCGACTTCTAATGTTGTTTCCGATTCTGCTGTCTGTTATTCCTCCTGCCTTTTTCCATTCCCTCTTCATATCTCAGACATACTGATATTTCCCTTTAAACCTTTCATTTCTCTTTTCCGCCTCTGTATATTCATACTTTACCCTCAGTTTTGACCTACCTATCAGCTGTCCCTCCCCTTTCACCTCCTCCAAGGGAGCGGTACAATGTTTAAGGTGAATACTTCTGTCCACAAAAGATTAGCTACTTTAAGAAAATCAGACAAACAGGTAGAAAAGGCGACTGTGAAAGCCAGAAGGATGCTTGGGTGCATAGGGAGAGGAATGACCAGCAGAAAAAAAGGAGGTGATAGTGCCTCTGTATAAGCTTCTGGTGCAACCTCATTTGGAGTATTGTGTGCAATTCTGAAGACCACACCTTCAAAAGGATATAAACAAATTGGAGTCCGTGCAGAGGGTGGCTACTAAAATGATTAGTGGTCTTCGTTATAAAGCATATGAGGACAGACTTAAAGATCTTAAGCTGCAGGTTTTTCCTGACGTGGGTCGGACCACTCAGCTACTACGTAAACAATTTTTGGATTTGAAAACCAGGGTTACAGCATTGGGGTCTTCTTTTTTCCTTAAATTTCCCTGTCGTCTTATAACTCTTCAGGAACAGAATTATGTCTTTTCAGATGTGACTCAGCTCCAGAAATTTTTGTCTGCTAAGGAAACTGTGGGAAATTGATCGGGTGGGATGGTTATGGCTCCCTTATGTGGAGTTTGGGTAAATAGTACCCGGACTCCTTGTTTCCTGTTTATTAGATTTCTTTCTTCGTTTTTGATTGGTTATCTCTTCTTTCTTGTGGTTTCGAGTTATGTGTTTCACTTATTTCTTGAATTTGTTTTTTTTTTATTTTGGGAACTGTTGTAATATCAGTTTTTTTTCCTGTTTGTTGTATTCAAGAAAATGCAAATAAAAATATATTTAAAAAAAAATCTTAATATGTATACTTTAGAGGAAAGGCGGGATAGAGGAGATATGATAGATATGTTTAAATACCTCTGTGGCACAAATGCACAGGTGGAGAGTTTCTTTCGATTGAAAGTAAGCTCTGCTACAAGGGAACAGAGGATGAGGGTGAAAGGGGATAGACTCGGGATTAATATGTAGAAATATTTCTTTATGGAAAGAGTGGTAGATACATGGAATAGTCTCCCAGTGGAGATGGTAGAGATGAGGACAGTATCGGAATTCAAAAAAGCATGGGACAAACACAGAGGATCTCTAAAGGTAAAAATGACTGTTGTAGTTATAGCATAGTCATTCACCTGTAACAAGTGTTCTCAGGGGACAGCAGGAATCAGTCCTCACATATGGGTGACATCGGCATCGACAGAGCCCGCACGGATTCACTCCCCAGCTTTCAAAGAAAGCCTTTGTGAGTTAGACCGCACATGCACAGTCACCTTCCCACCCAAAGGTGCTATCTTACCTCAGTATGATGACATAACTCAATCAAGCACAAAAAGTAAAACAACTCCACAGGGAGGATGGAGGGTTGTGAGGACTAAATCCTGCTGTTACCGGAGAACATCTGCTACAGGTGAGCAACTATGCTTTCTCCAGGACAAGCAGGAAGTCAGTGTTCACATATGGGACTCCCAAGTTATAGGCTACCGAAAAACCTGTAGGAGCCACAGGAGACCCAAAAGGTGAACCGTGAAGGACAGCAAGGAGCACTGAATGGCTTGAAGTCCAGTGATGCAGCCCCAACATTGATGGTGGAATCACTTCTCCGGTAACCTGGACCCAAGGGCTGGAGCTAAGGAGTTGCACTATTCACCGAAGATGAAGCACAGCATGGCCAAAGATGCTATCTTGCCATGAGCTCTCCTCCAAAGCAGTAATACGCTGCACAGGTATGACCGAAGACCAGATCGCAGCCCGGCAGATGTCCAGCAGAGGGACTGAGCATAGGTGAACCACCGAGGCTGCAATGGCATGCACATTATGCACGATAACATTATGCTCCAGCCTGCTTGTAGGTGAAGGAGATGCAGTCTGCCACCCAGGTAGACAGGGTATACTTAGAGACCACAACTCCGAGCCTCTTTATAATCATAGGAGAAGAACAGTTGCAATGAGAGGCAATGGGGCTGTGTTCTTTGAAGGTAGAAGGACAGTGCCCTCTTGCAATCCAGGGTGTGTAGCAAGGTCTCCGCTCGGGATGTGTGAGGCCTGGGAAAGAAGGTGGGAAGGACCACCTCCTGGTTCATGTGAAAAGCAGACACCACCTTAGGCAGGATTTCAGGCGAGTCCAGAGAATGACCCTGTTTTTGTGGAACCTGGTGTAGAGGGCATGGACCATCAACGCCTGTAGCTCACTAACTCTCCTGGCTCAAGTGAGGACTACCAGGAACACTACTTTCCACGACAAGAACTTGACATGACATGTAGCCAGAGGCTCAAAAGGGGGGAGCCATCAGCTTCCCGAGAACCATGTTCAGGTCCCACACCACCAGCAGTGGGCAGACAGGGGGCCGCGAGAGGAGAAGGCCCTTCATGAAGCGGCCCACAAGGGGGTACACAGAGATGGGATGGCCATAGATGAGGTGCTGATGTGCTGCTAGAGCACTGAGATGCACCCTGTTGGGATAGGTACAGAAGATATCGCAGGATATCCTGCACTGAGCAAGAGAGCTGAGATTCCTGTCTGCGTCCTAGATGGAAAATCTATGCCATTTGAAGGCATACATGTGCCATGAGTCCTTGCATAATGCCAGTAGTATGTCCTCCACCTCCTAGGAGAGGTGGAGGTGTGCTATGGCTAGCAGTTCAGCATCCACACAGTCAGGGTGAGGGACTGGAGGTTGTGAAGAAGAAGGGCCCCATCCTCCTGTGAGAGCAAGACCAGGGCCTGACCCAGGCATATTGGGGCCACTTGGGACAGCTACAAGAGCAGAGGGAACCATGGTTTCTGGGGGCCACAGAGTGGCAATGAGAATAACGGAGGCCTGGTCCAACTGAACCTTGAAGCAAGGTCTTGGGAACCAGCAGAGTAGGCAGGTATGCATACAGCAGGCTCCCGGACCAAGACAGGTGAAAAGTCTCTGCCGCCACTCATTCCAGGGTCAGTCTCCAGGAGCAGCAGCACAGCAGCTGCGCATCCTCAGGGCTGGCGAAGAGATCCAACATTGGGGTCTCCCAACATCTAAAAGATGGAGTTGTCCACCACTGCGTTGAGGTGCCACTTGTGGCGATAAAGGACACTGAGTTCATCCACAAGCAGACTATCCTGGCCCGGCAGGTAGACCACTTGGAGAGAATCATGCCCTTCTCTGCAGCGAACGTCCACAGGCAAACCGCCTCCCAACTGAGGAGGTATGAGCCCGTTCCCTCCTGCTTGTTGATGCAAAACATCACCACTTGGTTGTCTGTTTGAACGATCACAACCTGGCCTGCCAGGTGAGCATAGAATACCCAAAGGGCATTTGATCTGGAGGGCATTCTCCTCTGGAGTCTAGGTGCCCTGTAACTATAGACTGTCAGAGTGGGATCCTCAGAACCCATTGGGCCAGTGGAGCCTGGAAGGGTAGGCCGGCCATGAGATTCCATCAGCTCTGCCACTAGAGCCTTGATCCTTCAGTCGGCCCATGGCCTGAGTCCATTGAGAGCTGCGGGTCCACTGGGCCTGTCGCAGCTGGAGATGGGCCTGCAGGGTTATGTGAACCATCGAGGCCATGTGCACCAATAGGCGCAGCAGGAAAAAAGTGGACACCAATGAGCAATCCTGTATCTCTCTCTTGCTAGAGTTGCCAGATGCTGTGCTTGGTATAGAGGGAGGAAGGCTCTGGCCTGGGTCGAGTCCAGGAGGGTTCTTATGAACTCCAGGCACTGGGTCAGGAGCAGATGTGACTTTGGGAAATTGATCACGAACCCCAGATATTGCAGCACCCTTATAGTGCAATGGGCTGTGTGATGCACCTCCTCTGGCGGGCTGGCTTTCAGAAGCCAGTCATCCAGATAGGGGAAGGTGAAGACTCCCAGTAAGCAGAGGTGAGTGGCAACTACTGCCAGACACTTGATGAACACCCTAGGGCAGAGGAGAAGCTGAAGGGGAGCACCCTTTACTGGTAGTGGCAGCCTCTGATGACGAAGCAGAGGTACTAATGGTGCCAGGGATAGATTAGGATGTGGGTATAGGCATCTTTGAGATCCAAGGAGCATAGCCAATCTCCCCAGAGGAGGTAGGGCAGCAAAGTTCCAAGGGATAGCATTCTGAACTTCTCCTTGATCAGAAAGCAGTTCAGGTCCTGCAGATCCAAGATGGGCCAAATGCTGCCGTTTTTGGGAGAAGGAAGTACCACGAGTAGAATCCACTGATCCAGAGGGGCTGAGCTACTGGCTCCACTGCCCGATCCTCGAGTAGGGACTCTTTCCTTCTGCAAGAGCTCTCTGTGCACTGAGGTCATGGGAAGTTCCCCTGGAAAGAAGGGAGGAGGCATCTGGTTGAAGTGTAGATGGTAACCTTCCATACCACCTGCAGCACCCAGGTGTCGGTAGTGATGCCTGGCCAGCAGTGAGCAAAGTGGACCAGATGTCCTCCTTTGTGCCTTGGGCCCTGGCCCTTGGGGGGAAGACAGGCTATGCCCAAGGAATCAAAAGCCCCCCCCCAGGCTGTGGCCTATCAGTCTCCCCAACAGGATGAGAAGGCCAAGGGCCAGGGGCACGGCCTCCATAAGTAGAAAGCCCCCAAGCCCCAAACAGCACCCCACCCCCCACGCTGCGGCTGGGGTGCTTTCTATTTATGGGGGCTGTGCCCCTGGCCCTTGGCCTACTGACCTTGTTGGGGAGACAGGCTGGAAATTGGGGGGTATTTTCCCTAAGCCTTTTTCCCCCGAAACCTTCTGAGAGGAAGGGTCAGCCATCTTATAAGAACATAAGGTATGCCATACTAGGTCAGACCAAAATCCATCAAGCCCAATATCCTGTTTCCAACAGTGGCCAATCTAGGTCACAAGTACCTAGCAGTTTCCCCAAAAGACACAGGTTCCATAATGCTTGTATTGGGGCAAGCAGTGGATATTCTGGGTCCACTTTAATAATGGTTTATGGACCTTTCCTCCAGGAACTTGTCCAAACCTTTTTTTTTTTTTTTTTTTGAAAACTCTGTTTATTAAAGTCCACACAGTACAAATCATACAAAACAATATACAAACCAGGAACCTCAACAGATCAATTACACAAATACAGCATTCACAATTTTCTCCCCACCTCCCCCCCCCCCACCAACCCCCAACCCCCGCAGCCTCTCTCTTTGGCATCAGACCTCCCTCAGTGAACATACATAATGATTACAACACCCTTCTTGTTCCAAAAGTATCCCACTCCTCCTATCCCTTTCCCCATCCTAACCCAGTTGAAGCACTTCATTCCGGACACGGGGCCTCAATAACTGAATATATGGCTCCCATATCAGCAGGAATACGGCCCAGCGTTGAGTACTTCCTCTAGCCCCCCTCCTCTCCATGAGCATCAGCTGGTGAAAGCTGTTACGCCATTCCCAAAAGGTGGGACCAGTCGTTTCCCTCCATCTATGAAGTATCGGTCCCTTACCTACCAGACATGCCTTTCTGACTAAGAGGCGTTCCCATTTCCCTTTCGGGTGGAGTGGTCCAAGCTGATCTAACACCACAAGCGCTGCCGTGCAACAAATCTGTTGCAATATAACTCTACTCATAAAATCACCTATCCTCCTCCAGTACAAGCGAACTACCGGACATCCCCACCACATATGTCCTAAATCTGCCAAGGGACAGGGGCATTTTGGGCATTTACCCATCTCCGTGAGATGGGATCGTAACACCCGTCTCGGAGAAAAGTGTGCCCGTAGGAGGCATTTAAACTGTATCTCCTGCCAACGGGCTCCCCCCACCAGACCAGCAATCCTACACAAGGTCCGAAGGAGTGAACCCGGAGGCACCAACACATTCAATTCTCGGGCCCACAAAGCCTCCTCCACTCCATAATCAGGCAATCTACTATAGCCATCCAACCTTCTTTTCAGCTGTGCGATTGTGGGCGGTAACTCCTCACTCAATGCAAAAAACTCTAATATCTGTGCCGACCTTTCCACTCGTAGCGCAGTATGTGGGAGGGAAGACACGTAATGAGCAAGCTGAATGTAAGCATAATAATGCCGACTATTTAACCCATACTCCTTACGCAAAACCTCCCAAGACTTGCACTGCCCCATTTGATCTACAACATGTCCAATATTCCTTATGCCCTGTCTCTTCCATTGTGCAAACGCCAGCGTTTCTGAACCTGGAGTAAACCTATCATTTCCCTGTATTGGTAGCCAGCTCGAAACCCCTGGTGGTTCCCCCCAGAGCCTATTCAAATGTTGCCACATCCGCCGTGCCGGGCAAATAAGTCCACTACTAAGCACTCTACTAGGCAAGAGCCTACCTTCCTGGTGCAGCACTGCCAAAAGGGGCTGCGGAGCCACAAGGGCCTCCTCCAGTGCTCTTGGGGTATACACCTCCGTATTCCCTAACCAGTCTCCAATATGCCGCGCTTGGCATGCCAGGGCATAAGTCTTTAGGTCTGGGATTCCAATCCCCCCATTCCTCCAGCTCCTTCTCAATCTGTGCAGCGGAATGCGAGCTCTTGCCCCTCTCCAAAGGAAACTCCTAATTTCACGGTCTATAGCATTTAAGTCACACTTCAGTAACCACACTGGGAGAGTCTGCAGCCAGCAAAGCACCCGAGGCAAAATCACCATCCCCAATGCCGCCGCCCTGCCCAACAGGGACAGGGGCAGTGGAGTCCACATCTGGAGTTGTGACCTAATTTTTGCAAGGATTCTTTCCACGTTTTTTCTATACAACTCCTGCGGCTCTCTAGTCAAGAGAATCCCCAAATACACAAATGAATCACCTGCCCACTTAAGCGGAAAACTCCCTCCCCAATGTCCTCTTATTGTACCCGCCACATCCATGGCCTCTGACTTATCCATATTAATACGAAGGCCAGCAAAGTTACCATAATAAGAGAATTCCTTTAATAAACTGGGCAATGACGTCCGAGGAGATAGTAGGTGAATCAGTATATCGTCCGTGAACGCTGCCAGTTTAAACTTTTGTCGCCCTATACTTATACCCTGTATTTCATTAGAATCCTCTATTCGTCGTATCAGGGGGTCTAGGGACA
Source organism: Ichthyophis bannanicus (assembly GCA_033557465.1). Taxonomy (NCBI): domain Eukaryota; kingdom Metazoa; phylum Chordata; class Amphibia; order Gymnophiona; family Ichthyophiidae; genus Ichthyophis; species Ichthyophis bannanicus. Next base: position 1,576,947,262 of record CM066031.1, on the reverse strand, counting down.
ATACAAAAAGCAACGGTGAGAGCGGGCATCCCTGTCTCGTTCCTCTCTCCAGAGTAAAATCATCTGACAGCACTCCATTACATAACACTCCTGCTGTGGGCCTCGTATATAGAAGCTCTACCATATTGCAAAAATAAGCTCCAAGTCCATACTGTGGCAAAAGAAATCTGATGTAATCCCAATTCACTTGATCAAAGGCTTTTTCTGCATCAAAGCTAATCAAAAGCGACTGTTTCCTTCTCCGTACCCACTCCAGCGAAGCCACAATTTTACGTAGGTTCCGCACCGCATAGCGCCCTTTTACAAAACCTACTTGAGAATCATGCAGTAACTCCCCTAACACCTGGGCCAATCTGTCCGCCAGTACTTTAGCCAGAATTTTCACGTCAAAATTCAGCAAGGAGATAGGCCGATAGGAGGCAGCTTTTAAAGGATCCTTCCCTGTCTTATGTATCAGAATAATGTGTGCCCGTTTCTCTCCCCACGTGAACCCCCCCTGATCCACCCTTCTATGATACATCGCCACCAAGTAGGGGGCCAACTCCTCTCTCAGCAACTTATAAAATTCCGCCCCAAACCCATCCAGGCCTGGCGTTTTGTGACAACTCGCCCTCAATATAATCCGTTGGACCTCCTCCTCAGACACTGGAACATCCAACAGTGATTGTTGAACCATCGTTAGTCTGGGCAATTTTACTTGCTTCAAATATTCAACCATCTCGGTCTGAGATCCTTCTCTCCTAGTATAGAGCTTCTGGTAAAACATCCGGAACACTTGAGCAATCGCCCGCTTTTCCTTATGCAGTTGCCCCTGGTCATCCCGCAGCGCCGCCACAGTACCAGACCCTCTACTGCCTTTAAGGCATCTTGCAAGTAACTTTCCTGGTCTATCCCCATATTTATATAGCTGAAAACGGTAATAGAAAAACGATTTCTTGGCCCTTTGGTGTAACAGCTCATTTAAGGCTGTTTGAGTCTACCACAATCTTCTCTTATTCGCTGCTGACGGACATGACGCTTGTCTCCTCCGCTCTCTACCTACCAGCTGTTCCAATCGAACAATCTGTTGCATCAACATTTTCCTTTTCCTCCCAACATACCCTATGATGTCTCCCCGTAGGACTGTTTTTGCAACTTCCCAGAAAAGTTCCGGATCATCTCGATTTTAAACCCAGTTACACTAACAGCTTTTACTACATCCTCTGGTAGCAAATTCCAGAGCTTGATTACACATTGAGTGAAAATATTTTCTCTTATTAGTCTTAAATAGGTTACCCTGTAGCTTCATTTCTTCTGGGATAGCCTAGTCCTGGTCATGAATTTGGACTCCAACTTGGCAGCCTTGTCGGTCATGGGTTTGCTTTAGAGATTCTCTCCTCAGCAGGGGACATCAGCCAGTTTGTCCTGCACCCATTACTCCAAGTCAGAGGACTGTGGCCAAGCCAGGCGGCAGGCACTGATGTGCACTGCAGCTACACAAGCCATGAACTTGAAGCTGTCAAAGACTGCTTGAGTCTGGAATTTGGAAGCGCTCGAGAGATTCACCTGCCAGCAGAGCTGAGAACCCGGCGAGCTTCTTCACCAGGTCCCTCAGGTATGTGCCATGTACAGCTGATAAGTCTGGATGCAGACCATGCACATTCTGCCAAACCCGTCCATGGTGCAGGCCTCCCTGCCAGGGGGCACCGAAGAGTGAGTCTTCTGACTCTTTATCTGACACATGGCTGACTCCACCACCATGGAGTTGTGAGGCAGCTGTGTCTTCTGAAAGCCAGAGCTCTTGCTAACTCAATACTAAGAATGGAGTCGCCGGCTCACTATTGGCATCATCACCGGACTCTCCCACATCCTGAACAGCAAGCATTCCAGGATGGGGGAGAATCGGCACCATCAGTGCCTCCTTCGGAGGAGCCTTGTAGTGCAGGATATCTAAGCCCTCGGCATGAGTCTTGTCCTCTGGTTCTGCCACGAAGGCCAGGGCCTTCAACATCCTCTGGACAAAGTTGAGGAACAGAAGGTCCTGGGGCAGGGACCTCCTGTGCTTCTACAGGAGAGAAGGTTCAGAGGGGACATTTCTGTGCAAGACTGTCAGGCAATTCGTCATTTGTCTCCCAGCCCAACTCTAAGCTGGATGAGACCTTGAGTCCCAGATGGTCATTGGGTTGATGAGCCGCCAGCCCTGAAGGAGAGCAAGGTGCCTGACGAGCCGAACCAGAGGTGCTCAGGGGCAAGTTGCACCTTGTGCGGGAGGCCAACAGATGTGGCTCTGAGTGGGCAAATCATTCCAGAATAGGTTGGACGTCTTCTGGGGATGTCCTTGCAGAGGAGGGCCCTGTCATCAGCACAGATGACCCACAGGCTCTGGGCATCTGGCCCTGCTGTGCCTCGATAAAGGCAGCCAGGCTGCATTCCAGGATCACCATCCTGGCTTTGATGCCAATAGGCTCCGCAGTGACCAGTTTGGGTATTGAATACATTGAGCCCAGGACTGGGTTCCTTGAAGGGGAATCACTGATGGTGATTGCATCAGAGGACCGAGCCTGATCCCCTGATGCTGTGAGAGTCTCCTCCTGCCGGGGCAGCTTCCAGGGCTGCTCCTGGCCATTGCCCGCAGCATCAGCTTGAGGACTCCAAAGCCAGGTACTGGAGGTCTTACCTCCAGCTCCGGGATCGGACTTTGACTTCAATGATGTCCTGGACCCATGCAGGAAGTCCTCTTTTGACAATACCCAGTTTGAGGCTATGTGACCTAGGGGTTCGGATCGAGCACATGTGTGCAACGCCGAGTCATTGGACACAGTCACTGAGGGCAGCGATTCCATACACTCTCTGCCGGCTCGGTAGCAGAGGCCTTCGAGCCAAACAGCTCCCCCTGCAACTTTCATGATTCCTCTGGCTCTTGCTCGACATTTGCAGACAGAGTGGGCAAGTGGAGTCGTCATGATCCACACCAAGGCACTTAATACAGCAACTATGGCAGTCTGTTATGGACATGGTACGTGGGCAGTTGCAGGTTGCTTAAAACTGCTGACTGTAGATATAGCAGGGAAGATGGCACCAATGAAATCAAACTCAGATGTCTCAGGCAGGGAGGACATGAGAAAAGACCTGAGCACCAAAAAAGAGAAGGAAAAAGGGACCCGAGAAAAATGTGACACTGAGGTGAGGGCGGAATTGAGCAGCAGGAAGGTGATTGGGAACTGGCTGGTAAAAAGAGCATGATAACGCTAAGAGAATCCACTTTTGCCGGGGACAACAAACAGGATGTCTGCAGGGATCCACAGAAAAAAGAAGAATGAGGTAAGATGGCACTCTTTAATGGGAAAGTGACTGCGCATTGCGACACCCACCGGCTGGGCCAAGAGGCTGACAGCTGATAGGCGGCCTTACTGTCCTTTAGAATAAAAGTTCTTTACTCTGTAGGAATGAATTGTAGTTGAGGCAGGTGATAAGGCTTTGCAAGATTTTATTATTTATACAATGGGGATTTTCAAAGGCACGCAGAGGTTCAAAACACAACAAATGCACTAGGATTTATTTATTATTTATTTATTTATTTTTCTTATATACCGCGCTCTTAAATCAGTGCGGTTTACATATGAACAAATATAAACACAATGGTATAAACAGCATTGTTTTTTTTACAAAGAACAAGGTACATAAACTTGGTGGAAAACAGGGTAACTATATACAAATAACTATATACATGGCAACTATATACATGGTTATTTTGGTTAATTAGATGCGAATAAGATATCTATAATGCCGTGGATAAGAAGTTAATTAAAGTACAGAATAAATATGCCAAATATAGTGAGAATAAATATGGCATAGTATAGTGAGCAGGTAATAATCATCATAATTATCCATTCTCTACCGGGGTCAAATATGAAAGATCTGCATGAGGACTATTGTCAGATGGAGTAGCTTCGGGGTAGTATGTTAGGAACAAATAGTGCTTCAATGCCTTTCTGAACTTCATCAGACTTGAGATAGCTCTTATTTCGGGTGCAAGGGCATTCCAGGCTCTGGGAGAAGACAGAGAGAAGGCTCTAGAGGCTGTTGATTTAGAACATTTTGTGAGGAGTTTTGGGAGGTCAATGGAGTTTAATGTAACAGACCTCCTGGATCTGTTATTTGGAGTGATATGTATCATATTGCTGAGAGGTGATAGCGATGGGCACTTTGAGGCTTTAAAAGTCATGACCAGGGTCTTGTATAGAGTTCTGGCCTGTAGGGGTAGCCAATGTAAACTCATCAATATTGGGGTTATGTGTTCTGATCGTGGAGCACCTACGAGGATTCTCGCGGCAGCATTCATGGCCAGACGGAGGGGATTTAGGGTGGATTGCGGGAGACCGTGTAGAATGATATTGGCGAAATCCAAGTGTGGTAATACCAGGGCTTGGAATATAGTACGGAAGTCGGAGTAGTTAAGTAAAGGTCGGAGATTACGTAGTGATCGCATCTTGTGGTAGATTGCACTCGTTGTTTTCTTAATGTGGGCTGACATATTAAGCTGTTGATCTAATATAATTCCTAAGTATCGAATTGTGGGTTGTGCTTTCAGCTCAATGTTGTTTACCTGAAGGGAGGTAGGGGGTATGAATGTTGGGTTCCGTGTAACGAATAGAACATCTGTTTTGTTGTGATTTATCCGTAAATTCTGATTGAGGAGCCAGTTGGATACAGCTTCAAAGCATTGAGTTATTGGTGTAAAATCTGGTTGTTTTATGTTGAATGGAGCAAACATGAGGATGTCATCAGCATAGGCAAGGCATTGTATGTTGAAGGTGCGTATGAGATCGCAGATTGGCTGCATATAGATATTGAACATTAAGGCAGACAATGAGGAACCCTGCGGGACACCTTGTTTAAGGGGGAAAGGATCGGACATTGCTTCTCCTGTTCTGACTTGCTGCTGTCTATCAGATAAGTAGGATTTACACCAGTTCAGGGCTAGTCCTTGGATTCCCTTGTCTTGGAGGCGCTGTAGGAGAGTATTGTGGTTTACTGAATCGAATGCTGCAGCTATGTCGAGAAAGATAAGAGTGAACCCTTGGTGGGTATTATCAATGCCTATGATTAGGTTATTGAACAGTGTTGTGAGAAGGGTGTCAACACCATGTTCTTCTCTGAAGCCATGTTGTGAGGGGTCCAGAGGAGATTCGGAGTCAACATGATGCTGTATTTGTCGCTGGACTACTTTTTCCATGATTTTTGCTAGTAGAGGGATGCTGGAGATGGGTCTGAAGGATTCAACTTTCGTTGGGTCAAGTTTACTGTTCTTCAGGAGTGGACGGATGGATGAGTACTTCAGGCTCTGAGGGAAGGATCCTGTTGAGAAGGAATAATTGACAATCTTGCTAATAGTTGGGCTAAGTTCATGTCGTAGTTCTTTGATCCATCTGGCTGGGCAGGGGTCATTTGGTGCGGTAGTTAAATTAATAGCTGCTATATCTTCGATCTCTTTGTGGGATACCTGGGAAAATTTGTCAAGCGATGCTAATTGGACCACGGTCTGTGGGGTAGAAGGTGATGAAGTTGTGGGGATCGTACTAGTCTGTATCATTTTTGATTGTAGGTATATGGCATAGTCTTGGGGGTGTGGCATAGGTGGTTGGGTTGTGGTTGGGTCACCTGTTAAGGATTTAACTATATTGAAGAGGTCATGTGGCTTGTTTAAGGACCTCATTAGTGTATCTGAGTGGAATTTCTTTCTTCTCTCAATTGTCATTCTCCGGTGAGTTTGTAGGTATGAATTGTACGTGCAGAGTGTCGGGAGAACGAGAGGAGCGCCAGCGTCTCTCAAGTCTGCGCAGGTGAAGGAGAGATTCTTGTAGTTCAGTGGAGAACCATGGTTTATGTTTGTCCTTGGTCTTGATCCTGTCGGTAGCAGATATGCATGCAGCGGCTTTTAATGTATTGTCCCAGTTGGTTACTAAGTCGTCTTGCGAAGGTAAGTCTTTGTGGAGAGCAGGTAGGATTTTCTCCAGGACTTCGATCTTATTGAAAGGACGGAAGCGTGTTTCAAGGGCACTTGGGGGGCGACCTGGTTTGTTGCAGTCAGTAGTGGAATGTTCAGTGGGGATGTTAAAGAGGAGTAGATTGTGATCAGACCAGGGTACAGGGGTTATGGAGATCATGATCTTCTGAGATGTGTTGGTTATCAGTTGAGGTGCGAATATTAAATCCAGTGTGCTTCCTCTGGTATGGGTGGGGGCGTCAATAAGTTGTTCATAGCCTAGTTGGCGCATGGCTTCGAGGAATGCTGAGGCATGTGATGCTTGTAACGAAGGCAAGTTAAAATCACCAACTAGCCAGTTAGGAGATTGTGGGTTTGGGACGTTACATGCCAAGTTGATTATTGGTGAAAGATCATCTGAGGAAGGTGATGGCGCTCGATAGAGTAAGTTGATTGTACAGGACCTATTTGATATTGATAGGGCATCAAGGTGTGATGTGCTGGATGTATTGATCTGTTTGAATTGGAGGTCCGATCTAGCAAGGATGAGTGTGCCACCCCCTCTCTGATTGGATCTGTGGCAGGTGAAGATGGAGAATTCTGGTGGGATCATCTGGTTGATGAGGACGTTGTCGTTGTCGGTTAGCCATGTCTCAGTTATCAGCAATATATCCAGATTATGTGCTGCTATCAGATCAATAGCTACAGGCCATTTGGAGCGTATAGATCTGGCATTAATTAAGGCACACTTGAGTAGCCGGTTGGTCTTATATTTCTCTGTAGTGTCCTTGGCAGTGGGCAACAATGGTATATGTAGTAGGTGAGAATATGGTATTTTGGTTCTCAAGGTGGCGTGGCATGGGTCTTCCGTTGAGCGCCTTCCCAAGCTATAAAGTATAGGGATCTGCTTGATTCCAGGTTCTAGTGCGAGTGTTATGGCAGGGGTTGCTGCGATAAGCAGGATAAGTATCAAGTGAATTATTTGATACATGGTAGGAGGCAAGGTATGGGCGTCGTAGTAACTTTGCGAGGAGTTTCTAGAGTGCCCTGGACCGGGCAGCAGGGCAAGCGGAGCAGAGCGATAGAGACAAAATATATTACTAGTTGTATAACTTGTTTCCTTGGTGGAGTGGTTGTCGTCACTTTGATGCTTTACATTATCTCAGTAGGCATAGGGGTGGAAGTACTACAGTGATTTACAGAAGGAAAACGAGAAGTACTACAGTGATATTTACAGAAGGAAAACGAGACCACGGTGATGTATATCAGATAGGATAACTTCTCCAAATGAAAGGATGAACACAGGAAAAACCCAGGAGAAATGAAAAACAAAACTTTTCTTCTCTGCTGTTCTCTGCACTGCTCCGTGTGGTCACACACTATACTGCAGCAGACTAAACACAGCTGGTTTCACTTTCACCAAACAATGTCTTCACAAACTCCGTTACTCTCAACACTGAATACAGCACAGCATTGCTTTCTTCTGAGTCACAGGTAAAAGCTACCTTATTAAAAGGCTTTTAAAACTCTCTCCTGTTTCACTTTCTTACTGTGGTATTCTTGTGAGTCAAACAGTCCATTGGTATAGGAAAATCATCACATTCAGGCACAGTGGTTTCTATCTGCATTTCCTCAATGCCATTAGAATTACCAAAGTCTTTCTCATATGTGGGGACTTCTTTTAGCTTTTCTCTCTTTAGAAACTGGTGGAAGTGATCCCACAGCAAGTCAGCCTTTTCAGGTGTTTTGGTACTAGGGGTTTGAATCCTCTCACTAGAGAATAGTCTCTGCAGTGCCCCTAATTTAGAAGCTTCACAAACGTCAGAGATATCTGGTCTGGAGTTTGCAGCATTCCTCGTTACAAGCATCACATGCCTCAGCATTCCTCGAAGCCATGCGCCAACTAGGCTATGAACAACTTATTGACGCCCCCACCCATACCAGAGGAAGCACACTGGATTTAATATTCGCACCTCAACTGATAACCAACACATCTCAGAAGATCATGATCTCCATAACCCCTGTACCCTGGTCTGATCACAATCTACTCCTCTTTAACATCCCCACTGAACATTCCACTACTGACTGCACTAGGCTTTCAATCCAACGTTTCACAGTAGAGGGGGAGGGTTCCAGCTCCTGCTCAATAAAACTAGCCTTTTATCTCTTTTGCCAATTTATCAGATATAAAATGGTCAGTTTTACCTTGAGGCTGTTTCTCTGTGTCAGCACTGGTGCTCTTTCCATCTCTCCAATCCTCCCAGCTGTAGCAACTGTTTGACTGGCCTGCACGGCTTCTCCAATTGTCTGTGCTTTTACCTTTGAATGCTAGCTTTGTCTGAGTGCGTGCCTTTCCCTTGGCACCTTCTCTCACACAGGCTGTTCTGACTGAACTCTCTGGTCTCAGACTCTGGTCTTGGCTTTTTCTTGCCTTCCAACTGGCTCTCTGGATATTTCCCTGACCAACTTCTTTGTGGGTTCTCCAATCGGTTCTGTCCTCAGGTCCCTCCTCAGGTCTCTCTTCCTTCCCTCTGCACGTGGTTTTTAACCCTGGCTTCCTGCTTCCTTGTGACCAATCAGAACGGGGGTTAGTCTCCACCCTTGCACTAGGGCGTGGTTTGCTTCCTACAGGTAACTGCCTTTTTCCCTGACGTAGGCTGAGTTTTCCTTGTAGCAGTGCATTATCATTGCCTTCAATGGGGACTTCAGGATTTTCATCCCCTTTCAGGCTTTCCATAGGGCTTTCACCATCACAGAATGCACGATCTTAACTCCCAAAGGCTTGCTTTGAAAGCTGAGGAGTGAATCCGCGCAGGCTCCATCATTGCCGACATCACCCATATGTGAGGAATGACTTCATGACTGTTCTCGGAGAAGGAAGGGCAGATTAGATAGACCATATGGTCTTTTTCTGCCATCGTGTATCTAAGTTTCTATGAGTTCTTTGACTGGGTGACCAGAGAACTAGATCAAGGGCATGCGATGGATGTGATATACCTACATTTCAGCAATGCTTTTGATACTGTTCCTCATAGGAGGCTTATCAATAAACTGAACAGCCTGGGGATAGGTCTCAAGGTTGTGAATTGGATCAGAAATTGGTCAACGGACAGACAATAGAAGGTGGTGGTAAATGGAACTCGCTTAAAAGAAAGGAAAGTGCGTAGTGACGTGCCTCAGGGATAGGTCCTAGGACCGATACTGTTTAATGTATTTGTGAGTGTAACTGTAGAAGGCCTGAATGGAAAAGTTTGCCTTTTTGCAGATGACATGAACATTTGCAACAGAGCAGATACTTCTGAGGGAGTGGACAACATGAGGAAAGATCTAACAATGGAAGAATGGTCTAATGCTTGGCAGCTAAGATTTAATGTGAAGAAGTGCAGAGTCATGCACTTGGGATGCGGAAATACAAAGGAATCGTATGGATCTCAAGGTAGCGAAACAATGCGACAAGGCAGTAGCCAAAGCCAGAAAGATGCTAGGCTACATACAGAGGAATAACCAGCAGAAAGGAAGAGGCATTCATGCCCTTGTACAAGTCATTGGTGAGGCCTCACTTGGAGTATTGTGTTCAGTTTTGGAGACCGTATCTCACCAAGGATATAAAAAGACTTGAAATAGTTCAGAGGAAGGTGACCAAATTGATTTGAAGTCTGTGCCAGAAGACGTATGAGAAGAGACCTGAAGACCTAAATATGTATACCCTAGAGGAGAGAAGGGACTGGGGAGATATGATACCCTTCAAGTATTTAAAGGTCTGTATCAATGAACAGACAAACCTTTTTCAAGAAGAAGCTGTACAACTAGAGGGCATAAAATGAAGCTGAAAGGAGGTAAACTTAAAAGCAACATCAGGAAATACTTTCGCACTGAAAGTGTGGATGCTTGGAATGCCTTCCCGATGGAGGTGGTGGGGGCAAATACAGTGACAGAATTCAAAATGGCATGGGACAAAGTAGATCCCTTTATAGCAAAAAGATAAAATTAAAGTATCTTTTATACTCAATAAATAGAGGGAAGCTGGCCTATACCGAGCAGCAAGTACAACCCTAAACACAGGCATAGAGGAAGGTGACCTGAACAGAGCTGCAGTTATAACCATTCTAGCTACCTTACTGGGCAGACTAGATGGACCATATTGGCCTTTATCTGCCATTAACGTTATGCATCTAGGAAAGAGCAACCCAAATTATGGTTACACGATGCAAGATTCCACATTAGGAACCACTACCCAGGAAAAAAATGTAGGCATCATCGTGGATAACATGTCCAGTGTGCAGCTGCGGCCAAGAAAGCAAATATTTATTTATTTATTAGCTTTTATATACTGCACTATTTAGTATCAGAGCGGTTTACAGGAAACGTGAACAGTCAAGCAACTTTACATAGAACAGGTATAAAACAGGCATAAAACATCAAAACAAGCAACTTTACATTAACAGGCATGAACAACAAATCTTGGTAACAGAGACAGGGAACTATTAACATGCAAATGCACCAACGAAAGGGAAAGGGTGGGAGGGAGAAAAGGGGTAGGGGAAGGGACAGGGGGTGGGATCGAGGCAGGGGAAGTAGGGAGAGGACGGAAAACTAAGTACAAGTTGTGTAGCAGGACTCAAGGTAAAGTCTGTGTAAGTGGGGAGGCCAGCATTATGAGAGGAAATAGAATGCTAGGAATCATAAGGAAAGGAATGGAGAATAAAACAAAGGATATTATGTCTCTATATCATTCCATGGTGCGACCGCACCTTGTGTGCAATTCTGGTTGCTGTATCTTAAAAAGGATATAGCGTTATTAGAAAAGGTACAGAGAAGAGCCACCAAAATGGTAAAGGAGGAAGGACACCCCTATGAGGACAGGCTAAAAAGGGTAGTGCTCTTCAACCTGGAAAAGAGACGGCTGAGGGGAGATGTAATAGAGGTCTATAAATTAAAGAATGCAGTGGAACGGGTAAACATAGATCGATTTGTTTACGTCATCAGAATATAGAAAGACTAGGGGTCATGCAATGAAGCTACAGTGTAACCTATTTAAGACTAATAAGAGAAAATATTTTTCACTCAACGTGTAATCAAACTCTGGAATTGGTTACCAGAGGGTGTGGTAAAAGTTGTTAGTATAGCTGGGTTTTAAAAAAGGTTTAGACAAGTTCCTGGAGGAAAGGTCCATAAACCATTATTCAAAAAGAGCACCATCACTACTAGCATCCTCACTATATGGAACTCCCTACCAATAAGCCTGAGAGCTTTAGAAGACCTCACAGACTTCCGCAAAAACCTCAAAACATGGTTATTTATAGAAACCTATGAGCATTCAAGCAACATCCCCTACCCAAACAGTAACACTACTACCACTGCCAACTAAATACACACCCATCCCATCCACACGCACAAATTTATCACACCACGTTAGTAAATACCTTTATGTTAAATGTTACCTCAACTGTACTGTCTAAATACTGTTACATAACTGTACTGTCTAAATGTTTACACGTACCCTAATGTTAAATGTAACCCTCCACTTGTGTTGTGACGTGACCACCTTGATTGAAGGATAAGGTGGCATAGAAATCTGTCTAAATAGTCCAGCAGGTCTCCACTTCCTCTCTTCTCCATAGTTCAGCATTCTCTTGCGTAGTCTTAGCATCTTCCTCACTTCCTGGTAGTCCAGCACCTCCTCTCTTACTTCCCTTCCCCGCAGCAGTCCAGTATCTGTCCCTTCTTTTTTCTTTAGGTTCAACATTCCTCCCCTCATCCAATGATCTAGCACAGGGGTGGGCAATTCCGGTCCTGGAGAGCCGCAGACCAGTCAGGTTTTCATGATGTCTGTACTGAATATTCATGAGATCTATTTGCATCCACTGCCTTCCATTGTATGGAAATAGGTCCATGAATATTCATTAGGGACATCATGAAAACCTGACTGGTCTGCGTCCCTCCAGGACCGGAATTGCCCACCCCTGATCTAGCATCTCCCCTTTCTCCATCCCTTGTAGCTGATGCTTCAGTACTGCAGTGAGCAGAACAGCTGAATTTATTATGGCATTCCATTAACTAAGACAAGATGGAAATGTGGGGCCTCAGTACATGCAAGCTGAAAGCCTGCCATATCCCTGCGCATTCCAAGGTATGTCTTAACTAATGTCTTTCACTGCTGAGTTTCAGTTTTGCCTGCTGCAGTAATGAAATCTAAGTAGTAAGAGCTGAAATGAGGGGCCTAGGCCCCTGAGCCCCTCCCCCCGGCTATGTCCTTGGTGTACACACACATACTGACACTCGTACAGACACCAAATTCACAAGACACACACACATGCAGGCATTGCAGATACAGACAGACTGCTGTGTGCATGCATGTGCACACACCAAGGGTTATAAAGAATTCCATAAGCTTCTAACCTCACATTAAGCAAGTTACCAAAAGCTGCATATTTCTGTATAAGAACAGTTATGTTTATGTTTATTTGAATTTGATATACTGCTCAGACCAAAAGGTATTAGAGCGGTTTACAATACTACATCATTTAAGGAAATAAGAAAAGAACGCCATTATAAGATAGGACAGAAACAGTCAAACAGATAAGAGAAGGAGAAGGACACGGAACAGCAAGTTACCCTGATATATAAGCAGGACATCAATATAGACTCCAGAAACAGACGCCACGGACCAACGCCTAAGGGCCACGCCAAAGGGCCCTCTTAAGCCGTTGGGCCTAGCTGCTGATTGGTGGGCTCGGGGAGGAAGGGGGAACTCCTGCTCTCACCCCCGTCAGAAGCGCTGCTCATCGGAGGCCCCGGCAATGGCGGATCTTAAGCCGTTGGGCCTGGCTGCTGATTGGTGGGCTCGGGGAGGAAGGGGGAGCTCCTGCTCTCACCCCCATCAGAAGCGCTGCTCATTGGAGGCCCCGGCAAAACCTGCGCCCCGTACTGGACCACAACAATTTCAGAAATGTCTGTCAGGCCCTCATTACCACCATACTTGATTATGCAAACATAATATACCATGGGCTCCCCAAGTTCACTCTATTCCCATTGCAGCTCGTGCAGAATACAGCAGCCAGAATCACAGGCACCAGTCAACATACACACATCACCACTAAACTGAAGCAGTTACACTGGCTTCTCATCCACAACAGAGTTAAGTACAAAGTCTCGCAGACTATTTTCAACACCATCCACCACCTCTCAATGGACATTCTTTGTCCTCTGCTGCTCCAAACCCCCCCCCCCCCCACCATAAGAGAGCAAGGAGAGAGGCCAACCACAATCTACTTGCAGTACCAGTGCCTCAGTCACCCACACTAATACCTCCACCTCCAGCAGAGCCTTCTCTCTCTACGCTCCTACTACCTGCAACTCGCTCACTAACTCCAGAATTACGATCACTTTCAGATGTTGGCGAGTTTCGCCACAAGCTAAAAACATTCCTCTTCCTCAAACATTTATGATCCATCACCTAACCACACCCCAGTTTCAATTTCCTCTGAGCTCTTACATCTCTCTGCCCTGTATCTCCCACAGCTCACTCATTGAGCAGAGCATTACTTTAAAGGCCCCACTAACCATGTTTATATGTATTCCATTAGTTATTTTTAAATTTATTATTCATTGTCTGCCTTGTTCTAATTGTTCCCTTTACACCACTGTGACTGGTACGTATAACGATTTTAAAAAGTTGTTAAATAATAAATAAATATATATAAACATACATAAAAGAGAACAAGAGTCCAGTGACTCAAAGAGCTTGCATGAGCTGCGTAATGACAATACTGAGATCCCAAGCTACTGTAGGGGACTTGATGCGAGGCTTCAAGAGAAGCAACCCATGCATGAATCAAGCCACCAGCGGGTGAGCCAAGATGGTCTCGCCTCCCAAGCTGCAATGGTAGGCACCAATCCTGCTGAGGTGGACTTGGACGGAGTTGGACTTGAGGCATGAGTCTGAGAGGTGCAGGAGGTACTCCAGCAAGTGCTCCACCATGCAAGAGAAGGGATTCTGTGCCCTACCCATGCACCAAGCGGCAAATCTTCACCACTTGAATGCATAAGCCCGACACGTCAAACCCTTGTGTGACGCCTGGAGGACCTCCATGATGCTGTCAGGTAGAAGAAGTTCTGACAAGACTACCCCCCTCAGCATCCAGGCTGTGAGGGCCAAGGAGTAGACGTTGGGGTGCAACAGGGGCCCCCCTATCGTGGGAGATGAGATCCAGGCTAGAGCCCAGATGGAGATGCTCCCTTCGAGCGAGCTGCAACAGCAGGGGGAATCACAGCTGCCAGGACCAGTATGGGGCGATGAGGATTCATGGTGCCCTGTCCTGCAGTTTCAGCAGTTTTCACCATGAGTGTGATCAAGGAAAGGCATAAAGAAGACCCACCCCACAGTGGAGGAGAGAGGCATCCAAGACCAGCCGGTCGTTCACTGTCCTCTTGGAACAAAACCAGCCCACTTGGGTGTTCTGCGATGTGGCAAAGAAGTTGATTGTGGGGATGCCCCACTCCTGGAAGGTTCGCTCCACTACTCCTCTGTGGAGGGTCCATTCATGTGTCTGGAGGACTCTGCTCAGCTAATCCGACAGGACATTGAGCTTGCTGGGTAGGTAAGTCACCCAGAGCTCCACCCTATGATCCAGCGCAAACTTCAACAGCTGGACCGCTTCCCAGCAAAGGAAGTATGAGCCCCTACCTCCCTGTTTAGTGACCTAGAACATTACCACCTGGTTGTCTGTCTGGATCAGGACAAACTGATTCGCTAGGCTTGCCCAGAGGGCATTTGCTATGGCCCGCAACGCAAAGAAGTTTGTAGTGCAAGCTCTCCTGCTCGGACCATAGACTCTGCATCTGCAGATCATCCAGATGGGTCCCCCACCCAAGCTTGGATGCATCGGTTATCTGCTTCCAGCAGGGGGACTCCACCTGAATGAGAGGCCCTGAAGTAGGTTTGGTGGCTCCACACTAGCCGAGAGACTGTGCAAGTGGAACAGTGACTGCTACCCTGTCCTGGAGGCAGCCTGTGGCCTGCTTCCACTGTGTGCAGAGGATCCATTGCGCCTGCTGGATGAAGAGGCAAGCCAAGGGGGTGACGTGCACTGTGGCCATGTGGCCAAACACTTTTAGGATCCCCCTGGCCGTGGTGTGGCATTGATGCCACATGCTGCCGATCACATCTGTCAGCCACTGCATGCACTAAATCACAAAACTCAGTGAAAGAAACCACAATTATATTTCAAAATTTTTTTGTCGGAAATGGCCAGCCAGGTAGAAAGGAATTTTACCTTCCACCGCCGTGGCCTGTCCTTTTTAATCACTTAGAAAAATCTTTTTTAAAAAACAGCACTTATTCAAAAATGGCTGGTACCTAGCTTTGACGACTTAGGCTATAAACAGCAGGTCAGATACACGACGTGTCACGTTTCGGGAGTATATCCTTAAACCCCCTGCTTCAGGTCAAACCGCTGTTGGACGTGTCACGTTTCGGGAGTATATCCTTAAACCCCCTGCTTCAGGTCAAACCGCTGTTGATAAAGACGTTAGCCTTAAACAAATAGCTAAAATCAAATGGTTTTTATAGAACCCAGGCTCCCAATTAAACGGGGCACGTTTGTCAGGTGTAATACGTATGAACAACCTATCAGAACAGGGAAAAGAAACCACCAATCAGGTTGCTACTCCCTTTCCAAAAGGCTTAAAAAATAGTGTGCCAGTCCACCTGCTGATTCAAGCCTTCTGGCTGTACAGAATGTAACCTAAAAATCCATTTCTGCTCCAAATTCTGTAAGATCTGAGTCCTGTTGCCACCCCTAGGATTAGGGGGCACAAAATCCAGAATTCGCCACCGAAGGTCTTCAAACACATGCGAGTAATCCAGGCAATGTTTTACCAGTGGTGCAGTTAGACATTGTGTACGTAAGCAGGAAGCATGTTCCCCTAGTCTATGCTTACAAATTCGCGAAGTCCTTCCAATATAGGGCAGTCGGCAGGGACAGAGGATAAGATAAACTACATAATCGGTAGTACAGTCAGTATGCCAGCGGGTATAATAATGTTTATTAGTACGACTATCTGTCCACATCAAACCTGGTAGAGTGCTAGAGCAAAAAGAACAAGCTCCACAAGGAAAGTGGCCCGCATTGTCATGTCCTGATGGTGGTCTGTCCTGAGGTGCCGTAGTCTTCATCAATAAATCACGTAGATTGGACTTGCGAGAATAGGCAATTTGTAATGGTTTGCGAAAACAGGAATGAATAGCTAGAACAGGCCAAAATTTATGAATAAGATTAACAACTGAAGAGGTACCTCGCATAAAAGGGAGAATACCCGTAATCTTATCCAATGAGGGTGAAGGAGCACGAGGTTCCAAAAGCCAATCTCGATGAATATGACATGCTCTCTTATAAGCCAGATGAACTACTCTAGAAGGATATCCCCTAGATAGCAATCGGGAGCATAACTCCTTCGCATGGATCAGGGCCAATTATAAACACAGTTATTATCATAGTCAGATTTATCTCTTTTGAACTTATTGATCTTAAGTCCACGAACATGATCTCTGAAAGAAGCTAGTTGCTTTTCAATATCAATCCATTGAGTCTCAAAACTAGGGGATGGTAATGTCTCCAAAAGTTTTCCTTTTAACACTATTGTCTGGGAAGTTAGCGTTTCATGCTCCTGCATAGAGCGCTCCAAAAGCAATGCAATCAGATCGAAACTGCATTTATTTAATATAGCATTCCATCTAGACAGGAAAATATCATCACCCGTAAATTGTTTTGGGGGGTTTAAGTACCCGAAGACCTCTAGGGATCACAGAGGACTTCAAGTATTGAGCCATAGCCTCCCCATGTAAGTCCGATCTAATCAACTTTTTGTAAAGATCTTTTAACTCAAGAATTGTCGGGGGTAAATCCGTTGCCAATCCAGAGGTCACATCAGTGTCAAATAGAGATTTCTGTTTTTTTAACTGAGACAAACGCTCCTCTGTATATGCAAATGTAATCGCCACCATAGGTAAAAGTAAGAAGGTATAGTGAACACCAAACGTAACCAAATACCTCCACCCTGAGCTCCAATTGAACCACTAAATCACAAAACTCAGTGAAAGAAACCACAATTATATTTCAAATTTTTTTTGTCGGAAATGGCCAGCCAGGTAGAAAGGAATTTTACCTTCCACCGCCGTGGCCTGTCCTTTTTAATCACTTAGAAAAATCTTTTTTAAAAAACAGCACTTATTCAAAAATGGCTGGTACTTAGCTTTGACGACTTAGGCTATAAACAGCAGGTCAGATACACGACGTGTCACGTTTCGGGAGTATATCGGGTGCATGCAGTCTAGCGGTAGAAATACCCTGGCTTGAGTGGTATTGATGAGGGCCCCAATGAACTTTGGTCGCTGCGTGGGCTGGAGGTGGAGTACTTGATGATGAACTCCAACTGCTGAGGACCTGTATGGTCAGTGAGCAGATTCCCAGACAGTGTCTAGAGTGGGATCTTTGAGTCAATCGTCTGAGTAGGGGAAGTCTTAAACTCCCAATGGTGCACAAGTAGGCGGCTACAACTGCAAGGCACTTGATGAAGACCCAAGGTATTGAGGCGAACCCGAACGGGAGCACTCGGTACTAGTAGTGCTGGTTTCCTAGCACAAATCTGAGGTATTTTTTGTAACTTGGGTGGATCGGGATGTGTGTGTATTGTCGCCAACCTCCCCCTGGTGGCCGGTGGTTGAACGGGGAGGTTGGGCATATAGTTAATTTTAGGAGAGGAGGGTTTTTTAAGGCCAGGTGCAGCCTGGTCTATGTAGTCCTGCTCCTGATGCAAATAAGTCATGTAAGCCAAATGGAGGGAGAATAAGGCTTTTATTTCCCTTTTCACAAAAAGATTTGTTGGGCTACAAAAATTAAAGAGAGTCCTTCTTTTCAGGCATAAACCAAACTCAAGGTACAAAGCAAACTGTTATAATCTTCACAGTTGTGGAAAGGAATTTAACCAAGGATTCTTTCAACATTGGAGTAAATTGCATATCTGAACATTCTTCTTTCATTCAGCACAAATATGAAAACTTCTTAAGGTAATATCTGTAAGGCTCACAGTTCCGGCAGTGATTCCAAACTACCCACAACACACATGGAACAATCCATCAATTCCTCCTGAGATGAGGGAATAGGGTCTATAAACTCCACTTGCATTGGTTCTAAATCCCTATTATCTTCTTCTGGGCTGGGGCTTTCTCTGGCTGTTAGCACTGGCCAGTCCCTATTTCTGTTCCCTTGTTTTCCATACAATTGTTCTAAGGTTCTTAAATGAGCATGGCCTGTTTTATAGCCTCTATATCTTGGCTGGTGAAACTCTGGCCTGCTTTCTCTTCCTTTAAACTGGGCATCTGTTTTATAAGGGCTTCTAGCAGCTGAGCCTTTCTTCATGAATAAAGAATCATCATACCTTGGTTTCCTGTAATAGGCATAGCTGGAAGTGTCCTCATCAGGTATTTCCCTTAGGACCCAGTCTCTCTGACAATCTTTCTCTTGAAAGCTTCTGGTGCCTTTCAATCTGGTCTCTGGGCTTTCTGGCAAGCGTAGGCCTCTCTCCAAGCCTGGCTTCCTGCTTCTTAGCTCTTTACCTCTGGAGTTTCTGGCTACCACGACTTCCACAGGACTGACTCTCCTCCGTCTGTCTTTCTCCCTGGGACCTTCTGGTTCTCTTCCAGTTCCTGCAGCCGTGCCACTAGTCCTGGTTCCACTGTTCCGTTTCACAACAGTGCTCTCCTTTCCGGTGCTGTTCTGCTCTCCGGTGCTGCTCTGCCTTCTGTCTCCAGCCACTTACTTATAAAGGTCTTCTGCCTTTGAGCTTCCCGGGCTAGTTCTCAGATGCTGCTGATTTAGCTAGGTGTGTTCACTCAGCCTCTGTAAGTGCACGCCTGCTCCCTCTAGCTGTTTTGCTAGACAATTGCATTCTCTGCACCTCATTTGTTTTGGGACAGACAGCTTCTTTTCCTATGTCCTCACTTTTATTAGCTCCTGCTCTATGACAGTATGCATTCTTGAGATTCAAGGAGCATAGGCAGTTGTCCTTTAAGAGGTACAGAGCTGCATTCCCAGTGAGACCATCTTGAACTGCTCACACATGAGTTCACAGAGGTCCAGAATGGGTCAAAACCCCCCTATCATTTTGGGGACCAGAAAGTACCTGGAGTAAAATCTGAGCCAGTGGGACCGACTTGATTGCGAAGTCAGTAAGCAAAGTGGCGACCTCCTCCTGCAAAAGGCTTTGGTGCAGGGGGTCTATGGGGTACTCCCCTTGGGTGAAGGAAGGCAGCAGCTGGGCAAGCTGAAGCACCCAGGCATCAGATGATAAAGAGGCTACCTGTGGGTGAAATTGAAAAAGTCACCCTCCTACCTGAGGGGGAACTCTGCTAGGTAAGGGATGGTAGGCTATGCCCCTGAGGAACCTGTCAAAAGCCCACCCCTGGCTTGGGCTGCGGGGCCAGTTGAGCTTTTTGAGGCTTCTCCTGCCACTGCTAGTGGAGGGCCCGCACCTTCAGCTGGGCATTCTGGGGCACCAGGTAGTATTGGTGTGGCTGCAGGTAGAAAGCCTTTTTACCCTGGTACTCCTTGCATGAAGGAGATGTGTGTTTTCTGGAGAGCATCACATGCTCCTTGAGCTTGCCTGCTTTCTCCTCAACTGGCTTCCTGAAAAGGTTCTCTCCAGTACAGGAAACATTGGCCAGCTTCTCCTGGACCCACTGTTCCAAGGCTGAAGACTGGAGCCAAATCAGCCACCGTTGCCCACAACCGCCAACCTACAAGTGGACTCAAAGGCATGATGTGTGGTTTGCATAGCATATTTGGAGCAATCCTTGCCATGGCCTATCAGGGCACAGAAGGAATTGAGGCGATGAGGAGGGACATGGGCAGCAAACTCCACCAGGTCCAGCATAATGTCCTTCAAAAACATGCCCATATAAAGCTGATAGGACAGAATCCGAGCCACCAGAATGGAGCCCTGGTAGCATCTCCTCCCAAAGGAATCCAGGGTCCTGGCCTCCCACCCTGGGGGCACTGAGGAGCGAGTCTTGGTTCTCTTTATGTGCTTCAGGGCTGACTCAACCACTATGGAGTTATGTGGCAGCTGGGGCTTCTCAAAGCCTGGTGCCTTCTGGACACGGTACATCGAGTCTAGTTACTGGCTGAAGGCGGGGACCCTGAAGGATGCTCTCCCATAGCCGCAGCAATAGTCTCTATGAGACATGGTGCACTGGCACCTTCATTGCCTCCTTGGCTGCTGAAGGGTACTGCAGGACCTTAAGCTCCTCCACCTTTAGCTTATCTTCTGTCTCATATCCCACACGAAGTCCTGAAGAGGATATGTCCTCGGGGGGGGGGGGGGGTGACTTACGCCACACGCACAGAGGGGATTGTCTCTAAGGTAGGTCAGGAGACCTATCTGGGATGGCTGAGCCCTCCTTGGTCTCCCAGTCCTCAGATTCAGACAGAGGAAAATCAAAGTAGTGTCAAGTTTCCTCCTGCTACGTGGCAAGGGCAGGTGGCGGTGGGACCCAAGGTGCTGAAGCGAGCTTGAAGGGGAGCACCCAGTACTGGTAGTGCAGGTTTCCCAGCACAAATCTGACATCGGACCCCTGATATGCTTGACAGGGAGATCGCCATGGGAACTGGCATTGATTCCGATCTTCCACCCAATGCGCCCGCTTCTGCCAGTAGCACATGAATCTCCAGAATGGCCTGGACAGTGTGGTGACGACATCGAAGCCATCGCAGAGTCTGCATGTCACAAGGCCAGAACCGCCGCCATGTGAGCCTCAAGGGTCCTCAGGAGTTCCTCCAGTACCACCGCTTCAGAGGGGACCAGGGTCAAAACAGGAACGTCAGCCATTGATGTCGATACCTCTAGCAGGGACTCCATAATAACCAGTTCATCTTGAAACATCCTGCTGCCCTCCGGGGCTGTGGGGAGTCAATTCCTCCCACCTGATAATCAATTCCTCCTGCCAGGGAAGCTTGGTGGGCCGCTTCCAGCCCTCATTATCTGCATTGTGCCGAGAAGGGCTGTGGTGCTGATGCACCTTGGGCTTGTCCCGGTGCTGGGGAGATCCTTTCGATGCTGACGGGACCGGCATTAGGTCCCTTCTCAATTCCGGTTGGATGTCAGCGGAGAGTCTCCGAATACCCCGGCCCCTCTGTTCTGAATGTGCTTGGGTGTCCCACCCAGTTGAAGCCTCAACAGGGCTCCATGACAGGGTTGAATCCAACATTCCAAAGAGAGACTCCTTCTGCTTTTCCTGGCCCTTCAGGCCCCACCTCATCTGCAGACAAAGGTTGCAGAACGCAAGCTGGTGGTCGGGCCCAAGGCACTACAGACATCAATTGTGCCTGTCTGTGACCGAAATAGTGTGGCCACATTTTGTGCATTTCTTAAAGCCACTCACTAGCTTAGACATTTTTGGAAAGACCGCCACTGTGAGGTTGAAGGCCTCAATTGGGACGGTGGGAAAAAGGCCCAGACAGGGGGAAAAAACAAAAGCAAACAGAAGAAAAAAAGCAAAAAATATTGGCTGGAAGCAGACTAACCAACAACAGGCAGTAAATATTTTTCAAGAAAATTATATATTGTAAGGGGTAACAGAGAAAAGTTCTTTCGCTAGTGCAGGACACATCCTGTAGGCTCTGTGGAAAAAAGGAGACTGGAGAAGATGGCGCCGTGGCAGGCAGGAAGGCAGGCATGCATATGTGATGCAGCTCCCAAAAGCTTCCAATGGAAGATGGGGGAGCGTTCCACACATGGGCTTCATCTGTGACATCACCCATATGTGAGGACTTACTTCCTGCTTTCTCCGTGGACAAGAAGATCTTTAGGTACCAAGCAGTACAATCAGAATAAGAAAATATGGTAGAAGGATACAGAAATTTTTCCCATCGTATTGGGTGCAATGGGTTTGATTAAAAGGAATTTTCAAGCATACCTTGATAAATTTCTTAGAAATGTTACATTTTATGAATTGCAGGAGGCAGCTGTCTTTGGCATGATGCTGGATATTAGAGAAGCTAACAGGGCAGTGGTGATATTGAGCCACTGCCCAATTATTGCTAAGCGGCAAATGTTATGCACTTGAAAGGATGGCCTAACCTTTACTGCTTATTGATAATCGGGCAGTGGCTAAACATCACCACTGCCCTATTAGCTTCTATGCTATCCAGCTGACCCAGATACTAATGCCATGGCTCTGGTGATATTCAGCCACTGCCCAGTTATTGTTAGGTATCACCACTGGAATGCACCAGTGCTAGCTGGCTAGCATTAGGGCGTTCAGCAATGGCATCCACGGATATTCAGCAGCACTAACCATGTTGAATATCCTCCCCAAAAGATTTTTGCCACAATTTGCAGCCATTTGCATGAGGTTGAACGATAAGGTTGGAAGGCTCTGGGCACCTCGTTTAAGCAGGACCAGTGCTAGGTAATTTGGTGCCCTAGGCAGCTTCTATTCCTGCTGCTCCTGCCCTTACCTTTTACTGTTGCCACCCCTGCTATATCCCTTCAGGACCAGCAGCAGTGGCATTGATAATAAGAATATAACAGAAGCACAGCACAGAGGGAAGCTTCGGAATCCCTGTGCACTACAAGTGTAGCTGATCCTGCTCTGACATCAGAGGGGACAGGATCAGCTGCACTTGCAGAGCACAGCATGCAGAGGTTCAGAAATTTAATGGGAAGCCTCAAATAGTGAAGCATTTTGTGTCTAAAAATATGGATCGCAAACATGTAATTAATGTTATATTTTTCTGTAGGGAGTGTTTATGGTTGCAAGAGAAGATAAAGCTTGAGAAGTGGTCTAAAAGGGTTGAGATGAGAGAGTGTTGTGGCAGTAATGCTCCTCCACCAATAAAAAAAAGTTCCATAAGTTCTGCTGAATATACCTTTAGTGTTCTAAAGTATACTGTTATGCTGGCAGTTGGGATCTGGTCTGTAGAGGGGAAGGGTATGCACTGAAAGAGTAGTGTGTGAGAATTTGCTAAGAATTGAAATCATTATTGTTGAAAGCTGACTGAAGGAAAATGTGACAGTTTGGAAACACGTGAGAGGTTTTTGAAACGAGAGAGAGTGAGGGGTCTCCTTACTTTTTTGGAAGCTGTTAAAAAAAAAATACAGCAAACCCACACCTGATAAGTTCAGCAGTTTCTGACAAATGACAGATTCTTAAGCTGTGAAAAGGAGTTGGGGTGACTGGACAAAGTGTCACTTTTGAGAGAGTGACTTGTGAGGAAAGTTTGTTTGACAAATTTTTCTGAGAGAAGATTTCTTAAATCTTTAAGTTAAAGCTTTGATGCCTGTGGAAGGAAGTTTTCAGGAGAATTCTGCCTAAGCTTCAAGTGAGTAGGACAGAAGGAATTTTTAGCTATTACAGTGTCTTGTCAAGAGTGCCAAGGTCTCTGAGTGAGAAAGTTGTCCTCCAAGTTTAAAAAGGTAAAGTAATAAAATTTCTTCCTGTTTTGTCAGCTCAAACTGCTTGAACAGTTCAATTTGGGTTCTACGGAATTTAAATCCTTGGGAAACTGCAATTGATACTGTTTTGAGTGGCATGAAGTGTGACTGTGACCAAGAGGGTTTAGTTAGGGAAATTTAATTAAATATTTTGTTTTAATCTATTTAGGAAAAAAACCCTCCAGCACGCTAAGAGAAAAAAAAGTTTTGAGCAGGCAGACAGCTATTTGCTTTAGTGATTATTTTTAATTTAAAGAGTAGGTTGCTGACTGGAACAATTCCAAGGAAGGCAGTGCAAACCCACATCCAGAGGCAACTATCCTGCGAGTCAAGAAAGTGCTCCAAAGCAAGAGAGACTTGTCCTGGAAGATAAGTACTTTGTTGTACACTTGCACCAAAGAGACATTTACATACTACTTGATCGCAGATAGAATTGCTGGTAAATCTAAAAGATCTGGGATGATTATACTTATCTGGATCCCTTCAAGGGAATTATTCTAGCTTCTAAAGAGGGAAAAGAAAACCTAAAACATCTTAAAGGGGATTGCTGGACCAATGGTAACTGTAAAAGCAGATACTTAAAAGTCTTTACCTACAAAAAGGAAATAGCTATTATTGACACAGTTTCAAATTCTTACCTACTGAATAAAAGGTGTAGGTTTCCTAAAAAGAAAAGACGGTTATGGGAAATAAAAGATATCACCTATCAGGTTTTATTTGAAAAGAAATTTTTGAGTTAAAGCTGATATAGTTATCTATCTAGAATTGCTCATTATAAAAGACATTCTGATACTTCAGCTCGATTTGAGCTCTGCCTTCAATATCATTGAGTACACTCTCATTCTTGACCAGATACATGAATCAGGGATGAGAGATTCAGCACTCAACTGGTTCCAATCCTAACTTTCAGATTGGACATTACAGGTCTGCTTAGAGGATTCCCTTTCCAAAACTTACTCACTAGCTTCAGGCGTTCCACAGCATTCTATAATATCACCATACTTTTTAATCTTTTTATTTCTCCTCTGGCCTTGCTAATCCAGGATCTTAATCTCAGAGCCTATTTATATGCCAATGATGTGCAATTAGTAATCGCCTTCAATAGCTGGGACCGCGTTTTTCAACAGACCTTGAATATAGCTTGCTAAAACTGCTAGCTGAATCTATGAGCATAAAATGGTACTAAATCTTAAAAAAAAAAAAAAGAGGCTCTCTGGCTATCCCACAACCAGAAGCCAATCCCTTTCCAGCCCTATTCTAGTGCAGTTCCATTTGCTCCTTGGGTGTGATCTTTGACAGTCAACGTTCATTTGCGTCTCACATCTCAAAAATCGTAAAGAGTTGTTTCTTTTCCCTTAGGAGGATTAAGGCTATTAAACCTTTCCTAAATACCAGAGCTCTAAAAACAATTATCCACTGTTGTCATTAATAAAATAGATTCCTGCAACTCTATTGGCTGGAACCACACAAAATCAGTTAAAAAGATTACAACTCATTCAAATGCAGCCATCACACTACTCTATAGCGCAACAAAACAAAACAAAAACAGGATCATATAATCCCATTGCTCTATGAGCAACACTGGCTTCAAGTTTCCTGCAGAATAAAATTCAAATTGCTTCTGTCAACACACCAGGTCTTTTACTCTGGCCTTCCAGTATACCTCCACTCACAACTTGTTTCATAATCACCCATCTCGATCACTGTGTTCGGCCAATAAAAATCTTTTATCACTCCGTTGATAAAGTTTCTACATTTGGAAACATATAGGACCATTGCCTTTAGCTTCTCAGCTCCCCTTCTTTGGAGCTCAGTTCCAACAGAACGTTGACGTGTCCTCTTATAAGAAATTTAAAACAGGCCTAAAAACCTGGTTCTTTGAACGTGTTTTCTCATGATCTTTTTGCCTCTTGTGGTCCATTGCATGTGTGTTTCTGGATAATATTGTTCAATGCCATAGCTCAACCTTTTGTCTCTATCTAGATATGCGCAGAATGCTTATGTGCTGTCCTAGGTTTCTGAGTCCACGCTATTTATTATAAACTGCTTTGATGCATTTGCCCCTAGCGGTATATAGAAACTGTAAATAAATTATTTAAATAAATAAAAATCTTAGACAGGGCCAGCTCAAGGGGTTGTGGTGTCCTGGGGAGGGCCAGCCCTAGAGCTGGTCGAGTGTTGGTGCCCTAGGCAGACCTTAAAGTCTACTAAAATTAAGATAAACCCTCTATTGATGAAGAAAAAGCTCCAATTTTCCACTATTTTTTGCTCAACCAACTGGCCAAAACCTTCAGATTACAAAAATTAAGTTGAAATGAACCAATGGTCTCAGTTTAAAATTTCGCAACACAGGGTAACTTGCCCTGAAGCTGCTAACTCCGATCACATCAACAACCATATACCTGGTTCGCAACTCTGTTGGCTAAACATTTATATTTGAAATAGAAATCAGAACTTATCTGGATATTAGAATTTTCTCTTTGAATTGCAAACAATACGCGTGCTGTAGTTTCACAATGATTGAGTACCATCCCCAACATCACCTCTAAGGCACCATTTATTGCACGTTTCAATTCTTCTTCAGGGGGTAAACATTTAATGAAACTGGCACTGTCTGCAAAAGAACATAGCGACATCAGAGATTATAGTAGCCTGGATCTTGGCACCTACTACTAACAACATACATCATACTGGAGGAACCCTGTGAGCAAGATAGGTCTCACCTTTTGTTGCATCAACAGATGTATCAAACAACGAAGAGGGGAGCGTGTTACAATGAAGCTCGCTAGCTTTCCCAAAAAACGCTGCGCATGCGAAAAGCAGCCGCTCTATTTTATAGGAAGCTCAAAAGAATGACGTAGCTGTGAGCTCACATACACGCTCGCCACTCAATCATATTATTTAAACCTCCCGGGATAACTGTGTTTAATCGGTAAATCCATCTTTGTTCCAGCAACAACAACATTTGTGTTTGTGATCTGCCCCTTCCACCAGTCAGTACGGTCTCTATTGCAAACACTCGCAACTCTTCAAAAGAATGTTGGTTTTGTAAACAATGAAGTACTATAGGGGCCTCTTGGACCTTACACCGGATCCTGCTGCGGTGTTCATTGATGTGAATTCGTAAGGACCGTGTAGTCTGACCCACATATAAAAGGCCACATGGACATTTAATCCCGTATATCACATGGTCAGAGTCACAGGTGGTGGACTGTCTCAAAATGTAATGCTGATCATGATAATCAAAGTTGTCCACCTCAGCCATAACCATGCACACATTACAATGACCGCATTTTTTGTGTCCAGGGGCACTCACCTCCGAACACGTTTTTCCTTTTCGTAACTTGGCTGGACTCAAGATCTCCTTTAAATTTTGTTGTCGAGTCCACACACAACGAATATGCTTATCTGATAAACCTGGTAAAGTACTTAATACATTTTGATGACGACTGATGATCTGTGTGATCTTTCTACTGAACGGGGAGTATTGGGTCACAAAATTTATATGTCCCTCATTCTCTGTCTCTGTGGAAGACTTCTCACGGGTTTGCAATAGCAACGCTCTGTTGTTGTAAAGACCCCGTTTATATGCTGCTTTGACTACCTTTTCAGGGTAACCCCGAGAATAAAAATCTTTCATCAATATTTTAGCTTGTTGTTTATACTCTTGTGTACTAGAGCAGTTTCTTCTATATCGAATAAATTGCGATAGAGGTAAACTATCGCGTAATTGTCGGGGGTGTCTACTGCTGTAATGTAGTAGCGTGTTACGATCTGTGGGTTTCTTGTATACTCTGGTGTCCCATCCACAAGAGCTTTTTCGAACCTCAACATCTAGTAAAACTATTTTTTGTTGGTGGTAAGTGCTGGTAAATTGAATATGTGGATTAACTCCATTTAACCAGTGCACAAATTTTTGCAGATTCTCAGCCTTGCCATCCCATAAAACAAAAACATCATCGATGAATCGTTTCCACAGAACCAGCTGATGTCGATGAGGTGAAAGGGCAAACCACTGTTGTTCATATTCCTTCATATACAAATTCGCCACAGATGGGGCACACGTGGTGCCCATAGCTATCCCCGATATCTGCTTGTAAAGTGTTTCTTCGAATTCAAAATAATTCTCAAAAATGGTGAGTTCAGCCAGCTGGGAAATGAAGGAAATCAGCTCTTCAGAGAAAACCGCACAATTTTGTAAAGAAGTACTAATTACTTGATGTGCTGCATGTTGAGGAATACTTGTATAAAGAGCAGACACATCCAATGTTGCTAGAAGTATATTTTCTTTACAAGCCCATTCTGAATATTCCACCAAAATATTTAAGAAATGGGATGTGTCTTTTATATATGAAGGAATTGTGGGCATTAATGGCCTCAAATAAGTGTCGATGTACACTGAAAGGGGTTCCAAAACAGACCCTTTAGTGGAGATTATAGGTCTCCCTGGGGGATTTTCCAAACTCTTGTGTATCTTGGGTACAAGATACAGTCGAGCTAGTGTAGGGGAGGACTCATTAAGAAATTTCCATTCTTTCTTTGTAATCAATTTTTTCCTTAATGCTGCCACAGTAATCTCTTTTATTCGGCCCTGAAGATGTTTTGTTGGGTCTTCTCTTAACACTTGATACGTGTTCCCTTGTGATAGCTGTCGGTCAGCTTCTGCTAGATATTGGAATCTGTCCATCACCACGATGGCGCCACCCTTATCGGCTCTACGTATTACCACCTCTGTCTGTTTTTAATTCTTTTAGGGCTAATTTTTCCCCAGATGTCAAAACTGTGGACGTAGATCGCTCAGAATTTTCTAAGATGGATACGTCCTTTAATATGAGCTCTTTAAATAAATTTAAAGTAGGATGTGTCGGCCCCGGGGGGGTCCAAGTAGATTTGATCGGTAGAGGGATTCTACGTGCATCTAGTGTAGGTAAGGGTTCCATAATGCCTACAGTGGTGGAAGCAAAATAGATCTTCAATTGAAGCTTTCTTAATAAACACAAACACAAATGTTGTTGTTGCTGGAATAAAGATGGATTTACCGATTAAACACAGTTATCCCGGGAGGTTTAAATAATATGATTGAGTGGCGAGCGTGTATGTGAGCTCACAGCTACGTCATTCTTTTGAGCTTCCTATAAAATAGAGCGGCTGCTTTTCGCATGCGCAGCGTTTTTTGGGAAAGATAGCGAGCTTCATTGTAACACGCTCCCCTCTTCGTTGTTTGATACATCTGTTGATGCAATAAAAGGTGAGATCTATCTTGCTCACAGGGTTCCTCCAGTATGATGTATGTTGTTAGTAGTAGGTGCCAAGATCCAGGCTACTATAATCTCTGATGTCGCTATGTTCTTTTGCAGACAGTGCCAGTTTCATTAAATGTTTACCCCCTGAAGAAGAATTGAAACGTGCAATAAATGGTGCCTTAGAGGTGACGTCGGGGATGGTACTCAATCATTGTGAAACTACAGCACGCGTATTGTTTGCAATTCAAAGAGAAAATTCTAATATCCAGATAAGTTCTGATTTCTATTTCAAATATAAATGTTTAGCCAACAGAGTTGCGAACCAGGTATATGGTCGTTGATGTGATCGGAGTAGCAGCTTCAGGGCAAGTTACCCTGTGTTGCGAAATTTTAAACTGAGACCATTGGTTCATTTCAACTTAATTTTTGTAATCTGAAGGTTTTGGCCAGTTGGTTGAGCAAAAAATAGTGGAAAATTGGAGCTTTTTCTTCATCAATAGAGGGTTTATCTTAATTTTAGTAGTGTATATCCCCTCAAGACATTAGACCGACAGTTATATTGTAGACCTTAAAGTCTTACATTCCCCCTCACTGTCAGAATCTATTGTTTTGCTTTGAATGACCTGCTCTTTGCTGCCACCCAGAAGTCTAGTTTGCCTGATGGTCAGTCTGGCCCTGCCACTCTTTTGCTTTTGTGCCACTTCCTTGGGGTCAATATTGGAGGATGAGCTGGACAAATAGGGGTACATTTTCAGCCAGCACAGTCACTGGCTTAAGTTAAATGCCAGACAGTGTCATCTAACTTAAATTTGCATATTTAGTGCCACTAGCCACATAAAGCCCAATTCCATAACATGCATGTCCAGCCTGCGGACATGTCTAAAACAAAAACGGGCCCCCTTTGAACTTAATTCTGCATCCGTGGATCTGGACTCGGGAAGATAGACATGTTTGGTGGGCACGTACAAGCCCTATTCAGCCGGCCCATGCCATGGACACAGGGAAACATTTTGGACATCCCCGCACCCACTGTATTCTGAAACGTTACACGTTTTGGATCCTGCCCATCCCCGCGATGTACTCACGGACACCACGCCCTTCGGGAAAAACACACATCTCCTAAGCTGCTCATCAGACAGTAGTTTGCTGATGCACACTAGACATAAATACCAGCGAGAATTGACAGCTGCTGCAACCTAAAACACATACCTGTCCTCTTCATGTCCTGAAAAGTGCTAGATAAGCTCAGTGCAACCCAATATGGTATACCAGAATGTAAATGTGAAGATGTATGTCAGGATATACCTTGCATCAGATGGTATGTGGCATTAGGCCCCAGTGATTCCTGCCCTGGTAATCTCTACAAACATGCCTTAAACTGCTAGGGATGAACCCTCACCAAGTTCACAAAACCCCAATCTAAACTTACAGGTCCTCAAAGGATGCATAATATTGCTGAGCAAGACATGTATGCCCATTTTCATGCCTCTGGCCTATGGGTGCACTCATTCTGCTGCTCTGCACTACCATTCCCCTCTTATCTCTCCCCACACTCCTCCCTGTGAACAGCACTCTTCTGTTAGATTGCTTCTATTTGTGCTCTTCCCTTGTACTGCCAAATCCAGACAATGCTCCCTTCACCTTGCTGCTCCGTATGCCTGGAACAAACTATCTGAGTCTGCATGTCAGACTCTGTCCCTAGCCCTTCTTAAATCCAGGCTGTGCGCCCACCTCATCTGTGCCACTGTTGAATCAGATCCACTTAAGCTCCCTTGTGTTTCCTGACCATTCCCCCTGGATGTATCCTGTTCACAGCTGCTGTGTTGTCTCTCTCGACTAGATTGTAAGTTCCACTAAGCAGGGACCATCTGTTACAAGTGTCTCTGCAGAGCTGCATATATCCTGTAGTGCTATACAAATCATTAGTCACTGTTGTAGTTTTAGTAGGGTCTTCTGGCTATGGCATCTGAGGCCCATCTATCTGGGTACTGACATTTCTCATAGCAGCTACACCTGTCCCATTGTGGCGTATGTCGCTGTATACATCTGCTACCTGTAGGGCAACCCTGTCTGCCTTCCCACAGCCAGCTTTGTGGCGCTGCTTCCCTAGTCAGGGCTGTGTGGGCATGGGAGGGGATATCCCTGTGCCATCACACTAACTAGCCAGACTACAGATATATCACCACTCTAACAGTTCTCATTGATCCTGGCCCGGGTAGGGATATAGGCCACATGGGACAGTCCGAGGAATGTTGGCACTACATAAGTCATGTCTCCCAGTGTGAGGTTCAGTGGATGTACGGCTGCCCTATCACACTGCCAACAATATCTGATCTAATTGTATTGAGGAAAGCCTCATTTGCACTAACAAAGTAACTACCCTGTGTCTGTGTCCTCACTAACAAAGAAAACAGCTCCCATCTAAGTTTGCTACATTTAACTACTAACTGTGTGTTAAGACTCCCCCATACATAGCCTGCATCTAAGTTTGTATTAGAGGAATGTTACAAAGGCATTAGAAGAAACAAGGTAATCATCCTGCCTGCATCCTTTCTAACAAAGGAACAACTTCCAGCTAAGTCTGATACACTGTAACACTAGTAGCAACTCTGGGAAAGATACACCCCCTTCATCTAGACACATAAGCATTCCCCTACCCAACTTCGGACGCACACAACCCCAAGTGTGTTAACCAAGCTTGAAATATGCTTACCCAGCGTGAAGCAACACATTACGCCCAATCATGGCCATCACCATACTAGTCCTCACATGCTTCTATCTTCTCTCCGCCATTCATGACGCCAACACACTCACACTTGATCACAACCCTATACCCAGACTCATTAACACAAATAAAAAACACTACCAGAAGTCACACCAAGATCCAGGATACTCAAACCACAAAAGACAGTCACACTTGCTTTATATATCCCTAGAACATACTCCTAACAACAAAAAAGCTTACATGACGAATGTACGTCAAGACTGTAAATGCACACTCATTAACGCACGCTCTGCATGCAACAAATGGCCAGTCATCACAGATTTAGTAAATACCCTTACCCTAGACATCCTGTTGATCACTGAAACTTGGTTAGCAGACACAGACACTGTCATCTTAAACCAACTCACACCCCCTAACTTCTCAGTTTACATGTGCAACAGAGCTAACAAGAGAGGTGGCGGGGTCCTCATATTATTTATTTTATTTAGCTGTATTTATATCCCGCTTTTCACCGGGTCAAAGCGGTCAATTGGGGGATACATTTAACATGAGGGGATATGAGACACATTAATACTTATTTATTTATTACAGTTTCTTATATACCGCGCTATTTAAAATCAGCGCGGTTTACATCATAACAAAACGACCATAACGAAAAACTGTCAGGTTTTACATTGAACAGGAGTACAAACAAGGATAACTGGGTTAACTATATACATAAGCTATCTACACTGTAGATATAAGTTGAGAGGGCATTTCTATACTGGGTCATTTCTTGGAAGGGATATCTAGTTCAGTTGCTGTCTGGGAAGTATTGGCAGAAAAGGAAGGTTTTGAGAGCCTTCCTGAACTGATATAGATTGGTAATGGCCCTAATGTCGGGAGGTAGAGTATTCCAGCATTTGGGGACATAAAAACTGAATGCTCTGTTTGTGGTATTCGTGTTGGACTTTGTCGCAGCCTTTGGTATAACTAGCAGGTTTACAGCTGATGTTCTTCTTGATCTGTTGGGGGGGACCATGTGGATTAGATGCGTGAGTGAGAGGGATGAAGTACCTTTGATTGCCTTGAATGCTAGTAAAAGGGATTTGAAGGTGATTCTCCCGTGGATCGGTAGCCAGTGCAGCTGTTTGAGAATAGGAGTAACGTGGTCATTTCTGGATGCACCATAGAGGACCCTAGCTGCGGCATTCATGGCCAACTGTAAGGGGGTTAGTGTGGATTGGGGGAGACCTTGTAAGATGGCATTTGCAAAGTCAAAATGCGGCAGGATCAGCGCTTGATATATGGTTCGGAAATCGTTTGGGTCCAGCAGGGAGCGAAGGTGTTTGAGGGAGCGGATTTTGAAGTAGATGGCTTTAACTATGTTGCTTATGTGGCGTTTCATGTTTAGATGCTGGTCCAGGGTAACTCCCAAATATTTTATTGCATCTTTAGTTTGCAAATCAGCTTCTTTGACACTGACGTGGGACGGGGGCGTAAAGTTGGAGTCTCTGGTGATGAAAAGGACCTCTGTTTTTTTATGCTGGATACGTAGGTTCTGTGTCAGGAGCCATGTTGAAACTGCATTGAAACAATCTGTGAGTGGGGTCAGGTCCATGTGGGTTGTGGAGAAAGGCATGTACAAGAGAATGTCATCTGCATAAATCATGCAGTTTACGTTGAATGATCTTATGATATTGCAGATGGGCTGCATGTAGATATTGAAGAGTAAGGAGGATAATGAGGATCCTTGAGGTACCCCTTGCTTTTGATGGAAGTGGCTTGACTTTTCTGATCCAGACTTCACATATTGCCATCTATCGTCCAGATAAGACTTACACCATTTTAGTGCATTGTTGCAGACACCCTTTTCTTTTAGTCTTCCGAGGAGGATTTCGTGACTCACGGAGTCAAACGCCGCGGCGATGTCTAGGAAAATGAGCACAAAGCCTTGATGGATGTTGTCAATTCCTGTGATGATATTGTTGAATAGACCAGTAAGTAGTGTCTCAACCCCATGATGTTCTCTGAACCCATGTTGGCAGTTGTCTAAGGGAGCAACAGAGTCTATGTGATCTTGAATTTGCCGTTGGGCTTCTTTCTCAATTATTATGGCTAAGAGGGGGATGCTAGCTATTGGTCGATAGGAGTCAACCCTTTGGGAGTCCAGTTTGGGGTTTTTCAGTAATGGTCTAATGGAAGTCTGCTTGAGTGAAGTGGGAAAATAACCTGTTGTAAAGGAGAGTTTCATTATATTTGCGATGACAGGGCTGAACACATCTTACAGGGAACATGGGCAATGGAGGGTTAAGTGACTTGCCCAAGACCACAAGGAGTGCCTATAGGACTAGAAATCCCAGTCCCTCTGGGCTGAGATTGCTATCCCCAGGTTGGACTTGAACCCCCAGCCGGGACTTGAACCCCCAGCCCTCCGGCCTGAAGTACCTTGTCCTAACCACTAGACCACTCCTCCCTGCAAAAAATGAGCTCCAATACCGGAAAATCCAAGCATGAAGCATACAACAACTGGACACTCTCACCATTGCAAACAAACACAACACCCTCAACCTCATTTATAGGGCTCCAAATGCTTCATCAGACGAACTATCAAATATAATCGACCTAGCTTGTAACCCAGAAAACCCAACCAAACCAAACTGGATTTTGGGAAATTTTAATCTAGCCTCTGCACAACCCACTCTAGCCAACACATTCCTCGAAGCAATGGCCAACTTGAGCTTCACACAGATCGTGACAGATCCCACACACAAACATGGGAACACTCTTGACCTAGTCTTCGTTCCACCTATGACCACAGGCAGCAAGGACCACTTTGATCTTCTCACCACCCCGGTCCCCTGGTCTGATCATAATCTAATAACATTCCTGGTCCCATCACATCAGGACCCGTATAACCAACCAAAAACAAGGACAACAGCAAACACAGGTCGCTTCAAACCACTCGATAAGGAATTGATGTCCAAACATGCAATCCCAAAGCTCTCTCAGCCATCAGTCAATCTCAACGACATAGTTGCTAACTGGAACGACACTCTGCAGCTGTGCGCACGCCAACCCCTACCTAACAATCAGGCAAAGCCCAAGAATAATATGACTAAAAGGCGGACAGCCCCATGGTTCTCACTAGAGCTAAGGACGTCCCTACTTCTCCTGAGAAAACTTGAAAGAAAATGGAGGCACACCTACAACACAGTCGACCAGGCGACTTACCTAGCCCAACTAAAAATTCATCAAGAAGCAATTTGGGTCAAGAGGAAGGAATTTCACACCGAGCTCCTAAACCGTTCACTAAACAAACCACGTGAACTCTTCAATTTGGTAAAATCTATAACCCAAGAACCCTCACTGCCACAAAATGAGCAAATTCAGCCCCAAGCATATGCCAACTACATAAAATCCAAAGCCATCCAACCAATTACGGCCACCACTCCAGGAAAACCACAAACTCCACTGCACGTGAAGCCTCTCATGAGGCTCTCACCCCCCACAGCGAACAACATAGAAGACATTATCGCCAACATCAACACCACCACGGCACCCAACGACCTGTGCCCTGCACACTGGGTCAGAGCAATGCGACCTGAGCTCAGCTCAATCATAGCAGAAATAACAAAGCTGTCATTCTCAACAGGAAGTTTCCCAGCAGCGCTTAAACAGACATCAATCTGGTCTCTACTAAAAAAACAACCAACTAGATCCGAAGAAGGAGGAGTCTTACCGGCCAATTTCAAGTATCACAATACTAGCTAAAATAATTGAGAAAGTGTCCCTGAGACAAATTCAACACCACATAGATGCCTCAGTCCCCCTAGACCCCTGCCAACATGGGTTTAGAGAAGCCCACGGAGTTGAAACGCTCCTGACCTCCCTATGTAACTCATTAATCTGTGGGGTAGATAACATCAAAGAGGGCTTTGTGCTGATCTTCCTGGTCATTTCCGCAGCGTTTGACTCCGTTAATCATGACCAACTCCTCGCCTGTCTCCATGAGAAGGGGATCCAGGGTCTAGCCTGGGACTGGTGCAGATCATACCTTGAAGAACGATGGCAGCAAGTTAGGATTGGCTCTAGCACATCTGAACCTTTCCAGCAAAAACAGGGAGTACCCCAAGGCTCCTCCCTCTCGGCATTGCTCTTCAACATATACATGCAGCCAATCTGTGAAATTACCCGTGCATTCGGCATATCGTGCCTCATCTATGCGGACGATGTGCTGCTATACACACCTATCAACGTCACGCTTCCAGACTACACGACCATCATTGACTGCTTCAATGCGATAACAGACTGGCTCTTCAACAATAACCTGAGAATAAACTTTAAGAAAACAAAGGTTCTAACCATCACGAGAAACAAAAGCTTCAAACCCCCTCCAACCCTAAAGGTCAGAGACGCGGAACTACCAATCAGGTCCACCATACGCTATCTAGGCGTGACACTAGATCAATGGTTAACCTTCAAAGAGCATATAAGCCGCACAGTAAAGTCCATCTATCATAAGATCAAGACTCTCTGACACCTTAGACCCATGCTGGACCCCGACAACTTCCGAACAATATTCCAAGCACTAGTCACACCCCACTTTGACTATGCAAACATTATACTCCACGGCCTCCCCAAGAACACATTGAACTCGCTCCAATTAGCGATGAATGCTGCCACCCGTGTCCTGTGTGGGATACCCAGGAGCGATCACATATCCTCCATACTAAGAGAGCTACACTGGCTTCCAGTAAGCTGTAGGATAGCTTACAAAGCATTCCTAATGACGTTTAAAGCCTTAAATAACATATCACCCTTATCAATCTCAGCTCTTCTTACCCACACTCCCAGCAACAGACCTAAGAGAATCCTGGCTGCCAATACGCTAATCATCCCAAAAATAACCACAAAATGGGCACAATCAACCAACAAACGTGCATTTGTATACTATGCCCCCACGGCTTGGAACAATCTTCCTCCCCATATTAGAGCAATCAGAGATCTCATGCAGTTTAGAAAAGCCATCAAACACCACCTGTTCCTCATGCACAACTACCCCACCACACCTCCCTCCCCTCTACCCAATATCTCAACTTGAACTACATAATCCACAAGAGGCAACTGACAGGTCATGTAATACAGCCTTCACTAGATTACACCCTGCTGTCCTACACTCGCTCTGTTTAATTGAATAACCATATGAACAACGATGGATTAAAGTGGTAACATGCAAATTGTACAGTTTCCCCAGTTCATTCCATGTTGTTATCCCCTGTTTTATGTAAACTCTGATTGCCTTTGCTGTCATTGAGTCACTTTATCTGTAAACCACACTGATGGAAAAGAGCGCGGTATAGAAGAAATGTTAAATAAATAAACAGAGTACTCTATGTAAAATGATCCATAAGGAATCAGCATCGGTGCCCTATGGCTAAATGTCAAAACATATCCTTGTCAATAATAGGGACCCTCAGAATAAGGGCATTCAGCAGTGTAAACAGGACTAATACATGCTCAACAGCAACACCATTGGTCCCACAAATTGTGCATTATGGGCATGCATTAGTGCTGTTTGCACTGTTGAATGCCCTTATTCTGAGGGTCCCTTATTAGCTATAGTGAACCCTCTCTGAGTTTGACTGCAAAATCACACTGGCACCTGGTGACGCTGCGGTCATCCATAACAGTCCAGGTACTGGCCGGACTTTCATGTTGCCCCTGAATTGCAGATGAGCACACCAGACCCCCCCCCCCCTTGCACCCCTCAAACCAAATACATACACACACACACACTCTTTCTGTCACAAAAACATGATTCTGCCAAAAAGATGCCCTAAACCTATATATAACAGCTATAACAACATAATTGTATGGGGTACCAGGACTATAAATATGATCTCCATTTCTCACCCAAAAAGGAATTCTTTCCTGCTCACACCCATACTTTCCCTGCATCAGCTGTCCCCTTTTTCTGAACTTGTTAGGGTCCCATAGATTGGCTCCTTTAGCACATAGGTGCATAGCCTGAATAAACACTATTGCTCTTTAGAAGTGTTTCTTTACCTTACAACAATCCCTCATCTCTGTTCCCTATATCTTGTATTTTTCCAGACGGCAGTCACACCATTTCAAAACATACTTGTCACAATCATTCGTTTATATGGGATGCATTGCAGAGCACAACAGAATATTTTCTAAGTCCTAGCCTTATACCATGTTTCAGCAGGAATAACATGGACATTTCTGGAAAACACTTGCTATGTAAGAACATAAGAAATATCATACTGGGTCAGACCAAGGTCCATCAAGCCCAGTATCCTGTTTCCAACAGTGGCCAATCCAGGTCACAAATACCCGGCAGGTTCCAAAAAAGCACACAGGTTCTACAATGCTTGTCCTGGGCAAGCAGTGGATTTTCCAGGTCCTCTTTAATAATGGTTTATGGACTTTTCCTCCAGGAACTTGTCCAAACCTTTTTATAAACTGACAGCTTTTACTACATCCTCCGGTAACGAATTCCAGAGTTTGATTACATGTTGAATGAAAATTTATTTTCTCTTATTAGTCTTAAATGTGCTATATTGTAGCTTCATTGCATATCCCCTAGTCTTTCTGCTTTTTGATGGCGTAAACAACTGATCTATGTTTACCCATTCCACTCCATTCATTAATGTATAGACCTCTATCATATCTCCCCTCAGTCATCTCTTTTCCAAATTGAAGAGCCCTAACCTTTTGAGCCTTTCCTCATAGAGATCCTTCCATCTCCTTTACCATTTTGGTGGCTCTACTCTATTTTTTCTAACTCCAATACGTACTGTTGGGATATTCTGGCTTAGGAATAGGTTTTGCCTTATGTGCTGTTTGTGACTATAATCCTGCCGCCTGTGGCTTGCACGAGCACCATGTATGAATGGCACAAGAAGACAGAGCATTTGGGCTATCCAAGAACAAGAAGGTGTCTGTGGCCTAGTACAGTCTGGAAGAAACCTTACTCTGCATAGGAATATGCGGTGTTAGGCCCAGAAAGCAAATACAGGCCAGGCCAGAAAATAATTAACAAACAGAAAATTCTCCATCCCTGAAGA
This sequence comes from Ichthyophis bannanicus, assembly GCA_033557465.1. Classification (NCBI taxonomy): domain Eukaryota; kingdom Metazoa; phylum Chordata; class Amphibia; order Gymnophiona; family Ichthyophiidae; genus Ichthyophis; species Ichthyophis bannanicus. The sequence goes on along the minus strand of CM066031.1, from coordinate 1,576,908,763 downwards.
ATGGATGCAATCAGTGCCAGGAAATAGAAGACCATAAGTGGGCCCCAAGGAATGCAGGAGAGATACGCTCCACAGCACAGATAAGTAAGACCTTGGAATACAGCTGCAGACCCTAAGACATAATCATGAGGGAGGGGGTCCTACCTGGAGAGCTTTTGCAAACTTCTGCAAGCGGTACTCTAATTTTAACAAGCAGTGCTAGCAGATTTTTGCAGAAGGTTCAAAATTGTGCAGACGACTTTACAACTTTTTGTAGGAAGTATAGCAGATTTGTGCACACGAACAAGACTTAGTGCAAGAGTTGCTACAGAGAAGGATATATAAGAGAGCAAGCTACAGAGCTCACTGCAGCGGCCTTCTCTTTCCCCGATGGGAGGGAGAATGTTGCTCGCCCTCAGATCCCTAAGACAGACCTTGTTCCTGTGCTTATGGAGTTTGCTTGTTTAAATAAAGAGGGTTTTTTTGCTGACAAGAAACTGTGATCTGAGTTCTTTAACTGGGGTTTTTTTCCCCTGGTGTACGGGTCCCATGTGCTCCAGGCAATCTTGGTAACTATTAGGGATGCTTTTGTAGGTAAGAACACGCCTACAGTACATGGGCTTTTCCTGAATATGCTTTCTATGTCTCTATGGCTGACCATGCCTCCGTCCTCCCGACTCCTGCCCACATTCTGAGATCCTCCTGCTAGTGCCGCAGACGTGCATGTCGGCAGCATTTCAGAATACAGTCTGGGCCGTTTTCGGCACATAAACATCCCTGCTGCACGTACAAACCTCTTATTCATGTTAGGGAATGACCCTCATTGGCAAAACACTGAATATACAGTTACTGTTGGTACAGTCACTGTATTATCTGTTTAGATTAGGCTGAATATTGCCATTATTTGGATCATTTTATGGCCTACCCTCACTCCTCCCCTGACATAATCCACAAATATCTGACCATTTAACAACTGAAACAAATATGTATATTTTTTTAAAATACCAGATAGAGCTTGTTTTGGCGTTCTGAAAAAACCACAGTGCCAGTAGCTTCACCACAGCACAGGCATGGGCGCAGAGTAAAATGCTGAATTAAACTTTAATGCAGCATCAGCAGTGGTGGCAATAGGGCCAGTAATGGGGGCAAGTTAGTGAGGCAGGCTTCCTGTGCCCTTATGTCTTCTTGTGTGCCCTGAGCTGGTGTCTCACTAACTCACCTCCTTAAACCCACCCTGACCTTGCAGAATTATGTGAAACCGGGTGAGACTTTCAAATAACATTTTCCGAAGACTTTTAAAAATTAGTACAGTTTCAAGTATTTTAACTTATGTTTTAGTGAGTGGAACTTGGTCTTACTAATTATTTATATAGTTAAAATTTTATAGTTATTCAAGTGAACTGAATTATATGCAGTTTATCCACTTTTTATTTATTTTATTTAAAGTCTCTTCTATACCGCACTATTCAGCATCAGCGCGGTTTACATGGAACAAAAATGCTCAGTACAATTAACACGTATGAGTTCACAGATAACAGGGCAAATAACTGGGATAACAGGGGTAACTATTTACATATCGTGCAACATTGTTGTTAAGTGCCGTCGAGTCGGAGTCGACTCATGGCGACCCTCTGGATAGCTATCCTAAATTGTGTTCGGTCTTCAGTCAGGCGGCTCATTGTTGACAGACTGGTACCCGTAGCTGCTGTTATTGTAGCAATCCATCTCATTGCTGGCCTTCCTCTTTTGCATTGACCTTCTATCTTGCCAAGCATGATGTCTTTCTCTAATGATCTCTCTCTTCGCATGATGTGTCCGAAGTATGAAAGTCGAAGTCTTGTCATCTGAGCTTCTAAAGAAAGCTTAGGTTTGATCTCTTCTAGTACCGACTGGTTTGTTCTTCGGGCAGTCCATGGTATACACAGTATTCGCCGCCAGCACCATAATTCAAAGGCATCAATTTTCTTCCTGTCTGTCTTTTTCACTGTCCAGCTTTCACATCCATATGATGTTATTGAAAATACCATGGCTTGAACAAGTCGAATCTTTGTATGGAGAGAGACATCTCTGCTCTTGAGAATCTTATCTAGGTCTTTCATAGCCATTCTGCCAAGAGCAATGCGTCGTCTGATTTCTTGACTGCTTGTTGCTTCTTTATTGATAGTTGATCCAAGTAGGTTAAAGTTGTTCACGATTTCAATTTCTTCTCCTTCAACGATGAACCTGTTGATTATGCCAGTTGTCATGATCTTTGTCTTCTTTACATTAAGGTGCAGGCCCATTTTGAGACTATGTTCTTTGATTGTGACAAGCAAATGTTTCAGATCATCTTCACTTTCAGCCAGTAATGTGGTATCATCAGCATAGCGAAGGTTGTTGATGAGTCTTCCACCAATCTTCACACCTCTGTTGTCTTCATACAGTCCTGCTTCTCTGATGATTTGTTCTGCATATAAATTAAACAGGTAGGGGGAAAGTATGCAGCCTTGTCTTACACCTTTGCTTATTTTAAACCATTCTGTTTCTCCTTGTTCCGTTCGAACTGTTGCTTCTTGATCAATGTACAGATTACGCAAGAGAACGATCAGGTGTTCTGGTATACCCATGCTTCTTAATGTGGCCCAGAGTTTCTCATGGTTTACACAGTCAAAAGCCTTGCTATAGTCGATAAAGCACAAATAGATATCCTTTTGGTATTCTTTAGTCTTTTCAAGGATCCATCTCACATCCGCAATGATGTCTCTCGTTCCTCGCCCTTTCCTGAACCCTGCTTGCACTTCAGGTAGTTCTTGTTCTAGGTATGGCTGTAGTCTTTTTTGAATAATCTTCAGTAGAATCTTGCTGGCATGTGGGATCAGAGCGATTGTGCGATAATTTCCACAGTCAGTTGGATCACCTTTCTTTAGTATTGGTATAAACACAGATCTTTTCCAGTCAGTTGGCCATGATGTTGTCTTCCATATTTCTTGGCAGAGCCTTGTAAGTACGGTAACAGCTGCATCAGATTGCTGCAATACTTCTATGGGAATGCTATCAATGCCTGGTGCTTTGTTCTTTGATAAGGCTTTCAATGCTGCTTCAACTTCTTCTTTCATCACCAATGGTTCCTGATCATAAGGTATAGGTTGAAACGGCTGTTGGTCCACTTGATCTTTATCATATAAAAACTCTGTATATTCCTTCCACCTTTTCTTGATCTTCTCAGCATCATTCAACATAGAACCTTGAGCATCTTGTAACATTCCAATTCGAGGCTGGAACTTTTTCTTTAACTCTCGCAGCTTTAGGAAAGCCGATCTTGTTCTTCCTCTAATAGTTTCTGCTTCTATTTCCTTGCAAGTGTCATTGTAGTACTTTTCCTTGTCCTGTCTTGCTGCACGTTGGAAATCACTGTTGAGTTCTGCGATTGTCTTTCTTTCTCCTTTGGCTTTAGCTTCTCTGCGTTTCTGGGCAATTTTCAGAGTTTCTTCCGTCATCCATTTTGGCCGTTTTTGCTTTTTCACCTTTTGTAGAGACTTCTCGCTTTCTTCCAGCACAACCTTCTTGATGTCATTCCATAACTCTTCCGGAGCTCTGTCATTTGTATCTAAGGCAGCAAATCGATTTTGCAGGCAGTCTTTAAATTCCAGTGGTATATTCTCAAGGTCATATTTTGGTGCATTCATGAGTGGTTTGCTCTTTTTCAACTTTAGCTTGAGTTTGCATACTAGTAGTTGATGATCTGTACCACAGTCAGCTCCAGGTTTTGTCTTTGTTGATGTTACAGAGCTTTTCCATCGTTGACTTCCACAGATGTAGTCAATTTGATTTTTATACAATCCATTGGGTGAAGTCCATGTGTACAGTCGTCGCTTGTGTTGCTGAAAGAAGGTGTTTGAGATGAATAGATCATTGGTCTTGCAGAATTCTATCAATCTTTCTCCAGCTTCATTTCTGTTGCCAAGTCCATATTTTCCAACTACTTTGCCTTCTTCTTTGTTGCCAACTTTTGCGTTCCAGTCACCCATGACTATCAGGATATCCTGTTTGCATGTTCTGTCAATTTCAGCTTGTACTTGTTCATAGAACTCTTCAATTTCATTCTCTTCTGCAGCTGTTGTTGGGGCATATACTTGAATTATAGTTGTGTTGATAGGCAATCCTCGTAGACGAATAGAGATTAAGCGTTCGCTGACTGCATTGTATTTCATTACAGTTCTTGCAAGTTTCTTCTTTATTATAAATGCAACACCATTTCTTCTTTGTCTTTCATTTCCAGCATAGTAGACCATGTGATCATCTGATGCAAAGTGCCCGATGCCAGTCCATTTCAGTTCGCTGACACCCAACAGATCAAGTTGTACACGTTCCATTTCATTCTTGACCACTTCCAACTTCCCTTGGTTCATGCTTCGTACGTTCCATGTTCCAGTGTGTAAGACATCTTTACAGCTTCTGACTCTCATTTCATGCGCAGCTACATCAGCAGTCAGACTTCCCGAAGGCTTTGATCCAACCACATCATAAATGCTGGCTTTACTCTGAAAAGTCTTCAGCTCTTCCCCAGTAGCTAGTTGAGTGCCTTCCGACCTGGGAGTCTCATCTTCCAGCACCATAGCACAATTTGTTTTGTTGTAACTATCCATTGGGTTTTCATGGCAAGATACAGAAGTAGATTGCCGGGCCTTCCTTCCGCGCAGTTTAAGTTTGGTGTTGTTGCCGTTGTCACAGAAATGTGATCCTCCGCCGTCAACACTATCCCATTCTGCTGCTGCCCAGATGGGTGGTTTGTCTTCGTCTGGCACCTCAGCTGAGACCTGTCCATCTTGGGAGACCCTGCCAGTAGTTAAACTACCGATAGTTTAGCTCTCAGCATCACTGATGCACACAAGCCCTCACAGCACGACAAGCTGCAAACCAAGTGAGAGATCGTGCAACATAGAGTCATATAAACATGAATTCTATAGAAACATATGCACCACTAAGGGGTGGTGTTGGATTGTATGAGGTACTTATTGAAAAGATGTGATTTGAGGGCTTTTCTAAACTGTGTAAGGCTCTTAATGGCCCGGATATCTGGAGGTAATGCGTTCCAGCATCTTGGCGCACTGATACTAAATGCCCTATTGGCTGTAGATGCAGTGCAATCTGTTATTGCTTTTGGAACTTTTAGGGAGTTTATAGCCGTGGATCTTCTTGCTCTATTTGGGGATGTGGTATGGATGAGGGCAGTTATTGCTTCAGAGGAGAGCTTGTTAATAGCTTTAAAAGTGAGTAATAAAGTCTTAAAAATGATTCTAGCCTGTATGGGTAGCCAATGTAACTGTATCAGTAAAGGTGTCACGTGGTCACTTCTGGAGGCTCCATGGATGACCCTTGCTGCAGCGTTCATGGCGAGCTGCAGCGGGTTCAAGGTGGATAGGGGCAAGCCTTGTAGGATGGCATTGGCGAAGTCAAAATGAGGTATGATCAACGCCTGATATATAGTCCTGAAGTCATTTGGTTCCAGCATGGATCGTAAATGCCTGAGAGAGCGGATCTTGTAGTATACTGCTCTGACTGTGTTTCCGATGTGGGCTTTCATGTCCAGGCGTTGATCCAAGGTGACTCCCAGGTAGCGTATTGTTGGTTTAGATTGTAACTCTGCTTCATTTACTTTAAGGAATTGTGGTGGGGTGAAGTTAGGGTTCCTCGTAATGAAGAGTACTTCGGTCTTCTTATGTTGAATTCGGAGGTTTTGGGAGAGAAGCCAGTCAGATATTGCATTGAAACAGCTCGTTAGTGGAGAGAGGTCCAGATGTTCCGTAGAGAAGGGTATGTACAGCAGGACATCGTCGGCGTATAACATGCAGTCAACATTGAAGGATCGGATGATCTTACAAATTGGCTGCATGTAAATGTTGAACAGGAGGGCAGAAAGGGAGGAACCTTGTGGGACTCCCTGGCTTTGGTGGAAAGGTTCAGAAATTATCCCTCCTGAACGAACATGTTGCCATCTTCCGGACAGGTAAGATCTGCACCATTCAAGCGCTCTTCCATTAATACCTTTCTCTACGGCACTTCTTGTTGTTAAGTGCCGTAGAGCAATGTTCCCTCTAATTTTCTGTAGGCTGTGTGCGCATAAAGTATCAGCTGTGTGCAGCTTTTGAAGGAAGGTTAAATTTTTGTGTGCCACATAACGACACTTGGAGTTATATACTTTAAAATTTGACTACACGTCAGAATACAGTATGTACACCACATTGATTTTAATCAAATTAAATGAAAATAGACGATTATTAAATCGGGAAATTTCTAGTAATTACAATCATAACTTTAAAATTTTAAGACATCTGTGTTTTCTATCATAATCAGAGCTGTAATTTTTGTGCGCTCTGTTGTAAAGTATGTGCGCTCGCTCGGCGAGGTGTGCGCGCGCGTGCACAGCTTAGAGGGAACAGTGCCGTAGAGTCGATGTCGACTCATGGCAACCCTCTGGATAGTTATCCTAAATTCTGGTTTATCCACTTAGTGCTTCACTATAGGGCTCGCTCCATCTTAACTCTTCTACTAAATTTAAAATTATAACATCATATTGATCTTCAATTAAATATTATTGTGGTAGGCCATGGCCTAGCATGGCCTGTTGCTATGAAAGGCCTGTAACTTAGGCCTGGATTCTAACCCATACTATAGCTAGAAAAGAACCAAAAATTTGTGTGAAATAAGAAAACTGGTTTTGAAATGCTTAATCAGAAGTTTTTATGAATTCATAAGTCTTCTATTATTCTCCTGTATGTGAAAGAACAGAAATGTTTCAGAATATGCATTCCTGGAGGGAGCCAAGGTTAGCCTTGAAGTTAAGTCAAGAACTGGACCATTGTTAGAACGGTCCCGAGGGAGGGGGACCAGTTGCTAGGCTCCGGAGGGATTTCTAATTGGATAATTGAAGGGAATGTATAGCCAATGAAATGTTTGCATGTATCAAATGTATTGAGCTAGAACCAATGGAAAGTTTTCATGTATCAAGCTAGAAAAGTGGTATAAAAAGTTATGTCTTTATGGAGAGCTCCGCTCAGTTCCTTGAAAGCTTTGACTGACTGGGCCTGTGCACAAATAAACTGGTTTGGACCCTGTAAATTGACTCCTGGACTTGTTCATTGACTGCAGTTTGCTGCTACATTATAACTTATTTCCTTTTCTTCTAACAGTTAGCTGGGATTCTCCAGTTTTATGATAGGAGGATGTTAGAGTCTAAAAGGAAGCACCTCAATATCAAAAGCTTCCTGTCTGAGGTGTCCACATGACTAGTAAGGGTTAATTGTAGGACAGAACCCTTTCTATTGCACCGATGTACATAATTAAAAGCCGCAAATGACAGAGCCTTGAAGAGACTTGGCGTACATTTGTAATTTAAGCTGAATGAAAAAGCAAAGGCAAACAAAAATAACATTACCATTAAGCAATCAACTCGGTAGACATAGTTAAACTACTTATAACTTTCCGATTATTTTGGCTGCATACTTTCTTCCGCATGAAAATCCGCCACGGCCTGTCTAAAGGCTAACAACCCCAGTTTGATTAAGGGTGTGGATGACGTCACTTGAAACTGCTGTGTTTCACGCCAGGGAGGGGGCGTGACGGGATGGCGTCACGCCGGGGCGGTGGCACAGCAGTTGGGCGGATGAGCGATCGCGCGGTAGCGCTGGAGTAGCTGTTACAGCTTTAGGGAGCAGCAGTGTCAGAGACCTTGAGAAAGTGACCATGGACTCCAATAGCGAGCAAGGTGAGGATCCCCGGGGCTAGTGTGTACGGTTTGGAGTGTGTTTGACGCTCTCGGCGTGTTGTGTATGGGTTGAATTGTGTATGACTTCCAGTGTCAGGAATGTGGGACCCCCCTGTCTGCTTGGCCTGGCATGTTTAGGTTGTATCAAGTGTGTTAGTCCCCACTTCAGCCTGGACAAGACGCGTGTTTGTACGGCGTGTGACCTTTTTCCCCATCCCCGGGCCTCAGGGTGGGGGCACTGCAGGTTGTGTTGTGTCAACCCAAAATGGATTTTGATTATCTCTTAAATAACGCCGATAGTTCACCTCAGGGAAGGGGGAACAGGTTCTGATTGTGCGGTAAAGTAGGGGTGTGTGTTGTCTGTCTCTTATTTGCTTCCTACAGTAATAATGGGGTAACCGTGGTGATTGGTACAGGTAGGGTGAGCGCTTCTAAATGCTTTGCTTTCTTCATTAGTTTTCCTTTTTTTTCGTCTTTTCTCTGGAGTTATTGTTGTGCGGTGTATTGTGGTGTTCCGATGTAGTCTGGTAGTTCCCCCTTTTTTTTTTTTTTTTTTAAAGGAGGTATAACGAACGTTATTCGTGTTGTGGTGGTAAACAGAAGACGTGTCTCACGTAGCTGAGATCGGACGGCCTATAAACTCATTTAATTTCTTGTTCAGAATTAAAAGTATGTACTTGAAATTCCAAGAAGTGTTTCCATGCTTCATTTATATTTTTCTGGAGGAAAAGTCGAACAAATAAGAAGAAAACAAAACCAATCATTTTTGTAATGCACATTTGTGATTGTACCTTTTGGAAATTTTGCCAGCTGGTGAGATCACATTGGTCTTAAGTGAAAAGAAGTTTGTGTTGATGCAGTGTGTGTGTGTGTGTGGTTACCTGAGCTCAATTGCTTTGTTTTTGTTTTGTTCATTTGTTTCTTTGTTTGGTTTCATGACCTAATATAATATTTTATGGGCTCAGCTTTTTTGAGGACTTACATGTATCGTGTTTATCACTGTCCTGCTTCCTTTACAAAAAAATCGAAAGTTCTGAGCACACACTTCAGATGTTTGTATTTTAAGCATGACTGCCTCAGTTTCCTGGAAAAAATTGGTAAAGAACTCTGATTTCCTTCAGATTCATAATATGGGGAGTGATGAACTAGAAGGACTATTGCAGCTTGAAATAAATAATGTATCAGGAATAAAATGATTGAAGGAAAAGGCGGTATAGAAATCAGTTTAAATAAAATAGCCAGCAATATGAATAGTGCTCTTAATGATTTTGGTTACTCATCAAACTGCTGGGATTAAAAATGTTGGTACTACTGCTTTAATCTGCATGTGGTACGAAGGATGAAGCTCTAAAAATTTATTGCTAGTGTGTTGCTTTGTTTTTCGGTAGTCAGATGGGGTTTAAAGGGTATTTGGCTGCTTCTTTGGTGGTCGTTGGGTGTGATCTTAATTAGATGAGAGAATTGTGGGTGCTATATTTCTAATAATTTTGAATGATATCATTATTAACTTGTACTTTTATTCTGCTCTGTACAGATAACCAATGCAGAGCATTAAGTTTAAGTGTTATATGATCCATGCGGTGAGAGTTATAGATAATACGTGCCGCCATATGCTGTGCCAATACAAGGGGATGAAGCGATTTGTTTTGCTAACCCATGTAGTATACTATTACAATAGTCAATATGTGGGATTATCATTGCTTGCATTAAAGTTCTGAAATCTTTGCTATGTAGTAGGGGCTTCATGTGTTATAGTAGTCCTATTTTATTAAATATTGCCTTGTGTTTTTGATATGGGCTTTGAAAGAAAGGTGCTTGTCAAGTGTGATGCCTAGGTATTTTAGCTCTTCTTTGATTTCAAGATTAATTTCATTGGTGGGGTGCAGTTTTGGTTTCTGGTAATTAATACTTCAAATTTTTTATAGTTGATACTTAGACCATAATTTTTAAGCCAGGTAGCTATATCCTTGAAGCATGAAATTATGGGTTCAAGGTTACGTGCATTTTACATTGAAGGGGATATACAGCATAATGTCATCTGCGTAGATGGCATAATCAGTTTTGAATTTTTTTTATTATGACATATTGGCTGTATGTAGATATTGAAAAAGAGGGTGGAAAGTGCAGATCCTTGGGGTAGTCTTGTTTGGTGCTCTGTGTTAGAACTCAAGTCAGCATAGGCCAACAATTCTCCTATCTACAGCTTGTGGGACTCTTGGCATTGACACTGGATTTGGTCCCATGGGCCAGGGCACACACATGCACCCCCTACAGACACACATTGTTTCTCTGGTCTTTGTGCACTCAGCTCTTTGACCAGACCCTTCCCTCTAGAGCTTGGAGAAGAGTTAGTGTGGAGGCTTAAACCTTGCCATCTAATGATCGGCATGCCACTGGAAACACTGGATTTGGTGATAGCATGGATGCTAGCTTGAAGGGCTGAGGGTCTCACTGTCTAGGCCAGATGGTTCACAGTATTTGGCTCCATCATGAGGAACCCTGGTCGATCAATCAGTTGGCAGTCATAAAAGAGGTGACTGGTGCTGTTTTGCCTGCTAGTATTCGTGCACAGTGTCACAGCAGTGGCTTATACCAACAAACAAGGAGGAGCTTGAAAGGCAGGAGTGGCCACCCTGTGCAGTTGGGCAGAGGAACACCTAGTGGCTCTGTCAGCAGACCACATAGAGTATCAGCAAAGTTCAGGCTGACTTTCTGAGTCAGAATAATAGTAGGTCCCGAGGAATGGGAATTGAGCCCCCATGCATTCAGCCTCATATTGTGAAGGAGGTACCTTCTGGTATTCGATCTGATGGCCACATAGGGCATTGTCAAGATCAGAAACTTATTCAGTTGCTAGAGGTATCCTCAAGTGGTAGGCTTGGATGCCCTACTGTACATGTGGTTCCAGAAGAGGATTCTGTGTCTTCTCCCTGTGGCTCTTGGTGAGCTACCTACTATGCAGGATTTGGACTCATCCAAGCTTGATGATTCTGATAATCCCAGACTAGCTGTACAAATCACGGTATGTGGATCTAATGGGGCTGCTAGTGGGGTCCCTGCTCTTGTTCCTGAAGGAGAATGGCCTTAGTCAAGGGCCCCTGATGATGGAGGATCCTGCTTCCTTCTTGCTTATGGACTGACTATTGAGAAGCATAAGTTTGGCTGAGAGACTACTCTGTTGCAGTTGTAAATACCCTATTCCTTATCGTTCTTCCAGTTTAGTCCTCCTCCTCTGGGTTGTGTACCTCCTCCTGCAGCTTTTAGACTGGGCATGTCAAAGTCGTGACATTACTGGATATAGCCTGCTGGTCTCTCCCATCAGCCCCAGTGTGTCCAGTCTCCATGCAGCAGGAGGACGTAGTGAGCCTAGGTGCTGGGCTCACTTGTGGATTAGATAAGGAGCAGTAAGTGTAGTTTTTCAAATTTCTTTTGGGTTTCTATAATTCATTCATTTCTTGATGTTGCTGTGCCTTTAAAGATTTAGTGCAGGACTGGAGCCATTTCTCGGTCTGTTCTCTTTTTTCCTTCCCTGGGCCAGTCTCCCTAGCAGCGCTCTTCCCCTGGGCTGTACGGAGGAGAGCACTGCAGATTGTGCACCTGGGTTCCCTCTGGATCTCCGGGGGTCAGCAGTTGGGGCACAACACAGAGGCCAGCTTGCTCTGCGGACGTCGGCTTGCTTCTGTGATGAGCGACGCCGCTGGGGCTAGAGCAGGGCACCATGCCGGTAAAGGAATGCCTTTATTCTGCCTGGATTTTTAGCGGGTGCAGGGGGACGGCTGCGAAGCCGCGCCGTGGGCTGGGTCGCTCTCCTTGGCAGCCTCATGAGTTTTGGCACCGAGGCAGGGCCCAACTTCACAACGGTTATTTTCCCGCGCACGCAAGCCGCGTGGCGGGTTTGCAGGAGCAGCTCGCAATGGGGGTGATGGCACAGTTTTTGGCAGCAAGAACGCAGCAAGTACAACTTTGTGGTATGTTAATTTTGTTTACTTTTGTTTAATTTGTGTATTTTGGTTTCTTTATTTGGTGTGTTTAGGGTATTATGCCTGCGCTACAGGCAACAAAGACGAGATTTCTTTTTTTGTGCTCTGATTAGCAATGAACTAACATGTTAGAATCGAGCTAATGTGTATACACAATGGAGAGGTCACCTCCCAGAGGCAGGAATTTGGGATTCTAAAGCAGCAGCCTCTGCAGGGGTATGTCATGACTGATATTTCTATTTATCTGCTCTTTTTTTCTCTTTGGTATGGAGCTTTTGATGGGATCTGCGTGTCATGCATACAGATCTGCAGCGCTTAAATGTTGTGTTCCTATACGTCTCTCCGGGCCAGGCCAGGAAAAATGGGTGATCAATCCGCTCCAGCAGATGGGGACTGAATACTGACCGCTTTTCCTGACAGCCTATCCTGCTCCCCCTGGTGTCAGAAGGTCTGTCTTTCAGTCCTCAGCAGCTGGATAGGACGTCTTTGGATCCTGCTCCCCAGAGGGTCAATTAGTGTATTCTTACTTTAAAAAAAAAAAAAAAGGGGTGCCTATATATGAGGTGACAAGCGCTATAGGCATAAAGACTAAGATGAGGGGCTATTCTCCAAAGTGACAGGTTTGTCGGGAGTTTTGCTCTGAAGCTAATTTCTGTCCTAGCAGGGCAGTGTGTGTAAAAAAAAAAAAAATCTATCATCTGATTTAGTATTAAGAGTGGCAGTTAAAAACGGGGCGGCAGAATTAAATTGCGGGAAGGGACCTCATTGAGGCGTCCCACTTCGCTTCTACTGCCGTCTGTCAAGCGGATACTCGAGGCAGAGCCTGCCTCGCTGCACGCAGTGCAGCCGCGGTACAGGAATTAGGCCTGGGAGCCCCAGAGTCCTCTTCCTTACCTTGTCGACTGTTCTATTTCCCGCCGGCCTTCCGCTAGCAGCGGATCAGCGCCGGACGGTGCATCGGCTCCTGGGGTGAGAGGGGCAGGCTGCGTTAATGGCATTTCACCTCAGGTTCCCTCTTCAATGCGGCGATCAGCAGCGGGAGCGCGCTTTCGCAGCCGCTGGTTCCCGATTCCCCCGCAGGTCGGAGAGAGCGCATGTTTGCGGGGTTCCTTAGGCTCGGGGTTCTTTTTTCCTTGCGGGTAAGGTTCGGGGATGGAGAACCCAGCTTCGGGAGACAGTTTAGCTTCTTCTCTCAGCTCGGGGGAAAGAGCGGGAACGGCGGCCATTTTGAGTGCGCCGTCCATTACTCCCGCGCTGCAGAGCACTTCACATAAGAAAAAAACGAAGTCCCGAAAACCTCCTCCAGAGCTAGAGGAGTCGCAGCAGCAGTCCTCTCCTGCCTTGCTTCAGACTTTGGGCTCCTTTTTTTCCCCCGATTTTCATTGTGGCTATGCATAAAGCATATCTTTTGAAGAGTTCGCAGCTAGCTCACGATTCTGCTCCAGAAGTTTTTCTCGGGTCCCAGGGGATGATCCCTACAGGAGCTGACCCTGGGGAAGGCCCTTCCTCGAGAGAAAAGGGTTTTGAAGCCGGAGTGGACGCAGCGCAAACTGCTCTCTCCCAGGTGGGGGAGGAGGGAGAACTTCTCTCCAACACCGGCTTGGATTCCTGGCCATCAGAGTTGGAAGAGGGAGAATTGGGACTGGGTGAGGATCCCAATGTCTTCCGTATGTTTCGAAAGGAGGAGCTCGGTGCATTGATTGCTCAATCGCTGGGAGCTCTCAATTTAGTACTGCTAGCGGCTCAGCAGGAGCCCCTGGAAGATCCTTTGTTACAAGGCTTTCGGTCTGAGCAACGCTGCTTTCCGGTTCATAGGATTATTAAGCAAATGGTAGAATCCGAATGGGAGTACCCGGAGGCATCTTTACGGGGCGGCCGGGCTATGGCTCGGCTGTATCCCGTACCGCAGGACGAAAGGGAGTTGTGGCGTATGCCCAAAGTGGATGCGATAGTGTCAGCTGTCACTAAAAAGACCACTATTCCCGTGGAAGGCGGAGCAGCACTTAAAGACTTGCAAGACCGTAGGTTGGAAGTGCTTCTAAAGCAAGCATTTGAGTCCAGTGCCTTAGCACTGCAGGCGTCTGTGTGCGGTGCCTATGTGTCCAGGGCCTCTATCCAATGGCTCCAAGGATAGCACTCTCTGGATAAGGGGGAAAATGAACCAGCGGAAGGGGCTAAGCTCGAGTCCGCGGCGGCTTATCTAGCAGATCTCTGCTATGATCTAGTGCGCATCTCTGCGAAATCTATGGCATCGTTGGTGGCGGCTAGACGCTTCCTCTGGCTGCGGAATTGGGCGGCAGATGCGTCTTCTAAGCTTCCTTACAAGGGCAAGTTGCTCTTTGGGGAGGCGTTAGAGAAGATAGTTAAGGATTTGGGAGACTCCAAAGGAGGTCGTCTTCCTGAAGACCGTCCGAAAGGGGCGAAGATACCCTCTTTGCAGCGAGGTCATGGCAGGGATTTTCGCAAGTTTCGGGGGTCTCGTTTCTCTCCTTATCAGCGAGGTCATTTTGTAGCCAGGGGACAGTCCTTTTGTGGAGCCAGAGCATTCAATAGGAGTTCCTTTCATGCTCCACAGAATGCAGTCAAAAAGCCGCAATGAAGGATCGCCAGTCCAGGTGGAGATTCCGGTGGGCGGTCGTCTACAACAGTTCCTCTCTACCTGGACCAGCATAACTTCGCACCAGTGGGTTCTGGAAATTATAAGGGAAGGGTATGCGTTGGAATTCACGCAACCCTTGCCAGACGCCTTTGTTCTGTCCCCGTGCGGTCCCATGGCAAAGCAGGCGGCAGTCACCGATACTCTGGTGAGGTTGTTGCAACTGCAAGCGGTGTTGCCGGTGCCTGCAGACCAATGCGGCTTAGGTCGGTACTCGATTTATTTTGTGGTGCCCAAGAAAGAAGGTTCTTTTCGACCTATTCTAGATCTCAAGCGCGTTAATCAGGCGTTGCGAGTGCCTCATTTCCAGATGGAAACCCTGCGTTCCGTTATCCAGTCAGGCCAGGCGAGGTCCTTACCTCAATAGATCTCATGGAAGCCTATTTGCACATTCCGATTCGGAGGGATCATCAAAGGTTCCTGCGTTTTGCAGTTCCCATGGGCCACTTCCAATTCAGGGCGTTGCCTTTTGGTCTAGTTACAGCACCACGGACATTTACCAAGGTTATGGTTGTAGCAGTGGCGGCGCTGAGAAAGGAGGGGATTCTAGTCCATCCCTACCTCGACGACTGGCTGATTCGAGCGGCGTCTCGGGAGGAGTCGGTCGCTTCCATCGCGCGGGTGGTGGAGTTTCTAGAGCAGTTGGGCTGGGTTATCAACCGCGTAAAGAGCCGTTTAGAACCAGTCAGACAATTAATGTATCTCGGGGCTTTCTTCAACACGGAGATAGGTTCCGTTTTTCTTCCAGAGGAACGAGGGTGCAAGCTTTTGGCTCAGGTGTCGGTGTTCCTGCGCATCAAGGCGCCGACGGCCTGGAGATACCTTCAAGTGTTGGGGTCCATGGCGGCGGCCTTAGATCTGGTTCCGTGGGCCAGGGCTCATATGCATCCTCTACAGCAGGCGTTATTGTCACGTTGGTCGCCGCAACGTCATCCTCTTTCACGGAGGCTGGCGTGTCCGGCAGAAGTGCAGAGCAGCCTTCAATGGTGGTTGGTTCCAGCACACTTGTATGCCGGAGTTTTGCTCGCCGTTTCCGATTGGATCTTGCTCACGACGGATGCGAGTCTCTCCGGTTGGGGGGCTCATTGTCTAGCGTGGATAGCGCAAGGGGCTTGGACGGCGGAACAGAGCGTTTGGTCGATCAATCGCCTGGAGCTCAGAGCAGTGCGTTTGGCGCTGTTGGAATTTGCTGAAGTGCTCGAAGGGAAGGCAGTGCGAGTCTTTTCCGACAATCAAGTGACGGTGTCGTACCTGAACAGGCAGGGGGGCACGGGCAGCGCGGTGTTACTGGAGGAGAGTCAGCTCTTGTTTCTCTGGGCCGAACAACATCTGGTGGCACTTTCGGCTGCGCATGTGGCAGGAAAGGACAACGTTCAAGCCGATTATCTCAGTCGCCATTTCCTGGATCCCGGGGAGTTGAATGAGGAAGTGTTTCAAGGGATTTCGCGACATTGGGGTCAGCCGGTCGTGGATCTCATGGCGACCCTGTCCAATGCCAAGGCTGTGCGATTTTTCAGCAGGCGCAGGGAGCACATGTCGGAGGGCCTCGACGGCCTGGTGCAACCTTGGCCGGAAAATTGTCGTCTTTACGTGTTTCCTCCGTGGCCGCTATTGGGACAGATCATTCAACGGATTGCGAGTCACAGGGGGACGGTGATTCTCGTGGCTCCGGATTGGGCCAGGCGTCCATGGTATGCAGATCTGGTGAGACTTCTCGTGGCTCCTCCCTGGCGGTTGCCTGTTCGGATAGATCTCCTGCGCCAGGGACCCATCTGCATGCCGCAGGTGGATCGATTCTTGCTTACGGCTTGGCTCTTGAGAGGCAACGTTTGCGGCGTAGGGGCTACTCTCCGACAGTAATAGCGACTATGTTGCAATCCAGGAGGATTGTTGAACACCAGCAAACTCGCCAATACATCCAGAGTAACACGGGGCTTTCGACCTTTCAACAGAGAACTTATTCTGTCAAGTACCCAACCAATCCTCAACAACATATCACTCAACCTCGACGAGTCAATCGCTGCCTGGAACGACAGCCTCAACGCTGTTGCTCAGCTACCAAACAAAAAGACCTTATCAGGGAAAAGAACCTCTGCACCATGGTTTTCCCCGGAACTACGGGCCTCTCTTACACACCTACGAAGGCTAGAAAAACGCTGGCACCGCTCACTAGCTACCAATGACCACGAAGCCTACATTCTTCACCTCTCAACTCACCGCGAGGCAATCGCAGCCAGAAAGAAGCAATACCACTCAGATATGCTCAAGAGATCATTGAACAAACCTTGTGACCTTTTCAACCTGGTTAAGTCACTATCAAAGGAACCATCTTCTGAACAAAATAATGATATCCACCCGCAAGAATTCGCTGATTACTTGCAATCAAAACTCCTACAGACAGATGAACTCTCAAAAAACAATATACAAGAAACGACCTGCCCAACATCCCTATCCGCACTTCACACGCCTTCTTCTAAACACATTGAAGACACCATCTCCTCACTCAACACAACCACTGCGCAAACCGATCCCTGCCCAGCCTTTTGGATAAAGGATCTGCGGTGTGACTTTAGCACCTTCATTGCAAGAATCATGAACCTCTCTTTCACTACTGGCGCCTTCCCATCTGCTTTAAAACTCACATCCATCAGGCCACTACTAAAAAACGCTAAACTGGATCCAAAACGGCCAGACTCCTACAGGCCAATAGCCAGTATCCCCCTCTTAGCAAAGATCTTTGAGAAAGAGGCACAGCGCCAAATCCAAGACCACATCGACTCTGCAGCCCCCCTAGACTATTCTCAACACGGTTTCAGAGAATTCCACGGCGTCGAGACACTGCTTACCACCCTCTTCAATGATATTCTCAATACCATAGACAACATCCGACAAGGCGTCGTGCTAATCTTCTTGGATATAGCAGCAGCGTTTGACTCGGTAAATCACGAGATTCTCCTCGGTCGACTGGAAGGAAAAGGCATCTGCAACTCAGCACTTGAATGGTGTAAATCATACCTCGACACCAGAATGCAATACGTCAAATCCGCAACAGGAGAATCAAAACTCTTCCATCAGAGACAAGGCGTTCCGCAGGGGTCCTCACTCTCATCCCTCTTGTTCAACGTCTATATGCAGCCTATCTGCGATATCATCAGGTCCTTCAATGTGAAATGTATGATATACGCCGACGATATCCTACTCTACATGCCATTTTCCACAATGCAAATGGATTTACTGCCTATAACAAACTGCTTCGATGCAGTCTCACAATGGCTCCTGTCACAGAACCTCCGCATTCAGCATAAGAAAACTGAGGTTCTCTTTATCACAAGAGACCCCAACTTCACCCCACCACCACATATAAGTGTCAAGGGAGCTGACCTAGGCACCAAGGATACAATAAAATACCTCGGAGTCACACTAGACCATAGGCTCGACATGAAATCACACATAAACAATATCGTAAAATCTGTATACTTCAAAATACGCACTCTTAGACACCTGCGTCCCCTACTAGACCACGAAGACTTCAGAACCATCTACCAAGCACTGATACTGCCGCACTTCGACTTCGCCAATTCCATTCTACAAGGACTCCCACAATCCACCATAAGCTCCTTGCAACTCGCAATGAACACCGCTGCCAGGGTTCTTCTAGGAGCGGCCAGAAGTGAACACATCACACCTATCCTCAAAGAGCTCCATTGGCTCCCTATACACGGAAGACTTACATTCAAAACCCTCATTCTCACATTTAAGGCCTTAAATGGTTTATCGTCCACATCACTTACCAAACTCATCCAATCCGTCCCATCAAATAGAAATAGGAGACATGCAGCATTAAACTCACTAACAACCCCAAAGGCTATAACAACGTGCAGCCTATCAACATCAAACAGAGCTTTCATGTTTAGCGCACCAAAATACTGGAATGCTCTCCCACCTGATCTCCGCGCCATAACCGACCTAACCCAGTTCAGAAAGGCCCTTAAACTGCACCTTTTCATCAAATACTACCCTACATGAACCGTAACATAACAGCCTCACCCTAGTATAATCCACAATATCCCTCTTGTTCCAAGCATCACTGCTAATTTTATGTAAATAGTTCGAGCATGCTATCTAGCTAATAGATTATATACTCCATGTAAATAGTTCTCCCATGTTATCCAAGTTGATACTCCTGTTATATGTAATACCAAACAGCCTGTTGTTCTGGTTCCTTTCTGTTATTTGTAAACCGCGCTGATGTCAAAGAGTGCGGTATATAAGAAGTTGAAATAAATAAATAAAAATAAATTCCACGAGGGGACAAGCGGCCTCTTGGGCAGAGTTCGCCTTGGTTCCGCCGGTAGACATCTGCCGGGCGGCGACTTGGGCCTCGCTGCATACCTTCGCAAAGCATTATCGGTTGGATGTTCAGGCACGGGAGGATGCCAGAATGGGCGCCTCGGCGATTATTGCGGGGCTCGCAGGGCCCTCCCGAATTTAGGTACTGCTTTGGTACTACCCATTTGTCCTGGCCTGGCCCGGAGAGACCTATAGGAAGAAGAAATTAGGCCTTACCTGCTAATTGTCTTTCCTGGAGTACTCTCCGGGCCAGGCCCCGCCCATACCGTTTGCGAGCCGCAGAGCTGAAGGGGAGTTCGTCGGGAAATGGACATGGTTGCCGAAGGTAGGCGGGCTCCTCCCTGGACTAGCTCGATGGCAGGGCGCTTCTGGGGCTTCCTTCGTAAGCACACACCAGTTTCAAAAAAAACCCAAAAAACCGAAAACGAATTTGAATGAAGAAAAAAAAAATTGTACGAGATTTTTAGTTGCTTTAAGTAAGGCACTTAACTTGCCGAGACACAATTTAGAATGTTCTTTCAGTCTTAGTTCTTGGTTTCATCGTTGACAGTTGTCACGCAGTGTAGCTTTCTTGGTTTTTTTTTTTTAGTTTCAGTACTAGACGAGTATCTCTGCTTTGAGACGATAAGACTGACCTTCTGACACCAGGGGGAGCAAGATAGGCTATCAGGAAAAGCTGTCAGTATTCAGTCCCCAGCTGCTGGAGCGGATTGATCACCCATTTGTCCTGGCCTGGCCCGGAGAGTACTCCAGGAAAGACAATTAGCAGGTAAGGCCTAATTTCTTCATTAAATACATAATAGGTTTCCCTTCTCCTTTTTCACAGACAATGGCACCTTGAATATTAAATCTGTGTGGGCCCTTGCTTGGGATTGCTTTAAGTTGGTTGCCACATGGGAGTGACCAGCACTGATACGGTGAAGCACTGAATGCAGCAAGAGATTTGCAAGTACATGTGTGGTGTTACAGAACTATTCCCTCTCTGCCCCCCCCCCAATCATTCATCTGCATGTCGCTGATGCAGACACAAGGGGTGCAAACCATTGTGAGACCGCTGTGTATATAGGAGAAGTCCAGAATGGCAATTCCTTATTTTATTGTGTTATACAGATCATAACTTAATCAGTGCACAATGTTTTGATGCAATGCTTTGAGACAATGTTTTGATACAGACATGGGGAGAGAGGCCATGGTGGATGCAGGCAATGTTCCCTCTAATTTTCTGTAGGCTGTGTGCGCATAAAATATCAGCTGTGCAGCTTCTGAAGGAAGGTTTATATTTTTGTGCGCCACATAACGACACTCAGTTATATAATTTAAAATTTGACTACACGTTTGAATACAGTATGTACACCACATTGATTGCACTAGAAAATATTGTAGAACTTGTGAAAACCGTAAATACACAACAACTTTTAAATTTTAAGACGTTTGTGTTTTCTATCAGAATCAGAACCGTAATGTTTGTGCGCTCTGTTGTAAAGTATGTG
Source organism: Ichthyophis bannanicus (assembly GCA_033557465.1). NCBI lineage: Eukaryota > Metazoa > Chordata > Amphibia > Gymnophiona > Ichthyophiidae > Ichthyophis > Ichthyophis bannanicus. Next base: position 1,576,888,564 of record CM066031.1, on the reverse strand, counting down.
CGCTTGCTCAGCGAGGTGTGTGCGCGCGCACACGCGCACGCGCACAGCTTAGAGGGAACAGTGGATGCAGGGCAAATTTCATGCAAACGGTGAAGGCATCTCAGGTGGTGGTTCCGATTCACCGGTTTGGTGACGGATGATGTGAGAGAGATGGGAGCTGTCAGAGGCGAGGATGTTGTTATAGATTGCATCTGCTGCCTTGCTTGTTTCAACTGTATACAGATTATGCGTTAGATCCCCTGACAGGTCTTGTTGGAGTTCCTACTTTTCATGCAGGTCATGAAGGGTCTGAGGGCTGCATGAATGAATGTGTCATTTGGCACTTGTCTGTTTTGAATCTCATTACTGTTTTTAGATTGCTTCTGGCAGTTCCATACCACATTTGGCCATCTGCTGGATACCGAAATGTTTGCATGTGCATGACGGATCTTTGAATTTTGTTTCTTGCTTTTCTTGTGAGCAGTAGTTGGGTATATTGCGTCAGGTAGGACTCGTAAAAAAAAAAAGAAAAAGGCGGTTCATCAGTGGACCATTTCTCTTCTAGGCGGCTCCTCTAAAGGGAAAAGACCCATTACCAGCTGCTTTTTATTCCCTTCTCGGAGTGAAGTCCAGGAGGGCTTTGAGGTCTAGTTGTGAGCCCTGGACATATGCTTGATCGAGCGTATTTCCTTCTACAGTTTCTTCCGGTGGGAAGCCAACCGTGTGGAGGGACGGCGTTGTAGGTTTCTGCTGGTCTGGGTCTGGATGACGCCAGACGAATGGGTGCTAGAAATAATCTGAGAAGGTTATGCGCTGGAGTTGACACGCCCGGTCCATTACTTGTTGTGTCTATGTCTGGCAGAAGGAGGCAATAAAAACGTTGGCAGTACACCAAAGGTTGGATCGGCCACTACATTTGAATGTGTTGGGGGGGGGGGGGGGAAGACTGCTTATAGGCTTATAGTACCTACAGTTCTTGGGAACACAGGAGGTACCTGCATGCAGGGAATGTACGCAGTTAGAAAGATGGTAGATAGAAAGCAGGGGGTTCCCCCCATTTGTATATGCTCACGGAGTAACCACTCGGTGGGGAGTGATCCAACAGACTGCATTTGTTTCCAGAGCTCAAGGGTTGTGGAGCTCTCAAGGAGCAGGAAGGTGAGCCTCGGCTACCTCTGCCGCGTCGGCCCGAAAACCACTCTGAAGCAGGGCTGGCAAAGGTGGCAGGTCAGTCAATAGGACAAAGTCTTTGGGAGTTTCTGTCTGCCAGGGCCTGGATAACGGAAGAGCAAGGGGTGTTAGAGGTAATACGCCAGGGTATTCCCTAGAATTGCTCGCCCGGTGCTGAATTCGTTTGTTCCGTCCCCTTGCAAAGGGTATCGGAGAATGTCCGCAAGTGGGCAAGATTGGGATTGTATCTTGCAGTTGTACCGGACCCATAGGGATTTTTTTCGGAGTAAGGCGCTGCTCTGCGTATCTCTTGGTTCCCAAGAAAGGGGGTCTGCCGTCACTTCCATCTCCCAGGGAAGTAAATGGCGGTATCAGAGTGTCTCCTTGTTGATGGGAACTGTAGCAATTGGTAGTGCTGGTGGTCCCGTAGGGGGAGTTCCTAACATCCCCTGGGTTTTACGGAAGCAGGCTTACACATTTCACTTAAGGACAGCACGTCAGAGATCTCTAAGGTTTGTCTTCCCGTAGGGACATTTTCAGTTCAAGTGTTGCCCCTCGGTGTGGCAACGACCCCGCGTATCTTCACCGAGGTTCGGGGGTGATGGCGATGGCTCCGCAGAAAGAAGGGGTCCTAGTTTTGCCTAGTTCTGGATTATTTTTACTGCTGCCCTTGCCTTGACGATTGGCTGAGTCGAACAAAGTCCAGGACCGAGTGCGTCCGGGTTACAAGCGGAGTAGTACAGTTTCTTCTGGTTCTCAGCTGGGTAGGCTAAGTACTTAATAGTCCTGTAGTCGGTCGCAAGGCCTAGCGGGTGGAAGGGTACGGTTCTACTTTCAAGGGAGAACAGTGTGTTGCCCGTAGCGGAGAGGTCAGGCTTTTCAGTGGCTAGTAGGCAAGTTTCTGGTGGATCTGGGAGCGCCGGCTTGGGGCTATTTTCAGCTGCTCGTGACAGGGGCGGCATCTTTGGAAGTAGTCCAGAGATGCCCGCAAAGCTCCTCTTTACTATGGTGGTCGCTCAAGAACGATTCTCTGAACTAACATCTTTCCTGTACCGCGTAGGTCAGATGATCCCCTCACTGTGGGGGGGGCTAGTCCCAGGAGATCTTGCTGCGGGCACGGCGTGCGCACTTACGCAGGGGATCCCGATGTTGTTGGATGCGAGTCTTGCAGGCTGGGGACACCATTGCAAGGATTTTTTTCACAGATGATGCTGTGAGCGAAAAAGGGGGGTCCATCGGTCGATCAAGTGGCGGAGCTGAGGGCAATAGCTCTGGTGCTTCAAGCGTTCTAATCCGCCATGACAGATCGGGCAGGACGAGGGCTGTTTGATGTTTTCATAACAGGGGCTTCCCTAAGCCGGCAGGGAGGCGCAGGCAGTGCGGCCATGCTAAAGTAATCAAGAGGCGCTGTTCCTTGCGTTGTAGCCTCGATTGCAGGTGTCTTGGAATAGATAGGATCAGGCAAGGATAATTAGGGTGTTCAGAAGGGACGAGTTGACGGCACTTATCACAGAATCTCTTCAGTCACTAAACCTTGCTATGACGCCGGTAACAGAAGACGAAGAGGTGGAAGACCTGTTCATCCAAGCGGTGAGACAGGTGCAGATAGTGTTCCTCGTTCTCCAAGTGGTTGCCCGCATGATCCAAGAAGGGTGGGAAGGATGTAGTGAGCCTAGGTCTAGGCTCACTTGAGGAACATATAAGGGGCTGTTAATAGTAGTTGTAGGTTGATTGATGTTAGTTTCAGCATTTTACATGCTAAAGTAGTTCTTTGAAAGTCCTGTTGGCAGCTATTTCGTGTTATAGAGGAAAGGTGCAGGGAATTGCGCTAGGTGCTCATACTGATGTGTTACACTTTCTTAAAGCAGTTTCCAGACTGCGACCTTCAAGGAGGGTCATAGTTCTGCCATGGGATCTCAATTTGGTCTTAAGGGCTTTGACTAAAGAACCTTTTGAACCTTTGCACCAGGCGTCGGTAAAGGATTTGACTTTAAAAACTGTGTGTTTGGTAGCCATCTGTTCAGCGAGGTGACTTTCGGAGTTATGGGCGTTGTCCTGTAGAGAACCGTTCTTGTCCTTTTCTGGAGAGCAGGTGGTATTGCGTCCAGTTCCGTCCTTTTTGTCAAAGGTGATGTCTGCCTTTCTCCTGAATCAAATGGTTTCTCTTCCAGTTCTAGGTTCTCTGGAAGGGAGCGTTCTGATCGTAATTTGCGCCGGTTGTATAGCCAACGTGTGTTGTGGCAATACTTCAAAGTTTTGGAATCCTTTCACAAATCGGACCATCTCTTCGTGTTGTTCAGAGGTCCCCGCAAAGGGGAAGCGGCGGCGAAGGCGTCCCTTTCGAGATGGATTAGAGTGGCTGTTGCATCAGCATATCTGGTGCACGGTCGTGCGGTTCTGACGGGCTTGCAAGATCACTCTGCCAGAACGCAAGCAACTACCTGGGTGGAATGCAATTTAGTTTCGCCAGGGGATGTCTGTAGAGCAGCCTTCTAGTCGTCTCTTCATACTTTCAGTAAGCACTACCGCCTAGATGTTCTGGCGGCGAATGATGCTTGCTTCGGGTCGGCAGTGTTGCGAGCCGGCTGTAAAGGTCCCTCCCATGATTACTGCTCTGTTACATCCCAGAGGTGGAGGACTAAACTGGAGGAACGATAAAGAAAAGAAAATTACACTTACCTGGTAATTGTTGTTCCTTTAGTGACTCCAGTTTAGTCCTCATTCCCACCCGGGGTTCTATGGCAGTGGAGGTTCAGTTGGGAGAAGTGCAAGTCTACCGGTAGGTGTCATCATTTAATGGAATTTTCATGGCTCGGATCTTGTCTACCTGTTTGTCTATTCTTACTCTGTGGTTTCCTACCTCTGTAGGGGGCGGAAGGGTAAGATGCAAGGCAGTTTCCTCCTTCATAGGGGGAAATTCATGGTTCGCAGTTAATAAGTTCGTTTTCGGTATAGAGTTAAAATCTTTTATATAGTAGCTACTTATTTGTTGCTCCTTTTGAGTGTGCTTTTGTCAATAGTTCACTGGGGCTGATGGGAGAGACCAGCAGACTATATCCAGTGATGTCACGATTTTGACATGCCCAGTCTCCAAGCTGCAGGAGGAGGTACGCAACCCAGAGGTGGAGGACTAAACTGGAGTCACTAAAGGAACAACAATTACCAGGTAAGTGTAATTTTCATTTCCTTATCTTCATTGCAGGCCAGTCCAGTTAAGTTTGGGTTCTATCTCTCTAACAGCAGCTGGGAACTGAGCATGTCAGGATTCTGAACACCAGTATAAGGGCTCCCTCTACTGCCCTAGAATCCAGTCCAGGACCTACCCGGGATGGTAGGGTGTTGCTGTCTGTGAGCTGTTTAATTCCAAGTGAAGGTGTCAGCAAAGAAGTCAGTATAAACAGGACTGGAGTCTCCTGTAAAGTGGTACTTGGGGAATTTAGCAAGTCTGCCCTGGTGCCACATCATGCCTTCATTCAGTAAATTGTAAATAGTTTCAAGGTAGGACATGGGGGGGCCTCAGTCTTCTGGTGCCTTCCCTTGGATTGTTTTGTCTGTATCTGTTTAAAAAAACAAACCAAAAGAAGGAGCTAGAGACTTAGCAAGGAGGTGGTCCAGCTCATCGACCTCTGGCCTTTCAAGGAGGTTAGAGAGGGTTTTCGGAGTTGGCGTGGTCTGCTTTGTTAGTAGACCAGATTTTAGGGCAGTAGAGAGAGCTATTTATACTGGTGGTCAGAATCCTGACATGCTTAGTCCTCAGCTGCTGAGATAACCCGAGCATAACTGGACTGGCCTAGAGTGACTTAAGGAAAGACAATTAGTAGGTAAGGTCTAATTTCGCCATCAAAGTCCTTAGGGCTCTGACCTCCTTAGACTATGTGAGAGTTCAAAGGAGTCTTGAGAGGTGGTGTTCTTCTCAGACTCTAATGGCTGGGAAAGCAGATATAGGTATTGTGTTGTCCTTGCAGGCAGGCTTGGACCAGAGACTGGTCTTGAGCTCTTAAATTTTGGGTAGTAGACTTAGCATGCTTTTGGAGATGTAGTCACCATTTATCCTTGATGGTGCATGCTGATGTTGAAAGATGCTCGTCTGCCCCCTTCTAGCAAGGGGAGCATAACCTTAATGCCATACTGTCTCAAACTTTCCTCTATCCACCCCACCTTAAAGAAGCCAAGCCTCGATCTGTCAGACTGCACATCCTACAGACCCATCACCAGTCTCCCCTTCCTAGCAAAAGGTGGAGTGGAGGCGTAGCCTAATGGTTAAGAACACTGGCTTGGGAACCCAGAGTGGGTTCAATTCCCACTAGCACTCCTTGTGGCCTTGGGCAAGTCACTTAACCCTCCATTGCCTCAGAAAAATCCAAGTTATCAATGCCCCTCTTTAAAATGTACATTACCAAGTTTAAGTTTCAATGTAAACCACTTTGATTGAAATGATAAAGCAGTATATAAAAAAAACCTATTGAGAAAACCATACAACTTCAGTTTCATAACTACATTGAGAACTGTTTACTTGAACCACAACAACACGGCTTCTGCCCACTGCATGGAATGGAAAAACTAATGACATCACTTATCAACACTCTAACCCAAGGAATACAAAACCACTCACAAGTCTACCTAATGATATTCCTGGACATCTTCACAGCATTTGATACAGTCAACCATGGCATACTCCTCTAGCGACTACAGACATACTGTCTTCAAATGGTTTCAGTCCTACCTCACTAACAGACACCGATAGATTAAACAATGGGCATGAACGCCTCCAAATTATACCAACAAAGACAAGGTGTACCTCAAGGTTCCACACTCTCCGCACCTCTCTTCACCCTTTTATCTCTAACCCATCTGCTCAATCATTAATAACCACAAGATCCACTTCCACATATATGCCGATGACATCATGCTATATTGCCCACTACACACTAAGCAACCATCATACACACAAATTCGGGACTGCTTCAAAGTCGTCTCCAATTGGCTCACGGCAAACAACCTATCAATAAATTAAATTACAAAAAGACAGAAGCTATGTTCATTACAAGGGACCCCCTTCATTCACCCCATCAACTACAATCACACTAAACACCCAGATAAATGTTAGACCAGAGCTAAAATACCTAGGGATAATTCTTGACTAATAACTCCTTCAAAACTCATGTAATTAAAAACATCAAACACAATATACTTCAAAACTAAGACCCTGCAACGACTCTGTTCCCTACTTGAACCAGAAGACTTCCATTTAGCACTCCAAGCCCTCACTCGCCCTCATGCTGACTACTGTAACAGTATCTACCAAGGTCTACCATAGGCTACCCTCCTCCCCTTCCAATCTGCACGCCACACAACTGCACATACAATCCAGAGTGCTGCTAAATTTGACTACAGTACTCCCATCCTAAAATGGGTCCACTGGTTGCCCCTTACTAGCAGAATGAAATATAAGACCTTGCTCCTAACGCACAAAGCACTACACTCACACCCACACTCTCTCTCCTACAATCTCTCCTTCAGAAGCTCACTACAAACAGATCACGAAGATCTGCTACAACCAACAAGCTCAAAATACCACAATTTAAGGAGGCGGGACAAGATGGCAGACATGCATTGGTTGCTGTCGGTTCGGGTTTGCTTTCTTCTTCATTCTTATAATTACCTCTATTTTGATGCCTAGAAAGCGGAAGGCTAAGCATTGGGAGCTTCCCAAGCGCTTGACGACGGCGTCTGCGGGGCCAATCAATTCTTTCATGCGGCCCATTGGTGCTGTTTCATGTCCGGAGCGGAGTTTGTTGGGGGTTATGGAGGCGGAAGGAGCCTTACCTGTCCCTCTGAACTGCAGGTCACTCTTAGCCCAGATGCCCGATGCCCGCCAGAGCAACCTACAGCACCAGACATGGGAGCAGCAGAGGCCGAGTCTCGGAGAATGGAGAGACTTGTTGCCATCGCTTCGACGTTGGTGGGGACTTCAGCGGAGACGTTTGTTTCCTCTGCTGAGCTTGGCGTGGAGATAGTTCCAGCTGCTATTGGGGAACACACATCAGCTGAGGACGCGGTGGTTAGACCGGGTACCTGTTTAAAGATACCGGCTCAATCTATTCTTCACCCTGATACTGTGACACTGGATTCCTTATTGGAAGGTCTTAGGGTGCTGGAAACTTCCTTTACCTCCCAGTTCACTGCTTTGTATGAGGTTCTTCCTCCTTTGGCTCAAGCAGTTACTCAGCAGGAGTTGGCTGATATCTCTTCTAAGGTGGCCCAGCTGGAAGTTAAAATTGAGGACGCTGCTACTATTCCAGGTACTGTCATCAAAGATTTATCTGTAATCCATGGGAAAATAGAGATGTTAGAGAATTCTGCTCGTAAGAGGAATCTGCACTTGCTGAATTTCCCCCGTGTTCCTGTTACCTCGCCGAAGGATTTATTTAATACCTATGCTACTTCTATTTTGAAGATCCCGGTGGAATCGGTTCCCCCTTTGGCTAGGATCTTTTATTTGCCATCAGCCAAGCGCAGGTCCCATGGTGTTTTCTCACCTGCACATTCTCCTCCAATGGATTCACTTGATCTGACTGGATTTTTGGAAACCACTGATCCTGGTTATGTTCCTAGAGCAACCCTGCTTCTGACTGTTGCCTTTGATTCGGATCGTGACTTTCTTTTGAAATTTTATATTTCATGGTTAGAAATGAGTCATTTATGGGGGGAGTAGTTAGGATGTTTCCTGATGTCTCTAAAGTCACCCAGAAACGCCGACAGCAGTTTCTATTGCTTCGCCTCCAGGTTCTACAGTTTGGTGGCCTTTTTTTTTTTTTCCTTAGGTATCCGTGTCGATGTTTAGTCAAATATCAGGGCGTGTGTTATACTTTTTTCGACCCTTCGCATCTAACCCAGTTCATAGTTGGTAGGAGTGCTCTTCCATCTTAGCTTAGATTCGGGAAATATTATAATGCACCATTATGTGTCTTATTTCTTATAAAGTTTTCTTTGGATTTGTGTCTTGCTTGCCCCCTAATGTTTGTGGGCTAGTGAATGTTATTTCTTACTAACTGAATGGGATAAGGGATTTTCTCTTAAGTTGTAAGGGTGGATTTCTTTTGTACATTCTTTACTGTAACAAGTGTGTATCTTGCGGTTATTTTGAAATTGTATAAATAAAAAAAAAAAAAAAATACCACAATTTAAAACAAAGTCCAATCAACAAACTTGCCAAAGAGCATTTGAACTTTCCACACTGTCCCTTTGGAACTCTTTGTGTAACATTTAAGGAACATCACTGACCTGCCCTCTTTCCTCAAACACTTGAAAACCCACTAATTCTCTGACCTCCTTGGACCCACTACCTAACCTGCCCCTGACATGACACCAGCAAGACAGACACACATAACAGAACCTACACCTGTAAAAAGTTAAAAATATTCTGATAAATAGGTATATTTTATTTAACAGGTCTTATATACCGCCGTATCATATACATTCAAAGCGGTTTACAATGAACAATTATAGCAGCAAGCTTTACATTGAACAGGGTTATTCAACTTGGAGGTTACATTGGGGTAAAACAAGCAATTGTCAGTTGCTAACTATATACAAGAACTCTAGCTGTGTTTCATGGTCCAGTTGCTGTTACTGTTGATCATCTTCTGGGGTCGTTCCAAAGTATTCTAGGAACAGATGGGTTTTTATTGCCATTCTAAAGTCTGTTAGGTCTTTGATCTCTCGTATTGATGTGGGGAGATCATTCCACAGCTTGGGTGCAAATAGGGAGAAGGCTCTGTTGCAGGTGGATTGGTTTGCTTTCCTGAAGTTTTGCGGTGTCTCTAGGATGTTATCTGTTCCTTTCCTTGTTCTGATAGGCAGTGTTTTTTTTGATCCGTGGTTGCAGTGTTGTAGGTGCGAGGTTGTTTAGTGTGTTAAAGATTATTATATTTATTTATTCATTCTTTTCTTCTATACCGCCCCTTCCAGAGATCAAGGGCGGTTTACAGGGAACAGTTTATCAATTTTTTATATACTTTTACATGGAACAGTAATTTGAAACTATGTACAGGTAACATTGCATGCAAATTGCATTGCAATTTGGAACTATGTACAGGTAACATTGCATGCATTGCATTATATAGTTCATTGATTGCATATAGTTGGTAAATACATTACTTAGATAATTTTCTAATTACATAATATGTTATGAAAAAAACTATTGATAATTAAAATGTTATGTTCTATGTGTTAAAAAAAATTCCATGTAACCAATGTTTTGTTCAATGTAAATCGCTTTGACCCGGTGAAAAACAGTATAAGTATAGTTTAAATTAAAAAAAACAAAACACAAAAACAAAACACAAAACTTGTCTGGACTGGTCTAGCAGGAGTTGAGGAAAGGAAATTATTGGGTATAATTAACATTCCTGAGCGGTCCTCCAGTTTAGTCCTCCACATTCGAGTAGTGCACCTCCTCCTGCAGCATGGAGACTGGACCAATCAGAATCTCTAGTATCACAGGATGTATGCTGCTGGAACTCCCATCAGCCCCCCAGTGTGTCCAGTCTCCTTGCAGCAGGAGGACGTGTGAGCCTGGCACTGGGCTCACTTAAGAACTTGTAGGCAACACCACTAGCTAACGTTTTTTGGGGTTTTGGTTTGTCCCTCTATATTTGGTTTGTTTTATTTACTTTAGCAGCCTGTATCTTTAAAAAAAAAAAAAAAAAAAAGAGACGTTTGAGGAGCCGAGCCTTCACTGCCCTTCCTCCCTTTTACTTTGGTGGCAGCTTGAGTGCAGGCAACACTCTTAGATCTCTCCCCCTTGACGGCACGGGGGAGAGCTCTAGTAATTGCAGCAGTACGCTCTGTGAAAGAGCAGTGTGGTTGTTATTTTTTAAAGACCCCGGACTGCATCGGAGAGGGCTTCAGCGTGCTCGGCTCACCGGCGCTGGCCTTAGCCAGGACAGCAGCCTTTCGCCGCTCAGGATTCGAGCAGCGTTGCTGTTTATTGCTCCCTTTTGAGACGGGGTAAATGGATTTTCTTTCCCGCTTTCGTCCCGCCATTCTCATTTGAGCTCCTAACGCTGCGGTTTCATTTTCTTTGTACTTTGTTTTTCTTTTGGCTTTTCATGCCTTTTTTTCGTCTTTGCCGGTCCCGGCGGCCATTTTGTGTCTGTTTCCCACGCGGAATATAGGACCGGGTAGCCTTGTGCTGTGGGGGCCCTCACCGTTTAGGGCAGTCACGGGAGTTTCTTTGTTGTGGCTATCATTAGTTTTAAAAAAAAAAAATTTTTTTTGAAGGTTTGTTTTTCTTGTCTAATTAGGTCAGCTAGACAAGTTCTTCCTTCCCTGTGCTTCTAATTTTTCCTGGATGTCGGTGAGACTGCAGTGCATGGTTTGCGGCTCTCGTAGAGGTACGGTGTCTGATTCTGGGATTTGCAGGGGCTGTGCTGCTGTCTCCTCTGACGTGGAGCTGCAGATGGAGGGCAGGACACTGCCAGACCCCTTGGACACTACATTGCCGGCGGAGGGGAATCCTCCTCCGGTGGCTCTCGTACCTTCCACTTCAGCTACCCCTAAGGGACAGGGGAGCGGGCTTCCCGTGGAGGAGGGAGAGTCCTCTTCTTCTTTGGCTGATTTTTTTCCAGACTTTGTGCTTATCATGCATCAGGCCTTTAAATTGGGGCGGTTAGGTAAGTTGCCAGAGGCCTTTGTGACGCCAGCATCTCTGCCGCCTCCTAAAGGGCAGAATGCCAGTCTCAACTTGCCAAAGCCGGCTAAAAGGTTTCGGTCCTCAGAGATTGAACACGAGGATATGGAGTGGCAGGAGGCTGAGGCTGAGATGGATCCTGAGGATGGTTTTGATGAGCTGGAGGAAGGGGAGATTCCTGAGCCTGAGGATCAGGCTCGGATCATTCGAGTATTTCGTAAAGAGGAGCTGGTACCCCTGATTACGGAAGCCCTTCAAACGCTCAATCTTGCTACACAGCATGCTGTTGAAGAGGATGGATTAGAGGATCCCCTCATTCAAGTGGTACGGGATTCTCGAGTGGTGGTTCCGGTCCATAGAGTGGTTGATCAGATGATTCAATCCGAGTGGGATCAGGCTTGAAAGGTATCTGGATGATGAACTGCCTCTATCCGTTAGCGGACAAGGAGAAGTTCAATTCGCCTCGGGTGGACGCCGCAGTGTCGGCAGTAACCAAGAAAACCACCATTCCAGTTGAGGGGAGTGGTGCCTTAAAAGATGCTCAAGACAGAAAGGTGGATGGCTTGTTGAAACAGGCTTTTGAGACCAATGCTTTGTCTTTACAGGCCTCTATTTGCAGGGCCTGGGTGGCTAGAGCCTGCTTGCGATGGGCTCAGCGGTTGCGTCAGGATTCCCCATTGGACCAGCAAGGTCTGCTCGAGGCGACACGGATGGAGTCTGGTTCAGCATATTTGGCAGATGTTCACTATGATTTGATCAGAACGTTGGCAAATAGCATGGCTTCCTTGGTGGCGGCTCGGAGATCCATCTGGTTGCGGAATTGGGCGGCCGATGGGTCTTCAAAATCTCAACTCAGCAAACTCCCTTTTAAGGGCAAATTGTTGTTCGGGGACGATCTGGATAAGTTGGTGAAGGAACTTGGGAAGTCCTAAAGGTGGTAGACTACCGGAGGATAAGCCTAAGCTAGGTAGATGTTTGCTGACCACTCGGAGTCAATTTAGGGACTTTCGGAGGTTTCGCTCTTCCCGCCTTTGGGGTTCCCAGCGCGGCAGGCTTAGGTCAAGGTCTCAAGGGTTTTGAGGTTTTCGAGGGGCAGGAAGAGGGTTCTCAGCTGCGTCCTCCTCCTCCCTCCTCTTCCTTTAGTCGCAAGTCACAATGAAGCAAGGCGGACCCCGGAGGGAAGCCAAGTGATCAGAGGTCGGCTTCGGGGCTTTCTTCCCTCTTGGGTCCAGATAACATCAGATCAGTGGGTACTCGAGATCGTCAGAGACGGTTATGCGCTGGAGTTTTCTTCTCCGCTCCGAGACTCCTTCGTTCTGTCTCCCAGCAAGGGTCAGCAGAAGGAGCTGGCAATTCGCTCAACATTGGGGCGTCTTTTAGCTCTGGGGGCGGTTGTTCCTGTTCCGGAGTCCGAGCGCGGGGTAGGTCACTACTCCATTTATTTCGTGGTGCCAAAGAAAGACGGGTCTTTCTGCCCTATTTTGGATCTCAAGGGTGTGAATCGTTGTCTCCGAGTGCCACATTTCCGTATGGAGACCCTAAAATCTGTCAGTGGCAGTGCGCCAAGGAGAGTGACTTCTGTAGACCTCTCGGAAGCCTATTTGCATATTCCAATCAGCGCGGTACATCAAAAGTTTGAGGTTTGCTTTTCCGTGGGGGCACTACCAGTTTCAAGCATTGCCTTTCGGGCTAGCTACAGCTCCCTGCACCTTCACCAAGGTCATGGTGGTGGTCGCAGCGGCTTTGCGGAAGGAAGGTATTCTCGTACATCCTTACCTCGACGACTGGTTGATTTGGGCGAAGTCCAAGGGGGAGAGCTTACGGGCCACGGACAGTCGTACACCTGCTTCAGAGCCTCGGCTGGGTAGTCAATGCGAAGAAGAGTCATTTAGTGCCCACACAGTCTCTCGAATACCTCTGTTTTGACACCGCCAGAGGCTTGGTGGTTTTACCGGTTCGTCGTGCTCAAGCCTTGCGTCGCCTGGTGCCTACGTTCTTGGGGATTCCCGTTCCGTCCACGTGGTGGTATCTGTGGTTGCCCGGAACGATGGCGGCAACACCTGGAGGTGGTCCCGTGGGCCAGGTTTCATATGCGTCCACTTCAGAGAGCTCTATTACGCCGCTGGTCGAACCAGTCAGATTCGCTGAACCGGCGGTTGCCCTGTCCGAGACGAGTCCGGCTGTCTCTGAAGTGGTGGCTATGCTTGAAGTCCCTGCGTGCAGGGCTGCCCTTGGAACAGCCGGTGTGGCTTCCCTTACTGACAGATGCGAGTCTGGTGGGCTGTGGGGCCCACTGCCAGAATCGTTACGCACAGGGGATGTGGTCGATCAACCGGCTCGAGTTGGGAGCGGTGAGACTGGCGCTACAGGCCTTCGAGGCGTCAGTACTGCAGCGAGCGGTAAGAGTCCTGTCGGACAACTTGGCTATGGTGGCGTACATCAACCGTCAAGGCGGCACGGGAAGCATAGCCCTGGAGGAGGAAGCGGAAGCACTGTTCGAGTGGGTGGAAGTGCGGCTCCTGGCCATTTCGGCAGCCATATAGCAGGAAAAGACAATTTGATGGCGGATTTTCTCAGCAGGGTGCAGGTGGACTCCGGAGAGTGGGAGCTGCACCCGCAGGTTTACGCGCAAATAGTTTGCCGTTGGGGACCACCGCTCATGGACTTCATGGCGACCTTCCAATCAGCAAAGACAGGTCTATTTTTCAGCAGACGGAGAGAGCGCATGTCCGAGGGCATCAACGCCCTCATTCAGCCGTGGCCCGAGTCCGGTCTCCTTTGTCTTCCCTCCGTGGGCATTGATCGGCAGAGTGGTCCAGCGCATCGAGGCGCACTGCGGACGAGTTCTGCTGGTAGTTCCAGACTGGCCCAGGCGGTCTTGGTATGCGGATTTGGTTCGACTTCTCGATGGGGCACCGTGGAAGCTTCCTCCCTTGGTCGATCTGCTAATTCAGGGTCCGCTGCACATGCCTCAGGTAGATCGATTCTTGCTTACGGTATGGCCATTGAAAGGGCTAAGTTGAAAAGGAAGGGTTATTCGCCGGCAGTCATTGCCACTCTTCTTCGGGCTAGAAAGTCTTCAACCTCGCTCACGTATGTGCGGGTGTGGTGGGTTTTTGAAGATTGGTGTTCTAGGCATCAGATTCGGGCAGCGACAGCTTCTGTCGCCGTGATTCTCAGTTTCTTGCAGGACGGTTATGACAAAGGTTTAGCCACCAGTTCTCTGAAGGTGCAGTTGGCGGCTCTCGCGTGCTACAGGGGCAAAGTTCAAGATATCCCTCTTGGAGCGCATGCGGATGTTCAGCGTTTTTTTAAGGCCGTGTTTAGGCTGTGGCCTTCGCACAGAGTGTCTATTTTTCCGTGGGATTTGAATCTGGTATTGCAAGCCTTGGTTCGGGAACCCTTTGAACCTCTCCGACAGGCCTCGGTTAAAGATCTGACTCTAAAGACTGTTTTTGGTAGCCGTTTGTTCAGCAAGGCGAATTTCGTAGCTGCAGGCGCTGTCTTGTAGGGCTCCATTCTTTTTCGAGAGAGAGAGTGGTTTTAAGGCTGGTTCCCTCTTTTCTTCCCAAGGTGGTTTCTTCCTTTCATGTGAATCAGTCTGTTGTGCTGCCAGCTTTTACTGCGGACGCGGCAACTGCTGCGGACAACGGTCTGCATTGGTTGGATGTCCGAGTGTTACATCGGTATCTCAAGGTGTCCGAGCCGTTCCGTAAGACCGATCGATTGTTTGTGCTCTTCGGGGGAGTTCGGAAGGGGGAGGCGGCAGCGAAATCTTCCATTTCTAGGTGGATTAAGGAAGCCATTGCGTCGGCGTATATTTTGCAAGGCCGAGCTGTCCCTTTGGGCTTGCGGGCCCATTCTACTAGGGCGCAAGCGGTGTCGTGGGCGGAGCATAGTCTTGTCCCGCCGGTGGAGATTTGCAGGGCGGCTACTTGGTCATCTCTCCATGCTTTCAGTAGGCACTACCAGTTAGATGTCCTGGCTGCCCAGGATTCTTGTTTTGGTTCTGCGGTGTTGCGCGCCAGTTGGCAAGGTCCTCCCCGTTCAAGACTGCTCTGTTACATCCCGGATGTAGAGGACTAAACTGGAGGACCGTTCAGGAAATATAAATTACACTTACCTGGTAATTGTAGTTCCTGGAGGGTCCAGTTTAGTCCTCCGTCCCTCCCTACAGACAGTTTGTTTCTGGACGGCGCGCTTAGGCGGTGTGCGGGAGAGTCGGGTAAGTAGCTTTTCTTCTGGCCCTCATGGTTGGGGTCCCTACGCTCTCTCGGGTTCGGTGCATGATTTTTGTTTTTATGCTTACTGCTGTAACTGCCACTTCTTTAGGTAACGGGGCAGAAGCAATGTGCAGAGTTCTGGCTCCCTCGTTTGGGGAGGGGGTTACATTAGGGTTCAGGGGCATAACCTCTGTTATAATTATTTCATTCATGTGTTGCTTCTTTGAGTTTGCTTTGTTAATAGTTCACTGGGGGGCTGATGGGAGTTCCAGCAGCATACATCCTGTGATACTAGATATTCTGATTGGTCCAGTCTCCATGCTGCAGGAGGAGGTGCACTACCTGGATGTGGAGGACTAAACTGGACCCTCCAGGAACTACAATTACCAGGTAAGTGTAATTTCTATTTTCTTCTTATCTCTTAAAAGCAATACATATCCAAATGACAAAACGGTATTGAGGTAATATTGCTCATTCAACAGACAACATTATTTTGCCTGTTTCCTGGCTATACGGGACTCTCTGATTTTATTTTGAGAACATACTTTATTTAGTTTCTGCTTTCTTTCATTGCTTTTGTTTTAGTTCTGCAAAATCTGTTTTCTTGAAGGTATTTTTTTTTCAACTGTTTTGTCTACTACTAAGCCAGCACAGCATACTGCCTCAGAAAGAAAGGCATGTATGTAGTAGGAAATGGACTACGTAATCCATTATTGAAGACATCAAAGACTGGCAGCCTTGGGAGATTTTCAGAACACTAAAATCCAGCAAGGTTTTATACCAACTGGCACCTTTTCATACCTGGGAGTTTATAGCTATTGTTAGTATAGATATTTCATTGAGCAGAAAACTGGAATTTTAGTTCCATATA
Source organism: Ichthyophis bannanicus (assembly GCA_033557465.1). Taxonomy (NCBI): domain Eukaryota; kingdom Metazoa; phylum Chordata; class Amphibia; order Gymnophiona; family Ichthyophiidae; genus Ichthyophis; species Ichthyophis bannanicus. The sequence goes on along the minus strand of CM066031.1, from coordinate 1,576,872,627 downwards.
ATTAAATATGAACAACTTTCAAAACTTCACACTTAAACCATTCAAAGTGGTGTTTTAGAAAGTACAACCAAGTGCAATCTGGGACGTCCAGGGCAAAACATACAGAAAAACACCGGGGACATTGGTTTTGGCTTGATTTTTAGAAACATTGACACTTCAGATGTGGACACCCATACCAGTATCTACATAGTCCACTTTCTTGTTGCAGGAAGTCTGAGGATATGTATCGCATGATGATTTAAATAAGGGGGACATCCATTGGCATGGCAAAATGAAAACAAGAGCCCTCATTCCCTGTCCGTATTTGTCAACATTTGAAAATACAGGGGATATAAATGTATCTCGTTCACACTCTGGATGTTTGGCTGTCAAAATGAGCACTTTCCCACTGCCTGTTTGTGCCTGGAGCAGGTATAGACTTGGATGCAGCTAAGGACATGCAGGGCATTTCTGAAATTGGGCAAGGATGTCCAGGTTTTTGGGAACACACCGGACATGACTGCACCATACGTACTCCCCATTCTGATTCGGAAATCCTTGCATCAGGGATATCTTTTAAAACTGCTTTCTGAAATGACTTCAGGGACATCTCTGTTCTTTGGACATCTGTATGCCTGTCTAAAATTAACCCTCCTTGATGGTTAAATAGAAACTAGAAGGGAAAAGGAGCATACTAATTTATGCTTTTTGCTTATTCTGAAGTTGGAGAGAAATAATTTCATATGGTGGTTCTACATGTCCATATGGAAGGAATTCAGTCCAATTGGCGCTTGATTTGGTTATGCTGAAGTGTTGCTTCTACTTTTACTTGTTCCTGTAGGTAATAAATTTCAACAAATGAAAAATAAAATAGACAAAATATTGGTTTACCATTTTCACTTCCCCCTTATTACAGCTACACTATTTCATTCAAGTGTTTCATACCTCTGTGTGCTTCAACATGCCTATCCTTGGTAAGAGTTCACTTCACTTTCTTTTCTTTTAGTTTTTCCCTATTGTTTCGTAGTTATGTTTTATTTATTTTGTAGTGTCTGCCATTTGGTTGACTGGGTATTGTACTAACAAACAAGAAAATGATTTAAGCGTCATTGTGGATACCATGTTAAAACCCTCGGCCCAGTGTGCAGTGGCGGCCAAGAGAGCAAATAGAATGCTAGGTATCATAAGGAAAGGAATGGAAAATAAAACAAAGGATATTATAATGCCTCTATATCGTTCCATGGTGAGACTGCACTTTGAATATTGTGTGCAATTCTGATCTCCATATCTTAAAAAGGATATAGCGATTTTAGAAAAGGTTCAGAGAAGAGCCACCAAAATGGTAAAGGGGATGGAAGGATACTCCTATGAAGAAAGGCTAAAAAGGTTAGGGCTCTTTAACCTGGAAAAGAGACGGCTGAGGGGAGATATGATAGAAGTCTATAAATTAATGAACTGAGTGGAACGGGTAAACGTAGATCGATTGTTTACGTTATCGGACTATAGAAAGACTAGGGGACATGCAATGAAGCTACAGGGTAAACTATTTAAGACTAATAAAAGAAAATATTTCTTCACTCAACGTGTAATCAAACTCTGGAATTTGTTACCGGAGGATGTAGTAAAGGCTGTTAGTGTAGCTGGGTTTAAAAAAGGTTTGGACAAGTTCCTGGAGGAAAGGTCCATAAACCATTATTAAGAAGGGACCCAGGATATCAGTGCTTGACCCAGTACAAGCATTGTGGAACCTGTGTCCCTTGGGGAAACTGCTAGGTACGTACGACCTAGATTGGCCACTGTTGGAAACAGAATACTGGGCTTGATGGACCTTGGTCTGACCCAGTATGGCATATCTTATGTTCTTATTTTCTTAAATGAGCAAATGAAAGAAATTGAAAAGTGGTACAGTACGTTCATTTAAATTCTTCCAGAGTTAATTAGGATATATTCTTGTAACAGAGTAATATGTGGGAATCCCTGAGGTTGCAGTATGTCTGCTACAAATAGCTATGAATGCAGTAGTATGGATTGATTTTTGGGATGCATATATTTGATCATATAACTCCTAGCACTTATACGAATAGACTAGTCCCTTAACTTCTGGGTTGCGCAACCCTTCCAGCAGCTTGGAGGCTGAGCCCATCATTCTTTTGATGATGGTGGGGTATAAATACCCCTGGCGCCACCCACTGGCACCAGTAATCTCAGCCTCCAAGCAGCTGGAGGGTTCCTGTAAGCCAGAGTGCTTACGGGGTCTGGACTAAGAATTTAGTTAGTTTAATTTATCTTAATTTAATTTCCTTTTTAATTTCTTTATTTCAGTCTTAATTTAGGTTTTAGACTAGTCCTGTACCTTTAATTCTTCTGCTTCTCCCCCCCCCCCTCTCTTTCCCCCTCCCCCCCTCTCTCTTTGCCCTCTGCAACTCGGCTCCAGTGAGGCTCCGGAGGAAGGGGTTTTCCGGTGCAGCGGTGAGGACAGGAGAGCTCTCCTCCCGCGCACACCCTGCGGCTCGCTTAACAGCATCTTTTCCACGGCTGCGTCTGCCTCGCGCCGAAGCCCCTAGGCGGCTGAGCGCTAGAGGCAGCGCCGACTCTTTCTTCAGCGGCGTACCCCGGCCTCGTGCTTCAGCCCCGAGGCGGCCGGGCGCTTGAGGTTTTTGCGGGGAGCGGAGCGGGTGTGGAGTGTGATTCTCTTCTCTGCCTGAGAGTCCGCAGCGTCTGCCGGCGTTCTCCCTCCACCCGCAGGCCCGACCTACACGTGGCTGCGGCCTACCTCGTGGGATCCTGCAGAGGACGGCTGGCTCCCTTGTGGCAGCGGATTCGCGCCAGTTCGGCAAACCACAAGTATTGGGGTTTAATTTCTCCTCTTCCATCTTTTGGATTCAGGTTTATTTGAAAGTTTGGAGCCTTTTTTGCTTGGTTCCGTGTTTCTCCTTTGTTTTTTGCACGGCTAGGGGAGTGCTGGAAGTTTTTTGCCGCATAGCATTTACTTTGTTCCTTATCGTTCCTCCAGCTTAGTCCTCTACGTATGGGTTGTGCACCTCCTCCTGCAGCATGAAGACTGGACCAATCAAATTTCAGCATCACTGGAAACAGCATCCTGGCCATCTCATCCACCCCAGTGTGTCCAGTCTTCATGCAGCAGGAAGATGTTAGTGAGCCGGGCTGGGCTCACTAGTTGGTCAGTTAGGTCTTTAGGCTGTAGCTAACCTTTTTGTTTATTTTTTTAGCTCTATTAGGGCTTATTTGGATTTATTAAATTAGGGGGGTGCTTGTTTCTTTAAATTTAAAGTTCTAATCGGCACTCCGTGGGGGGGGGGGGACCCGAGGGAGGTCTCTTTCCTGCTCTGCCTAAGCCGCTTATTTTTATTGCTCTGTCCTAGTTCTATTTTAGGATCTCTGCCCCAGGGCTATTCGGGGCAGAGCTCCGGCGGCGGCTGTACAGCAGCACACCACCGGGAGAGGTAAGGAGTGCGCTGGGGAAGTGCCGGTGTGTTCAGGCGGCAGAGTGCAGTGCAAACGCGGTGTCTGGGAGCTTCCTCACCTCTGCTCGTCGGTATTTTTTTATTGTTATCTGCTTCGTGCTGCACCCGCGTTACTTGAGCTGTGGGTGTGGGGGAGGCCGCCTGAGGCGTTCGTTCTTCGGCCGGGCAAAACCCGGCGCTGAGAAAAAGCACGCCAAAAAGATTTCTGCTCTGCCGTGGCCATTTTGTGAGCCGCGGTTCCTTCCGTTTGCGGCACACGCGGCTGATTCCTTTCCCTGTAGACGGGATCGCCGCCAGAAGTATTCCCCTCCGGCAATTTTGTTTTATTTCTTTATTTCTTTATTTTCTTTTATGCCTTTATTTCTTTATATTGTTTTTCCTCGGAGACGATCCCTCGGGGGGGGGGGGGTCGTTGTTACTTCCCTGTCCTCCTTCTGGTGCAGAGGGCTGTCTTCAACATCGCTGCTGTTTTTTTTGCTATCAGCAGCATATGGGCAAGCCAGTCTTGGCAATGGCATAAGAAATTGCTATACTAAAATAACATAATTAAAAAAAAAAAAAAAAAAATATATATATATATATATATAAATAAATAAAAAATTGAGAGGAGACAGAGCAGAGCCACAGCGCCCTGGTTCAGACACTGACCAAGGGCACGGAGATCAGGGGTTCAGTTTCCCACAGTGACCAATGATCACAGCTGGCGGAGGCATTATTCCCTGCCTCCTGGCAGCTGCCCACCTTCAACCTTGCGTACTGGTTCTTCTGGTGCAGGACCAGTTTTTCCTTCTGATTCCGTAAGTACCTTGCCTGCACTTGTGGAGCTGCGGGGTGCGGCTCCATGACAGCGGGATCTCTCTGTGTTATTTGTGGGTCCCGGAGGGGCGCGGCTCCGGAGACAGGCATCTGTCACCGCTGTGCCTCTGTCTCCCTCACTATGGAGCAGCGCCTGGAAAGTTCCTTGGCTGCTACATCTCAGCCAGGTTCCGATGCTGTGGAGTTGGAATCCCCCCTGGAGGGGCCATCAGGGATGGCTTCTGCGGTGCCTTTGGGCGCAGGGGAGCAGGCAGAGCTCGGCGGTGCTTTGCCCTTGGAGGACTTTTCTCCCGATTTCATTTTGCTGATGCATCAGGCATTCTGTCGTAGGCGCCAGAGCATGGGCGTTGGTTCCCTTCCTGTTCCAGGGGCGGCCGCGCAGTCTCCTGCACCGGTGAGTGCGTCCTCCGGTGCCAAAGCGCCCAAACGTCAACGTTTGCACGAACCCTTTCAGTCTGAAGCGGATTGGCCGGAAGGCGAAGATCCGGATTTGGACCTGGAAGTGGATGGGGAGGCCTTAGAGGAAGGCGAACTCCTGGAGCCAGAGGATCAGGCTAAGATTATTCGTGTGTTTCGCCGGGAGGAGTTGCCCGCGCTCGTCGCTGAAGCGCTTCAAACTCTCGGTTTGGCCCCTGCGCCGCCGGCCGAGGAATCTGACGGTGCCGACCCCATCATTCAAGCGGTGCGGCAAAATCAGGTGGTTTTTCCTATTCACAAAGTCATCGATCAGATGATTCAAGCAGAGTGGGATACCCCTGAATCTGGCCTCAAGGGGGTGAAAGTTATGCGCAAGCTGTATCCTATGGCAGACACGGACCTCGAGCGGTTTCGCTCTCCTAAAGTAGATGCAGCGGTTTCAGCTGTGACTAAGAAGACCACGATCCCTGTGGAAGGTAGTGCGGCGTTGAGGGAGCCGCAGGACAGGAAAATGGATGGTCTTTTGAAGCAGTCCTTTGAGGCGGACGCGGTTGCGTTGCAGGCCTCCGTTTGTGGAGCATGGGTCGCTCGGGCCTGTCTTCGCTGGGTTCAGCGGCTTCGACAGGCGCCGGCCTTGGAAGCCGAAGACTTAGGTGAGCTCCAGCGCTTGGAATCAGGTTCGGCGTATTTGGCGGATGAACACTATGACCTTATCAGGGCACTATCCAATAGCATGGCTTCCTTGGTGGCGACACGCAGAGCCCTTTGGTTAAAGAATTGGGCAGCGGATGGTTCTTCCAAATCGCGGCTAGGCAAGCTGCCTTTTAAGGGTAAGCTGCTGTTCGGTGAGGATCTTGACCGGTTGGTCAAGGATTTGGGGGAATCCAAGGGCGGTCATCTGCCGGAGGATCGGCCCAAAAGAGGAAAGTTCCTTTCTGCCCCTCGGGGTCAGTCTTGGGACTTTCGTAGGTTTCGCTCTCCCCGCTATGGGGGGTTTCAGCAAGGTAGGTATGTCTCGAGGACTTCGAGCTTTCGCGGCTTTCGAGGAGCCAGTAGAGGATTCGCAGCCGCAGCCGCTGCCCCTGCAACCGCCCGCAAGTCCCAATGAAGGGCAGCGGGTCCAGGCGGAGATTCCAGCGATCGGAGGGCGTCTTCGACGTTTTCTCTCTGCTTGGGCCCAGATAACTTCCGATCAATGGGTCTTGGAGATAGTTCGAGAAGGGTATGCCCTGGATTTGGCCAGACCCGTGCTCGATTCCTTTGTGGCGTCTCCTTGCCGAGGAGCTCGGAAGACTGCTCAAGTCCGACAAACCCTCGATCGTCTGCTTCGGCTGGGAGCAGTGGTTCCCGTGCCTCCGGAAGAATATGGTCTCGGAAGGTATTCCATTTATTTCGTGGTGCCAAAGAAGGATGGGGCTCTTCGTCCCATTTTAGATCTCAAAGGGGTGAATCGCTGCCTGCGGGTGCCGCACTTTCGGATGGGAACCTTACGTTCCGTACTTGTGGCCGTTCGCAGGGGCGAGTTTCTCACCTCGCTCGACCTCACGGAGGCTTATCTACATATTCCTATTCGGGAAGCGCATCAGCGCTATCTCCGGTTTGCTCTACCGTGGGGTCACTTCCAGTTCCAGGCTTTGCCCTTCGGCCTAGCAACCGCTCCTCGAGTGTTCACCAAACTCATGGTGGTCGTGGCAGCGGCGTTGCGCAAGGAAGGGGTGCTGGTGCATCCCTATCTGGACGATTGGTTGATTCGAGGAAAATCTCGTTCGGAGAGCTTGTCGGCGACAGCGCAAGTGGTAGGCCTACTGCAGTCCCTCGGCTGGGTAGTCAACCCGCAGAAGAGCCAGTTGGTTCCGACGCAGTCTCTCGAATATTTGGGGGTGCTCTTCGATACTCACAGGGGCTCCGTTTTTCTTCCCGACCGCAGGGTAGTGGGTCTTCGGACTCTCGTACACCGGTTTCGGCAAGTTCCAGCTCCGTCGGCTTGGCACTACCTTCAGTTGCTGGGAACGATGGCGGCATCATTAGAGGTAGTACCTTGGGCTCGCTTTCACATGCGGTCGCTCCAGAGGGCCTTGCTACGTCGCTGGTCCAATCAGACCGATTCCCTGAACAGACGTCTTTGCTGCCCGACGGGAGTACGTCGGGACTTGAAATGGTGGCTTCGGCCGGCCTCGCTCCGCGCAGGGATGCCCTTGGAGCAGCCGGACTGGATTCCGCTGTTGACGGATGCTTGTCTGACGGGCTGGGGCGCGCACTGCGGCTATCAAGTGACGCAGGGCCTCTGGTCTCCGGAGGAGAGCGGTTGGTCGATCAACCGCTTGGAACTTCGGGCAGTCCGGTTGGCGTTGCAAAGCTTCGAGACCCTGTTATCGCACAGGGCGGTGCGGGTTCTCTCTGACAACGCTGCGACCGTGGCGTACATAAATCGGCAAGGCGGCACCGGAAGCTTGGGCATGGAAATGGAAGCCCGGAAGCTGTTCGAATGGGTAGAGCCCAGGCTACTGTCCATATCAGCAGCGCATATTGCCGGGAAGGACAACGTGACGGCGAATTTTCTCAGCAGAGTTCACGTGGATGCCGGAGAGTGGGAGCTCAATCCCAAGGTGTTCGAGCAGGTGGTTCTGCGTTGGGGTCAGCTGGTTATGGATTTGATGGCCACGTTCCGGTCTGCGAAGGCGGCTCGGTTCTTCAGCCGTCGACGGGAGCCGATGTCGGAGGGCATCGATGCTCTGTTGCAGGTCTGGCCCTCGAAGGGCCTTCTTTACGTCTTTCCACCGTGGCCGCTTCTCGGGGCGCGTGATTCAGCGTATCGAGTCTCACCAGGGTCGAGTGCTGTTGATAGCACCGGATTGGCCCCGTCGTCCTTGGTATGCCGATCTCATGCGGTTGGTGGACGGATCCCCCTGGCGTCTTCCCCTGGACCTGGATCTGTTGTGTCAGGGTCCTCTTCGCATGCCGCAAGTGGGGAGATTCTCTCTTACGGCCTGGCTATTGAAAGGGCACAGCTAAGGAAAAAGGGTTATTCGAAAGCGGTCGTAGCGACTTTGCTTCAAGCTCGCAAGAGGTCCACTTCGCTAGCCTATGTCCGCGTCTGGCGTATTTTTGAGGATTGGTGTTCCCGGCGTCAGGTTCGAGGGACTACGGCGTCTCTTCCTGTGCTGTTGGATTTTCTGCAAGACGGGTTTGCCAAAGGATTGGCCGCCAGTTCCTTACGGGTACAGTTAGCGGCGCTTTCCTGCTACAGAGGTAAAATTCAGGGCGTAACGCCGGGTGCTCATGCTGATGTGGTACGCTTCTTGAGGGCTGTTTCTAGGCTGCGTCCGGCTCGCCGGATTTCTGTCCCTGCGTGGGATCTCATCTTAGTCTTGCATGCTCTCAGTGCGGCTCCCTTTGAGCCTCTCTCGCGGAGTTCGGTGAAGGATCTGACCCTTAAGACGGTGTTCTTAGTGGCGATTTGCTCGGCTTGACGCATTTCGGAGCTTCAGGCTCTTTCTTGCAGGGAGCCCTTCCTTTCGTTCTCCGATCAGAAGGTGGTACTCCGCCCAGTGCCTTCCTTTTTGCCTAAGGTGTCTTCTGCCTTTCATTTGAATCAGGTGGTGTCGCTTCCAGTGTTTCCCGCGTCGGAGGAGCAGGGTTCCGATCGGGGTCTCAGTCGGTTGGACCTTAAGAGTTTTGCGTCGATATTTGAAAGTCACTAGCGCTTTCCGCAAATCGGATCGTTTGTTTGTTCTCTTTGGAGGGCCTCGGAAAGGTGAGGCGGCGGCAAAAGCTTCCATTGCCCGGTGGATTAAAGAAGCGATTGGCTCGGCCTATCTGTTGCGAGGTCGGGTACCGCCTGTCGGTCTGCGGGCTCACTCTACCAGAGCGCATACGGCGTCTTGGGCGGAGTTTAGCTTGGTTTCGCCGGTGGAGATCTGTAAGGCGGCCACGTGGTCTTCTCTGCACACTTTCAGTAAGCACTATCGTCTTGATGTTTTGGCGGCGAACGATGCCGGTTTTGGTTCCGCGGTGTTGCGTGCCGGCTGGAATAATCCCGCCCGTTAGTCTGCTTTGTTACATCCCATACGTAGAGGACTAAGTTGGAGGAACGATAAGGAAATAGTAATTACACTTACCTGGTAATTGTAGTTCCTTGAGAGACGACAGCTTAGTCCTCCTGCCCTCCCTTTGGTGTTTTGGCTCGGCACGCCTTTGGTTCAGATGTCGCTATTCACAGGTGAGTGTGTTCCTTGTTTCCTTTTTTTCTTTCTCTGGCTGCTTATGCTGCGGCAGAGGCGAGACCTTCTATTTGGGTCTGTTTCAATGGACTACTATGTTCAAAAAAAAAAAAAAAAAAAACTAAACCAAGGGTTCTAATTCTACTAATGGTTTCTCTGCTTAAAGGTTAGCTATTTCTTTGAGTTTGCTTTGACAGTAGTTCACTGGGGTGGATGAGATGGCCAGGATGCTGTTTCCAGTGATGCTGAAATTTGATTGGTCCAGTCTTCATGCTGCAGGAGGAGGTGCACAACCCATACGTAGAGGACTAAGCTGTCGTCTCTCAAGGAACTACAATTACCAGGTAAGTGTAATTACTATTTTCTCTTTATTTGGTTTCTTTTTTGTTCCTTTTGGTTCCTTTATTTTTATTTTGTTGCCTTGTTAGTTACCTTAAATTTATTTTCCTTTGGGCCTGGGGGTAGCCCGGTTCAAGAGGTATGACGGGCAAGCTGCGCTGTCCTTCGTGCAGAACTCGTAGAGGGAAGGCCTTGGAAGCAGGAGTCTGCAGAGGGTGTGCAGCAGAGGCCGCTTCCGTGGAGCAGGAGATCCACCTAAGTATGTCTCAAGCTCCCCAGGGGTCAGGGGACCCTTCGGAAGGGGGAAGGGATTCCCACTCTTCCCCCCCCCCCCCCTTCAGCTTCAGTTGCTCCAGGCTCTTCCCAATCCCTTCTCTCCCTTTCCTCGGGGGCGGAGGGAGACTGGGGTCAATTTTCTCCTGAATTTGTTCTTCTTTTGCACAAAGCCTACTGCCTACGCAAGCAGGGCCCTGCAGAAACAGTAGCACCAAGGGAAAGTATTGATTCTGTTCCAGGAAACTCTAGATCCCTTGAGCCGGGGGCCCTCCCCAAGCGGGCTAGGCTATTAGCCGATGACCATGTTGAGTCTCCGCATCGGGACCTCCCTGAGGAGGAGCTTTCGGAAAAAGGATTTGATGAAGGGGAGGAGCTTGAAAAGGGAGAGATCCCGGAGGAGGAGCAATCCCGCATAGTCAGGGTGTTTAGGCGGGAAGAGCTCTCATCTCTAATCAGTGAGTCTCTAAAGGTACTCAATATGGCTTCGGAAGCTCCGGCAGACGAAGCTCTGGAGGATCCGCTGATCCAAGCCGTAAGGAAATCTCAGAAGGTTTTTCCAGTGCACAGAGTGGTTCGCCAGATGATTCAGGAAGAATGGAACCAGCCGGAATCTACCTGAGGGGAGTATGGGCGATGTCTCGCCTATACCCATTGCCGGAAACGGACAAGGATCTCCTGAAATCGCCTAGGGTGGACGCGGCGGTCTCGGCAGTAACGAAGAAGACGACTATTCCGGTCGAGGACGGCGCGGCTCTGAGAGACAGTCAAGATAGAAGACTGGACACCCTTCTAAAACAAGCCTTTGATAGTGCCCTTGCCTTACAGGCCTCCGTCTCGGGGGCCTGGGTGGCTAGAGCTTGTTTGAGATGGTCCCAGCAACTGCAACTGGCTGACGGTCCTTTGGGTGACTCCCAAGGGGTGGCGCCCAAATTGGAATCAGGTTCAGCCTTCTTAGCTGATAGCCAGTATGATCTTATTAGAAGCCTGGCGAAGAATATGGCTTCGGTGGTGGCAGCCAGACGTTACTTATGGTTGCGTAACTGGGCTGCGGATGCCTCTTCTAAGGCTCGCCTGAGTCGACTTCCTTTCAAGGGGAAGCTATTGTTTGGAGAAGACCTGGATAAGTTAGTAAAAGAGCTGGGTGAGTCCAAAGGGGGTAGGCTCCCCGAAGATAGGCCTAGACTGGGTCGTCCTTCCGCTCCAGGGCGGAGTCAGCCAAAGGACTTCCGAAGATTCAGACAACCTAGACCGAACCCTTTCCCCAGGGGCCGTTTCCCCTCCAGGGGTCAGAGCTTTCGGGGGTTTCGCGGGGCAGGTAGAGGTTTTGGGGCCTCTTCCTCCTCCTCGTCGCCTAGAAAGTCACAATGAGAAATCGGGGGTCCAGGAGGGAGAGCTGTCGGTGGGGGGTCGCTTAAGACAGTTCCTTCCCGCCTGGTCCCGAGTCACATCCGATCAGTGGGTGTTGGAGGTGATCCGAGAGGGTTACGCTCTCGAGTTCACAAAAAGAGTAACCCCAGCATTTGTTCTGTCCCCCTGCGGTCCGGTGGAAGTCACCCTCTCGAGGCTCATAGCGCTGGGAGCAGTGTTGCCTGTTCCACAAGACCAAAGAGGTTTGGGTCGATACTCCATTTATTTTGTAGTGCCAGAAAAGGAAGGCTCTTTCCGTCCTATCCTGGACCTAAAGCAAATCAACCGCTGTCTCAGGGTTCCTCACTTCCGCATTGAAACCCTGAGATCGGTGATTGCCGCCGTTCGACAGGGGGAGTTCTTGACATCCCTAGACTTGACGGAAGCATATTTACACATCCCGGTCAGAGAGTCTCATCAACAGTTCCTAAGATTTGCCGTTCCAGGCTGCCATTTCCAGTTCCAGGCCCTTCCCTTCGGGCTAGCGACAGCTCCCAGGACGTTCACCAAGGTGATGGTGGTAGTGGCCACGGCTCTTCGGAAAGAAGGAATTCTAGTCCATCCTTACCTGGACGATTGGCTGATACGAGCAAAGTCCGAGGAGGAGAGTCACGTAGCGACCGCCAGGGTTGTACATTTCCTCGAGAGCTTGGGATGGGTCATAAATCGTGCGAAGAGCAGCTTAATTCCCAAGCAAGAGATAGAGTACCTTGGAGCTCGGTTCGACACCAGGAAGGGAAGGGTGTTCCTCTCAAAGCAGAGGTTATCCGATCTGAGGAATCTCATTTGCCGTTTTCTGTTAACAAGATGCCCCTCGGCCTGGCATTACCTTCAACTGCTGGGCACCATGGCAGCGGCAATAGAGGTAGTTCCTTGGGCCCGGGCTCATATGCGGCCTCTCCAGCGTACCCTCTTGCGACAGTGGTCCCATCAACTTCACCCCTTATCCAGGCGGATTCCCTGCCCTCCCGGGATCAGGAGGTCTCTGCGGTGGTGGACAAACTCAAGGAACCTGAGCCGCGGGATGCCACTCGAGTCGCCTCAGTGGACCCAACTGACAACGGATGCGAGCCTAGCAGGTTGGGGCGCATACTGCGAGGGGCAATTCGCCCAGGGCCGCTGGACTCCGGCAGAGTCGCAGTGGTCTATCAACAGGCTGGAGTTGAGGGCGGTAACCTTAGCTCTCCGGGCTTTAGAGCTCTTGGTTCGCCAGAGGGCAGTCCGTGTCCTCTCGGACAATGCTACCGCGGTGGCCTACATCAACCATCAGGGCGGAACGAGCAGCCCATCCTTGGAGAAGGAGGCGGATGTCCTCTTGCAGTGGGCTGAAACTCATCTGCTAGCGCTGTCTGCGCAGCACGTGGCCGGAACAGACAACGTAACTGCCGATTACCTCAGCAGGTTCAGGATAGACCACGCAGAGTAGGAACTAGCGCAGGAAGTGTTCGATCAAGTGGTTGCCCGGTGCGGGACCCCAATCATGGATCTCATGGCCCGGTACTCATCGACAAAGGCCAGCCGGTTTTTCAGTCGCAGAAAGGAAAGAATGTCCGAGGGCTTGGACGCCCTGGCCCAAAGCTGGCCGTCGGAGGGTCTCCTCTATGTTTTCCCTCCTTGGGCGCTCATAGGGAGAGTTCAGAGGCGGATAGAAGCTCACCAAGGATTGGTCATTCTCATAGCCACGGATTGGCCTCGACGTCCTTGGTACGCGGATCTAGTGAGATTGACGGCCGACCGGCCGTGGCCACTTCCCTGCAAAAAGGATCTCTTGCATCAGGGTCCGGTACTCATGCCCCACGTGCATCGGTTCTCGCTTACGGCCTGGCTATTGAAAGGGCGAGGTTCTTGAAGCGGGGGTACTCGGGCTCAGTAATCTCAACCTTGTTGAGCGCTCGCAAGCGTTCCACCTGCCTTTCTTACGTGAGAGTGTAGCGTATCTTTGAAGCCTGGTGTTTAGAGCGTCGAATCAAGCCTCTCTCAGCTTCAGTCCCAGAGGTCCTGGAGTTCCTGCAGGCGGGTTTCGAGAAGGGTCTAGCGCCTAGATCTTTGCGAGTCCAGCTGGCAGCTATCTCTTGCTATAGGGGGAAGGTCAGAGGCAAATGTCTAGGGCTCCATTCGGACGTAGGCAGGTTTCTGAGAGCTGTTAGATGGTTAAGGCCCCAGCAAAGATCTGTTATCCCTCCCTGGGACCTCAACCTAGTCTTGAATGCCCTATCGGGGGCACCGTTCGAGCCGCTGCGGAAGTCCTCTCTGAAGGACTTGACGCTAAAGACGGTGTTTTTAGTGGCGATTTGCTCGGCCAGACGCGTTTCAGAGCTTCAAGCCTTGTCATCCCGTCCTCCCTTTCTCTCTTTCTTTAGAGATAAGGTAGTCTTGCATACGGTCCCGTCTTTCTTACCTAAGGTTATCTCTCCCTTTCATGTAAACCAGGCGGTCTCTCTGCCCTCTTTCGCGGAAAGGGATCTATCGGGAGACGGAGAAAAGCTTAGGCTCCTGGATGTTCATAGAGTGCTGAAGAGGTACCTCGCGCGCACGGCGCCTTTCCGGAAGTCAGAACGATTGTTCGTCCAGTTTGGAGGGCCGCATAAGGGAAAAGCGGCGGCCAAAGCTTCCATCTCGAGGTGGATCAGGGAGACGATTGCCTCGGCTTACCTCCTCAGTGGGAAGCAGGCTCCAGGAGTGCTTAGAGCGCATTCAACTAGAGTGCAGGCAGCGTCCTGGGCGGAAAAGAGTTTGGTGCCGCCACTGGATATTTGCAGAGCGGCTACCTGGTCGTCTCTCCATACCTTCACCAAGCATTACAGGTTGGACCTCCAAGGGGCTTCGGATGCCAGGTTTGGCAGCGCGGTGCTTCGGTCCGGAATTACGAACCCCTCCCAGATTTAGACTGCTCTGTTACATCCCAGAAGTTAAGGGACTGGACTGAAGTGACGATAAGGAAGAAGTAATTAGTCCTTACCTGCTAATTAGTGTTCCTGAAGGAACTTCAGTCCAGTCCCTGATCCCGCCCGAGTTTCTCAGATTCAGGTGGTGGACCGAAGGAAAGCTGGGGAGCACTTTCAATGAGGTTCTGCAGGAAAGAGCGGAGGGCCCTCGCGTCCTCAGGGAAACCTCCTCCTCCTCCTTGTTTCCTTCTCCTCCTTTAGAAAAAAAAAAAAAAGGTTTTCTAGTTTAGGGTGCATGGCAAGTTATCAAATGGTTATAAGTTCTTTATTATATATCCTTTAAGTCTGCTTTTACAATAGATTACTGGTGCCAGTGGGTGGTGCCAGGGGTATTTATACCCCACCATAATCAAAAGGATGATGGGCTGAGCCTCCAAGCTGCTGGAAGGGTTGCGCAACCCAGAAGTTAAGGGACTGGACTGAAGTTCCTTCAGGAACACTAATTAGCAGGTAAGGACTAATTACTTCTTCTTGGTAAAATTCTATGCACAATTCAAGTTGATGGTCATCTATAAAGGTTTTAGGTTTCAGCGTCCTTCTAGTTTCTTTTCTCTATTCAAGATTTGTTTTAATGAGCATTGACCATGTTCTGATTACTGAGAGAAACTAGTTTTTTCCTTATCCCTCCAGTCTAGTCCCGGACCTCTGGGTTTGTGCTCCTCCTCCAGCAGCTTTGGAGGCTGAGAAATGTCATCCTCTTGTGATGACACCAGTATATCCTCCAGGGATCCGCCTCCTCACACCTGTTAACTCAGTCTCCAAGCAGCTGGAGGATTGGTGAGCCTCGAGGTCTGGGCTCACTTTGGAGGAACACGGAACAGTTAAGGATTAGGCTTAGAGGAAAGAAAAAAAAAAGAAAAAATACTGTAGAAATCTAGAGTGAAGTTTTAGTTTACACGGTGGTATGCCTTTAAGGCTAAACTGAGGCCTCCCCTCCTCCTTCCTCCCACTCTCCTTGCTACTGCCCGGGTTCTTTGGAGCTTTGACTGGGTCGATGGATTCCTCCATGGTAGCGGCAGGGCTCCGGTTCCCGATCCCATTTCTAAGGGTGAGGAACCAGGGAGGTATCCAGTCAGCGCATTTGCAGACTATATGCCTGTAGCGCTGTGAAGCACGCCAGAAGACTGCCGGACCGTCGAGTAAGGCTCTCCCTTTCTCTCTTTTCTTTTTCCCTGGTGCTGACAGGCTCCCGACGCTGAACACAAAATCAGGTTGGTTGAGCAGCAAGAAGAGAGGGAGGACTGCGGTGAGTAAGTGTTTTTTTTTTTTTTTTTTTTTTTTGCTTTCAGGCGCCAGATCGCTGAAACGAGCGGGGGAGAGCAGAGAGTGAGCCATGTTAACTGCATCGGGCCTACCGCGTGGAGGCAGCGAGGGAAGCGCTGGTGCTGAGTTGGAGCCTTCTGGGCCATGTATTTTTGTCAGAAAGCAGCGTTTTGAAGTTTTAATTGCAGATTCTAACTAGGGGGCCTTAGCTGAACCCTTTATATATGGGGGGGGGGGGGAAACCTTTTTCTTTCTGTCACTGTTTTTCTCAAGAGTGAGACACGGTGTAACTGCCCCAGCGGGATGCCTTCTAGATCGCAGTGCGTAGTCTGCGGAACTACAAGGGGGGCGTTATCGGAGACAGGAGTCTGTAGGGGGTGCGCTCAGGAGGCAGAGGAAATGGAGCACACCTTGGAGGGGAGAGCTGACACTCAGGGACTCCCAGTAGTTCGGCAGGACCTAGTTTCTCTGGAGTTGCCAGTGAGGAAGCCTGTACAGGACTGTCTTCTGCTCTGGATCTCCCCTCTCTACAGACATCTATGCTGGGTGGACTAGCGGCAATATTTTCTCCGGAGTTTGTTGTGCTCATTCAGCAAGCTTTCGGAGGGCGGCAGGATGGGTTGGCAACAAGGTCTATGGAAGTGGAACAAGGGGAGAAGAGACCTGGATCCCCTCTAAGTGTAGGAGCAGCTGGAAGCCTGGCAAAGAAGGCTAGGATGGAAAAGGACAAGAAAGATCAGTCCGTAGCCTTGGAGGAACTTCACTCCAACGATGGAGATCACGACGGAGAATTAGACGACAATTTGGAGGAAGGAGAGATCATGGACAGAGAAGACCAGGCGAGGGTGGTCTGCCTGTTCCGGAGAGACGAGTTGCTGGCACTCATTGCAGAGACGTTAAAAGCGCTTAATATGCCGGCGCCTGGTCCAGCGGAGGATACCACTTTGGAGGATCTGTTGCTACAGGTTTTTTGGAAGAATTAGAGAGCTTTTCTAGTCCACAGAGTATTGCGGGAGATGATCCAGGAAGAGTGGGACATGCCAGAGGCAACATTAAAAGGGTCCAGAGTTATGGGATGTCTTTACCCGCTGGTGGATCAGGATAGAGAGTTATTTAAGTCTCTGAAGGTGGATGCCGCTGTCTCGGCGGTTACAAAAAAGACTACTATTCCAGTAGAGGAAAGTGCGGCGCTCAAGGACACCCGAGACAGGATACCTTGTTAAAACAGGTCTTCGATGTTAATGCTCTCTCAATTCAGGCGGCTATTTGTGGAACGTAGGTGGCGAGAGCCTGCCTCCGCTGGTCGCAAGGAATTAAAGACAAGCAAGGACAGGACATGGCCGGGGGGCCGGCCAGGCTGGAGTCAGGAACAGCTTACCTGGCGGATATCCATTATGACCTTATTCGTTGGTTGTAGAAAAGCTTGGCGTCGGTGGTAGCGGCTCGGTGGTATCTGTGGCTGTGCAATTGGGCAGCGGATGGATCGTCTAAGTCCCGTCTAAGCTTCCGTTCAGGGGTAAGCTCCTCTTTGTGGAAGATTTTGGATAAGTTGGTAAAGGATCTGGGGGAGTCCGAGAGCGATAGACTTCCTGAAGACAAGCAGAAGCAGGGACTGTCGAATCCCGCGTCCAAGGGGCAGCAGAGGGAGTGGCGTCGGTTCGGTTTTCCAAGGTTCAATCAAGGGCAGAGAGGACGCTTTCCCAATAGAAACTAGGGGTTTTGTGGCTTTCAGGGAGTGGGCAGAGGGTTCGGGGCTCCTTCCTCCCCTGCGAATCTGCGCAAATCCCAATGAAGTCAGGAGGACCCAGGCAGATCTGGTGCCCGTAGGGGGTCGACTACGGGATTTTTACCATGCCTGGGTCCAGATTACGTCAGACCGGTGGATGCTGGAGGTCATTCAAGAAGATTATGCATTGGAGTTTCAGCGGCCGGTGAGGAATTATTTCATACAGTCACCGTGCAAGGCGCTGGCCAAGGGCACTGCGGTGAGGGAGACGTTAGAGAGACTAATCGGCCTCAACGCAGTGGTACCGGTACCTCTAGACCAGTGCGGCTTCGGTTGGTACTCCCATATACTTCGTGGTCCCGAAAAAGGAAGGGACTTTTCGGCCAATTGTAGACCTCAAAAGAGTAAATCGTTGCCTATGCGTGTCGCATTTTCAGATGGAAACTCTAAGGTTGTTGATCGTGGCGGTAAGAAAAGGGGAATTTCTTACTTCCCTCGATCTGACGGAGGCGTACTTACACATTCCTATATGGCAGGAACATCAGAAGTTTCTCAGGTTTGCGGTGCCCCAGGGACATTTTCAATTCCGAGCATTGCCATTTGGGCTAGCTACAGCGCCACGGACATTCACGATGGTCGTAGCGGCGGCGTTACGAAAGGAGGGAGGGCTAGTGCACCCTTATCTAGATGACTGGTTGGTTGATCCGGGCAAAGTCCAGAGCCGAAAGCGACGTAGCTACAGCCAGAGTGGTAGCGTTTCTGCAGAGTCTCTGTTGGGTAGTCAATATGACAAAGAGCAAATTGGTACCATCGCAACAGCTAGAATACTTGGGAGCTCAGTTCAATACGAATGCGAGAAGACTGTTTCTGCCGCCACAACAAGTTCAGGGATTGCGGAGGCTACTCAAGCAATTTCTGAGCAGATCATCTCCCACAGGGTGGCATTATCTGCAGTTGCTCGGGACCATGGCGGCGACATTGGAGCTCGTTCCGTGGGCAAGAGCGCACAGACCGTTACAGAGGGTGTTGCTTCGCCGGTGGTCACATCAAGACGATCTATCGTGAAGACTGCCATGTCAGCCAGAGACGCGGACTGCTCTTCAGTGGCGGTTAAGGACGGGTTACCTGGAAAAGGGGATGCCGTTGGAAGCACCTTGTTGGTTACCCCTAATGACAGACGCCAGCCTCTTGGGCTGGGGAGCTCATTTCCAAGGAAGGTTTGTCCAGGGTCAGTGGACCGATCAGAAGGGCTGGTCAATCAGCAGATTGGAGTTCAGAGCGGTCACGCTAGCCTTACAGGAGTTTCATCCATATCTTCACGGAAGTGCCATTCGGGTGTTTTCCAACAATGCGACAGTGGTGGCTTATGTCAATCGCCAAGGCGGCACCAGCAGTGTTCCAATGGAAACCAAGGCCGAACACCTTTTCACTTGGGCTGAGGTACACCTGCTGGCCTTGTTGGCAGCGCATGTAGCAGGAGTGGACAATGTAGAGGCCGACTTCTTGAGTCGAGTGAAGGTGGACCCGGGAGCGTGGGTCCTTCATCAAGGGGTGTTTGAGATGTTGGGGAACACCAGTAATGGATCTCATGGCGACTTTTCAGTCGGCAAAGGTAGACCGTTTCTTCAGCAGAAGAAGGGAAAGGATGTCGGAAGGCCTAGATGCTCTGATACAGCCTTGGCCGGAAGAGCTGCTCCTGTGGGTGTTTAATAGGAAGGGTGCTGCAGCGCATTGAACAGCACAAAGGACAGATGATACTGATAGCGCCGGATTGGCCGAGGCGGCCTTGGTACGTGGATCTGCGGAGGCTCTTAGTGGAGGAGCCGTAGCGTCTTCCTCGGGCAGATCTGTTGTCTCGGGGTCCCCTGCGCATGCCTCAAGTAGATCGGTTCTCGCTTACGGTGTGGCTATTGAGAGGGCTAGGTTGAAGAAAAAGGGCTACTCTGCTTCGGTGGTTGCCATCTTGTTAAAGATGAGGAAGAGATCTACCTCTCTAGCATATATTCGCATCTGGTGGGTGAGGCATGGTGTGAAGAAAGGCAATTTGAGGCATTAAGGGCATCTATTCCATTGCTGCTAGCATTTTTTGCAGGATGGTTTGAATAAGGGCTTAGCGGCCGCTTCCTTGCGGGTGCAAGTAGCAGCATTGTCTTGTTATAAAGGAAAGATAGGAGGAGAAAGTCTAGGTAGCCATCCAGATGTCAAGAGGTTTTTAAGGGCGGTAGCTCTTTTGAGACCGCCACGTAGACCGGTAGTTCCTAAGTGGAATCTCCCTTTTGTATTGGGCGCATTGCAACGGGAGTCGTTTGAGCCTTTGTCAAGAGCATCCTTAAAGGACCTTACTCTTAAAGTGGTGTTCCTAGTAGCTTTTTGCTCGGCTAGGAGAATTTCTGAGTTGCAAGCTTTGTCCTGAAAACCTTTTTTGGCGTTTTATGATACAAAGAGAGTTTTGAGGCCGGTGCCGTCCTTTTTGCCCAAAGTTGTTTTGGCTTTTCATGTGAATCAGTCAGTTTCGTTGCTGGTTTTCAGCGAGAAGCTGGAGAGTTCGTTCGCTGGACAGCTTCACCTCTTGGATGTTCGTAGGGCATTAAAGAGGTATATCCGTAGGACGGCGGATTTTCGCAGGTCAGATAGACTGTTCATCTTGTTTGGGGGGGCCAAAGAAAGAGGCAGCGTCGAAAGCGTCCATTGCCAGGTGGATAAAAGAGGCCATAGCGTCCGTGTATGTTAAGTGGAAAGGCGGTACCTGAAGGACTAAGAGCTCATTCCACTAGAGCGCAAGTGGGGTCTTGGGCTGAGTTCAGGTTGGTGCCAGCGGTAGAAATCTGTAAAGCGACTACCTGGTCTTCCTTGAATTCTTTTGTTAAGCATTACCGTCTGGACGTTCAGGCCGAAAGGGATACGAGTTTTGGATCAGCAGTGCTTCAGGCTGGTCTAACAGGTCCCTCCCATTGATTACTTTCACTGCTCTGTTACATCCCCAGAGGTCCGAGACTAGACTGGAGGGACGATAAGGAAGGTGAAATTAGACTTAACTGCTAATTGTTGTTCCTTGAGGAACTCCAGTCTAGTCCCGTATCCCTCCCTGAATTTCTGTGAGCTAGTGCCTGAAGCAGATGAGAGATGACAGGTAAGAGTAACAAGCTTCTAGGCATGGGGATTGTATTGGGTCACTATCCTCCCTGAAAGGGGGGGGGGGGCAGGCCTAAAAGGTTGTTAATGCATGTTTGTTTAGACTAGGGGGAAGGTTGATAGTCATGATTATTTCTCCCTTAAGTCTTAGATCCATAGTTTAGTTTTCATAGTAGTAGTTTTGCTACTTAATTGTTGCTCTGGTGTGAAGAGGCAGATCCCCAGAGGATATACTGGCATCATCACAAGAGGATGATGTTTCTCAGTCTCCAAAGCTGCTGGAGGAGGAGCCCAAACCCAGAGGTCCGGGACTAGACTGGAGTTCCTCAAGGAACAACAATTAGCAGGTAAGTCTAATTTCACCATCATCTGTGTGTCAAGTTGGGAAGATCGTGACACCTGCAGAATTTTTCTGTAGTAGACCCCAAATATGGAATAGCTTGCTAACTAATGGACTTGCGTTTTTAGCCTTTTTCTACGAACCTACGATAGCTTATCCAGATGCATGATGAGAGAAAGTCCTTTCTTTTTCTTGTAAATTTATTTTATTTGTAATTTTTGTATGTATATATTTAATTATGGATTTAACTGACACACAGCCTTTACAACTGGTTCAAAATACTGCCGCTAGAATCATCATTGGTTCAAATAAACAAGATCATATAACGCCCCTCTTACACCAGCTCCATTGGCTTCCAATCACTGCCCATGCTAGATACAAATCTGCTCTGACCGTTTTCAAAATTAGAGATACTATATCAGCTGGAGTTCGAGGAGTGGTTTTGCACCAAACCCAATAACAGACCAAGGAGACAGAGCACCATCGATACCATTCCAATACCCTGCTCGTACATAAAAGCTAACAAGAGGGCGGTTTGTGTCCCACTCTATATCAGTGCACGCCATCTGATCGCCTGATCGGGAGCCAGAAGTGAGTCCCCTCCCCCAGCCTAGCTGATCGGCGTCTTTTGAACTGGAGTATCAGAGGGTGCGCCCGTGCCTGGCGGGCCACGCCAAAGGGCCCTTGGGTGCGGGACCTTAGCCGCTTCCAGCGACATCTACTCCACTGGTATGCTGGGCAACCTGAACTATGCTCTCTCTACTTTGTGACTTTCTTCTGTTCCCTAACCTGCTGATTCCATATGCTCCCATCCCTATATTTGATTCTTTTTTTACATTTGATTTGCCCTTCTTGTCTCTCTTGTACTCTGCTCCTCCTTTCTTCTTCATTTCGGGTACGTTACTTCCAAGTCTTATATTGTTATAATGAGGCCTTTACGTAATCTAGCAAACTTTGTCTGTCTTCCCTAGTTCTGGTCTCCCTAGACGTACTTCTCATTCTCTTAGGCTTCCTGCGCTCCCTAATTATTTCTCTCACATTAGGTCTAGGCCTTCTCGCAACTTATCTAACCTTGTTTGATTCCTCTTCTCTCCCCATCTGCCCTCCCCTTCTCTTGTGCCTTATGGAATGTTAATGCTATCTCTAATAAACTTGCTTTTGTTCATGACCTTTTTATTTCCCGCTCATTTCACCTCTTTGCCCTAACTGAGACCTGGCTTCTTTCTGATGACACTGCATCCATTGCCGCTCAATGTCATGGCAGCTATACATTTTCCCACACTCCTCATCCTTCTGGTTGTGGTGGGGGTACTGGCTTTCTGTTGTCTCCCTCCTGTCACTTCCAGACTCTCATGCCACCTCACTCTCATTCCCCTCTCTCCTTTGAATTCCACTCCATCCGCCTCTTCTCTTCTCTTCCACTCCGAGTCGCTGTTATCTATCGTACTCCTGACATTTCCATCTCTACTTTTCTTTCTGATTTTTGATTCTTGGCTTTCTACCTTTCTTCACCCTTCCTTCGCCACTCTTATTCTTGGTGACTTCAACATTCATGTTGATAGCCCTTCTGATCCCCCTGCTTTAAAGCTTCTCTCCCTTACTTCCTCACATAACCTTCAACTCTGTTCCACTGCCCCCACTGACCGACATGGTCACTGCCTTGACTTAATTTTCTTCTCTTACTGCTCACCTTCCAATTTCTGTAACTCTGTCCTTTCCTTATCTGACCACCACCTTTTAAGCCTTACTATTCATCCCCCATCCCAGCCTCGTCCTGTCTGCACTAACCTATTTAGAAACCACCTTGCCATTGATCCTTTAGCTCTCTCCTCCTCCTCTTTCTCCTTATCTCTTTCATCCACTCTGCTTTCCAATTCTATTGATGAGGCTGTGACCTCTTATAACACTGCACTCTCCTCCACCCTTGATATTGTTGCCCCCCCCATCCCCCGTCCTGTTGGGCGTTCTTCTCCTCAGCCCTGGCTCTCCCC
This sequence comes from Ichthyophis bannanicus, assembly GCA_033557465.1. Taxonomy (NCBI): domain Eukaryota; kingdom Metazoa; phylum Chordata; class Amphibia; order Gymnophiona; family Ichthyophiidae; genus Ichthyophis; species Ichthyophis bannanicus. The sequence continues at coordinate 1,576,850,291 of CM066031.1, read as the reverse complement.
TATTGCCCACTTTCTGCGCTCTTGTGCCCGCTCTGCTGAGCGTGCCTGGCTCAAATCCCGCCCTTATCCTGACTTTCTCCACTTTAAATTCATGCTCTCCTCCTCCCAATCAGCCATTGCGCTTTTCAAACAAATTTACTTTCTCAGTCTGACTAACTCTTTCCTCTAATCCTCGTCATCTCTTTAGCACACTCGATTCTCTCCTCGGTGTGCCTCCACCCCTGATTCCTCCCTCCCTTTCTGCCCAAACCTTGGCTAACTACTTCCATGACGCAATCCACACAATCACCCTCCAGTTCCCCTCCACCTCTATTTCCCATTTCTCCCCTCCCCAAACTTCTGTCACCTTTCTTTCTTCCCTATGGTCTCTGACGAGGAAACGTCGCTCCTTCTCTCTTCCTCCAAACCTACTACCTGCTCTTCTGACCCCTTCCCCACCCACCTCCTTAGCTCCATCTTTTCATCTCTCCTCCCTTCTATTTCTCATATTCTTAACCTCGCTCGCTCTCGCTCTCCACTGCAACCTTCCCTTCTCTTTTCAAGCATGCTGTGGTTACACCCCTCCTCAAAAAGCCTTCACTTGATCCCACTTGTCCTAACTATCGTCCCATCTCACTCCTTCCTTTCGTGTTTAAACTACATGAGCATGCAGTCTATCACCGTTGCCTTGATTTCCTCTCCTCTCATACCCTCTTGGATCCTTTACAATCCGGCTTCTGTCCCCTACACTCCACTGAAACTGCTCTTACTAAGAATGATTTGTTCTTGGCAAAGTCCAAAGACTTTTACTCTGTCCTCATTCTTCTTGATCTCTCTGCTGCCTACAACACTGTTGACCATAACCACCACCTTATCACCCTATCCTCACTTGGATTCAAAGAGTCTGTACTATCTTGGTTCTCTTCCTATCTATCCCATCGCTCTTTCAGTGTATGCTTCAATGGCTCCTCCTCCTCTTCAACCTCCTCTACCTGTAGGAGTTCCTCAGGGTTCCGTCTTAGGTCCACTCCTCTCTCTATACCCAATCCCTTGGCATCATTATCTTTTCCCATGGCTTTCACTATCATCTCTATGCCGACGACACTCAAATCTATCTTTCTGCACCTGTTATCTCTCCTGATATCCAGTCTAAGATCTCACTCTGCCTCTCTGACATTGCTGCCTGGATGTCCCACCGCCGCTTGCTTGCTCTGAACATGGCCAAAACTGAGCTTCTTATCTTTCCCCTGAATGCTTCCCATCTTCTTTCCCCTTTCTCTCTCTCTGTTGATAACTCTGTACTCCTCCCTGTTTCTTCAGCACGTAACCTTGGTGTTATCTTCGATTTCTCTCTTTCTCTGCACATATCCAGCTCATTGCTAAAACTTGTCATTTCTTTCTATACAATATTTCCAAAATTCGCCCCTTCCTCTCTGACACCACTAAATTGATTGTCCACGTCTTGATTATTGTAATGTTCTCCTTGCCGGCCTCCTGCAAGCCACCTCTTTCCTCTTCAGTCAATTCAACTCTCCGCTGCTCGACTCATTTTCTGCCAGTCTCGTTTTTCCCACATCACTGCTCTCCTTATGTCGCTTCATTGGCTTCCCATCCGTCTCCGTATCCAATTTTAAACTTCTCGTCCTGACCTATAAATGTATTCACTCTTCTGCCCCCATTACCTTTCATCTCTCATCTCTCCTTACACCCCCTCTCAGTTGCTTCGCTCTTCTAACAGTCTTGGTTTATCTGTGCCTTTTACCCGTACTGCCAATTCCAGACTTCGCTCCTTCCAACTGGCAGCACCCTTTGCTTGGAATAGTCTATCTGTGTGTGCCAGGCGTCCTCCCTGGCCATTTTCAAGTCCAGACTAAAATCCCACCTCTTTACTATTGCTTTCCATTCTTTTCTTACCCTATCTTGATCTCTTATCAACATTTGCTTACTTTGTCCTGTAAATTTTTATTTGTATTATGTAACTTATTTTGTTTTCTGTCTTATTAGATTGTGAGCTCTGATGAGCAGGGACTCTCTCTTCTATGTTTGTACAGCGCTTCGTATGTTGCAGCACTTTAAGTCTATAATAATAAATCTACCACGAGGAGAGCATTCTCTCTTGCTGCACCTGCCATCTGGAACTCTCTCCTTGAGAAATTAAGGTCCACCACCGACATAGAAACACACAGGCCACGTGGTCTTTTTCTGTCATCATATTTCTATCTAGTCTGTCCTTCCATATCAACAACTACAAGAGTCCCCTTTTTTTCTTTAGAGATCCTCTGTGTTTGTCCCATGCTTTTTTTGAATTCAGATAATGTTCTCATCTCTACCACCTCCACTGGGAGACTATTCCACGGATCCACTACTCTTTCCGTAAAGAAATATTTCCGCATATCACTCCTGAATCTTTTTCCCTTCACCCTCATCCCATGTCCCCTCGTAGCCGAACTTGCTTTCAATTGAAGGAGGCTCTCCCCCTGTACATTTATGCCATGGAGGTATTTAAACATCTCAATCATATCACCTCTAGCCCGCCTTTCCTCTAAGGTGTACATATTAAGATCCTTAAGTCTGACCTCATATGCTTTATAATGACGACTACTAACCATTTTAGTAGCCACCCTCTGTACTGACTCCATCCTGTTTATATATACATGAAAGACTTCAGAAAGCAACTAAAAACCTTCCTCTTCATTGATCATTTCAATGAAAACACTTGACACCCTAACCGCTGGACTTCCACCACATACTGCATACATATGAACCGCTGTAAATAAGTTATGCTTGAGAGCTTATCCTGCAGGACACCCCTCCCCGTTTTCCATAATAAATTCTCTGTAATTGTGAGTTTATCATAAAATCAAACCGATTTACAATGAAAGTGGTATAATAATTGTTAAACTTAGATGCAATGCACTGATGATCAGAATATAAATGCATTTTATTGCTTTTTTTATAGACTACATATCAATATGTAAATATGCATTTAACAAATATTCATAATATATAATACAACATAAAACAATGCAAGATAAAAATATAACCTTCATAAATTAAAAAGCCATGTTAAACAAATATGCTTTTAACTTTTTTATACCGCTTTATCATTTCAATCAAAGCGGTTTACATTGTAACTTAAACTTGGTAATGTACATTAAAAGGGACATTGATAACTTGGATTTTTCTGAGCAATGGAGGGTTAAGTGACTTGCCCAAGGCCACAAGGAGTGCTAGTGGGAATCAAACCCTGGTCTCTTGGTTCCCAAGCCAGTGCTCTAACCATTAGGCTACTTCTCCACTCCACTTTTAACTTCTTTCTCAACACGGAGGCATTTCTATTAAAGGTTAAATTCGTTAAACACTGCCACTGCCCATTCATTTCTAAGGGCCATTACAGCATTTAACACCTGTTAACTTTTAGTAAACCTGTTTCTAAATATGAGCGCTCCTGTTTAGGGTAATGGGCAGTATATTCTACAAATGTGATCCAGCTAGAGAGAACACCATTGCATGAATACTATTATTTTTTTCTTTTAAACTGATGCTGCCATTAGAAGGAGCAGTAAGTCTTTTTGGTATGTAATGTTGATTGTGAGTGAAGATAAAGATTAACACTGAAGGCAACTTATTTTGAATTAAATGATACTTAAGCCTAAATACTAGGCATAAAACATTTTAAATTGTACCCTGTGCTTACTGTGTATACCATGGACTGCCCGAAGAACAAACCAGTCGGTACTAGAAGAGATCAAACCTAAGCTTTCTTTAGAAGCTCAGATGACAAGACTTCGACTTTCATACTTCGGACACATCATGCGAAGAGAGAGATCATTAGAGAAAGACATCATGCTTGGCAAGATAGAAGGTCAACGCAAAAGAGGAAGGCCAGCAATGAGATGGATTGCTACAATAACAGCAGCTACGGGTACCAGTCTGTCAACAATGAGCCGCCTGACTGAAGACCGAACACAATTTAGGATAGCTATCCAGAGGGTCGCCATGAGTCGACTCCGACTCGACGGCACTTAACAACAACAACAACCACTCTATTAGTGTGTCAGTTAATGAGATTGGTTGGTTGTTTTGGCCCCAGTGATAACTCTTGCTGCTCAATTTTGAATTAGTTGTAATTGCCTGACATTTATGTAAAGCCATCTTGGATATAAAATAATCTAGGTAAGGCATGACTAGTGCTTGAACAACCATCCAAAAATCTTTTGTATCTAAAGTTTGTAACTTTTGAATTAATTGTAAGTTAAAAATTGAATTATGGGAATCACTTGATGCTGTGAAAACAGCGAGACATGTTCGTGCTATGTTCTGGGACTTTGCTTGCTAAATCCCCCTCCTCCTCTGCATCACTTGCTGTTTGGGGTCAGTGGTTGTTGGAAGGAGTCCTAGTCAGACCAACGACACCAGCTGCTAACCTTGCAAGCTGAAGGAACGTGGGATGGCAGCCCATACTGTGTGGAAGGACAAGGAGAAAGCTTGTCCAAGTGACAAGATAGCAGATGGCCTCATGATGGGCCCGGAGTTGCTGGTTCAGGACGCATTGGTTGGAGGTTACTGACTCTTGTGGTAGCCCTGACTGAAATTTGATCTTGTGTTTTGTGAAATTGGAGGGAGTGACCCAAGCTCTGGAGAGATACAATAAGAGACTGGGGGAAGCCGAAGGCTGACTGGATGTGGTGGAGATTGAAGCAGACAGTGCAATGGCAGCATGTTAAAGAGCTGCATGCCTTGGTGAGCCAGCAGCAGGACAAATTAGAAGACTTGAAAAATCGGAGTAGGTGAAATAACGTCAGATTTATTGGTATTCAAGAGGAAATTAAGGATGCTGAGAACTGGCTATCCTCAACACTGGCTTTGGGAGAGGACTGTGGGCCGGTGATAACTGAAAGGACCCATCGCTTTGGGGCTTGACCTAGAGTAGTGCTCGCCCGCTTTCTAAACTACATCCACAAGGACAGAGTACTCTGGGCAGCCAAGACATAAGCTTCTTCTCCAGTGCATCAAGAGACCAAAATCTTGATCTTTCAGAATTACCCCCCCCCCCCAAACTAATGCAGAGGCGGAAGGCCCTTTAGCCCAGTGTGTCAGCACGTCTTTGATGCTAACATCTGCCTTACTCTACAATACCCAGCTCCAGTGAGGATTGTGCATAATGGGATAGTACAGATCTTTGAAGAAGCAGACCAAGCCGTGCAGTTTGTGGGCACACCGCTTTCTTCGAGCTCTGGGGATCCACCGCAGTAGCGCAGTGCTCTCCCTGGTTGAACTGTGTTTTATGAGATGAGGTCTGGGACCCTAGTTGGGGTGTATTGAACTTGGCATTGTCTCCCCGGAAGGGTCCTGCCAGATATTTGAGATTTGACCCCACTTTGCACTCATCCCTAGACAACGTTTCCAAGGCCAGAGCCTTTGCTGAGTGGGCTGGACTTGCCCTCTGCCTCTGCCAGGCTGCATAGCTGTGCTTGATGATGGCCTGCTCCCCATGGTGGGGGGAGCCTAGAGCCGCCTAGTCTGGAGCCACATGTGGGGTTCTTCACTGGGGAATTCGGGCCTGTAGTTGCCAGCAGCGGCTGCTATTTAAGCTCCTGTTATGTTTGATCTTATATATCGATGGGTATTTGCTTATTGCTTGGGGGAGGGATATGGGGGTTGGGGTAATGAGTACTGTGCGAGTAAGTGTGCTATTGTTAGTGATTCTGGACTTGGAATGATGAGGAGGTAATTGTGGGGTGGGGGTTGGTTTGATGTATACGAATAAGCGAAGGCTGTGTTGTATGTCCTGATAACTTGATCGTGTGTCCATTCTGATGGGTTGAAACTAGTGGACGGCAACTGGAGGAGACATCGCCTCACCTGCCTGGCCACCAATGAGGAAGGTCTGCCGATGCTTGAGGTGCTGGCAGCCGCTAGTGGACTGTGGAGGGTGGTCTGTGCAGTTGGATTGTTAGGCTCAGGTAAGAGTCTAACCCACAGATTGGGCTGTTTGTTCCTATCATTTAACTTTTATTATTGGTAAGTGCTGGGCAGGGTTCTGAAGAGGTGGGGAGAGGGGGATGTGTGGATGGGATCGTGTGAATGGTGGGGGCATGTGGAGCAAGTGGTTGGAGAGTGGCTTGTGGGCATGATTGTTGAGGGCAGAGGTGGATGGTATGTTGTAGAAGGTATTATTGGGAAGATCGATGGGGCACATCATGAGAGGCTTATATGAGGCCTGCATAGGGATCGACAAGGGGGAAGTGTTGGGGGGGAGCCCTATGTTCTATAATGTGACTCATGATGTGGGGTGTGGAGGATTATGGTTATGGGGATGGGGCCAGTGGGGGGGGGGGGGGAGAGGATCTGGTGGGAATGCCTGCTAAATTGGGGATACCTGAAGTTGGGGATTGAAGTTAATTTTTTCAGGGGAGGTGATTGGAGCTCCTGGGCTTGGATGGGAATGGTACAGTGTAGAGGGGCTTTAGAATGGAAGAGCACCTTCCCTCATGGGAGGTCGTGTTCCTCCACAAAAGGCCAATCCAATTGTCGGGATCCCGGCTGAGGAGTTTTTATGGAACACATGTGGATTGAGAAGTCCCATTAAGAGACGGAAGATCCTCCAGGTCTTGATTCGCCACAAAGGGGATATCACGGTGATGCAAGAAACCCACCGATCAGAGGGAGAATTTGGCTAAGCTGAAAGGGGGCCCCAACTACCCATCACTTGCGTTGCTTTTTGGCTGATAGATGTTTGGCGTGTTTTCCACCTCCAGGAGCATTATGCACACTTGTCCTGGGCTCAGAGTTTGAGTGCGTGGATTAACTATCTGTTAGTGTCCAAATTTGTCTTTGGCGTGGTTGAAGGGGGAAGACGATAGGTCCAAAATCTCAAGGTCCTATGTTCTAGTTTGGGTAGATTTGATGTGGGGAAGAGCCCGGGGAGGGTAATGCTTCTGGCGTTTCCCACTTGAGCTTTTTCGGGAGGAGGGCTTCCAGGCTTATTTGAAAGAAAAGTGGGCCGACTACTTGCATTATAATCAAGGGCATCTCGATACTCCAGAATTGTTTTAGGTGGCATTCAAGGCAGTACTCACAGGGAGCATTATCACATATATAGCTAAGAGGAGAAGGAACATGAATATGCATATCCTTTGCTTAGAGCAATAAGTCTGCAGGGACCGCCGACTTCTGACCCAACAGCCATTGAGGGAATATCAGGCTCGGCTAATATGGTAATAAACACCAGTGCACTAAAGTCCTTACTATACTACAAATTCCAACTATATCAATTTGGGGATGACTGGGCAGCTTTTGGCTTACTGCTTGCAGCAGTTACAGGACTCTTGTTTTATCCCAGCCCTTAGAGGTCAGACTGGGACTTGGTGTAGACCACAGAGGCAGTAAGGGCAATCTTAGTTAAAGGTCTTCTATACCACCTTTCACATCAAAGCAGTCTACAAAGAACAATGAACCAAAACATTATAACATTAGTAAAAATTACCTTATGACATGGTAGGTGGTATGATAAACCATTGCAAATGATTGATTTAGGAAAGGACGTGACCTTAATAGGATTTACTTAATCAACTTATATACAATATAATTATAATCATAATGTAAACTTAAATACAGCTTCATAATGATAGATACATGAGGTGTAGTTAATGTGGGTTCATTGTGTGTTTTGGTCTAGGCCTTTTATTACTCTGTGGTAATTTGGATGGGTAGGTGAATGAGAGTTAGGTTGAGAGTTATGGAGGAGGCGCTGTCAAGGGCCCAGATAGCGCAATACCTGAGCCGGATGCCTCGATTGACTGCGGAGCAGGTGGCACAGCTGGGGGTGCTGATTACGGTTAGAGGTGCAACGCTGTATCAAGGAAGCAGCTACTTGCTGGGCCCTGGGCCTGGACGGTTTCAGGGCAGAATATTATAAGTGTTTACAAGACCAGGTTATCCTGCCATTAGTGTACAATGCGTGCCATTGCTGGCCTCATACTAAAAATGGCCAAGTCAAGGCATTGGATGTTTTTTGGGGGGGCGGGGCTGCAGGGGACCCAGCCCCCACCCTTTCCACTTTGATAGGTTGGCAGTCTATTTAAATACTTTGGAATATGGCTGGCTATGGAACACCAGATTGTGTCATTTGAATGACCCTGTGCTAGTGTTGGGTGGCCCTAGAAAAGCTGTGGGACTGGAATCTCCTAATTTTCTATCTTCTGGGGAGGGTTGCAGCTTATACAATGATAGTTTTTCAAAAAATGATGTATATCCTCCAAATATCACCTCTTCGGCTGCTTCAGAGATGTCTGTGTGTTAGAACATGGGGTGGTGGTCTTTTTGTGGCGAGGGAAGAAATCTTGTATCGCACTGCAGAGGTTAATGCGACCTTGTAAAAATAGAGGAGTTGGGCTCCCGGACTTGTTTTGTTACAATCTGGCATGTGTGCTGTGGCATATTTGAGACTAGATGAGTGATGTGTTAACATTCACCCAAGTGGGAGCAGATCTGGGACATATGTTCTGGGGAAAATCAAACATTCTGTCATTGTCTTTTGGGACAATTGGTGGTAACTCCCAGGCTGGCTATTTTGGATGATGTCCGAGGAGGCACTCTGCAGGGGTACGGTCCCACTTGATAGTGAGGAAGAGTTGCCTGCTGCCCAAACTGTGTGTACTGTGCCATTGGTGGGATGAGGAGAGTCCGAGCTATTGGGAACAGTGCAATGCGCTACAACAGCTGGTGATCCTGGAAGGCATTGCCTTGAGTGGTCCAGGGATGTAAAGAGAGGCCTTACTTACACTGTGGGAGTCATATCTTTCAGGGCCAAATGTGAGGGCACAGAATGATGTGCTCGCCCTCTAAGTTGGGAGGTGGTAGGTGGCTCGTGGCTCCTGAAGTTGGCACAGGGGTTCACCCTCCCTGGACCAGGGTATCACCGGTGGTATGCCATTTAGTGGGTAAAGGGATGGGATAGTTGCTTTTGGGATTGGGCCCTCCAGGTAGAGCAGAACTAACTCATTTGGGAGTATCTAGTTGGGTTTCTGGGAGAGTGGGTGGTTAGAGGGGATAGGGAGGGAAAGTGTGGGAGAGTAGGTGATTGCGGGGGGGAAGTGTGGGGGAGGGAGGGGACAGTTATTCATTAGCTATGCAAATATTTAAAAAAACAAAACGGTACTCTCTCCAGGAACAAGCAGGAATGAGTCTTCACACGCGGGAGACGTCGCCGACGGAGCCCGCATGGGAAAATGCTCCCCAGCATCCAATCAGAAAGCCTTTGGGAGCATCCCCCGCGCCTGCGCGGTGGCTTCCCGCCCTTCCTACTGCCTCTCCCCAGTTTTTCGTTTTCCGCGGAGCAGGCAGGACGTCCCTCCTGCCACCGCAGAAATTTTTCCTTTTTTCTGTAGTCGCGGCTTTCCTGCCGACGGTGGCACCTCTGTGCCCCCCCCTTCCCTAGGAAGAGGAAATGTCAGCCCTCCGCCCACCCTCCAGGCGCGCCCAAGCAAGGGACCTCTCACCCCAGGTTGATGTTCCCGGCACCAGGACTCTCATACTAAGCATTTTTAGGCTCAGGTGGGCGGCTGCCTGCTCTTAACCTCCTTACCAGAAGTTTAGACTAGAGCTCTACTCTGGGGCTCGTCCAGTTGGAAAATGGTTCGGGGACTTATCTAGGGGTTCAGGTCTTCTCCTCCGTGGGAAAGGGAGACCACCTTACGCCGTGATCGCTCTGGCCCACGGTCACCCTACTTACTCTTCGGTACGTCCCCGAACCCCTCTCAGCCAGTATCCTCTTGCTGATTGCTTCCGTACTGGAATTCCCCTCCAGCCGCTATAGTCCCCCTATACTCACCAGGGACTATACCCTCATGTCCCCCGATTGTGCAGGGGACAATTTCTACGCGCAGGTCCTGGGGACACATTAGGGCCTCCAACCCCTGCGGCATTCTACCGGACTGATGCTATCCTCCGTCCCCTGCGCTACCGCGCTCTTAGCTCGCCGATCTGCCCTTGCCCTCCGGGAAAGATCCCTCCCCTGACGGATCTTGCGGCCACCTCTCCAGGTGGACGTTCTGGGGATCGATGGCAGAACCGCCTTACCTGAGTGCTGCTCATGGAGGCAGGCCCCCCGGCGTGCCTGTGTTAGTACCGGAGGGGGTGTCCCCATGTCCACCGGCTTAGATATACTAGATATCACCTGCTTGGCAGGCGCCTTTGGGGGATCCCCACAGTACCTGTGTTTACCGCTTTTTTCCCCCTATGGCCGGTACTCATCCCCCTCCCGGGGGTCCGGCCAGTCTGCCTGCCTATTCCCCGATCGGCCCGCGGACTGGTGGTACCCTACTGCTGTGAAGTCAACAGCTCCCTTTTTCAGTTAGGTCCTCCTCCCGGAGGTCCGGACCCTTGTCTCCCTATCTCTCGCTAGGGCAGACTGTACCCCTTCTGTTCCGGGGTACACCTCTACTCTTCTCCGGGATAGGCTCTCTAGTTCGGCCTGTCTTCCACTGTTGGTCCTCTGAGTTATGGACTCTACTCCCAAGGGAGTGCTCAGCTTGCCGTGAGCCCCCTGGAAGACCTGCCGTCCTTCTCCTGACCCAGCTGACGCCTGGATCCCATGGCCTTCCGGATTTGGAACTTCCTCCTCGCTGCGGTGAAGTTTCCTTGTTGACCTCGCTACTGCGTCTACAGTGCCTTCATCACAGGACTACTTCCGACAACCCGGTGGGTAAGCAGTACAGGGTTCTACACCATTAATTCATTAAAACTTAATGGCCAGTAAGCTCTGTATGGTACTAGGTCATTTACTCATTACATGCTTAATGATTCTCTTCATGCACCCCTCTGACTACTCCCGTAGCCTGGGTTTTTTTTTGCTGTATCCTAATGGTACCTGTTCTGCACTCTGAAGACTTGCCTCCGTAGTCTTTGGATTCGCTGTTCCTCTATTCAACTCCTGCCCTCCATCCCTCAGGGGATGCCGGAGATTCAGGCTGGGCAAATGCCATCCCGTCTGGGCTGCGCTTATGGGATCTCCCCCGGCATCCTAAGTTAGGGAGTCCCCACGTGTGAAGACTCATTCCTGCTTGTTCCTGGAGATAGCACAGTTACTTACCTGTAACAGGTGATCTCCGGAACAGCAGGAATTAGTCTTCACAACCCGCCCACCTCCCCTGGGAGTTGTATCTCTCTTTTTCTCTATTCCTTCCTCTCCTCTCCTGCCGGCTCAGCTATGAAACTCAACTGGGGAGAGGCAGTAGGAAGGGCGGGAAGCCACCGCGCAGGCGCGGGGGATGCTCCCAAAGGCTTTCTGATTGGATGCTGGGGAGCATTTTCCCGTGCGGGCTCCGTCGGCGACGTCTCCCGCGTGTGAAGACTAATTCCTGCTGTTCCAGAGATCACCTGTTACAGGTAAGTAACTGTGCTATCACTGAGGGCTTAGACTCCAGGCCCAGTTTTTTTTTTTTTTTTTTTTTTAATATACGTTGTTACAACACAAAAGCATGTTTGGAGCTCAAGTACCTGTATCGTTGTGCTGGATAAAGTGTTTGTCAGTATGATGATTGTTACTTGGTGATTGTATAAAAATTGAATTATGGATTACCTTAACTCTCATAAGCATAGATAAGAGAGTAAAGAATACATCCAGGGTAATTTAACCTTGGTCAGAATTGGTATATCATGACCCTTAAGCACTACTTTAGTCGGTGCTTCCATAGATCAATGTTTCTAGTTTTATTATAACTGATTAGCAGATAAGTGATTGAAAGTTAATCCATTATCTGGGTAAAACCAGCTGTCACTTTGAAGGTATCTAAACTATTTTAAAGGGTACATAAAGCCGCATATCGTCAGCGTATATTTGGCATTGGATCCTTAGTGCTTGTAATTTCATGCATAATGGGAATATATAGATATTAAATAGCATAGCTGACAAAGCTGATCCTTGTGGCATTCCCCCCCCCCTACATATTGCCAGCTGAAAGACTATGGGCTTATATGTACTACTAGCTTCCTATCAGTCAAATAAGCTTGATCTGTTTGTTTATACAAACTTGATGTCCTACCTAAAGTACATTAAACATTTAAGGCAGTTAAATTTCCTTTTAAGTTGATTCTAATACAAACAACTAAAAAATAAACCCCCTACCCTCTTATTTCATCTCCATCCCAAGCATGCCACTCTTAACATGACATGGAGGGGGGAGGATTTCCTAAGGGCTGCAGAGCAGAGATGGTGTCCATCTCTGCTAATAGACGCCATAAGACTAATAAGAGTATCTTTTTACTCAGTGGGTAATCAAACTCTGGATTTTGTTACCAGAGGATGTAGTAAAAGCTGTTCTTTATCGTCCCTCCAGTCCAGTCCTGCACCTCCTGGGTAGTGTACCTCTTCCAGCAGCTTGGAGACTGAGCATGTCATCTTTTTGATGACACTAGTGTACATATGCAGCTGCACCGCCCACTAGCCCCAGTATGCTCAGTCTCCAAGCAGCTGGAGGAGGTAGTGAGCCAGGGTGCTGGACTCACCGAAGGGACAACTAAGGAGATAGGTGTAGTTAGTTTGCTTTTTATTTCCTCTGTTAAGGTGCAGATTTCTTTTGTTTTTTAAAGGCAGAATTCCTTATCGTTCCTCCAGTTCAGTCCTCTACCTCTGGGTTGTCAATCTCCTCCTGGAGACTGGTATGTCAGAATTATGACATCACTGGATATAGCCTGCCGGACACTCCCATCAGACCCAGTGTGACCAGTCTCCAGGCAGCAGGAGGACTTCATGAGCCTAGTAGGGCTCACTAGAGGAACGAAAAAGGAGCATAGAGAATAGATTAGTTCCTGAGCGGTCCTCCAGTTTAGTCCTCCACATCCGGGTAGTGCACCTCTTCCTGCAGCATGGAGACTGGACCAATCAGAGTCTTGAATACCCCAAGGTGTATGCTGCTGGAACTCCCATCAGCCCCCAGTGTGTCCAGTCTCCAGCAGCAGGAAGACGTGTGAGCCCGCCTGGCTCACTTAGGGACTTATTGGCAACACTAGTTAGTTTTGGTTTTGTTTGGGGTTACTTTCCTTTTAATTTGTTTTTCTCCCTTTACTTATTTCTTTTTTTTTTTTTTTTTTTTTTTAAAGTGACAGAGCCCACTAAAAACGAGCCGAGCCATCACTGCCCTTTTCTCTCCTTTGCCTGAGGCAAATTTCGGTGGTGCTTGGATCGCTCCCCCAGGAAGGTTTGGGGGAGAGATCTGTTCTCCTAGCAGCAGCCCCTTCGCTGGTGCAGAGGGCTGACTCCGGAGTGTTGGACTGCAGCTCACAGCGCTGTGGGGTGCTCGGCTTCCCACACCATTTTCTGAGGCAGCCCGGTTTCACAATCTCACCCCGCTCTGGATTCGAGCGGTTGTTGGCTGGTTCTTTGGCTGCGGTGAGTTAATTATCCTTTTTTCTTCTGTTTTTCGGGTCCTACGATCCATTTCTTTTTATTTTGTTCTTTTGGTGTTTTTCGTGCCTTTTTCGCCGGTCCCGGCGGCCATTTTCGGCTCTCTTTTTTTGCCGCGTTTTTTTCTTTCTTCCTCAGGGCTTCCAGCTTCCACCTTTTAGCGTTTTGCGATTCGCTTCCTTTGGGGTTTTTCATTGCTTTCTTCCTTTTCAGGTATATAAAAGCAAAAAAAAAAAAAAAAAAGAGGAAAACGGGGTTTGGTTTATTTTCACTTTTTAGCAGTTCTGTGCAAAGGAGAGAAAAGGGCAGTGACGGCTCGGCTCGTTTTCTTTTAGTGGGCTCTGTCACTTTAAAAAAAAAAAAAAAAGAAAAACAACTCCCAGCACCCAAAAATGGGGGGCTTTTTTGGGTGCTGGGAGTTGTTTTTCTTTTAATGTCAGCAAGACCGCAGTGCGTGGTCTGCGGTTCCCGCAGGGGCGCTGTGCCGGATTCGGGGGTTTGCAGGGGCTGTGCTGCTGCCTCTGCGAATATGGAACAGCAGTTGGAAGGCAGGTCCATGGCAGATCCCTTGGCCGCTTCCTTACCTCCGGACAGGGAAGCTTCGCTGGGCGCTCACATTCCCCAGGCACAAGCTGTTCCTAAGGCGCCGGGAGCTGAGTTGCAAGAAACAGTCTTCTTCCTTGACTGCTTTCTCTCCAGACTTCGTCCTCCTTATGCATCAGGCTTTCCAATTGGGGTGTTTAGGTAAGCTACCAGACGCCTTCGCAGTACCACCCCCTCTGCCGTCTCCTCAAACAGAACGGGCCGGTCGGGCTTTGCCGACACCGGCTAAATGACCTCGGGTCTCTGACGTTGCCCAGGATGACTTGGAGTGGCACGAGGTGTAGCATGAGATGGACTCTGAGGATGTTTTTGATGATCTGGAAGACGGGGAGATTCCTGAACCCGAGGATCAGGTTTTTTCGTAGAGATGAACTAGTTCCTCTCATCACAGAAGCCCTTCAGACTCTCAATCTCACGGCTCCACGCCCGGCTGAGGAAGAGGGATTGGAGGATCCTCTCATCCAAGCGGTTCGGGATTCTCAAATTGTGTTTCCTGTGCATAGAGTTGTGGAGCAGATGATTCAGGCAGAGTGGGGTCAGCCGGAGGCGGGGCTGAAGGGTATTCGGACAATGCACCGTCTCTATCCCCTAGCGGACAAGGACAAGGAGAAATTCAGGTCGCCTCGGGTTGATGCGGCTGTCTCGGCGGTGACCAAGAAAAACACCATTCCGGTTGAAGGCGGCGCGGCCTTAAAAGATACTCAAGACAGGAAGGTGGATGGTTTGTTGAAGCAGGCTTTTGAGACCAATGCCTTGTCTTTGCAAGCCTCTTATCTGTGGGGCCTGGGTTACTAGAGCCTTCTTGAGGTGGGCTCAGCATCTGCGGCAGGATGCCCACTTGGACCAACAGGGTGTACTCGAGGTCACCAGGTTAGAGTCTGGTTCCGCTTATTTGGCTGACGTACAATATGATATGATCAGGACGCTGGCGAATAGTATGGCTTCCTTGGTGGCCGCGCGTCGCTCCATCTGGTTGCGTAATTGGGCGGCCGACAGCTCCTCCAAGTCTCGACTCAATAAACTCCCTTTTAAGGGCAGATTGTTGTTCGGGGACGATCTAGACAAGTTGGTGAAGGATCTTGGCGAATCCAAGGGCGGAAGACTGCCAGAGGATAAACCTAAGTTAGGCAAAGGTTTGCCGGTCTCGCGTGGTCCTTTCCGGGATTTCTGGAGATTTCGGTCCTCCCGCTCTTGGGGGTCTCAACGTGGCCGATTCGGTTCCAAGTCGCCATCCTTTCGGGGATTCCGAGGAGCCAGCAGAGGTTTCTCAGCTGCGTCTGGCTCCTCCTTTGGTCGCAAGCCGCAATGAAGGGCGGTGGACCCAGGAGGGAAGCCAAGTGATCGGCGGTCGCCTGTGGGACTTCCTTCCTTCTTGGGTCCGCCTTACCTCGGATCAGTGGGTACTTGAGATTATCAGAGAGGGTTATGCGCTGGAGTTCGCTTCCCCGCTCCGGGACTCCTTCATGCTGTCCCCCAGCAAGGGACGGCAGAAGGAAGCCGCGATTCGCTCAACGTTAGTTCGGCTGCTAGAGTTGGGGGCGGTAGTTCCCGTTCCGGAGTCCGAGTGCGGGGAAGGTCGTTACTCCATTTATTTCGTGGTGCCAAAGAAAGACGTCTCTCTCCGTCCTATCTTGGATCTCAAGGGTGTGAATCGTTGTCTCCGGGTGCCTCATTTCCGCATGGAAACCCTGAAATCCGTCATTGTAGCGGTTCGCCTCAGGGAGTTTTTAACGTCTTTAGGCCTCTCGGAGGCCTGTCTGCATATCCCGATCAGGCTGGTTCATCAGAAGTTTATGCGTTTAGCCTTTCCCTGGGGTCACTACCAATTTCAGGCTCTGCCGTTCGGGCTTGCTACCGCTCCGCACACATTCACCAAGGTCATGGTGGTGGTCGCGGCAACGTTGTGGAGAGAAGGTATTTTGGTTCACCGTTATCTCGACGGCTGGTTGATTCGGGCAAAGACAGCAGCGGAGAGTTTCCAGGCCACGGACCGGGTGGTTCGTCGTCTTCAGAGTCTCGGCTGGGTGGTCAATGCGAAGAAGAGTCACCTGGTTCCCTCGCAGTCACTCAAGTACCTTGGAGTCGTGTTCGACACGGCGCGGGGCTTGGTGCTTTTGCCGACTCGCCGCGCCCAAGCCTTGCGCCGTCTGGTGCGCACGTTCTTGGCGATGCCAGCTCCGTCCGCATGGTGGTACCTTCGGCTCCTGGGGACGATGGCATCCACTCTGGAGGTGGTTCCTTGGGCCAGGTTTCATATGCGTCCGCTTCAGAGAGCCCTGTTACGTCGGTGGTCGAACCAGTCCGATTCCTTGAGCCGCCGGTTGCCCTGTCCGAGATGGGTCAAGCGGTCGTTGCAGTGATGACTCTGCGCGAAGTCCCTTCAAGCGGGGATGCCGTTGGAGCAGCCGGTGTGGCTTCCCTTGATAACCGATGAGAGTCTGACGGTCTGGGGAGCCCACTGCCAGGGCCAGTTAGCTCAGGGGATGTGGTCAGCCAGGGAGTCTCTGTGGTCGATAAACCGTCTCGAGCTCCGGGCAGTGCGGCTAGCGCTTCAAGCCTTCGAAGCGAACGTTTCGGGAACGGCAGTGTGAGTTCTGTCACACAACTCTGCTACGGTGGCATACATCAACCGTCAGGGCGGCACAGGCAGCGTGGCAATGGAGCAGGAGGCGGAAGCGCTCTTCGTCTTGGTGGAGGTTCGCCTTCTCGCCATATCGGCTGCACATATCGCTGGAAAAGACAATGTGATGGCGGACTTTCTCAGCCAAGTGCAGGTGGACTCCGGAGAGTGGGAACTACACCCGCAGGTTTTTGCGCAAATCGTTCGTCGCTGGGGACCTCCGATTATGGACCTCATGGCGACGTTTCAGTCGGCGAAGACAGGTCGGTTTTTCAGCAGGAGAAGAGAACGCATGTTGGAAGGGATCGACGCTCTCATCCAGCCGTGGCCCGAATCTGGTCTTCTGTATGTTTTTCCGCCTTGGGCGTTGATCGGCAGAGTAGTCCAGCGCATAGAGGCGCACCGCAGCAAGGTTCTGCTGGTGGCTCCCGACTGGCCCCGGCGGCCTTGGTATGCGGATCTGGTTCGGCTTCTCGACGGGGTTCCGTGGAAGCTTCCTCTCCTGGTGGATCTGCTAGTTCAGGGTCCGCTGCGCATGCCTCAGGTGGATCGATTCTCGCTTATGGTATGGCCATTGAAAGGGCTCAGTTGAGAAAGAAGGGTTATTCTCCGGCAGTCATTGCCACTCTTCTTCGTGCTCAAAAGCCTTCTACCTCGCTGACGTACGTCCGAGTCTGGCGGATATTTGAAGATTGGTGCTCACGGAATCAAGTTCGGGCTTTGACGGCTTCCGTCACGGTTATTCTCCAATTCTTGCAGGACGGTTTCGACAAAGGTTTGGCGGCCAGTTCCCTGAAGGTTCAACTGGCGGCTATCGCTTGTTACAGAGGGAAGATTCAGGATGTTCCCCTTGGAGCGCACTCGGATGTGCAGCGTTTTCTTAAGGCAGTATTTCGGCTCGGCCGTCGCGGAAAGTGTCTATTCCCCCGTGGGATTTGAATCTGGTTTTGCAGGCGCTCGTACAGAAACCTTTTGAACATCTTCGTCAAGCTTCCGTTAAGGACTTAACTTTGAAGACCGTTTTTCTCGTAGCCATCTGTTCAGCGAGGCGAATCTCTGAGCTACAGGTTTTGTCTTGCAGGCCTCCTTTTCTCTCCTTTTCTTCTGATAAGGTCGTTTTGCGGCCGGTTCCTTCCTTTCTGCCTAAGATGGTGTCTCCCTTTCATGTCAATCAATCCGTCATTCTCCCAGCGTTTCCTTCGGATTCCGTGAATTCGCCCGAGGACGGCTTGCGTCGTCTGGATGTCCGACGGTGTTGCGTCAATATCTAAAAGTGTCTGAATACTTCCGTAAATCGGATCGCCTCTTCGTGCTTTTCAGCGGGGTTCGGAAGGGAGAGGCGGCGGCCAAGGCTTCTATTTCTAGATGGATTAAGGAAGCAATTGCTTCGGCGTATATCTTGCAAGGCCATTCGGTGCCTTTGGGGTTGCGAGCCCACTCTACTAGAGCGCAAGCGACGTCTTGGGTGGAGCATAGCCTTGTCCCTCCAGTGGAAATTTGCAGGGCGGCTACTTGGTCATCTCTTCATGCTTTTAGTAAGCATTATCGTTTGGATGTTGCCGCATCTCGGGATTCTTGTTTTGGTGTGGCGGTGCTGCGTGCTGGTTGGCAAGGTCCCCCCCGTTAATAACTGCTCTGTTACATCCCGGATGTGGAGGACTAAACTGGAGGACCGCTCAGGAAATGGAAATTACACGTACATGGTAATTGTAGTTCCTGGAGGGTCCAATTTAGTCCTCCGTCCCTCCCAAGGCTCATCCTTCTGTATTTCCTAAATGGCATGCAAACACCGGGGTGCGGGGAATCGCGTGAGAACCATTTTTATTTTCGGTTCCTCGTAGTTGGTGTTTTTTCTTTCACTTCTTTTCGGTGCGAAGGGGATTTTCCTTCTGCGAACAGCTCTGAGTACCTTTTGCTTCAGGTAAGGGGGAAGAAGCAAGGTGCGCTCTTCTGGCTCTCTCGTTTGGGGAGGGGGCCAATGTTAATTATGGGGGGCTTCAGTTTTTATAATTATACTATTTTTCTTTAATGTGTTGCTTCTTTGAGTCTGCTTTGTTAATAGTTCACTGGGGGCTGATGGGAGTTCCAGCAGCATACACCCTGGGGTATTCAAGACTCTGATTGGTCCAGTCTCCATGCTGCAGGAAGAGGTGCACTACCCGGATGTGGAGGACTAAACTGGACCCTCCAGGAACTACAATTACCAGGTACGTGTAATTTCCATTTTAGTGTTTGGGTTTATTTTCTTGGCTTTTGTCCTTTTATTTTGGACTCTGCGCTTTAAAAAAAAAAAAAAAAAAGATTGAACAGACAAGAGGTAGCAGAAGAGAGATATCTTACATACCTTTCTTCACTGCTCCTGGCTTAGAAATTTTTGTTTTCTCACGCCTTAGTGCCCCCCTCTGTCTCTGGGACTCCTCTCCCCCCAGACTTGTCGGGAGAGAGCTCCCCTGCGGGTCTCCTTGCTCTTCCAGAACCGCACAGCAAGCAGACATGCTGCTGCGGTGAACCGGCTCCAGATCGCTGCAGAACTGTAAGTAATTTGCCGACGGCTCTTGGGGCTAAACAGAGAGCTGTGCGGTAAGGGAGACAGTTTCAGGAGGCAAAGGTCTGTTTGGGGGAGTTTCCTGCACTGTCTGTCTCGGCGAGGGCAGTGAGGCCGGGCCTGCCGTTTTCGCGCTGCGTTTTGGTGCCCTTTTTCCCTCCAGACTGCCGGTGGCCATTTTACAGCGGTACAAGGAACTGCGTGGCTGCTGGGCAGCAGGGAAGCTTCACGGTGGTCAGCAAAGACGGATAAGTTGGTTTTGGTCCTTTTGAGGCAGAAGAGGAGGTAGTCAGCATTCTTTTTATTTCGGAGTTTGCTTAATTTGTTCTTTTTGATTGCGTCGCTAAGCGGCTTCCCGAGGGGGGGGGAGGAGTCTTCTCCGTGCCCTCAGAAGGTTCACTTTTCATGAATATGCTCTCTGAATAAGGGCTGTAAGTTTTTAATTTTTGCTGAGAGTGCTCAGACTTTCCTTAGCTGGCAAATATAAAAAAAAGAAAAGCGGAAAAGCAGAGAATATTATAGTTCTTTGGGGTTTTGGGTTGCTTCCTTCCCCAAGCCTCAGAGCTATTTGAAATTTCTCGGATGTTCTCTAGTAGAGTCTGATGGCAGCGAGACCAGAGTGTGTGGTGTGTGGCACCCGGAGAGGTACGGTGGCAGAGTCCGGGATTTGCCGCGGTTGCGCAACTTTCTTCCTCAGTGGAACAACAAATGGATACCAAAGGTGCCCCTGAGGTGCAAGGGGCATCGGGGGCCGGCACCCGAGTTGGCACAGGGTACCGGGCAGGGGTCCGTGTTGCTGGAGACAGCAGGGACCTCTGGACTTCTGTCGGCCTCGGGAACCTCTGATCTCAGAGTTTTGCCCAGATTTCATCTTGCTAATGCACCAGACTTTTTGCTTGCAGCAGCAGAGCAAGTTGCCTGGTCCGTGGCCGTTACCTGTACTTTCTCAACAGGCCTAAGTTGCTGAGGATAGAGGGGCGGGGCCTTTGGCACCTAAGAGGACTCGGACGCAAGCCCTATCGGCCGCAGAGGATGAGTGGACGGAAGTGGTTGCTCCCGATTGGGAGCAGGAAGAGGAGTCAGAGGATCTAGAGGAAGGAGAGATCTCTGAACCCGAAGATCAGGCTAAGATCATACGAGTTTTTCGGAGAGAGGAGCTTACTGTGCTGATCACAGAGTCCTTGCAAATGCCGAGTTTAGCGACTCCATTAGTGAAGAAGACGTAGAGGATCCGGTCATTCAGGCTATGCGGCAGACGCAGGTGGTGGTTCCGGTGCACAGAGTGGTAGACCGAATGATCCAAGATGAATGGGACAAGCCGGAGGCAGGGCTCAGAGGAGTGCGTATGATGAATAGGCTTTATCCTCTGGCCGACAAGGATAAGGACAGGTTTAGGTTGCCCCGGGTGGATGCGGCGGTGGCAGCAGTGCTGAAAAAGACCACTATTCCGGTGGAAGGCGGTGCGGCGTTGAAGGATGCTCAGGACCGTAAGGTTGAGAGTTTGCTGAAGCAGGTTTTTGAAGCGGATGCGTTATCCTTGCAAGCATCCTCTTGTGGCGCTTGGGTAGCTCGGGCTTGCCTACGTTGGGTCCAGCGGCTGTGTCTTTCATCTCACCTGGACCAGGAGGAGCTCAGGGAACTCGGCCGCCTGGAGTCCGGCACAGCATATTTGGCTGATGTTCATCATGATTTGATCAGAGCCCTCGCTAATAGCACGGCGTCTGTGGTGGCAACCCGCAGATCGGTGTGGTTGCGAAATTGGGCGGCAGATAGATCGTCCAAATCCCGCCTGGGTAAGTTGCCCTTTAAGGGGCAATTGCTCTTTGGAGAAGACTTGGATAAATTGGTGAAAGATCTCGGGGAGACCAAAAGTGGTAGGCTACCCGAGGATAAGCCGAAGCCGGGGAAGTCCGGACTGGGGTTTTGGGGGCAGTTTCGGGATTTCTACAGGTTTCGCGCATCGCCTTTCGGAGGTTTCCAGAGAGGGCGGTCTTCCTTGTGGGGCCAAGGTTTTCAGGGCTTTCGAGGAGCAAATAGGGGTTTCGCAGCCGGGTCTGCGCCAGCATCGCAAAAGCCACAGTGAAGTAAGGCGGGTCCAGGTGGGCGAAACGGCGATTGGAGGGAGGCTTTGAGTTTCTGCCTGCCTGGACCCAAATCACATCCGACCAGTGGGTATTGGAGATAGTTCGTCACTGGAGTTCGCACGGCCCGTGCGGGATTCATTTGTCATGTCTCCTTGCAGGGGTCCAAGGAAGGCGCTGGCAATTCGCACGACTTTGCGACGTCTCATGCATTTAGGGGCGGTCGTAGAAGTGCCGGAGGGCGAGCGTGGCCGGAGTCAGTACTCCATTTATTTCGTGATGCCAAAGAAGGGCGGTGCGCTGCGGCCCATTTTGAATCTGAAGAGTGTGAATCGTTGTCTGAGTGCCACATTTTTGGATGGAGACATTGCGGTCCGTCATTGTGGCGATGCGACAAGGGGAGTACTTGACGTCGCTAGACCTCACCGAAGCGTACTTGCATATTCCCATTCGGTCAACTCATCAAAGGGTTCTGAGGTTCGCTGTTCCTTGGGGACACTTCCAGTTTCAAGCGTTGCCCTTCGGATTGGCAACCGCGCCGCAAATTTTCACCAAAATCATGGTGGTGGTGTCGTCGTCGTCGTTGCGCAGAGAAGGAATCTTGATACATCCGTATCTCGACGATTGGTTAATTCGGGCAAAGTCCAAGGAGGAGAGTATGCAGGTGACAGACCGTGTGGTCCAGTTTCTCCAAAGGCTTGGTTGGGTGGTCAACCCAATCAAGAGCAGGTTGCAGCCATCTCAGAACCTGGAGTACCTGGGGGTTCGGTTTGACACGAAAAGCGGATGGGTGTTTCTTCCGGAGAAGCGGGCCCAAAGCCTCGGGCAGTTAGTGCGTTCTTTCCGGGCCACTCCAGCGCCCTCGGCATGGGATTACCTACGCGTACTGGGAACAATGGCGGTGACGCTGGAGGCGGTTCCGTGGGCCAAAGTTCATATGCGGCCGTTGCAGAGGTCTCTCCTCCAGCGGTGGTCGCATCAGAGGGATCCTTTGGGCAAGTGGCTGCCGTGTCCCGTCAAGGTCCGGCAGTCCCTCAGGTGGTGGCTGATTCCCGGGTCATTGGCGGCAGGGATGCCATTGGAGCAGCCGGAGTGGATTCCATTGTTGATGGACGCCAGCCTCGGGGGCTGGGGAGCCTACTGCAAGAGCAGGTTTGCGCCGGGGGCTTGGTCTCCGCTGGAGAGCTCTTGGTCGATCAATCGGCTGGAACTCCGAGCAATTTTCAAGGCCCTGCAAGCGTTTGAGACGTTAGTGACAGGTTGAGCGGTCCGGTTGTTATCCGACAACTCAGCAGCAGTCACCTACATCAATCGCTAGGGCGGCACGGGGAGTGCGGCCATGGAGGAAGAGGCGGCCTTGTTTGCCTGGGTAGAGAGTCGTCTGTCGGCAATTTCGGCGGCGCACATCGTTGGCAAGGACAATGTAATGGCCGATTTTCTCAGCAGAGTACAAGTGGATGCGGGGGAGTGGGAACTGCATCCGGACATCTTTGCTCAAATAGTAGGCTGTTGAAGTCCCATAATGGATTTAATGGCTACCTTCCAGTCAGCAAAGGCCAGCTGTTTCTTCAGCAGAAGGCGCAAAAGAATGTCGGAAGGAATAGACGCGCTATTGCATCAGTGGCCGTCCCCGGGTCTTCTGTATGTCGTCCCTCCTTGGGCGTTAATCGGTCGGGTGATTCAGCGGATCGGGGCTCATTCCGGGAGGGTGCTTCTGGTGGCACCCAATTGGCCGAGGCGCCTGTGGTACATGGACCTAGTGTGGCTCCTGGACGGAGAGCCCTGGCGGTTGCCGACCAGGCCAGATCTCTTGGTGCAGGGGCCGCTCTTCATGCCACAAGGGATCGATTCTCTCTTACGGTATGGCCCTTGAAAGGGCCAGGTTGAGGAAGAGAGGTTATTCGTCGGCAGTCATAGCTGTGTTGCTTAGGGCTAGGAAACAGTCCACCTCCCTGGCGTATATTTGAGGATTGGTGTTCGACGTCAACTTCGGGCATCGACGGTAGCCCTTCCGTCGATTCTGAGTTTTTTACAGGAGGGGTTTGATAAAGGCCTAGCTGCCAGTACCTTGCGAGTGCAGCTGGCAGCTCTCTCCTGTTATCTTGGCAAGATTCAGGGAGTTAGTCTAGGCGCGCATGCGGATGTGTTGCGCTTTCTCAAAGCGGTAGCCAAATTTGCGTCCTTCAGGTAGAGTGTTTGTTCCTCCTTGGGATCTCAATTTGGTGGTGTTGGCATTATCCAAGCCTCCCTTTTGAGCCGCTGCATCTGGCTTCGCTGAAGGACTTGACTTTGAAGACTGTGTTTCGGGTGGCCATCTGTTCGGCCAGGCGCATCTCCGAGCTGCAGGCACTGTCGTGCAGAGAGCCTCTTTTGTCATTTTCCAGAGAGAAGGTAGTACTGTGAACAGTTCCCTCTTTTCTCCCTAAAGTAGTTTCGTCCTTTCATGTCAATCAGACGGTTTCCTTACCGATGTTACGAGCGCGGGAAGGTGACATCACAGATCGCAGTTTGCGCCGTTTGGATGTGAGAAGGGTATTGAAGCGCTATTTGCAGGTGATGAAGTTGTTTTCGCAAGTCGGATCAGTTGTTCGTTTTGTTCGGCGGAGTGCGCAAAGGGGAAGCGGCGGCAAAGGCTTCTGTAGCAAGATGGATTCGAGAAGAGATTGCTTCCACCTGTCTCCATCAAGGTCGAGCAGTACCGGTGGGGTTACAAGCTCATTCTACTAGAGCGCAAGCGTCTTTTTGGGCGGAGCACGGCTTGGTTCCTCCAGAGGACATTTGTAGAGCAGCGACCTGGTCGTCCTTGCATACCTTCAGTAAACATTACTGTCTGGATGCGGCGGTGAGTGATGCCCGGTTCGAGTCGGCGGTATTGCGTTCTGGCTTGAAAGGTCCCTCCCACTGACTACTGCTCTGGTACATCCTAGAGGTAGAGGACTGAACTGGAGGAACGATAAGGAAATGATAATTACACTTACCTGGTAATTGTAGTTCCTTGAGTGACGACAGTTCAGTCCTCGTTCCCACCCGGGTGTATTAGACTGTTCTCAGTTCAGTGGCGCACTCGCAGGATTTACTGGTAAGTTTGATTATTCATTGTTTTCATGGCACTATTTCCTTCCGCTGTTTCAAAGCTTGGCGGGGAAGAGTGTAAGGTTTGTTAGTGGAGTTTTGGTTCTAGTTTTCTTATGTGAATTGTAGCTACTTATTGGTTGCTCCTTTTGAGTCTGCTTTGTTAAAGTTTTTACACTGGGTCTGATGGGAGTGTCCGGCAGGCTATATCCAGTGATGTCATAATTCTGACATACCAGTCTCCAGGCTGCAGGAGGAGATTGACAACCCAGAGGTAGAGGACTGAACTGTCGTCACTCAAGGAACTACAATTACCAGGTAAGTGTAATTATCATTAAAAAAAAAAAAAAAAAATCAGATGGAACAGAGAGAACCCAGGGTGACAACAGGGCTGAGGGGAGGATATTCCTCCTTCCTCCTCTACCCCCAGGATTTCAGGGGGGGGGGAGTTGTGTGGGCTTTCCTCAGTCCGAGACTTCTGGCGGCTCCCGAACCCATTATCAGGTGAGGAGCCGCCACAGGAGCTGCAGTTGATGGACAGGAGTGAAAACTGGCAGCCCCGAGTTGCCCCCCTCAGCGTGAAGTCGGGAAAGAAGGCTGAGCGTGAGGGCTAGAAAAGCCATGCGTCAGAGGCTCCAAGGTAAGCGTGGCGGGGCGGGGGAGGGAGGGAGGACAGCAGGAACCTCTAGCAATTGCCAGAACACGAGGAGACAGAGCGGCCTGCAGCCGCATGTTTGGGAGCCTGCAGCGGTGCGGGAAACTTCCCCCCCCCCCTCCCCGCTGCATTTAGGTGCAATTTCTTCTTCAGGTCTGTATGTGTTTAACCCCCTGCTGTGTTTTGGGTGCCCAGGAGAGGCAGCCACCGAAGAATAAAGCAGGATAGGGCAGCCTCTTCTTAGGGGGCCATTTGCAGTTTATTTTTAATTTCAGTTTCAGTTAATTAAGATTTGGTTTTATTTTATTTTGTTATTTTTGTTCAAGTACTCTGGTGCTCTGTGCCTGAGCCCGTGGAGGGGCATTGTGCTAGGGATCCTTTTACCTACCCGGATATAGATTGAGGGCATTCCTGGGCAGTGCCCCAGCTCTTCCCACCATGCTGGCCAGACTGCAGTGCCTGGTATAGGATGGTATAAAGGGGGATGAACCCCACTTAATCCTTAAGCATTCCTTGTATTATACAGCTTAAAATTTATTCAGTGCACAATGACTTGATGCAGATCTGTGGGAAAAGCCTAATCAGATATGCCATTGTTGCTGGGCAGATTTCAGAGTGGTGTTGTGCCTCGTCTGGTGATGTAAGTGACATTTGGTTGAGACATTGTGACTTTCTCCTGAGAAGGGTCAGATAAAAAGTCAGAGGTAGAAATAAATGAAAGATAAGTGGGGAAAAAAGTGCAGCATATACGGTAGGTTTGTAGCAGCTACAGCTCTGTGGAAAACAGGAAGTACCTGCATACAAGAAATCTATGTAATTTTGAAAGATAGTCACAGTGGATAGGAGGCAAATGTAATCCTTCCGTCTATGGGTCAGTGAGTAACCTGACTTGATCATCCCTTGTTTCTTAGCCTAGATTATGTACCTATTAAATTTGTAATATTGCTTGTAAGGGAAGCTGTACTCCCTTATAGCCATTTGTAATATTAGAATAAAAACATAAACTTTCCTTATCGTTCCTACAGTTCAGTCCTCCACCTCTGGGTTGTGCACCTCCTCCTGCAGCCTGGAGACTGGACTTGTCAAAATCTTGACGTCACTGGATATGATCTGGTGCACACTCCCCTATTCTCCAGTGTGTCCAGTCTCCATGCAGCAGGAGGATCTAGTGAGCCTAGGTGCTGGGCTCACTTGAGGAACACATAAGGAGCCTTAGAGTAGCTAGTATAGGTGTAGTTTAATTGAGGTTTCAGAGTTTTTCACTTTACCTTTGTTTTATTTTTGGGTGTACTGCCTTTTTTTTTTTTTTTTTTTTTAAAGTCTTTGAACAAGCAGTGCCTCAAGTACCGGTTCCTGCCTGCCTCTGATCGCCGGGGCTGAGGGCTCACATTCAGGTCTCTCTCCCTGGACTGGACGGGGGAGAGCCCTAGAGCAGGACCGGGGCGGCATCCTAGGCTGCAGCGGGGAGCCGCGTTGCCCTTGAGAGCAGGAGCATTCGGACGGGAGGCTCGCCAGCGGTAGACTGCTCAGCTAACAAGCAGTCCCATGGGCTGGAGCCCCGTTGAAGACACGTGAGTCTAGCAGGCAGAATACCCTGTCTTGGGTTTTGGTATCTTTGCCTTGCCCCAATGGCCGAGCAGGACATCTTTTTTCCTGGCTCGGCTCATGCGGTGATTTTTGGCGCCCTTTTCGGCCGCGTGCCGGTGGCGGCGGCCATTTTAGGTTCGGGGACATTTTATAGCACAGCTCCAGGCAGTGTTTTTTGAGCAGGAGCTCGACGGCGGTGAGGCTTTGCGCTTAAGTCTCAGCGGAACAGAAGTTTTCTCTGCAGTTAATGCCCCGGGGTATTTGCTAGGTTGAAAAAAAAAAATAATACTGAAATTAGTTCTTCAATCCGCCCTTGTTTGGAAAGGCCTAAAAAGGGCACACAGACTCCTTCTAGAGGTGGGGTTTCTGCAATGGCGTCCCGGCCCCAGTGCGTTCTCTGCGGTTCCTGCAGAGGTACGATTGCAGAGTCAGGGGTCTGCAGGGTTTGCGCCTCGGGGTCTGCCAGCATGGAACGGCAGATGGAGGCAAAACCTTGCCAAGATCCCCAGTTGGCGGCAGCAGTCCCAGAGGAGGATCTAGCGCTGGATTCTACGCTGGGGGCTTCCCAGGGGTCCATAGCTGGTCTACCGTCCGCGGCGCCGGCCCTGGAGTCCTCTTCCCAGTTTGGGGATTTCTCCCCCGACTTTGTCTTGCTTATGCATCAGGCGTTCTGCAGGCAACGCCAAGGGCTGTTACTGGAGGCTGTGCTTAGGCTTACGGCCGCTCTGCAGGCAAGAGTAGCTGGCAGCAGTGCTATGTCTCCCAGGCCTTCGAAGAAAGCTCGGCCTCGCGAGCTATCTCCTTCACTCAGAGAGGGGATCGACTCGGATGAGGCTGACCTGGATTTGGAGGCGGATATGGAAGATTTAGAGGAGGGGGAGATTCCAGAGCCGGAGGATCAGGCTAAAATCATCCGGGTATTCCAAAAAAGGAGCTCTCAGCTCTTATTACCGAGTCCCTCAAGATGTTGAACTTGGTGACTGTCTCTCTGGCTGAGGAAGTGGGGGTGGAGGACCCCATCAACCAGGCGGAGAGGCAGGCTCAAGTGGTTTTTCCAGTCCACCGGGTGGTGGATAAGATGATACAGGACGAGTGGGATCAGCCAGAGGTTGGGCTCAGGTGTCCGGATGATGAACAGGCTCTATCCTCTGGCGGATAAGGACAAGGAACGTTTTAAGTCCCCCCCGGATTGATGCGGCGGTCTCGGCAGTTACCAAGAAGACCACGATACCGGTAGAAGGTAGTGCCGCGTTAAAGGATGCACAGGATAGAAAGGTGGATGGACTGTTGAGGCAGTCCTTTGAGGCCGACGCCTTGTCATTGCAGGCTTCTATTTGTGGAGCTTGAGTGGCCAGAGCGTGCCTTCGGTGGTCTCAGCGGCTCCGGCAGTCCTCAGGGTTAGACCAGGAGGGGACTGCGGAGCTGGATTGCTTGGAGTCCGGTACCACGTATTTGGCGGACATTCATTATGATTTGATCAGGGCGCTCGCTAACAGCATGACTTCCTTAGTGGCGGCACGCCGCTCCCTGTGGTTGCGGAGCTGGGCGGCGGATGGCTCCTCTAAGTTCTGCCTCAGTAGGCTATCATTTAAGGGCCGGCTGCTTTTTGGAGAGGATCTAGAAACGTTAGTTAAGGATTTGGGAGAGTCCAAGGGCGGCCGGCTTCCGAAGGACAAACCCAAGCCGGGCAGGTCGGCGACAGCCTTTCGGGGCCAGTCCCGGGATTTTCGACGGTTTCGAACGTCTCGGCTGGGCGGTCCCCAGAGAGGCAGATTTCCCTACAAAGGCCAGGGATTTTGGGGCTTTAGAGGAGCAAGTAGAGGGTTCTCCAGTACCACCCCCTCGGCCGGCCGAAAGCCCCAATGAAGGTTTGCAGGTTCCGGTGGAAAGCGCTCCGGTGGGAGGAAGGCTGCGGGAGTTTCTTTCTGCCTGGACCCAGATCACTATGGATCAGTGGGTGTTAGAAATCATCCGCGAGGGGTATGCCCTGGAGTTCGCGAAACCGGTCCGGATTCCTTTGTGATGTCTCCCTGCAGAAATCCGCAAAAAGCCCTGGCGATTTGCAAGACTCTCGATCGCCTGTTGCTGTTGAAGGCCATTTGGCCAGTGCCGTTGGAAGATTACGGGTTGGGTCGGTACTCAATCTATTTCATGGTGCCCAAGAAGGAGGGCTCTCTTCGCCCCATCTTAGATCTCAAGGGCGTAAATCGCTATCTGCGGGTCCCGCACTTCAGGATGGAAACTGCGCTCCGTTATCATGGCGGTGCGCAAAGGGGAGTACTTGACCTCCCTAGACCTCACGGAGGCGTATCTTCATATTCCAATCAGAGACCCACCAAAGGTTCCTTTGGTTCGCCCTCCCCTGGGGGCACTTTCAGTTTCAAGCATTGCCCTTTGGGCTGGCTATGGCACCGTGTACCTTCACCAAGATTATGGTGGTGGTGGCAGTGGTGTTGCGAAGGGAGGGCATTTTGGTGCATCCCTATCTCGACGACTGGTTGATTCGGGCAAAGTCCGAGGTCGAGAGCGTTCGGGTGACGAACAGTGTGGTACAGTTCTTGCAGCATCTTGGCTGGGTGGTCAACCCTGTCAAGAGCCGGCTTGTGCCATCCCAGGAGCGCGAGTATCTGGGGGTGCGGTTCGACACCCGGTTGGGGACAGTGTTTCTGCCGAATCATCGAGTCCTGGGCCTGCGGCGCCTTGTCAGCAGGTTCCGTGTGGCTCCGGTGCCCACGGCATGGGAGTACCTGCGCGTGCTCGGTACGATGGCGGCGACTCTGGAAGTGGTGCCCTGGGCCAGGGGGCACATGCGGCCCTTGCAGCGGGCGCTCCTTCGCCGCTGGTCCCATCAGACAGACGCGTTGAGCAAGTGTCTTCCCTGTCCTTCGCGTGTCAAGAAGGCGCTGCGGTGGTGGCTCATGCCCAGTTCTCTGCTGGCGGGCATGCCGCTGGAACAGCCGTCCTGGATTCCACTGATGATGGATGCGAGTCTCGCGGGATGGGGTGCCCACTGTGGAGATCGGTATGCGCAGGGCATGTGGTCCGTCCAGCAGAGCAGTTGGTCCATCAATCGGCTGGAGCTGAGGGCGGTATTGTTGACGCTCCAGGCCTTCGAGTCAACAGTGTCCAGTTGGGCGGTCAGAGTGCTGTCGGACAACTCGGCGATGGTAGCCTACATCAACCGTCAGGGAGGCACCGGCAGCGTGGCTATGGAAGAGGAGGCGGAGTTGCTGTTCGCTTGGGTGGAAAAGCATCTTCCAGCACTCTCGGCTGCGCACATTGCGGGGAAGGACAATGTGACGGCGGATTATCTTAGCAGGGTCCAGGTGGATGCTGGGGAATGGGAGCTAAATCCTCAGGTGTTCTCTCAGATAGTCCGGCGATGGGGGCCGCCGATTATGGATCTCATGGCAACCTTCCAGTCCGCAAAGACGAGCTGCTTCTTCAGCAGATGGCGGGAAAGGATGTCGGAAGGTACCGACGCCTTGATGCAGCCGTGGCCGAGGTATGGCTTCCTCTACGTCTTTCCGCCATGGGCATTGATAGGTCGTGTGGTGCAAAAGATCGAGGCTCATCCCGGAAGGGTGTTGTTGGTGACTCCGGACTGGCCGAGCGTCCGTGGTACGCGGACCTGGTCCGTCTGCTCGACGGGAAGCCTTGGAGGATGCCGGATTCAGAGGAGCTGCTCCTCCAAGGGCCGCTTCGAATGATTCAAGTGAATCGATTCTCGCTTACGGTTTGGCCATTGAAAGGGCAAGGTTGAAGAGGAAAGGATACTCGGGATCGGTGGTGGCGACGCTGTTGCGCGCCAGGAAGAGGTCGACGTCCTTGGCATATGTTCGAGTATGGCGCATATTTGAGGATTGGTGTTCGAGGTGGCAGGTACGCGCAGCTACGGCTTCCGTGCCGGTGGTGTTGAGTTTCCTACAGGACGGTTTCGACAAGGGCTTAGCAGCCAGTTCGTTGAGAGTGCAGGTGGCTGCCTTGGCCTGCTATAGGGGCAAGGTGCAGGATGTGTCGTTGGGAGCTCACGCGGATGTGTTGCGTTTTCTAAAGGCGGTGTCAGCTGCGGCCCTGCCGCCGTGTTGTCGTGCCCCCGTGGGATCTCAATCTGGTGTTGGGGGCGTTGTTTAAGGAGCCTTTGGGCCTTTGAGTAAGGCTACGGTGAAAGATTTGACTTTGAAAACGGTGTTCTTGGTGGCCATCTGTTCAGCTCGGCGTATCTCGGAATTGCAGGCGCTTTCTTGCAGGGAGCCATTTCTGTTTTTTTTTCTAAGGAAAAGGTAGTGCTGCACCTGGTGCCCTCCTTTTTGCCTAAAGTCGTCTCTCCGTTTCACCTGAATCAGACTGTTTCCCTCCCGGTGCTGCCATCGGGGTGGGGGGGGGGGGACGACTCGGAGGACAATTTACGTTGGTTGGATCTTAAGAGGGTGTTGCGGTGTTATTTACGGGTCTCCGAGCCTTTTCGTAAATCGGATCGTCTGTTCGTGGTGTTCGGCGGACCTCGCAAGGGAGAGGCGGCAGCGAAGGCTTCCATTTCTAGATGGATTAAGGAAACAATTGCGTTGGCGTATCTGCTTCAGGGTTGCCCGGTGCCGTCGGGATTGCAGGCGCATTCCACTAGAGCGCAGGCGGCCTCTTGGGCGGAGCACGGCTTGGTTCCGCCAGGGGACATCTGCAGGGCAGCGACGTGGTCTTCTCTTCACACATTCAATAGGCATTATCGGCTGGACGCGCTGGCGGTGGGGGACGCCTCCTTTGGTTCCGCGGTTTTGCGAGCCGCGGTGGAAGTTCCCGCCCATTGAACGCTGCTCTGTTACATCCCAGAGGTGGAGGACTGAACTGTAGGAATGATAAGGAAATGATAATTACACTTACCTGGTAATTGTAGTTCCTTGAGTGACGACAGTTCAGTCCTCAATCCCGCCCACAGCTGACAAGTTCTATAGGGATCCCTTTGGATGGGCCAACTCGGTTACAGGTAGGTTCTACTCTTCTCCATCCTGTTTGTTGCTGTCTGTTTTGTCTCTTCTGGTCTCTCTTTCTGAAGAGGTCTGGAGGGACCGGTACTGAGCACAGTTTGCTTTCTGGGTTCAGTAGGTTCAGTACTTAGTTAGTTGCAGTTGCTAAAGTTGCATTGTTTCTTTATTGGCTACTTATTTGTTGCTCCTTTTTGAGTGTGCTTTGTCAATAGTTCACTGGAGAATAGGGGAGTGTGCACCAGATCATATCCAGTGACGTCAGGATTTTGACAAGTCCAGTCTCCAGGCTGCAGGAGGAGGTGCACAACCCAGAGGTGGAGGACTGAACTGTCGTCACTCAAGGAACTACAATTACCAGGTAAGTGTAATTATCATTTACTCAGAGAAAGTGTCAGTTTGATTGGATCAGTGCAAGGTCCATTTCATATCTTTAAGGTACAACATGGCAGCACAATCTAAAAATCCTCAAGATATGCGGTCCTCGATGGGGTGTGGTCTCAGAGGCAGGCATCTGCCTAGACTGCACGCAAGAGACTAAGTCATGGGAGCAGGGCCTGTAGGATGAGATGAGGCAGCAGAGTCCCTCCCAGTAGCAAGAGACCCTGGGGGCAGAGGGGTGCTATGTTACCTTCAACGAATCCAGCCCCTGGTCCCTGCACAATGCCCGGAACATCCACCCCTCAAGCCCAGGGAGCAATAGAGCTCCCGGGTGAGTTCTCACCAGTTTGTCTTGCTTTTGCATAAGGCATTTTGCTTAAGTCTACAGGGTTTGGCAAGCGGCTCCTCAGCCCTGGAACACAGGGCTAAGAGGGTATCAGACTCAAAAGAGCACAAGTTAGGAGCAGTGGTGTCTAAGCAGGCTAGAGGCTTAGAGGTGTGGCAGCAATCGCTGTTGTCGGAAGGGCTGGATGAGGAAGACATTGACACGGAGCTAGATCTGCAGGAGGAGTTGGAAGTAGAATAGAGCCCTGAACAGGAGGATCAGGCCCAGATTGTTCGGGTTTTCTGCCGGAAGGAACTACCGATGCTCATCTTTATGCTTGTTGGTTTATGCAATTTTTTGATATACCGCCCAGGCCGAAGAGCATCAAAGCAATTTACAATCACTACAAACAAGTACTGATACAATTCCTCATTCCCAAAAGGCTCACATTTGTGTGTACCTTGGAGTCCTCAAGGCCCTGAATATGCCTCCTAACCTCCCGGCAGAGGAAGAGGCACTGTAGGATCCACTGTTCCAGGCAGTATGGAAATCGCAGAAAATCTTCCTGGTATATGGAGTAGTAGGACAGATGATCCAGGATGAGTGGGATCTACCGGGGGCTGGCCTTAAAGGGGTGAAATCCATGATGCGCCTATACCCATTGTTGGAGCAAGAATGAGCTCTTTTGATCACCCAAAGTAGACGCAGCGGTATTAGCGGCAGTAGAAGAGACCTTGATGTCTCCTGCAGCTGAGAACCGTGGAACTGGTTCCGCAAGACCAGTACGTCTGAGGTTGATGCTTCATGTATTTCGTGGTGCCCAAAAGGAAGGTTCCTTTCGCCCAATTCTAGACTTCGAGGGCATGAACGGCTGTCTCCGGGTACCGCATTTCCAGATGGAAATGCTGCGATCAGTTATAGTGGCAGTAGGAAGCGGAGAGTTTTTGGCGACTCTCAATCTCACGGAAGTGTATCTGCACATTCCCATCCATCCAGAATATCAGCAGTTTCTCCGCTTTGCTGTGCCAAGGGGCTATTTCCAGTTTCGAGCGCTGCCCTTCGGTCTGGCAACCGCCCCCCATATCTTCACCAAGATCATGGTGGTGGCGGCGGCAGCTCTCCACAAGGGAGGGGTCCTCGTCTGCCAGATAATGTCCACGTGATTGGCTGATCCAGGCGAAGTCCAGGGATGATAGCAAAAGAGCAACAGCACGGGTGGGAGTTCCTTCAAAGTTGCGGTTGGGGATCAACCTGGCCAAGAGTCAGTTACGGCTGACCCAGGAGCAGGAGTATTTGAGAGCATACTTTGATACCTGCGTGGGCAGGGTTTTCTTGCTGGATCGCCAGGTGCAGGAGCTACAACGGTGGATACGGCAGTTCCTGAAGATGGCAAGACCATCAGCGTGGCATTATCTGTAGGTTTTGGGGACCATGGCGGCCTCTCTCGAGCTAGTCCCATGGGCAAGGGTGCACATGCGACCGCTGCAGAGGGCTCTGATCCATTGATGGTCCCATCAGAGTCAACCCCTGTCTCAAGTACTCCCCTGCCCGCGGATCACCTGGAGAGCCCTCAGTTGTTTGCTGTATGTGGGGAGCCTGGAAGGAGTCCCCGGTGTGGGTTCTGCTGGTGACCGATTCCAGACTGTCAGGATGGAGAGCCCATTGCGAAAGATGCTTTGTTCAGGGACAAGAGTCTGCAGGAGGCCCTGTGGTCGATCAACAGGCTTGAGATGCGAGCAGTGACTTTGATGCTAGAAAGTGTCGAGCCATGGTTGCAGGGGAAGGTTGTCCAAGTCCTCTTGGACAATGTGACCACAGTGACTTACATCAACCAGAAAGGAGGCACCGGCAGTGCAGCCCTGGAGGAGGAGGCTGAAAAGCTGTTTGGATGGGTAGCGATTCGTCTCCAGGCGTTATCGTCCAGTGCACGTAGCAGGAGTTGACAGTATGACGGCAGCCTACGTCAGCCGAGTGCGCATGGACCCCGGAGAGTGGCAGCTCAATCAGGTGTTCAAGCAGGTGGTCCGCCAATGGGGCACACTGGTCATGGACCTAATGACAATGTTTGAGTCGGCCAAGGCCTGCCAGTTTTTCAGCAGAAGAGAGGACGTCCAAGGGCCTGGATGATCTAATTCGGCAGTGGCTCGAAGAGGGTCTTCTCTGTTTTTCCCCTTGGGCGCTTATAGGCCAGTTAGTGCAATAGCTAGAGGTGCACTGGGAATTTGTAATTCTGGTGGCACCAGAGTGGCCGAGGTGCCAGTGGTATGCTGACCTGATTCGGATACTGGCGGATTGACTGACTGTGATGGCTTCCGGTTGGTAGGACCTGTTGACACAGGAGCTGCTTTGTATGCCCAAGGCAAATCAATTATCGCTTATGGCATGGCTCTTGAAAGGGCGACGTTGAAGAAAGGATAATCGGGCTTGCTACAGGTACGTCACAACAAAACCCCTGCAAATGGAGACAACACTAGTATCAAGAATGTGAATTTCACCAACTGCCAGGCCAGGACAACTCACTGGCGGACAGATTGGACTGTAAGATACATCATTCATGTATCTCAAAGAGTTCGTTTCTTCATGTGGAATATCAAGTCAATGTAGATTAGCACATATCATTGCTCCCTGAAAGTTAATACTGATGATTTATTAATACACATCAAAGATTTTGTGTGTTTGTTATTTTTTTGAATCTAATATAAAATAATTATCCTCCAATTAGAAATATGTGTCTTATCTTGTCTTCTCCATAATGTATCCCAGCAATACCAGATTTCTTCAATTATGTATGCGTCTCGATCTGGCCAATGGTTTCACTCCGCAAGGAGCTTCATGAGGGTCATACTGCAAATAAAAAGAATTGACCTTGTAAAATATCAAATCTTCACATTTCGTTTTTCAGAGGAGGAAAAGAAAAAAACGATTTCTTAGTACATGGTACTCTGCCATCAATTACTGGACCTGTACAAACTCAAACCAAAAGTGTAGCCAATGTGGTGTTCCTTATCGTCACTCCAGTCCAGTCCCTTTACTTCTGGGTTGCACAACACTTCCAGCAGCTTGGAGGCTGAGCCCATCATCGTTTTGATGATGGTGTGGTATAAATACCACTGGCACCACCCACAGGCACCTGTATTCTCAGCCTCCAAGCAGCTGGAGGGTTCCTGTAAACCAGAGAGCCTACGGGAGTCTCGGGTTATTTTAATTTTCTTTGATTTTCCTTATTTTCTTAGTTTCCTTTGTGCTTTAGTTTGGAATTTTGAATTCCCTCTGCTCTTAGAGCTTCTGTGCCTTTAAATTTTTAGCTCCTCTCCCTCCCCCCCCCCCCATTCTCATTGCCCGTTATTGTCCTGGAGGAGGGGGTTTGCCTGAGCAGCGAGGAGGATCGGAGAGCTCTCCTCTAGCTTGCTCGGCCGGCCGGCTGGCAGGCACCCTGAGGCTCCTTCCGCTGGTATCTTCTG
Organism: Ichthyophis bannanicus; assembly: GCA_033557465.1. Classification (NCBI taxonomy): domain Eukaryota; kingdom Metazoa; phylum Chordata; class Amphibia; order Gymnophiona; family Ichthyophiidae; genus Ichthyophis; species Ichthyophis bannanicus. The sequence goes on along the minus strand of CM066031.1, from coordinate 1,576,814,595 downwards.
CCTCGCGCCGAAGCCCTTCGGGTGGCTGAGCACTGGAGGCAGCACCGCGGTTTCCCCGACGGCCTTTCCTGCCTCACGCAGCAGCCCCCGGAACGGCTGGGCGTTAGAGGCATCACCGGAGTGCAGAAGAGTGAGCTCTGATGCGGCGTAGACTGGCGGCAAGAGCGGAGCCGCCGTCCGCAGGCCCAGGCTCCACGTGGCTGAGGCCTACCATGTGGAAACCAGCGGAGGACAGCTGGTTCCCTCATGCAGGACAGTGTGCTGAGGAGAGGAGCGGCAAATTGCAAGTACTAGAAGAATTTATGCACGCTGGTTTTATTCTAATTCCTTTAATCCCTTTATTAAAAAAAAAAAAAAAGATTTTTCTCTGTGCCGTTCTAGCCGTTGGGGGAGGGGAGGGCTCTTGGAATCTTTAATTGCCAGGCCCCAGTTTAAAGTTTCTGTTTTCATTTATTTAAATTTTTATTATTTTGATTCTATTTTTTGTTTTGGGTACACTCTAAGTATCTTTTTTACAAAAGGGGACATAATGGGCAAACCATGGTGTCTGTCCTGTGGCACTCATAGGGGTACGGCCTCGGAAGCAGGGGTCAGCAGGGGTTGTGCTGCAGAGGCTGCTTCTGTGTAACAAGAAATCCATTTGTCCATGACTCAAGCTTCCCAGGGGTCAGGAGACCCCCTGGAGGGGGGAGGGGAGTCTCATTCTCCTCCTCCTTCAACCTTGGATTTGCCGGGCTCTTCCCTGTCCCTTCCCTCCACATCCATTGGGTTGGAGGGGGGCTGGGAACACTTTTCTCCTGAATTTGTCCTCCTATTGCACAAGGCCTATTGTATGCGCCGGCAGGTTACAGGAGGGTGAGTGGCAGCGAAGGAAAACGTGGTTGCCGTACTGGGGAGGACAAGGACCCATGATCCTGGGGTGCCACCTAAACGCACAAGGCTAATGAGCGAGGAGCCTCTCACGTCCCCATCGCATGACACCCCGGAAGAGGAGGTCTCGGACAAAGAAGTAGGGGAAGAGGAGGAGGAGCTCGAAGAGGGAGAGATTCCAGAGGAGGAACAATCCCGCATAGTTCGAGTTTTTCATCGAGAGGAGCTTCCGGCATTGATAAATGAGTCGCTGAAGGTGCTCAATATGACCTCAGACACTCCAGCAGATGAGGAAGCTTTGGAGGATCCGTTGATCCAAGTCATCAGGAAGTCTCTGAAGGTGTTTCCAGTCCACAGGGTGGTGCGTCACATGATCCAGGAGGAATGGAACCAACCTGAATCGAGTTTGAGGGGAGTCCGTGCTATGGCTCGCCTGTACCCATTGCCGGAACCAGACACAGACCTACTGAAGTCGCCAAGGGTGGACGTGGCGGTATCGGCGGTAACAAAGACGACTATCCCAGTCGAGGGCAGCGCGGCCCTGAGGGATAGTCAAGATAGAAAGCTAGATACGCTGCTGAAGCAAGCCTTTGATGTTAGTGCTCTCGCCTTACAGGCCTCGGTATCTGGGGCGTGGGTAGCTCGAGCCTGTCTGAGGTGGTCCCAACAACTTCAGCTTGCAGATGGTCTCTCAGTTGACGCGCAAGTGGTTTCGGCCAGGTTGAAGTCCGGTTCGGCCTACCTGGCAGATAGCCAGTACGATCTGTGATGAAGCTTTCCAGAGCCCAGAGAATAATGATAAAGGAAGGGAATTTACCCTAATCAAGGGACATGTTTTGGCAGGTCACAGGAATAAAACTGCATGTTTACCTAAAAGACAGGTTATTCCAGACTGCAATGGCCTGCAGAGAGCCTCTAGTGGAGATGAGGTGAAGGAGCATAAGCCCAGATTGAGAAACCCTTATGTCACTCCTAATTACTCAGCTGCCAGGAGGGACTTTGACCAGCAACACCTGAGGACTGCAAGGGAGGGGTTGGAAACTGGTAACTTTAAAACTAGAACAGAATATGCAGAGAGCAAGCCTGAGTGGAAGGAGAGGAAGCTGGAGAGCGAGCGAGGAGGCAAGCCTGAGAGGAGGCCTGAAGGCAAGCGTGAGAGCAAGGAGAGAGGAGCTAAGAGAGATTCATATTCTTGGAGAGATTCCTGGGAGAAGCCAGCTTCAAGGGATTGGGGAAATCCAAAGGCTTGGAGAACTTCAGCTAGGAACCCTAAGAAGAGGTATGGAGCAGATACCCTGAGGTCCAGGAATATAGACTGGAGGACAGGTTATAAAAGCTCCAGTGCATACTGGCCAGAATATTTGAGAGGACAGCTTAATGCCAGCTTTAACTCAAGTATGAACTATGAACGTTTGTCTAACCTAGAGCAAGGCAAAGTGTTTAGACACAGTTCCTGTCCTAGTGAACAGTTAGTAAAGCCCTCTGATCCAGACCCTGATATAGAACCTATGCAAATAGAAGAACAAGCTATAATTACAGAAGAAGGCGATAATCTCATGGACTGTTCTTTATGCAAGGTTGCTAGCACAGAGAAATCCTGAAAGTGGGATCAAACATGAAAAGGAAACGTTCTAGTAACTGGCACACTAGAAGTTTGTGTAAATACTTGTGCAGAGAAGGAGAAAAACTGTTGATTGAAGCTTGTTAGCCAGCTGGTACCAGAGCAGCACACAGCTCAGGCTATGCACACTTTGGATATAAAAAGTGCTTTGAATTTGAAAAGAAAAGCTGTTTTGTGAAGCTTTTATTTTTGGTTTCCTCTACACCAGCACTGCTGAGCAGGTTTGTCAGCAGTGGCTGAGAGAGAGACTTTCTGTTAATGGACTTTACAAGCTACTTGCTTAACCTTTCAGTTGTATTGTTATTTTGAATATAAAATCCTGGAGAATACATCCTAAGGTGTTACCAAGTGAATCTGTGTGCATTTGGATTTACCTCATAAATAAATATTCTGTCATTGCCTTACACTCAAGCCAACTACTATAGTCTTCATTTACCTCAAAGGCAAGCACCGCATGACTGGACTACCATTACCATAATCCTTTGCAAGATAGTCAGTCTGGAGCATTGTTTAACTGGGGAACTCTATATAACAAGCACACCCCTCCATACATATGTAAGGGGCTATGGGCGTGACAGATCTCATTAGGAGCCTGGCTAAGAATATGTCCTCTGTGGTAGCAGCCAGACGTTATTTGTGGCTTCCTGGAGGAGTTGGGGTGGGTCATCAATCGGCCAAAGAGCAGATTAATTCCCTCGCAGGAGATCGAGTATCTCGGAGCAAGGTTTGACACCAGAAGAAGAGTTTTCCTGTCGAAGCAGAGGATAAGGGTCCTGAGGAACCTCATTTCACAGTTTCTGTTAAGGCGAAGCCCCACAGCCTGGCATTACCTTCAATTGCTGGGAACCATGGCGGCTGCGATAGAGGTAGTGCCGTGGGCCAGGTCACACATGCGACCTCTTCAACGCGCCTTGTTAAGGCATGGGTCCCATCAGCATCATCCCTTGTCCATGCGACTACCCTGCTCTCCTTGGATCAAGAAGGCTCTTCTGTGGTGGAGGTGCCTAAGGAACCTAGAATGCGGAATGCCCCTTGAACCTCCCCAGTGGGTGCAGCTGACGACGGATGCAAGTTTAGCAGGCTGGGGGACTCATTGTGAGGGCCAGTTCGCCCAGGGTTGTTGGACTCAGAGAGTGTCAATGGTCCATCAACAGGCTGGAGCTGAGGGCGGTAGCCTTAGCACTCAGGGCTCTCGAGCCCTTAGTTTGTCAAAGAGCAGTCCGCGTCCTTTCTGACAATGTCGTCATGGTGGCCTACATCAACCGCCAGGGGGGGACAAGCAGTCCTTCCTTGGAGAAGGAAGCGGACAGCCTATTGTAGTGGGCAGAAGCCCAATTGTTGGCTCTATCAGCGCAGCACGTGGCCGGAGCAGACAACGTAACGGCCGATTACCTTAGCAGGTTCAAAATAGACCATGGAGAGTGAGAGCTAACGCAGGAAGTGTTCGACCAGGTAGTAGCCCTTTGGGGGACGCCGATCATGGACCTCATGGCACGATTCGCAATGGCCAAGGCAAGCTGGTTTTTCAGTCGCAGGAAGGAAAGGATGTCCGAGGGCTTGGACGCCCTGGTCCAAAGGTGGCCTTCAGAGGGTCTCCTGTACGTGTTCCCTCCCTGGGCTCTCATAGGGAGGGTTCTGCAGCGTGTGGAAGCCCACCAAGGTTTAGTAATTCTCATAGCCCCAGATTGGCCTCGTTGCCCTTGGTATGCAGACCTGGTGAGGCTAGCGGCCGATCGACCTTGGCGGCTCCCTTGCAGAAAGGATCTGTTACGGCAGGGACCAGTTCGCATGCCCCACGTGTATCGATTCTCGCTTACGGCCTGGCTTTTGAGAGGGCACGGTTCCGGAAGTGGGGTTATTCGGGATCGGTAATTTCAACTTTGTTGAGCGCACGAAAACGCTCGACCTGCCTTTCCTATGTGAGAGTTTGGTGCATTTTTGAAGCTTGGTGTGCGGAGCATCAGAAGAAGCCCATTTCAGCCTCAGTCCCTGAGGTCCTGGAGTTTTTACAAGCAGGATTCGAGAAAGGTCTAGCGCCTAGCTCGTTGCGGGTCCAGTTAGCGGCCATTTCTTGTTATAGGGGTAAAGTCCAGGGAAAATCATTAGGAAACCACGCTGATGTTGGCAGGTTCCTAAGAGCAGTCAAGAGGTTACGTCTCCAACAAAGATCTGTGATCCCTCCTTGGGACCTCAACCTGGTATCGAATGCCTTAACCAGGGAACCTTTCGAACCAGGAAGGAAATCCTCCCTAAAGGACTTGACCCTAAAGACGGTATTTCTGGTGGCTATTTGTTCTGCTAGGCGCGTCTCCGAACTTCAAGCACTGTCTTCTCAGCCCCCCTTTCTTTCGTTCTTTAAGGATAAGGTGGTCTTGCGGACAGTCCCTTCTTTCTTACCCAAGGTCATCTCTCCTTTTCATGTGAACCAGACAGTATCTCTCCTGTCCTTCGCGGGAGAAGGACATAAAGGGGATGGGGAGAGGCTTCGTCTTCTGGACGTGCATAGAGTGCTGAAGTGTTACCTCTCCCGCACGGCGTCCTTTCGAAAGTCCAAACGTTTATTCGTTCAATTTGGAGGGCCGCACAAGGAAGAGGCTGCGGCAAAGGCTTCCATCTCTAGGTGGATCAGGGAGACTATTGCCTCTGCCTATATCCTGAAAGGGAAGCAGGTTCCAGGAGGTCTTCGTGCGCATTCAACGCGGGCGCAGGTGACTTCCTGGGCGAAGCATAGCTTGGTTCCGCTGCTGGACATTTTATAGAGTGGCTACGTGGTCGTCGCTGCATACCTTTACCAAGCACTACAGGCTGGATGTCCAGAGGACGGCGGACGCCAGGTTTGAGGATGCAGTACTTCGGTCTGGGATGGCAAACCCCTCCCAGGTTTGAACTGCTGTGTTACATCCCAGAAGTAAAGGGACTGGACTGGAGTGATGATAAGGAAGAAGTAATTAGTCTTTACCTGCTAATTAGTGTTCCTGAAGGAACTCCAGTCCAGTCCCTGATCCCGCCCGGGTTCGAGAGAAAAGAACAACGGACCGAAGTCAGAGTGCGAAGCGGAAGCTGGGGTTCCCTGGCAAAGGCCCCGGGGGCATGACGGCCCGCTAGGGAGGGGCCTGGGGGGAGTGGGTAAAGGCTATGTCGGCCTCAGGTAAGCCTTCTCCTTCCTTCCCCTCCCTTCCCACTGTTACTTCCCAAAAAAATAAAAATTAAAAAAAAATAATTTTGCGTTTATAGTTTATTTTTTGACATAATATAGTTATAGGTGCTTAATTGGATATCCAATAGGTCTGCTTTTTCAATAGATTAATGGTGCCTGTGGGTGGTGCCAGTGGTATTTATACCACACCATCATCGAAACGATGGGCTCAGCCTCCAAGCTGCTGGAAGGGTTGCGCAACCCAGAAGTAAAGGGACTGGACTGGAGTTCCTTCAGGAACACTAATTAGCAGGTAAGAACTAATTACGTCTTTATCTGTAGGTGCACAAAGACTTCAAGTTCCAGAGCATACTGACAAGACAGGGGCCGGTTCCATTTTACAACTTTTACCAATCGTGATACTTCTAATGTCATTTATGCTATTTTATGCCCAAGCCACAAATTGTATATTGGAAAAGGAGCTGCTGGGTCGCCAGGAGTCAGCATAGACTCAAAGGCACATAAAACTAAAGTGCATATTTTTGAGCATTGCTGTGCAATCTGCTCTGGTAGGCAAACTGCTCCTTTTGTCCATCACTGATCTGAGTTATCACATAATCTGGTGGACCTCTGATATAGTTGTTGTTGAAACACTTCCATTATCTAAATTTTGGAGGCAACTCTTAATAAATTAGTACAACATGAACAGTGTTATATCTGCTGTGGAAGACATTGATTCCTAATTACTTAAATTTAGAGATTGAATGGCACTTCCTTGTAAATGGTTGATTTTGTGTGACACGTCACTTTTGTCGGTCTGCTCCTTTAAAACACATGCGCCAGTGTTTTGAGATAAAGATCCTCCATATTGAAAGACATATTGGAGTGCATTTACTAAAGGTTTTTAATGCAGAACTTGACAAATTTCCTTAGAATCTAGGAGTGAAAAGCTTAATGAATCAGCCTCTTAATGGGCCACTGCAGTGCTTCACTCCTCCCTCTAATTCTAATTCCAACAGGTTCTTTTATAGCGCTACAGTCCCAAGCTGTGGTTTTGGTGTGATTTACAATAAGAGTAAAATTCCTATTAGTCTCTCCGGGCCAGTCCAGAACAGATGGGTAGTCAATCTCCCTCCTCTAGCAGCTGAGGACGGAACACTGTTTCTTGTTGCTAGGTTACCCAGCTCCCCCCTGGTGACAGAAGGCAGTCTTATTGTCCTCAGCAGCTGAGCTGGATGTGTGGAGATCTAGCTCCCCACAAGAAGCCTCTTACTTTTATTTCCCTGGCTTTCTTTTGTTGTTTTCTGGGAAGAGTTTACACAGAGGGGATTATGCTTTACCCTAGCAGGGTATTTCGGCACATGAGTGTTGCTTATGCTCTTGCTGTAATAACACTTCAGCGCTGCTGTCAGTTAGCCGCGAAACTGGCTCGGTGAATGGGGCAGAGCCTGTCTCCTCTGCTAGTTGTGACCGTAGGGAACAGATCTGGGAGCCCCAGCAGCTGTTTTCCTCATTTCATTGCCTTTTGATCTCCCGTAGCCGCTAGCAGCGGTTTTTTTTCTCTGTCGGGAGCACTTCAAGCCTTGCCTGCACCTTTCAGGTATTTCCTCAGCGCCGCCGTGTGTGTTTCCCCTCCTCCCTCGTGTTGTCGGGGCTGATCGTTACCCGCTGCTCGGGTTGTTGGGCATACGGGGTTTCGCCTTGGTTTTGGGCGGTCACAGGATCTCCATTGAGGGGTCGGTCGAGCCTCGCTATGCAGGATCAACAGGGGAATCCGAGTCAGCAATTACCAAGTCTTCAGCCGTCGGGGGAAAGTGCAGGAATGGCGGCCATCTTAGGTAGGCCAGCCGTTTCGTCAGCTCCTCTCCCTAAGGCAGGCAAGCGCAAGGCTAAGTCTCGGCATAGCGCTGAGGGACAGGAGCAGCCCGTGTTCACAGCGGTGCCAGAGGTTCTGGATCCTCTCCTTTCTGCGGAGTTTATTTTGGCGTTTCACAGGGCTTATTTACTTAAGAAAGCTCAGTCTCCTGCTTCAGTTCTGGCAGATTCTGTGCAGGTTTCTCAGGCAGGGGTCTCTGGCCTCTCAGATTCCGGGGAGGGGGTTTCCTCTTTGGCAGCACTTAGAGATTCTAAGGTAGACGCTGCTTCTCTGGCTGCAGAGGCTTTGGGGCCAGAGGAGGGGGAGCTCCTGTCAGATCCGGGTTTGGACTCCTGGCCCGCGGACTTGGAAGAGGGTGAGTTAGGCCCCGGGGATGATCCTAATATATTTAGGGTATTTAGGAAGGATGAGTTGGCAGCCCTGATTGCGCAGTCTCTGGCGGCGCTTAGTATTGTGCCTCCGGTGGTTCAGCAGGAACCTTTGGAGGATCCCTTGTTACAGGGTTTCAAAGCCGAGCAGAGATGTTTTCCTCTGCACAGGGTGATTAAACAGATGATAGAGTCCGAGTGGGAATGTCCTGAGGCTTCCTTGAGGGGGGCTAGGACTATGGCACGTTTGTATCCTGTGCCCCAGGAGGAAAGGGAGCTACTACGTATGCCTAAGGTTGATGCGCTGGTTTCTGCGGTCACCAAGAAGACTACCATTCCGGTGGAGGGTGCTACGGCCCTTAAAGATATGCAGGATTGCAGATTGGAAGGGCTGTTGAAACAGACTTTTGATGCCAGTGCGCTGGCGCTGCAAGCGTCAGTCTGTGGGGCATACGTGTCCAGAGCTTCTATTCAGTGGAGTCAGCTGGCTTCTGGTCCGGAAGGGGATGCGCTTCCTTCTGGAGAAGGGGCTAAGTTGTGGAATCGGCGGCGGCGTATTTGGCGGATGCCTTTTATGATTTGATTCGCATTTCCGCGAAGGCTATGGCTTCCGTGATTGCCGCGCGTCTGGTTGCGGAATTGGGCGGCGGATGCTTCGTCCAAGGCGCGTCTCAGTAAGCTCCCGTACAAAGGTAAACTTCTTTTTGGGGAGGCGCTAAAGAAGATTGTTAAAGATTTAGGTGACTCCAAAGGAGGGCGCCTTCCTGAAGACCGTCCTAGGGTGGCTAAACAGAGCTCTTTCCCTAGGGGTCAGGGGCGTGATTTTCGCCGTTTTCGGGGAGCCCGCTTTGCACCTTATCAGCGGGGTCGGTTTCCGTCCCGGGGGCAGTCCTTTCGGGGAGCAAGAGGTTCCAGTAGAGGATATTTTGGGACCCCTCCAGCTTCCCTTAAAAAGCTGCAATGAAGTGAGGCAGGTCCAGGCGGAGATTCCAGTAGGAGGTCTGTTGAAGGAGTTTGTCTCCGCTTGGGCCGCCATTACTACCGACAAGTGGGTACTCCAGATTATCCAAGAGGGGTATGTTCTCGAGTTCAGTTGTCCTCTGGCAGATGCCTTCGTTTTCTCTCCGTGCGGTCCGCTCGCCAAACGGAGGGCGATCCACGACACGTTGCAGCGGTTGTTGCGGCTCCGGGCCGTGGTTCCAGTACCATCAGGCCAGTGCGGCTTCGGTCGATACTCTATTTATTTTGTAGTGCCCAAAAAGGGCTCGTTTCGGCCCATCTTGGATTTAAAGCACGTGAACCGATGTTTGCGCATCTCTCATTTCCGGATGGAAACCTTGAGATCGGTAATCCGCTCGGTGCGTCCGGGAGAGTTTCTCTCCTCCATAGATTTGACGGAGGCCTATCTGCACATTCCTATCAAACCAGATCATCAGCGATTTCTTCGTTTTGCAGTTCCCATGGGTCATTTTCAGTTTCGGGCCTTGCCATTCGGTCTAGCGACGGCGCCGCACACTTTCACCAAGGTGGTGGTGGTGGTGGCGGCGGCTCTGCGCAGGGACGGCGTCCGGGTTCACCCTTATCTGGATGACTGGTTGATTCGAGCGGCGTCGCAAGAGGAGTCGGTCAGGGCGACCGCTCGGGTAGTTTCCTGTCTCGAGAGTCTCGGATGGATTGTGAACCAGGCGAAAAGTCGTCTGGAGCCGGTGCAGCAGCTAACTTATCTCGGAGCTTTCTTCGCCACGGACAGAGGGCTCGTCCTGTTGCCTCCGGAGCGGGTTCGAAAGCTTCTCTCTCAGGTGTCCAGTTTTTTGCGTGTTCGGGCGCCGACGGCTTGGAGGTACTTGCAGTTACTGGGGTTGATGGCGGCAGCCTTGGATCTGGTGCCTTGGGCCCTGGCGCACATGCGGCCGCTCCAACAAGCGCTACTTTCGTGGTGGTCTCCGCAGCATCATCCACTTTCTCGTCACTTGAGCTGTCCCGATCACGTGAGGGTCAGTCTTCAGTGGTGGTTGGTTCCGGACCATCTGCAGGCGGGAGTTCCCCTGGCGCTTCCGGAATGGATTTTGGTGACTACGGATGCCAGTCTGACCGGTTGGGGGGCGCATTGTTTGACTCACATAGCGCAGGGATCCTGGTCAGCGGAAGAGAGTCTGTGGTCCATAAATCGCCTGGAACTGAGAACAGTACATCTAGCGCTGGTGGCGTTTACCAGTCTTCTCGAGGGGAAGCCGGTGCGCATCTTCGACAACCTAGTGACGGTCTCCTACATAAATCGCCAAGGCGGAACGGGCAGTGTCCTCCTGGAGGAGAGTCAACAGTTGTTTCACTGGGCGGAATTGCACCTCACGGCGCTTTCGGCGGCTCATGTGGCAGGGAAGGACAATGTGCAGGCAGACTATCTCAGTCGACATGTGCTAGATCCCGGAGAGTGGGAGCTCAATGCAGAGGTCTTCCACGAACTCACTTTGCGTTGGGGTCAGCCGGTCATGGACCTTATGGCGACTCTGGGCAATGCAAAAGCGGTGCGTTTTTACAGCAGGCGCAGGGAGCATATGTCGGAGGGACTCGACGGCCTGGTTCAACCCTGGCCGTTGGGGCAGCTCCTGTATGTGTTTCCTCCGTGGCCCTTGGTTGGCCGAGTCATTCAGAGAGCCGCAAATCACGAGGGTCTGGTGATCCTTATTGCTCCGGATTGGCCCAGGCGCCCTTGGTATGCCGATCTAATGTGGCTTCTCGTGGAGCCGCCGTGGAAGTTGCCCGCTCGAGCCGACTTGCTGCATCAGGGGCCCGTTCAGATGCCCCAGGCGGATCGATTCTTGCTTACGGCATGGCTCTTGAGGGGGCACGTTTGCGCCGCAAAGGTTATTCGGCGGCTGTGATAGCCACGCTGTTGCAGTCACGGAGGCGGTCCACGTCGTTGGCGTACATTGGAGTGTGGCGCGTTTTTGAGGCATGGTGTGCGGATCGGACCTTGAAGCCCAGACTATCTTCCATTCCGGATATTCTGGCGTTTCTTCAGTGCGGGCTTGAGAAGGGCCTCGCTCTTAGCACTTTGAAGGTGCAGTTGGCGGCTCTTGCGGTTTTTCGGGGACCGGTTCGTGGGTCTCGTCTTTCCTCGCATCCGGATGTTCTGTGGTTCCTTAGAGCGGCCAAGCAACTTCGGCCTCCGCTTCGGCAGGTTATTCCTCCTTGGGATTTGAATCTGGTGTTGGGAGTCTTGACAGAGTCTCCTTTTGAGCCTCGTTCCTTCTGTACTATCCGAGAATTATCCTGGAAGACGGCATTTTTGGTGGCCTTATGTTCCGCTAGACGCATTTCAGATTTACAGGCGCTTTCGTGTCGGCCACCGTTTCTTCAGTTTTCAGCGGAAAAAGTGGTCTTGCGTCCGGTTCCGTCTTTTCTACCTAAAGTGGTGTCTGCATTTCATCTGAACCAATCGGTCTCGCTGCCCACCTTTGCGGCGTCAGGGGCAGGTTCTTTCGATCGTTCTCTGCGGAAGTTGGATATGGGTCGTGTGCTCCGATATCTTCGGGAGACCGAATCGTTTCGTAAGTCGGACCGGTTGTTTGTGCTGTTTGGGGGTCCGTCCAAGGGGCAAGCGGCCTCCAAGGCCTCCATTGCGCGTTGGATGAAGCATGCGATTCGGGTCGCGTATGAAACCAGAGGCAAGACCGTTCCTCTCGGTCAAGCGGCCTCGTGGGCGGAGTCGGCTTTGGTACCGCCGGTGGATATTTGTCGAGTGGCATCCTGGTCTTCTCTCCATGCATTTTCGCGTCATTATAGGTTGGATGTGTTAGCACGACAGGATGCGTGTGTGGGGGCTTCAGCCATGATAGCGGGGCTCACAGGTCCCTCCCAGGGTTAGGTACTGCTTTGGTACTACCCATCTGTTCTGGACTGGCCCGGAGAGACGAATAGGAAGGAGAAATTAGACCTTACCTGCTAATTGTCTTTCCTTGAGTTCTCTCCGGGCCAGTCCAGAACCCGCCCTATGTGTATCTCCTGTGATTGGTTTACGTTTTCTCGTGTTTCGTCCATGACGTAGCTTCCTATAAGAGATTCCTAGATTGGAAGTCGTCTGCATGTTCTTGTGGTTTCTCAAAAAAAACAAAATAAAAAGTGTGTTTTAGCCAAAACATTAGAATGAGAGTTTCTCTCTTAACGCTGACACAATGATTGGTTTCAGGAGACAGTGCAAGGTCAGCTGCCTTCTGTGTAACTCTTCCACTTAGTCTTCCACTTCTTCTTCCACTTCTTTGTTGTTTTTTCTCTGCTTGCTACGTTAAGACTGCCTTCTGTCACCAGGGGGGAGCTGGGTAACCTAGCAACAAGAATCAGTGTTCAGTCCTCAGCTGCTAGAGGAGGGAGATTGACTACCCATCTGTTCTGGACTGGCCCGGAGAGAACTCAAGGAAAGACAATTAGCAGGTAAGGTCTAATTTCTCCATTACCATGAGGTATTAGGTTTTTATTTTATTTTTATTTTTTTAACTAACAAAAACAGATGTAAAAATTAAGAGTCAAATAACCAGGACTTCAAAGTCTTCCAAAAATTTGCAGTGGACGACAACCCATTAATTTCAAAGGCAATTTAGCCCAAGGTTCAGCTGCTCTTCCATCTCCCACCACCACCATTGTTCCTTTAAGCTACACATTTGTATATATATGTGTATTGTGGAGGTGGGGGTGTATTAGTGTGTATGTGTGGTACTGGGATGGGGTGCAGTGCCTTACCCTCCACCTGCTTGCACTCTTCACTCTTCCCACTCCAACCCTCCCCTGCTGTCTTTCCTCCACCCCCAACTCTGTTTCCATTCCCAGACTCTCGCCCCCCCTTACACTCACCTTCTGCCCTCCATTCCCCCTTCTTTATTAAATCAAATCTGCTCTTTTACATTTCTTTAGCTTTTGTGCTTTTTTTAAAGTCTCAGGTATTGCAGCTGCCCGCGGAGATCCCATCTCCCATGGGTAGAAGTGCTGCTAATTTACACTATGGTGGCAGAAACTGGCACAGTCTGCCTGCAGGAATTGGGACCCTTCTGGCAGACAGTGCTGGTCTAAGCTGTGATTGTGGCTGTTTGTTGCCCCTTTGCCCAAATGTACTGTGAACACCAGGCACCAGGTCTAAATATTTGGTCACCATGGCGACCTGCATGGAGTTTGTTGAGCTCAAATCTCCTTTCCCCCTTCTCATGTGCCTTGTGGCATGCACAATCCATCTCAAACAAACTTGCCTTTACTCATGATCACTTTCTCTAATGCACTCCATCTTCTCACTTTCAGACCTGGTTCCTCCCAGAGGACTCCATTTCAGTCACTGCTCTCTGTCATGGCAACTATCAGTTCTTCCATAGTGTTGTCTCACTGGCCGTGGTGGTGGGCTACTTCTTTCTCCTGCCTGTCAATTTCAACTACTCCTTCTGCCTCAGTCTCACTCCTTTCCCTCCTTTTGAAGTCCATGTCATTCGGCTTTTTACTCCAGTACCTCTCAGATTAGTGTTATTTATTGACCCTCTGACAAGTTCACCTCAACCTTTCGCTCTGACTTTGACTAATGGCTTTCCTTCTTTTTGGATTCATCTTCCCCCTTCCTTATTCTCGGGAATTTTAACATTCATGTTGATAACCCCTCTAACCCTTATGCTTTAAAGCTCCTCTCTCTTACCATCTAATTAAACTTCTCTACTGCCCCAAATCAGCAGCAAGGCCACTTCCTCAACCTTATATTCTTCTCTAATTGCTATCCTCAAACCTCTGTACTTCACTTTTTCCCTTATCAGACCATCACCTGTTAAGCTTCACTCTTCATCACTCGCTGCTTCAACCTTGCCCTGTTTCCTCCAATCTCTTTAGACTTCTTAATGCTATTGACCCATTGTCTCTCTCCTCCACTGTCTCATAACCTCTTTCCTCCACTATGTCATGTGAGTCTGAGGCAGTAGCTTCCTATAACACTTCACTCTCCTCTGCTCTGGGTGCTCATGCTCCACCCATGCCACATCCTGTGAGGTGTACTGTACCTCAACTCTGGCTGTCTTCCACTACCCGCTATCTATACTTTTGCGCCTGCTCAACTGAGCATGCTTGGCTCAAATCCTGCACCCTTGCAGGCTTTCTACACTTCATATTCATGCTTGTCTCTTTCCAATCCACCATAGCACTCACCAAACAGACTATTATGTCCATCTGACTAACTTTTTTGCCTTTGACCCTCACTGTCTCTTTACAACTCTCAACTTTCTCCTCAAGGAGCCTTCACCTCCAACCCTTCCCTCTCTTTCTGCCCAAACCCTGGCTGACTACTTCCATGACAAAATCCAGAAAATCACACTCCAGTTCCCCATGAGTGTGCTTTTGAGCAACTTCCCCTTCTTCATTCCTAACTCCCCCCCCACCTCTGCTACCCTTTCTTCTTTTTCTATGATTTCTGAGGAGGAAACCACTCACTTTCTTTCCTCCTCCAAACTCACTAGCTGCTCTTCTGATTCTATTTCCATCCATCTCCTTAGCTCGATTTCCTCCACTGTAGTCTCTTCCATCTCTTATATTCTTAACCAATCACTCTCCACTGCAACTTTCCCTACAGCCCTCAGGTAAGCTGTGGTCACTCCTCTCCTCAAGAAATCCTCACTCGATCCTACCTGTCCTTCAAATTATCGACCTGTCTTCCTCCTCCCTTTCATTTCTAAACTACTTGAATGTGCGATTCACTGCCGGTGCCTCGACTTTCTCTGCACTCAAGCCCTCCTGGATCCTCTACAATCTGGCCTTCGTCCTTTATATTCTACCGAAATTGGCTCTTGCCAAAGTCTCCAGTAACCTGTTCCTGGCAAAATCCAAGGGCCTTTACTTAATCCTCATCCTCCTTGACCTTTTTGCTGTTTTTGACAATGTTGATCGTAACATTCTCCTTGATACCCTGTCCTCGCTTGGTTTTACTATCCTGGTTCTCTTCTTCTCTCTCCCATCACTCTTTCAGTGTTTGTTCTGGTGGATCCTCCTCTACTGTTATCCCGCTCTGTTTGTGTACCCCAAGGATCAGTCTTGGATCCACTCCTTTTTCTCTTTGTACTCAGTTCCTTGGTGCACTCATCTCTTCCCATGGCTTTCAGTACCATCTTTACACTGACTCCCAGATCGACCTCTCTACACCTGAAATCTCTCCGGCAATCGAGGCCAGGATCTTTGCCTGCCTTTCTGAGATTACTGCTTGGATGTCTCACCCCTGCTTGGAATTGAACATGGCCAAAACTGAGCTGTTTATTTTTCTCCCAAACCCTCTTCTCCCCTTCCTCCTTTCTTAGTCTCTGTGGGTAACTCTCTACTCCTCCCTGTCTCCTCAGCTTGCAACCTTGGGTTGTCTTTGACTCCTCTGTCTCCTTCTCCACACACATCCAACTGATAGCTAAAACCTGCCGTTTCTTTCTCTACATCAACAAAATTTGCCCATTCCTTTCTTAACACACTACTAAGACACTTACCTACTCCTTAGTCACCTCCCGTCTTGACTGTTGTAACCTACTCATTGCTGGTCTCCCTTTGAATCATC
This sequence comes from Ichthyophis bannanicus, assembly GCA_033557465.1. Lineage (NCBI taxonomy): Eukaryota > Metazoa > Chordata > Amphibia > Gymnophiona > Ichthyophiidae > Ichthyophis > Ichthyophis bannanicus. The sequence continues at coordinate 1,576,799,172 of CM066031.1, read as the reverse complement.
TCTCTCCCCTTCAATCTATTCAACACTCTGCTGTGCGGCTGATCTTCTGCCAGCCTTGTCATGCTCGTATTACCCCTCTTCTCAAGTCACTTCATTGACTCCCTATCTGTTTCCTCATCCAGTTCAAACTTCTCCTGCTGACTTGTAAGTGCATTCATTCTGCAGCTCCTCACTACCTTTCCTCTCTTATCTCCCTTCACCCTTCCTCGGGAACTCCGCTCTTCTGGCAATTTGCTTCTGTCTGTGCCCTTTTCTTCTATTGCTAACTCCAGACTTCCTTATCGGTCCTCCAGTTTAGTCCTCCACCACTGGGTTGTGCACCTCCTCCTGCAGCATGGAGACTGGGCATGTCACAAAAACGTGACCTCACTGGATGTAGTCTGCTGGCATCTCCCATCATCCCCAGTGTGTCCAGTCTCCATGCAGCAGGAGGACGTAGTGAGCCTAAGTGCTGGGCTCACTTGAGAACAGATAAGGAGCAGTTTAGAGTAGTGTTCAGATAGTTGTGGGTTAATTTGTCCCTAATTTTAAACTTTGTTTAATTTGGGGGGCTGTATCTTTTTAAAAAAAAAACAAAAAAAACCCCCTGCATACTAAGAAAGGGAAGTGCTGTGGCTTGTGCCTGATCTGGATTGTCCTGTCACTCTTTGAACTTGTCTATTCCGCTGTTCCTCACTACCGGCTCTGATCTCTCCCCCCTGATCAGTACGGGGGAGAGCTTGGCTGTAGCAGACGGGTCAGGCTTTGGCAGCACGGGGCTACCGCGACTCGGCAGACTCGCTCATTTTCCTGCCGGAATTTGGTCCGGTGGCTCTATGCTCGATTGTGGGTAGAACGGAGCCGCGTGGGCTGCAGCACCGCGGTAGCGGGTGCACCGATCGCAGTGCTCTGGGAGTGCTGGTGCTGTGAGTATGGGCAAAAATCATCATACCATACAAAAACCGGGGAATTAAAAGCCCGTGTTGCTTGAATCATTTACAGCAAAAATCTAATTTTTTTGTCGGAGAGGCCAGCCAAGCAAAAGGAAGCACACCTTGTGCCGTTGTAGCCCGTCCATTTTATTAATTAAAACATTAAACTTATATTGTCAAGGAGGCCATAGAAGGCAGTACTTAGCTGAATAGAGAAGGCTCTTATATGGTAACTTTGGATGTGCAAGCCCTGTACACTAACATTGATCAACATGAAGCTTTAACAGTTTTGCAACAATTTCCTGTGGTTTTGCCAGAACCCATACCGAAAAGTTTTCTGCTGGATTTATTGAGTCTGATATTGAATAATAATTTCTTCTATCAGAGCACATTTTATCTCCAGATTTTCGGCGTCGCCATGGGGGCGACTGTGGCACCGTCTGTAGCCACAATTTATATGGCATGGTTTGAGGAGACATTCATCTATCCTCATCCTCTTTTTAAGTTTGTGTCTTTTTGGCGCAGATTTTTGGATGATATTTTCTTTCTTTGGGCAGGTTCGCGGTCTGAATTGGATTCTTTTCTTGACTGCCTGAATACATTCAAACCTAATATTCAATTCACGGCCCAAATTGAAACCCAGTTAATTCAATTCTTGGATATTACAGTGAAGTTGTCTCCTTCTGGCTTTATTACCTCCTTGTTCCGTAAACCAGTTCAACGGAACACCCTTCTACGTTATAACAGTTTTCATCCACCCTCTCTGAAGAGAGGTTTACCTTTTGGCCAATTTTTACGGCTGCGCCAAAACTGCACTAATCTGGTTGATTTTAAAGAACATGCCGAGGATCTTAGTCGACGTCTACTGGCACATGGTTATCCATCTCGATTGATTTCCCGGGCTTATAGACGAGCCTTATATTGCCAAAGGGAGTGGTTGTTTTGCACTGGGACCCCTATGCCTTCATTGGATAAAATCACGGGGATTTTTCCCTATATGAAAGGCTCATATACCGTCATGAAGATCTTACATCGGTTTTGGCCTGTCTTAAACTTACATGCTTGTTTCCGGGGTCAGCTCCGGATAGCGTATTCCCGACGTGCAAATCTCCGGGATCGCTTAGTACATACTACAGCTGAAGTTGACAGTCCCCCTACATCACACGCTTCTCCGGGTCATTTCCCATGTGGGTCCTGTGCATATTGCTCTAATACCATTTCTGGTGTGACATGGATGGACAGCCATACATCTACTGTCTATCGATCGCGTTGGCAGACGGATTGTACAACTAGTTTTGTTGTATATTTGATAGTTTGCCCTTGCTCCCTGTACTATGTTGGCCGCACTTTGCGTTCCTTTAAAACACGTCTGGCTGAACATGCCTCAAGGCTGCGAACAAAGACTCTCACTGCTCCTATAGTGGAGCACTGTTCCCTGCTGGCTCATAATTTTCATGATCTGAATTGGCGGATTTTGGACTTCATACCTGTTCACCCTCGTGGTGGAAACCGTCTTCAGGCACTTCAAAAACTTGAGCAGAGATGGATTTTTTTATCTGGACTCTGTTAGTCCAAAGGGACTGAATATGCAAGTTGATTGGCACACAGTTCATTGATTTCTGTCAATCGTGGGTTCTAGGGGGTGGAGCTGGAAGCTGTGAACCTTCCCTATGTACCTGTGATTGGTCTCTTTTGAATCAGCTGACATGATCATCACCTGGCACTTTAGCGGAGGTTTTTGAGGCTGGTCCTTTTAAATAAAGCCGGTTGCTGTCTTTTGACTTTAAAGGGCTGATATTACTTCATACAGCAGTTTTGACCTGAAGCAGGGGATACAAAGATTTTCGAATTCCCGAAACGTGTCACGTCGTCCTTCCGCTATCTCAATATACAGCCTTCTCTATTCAGCTAAGTACTGCCTTCTATGGCCTCCTTGACAATATAAGTTTAATGTTTTAATTAATAAAATGGACGGGCCACAACTGCACAAGGTGTGCTTCCTTTTGCTTGGCTGGCCTCTCCGACAAAAAAATTAGATTTTTGCTGTAAATGATTCAAGCAACACGGGCTTTTAATTCCCCGTTTTTTGTATGGTTTGATGATTTTTGCTCACTGGGGGTGTGGTATTTGATTTTGGTGAGTTATGGGCAAAGCAGCTGGGCTGAGAGCGGGGGGACATCCGCAGGCCCGCGCAGCCGGGATCAGCGAATTTCACGCCTTTTTTCTGCCTCAGACAGGCAGCGGCGGCCATTTTAGCAGTGTGTCTGCATGCAGGCAGCTGAATCCCACAGCTCTCCATTCACCCTTTTGGTACCATTGCTCTTCTCAAGCTTCTTAGGTCTTTCTTTAAAATAGTTTCATTTTACTTTTACTTTTTTCTTGATGTTAGTGATTAGGAGATCAAGGTGGTTTCCTGACTTCGGGGGTAGAACGACTTCTTTTGGGGTACAGTTTTGCATCCTGTCACTTTTTTGGCAGTCTTGGCCTTTTTAAAAAAGAAACAAGACTACACTGATGGCATAGTTAAAAAAAAAAAAAAAGACAGATTGAAGGAAGGCATGCAGAGTGGCTTTGCTGCAGGGCCGTAAGCAATGGCGTCGTGGTCTGTGTGTAGTTTGCGGTACCCGTAGAGGTGCTATTGCCGACTCTGTGATTTGCCGGGGCTGTGCGCAAGTTTCTACTAGCGTGGAGCAGCAGATGGAGGTGAAGTTAGGATAGGATCTGCAGGGGTCCTCTGCTGGATTGGCCGCAGAGGTACCGCTGGCCACTTCGCTAGGGGCCAGGCTCGAGCCGCCAGCCGGTCCTTCGGGGGCTCTGGCGGCTTCGGGTCCGCAACCAGGAGATTTCTGCCCTGACTTTGTGTTAATTATGCATCAGGCGTTTTGTTTAAGACGACAGGGGAAAGTGCCGGAGTCTGTCGCTGTCTGTGGCGCTGCCACAGCCCAGTCCGACGGAGACGGCTCCAGGGTCCTCGAGACCACCAAAGCGGGCAAGAACTCTAGAGCCTTCGATTTCGGAGTTGGAGGGGCAGAAGTCGGAGGACATCGAGGTCCACCTGGAAGGAGAGGAAGACTTGGAAGAAGGAGAGTCCTGAACCGGAGGACCAGGCGAAAATTATTCGGGTATTCCGGAGGGATGAGTTGACAGCGCTTATCACGGAGTCCCTTCAGACGCTTAAACTTGCCACTGAACAGCCTGTCGAAGACGACAATGGGGAAGACCCAATTATTCAGGCAGTGAGACAAACGCAGGTGGTGGTTCCTGTTCACAAGGTGGTGGATCGGATGATACAGGATGAATTGGATCAGCCGGAGGCAGGGCTAAGAGGAGTGCGGATTATGAATAGGCTGTATCCCTTAGCAGATAAGGACAAGGAGAGGTTTTGGTCTCTGAGGGTTGATGCAGTGGTGTCTGCGGTGACCAAGAAGACCACTATTCCGGTTGAAGGCAGCTCTGCCTTGAAGGATGCACAGGATAGAAAGTTAGATGGTTTGTTGAAACAATCCTTTGAAGCCAACGTGGTGTCATTGCAAGCCTCCATTCGGGGGGCGTGGGTGGCACGAGCTTGTCTTCGATGGTTGCAGCGTTTGCAGCAGTCCGCTCAGCTGGTGCAGGAAGGTCTGAGAGACTTGGATTGCCTGGAGTCGGGGTTGACTTATTTGTCAGATGTGCATTATGAGATCAGGGCTCTGGCTAATAGTATGGCGTCGTTCGTTGCCACTCACAGATCCTTGTGGTTGCGGAATTAGGCGGCAGACGGTTCTTCTAAAGCACGTCTTGGTAAGCTCCCCTTTAAAGGAAAGTTGTTGTTCGGGGAGGATCTCGATAAGTTGGTGAAGGAGTTAGGGGAGTCTTAAGGTGGTCGTCTGCCGGAGGATAAGCCAAAACAAGGGAAGTCCGCGTCGCCCTTTCGGGGTTTTTGGAGATTTCGGACTTCTCGCTTGGGCGGCTTTCAGAGAGGAAGATTTGCTCCTCGGGCTCCGGGGTTTCGGGGGTTTCGAGGAGCAGATAGAGCTTTTGCAGCGGCGGCCTCAGCTTCCAATCGAAAACCGCAATGAAGTGAGGGGGACCCCGGCAGGAGGTTGTTCGATAGGCAGGCGACTTTGGCACTTTCTTCCTGCCTGGGTCCAAATAACGTCCGATCAGTGGGTGTTAGAGATCATCCGGGACGGCTATGCGCTAGAGTTTGCGCGGCCAGTTCGGGATTCATTTGTGCAGTCACCCTGCAAAGGGCAGCAGAAAACCCAAGCAGTCTGCTGCACACTGAATTGACTGTTGCACTTAGGTGCTGCCGTCCCTGTGCCCCAGGAAGATTGCGGCAGGGGTCAATACTCAATTTATTTCGTGGTACCAATGGAGGACGGAGCTTTTTGTCCCACATTGGATCTAAAAGGGGTGAACCGCTGTCTCCGGGTGCCGCATTTCAGGATGGAAACCTTGCGGTCTGTCATTGTCGCGGTACGCCAAGAGGAGTACTTGACATCTCTCGATCTCACAGAGGCCTATTTACACATACCGATCAGAGCAGCTCACCAAAGGTTCCTGCGCTTCGCTCTTCCGTGGGGGCACTATCAGTTTTAGGCATTGCCTTTTGGTCTGGCGACGGTGCCACGGACGTTCACCAAGGTCATGGCGGCATTATGAAAGGAGGGAGTCCTAGTTCATCCCTATCTCGACGATTGGTTAATTTGAGCAAAGTCCAAAGCCGAGAGCGAGTGAGTTACGGACAAAGTGGTGAAATTCTTGGAGAACCTCGGCTGGGTAGTTAATACGAGGAAAAGTCATCTGATTTCGTTCTAGAGTCTCGAGTACCTCGGGGTGCAATTCGACACTCGGAGAGGAGCTGTATTGCTGCCGGATCGTCGGGTACATACCCTACGACGAGTGATTCGCAAGTTCCTGGCCATGCCAGCTCCTGCGGCCTGGAATTATCTCCGGGTGTTAGGTACGAAGGCGGCGACCTTGGAAACGGTACCTTGGGCCAGAGCGCATATGCGGCCATTGCAGCGATCGTTTCTTCACCGTTGGTCCCATCAATCTGATCCATTGAGCAGATGTTTTCCCTGTTCGGTCGGGGTCAGATGGGCTTTGAACTGGTGGCTACTTCCGGAATCCTTGACGGCCGGGATGCCCCTAGAGCAGCCAGAGTGGCTACCATTGACAGCCGCCAGCCTTGCGGGATGGGGAGCGCATTGCGGGGATCTCTTCACGCAAGGTCTGTGGTCGGTTCAGGAGAGCACGTGGTCCAACAGACTGGAACTCAGAACGGTGGCCTTGGCAAATATCATTCGAGGTGACGGTGCGGGGTCGGGCAGTCAGAGTTCTGTCAGACAACTCTGCAACGGTGGCCTACATCAATCGGCAGGGCGGTACAAGAAGTACAGCCATGGAAAAGGAAGCAGAGGTGCTTTTTGCTTGGGTCGAACCTCGCCTACAAGCGATTTTGGCGGCACACATTGCCGGGAAAGACAATGTGACGGCGGATTTTCTCAGCAGAGTTCAAGTTCAAAGTTTAATCTTTTTTACATAACACTGTACATAGTTTTTCTCCCTGTTCATCCAAGTTTGTGTCCCTTGTTTATTGTAAACTCAATGTAACATGTTACATTGCTGTATATTTTGTTCAAATGTAAACCGCACTGATTGTAATAGCGCGGTATATAAGAAATGCAAATAAATAAATAAATAAGTGGATGCCGGAGAATGGGAATTGAATCCGGAGGTGTTTGCACAGGTGATACACAGGTGGGGGCCGCCGATCATGGATCTCATGGCAACCTTTCACTCAGTGAAGGCCAGTCGGTTCTTCAGCAGGAGGAGAGAACGGATGTCGGAGGGGATCGATGCTCTACTGCAACGCTGGCCGGTGTTGGGTCTCCTATATGTATTCCCGCCGTGGGTGCTCATAGGTCGGGTGGTACAGCATATCAAGGCTCACCCAGGTGGCTGCGGACTGGCCAAGGCATCCGTGCTATGCCGATCTCATTTTCCACCTCAACGGAGAGCCGTGGAGGTTACCAATGTCAGACAGTCTGTTATTTCAAGGGCCTCTGCGGATGCCCCACATGGATCGGTTCTCGCTTATGGTTTGGCCATTGAAAGGGCGCGTTTAAGGAAAAAAGGTTACTCTGGAGCAGTCATTGTGACTTTACTTAAAGCATGGAAGACATCTACGTCTGACACATGTTCGCATATGGGCGTATATTTGAGGATTGGTGTTCGAGGAAACAAGTGCGTGCGGCGACCACATTCGTTGCAGTGGTTTTGAGCTTCCTGCAGGATGGTTTTGAAAAGGGTCTGGCGGCCAGTTCCTTGAGAGTACAGTTAGCAGCGCTGGCTTGCTATATGGGCAAGGTGTAGGGGATAGCGCTCGGTGCATATGCCGACTTGTTGCGTTTTCTAAAAGCAGTAACTTGGTTATGTCCCTCTCGCAGAGTTGTGGTTACACCATGGGATCTCAACTTGGTTTTAGGTGCTTTTGGCTAGGGAACCTTTTGAGCCCTTACATCAGGCACCTGTAGAGGATTTGATGTTGAAGACGGTGTTTCTGGTGGCCATTTGCTCAGCGAGGCAAATTTCTGAGTTACAGGCTTTGTCTTGTAGAGAGCCGTTCCTGTCTTTTTTTGAGAGAAAAGGTGGTGCTTCGCCCGGTTCCCTCCTTTTTGCCCAAGGTAGTTTCTCCATTTTATTTAAACCAGATGGTTTCTCTTCCGGTGCTGGGTTCATTAGAGGATAGCGCAGCGGACCGGGGTCTGCGCCGCTTGGACTTAGAGCGAATGTTACGTCGCTATTTGAAGGTGTCTGAGGGTTTTCGCAAATCCGACCATCTGTTCGTGGTGTTCAGTGGATCCTGTAAAGGGGAGGCTGCGGCGAAAGCCTCTATTTCTCGATGGATCAGAGAGGCGATTGCTTCGGCATATCTGTTGTCGGGGCGACAGGTACTAGCTGGATTGCGAGACCATTCTACCAGAGCGCAAGCGTCGTCGGCGGAACACAGCTTAGTGTCGCCTGTGGAAATTTGTCGGGTGGCTACGTGGTTGTCTCTTCACACTTTCAGTAAGCACTACCGCCTGGATGTCTTGGCAGCAAAGGATGCTGTATTTGGGGTGGTAGTGTTGCAGGCCGGCTGGAAGGGTCCTTCCCAATAAGTACTGCTCTGTTACATCCCAGTGGTGGAGGACTAAACTGGAGGACTGATAAGGAAATGGAAATTACACTTACCTGATAATTGGAGTGGAGGAGTAGCCTAGTGGTTAGAACACTGGCTTGGTAACCAAGCAACCAGGGTTCGATTCCCACTAGCACTCCTTGTGGCCTTGGGCAAGTCACTTAACCCTCCATTGCCTCGGAAGAAAGGCCTGGCAATCTACTTCCGGTGACACTGCCAAGAAAACCCAGGAGCTTCTGGGTCGCCAGGAGTCAGGACTGACTCGAAGGCACACATTGCATTTGGTAATTGTTCTTCCTTGAGGGAAGACAGTTTAGTCCTCATTCCCACCCAGGGTAGTATGCTACGCAGTGGGGGTTCAGCCGGGAGCAAGATGATATAACAGGTAGGTAGTTGTCTTTCGAGGCGACTGTTTCTTCTGGTTCTTGCTGGTTTACCTTTATGGCAGAGGCGGAAGGAAAAGGCATAAGGGTATAAGCCTAACTTCCATCCAAATTTTCTTTTATAAAGTAGTTATGTATTCACTTAAGATGTTTTTATTAGCTACTTATTTGTTGCTCCTTTAAGTGTGCTTTGTTAATAGTTCACTGGGGATGATGGGAGATGCCAGCAGACTACATCCAGTGAGGTCATGTTTTTGTGACATGCCCAATCTCTATGCTGCAGGAGGAGGTGCACAACCCAGTGGTGGAGGACTAAACTGTCGTCCCTCAAGGAAGAACAATTACCAGATAGTGTAATTTCCATTTCTTTCACCTTGCTGCTCCTTATGCTGGAACAAACTACCTAAGTCTGTACGTACATCAGGTGTCTTCTCTGACCCTTTTCAAATCCAGGCTGAAAGCTCACCTCTTTGCTGTCGCTTTTGGATCTTGATTACTCTGATCTTGATGTTTCCTTACTATTCCCCCTAGCTATATGCCATGTCTACAGCTACTGTGTTTGTCTGTCTTGACTAGATTGTAAGCTCTGATGAGCAGGGACTATCTTTTACATGTGTCTGTGCAGCGCTGCATACATTTTGTAGTAGAGCCCTGTTTTAAAGTACATTAATGAAATTAGCGCATATTAAATACCCACAGCCCTTTTATTTCTGTGGGTGCAGTGGCACTTAAGATAGGTTAACATGCCCCATTGATTCGGAGTGGACTGTGTATAACTATATTTATTGAAGGTTTTATGTTTTATGGGGTTTAGCTTTCTGCCAATTCTTTTTATTTGCAGTATGATCCTGATGAAGCTCCTTGTGAAGTGAAACCATCAGCCAGGTTCGGGTGTTTACATAATAATTGAAGAAAAAGAGTATTGCTGGGATCCATTATGGCATTGACAAGATGATTTTCATTTTTGATATATTCCTAATGGAAGGGTGATGAACTTTCATATTCACAAAACGTCATAAAAAGCAAATCATTTTTTGATGTGTATTTAATAAATGTCTAGAAGTATCAGTTCTCAGAGGGTGATGAATATTAAATTGATGTGGATTAGTGCACATATCTAAGAAATTTGAGCTCGCTTTAGGCTCTAAGATGCATCATCCATGATTGCCTAAGCTGTTTTAGCAGTGGTGATATTTGTATTGCGTTCTAGCACTCATTGTTTTTTGGACATTGTTTTTTGCAAGAGTTTTAACTCTTTGAGCAACATTTTTCATTATCTTAATAAAATTACTTAAATGTGACTTCTCTCTAACTGCAGAGCTTAAATTTCTAAAATCTGGGGAAAGTGCATTTATGTGCTGCACAGATGGCGTGCATCATAGATGATTGGTGTGTAATCCTTTTGTGCCCTTGAAGATTAAGGATATCCTGGTTAGGTTCTGATCAGCTGACTTTTTTATTTTTAATAATTGAGAATACTTTTGTGTAATTTTATATATGACTAACAGAGCTGGCAGTAGCCAAGACTTATGCTGAGTTGTGTACATTCTAAGAAAACTACTTCCTTGTAAGGTTTCCAGAGGGACAATCAAATGAAGTCTGGCCAATAGTGTTTACCTCAGAAGCACTGTTTTGTCATTTCTCTAACCTGAAGTCTAATCATTTTTACTAAATGGATGTGTGCATCACAAAGCATTAATTGGATGAAATTTGAGCCCTTCTAAGTAAGCACTTGCATATAGCATCGTGAAACGTGGTAGCTTGCTTTTATTAAACTAGTGAAGCCAGAACATCCAGTAACAGCAAGAGTGAAAGCAAGAGGATCAAGAAGTATTTTTTGATCGCAGCAAATCTGTGTTTAGAATCCAGATGTGATTATATGTTTCACAGTTTCATGCTATGGATTCCAGAGAGATGGACCCTCAGGTAGACTATCGATCACCATTTGATTTCAATACAGGAGTGAACAGAAATTATCTTTTTTTGTTACCAAGTATAAATATCACACCACCAGGATCACCTACACTGCAAAATATCGGTAATGCTTGTCTTGTCTTTGTCATTTTAAACCTTTTCAGATTGTGGTAACATTAGTAATGTGTAGTTTTAGAAAAGTAACTATTAAGAGCTGAACTAATATCAAATGCATGTGTTGTAAAACAGAATGATTTAAGTGTTTCAGGCTATAGAGTTTCAGAAAATGCAACCATAGTATGCTACTTGTAGAAATGAGAAATAAATAAGTATTTTTCGCTTGGTATAATCTAGAGGTTCTTAACCCGGTCCTTGGCACGCACCTAGCTAGTCAGGTTTTCAGGATAACCATAATGAATATGCATGAGAGATCTGCTTGCACTGCCTCCATTGTATGCAGATCTCTCTCATGCATATTCATTATGGTTATCCTGAAAACCTGACTGGCTAGGTATGTCCCGAGGACTGGGTTAAACTCCTGGTCTAATCTGATCAACAGCTATGCGCGCACTTGTATTTGCAAATAAGTTTGAAGAAATAAATATTAGCTCCCATGTAGATGGAATGGAAATGAATAACACATTAACTAGCACTGGATGATAAACTGTGAACCCCTTAAAGTTGTAGTAAGAGAGAATTACATTTTTGCCAAGTTAGCTTTGCTCTCTTGATATGGGATTTTTAAAAATGTAATTGCATATCCAAAAACAAATGAGCTATCTAGCTTATCATAAGTCCCATTTGGTTTATTTTTTATAGGATCCAAATTTAGTGCTGGGTACTGTAATAAAACTGATAGAGGCTTATAGCATTTTATAGACCAAGCCTTGACAAATCCCAGGTGCCCGGGTCACCATGGCTACTAGAAATCTCCTGCTAGCACCTGAGATTTTCATGCACTTGTCGTTTTTTTGGCACTACGTCTACTGCTGCAACCTTTGCTGGAGCACGAACTTCTCTCTGCACAGTGCGGCTCAAATTTACAGAGATTGGCATAGTGCAGAGAGGAAGTACTTCCTCTTTTGGTAGCGACCCAACCGACTAGGCACACCAGCTGAGCCATCTTCAGTTCACTGCATACGAGGCCTAATTAGTCCCCATCTCAGGGAAGCTAAATTGCGAGTATCTTTCTGGCACGCCTTTGGTTCTGGGCATGCTATGACAGTGTCTGCATCAGTCAGCTGATTTATCTCCTTTGCTGTCCTGGTGACAGATATAAAGTGAGAAGAGCAATTGCAGCAAAAGGTTCTGGCTCTGGGGAGTTCGGGGCCACTTCTTGTGCAGTGTTAAGCAGTTTCTTGCCTTGATCGAGCTCTGTTAAGAAGAGGGCCTGCCACTACCTACTTTGACAACCGCAGCTCTTCAGTGTGCTCAGCAATCCGCTGCACAGCCATCTTACCGCTGGTGCAGATTTTGTGCTGATTGTGTAGTCATGCCGCTGTCACTGCCACCCCCTCCCTCGCACGGAAGCTGGAACTCCTTTCTTTCCTCAGTCTCCTTGCATGTGGTTGATATTTTAGCCACAATTATCAGGTCCCCAGACTAGCATTTCCAGTCTCTTAGCCAGTGCCTTTGAGGGAGGTATCTCTATTGATTCATTCTTGCTTGCTGGGGGGAGGGAGGTAGTGACCGGGTGGGATGGTTGGCTTGCTGTAGGGGTAGGGACTGGCTATGGTATGGTGACTGATTAGCTTGCTGGGGGGGGCTAGAGTTGGGGGAATGGCTGGCTGGGGGGATGGGTAGAGGGTCAGGGGAATAGCTGGCTGGCTGGCTTGCCGAGGGGGGGGGGGCTGGGTAGAGGGTCTGGAGAATGGCTGGCTTGCTGTGTGGTGAGAGAATGAAGGGATTGGGGTGGGGAGGTTGCTGATTTAAGTAAGGAGGGAGATTGGTGGGGAAAAGCAGGGTAAAATAGGGACTGGGTGCTGACAGGATTGGGAAGGGAGGAGAGAGATTGACCAAGTTGGGGGGGGGGGGGGGAGCTGCTGGCTGTGTATTTCTGATAGTAGCTGCAGGGGTGCATTAAGAGCCTGATTTACTAAGCTTTCTTTTCCCTTAGAAATAGAATGGGGGAATAAACAGTAAATCATGCCTTAAAGAAGCTGAAGGAGGGCTCAGAAGTGACCTCTCCCCCCTTCACTCCTCAACTTCCATGGAGATGGGTGGATGGGGCGGAGGGATCTCGGTTGCGGTTCCTAAATCCAGAGAAATTTTGTGAAGGCCTGGAGTAACTGATTAAGAGTGTCGCTCAGAAAAGGCTTCAAGAATCTGCACCTAGGGTGCGAAAGCTACTCGGATATGGCATCAATTATCTTAAGTTTAACCTCATCCCATCCCACCAATTGGAATTTATTGGAACCCTGAGATGACTCAGGCAAACACCTTCTTGAGATAGTGGAAGGAGTACAACAGAGTCAGCAGGAGTCAGACATGTTGAGAATGTTGGTTCACGTAACTCTCTTGGCATGTCTTAACATGACTTAATGTCACATCTCAGAGCTATGTAAACTTCGCAATCCAATCTATATAATAAGCTCTACTTTTCACCTTCAAGATGATATATGTCAAAAAATTTCTTTGTGTTACAACCCATCCATGGCTTCATATAAATATGCAACTGGGTCTCAGAACCAGAATGGGGCGACTTACTGAACACATATATTCATATGGAAACAGCGCCCAAACTTCACATCAATGACCCAACTTGTTGCTTATTTATTAATCAAATGCTAAAAAGGATGTGATATTATTCAACAAACGTTATTTGAGGATGCTTATCTGAAACATGGTGAGTGTACTCCCAACGCCTGAATCATAGCGCCATAGCGTTTCACAATCCAACGTTTCGTCAGGGGTTGCTCATAACAGCTCAAACTTAGCATTAGTCCTCATTAATTATCTGTAATGTTGAAACACTGAATATTATTATATGCATCTTCTTTTTTGGTTACTTGCAATATACAAATAAAACTTAGTTGACAAGTGCTCACCCCATGCCGGCTGTTGTATCATCTATCAAAAAACGCCGCGCATGCAAACTACGACTTGCTAGAGATTTTTTAATGGCTAGACGAAAACCCATGTGATTAACTACCTGGTTTTCGATTCGTCAATAACATATGCCCCACTCTATTTGTGAATTCAAGCCCTTCGGATACACAGTATCCAAAGTGAAAATCCATTTCTGCTCTCTTCGGGACAATGTAAGATCTTTAGACTTTCCCTCACAACCTCACTCAATCAAATCAATGCAAAAGCATTTCAATGAATCAAAACTATGTTTTAAATCTAAGCAATGTTGAACTATAGGAGCTTGTGTATAGCCACATTTTAGTTAATGGCTTAATACTTGTGATGTTAACATCCAGTTTACTTATGAGAGCAGTGAGGAATCCATCACGTTTTTAGATTTGAGGATATCTAAGGGTATCAATAAATGGAATACATTAGTCTATTGCAAACCCACTGATCGCAACACTTTGTTGCACTATACTAGTGTTTATCCATAAAAGTTGAAGGATAGTCTTCGTTTTTCGCAGTTCCTCAGATTTCGTCGCAATTGCTCAGAAGTAAATGAGTTTAAAACACAGGCAAAGTGGTTAAAAGAAAAATTTCGAACACGAGGATACCCGCATCATACAATTGAAACAGCATATAAACGGGCTTTGTATTATAATCGTGATAGCTTATTGATTCCTCGGCATGCACATGCATCATCCCAGAATTGTGTCAATCTTATCACGAAACATTCCCCGTATAGCCACAACATAATAAAAATATTGAAGAGACATGAAAATGTTTTTCATAGCATACCTGGATTGGAAAATTATTACACGCGTTGTCTGGCAAAGACAAAGAAATATGAAAGAGCTTTTAAGTCCAACTGTTTTACGCTCCGAACCAGTGAGTTCAGCACGAGAAACGTTTGGCCATCACAAGTGTGGTTCCTGTGACATTTGTCCTTTCACTTTAGAATTAGATGTTTTTGAATACAAACAGAGGAAATTTTGTTTACGACATTCTACATCTTGCAGTTCCACTTATGTGTTGCATTTTATGCCCTTGTCAGCTAGCTTATATTGGCAAAACTACACGTCCGTTTCGGGTACGCATGAGGGAGCATAGAAGCAAACTAAAATGTGGCTATACACAAGCTCCTATAGTTCAACATTGCTTAGATTTAAGACATAGTTTTGATTCATTGAAATGCTTTTGCATTGATTTGATTGAGCGAGGTTGTGAGGGAAAGTCTAAAGATCTTACGTTGTCGCGAAGAGAGCAGAAATGGATTTTCACTTTGGATACTGTGTATCCGAAGGGCTTGAATTCACAAATAGAGTGGGGCATATGTTATTGACGAATCGAAAACCAGGTAGTTAATCACATGGGTTTTCGTCTAGCCATTAAAAAATCTCTAGACAAATCCATCAGGTAAGGATTTTCAGAGCAATAAACTCAAACAATATACAAAAAATTGCCCTAAATATTGCAAATACTGATCTACAAAATCCTAATGTGTTACTGTGTGATCAGAAATATGATCAAAATATATAAACAACTTTCTTTTTAAATTTTTACTATTTGAAACATTTTTTTGTACATATATACTTGGATACAGGTCTCAGAATGAATGGGGGAGGATAGCTACAGGCTATAACAGCTGAAAAGCCTGAGAAATTCCTGACCCCTTCCTTACATCAAGGACCTTTGGAATCCAATTTTTTCTTTTACCTAAAATATCTTTGTTTAACTATGAGCTGTCAGCAACAGATTTAACAAAATTATGAGCTCTGCGAACTCTTCAATCAGTGACTACTGACTAAGTATCCGTCGTCTTTACTGAGGTCTTTTCAAGAGGGAGACTGGTAGTTGTAAACAGTAAGTCCAGATTGATGACATCACCTTTAAAGGTGGGAAAATAGCCAAACCAGTTCCACAACTTCCTGAATCTTTTCCGTCATTAAATAGCTATGACATATCAGGACCAAAACTATTGGCTTTCAAAAATTCTCCAAAACGACTTATCTGTATGTAGAATGAAACGAGACTTGGTTGCTCTTTCATTCTACATACAGATAAGTTGTTTTGGAATTTTTGAAAGCCAATAGTTTTGGTCCTGATATGTCATAGCTATTTAATGACTGAAAAGATTCAGGAAGTTGGAGGTCAGAAGCATTATTTTGAACCAGGCATCAAATGAAGCAGGTCAACTAGGGATTGCTCCTACTCCTCCACAGAACACCAGGGAGACACCCGGTAAGAGCTGTGGAGGTGGGGGAAGGGTGCCATTGGCTTTTGCACCTGCCTCTTGTTAGAGATCTCAAGTCTCATCTAGGAGCTGCACTGTCTAGTTGGTGAATGTCAATGTTATGTCATTTGTATGTTTTAGATGTTGGTTGTTTTCTTATATGGGATTTTATGCCTGTTTTTACTGTAATCTGCCAAGAACAATAATGCAGAATATTAACTTTGTTTTAAATAATTTGTAAATCACTAAATGTGCCTTGGGGTAGGTGCAGAAGCTGACAGATGTTTTCCAAGCCAGACATGTCTTTCCATTGGTAAAATAGAAAGTATGCATTGTTTGGGGTAGGTCCAAAACACATCTCTGCCATTGTACCTTTCAAATCTCTACATCTGGAGATGGCAGGGAGGAGGAATTAATACATATCCATATAACAGCTTTCTAAAATTGTTGTCTGGAACTGTAAATGCCACTATTTGCATGCAGAGCTGGCTCAAGGCTATCTAACACCCTAGGTCAGGGGTCTTCAACTCCGGTCTTGGAGGGCACCAAACCAGTCAGGTTTTTGGAATAGTCCTAATGAATTTGCATGAAACTTGTATGCACTGCCCCCATTGTATTCAAATTTATCTCATGCATATTCATTAGGACTATCCCAAAATCCTGACTGGCTTAGTGCACTCCAGGACCGGAGTTGGAGACCCCTGCCCTTGCTGAACCTTCAGCCATGCACCCACCCCCTGAGTATCTCACCTTACCTAGCTTACTCACCCTCATGACCTAGCATCTCCTCTTATATTCCCTTCCCCATCCCCTTTCCTCAGGTGTCCAGCATCCACCTGTGCCTTCCACCTATAGTGGTCTTGGGCAAGCCACTTAACCCTCCATAGCCCATGTTCCCTGTAAAATAGTTATCTCTAAGTTATAATGCCCTGTTCAATGTAATTTCAGTTTGTTCAATGTAAACTGCCTTGATATCATGAAAGGCGGTATATAAGAAATGTTAAATAGTCCTGAATCTTAACTCTCTCCGCTTCTCTTCATGCCACGACCACTGCCGCCCTATCTCAGCTGTCAGTTGAAACCACGACTGCAAGTACATTCAGCACAGCAGTAGGTCATTTTTCACTCATGCATGCTCTAGGCCAATCCCATCTCGCCCCCTATTATGCAGTTCCTGTTGTAGGGGCAGGACAGTAACAACATAGAGCATGCACGCACATGTGGAAGGAGGCCTGCTGCTGCACTGAATGTACTTGTAGCTGTGGCTCTAGATGACAGCTGAGGTAGGGCAGCAGTGGTGACAAGGGGATGGGAAATGGTGGGGGGGGGGGGGGATTGAATGCCATCCTCTGACGTCTGTTGCCATAGGCAGACACCTAGTTCCTTAGCGTTCCTCCAGTTCAGTCCTCTACCTCTGGGTTGTCAATCTCTTCCTGCAGCTAGGAGACTGGTTTGTCAGAATGATGACATCACGGGATATAGGCTGCTGCACTTCCATCTGCATCCCAGTGTAACCAGTCTCCTTGCAGCAGGAGGAGTTTGACGAGCCTTAAGGAGAGGCTCTTTGAGGAGTAGTGGATAAGGAGCAGGAATTATTTGAGTGTAGTTAAGGGGTTGATTAGTTAGTAGGTACCACTTTAAAAAAAAAAAAAAAAGAAAAAAAAAAAGAAAACATTTCTCGGTGGGACAGCATTGGGCTACAGTCTTCTTGCTTTCTGCCTGTGGCACTACTGCAATTTTCTTTCTGGGGGGGGGGTCTTTGACTCAGATCGCCGTGTACCTCCTTCCTCTGCTTGGCACAGGGGTCTCACCCCCCAGACGCTACGGGGGTGAGCCTTTCTTGTCTGCCGGTCTCCCGGTGCTGCAATCGGGCAGTCTCTGCTTATTAGCTGCTTCCGCTATTGTAGCGCCCGGGGCGGATCGCCACGTTCCAAGTAGTGCTGAGCAGACCTGACCGGTAAGTGTTTCGCCGGTATCAGGCTGCTTTTTTCCGGTCTCGCCAAGCTTTTGCGACAGGACATATTCGTCGCAGTGCTTTGGCGCCCTTTTCTTCGCGGCTGTCATTCGCGGCGGCCATTTTGTGGGCCGCGCGGCAGCCGCGTGGCAGAGCATCCCCTCCCGTTTTGCGCAACGGGGGGCTGCTGCCCTGTTTTAATTTGGTTATTTTAGTTAATTTCTTGTTTTAATTTCTTTGTTTTAATTTCTTTGTTTTCTTTTAGCCCTCTGCAGGCGGGCCTCTGGGTTCCCGGGGGGCGGGGGGGCTGCGGGGGTTTTCCCTTCCTCCTGAGCAGTTAGATCTCCAGCCTCTTTAAAGTTTACAAAAAAAAAAAAAAAAAGGAAACAGGGGGTAACCTCTGATAAAGAGAGCTGCCTACCCCAGTTCTTGGGGATACTAGGAGGTTTCGTATGGCTACCCGGCCTCTGTGCCTGGTGTGTGGGGCCCGCAGGGGCCCGGTCACTGACACCGGAGTGTGCCGGGGCTGCGTAGCTCTTTCCTCAGAGGTGGAACTTCAGATGGCGACTCCTGAGTCTCAGGAGGCGCAAGGGGCGACAACGGGGGCGGCGGCCGAGCCCCTGCAGAATTTGGAGCAGGAGCCCGATTCAGAGTCGCTGCCGGGGCCCTCCGGGGTTTCCGCAGCTCTGCTGTCCTCCGACGTCTCTGGTTTCAGTCCCGAGTTTGTACTTCTTCTCCATCAAGCCTTTTGTCTGCGCCAGCGGGGCAAGCGGACGCGCTCAGTTTCCCCTGTGTCTCCGCCTCCGCAGTTGTTAGCGGAAGGGGCGACGGCCGCGGAGCCGTCGGTTCCGAAGCGTGCACGACTCACGGAACCGACGGACAGTACCTGGCTGGACTCCGCGGATCCGGACTGGGATCCTGAGGAGGGTTCTCAGGACCTGGAAGAAGGCGAGATTCTGGAGCCCGAAGAGCAAGCCAAGGTTGTCCAGGTATTTCGCAGAGAGGAATTGCCTGCCTTGATTTCGGAGGCTTTACAGATGTTGCATTTGGCTCCCCCTCCAGCTGTGGAGGACGAATTGGAGGATCCGGTCATCCAGGCGGTCCGACAGACTCAGGTGGTGTTTCCCCTACACCGGGTAGTCGAGCGGATGATTCAGGACGAGTGGGACAAGCCGGAGGCGGGTCTCCGGGGCGTCCGTGCCATGAGCAGGTTATACCCTCTGGCGGACTCGGCTAAGGATCGTTTTCGGGCGCCGCACCTAGACGCCCTGGTAGCGGCTGTCACTAAACGGACCACCATCCCGGTGGAGGGGAGTGCAGCCTTGAAAGATCCCCAAGACCGTAAAGTTGACGGTCTGCTCAAGCAGGTGTTTGAAGCGGATTCTCTTTCGCTCCAAGCCTCTATTTGCGGGGCCTGGGTGGCCAGGGCGTGTTTGCGCTGGGCCCAACGGCTGCGCCAATCCCCGCATGTTGACCTCGAGGAGGTGAAAGAGCTGGATCGTATGGAGTCAGGTGCGGCCTACCTGGCTGATGTACATTATGACTTGATGCGGGCGCTGGCCAACAGCACGGGTTCCGTAGTGGCTGCCCGTCGCTCGTTGTGGCTACGTAATTGGGCAGCGGATGGCCCTTCTAAATCCCGGCTCAGTAAGCTTCCCTTTAAGGGGGGTTTACTTTTTGGAGAAGATTTGGAAAAGTTGGTGAAGGACCTCGGTGAGTCTAAAGGGGGCCGTCTACCCGAGGACAAGCCCAAGCAACCTAAGTCTGCTGCGAGCGGTCTGGGCTCCTTTCGGGACTTCAGGAGGTTCCGTTCCCCGCGACCGGTTGGTTCCCAGAGGGGAAGGTTTCCCTCGAGGGGCCAGGGGTTTCGAGGCTTCCGGGGAGCGAGTCGCGGATTCTCCTCTCTCCCGGCGCCCGCGGCCCGAAAGCCCCAATGAAGTGAGGCGGGTCCCGGCGGTGGAGACTCCCATTGGAGGTCGGCTGCGGGAGTTTCTGCCTGCCTGGACCCTCATCACCTCAGATCAGTGGGTCTTGGAAATCATCCAGCACGGTTATGCCTTGGAGTTGGCCCGGCCTGTGCGGGACGCCTTTGTCATGTCGCCTTGCCGGGGTCCCACGAAGGTGGCAGCAGTTCGCGAGACCCTGGACAGGCTCCTTCGCCTGGGAGCCGTCGTGGAGGTTCCCAAGGCCGATTACGGATTGGGTCGCTATTCCATCTATTTCGTGGTGCCCAAAAAGGGCGGCCAATTGCGACCTATCCTCAACCTGAAAGGGGTCAACCGGTGCTTGAGGGTGCCGCACTTTCGGATGGAAACTTTGCGGTCCGTCATCGTGGCTGTACGCCGAGGGGAGTTTCTGACGTCGCTAGACCTCTTGGAAGCGTACTTGCACATTCCCATCCGAGAGGCTCACCAGCGCTTTCTGCGGTTTGCCCTGCCCTGGGGCCACTACCAGTTTCGGGCCCTGCCGTTCGGCTTGGCGACGGCGCCTCAGACTTTCACCAAAATAATGGTTGTGGTCGCGGCGGCATTGCGCAAGGAAGGCATTCTGGTCCACCCATATCTGGACGATTGGCTGATTCGCGCCAAGTCAGCGGAGGAAAGTCTCCGGGTGACGGACAGGGTGGTGCGTTTCTTACAGGATCTGGGTTGGGTGGTCAACCCGGCCAAGAGTCGGTTAGTGCCCACTCAGGTTCTCGAATATCTGGGGGTCCGCTTCGATACGTTCAAGGGTCAAGTGTTTCTGCCAGACCACCGAGCCGAGGGGTTGCGGTCCCTGGTACTGCAGTTCTTCTCGGGGTCGGCTCCCTCGGCATGGGATTATCTCCGAGTGCTGGGCACAATGGCGGCGACGCTGGAGGCGGTACCTTGGGCCCGGTTTCATATGCGGCCTCTGCAACGAGCGGTTCTTCGTCGTTGGTTGCATCAAAAGCATTCACTGAGTACCCAGCTTCCTTGTCCGGAACTGGTTCGGAGGTCCCTTCAGTGGTGGCTTTGTCCCTCGTCGCTAGCGAGGGGCTTGTCGCTGGACCAGCCGGAGTGGCTGCCATTGCTGACGGACGCCAGCCTTGCGGGCTGGGGGGCTCACTGCGAGGGCCACTTTGCGCAGGGGGTTTGGTCCCCTCTGGAGGCCTCGTGGATGATCAATCGTTTGGAACTTCGCGCAGTGTTTCGGGCCCTCCAGGCGTTTGAGGATTTGGTGTGCGACCATGCCGTACGGGTGCTCTCCGACAACTCGGCGACGGTGGCATATATAAATCGGCAGGGCGGCACCGGAAGTGCAGCGATGGAGGCGGAGGCCGACCGGCTCTTCGCGTGGGTCGAGCTCCGCTTGACTGCGCTTTCAGCGGCGCACATCGCCGGCAAGGACAATGTCACCGCGGACTTCCTCAGCAGAGTCCACGTGGATGCCGGGGAGTGGGAGCTGCATCCCGCGGTCTTTCGGCAGATAGTCAGGCGCTGGGGAATGCCGGTTATGGATCTCATGGCGACCTTTCAGTCGGCAAAGGTCGGTCGTTTTTTCAGCAGAAGACGCGAACGGATGTCGGAGGGCATCGACGCCCTCCTTCGCCGGTGGCCGGAGGAGGGTCTCCTCTATGTCTTCCCGCCCTGGGCCCTGATCGGCCGGTTGGTTCAGAAGATCGGGGCACATGCGGGACGGGTGCTGCTGGTGGCTCCCGATTGGCCCAGGCATCCCTGGTACGCGGACATGCTCCGCCTGCTGGACGGGGTGCCGTGGCGGCTGCCAGCCAGGTCGGACCTGTTGCTTCAAGGGCCCCTGTTCATGCCGCAGGTGGATCGGTTCTCGCTTACGGTTTGGCCATTGAAAGGGCTAAGCTCCTGAAGAAGGGCTATTCGTCGGCGGTGGTCTCCACCCTGCTGCGGGCGCGTAAGCAATCCACGTCCTTGGCGTATGTTAGGGTATGGCGTGTGTTTGAGGATTGGTGTTCCCAGCGTCGGGTTCGGCCGAACTCGGCCTCCATTCCTTCCATCTTGCAGTTTCTCCAGGACGGTTTTGACAAGGGTCTTGCTGCCAGTTCCTTGCGGGTTCAGTTGGCAGCTTTGTCCTGTTATCGGGGCAAGGTCAATGGCCGTCCGTTAGGTTCTCATCCAGACATGCGTCGTTTTCTCACGGCGGTGGTCCGACTGCGACCGGTGCGCAGGGTGGCTGTTCCCCCGTGGGATCTGAATCTGGTGCTCACGGCACTGGCCGAGGCGCCCTTTGAGCCCTTGCGTCGGGCGTCTCTGAAAGATCTCACGCTCAAGACGGTGTTTCTGGTGGCTATTTGTTCCGCGCGGCGGATTTCGGAACTGCAGGCGCTGTCTTGCCGTGAACCTTTCCTTTCCTTTTCCAGGGAACGGGTGATTTTGCGTCCGGTTCCGTCCTTTCTGCCTAAGGTTGTGTCCCCTTTTCATATGAATCAGGTGGTTTACTTGCCTGTTCTAGGGGATTTAGGGGGCGGTTCCGCGGATCGGGGTCTTCGGCGGCTCGATGTGAAGAGGACTCTACGTCAGTATTTGAAGGCTACAGAGTCGTTCCGCAAGTCGGAGCGCCTGTTTGTTCTTTTCGGAGGTATTCGTCGGGGCGAGGCGGCGGCTAAGGCGTCTATCGCCCGCTGGCTTAAGGAAGTCATTGCTTCCGCGTATTTGCTCAGGGGGCGCGTGGTTCCGGTGGGTTTGCGAGCGCATTCCACTCGAGCGCAAGCGTCCTCTTGGGCGGAGCACTGTTTGGTCCCTCCGGGGGACATTTGTAGGGCGGCGACTTGGTCGTCTCTGCATACGTTCAGTAAGCACTACCGGTTGGATGTAGCTGCGGCTTCGGATGCTAGTTTCGGATCGGCCGTGTTGTCGGCCGGCTGGAAGGGTCCCTCCCATTGATTACTGCTCTGTTACTTCCCAGAGGTAGAGGACTGAACTGGAGGAACGCTAAGGAAATGATAATTACACTTACCTGGTAATTGTAGTTCCTTTAGTGACGACAGTTCAGTCCTCCTTCCCGCCCGGATATTTTTCGCAGGTTTCGGGCCTCGTGCCGAGCAGAAGAGAGTTTCAGGTGAGTCTGTCTTCATTACTAGCTCTTATTCGGGTGCTCTCCCTGTGACAGAGCAGGAGGTAAGAAGGCCTGCCCGTGGGGGGGGGGGGAACTCCATGCTAGTACAATTGTGTTTCTGTTTGGCTACTTATTGATTGCTCCTTTAAGTCTGCTTTGTTATAGTTCACACTGGGATGCAGATGGAAGTGCAGCAGGCTATATCCCGTGATGTCATCATTCTGACAAACCAGTCTCCTAGCTGCAGGAAGAGATTGACAACCCAGAGGTAGAGGACTGAACTGTCGTCACTAAAGGAACTACAATTACCAGGTAAGTGTAATTATCATATTGCCTAGTGGAAGGGTCAGCCCTGTTTACATGTCTTGATGTTTCTAAAATAGCTTTCATATGGGGTAATTTTAGAAATTTGTTTTCTGCATGTAAATCATGGTTTTCATATGGAAAAATTATGCCGGTGTATGCACACACAAGAATGTGTTCTGAAAAACGCATGCACTACTTACATGGTCCATCCATGGGAACAGAGCTGGAGTTGAGTTGTAAAGTATGTGCCTACTTAAAATACACATACAATAGAATGCACGCACATAATCACAAGAGCAAGTGTAAGGTTGTGCCAAGAGCATTTGTGCTGCTGGAGATAGTTTTGGAAACTTTTTTTTTTTTTTTTGTTAAATTAAAGAACATGCACCCTTGTATTGCTTTTGTAAATGTGTTTTGAAATTTTTATTGGTGCTCTGATTTATAAAATTACCCCCATAGAGAGCAGTTACCACACTGCCTGAACTACTGTGAAATCCACAGGTAATTTTTACCCATGACTTCTTTGTTCTAAAAAAGAAAAGCACGTGCAGGCTTTCTCTTTGAAAATTGCACAAGGGAACAGTATCTATCTGCAGACACTTGCTTGCATTTCTTTTCTGTTGGTACATCATCTGACCAACACACTTGTAATTTAGGAAATCCTGAGCTACATGTGGTAGTTTCTTCCACAATTTAACCCTGCTTCAGGAATGATTGCATTACAAATGCACATACTCCTTCCTGTTAAAAAAGCAGGATTAAGTCAGGCATAGTAGTGGGAGGAGTGGCTTAGTAGTTGGGGACACGTTACCTCAGGCCGGAAGGCTAGGGGTTCAATTTCCACTTGGAGACAGCAAACTCAGGCCGGAGAGACTGGTGTATCTAGTCCTATAGGCACACCTTATGGCCTTGGGTAAGCCACTTAACCCTCCGTTGCCTCAGGTATGCATATAGATTGCAAGCCCTTCAGGGACAAGGGAATGTATACAGTACCTGCTTGTAAACTGCCTAGAATGTGTTTGCAGATGGGCGGTATATAAATGCCTTAATAAAATAAGAATGATACCATCACACTTTCAAATAAACATAAACACATCCTGCTAGACCAGTCCAGAAGTGTGCCAGCAGATGGAGGCAGATTTGAGTAAATTTCAAGGATGTCATCACCTGGTATTATTTTCTGGTACAGCACTGAGAAGAAGCCTGGATTGTATGCTTCCAGCAAGTGGCAAGGGGTGTGGACTGGTACGTCAGTGAAAATAGGCCTGACTCTCCTAGTCCACACTTTGGTGCAGAGGCCTTGGATTGAGTCCTGAGAAGCCCAGCGGCTCTCAGTGTGGGTATGCCCATGTCTCCTGGAGCACAAAGCTGCCCTATTTCCACGCTGTTTACTTAGGGTTACTATTTATTTATTTAATGGTTTTTTTTTATACCGCTTTATCATTTTAGTTAGTGGTTTACATTGTAATACAAACTTGGTAATGTACATTAAATAGGGACATTGATAGCTAGGATTACTAGTACTTGTGGGTCTGAAGAGGAGCAGGAAGACCCCATGGGGCCGCTGGGGTGGGGGAGTCGGTAAGTTGGGCCCAGCCCTGTTACCCTCAAGCTGTCCTGATCTGATTTATTTAGCTGTATTTATATCCCGCTTTTCACCGGGTCAAAGCGGTCAATTGGGGATACATTTAACACGAGGGGATATGAGATACATACACTAATACTTACAGGGAACATGGGCAGTGGAGGGTTAAGTGGCTTGCCCAAGACCTCAAGGAGTGCCTATAGGACTAGAAATCCCAGTCCCTCCGGCATGAGATTGCTGTCCCCAGGTGGGACTTGAACCCCCGGCCCTCTGGCCTGAAGTACCTTGTCCTAACCACTAGACCACTCCTCCCACCCTTTTTTTGTCTACATCCTTTTTTGCCCATTGATTTCAGTGGGAGTTGAATTGGCTCTCAACTGTTTTGAATAAAGCAGCTTTAGAAAAAAAAAACCCAGCCAAAAAAAACCCTTCCCCTGCTGGGTGGGCATCTGGGGATTCCCTAATGGGGTTCCCCACTTGGCCTGATAGGACTCAGGATTCCCTTTTCAGGACTCCAATTTGCCACGGTTCTGAAGCACTTATTTTTTCTTTTTTTGTGTGTTTTTTCTTGGCCCGATGCAGCCACTGCCCCTAGTGTTTTTTTATCATGGTGGTCTCCAAGTTCTCAGGCGTTCAAGGCCAGGCTTCCCCTTCAGCTGGAGGTGGTGTCCAGACTGCATTGGTGGCAGCAACCACAGCATCTGAGGGAAAGGTATGCCACTGGACAATCACTTGTGGCTTCTCCTGTTAGATGCCATCCTAATCGGCTGGGGAGTCCATTGCAAAAATTAAACAGCCCAGTGCCACTGGGAGGTGGCATGGCTCATCAATAGTCTCGTGGCAAGGGCCATTAGATTATCCCTTTTACCCTTCCGGACCATAGTCAAGGGCAGAGCGGTCTGAGTGTACTCTGACAGTGCCATGGTGGTGGCATATGTCAGTTGGCAAGGAGACATAATGAGTGATAGAGTGACTGGAGATAACTATCCTGTTCTTCTGAACTAAAAGGAACCGCCTAGCTCTGTTGGCACAACACATCATTGGGGTAGACAACATGGATAGTGATTTTCCTAGTTGCCACTCACTCAATACCGGAGAGTGAGAGTTAAGTCGGGAAACGTTTCAGCAAATTTTGCTCTTCTGGGGCCATCCTGAGATGGACTTAATGGCAGCCTGATCCATTACCAAAACATGCAGATTCTTCCATCTCTGCAGAGAAGCAGGCTTCGAGGATGTTGACACCTTGGTTCAGTCCTGGCCAAAGCACTGCTTGCTGTACGTTTCCTCCACGGCCACTTGTGGGGCATGTGCTTCGATGCATAGAGCAGTATCTGGGCTGGATTGTTATGGTGGTGCCAGATTGGCCACAGGCCGTGGTTCAGGGACTTGATGTGGCTGCTCCTCTGTGACTGCCTCCAACCCGGGGCTGTTGCACCAAGAGCTGGTCTTTCTGGATGACCTGGCTGCCTTCTCATTTAAGCTTTGGCTCTTGAGAGATACCACTTAACATTTAAAGACTAGTCTCCTGCGGTAGTTTACATGCTCCTCAAAGCGAGGAGCGATCTTACCAGTTTGACCTATGTGCTCTAATATTGTTCGAACATTGGTGCTGTACGTGTCAGATTAGTTCTGAAATTGTGGCTTCCTGTTCGGTAATCCAGTTTAGTCCTCCAACATCGGGTAGTGCCCCTCCTCCTCCTGCAGCCGGGAGACTGGACCAATCAAATCTTCTGTAGTATATATGCAGCAGGAGCTCCCAGAAGTCCCCAGTGTGTCCAGTCTCCCTGCAGCTGGAGGACTTCTGTGCCCTTGCTGGGCACGCTAAGTGACACTTGAAGGAGCAACACTAGTTAGTTAGTTCTTTTGGGGTTTATTTCTGGTCCTTTATATTCTATTTCTTTTGCTAGGTAGCTGTATCTTTAAAAAAGAAAAAGACACAGGAGACTTTCTGGGGAAAGCCAGACCTGCCTTGGGCTCCTGCCTTTCTGCCTGGGAATCTCTGAAGCCTGGGTTGAGCTCTCCCCAAGGCTGTTCGGGGAAGAGCCATACCGGCTGCAACATTGCCTGTCACTTGGAGAAGTGGGCTGAGTTCATTGCTGTTCCCAGAGCTGGTAGGAATTTTCCTTGTTTTAAGCTCTCTGTTCTTTGCTTGGGCAGAGGCTCTGTCGGCTCCCCTGGCTTCCAAATTGCACTTTTTCCTGCTTTTTTTCGCTTGCCCTGTATTAGAGGGTCGTTTTCTTTCTTTTCCATATTATTTGGGTACCTTTTGTATTTTTGCGCCGTTTTTTACCGCGGGTGAAAAAGTGCGGCGGCCATTTTGGATTTCTAAAGTGTGCTTTTTAAGGGCACTTTTTAACACTTGCGCACGGGTTCCCCTGGTGTTTTTGGGGTTTCTTTTGCTGGCGATTTTGCTCAGGACACCCCTAGGATTCTGGGGAGTATTTTGTTTACTTTAAAAAAAAAAAAAAAAAAAAAAAAAAAAAAAAGGTTTTAAATTTACTACTGTGCTGAATTGAATAAGGTTAGTCCCCTTGGTGTGGGCTTCCCTGTTCCTGTTGCCTTATTTTTCCCTGAGAGCAGGTGGCCTGGGCATGGCTGCCAAACCTCAGTGTGTAATTTGTGGCTCCCGCAGAGGTACAATGACTGACTCTGGAATCTGTAAGAGCTGTGCTGCAGTTTCTTCAGAACTGGAGCTGCCTATTGAAATTAAGGAACAGCATGTGCCCGGGGACCCGTCCCTTTCTGGGGACAGTGTCCCTTCACCGAGCATCCTTCCTTCTGGTCTGGGCCCGGCGTCTAATACGTCGGTCCCTGAGCTCCAGCAGGCGGCTATGGTAGCGTCGCCTATAGACTTTTCCCCGGATTTTGTTCTTCTCATGCATCAGGCCTTCCGCTTAAGCCGGTCTGGTCATTTGCCGGAGGCTTGGCCCGCCTCTCTCCCCCCAGCATCCGCGGGGGGGGGTTCAGCGGTCTTCCCAACCCGCGGTCAAGCGGCGCAGGTTGGGGGACCAGGATCAGGGCGCCCTTTGCCTCCCGGATTCCGAGACTGAGGGGGATCCGGATATTGAGGCGGAGGAGTTAGAAGACGGAGAGCTTCCAGAACTGGAAGATCAGGCTCGCATCATTCGGGTGTTTCGAAGGGACGAGCTGGTACCTTTGGTCACGGAGTCTCTCCAAGCACTTAACCTCTCTGCGGTGCGGCCGCTGGAGGAGGAGGGTCTCGAGGATCCTCTCATTCAGGCGGTCAGGGATGCCCAGGTAGTTTTGCCTGTGCACCGAGTAGTTGAGCAGATGATCCATGCGGAATGGGAGCAACCGGAATCCGCTTTGAAAGGGATTCGGACCATGAGTCGTCTTTACCCCCTTGCAGACAAGGACAGGGACTTGTTTAAGTCTCCACGGGTGGATACTGCCGTTTCGGCAGTGACTAAGAAAACCACCATCCCGGTTGAAGGGGCCGCGGCCCTGAGGGATGTTCAGGACAAAAAGGTTGATAATTTGTTGAAGCAAGCCTTCGAGACCAACGCCTTATCGTTACAAGCTTCTATTTGTGGGGCGTGGGTAGCTCGAGCTTGTTTGCGATGGTCGCAGCACCTGCGCTCGGGGTCCGGTATGGACCAACAGGGGCTGTTGGACGTTGCCCGCGTGGAGTCGGGATCGGCCTACTTGGCGGATCTGTGTTATGATTTAATACGCTCCCTAGCTAATAGCATGGCCTCCATGGTAGCGGCACGACGGTCCATCTGGTTGCGCAATTGGGCGGCCGACGGTTCTTCCAAGTCTCGCCTCAGTAAACTACCCTTTAAGGGCAGGTTGTTATTTGGTGAGGCTCTGGATAAGTTGGTGAAGGATCTCGGTGAGTCTAAGGGTGGTCGGCTTCCAGAGGATAAGCCTAAGCTTTATA
This sequence comes from Ichthyophis bannanicus, assembly GCA_033557465.1. Taxonomy (NCBI): domain Eukaryota; kingdom Metazoa; phylum Chordata; class Amphibia; order Gymnophiona; family Ichthyophiidae; genus Ichthyophis; species Ichthyophis bannanicus. The sequence continues at coordinate 1,576,770,693 of CM066031.1, read as the reverse complement.
GGTCGTCCACCTCGGCACGCGGCCAGTTTCGGGATGCGCGCAGATTTCGTTCTTCCCGGCTGTGGACTTCGCAGCGCGGTCGTTTTGGAACCCGTCACCAAGGGTTTTGTGGTTTCAGAGGAGCGGGAAGGGGCTTCTCCGGAGCCGCCTCTTCCTCGGCCTCTTCCTTTGCCTCTTCCTTTAATCGCAAGCCACAATGAAACGAGGCGGGCTCTAGAGGAAGACCCGGTCATCGGGGGTCGTTTGCGCGACTTTCTTCCTTCTTGGGCCCAAATTACGTCAGATCGGTGGGTGCTGCAGATTATAGAAGAAGGTTATGCCCTAGAGTTTGCGCACCCACTTCCGGATTCGTTTGTTCTGTCTCCCAGCAAGGGAGCTCAAAAGGCGCGGGACATCCGCGTGACCCTGGATCGGCTTCTCTCTCTGGGGGCCGTGGTTCCGGTCCCGCCCTTGGAAAGAGGCGCAGGTCGCTACTCCATCTATTTTGTGGTTCCCAAAAAGGGCGGTTCCCTTCGTCCGATCTTGGATCTCAAAGGCGTGAATCGCGCTCTCAGAGTACCGCACTTTCGCATGGAGACCCTGCGGTCAGTCATCGTAGCGGTGCGTCAAGGGGAATTTTTGACATCCCTCGATCTTACAGAGGCCTATTTACACATTCCCATCCGGCCCTCCCATCAACGGTTTCTCCGCTTTGCGCTCCCGTGGGGCCATTTTCAATTCCGGGCCATGCCGTTCGGACTCGCCACGGCTCCCCGCACCTTCACAAAGGTAATGGTTGTAGTCGCGGCGGCGTTGCGCAAGGAGGGCATCCTGGTCCATCCATATCTCGACGACTGGTTGATTCGAGCGAAGTCCAGTCGGGAGTGTGTGCAAGTCACGAGCAGGGTGGTGGATCTCCTTCGGTCCCTCGGATGGGTGGTGAACGAATGCAAGAGTTGTCTGTCTCCGTCACAGGATCTCGAGTATCTGGGAGTCCGCTTCGACACAGCAAGGGGCTTGGTGTGCCTTCCGGAGCGACGCGTGCTGGCGTTGCGGGCTCTGGTCCGTCTCTTCCGGGGGATGCCAGCTCAGTCGGCGTGGTGGTACCTGCGGCTCCTCGGCACGATGGCGGTGACCTTGGAGGTGGTGCCTTGGGTGCGCTTCCACATGCGTCCGCTGCAGAGTGCTCTTCTGCGACGTTGGTCCAACCAGTTCGACTTGCTGAACAAGAGATTGCCTTGCCCAAAGACGGTTCGCCGATCCCTCCGGTGGTGGCTTTCCGCCGAGAACCTGTCGCGAGGGATTCCCTTGGAGCCTCCTCTGTGGGTTCCGTTCACGACGGATGCGAGCTTAACCGGCTGGGGGGCTCACTGCGAGTCCCGCTTTGCTCAGGGGGAATGGTCTCCCCTGGAGGCCTCTTGGTCGATCAACCATCTCGAATTGCGGGCAGTCCGGCTAGCCCTGGTGGACCTGGAGACCCTGGTTCTCGGACGGCCGGTGAGAGTCCTGTCGGACAATGCGTCCACTGTAGCTTACATCAATCGCCAAGGGGGTACCGGCAGCGTGGCCCTGGAGGCAGAAGCGGCGGCCTTGTTCAACTGGGTGCAAACTCGCCGTCCAGGCCGATTTTCTCAGCAGAGTGCGGGTGGACCCCGGAGAATGGGAGCTAAACCCACAGGTTTACGCACAAATCGTCCGGCGGTGGGGTCCACCCATCATGGATCTCATGGCGACCTTTCAATCAGCCAAGACAGGGCGCTTCTTCAGCAGGCGAAGGGAGCGCATGTCCGAGGGGCTCGACGCTCTCATTCAGCCGTGGCCAACGTCCGGTCTTCTTTATGTCTTTCCTCCGTGGGCTCTGATCGGCCGGGTCGTACAACGTATCGAGAGCCACCGGGGTCGCGTGTTACTGGTGGCCCCGGATTGGCCCCGGAGGCCCTGGTATGCCGATCTGGTCCGGTTGAGCGACGGCGTTCCTTGGCTCCTGCCCGCTCTACCGGATCATCATCTTCAGGGTCCCTTGCGGATGCCCCAAGTGGATCGATTCTCGCTTACGGTTTGGCCATTGAGAGGGCTCGGCTGAAAAGGAAGGGCTACTCCCCCGCGGTGATTTCTACCCTTCTGCGGGCGAGGAAAACGTCCACTTCTCTTACTTACGTTCGGATTTGGAGGATTTTTGAAGACTGGTGCTCCCGGCGGGGAGTCCGGGCGGCGACGGTTTCAGTGCCCGTCGTTTTAAGTTTTCTTCAGGATGGTTTCGATAAGGGCCTTGCGGCTAGTTCCCTAAAAGTCCAGCTGGCGGCTATCTCGTGTTACCGCGGCAAGGTTTTGGGTCGTCTGCTCGGGGCTCATCCGGATGTACGCCGATTCCTTACGGCTGTTTTTCATTTGCGGCCCTCCCGCAGAGTTTTCGTTCCTCCTTGGGACTTGAATTTAGTTCTGAGGGCCCTGGTTCGTGAACCTTTTGAGCCCCTGCGCAGGGCGTCTCTGAAAGATCTCACGCTGAAGGCGGTTTTTTTTGTAGCCATCTGTTCGGCACGGCGCATTTCAGATCTGCATGCATTGTCCTGTCGAGAGCCTTTCTTGTCTTTTTCCGCGGATCGGATCGTTCTCCGTCCGGTTCCTTCCTTTCTGCCAAAGGTGGTGTCTCCCTTTCACATGAATCAGGCAGTGTTTCTTCCAGTGCTTTCTTCGCAATCTGTCGGGTCAACGGACAAAGGTCTTCTCCGGCTCGATGTGGGTCATACGCTCCATCGTTATTTAAAGGTTACCGAGTCTTTTCGGAAATCTGACCGGCTTTTCGTGCTCTTCGGGGGTGCGCGTAAAGGGAAAGCGGCGGCTAAAGCCTCCATTGCTAGATGGCTCAAAGAGGCGATCGCGTCCGCGTATCTGTTGCAACAGCGGTCTGTTCCGGAGGGTCTGAGGGCTCATTCTACTAGGGCTCAGGCGACCTCTTGGGCGGAGTATAGCCTGTTCCGCCGGCAGATATCTGTAGGGCGGCCACTTGGTCGTCTCTGCATGCTTTCAGTAGACACTATCGCTTAGATGTGTCAGCGGCTCGGGATTCCTGTTTTGGTTCGGCGGTTCTGCGCGCCGGATGGCAAGGTCCCGCCCGGTCTTAACTGCTCTGTTACATCCCGATGTTGGAGGACTAAACTGGATTACTGAACAGGAAATGGAAATTACACTAACCTGGTAATTGTAGTTCCTGGAGGGTCCAGTTTAGTCCTCCTTCCCTCCCGACTATCTGCTAATGTGGTGCGGCGCGCCTTTCCGAACGGTTGATATTAAGACGGTTCCTCTTGCCGTTCGGTCCCTCTGTGGCAGCCGCGTTTTTTGCAGAGGCTCTTCCCTGTCCCGGGGGTTCAGGCAGCTCCTGAACTTCTGGTGGGGAGCGGTGTTTTGATTCCTGAGGCGTCGGTGCCGGCGCAATGCAGTGTTCTGACTTCCTCGTTTGGGGAGGGGGTTGGATATTCCTTGGGGGGGAACAAATTGTTCTTTAATTAGGTCATTTTGTATATTAATCTAATGTGTTGCTTCGTTAAGTATGCTTTGTTACTAGTACACTGGGGACTTCTGGGAGCTCCTGCTGCATATATACTACAGAAGATTTGATTGGTCCAGTCTCCCGGCTGCAGGAGGAGGGGCACTACCCGATGTTGGAGGACTAAACTGGACCCTCCAGGAACTACAATTACCAGGTTAGTGTAATTTCCATTTTGTCATCCCTGCTTACCTTACTTTAGGATGGCTTGGTTTAGCTCCCTGAAAGTTCAGGTTGCAGCTTTATCCTGCATCAGAGGATTGGTTACTGGTACGGTCTGTAACAGGAAACATCCAGTTGCAAGATTAACTTAAATGGGTTCATCACCTGCATCCTCCCCTGCATTCTGTTGTTCCCTCCTGGGATCTCTGCCTGGTGCTCCAGGCCTTGATGTCCGAGCTTTTTGAGCCCTTGATGTGTTCTAGGTTAAAGGATCTGACTCTTAATACTGTCTTCCTGGTTACAATTTACTCAGCGAGACATATTTCTGAGCTACAGACATTATCATGCAGGGTCCTTACTTATTCTTCTCGGAGGAGCCTGTGTGCATTCAGCCTGTAACTTCCTTCCTTTTTGATGAAAGTGGTATCTTCCTTCCACGTGAATCAGGTGGTTTGTCTGCCCTCCTTTTCTAAGGAGCAGTGCTATGAGAAGGAAAAGGATCTTCATCTGGTGGATGTCTGAAGGGTGCTACTCTGGTACTTGTAGGTTACTAACACCTTTCACAAGTCAGACCATCTTTGTACTATTTGCAGGCCTGTATAAGGGTGATATGGCAACTGTCTGTTTTGGGGTGCTAGATCAAGGAGACCATTGATTCAGTGTATCTGTTGTGGTACTTGCTGGTCCGGAAGGATTTGCTTGTGCATTCCACTCAGGCATTAGAATCCTCGTGGACGGGGCATAGCGTAGCTCAGTAGCCCCCTCAAACCTTTGTCAGGCAGCACTTTCAACCTTTGTCAAGCATATTACTACTTGGATGTCCACTCTCTGGCAGACATGGGTTTTGGTTCTGAGGTCTTAAAAGCTGCTCTGTCTTCTTGATGCCCAGTGGAGATGTAGCTTTGGTACATCCCACTTGTCTGGACTGGTCGAGCAGGATGATATGGAAGGTGAGATTTTACTTGCCAGATAATGTCCTTTCCTTGAGTCCTACTAGATCAGTCCAGGACCTGATAAACCTTTATTAGCGCTGCAGTCTCATAACCACCTGACAAGCCTTCTGTGAAGTGGATCCTGTACATAATTATGCTTCCAGTTCTGTTGAACATTATTTTTGCTGAGATTGTGTGAGATCTGCAATTCCTTGTCATATGCTTACGTATGAATGCTGAATATGCCTCTAATAGTTTAGGCTGATAATACCGTTCTATGCTTCCGAAATAATTTCAGTCACACTTTACCAAGTCTAGGTCACTGAGAATGAAATTTATGCTTAAAACTGTTTGCTTATTGGCTCTAGTTTTCAATTTACACTACTGGGTCAGTACATAGACCCCGTCTTCAGAAGTGCTAAGGATATGCAGTTATGGGAAGGAATCTCCAATTTAAGCCATAAATTACTAAAATACATACACATCTTCAACTGGATTTTTGATAAATCAGTTTTTGTTTGGACAGTACTTGCTTTTCAGGCAAAACAATTAATGATGCAATTTGAAGGTGCTGTTGCATCATACTTGATATGAATTGCATCATGTTATTCCTAGAAGTCATAGAAATATAGGCTACTTGGTCTTTTTCTGACATGTTTCTATCTAGTTAGCCGTTTCATATCAACCACTACAACAGTCCCCTTTTTTTCCTTTAGAAATCCTCTGTGTTTGTCCAATGCTTTTTTGAATTCAGATACTGTCCTCATCTCTACCACCTCCATGCATCTACCACTCTTTCCGTAGAGAAATATTACTGCATATTACTCCTGAGTCTATCTTCTTTCACCCTCATCCTATGTCCCCCTCGTAGCAGAGCTTGCTTTCCATTGAAAGAGGCTCTCCTCCTGTGCATTTATGCCACAGAGATATTTAAATGTCTCAATCATATCACCTCTATCCCGCCTTTCCTCTAAAGTATACATATTAAGATCCTTAAGTCTGTCCTCATATGCTTTATAACGAAGATCATTAACCATTTCAGTAGCCACCCTCTGTACCGACTCCAACCTGTTTATATCCTTTTGAAGGCAAGGTCTGCAGAATTGCACACAGTACTCCAAATGAGGTTGCACCAAAGACTTATGTAGAGGCACTATCACCACCTCTCTTCTGCTGGCTATTCTTCTCCCTATAAACCCAAGCATCCTTCTAGCTTTTGCCGTCGCCTTTTCTACCTGTTTAGCTACTTTAAGATCATCAGACACAGTCATGACTTTGACATGCCCAGTCTCCAAGCTGCAGGAGGAGGTACACAACCCAGAAGTTGAGGACTAAACTGGAATCACTCAAGGAGCCACACATCTGAAAAATGTCTTATCCCCCCCATTTTATTACATTGGCTATTGCTTCCTCTTTCTGAATCTTTGCTTTCCTGACTACTCTGTTAGCTTCTCTAAGTTTTTCCAGATGTAGATGCCTGTGTTCCTCTCTGTGATCTCTTGAAGACCTTCTTTTTCTTCACCTTTTCAGCTGCTACTTTTGAAAAACAGAGTGGTCTCCTTTTCCTTTTACCTTAATTTACCATTTTAACAAAAAGGTTGGTTGCCCTTAAAATATCCCCTTTCAGTTTTGCCCCACTATTTTTTCTACATCCCCCCAGCTGTTCCCATCCTGCTAACGACTCCCTGAGGTATTGTCCCATCTTTGCAAAATTAGTTTTCCTAAAGTCTAAGACTCTTGCTTTTGAATGGATTTTATCGGCCTTAGTCCTAATACTGAACCACACCATCTGGTGATCACTGAATGCAAAATGATCTCCCACTGTAACATCAAACACTTTCACCATTGGTAAGCACCAAGTCCATTATGGCCCTTTCACGTGTGGGTTTTGTTACCAGTTGCCTTAATAGTTCTCCCTGTAGAGAATCCAGGATCTCCTTACTTCTAGATGATATTACAGCAGGGATGTGCCAATCAACATCTGGCATATTGAAATCCCCTATCAGTAGCACTTCCCCTTTCTTGGCAATGCTGCGTCTGTCTTCAATTTACTCTCAATCCACTTCTCCCTGTGAGGGAGGTCTGTATATCACGCCAATACAAATAGATTTCTCTTTCCCTCTTTCTAGTTTAACCCACAGTGCTCCTCTCTCCCTTTTTAAGCCCTGTATTTCCATAGCTTTAAAATTATTTTTTACATATAGTGCCACTCCTCCTTCCCTTCTTCCTACCCTGTCCTTTCTGAATAAAGTATAGCCAGGTACAGTTACATCCCAGTCATGGTTGATCGTGAACCATGGTCTCTGTTACTGCCGCTAAATCCAATTCAGCCTTTCCCATTAAAGCCTCAACATCTGGGATCTTATTTCCCATGCTACGGGCATTTATACACACTTCTTTTCATATTTTGCCTCTTACCCATTTCCATAAAGGTATTTAACCTTTCACTTATCAGGGGAATTTTTTCACCTGTCCCCAGTGAATATAGTTTAAAGCCCTCTTCGGTAGGTTAGCAGTCTGCTACTGAAGACATGTCGACCTTTCTTGGACAGATGGATGCCTCGTAATTGTTTGAACAATACAGATCACTTCTGCTACGTTTGTGGTAAAGTGACACTTGCATCTCAAAGACATAGTATAATTACTTTGATGAAGTAAGCCTACCACCTTTTACTTTGGCTGCAAAATTAGAGATTAGGACAAGAGCTGGGCCCCATACCTATGCTGTAACACTTGTGCAACAAATCTTCACCAGTGGTTGAATAGAAAGTCAATTCATGCCTTCTGCAGTGCCAATTATTTGGAGAGAGTAGACAGATCATATCAGCAATTGTTACTTCTGCATGGTGCCTCATGTTTGGATACTGCACAGTCTACTTTTTCTTGGACAAACCTTTCCCAACATTCCATCAGCTACACTCAGTACCCTATGGAGGATGACTGCCATTTACTGATGCTCCATAATTATTCTCACTTGAGTTGGACAAGGAAGAGGAAGGGGATGAAACCTCTGGTCCTGAACAACCATCAGTGTTGCATGACCCAGATTTTCTCCCATCCTCCTCCTCTGAACCACACTTCATAACACAAGGTGAATTCCTTATCGAGCCTCCAGCTTAGTCCTCCACGAATGGGTAGTGCACCTCCTCCTGCAGCATGAAGACTGGACCAATCAAATTTCAGCTCTACTGGAAACAGCATAGCAGACATCCCTGGAACTCCAGTGTGTCCAGTCTTCATGCAGCAGGAAGATGTTAGTGAGCCGAGCTGGGCTCACTAGTTAATCAATTTAGTTTGTCTTTTTCTTCTCTAGCTAACCTTTTTGTGACTTCTTTTTTGTCCTATTAGGACTTCTTTTCCTTTATTAATTTAGGGGTACCTGTGCCTTTAAATTTCAGCTTTTAAAAGCGGCACTCCGTAGGGGGGGGGGGGGACCTGACGGAGGTCTCTCTCCGGCCCAGCCTAAGCCGCCTTGTCTTTGCCTGCCTGTCTCCTTTACTGTTTCGGATCTCTGCCCCAGGACTCTTCGGGGCAGAGCTCCGGCGGCGGCTGTAAAGTTGCACCTCTCCGGTGTGTCGGGAGTGTGCTTCACAAGTGCCGGTGAGTGCTTACGACTGAAGGCAGTCACAACGCTGCCCTGGCCTAGCGGCTTTCACATCTGCTTCACCTTTGCGGCTTTCGTTTCTTTTTCGGGGGGTCCCCGGGTCGCTAGGGTTGCGGGTGTGAGGGAGTCGGTCGGCGGCGGCGGTTTTTTCTTTCCCCGAGCAGATTCCACGCGCCGGACAAAAGCGCGCCAAAGCTCTTCTTTCTGCCGCGGCCATTTTTGGAACCGCGGCTTTTGCAGCGTGCGATACACGCGAAGGTTTCTCTTTTTTCTGAGGGCCGGGGGCGAACACAACTTCTTTCCTCAGGTTTCTCCTTTTCTTTCCGTTCATTTACTTTCATTTATTTCATTTTCTCTATTACTTTGGTTGGGTTAGAGTGCACCGGTCCCTCGGCTGGGGGGGGGGGGGGTCGCGGGTACTCTCTTGCTGGACTGTATTTTATCGGGGCTGTCTGTGTCTCTTCAGCTGGCTCGGCATTTTGGCAGCTTTGGCACAGTCCTATGGTAGACTATCCGAAGGGCAGTCCTTAACTAAATGCAAAACAAAAAATAAATAAATAACTACATATCTAAATAAATTGCTAAGACAAAAAAAAAAAAAAAACAACGAAAAACCTGACTACCCAGTCCCCAGCTTGTGTGCTGGTTCTTCTGGGGCGGTGAGTCCTGTTTTCTTTCAGTGTTGACAGGCACTTTTTGGCGCTTGCGATCCCATGCCCGCGGGGTCCATTTGTGTAATTTGTGGATCCCGGAGGGGCTCTGCATTGGAGACGGGCGTCTGCCAACGCTGTACTTCGGTGTCTCGCAGTATGGAGCAGCGCCTGGAGAGTTCCTTGGCTTCTTCGGCGCAGCCAGGTTCCTCCGCTGAGGAGTTGGAATCGCCCCTAGAGGGTCCATCAGGGATACCTTCTGCTCTTCCTTTGGGCGCAGGGGAGCAGTCGGACCTCGGGGTTGCCTTGCCCTTGGAGGATTTCTCTCCCGATTTCATTTTGTTGATGCATCAAGCGTTCTGTCGTAGGCATCAGAGCATAGCCACTGGTTCCATTTCGGTTCTCGGGATGGCTGCCCAGTCGTCGTCGGCGGAGCGTGCGTTGCCCGGCGTCCCGGCAGCTAAACGGCGAAGGATGCACGAACCCTTCCAGTCTGAGGCGGATTGGCCAGAGGGTGAGGATCCGGATTTTGACTTGGAGGCGGACGTGGAGGCCTTGGAGGAAGGCGAACTCCCTGAACCGGAGGATCGGGCTAAGATTATTAGTGTGTTTCGACGGGAAGAGTTGCCTGCGCTCGTTTCGGAAGCGCTTCAGACTCTTGGCTTGGCTCCGGCCCCTCCGGTTGAGGACGCAGACGGTGCGGACCCCATCATTCAGGCGGTGCGTCAGACTCAGGTGGTTTTTCCCATTCACAAGGTCATTGATCAGATGATCCAGGCGGAGTGGGACTCCTGAATCGGGTCTCAAAGGTGTGAAGGTCATGCGTCGGCTGTATCCTTTGGCTGAAAAAGATCTTGAGTGTTTCCGAGCTCCTAAGGTTGATGCGGCGGTGTCCGCTGTGACTAAGAAGACAACGATCCCGGTGGAAGGTAGTGCGGCGTTACGAGAGCCGCAAGACCGGAAAATGGACGGCCTTTTGAAGCAGTCCTTTGAGGCGGACGCAATTGCGTTGCAGGCCTCCGTTTGTGGGGCTTGGGTTGCTCGGGCCTGTTTGCGCTGGGTTCAGCGGCTGCGACAGGCGCCCTCCTTGGAGGCCGACGACTTAAGTGAGCTCCACTGTTTGGAATCTGGTTCAGCGTATTTGGCGGATGTCCATTATGATCTTATCGGAGTGCTCTCCAATAGCATGGCGTCCGTGGTGCCGACGCGCAGAGCTCTTTGGTTGAAGAATTGGGCGGCAGATAGTTCATCCAAGTCGCGGTTAGGCAGGTTGCCCTTTAAAGGTAGGCTGCTCTTCGGTGAAGATCTTGACAAGTTGGTCAAGGATTTGGGTGAATCCAAGGTGGGTCGCCTACCGGAGGATCGCTCCAAGCGAGGGAAGTCGCTTCCGGCCTCTCGGGGACAGTTTTGGGACTTTCGTAGATTTCGTTCTCCCCGTACGGCTGGATTCCAGCGTGGTAGATATATCTCGAGAGCTTCCAGTTTTCGGGGCTTTCGAGGAGCCACTAGAGGATTCGCAACAGCAACCCCTGCGGCCGCTCGTAAGTCCCAATGAAGGGCGGCAGGCCCAGGCGGAGGTTCCAGCGATCGGGGGACGCCTTCGACGCTTTCTCTCTGCTTGGGTCCAGATTACATCCAATCAGTGGGTTTTGGAGATCGTCCGGGACGGATATGCCCTGGACTTGGCCAGACCCGTGCTCGATTCCTTTGTGGCATCTCCCTGCCGGGGAGCTCGGAAGACAGCTCAGGTGCGCCAAACCCTCGATCGTCTAATTCGGCTGGGGGCGGTGGTGCCCGTGCCACCGGCAGAGTATGGTCTCGGAAGGTATTCCATTTATTTCGTGGTGCCAAAGAAGGATGGTGCTCTTCGCCCCATTTTAGATCTCAAAGGCGTGAGGGTGCCGCACTTTCGGATGGAAACCCTTCGGTCGGTTCTGGTTGCCGTTCGCAGGGGCGAGTTTCTCACCTCTCTCGACCTCATGGAAGCTTATCTCCATATCCCTATTCGAGAGGACCATCAGAAGTATCTCCGCTTCGCCCTGCCATGGGGTCACTTCCAGTTTCAGGCCTTACCCTTCGGTCTGGCGACAGCCCCTCGTGTATTCACCAAAGTCATGGTGGTCGTGGCAGCGGCCTTGCGCAAGGAAGGCGTGTTAGTCCATCCTTATCTCGACGATTGGTTGATTCGCGGAAAATCTCGCGCGGAGAGCATGTCGGCGACATCGAGGGTCGTCGAGCTACTGCAGTCTCTCGGCTGGATTGTCAATCCCGGCAAGAGCCACTTGATTCCGACACAGTCTCTCGAATATTTGGGAGTTCGGTTCGATACTCGCGGGGGCTCTGTCTTTCTTCCCGACCGCAGGGTGTCGGGGCTTCAGTCTCTCGTACGCAGGTTTCGAAAACGCCTGGCACTACCTTCAGCTACTAGGAACGATGGCGGCTTCCCTGGAGGTGGTGCCTTGGGCTCGTTTCCACATGCGTTCGCTTCAGCGAGCCTTGCTCCGGCGCTGGTCCAACCAGTCCGATTCCCTGAACACTCATCTTCCTTGCCCGCTGGCGGTGCGTCGGGACCTGAAGTGGTGGCTTCGACCAGCCTCGCTCCGAGCGGGGATGCCCTTGGAGCAGCCAGTCTGGGTTCCGCTGTTGACGGATGCCTGTTTGACGGGCTGGGGCGCGCACTGCAGCGAGCAGGTCACTCAAGGGGTCTGGTCTCCGGAGGAGAGCAGTTGGTCGATCAACCGCTTGGAGCTTCGAGCGGTGCGGTTGGCGTTGTGCAGTTTCAAGACCCAGTTATCACACCGGGCAGTACGGGTCCTCTCCGACAATGCCGTGACCGTGGCGTACATAAATCGTCAGGGCGGCACCGGAAGCGTGGGCATGGAGATGGAAGCCCAGGCGCTATTCGAATGGATAGAACCCCGGCTACAGGCCATCTCGACAGCGCACATTGCCGGGAAGGACAACGTGACAGCGGATTTTCTCAGCAGGGTTCAGGTGGATGCCGGCGAGTGGGAGCTCAACCCAAAAGTGTTCGCGCAAGTGTTTCTGCGTTGGGGTCAACCGGTCATGGACCTGATGGCCACGTTCCGGTCGGCGAAGGCAGCTCGGTTCTTCAGTCGTCGACGGGAGCCAATGTCAGAGGGCATCGATGCTCTATTGCAGGTTTGGTCCTCGACGGGCCGCCTTTACGTCTTTCCCCCGTGGCCGCTTCTGGGGCGAGTGATTCAGCGTGTCGAGGCCCACCGGGGTCAGGTGCTGTTAATAGCGCCGGATTGGCCTCGGCGTCCCTGGTATGCCGATCTGATGAGGTTGGTGGACGGCTCCCTGTGGCGTCTTCCGTTAGATCCGGATCTGTTGTGTCAGGGTCTCTTCGCATGCCGCAAGTGGGGAGGTTCTCTCTTACGGCCTGGCTATTGAGAGGGCGCGGCTAAGGAAAAAGGGTTATTCGAAATCCGTGGTATCGACTTTGCTTCAAGCGCGAAAGAGGTCCACTTCGCTGGCCTATGTCCGAGTTTGGCGTATTTTTGAGGATTGGTGTTCTCGACGTCAGGTTCGGGCTGCTACGGCCTCTCTCCCGGTGGTGCTAGATTTTTTGCAGGATGGTTTTGCTAAAGGTTTGGCCGCCAGTTCTCGCTGGGTGCACATGCCGATGTGGTTCGATTCTTGAGAGCAGTTTCTCGACTCCGTCCGGCCCGCAGGATTGCTGTTCCGTCGTGGGATCTCAACTTAGTTTTGCAGACGCTCAGTGCGGCTCCTTTTGAGCCTCTCTCTCGCAGCTCGGTAAAGGATTTGACCCTTAAGACGGTGTTCTTAGTGGCGATTTGTTCGGCACAGCGTATTTCCGAGCTGCAGGCTCTGTCTTGTAGAGAACCCTTCCTTTCTTTCTCGGATCAGAAGGTGGTGTTGCGACCGGTGCCTTCCTTTTTGCCTAAAGTGTCTTCCCCTTTTCATGTGAATCAGGTGGTATCGCTCCCGGTGTTTCCGGCGTCCGGGGAACAGGCTGCGGATCGCGGTCTTAGTCGTTTGGATCTCAGGAGAGTTTTACATCGCTATTTGAAGGTTACCAGCGATTTCCGTAAGTCTGATCGTTTGTTCTGTTTGGAGGTCCTCGGAAAGGGGAGGTGGCGGCGAAAGCCTCCATTGCTCGGTGGATTAAAGAGGTGATCGCCTCGGCTTATCTGTTGCACGGTCGGGTGCCGCCTGTTGGCTTGCGGGCTCATTCTACCAGAGCGCACGCGGCGTCCTGGGCGGAGTTTAGCTTGGTTTCGCCGGTGGAAATCTGTAAGGCAGCGACATAGTGCTTACTGAAAGTGTGAAGAGAAGACCATCGTCTTGATGTTTTGGCGGCAGGCGATGCCAGTTTTGGTTCCGCGGTTCTGCGTGCCGGCTGGAAAAATCCCTCCCGTTAAGGCTGCTTTTTTACATCCCATTCGTGGAGGACTAAGCTGGAGGCTCGATAAGGAAATAGTAATTACACTTACCTGGTAATTGTAGTTCCTTGAGAGATGACAGCTTAGTCCTCCTTCCCTCCCTTTGGTGTTTTAGCTCGGCACGCCATGGCTTCAGCAGTCAGTATTCACAGGTGAGTGTGTCTATTGTTTCTCCGTTTGTCTCCGGTGTTTCCCTCTTCCTTTCGCTATCTGCTTATGCTGCGGCAGGAGCGGGACATTCGGTTTGCGGGGTATTTTTAAATTGGCTGCGGTAAAACGAAAAAAAAAAAAAAAGTTTTCATTTAGAATGTTGACTTATCTTCTGAAAGGTTAGCTGTTTTTCTTTGAGTTTGCTTTGACAGTAGTTCACTGGAGTTCCAGGGATGTCTGCTATGCTGTTTCCAGTAGAGCTGAAATTTGTTTGGTCCAGTCTTCATGCTGCAGGAGGAGGTGCACTACCCATTCGTGGAGGACTAAGCTGTCGTGTCTCAAGGAACTACAATTACCAGGTAAGTGTAATTACTATTTGAATGACCTTGTCAGTAATTTGTAACTACCTAAGAATAAAGCAGAGCTGTTGGGCTCCAGATTGCAGCAGTGGCATCTCCTATCTTCAGGAACAAGCAGGAATGTAGTCCTCACATATGGGTATCATCGGTACCGACGGAGCCTGCGCAGGAACGCTCCCCAGCATCCAATTAGAAAGCTTTTGGGAGCATCCCACAGCGCCTACGTGCTGCCTTCCCGCCTTTCCCAACTGCTTCTCTCCAGTTCTTCGTTTTCCGCGGAGCCAGCAGGTCGTTATTCCTGTCACCGCGGAAAATATTTTCCTTATTCTTTCTTTTTTGTGGTCGCGTCTGCCTTCCTCGACGCTACACCGGTACCGCCGGTTCTCTTTTCTTTCTTTTTCTTAAAAAAACCCCCTCTATTTTTTGCCAAACTTTTTTCCAGGTGCACGCACCATTTTGGGCCTTAGACCCAAAATTTCCTCCACTATGGAAAAACCCGCTTCGGATTTCAAAAAGTGCACCAAGTGTGGCGGTTCCATCTCCGTCACCGACACCCATGACTGGTGTCTTAAATGTTTAGGTCCTGACCACTCCATCTCCACGTGTATGGCTTGTGCCATGATGTCCAAGAGGGGTCGACCAAAACCGAGCTGCTAAGCTCAGCGCCCTTTTTCCCTCCGATGCAGCTTCTGTGGCATCGACGTCTTCCAGGGCTTCGTCTTCCTCCCATGGATCTCAGGTAACTAAGCATAAGTCTCCAAGCTGCAGGAGGAGGTACACAACCCAGAGGTTGAGGACTAAACTGGAAGAACGATAAGGAAAGTGGTATTATCAGACTCAAGGTTGTAGGGGAGGAATATGTAGAAGCTGATAAGGATAAAGCGGAATTGCTTAACAAATATTTCTGTTCTGTGTTCGCATATGAAGAACCAGGAGCAGGACCACAAACAGGAACAGAAGCAAGGGACATCTTAGAACAAATTTTCAGAAGACTGTGCTCATGAGAAATTAGCTAAACATAAAGGAGGGGGGTTCTACTGTCCACAAAAGAACAGGACCTAGGCATGGGTATCGGGCTCTTCAAGAGCATCCGGACAGAAGGTACTTCGAATCCTTGGAGGACTCGGAGGATTCTGACAGCTCTGCCGATACCAGGATACTTCTCCCGGAGGAGCCTTCCTCCCCTAAGCGTAGGATGTCTCCTCCAGAAGATATCTCCTTTCAGGATTTTATCAGAGAGGTGGCTCGAGGTCTGTCTATTACTGTGGCTCCTGAAACGGAGACCAGGGCTAAGGAGTTGGAGATTTTACAATATCCCAAAGCTCCTAAGGAGGCAGTTACCCTGCCTATGCATGAGATCTTACATGATCTCATGTTGAGAATGTGGGAGACACCTCTTACCACCTCTCCTCACTCTCGTAGACTGGATACCATGTATCGAGTCCCTCCTGGTCCTGGTTTCCGGAAAGCTCAGCTTCCCCACCACTCTATTGTAGTGGAATCAGCTATGAGAAGGATCAGGAATGCAAAGAGGCATGCCTCTAATCCTCCAGGACATTACTGTAGAACCTTGGATGCCTTTGGACGTCGTACTTTCCATGCTTCCATGCTTTCTGCCAGGATCAGTTCCTATATTTTATATATGGGAATGTTCCTTAAAGAAGTCACAGGAGACTTGGAGATTTTAAGCCCTCTCCTTCCTGATGACAAGAGGCAGGACTTTCTCACACTGGTCAAACATGCTCAGGATGTTTCTAAGTTGGTCAATTGTGCAGCTTTTGACTGTTTTGAGTGCATAAGCAGAACCTCTGCCATTGCCATAGGTGCACGTAGAATTGCCTGGCTCCTGGCATCTGATTTGGAGCTCTGGGTCCAGGACAAACTAGGTAATATCCCTTGTACAGGTGAGAACCTATTTGGCAAAAATTGGCAAGAAAAAGCCAATGAGTTGGATGCTGACAACTCCACTTTGGATAGGTTATCCAAAGCCACAGCTGATCCTGCAAGAAAGGTTTCTTGAAAGATTTCTTTCTTCTCAAAAAAGAAGAGGTTTTTTCCCTCTTATTTCCAGCAGGGACGTTCTGCAGGTCAGCCTGCCCGGAAAAGTCAGCAACCACCTAAACAAAGGAAAGCAAAGACTGCTAAGCCTCAACCATCTCAGCAGTCTCAGCCTCCACAAGGCCTTTGACTTTCATCTAGAGAACTTAGCCTTCCTGGCTCTCAGTGGTCTAGAGCCTTCCACCATTCCAGGAAGGTTGTGTCACTTTGCCCCCAGATGGGGGCAGATAACAGCAGAACATTGGGGACACTCCATTATAAAAGAGGGGTACAAGCTCCACTTTGGGTGCATGCCCCCTCCCATGATGGTAAGACAGTTCAATTCTCAGACCTCTCTCATCAACTTGTTAGATCAAGGTCACTATACTTCTTGCCCAAGGGGCAATAGAAGAAGTACCCATTCATGTACAGGGTTTTACTCCCCCTATTTCCTTATCCCAAAGAAAACAGGGGGACACAGACCTATTTTAGACCTCAGAGAATTGAACAAATTCCTGTTCAAGGAGAAATTCAAGATGGTTTCTCTGGGAATTCTGCTGCCTTACCTTCAGAGTCAGAATTGGCTTTGTTCTCTAGATCTCAAGGATGCGTACACTAATGTTCTCATCCATCCTACTCACAGAAAGTTCCTTCGGTTCCTTTTTCAAGGAAAGCACTACCAGTACAGGGTGCTTCCTTTTGGCCTGGCCTCAGCACCAAGGGTGTTTACGAAATGCATGGCTGTGGTAGCCGCATTTCTCCGCACTCTAGGAATATTCGTCTTCCCCTACTTAGACGACTGGCTCATTTGAGCCCCATCAGAGTCAGAGGCCAGGATTTCTCTATCTCGCACAATGTGTATCCTTCAGTGTTTTGGGTCTGGTCATAAATATCCCAAAATCCAGCCTAACTCCCACTCAGTCTCTAGACCTGGTTTATACATGTTTGCCTGTGTCTCCCCCTCTGTTTCGTCCTTCCTATGTATTCTCTTTTTCTTTCCTCTTTCCTGTCCAGTTATGTATTTCTTTTCTTGCAATGAGGGCTTGTGCCCACCACTGTAATATTTTGTAAACCGCTCTGGTGTAATGAAGAGCGGTATATCAAGTTAAATAAACATACCAGAGAAGCAAGGGCCTATCTTCCTCAGACCCGTTGCCTTCGCATGGTGCAGTTAGCTTCTCAAGCAGTGCTAAAGCCTCACCTCACTGCTCGAGAGATGTTACAACTGCTAGGCCCCATGGCATCTACCGTGTATGTGGTTCCTTATGCTCGCCTCCATATGAGAGCAGCCCAGTGGACTTTATCCACTCAATGGACCCAGGCATCAGGGTGCCTGTCAGACAAAATAGCGCCTTATTTTGTCTCTCCAATGGTGGCAGTCCACTCAAAACCTGTTGCTGGGGTCCCCATTCCAACAACCTTTACCCCAGGCAACTCTCACAACAGATGCTTCTCCAATGGGTTGGGGAGCTCATCTGCAAGACCTCTCCACCCAAGGCACTTGGACTCCACAGGAGACTCATCTACATATCAATCTCTTAGAGCTCAGAGCAATCTTCCTTGCTCTTCGAGTGTTCCACACCCTACTCAGCTACAAGACAGTCCTCATTCAGACGGACAGTCAAGTAGCCATGTTCTACGTGAACAAGCAGGGGGGGAACAGGTTCTCTGTCGCTTTGCAACGGAGCTTTGCGACTATGGGCCCTCGCCAGAGCGCATCAGATTCATCTCCTGGCAGTGTATCTTCCAGGCATACAAAACTCTTCGGCAGACAGACTTAGTTAAGTTCTGCTTCCACACGAATGGTCTCTACATACAGACCAGGTGGCCAAGATTTTTCAAATTTGGGGAACCCCGGACATATACCTCTTTGCAAGTCTGTTGAATGCCAAACTTCCCCGGTTCTGTTCCAGAATTCCGGCTCAGGGCTCTCAGGCCAGGGATGCTTTCCTCCTTCAATGGGGTCGAGACTTCCTGTATGCCTTTCTACCCATTCCCCTAATTCCCAAAACCCTATTCAAGCTTCAGAGAAACAGAGGCCGTATGATTCTCATAACTCCACATTGGCCACGGCAAGTGCGGTACACTCTGCTTCTACATCTCTCTCAAGCTCCCTCTCTGGAGTTAGGGTCTGCTCCAGATCTCCTGTCTCAGGAGGACGGGATGTTATGGCATCCCAATCCCCAGTCTCTGCATCTCAGGGCTTGGTTGCTGAAGGCCTAGATCTCCATGATCTTAACCTCCCTCAGCAAGTAAAGGATATCCTTTATTCTTCCAGGAAGCCTTCCACAAGACACTCTTATGCTTTCAAGTGGAAAAGGTTTACTATATGGTGTTCGCAGAAGGGTCTTAACCCCCTTGCGATACCTCTGGAATCATTACTGGAGTATCTCCATCATTTATCCATTGCAGGACTTAAGACTAACTCAGTAAGAGTCCATTTGAGTGCTATTGCAGCTTCTTTCAAGCCTCTAAATGGACAACCTATTTCCTCCCATCCTCTTATAGCAAGATTTATGCGAGGCCTTCTTCTTACTAAGCCTCCCATTAGGCCACCACCGGTGGCGTGGGACTTAAACCTGGTTCTTGGTCAGCTCATGAAGCCACCTTTCAAACCCTTAGCTACTACCTCATTGAAATTCCTTTCTTGCAAGGTTATCTTTCTCATTGCAATCACATCAGCACGCCACATCAGTGAGTTGCAGGCTCTAGTAGCTGATTCACCTTATACAAAGTTCCACCATGACAAGGTAGTCCTTAGGACTCATCCACACTTTATGCCAAAGGTGGTCTTGCCTTTTTACCTAAACCAAGCGGTCTATATGCTTGTGTTTTCTGCATTTGATGCATGAGGCCTTGCAAAAAGGAATCTTCATACTTTGGACTGTAAAAGAGCTTTAGCTTTTTACTTGCAAAGAACACAGCAACATAGAAAGTCCTCTCAACTCTGTTGCTTTTGATCCTTCTCATTTGGGACTTCCAGTCTCCAAGAGAACACTGTCCAGCTGGATTGCTCAGTGTATTTCCTTTGCCTATCAGAGTAAGAATCTTCCTCTGGAGGGCCATGTCACAGCTCACAATGTGAGAGCCATGACAGCTTCACTGGCTTATCTGCACTCTGTATCTATCGACGACATCTGTCGAGCAGCTACTTGGACCTCAGTTCATACCTTCACAGCCCATTACTGCTTAGACAATGACTCCCGCCAGGATGCCTTGTTTGGTCAGGCTGTTCTTCAACACCTTTTCCATACCTAATCAACTCCTACCCACCATCCCTGGTAGGATGCCAGAGATCCATGGGGGAAGTGGAGCCCTTTTACAGGGAGACACAACTTCTGGGGTCTCCCCCTGGCATCTAAAGCTAGGGAGTCCCCATATGTGAAGACTACATTCCTGCTTGTTCCTGGAGATAGCATAGTTACTCACCTGTAACAGGTATTATCTGGGAACAGCAGGAATTTAGTCTTCACAACCCACCCTCCTCCCCAAGGAGTTGTATCTCTCTATCTCTTTCTCTTTCCCTCTCTCTCTCTCTCTTTGTCTCAGCTTTAAACTCAACTGAAGAGAGGCAGTTGGGAAAGGCGGGAAGGCAGCACGCAGGCGCTGTGGGATGCTCCCAAGAGCTTTCTAATTGGACGCTGGGGAGCGTTCCCGCGCAGGCTCCGTCGGTACCAACGATGCCCATATGTGAAGACTAAATTCTTGCTGTTCCCGGAGATCATCTGTTACAGGTGAGTAACTAAGTTTTATCTGGTAAGTAAAATGTCATTTTAAGTATCATAATCCAGAGGTCCCTATTTCGCCACCATATTCATTTGCCATTCTACTGTATCCCAGCTAATTTTGGAGTCTGTGTTCTTATGCTCTTCTCCTGTTGAATCCCTGACTCCCCCACCTATGAGTCCTTGCTCTGTTTTTAATACTGTAGCCACAATATCTACTCTCCTCTGTTTCCCTAGCTTTCCCTTGTGTCATTTTCCAACTTTTTCAGCAGAAATTCCCTCTGCTTTGCCCCCTCCTCTCCCTATTCCCCAAGATCTTAACCTTCCACCATTCTGAAATTACACCATAAGTGGTGGAGATCATCTGGCTAACTGAAGACATTGATGTCAGCATACATTTCATGCAGCTTTGGACTCTGGTGTCTTCAGTCTCCAAAGGTAATAGGACAGTTTACTAGATGAGATTAACTCTGACCCCCTGGTGATTTCATTCTCCAAGGCCTGTCTGAAGCCCCTCCTTGCTAAATCAAGAATAGCAGACCTTAAAGGGAGTGGCTAGCAGACCTCAAGGGGAAGTGCTGGAAAGGATTCAGTTCACTATAAAAGACAGAAACACTTCCTGTCTCTCTCTCTCTCCCACCATTCATTGGACATGAAGGACAGGAGGCTCTGATTCACCCCTCCCCCGCTCTCTCTCTCCCCCTTGCCATGAGGCTCTGAGCCACATGTTCGGGCCTATCTCTCTCTTACACTTCACACTTCACACATGCACATGCACACCCAGATTCATTGATGCACACTGAAACAGCTCTGTAACAATCACTATATACCTCTGTTCAATACCTATGTATTAAGCCTATTTCTACATAAAAACCTTTCTCCAAGCCACACCTGTTTGCTTGTTTTGTTGCAAACCCTACTGCCTCTGTGAAGTGAAATGAACCCAGGACCTACAGAAGAATAACTGACCAAATCTTAGAATTGGGAGCCAGAGCTGCCACTCTGCAACTGCTATGATCGTGAACCCTGCAAGAGGAACAGCAGGGATGTGTAATGCCAGCACCACAAGCACAGTGGTGCTGGTGTTGAAGGCTCCTGCTGCTTCTCCTGCAATGCTCGCAGCTATGGTGGTACTGCAGTGGCAGCTCCCAGTGTCTTAAACTGATGTAATGTGGCTGTGAAAGAGAGCTGAACCAAAAGAGCTGTGCCTCTGGTGCTGGGCATAGAAACATAGAAATATGATGACAGAAAAAGACCACATGGCCTATCTAGTCTTTCCTTCCATATCAACAACTGCAACAGTCCCCTTTTTACCTTTAGAGATCCTCTGTGTTTGTCCCATGCTTTTTTGAATTCAGTTACTGTCCTCATCTCTACCACCTCCACTGGGACACTATTCCACGGATCCACTATTTCCATAAAGAATTATTTCCACATATCACTCCTGAATCTATCTCCCTTCACTTTCATCCCATGTCCCCTCGTAGCAGAACTTGCTTTCAATTGAAAGAGGCTCTCTCCGTGAACATTTATGCCATGGAGGTATTTAACGTGTATACTTGCAAAACGTTCAAAAGAACCAAAAACTGTAGTAAGCTTCTTTTTATTTTATTTTTTCTTTGCTTTCAAGATACAAGATACAAAATCAGGATTCCTTCTTCTCTCATTTAATATATCCCAAGAAAATCTCTTAAAAATATTTGGAAGAGAACCCCCAAGTGAACTCATTCAATACTGTTTTTAAAACACGGGTCTCGACGCTCTACTCCGGCGCCTATTGGTGTTTCAAATGTTTTCTTCAGGAGACCATATCCTATAAATAAATAAAATTTACAACATACCATTATCCTAAGATCTAATACCATTAAAAACAATTGTATTAGCAATGTACTTCTAATATATTTCTACGCTACTTACAGACATGTTATGCTGCCCACGTTCTCTCTCCTTGTTTCTAATACGAAAAAAACGCCGCGCATGCGTGATGGTGAAACCATTGCTATTTAAAGCCCTTTCCGATTATGTCATACGTTTTCCTTGCGTACTCCCTGAGGCTATTACTTCATGAATATGCATACTTAAATGGAGAAACTGTCATTACCAGTTCATATCTAGTTTAAATGTAACCCTTTTATACTTGATGTTGCTCCTTATGCTTAACCCCCTTTAACTGCCGCTCTTCTCCTCTAGTCTTAATAATAGATCTATTCATTAGAATAACGAGTTCTCTATGTAGAATTTTTTTCTCTACTTATAGCCAGTGTAGCTTCAGATCTCCAAACTAGGCTACAGACAGGAAATCCATTCGATAGATACATTTAACCCCCTTGGAGCAACGGTTTGCAATTTATGTATCCACCATTGTTCGCGTTGTAACAAAGTTTCATCTAGTGTTTTTCCTCCCCTCGGAACCTGAATCTGTTCTATTGCTAAGCTGCGAAGTTGATCAAATGTATGGCCCTGAGAGAGGCAATGCGGGACGATCGGAGCTTCTAACCTATGGCATTTTAATTTACTTCTGTGTTCCTGTAACCTCACCCGCAGTGAACGGATGGTTTTGCCTATATAAAGTAATCCACATGGGCATTTGAGTATATAAATTATCGCTTCTGAGGCGCACGTCGTCTGTGATCTAAGATAATATGTTTGCCCCTGATGGCTGAAATGTGATTGTTCTAACATAATCTCACACATGTCGCAGGTGCCGCAGCTTTTATGCCCTTTAATAACCGACGGTTCTTTAATCGGGGGAAGTACCGCTGGACTCAAATATTCCTTCAAGTTTCGTCCCCTTTGCCAAACACATCTAATCGATTTCTCTTCTAAACCAGGCACCACCGATAAAACGTTTTTATGTTTATGAGTTTTTGTAGGCTATTACTTAATGGAGTGTACAGTGTGATGAAATTAATGTTCTCATTATCTTCCTTTTGTTGTACTTTACTGGGATGTTTTAGCAGGGCTGCCCTATGGTTATAGAGGGCCCTGCGATACGCCTTCTGTACTATCATCACCGGGTACCCTCTTTTTATGAAATCTTTTTTCAAATTAGCGGCCTGTTTTTTATATTCTTGTGTACTTGAACAATTACGCCGGTACCGTAAAAACTGTGAAAACGGTAATGATTGTTTTAGCTTTTGAGGATGTTTACTAGAAAACTCTAAAAACGTATTCCTATCGGTGGTCTTCCTGAATATTGATGTGCTCCAACTGTGGACTTCTCTGGTTACTTGAACATCAAGATAAGTTATGCGGTCCTGATGGAATGTAGAGGTAAACGTAATGTTTTCATCCTGGTTGTTTAGCCAGGATAAAAATTGTTCAAGGGAATCTAACGAGCCTTTCCATAGAACAAAAACGTCATCTATATATCTTCGCCATGTTATAATATGGGGCATAAAGAGGGATGAGTATAAGTGGCTTATTTCAAAATTCTCCATATAGAAGTTTGCCACTGAGGGGGCGCAGGTCGCCCCCATAGCTACCCCCGCAGTCTGATATATCACTCCCTCAAAAATGAAATGATTTTGATAGATAGCCAATTTTGCTATTTCCAGAAGAAAAGCGATGTGTGAGACTGATAAATCCCCCCGGGAAACTAACGTTTGTTTAATTATATTAACT
This sequence comes from Ichthyophis bannanicus, assembly GCA_033557465.1. Lineage (NCBI taxonomy): Eukaryota > Metazoa > Chordata > Amphibia > Gymnophiona > Ichthyophiidae > Ichthyophis > Ichthyophis bannanicus. The sequence continues at coordinate 1,576,747,497 of CM066031.1, read as the reverse complement.
GCTGCCTCTTGCGGTATACTAGTATATAGCGAAGAGACGTCCAAAGTAACAAGCCAGGTATTTTCTTGATCTGCCCAATTCGCTAATTCCTCCAAAATATTTAAAAAATGTGTGGTGCCTTTCACGTAGGAGTGTATACGGGAAAGTAAAGGACGTAAAAATGAGTCTACATAGGTCGACAGGGGTTCCAGAATACTGCCTCTGGTAGATACTATCGGTCTACCAGGGGAAGCCGTTCTGTTTTTATGTATTTTGGGGACAGTATAAAATTTAGCCATTGTAGGGGAAACAACATTCAAATAATTAAATTCTTTCTGAGAAATCAGTTTTTGTTGTAACGCTTGTTGAGTGACCTGTTTAATTTCTAACTTTAATTGTGAGGTTGGATCTAAAGATAATACCTTATATGTGGTGGTTATTTGTAATTGTGCCATGGCTTCATCAATGTATTTGGCACGATCTAAAACGACTATTGCCCCTCCCTTGTCTGCCCTTTTTATTACTATATCCCGTCTATCTCTTAGTTCACATAAAGCTTTTCTTTCTGATAAAGAAAGAGCCTGTCCTTTAAACTTTCCATTCTCCTCCAACCGACTAAGTCCCTGTAATATTAATTGTTTAAAAGTTACTAATGCTGGATGAAGAGGAATAGGAGGTGTCCATTTAGACTTGAAAGGTAGGGGAACTCTAGCCACCCCCGAAGGTGTATGCTCCTCCTCCTCAATAGTGTGCTGTGAGGTAGGCATACCTGCTACTGAATTATCGGGCTCCAATGAGCTATCTTTCTTTGAAACATCTAAAGTTATTTTCGAGGAAAAAAATTGTTTTAAATGTAACTTCCTCATCAATCGCTCAAAGTCCACTCTGCATTGAAAAGGGTCATATGCTATATTGGGAATAAACGAAAGTCCTTTGTTCAGAAGTTGTAACGCTTCGGGTAGGTATTTAAACATCTCAGTCATATCACCTCTATCCCGCCTTTCCTCTAAGGTGTACATATTAAGATCCTTAAGTCTGTCCTCATATGTTTTATAATGAAGACCATTAATCATTTTAGTAGCCACCCTCTGCACCGACTCCATCCTGTTCACATCCTTTTGAAGGTGCGGTCTCCAGAATTGCACACTATACTCCAAATGAGGTCTCACCAAAGACTTATACAGAGGCATTATCACCTCCTTTTTTCTGCTAGCCATTCCTCTCCGTATGCACCCAAGCATCCTTCTAGCTTTTGCCGTCGCCTTTTCTACCTGTTTAGCTACTTAAAGGTCATCAGACACAACCACGCCTAGGTCCCGCTCTTTAGTGGACAAAAGTACTTCACCCCCTATACTGTATTGCTCCCTTGGATTGCTGCAGCCCAAATGCATGACCTTGTATTTTTTAACATTAAATCCCAGCTGCCAAATTCTAGACCATTCTTGAAGCTTAGCTAGATCCCTCCTCATGTTATCTACACCTTCCTGGGTGTCTACTCTATTGCAGATTTTGGCATCATCCGCAAAGAGGCAAACCTTACCCGACAGCCCTTCTGCTATATCACTAACAAAGAGGGGCAAAATACAATGATGGAAGAGACGTACATTCTCAGTGGTGGCGCATTCACTCACTAAATCAGAAATGAAAAATATTTTCCTTTGTGTGGATGTTTTATTTAGAAATAATCGAAATAGTGTCAGATTTGAAACCACCAAATACAAAGAAACAGAAGGTAACAGGAGCTTAAGAACCCCAAACTACAATTAAAGAAATGTTCAGGGAGACATCAGATGCAGACTACTGGGCAGAGTCACTATACTTGCTTCGCCTGTGTTGCCCTCTTTAATATGTCTCCCTGATTCATAGTCCAAATTTTTTGAGTCTTTTCTTAATTCTGCTTATTTTTAAACAAAATACTCTCAAAAAGATCTCTATCAAACTTCTAGAAATGCCCTCAAGGGAGCTATTGTTGGCTGACAAAAAGTTATTTCATGTGCACTGAATCTCCCTGTGCACTGGAACTCCCAAAATGAAACATTCATCAAACTGACGACAGCGTTGAAGAAACAACATATCTCCAGGAACAAGCAGGAATGAGTCTTCACATATGGGTTTCGTCGGTACCGACGGAGCCTGCGTGGGAACGCTCCCCAGCGTCCAATCAGAAAGCCTTTGGGAGCATCCCACAGCGCCTTCGTGCTGCCTCCCCACCTTTCCCAACTGTCTCTCCTCAGTTCTTCTTTTTCCGCAGAGCCAGCTGGTCGTGTTCCTGTCACCGCAGAAGAATTTCTTTATTTTCTTTCTTTCTTTCTTTTGTATCGCGTCTGCCTTCTTCAACGCTCTACCGGAACCGCCGATCCTTCTTTTCTTCTTTAAAAAAAACAACAAAAAAACCACGAACTATTTCCTTTTCTTTTTCTTCAGGTGCACTTGCGTTTTGGGCCTTAGGCCCAAAAATGTTTTTCCTTAACATGGAAAAGCCTGCCTCAGGGTTTAAGAAGTGCACAAAATGTGGCGGTACCATTTCTGTCACCGACACCCACGACTGGTGTCTAAAATGTTTAGGTCCTGACCATTCCACCACAGATTGCATGTCCTGTTCTATGGTGTCTAAAAGAGGTCGGCAGAACCGAGCTGCCAAGCTCAGTACCCTGTTTCCCTCTGATGCGGCTTTGGTGGCATCGACGTCTTCCAGGGCTGCTTCTTCCTCACATGGATCTCGGGTAACTAAACATAAATCCAGCCGGTCCTCGAAGGGTAGATCTCCTTCTAAGCATCGAGATGCCTCTGGTGTTGCCCTCGAGGATTCTGCACCGGCAAAATTACCCCGGCGGGAGGCTTCGGCCTCCAAAGCATCATCATCGGGGTTCCAGGATGATCTCGATGGCTTGGCCTCGACAGATCACCTGGTGCCATGCTCTGGGGTACCGGTGGCTTCCACCGGTACCGACTTCCAAGCATTGGCGGCGTCGATGGACCAGAGGATTCTGTCCATAGAACGCAGTCTGGCGGCTTTCCTTGTGGCATCGACGCACCTGGTACCGCAACAGACTACTCCACCTGCACCGGCTCTAGCACCGCCATCGGTACCGATCTCTGGTACTCTGTCCTCTGAAGCCCTCTGGTACTGATACCCCGGTACCGGTTATTCCCGATACCGATCCCGGTCGGCCTATCCATCACGGTGGCCCCTGAGACAGAACCCAGAGCCAAGGAGTTAGGAGTTTTAGGGTATTGTAAAATATCTAAGGAGCCAGCTACCTTGCCCCTGTTAATGAGATTTTATGATCTCATGTTGAGGATGTGGGAAACACCTCTTACCACCTCTCCTCATTCTCGCAGGTTAGATACCATGTATCATGTCCCTCCTTGTCCTGGTTTCCATAAAACTCAGCTTCCTCACCACTCTATTGTGGTTGAGTCTGCTATGAGAAAGATTAGAAGTGCCAAAAGACATGCCTCTAATCCTCCAGGATGTGAATGTAGAACCCTGGATGCTTTTGGACGTAGTGTCTTCCAAGCTTCCATGCTTGCTTGCGAGAATTAATTCCTATAGTCTTTACATGGGAATGTTCCTAAAAGAAGTCACTGATCATTTGCAGACTTTAAGTCCTTTCATTTCTGAAGATAAGACAGGACTTTCTCACTTGGCTCAAACATGCCCAAGATATCTCAATTCTCCAACTGTGCAGCTTTCGACTCCTTTGAATGTGTAAGCAGAGCCTCGGCTATTGCCATAGGTGCACTTAGAATTGCTTGGCTTCAAGCATCTGATTTGGAGATCTGGGTACAAGATGAATTGGGAAATATCCCTTGTACAGGTGAAAACCTGTTTGGTAAAGATTGGCAAGCAAAGGCCACTCAGATGGATGCTGAAAATTCTGCCTTGGATAGACTATCCAAGTCTACAGCTGCTCCTGTTAAGAAAAGGTTGTTCAAGAAAGCACCTTTTTCTAAAAAGGGAAGATTTTATCCTGCTTATAGTCAGCGGGCATCTCCTGCCACTCAGTTCCCTCCCAAACGTCAGCAATCATCCAAACAGAACAAAGCAAAGGCTGCTAGGCCTCCACCGGCCCAGCAACCTCAACCCCCTCAGGGCCTTTGACTTTCCGCTAGAGAACTTAGCCTTCCTAGCTCTGGAAGGAACAGAGCCCTCCACCATCCCAGGAAGGTTATGTCATTTTGCTCCCAGGTGGGGACAAATTACAGCAGAGCATTGGACACTCCCCATCATAAGAGGGGTACAAACTTCATTTTTCAAGCTTGCCCCCTCACACAAGAGTGAACCAGTTCAATTCTCCGACCTCTCTCCTCAACCTGTTGGGTCAGGAGATTGCCACCCTTCTCGCTCAGGGGGCAATAGAGGAAGTGCCTCTTCAACAACAGGGCACAGGGTTCTACTCCCCCTATTTTATTATTCCAAAGAAAACAGGTGGCTACAGATCCATTTTAGACCTCAGAGAATTGAACAAATTCCTAGTCAAGGAAAAATTCAAAATGATTTCTCTGGGAACTCTGCTACCATACCTTCAGAGTCAGGATTGGCTTTGTTCTCTAGATCTCAAGGATGCGTACACCCATGTTCTCATCCATCCAACTCACAGAAGGTTCCTTCGGTTCCTTTGTCAAGAGAAGCACTATCAATACAGAGTGCTCCCTTTTGGTATGGCCTTTGCAACAAGAGTGTTCACGAAATGCATGGCAGTGGTAGCTGCATTTCTGCGAAATCTGGGAATATTCGTCTTCCCTTATTTGGACGACTGGCTCATTCGAGCTTCCACTCAGTCAGAGGCCAAGAGTGTTCTATCCTGCACTATGTGTATCCTTCAGTATTTAGGGCTGATAATAAATATCCCAAAATCCAATTTAACCCCTACTCAGTCCCTGGAGATTATAGGGGCGTTGCTGGATACCACAAGGGCAAGGGCCTATCTCCCCCAGGCCCGTTGCCTTCACTTGGTGCAGTTAGCTTCTCAAGCAGAGTTAAATCCCCATTTAACTGCTCGAGAAATGTTAGTTACTAGGCCACATGACATCCACCGTGCATGTGGTGCCATATGCTCGCCTTCACATGAGGGCAGCTCAGTGGACTTTATCCACCCAATGGATCCAGGCATTAGACTGCCTGTCAGACAAAATAGCAAACACAAGTCGCCTCATTTTGTCCCTCCAGTGGTGGACGTCCCCTCAAAACCTGTTGCTGGGGTCCCCTTTTCAGCAGTCTCTACCCCAGGCAACTCTCACAACAGATGCTTCTCCAATGAGGTGGGGAGCTCATCTGCAAGACCTCTCCACCCAGGGCATCTGGTCTCCACAGGAGAGTTGTCTACATGTCAATCTCTTGGAGCTCAGAGCAATCTTTCTTGCTCTGCGGGTGTTCCACACCCTGCTCAGCTGCAAGACAGTCCTTACCCACACAGACAATCAGGTAGCCATGTTCTACATGAACAAGCAGGGCGGAACAGGCTCTCTGTCGCTTTACAACGAAGCTTTGTGACTGTGGTCCCTCGCCAGAGAGCATCAAATTCATCTTCTGGCAGTTTATCTTCCAGGCGTTCAAAACTCTTGGGCAGACAGACTCAGTCGAGTTCTGCTTCCACACGAGTGGTCCCTACATGTGGACCAGGGGGCCAAGATTTTTCAGATTTGGGTAACCCCGGACATAGACCTCTTTGCAAGTCCGTGGAATGCCAACCCTCCCCGGTTCTGTCCAGAATTCCGGCTCAGGAAGCTCAGGCAAAGGATGCTTTCCTCCTTCACTGGGGTCAAGACTTCCTGTATGCCTTTCCATCCATTCCCCTAATTCCCAAAACCCTGTTAAAGCTTCAGAGAGACAGAGGCCACATGATTCTCATAGCTCCACATTGGCCACGGCAAGTGTGGTACCCTCTGCTTCTACATCTCTCTCAAGTTCCCTCCCTGGAGTTAGGGTCTGCTCCAGATCTCCTATCTCAGGAGGACGGAAAGTTATGGCATCCCAATCCCCAGTCTCTGCATCTCAGGGCTTGGTTGCTGAAGGCCTAGATCTCCAAGATCTTCATCTTTCTCATCTTTATGCTTCCAGAAAACCTTCCACTAGACGTTCTTATGCTTTCAAGTGGAAGAGGTTTACTATTTGGTGTTCTGAGAAGGGTCTTAACCCCCTTGCCATACCTCTGGAATCTTTGCTGGAGTATCTCATCCATTTGTCTAATGCAGGCCTTAAGACAAATTCAGTAAGGGTCCATTTGAGTGGTATTGTGGGGAGTGGAGGAGTGGCCTAGTGGTTGGGGCAAGGTACTTCAGGCCGGAAGGTCGGGTGTTCAAATCCCACTAGAGGACAGCAACCTTGGGCCGGAAGGACTGGGGTTTCTAGTCCCACAGGTTCTCCTTGTGGTCTTGGGCAAGCCACTTTAACCCTCCATAGCCCATGTTCCCTGTAAAATAGTTATCTCCAAGTTATAATGCCCTGTTCAATGTAATTTCAGTTTGTTCAATTAAACCGCACTGATGCAGAATAGCACGGTATATAAGAGAATGTAAATAAATAAATATTGCAGCTTCCCTTAAGCCTCTAAATGGACAACCTATTTCCTCTCATCCTCTTGTAGCAACGTTTATGAGAGGCCTCCTTTTAACAAAGCCTCCCATTAGACCACCTCCGGTGGCATGGGACTTGAACCTGGTTCTTGGTCAGCTCATGAAGCCGCCTTTTGAACCTTTGGCTACCACCTCCTTGAAAAACCTTTCTTGGAAGGTTATCTTTCTCATTGCAATCACATCAGCACGTCGTGTTAGTGAATTGCAAGCACTCGTAGCTAATCCACCTTATACAAGGTTCCATCATGACAAGGTAGTCCTTAGGACTCATCCACACTTTATGCCAAAGGTGGTCTCGCCTTTTCACCTCAACCAGGAGGTCTACCTACCTGTCTTTTTTCCAGGACCTCATGCATCAAGTGCAGAGAGGAATCTTCATACCCTGGACTGTAAAAGAGCTCTGGCTTTTTACTTACAGAGGACACAGCAACATAGAAAGTCCTCTCAGCTCTTTGTTGCCTTTGATCCTTCTCATTTGGGACTACCAGTCTCCCAGAGAACACTATCTAACTGGATTGCCCAGTGTATTTATTTCGCCTATCAGAGTAAGAACCTTTCTCTGGAGGGCCATGTCACAGCTCACAATGTGAGAGCCATGGCAGCCTCAATGGCTCATCTGAACTCTGTCTATTGATGACATCTGTCGAGCAGCCACTTGGGCCTCGGTTCATACCTTCACAGCCCATTACTTCTTGGACAAGGACTCCCGCCGGGATGCCTTGTTTGGTCAGGCTGTTCTCAAACACCTGTTCCATACCTAATCAACTCCTACCCAACATCCCTGGTAGGATGCCAGAGATCCATGAGGGGAACTGCAGCCCTTCTGAGGGACACACAGCTTCTGGGGTCTCTCCCTGGCATCTAAAGCTAGGGAGTCCCCATATGTGAAGACTCATTCCTGCTTGTTCCTGGAGATAGCACAGTTACTTACCTGTAACAGGTGATCTCTGGGAACAGCAGGAATAAGTCTTCACAACCCACCCACCTCCCCTAGGAGTTGTATCTCAATATCTATCTTTCCTTTCCCTCGCTCTCTCTCTCTTCGTCTCAGCTTTAAAACTCAACTGAGGAGAGACAGTTGGGAAAGGCAGGAAGGCAGCACGCAGGCGCTGTGGGATGCTCCCAAAGGCTTTCTGATGGGACGCTGGGGAGCGTTCCCGCGCAGGCTCCGTCGGTACTGACAAAACCATATGTGAAGACTTATTCCTGCTGTTCCCAGAGATCACCTGTTACAGGTAAGTAACTGTGCTTTATCTGGAGTCATTGCTGCCAAATAGTAATAAACGGCACATGACAATTCAGCTGGCTCATGTCTTCTAGTCAGGTCCTAGTGAAGCCTTCCTATGCTTGTTTAAATTTGAATTTTAACTGTGGTTCGTCTATGCAAGCCATCTTAGCTTTTTTGGAAGTTCAGTGCTGATATATCACTGCTCTTTATGGGTATAACATCTGCTTCTCGAAAGATAACAGTGATTTCTTGAAACCCCGTAGTGACCCCCTCCTGCGATCTTTCTCTTTGTATTCACCACCTCAGTAATTCCTTCCTTAGTCCAGTCTGTCATTTTGCCTGTTTTGATTTGGTCTGGATTGATAGCAACAACAATAATTTAGAAAAGAAACCAATGTGTGTTCTATGAGCCAGCATGCATTCACAGGCTCTGCTGCAGCCTCACCCCCTTAACCTGAAATCTGTATGAGGGGCAGAGTCTGTGCAGTCCCTATGAGAGTGTACCAGCTCACAGGCCCCATGATGATTTTTAAACATTCTTCACACACCAGCTGGACATCTGCATTGATGTTTCCCTGACCTGGTCCCTAGTTGTTGATGCCATGCAAGACCATAGGTTCTTTGGGCCATAGGCATTGTGGTCCACCCAATTAGACTACCTATGCACAGCCCTGTCATTTTCCCCTCTTCCCTCTGAGATCTATCACTTTCTTTATGTCCCTGCCCAACCCAGCCACTGCCTCCTATAGGCAGATCAGAGAGAGTTCTGAAGAAACTTCACTTTTCGATGCCCTTAAAGACCTTCAGCAGGCTTTTGATTATAATATAGATAATTATCTATATTAAGTTAACATATATATCATATGTGATATGTGACTTTCATTACAATCACCTTAATGTCTTCACAGTGCAAAAGAAAGTTGTCTTATGGTTGCCATTTTCGATCATGACTTAGCATTTCCTGAGTTTTGTGCATTTGCTTTCTAATAGTTGCAGCTCCAATTGCATTCTGGTTTGTCAGATATCTCCATAAATGTCTAATAAAAATGATATAAGAACAATTTTTCATTAAAAATCTGCAAAGTTGAAAACTAATTTTGATATTACCAATTTGCACTGATTGTTCTTATTTATTGAACCAATGTGAATTATGTAATTAATGCTACTTTACTTGTACAAATACTATTTTATATATAATCATGGCAGTTGTCTCAGTGAGTTATGGGTTTTATGTATGATTATCAATGTGTTTTATTTGTATTCTAGGTTTGCTGAGAACAGAGACATTAACAGAAGTGGAGGAATCTACAGTTGCAGCTAGTGCAGTACAAGCATTATCAGAGGAAGAGCAAATAGAGTTAAGAAAAGAACTTGAGAAGGTGAAGCTTTGTTATTGCAAGTCTGTTCTTTTTTTATATGAATGCTTCTGTATCTAATATATGAAATGTATTTTTTTAATATATTTATCCACCTTTGTGGATAAATATATTTAAAAAAATACAGCAAATACCTAAACACATTTCATTAAGATCATAGCACAAAGACTATTTTGACATCTTTTTTTTTAATGACATCTGACACACGCTTGATCAAGGCAGATTTTGCTATAGTAGTTTCTCTAGCTCTTATGGCTGCCTTTAATGTAGTAGATCATAGTCATCTTTCCTATTTATAATCCATTGGTATTAAGTCTTGTTCTTCAATGGTTCACATCTTTCCTCAGTAACTACACACTTAGGGTAATCCAAAGATAACTGTTCTTCTGTTTCCCAGGAAATAACATGTGGAGTACCCTGTTTCCATTTTGACCCTGTTTCTGTTTAACATATTTGTTAGTCCTTTTGCTACTCTTGTTCAGTCATTTATCAATGGCCATTATGCTGACAGTGTGCAGTTAGTGGCACAAATAGATCCCTCTGCTTCCTGATCGATCTTCTCTCAATTCCTGCCTACCACAAACAAGTTAAAAATGAATCCCCTTAGATCACAAGCTGTGTGGCTGATGGGAACTTCTGAATCTCCAACTCTTCGGCATTATAGTGAAATTAGTTACCTGCTAATTGGCATTCCTTGAGTAACTCCAGTCCCGCGCCTCTGGGTAGTTGACCTCCTCTAGCAGCTTGGAGACTGAGCATGTCATCTTTTGATGACATTAGCATACTTAGGCAGCTGACGACTCCTACTAGCCCCAGTAACTTATTGACAAAGCAGACTCACAGGAGCAACAAATTAGTAGCCAAACCTTAGACATCAAACTTTAAATAATTATGGGCCCCTAACCCTTGTAGGATCCCTGCCTCCCTCCCTGGAACAAGGAAGCTTACCTGTGGACTGCACAGTTGCGAGAGCTCGAGTTGAGAAGACTCGCTGGCCCAGTAAATAACCTTGCCACCAAAATGGCAGTCGCAAATCCTATAGCGCATGGCAAAAACAGCCCACACTCCTGTCTGGCCCTACTCTTCTCAATGCCATCACTGTTGTCTAGTAATTCTTCTGACAGCCAAACCCCAAGGAAACATTCAGACCCAGAGTCACGTAGAATACTTTACATGAACAGGGAGGGTTCCAGGACTGGATTGGAGTTACTCATGGAATGCCAATTAGCAGGTTAGGCCTAATTTCACTTTCCTTATCATCCTTCCAGTCCAGTCCCGCACCTCTGGGATGTAACAGAGCAGTTCTATCAAGGGGAGGTGCCTGCGATTCTGGCCTGAACTACTGCTGCCCCAAATCTGGCCTTTCCTACTGCCTGTAATCCAGATAATACTTTGCAAAAGTGTGAAGGGAGGACCAGGAGGCCGCTCTACCAATCCCGGCAGGTGGCTCCATACTATGCTTACCTACGAGGCCACCTGTGTCCTAGTTTATCATGCCCACCGCCTCACTGGCACAGATGTTTCCTTCCACATGTATGCCGACACGATAGCTTCTCTCATTTACTTGGCAATGAAGACCTGGGCTCCTGCCTCCCCTGTGTGCAGTCTCCCCTAACAGCCCAAACAAAATGATCCAATTTACGTAACAGCGATGTTTGTTTGGACCAAACACGCAGCCATGATTTCCATACCTCTACTAGGCCCAACTGCAGATCTGCGGCCCCCCTGCCCACTGAGAGTGCCGACAGGAAACTGGCTGATTCCAGTGAACCACCAACCCAAATTTGAGCCAATGGGTAGGCACCGACCAAGCACCCTGGAAAGGAAAGGCTCCCTGTATGAGAGAGCTTGAAGTTCCAAAATTCCCCGAGCTAAACAAATCGCCACCAAAAGTACTCTCCAAAGAGTCAACTCCTTTAGCGAGGAACTGCTCAATGGCTTGAGAAGCACCGTTGTCAGTGCCGCCAATACCAAATTAAGATCTGAAGGAGGAACGAAGGACCGTACCATTGGCTGGAGCAGCTGTGCCACCTTCAGGAACCGTACCACATCCGGGTGTGAATCTAATGACACTCCACGGATCCTGTCCCAATAACAGGAAAAAACTGCCACTTGCATACTCAAGGGACTAGCAGCTTGGCCCTTTTCAAAGCCTGCTTGCAGAAAGCTACCCCATCTGGCACTGTAGCTAGAAGCAGCTGATGCTGCCCTTCTCCACTGCAAACCTCAAAGATGCGTCAGATGCTGATTTAAGACGGAGAAGTGGACTTCTTCCGGGCCTTCAGCAATGTTGTGATAACTGGTTCTGAATAGCGCATCTGCTCAGTCATGCCCTTTCAAGAGTCATGCCGTAAACGACCCTTGATCCACTTGAGGCATTCACCTTGGCCCTTGGATCAAGAGGATCCCCTGGATTAAGGGGACCACCCTGACTGGCGGACACCAAGGTTGGTTTGCTTTTAGCTTCATGAGGTCTGCATATCATGGGCGTCTCGGCCATTCCGGGGCAATTATGATGCCCATCCACAGTGAGCTGCGATCCGCTGTAGGACACGCCCTATGAGTGCCCGTGGGGGAAACCATGTAGGATGCCTTCCATGAGCTATCTGTGCCCCAGGGTGTCCAGGCCCACCGAAATCTGCTCCCCCCCCCCTTCTGTGGAAAATGCGGCTCGCCTTGGCTGTTGCAAACATTTCCATGAGATCCATGATTGGTGTGTCCTCTCTCTTCACTACCTGCAAGAACACCTCTCGGCTGAGCTCCATTCCCTGGGTCCCCCTGAACTCTGCTCAAGGCAGTCTGCCTTCATGTTGTCCGTCTCCACAACATGCGCTGCTGACAGTGCTTGAAGATGCTGTTCTGCACAGGACAGCAGTGCTTGGCCTCTGCTTCCAAGGCTACGCTGCCCCTGCCTCCTTGCCGAGTGCTGGAGGCCCCCATGGGCACGTTGTGTGAGAAGACTGGAAAGGCCGAAACCTCTGTAATGCTGGGGCGACTGTCTGCATCTCTAGCCTGTTTATGACCAATCGGGTTCCTGCGAGTTCCACTGCTCCTGATAATGTGCTCCTCACCGTGGGTACCCCAGCCTGAAAGCCACAGGCCCCAGCATGGTGATTGCCAATTTCTCAGGGCGCAGCTATCCCCTTGAATACCTTCCCGGCCTCCAACGAGCTGCCATAGTTCCTGCATCAGTTACCCTGGGAGAAACACCTTTCCATGTGTGTGTCAGTGTGTCCCCATGCACTCATGCTCCTGGAATGGCACTAAGCGATTCCCTGACACGTTGATCACCCATCCGGGGCTCTGCAATAACTACACCACTGTTCTGTTTGCTTTTTATCCCTGATGTTGCCTGTAGGAGCCAGTCGTTGAGGTAAGGGTGTACCAAGACACCTTCTTGGCCCAGTCCCACCACCTCCACCATCCTGACCTTGGGGTACTGGGAGCAGTTACAAACCCAAAGGACAACGTCCGACAGTGCAAATGGCCCCTGGGTCCTGCAAAGCGGAGAAAATGGTGATTTGGTCGGATAGGAATACGCAGATATACTTCCGTGGGATCGAGGAATGTCTGATTCTTCTTTTCTTACCTCCACTCTGACGGGCCGCAGTGCCTCCCAGTGAAACTGGGGCACCCATAGACGCCGATTCATGTGCTTGCAGTCGAAAACCGGCCAAAAAGGAGCCGTCCTTTTTGGGCCTCACAAAATAAACTGAGCACCGACCTGGTCTCTACCCTGTTACTTGGGATCTGGCCCCACGTCCCCCCTCAACTGCAGAAGCCACCTCAAGGTGTCTTTCACAACCTTGACACGCACCTTGCCAGGGGACTGCACTAAGGGCAGGCCCAGTGGTCTGGCAATTCCAATGCGTAGGTCTCTGTCGACCTCCATAACCCATTCGTTGGATGCGATTTGGGCCCAGGCAGGGTAAAAAACCCTGCAACTGACCCTCTAAGGGCTGCCCCACTACCTGGGCCCCCCTCGATCCATTTTAATTTCCTTAGGCCCCAAGGATGGGGAGGCGTCCTAATAGCCCTGCCCTGCTCCTTGAAATTCTCAAAAAACCTGACCTTGAGGAGGGAAAAGACACACCTCAGGTAAGGTGCCAAACGTACAGTGTGAAAACGCCGGAGGTCCTGTTGCTGACCACGTGCTGGAGTCGAGCTGCTTGGGACAGCACCACAGCTCTCACCAGGCAACAAGGGAGACCACTGAAACTGACCTGGAAGGACAGACTATATAGACCATGTGATCCTCTTCTGCCATCATGTCCCCATGTCTCTATGTTCCTATATATTCTGTTACTTAGCGAGAGCTTGCAAACCTTAATGCCGCCTTTCAATATTTTCAAGCCTGTACCACCATCCTAGTGCAATTAACAAGCTCGGTAAGGCTATCCTGTATAGCACGAGTGGGCCTAACAATTTACGTAGAAGTGTACTGTCCAAGCTGTAGAGCATTTTGTTTTGTTTTGTTTTTTGAAGAGGGTATTTTTTACTGATTAACTGAAGCAAAAAGAAAATGTGCTCTATTTCATCAATGTTTAATGAAAACTGCCCCAGCAGGCAGCGCAGACCTGGATATATTTGCTCTTTCTCTCTCTGACTGTGACCCAAGCAGTACGCATTACCTATAAGTGTGTAAGCTAAAGCCACCCCCCCCACCCCCCCAGGCATCCTTAACAATGGAACTGTGCTATGGGGGAAAGTATGTAACCAAAACCAATCTCCTTTTCATGAAGGGGCAAGTCGGAAAGTTAAGAAAAATGTCTGGAAGAAACAAAGGGCTGTATAGGCACATAAGATGAGGTTTAAATTTGGTTAAATGGCAGACATGCCCATTAAGCAGGATCAGCATTTCAGACCAAATCCGGAATTATATTAAATCGTACTAAACAACCGTTACTCTATAGGACCTCTGTCATTAGCCAGACACTTTATCATCGCGTCAACCTGTAGACACCGAAGAGAATCCTGATGGAAGTTAGATTATAATGACCTAAATTTAAGCATGTCTGCTCCTTTCTGGGCTAACACAGAGAATAGGAAGCTTCTCAATAACCTAGAGAACGATTCTCGTAGCTTCTGCCCAGTGGAAGAAGTGGGAACTGGCTGATCCTTACTCCAAAGCTCCAGTACTAGAGGAGGCGGATTCAGTACCATCCCTACAGCACACCGACCCGGCTGCTCCCAAGGAGGGAGACCGCTTCCCCCCCCTCCCCTGGACCTGCGAGCCCTCGTGAGGACCCCGCTCGCACAGCCGTCTGTATCACACGCTTGGGCATTTGCTGCCGGCCTACCCGGCATCCGCCTCACAATTGCGACCAATGCCCATGGTGGATACCATGCCACATCGCACCCCCATGCCAAACCCGTGGCCCGCGCTGGCATGACTAAGCCCAGTGAAAAGCCGCCTGTGCCTTTTCTGCCCTTGCCATCTTTTCTGTCTTACTGCTTTAAATTGAAAATTTCTTTTTTTCTTGTTTAAAACAGAAACCTGCAACCAGACAGCATTTTTTTTTTCAGACACAGAAAATGAAACAAAAAAAAGCATAAAGTCTAAAATAAATAAATAAAATAAAATATTGCGGAGGCAGAGCCCCAGAGTCCGAGCCAGCCCCCTTCCCCCACTTGGTTTCATGCTGACAGGCTGATTGATAAAAGATGGCACTCCTGCACTCAGCGGAGCTCAGTCACCACATGGTCTTGTGTGCCTAGCCAAAGCCATGCACAGACTGGCAAAAACAAACCCCTACTAAATTACCCGCAGTGTTTTGCCACCGGTCTCACCTGCTCCGTTGATTACCGCTGTGTTTCTGCTCTATCCATCTCGTGCTCAGCCCTACATAATGGCTTTGGTGCTGAGGCCGGGAGCCTGCCTGCAGTACTGCACAGTGACTGGCCTTGTTCTAGTCAGCGGCTCCTCACCTGATGACAGGTTCGGGAGCCACAGCAGCCACTAAGAGCCCGGATCAGCCCTTCTCTTCTGAAGCGCAGGGCCCCTGCCCCCAAAGCTGCCCTGATCACACTTTGAGGGCCTTTTTTTTTTTTATAAACAGCCTTTATTCCTGGCACACTTAAACTCCCCAGTCCTTGAAACTGCTGAAGGAGGGTAAGTAGCCAAATTACAGGAAATCCCAAAATGCTTTTAACTAGATTGAACTCTCCTTACTTGTCCCTTCAGTGAGCCCCATCCTGGGATCTCCTGCTTCAACTGCTTGGAGACTGAGCTTACTGGGGCTGGTAGGAGGAGCCAGCTGCCTAAGTACGCAGATGTCATCAAAAGACATGCTCAGTCTCCAAGCTCCTAGAGGTCAACTACCCAGAGGTGCGGGACTGGACTGGAGTGTTAAGTCATATTCTACCTTTATCCAAATTACTGAAGATCCTTGGAGTACATTTGGACTCTGACGTCATCTTTTCTACCCATATTTCAGCAGTGTCATGGGCTTTTTACTTTGCACTATGTCAGATTTGTAATGTTCGCTTCTTTGTTGAACTTAATGATCTATGTATACTTCTTTTTTGCTTTAGTTTTATCCCATATTGATTGCTGTAATATCTTTAAACCCTCTATTGATGAAGAAAAAGCTCCAATTTTCCACTATTTTTCGCTCAACCAACTGGCCAAAACCTTCAGATTACAAAAATTAAGTTGAAATGAACCAATGGTCTCAGTTTAAAATTTTGCAACACAGGGTAACTTGCCCTGAAGCTGCTAAATCCGATCACATCAACGACCATATACCTGGTTCGCAACCCTGTTGGCTAAACATTTATATTTGAAATAGAAATCAGAACTTATCTGGATATTAGAATTTTCTCTTTGAATTGCAAACAATACGCGTGCTGTAGTTTCACAATGATTGAGTACCAAGGGGATGGTACTCAATCATTGTGAAACTACAGCACGCGTATTGTTTGCAAGGGGGCTTTGTGCATAGATGGAACAACAAAACAAGTATGGCCATGGCTTGTAAGGAAAAGGATAAATAGGCAGCCTGTAAAATCATGCCTTGTCTTTCATAAGACTTAACTTCTGCCATGTAAAAAGGCTCATCCACAGTGTATGTCTGTAACACTCTTCTTACAGTGGGAAATCTATTTTAGAGAACAGAGATATGCCATTGCATTGATGCCATGTCCTCCACCACATAGGGGTGGTCCTCCAGCATTTGCCCCCTCAACCAGTCCTAGACACTTTTGCTCTGTCTCCCCCTGCACATTCTCTTTTTTTTTTCCCTCTCCTTCAAGGATTTCTTTGTCCCTTGCAAGACACTCATTTCAGAGTCCAAAGCACTATGATCCAAGACAGGCTTATTGACCTTTTTCTTTTGCATACTTTAGACCAGGGTTCTCAACCCAGTCCTTGGGACACACCTAGCCAATCAGATATACAGGATAACCACAAATGAATATTCATTCACTGTCTCCATTGTATGCAAATCTCTCTCATGGATATTAATTTTGATTATCTAGAAAACCTGACTGGTTATTTTATTTTAACTCTTTTTATACCTCCTTTCTGCTATTCAAAGTGGTTTACATGTAATAGAATGCTCTTAACAGGGCATGGGGATACATGTTTTACAATGAACAGAACATAGTTTACAACAAATGTTGGAGCTATTTTACTTTGTACATTGAAACATTGTTAACATAATTAAACAAATTTATACATTATAGAGGGCACGGATAATGTGACCCAAGGACAGTAACTGAATTCAAAAAAGCATGGGACCAACACAGAGGATCTCTAAAAGTAAAAAGTGGACTGTTGTAGTTATTATGGAAGGACAGACTAGATAGGCCATGTGGTCTTTTTCTGTCATGTTTCTATGTTTCTAAGGTTTAACGTAACTGGATGGATTAGGGCACATTAGCTTGAGATTCTAGTGCTATGGATGTGTTGTAGTGTTCTTGAAATGGATACATTTTCAGTTTCTTTCAAAATTCTGTATGGTCTGAGTTTCCTTTTAGGCAGGGGCAGTTCTTCCATTAGGCCACCTGAGGCGACGGCCTCAGGCAGCACTCTGATGGGGGCAGCATTCTGATGCCAGTGGCACGCAGGGCAGGAAGACCAATGCTGGACTATACTAGGGGGACGGAGACAAATGCTAGACAGCAGGGGAGGGGGCAGGAAGACATGCTGGAGGGGGGAAGTAGGTAGACATGCTGGGCAGTGTGGGGGGGGGGGGAGACGGGAGGACAAATACTGGACAACACAGGGGAAGAAGAGCTGGGGAATGGAAGGACTTGGGGGGTGAAGGTTGAAAAGCGGTAGGTAGATGGCGTAAAAAAGAGAGAGATTGACAACTGGATAGTAAGGAGTGGTGAAATCTGGGTGGCCAGAGAGAGAAATAAATGGAAGAAAGATGGAAAGAGAAAAAAATCAATAACCAAGATGGAAGGAAGTGAAGAAACAAAAGGAGAGACAAGAAATGACAGATGGAGTCGAGACCGTAGAAAGAGAGGTAAGAAGAGACGGAAGAAAGCAGAAGCTTCAGATCGGGACCAGCATGATCAGAGTATAAAATGGTCAGACGACATAATTTTATTTTCAAATGAGTGATTGGAGTTTGCACTATTTTTATATTTTACATAGTGCAGGGAAATTAGTCTTTTATTTCTCTGGTATTACATTGCATGCAGAGTCGGTCGTCTTGTGCTTTCAGTTTAATTTTTGTCAGCATATTTTTATTTTCACTTTAGTTTATCCTCACTTATTCTGTACTTGGCGAGGGTTTGTGTTCTGAGTGTGTGACTGAGGCCAAACTGTTAACATGGAGTTTGCACGAAGGGATCTGTACTGTAGCGATTTGACTTGTTTAGCTTTTCAATCAGTGTAGGGATGTTCTAGGGCCTGCTACAGGATTTATAGTGCTGCTTTTATCTGGATAGGCCCCTTGTATGAGTTTTGGAGGTTTATGCTGGTATGATATGGTTGATTTGGCCTTTTAGATAATCTGTGACTTTTGTAGGGTTTTGTATTAGTTCACAATATGCCTGGTACTGGAGAATGTTAGTGAGATGACCAGAATCACTCTTTTTTTTTTTTCTTTTAAATTAGATATTGAGTTTTGTGGGTGGATATCTTAGTTCTGCTCTGCACCCATTGTTGAGAGGGGGGAGGGGTGCTGTGAATGCAAAATATATGTTCAAAAAGAAAAAGCAACAACCATAACAGTTTATAACAGAATAAAAATGAGTTATTTAATTTGGTGTGTTAAACTGTGCAGTGGTTCTCGCTCTTTTAGTTCCGTAGTGTGAGAACATCTTTTTATTTCCTCCACATTATCTAATTAACTTTCTGATTTGGTTCAGTCCCTGACTGCAGTTTTGAGAAAGCCTTCCCCTCCCCCGGCTTGTGGGGGGGGGGGGTGTCACCATCTCATCCTTTGCCTCAGGCAGCAGATTGCCTTGAACCGCCCCTGCTCTTACGTCTGGTGGTAAGGAATTCTGTATAGTTGGGGCAAAGAAGGAGAATGTACGGTTGCATGTAGTTTTAGTCTTGGTTTTTTGAGAAGGAAGGGTGAGGAGGTTTACAGACATATTTATTTAACTCCTCTTTTATACCGCCGTATCTGCTAGTCATGGCAGTTTACATGGAACAAGTGGAACGAAAGAACTTGAAATGTACATGGAACTAATTGACATGGAACTAATTGTTGAAGGAACTAACAGACTAAACAATATAGCAACTCTGAAAATTATGAACATGATGAACTGTGTAGAATAAATAGGATAGGTTGGAGCAAGGTAACTGTCTCTTGCAGTGTTTATATGTCCAAGCGCTCTGAGTGATTATGCGTCTGAGCCAAAGTATCTAGGAAAAGCAGAGTCTTTAACTTTTGGCAGAAGTCTCCAGTGTCTGAGAGGGAGCGGAGGTCAGGGGGAGTGCATTCCAGGAGATGGGTGCGTAATAGCAGAAAGCTTTTTTGGATGTAGAGCTGTTGATGTGGGTGATTGTCGGAGGCACTGAAAGGAGTGTATTATTAGAGCTCTGCGAGTTCTCTGACCTTGAGGTTTGTCAAGCATAGAATGCAGGTTATGGAATGATATTTGTAGAATCGCCCTGAAAGTTGTTAATGCCACTGTATATTTCACTCAGCTGTGGATTGGAAACCAGTGTAGCTGCTTCAAAATGGGTGTTACATGGCCATTTCGAGAGGTACCCTTGATGAATATGGCTACCTCATTCTTTGCCAGCTGCAGTGGTGGTAATGAGGCTTTTGGGAGGCCTTGATAGATAACGTTGATGTAGTCAAAGATGGGAGTATTAAGTGCTTGGCAGGCGTTTCTGAAATCTTTGTGATCCAACAGTGGTTTGAGGTTCCTCAGGGTCCTGACACGGTGGTATGCCGTTCTGTTGACCTGCTTGATGTGGGTGTTGAAATTTAGGTTCTAATCCAGAATTATGCCTAGGTATTTTACATTTTACTTGCAGTGTCAGGTTTGCAAGTGGTGGTGTATCTAGCAGAGAGAAGGTGGGGTGCTTGGTGATGTGTAGGACTTCTGTCTTATTGGAGTTGATAAATAGGTTCTCCAGGAACAAGCAGGAAGTCAGTCCTCACATATGGGTGATGTCGACGGAGCCCCCATGCGGAGCAAATCCTCAGCTTTCGAAGAAAACCTTTGGGACTGCATCACACATGCACGGTCCCCTTCCTGCACAAGGTGCCATCTTGCTCAGTCTCCTTTTTTCCATGGAGCCCAACGGACGTCGTCCCAGTTTCCCCCAGAAAACGTTGATAAAAAGTGGGCAAATGCTTTTCCTTCTAGCTGGTTCGAAGCCGGTTCCTCTTCCCGCCTCCGGCTCGGTACACCGGTATCGAGCCCAGCCTATTTTCTTTGGTGGGGGGGGGGGGGGGGTTGTCCTTAGTGACTAGCACTTGCGCGCTTTTTTTCTTTTAGCTGGCAGCCTGGTCCTTTGACCTTGCAGGGGCCCTTTTTCCTCCGATTGCTGCCAGCGGGTTTAAAAAGTGTGATTGGTGCACGAAGCTAATGTCTCTCACCGACACACACGACTGCTGCCTTAAATGCCTCGGGCCCAACCATGACAACATGGTCTGTGGCCCGTGCAAAAGGATGTCTTCAAAGTCCTTTGAGGAGCAGGCAGCAGCAACATGACAGGATTTTCCCCGAGTCCACAACTGCCCGGGCCTGGACCTCGTCAGAGGCCTCAACTTCTCGGGAGCTGTCTGATCCCAAGCAGTGTCGGGTGTCCTCTGAAAGGGGGTCTCCCTCGCGGGACACCGGAGGAAGAAGAAATCAGGTGAGGGCGGTGTCTGAAAGCTCCGAATGGCGTGGTCTGTCGCAGGCTCGGTCGCAGAGCCCGGCTCACCGCCCCGGATACTCGGAGTTGGAGATGCCTGCCAAACTCCCTCGAAAGGACCTGGAGACACCGAGGAAGGTAAGCACAGCCCTCGTTGACTCTCCCCTGGGAGAGCCGGTGTCTGGCCCGACCTGGGGGCTGCTGAGCCTCCTGAGCTCGGTGTCAGGTTGGCTGAGCCGATCCTCGAGTCGATAAGGTCTCGAGTCGATCCTCAGCCGAGGTCCCCCTTGACCTCCTGTTTGGGACCGAGGTTGTCGACGCTGCTTCCCTCAGCATCGGGGCGGTTGAGACTGAAGCCCTCGAGGCCGGAGTCGATCGATTGACTCCTCGGAGTCCGGTTGGGAGACGGAGGACGAGGAGTCCCCGGGCACCACCGTACTAAGTACGTCCCGTCAGACTCCCCGTGATCTGAACCTCGGAGACAGTCACCCCCAGAGGACACCCTGTTCTTGGACTTTGTCATTCCCGGCAGATCCCGAGGAGGAACCAGTATGACTTTCCTTCAAAGGAAGCCCTTACTGTACCGGTGCCCCCCATTCTGGAACTGCTGATGCTCCGCATGTGGGAGACACCGTCCTCAATGCTGGTGCTCAGCAGGAAGATCGATTCCATCTATCGAGTTCACAAGAGCCCTGGGTTCCAAAAGGCACAGCTGTGGCAACTCCATGGTTGTGGAATTGGCCATGCGCTGGCTCAAGAGCCAGAAGACGCACTCCTTGGTGCCTCCTGGCCGGGAGACCCGCAACATGGATGCACTTGGCAGAAAGTGCTACCAGGGGTCGATGCTGGCATGCCAAATCCAGACGTACCAGTTGTACATGGGCATGTACCTGTGAGACCTGGCAAAGGAGATTGCTGGGTTCTCTGCTGGGCTCTCCAAGGGACCTTTGCAGTGCTTCCAGGTTTTGTCCATGGGGATCCAAGAGTGCTCGAAGTTCATGACTCGAGCAGCCTATGACGGCTTAGAGGCTTCAGCCAGGGTAGCGGGGCCGGCATCGGTGCACGACGCCAGGCATGGATACAGTCATCAGACCTGGAGTCATGGGTTCAGGACAAGTTGGTCGATGTCCCTTGCCGAGGTGAAAACCTCTTTGGCAAGCCCATGACTGAGAAGGCTGTCGAGGGAGAGTCCAAGTACCTGACCCTGACAAGACTCGAGAAGACTTCTGCTCCTTCTAAAAAGAAGGGCTCGGGTAAGAAGCCCTTTTTCCCGAGGAAAGGATCAGCTTAGGTGTTTTCCACTTGCGTTTGGGGGAGGGCCTTCTGTATGCATATCTGCCTGTTCCTCATATAGTCAACTCTCCTGAAACTCCATCACGACAGAGGCATCATTATTCCCTTTGTACCTTTTTAGCCCAGGCAGCCTTGGTTTCCCCTTCTCCAAAATTTGTTAGTTTAGAAACTTATCTGTCTGGGCAACTCTCCAACCTTGATTTTGCAGCATCAGGGGAGACTGCTACATCCCAATATTGAGTCCCTAGCCCTCACAGCTTGCATGTTGAGAAATTAGAAATCAGCTCTTTGAACCTGCCAGTTAGAGTAGCTGATGTACTCTTGGCTTACAGGAGAGATTCCACAAGGAGATCTTATGGCTTCAAGTGGCATCTGATGTGAGAGACAAAGCTCTAGATCCCTTTTCTTTCTCTGCACTTAAACTGAAAGAATACCTTTTGCACCTCTGTCAGGCTGGTGTCATCACCAGCTCCATAAAGGTCCATCTTAGTGCGATTGGTGCTTAACATCATCATAAGAACATAAGATATGCCATACTGGGTCAGACCAAGATCCATCAAGCCCAGTATTCTGTTTCCAACAGTGGCCAATCTAGGTCATACGTACCTAGCAGTTTCCCCAAGGGACACAGGTTCCACAATGCTTGTATTGGTTCAAGCATTGATATCCTGGGTCCCTTCTTAATAATGGTTTATGGACCTTTTCTCCAGGAACTTGTCCAAACCTTTTTTAAACCCAGCTACACTAACAGCCTTTACTACATCCTCCGGTAACAAATTCCAGAGTTTGATTACACGTTGAGTGAAAAAATATTTTCTTTTATTAGTCTTAAATAGTTTACCATGTAGCTTCATTGCATGTCCCCTAGTCTTTCTATATTCTGATAACGTAAACAGTCGATATACGTTTACCTGTTCCACTCCATTCATTAATTTATAGACTTCTATCATATCTCCCCTCAGCCATCTCTTTTCCAGGTTAGAGCCCTAACCTTTTTAGCCTTTCTCCATAGGAGTATCATTCCATCCCCTTTACCATTTTGGTGGCTCTTCTCTGAACCTTTTCTAAAATCGCTATTTATTTATTTATTTATATTTCTTATATACCGCACTATTTGCAATCAGCGAAGTTCACATGGAACAGAAACATCCGACAACTTAAATATGTCTGGTCATTACATTATAAGGTCTCATTTTCTGAACGAATTACTGTAGTGCTAAAGAATGTTTCGTCCAATCTGCTCTTCTAGAATAAGTTAAACATTCTATGTATTAACACTGATGTTAGGTCTCAGATTCGACTTGCACTCTTTCTGGACTCGCGTCCTTTCTTACGGTGCTGTCAGTAACATCAATGACCTCAGTGCTTCTTAAATTCCAGGTGTAATAACAATGTTGAGTTTACTAATAAAAATGTCGTGACTTAACTTAAAAACCGCAACCCTTTCATGCAGCTTAGGTGAACCGGATCCCGACGCTCTATTGTGGCGCCGTGTCGGCGTTTCAAACTATTGCTTTCTTCAGGAGATCCTGCCCCAAACCTAAAAACACAAACAACATTCTAAGAACCTGTCCATTCCCCCTTATCACTATGACTTATTCTGATAAAACCACACTCTAAAATTGACTTACTTTATTTGATGCTGCCCGCGCTCTCATATATCTCTCTTTCAAAAAATGGCTCCAAAAGCTCTAAGAGACGCCGCGCATGCGGGGTGGAACTCTCCTCCCCTATTTAAACCCCTGCTTCTATCTACCGGTGCTGGCAATTCTTCTTCTATTGGGTATCCACATGGTCACATGGGTTGATCAAATTACTATACTCTGATTACAGAATTCTTAATTTGTTCCCATCACTACTGGAGACTATTCCCTATCTTACTGTGTAATGAACTTAAAATTATGTACAAACCTGCCAATCTATAGTTAAATTAAGCCCATTCGGGGTAACTGTATCTAACCTATATATCCAGCGTTGTTCATTCAAAAAGAGGGTTTCGTCTAATGTTCGGCCCCCATATGGACGTACTATCTGCTCTATGGCAAAGCAACTTAGCTGTTCGAAAGTGTGTCCCTGAGAAAGGCAATGCGCTACTATAGGAGCTTCTAGTCTACGGCATTTCAAGCGACTGCGATGTTCCTGTACTCTAACTCGTAAAGTCCGAAGAGTTTTCCCTACATACATCAAGCCGCAGGGACATTGAAGGCAATACACTACAGCCTCTGAAGCACAATTAGTGCTAGTTCGAAGAGTGTAATGCTTTTCATGGTAAGTAAATCGTGTACATTCTGACATCACTGTGCAAACATCACAATGTCCGCACCGCTTGTGTCCCGCCTGTGGTTTAATGGAGTTTAATTGTGGAAGTACCGTGGGGCTAAGATGATCTTTTAAATTCTTACCCCTCGTCCACACATCTAATCTGTCTGCCGCGTAATCCCGGGACTACTGCCAATACATTACTATGTCTATGTAGCAACTTCCGTATGTGATGACTCAACGGGGAATATGATGTTATTAAATTAACTGTATCGTCTTCTATTTGTTTCACTCCCTTCGGCCTCATCGCTAATAGCCCTGACCTGTGATTATAAAGTGCTCTGTGGTATGCACGCTGTACTATCGGTCTGGGGTAACCTCTCTCCTCAAATTCTCTTCTCAAAAGGCTTCCTTGTTGTTTATAACTACGGGTATCTGAGCAATTACGCCTGAAGCGTAAAAATTGCGAGAAGTGGAGAGAGTTTTTAAGTTGTTGCGGATGCCTACTCTGGTAGTAGAGGAATGTGTTCCTATCGGTGGGCTTTCGAAACACGGACGTATGCCACTGATCCTTTCCTCTTGTAATGTGCACATCCAAATAGTTAATGTCTGTCGAATGGTAGTTATGCGTAAACTGAATGTTAACATCCCTTTGGTTTAACCATACCAAAAATTCCAATAGCTTGTCCACTGTACCTCTCCACAATACAAAAACATCATCAATAAATCTGCACCATATCAATAGATGTTCCGAGAAAGGAGACTGAGATACCCAGCGTTGTTCAAATGCGCCCATGTAAAAGTTCGCTATGGACGGAGCACAGGTCGCGCCCATAGCGACCCCACTAGTTTGCTGGTACAGTATGCCCTCAAACGTAAAATAGCTACGATAAATGGCCAAACGTGCTAAATCCACTACGAACGTCGTGTGTTTTAATGACAAATCGTCCCGTTGAGCTAATGTATCGTGCACCACAGCTAATGCTGCATCCTGTGGTATACTGGTATATAGCGAGGTGACATCTAAAGTGACCAGCCAAGTATCCTCAATCGGTGCCCACTGTGCCATGTCCGTCATTACATTCAAAAAATGCGTTGTGTCGCGTAAATAAGACGGTATTGTGGAAAGTCGTGGACGCATAAAAGAATCTACATAGGTTGAGAGTGGTTCCAACACGCTACCCCTCGTGGACACAATCGGTCTACCCGGAGGATTGTGCCTACGTTTATGGATCTTAGGGACCGTGTAGAACTTGGCCACTGTTGGGGAAACCACATTCAGATATTTGAATTCTTTTTTTGAGATTAACTTATCATCTAGTGCCTGTTTTGTAAGCCGTTGAATCTCCTGCTGTATTTCTTGTTGTGGATCCTCTGTTAATTTTTTATAAGTTAATTCATCCCCCAACTGAAGTAAAGCCTCCTCCACGTAGGCTTGTCGATCTAGCACCACCACAGCGCCCCCTTTATCTGCTCGTTTAATTACGAGATCTGTCCTTTTTCTCAGGTCTCGTAGAGCTTGATTTTCTGCTACTGTAAGAGCTCCTCCCGTTAGTTTAACATTCTTTTCTAACTTAATTAGGTCCTGTATTACTAGCTCTTTGAAAGTTGTTAACGCAGGGTGAAACGGAATAGGGGGTGTCCATTTAGATTGTAAAGGGAGGGGAACCCTACTTAATGAGGTATCTCGGGGTTCTGTTGTTACTAAAGCAGACTCCTGTCGTACTACTATGAACCCTCTATGTTCTTCTGCTGTTGGACTTTGAAGAGCAAAATAATGTTTCAGATGTAATTTTCTCAAAAATCTCTCAAAATCTAATCTAAACTGGAAAGAGTCATATTGAATACTCGGTACAAATGAAAGACCTTTATTTAATAGCTGTATAGCTGTGGGGGATAAAGGTTTCCCTGAGATATTTTCGACTAATGGAACAGAGACATCAGATCCATTCACTTTCGCTGTTGTCCCGCTCTGGTCTTTGATGGAACTTCGGTTTTCTTTTTCTTCACTGGACAGGTTCTTAGAATGTTGTTTGTGTTGTTAGGTTTGGGGCAGGATCTCCTGAAGAAAGCAATAGTTTGAAACGCCGACACGGCGCCGCAATAGAGCGTCGGGATCCGGTTCACCTAAGCTGCATGAAAGGGTTGCGGTTTTTAAGTTAAGTCACGACATAAATACTCAACATTGTTATTACACCTGGAATTTAAGAAGCACTGAGGTCATTGATGTTACTGACAGCACCGTAAGAAAGGACGCGAGTCCAGAAAGAGTGCAAGTCGAATCTGAGACCTAACATCAGTGTTAATACATAGAATGTTTAACTTATTCTAGAAGAGCAGATTGGACGAAACATTCTTTAGCACTATGGTCATTACATTAAACAGGAAATGCAACTTTGAAAAAGGGTACACTATATACATATGAGGTGTACTAAGAAAGGATAATGTTTGGTGTTTACATTGTAGGGGACGCCTGTTGCGAGGGCTTGCCTAGTTGACTACTATTATTGTTGAGGTGCTCGTTATTCGAGTGGGACTGAGGATCGGAGATGTCAGTGAGATATTTGGTGAAGAGGAAATGTTTAAGGGCCTTTCTAAATTGGCTCAAGTTGGGGATTGCTCTGATATGTGCTGGTAAAGTATTCCATAGACTTGGGGCACAGAGCTGGAAGGCTCTGTTAGCTGTTGTTTTGGTGCATTTAGTTGCTTCTTTTGGAATTACTAGCATGTTGGACTCTGCAGATCTTCTTGGTCTGTTAGGTGCAAGTGGTTGGATGAGGTCAGATAGAGAGGAGGAGGAGAGCTCATTGCCAGCTTTGAAAGTCATGAGCAAGGTCTTAAAACAAATCCTGGCTTGAATGGGGAGCCAGTGTAACTTCTTCAGGAGTGGTGTCACATGGTCTCTCCTGGATGCGCCAAAGAGTACTCGCGCTGCACTGTTCATAGCAAGTTGAAGGGGATGCAGGGTGGACCGGAGGAGCCCTTGTAGTATGGAGTTTGAATAATCGAAATGGGGAATAATCAGGGCTTGGTAAATGGTGCGGAAATCATCTGGTTCGAGTAATGGGCGTAGGTGTCTGAGGGATTTGATTTTAAAGTAGATCGCCCTTACGGTATTGGCTACATGTTTCTTCATGTCGAGATTTTGGTCTAGCGTCATTCCGAGGTAACGTATAGCAGGTTTAACTTGTAGTTCGGCATCATTTACCTTAACGCAGCTGGGTGGTATGAAATTGGGTTCCTTGAGATGAAAAGAACCTCCGTCTTTTTGTGTTGGATTCGCAGGTTTTGTGATAGGAGCCACTCAGATAGTGTTGAAGCAATTAAAGGGGCGAGGTCTAGTTTATCTAATGATATTGGCATGTATAAAAGCACATCGTCAGCATATAACATGCAACTAACATTGAAGGATCTAATGATTTTGCAGATGGGTTGGATGTATATATTAAACATCAAGGATGATAGGGATGATCCTTGAGGCACTCCTTGACTTTGTTGAAATGGTTTCGAAGTAGTCCGGTTTGCTCGAACATGCTGCCATCTTCCAGAAAGGTAGGATCTGCACCATTCGAGCGCTGATCCGCTGATACCTTTTTCTCTTAGGTGGTAGAGGAGAATCTCATGGCATACAGAGTCGAAGGCTGCTGCTATATCTAAAAAGATGAGTGCGAAACCATGTCGTATGTTGTCAACGCCTGAAATTATATTGTTGAACAGGGCTGTAAGTAGTGTTTCCACTCCACGTGACTCTCTAAATCCATGTTGGGATGGATCTAGTGGGGCAGTAGTGTCAATATGATCCTGTAATTGTCTAAGTACTACTTTTTCAATGATTTTTACGAGCATAGGTATACTAGATATGGGCCTGTAAGACTCTACCTTTTGGGGGTCTAACTTGGTGTTTTTTAAAAAAGGTCTGACAGAGGTCTGCTTGAGAGTAGGGGGGAAAGACCCAGTGTTAAAAGATTGGTTTATGATGTTGGCTATAATAGGAGAGAGGTCACATCGCAGATTCTTTATCCAGAATGCCGGACAAGGATCTGTGTGTGCAGTGGTGGTGTTTAGGGCTAAGATGGTATCTTCAATAATTTTCTTTGAAGGTATAGAGAAGGATGTTAGTGATGCTGAGTGCTCTTGCACGTCAAGGGGGTCAGGTATTATTATTTTGTCGGTCTTGCACATTTTGGATTGCATGTAGACTGCATAGTCTTGCGGGTGAATATCGCCATGGTGCTCAGGGGTTGGTTCTTTAGCAAGAGTTTTGACCAAGTTAAACAGATCATGTGGCTTATTCAATGACCGTCTCAGGGTGTCTGTATGGTATTGCCTCATCCTGTCTGAGATTTCTTTGCGATGTGAAGTCAGGTGTTGAATGTATGCTGACTTGTCACTACTGGTGCGTGACTTCCTCCAGCGCTTTTCCAGTCTCCGTAGAATGTTTAGTGAAGCCCTTAAGTCTGCTGTAAACCATGGGGCTGATGATTTTTTCTTCGGGGCCTTGTTTGTTGGAGAAAGGATTGCGATTGAGCTGAGTCTACTGTTCCAAGCGGTGATCAACTCATCTAGGTTTAAGGAAGTCTCATTAATGAGTGTGTGTGTTTCAGCGAGGATGCATTCTCTATTAAACGGGTGGAAACTTCTGGCAGCTGGGTTAGTGGTCTTGCTTGTTTCTATTTTGGGCCTTGGTGACATGTTGACGGTAGGCATCTGAAAAGTGATGTTTATGATCAGACCAGGGGACTGCCGTTACTGATAGCATAATGTTTTGTGGTTTATCAAGAATTACCTGTGGGGCAAATATGAGGTCTAGAGTGTTACCTTTCTCGTGAGTAGGTTCTTGCACCAGTTGCGTGTATCCGAGGATCTCTAGGGCTTCTATGAATGCAGTTGCTTGATTATCTTGTAATGATGGCAGATTGATATCCCCTAAGATCCAATTAGGTTTATTTGGACCCTGGATATTGGATGCTAGGTTTATTATGGATGAAAGGTCATCTGGATCGGCTGATGGAGCTCTATAAATCAGGTTAATGGAGCATATGTTGTTGGAGATTGATACAGTTTCTAGGTTGTTGTTACTGTTGAAGTCATCCATTTTGAACTGGAGATCCGTTCTAGTGATGATGAGTACTCCTCCTCTTTTATTTTGCCTATGGCTGGTGAAAGCAACAAAATTAGATGGGAGTAGCTGGTTAATGATGGTATTGTCTTCTGATGAAAGCCACGTTTTATGTCTGTGATTACTGGCCACTTTTTGCGAAGTGAGCGAGCATTTATGAGTATACACTTTAGGCTGCAAGGGTTTTTACCTTGTCTGGCCTTCGCAGTGTGTTGAAGTGGGATGTGTAGTAAGTGGTGGTGGTGGTGGTGGTAGTTAACCCTGTGTGAATTGTAGTAGAAATCACCTGACCATTTTCTCCCACCAGTTGGTAAGATAGGGATGTGATTGTGTGATGTATTTAGAGCTAGTGAGCTGAATGTCCAAATTATGAGGAGAAGGTATAGGCTCAGTAATGTGGTGATAATGTGTTCCATTCTGACTCTTCCTTTTTAAGATACGGTGACCAGAATTGCACACAATATTCAAGGTGCGGTCTCACCATGGAACGATATAGAGGCATTATAATATCTTTTGTTTTATTTTCCATTCCTTTCCTTATCATACCTAGCATTCTATTTGCTCTCTTGGCCGCCGCTGCACACTGGGCCGAGGGTTTTAACATGGTATCCACAATGACGCCTAAATCTTTTTCCTGGGTGGTGGTTCCTAATGTGGAACCTTGCATCGTGTAACCATAGTTTGGGTTGTTCTTCCCTAGGTGCATAACCTTGCACTTGTCCACATTAAATTTCATCTGCCATTTTGATGCCCAGTCTTCCAATTTATCAAGATCCTCTTGCAATTTTTCACAATCCTCTTGGGTTTTAACAACTTTAAATAGTTCTGTGTCATCTGCAAATTTGATAACCTCACTCGTTATTCCACTTTCCAGGTCATTTATGAATATGTCAAAAAGCAGCGGACCCAG
Source organism: Ichthyophis bannanicus (assembly GCA_033557465.1). Taxonomy (NCBI): domain Eukaryota; kingdom Metazoa; phylum Chordata; class Amphibia; order Gymnophiona; family Ichthyophiidae; genus Ichthyophis; species Ichthyophis bannanicus. The sequence continues at coordinate 1,576,717,479 of CM066031.1, read as the reverse complement.
CACAGATCCCTAGGGTACACCACTATTCACCTTTCTCCATTGGGAAAATTGGCCATTTAGCCCTACCCTCTGCTTTCTATCTTTTAACCAGTTCCTGATCCACAATAGTACACTGCCTCCTATCCCATGACTCTTTAGTTTTGCCAAACGTCTCTGAGGGACCTTGTCAAAGGCTTTCTGAAAGTCCAGATACACAATATCAACCGACTCACCTTTGTCCACCTGATTATTCACTCCTTCAAAAAAACATAACAGATTAGTAAGACAAGATCTTCCTTGTCTAAAGCCATGTTGGCTGTCTCACATTAGGTCATGACTATCTACATGCTGAGTAATTTTATTCTTTATGATGGTTTCTACCATTTTTCCCGGTACTGACGTCAGGCTCACCGGTCTATAGTTTCCCGGATCACCCCTGGAACCCTTTTTAAAAATTGGTGTTACATTGGCCATCCTCCAATCTTCAGGTATTAGAGATGATTTTAATGATAGTTCACAGATTACTAATAGCAGGTCTGCAATCTCATATTTCAGTTCTTTCAACACCCTTGGATGTATACCCTCTGGCCCAGGTGATTTGCTACTCTTTAGTTTATCTAATAGTTGTAATACATCTTCCCGATGTATCGATATTTCCTTCAATTCTTCCGCCCCATTAAATAACACTTCAGTCATGGGTAACATCCCTACATCTTCCTCAGTAAAGACTGAAGCAAAGAATTCATTCAGTCTCTCCGCTATCGCCTTGTCGCCTCTTAGTGCTCCTTTAACCCCTTTATCATCTAATGGACCAACTGACTCTCTCACAGGTTTTTTTTCTACCAATGTACGTGAAAAGGTCTTTACTTCGCGTTTTTGCTTCCGCAGCTAGCTTCTTCTCAAATTCTCCCTTTGCCTGCCTTATCAATGCCTTGCATTTGACTTGCCAGTGCTTGTGCTGTTTCCAGGTTTCGTCGTTTGGCTCTTTTTTCCATTTCCTGCAAGATGCTTTTTTGGCAACAGCCTCTCTGACCTCACCTTTAAACCATGCTGGCAGTTTTTTGGACTTCCTTCCACTTTTCTTAAAGCGTGGAATACAGCTGGTCTGGGCTTCCAAGATAGTATTTTTCAACAACAGCCAAGCCTGATGTACGTCTTTAACCTTTGCAACTGCTCCTTTTAGTTTTTTCTTAACTGTTTTCCTCATTTTATCATAGTCTCCCTTTCAAAAGTTAAAAGGTAGTACTGTGGATTTCTTTACTATCCCTCCTCCACTAATTAAATCAAAGGCAATCATGCTATGATCACTATTGCCAAGTGGCCCCAACAACCTTATCTTTTGCACTAGATCTGGTGTTCCACTAAGGACTAGGTCTAATATGGCTTCCCCTCTGGTCGGTTCATGAACCAGCTGCTCCAAGAAACAGTCATTTATTTCATCCAGGAACTTTATCTCCCTAGCATGTCCTGACGTGACACTGACCCAGTCGATACCGGGGTAGTTGAAATCACCCATTATTATTACTGTGCTGTAACTTTTGTTAGCTTCCTTGATTTCTTTGAGCATTTCATCATCCATTTGGTCATTCTGGCCAGGCGCTTGATAGTACACCCCCACTGCCATTGCCTTCCCCCTTTTACATGGAATTTCAATCCATATAGATTCTACAGCAGATTTTGCTTCCTGCAAAACTTTAATCCTTTCTGACTCAATGCCCTTTCTAACATAGAGAGCAACCCCTCCACCAATTTGATCAGCTCTATCATTTCGATATAGTTTGTACCCAGGTATCAGTGTCCCACTGGTTGTCCTCCTTCCACCATGTGTCTGATATTCCAATCATATCTAACCTTTCATTTAGTGCTATATATTCTAACTCTCCCATCTTATTTTTTAGACTTCTAGCATTTGCATACAAGCATTTTAGAGAATGTATTTTATTCATATTAATTTGGCTGTTAGACATGGGTAATTTGGGATCTTTAAGCTCTGTCTGCTCCATACTTGAGGGCATTTGGGCTACTTTACTCTTTTGTGGAACCTCTCTGTTTTTGGTAGTATCCTTCAAAGATACATTCTTCCGAACCATCCGCTCTTGGGCCACTGTCGGCTTTCCCCTAATATCTAGTTTAAAAGCTGCTCTATCTCCTTTTTAAAGGTTAATGCCAGTAGCCTGGTTCCATCCCGGTTAAGGTGAAGCCCCATCCCTTCGGAAGAGCCCCTCCTTTCCCCAGAATGTTCCCCAGTTCCTAACAAATCCAAAACCCTCATCTCTGCACCATTGTCTCATCCACGCATTGAGACTCCGGAGCTCTGCCTGCCTTTTGGGTCCTGTGCATGGAACAGGAAGCATTTCGGAGAATGCTACCCTGGAAGTTCTGGATTTCAACTTCCTACCTAAAAGCCTAAATTTAGCCTCCAGAACCTCCCTACCACATTTTCCTATGTCATTGGTACCGACATGTACCAAGACAGCAGACTCCTCCCCAGCACTATCTAAGACCTTATCTAGGTGGCGCGTGAGGTCCGCTACCTTCGCACCAGGCAGGCATGTTACCAGGCGATCCTCACATCCACCAGCCACCCAGTTATCTACATGCCTAATGATCGAATCACCAACTATAACGGCTGTCCTAACCCTTCCTTCATGGGCACATGGCCCTGGAGAAACATCCTCGGTGCGAGAGGGTTTTACATCACCTGGAGGACAGGTCCTAGTTACAGGATCACTTCCTGCCACACCAGGGTGATGCTCTTCTGTCACGTGACCTCTCTCCTCCATGGCAACAGGGATGCTGCCAGACTGGAGGTGGGACTTCAGGTCTCATCTATGTACACCTCTGTCTGTCTTATGCTTTCCAAGTCTGCTACTTTAGCCTCTAGAGAACGGACTCGTTCCCTGAGAGCAAAGAGCTCCTTGCACCTAGTGCACACGTAAGACCTCTCACCAACTGGGAGAAAATCATACATGTGACACTCATTGCAAAAGACTGGAAAGCCCCCATCCCACTGCTGGACTGCTGTCTGCATCTTAGTTTTAAGTTTGTGTTTAGATCTAAGTTCTTTACTTACTAAGGGTTGCTATGGATATTTATACTTATAAAACTGTACCTAATACGTGTATTATACCTTGTTCACCTGAAGCTTAACTAATCTCAGGTCCATAGTGTATGACTGATTTGGGTAATGAGCTTCACCTGAGAGCACCTCCTGTCTTTTAAGGTGTGTAAGTACCTATAAAGCTACGATTATCCCAGGGGGGCAGGGAGGGAGGGATGGAAATAACACTTATTAAAAGAGGGCTGCTACACAGTACCCTGTCTTGTGCTGCTGAGGGTAAGCTATATTCTGATTTGATTTAAATTATAGCTCTTAGCTGCTGCTAGGTTCTAACTTCTTATGAAATTTAAACTACAAGCACTCTGCTGGGTTCTAAATTTAACCAGAAAGCTTTCTTCGTTTTAAATTTAAACTAAAAGTACTTTGCTGTTACTAGGCCCTGAGTGACTATTAAATTTAAACTACAAGCTCTCTGCTGGTTATGTAGAAGGGAAGCACATATCTTCACAGCCTTTAGTTTGTTTCATGTGTGGCTGGTTTCTATTGACCCTTCAAGCTCCTGGAAGGCCTACCTTAGCACTCCGTACTTTCCTCCTTACTTTTCAACATCTTTATCCAACCCCTGTGCAAGGTCATCCAAACCCACAAAGGCCTTTACCATTTTTATGCAGCTGATATCCTCATCTACTCCCCCCTTCACCACCAGCAACCCTGACTACTCGCCAATTAGCAGATGTCTAGAAGCAATCACACAATGGCTCACTTTCCTCAACCTGTTTATCAGTCCTAACAAAAGAGAAATCCTGCATGTCACCAGGCACCCTACCTTCTCTCCGCCAGACACTATCACTCTTGCAAACCTAACACTGCATGTAAAACGCAAAGTAAAATACCTAGGCATAATTCTTGATCAGAGCTTAAGCTTCAGCACCCAAATTAAGGAAGTCACCAGAACATTGTATCCTGAGGAACCTTAAACCACTACTAGACCATGATGACTTCAGGAATGTTTGCCAAGCTCTCATCACTCCCATCTTTGACTATGCTAGTATCATATACCAAGGGTGACTCCCAAAATCCTCACTACAGCCATTACAACTGGCAAAGAACATAGCAGCAAGGCTCATCAAGGCTACCTAAAGACACAACCATACAACGCCTATCTTAAAGCAGCTCCACTGGCTTCCAGTTCGAAGCAGAGTGAAATATAAGGTGGCTCTAACAACCTTCAAAGCAATTCTACAAATTTCAGCCCATACCCTACAGTCTATGCTTACCAAGCCCCATGCTCAGAGAACCCACAGAGGCGCTAACACCACCCTACTTGCAGTACTCACGACAATCGCCACACCAGCAGCATCACCTCCAACAGAGCCTTCTATTATGCGCCCACCTGGAACATTATTCCACCTGACCTCCGCTCCCTATCAGACATTGGAGACTTCCACTGAAGGCTGAAAACACTGCTGTTCCAGGAATACTTTGGCTCAGTTGCATAACCACCTCCACATACACACACAATTAGAAATAACTGTCCACCATGTAAATAAATTCCTTTTGTTTATAATTTTCAGAGTTATCGATTGTTTAATCTATTAGGCTTTCCAACACTTGTTCCATGTAAAGTTAACGTTCCTCATTACACTTGTTCCATGTAAACCACTGTGACTGGTAGATATGGTGGTTTAAAAGTGGTGTTGAATAAATATTGAAGCCTCCCCTAAAGTCACTTGCAATATCTTGGGATTTCAAAGTGGTTTAAATCGGTTAATAAAAGCTCTTTTTTTTGAGCCACTAGATACGTATGGACTGAAGTTTCTGACCTGGAAAGGCCTATTTTTGGTGGCGGTTACTTCAGTATGCACAGTTCATGAGCTCCAGGCTCTAACACACTAAGATTTTTCATAGTAAGGTGATGTTATGTACTCATCCTAGATTCCTTCTGAAAGAGGTATCAGACTTGCTAATCAGTCAGTCACCCTGCCAGCATTTTTCCCTAGATCCCATGCTCATAAAAGGAAAAGTGCGCTGCATGTGCTTTACTCAAGAGAGCTCTAGCTGCCCATCTGAAGCAGACTAAATCTCTTAGAAAATACTCTCAACTTGTTTCCTTTGACCCAACAGATTTGGGGCTGCAGCAAATAAACATATGTTTTAAATTTAGCTAGTGGGCTGCATCTCTTTCCCTTATGTCCATGCAGGTCTGACACGAGAGGGCTATGTCTTGGCTCATAATGTCCAAGCCATGGCTGAGTCAATGTCCCACTTTAAGATCAGCCTCTGGAAGAGATCTGCAGAGCTGCAACCCAGATTTTGGTCTATAGCTCACAGCAGTTTCAGTCAATCTGTCCTTCAGAATCTGTTTGAGGTTTAGAATCCAACCCCATCCCTTCTTTTCTGTTCAGACTGCCTACTTAAAAAATGATGATAAAGGATGAAAACACTTAAAAGGCCTGTTGCTAGTATAAACTTTTCATCAGTTTCTGTCAGCTCTTTGTGACATTAGTAGTTCCTTTTTTTCTTTGGAGGCAGCCTGTAGCTAGGGATTCTTTTACATGAGGTCTTATCCTGCTTGTCAACAGAGAAAATGAAGTTACTACCATTGTACAGACATAGCTAAAGATGGTCCCTGCTCATCGGAGCTTACAATCTAAGTCAGAGAAGACAAAAGATACGATTAAGGATGCAATTGGGAAGTATAAGGAGATACAAGGGAAGCAAGGAAAGGGTACAATAAGGAAGGGCAAGGAATTACTCAGCTGTAGCTGGTGTACTTCATGCACAGCAGGATAAGTCGTCACTACTTACCCTCCTTTTGGTGGTGTTGAGCTAAGCTTAGGTATGCGACTGAGGTACTCGGGTGTAGCGGCAGACAGTAACAGGCACACGTGTGAAGAGTTTTCTAAAAGCTGGAAGGAGCTGAGAAGGTTTGTTTTTGTTGAAGATATCATTCATACCCGAGTACTTATCCTGCTGTCCATGGAGAATACCTGCTACAGGTGAGTAACTTAATTTAATCTGCCATGAACACAGTATCTTTCTCTGCCATATTTATACAGAAACTTTCCTGAGCAGTCCCAAAAGCTTTTAACTTTTCATAAGCTGTGTTATTTCTTGATTTTTGTTAATGGGAAATTCGTGCTGTTCGTCCTTTTCTCACTCCTCCTGCACTTGCTACCTTACTTCTTTCTTTGGTTATGTCCCGTGTTGATTTCGCAAATTCTCTTTTTCTTGGTCTTCCTAAGTCCCAATTGCACCGTCTCCAACGTATTCAGTATACTGCTGCCCGCATCGTTACCCATTCTTCCTCTCGTGACCATGTTTCACCCCTTCTTTTCCGCCTCCACTGGTTGCCCTTACCGTTCCGCTCCCAGTACAAATTGTTAACTTTGGTCCATCGAGCTTTTCATGCTAGCACCCCGCAATATCTGGCTGATCTCCTCACTTACCACACTCCTAGACGTACACCTCAATCATTCCACCTCAACCGCCTCACTCTTCCTTCCCCTTCTCTGGCGCATCTCCAATCTACCCGTTCCTCAGCCTTCTATTTCACAGCTCCTGCCCTCTGGAATTCCCTACCTCCCTCCCTTCGACTTGAACCTCACCATCTTACCTTTAAATGTAACCTCAAAACTCACCTCTTCTCCCTTGCCTTTGACCTTCCCTCCCCCTTTGTATAAGCTATTTATTGCAGTCTATGTCGTGTTCTTTTAATTCCCTCTTTCCTATTAAGATTGTATTTCGCTTCTCTTTTTCTGGCTATGTTTTAAACCTGTTTTTAATTGTTTTTATTTTTGAGTGTTTTATGTGATTTTATATTGTAAACCGTTCTGATCTTTCTGGATGGGCGGTATATCAAATTTTAATAAACATAAACATAAACATAAACATGGAATCTCATATGTATAACATTTTATCTTGTAAAATTCTTATTTCTTTTTTGGTCCCTATAAACATAGGTAGAAGAAGAAATTCAGACGCTTTCTCAAGTGCTAGCTGCAAAGGAGAAGCACCTAGCAGAGATCAAGCGAAAATTAGGAATCACTCCTCTGGCAGAGCTGAAGCAGAATATTTCCAAAGGGTTTCAAGATGTGACTTCAACCACAGTGTATGTCCTCAAAGCAAACTTTATTTTATACTGTTAAGAGAGCTTTCACAAATATCCACATTGCTTTACCTTTAATTTACTAGTCTGTGACTTCTCGATCCTTTCAATTGCAAAGAGGGTTATTTTAGAAATTGCCTTTTCCATATGTAAATGCCAGCATTTACACATGTAGAATGCATACATGTGTAAATGATGTTTGTAGAAAGGTTCACTTTACTTGTAGAAATCAACACCATGTAGATATTGCAAGTGGACCAAAAATTACATGTGTGTGTGTGTTCCATTTTGCAAAGGGAATACATGTATATGTCCAAACATTTTCACATGGGGTTTCACACCTTTTCTGAGGTGCACCCAGGACTTTACGTGAGGGGCTATGGTAGAAATTCTCCTTAATCCCCTGTTTGTTTCCTCCTCAAAATGGAAAGAATGAAAAAAAGAAAAAAAATTGCAACCTGAGTATTTAATTAGCAGCATTTGTACATATAGTTTGCAAATTGGTCTCGCTACATGTGGAAGTACTGATACTTCCACATGGAACTGGCGATTTTGCAATTTTCATGCTTGGTTTTCTTACCTGTAGAAAATCCATGTGTACTCCTGCATGTCTTCATACACATTTTACAAAAGGCACTGCTTTTGGCAGAGCCCTTAAGAGACATACCATTAGAATTGTGCACATCATGACCTGGACCTCTCAAATCCATCTTCACTTTCTGTCTAAAATTAGCCTTAAAGTTTGTAATGCTTTTGCAAGCCAAAGATTTACATCGGCCTTTCTGATGGCAGACTAGAATTGCTGAGGAATCCATTGACTCCTTCAGCAGCACAGGCTGAGTTCAAAAAATGAAATTGGTCTGGTTATCCCCAGCTTGTTCTGAGCATTGGGCTAAGTCTTCAAGCCTGAAGCCAAACAGAAATGGTGCTTAGGCCTTCTTGAAGAACTGTGGAGCATTAAGGAATTATGTTGATAATCTCTGAAGACCAGCAGTTCACTTCATTCACACAAATGGCTGATCATGTCAATACAAAACACATTTGCCAGAATATTTCAGTAAAGACTTGAAAATTCCTCTGGGTATACACAGCAGGTTTTTTCCCCCCCATTGGATCTTATGATTGCATTTCTGAGGCTCTGCTGTGAGTTAAACGATTTCTGTGTAATGTGTAGATGGAATAACTTACTAGGAATCTTTAGGTAGCTGCTAAATGTGAGTATTGTAATAATTTTTATATGCTCATTACTGTTTATGAAACTTTGCTCTGTAGTATGCTTTCTGAGAAGATGAACGGTATTCTAGTGTAGTAGACTTAAGAGAAAAATTGGCTAGGAGGAAGCCATATTTGGTAGATGTTTATCTGAATGAAATTCAAGTTGCAGTGGGGGAAGGCTGAGAGGTGGCAAGGTTGAAGTACTTGCACACTACAAGTCATCAAGTGGCTAGTATTTAGATTTGTCTGTTGGGACAATTATGGAGCTTGGCCATTATGAGGACTCTACCATAGTTGTCCACCAACATAAGATGAGACCTCATAGCATTACAGCTTTTTGAAAGTGAAGGTTTGAATCCATGAACTACCCACTAACTAATATAAGTATAAAATGATCTAACACATCTACGTTTGAAAATCTGTTACTCGGGAAGTGGCTGGTATCATTTAATAAGATATGATCCCCTTTTAGGATGCATTTTGCTGTGGCTGAATAAAATTTTTATTTTGTGTCAAAGATTACTAAATCTTCAGATATATGGTGATATGTCTGCATTGACATGATAAAAAATGACTTTCAATTGTGCTGAATAATGGAATTGCATTTTACTTTATTGTATGTTACTTAGGGGCCCTTTTACTAAAGTGCATTAAGCTAATGGCTACTGTGCAGTAAAAACTACTGTGTAGTAAAAACATTCTCCAGGAACAAGCAGGAAGCCAGCCCTTGCATATGGGTGACGTTGGCATCGACTGAGCTTGCGCGGAGCATTTTCCCAGCTTTCAAAGAAAGCCTTTGGGACATACTACCACGCATGCGTGGTCCCCTTCCCACCCAAGGGTGCCATCTTGCTCAGTCTCCTTTTTCCACGGAGCCCAACAGACGTCTGTCCTCTTTCCCCAGAGAAATTCTTTCTAATTATCAGTTTGTGTACAGGTTGCTCTTCCAGTTCATACTGCTAGACCAGTCCAGACAAGCGGGTTATGTCCCCCTGCCGGCAGATGTTGGAGACAGAGAAAAAACACTCCAGAGCTGTGATTGGTTGGGCACTGGGTGGCATAGGAGTGCCCCTAGACCTAGAGGACCTAGTCAGTATTTTCTCTGTCTCCAGCAGATGAAGGTGTTAAATAATCTTGTCTCTTACCTGGATGCACTCAGAGCACACAAGAGGTGTTTCTCTGAGTTTCCCAGGTCCCCTTTCTTATAGCTGTATTGCTTTTAAACTATAGTTAGTGACAATACAGCAGGGTCTGAGCTCCTGATCCTTAGATCAGTGGCGCTCCCCATTATAATCAGCTCCTAGCCTCTGCCACAGAGCCTGTATAGCTGGGGGTGGATCAATCTATCAAATCTTTTGCCATCCAGTCAGTTATAATTTTTACAGCATCTTTAGAGCATATCTCCAGGAACAAGCAGGAATGAGTCTTCACATATGGGTACGTCGGTACTGACGGAGCCTGCGCGGGAACGCTCCCCAGCGTCCAATCAGAAAGCTTTTGGGAGCATCCCTCAGCGCCTGCGTGCTGCCTTCCCGCCTTTCCAACTGTCTCTCCTCAGTTTTCGTTTTTCCGCGGAGTCGGCAGGACGTCCTGTCACCGCAGAAACTTTTTTCTTTAATTCTTTAATTTTTGTTTTCTTGTGGTCGCGGCTGTTTTCCCGCTGCCACCGGTACCGCCGGTGGGTTTTTTCTTTTCTTTTTCTCAAACTCAGGGAAAGTTTTTCCCTCAGTTTCTGTCTTAAACTTTTTTGGGCCTGTAAGGCCTCTCCATCATGGAGCCTCCTTCTCCTAAGAAGTGCCTTAACTGTGGAAATACAGTTTTCTTTTTAGACTCCAATGACTGGTGTCTAACCTGTTTGGGTCCTGACCCTTTTTCCCCTGAACCATCAGGCTACAATACTGTGAGAAGAGATTCTCTATTTCGAGTTTCCCTCGATACCGTTTTCCCTCCCTGTGTCAGGGCACCGGCCATTTCTTCTCTACAGGATCAGGTAACCCACAAACAGTCTGTTAAGACTAGCCAATCCTTGAATGGTAGGTCTCATGCCAAGCATGCTGACGGCCCGGCCTTGCCCTCAAGACCCCATTGGCATTAAAACCCCGGCGGGAGTCTTCGGGCTCCAAAGCATTTCAGGGGTTTCAGGTTGTTCCTGGGGCTCACCCCTCACAGAACATACCTGAGCCATGCTCGGTGGTGGCATCCGCTTCGAGCGGTACCAATACCCCGGCATCGGCACCGGTGTTGAGTGATCCACTCTTCACCAGGGATCGTCATCTGGCGTCCTCGGTACCTTCGGGACCGACCGACCGATACGTTCCAGATTGACTTTCCAGTATCGGCAGTACCGCCGATACCACCACCGACGTCGATGCCGAGTCTAGAATCGATATCTAGTCTAGAAGACTGGGTACCGACACGTCTCGGAACCGATGTTTATCGATTCCGCATGCACGGTACCGAGGATAATCACCAAGGGTTTTTGGTTACCTCGGTACCGCTTGAGCAGCCTCCGATGACTGCTTCGGTGTCGGTTTCGCCTTCGATTCCGGCACAGCTACCGGTATCGGTATCGATGCTGGTACCTGCAGTATCATCGGGACCAGCTCCTTCCATGCTTTTTTCACCTGGATCGCTCCTCTCTATACCTAGTTTGGAGTCGATACCTGGCATGGACGATGCACTACTGACTGTCTCAACTCATAACTGCCAGTTCCAGTATCCATCCATTAGAGAACCTGTTCTGCACCGGACAGGTACATGCTCCGGTGCCCAGGCTACTTTTTCAAATTTAGCCTGTCCAGGGATGATTCCCATCGGAGATCCTTCTTTTCAGAAATTTCTCTTTGACATGGCAACCTTCCTTAATATTCCTATCCCTGGCTATGAGTCTTCTCAAGGTTTTTCTGCAGAAAAGGAAAATATAATGCTTCCTTTATATCACTCTTTGCAGCAGCATCTTCTGAGAGTATGGGAAAAACCTTTAAGGGTTTCTTCACCTCCTACAGCAACTGATCTTCTGTATCAGGTGCCCCCCTCTCCAGGATTTCAAAAGCCTCAACTTCCCCATCATTCCATTGTAGTAGAATCAGCAATGAGGAAGGTAAAAAGCAAGAAAAAACATTCTTCTTTCCCGCCAGGGCGTGCATCTAGAACACTGGATGCCTTTGAACGTCAAACCTTCCAAACATCTATGCTGGCAACAAGGATTCTCTCATATATTTTCTATATGAGTCTATCCTTTCAGGAGATCAAAAAGAAATTATCTCTCTTGACTCCTTTTCTATCAGAGCCCAAGGCTGCAGACTATTCCTTACTTCTTAGTCATAGCCAAAATATCTCTTGGTTTCTTTCTCATGCTTCCCTAGACTCTTTTGAGTCTGTTAGCAGAACTTCTGCTATAGCCATAGGAGCACGTCGTAAAGCCTGGCTCCAAACATCAGACTTGAATAGATGGGCACAACAAAGACTGGGTAATACTCCTTGTACTGGAGAAAATCTCTTCAATAAGAGTCCTTATGTCAGGTTGCTCATTGCTCCACTGACTTTCCTGTTTCTGAGGGCCATCCTAAGCCCTCTCCTTCCTCAGCAGGTAGGAAATGCCCTACCAAACCTTCTTTCCCTAAAAGAAAGAGGTTTTCCTCTTCTCCTGCCCATCATTCATATGTTCCCAAGCAGGGGAAGTCTCGCCCTGGTCTGAAGAATCCAAACTCTAGCCAGGCTGAATAAACACAGTAACCATAGGTTTCTGATTAATCTTTTTATAACTACAGTTAACTTCTTTTCAGCAGATGTTTTTCACTGTTTTTTCCATTCAAAACTCTGCTCAGGGATTCCTATTCTCAGGAAATCCATTTACTCTTCAGTATGCTGAACTGTCAGGATTTTCATGTTTATACATTACAGGGTTTTCCACCTCTTCCTGACTAGAAGAGAGGTTTAACTATCACATGATAGTTTCTCTGTACCAGCATGAATTTTTTCCTTCCAGGGATTTACCATGTGGTAAGTCCTTCTTCAGCTTCTATCTCTACCCTCTTCTCCAGGGTTTCCCCTGTAAGAGTGGTACCATACCATTGAAGGACTTTTCTTGTCTTTATTTTCACTGTAGAGTTTCTTTTCCTGAGTAAACTCCCTTCTTTATCTGGGCAGCTCTGCAGACAGAGACAGCTTTCTCTCTTTGTTCAGTCTGTTCTCTGTTTGACACAGACCGACTCTCTCTGTTGTCCTATTCAGTAGCTGCCCATGCAGGAGTTCCAGTAATTGACTACTGGTACTTTTCCACAAGTCCCAATCTTGTCTTCCACCACTTCTGTCTGGCCTTAGTAGTGATTCCAAGACAGTTTTCTACATCTATCTTGGATAATCCTTCTCACTACAGGCTTCTTACACTATCTTCTACCTTTGCCATCTCCAATCTCTGGGTTTGGCAATGTAGTGGACGTGGCTGTGAGTTTTCTCCATTAGCCAGTTCTACTTCCCAGTTTTCCTGCATAATGCTCTCTGCAATCCTACTGAGAAGCTTTCCACTATGGGCCCTTGCTAGAGAGCATAGAGTTTCTCAATCCATCATGGTTGAAAAAGGCTTCCTCAGTCATCCCCTATGACTGTGAGGGTTCTTCACACCCTACTATCTCCTTTTTAAAAAAAAAAAAAAAAAAAGAGGGAACAGGACATAAGCCTTCTCCACGTGAAAGTCTAGGAGTTATCCCATTCCTACAGGGAATGTACTCTTTCTTCTTACAGCTTGTCCTCATGGTATCCTAATCCTTCAAGGACAGCACATATTAATCTGGAAAACGCCTGATACCTCCTTTGTCCCTCACGTAGGTCAACCTGGTATCTCATTCTATGCGTTTCTGTCCTTTTACCATGCTGGAGTTCCACAGGACTCCGGACTTGCTGTTTACAGACTGATATTATCCTCTGTTTTTTCACGTAACCATCCTGGTTATTCACTGGATAACATTCCTTTACCATCGTCTCTGGGGGAATAGATTCTCTATATATCTTCCCAAGTAGGTTTCACCTCCTTGTTCTTAGATGAATCTTTTCCCTTCACATGTCCATGTGAATGTCCTGATATGCATAGCTCTGTCTGCTTAGTTGCAGGCATCTATCTTTAGACCTATATATTCAGGTATATATATCTATATATCTATATATATCTATATCTATATATATCTATATCTATATACATCTCTGTGGATGTATCTGTCAGCTAAGTGTGCATATGCTATGCCCTTTAGATCTCATTATAGATCTATATATATCTATATACCCATATGTATATCTATATACCCATATGTATATGTGTGTATGTATATGTATATATATGTGTGTTTTTTTTTTATTTATTCTTATATACCGCGCTATTCTACATCAGTGCGGTTTTACATGTGTATCTGTCCAGATACTACTTATAGGTAGGTATGTATTTCCATACTTATCTCTCTGACTGTCTATGTTCATAAAGGTTTTTACCTTCCTGTATGTTCCTGACAGTGGGCTTGCACAGCTTCATACTGTTTGTTTGTTAACTTGATTGACCGCCCTTCATTGGTAAGCAGAGCGGTTTACAAAAAAAAATTAATTCTTCATTACAGTAGGCACAACCACTGCTGTGGTACTGACAGCCCTACCGTATCCTAGGTTTACGTATCCCTGAAGCTCCATGCCCCAATGTCTTCCTACCTCTCACCAGTTAGGAAAGACATGGTGGATCTTCAGTGGATTTCAGATTCAATTCCTCAAACATCTGTCCTTTCTTGGGAGTATGGGGTTCTTCTCATACCCTTTCCTCCCTCAAGGACTAGGTCTGTTTGTCCAGATCGGTCAGTCTTCCTCTTTTGCTCCTACCTCTGAATACTTCTGTAGCCAAAGGTTTTCAGCTTTCCATGAAGCTTCCCACTGAAGACCTGCCGTTTTTTGTGCTACCCCAATTGAATCCTGGGGTCACCTCTCACTTCCAGATGTTGACCTCCACCTTCACTCCAGTGAGGTCACCTTGAACATTATTCTACTGGATCCCCAGTAGACTCCATCAGCCTCTCTACTTCCTGCAATCCAGTAGGTGAGCGTCATATGGTGATTGTTCATTTCAATATATTTTATGATAATGATTATACATACAAGGTCTCCTTGTTGGTAGTCCTTTCTTAGGTTAGCTGTTTTTCTACAGCTCCTCTCTTTTCAACGCCTACCCTCCATCCTCAGGATGCCTGGCCATATGAGGTGTAGCATGTTTCAATCTCCAACATGTTAGGGCCCCAGGCATCTTAGCTTGGGAGTCCCCATATGTGAAGACTCATTCCTGCTTGTTCCTGGAGATAGCACAGTTACTTACCTGTAACAGGTGATCTCTGGGAACAGCAGGAATAAGTCTTCACAACCCACCCACCTCCCCTAGGAGTTGTATTTCTCTATCTTCCTTTCCTCTTTCTCTCTCTTTGTCTCAGCTATGAAACTCAACTGAGGAGAGACAGTTGGAAAGGCGGGTAGGCAGCACGCAGGCGCTGAGGGATGCTCCCAAAAGCTTTCTGATTGGACTCTGGGGAGCGTTCCCGCGCAGGCTCCGTCGGTACCTTCGTACCCATATGTGAAGACTTATTCCTGCTGTTCCCAGAGATCACCTGTTACAGGTAAGTAACTGTGCTTTCCCTGCAAGCCTCTGCTTCTCTGCAGCACAGTGAGTACCTGCTTGGGTTCCCTCGCAGCGATTTTCTTACTTACGGTTTTTTAACGGCACAGGGATCACCGAGTCTGTACTCCTCTCCTCTCCCCAGCAATTTTGCCGCGTTTTTGAGATTTTTAGAGCTTAGGAAACTTATTTTGCAGTTCCTTATCGTCTCTCCAGTCTAGTCCCGGAAACTCTGGAGTTGTGATTCTCTTCCAGCAGCTTGGAGACTGATCAACGTCATTCTTTGATGACACTGGTATAAGGACTCAGGCACCGCCTCCTCACTCCAGTTTAGATCAGTCTCCAAGCAGCTAGGAGGTTGTGTCCGGAGTTCCGGTTCACTAGAGGAGCAATTAACGTGTTAGAGTGCAGTGAATTGGGTTTTTATTTCCTTTCTTTCCTTTATTTGTTCTGGGGTTTGTTTGCAGAGGAAACAGATTTTTAGTTTGCTCGGGTTGGAGGGGAGTGTTCAGATTTAAGGGTCTGTGCCTTTAAATTTAGCGGTGAAGGGCCTCCCTCTCTGGCTTCCTGTATCTCCAGGAACAAGCAGGAATAAGTCCTCACATATGGGTACGTCGGTACCGACGGAGCCTGCGCGGGAAAGCTCCCCAGCTTCCCGGAAGTAAGCTTTTGGGAGCCTCCCACAGCACATGCGCGCTGCCTTCCCGCCTTTCTGACCAACTCTCCTCAGTTCTTCTATTCCCCAGGTCGTGTTCCTGTCACCGCTGAAGTTCTTATTTTAATTTGTTTCTTTGGCCGCGTGTCTGCCTTCCCCGACTACCGGACCGGTACCGCCGGTCTTTTTTCTTTTTACTTTTCAAAAAAAAAAAAAAATTTTCTTTTCACTACTTGGTGAAATTTTCTCTCTTTAGGCCCCTAGGCCTAGAGAACAATTTTCCCTCATGGAAAAACCAGCTTCTGGTTTTAAAAAATGCACCAAGTGTAGCGGTACCATCTCTGTTACCGACACACATGAATGGTGTCTTAAATGTTTGGGGCCTGACCACTCCATTCCGGTTTGCCAGTCCTCTGTTCCCTGATGTCTAAACGTGGCTTACAGAACCGAGCAGCCAAGTTTCATATGCTGTTTTCCACAGATACTCCAGCATCGACATCTTCCAGGTCTTCCTCTCCTGATGGATCTCAGGTAACCAAACATTCCTCTGGCAGGTCCTCAAAGGAAAAATCTCCCTCTAAGTATCGAGATGCCCCCGGGCTTGACCCTGAGGACCCTGCCCCAGCCAAACAACCCCGGCGGGAAGCTCCGGCTTCCAAAGCTCCTCCTATGGGGTTACAGGTTGACATCGATGGCACGGCCTCGACCGATCACCTGTTAGACTGCTCTGGGGTACCGGCACACTCTTCCGGTACCGACATCCAGGCAGTCGTGGCGTCCATGGATCATACAGTTCAATCCATGCAGCAGGCCATAATGGCTTTCATTAAGGCTGCGACGCCCACAGTACCGCAGCAAGCGGTACCGACCTCTGTTCCGGTACCACAATCGATACTTGTACCCAGGGCTTCCACATCGACCAGGATACCGGTTCTGGTTCCCGGTTCCGGGGTTTTTCCCGATACCGATCCGGTTCCGGGTACACCCTATGTCGATACCGGTCGATACGCGTATCGATCCCTGGAAGCCAACAGACGATACTTCCAGTCTTCTGATGATTCTGATTCATCGGATGACTCTCCTGAAGTATCTCTTGCTCTTCCTGAGGAGCCCTCTTCTCCAAAGAGGAGAATGTCTCCTCCAGAGGATTTGTCCTTTCAAGACTTCATCCTGGAAGTAGCTAAAGGACTCTCTATTTCAGTAACCTCTGAAAAAGAACCTAGAGCAAAAAAGTTAGACATTTTGGGATACTCTAAGGTTCCCAGAGAGGCAGTCACCTTGCCAATTCATGAAATTCTCCAAGAACATTTGCTTGAATTGTGGGAGACTCCTCTCACCCTTTCTCCTCATTCTCGTAGATTGGACACTATGTACCGTGTCCCTCCCTCCTCCTGGTTTTCAAAAAACTCAGCTTCCTCACCATTCTATTGTGGTGCAGTCAGCTATGAAGAGAATAAAGAGTACCAAAAGACACTCTTCTACTCCTCCAGGAAGAGAATGCAGGACCCTGGATGCTTTTGGTAGAAAGATCTTCCAAGCTAGCATGCTTACTGCCAGAATCAATTCATACAGCCTTTATATGGGTATGTTTTTGAAGGAGGTTGCAGAAAAGCTGCACAACTTTCTCCCTTATATTCCAGAGGATAAAAGGGAGGAATTCCTTCTTTGGCTTAAGCATACGCAAGACATCTCAAAGTTTTCCAACAGAGCAACCTTTGATTCCTTTGAGGTTGCCAGCAGAGCCTCAGGCATTGCTATAGCTGCTCGTAGAATTGCTTGGCTCTAGTCTTCTGATCTAGAACCCTGGGTTCAAGATGGTTTAGGAAATCTACCCTGTACAGGTGAAAACCTATTTGGCAAAGAGTGGCAGATTAAAGCCACTCAAATGGATGCAGAAAATGCTGCTCTTGATAGACTTTTTAAGTCTACCTCCACTCCAGCCAAGAAAAAGTCTTTTAAAAAGTCTTTTTACAAGAAGGGCAGATTTCCTTCCACTTCTGGTCAACAGTCTTCTGCAGGTCGCTTTCCTACTAAGCGTCAGCAACCCAAACAGGCCAGGCCTAAACCTGCAGGGGCTGCTGCAACCCAGCAGTCCCAAGCCCCTCAGGGGTTTTGACTTAGTGCTAGAGAACTTAACCTTTCTGGCTTTACAACAGCCAGAACCTCTCACCATTCCAGGAAGGTTGGCTCATTTTGCTCCCAGATGGGAGCAAATCACATCAGAGCAGTGGACCCTCTCCATCATCAGAGAGGGCTACAAACTTCATTTCTCAGACCTTCCTCCCTACACCATGGTGAGACATTTCAATTCTCCCACATCTCTCCTCGACCGTCTGGATCAGGAGGTAACCTCCCTTCTGGCCCAGAGGGCCATAGAAGAAGTTCCTCCTCTTCAACAGGGGTCAGGTTTTTACTCCCCCTACTTTCTCATCCCAAAGAAAACAGGGGGATACAGACCTATTCTAGATCTCCGAGAATTGAACAAATTTCTGTACAAGGAGAAGTTCAAGATGCTCTCTTTAGGCACTCTCCTTCCATACCTACAGAGTCAGGATTGGCTTTGTTCTCTAGATCTCAAGGATGCGTACACCCATATACTCATCCACCCATCCAACAGAAAATTCCTATGTTTTCTGTTCCAGGGAAAACATTACCAATACAGAGTCCTTCCTTTCGGTCTGGCCTCTGCTCCAAGAGTGTTCACCAAATGCATGGCAATAGTTGCTGCATTTCTGCGCACTCTGGGAGTCTTCGTCTTCCCATATCTGGACGACTGGCTCATCAGAGCTCCTTCTCAGTCAGAAGCCCAGATTTCCCTGGACCGCACAAGGCGCATTCTGCAGTATCTGGGACTGGTGGTAAACCTCCCAAAGTCCCAGCTCATCCCTACTCAGTCCCTGGAATTCATAGGGGCCTGGTTGGATACCACCACTGTAAGGGCCTACCTTCCTCAGGCCCGTTGCCAACGTCTAGTGCAGCTAGCCTCCCAGATTCAGTCAAAGAGCCACTTAACTGCCAGGGAGATGCTACAACTGCTAGGCCACATGGCTTCCACAGTACATGTGGTCCCCTATGCTCGCCTACACATGAGAGCAGCTCAATGGACTTTGTCCACACAGTGGACTCAAGCCTCAGGAGCTCTCTCAGACCAAATAGCAAACTCCAAACGTCTCCTTTGGTCTCTCCAATGGTGGATGTCCACTCAAAATCTGTTGCTGGGGTCCCCCTTCCAACCTTTGTTGCCCCAAGCAATCCTCACAACAGATGCCTCCCAAACAGGTTGGGGAGCTCATCTGCAGGATCTCTCCACCCAAGGTACTTAGTCTCCACAGGAGACCTCTCTTCATATCAATTACTTAGAGCTTCGAGCAGTGTTCTTAGCTCTCAAGGTCTTTCATACCCTCCTCAGCTACCAGACAGTCCTCATTCAAACGGACAATCAGGTAGCCATGTTTTACATAAACAAGCAAGGAGGAACCGGCTCTCTGTCGCTTTGCAACGAAGCTCTCAGTTTATGGGCCTTCGCCAGAGAGCATCAAATCCTTCTCCTGGCAATATACCTCCCAGGAATTCAAAACTCTTGGGCGGACAGACTCAGTCGAGTTCTGCTTCCACACGAATGGTCCCTGCACATGGATCAGGTACTCAGAATCTTTCAGGAATGGGGTACCCCGGACATAGACCTATTTGCAAGTCCGTGGAATGCCAAACTTCCCCGGTTCTGTTCCAGAATTCCGTGTCAGGGAGTTCAGGCCAAGGATGCCTTCCTCCTTCACTGGGGTCAGGACTTCCTGTATGCCTTTCCACCCATTCCTTTGATTCCCAAGACTCTGTTCAAACTTCAGTGGGATCAAGGATCTATGATCCTCATAGCTCCACGCTGGCCACGCCAAGTGTGGTACCCTCTACTTCTGCATCTCTCCCAAGCCCCCTCCCTGGACTTGGGAGCTGCTCCAGACCTTCTGTCTCAGGAGGAGGGGACTTTGTGGCATCCAAACCCCAAGTCCCTTCACCTCAGAGCTTGGTTACTGAAGGCCTAGACTTCAAGACTTCGATCTTTCGCAACAAGTGCAGGATATCCTTCATGCTTCCAGGAAACCTTCCACTAGGCGTTCCTATGCTTTTAAATGGAAGAGATTTTCCATTTGGTGTGATCAAAAGGGTCTAGACCCTCTAGCACTTCCTCTGAATTCTCTCTTAGAATATCTCCTGCATCTCTCCAATGCAGGCCTTAAGACGAATTCCGTAAGGGTCCATTTAAGTGCTATTGCAGCATCCCTTAAGCCTATCAATGGACAACCTGTTTCCTCTCATCCTCTTATTGCAAGATTCATGAGAGGCCTAACCTTAACTAAACCGCCCATTCGACCTCCTCCGGTGGCATGGGACTTAAACTTGGTTCTTGGTCAGCTTATGAAGCCACCTTTTGAACCCTTAGCCACTACCTCCTTGAAATTTCTTTCCTTGAAGGTTATTTTCCTTATTGCAATCACTTCTGCTCGCCGCATTAGTGAGCTGCAGGCCTTAGTGGCTAATCCACCTTGTACAAGGTTCCATCATGATAAGGTAGTCCTTAGGACAAATCCTCACTTTATGCCTAAAATGGTCTCACCTTTTCATCTTAATCAAGAGGTATATTTACCTGTCTTTTTTTCCAGCTCCTCATGCATCAAGTGCAGAGAGGAATCTTCATACTCTAGATTGTAAAAGAGCTCTTGCTTTTTACTTACACAGGACACAGCAACATAGAAAGTCTTCCCAGCTTTTTGTTGCTTTTGATCCTTCTCATCTAGGACTTCCAGTCTCTAAAAGAACACTGTCCAATTGGATTGCTCAGTGTATCTCTTTTGCTTACCAGAGTAAGAACCTTTCTCTGGAAGGCCATGTCACAGCTCACAATGTGAGGGCCATGGCCACCTCTATGGCTCATCTTCATTCTGTGTCCATCGATCAGATCTGTCGAGCAGCCACCTGGGCCTCGGTTCATACCTTTACAGCCCATTACTGTTTGGACAAGGACTCCCGCCGGGATGCCTTGTTTGGTCAGGCTGTCCTCAGACACCTGTTCCATTCTTGAACAACTCCTGCCCTCCTTTCCTCAATGGATGCCTGAGATCCATAGGAAGACGAGGAACCTTTCAGGGTCTCATACCCTTGGGGATCTCCCAGGCATCTTAGCTAGGGAGTCCCCATATGTGAGGACTTATTCCTGCTTGTTCCTGGAGATAGCACAGTTACTTACCTGTAACAGGTGATCTCTGGGAACAGCAGGAATTAGTCCTCACTACCCACCCACCTCCCCTAGGAGTTGTATCTTTCTCTCTCTTTGTCTTTCCTTTACTCTCTCTCTATTGTCTCAGCTTTAAACTTGAACTGAGGAGAGTTGGTCAGAAAGGCGGGAAGGCAGCACGCATGCGCTGTGGGAGGCTCCCAAAAGCTTTCTTCCGGGAAGCTGGGGAGCTTTCCCGCGCAGGCTCTGTCGGTACCGACGTACCCATATGTGAGGACTAATTCCTGCTGTTCCCAGAGATCACCTGTTACAGGTAAGTAACTGTGCTTTCGGGGGCTGGGTTAGGGCTCCGGTGCAGGAGGAAGCTCCCGGGTAGAAGTTTGCTGGGGCAAAGTGTGATTTTTGGCAGCAGCCCTTCCCCGACGCCTCACAGAAGTGAATGCCTGTTTGCGTCTGGTGGATTGGGCAGGGAAAGTGAGCGGAGCAGCGGCTGCAGTGCGGTCTTTACCTGCCGGTTCTCAGCATCGGGGAAGCCGAGCCCGAGGGCGAGAATCACTTTGCGATACACATTCTGCTTAACGGTTGCAGGGCTGGGACTGGAATCGCGCCGTCAGGTAAGCCTCTGAATTCCTTTTCTCAGCGCGTGGCTTCATACCGCCGGGCAGGGAGCAGGCCGCGGCGCATGGTTTTTTCAGCAGGAAAACGCCGGCAGGCAGAGCGGGGAAACAAGCGGTTGTAGTTTACCCCTGCAGCTTCGTTTTGGTTTCGTTTTGGTGGGATTCAGCTCCCACAGGGTCCTGCTCATTTGTGTGACACCAAAAAAAAAAAAAACGGCCCGGGTTTTCTGGGTTCGTTCAGGTGAGCTGCTGGTGGGGTTCCTAGAGAAAGGGGGTATTCTTCTGCAGGGATCCCGGCCAGGCAGCAGTGTGCTGTGACAGAGCAGACAATATGCCAGGAAAGGTGTTGTGTCTGCTGTGTGGCGTGAAGAGGTCAGTGGTGTCAGAGGCCGGGGTCTGCAAAAGCTGTAGCCAGGTAGCCCTGGCGGATTAGAAGCTTGTGGATGCAGCGGAAGGCCAGGAAGGGCTTCTCGAGGGTCCTCGGTCTCCGGGGGTGGAGCTGGATGATCCGTTGCCGGGTCCATCCTCGCAGCCAGATGGGCCGGTGACTCAGGCTTCCTTCCCAGCTGAGTTATCATCAATTTTCTCCTCAGACTTTGTGGCTCTGCTCCAGAAGGCGCTCAGTGGTGCAAATAGGGAGGAGTCCGTGTCAGCGACGGGTCTCGGTCCCGTAGCCGGGAGCCTGGGGCATAAGAGACCAGGGACTCCACTGTTGCTGGCTGCTACAGCGCTCTTGCCGAAGAGAACGCGAGGGGAGTTGGAAAAACTGAGTCTGTCAGTGTGTTCGGAGGATATGGAAGGTGAGCAGGATGCAGACTTGGATGAGGAATTGGAGGAAGGTGAAATTACTGAGCACGAGGATCAGGCCAGAGTGGTGCAGATATTTCGTAGAGAGGAGTTGCCCGCTCTCATTTCGGAAACGTTGAAGGCGCTGAACGTTCCGGTATCGGGACCAGTGGAGGAGACGGCGTTGGAGGATCCGCTACTGCAAGCCTTTCGGAAAACGCAAAGGGCTTTCCCGATGCATAGAGTGATCAAGGAAATGATTCAAGGTGAGTGGGACATGCCTGAGGCGACTCTTAAGGGCTCTAGGGTAATGTCTCGCTTGTATCCGCTGGTGGAGCAGGATAAAGAGATCTTTAAGTCGCCGAGAGTGGATGCGGCGGTGTCCGCAGTGACTAAGAAGATGACAATTCCCGTAGAGGGAAGTGCGGCTCTCAAGGATACGCAGGACAGGAAGCTGGATGCTTTGTTGAGACAGGTGTTTGAGGTAAATGCGCTTTCCATTCAAGCTTCGATTTGTGGAGCTTGGGTGGCGAGAGCCTGTTTGCGCTGGGCTCAACAAGTCCAGGGGGGTCGTGAGCAGGACTCGTTGGATGAGGCAGCGCGGCTGGAGTCCGGAGCGGCTTACCTCGTGGATATTCATTATGACCTTATCCGGGGACTTTCGAACAGTATGGCCTCGGTGGTAGCGGCAAGGAGATATCTGTGGTTGCGCAATTGGGCAGCGGATGCTTCCTCTAAGGCCCTGTTGAGTAAGTTTCCCTTTAAGGGAAAGCTGCTTTTTGGAGAGGATCTGGACAAGATTGTCAAAGAATTGGGTGAGTCCAAAGGGGGTAGGCTACCCGAGGACAAGCAGAAACTGGGGAGGTTTCAGTCCCTGGCTAGGGGAACGCAGAGAGATTTTCGGCGTTGGCGTACTTCCAGGTTTCCCCCTACTCAGAGAGGGCGTTTCCCTTATAGAAACCAGGGGTTTCGTGGTTTCCGGGGGGCCAACAGAGGATTTGCAGCCTCCTCTGCGGGTGCCAAAAAGCCGCAATGAAGTCAGGCAGGCCCAGGTGGAAGTAGCGGTCAGAAGTTGTCTACAGGAGTTTTATGCTGCCTGGGCCGAAATTACGTCAGATCAGTGGGTGTTAAGAGGTGATTTGAGACGGTTATGCTTTGGAGTTTCAGAGACCGGTGACCGACTCGTTTGTCCAGTCCCCTGGCAAGGCGCTTCACAAGCGCGATGCGGTTCAACAGACGTTAAACAGGTTGTTGGAGCTCAAAGCGGTTGTGCCGGTGCCTCCAGAACATTGCGGCTTCGGTCGATACTCCATATATTTTGTGGTGCCAAAGAAGGAAGGCACTTATCGGCCAATTTTGGATTTGAAAAGGGTGAACCGGTGTCTCCGGGTTTCCCATTTTCGTATGTAGACACTCAGGTCGGTCATCATGGCGGTCAGAAAGGGGGAGTTTCTGACGTCGCTCGATTTAGCCGAGGCGTACTTGCACATTCCGATTCGCCCGGAACATCAGCGCTTCCTCCGGTTCGCGGTGCCGATGGGACACTTTCAGTTTCGGTCTTTACCGTTTGGTCTAGCCACAGCGCCACGCACCTTTACCAAGGTCATGGTTGTGGCGGCGGCGTTGAGAAAGGATGGGGTTCTGGTGCATCCGTATCTCGACGACTGGTTGATTCGAGCGAAGTCACGACAGGAGAGCGAAGCGGTGACTGGCAAAGTCGTCAGCTTCCTTCAGTCTAGGATGGGTAGTGAATGTGGCCAAGAGCAGTCTGGTTCCATCTCAGAATCTCGAGTATCTGGGAGCAAGGTTCGATACGGCGGCAGGCAGGGTGTTTCTGCTGCAGCATCGAGTAGTAGCTTTAAGGAAGTTGGTGCAGCGTTTTCTCGACAGGCCACGTCCCACGGCATGGCATTATTTACAGCTCCTGGGAACGATGGTGGCGGCGATCGACTTGGTGCCCTGGGCGAGGGCACATATGAGGCCGCTGCAGCGGGTGTTGCTCCGGCGGTGGTCTCACCAGAACGACCCGCTGTCTCGATGGCTGGTCTGTCCGGAGGAGACTCTGAGGGCGTTGCAGTGGTGGTTACGTCCGGAGTCCTTGACAAGAGGAATGCCGTTGGAGTCACCAGATTGGATTCCACTGACTACAGATGCCAGCCTTTTCGGTTGGGGAGCGCATTTTCAGGGCAGATTCGCGCAGGGTCAGTGGTCGGCGCAGAAGTCCTGGTCGATAAACCGATTGGAGTTCAGTGCCGTGTTAAGGGTGCTGCTCAGTTTTCAGCGCTTTCTGACACGGGCGGCGATCCGGGTGTTTTCGGACAATGCGACTACAGTGTCCTACATCAACAGACAGGGGGGCACGGGCAGTGCTCCTCTGGAGGACGAAGCAGATCGCTTGTTCCAGTGGGTCGAGGAAAATCTGCTAGCGCTGTCGGCAGCGCATGTGGCAGGCGTAGACAATGTGGCAGCCGACTTCTTAAGTCGGGTGAGAGTAGACCCCGGGGAGTGGAGGCTTCATCCAGAGGTGTACGACATGGTGGTGCAGCGCTGGGGAGCTCCGATAATGTATCTCATGGCCACATTCGACTCGGCAAAGGTCAGTCGGTTCTTCAGCAGGCGGAGAGAGCGCATGTCGGAAGGGCTGGATGCTCTCATCCAGGACTGGCCGGTGGGTCAGCTACTCTACGTGTTTCCGCCCTGGGTGTTAATCGCATGCTTGGTGCACCGCATCGAACGTCACAGAGGATTAGTGATTTTGATCGCCCCGGATTGGCTGCGAAGGCCATGGTATGCGGATCTCAGGAGGTTGGTAGTGGAGGAGCCTTGGCGGCTGCCGGTCAGGCAGGACCTTCTGATTCAGGGTCCGTTGTTCATGCCTCAGGTGGCTCGGTTCTCGCTTACGGCATGGCTCTTGAAAGGGCAAGGTTGAGAGCTAAGGGCTACTCGGAAGCGGTGGGTCCACCTTATTGGGTGCGCGTAGGCGGTCTACTTCGCTGGCGTATGTTCGAGTGTGGCGTATTTTTGAAGCTTGGTGTGGTGAAAGGCATTGTGAAGCATTGAAAGCGTCAGTGCCGCAGATTTTAGCGTTTTTGCAGGATGGTTTTTCAAAGAGGGTTAGCAGCCGCTTCCTTACGGGTGTAGGTGGCTACGCTGTCCTGTTACAGGGGGAAGGTTAAGGGCCAAGTGTTAGGTGTTCTTCCGGATGTGAAGAGGTTTTTAAAGGCGGTAAGTCTCTTACAGCCTCCGTGCAGGTCTCTAGTGCCTACGTGGGAGCTGCAATTAGTTTTGGAGGTGTTAGGAAAGCGTCCGTTTGAGCCTTTGGCTGAGGCAACGTTTAAGGATTTGACTTTGAAGGTGGTTTTCTTGGTGGCTATAGCTTCGGCCAGAAGGATTTCAGAGTTACAGGCACTATCGTGTAGGGAGCCTTTTCTGGCCTTCTTTGAGTCGAAGGTGGTTTTGAGACCAGTGCTGTCCTTTTTGCCAAAGGTGCTGTCTCCCTTTCATGTGAATCAGGTAGTGTCCCTGCCGGTTTTCCGCGCGGAGGCGCAGGGGGCCTCGGATCGGCAGTTGCATCGGTTAGACGTGCGGAGAGCATTGAAGCGGTACCTCAGTAGAACTGTGGAGTTCAGGCGGTTGGATAGGCTATTTGTGGTGTTTGGGGGGCCTCGCAAAGGAGAGGCGGCGTCCAAAGCTTCCATTGCCAGATGGATAAAGGCAGCGATTGCGTCGGCGTATTTGCTGAAGGGAAAGGAGGTTCCTGAGGGCTTGAGAGCGCATTCGACTAGGGCACAGGCCGCGTCATGGGCGGAGTACAAGTCTGTGCCGCCGGTAGAAATTTGTAAGGCAGCGACATGGTCCTCTCTGAATATATTTGTCAGACATTATCGTCTGGATGTACAGGCGCGTAGGGATAACTGTTTTGGATCGGCGGTGCTTCAGGCTGGTCAGACAGGTCCCGCCCGGTAGGTTCTTTTACTGCTCTGTTACTTCTCCAGAGTTTCCTGGACTAGACTGGAGGGACGATAAGGAAGTTTAAATTAGACTTACCTGCTAATTGTAGTTCTTGAAGGAACTCCAGTCTAGTTCCGGACCCCGTCCCGTTTGGTCTTTCTGTTTTGGAGCCTGAAGCGGAGGATGTTACAGGTAAGAGATTGCAGTACATGCCGGTTCTTCGCTTTCAGGTGGGGGTCAGTGGATCCCATAAGACCTCAGACCGTAAAGCAGTATGTCCTCCCAGGAATGTTGCATGTGGCTTGCGGGACACTACGGATATCCAAGAAGACTTTAAATCTTCGGAGGTGAGCCCTGATTCGTTGGAGAAAGAAGATGGGGAATATTCTCCGTCTGATTCTTTGCTGACAGTTCAAGAGGACTCTCAATATATCAGACCTTTTCAGAAAGAGGAGTTGCCGGCCCTAATCACACAGGTGATAGTTGCTATACCTCGCCGGCACGCCTGATCCCACAGAGTTCCCAAGCTCTGTTGCAGCCGGATCCTATTTTGCAAGGTATTCGTAAACCTTCCAAAGCCTTTTCCTTTCCAGCAGAATTGCAGCAAATGGTATCTCGGGAATGGGACTCTCCAGATTCTTCTTTCCGCACCGTACGCTGTATTGGTCAGTTGTATAGGTCTCCCACTGACCTCGACCGTTGGCTGACATACCCGAAAGTTAATGCTTTGGTGACCGGGGTCACTAAGCATACAACTATTCCGGTTGAGGGTAAAGCGGCACTCTGAGACCAATAGGACCGTAAGGTCGAGAGCCTACTTAAGACAGCTTTTTCGTCCTCCACTCTTTCCCTACAAACTGTGGTTTGTGGAGGTTTGGCAGCTCGAGCCTCCCTCCGATGGATTCAGCAGCTTACAGACGAACCAGAGTTGGCACGTCTCGAATCAGTCGCTGCATTCCTGGCGGATGCCTTTTATGATCTTCTACGACTGTCAGCTTGTTCCGTGGCAGCGGTGGCAGTGGCTAGAAGATGGCTATGGTTGCATCAATAGGCAGCGGATGTTGCCTCTAAGACCTGTCTGTCTAAGTTGCCTTTTAAAGGGAGACTTCTTTTTTGCGAGGATCTTGATAAATTGGTGAAAGATCTGGGAAAGGTGAAGCCACGTTTACCTGAGGACAGGCCAAAGGCATCCTCTCGTCGTGGCTCTCGATCCCACGTTTTTTGGCGATTTTCTAAATCTCAGGATTCACAAAGATACTGCGCCTTTAAGCCAGGTGCTTCTTCCGCATTTGCCCATCGCTTTGGACAGAGAGCTCAGTCCTTTCGATGAGCCCGCAAAGGAATGGACTCATTCTCTGGCCCAGGGAAGTTCCCTGGAGCCTCCCGTTCTTCCTGCTGACGGGACGGTCCGCCCACTCGAGATCCTTCCGCCTGTAGGCGGACGGTTGACCCTTTTTTCTCGACAGTGGGCACTCATAACTTCAGATCGATGGGTCCATTTTTTTTTTTTAATTGGTTTCAAAAATTGCATTCAAATAATACAATAAAGGAAAATCAAGAAATATTAACTACATCAGATGAATAAACATCGACAAATAAACCCAAAACATTGATACAGCCCACATCAAGGAACTCAACTGAACATTAGAGTCAAGTCATACTCAAGAAAATAAGACACAAGGCCCACAAAGGGAGGCGACAACTTATTCTTGGGTGCTCTGTGCTTCACTAAGTGCCTTCCGCTTCTCAGACAAGAAACTTTCCAATTGGGTGACTTCAGTAAAAATATATGAAACCTCTTTCCAGGTGATTACACACTTACATGGAAAGCGAAGGAAAAAAGAGGTTTCACCCAAAGACAAAACCTGGGATTTTAAGGCCAGGAACTGCCTACGTCTAAGCTGGGTGCTGCGTGCAACATCAGGAAAAACATTTACGAGATGGCCACAAAACTTTACAGTCTTGTGTTTAAAGAAGGCACGCAACACACATTGCTTAATATCTTTAGTCAAAAATGTCACCAACAAGGTAGACCGAGAATTGATTATGTCCTGGGAGTCCTCGAGGAAGGCAGTAAGATTAGCGATAGAAGGTTCAATAACATCAAACTCCCCCTCAACCGGATTAACTCTCAAGATTAGGGGATATATAATATATCTGAGAAACTGAGAGAGGTTCCTTGATTAATAAGACTTCCTGAAGGTACTTATCCAATAGTATCTTAAGAGCGAGGAGTTTGGTAATGGGAAAATTCAGGAAACGCAAGTTACAAGAACGTGCAGAATTCTCCATCGCTTCAATTTTATTATGGAGAGTCAGTGAGTCCCTTATACCAACTGCCTGAGCAGCGTGCATAGAACCCATCTGTCCCTCCAATTTTGAAATGGCTGTATCAAGCGAAACCGTTCTAGCATCTAGCTGCCGTAAGGAGACTTCAGTCTCTTGAGAAAATTTAGCCAAAGAATCAAAAGTACCCGAGATCTTACTATCAATAGACTTAAGAACTCCCCAAACATCCTTCAAGGTAATCTCATTATCAGACCCAATAGTCGGGAGTGTAGGAGCAACCCCCGACTCAACAGAGAGAACCGGTTTAGGCAAGGAGAAAGAATCTAAACCTCTTACCTTGTCGAGAGACTCCACAGCAGAAGCAGGAAGAACTGTAACAAAGGGACACGGCGGCGGAGACCTTCCCCCTGAACTCAGGGAGGCGCCCTCAGGAGACGAATGGGCAATTGGCAACAAAGAAAAATGCTTACCTAGGGGGCCCGTCGGTTTAGAACTACCGACAGGATCCCCCTCAGAAGCACCCTTGCCTTTACCCTTCCGCTTCCCCATAGCACAGGGGAACACAGGGTAAATTAAAAAAACCAAGAAACTTTAACTAGGCAAAAACCTGCCTCCCTCTCAAATCCGAGGAGCACGCAGTCAATGGGATGATATAATGACGTCGCAGCGACGTCGAAGGGGCGTCAAAGGGGCAGGACCTGCCCCTTTGAACACGCCCCTTCGAACCACGCTCCGCGAAACACGCTCCGTGGAAAAGGAAGGCAGACTTTAAAGAAAACAAGCACAGGAGGTCCTCTCACAGCTGCGGTTCACTCTCCCCTGCCTGTCTGATAGTCCGGGGAATCTCCAATGCCCGATGCAGCACGCTGCACTCAGCAGCAGTCCCTGAGGCCAACTAAATGACCCCGGATGCCCCCAGCACACTTCCCAGCCGAGTTCAGGTGATACAAGGTAAACTGGCAGTTTTTATGCTCACAGGGGGTCCTCTCACAGCTGCGGTTCACTCTCCCCTGCCTGTCTGATAGTCCGGGGAATCTCCAACGCCCGATGCAGCACGCTGCACTCAGCAGCAGTCCCTGAGGCCAACTAAATGACCCCGGATGCCTCCAGCACACTTCCCAGCCGAGTTCAGCGATGGGTCCTTGATATAGTTTCTCACAGCTATTTTCGCGAATGTTGCCGACCCATTCATGATGCCTTCCTGGTCTCTCCAGGATGCTCTGCGGAAAAATGAGTGGCCATTCAAACTACCATTCAGAGGCTTCTCTCCTTAAAAGCCATTTGTCCAGTCCCTCCGTTAGAAAGAGGGCTAGGCCATTATTCCATCTATTTCGTGGTGCCCAAGAAAGATGGCTCTTTTTGTCCAATTTTGGACCTCAAAGGCATAAATCGCAGCCTTGGAGTACCTCACTTCTGGATGGAGACCCTATGGTCAGTCATTCACTCAGTACGCCGGAGAGAGTTTCTAGCATCCTTGGATCTCGTGGAAGCATATTTTCATATTCCCATTCGAGAAGATCACCAGCTTTTCCTGCGTTTTTCAGTCCTCGGCCAACATTTTCAGTTTTGGGCAATGCCCTTTGGCCTAGCCTTGGCACCTCGAACCTTCTCAAAGGTGATGGTGGTTGTGGCGGCAGCCTTACGCAAGCAGGGAATAAGAGTACACCTGTACTTGGACGATTGGCTCATTCGCACGGACTCCCTTCCAGAAGCTCGCAAAACTGTTTCCACAGTAGCTGCCTTCCCTACAGCAGCTCGGTTGGGTGTTCAACCACACCAAAGGTTGCCTCCATCCGTCTCAAGAGATTGACTTTCTCGGAGCACTCTTCGATACCTGTCAAGGGTGTGTATTCCTGACTCAAGCACGTTTCCTAAAGCTGGCTTCTCAGCTCTGAAGTTTTTTGGCCCAAAGAGCCCCCCGGACATGGGATTACCTCCAAGTCCTGGGATCCATGGTCGCCACCATCAAGCTCGTGCCTTGGGCAAAGGCTCACATGCACTGTTTACAGGCTGCTCTACTTTCCAGATGGTCCCCAGTGACAGAAGACTACCAGACCCGTCTCCTGTTACAGCTGCAGGTCCGCCACAGTCTACAGTGGTGGCTTGCATCTCACAATCTCCTCAAGGGAGTACCATTGGGAAAACCCACGCTGGATCTTGCTGAAAACTGATGCCAGTCTGTCCGGGTGGGGAGCGCACTGTCGCACTCACTCAGCGCAAGGAACTTGGACGACGCGCGATGGATGATCAACAGGCTTGAAGCGAGAGCAGCTCGATTCCCCTTACTGAAGTTTCAGTGGTTCCTACAGCATCAAGCGGTTCGGATCCTATGCCACAATGCCTCTGCAGTATCCTACCTCAACCGCCAGGGCCGGCACCAAGTGCACAGGGTATCGAAGGAGATGTCCCTTCTCTTCCCTTGGGCAGAAAGGAACTTTCAAGCTCTTTCAGCACAGCATATAGCGAGGACCAGCAACGTGAAGGTGGATTTTCTAAGCCAACACACTCTCGATCCCAGCGAATGGGAACTGGCCCCACAAGCGTTCCAGACGATAATTCAGAACTGGGGGCAGCCGAAAGTAGATCTCAATGCCTCAGCCATGAATGCGAAAGTTCCAATCTTCTTCATTCGCTGGAGGGAACACAAATCTCAAGGCATAGATGCCTTGGCACAGCCATGGCCGAAACACCAGTTGCTCTATGTATTCCCACCTTGGCCAGTGATTGGAAGAGTCCTGCAATGGATCAGGGAACACCAGGGTCCAGTAATCTTAGTGGCTCTGGACTGGCCCTGAAGGCCATGGTATGCCGATCTCATAAGACTATCTCGAATCCCTCCTCTGCGACTACTAACTCCCTTCGGACTTCTCAGGCAAGGACCTATCTCGATGGAAGATCCAACTCCCTACTTGCTTACGACTTGGCTCTTGAACGCCATAGATTAGCCCTTAAGGGTTACTCTTCCAAGGTAGTATTGACTCTCCTCAACGCTTGCCATTTGTCTACGTCATTAGCATATGCTAGGGTGTGGCCAGTGTTTGAGTCCTGGTGTACTCAACGTCATCTTTCTCCTTGGAGTGCAGAAATTCCCAACATTCTTGCCTTTCTTCAGGAGGGCCTCGACAAAGGCTTAGCTCTTGGCACTCTACGGGTACAGATTTCAGCGCTGACATGTTATAGAGGACCGATTCGTGGTCGTTCTCTTGCGTCCCACTCCAATGTGTCGTGTTTTCTTAAAGGAGTCAAGCTTCTACGCCCTCCGGTCCGTCCACTTGTCCCTTCTTGGGACCTTGTTTTGGTACTATGGGCCTTGATGTCTCCGCCCTTTGAGCCTCTAAAAGAAGTTTCCTTAACGGATTTGACACTTAAGACGGTTTTCTTAGTGGCAATAACTTTGGCTCGTTGCATTTCGGCACTACAGGCCCTCTCTTGCAGGGATCCGTACTTGTCATTCTCCGCAGAGGAAGTGTCCCTTCGCACTATTCTCTCATTCTTGCCTAAGGTGATTACTCCTTTTCATGTCAATCAGCCTCTTTTGTTGCCTGCCTTTTCAAAGGAACAATGTTCCGGGTGTTCCAAGAATCTCCGGGCGGTTGATCTCAAAAGGATTCTCCTTCCCTATCTCAAAGTCACCAATTCTTTTCGCAAGACCGACCATCTTTTTGTGCTTTTTGCGGGACCGCGCCAAGGTCAAAATCTACCATCGCCAGATGGATACGCCGTACCATCGAATCAACCTATATTCTGCAAGGCAAGCCAGTGCCTGCTGGTCTTCGCACATTCGTCTCGAGCTCAAGCCACGTCTTTGGCCGAGCGATCACACGTAGTCCCTCTTATTTGTCGAGCGGCAACCTGGTCTTCCTTGTCTACTTTTGTCCAGCATTATCGCTTGGACGTTCAGGCACGGGAGGACAGTCATTTTGGGTCTAGTGTGCTGTCAGCGGCTCTCTCTGCCCACCCTGGGGTTCATTAGCTTGGGTACTTCCCGCTTATCTGGTCTAGCAGTATGAACTGGAAGGAGAAATTTCACTTGACGTTAATTTCCTTTCCTGGAATACTGCTAGACCAGTCCAGAACCCACCCCATTGTCAGTGTCACGACTGCTGGTGCAGAGGAGCCGACGTTCTTACTTCAGACATAAACAATTGCATATTCCGGAGAATGTCCACAACAGTGGATTCAGGTCTTTTCTCCAAGGAATGATGTTTGATCCTTCTCCGCCCTTCATGGTTCGAGTTGAGGGTTTTAATTGAATTAGTTGTTACCTGTACATTGTTGAGTTGGTTAATCAGGTTTCTCCTTTTGTTGGTGCTTGTCAAAGGAATACTGACTAGGTCCTCTAGGGGCACTCCTATGTCACTCAGAGCCCAACCAATCACAGTTCTGGAGTGTTTTTCTCTGTCTCCAACATCTGCTGGCAGGGGGACATAACCCGCTTGTCTGGACTGGTCTAGCAGTATTCCAGGAAAGGAAATTAACGGTAAGTGAAATTTCTCCTTCCTGCCTCGAGCCAGTACAGATCTCTGCGCTGCTCTCGGCTCCCTTTTTCTTTTTTTGATCGAGGCCTGCCTCAACCGGCATTCCCGCCTTTTTTCACCCAGGGGTCATTGACCCTGTCTGGATGTTCCTCCACCATGTCCCCCGGTGGGTTCAAGAAGTGTGACTGCTGCAGTCAACTACAGATAAATATGTCTCACTCCCAAACTCAAACAAATCACCATAGAGGATTAGAGCTTCATGCATCATCGGTCTCAAAAACTCCCTTATAATACTACTTAATAAAGGTACAAAAAAGTACTCTTTTACATTTTTTCTTAAATTAATTAAATCACAAAATCATATATTGTCAGCACTCCCTGGTGGCCAGTGGCTATAAGGGTAGGCTGAGCATTTTTATTGTTTCAAGGAGGAAAGGGCTCTTTAAGGCCAAGTGCAGGTTGGTCTTTGTAGTCCAGCTCCTTGTATGAACAAATTGTATAAGCCAAATAGAGGGTATTAAGGCTTTTATTTCCCCTTTAACGCAAAGGCTCAGTAAGGCACAAAGTCCTTTCTTTCAGGGTTTCACCAAACATAAGCAAGAAGAAAAACTGTTACAAGTTTCACAGTTGATTGGAGAGATTAACTAAAAGATTCTCTTACTTCAGAGCAACTTAAATAAGCAAAACAGTTCTCTGGCACTTAGCACAAAAGATGAGCATTCTTAAAGCAAAAAGGTCTGTTCAATTCACAGTTCTGCTAATGACTCAAGGCTGCTAGCAATACACAAGGTGGTGGTGTTAAGTGCCGTCGAGTCGGAGTCGACTCATGGCGACCCTCTGGATAGCTATCCTAAATTGTGTTCGGTCTTCAGTCAGGCGGCTCATTGTTGACAGACTGGTACCCGTAGCTGCTGCTGCTGTTGTATCGATCCATCTCATTGCTGGCCTTCCCCTTTTGCGTTGAACTTCTATCTTGCCAAGCATGATGTCTTTCTCTAATGATCTCTCTCTTCGCATGATGTGTCCAAAGTATGAAAGTCGAAGTCTTGTCATCTGAGCTTCTAAAGAAAGCTTAGGTTTGATCTCCTCTAGTACTGACTGGTTTGTTCTTCGGGCAGTCCATGGTATACACAGTATTCGCCGCCAGCACCATAATTCAAAGGCATCAATTTTCTTCCTGTCTGTCTTTTTCACTGTCCAGCTTTCACATCCCTATGATGTTGACAATACCATGGCTTGAACAAGTCGAATATTTGTATGGAGAGAGACATCTCTGCTCTTGAGAATCTTATCTAGGTCTTTCATAACCATTCTGCCAAGAGCAATGTGTCGTTTGATTTCTTGACTGCTTGTTGCTTCTTTATTGATGATAGATCCAAGTAGGTTAAAGTTGTTCACAATTTCAATTTCTTCAACGATGAACCTGTTGATTATGCCAGTTGTCATGATCTTTGTCTTTACATTAAGGTGCAGGCCCATTTTGAGACTACGTTCTTTGATTGTGAGAAGCAAATGTTTCAGATCATCTTCACTTTCAGCCAGTAATGTAGTATCAACAGCATAACGAAGGTTGTTGATGAGTCTTCCACCAATCTTCACACCTTTGTCTTCATACAATCCTGCTTCTCTGATGATTTGTTCTGCATATAAATTAAACAGGTAGGGGGGAAAGTATGCAGCCTTGTCTTACACCTTTGCTTATTTTAAACCATTCTATTTCTCCTTGTTCCGTTCAAACTGTTGCTTCTTGATCAATGTACAGATTGTGCAAGAGAACGATCAGGTGTTCTGGTATACCCATGCTTCTTAATGTGGCCCAGAGTTTCTCATGGTTTACACAGTCAAAAGCCTTGCTATAGTCGATAAACACAAATGGATATCCTTTTGGTATTCTTTAGTCTTTTCAAGGATCCATCTCACATCCGCAATGATGTATCTCCAGGAACAAGCAGGAATAAGTCCTCACATATGGGTACGTCGGAACCGACGGAGCCGGCGCGGGAAAGCTCCCCAGCTTTTCAGATGAAAAGCTTTTGGGGCTTCCCACAGTGCATGCGCGCTGCCTTCCCGCCTTCCTTACCAGCTCTCTTCAGTTTCTGTTTTTCCGCGTAGCCAACAGGTCGTGTTCCTGTCACCGCTGAAGAAATTGTTATTTTAATTTGTTTCTTTTGACCGCGTACCTGCCTTCCCCATACCAAAACCGGTACTGCCGGTCTCTCTTTCTTTATTTCTTAAAAAAAAAAAAAATCTTTTTTTTTATTTCAGCACAACGTGGTAACTTTTGCTAGGCCTTCAGGCCTACACTAATTCTCCTCATGGAGAAGCCAGCTCCTGGTTTTAAAAAGTGTACCAAGTGCAGTGCTGTTGTTTCTCTCTCAGACACCCATGAATGGTGTCTTAAATGTTTGGGACCTGACCACTCCATACCGGACTGCCCATTCTGCTCCCAGATGTCTAAACGTGGTATGCAGAACCGGGCCAACAAGTTCCATGTGCTGTTTGCTTCAGATAATCCAGCATCACAGTCATCCAGGTCTTCCTCTCCGGATGGATCTCAGGTAACCAAACTTTCTGTGGGCAAATCCTCTAAAAGCAAATCTCTTTCAAAAGATCGAGAGGCTCTCAATCTTGAGTTCGAGGATTCTGCCCACACCAAAAAACCCCGGCGGGAGGCTCCGGCCTCCAAAGCATCACCTATGGGGTTACAGGTTGACATCGATGGCACGGCCTCGACTGATCACCTGTTAGACTGCTCTGGGGTACCAGTCGATACCGGTACCGACATCCAGGCAGCAGTGGCGTCCATGGGCAATACTGTCCAGACCATGCAGCAGGCCGTTCTGGCTTTCATTAAGGCTGCGACGCCCTCGGTACCGATTCCATCGGTACCGACCCCGGTTCCGGTATCCACACCGGAACCGAGACCATCGACTTCCAAGCGTCGATCGGTTCCGCTT
The DNA here is from genome assembly GCA_033557465.1 of Ichthyophis bannanicus. NCBI lineage: Eukaryota > Metazoa > Chordata > Amphibia > Gymnophiona > Ichthyophiidae > Ichthyophis > Ichthyophis bannanicus. Next base: position 1,576,681,516 of record CM066031.1, on the reverse strand, counting down.
GCTGGATTCAGGCTTTTGCCCGATACCAATCCCATGCCCGATACGCCCGATCTCGATTTCGATCGGTACGCGTATCGTGCATTGCAAGCACAGAGAGAATACTCAGATTCTTCTGATGAGTTCAATTCCTCTGATGACTCTGCTGAGTTTGATCTTCCTGAGGAGCCCTCTTCTCTAAAGAGGGCGATGTCTCCTCCAGAGGATTTATCCTTTCAGGATTTCATTGTTGATGTAGCTAAAGGACTTCTATTGCTACATCTTCTGAAAAGAAACCCAGATCAAAAAAATTGGATATTTTAGGATACTCTAAAGCTCCTAAAGAGGCAGTTACTCTGCCTATCCATGAAATCCTTCAAGAACACTTGATGGATTTGTGGGAGACTCCTCTAACTCTGTCTCCTCATTCTCGTAGGTTGGACACCATGTACCGGGTCCCTCCTCCTCCTGGGTTTCAAAAAACTCAGCTGCCTCACCACTCCATTGTGGTGAAGTCTGCTATGAAGAAGATAAAGAGTCCCAAAAGGCACTCTTCTACCCCTCCAGGGCGAGAATGTAAGACCCTTGACTCTTTTGGTAGAAAGATCTTCCAGGCTAGTATGCTTATAGCCAGGATCAATTCTTACAGCCTTTATATGGGCATGTTTCTCAGAGAACTTGCCCTAAAGGTACGGCATTTTGCCCCTTTATCCCTGAGGATAAAAAGGAGGACTTCACTTCTGTGGTGACACAACTTTCAGAGGTCTCCAAGTTTTCCAACAGGGCAGCCTTTGATTCCTTTGAGGTTGCTGGCAGGGCTTCGGGAATTGCTATTGCAGCCCGACGTCTTGCTTGGCTCCAGGCTTCTGACCTAGAACCCTGGGTTGTGGATGGCCTAAGGAATCTGCCCTGTACAGGTGAGAACTTATTTGGTGAAGACTGGCAAATTAAAGCTGCTCAAATGGATGCAGAAAATGCCACTCTAGATAGACTTTCTAAGTCTACTTCTACTCCTGCCAAAAAAGTCTTTTAAAAGGCCATACTATAAGAACGCCAGATTTTCCACAAATACTGGCCAACAATCTTCTCAGCCTCGCTTTGCTGCTAAACGTCAGCAATTTAAGCAAGTAAAGTCAAAGTCTGCAGTGTCTGCTACACCCCAGCAGGCTCAACCCCCTCAGGGGTTTTGACTTGCCCCTAGAGAACTTACCATTTCTGGCTCTGGAACAACCAGAGCCTCTCACCATACCTGGAAGGTTAGTTCACTTTGCTCCCAGATGGGAGCAAATAACATCAGAGCAATGGACCCTCTCTATCATCAGAGAGGGCTACAAACTTCATTTCTCCAGCCTTCCTCCCCATACCATGGTGAGGCAATTCAGTTCTCCCCCATCTCTTCTGACCCTGTTGGGTCAGGAAGTCGCCTCTCTCCTTGCCCAAGGGGCAATAGAGGAGGTTCCTCTTCCTCAACAGGGGTTAGGGTTCTACTCCCCTTATTTTCTCATAACAAAGAAGACAGGGGGCTTCAGACCTATCCTAGATCTGAGAGAATTGAACAAGTTTCTATTCAAGGAGAAATTCAAAATGCTCTCTCTGGGCATTCTCCTTCCATACCTTCAGAGTCAGGATTGGCTTTGTTCTCTAGATCTCAAGGATGCGTACACTCATATACTCATCCATCCATCCCACAGAAAATATCTTCGATTTCTGTTCCAGGGAAAACATTTCCAATACAGAGTACTTCCCTTCGGTCTCGCCTCTGCTCCAAGAGTATTCACAAAATGCATGGCAGTCGTAGCTGCATTTCTAAGAGGCATGGGAATCTTCGTCTTCCCATATCTGGACGACTGGCTCATCCGAGCTCCATCTCAGTCAGAAGCCCAGATTTCCTTGGACCGCACAAGGCGTATTCTTCAATATCTGGGACTTGTGGTAAACATTCCCAAGTCCCAACTCATCCCTACTCAGTCCCTGGAATTCATAGGGGCCCACTTGGACTCCACCACTGCAAGGGCCTACCTCCCTCTGGTCCGAGGCCAACGGCTAATCAGCTTGGCCTCCCAGGCTCAGTCCAGAAGTCACTTGTCAGCCAGAGAAATGCTGCAACATCTGGGCCACATGGCCTCCACGGTCCATGTGGTGCCCTACGCTCGTCTTCATATGAGGGCAGCTCAATGGACTTTGGCCACCCAGTGGTCTCAAGCATCGGGACTGCTCTCAGACCAAGTACTCACCTCAAAACGTCTGTTTTGGTCTCTCCAGTGGTGGACGTCCTCCAAAAATCTGTTGTTGGGGACCCCCTTCCAACCTTCGTTGCCCCAAGCAATCCTCACAACAGATGCCTCCCAAACAGGGTGGGGAGCTCATCTCCAACACCTCTCCACTCAGGGCACCTGGTCTCCCCAGGAGACCACCCTTCACATCAACCTTTTGGAACTGCGAGCAATCTTCCTTGCTCTCACAGTCTTCCACACCCTCCTTGTCAACCTGACTGTCCTAGTCCAGACAGACAATCAGGTAGCCATGTTTTATGTCAACAAACAAGGAGGGACGGGCTCTCTGTCGCTTTGCAACGAAGCTCTCAGATTATGGGCCTTCGCCAGAGAGCATCAAATTCATCTTCTGGCAGTGTATCTTCCAGGAGTTCAAAACTCTCGGGCAGACAGACTCAGTCGAGTTCTGTTTCCACACGAGTGGTCCCTGCATATGGACCAAATACACTGAATCTTCCAGGAATGGGGGACCCCGGACATAGACCTCTTTGCAAGTCCATGGAATGCCAAACTTCCCCGGTTCTGTTCCAGGATTCCGTGTCAGGGAGCTCAGGCCAACGATGCCTTTCTCCTGCATTGGGGTCAGGAATTCCTGTATGCTTTTCCATCCATTCCTTTGATTCCCAAGACTCTGTTCAAACTACAGAGGGATCACGGATCCATGATCCTCATAGCTCCATGCTGGCCACGCCAAGTGTGGTTCCCTCTACTTCTACAGCTCTCCCAGGACTCCTCCCTGGACCTGGGAGCTGCGCCAGACCTTTTGAACCTTTGGTTTCTACCTCCCTGAGCTTTCTTTCCTGGAAGGTTCTTTTCCTTATTGCAGTCACTTCGGCTCGCCGCATCAGTGAACTGCAGGCTTTGGTGGCTAATCCACCTTATACCAGATTTCATCATGATAAGGTGGTCCTTAGGACGAATCCCCACTTTATGCCCAAAGTGGTCTCGCCTTTTCATCTTAATCAAGAGGTATATCTACCTGTTTTTTTTCCGGCTCCTCATGCATCCAGTGCAGAGAGGAACCTTCATACTCTTGACTGTAAAAGAGCTCTCGCCTTTGACCTCAACAGGACTCAGCCACATCGAAAGTCTTCCCAACTTTTTGTGGCTTTTGATCCTTCTCATTTGGGACTTCCAGTCTCCAAACGTACACTTTCCAATTGGATTGCTCAGTGTATTTCTTTTGCTTACCAGAGTAAGAATATATCTCCAGGAACAAGCAGGAATAAGTCATCACATATGGGTACGTCGGTACCGACGGAGCCCGCGCGGGAAAGCTCCCCAGCTTTTCAGATTAAAAGCTTTTGGGGCCTCCCACTGCACATGCGCGCTGCCTTCCCGCCTTCCTGACCAGCTCTCGTCAGTTTCTTTTTTTCCACGGAGCCAGCAGGTCGTGTTCCTGTCACCGCTGAAGAAATTGTTAATTTTATTGTTTTCTTTAGACCGCGTACCTGCCTTCCCCATTCTGAAACCGGTACTGCCGGTCTCTCTTTCTTTCTTTTAAAAAAATATTTTTCTTCAGCACAGGTTGGTACTTTGTTAGGCCTTCAGGCCTACACAAATTCTCCTCATGGAGAAGCCAGTTCCTGGTTTTAAAAAGTGTACCAAGTGCAGTGCTGTCATTCCTCTTACAGACACCCATGAATGGTGTCTTAAATGTTTAGGACCTGACCATTCCATACCGGACTGCCCATCCTGCTCCCAGATGTCGAAACGTGGATTGCAGAACCGGGCCAACAAGTTCCATGTGCTGTTTCCTTCAGAAGCATCACAGTCATCCAGGTCTTCCTCTCCGGATGGATCTCAGGTAACCAAAACTCCAGTGGGCAAATCCTCTAAAAGCAAATCTCTTTCTAAAGATCGAGAGGTTCTCAATTCTGAGTTCGAGGATTCTGCCCAGGCCAAAAAACCCCGGCGGGAGGTTCCGGCCTCCAAAGCAATCATGGGGTCACAGGTTGACATCGATGGCGCGGCCTCGACAGATCACCTGTTGTACTGCTCTGGGGTACCGGTCCATACCGGTACCGACATCCAGGCAGCAGTGGCGTCTATGGGCACTACTGTCCAAGTCATGCAGCAGGCCATTCTGGCTTTTATTAATGCTGCTACGCCCTCGGTACCGCAGCCAGCGGTACCGGGTCCGGTTCCGGTAATGGCTTCCATACCGGAACCGAGGCCATCGTCTTCCAAACGCAGATCGGTTCCGCATGCCGGATCCGGGCTTTTGCCCGGTACCGATCCCATACCCGGTACGCCCGATGTCGATACCGTACGGTATGCGTATCGTGCGTTGGAAGCACATAGAGGATACTCTGCTTCTTCAGAGGATTTTAACTCCTCTGATGATTCTGATGAGTTCTCCCTTGATCTTCCTGAGGAGCCTTCTTCTCCTAACAGGAGAATGTCTCCACCAGAGGATTTGTCCTTTCAGGACTTCATCATAGAAATGGCTAAAGGTCTTTCTATTGCTTCATCCTCTGAAAAGGAACCCAGATCAAAGAAACTGGATATTTTAGGATACTCTAAGTCTCCTAAAGAGGCAGTCACCCTACCTATCCATGAAATCCTTCAAGAACACTTGATGGACTTATGGGAGGCTCCTCTAACATTGTCTCCTTCTTCTCGCAGGTTGGACACCATGTACCGTGTCCCCCTTTCTCCTGGTTTCCAAAAAACCCAGTTGCCTCACCATTCTATTGTGGTGAAGTCTGCAATGAAGAAGATAAAGAGTACCAAAAGGCACTCTTCTACTCCTCCAGGGCGAGAATGTAAGACTCTAGACTCTTTTGGCAGGAAAATTTTCCAGGCTACTATGCTTATAGCCAGGATTAATTCCTATAGTCTTTACATGGGCATGTTTCTCAATGAAATCGCTCTAAAAGTTCGGCATTTTGCCCCCTTTATCCCTGAGGATAAGAGGGAGCAGTTCATTTCCTTAGTGAAACACCTTTTGGATATTTCAAAGTTCTCCAACAGGGCAGCTTTTGATTCCTTTGAGGGTGCTGGTAGGGCTTCGGGCATTGCTATAGCAGCCCGACGTCTTGCTTGGCTCCAGGCTTCTGATCTAAAACCTTGGGTCCTAGATGGCTTACGAAATCTGCCCTGTACAGGTGAGAACTTATTTGGTGAGGAGTGGCAAATTAAGGCCACTCAAATGGATGCAGAAAATGCCACCTTAGGTAGACTTTCTAAGTCTACCTCCACTCCTGCCAAGAAGAAGTCTTTTAAGAGGCCTTATTACAAGAAGTCCAGATTTTCTACAAATACTGGCCAACAATCCTCTCAGCCTCGTTTTGCTGCTAAACGTCAGCAACCTAAACAGGCAAGGTCAAAGCCTGCGGCGTCTGCTACGCCTCAGCAGGCTCCACCCCCTCAGGGGTTTTGACTTGCCCCTAGAGAACTTAACTTTTCTGGCTCTAGAACAACCAGAGCCCCTCACCATACCCGGAAGGTTAGCTCACTTTGCTCCCAGATGGGAGCAAATTACATCAGAGCAATGGACCCTCTCTATCATCAGAGAGGGTTACAAACTCCATTTTTCCAACCTTCCTCCTTATACTATGGTGAGGCAGTTCAATTCTCCCCCATCTCTCCTGGCCCTCTTGGGTCAGGAAGTCTCCTCCCTCCTTGCCCAGGGGGCAATAGAGGAGGTCCCTCTTCTTCAACAGGGGACGGGATTCTACTCCCCTTATTTTCTAATACCAAAGAAGACAGAGGGCTTCAGACCAATTCTGGATCTGAGAGAATTGAACAAATTTCTTTTCAAGGAGAAATTCAAAATGCTTTCTCTGGGCATTCTCCTTCCATACCTTCAGAGTCAGGATTGGCTTTGTTCTCTAGATCTAAAGGATGCGTATACACACATACTCATCCACCCATCCCACAGAAAATACCTTCGATTTCTGTTTCAGGGAAAACATTTCCAGTACAGAGTACTCCCCTTCGGTCTAGCCTCTGCTCCAAGAGTGTTCACCAAATGCATGGCAGTCGTAGCTGCCTTTCTAAGAGGCCTGGGAATTTTCATATTCCCATACCTGGACGACTGGCTCATCCGAGCTCCCTCTCAGTCCCAGGCCCAAATTTCCCTGGACCGCACAAGGCGTCTTCTGCAGTATCTAGGACTGGTAGTAAACCTTCCCAAGTCTCAACTAATCCCTACTCAGTCTCTCGAGTTCATAGGGGCCCAGTTAGACACCATCACTGCAAGGGCCTACCTGCCTCAGGTCAGGGCCCAACGCCTGCTGAGTTTGGCCTCCCAAGCTCAGTCCAGCAGTCATTTGACAGCCCGGGAAATGCTGCGACTTCTGGGCCACATGGCCTCCACGGTACATGTGGTGCCCTACGCTCGTCTGCATATGAGAGCAGCTCAATGGACCTTGGCCACCCAGTGGACTCAAGCATCTGGAGCGCTCTCCGACCAAATACTCACCTCAAGCCGTCTATTTTGGTCCCTCCAATGGTGGACATCCACCAAGAATCTGTTGTTGGGGGCCCCCTTCCAACCTTTGTTGCCCCAAGCAACCCTCACAACAGATGCCTCCCAGACAGGGTGGGGAGCTCATCTTCAGAACCTCTCCACTCAGGGCACTTGGTCTCCACAGGAGGCCACCCTTCATATCAACCTCCTGGAACTGCGAGCAATTTACCTTGCCCTCAAGGTCTTCTATACCCTCCTTGTCAACCTGACTGTCCTAGTTCAGACAGACAATCAGGTAGCCATGTTCTATATAAACAAACAAGGAGGGACAGGCTCTCTGTCGCTTTGCAACGAAGCTCTCAGATTATGGGCCTTCGCCAGAGAGCATCAAATTCACCTTCTTGCAGTGTATCTTCCAGGAGTTCAAAACTCTCGTGCAGACAGACTCAGTCGAGTTCTGCTTCCACACGAATGGTCCCTACATATGGACCAGATACGCAGAATCTTTCAGGAATGGGGGACCCCGGACATAGACCTCTTTGCAAGTCCGTGGAATGCCAAACTTCCCCGGTTCTGTTCCAGAACTCAGTGTCAGGGAGCTCAGGCCCACGATGCCTTCCTCCTGCATTGGGGTCAGGAATTCCTCTATGCCTTTCCACCCATTCCTCTAATATCCAAGACTCTGTTCAAGCTCCAGAGGGATCACGGGACTATGATCCTCATAGCTCCCCGCTGGCCACGCCAGGTGTGGTTCCCTCTACTTCTGCATCTCTCCCAGGGATCCTCCCTGGACCTGGGAGCTGCGCCAGACCTTCTGTCTCAGGAGGAGGGGACTTTGTGGCACCCAAACCCCAAATCCCTACATCTCAGAGCTTGGTTACTGAAGGCCTAAGTCTTCAAGACTTGAATCTTTCTCAACCTGTGACAGATATCCTTCATGCCTCTAGGAAACCTTCCACGAGGCGTTCTTACGCTTTCAAATGGAAACGTTTTTCCATTTGGTGTGCTCAGCAGGGTCTTGACCCTCTAGCACTTCCTTTGAATTCCCTCTTGGACTATCTCCTGCATCTTTCAAATGCAGGCCTTAAGACAAATTCAGTAAGGGTCCATTTGAGTGCTATTGCAGCATCCTTAAAACCTATAAATGGACAACCTGTCTCCTCTCATCCTCTTGTTTCACGTTTCATGAGAGGCCTGACTCTAACTAAACCTCCCATCCGACCTCCTCCGGTAGCATGGGATTTGCTAGTTCTAGGTCAGCTTATGAAGCCACCTTTTGAGCCTTTGGACTCTACCTCCTTCAAATTTCTTTCCTGGAAGGTTGTTTTCCTTATTGCAGTCACTTCGGCTCGCCGCATCAGTGAACTGCAGGCTTTAGTGGCTCATCCACCTTATACTAGGTTTCATCATGATAAGGTGGTCCTTAGGACGAATCCCCACTTTATGCCCAAAGTGGTCTCGCTTTTTCATCTTAATCAAGAGGTATATCTACCTGTCTTTTTCCCGGCTCCTCATGCATCCAGTGCAGAGAGGAACCTTCATACTCTGGATTGTAAAAGAGCTCTTGCCTTTTACCTCAACAGGACTCAACCACATCGAAAGTCTTCCCAACCTTTCGTGGCTTTTGATCCTTCTCATTTGGGACTTCCAGTCACCAAGCGTACACTTTCCAATTGGATCGCTCAGTGTATTTCTTTTGCTTACCAGAGTAAGAACATTTCTCTGGAAGGCCATGTCACAGCTCACAATGTGAGAGCCATGGCTACTTCTATGGCTCATCTTCACTCTGTATCCATCGATCAGATCTGTCGAGCAGCCACTTGGGCCTCGGTTCATACCTTCACAGCCCATTACTGTTTGGACAAGGACTCCCGCCGGGATGCCTTGTTTGGTCGCGCTGTCCTCAAACACCTGTTCCATACTTAAGCAACTCCTGCCCACCTTCCCTGAATGGATGCCTGAGATCCATACGAAGATGGTTTACCCTTGGAGGGGGATCTCCCAGGCATCTTAGCTAGGGAGTCCCCATATGTGAGGACTTATTCCTGCTTGTTCCTGGAGATAGCACAGTTACTTACCTGTAACAGGTGATCTCTGGGAACAGCAGGAATTAGTCCTCACAACCCACCCACCTCCCCTAGGAGTTGTATCTTCTATCTATCTACCTTCCTTTCCTCTCTCTATTGTCTCAGCTATAAATTCGAACTGAAGAGAGCTGGTAAGGAAGGCGGGAAGGCAGCGCGCATGCGCTGTGGGAAGCCCCAAAAGCTTTTCATCTGAAAAGCTGGGGAGCTTTCCCGCGCCGGCTCCGTCGGTTCCGACGTACCCATATGTGAGGACTAATTCCTGCTGTTCCCAGAGATCACCTGTTACAGGTAAGTAACTGTGCTCTCTCGTTCCTCGCCCTTTCCTGAACCCTGCTTGCACTTCAGGTAGTTCTTGTTCCAGGTATGGTTGAAGTCTCTTTTGAATAATCTTCAGTAGAATCTTGCTGGCATGTGGGGATCAGAGCGATTGTTCGATAATTTCCACAGTCAGTTGGATCACCTTTCTTTAGTATTGGTATAAACACAGATCTTTTCCAGTCAGTTGGCCATGATGTTGTCTTCCATATTTCTTGGCAGAGCCTTGTAAGTATGGTAACAGCTGCATCAGATTGCTGCAATACTTCTATAGGAATGCCATCAATGCCTGGTGCTTTCAATGCTGCTTCAACTTCTTCCTTCATCACCAATGGTTCCCGATCATAAGGTACAGGTTGAAACGGCTGTTGGTCCACTTGATCTTTATCATATAAAAACGCTGTATATTCCTTCCACCTTTTCTTGATGATCTCAGCATCATTCAACATAGAACCTTGAGCATCTTGTAACATTCCAATTCGAGGCTGGAACGTTTTCTTTAATTCTCATAGCTTTAGGAAAGCCGATCTTGTTCTTCCTCTAATAGTTTCTGCTTCTATTTCCTTGCATGTGTCGTTGTAGTACTTTTCCTTGTCATGTCTTGCTGCACGTTGGAAATCTCTGAGTTCTGCGATTGTCTTTCTTCTCTGACTTTAGCTTCTCTGCGTTTCTGGGCAATTTTCAGAGTTTCTTCCGTCATCCGTTTTGGCCGTTTTTGCCGTTTTTGCTTTTTCATCTTTTGTAGAGACTTCTCGCTTTCTTCCAACACAACCTTCTTGATATCATTCCATAACTCTTCCGGAGCTCTGTCATTTGTATCTAAAGGAGCAAATCAATTTTGCAGGCAGTCTTTAAATTCCAGTGGTATATTCTCAAGGTCATATTTTGTTGCATTCATGAGTGGTTTGCTCTTTTTCAACTTTAGCTTGAGTTTGCATACTAGTAGTTGATGATCTGTACCACAGTCAGCTCCAGGTTTTGTCTTTGTTGATGTTATAGAGCTTTTCCATTGTTGACTTCCACAGATGTAGTCAATTTGATTTTTATACAATCCATTGGGTGAAGTCCATGTGTACAGTCGCCGCTTGTGTTGCTGGAAGAAGGTGTTTGAGATGAATAGATCATTGGTCTGGCAGAATTCTATCAGTCTTTCTCCAGCTTCATTTCTGTTGCCAAGTCCATATTTTCCAGCTACTTTGCCTCCTTCTTTGTTGCCAACCTTTGCATTCCAGTCACCCATGACTATCAGGATATCCTGTTTGCATGTTCTGTCAATTTCAGCTTGTACTTGTTCATAGAACTCTTCAATTTCATTCTCTTCTGCAGCTGTTGTTGGGGCATATACTTGAATTATAGTTGTGTTGATAGGCATTCCTCGTAGACGAATAGAGATTAAGCGTTCGCTGACTTCATTGTATTTCATTACAGTTCTTGCAAGTTTCTTCTTTATTATAAATGCAACACCATTTCTTCTTTGTCTTTCATTTCCAGCATAGTAGACCATGTGATCATCTGATGCAAAGTGCCCGATGCCAGTCCATTTCAGTTCGCTGACACCTATGTTATCATGTTTTTGAGGATTTTTCGTGGAGAGTTTTGGATCATGTGCCTGCACACCCCAGAGGGTGATCGTGAACAACGACTTCAATTATTAGAACAACAGTGGATTTTTCGTTGGTCCACGGTGCAGCCCTCTGGACTAAACAAGGAATTGGAGTAGTCTAGTATACTTTGATTTCATGTTATCACAACCATTCTGCTGGTTTTGAGCTTTGGTCTGTCTATAGTATTGGCTATTTAAACTGGATTTTTGCACTGTGATTCAGATCGCTATTGAGCATGCGCTGGCGTCTCACTCTTTTTCTGATCAGCAACGACGAAGAAGGTCGATGTAGCTGGGAGCGTTGAAACAGGGCGCATGAGTTTGGTTCGCCCGAAACGCAGTGCTGTGTCTGCTGATTTGCTACTTTCAAGAAACTATTCACATTGCTGATTTGATTTACAAGAACTGATCTATACTTTTGGCTCCTTGAGAACTGTCCAAGGGGGAGCTTTTGGATTGTTTGACTGGAGTGGGACATTGGCTGCCATATTTGGAGAACGCAGATAAGTACCTCTCCTTTTGCAGTGATTTTTTGTCCAGACTCCTCAAATTCCAAGCATAGTTTTCACGTGTTTTTTTAGAATTCAAGTACAATTTTCACGTGGTTTTAAAAGGCCTACTGTTTATTGGTGACACTTTGTTGTGGTGTTGCACCTTATTTATTGAAAGCTCTAATATGGGCTCAATATATATTTGAGTAAAATGGAAAGATAGCTTCAAGAGGTACTCTATGTCTCGTGGCTATACTTCCGACATTTATAGGATGCTACACGTCAGAGTTTGACTATTTTTACATTTTTCTCTATTTTGTTTTTTGGTTTCTCTTATAAAGGCATTCTACCTTTGAGTTCCCCGGGCTTGTCGTCAGGTGCAGCTTATTAGCTCTTACATAATCAGTGGCTGGGTGTGTTAACCCAGCCTCAGTAGTTTTGCTCCTGCTCCCTCTAGCTGGGCTGCAAGGTAATTGCATCCTCTGCACATCAACAGCTCTGTGAAAGGCAGAGTTTTTTTCTAAGTCTGCACTCTCAGTAGCTTCAGCTTCATGACAATATATAACACACAAATTCTATCTGTCTTCACAAGAAGCTCATATTCCATTCAATTGCATACCACATCAGAAGGAAACACAGCACCGTATTCTGAAAAGAACACAAGGTTTCAGAGTCAAATCACTTTTCCCTTACAGCCATAGATAAAAAGATTCTACTTAGCTTTAAGGTGTCAGGCTTCAGTGCTGCTCTCTCCTAAACTTCAGCGTTCAATGCCGCTCCTCTAAACTCCAGCTTCAATCCTTTAGCAGCTTCTTCTTCAACACTCTCTAAACACATTGCCCCCTGAAGTTGACCATTAACCCAACAAAGATCTTTGTTTCTCCTTAAAGGCTCTGTCAGGGGTAAACGTAGATCTCAGATGACAACAGCTCAGGTTTACCGAGTGTCTGACGTCAAGCTTTTTATTTTTTAAAGCAATCTGCACCCAATCAAAACCTCTCACCCATACCTCGCTTCAAAGGGAGTGTGACAAAACTACCAAAGTTGAATCAGCATCACTAAAAGCTTGAAAAAATAGAGACTACAGAACTCCAAAGCCTGACACTGCCAAGAGCAGTCACAGAGATCAAAACCGCAGTCAAAAAAATAAAGTCCATTCAATCTTGTCATTCAGTCCATTAGGCTCTAATGAATCAAGGCGCAATATCCATCTTTATGACTGCTCTTGCACGCCGTCCGGAAGGAACTAGTACTTTATACACTGGATTACAAGCAGGCTCTGTCCTTCTACTTACAGCAGACTCAAGCCCATTGCAGAGCTCCTCAGCTTTTTGTGTCTTATGACCCCAGCAGACTGGGGCTCCCTGTCACTAAGCGAACTCTGTCCACTTGGGTGGCGGACTGTATTGCCGTTGCCTATGAGCAAGCTGGCCTCTCCCTTGAGCACTGGATCACAGCGCGTCACATGCTCAGTGTCGGTGACAGAAATATGCAAGGCTACCACATGGTCTTCAAAGTTCATACGTTCGCAGCTCACTGCCGCCTGGAGCGCAAGTCCCTCAGGGACAGTGCGTTTGGCCAGACAGTACTCCGTAATATTCTTGGTGTATAGGCAACTCCTGCCCTTCGACCCTTCTGTGTTTCAGGCTACCGGAGTGATAGTGCTGCTGGACGCTAGGGTCCTGCAGAGTCTTTCAGTGGGGACCCATCTTCTGCAACTCACGACTACCCCATAGGTTGCTATTGGTGCTGTCGTGGTTCGGTCCTCGGCAGCCTGGAGCTAGGGAGTCCCATATGTAAGGATGGACTTTCTGCTTGATCCTGGAGAAAGTGTAGTTACTCATCTGTAACAGGTGTTCTCCAAGGAAAGCAGAAATCAGTCCTCACAACCCTCCCCCCTCCTCTGGGAGTTGCCTCCCTACCTTGTTTCATTTTTTTACTACTGTCCTAGCTATTTCATCTGACTGAGTAAGATGGTGTCCTTGGGCGAAAAGGGGACCACACATGCATTGTAGTATGTCCCAAAGGCTTTCTTTGAAAACTGGGGAAATGCTCCGCGTGGGCTCTGTTGGCGCTGTTGTCACCCATATGTGAGGACTGATTCCAGCGGTCCCTGCAGAACACTTGTTACAGGTAAGTAACTATGCTAAATCCTAACTGCCTAATGTAGCCTGAGGTGGGTTCTGAGCAGAGATCAGTTGTGGCTGTCAGTGACAGCTAGTGCCTGGTATGTCACTGTGTGCTAGCTATTATGACGGCTGATTAGCATGTCTATACCTAAATCCATCACAAGAGGTGCATTAAGTGCAACTGTGCTACAGCAGTCACGGCACAGTCACTGCCGCTACGTTTTCAACAAAAAAAAAAGTTCTGTAGAGAAGGTTTCCCCCCGCTCCCCCCCCCCCACCCTGACCTCTCTGTGATCTGCCTCCTCTCTTAATCTAGGCTCCCAAGGTCCATAACCTGACCCACTCTCACTTCCCCACGGAGTCTCACCTGGTGGTTTCCCTGGTGTCTAGTGGACCAGAGCAGCAGCAGTCCCCTCTCTGCTCCCACCCGGTAGCTGTCAAGTTCCAAAATGGTGGTAATGACCCCTAATAGTCTTAGGGCACTACTGCTATGGAGTCAGTCGCCATTTTATATAGCGTTTCATTCTGTGACAGGCCCAGACTACCTTAGAGTGTTCGCTACTATTTTTGAGTTACAAAAAAAAATGGCGCTGATTATATTCCCTATTCATTATTTGCTTGCAATGAAATGCTCAGTGCTTGCAAAAAAAAAAAGGTGGGGGGGGGGGGGGGAGCCGGTGGGCTCTGGAGGTGCAGCTGTCCGGGGCAGTTTTTCTTCCTTTAAGGTTTACTACTGCTCTGTTTGCTAGCAGGGTGGCAGTGCCAAAGAAATTCTTCTAAAATTTAAAAAAAAAAAAAAAAAACTGCGACAGCTGAACCTTTAATGGCTCTTGCTGCAGAATACTGGCATCCAAACCTAAGAGTCTGTTATTGGCGAGAGATCAGCCCTTTTGTGGCTACAGAGGATCCAGCAGGGGCTATTAGTCCGTGCCTTCGGCCCCCTCCAAAAAGTCCCAATAAAGCGAGATGAGCTCAGGCAGAGGGGGTTCTAGTAGGAGGTTGGTTACAATAATTTTATTCTGCCTGGACCTATATTACTGCCGACCAGTGGGTACTGGAGGTTAATCGAGGGGCGTATGCTTGGAGTTTGCTCGTCCCCTCTTCAAGGTGTTCGTGCAATCGCCCTGCCATGCCCTGTCAGAGAAGCAGTCAATGCAGGCCACACTACAGCAGTTGCTGCTCCTAGAGGCAGTAGTGCCACTGCAGATTAAGTTCATGGTTCCCAAGAAGGAAGGTTCCTACCGGCCCGTGTTGGATCTCAAACATGTATACTGCACTCTGACATTCTAGCATTGATGCAGAGCAAGTTCTTTCCTGCCCTGGATCTCGGAGGCATACCTCCATATTCAAATTTTGTCATTTCATCAGGAGTATCTGCGATTTGCCTTACCAATGGGACATTTTCAATTTTGGGCATTACCGTCTTGGCCTGCCCACTGCTCGGACCTTTACCAAGGTCATGGTAGTGGGTGGTAATAGCTGCTCTCAGACAGGAAGGTATCTTGGTGTACCTCTATGTGGATGATTGGTTGATCAGAGTGAAAACTAAGGTAGATAGTATGGCTGCCACTCAGAGGGTGGTGAAGTGCCTTCAAAGTCTAGGTTGGATGGTCAACCTAGCCCAGAGCAAACTCGAGCTCGTTCAGAACTTAGTCTATCTGGGGATATGATTCAGTACCAAAATGGGGTCCATCTCCCTACCAATCGAGCGGGCGCAGATAGTTCAGCATAAAGTAAGGAGCTTTCTGGCTATGAGAGTGCCCTCAGCATGGTTCTACCTTCAGTTTCTGGAATCCATGGCAGTGGCCTTGGTTTTTGTGCCCTGGGCGCGAACACACAGGCTTCTACAACATACTCTCCTCTCATTGGCCTCCACAGCATCATCCTCTGTCATGAAAGCTTTGTCTGTCTGCTGGACACAAGGATGTGACTCTTCTGGTGGCTACAGCCAAAGCACCTCACGAAGAAAACCGCTGGAGCCGCCAACCTGAATTTTGGTGGCAACTGATGCCAGCCTTATGGGGTGACAAGTGCATGGCAAGTCGAAAAATGACACAAGGATGCTGGATCCCTGAAGAGTGCATAGTCCATCAATTTGCTGGAGATTAGGGCAGTCTTTTGGGCTCTCCAGTTTCTCCATGCTCTGATTTACCGGCAGGCAGTGAGTCTGCTCCGACAGCACGGCCACAGTAGCATACTTCTATCATCATGCAGACATGGACAGTGCAACATTGGCAGAAGGGATTCACCCCTTGCCTCTGTGGGCGGAGGAGAATCTAGTGGATCTCTCAGTGGCTCACATTCAAACGCATTTTCTCAGTTGCCATTGGTTGCATCCAGGAGAATGGGAATTAAACACATCAGTTTTTCATGACATCACCAGCCGTTGGTGTACCTGTCATGGATCTGATGGCCCCCATGTCCAGCATCAAAGCGAGCTGGTTCAACAGGTACAGGGTGCACATGTCCAAAGGGTTCGACACCCTTGTGCAAAAGTGGCCGAGAGGGATTTCTCCAATGCATAGAAGCCCACTGTGGTCAGGTGGTCCTCATTGCTCCCAATTGGTCCCTCAGGCCTTGGTGTGCCACGCTGCTCAGGTTCTGGATAGGCAGTCCATGGCACCTTCCAAATAGAATCATTCTGCTCTCACGGGGGCTGCTTGTGATGCTTCAAGTGGATGAATTCTCACTTATAGCTTGGCCCTTGAAAGGGCGTGGCCGAAGCGCAGGGGCTATACGTTTGTGGTGGCCACTCTCTTGAAGGTCCATGGACATCTGCCTCCTTGGCCTTTGTGAAAGTCTAGCGAGTGTTTGAGAATTGGTGTGATGACAATGGTCTCTGATCGTTTTTGTCCTCACTCTCAGATATTTTGTCCTTCCTGCAGGCAGGGCTGGACAAGGGACTGACTCTGAACTCCTTATGGGTCCTGGTAGTGACCACCTCATGTTATAGGGGGCATGTGCAGGGTTACTCCTTGACTACTGACCTGGATGTGGCCCGCTTCCTTAGAGCGGTGAAATGTTGGCCCACCAGTGTGGCCTATCGTCCCTCCATGAGATCTCAATGTGGTGTGCTTGGCCTTAAGAGGTGCGCCCTTTGAGCCTCTGGCTCGGGCTTCACCGTAGGATTTTACTCTAAAAGTGGTTGTCTTAGTAGCCATTTGTTTGGTGCGACAGATTTCAGAGCTTCAAGGCCTATCCTGAAGGGAACTCTTCCTGGTCTTGTCCAAGGAAAAAGTGGTTTTAAGACCAGTTCCTTCTTTATTGCCCAAAGTGGTTTAGCACTTTCATCAGAACCAGATGGTGACTCTTCACAGAGCCGGCCCTGTCCACTAACTGGGCTAGGGGCTGCCCAGGGCAGCAGATCTCCATGTACGGCAGACCATGTGCTAAGGCACACAGGACCTGCCGCCCCCCCCCCCCGTGGTGAGCCATACCACGCTGCCACTGATTTTGGTGGCGGGGGGGGACGACGACAGCTAGGCTCAGTGGCAGGCCATGTGCTTTGGCACACATGGCCTATCATTTCTGAACCCCTGAAGTTATATCAGATGGGGGTCAGAAGCGGCAGAACATGTATGTCAAAGCATATGGCCTGACACCAAACCATACCCCCTCAATCTGCTGCTGGAATCGGCGGTAGTGTGGCTCAGCACGGGGGGGGGGGGGGCAGAGCATGGCGGGGGGTCTAGCCAGGGCTTCTGCCTAGGGTGGCAGAAACCCTTGGGCTGGCCCTGGACTCTTACAGTATTTTCATGTCTGACGGAATCCATGGAAGACTGTCAGCTACATTTGCTGGACTTGCGCAGAGTTTACGTCACTGTCTTCAGCTATTCGTCTTGTGGGAGGTCTTCGCAAATGAGAAGTGGCTTCAAAGGCTTCGGTGGCATGTTGGGTGAAGTAGGCGATTTACCTCTGCCTATTTGCTGGGGAGTAAAACAGTGCTGCAAAGTCCTAGGGCACATTTGACGAGGTTGCAAGTGACTTGTGGGTGGAACATGGCCTGATTCTGCTGGTGGACGGTTGCAGAGCGGCAATGTGGTTGTCCTTGTATGCTTCATTAATCATTACCATCTGGAAGTGCAAGTTTCTGATGTGTGGTGTTGGGGCTTCAGGCTGGACTCGTGGGTCCCTCTCACGCCTAATTCCTGCTCTGGTACATTCCACACAGACTGGACTGGATTGGAGGGATGATAAGAAAGATTAAATTAGGCCTTATCTGCTAATTGTCTTTACTTGAGTCCCTCCAGTCCAGTACAGGACCCCCTCGCCTCTCTGTTAACGAGAACCTTCTTTCTGTACTTTATATTTTAGGGGTCTCGGCGTGTCCAGCTGTTCTCCTTGGAGAGCCCTATTAAGAATTTCATTGCTTTGCTGTGGGCTGTCCTTCTGGACATTGGCTGGCGGAATGGCAAATATTTCTCTGACCGTTTGCTTCATTCTTTCTTTGTGTATAGTTAGGTTATTTTTCAGTGCCACAGTTCATTAGTGGAGCTGGTTTGGTGTTATGACATTGGGGTTAATTCCCTTGTTTAGCTTGATATGTTCTCTTGGAGTTGACTTTGTCAATAGGATACCAATTGCTGAGCCTAAGGAGAGAGCTCTTCTACTGTGACATCAGAATTCTGACATTCTCAGTCTCCAGGCTGCTGGTGGAGGGAGATAACGCACACGTACTGGACTGGAAGGACTCAAGGAAAGACAATTAGCAGGTAAGGCATAATTTCATCTATTTGCCTGCAGACCCTGCAGTAGAAACAGTTCCTTTTCACTGATTTGTGGTGCACCACTGATAGGTATTGGCATTAAAATATAAAATATATATATATATATATATATATATATATATAAGAAATTGTATATTGGTAATAAAGTTTTATGTTTGTGTCCTGAAAGGACTAACAGTGGGGACAGTGAGACTAATGACTGACAAGGAAGCCGGTGCCTTTTTGGTATAGCCAGATGTTGATTGGTGCATCCCTGCTATGGTGTCATGCAGAAGCAAGAAGATCCTGGATTCTTTACAGGAAGAAGTATTCAGGCAACTGGTAACCGCACCCACACGTGAAGGGGCCATATTGGACTTGGTGCTTACCAGTGGGGAAAATGTTTCTGATGTTATAATAGACCAACTCTCATCCAGTGATCACCAAATGATGTGGTTCAGTATTAGGACTAGAGCTGATAAAATCCATTCAAAAGCGAGGGCCTTAGACTTTAGCAAAAACTAACTTTGCCAAGATGGGCCAATACCTCAAGGAATCATTAGTGGAATGGGAACAGCTGGGGGATGTAGAAAAACAGTGGGCAAAACTGAAAGGGGATATTTTAAGGGCAACCAACCTTTTTGCTAGAATGGTAAATAAAGAAAGGGAAATGGAAAAGGAGGCTGTTATGGTTCTCAAAAGAGGTATCTGAAAAGGTGAAGAAAAAGAGGGAGGCCTTCTTGAAATACAAGAGATGACAGAGGGAGGAAGATAGGAATCATCTATATTTGGAAAAACTTAGAGAGGCTGGCAAAGTAGTCAGGAAAGCAAAGGTACAAAAAGAAGAAGAAATAGCCAATGCAATAAAATGGGGTGATAAGACATTTTTCAGATGTTAGTGAGAGGAGGAAGGGCAAAAATGGTGTTGTCGGACTCAAGGGTGAAGGGGAGGAATATGTAGAAGCTGATTAGGATAAAGTGGAATTGCTTAACAAATATTTCTGTTCTGTGTTCACAGATGAGGGGCCGGGAGCAGGACCTCAGACAACACCCACAAACAGCAACAAAAGCGAGGAGCATCTCAGATAATTTTCGGAAGACTGTGTTCATGAGGAACTAGCTAAACTAAGTGGCAAAGCGATGGGACAAGAATACTGAAGGAACTTGGGGGACATTCTAGCAGCTCCACCTACTAACCTTTTCAATGCCTCTTTGGAGTCAGGGGTGTGCCAGAAGACTGGAGAGAGGCACATGTGGTCCCTTTACACAAAAACGGAAGTAAGGATGTGGTTGAAAACTACAGGCTGGTTAGTTTAACCTCGGTGGTGAGTAAATTATTGGAAACGCTGCTGAAAGAGATAAAAATTTAGGTTCTGGAGTCAAATGGATTGCAGAATGCAAGGCAGAAGGGATTCAACAGAGGCAGGTCTTGTCAGACAAATCTGATTGATTGCTTTGACTAGGTGACCAGGGAGTTGGACCGAGGGAGAGCCCTAGATGTGGTGTATTTAGATTTCAAGTAAAGCATTTGACATGGTTATAAACAAACTAAGCACCCTAGGGATGGGTCCTAAAGTTACTGCTTGGGTTAGAAATTGGTTGAGTGGGAGGCGACAAAGGGTACAAGTAAATGGAGTTCAGTCTGAGGAGGAGGTGGTTACCAGTGGAGTGCCGCAGGGATCTGTTGTTGGTCAGATTCTTTTTAATTTTTTATTTTTCTCACAGAAATACATCAGTGGTTTATATTTTCAAACATTTTCAGATACATTATTCATCTCCCCATAGACCTTTAACCACTACTCATCTGTATCTTTGCAGTTATCCCCTTATTTTTTCCCTTGACATTTTTATCCGTTACCAGTGGATCCACCCCCTCCCATCCCTCCCCACCTCCCCCCTCCACTACACCCACCTCCCCCCCGCCTCCTAAACAGGCTATTTTTACACATGGTTACAGTCAATCAACTCTCCTCTTACTTAGCGCTCCACATTTAAACCTTCATCAGCCTGGTAGAATATTTAGACTATATCCTCTCAAACTGCATCTTTCTCTTGCTTCAGGGCTGTCAGCCTGCTCATCAAATATATATGGTTCATCCCTCTTTACCAGTCTCCCACCAGTGGCAGACTTTTTTTGCCTCCATCTTTTAGCATTTTCCAACCGGGTCGCCAGACATCCCAAATTAATTAGGCAGCCTTCTTATTTTTTCACCCCTCTTCTGTGTATCCCCAGTAACGCCACCCTGGGATCTGTCCCAATTACCTTCCCCAATATACTATTCAGAGCCCAGAGCACTTTGTTCCAGAACTCTTGTATCATTGGGCAAAGCCACCATATATGGAGGAAAGTTCCTCGGCCTCCACACTTCCGCCAACAGAGCCCACTAGTCTTCCCATACGTTTTTTGAATTATATCTGGTGTCACATACCACCTATACATTATCTTATAGTTATGTTCTATTAAATTACTGGCCAGGAGACCTTTAAACCTCTGGGCAAAAATCCCAGTGCAGGCTTGCTCCGACAAAACTAGACCCAGGTCTGTTTCTCATTTCTTTTGAAATGATTTTCATTCTTAGGCATGTCCATAATGTCATATAATTGGGTGATGATTCCCTTTATCTTATCTCTCAGAAACAACTTCTCGATTGGGGCTATTTCCTCCCTTCATCCCGGGATGATTCTCTTTTGGATATAATTAACCACCTGAACATAATAGTAGTAGTCTGAACTTCTCAATGAAAATTCTTCCTTAATATTTTCAAACAACCTAACCATGCCCCCTTCAAAGAACTGACCCACATAACACAAGGTTACTACTCACCCATTGTTCAGCATATCCTCCCTTCATGCCTGGGGGAAATCTAAATTGCCCCTAATAGGAACATCTTTAGTCACACAGCCGTCATACAGCCACTTTGTTCGCCATTGAAACCATAATTGTAATGTTATATGCACAAATGGGTTAGCACACCTTGCTACCAACTTGTGTCCCTGGAGAATCCACAGAACCTCTTTCAGCGAGGGTACCCCCAAAGCCATCCTCTCCATTTGGACCCAATCTTGAGTGTCATGTTCTCCAGGACCAAGCAGGAAGTCAGTCCTCACATATGGGTGTCATCGGCGCCGATGAAGCCCCAGCGGAGCATTTCCCCAGCTTTCTATGAAAGCCTTTGGGAATGCAGGCACGCATGCGTGGTTCCCTTCCCGCCTAAAGGTGCCATCTTACCTCAGTCTCTTTTTTTCCGAGAAGCCCACTAGACGTGTGTCCTGTCCTCCCGGTTAAAAGTAGATTTTTTTCGGCGATTATCGCTATTTTTTCTCCCGGTTCAATGCCGGTTCCCCTCCTGCCGGGTTCGGTACAGCGGTATCGAGCCCGATTCTTCTTTTTCGGTTTTTGCCCTTCGTGGCTGGCGTTCTCGCCCTTTTTTTCCATTTTTCCCTGGAAGGCCGGTCCTTTGACCTCGCGGGGACTCTTTTTAACCTGATGGCTTCCTGTGATTTTAAAAAGTGTGATCGATGTAAAAAATTAATGTCTCTCACCGACACACACGACTGCTGCCTTCGGTGCCTCGGCCCTGATCATGACCCTAAGTCGTGCGGGCCATGTGGGAAGATGTCTTCCAAGGCACTCCGAAGTCGCCAGCAGCAAAAGGAAAGGCTTTTCTCAGACTCAGCCTCCGGCCGGGCCCGGACCTCGTCTGAGGCCTCGACATCTCTGGATTCCAATCACGAGCACCGTCGAAGCTCCTCGGACAGGGGTCCCCCAACCGGGAACGGAAGAGGAAGAAGCGTCTCGCGAGGGCATCGTCGGAGGAGGTCCCTGGCTCCTCGAGGGCCAGGTCTAAGACCCCCGACCGTCGCCCCGGGCCCATGGAACAAGAGAAGCCTGCCAAAGTTCCTCGCGTGGAGCCGGAGTCTGCTGGACACGTAAGCCCTGTAGTCCTTGAGGACTCTCCTCCCAGAGAGCCGACGTCGGGCCCGGCGCCACTGGGGCCCGAGTCGGTGGCTGCTGCGTCTCCCGAGCTGAGTCTCAGGATGACAGCCTTGGAGAGCAGACTGTCTGCCTTCATGGAGCAGCAGCGGGCACTGATGGCCAGCCTGTTAGGCGCATCTGCCCTGACCACCGGGACATCGACTTCGAAGTCGACCCCGGAGACCGAGCCGATACTCGAGTCCATCATGGCTCGAAGTCGACCTCGGTCGCGGTCTCCCTCTACCTCCCGTTCGGGACCGAGGGCGTCGACGCCGGTGCCTCCGGCATCGGGGCAGGTGCTCCAGGGCCCCGCGGGGTCGGACCCTGACTCCTCGGACGAGTCCGCCTGGGAGACGGAGGACGAGGAGTCTCCCGATATGTTCAAGACTCGGTGCGTCCCGTCTGACTCACTGCAGTCTGAGCCCCGGAGTAGATCCCCTCCGGAGGATACTCGGTTCTCGGAGTTCGTCCGGGATATGGCCACTGCCTTGGCTATTCCGGCGGACCCCGAGGAAGAGCCTCGAGCTGAAGAGCTCGAGGCGCTGCAGTATGACTCTCCTCCGAAGGAAGCCTTTACTGTCTCGGTTCCTCCGATGCTGGAACGGCTCCTCTTCCGTATGTGGGAGGTACTGGCCTCGGCGCCGGTTCTAAGCAAGCGAGTTGACTCGATCTATCGACTCAGAGAGAGCCCTGGTTTTCAGAAGGCACAGCTACCACACCATTCTATGGTTGTGGAATCGGCCATGCATCGTCTGAAGAACCAGAAGCTGTCCTCCGCGGTGCCCCCTGGCAGGGAGGCCCGAAACCTCAATGGCGTCTGTAGAAAGTGCTTCCAGGGCTCGATGCTTGTTTGCCGTGTCCAGTCGTACCAGCTGTACATGGGCATGTACTTGCGGGACCTGGCCAAGGAGTTGGCCGGGTTCTCTGCTGGACTCTCCGGGGAACCCTTGCAGAGATTTAAGTCCTTGTCCTCAGGGATTCGGGACTGCTCGAAGTTCATGTCCCGCGCCGCCTACAATGGCTTTGAGGCTTCGGCCCAAGTTGCGGCAGCCGGCATCGCGGCTCGACGCCAGGCATGGCTGCAGTCATCGGACCTCGAGCCATGGGTTCAGGACAAGTTGGTCGATGTCCCTTGCCGAGGTGAAAACCTTTTTGGCAAGCCCATGACCGAGAAGGCCGCTCAGCTCGAAACAGAGCACCTTACACGGACAAGGCTGTCTAGGAAGATCTCTGCCCCTTCTCATAAAAAGAAGGGCTCTGGTAAAAAGCCCTTTTACCCGAGGAAGGGCACTGTCTACAAACAGTACCCTCAATATCAGGCTGCCCAAGCTGCACCCCAGGGTCAGCAAGCCAAGGGGCAGGGTAATGGGCCCCGTAGGCAGAAGACCCCAAGCCTCCGGCCCCTGCTCCCACTCAGCAGGGTGGGGGTTTTTGACTCCTTGAGCGTAGCCTCTCCATCCCTGATCTCCCAACCCTGCACAGGAGGTCGCCTCGCCCTCTTTGCTCACCAGTGGCCCCTCATCACCGGGGACAGTTGGGTGTTGGACATAGTCCACAAGGGCTATGCACTGCATTTTCACCAACTGCCGCCTCCTTACTTTCCAGGGGAGCCTCCAAGGCCTCCCCTGCACACAGACCTTCTCCTGCAAGAGCTTCAAGGTCTGTAGGACAGGGCGGTGGAGCTTGTGCCTCCCCCCCTTGCAAGGTCACGGATTCTACTCCAGGTATTTCCTGGTGCCCAAAAGAACTGGTGGCCTTTGACCCATTCTGGACATCAGGAACCTCAACAAGTTCCTAGAGAGAGAAAAGTTCAAGATGCTTACTCTTGGAACACTTCTGCCCTACCTCCAGCAGGGAGATTGGCTATGCTCCTTAGATCTAAAGGATGAGTACACTCACATCCTCATTCATCCAGACCACAGAAAGTACCTCAGGTTCATTGTGGGAGGAAACCATTATCAGTACAGAGTGCTGCCTTTTGGCCTCACCTCCGCTCCCAGGGTCTTTACCAAATGCTTGGCAGTGGTGGCGGCCTACCTGAGAAATCAGGGAATCTGTCTTCCCCTATCTAAATGACTGGCTCATCAGGGGTCAGACGTGCCAGGAGGCCAGACATGCCACCCTCAGGACTATTGCTGCTCTTCAAAGCCTGGGGTTTGTCATAAACTTCGCAAAGTCCACTTTGCTCCCCTCCCAGAACTTGGAGTTCATAGGAGCAAGGCTGGACTCTCTGCTGGCAAAGGCTTTCTTGCCAGAGGACAGGGCCCAAAGGTTGATGGCCTTGGCAAATCAGTTTCTCAGCAGGTCACTGGTCTCTGCCAGACTTTGCCTGAGGCTGCTTGGCCACATGGCTTCGACAGTACATGTGACCCCCAATGCCAGGCTCCATATGAGGCCTGCACAGTGGTGCCTTCAGACTCAGTGGTCACAGGCCACAGGCAGCCTCAGAGACAGGATAAGGGTGTCCAGACAATTTCTGCACTCCCTCAACTGGTGGCTGCACCCACCCAATCTACTGAAGGGGGTACCTTTTCAGATTCCTGGGTACACGGTGGGAATGACTACAGATGCCTCCCTGCAGAGCTGGGGAGCTCATTGTCTAGGCAAGTGCACCCAGGGCCTGGGGTCTCCTTGGGAAGCTGCACAGCAGATCAATCTCTTAGAACTCAGAGCTATTCAATTAGCACTCAAAGCTTTCTCTCCTACCCTGGCTCATCAGTCTGTCCTGGTTCAGACAGACAACCAAGTAGCCATGTTTTATGTGAACAAACAGGGCGGGACTGGTCCAGAATCCTTTGTCGGGAGGCTCAGGACCTTTGTTCATTTACCCTCAAGCACAACATGCTCCTCAAGGCTGTGTACCTTCCAGGCCAGGACAACTACCTGGCAGACAGATTAAGCAGAATTCTCCAGCCCCACGAGTGGCAGCTGCATCCTTCAGTAGTTCAGAAGATCTTCCTAAAATGGGGTCTCCCTTTGGTAGATCTTTGCGAGCCCAATGAACAAGCAACTGCCACAGTTCTGCTCCAGGCAACCTCATCCTCTGAGAATAGCAGCAGATGCTTTTCTGATTACATGGTCTCAGGGCCTCCTGTATGCGTTTCCTCTCACGCCCTTGGTGGCCCGAACTCTCTTCAAAATTCTTCAGGACAAGGCCTCAGTCCTGCTGGTGGCTCCCAGGTGGCCGAGACAGTCTTGATTTCCTCTTCTGCTTCAACTGGCGGTGGATCCTCCACTGCCTCTGGGGTTGCAACCCGACCTTCTCTCACAGGAGCAGGGTTCCCTTCTGCACCCCAATCTCAAAGCTCTCAATTTGATGGCCTGGAGGCTGCAAGGGTAGTTTTGGCTCCCTGGGGCCTACCTCAGGAAGTTGAGGAGGTTGTCCTAGCCTCTAGGAAACAGTCCACAAGGAAAACCTATGCTCTCAAATGGAAAAGGTTTTCTGTGTGGTGTCAGCTATGTACAGAGGATCCTTTCTCCTGTACTGTGCAAGTAGTGCTTCAGTACTTACTGCACTTATCAAATCAGGGACTTAAGTCCA
This sequence comes from Ichthyophis bannanicus, assembly GCA_033557465.1. Lineage (NCBI taxonomy): Eukaryota > Metazoa > Chordata > Amphibia > Gymnophiona > Ichthyophiidae > Ichthyophis > Ichthyophis bannanicus. The sequence goes on along the minus strand of CM066031.1, from coordinate 1,576,656,002 downwards.
ATTCTGTTCGGGTCCACCTCTCCGCTCTAGCAGCTCACCACTCACTGGTGGAGGGACATTCTCTGTCGGGTCACCCCTTAGTGTCCTGCTTTCTCAGGGGCTTGCTTTTGCTCAAGTCTCCAATCCATCTCCCTGCCCCGAGTGGGAGTTGAATGTGGTCTTGCAGCAACTGACTCGCCCACCTTTTGAGCCGATGGCTACTTGTCCACTACGCTTCCTATCCTGGAAGACACTCTTCCTTATAGCCCTTATCTCGGCTAGGCGAGTGAGTGAGCTTCAGGCCCTGGTCTGTGATAGGCCTTACACCAGGATTTTTAGGAACAGGGTAGTCCTCAGGACTCATCCAAAGTTCCTCCCAAAGGTTGTCTCCTCTTTCCAACTCAGTCAGGAGGTGGTTCTTCCAACATTCTTCCCTAGGCCTCATGCAAGCCAGACTGAAGCAGTCCTGCATACCCTGGACTGTAGGAGGGCCTTATTCTTCTATCTTGACCCGTACGCAGGGGCATAGGAGGGCTACTCAGCTCTTCGTATCTTTTGACCCTAATTGGGGTTGGCTGTGTCCAAGCGTACCTTGTCCATCTGGGTGGCTAACTGTATCTCCTGGGCTTACAAGGCGGCTGACATTCCTTTGCAGGGTCGGGTCACGGCCCACTGTGTCAGGGCAATGGCTGCCTCAGTGGCTCATCTCTGCTCTGTGCCTTTGGTAGACATCTGCAGGGCTGCAACTTGGTCGTCAAGCCAGACTTTTGCGGCCCATTACTGTCTGGAGAAGGAGTCCCGTAGAGACAGTGCTTTTGGCCAAGCAGTACTCCGGAATCTCTTTGAGGTTTAGGCAACTCCTGCCCTCCTGCCCTCTGTTGGGCTACCGGTGGAGGTTGTGTCCTTGAAAAGCCTTTCTTTGCTGCTGAGACTAGAGGGAGTTCTCTTGTTCAGCCTGGGTTCCTCGGTAGCCCAGAGCTAGGGAGTCACCCATATGTGAGGACTGACTTCCTGCTTGGTCCTGGAGAAAGCGTAGTTACTCACCTGTAACATGTGTTCTCCAGGAGCAGCAGGAATCAGTCCTCACAACCCTCCCTCCTCCCCTGGGAGTTGCAGTTGTACATAGTTTATTTTTACATTTTTGTGTGCTGTTCTTAGCTATGTCATTTGACTGAGGTAAGATGGCACCTTTAGGCGGGAAGGGAACCACGCATGCGTGCCTGCATTCCCAAAGGCTTTCATAGAAAGCTGGGGAAATGCTCCGCTGGGGCTTCATCGGTGCCGATGACACCCATATGTGAGGACTGATTTCTGCTGCTCCTGGAGAACACCTGTTACAGGTGAGTAGCTACGCTTAACCCCCGCTCAAAAACTTCCCTCATCTTAGCAGCACTATAATATCTTTCTAAATCAGGGACTGCCATCCCCCCTTTTACTTTATTCCTTGTCATAATGTGTTTAGGGACTCTCACTCTTTCCTCCCCAAATAAACTTCCACAAGATTCTTTGCATCTTCCTTAGAAATCCCCCAGGTACAGCCCCTGGCAACGTGCTAAACAAAAACAGCAACTTAGGAAAAATCATAATTTTCATCACTGCTCCCTGACCAGGTCAATTTCAGCCCTCCCCATCCCTCAAGCTCTCTTCTAATCGTCCTCTCCAGGGGTGTATAATTCGCTCCAAAAAGATCTGAGATCACAGGCGTTACTTGGACACCCAGATAACGGATACTCCTCTTAGCCCATTTAAAGGGAAATAAATTCCTCAACCATTCATTTATTTTATCTGGAATATAAATATTTAGAATCTCCGACTTGGATGCATTCATCTTAAAACCAGATACTTTCCCAAAGCTCTCCAGCTCTCTCATCAGAGCGCTCAGCATTTGCTCTGGAGATGTGATTATAAACATCAAGTCATCAGCAAACAGACACCTTGCTCTTCCTCCGTTCCCATTTCAATCCCTGGATCTCCCCTGCTTCTCTTACTCTCTGAGCTGGTGGTTCCATTGTTACTAATACAAACAGCAATGGAGACAGAGGACAGCCCTGCCTGGTCCCTCTCAGGAGCCCGAAGGCCTCCGTATATTCTTCGTTGATACGCAGAGCCGCTTGAGGATTCTTATACAAAGCACCCACCCACTTTTTCCAAGGTCTGGATCAGAAAAGGCCAGGAAACCCTGTCAAAAGCCTTCTCTGCATCTATCACCAGCAGCAACAGTTCCTCCTTCCTACCTTTGCCTTTCCAGACAACATTAAGGACCCTCCTTAAATTATCTGATGCTTGTCTACCGGGTATAAACCCAGACTGATCCATGTGTATTAATTGTGGCATATGTATGATCAATCTATTGGCCAGTATTCTAGAATTTTTTTTAAAATCAGATCTCAATAAAGAGATCGGCCAGTAAGACCCACACTGAGTGGGATCTTTCTCCTCTTTAGGAATTAGGGTTATTCCCGCCATCCTCATCGTCGGGGGATAAGGACTCTTCCCTCCCCAGTAGATTATATAAGCGAGATAAGGGTCTGGCCAGTATCTGGGCAAAAACCTTATAGAATTTATTAGGAAACCCATCTCTCCTCAGGGCCTTATGCATTGGTAGCTCCTTGATGGCCCCCATTATTTCCTGAACAGTAATAGGCCTAGACATAATTACACTCTCCTTTTCCCCAATTTTAGGTAATTGCATTCCCTCTAAATATTTTTGTATTGTTTCTTGGGTTATCGTCTGTTCGGGCATATAAAGCTCCCTATAAAACGCCACAAATCTAGCCTTACTCTCTTCCCTTAGCCTCAATTCCTTGCCATGTCTATCTCTTATTTTATGAATACATTTCCGCACCTGCATTTTTTTTAGTTGATATGCTAATAATCTACTAGGTTTATTCCCATATTCAAAATGCATTTGTCGCAGCTTTTCTTGTGCAAACCTTTTCCCCTAGTTCCATTTCATTCAGCTGTTTAATGCTCGTTAGTTTTTTATTGTCCTCTTTATTTAACTGGTCCTGTTTTCGTCTTTTCTCCAACATTTTCAAACTCTCTCTGTTCCTCTTTTTTAGCTTCTTTTTCTTTCTTAACCTGGGTTCCTAGTGCTATAAGTTTTCCTCGAACCACAGCTTTCAGACAATCCAAAACCACCCCCATCGAGCATTGCCCATTATTATACTGCAAATACTCCAAAATGGTATCAGAAATCTGTTGGACAGTCCCTGGTATTTCTAACAGAGCTCCATTAACCCCTCCCCCTACTAGTTGCAAGATCTCTAAAGTCCCCCCACACTGGTGCGTGGTCCGACCAAGAGTTCTCACCAATAGTACTGCCCTCTACACAGGTCATCAACCCCTTATGGACCAGCAGCATATCAATTCTACTGTAGGACCCATGTACTGATGAATAAAACGTGTAATCCTTCTCTCGCCCAGGTATATCCTGCCAGGCATCAATCAAACCCAACTCGCTCATAAAGGCTTTTAATTTTTTTCCTCTGCCTCGCTGTGCCCCCCACTTGTCCCCTTGATGAATGTAATTCGGGATTAACTGTTAAGTTGAAATCCCCCTCCACGATTAGGGGACCTTCGCTGAAGTTAATTTAAACGATTTTCAAGCCTTCATGAAAGTCACCTTGAGCATAATTAGGACCATATATATTCACTATTGTGTAGACCTGCTCAAAAATCACAATTTTTAGTAATAAATATCTGCCTCACTTATCTTTTTTAACCTCCAAACATTGGCACTGAATTCTTGCACTTATAAAAATGCCTACCCCTCATTTCTTCTTTTCCTGCTGATTATATGCAAACCATTCATTTGGAAATTTTTTGTTTACCATTCTCTTCTCTCCCCCACTCGTTAGGTATGTTTCTTGTATTAAAATTATATCACCATTCAACCTAAGTGCTTCTTTATAGCACAACTACCACTTTCTGTCAGAGTTGAGGTTCCTTACATTAAGGAAAACACTCTAAAATCCATGTCTTGTATGACCTGCCATACTTTTCAAGGAAGATTATCTCTAGCCTGCAAGGCCCCCTCCCCCTCCCCTCCCTCTCCCCCTCCCCCTCCCCCTCCCCTCCCTCCGCCCTCCCTCCTCCACCCTCCAACACCCCACCCATCCCTTCATTTTTCCAGAAGGATCCACCCCTCTCCAAACCTATGAGGTGTGGGTCACTTCCAAGATCAACTTTACGCCTTCCTCCCCCATTATTCCATATTCTTCTGCCCTTAACACAAAAAGCCCGACACATCCCTGCAACATCACCCCCCAACCAAACACCTGCTCATTACAAGATTCAGCGTCCTTAATCATGTTTCACCTGGATGCTTGACAATTTTGGGTTTCTGACGTCTCAGGCTTTGGCTCCCCTGCATCGCTCGTTGCCACTCTGTGCTTGCAAGACCCAGCCTCTTCTGCTCAGCTGCTTTCCCCACCAGGACTTCCGGTAGCTCCGACCACCCTGCAATCTCCATACCTTTAATAGCCTCCTCTAAAGAATGTGCAATGGTGGTCTTTCCCATAATATTGAATTGCAGTCCAAAGGGAAAAGCCACTTGTAGCGGATCCGTTCCTTTCTTAGCCGTGATGTGATAACTTTAAAAGTTCTCCTTTTTATGGTGATGATCGAGATATCAGTATACAGTTCCACTGGTTGATCCTCAGAGCACTTTGCCCACTTTCCGTGCAGCTTGCATGACCGCCTCCTTTGTACTGAAATCGTGGAAACACGCTACAATGTCTCTTGGCAAGCCATCTCTCCTAGGACCCAACACTGTGTGCTCTGTCTATATCAAAACAGAGGTTATCCATTGGTGCATCAGCTTGTCTTAAGATGGCCTTACACAGTTGTTCCACCAGCACTTTATAGTTGTGAGTTCCCTCTTCCTCTGGGATGTGCCTCAAGCGTATGTTGGAGCGACGCATCCTGTTTTCCAGATCCTCCAGTTTTGTCCATAGTTCCCCCATTTCCACTTTTGCCAGCTCGCAGCTCTCTTTCACAGAATTTAGCATCCCCTCGTGCTTCTCTATTTTCTGCTCCATGGACTCTACTCGTTGCCGAAGCTCATGGATATCATCGCTCAGTTCTCTGATCCACATTTTTGCTTCTGCTTTAAAATTGGCCAGGTCTTGACAGACAGTCCCGAACCACTCTTTCAACTCCTCTTTAAGCAAGCTTAACTCACCATCCCCCAGCAAGCGGGCTCCTGTTGAGAAATTTTTCTTTTCCCCTGCCACACCATTCGGTGCTATCTTTGCTCTGGTTCCTGCTGCACAAGGGGTCGCCTTAAACCCGAAGATTTTCAGGTCCGTGCTTGTGTTTTTTCTGCACCATCACCCACTGAGTCACTCCACAGGGTAACGCCGACACGTTTTACAGCTTAGTTCTGGCATTCACGCTATTAGTTGGGGATCTTGTCTTCCCGACCTCAGGAGCTTCACCTTGCAGCTGCCATCTTGGTTAGTGACGTCATCGGACCTCCTCCGATTCTTTTTAACATCTTTGTTAGTGATATTGCGCAAGGGCTGTCGGGTAAGGTTTGCCACTTTGCGGATGATACTAAAATCTGCAAGAGTAGACACGCAGGATGGTGTAGATAACATGAGGAGGGATCTAGCTAAACTTGAAAAATGGTCTAGAATTTGGCAGCTGAGATTTAATGCTAAAAAATGTAGGGTCATGCATTTTGGCTGCAACAATCCAAGGGAGTGGTACAGTATAGGAGGTGACATACTTCTGTCCACGAAGGAAGAACGGGAACTAGGCATGATTGTGTTTGACCATCTCAAAGTAGCTAAACAGGTAGAAAAGGTGACGGCAAAAGCTAGAAGGATGTTTGGCTGCATCAAGAGAGGAGTGGCCAGTAGAAGAAAAGAGGTGGTAGTGCCTCTGTATAAATCTTTGGTGCGACCTCATTTGGAGTATTGTGTTCAATTCTGGAGACCGCGCCTTCAAAAGGATATAAACAGGTTGGAGTCGGTGCAGAGGGTGGCTACTAAAATGGTTAATGGTCTTCATTATAAAGCATATGAGGTCAGACTTAAGGATCTTAATATGTATACTTTAGAGGAAAGGCAGGACAGAGGCGATAGACATTCAAATACCTTAAATGCACAAGAGGGAGAGCCTCTTCTGATTGAAAGCAAGCTCTGCTACGAGGGGACAAAGGATAAGAGTGAAAGGAAATAGACTCGGGAGTAATATGCAGAAATATTTCTTTACAGAAAGTGGTAGATGTGTAGAATAGTCTCCCAGTGGAGGTGGTAGAGATGAGGACATTATCTAAATTAAAAAAAAAAAAAGCATGCGACAGACTCTCTAAAGGAAAAAAAGGGCACTCTTGTAGTGGATGATATGGAAGGGCATTATAGATAGGCCATGTGGTCTTTTTCTGCTGTCATGTTTCTGTGTTCTATCTGACCAAACACTGCTCATTCTGACGGTCTCCTTCCCACTTCTATAATATTTTTCAGTTAAGAAATAAGGTGTGTATCCACTAAAATCAATTAAGGGGGTCGATAGTCTCTAGAGGTGTTTTTCTAGCTTTCTAAACATCCTCAACACAGGTTAGAATCTAGAAATTCAGATCAACTGTCAATTAGCCAAGACCTGGAATCCAGTCCTGACCCTTCGGGGGGTGATTCCGACTTAGAAGGGGTACCTTCCCCTTCAAAGGATCACAATGCAGCTGGTATTATTATCCACCTTATCAGGAAGGACAAGCTGGCAGCTCTGATTGCTCAAGTATCGTCCGCTCTGCGTTTGGCTGACCTTTAAGCGGTGGAGCAGGGGTCAGAGACCACCCCCCTCCTACACTCTTTTTTTCAGGAGTTTGGCAAGAGCATGATCTGTTCAGAGTGGGACTTGCCCAACTCCACAGATGAAGCTGAGGATGTGTAAAAAAACTGTATGTCTTACAAGAGGAGGATTATACCACATGGTTTAGCATGCCGAAGATGGATACACAGGTTGCAGAGGTCACAAAGTGGCTCATGATTCCAGTGTAAGGCAGAACAGCCTTGAAGGACACCTGGAAAATAAGGTTAGACTCTCTTCCAAATAATCAATTTGCAGCTACTGCTGCTATCCTCCACTGTGTGCGCGGGCATGAATGACTACAAAAAGGGACTGCTACTTCTGGAGAGAGATCTGCAATTGTAAGTATTTACTAATGGGAATTTTTCTAAATCTTGGGAAAAAAGGAATTGTTTAGATTAAAACTGGTTAATCTGGGTAAATTAGAATCCAGTGTATTTGTTAAACCAGTCAGGGCCTAGTATCAGCAAATAGTTTTTAGTTAAATCAAAAACTCAACAGGTAGCTTTCAGTTTACGTTTAAAACCCAGCAGAGGGCATATATTAAGGACCAGAGATTGATTAAGCTTGAGGTGAACAAAGTCTATTAAACATATTAGGCATAGTTTTATTAGGAAAAGTATCCCCAGCAAACCTTAGTAAGTAAACAACTTAAATAGCTAAACAAAACCTTAAACTAAGATGCAGACAGCAGTCCAGCAGTGAAATGGGGGCTTTCCAGTCTTTTACTTTGTGTCATGTGTATGATTTTCTTCCATTTGGTGAGGGGTCTTAAGTGTGTACTAGGTGCAAGGAGCTCTTTGCTCTCAGGGAACGAGTCCGATCTCTGGAGGCTAGAGTAGCAGACTTGGAGGACATAATGAAGACAGAGGTACATAGATGAGACCTACAGGGATGTAGTACTTAAGTCCCACCTGCAGTCTGGCAGCATCCCAGTTGTCATTTATTTATTTATTTATTTATTAACAATTCTTATATACCGCACTATTAGACATCAGCGCGGTTTACATTGAACAAAAAACATCCGACAATTTACATATGTCTGGTCAATTACATTTAACAGGAGATATAAACTTGGGAAATAGGGGAAACTATATACAAAGGTGAGAGGAGAGAGGTCACGTGACAGGAGAGCATCACCCTGGTGTGGCAGGAAGTGATCTTGTAGCTAGAACCTGCCCTCCAGATGTTTCTCCAGGGCCAAGTGCCCACGAGGGAAGGGTTAGGACAGCCATTATAGTTGGTGATTTGATCATTTGGCATGTAGATAGCTGGATGGCTGGTGGACATGAGAATCACCTGTAAAATGCCTGCCTGGTGCAAAGGTAGAGGACCTCATGTGCCTCCTAGACAAGGTCTTAGATAGTGCTGGGGAAGAGCCTGCGGTCTTGACATATGTTGGTACCAATGACATAGGAAAGTGTGGTAGGGAGATTCTGAAGGCTAAATTTAGGCTTTTAGGTAGGAAGTTGAAATCCAGAACTTCCAAGGTAGCATTCTCCAAAATGCTTTGCGTTCCATGCACAGGACCCAAAAGGCAGGCAGAGCTCCGGAGTCTCAATGCGTGGATGAGACCACGGCGCAAGAAAGAGGGTTTTGGATTTGTTAGGAATTGGGCAACATTCTAGGGAAAGGAGGAGCTATTCCGAAGGGATGGGCTTCACCTTAACTGGGATGGAACCAGGTTTCTGGCATTAACCTTTAAAAGGGAGAGAGAGCTGCTTTTAAGCTAGATAATAGGGGAAAGCCGACAGTTGCCCAAGAGTGCAAAGTTTGGAACAATGAATTCTTGAAGGATACTAGCAAAAGATTGAAGTTAGGGCATATCAACAGAGAAGTTCCAATAAAGACAAAAGTAACCCAAATGCCCTTGAGTACAAAGCAGACAGTGCTTAAAGATTGTAAATTACCCCTGCCTACTGATAGCCAGATTAATATGAATAAAATACAGCCTCTAAAATGCTTGTATGCAAATGCTAGAAGTCTTAAAAAAATAAGATGGCAGAGTTAGAATGTATAGCACTAAATGAGAGGTTAAATATGATTAGTATCTCAGACATGGTGGAAGAACGACAACCAGTGGCACACTGATACCCAGGTACAAACTGTATCGTAATGATAGAGCAGATCAAATTGGTGGAGGGGATGCGCTCTGTTAGGGCATTGAGTCACAAAGGATTAAAGTTTTGCAGGAAACAAAATTCACTGTAGAATCTCTGTGGATTGAAATTCCAAGTAAAAAGTGGAAGGGGAAGGCGATGGCAGTGGGGATGTACTGTTGACCGCCTGGCCAGAATGAACAAATGGATGATGAAATGCTCAAAGAAATCAGGGAAGCTAACAAAGGTTACCGCACAATTATAATAATGGGTGATTTCAATTACCCTGTTATCGACTGGGTCAATGTCACATAAGGACATGCTAGTGAGAGAAAGTTTCTAGATGAAATAAATGACTGCTTCTTGGAGCAGCTGGTTCATGAACCGAACAGAGGTGAAGCCATTTTGGACATAGTCCTTAGTGGAACACAAGATCTGGTTGTTGGGGCCACTTGGCAATAGTGATCAGAGCATGATCGCTTTTGATTTAATAAATGGAGGAAGGACAGTAAGGAAATCCACAGTACTACCTTTTAACTTTCAAAAGTGAGACTATGATCAAATGAGGAAATTAGTTAAGAAAAAACTAAAAGGAGCAGTTGCAAAGGTTAAAAGATCTACATCAAACATGATAGTATTTTTAAACAATCTTGGAAGCCCAGACCAGCTGTATTTCACACTTTAAGGAAAGTGGAAGGGAGTCCAAAAAAACTGCCAGCATGGTTTAAAGTTGAAGTCAGAGAGGCTGCTGTTGACAAAAAAGCATCTTTCAGGAAATAGGAGCCAAATGACTAAAACTGAAAACAACATAAACACTGGCAAGTTAGATGCAAAGCATTGATAAGGCAGGCAAAGAGAGAATTTGAGAAGAAGCTTGCTGTGAAATCAAAAATGCGTAATAAAGACTTTTTCAAGTACATTCGTAGCAAAAAAACCTGTGAGTCAGTCAGTTGGACCATTAGATGATAGAGGGGTAAAGGGGTAACTTAGAGGGGGACAAGGCCATAGTGGAGAGACTGAATGAATTCTTTGCTTCGGTCTTTACTGAGGAAGATGTAGGGTTGTTACCTATGACTGAAATGGTATTTAAAGGTGATGCCGCAGAAGAATTAAAAGAAATATCGATACACCAGGAAGATGTATTACAACTATTTGATAAACTAAAGAGTAGCGAATCACCTGGACCGGATGATATACACCCAAAGGTGCTGAAAGAACTGAAATATGAGATTGCAGACCTCCTATTAGTAATCTGTGAACTATCATTAAAATCTGTAATACCTGAAGATGGGAGGATGACAAATGTAACGCCAATTTTTAGAAAGGGGTCCAGGGGTGATAAGGGAAACTACAGACTGGTGAGCCTGATGTCAGTACTGGGAAAAATAGTAGAAACCATTATAAAGAACAAAATTACTGAAATGTAGATAGTCATGGCTTAATGGGAATCGGCCAACATGGCTTTAGCCAAGGAAGGTCTTGTCTTACTAATCTGTTAGGTTATTTTGAAGGTATGAATAAACAGGTAGACAAAGGTGATTCGGCTGACATAGTGTATCTAGATTTTCAGAAAGCCTTTGGCAAGTTCACTCATGAGAGACTCTTGGCAAAATTAAAAAGTCATGGGATGGGAGGCAGTGTACTATTGTGGATCAGAGGGTAGGGCTAAATGGCCAGTTTTCCCAATGGAGTACCCCAGGGGTCTGTGCTGGGTCCTCTGCTTTTTAACATTTTCGTAAATGGCCATGAAATGGGAATAACGAGTGAGGTGATCAAATTTGCAGATATGACAAAATTATTCAAAGTTGTTAAAACCCATGAGGATTGTGAAAAATTGCAAGATCTTGATAAACTGGAAGACCAGGCGTCCCAATGGCAGATGAAATTTAATGTGGACAAGTGCAAAGTTATGCACCTTGGAAAGAACAACCCAAACGTTCCACATTAGGAACCACCACCAGGAAAAAGATTTAGACATCATGTTGAAATCCTCTGCCCAGTGTGCATTGCTGGCCAAGAGCAAATAGAATGCTAGGTATCATATGGAAAGGGATGAAGAATAAAACAAAGTATATTATTATGCCCCTGTATCATTCCATGGTGCAACCATACCTCGAATATTGTGTCCACTTTTGGTCACCGTATCTTAAAAAGGATATAGTGTTAGAAAAGGTACAGAGAAGAGCCACCAAAATGGTAAAGGGGGTGGAAGATTACCCCTATGAAGAGAGACCAGAAAGGTTAGGGCTCTTCAACCTGGACAAGAGATGGCTGAGGGGAGGTATAATAGAGGTCTATAAATTTATGAATGGAGTGGAACGGATAAACGTGGATCTATTGTTTACGCCATCAAAATATAGAAAGACTAGGGGACATGAAGCTATTATTGCCCCATGAAGCTTCATTGCCCCCTAGAAAGACTAGGGGGCAATGAAGCTATTAAAGACTAATGAGAGAAAATATTTTTTCACTTAACATGTAATCAAACTCTGGAATTCTTTACCAGAGGATGTAGTAAAAGCTGTTAGTGTAGCCAGGTTTAAAAAAGGTTTGGACAAATTCCTGTAGGAAAGGTCCATTAAGCATTATTAAAGGAGACCTGGGATATCCACTGCTTGCCCCAGTACAAGCATTGTGGGACCTTGTCTTTTGGGGAAACTGCTAGGTACCTGTGACCAATGTTCCCTCTAATTTTCTGTAGGCTGTGTGCGCATAAAATATCAGCTGTGTGCAGCTTTTGAAGGAAGGTTAAATTTTTGTGCGCCACATAACGACACTCGGAGTTATATACTTTAAAATTTGACTACACGTCAGAATACAGTATGTACACCACATTGATTTTAATCAAATTAAATGAAAATAGACGATTACTAAATGAAGCGGGAAATTTCTAGTAATTACAATCATAACTTTTAAATTTTAAGACGTCTGTGTTGTTTTCTATCAGAATCAGAGCCGTAATTTTTGTGCGCTCTGTTGTAAAGCATGTGCGCTCGCTCGGCAAGGTGTGTGCGCGCGCACATGCGCACAGCTTAGAGGGAACAGTGCCTGTGACCTAGATTGGCCACTGTTGTAAACAGGATACTGGACTTGATGGACCTGGGTCTGACCTAATATGGCATATCTGATGTTCTTATGACATAAAGAGCCCTTCTCCAGTAGATTCAGTCCCTTGCCACAGAGGATATTACTCCCCTCTTAGAGTCTGCCATATACTTTGTCGGACACTATGGATGATCTTATCTGCTTGGCAGCTAGGGACGTTGACAGTAGTATAATGGGTACACTTCTTGTCAAACTGATCAACAGGCGAGATAAGGATGACAGCCAATCAGCGCTGACTTCGGGGTTATGCAATGCCCACTCCCCACCTCCTCTCATAGAAATGAATGTGAGTAGCTCTGCCCCAAGCCGCACCCACCACGACCCTCAGGAATGCCTCTCTAACCCGGAAGCAGTATAATAAAACAGAGAAGAAAAGGGAGTTTTATCCTGTCTGAGCTTTTTTCTCACAAAGCAGTACCTCTTTAGAGCTGATTGTTAAAAATAAACTTTTGGTAGCAGCAGTATCCCTTGTTGTTTTTTTATATAATATATATTTTGTAAAATAAAAGAATGCAGCCTGAAAAAACTTTTAAAATGTGGTGTTTGCACAAAGCATTTGGTAGAATAAATATAATAGTTTTTCTTTCAAAACATGGTGGATGTGTGTTTGACTTAATTAACCCCTCATTGTTAAGAGTGCGAGAGCGAAAAAAGTGATGTCCATATTAAAAACATAGACTTGGGTTCAATTCCCTCTTCAGCTTTCTTTTTTGTGGCTTTGAAAAAATTCAATACAGAGAAAAAGATGTATGTCTGAACATGCCCACGTGACTTGCTGCCCTATTGTAATGGTGATTGTAAACATTTAAAGGTAATGTGATTGGCTTCAACACAGAGAAAAAGAGGCATGTCTGAACATACTCATATGACTGTAGAAAGAATAGCTGGTAACGGAGAGTTAAACCAAGCAGAATGTGTGTGTGAAAAGCTCTAATACAGCATTTCAAAAATAAAAAAAATGATCTGTTTAAAACACCAAGGAGGATTTTCAGAAGGGTGCATAAGATCAATTACTTAAAGATCATAATGGAGGGTCGTCCCCCCCCCCCCCAACAGAAAATCTGTTTGAACCACCAGGGAGTCCTGCAGATACTAGAGAACAAACACATACGAGTTAAGACTCCGAGACTGAGGCGCTCCCATATGCACAAAATTTGTTGATTCTCAAGAACTTTCTGATTCAGGCACTGAAATTTATAATGTAGTCTTTGACCTTCCAGATGACAGTGCTGTGGATTCAACAGACATGGAACTATATCAGGCAGTGGTGGATGCTGGAACAACTTATTTGCTGGAAAAACTAGGATCCGCAAAGGTAAGAGAGGCTCTCTTTTGTTGCAGCAGTTTTACAAGGCTTGTATGTATTTTAAAAGGTGTTATAGAAAAGGTAATTCATTTCACACTGACATTGTTTTTTATTCTTTGTAGGGAAAGTGATAGATCTGCACCCCCACAAGAGTCAGAGGCTAGTGTACATACCTGCAATCAGTCTATCCTGCTTGTGCTTTTTCTGTTCGTGTCAGAGAGCCAATGGGGGTTGAAGGAAACCAAAAGGGCAACAGCAAACCAAGACCTGAAGTTGTGTGATTTTAGCTGGTGGACTGACATAGGACTTTCCAAAATGCCACCAGTGCACAGTCTTTACCAAAAAAGCACATTTAAATCGATTATACTGGCAATGGTATACTGCATTATAAACAAAATGCTTGCTGGGGTGATGGAAGAAGACTGTGTGGCCTCTTTAATAGGGGCACCAGACCAAAAACAATATAGTTGCCTGAGGTGGAAGTAAAAGGATATGCAGCAGAAACTCAGGAAAACTTGTGCCAGGCTGTGTCTGGAACGTATTATAAATGTGGCTATGATAGTAAGTTATAAAATGGAAACACTACTGCTATGTAATGAAAATTTTAATCTTTTGCTTGATTTCATCAGAGATATTAATTCATATAGAAATCCGGCACAGCTGCTCAATGGTGTGGTTAGCTTTGTGAGAGAAAAATACTATGTAGAACTAGTGGAATGTTTAATCCGTGATAGAGATTACAGGTCATTCTTCAAAAAAACATGAAGTGCTATAAAAATCTCTTTTTTAATAATTGTTTATTTTCAGGATCTATTAGCTGAATGTGAGTATGCAGATGAAGACAAAATAATAAAGTGTGTGTTTTTATATTTAAAAAAATCTAAACAAGTAACATTCAGCTGAATAAGATGAAAATATTTCTTATTTAAAATTAAACATTTTGAACTTGCTCCTTTGTGTGGGTGTTTTAGTAATTCATAGTTAATACATTATCTCCTACAACTTAACTGAATGGCTAATTCACTTAGAATCTGGGAATGGTCTACATCAGGGGTCTCAAACTCAAATTGCTTTGAGGGCCGAATGAGGACTTGTAAAGTAACCCGGGGGCCGCATAAGACACGGGCCTCATTTGCATAAGGGGCCTCATTTGCATAAATATTTGCATAATGTTGCATAATGAGTGCATGGATAAAGAAAGACTAGAAAATTTCTATATTACTATAATCCAGTGCCAACCGCCAGGCACATTAGGAACTACTACTAACACTGCCCATTTGGAACCCATAGCAAACCCCCCGTATCATAACAGCACTACCAGGACTCACAAAGCACCAGACCCTACCTATCAAAAGGCAACACTGCAAATATTAAATCAATACATTTCAGAGAACAATACATGATCTACTGGGAAAAGAGAACAAGTAGCAATGTCAAATAGGAATTACACAGAATACCTCAGCACTGTAGAAATAAAACTATAAATAATTTCTTGTACCAAAGCACAGACATTAATGATGCACATTTCCCAGAGCTGACATATTCCAGTTAATAAATTCAAAATAAAGAGATATTTTTCTACCTTTTGTGCATTTTTTTTCAGTTGCAATTGCTCCAGCCACTTCTGGTTTCTTCGTGTCTTCTGCTATCTCCATCGTCTGCTGTCCATTTGTCCTTTCTTCTCTCTTCTAGTTTTTTTCCATTCT
The DNA here is from genome assembly GCA_033557465.1 of Ichthyophis bannanicus. Classification (NCBI taxonomy): domain Eukaryota; kingdom Metazoa; phylum Chordata; class Amphibia; order Gymnophiona; family Ichthyophiidae; genus Ichthyophis; species Ichthyophis bannanicus. The sequence goes on along the minus strand of CM066031.1, from coordinate 1,576,640,991 downwards.
CTCTCTCTACATCTGCTTTAACATACTAATCTTTCTCCTTTTGCTCTTTCCTCATTCCTATTTCATCCACTCAAATTTTACCCCTCCATCCTCAATCCCCACTTACTCTCCCAATACCTGGCCAATTGTAGATTTGTCTTCTCTTCCAGACAAAATATTTTTCCCCTCTCCATTTCACTTTCCCAGCTCCATCCCATTCTAATCCTACCCCAACATCAGCTCCCTTCTAGTTCCAGCCCCACCCAGCATCTGCTCCTTTCTAGTCCCTGCATCAGTCCATTTCCAGTCCTATCCTAGCCTCACCATCAGCCCATTTCCAATCCTAGCCCCCCATCAGCCCATTTCCAATCCTAGCTCCCTCCCCTCACAGCCCATTTCCATTCCAAGCCCCCCTCCCCATCAGCCATTTGCAGTTCAAGCCCCCCTTCCACTCAGCCCATTTCCAGTCCTAGCAACCCCCCCAGCCCATTACCAGTCCTAGACCCCCCATAGCCCATAACCAGTCCTAACCTCCCCATAGCGCACTTCCAGTCTTACCCCCCCATCACCCCATTTTCAGTCTTACCCCCCCCATAGCCCATTACCAGTCCTAGTCCCCCCCATAGCCCACTTGCAGTCGTATCCCCCATCACCCCATTTTCAGTCTTACCTCCCCTCATAGGCCATTACCAGTCCTAATCCCCCAATCAGCCCACCTCCAGTCCTAACCCCCATCACCCCATTTTCAGTCCTAGCCCCCACCATAGCCCATTACCAGTCATAACACCCCCCCTGCCAATAGCCCACTTCCAGTCCTAACCCCCATCTGCCCATTTCCAGTCCTAGCCCCCACCATCGCCCATTACCAGTCATAACCCCCCCTGCCAATAGCCCACTTCCAGTCCTAACCCCCATCTGCCCATTCCAGTCCTAGCCCCCACCATAGCCCATTACCAGTCATAACCCCCCCCCCTGCCAATAGCCCACTTCCAGTCCTAACCCCCATCTGCCCATTTCCAGTCCTAGCCCCCATCATCCCATTTTAATAGTTAGAACCCCCCACAGCCCATTACCAGTCATAACCCCCCCTGCCAATAGCCCACTTCCAGTCCTAACCCCCATCTGCCCATTTCCAGTCCTAGCCCCCACCATACTGCCAATAGCCCACTTCCAGTTCAGTCAGCCCCTCCATAGCTCATTACCGGCCAACAAAAAAACCCCAAAACCCTGGCTTCTGCTGCTGCCGTTGCCGCCGTGGCAGCAGCAGAATCAATTGTCAAATTTAAAAAAAAAACTGACTTCTGCTGCTCAAGCAGCTGTCCTGCGGCCCCTTTCCCTCTGCCCGGAGATCCGACTCTGCTCTATCAGCGGCGTGCTTTTCAAGCCGCGACGAGAGTATTCCCCTCTCGCGCGGTTTTTCAAGCCGCGCGAGAGGGGAATACTCTCTTCACGGCTTGAAAAGCACGCCGCTGAGAGCAGAGTCGGATCTCCGGGCAGAGGGAAAGGGGCCGCAGGACAGCTGCTTGAGCAGCAGAAGTCAGTTTTTTTTTTTAATTTGACAATTGATTCTGCTGCTGCCACGGCGGCAACGGCAGCAGCAGAAGCCAGGGTTTTGGGGGATTTTTGGTTTTCCGCCGTCGCGGGCCGCACAAAGTTGTCTCGCGGGCCGCATGCGGCCTGCGGGCCGCGTGTTTGAGACCCCTGGTCTACATGGTCTTTATCTCCTACAGCAGAGATGTCCTCAATGCAAACTGGTGGTATTCTAAAGAGTGTTTTAGATAATCCACCTCTTTTTTTTTTTTTCATTGCCAGCTGGGTGTGTCTATCTAAACACTCTTTAGAACGACAGCATAGTTTGCATTTAGAACATCTCTGCGGTATGCCAGCATTATTCATACACGCTGGTGTCAAACAAAGATGACACTATATAATGTGCAGTTCTGATCACGACTGTACGGTTTCTGGCAAAAGCTACAGAAGTTACGTTCCCCATAGAATTTTTTGACATTGGTTATACCATAGAAATGGTGGTCATGTAGCAACAGTAAAACAGTTTTACAGAACACGGATTGGTCTGATGTGTTAAAACAACTCTGAGTTTGTGTAAAGCACAACTCATATATTTATCTTTAAATGCTTTTCATATATTACTACATCTTTGAGAATGACTTTATGTACTGACCACCCCATCTCATTATGCAGTTTTTTTTAGTACCATCTAACACACAAGTTCCCAACTCCAGTCCTGGAGGGCCAAACACCATTCAGGGTTTCAGGCTGTCCCTAATGAAGATGCATGAGATACATTCGAATACAATGGGGGCAGTGCATGCAAATGCATCTCATGCATATTTATTAGGGACTGCCTGAAAACCTGAATGGTGTTTGGCCCTCCAGGACTGGAGTTTGGGAACCTCTGATCTAACAGCTCGGCATCTGCTAATTTTACCGGAGACATGAGTACAGTGAGGCTACCTGCAAAATACAGGTTATTACCTGTGTTAGTGAAGTCTATTAAATACTTCCTTTTCTTATTAATGATTTGGCCAAATTGTATAGTCTTTAAGACTCTACAGGCCTCACCACCCTAATTTCTTATTACAAGTACAACCACACGGAATATACCACAAACCTGGATTTCTCTGTGACTCTGAAGGAGTTTAGCGATCTGATTCAAGACATCAGCATCCAATGCTTCTTGGTTTAACTTTCTGGAATACAGGAATTGTGAAAAAGAGATGAATGTATGTAGATGCACCTGTACATAATCACCAGGTGAAACTCTGCTGCTAATCTTTTCTAGAATATGTTGGATGCCTTGTTGAATGGTGTTATGAACCTCGGGTAATGAAGTTACTCGTTACCCTTGTCTAAATTAATACAACAAAATTCTTCTGAATAAATTACACCATTAAACTTGTCCAATTTACAATCCCACCTTTTCACAAACTGGACATAGCTAACTGGTTCTGATTCTTCAAAAGAATATAATGCAACATTATTTATCTTGTCCTCTGAAACACTGTTATCAAATACGTTTTTACCACACACTCAATGTTCTGTGTCGGTGCGTATGGGTTCAATGTCTGAGAAGCTTTCATACTAACAAACAATTCATGAACCAGTCAGAATCAAAAATCAGAAATAGCCTCAAAAATTGAGATCCTGACAATAAAAGACCCCTATAATCTAAATTACTTTTTTTGTCGGAGATAGTCAGCAAAGTGAGCGGAGTAACTACCGCACACCACCATGACTGCTCCTATTTTTTATTTTTAAATAAGAGTATTGTACTTAGCTCATAAGAACTTCTCAAAAGCAGATGAGGATGCCAGACTTCGCAAGGTTGGCGATGTGCCACACGTTTCAGGTTAAATAAACAAAGTTTAAAACCCTGCTTCAGGCCATCTCTCGCTGGCAACACAGTTCAAACTCAGCACCAACGTCATGAGCCGCTTTCAAAATGAGTCAAAGATATGGGAGTTGCTCTTATGCTTCGGCGTCTGACGTCACTTTCCACAGGTGCTCAGTAATGCTTACAGAAGCAAGCCAATTGCAATAACAAGGGAAATCTCACAATCAAGAGAACCCCTTGTAAAAGTTAAATGATGGTATACCAATCAATTTGAATATTAAGACCCTGAGGGGCAACTGTGTTCAAGCGAAAAATCCACTTCTGTTCACGTAGTTGTAATCTCTGTTCACGATTGCCTCCCCTAGGGTCAATTGGTTCGAAATCAATAACTCTCCAACGTAATGAATCAAAATCATGTAGATGTTGTAAACAGTGTTCTACCATAGCAGAAATATTTTTCGTTCGTAAACGGGAAGCATGTTCAGACAGCCTGAGTTTAACAGGACGGATTGTACGTCCCACATAATATTTCTCACATGGACAGATTATCAAATAAACTACAAAAGTAGAGAGACAATTCGTATAGCCATGTAGAGAATAGGTCCGAGAGGTATGTGGATCCGTCCAGGTCTCACCCGAAATTGTAGAACTACAATATTTACATTGATTGCAGGGATTATGTCCTTTTATGTCAAAACTGCGTAAGGGACGATCCATCATGTGTGTAGTCTTCATAATATCTCTCAAGTTTGCCTTTCTTGAATAGGCAATACGAAGGGTCTTATTACTGAAAGAAGAATGCAGACCTAATATCGGCCAAAACTGATGCAGTAACTATGCCACCTGTGGCATCTTATTAGTGTAAGGTAAAATACCTGTACCACATTCTCCTCAGATGAAATATTAGCCGGTAGCAATAGCCATTCATGGTGAAGATGCTTAGCCCGTTTATAAGCTTTCAAAATTACGCCAAGAGGATAACCCCTATGAAGAAGTCGATTCATTAAATCAGCAGCATGTAAATGGAATTGAGTTGTAGAACAATTCCGGCGAAGCCGCACATATTGCCCAAAGGGCAATCCACGTTTCAGCGCTCGTGGATGAAAACTATCATAGCGAAGAAGAGTATTGCGCTGTACCGGCTTCCGATATAGTGTTGTCTCCAAACCTGATGATGTTAGAAACACTGTGACATCCAAAAACTATATGCTAGAGGCCTCCATCTGTGCTGAAAATTGGACATTGGATTTATGAGTATTAAGACTCTGAATGAAAAGCTCCAAATCTGATTGAGTGCCTGTCCACAGAAGAGACATCAATGAAACATCTCCAAAACGGTATGAAGCAAAATAGTGGATCCAAATAAACAAACATTGATTCAAAAATGGATAGGGCCACCGTAGCACCCATCACTATCCCCATCACCTGCAAATAAAATTGCTGTCGATAAAAGAAAAAAATTGTTGTTCAAAACTAGATCTAAAAGATCTAGTAAAAAGGATCTGGGGATTCGAAACTTTCATGGCATGTTCTTTTCCTGTTGGACTTCTCTCTTGGATTCATGGTGGCTGTCTCTGAATTTCCATCATTTTCTTGGTCTAAAAAGAAAACATAGGGGGCTAATACGCTTTTTTTTCTTTTATAATAGTTTTAAACTAGGAGGGGTAAAAAATTTTTTTATCCTTGCAAAACTAGAATACTCACTATTTATCTTTTGGCTTTCAGTAAGGAACTGGCTGTTGATTAGAATGTGTAGACTGAGCAACTTGTTTTGTAACAACTTCATGGTCTAAAATAAAATAAAAAGAATGAGGATGAGACACATTTTAAAGCATACCTGATGGAAATTTTTAAAAAAATATTACGTACTTTTTAACTTTCTCTGTTGCTGCCTTATGGTAAGTGAAAGCTTATTCATAAAACATGACTCCCGTGTCTGTTTTTAAAGAGAGACAAAAACAGACAAACATTACATAGCCAATATTAAAAAAAAAAAAAAAAAAAAAAAAAAAAAAAAGATCCACTTCTACTTACCATGTTGACAGCTGAAGAGACCTGATGTAACCTTCTTACAATCTACGGAGACTGCATGATCTTTTCTGACATGGTTGACTCTCCTGCAGTGTACTGTGTATTTTATACCCATCCAACTCTCTACTAAATTCTTTGATGGGTTATCCATTCGTAAACTCTTCAAGTGAATTAGCCATGTAGAGCTCTGTTCCTCACAAACTTATCATATCGTCTATTGTTTTAGTGTGGGGTGACCCCATGTTTTCCCAGATAGTACATTATAGGAGATACTTTATAATGTGTCTGCTGCCTGAGCAGGAGTTCTGATCCAGCAACTGCCATCACTACAAAGCTAAGCTTCTAAATTTACTATATTGGCTGGTTTTGATATAAAGTTTCCTTGCCTATTTATTACCTGTTTATATTCTCTTAGATCTGAGTGTGCCCTCAGTTCATAGAAAGTCCACTGACCGGGGACACTTAAATTCCTGCTCAACCCACCCACCCCAAGGGTGCATTGCCTTAAATAGTCATCATATAGATTGATGTCTGTCCTCCAATTATATGTAACATCCACCTTTTCTCCTTGTCCTAGAACTGCTTTATAGCCATCTTAATCAGCATGTCGTGTATTCAATGCAATATTTTTGTGGTGCCTTCATTCTAAGAAGAATCATTTGGAGCCTGAGAGCTTGCCCTATATGTCTCAAGTTATCTGCCATACATAAAGAATTGATTCTATTAAGAGAAGAATTAGCTGCAATTAAACACACCTATAGGGTACAAATTGAAAATAATCCACCACCACTCCACAAAGAATTAAGCAGTCCAGGAACAAATGGATCATAGTGGGCTCTGGTAGGTTGTGACCTGTAACACGGAACCACCCTCTCCATCAAGAGATATCCCTGCATAACGCCTTCTCTGCCTTGGGAAATTTGAGTGCCTAATTTGTGGAAACTAAAGCACCCTTAAATGAGAAGGTTACTGCCCAATCTACTGATAATGCCCTAAATATGAAGAAACTGTCACAAAAGAGGAATCAAACTACTACTACTTTTAGATTCCATCATCAGAGGCACCAACTTGGGAACACAGTTCAAAGGATAGAAAATGGTCAAATGCCTCCCAGGCTTTTCAGCTAGCAGGAATACAAAGCAAATTGCTGGCATAGTTAGTGCAGAAAGTGAGCACTCCAAAAATGATGATATCCACTTGGGTACAAATGACCTGGCTAGAAACAGTGCCTCTACAGTTCAGAGGGACTTCCAGATTCTGGGAGAGAAACTTGAACACACTGCTAACACTATAGCATTCTTGGAAGTAATACGTGATCTCCAGGAACAATCAGGAATGTAGTTTTCACATTTGGATATCGGTACCGACGGAGCCTGCGCAGGAACGCTCCCCAGCGTCCAAAAGGAAAGCTTTTGGGAGCCATCCCATAGTGCATGCATGCTGCCTTCCCACCTCACTGCCTCTCTCACTTCAGTTCTTCGTTTTCCGCGGAGCCGACAGGACGCTTCTCCTGTCATCGCAGAAAACTTTATCATCTTTCTTGTTTTTTGTGGCCACGTCTGCCTTCATTCGACGCCTACCAGTACCGCCGGTTCTCTTTTCTTATTTTCTTCTAAAAAAAAAACCCCAAAAAAACTTCTTTTCTTTGGTGCCTCACCCCTCCTGGGGTAAGGTGCCATTTTGGGCACTAGGCCCAAAAATCTCCAGACATGGAGAAGCCAATTAGTGGTTTTAAAAAATATTCAAACTGTGGCAGTACTATTTCCGTCACCGACACCCATGAATGGTGTGTCAAATATTTAGGTCCTGAACATTGTCCAGCGGAGTGTCTCTCTTGTAGAAAGATGACCAAAAGGGGCCTGCAGAACAGAGCTGCAAATGCCGGTTCTCTTTTCACAGTCGATACGATGTCAGTTGCATCAACGTCCTCCAGGGCTTCATCTTCCTCTCATGGATCTCGAGTAATTAAACCAAAGTCTGTAAAGACTAGCTGATCCTTGAAGGGTAAATCTCCTGCAAAGCATCGAGATGCCACTGGCACTACCCTCGAGGAAAGTACACTGGCAAAATTGCCCCGGCGGGAGTCTTCGGTCTCCAAAGCACAAACGGGGTCTCAGAATGTTCCATAGGCCTCCACCTCTGCAGAACTTCTGTTGCCATGTTCTGGGGTCATAGCCGTTTCCACCGGTACCGACCAGGCATTGGCATTAGCAATGGGTAAGAGAATCCTTGCTATTGAACGCAGTCTAGCATCCCTCTTAGCTGCCTCGGTACCACTAAGACTGCTACAGACGGTTCAAATGAGCTCGGTACCGACACCGGTACCGGCTCCAGTGGCACCCACTCAGGTGGGATGGCTTCCTCCCATGCCGAGCCTCGAGAGTTTCTCCGGTATCGAGGGGTTGGAACTGAAACGCCATGCTACCGATATTCATCGGTACCAGCATCGATCGATGCAATGCTCCGATGAGTCTTCCAATTCCGATGACTCTACCGATACAAGAGCAGTTCTGTTGAAGGATCCATCTCCTCCTCCTGAGCGCAGAATGTCTCCTCCAGAAGACATGTCTTTTCAGGATTTCATACGTGATGTAGCTAAGGGGCTTTCAATCACGGTTACTCCTGAGAAGGAACCTAGGGCAGAAGAACTAAGAATTCTGCAATACCCTATGGCTCCCAAAGAGGCAGCGATCCTGTCCATTCATCAGATCCGTCAAGATCTTATGTTCAGAATGTGGGAAACTCCCTTAACGGTGTACCGCATTCTCAACGCCTCAATACCATGTACTGAGACCCACCTTCTCCAGGGTTTCAGAAGACTCAGTTACCACACCATTCCATGGTAGTGGAATCAGCCATGCAGAGAATAAAGAGTGCTGAAATGCATTCTTCCAACCCGCCAGGCCGTGAATTGAGGACCCTCGATGCCTTTGGGCGTCGATGCTTTCGATCCTCCATGCTAGCAGCTAGGATTAGCTCATATTCCCTTTACATGGGAATGTTTCTTGAGGTTACAGCAGATCTGGAACGCATGAGCCCTTTTCTTCCTGAAGATAAACGGGGTCAGTACCTCACTCTGCTCAAGCATGCTCAAAATATCTCCAAATTTGTGAACCGTGCAGCTTTTGACTGCTTTGAAGCTATTAGCAGAACCTCTGCTATTGCTATCGGAGCACGGCGCATTGCCTGGCTTCAAGCATCAGATTTAGAGGAGTGGGTGCAAGAGAAGTTAAGTTTTCACCTGTGCAAGGAATATTTCTTATTTGGGAAGGATTGGAAGATCAAGGCTAATCAGATTGAATCTGACAATATCACCTTGAATAGACTATCAGTCTACAGCCAACCCATCAAAGAAAAAAACAGGCAAGAAATTTTTCTTTGACAAAGAAAAAATCTTACCACTCTTATTCCCATCCAATTCACTGTCCAGTTCATGCTCCCCAGAAAGGGCAGCAACCTAGACAACAAAGAAAGCCGCAAGCTCAAAGAACTCAACCGGCTCAGCAAGTACAGCCTCTGCAGGGGCTTTGACTTCTACCTAGAGAACTTAACTATTTTGCCTCTGGAGGGTCCAGAGCCCTTGACCATTCCGGGCAGATTATGCCATTTTGCCAAAAGATGGCAACAAATAACATCAGAAAACTAGACTCTGTCCATTGTAGTACAGGGGTACAAACTTCACTTTCTCAGCATGCCCCCGCCTACAGTCATAAAATAATTCAATTCTCAAGGCCCTGTCACCGACATCCTGTGTCATGAGGTCTCTTCACTTCTTGCTCAAGGAGCAATAGAAGAGGTACCCATATCCCAACGTTGAAGGGGGTTCTACTCTCTCCCTATTTTCTTATCCCAAAGAAGACAGGGGGATACAGACCTATCCTGGACCTCAGAGAATTGAACAAATTTCTGTTCCAAGAAAAGTTCAAGATCTCCCTCGGGAACTCTTTTACCATACCTTCAGAATCAGGATTGGTTATGCTCACTAGATCTAAGAGATGTGTACACGCATATCCTCATCCATGTAAATCACAGGAGGTACCTTCGATTTCTCTTTCAAGGAAACCACTTCTAATACAGAGTCCTTCCATTTGGGCTGGCCTCTGCCCCAAGAGTCTTCACAAAATGCATGGCTGTAGTAGCAGCATTCCTGAGAACTCTGGGGATATTTGTCTTCCCCTACTTAAATGATTGGCTCATCAGAGCACCAACAGCTCCAGAAAACAGTATGGGCTGTTTCTCGTGCCATGAGACTTCTCCAATATTTGGTTCTGGTAGTCAACCACCCAAAGTCTCACTTCACCCCTTCTCAATCCCTAGAGTTCATAGGGGCTCGCTTAAACACGCAGCAATCAAAGGCATTCCTGCCAAAGCCGCACTGTCTACGAATAATAGAATTGGCTTCCCAAGCAGTAAAGAAAACCCTCCTGACTGCCCGGGAAATGCTTCAACTGCTGGGGCATATGTCATCCACTGTACATGTGGTCCCTTATACCCGCCTACACATGCGAGCGGCTCAGTGGACCCTCTTTGCAGTGGACACAAGCCACAGGTCGCTTAATGGACAAAATCAAGAATTCGACACGTTTCGTTTTGTCCTTACAGTGGTGGCAGTCCCCCAAAAACCTCCTGGTAGATTCCCCTTTCCAGCAACCACTGCCCCAGATCACCCTGACAACAGATGCATCCAAGCTGGGTTAGGGAGCCCACTTGCACGATCTTTCCACTCAGGGTCTCTGGACCTCACAAGAGGCCTCTCTTCAAATAAACCTCTTAGAGCTAAGAGCCATTTACAATGCTATGATAGCATTTCAGGCCCAGTTCAGTCAAAAGACAGTTCTGGTCCAAACCAACAATCAGGTTGCCATGTTTTACATAAACAAGGCGGAACGGGCTCTCTGTCACTATGTAACGAAGCTTTGCGACTATGGGCCCTCACCCGAGAGCTCCAAATTCACCTTCTAGCGGTATACCTTCCAGGCATTCAAAACTTGTGGGCAGACAAGCTGTCGAATACTGCTTTCACACGAGTGGTCTCTCCAGCCAGACCAACTGGCTCGAGTGTTCCAAACCTGGGGAACACCAGATATAGACCTCTTTGCAAGTCCACAGAATGCCAAACTTCCCCAGTTCTGTTCCAGAATTCCGGCTCAATACTGTCTAGCAAATGATGCTGTCCAGCTCCATTGGGATCAGGACTTCCTCTATGCCTTCCCACCCTTTCCCCTAATTCCCAAAACGCTTTTCAAGCTTCAGAGAGACGGGGGTTATATGATTCTCATAGCTCCATGTTGGCCAAGGCAATCGTGGTACCCTCTGCTTCTGCGTCTCTCTCAAGCAACTACTCTAGAGTTGGGATATGCTCCAGATCTCCTTTCCCAGGAGAACGGGAAGCTTCTGCATCCCAGTCCTCAGTCCCTGCACCTCTGGGCCTGGCGCTGAAGGTATAGAACCTTTAGATATCCACTTCTCTCAGCAAGGGAAGGATTATCCTGTATATATGTATTTATGTATATCTGTAAATGAACTCCCCCATAGCTAAGAAGTGTTAACTCTGTATGATGTGCTTTTCTGACAATCTGTATGTAAGCAAAATTTGTACCTGCCTTGATTCGACAGTCCAAGAAGATTATCCTGTATATATGTTTTTATGTATATATGTAAATGAACTCCCCCATAGCTAAGAAGTGTTAACTCTGTATGATGTGCTTTTCTGACAATCTGTATGTAAACAAAATTTGTACCTGCCTTGATTCGGCAGTTTCACAATAGTAATCCTACCCGCTTCTGATCGCTGGAAGGAGCGGGCTACAAATGCTTGCTAAATAAATAAAAATAAAATATCCTTCAAGCTTCGAGAAAACCTTCCACAAGGCATTCCTACGCTTTCAAATGGAAAAGGTTTTCTATATGGTGTTCAAAAAAGGGGCTTAACCCCCTTTCCATGCCCATGGAGTCGCTTCTGGAGTATCTCCTCCATCTTTCAAATTCCGTGCGAGTCCATCTCAGTGCTATTGCGGCTTTTCACAAGCCCCAAGATGGACAACCAATCTCTTCTCATTCACTTGTGTCAAGATTCATGAGAGGTCTAATATTGACAATGCCCCCCATAAAGCTGCCTCCGGTGGCATGGGACCTGAATCTGGTTTTTGGGCAGCTTATGAAGCTGCCTTTTGAACCTTTAGCCACTACAACTTTTAAATTCCTTTCCTGGAAGGTCATTTTCCTAATTGCAATAACTTCTGCTAGATGCATTAGTGAACTGCAAGCTTTAGTGGCTGACCCTCCTTATACAAGGTTCCACCACGATAAAGTAGTCCTCAGGACTCATCCACACTTTATGCCAAAGGTGGTTTCGTCTTTTCATTTAAACCAGTCGGTTTACCTTCCTGTATTCTTCCCTAGGCCTCATGCCTCCAGTGCAGAAAGGAACCTTCATACCTTAGATTGTAAAAGAGCTTTAGTCTCTTACCTTCAAAGAATTGAACAACATAGGAAGTCTTCTCAACTCTTTGTTGCTTTTGATTCTAGTCATTTGAGACTTCCAGTTTCCAAACGAACCCTATCTAAGTGGATTGCAAACTGCATATCCTTCACTTACGATATAAAGGTCTTTCCCTCGAGGGCCATGTTACAGCTCATAATGTCAGAGCAATGGCAGCCTCGGTTGCTAATCTCCACTCTGTGTCTATAGATGATATCTGTAGAGCGGCTACTTGGACTTCAGTACATACCTTCACAGCCCACTACTGTCTGGACAAGGACTCCCGTCGGGATGCCTCGTTTGGCCAGGCTGTCCTACAGCATCTCTTTAAGACTTAATGCAACTCCTACCCTCCATCCCAGTAGCACTCTTCCCTCTAAACTGTGCGCGTGCACACACCTCGCTGAGCGAGCGCACATACTTTATAACAGAGCGCACAAAAATTACGGTTCTGATTCTGATAGAAAACAACACAGACATCTTAAAATTTAAAAGCTGTGTATTTATGGTTTTCACAAGTTCTACAATATTTTCTAGTGCAATCAATGTGGTGTACATACTGTATTCTGACGTGTAGTCAAATTTTAAGGTATATAACTCAAAGTGTCGTTATGTGGCGCACAAAAATTTAACCTTCCTTCAAAAGCTGCACAGCTGATATTTTATGCGCACACAGCCTACAGAAAATTAGAGGGAACATTGCCCAGTAGGATGTTAGGGATCCATGGGAGGAAGTCTGACCCTGTTCACATGGGTTCACAGCTCGCTGGGGTCATTCCTCTGGCATCTTTCAGCTGGGGAGTCCCCATATGTGAAGACTATATTCCTGCTTGTTCCTGGAGATAGCATAGTTGCTCACCTGTAACAGGTGATCTCCGGGAACAGCAGGAATTTAGTCTTCACATATGGGTATCGTTGGTACCAACTGAGCCTGTGCAGGAATGCTCCCCAGCATCCAAAAGGAAAGCTTTTGGGAGCATCCCACAGCACATGCATGCTGCCTTCCCACCTCACTGCCTCTCTCACTTCGGTTGAGTTTAAAGCTGAGCCAAGGAGAGAGGCAGAGAGAGAGAGAGACAACTCCTAGGGGAGGTGGGTGGGTTGTGAAGACTTAATTCCTGCTGTTCCATCCCACCCACCTCCCCTAGGAGTTGTCTTTCTCTCTCTCTGTCTCTCTCCTTGGCTCAGTTTTAAACTCAACTCACCTGAAGTGAGAGAGGCAGTGAGGTGGGAAGGCAGCATGCATGTGCTGTGGGATGCTCCCAAAAGCTTTACTTTTGGATGCTGGGGAGCATTCCCGCGCAGGCTCAGTTGGTACCGACGATACCCATATGTGAAGACTAAATTCCTGCTGATCCTGGAGATCACCTGTTACACGTAACTGCGCTTTCTTGGTAAGGGGGTAGAAAGGTTGCATCACATAATCAGCTTTAATACATAGCTCCAAACCTGATGCAAACAAGAAGGATTTAGAAATATAGGTGATTGGGGAAATAGATGTAGTCCAACACTGTATAGCCTCTTGTTGTTCCATCTCTCTGTTGCAGGGAAAAGGATCCTAAGTGAAAAATTCAGGCATTATGTGGACTAAAACTAGGGAAAGTGGGTGACTGATGGAAAAGAACAAATTCAGGATGTCACTCCCAGAAAAAACATAACATTGGAAACAGCCGCCGTATTAACCCACACATCAATGGCAAGTGGGAAGAGGCATGTAAAACACAATCCATGCAAAATACAGGCAAGCTAGTTGTCAAATGCTGGAAGCCTAGCCACCAAAGTTCCTGACCTGGAAGCCCTAATGGTGGACATGGACATTATGGCATTACAGAAACATGGTTTAATGAGTCGCATAAATGGGATATAGCCAAACCTGGCTATACTCTATTTAGAAGAGACAGAGAATAGAAGAGGAGTAGCCCTGTATGTCAAAAGCAGTATTAAAGCTGCTAAAATGCAGGGGACGCAGTGAAAGAAGCAGCGCTGTGGATTGTGTTGGAAAGAGGAGATGGCACAGTCATCCATACTGGTATAGTCTACAGGCTTCCAACTCAAACTGAAGAAATGGATAGCAAATTGCTTCCCCCTTCATGGCTATCTTTGAAATATCAATAGTCAATCGTATTGGGTGACTTTAATCTATCTGATTTGGTTTGGCGTATTCCTTTTGCAAATCTGGAAAGAAGTAAAAAAAATTGTGGATGCCTTCCAAGATGGATTACTTGGACAAATGGTGATGGAACCGATCAGAGAAAGCGCAATGCTGGATTTAGTACTCACCAATAGAGATAGCATGTTGAATATCCGGGTGGGTGCTTAGTGAGCAGCAGCCATCATCACACGGTGTGGCTTGAAATAAAAGCCAAGGTGCAGTCCAATCGCAGCAAACTCAAAGTCCTAGACTTCATAAACACTGACTTCAGAAAAATGCCTAAGTGCCTGAAGGAGGAGTTGGCAGGGTGGGGAGAGGATAAGGGGCTAAACTAAAGGAGGCAATAAAAGGGGCAACAGATACATATGTAAGGAAAGTAAATAAAAATAAGAGGAAAAGTAAACCTAAGTTCGCAAACAAAGGGAACACCAAAAAGAATACAGGATAAAATTGAGACAAAAAGAGAAATAAGGATAGAAAAATCAAAGGCAGAAGAAAAGATGGCTAAAGATGGTATGGTGACAAAACTTTTTTCAGGTATATTTGGGAGAGGAGGAAAATCAGAGGTGGAATTGCAGCACTCAAAAGTGCCGGGAACGGATTTGTAGAAACTGAAATTGAAAAAGTGAAAGTGCTGAACAAATACTTTTCTTTTTTTCTAAAGAAAATCCTGGGTGAGGACCACCTGTGATTGACAAATATACAAATGGGAATGGAGTAGATACCACACCATTCACAGAAGATGTGTTCGAACAGCTTGCAAAACTGAAAGTGGACAAGGCCATGGGACCGGATGGGATACATCCCAGGCTACTGAAAGAGCTCAGAGAAGTTCTTGCAGGGCCGTTAAAGGATGTTTTTAATAGATCCTTGGAAGCAGGAGAAGTTCCACAGGAGTGAAGAAGGGCTAATGTGGTTCGTCTTTACAAAAATGGTAATAGGGAAGAAGTGACAAATTACAGGCCAGTAAGCCTTTCCTTGGTAGTCAGAAAAGTAAAGGAGGCACTCCTGAAAGAGCGAATAGAGAATTTTCTCCAGGACCAAGCAGGAAGTCAGTCTTCACATATGGGTGACGTCGGCGCCGACAGAGCCCCCGTGCGGAGCATTTCCCCAGCTTTCAAAGAAAGCCTTTGGGAACTGCAGCGTGCATGCGCGGTCCCCTTCCCACCCAAGGGTGCCATCTTGCTCAGTCTTCTTTTTTCCGCAGAGCTCGACGGACGTAGTTGGTTTTTCGCCGAGGAAAAAGTTGATTTCCCTGTTTTTTGTTCGGTTCGACGCCGGATCCTTTTCCCGCCTGGGCCCGATACGCCGGTATCGAGCCCACACTCTATTTTTCGGTTTTTGTCCTTCGAGACTAGCGTTCGCGCCATTTTTCTCTTTTCACTGGCAGCCCTGTCTTTTGACCTCGCAGGGGCCCTTTTTCCCCCGATGGCTGCCAGCGGGTTTAAAAAGTGTGATCGCTGTAAGAAACTTATGTCTCTTACCGACACACATGACTGCTGCCTCCGCTGCCTCGGACCCGATCATGACCCGATGATCTGTGGTCCGTGTGGCAAAATGTCCTCGAAGGCGTTGAGGAGTCGGCAGCACCAAAAGGATAGAATCTTCTCTGACTCTGCGTCCGGAGGGCCCGGACCTCGTCAGAGGCCTCGACGTCTCGGGACTCCGGCCCCGAGCAGCGTCGAGGTTCCTCTGAGCGGGGGTCTCCTTCGCGGGAGCAGCGCAGGAAGAAAAAACCCGCGAGGGCGGCTTCGATGGATGCTCCTGGTTCCTCGAGGGCCAGGTCGCATAGCCCCGATAGCCATCCCGGGTCTTTGGAGTCGGAGAGACCTGCCAAACAACCTCGTCTCGAGATGGAGTCTCCTGGGCACGTGTGTACTGTAGTCCTCGTGTACTCTCCTCCAGGGGAGCTGACGTCGGGCCCGACACCGTCGGGGGCTGCTGGGTCTCCTTAGCTCGGACTCAGGTTGACGGCCTTGGAGAGCAGCATCGCTGCCTTCATGGAACAGCAGTGGGCAATGATCGCCGGTATCACCGGTGCATCTGCCCCGACCACCGGGACATCGACATCCAAGTAGATCCCGGAGGCCAAGCCGATCCTCGAGTCCATGCGGGCTCGAGTCGATCCTCGGCCATGGTCTCCCTTGGCCTCCCGTTCGGGACCGAGGTCATCGATGCCGGTACCCTCGGCGTCGGGGCGGAGGGCATCGGTGCCCGCCCGACCGGAGCCGCTCGATTCCTCCTCCGAGGAGTCGGGCTGGGAGACAGAGGACAAAGAGTCACCCAACACCTATCAGACTCTGTGTGTCCCATCAGACTCACCGGAGTCCAAACCTCAGACGATCCCCACTGGAGGATACCTGGTTCTCGGACTTTGTGCGGGATATGGCCAAGGCCTTGGCATTCCCTGTGGATCCTGAGGAGGAGCCTCGAGCTGAGGAGCTCGAGGCCCTCCAGTATGACTCTCCCCCGAAGGAGGCCTTTCTGTTCCGGTTCCTCCGATGCTGGAGCGGCTGCTCTTCCGCATGTGGGAGACCCCGGCCTCGACGCCGGTGTTAAGCAAGCGGGTCGATTCCATCTATCGAGTCTGCAAGAGCCCCGGGTTCCAGAAAGCACAATTACCGCACCACTCCATGGTTGTGGAATCGGCCATGGATCGACTGAAAAGTCAGAAGATGCACTCCTTGGTGCCTCCCGGCCGGGAGGCCCAGAACCTGGATGCCCTCGGTAAGAAGTGCTTCCAGGGCTCTATGCTTGCTTGCCGTGTCCAGACATACCAGCTCTACATGGGCATGTACCTCCGAGACCTGGCATAGGAGATTGCCGGGTTCTCCGCTGGTCTCTCCGTGGAACCTTTGCAGAGGTTCCAGGCCTTGTCCACTGGTATTCGAAAGTGCTCGAAGTTTATCTCTCGGGCAGCCTACGATGGCTTCGAGGCTTCGGCCCGAGTAGCCGGGGCCGGCAGCAGTGCCTGCCGACAGGCTTGGCTACAGTCATCCGACCTCAAGCCATGGGTACAGGACAAGTTGGTCGATGTCCACTGCCGAGGTGAGAACCTTTTTGGCAAACCCATGGCTGAAAAGGCTGCTGAACTCGAGACAGACTCTCACCAGCACTAGGCTGTCCAGGAAAACCTCTGCCCCTTCTCAGAAAAAGAAGGGCTCGGGGAAAAAAGACCTTTTACCCGAGGAAGTCATCTGCCTATAAACAATACCCTCATTATCAGGCCTCTGTAGCTCCCCAACAGGGTCAGCAGGCCAAGGGGCAGGGTCATGGGCCCCGTAGGCAGAAGGCCCCCAAGCCACCAACACCGGCCCCTGCTCAGCAGGGTGGGGGTTTTTGACTCAGAAAGCATAGCTTCTTCTCAGCTGGCTCATATCAGCACAGGGGGCCGGCTGGCCCACTTTGCCCACAGGTGGTCAGCCGTCACATCAGATGCCTGATTGCTCCATATAGTCCAAAAGGGCTGTCTTTTCCATTTTCACCAGGTACCTCCCTCCTGTTTTCCAGGGGAGCCTCCAAGACTCCCTCGGCACAGGGACCTACTCCTTCAGGAGTTAGCAAGTCTGCTAAAGGACCAGGCTGTGGAACCGGTGCCCCACCACCTGAGAGGTCACGGCTTTTATTCCAGGTACTTTCTGGTACCAAAAAGAACAGGAGGCCTCAAACCCATCCTAGACTTGCGCAACCTCAAGTTCCTGGAGAGGGAAAAGTTCAAGATGCTTACCCTTGGAATCCTGCTGCCCTACCTCCAGCAGGGAGATTGGCTATGCTCCTTGGATCTAAAGGATGCTTATACTCACATCCTTATTCATCCAGACCACAGACAATATCTCAGATTTGTTGTGGGAGGAAACCACTACCAGTACAGGGTACTACCCTTTGGCCTAACCTTCGCCCCCAGGGTATTCACCAAGTGCCTGGCGGTGGTGGCGGCCTACCTGAGGCTTCAAGGTCTTTTTGTATTCCCATACCTGGACGACTGGCTCATAAGGGGCCAGTCTTCCCAGGAGGCCAGTCAAGCCACCCTTCGCACTGTGGCTCTTCTTCAGCACTTGGGGTTTGTCATAAACTTTGCAAAGTCCACTTTGCTCCCGTCCCAGAACTTGGAATTCATAGGAGCAAGACTGGACACTCTTCAGGCGAAGGCTTTTCTGCCCATGGACAGAGCCCACAGATTGATGGATCTAGCCAGGCAGTTTCACAGCAATTCCCTGGTCTCCGCCAGGCAATTCCTGTGGCTTCTCAGCCATATGGCTTCCACGGTTCATGTAACGTCCAATGCCCGCCTGCATATGCGGCCTGCTCAGTGGAGCCTTCGAACTTAGTGGCATCAGGCCACAGGGAGCCTTGCAGACTCAGTAAGAATATCCGTCCTGCTGGTCTCCTCTTTGCAATGGTGGCTTCATCTTCCGAATCTGGTACTCGGAGTGGTTTTTCAATCCCCTCCGCATTCTCAGGTGCTGATGACAGATGCTTCTCTTCAAGGTTGGGGAGCGCATTGCCCAGGGGCATGTACTCAGGGTCTCTGGACCCCTTGGGAGGCTGCTCAGCAGATCAACTTCCTGGAGCTGCGGGCGATACGCCTAGTTCTGAGGGCCTTCTCCCACCTCACGTCTCACCAGTCTGTACTGGTTCAGACGGACAATCAAGTTGCCATGTTTTACGTGAACAAGCAAGGAGGCACAGGCTCCTTCCTTCTCTGTCAGGAAGAACAACGGCTGTGCTCCTGGGCTATCAATCACGGAATCCTTCTCAAGGCCGTCTACCTCCCAGGTCAAGAGAATTACCTGGCGGACAGACTGAGCAGAATCCTGCAACCACACGAATGGCGGTTGAATCCATTGGTGGTTCAACAGATCTTTCTCAGGTGGGGCCTCCCCACCATGGATCTTTTCGCCAGTCCTCTGAACCGGCAACTCCCGAGATTCTGTTCCAGACAACCGCATCCTCTCCGAGTGGCAGCGGATTCGTTTCTGATCCCGTGGTCCAAAGGCCTACTGTATGCGTTTCCTCCCACGCCATTAGTGTCCAGAACACTATTCAAAGTCCTCAAGGACGGGGCCTCGATGATTCTGATAGCCCCCAGGTGGCCGAAGCAACCGTGGTTCCCGCTTCTGCTGCAATTGGCGGTGGACAGTCCTATTCCTCTGGGGATTCAACACGATCTCCTGTCTCAAGAACAGGGATCTCTCTTACACCCCAACCTCCAGTCCCTTCATCTGATGGCCTGGCTGCTGAAAGGGTAGTTCTGGCTCCCCTACTACTGCCTAGAGAGGTGGAGGACGTAGTCTTAGCCTCTAGAAGGCAGTCCACCCGGAAATCCTACGCTCTTAAGTGGCGTAGATTCTCCGAATGGTGTGCTCAGCACAGCGAGAATCCCTTCTCGTGCTTGGTAGCGGTAGTATTGCAATATTTGCTTCACCTCTCCGATCTAGGCCTTAAGTCCAATTCTGTCAGAGTTCACCTCAGTGCCCTCTCAGCGCACCACTTGCCGGTGGACGGGCGGCCTCTTTCCAACCACCCTTTAGTGGCTCGTTTCCTCAGAGACCTCCTCCTGCTTAAGCCTCCTTTACGTCCACCGGCCCCTGAGTGGGATTTAAATGTGGTCTTACAGTGGATTACTTGTCCGCCATTTGAACCTATGGCTACCTGTCCTCTCCGTTTTCTGTCCTGGAAAACTTTGTTTCTGGTAGCTCTTACCTCTGCTAGGCGAGTAAGTGAACTTCAGGCGCTGGTGTCTGATCCCCCTTACACTAGGTTCTACAGGAATAGGGTAGTCTTACGGACTCACCCCAAGTTTCTCCCTAAGGTTGTCTCCTCTTTCCACCTCAATCAGGAGGTGGTTCTTCCGACCTTCTTTCCCAGGCCGCATGCCAACCGGGCTGAGATGGTTCTGCATACCCTGGACTGTAGGAGGGCGTTGTCCTTCTACCTTGACCGTACGCGGGAACATCGGAGGGCTGTTCAGCTCTTCGTTTCTTTTGACCCCAATAAGTTGGGGTTACCTGTATCCAAGCGTACTTTGTCCATATGGGTCGCTGACTGTATCGCCTAGGCTTATGGGACAGCCAGCTTCTCGTTGGAGGGTCGAGTCACGGCTCATCGTGTCAGGGCGAAGGCTGCGTCAGTGGCTCTGTTCCGTTGGCAGACATCTGCCGGGCTGCTACTTGGTCTTCAAGCCAGACTTTTGCTGCCCATTACTGCCTTGAGAGGGAGTCCCGCAGGGACAGTGCTTTCGGACAGGCAGTACTCCATAATCTCTTTGGGGTCTAGGCAACTCCTTCCCTCCGTCCCTGATGTTGGGCTACCGGTCGGGGGCGTTTTCAGAGAAGATTCCTTCCTTATGTTCTGACGCTCTAGAGGGAGCTCATTTTTTTGGCTTGGGGCCTCCGGTAGCCTTAAGCTGGGGAGTCCCATATGTGAGGACTGACTTCCTGCTTGGTCCTGGAGAAAGTGTAGCTACTCACCTGTAACAGGTGTTCTCCAGGAGCTGCAGGAATCAGTCCTCACAACCCTCCCTCCTCCCCTTGGAGTTGCGGTCATATGCTTTATTTTTGCTAATTTTTTTGCTGTCTTTTAGCTATGTCATCAGACTGAGCAAGATGGCACCCTTGGGCATGAAGGGGACCGCGCATGCGCGCTGCAATTCCCAAAGGCTTTCTTTGAAAGCTGGGGAAATGCTCCGCACGGGGGCTCCGTCGGCGCCGACATCACCCATATGTGAGGACTGATTCCTGCTGCTCCTGAAGAACACCTGTTACAGGTGAGTAACTACTCTCTCAAAACCAACAGGTTGCATGATCTGAGGCAACATGGTTTTACCAAAGGACGATCTTGCCAAACAAATCTGATTGAGTTCTTTGACTGGGTTACCAGAGAACTAGATCAGTGGCATGCGATGGATGTAATCTACCTGGATTTCAGCAAAGCCTTTGATACTGTTCCTCATTGGAGGCTTATCAACAAACTAAACAGCTTGGGGATGGGTCTCAAGGTGGTGAACTGGATCAAAAATGGTTGACTGAGAGATGACAGAAGGTGATGGTAAATGAAATGTACTCGGATGAAAGGAAGGTGATTAGCAGTGTGCTCTGGAGTTCGGTCCTGGGACCGGTACTTTTCAATGCATTTGTGGGTCATATTGCTGAAGGACTGAATGGAATAGTCTGTCTTTTTGCAGATGACATGAAAATTTGCAACAGAGTGGACTCCCCTGAGGGATTGGATAGCATGAGGAAAGATCTACAAAAGCTGGAAATGCTTGGCAGTTAAGATATAATGTGAAGAAGTGCAGTGTCCTGCACTTGGGAAGCAGAAATCCAAGGGAATTGTATGTGATAGGGGGTGAGAGGTTGGTGTGCACTGACCAGGAGAAGGACCTCAGAGTGATTCTGAGGATCTCAAGGTGGTGAAAAGGTGTGACAAGGCGGTGGCAAAAGCCAGAAGGATGCTGGGTTGCATACAGAGGAGTTTATTTATTTATTTACATTCTCTTATATACCGCGCTATTCTGCATCAGTGCGGTTTACATTGAACAAACTGAAATTACATTGAACAGGGCATTATAACTTGGAGATAACTATATTACAGGGAACATGGGCTATAGAGGGTTAAGTGGCTTGCCCAAGACCACAAGGAGCACCTGTAGGACTAGAAACCCCAGTCCTTCCGGCCCAAGGTTGCTGTCCTCTAGTGGGATTTGAACCCCTGACCTTCCGGCCTGAAGTACCTTGCCCCAACCACTAGGCCACTCCTCCACTCCGAAGAAAGTGAAGAGGTACCAGAAGAAAGGAAGAGGTAGTAATGCCACTGTACAAGTCGCTGGTGAGGCCTCACTTGGAATATTATGCACAGTTTTGGAGACCATATCTCGGAAAGGATTTAAAAAGACTGGAAACGGTTCAGAGGAAGGCGACCAAAATGATTTGGAGCCTATGTCAGAAGATGTACAAGAGGAGACTTGAAGACTTAAATACTGTATGTACACTCGAGAGGAGGGACAGGGAAGATATGATTCGGACCTTTAAATAGCTTAAAAGGTATTAATGAATGAACAAACTTCTTCCAAAACTGGGGACGCTGTAAAACTAGAGAGCATAACATGAAGCTGCAAGGGGGTAAACTGAAAGGCAATGTCAGGAAATACCTTTTCACTGAAAGGGTGTAGATGCTTGGAATGCCTTCCTGATGGACATGGTGGGGGCAAATACAGTGACAGACTTCAAAATGGAATGGGACAGACACAGTGGATCCCTTTATAGCAACATGATAAAATGAAAATAAACATAACTATCTTATATTTCAATAAATAGTGGTGACCTACATGGAGCAGTGGGTACACCCCTAAACAAAGGCATGGTGAGGGGTGACTTATTTTATTTATTTATTTAACATTTCCTATATACGCGCTATTATCAGTGCGGTGTACAATAAAACAGAAACCTTATACCGTGCAGTAGGACCGCATGGTATTTACATTGAACCGGATGTAGAACTTGGAGTTAACTGGGGAAACATATCTACATTTTATTTACAGTGAAGTTCATGTTGTAGGCTAAAATCTATTCAGGACTAATCACGCTGGCTGTCTCTTATCTTGTCAGGTATGCCATTGAAGGGCTCTAGGAGGTTGATGGAGATGCTCTTTAGTTGGTTTCTATAGCTGTATTCTGGATAGTGTCTTATAAACAAATGATGTTTCAGTGCTTTCCTGAATTGGGTCAGGCTGGTAATGACTCTCATGTCTGTGGGGAGGGCATTCCAGGCTATGGGTGCGTAGATCGTGAAGGCCCTGTTGGAAGTTTTTTTCGTGCACGTTGTCGTTTCTTTTGGAATTTTTAAGGTGTTCACCATTGTAGATCTTCGGATTCTGTTTGGGGGTGCAATGTGGATCATTTCGTTAATGGATGTGGGGGGATGGCTGTTTAGGGCTTTGAAGGTCAGGACTAAGATTTTGTAGGTTAATCTGGCATGGATGGGTAGCCAGTGAAGGTTCTTCAGGATTGGTGTGACGTGATCTGACCTTGATGCCCCGATTAGGACTCTTGCAGCTGTGTTCATTGCTAGTTGGAGTGGGTGCAGCGTTGACTGCGGGAGCCCATATAGTATAACATTAGCATAATCAAAATGTGGGAGTACCAGGGCTTGGTAGATTTTTCTGAAATCACTGGGATCCAGTAGAGCTCGTAGCTGTCGGAGTGTCCGTATTTTGAAGTATATTGTTTTTACCGAGTTTTTTATGTATGTTTTCATGTCCAGCCTTTGGTCTAGCATGATACCAAGGTGTATCGAATTGTCAATTTGGTTAACAGTTCTGCATTCTTGACTTTTATTGCAGGTGGGGGGGTGAAATCTGGGCTCCTCGTGATGAAGAGGACATCTGTCTTGTTATGGTTGATCCGAAGGTTTTGCGTGTACAGCCAGTCTGCAACTGCATTAAAACATCTTTTTCAGAGACACAATCCCCTCTACACAATCACCATAGAAAGCAACCACTGTAATCAACCTGCTATACAGAGCCCCAACATCACCACCAGATGACCTTTCCACAATAATCAACCTAGCCTGCAGCACAAACAAACCACGAAGTCTGGATGGTCGGTCGAAAATGGTATGTATAGAAGGATGTCATCTGTGTATGCCAGACAGTGTACACCAAACGATCAGATCAGAGCACAGATGGGCTGCATGTAAATGTTGAACATCAATGCCGATAGTGCTGATCCTCGGGGCACACCTTGATTTTGTAGGAATGGTTTTGAGGTTGTGGAGTTGGTTCTCACGTGTTGCCATCTGTTGGATAAATAGGATTTGAACCAGTTTAGGGCGATGCCTTGTAATCCCTTTTCCTCGAGACGTATGAGTATTTCGTGGCTCACAGAGTCAAATGCTGCTGCGATATCCATAAAAATGAGGGCAAAGCTGTCTCGAACATTATTAATACCTGAGATTAAGGTATTGAAGAGGGTGGCTAGGAGGGTCTCAACACCGTGTGCTTCCCTGAATCCGTGTTGGGCTGGGTCCAGTGGTGCTTCAGTGTCAATATGGTGTTGAATTTGGCGAAGTACAACCTTTTCGATTATTTTGGCGAGAAGTGGTATACTTGATATCGGCCTGTAGGATTTGACTTTTGGTGGGTCCATTTTGTTGCTTTTCAATAATGGTCTGATGGATGTGTTTTTTAGTTTTTGTGGAAAGGATCCCGTAGAGAGTGATAGATTTAGGATTTTACTTAGGAAAGGACTTTGCAATGCATTTCTTTTATCCAGGGTGCTGGACAAGGGTCGCTAGGTGAAGTGGTGGCGTTGATGGAGGCGATGGCATCTTCTGTCTCTTTATTTGAAATGGTGTTGAATTTGGCCAGTATAGATGATGGTGGTGGCTTGTGGGTAAGGGTGCAGCTTGAGAGGTTTGTGTTCTTGTCGGTCAGGATCATTTTCGACTGTAGGTAGTCAGAGTATGCCTGCGGGTGCGGCATGTATGGTTGGTCTGATGTTGGCTCTCTTGCTAGTGTCTTTACAATGGTTGAATAGGTCGTGTGGCTTGTTTATTGAGCGCTTCAGGAGGTCTTTGTGGAATTGCCTCCTCCTCAGCTATTTCATCACGATGTTTTTTCAGAGATAAGTTATACTCGCCATTATGCGCTTCGGGGGAGCGTGAATGGCGCCATCGCCTCCCAAGTTTGCGTAGATGGAGGAGCGATGCATGGAGCTCTTTAGAGCAGCGTTTTTCAACCACTGTGCCGCGGCACACTAGTGTGCCGTGAGATATTGTCTGGTGTGCCGTGGGAAAAATTCCAATTTCATCCGTAACATGTGGCCTCGGCTCACAAATTAGGGTTGCCAACCGGCCGGTTTTCAGCCGGCCTGGCCGGTTTTTCCATGGCCAGGCCGGCTGCCAGCACAGTTGTAAAACCGGCCATTGAAAAGCCGGTTTTTTGCTCTGGCCGCACGATCGGGAGCGGCCAGAGCAAAAAACCGGCTTTTGTGCCGAAGTCCGCGGCGCGAACGCGATTCCCTATAGCAGTGCAGCCGCTGGTTCTGCTTTGTACAGAGCAGCAGCTGCACTACACTTACATTGAAAAGTAAAGAGAAACTGTCAGGAGCCCTCCGATCATGCAGAGCCCGAGGAAGTGATGTCATGGGGGCGAGCTCCTCACAGGCTGTCTTTCCTTTTCAAATTAACTTTAGCTGCAATAAAGTTAATTTGAAAAGGAAAGACAGCCTGTGAGGAGCCTGCCCCCATGACATCACTTCCTCGGGCTCTGCGATGACCGGAGGGCTCCTGACACAGTTTCTCTTTACTTTTCAATGTAAGTGTAGTGCAGCCGCTGCTCTGTACAAAGCAGAAGCAGCGGCTTGGGCAGAGGGGGGGTGCGTGTGTGTGTGTGTGTGTGTGAACCAGCAAGGGGGGGGGGAGTGTGAGTGAACCAGCAAGGGGGGGGGAGTGTGAGTGAACCAGCAGTGGAGGGGGGGGTGGTGTGAGTGAACCAGCAAGGGGGGGGGGCGATGGTGTGAGTGAACCAGCAGGGGAGGGGGGTAAGTGAGTGAGTGACCCAGCAGGAGGGGTGAGTAAGTGACAGGGGGGTGGGTGAGTGAACCAGCAGGGGAGGGGGGTTGGTGTGAGTGTTTGATTCCTATTCAAGAGAATTACTTTATATATAGTCAATATAGGCACAGAGGTAAATTTTTTTAACATTTTCTAATGGTGGTGTGCCTCGTGATTTTTTTCATGAAAAAAGTGTGCCTTTGCACAAAAAAGGTTGAAAAACACTGCTTTAGAGTACCATGCTGCGTGTTCTCGTTTTCTGGGCTTTTTGTTCGTGGCTGTGTGGTGAGAAATGGAGTTGAAGCTGTTGTCCCAATTGTCGATCATTTCGTCCATGTCATAGGCTGAGTTGTCAAGTAGTGGAAGGGCTTTCTCAAGTATTTCTTATTTGACAAAGGGTCTAAATCTTCTCACCGGTATTTTTGGGGAGGTAGTAGCATTGTTGGACTTCGGGATGTGCTGTTTGGTGGGTATTTGAAATCTAAGTAGGCTATGATCAGACCAAGGTACTGGTGTTATGGTTAATGCAGGGTCATGGGTTTCTTCTGATGCGTTTGTGGGGCAAAAATCAGGTCAGGTTTGTTTCCCTTCATGTGTGTAGGTGCGTTTACTAGTTGTTTATATCCCAGCTCGTCAAGTGCTTCAAGGAAGGCGGTGGCCTGGGTTTCCTGCAGGGTAGGTAGGTTGAAGTCACCTAGCAGCCAATTTGGGGATTGTGGTTTATTTGTGCTGCAGGCTAGGTTGATTATTGTGGAAAGGTCATCTGGTGGTGATGTTGGGGCTCTGTATAGCAGGTTGATTACACAGTGGTTGCTTTCTATGGCGATTGTGTCTAGGTGAGCTGTGCACGGAGGGGCAGGTACACCTACTCTTGCTGCCTTGCTGGGCAGACTAGATGGACCATACAGTCCATCGGAGATGGACCACGGAGTGGAGGAGTGGCCTAGTGGTTGGGGCAAGGTACTTCAGGCCGGAAGGTCGGAGGTTCAAATCCCACTAGAGGACAGCAACCTTGGGCTGGAAGGACTGGGGTTTCTAGTCCCACAGGTGCTCCTTGTGGTCTTGGGCAAGCCACTTAACCCTCCATAGCCCATGTTCCCTGTAAAATAGTTATCTCCAAGTTATAATGCCCTGTTCAATGTAATTTCAGTTTGTTCAATGTAAACCGCACTGATGCAGAATAGCGCGGTATATAAGAGAATGTAAATAAATAAAAAAATAAAATAAAATAGAGGTCTTTATCTGCATTCATATACTATATGTTACTATATGTGTATGTAGCCCCAGATACTCACCCTCATTGCTCTGTGTTTTCCCAGACAGTACATTGTAGATGCTTTATAATGTGTATGTGGCTCCTTGATACTAATCCACATTACCCCATGTTTTGTCAGTTATTTTAAGCATCTTAAAATCTTTGATGGGTTATCCATTCCTAGACTCTATAAGTGAATTAGCCATCTAGAGCTCTGTTCCGCACAATCTTATCATATTGTTTATTCTTTTAGCTTGGAATGGCCCCCTTTTTCCCAGACGGAAAGTTGTAGGAGATAATTTATTAACTGGGAATTCCTAAAACACACCATACAAAGTTGTAAATTCAAAATGTTTTATTTTAAATAAGAAATGTTTTAATCCTATGTATTGATTCAGTTAACGTTACATGTTTCGCACATAAAGCAGGTGCCATTAGGCTAGTGTGTTTTTTTGTCTTTATCTGCATGTTCTTATTCAGTAATAGATCCTGAAAATATAAACATATTTTTAAAAAAGACATGTTTACAGCACTTCATGTTTTTCGAAGAATGACTTGTAATCTCTGTTGCGGATTAACCATTTCACTAGCTCTACATGGTCTTTATCTCTCGCAGAGCTAACCAAGCCATCAAACAGTTGTGCCAGATTTCTATATGAATTAATATTTTTGATTAGATCAAGCAAAAGATTAAAATTTTCATTCTGATCGTCCCTCCAGTCTAGTCCTGGAATCTCTGGGTTGTCAACCTCATCCAGCAGCTTTGGAGACTGAGAAACTTCACTCCTGTGATGTCACCGGTATATAAGGGCTGGTACCACCTCCTCTAGTTTATCAGTCTCCAAAGCAGCTGGAGGGGTGGTGAGCCCAGAGATTTCAGGGCTCACTTGAGGAACAATTAAGGAAAGGATTCCAAGGACAAATAAAAAGAGAGTAGGAAAGCATATACTATCTACCTACAGCTTTAGGTACTGCTTTCCGTTTGCCCTGAGATCCTTTAGCTCGTCCCTTCCTTTTTAATTCCTCCGGGGAACAGTCGGGGGCCAGATTGGGCAGTTCTGTGCCTTGGGGAGAGGATTGGCAGCCGATTACCGTCTCGGTGGTGCAGGGACAGGAGCTGGCTCACTTCAGAGAGCAGCGCGTGCAGAAGCTTTGCCTGCCGGCGCTGGGAGCTCTCCGGTGCAGCCGCAGCTGAATTTTCTATGGTACCGGGTACCGACAAGTGGATAAGAGCTGCGGAGGAAGTGTGAAAAGTGGGCAAAGCACAGTCAGGCGATCCGTCAGCGGATCGAGAGGTAAGCAGCAGTTTTTGGCGGGAAACGGCTTCATTTTAGCTAGCAGGCCAAACCACGTGTGCAGAGAGCAGGAAGATCGCTGTTTTTCAATTATAAGCTTTGGTGCGTTGTATCTCCGGCTAGGAGCCTCGTTTTTTGGTAGTTTCTTCAGGGTTTAGCGGGGGAGGCGTCTCTGCAACAGTTGAAGAAAAAAAAAATATATATTTTTGTGGAATTTGGCTGCAGGCTGGTTTCAGGGCCCTATGCCTTCCAAACAGCTCTGTCTCTTGTGTGGGGCCAAGAGGAGCTCAGTGTCTCATGATGGTGTGTATAAGGGGGGCGCCCCTGAATTGGAGGCCAGGGACTTAGTTCCTCCTTCTGAAACGGAGTGGCAGGATGATTTGGGGGAGGTTGGTGAATCAGCTGGCCCATCCCTACCTGCTCCAGGCCCGGAGCTGAGTACTCCTTCAACGCCAGCGCTACAGACCGCTCAGCAGCCCTTAGCGGGCAATTTAGCATCGATTTTTTTTTCACCAGATTTCATGGCACTGCTCCAAAAGACTTTGGCTGCCTCTCAAGGGGTCCCTGTAGCAGGTACCTCGGGAGTTGAGCTAGGGCAGAAGAGGCCAGGGTCGCCTTTGTCGGCGGCAGCGTCTGGAAGTGCCAAGAAGGCCAGGTTAGGTACAGAACTTCTAGAGCTGTCCGTCGTGTCGGAGGACACGGACATGGACAGGGACATAGAGCATTTAGAGCAGGGGTCACCAACCTGCGGCCCACGAGGTCCCTTCGTGCGGCCCGCGAGGCTCTACCCTGGTTAACATTACGTGCGGCCCGCCAAGGATTCCCGCCATTGTATCCACGCGCTCGCAGCTCACCGACGACCACCTGCAAGCGTCCCTTCTCCTGTCAGTGTCATCTGTGAAGCCGGACTTTAAGCGTTTGTCTGCTAGCATGAATCATCAGCCATCTCATTAAATTCAATAAAGGTGATCAGCCATTGTTTTCATCATTTTGCGTTTCTTGTTTTTTTTCGTGGGGGCGGGGAGAAGGGGGGTGCGGCCCGCGAGGCTCCCGGTAGTCGGCTGTGCGGCCCGCGGCCCTCTGGAGGTTGGTGACCCCAGATTTAGAGGAAGGTGAGATTAGGGAACAGGAAGATCAGGCGCGCGTAGTTAGAGTTTCTCCAGGACCAAGCAGGAAGTCAGTCCTCACATATGGGTGTCATCAATGCCGATGAAGCCCCTGCGGAGCATTTCCCCAGCTTTCTATGAAAGCCTTTGGGAATGCAGGCACGCATGTGCGGGTCCATTCCCACCTAAAGGTGCCATCTTACCTCAGTCTCTTTTTCCGAGAAGCCCACTGAACGTGTGTCCTGTCATCCCGGATAAAATTGTGATTTTTTGGCGTTTTTTGCTATTTTTTTTCTTCCCGGTTCGACGCCGGTTCCCATCCCGCCGGGTTCGGTACACCGGTATTGAGCCCGATTCTTCTTTTTCGGTTTTTGCCCTTCGTGGCTGGCGTTCGCGCCCTTTTTTGATTTTTCCCTGGAAGGCTGGTCCTTTGACCTCGCGGGGACTCTTTTTTCCCCGATGGCTTCCAGCGGTTTTAAAAAGTGTGATCCGTGTAAGAAGTTGATGTCTCTCACCGACACACACGACTGCTGCCTTCGGTGCCTCGGTCCTCATCACGACCCTAAGACGTGTGGACCATGTGGGAAGATGTCTTCCAAGGCACTACGAAGTCGCCAGCAGCAGAAAGAAAGACTTTTCTCCGACTCAGCCTCCGGCCGGGCCTGGACTTCGTCTGAGGCCTCGACATCTCGGGATTCGGATCCCGAGCGCCATCGGGGCTCCTTGGACAGGGGGGTCCCCCGACTGGGAACACAAGAGGAAGAAGCGGCTCGTGAGGGCGTCGGAGGAGGAGGTCTCTGGCTCCTCGAGGGCCAGGTCTAAGACCCCCGACCGTCGCCCCAGGCCGTGGAACAAGAGAAGCCTGCCAGAGTTCCTCGCGTGGAGCCGGAGTCCGCTGGACACATAAGCCCCCGTAGTCCTCGAGGACTCTCCTCCCAGAGAGCCGACGTCGGGCCCGGCGCTGCCAGGGCCCGAGTCGGTGGCTGCTGTGTCTCCCGAGCTGAGTCTCAGGATGACAGCCTTGGGGTGCAGACTGTCTACCTTCATGGAGCAGCAGCGGGCACTGATGGCCAGCCTGTCTGGCGCATCTGCCCCGACCACCGGGACATCGACATCGAAGTCGACTCCGGAGACCGAGCCGTTACTCGAGTCCATGATGGCTCGAGGTCGACCTCGGTCGCGGTCTCCCTCGACCTCCTGTTCGGGACCGAGGGCGTCGACACCGGTGCCTCCGGCGTCGGGGTGGGTACTCCAGGGCCCCGTGGTGTTGGACCGCGACTCCTCGTTGGACGAGTCCGCCTGGGAGACGGAGGATGAGGAGTCCCCCGACACGTTCAAGACTCAGTGCGTCCTGCTGGACTCACCGCAGTCTGAGCCCCGGAGTAGATCCCCTCCGGAGGATACCCAGTTCTTGGTGTTTGTCCGGGATATGGCACCGCCTTGGCTATCCCGGCGGACCTCGAGGAAGAGCCTCGAGCAAAAGAGCTCGAGGCCCTGCAGTATGACTCTCCTCCGAAGGAGGCCTTTACTGTCCCGGTTCCTCCGATGCTGGACCGGCTCCTCTTCCGGATGTGGGAGGCACCGGCCTCGGCGCCGGTTCTAAGCAAGCGGGTCGATTTGATTTATCGACTCCGGAAGAGCCCTGGCTTTCAAAAGGCGCAGCTACCACACCATTCCATGGTGGTGGAATCAGCCATGCATCGCCTGAAAAGTCAGAAGATGCACTCCGTGGTGCCCCCCAGCAGGGAGGCCCGGAACCTCGATGGTGTCGGTAGAAAGTGCTTCCAGGGCTCGATGCTTGCTTGCCGTGTCCAGTCTTACCCAGCTGTACATGGACATGTACTTGCGAGACCTGGCCAAGGAGTTGGCCGGGTTCTCCGCTGGTCTCTCCGGGGAGCCCTTGCAGAGATTCAAGTCCTTGTCCTTGGGGATTCGGGACTGCTCGAAGTTTGTCCCGCGTCGCCTACAATGGCTTCGAGGCTTCGGCCCGAGTTACGGCAGCCGGCATCGCAGCTCGACGCCAGGCATGGCTGCAGTCATCGGACCTCGAGCCATGGGTTCAGGACAAGTTGGTCGATGTCAGTTGCCGAGGTGGGAACCTTTTTGGCAAGCCCATGGCCGAGAAGGCCGCACAGCTCGATACTGAGCACCTTACAAGGACAAGGCTGTCCAGAAAGACCTCTGCCCCTTCTCACAAGAAGAAGGCCTCGGGTAAGAAGCCCTTTTACCCGAGGAAGGGCACTGCCTACAAACAGTACCCTCAGTATCAGGCTGCCCAAGCTGCACCCCATAGTCAGCAAGCCAAGGGGCAGGGTAATGGGCCCCGTAGGCAGAGGACCCCCAAGCCTCCGGCCCCTGCTCCCACTCAGCAGGGTGGGGGTTTTTGACTCCTTGAGCGTAGCCTCTCAGTCCCTGCTCTCCCAACCCTGCACAGGAGGTCGCCTTGCCCTCTTTGCCCACCAGTGGCCCCACATCACTGGGGACAGTTGGGTGTTGAACATAGTCCACAGGGGCTATGCTCTTCATTTTCACCAACCGCCTCCGCCATACTTTCCAGGGGAGCCTCCAAGGCCTCCCCTGCACACAGATGATCTCCTCCTAGAGCTTCAAGGTCTGTTGGTGGACAGGGCGGTGGAGCCTGTGCCTCCCCACTTGCAAGGTCAGGGGTTCTACTCCAGGTATTTCCTGGTGCCCAAAAGAACCGGTGGCCTTCGACCTATTCTGGACCTCAGGAACCTCAAGTTCCTAGAGAAGGAAAAGTTCAAGATGCTTACTCTTGGAACACTTCTGCCCTACCTCCAGCAGGGGAGATTGGCTATGCTCCTTAGATCTAAAGGATGCGTACACTCACATCCTCATTCATCCAGACCACAGAAAGTACCTCAGGTTCTTTGTGGGAGGAAACCATTATCAGTACAGAGTCCTGCCTTTTGACCTCACCCCCGCTCCCAGGGTCTTTACCAAATGCCTGGCAGTGGTGGCGGCCTACCTGAGAAATCAGGGAATCTTTGTCTTCCCCTATCTGGATGACTGGCTCATCAGGGGTCAAACGTGCCAGGAGGCGAGACAAGCTACCCTCAGAACTATTGCCCTTCTTCAAAACCTGGGTTTTGTAATAAACTTCACAAAGTCCACTTTGCTCACCTCCCAGAACTTGGCGTTCATAGGGGCCAGGCTGGAGACTCTGCTGGCAAAGGCTTTCTTGCCAGACGACAGAGCCCAAAGACTCATCAGCTTGGCAACCCAATTTCTGAGCAGGTCACTAGTCTCTGCCAGACTCTGCCTGAGGCTGCTTGGCCACATGGCTTCGACAGTTCATGTAACCCCCAATGCAAGGCTCCATATGCGGCCTGCACAGTGGTCCCTTCGGAATCAGTGGTCACAAGTCACAGGCAGCCTCAGAGACAGAGTAAGGGTGTCCAGACCATTTCTGGACTCCCTCAATTGGTGGCTGCACCCACCCAATCTACTAAAGGGGGTGCCCTTTCAGATTCCAGGGTACACAGTGGTACTGACCACAGATGCCTCCCTACAGGGCTGGGGAGCTCATTGTCTCAACAAGTGCACCCAGGACCTGTGGTCTCCTTGGGAGGCTGCACAACAGATCAATCTCCTCAAACTCAGGGCTATTCGCTTGGCTCTCAAAGCTTTCTCTCCTGCCCTGGCTCATCAATCTGTCCTGGTTCAGACAGACAATCAGGTAGCCATGTTTTATGTGAACAAACAGGTTGGGACTGGGTCCAGGCTCCTTTGTCGGGAGGCTCAAGACCTTTGTTCATTTGCCCTAAAGAACAACATGCTCCTCAGGGCGGTATACCTTCCAGGCCAGGAAAACTACCTGGCCAACCGGCTGAGCAGAATTTTGCAGCCCCACGAGTGGCAGCTGCATCCCTTGGTAGTTCAGAAGATCTTCCTAAAATGGGGTCTCCCTTTGATAGATCTCTTTGCCAGTCCACTGAACAAGCAACTGCCAAAGTTCTGCTCCAGGCAACCGCATCCTCTGCGGATAGCAGCAGATGCTTTTCTGATTCCATGGTCTCAGGGCTTCCTGTATGCGTTTCCTCCCACGCCTCTGGTGGCCCGAACTCTGTTCAGGATTCTCCAGGACAAGGCCTCTGTCCTGCTGGTGGCTCCCAGGTGGCCGAGACAGCCTTGGTTTCCACTTTTGCTTCAGCTGGCAGTGGATCCCCCACTGCTTTTAGGATTGCAACCCGACCTTCTGTCTCAGGATCAGGGGTCTCTTCTGCACCCCAACCTCAAAGCTCTCAATTTGATGGCTTGGAGGCTGTAAGGGTAGTTTTGGCTCCCTGGGGCCTGCCTCAGGAAGTTGAGGAGGTTGTCCTAGCCTCT
Source organism: Ichthyophis bannanicus (assembly GCA_033557465.1). Taxonomy (NCBI): domain Eukaryota; kingdom Metazoa; phylum Chordata; class Amphibia; order Gymnophiona; family Ichthyophiidae; genus Ichthyophis; species Ichthyophis bannanicus. The sequence continues at coordinate 1,576,607,437 of CM066031.1, read as the reverse complement.
AGGAAACAGTCCACAAGGAAAACCTATGCTCTCAAATGGAAGAGGTTTTCTGTGTGGTGTCACCTACGTGCAGAAGATCCCTTCTCCTGTACTGTCCCTGTAGTACTTCAGTATCTGTTGCACTTATCCAATCAGGGACTTAAGTCCAATTCTGTTCGGGTCCACCTCTCAGCTCTAGCAGCTCACCACTCACTAGTGGAAGGACATTCTCTGTCGGTTCATCCCTTGGTGTCTCGCTTTCTCAGGGGCTTGCTTTTGCTCAAGCCTCCAATCCGTCCTCCTGCTCCTGAGTGGGAGTTGAATGTGGTCTTGCAGCAGCTGACTCGCCCACCCTTTGAGCCGATGGCTACTTGCCCTCTACGCTTCTTGTCCTGGAAGACACTCTTCTTGATAGCCCTTACCTCGGCTAGGTGAGTGAGTGAGCTTCAGGCCTTGGTCTGTGATAGGCCTTACACTCGCTTCTATGGGAACAGGGTAGTCCTTAGGACTCATCCAAAGTTCCTACCAAAGGTTGTCTCCTCCTTCCACCTTAACCCAGGAGGTGGTTCTTCCAACATTCTTCCCTAGGCCTCATGCAAGCCATGCTGAAGCAGTTCTGCATACCCTGGACTGTAGGAGGGCCTTATCCTTCTACCTTGACCATACGCAGGGGCATAGAAGGGCTACTCAGCTCTTCGTATCCTTTGACCCTAATAAGTTAGGGTTGGCTGTGTCCAAGCGTACCTTGTCCATCTGGGTGGCTGACTGTATCACCTGGGCTTACAAGGCGGCTGACCGACCTTTGCAGGGTCGGGTCACGGCCCACTGTGTCAGGGCAATGGCTGCCTCAGTGGCTCATCTCCGCTCTGTGCCCTTGGTAGACATCTGCAGGGCTGCAACTTGGTCTTCAAGCCAGACCTTTGCGGCCCATTACTGTCTGGAGAGGGAGTCCTGTAGGGACAGTGCTTTTGGCCAGGCAGTACTCCGGAATCTCTTTGAGGTTTAGGCAACTCCTGCCCTCTGTTGGGCTACCGGTGGAGGTTGTGTCAGTGAAAAGCCTTTCTTTGCTGCTGAGACTAGAGGGAGTTCTCTTGTTCAGCCTGGGTTCCTCGGTAGCCCAGAGCTGGGGAGTCACCCATATGTGAGGACTGACTTCCTGCTTGGTCCTGGAGAAAGAGTAGTTACTCACCTGTAACAGGTGTTCTCCAGGAGCAGCAGGAATCAGTCCTCACAACCCTCCCTCCTTCCCTGGGAGTTGCAGTTGAACATAGTTTGTTTTTACTTTTTTGTGTGCTGTTCTTAGCTATGTCATTTAGGCGGGAAGGGAACCGCGCATGCATGTCTGCATTCCCATAGGCCTTCATAGAAAGCTGGGGAAATGCTCCGCTGGGGCTTCATCGGCGTCGATGACACCCATATGTGAGGACTGATTCCTTTTGCTCCTGGAGAACACCTGTTACAGGTGAGTAACTACTCTATTTCGTAGAGAGAAGCTACCGGCGCTCATTGCAGAGTCTGACGCCGGGCCGGTGGAGGATTCGACCCTTGAGGATCCGCTGCTGCAGGCCTTTCGGAAAACTCAGAGGGCTTTCCCTGTGCATAGGGTGTTTAAAGAAATGATACAGGAGGAATGGGATATGCCGGAGGCCACCCTTAAGGGCTCTAGGGTTATGGCACGGCTGTATCCTCTGTTGGATCAGGACCACGAGTTGTTTAAGGTGCCGAGGGTGGATGCGGCCGTGTCGGCGGTGACCAAGAAATCTACTATCCCAGTGGAGGGTGCTGCGGCACTTAAGGATGCGCAGGACTGCAAATTAGAGTTAGAGACATTACTGAAGCAGATTTTTGAAGCGAATGCTTTGTCCTTGCAGGCATCTATTTGTGGAGCCTGGGTAGCAAGGGCTTGCTTGCGGTGGGTGCAGCGGGTTCAGAGCGAACACTCAGAGGCAGTGTCCGAGGAGGCGTCCTGGTTAGAATCTAGGGCGGCGTATCTCGCTGACATTCATTATGATTTGATCCGGGGTTTAGCAAAAAGTATGGCTTCGGTCGTGGCAGGACATAGGTGTCTTTGGCTGTGTAATTGGGCAGCAGATGGTTCGTCCAAGGCGCGGTTGAGTAGGCTTCCCTTCCGGGGGAAGCTACGCTTTGGAGAGGATTTGGAAAAGTTGGTGAAGGATCTAGGAGAGTCTAAGGGCGGCAGTTTACCAGAGGATAAACTGAAGCAGAGTCGTTCCGTTCCTGGAGCTCGGGGGCAGCAGCGGAACTTTCGCCGAGCAATTCCCCGAGGAGAGGTCAATCTCAGCGGGGTCGGTTTCCTGGTAGATCCCAGGGGTTTCGAGGAGCCAAGCAGAGGTTTTGCGGCAGCGTCCTCGTCCTCTACCTTCAAAAAGTCACAATGAAGTCAGGAGGGCCCAGGCAGAGTTGGTTCCCGTGGGAGGTCGGCTGCGGGAATTTTACCCTGCCTGGGTCCAACTCGCGTCCGATCAATGGGTGCTAGAGGTGATTCGGGAAGGCTATGCGCTAGAGCTGCAGTGGCCGGTGTCCAAATCTTTCGTTCGCTCCCCATGCAAGGCTCGGGCGAAGCGCAAGGCAGTGCAGGAAACGGTTCAAAGGCTGCTCGACCTCAAAGCAATTGTTCCGGTTCCTGCCGACCAGTTAGGGTGTGGTCGATACTCCATTTATTTCATGGTTCCGAAAAAAGAAGGGACTTGGGGGCCCATCCTAGATCTAAAAAGGGTGAATCGATTTCTGCGCGTGTCTCATTTTCGGATGGAGACCCTCAGGTCAGTCATAGTAGCAGTAAGAAGAGGCGAGTTTCTGATGTCCCTGGACCTATCGGAGGCGTATCTTCATATTCCTATACGACGGGAGCATCAGAAATTTCTCAGGTTTGCGGTGCCGATGGGACATTTTCCAGTTTCAGGCACTCCCTTTTGGTTTGGCAATGGCACCGCGAACATTCACCAAGGTGATGGTGGTAGTGGCAGCGGCTTTACGGAAAGACGGCATCTTGGTTCACCCATATCTGGACGATTGGTTGATCAGAGCAAAGTCCAGGGAGGAAAGTGTTTCGGCTACAGCCAAGGTGATAGCTCTGTTGCAGAGTCTCGGTTGGGTAGTCAACGCAGCAAAGAGCAAGTTAGAGCCGTCTCAGAACTTGGACAATCTCGGAGCGCATTTCGATACAAGCGTGGGTCGAGTGTTTCTGCCTCAGCAGCGGGCGCTGAGTCTCAGGCAGTTAGTGCGTCGCTTTCTCAGTCAGCAGTGTCCCACAGCCTGGGAGTACCTGCAAGTGTTAGGGACTATGGCGGCAACCCTAGAGGTGGTTCCGTGGGCGAGGGCCCACATGAGGCCGTTACAATGGGCTCTGTTGAGAAGGTGGTCCCATCAAGACGGTGCGCTGTCCCAGAGGTTGTCTTGTCCGCCACAGACGTGACTAGCGCTCCGTTGGTGGCTGAGGCCCGAGAGTCTGGCGGCAGGGATGTCGTTGGAGGCTCCGACGTGGGTCTCTCTAACAACGGATGCCAGTCTGTACGGCTGGGGAGCCCATTGTCAAGGTCATCTGGTACAAGGTCGGTGGTCCGACGGGAAGTCGTGGTCGATCAACAGGCTGGAGTTGTGGGCCGTGGCACTGGCTCTCCAAGAGTTGCGCCCCTTTCTTCAGAACGCCATTCGGGTGTTCTCGGACAACGCGACAGCAGTGGCCTACATAAATCGACAAGGTGGCACCAGCAGCGTTGCGCTGGAGGTCGAGGCGGAGGATTTGTTCAAGTGGGCCGAGAGGAATCTGGTGGCCTTGTCGGCAGCGCATGTCGCGGGAGTGGACAATGTGGAGGCCGATTTTCTGAGTCGCGTAAAGGTAGACCCAGGGGAGTGGGTCTTGCATCCAGACGTCTTTGCAATGTTGGTGTGGCGTTGGGGCATGCCGGTAATGGATCTAATGGCGACGTTTCGGTCCGCAAGAGTCGATCGGTTCTTCAGCCAAAGGAAGGAGAGGATGTCGGAAGGGCTGGACGCTCTCACTCAGAAGTGGCCGGAGGAGCAGCTGCTGTATGTTTTCCCGCCGTGGGTGTTGATCGGAGGGTTCTACAACGCATAGAACGACACAAGGGGCAAGTGGTTCTAATTGCTCCGGATTGGCCAAGAAGGCCGTGGTACGCGGACCTAGTCAGGCTCTTGGTGGGGAAGCCCTGGAAGCTTCCCATTCGCAAGGATCTTCTAACCCAGGGACCGCTATGCATGCCACAGGTGGATCGATTCTCGCTTATGGCCTGGCTCTTGAGCAGGCGCGGTTGAGAGCCAGAGGTTATTCGGCGGCAGTGATAGCTACTTTGCTGAAAGCGAGGCAGAGATCTACTTCCTTGGCATAAGTCAGAGTATGGCGCGTTTTTGAGGCTTGGTGTGCGGAGAGGGATTGTGTTCCTTTAAGGGGGTCGATTCCTCAGATTTTGTCGTTCTTGCAGGATGTATTTCAAAAGGGCCTAGCGGCAGCTTCTCTCAAAATACAATTGGCGGCCTTGTCCTGTTATAGGGGGAAGGTGAACGGCGGCTCGTTGGGGAGTCATGTGGATATTAAGCGTTTTTTGAAGGCAGTGACTCTACTGCGACCTCCGCATAAGCCCATGGTCCTGGCTTGGGATCTGCCTCTGGTATTGGAGGCGTTAGGTAAAGCTCCTTTTGAGCCCTTAGCGGAGGCTTCGTTGAAGGATCTTACGTTGAAGGTTGTGTTTTTGGTGGCTATCGCCTCGGCTAGACGAGTTTCGGAGTTACAAGCGTTGTCGTGCAGGGAGCCCTTTCTGTCTTTCTTCGATTCTAAAGTGGTGTTAAGACCAGTTCCGTCGTTCTCGCCTAAGGTGGTTTCCGCCTTTCATTTGAACCAAGTGCTGTCGTTGCCTGTGTTTCGCGACAAGGGTAGGAATCAGGCGGCAGACCTGCTTCATCGCTTGGATATTCACCGGGCATTAAAGAAGTATGTTGCTAGAACAGCGTCTTTTCGTAAATCGGACAGGCTTTTTGTATTCGCGGGGGCCAGAAAAGGAGAGGCAGCTTCTAAAGGTTCGATTGCTCGGTGGGTGAAGGAGGCCATTGCGTCGGCATATATGTTGCGTGGTCGCATGGTGCCGGAAGGTCTGCGGGCTCATTCCACTAGAGCGCAGGTGGCGTCTTGGGCGGAATGTCGATTGGTGCCTGCGGTGGAGATCTGTAGAGCGGCGACTTGGTCGTTCCTGCATACTTTTGTAAGACATTACCATCTGGATGTGCAAGTGGACAGGGACACCTGTTTTGGATCGGCGGTGCTTCAGGCCGGTCTCGCAGGGCCCTCCCATTGATGATAGTTACTGCTCTGGTACATCCCCAGAGATTCCGTGACTAGACTGGAGGGACGATCAGGAAGATTAAATTAGACTTACCTGCTAATTGTAGTTCCTGGAGTAACTCCAGTCTAGTCCCGTGTCCCGCCCGGTGTCATGGAGGTGCGTGGGCCTGAAGCAGGAGCTCTGTTACTGGTAAGCAACATTTTTAGTTCTCTTGGGGTCCTGGTTTATGCTACGGCAGATTGTCTCCTAGAAGGGGGTGGTAGTCTGTTTTCAGGTTTTCGGAGTGATGGACAGGGGATCTCAAGGCATGCGGGTCTTGTACCTCGTGGGGCCGACAGGCAGTTACAGTTCAGGGAAGCAGTTCGTTTGATTCTGCAATGTCATTACTTGTTGCTCCGGTGAATTCTGCTTTGTCAATAGGTAAACTGTTGTGAGGAGGTGGTACCAGCCCTTATATACCGGTGACATCACAGGAGTGAAGTTTCTCAGTTTCCAAAGCTGCTGGATGAGGTTGACAACCCAGAGATTCCGGGACTAGACTGGAGTTACTCCAGGAACTACAATTAGCAGGTAAGTCTAATTTAATCTTACATAGCATAGCATAGCATTAGGGTTTCCATTTTATTACTTACTATCATGGCCACATTTATAATACATTCCAGGTACAGCCTGGCACAAGTTTTCCTGAAAATCTGCTGTATATCCTTTTGCCTCCACCTCAGGCAATCATGATATGTTTGGCCTAGTGCCTCTATTACACAGGCCACACAGTCTTCTTATATCACCCCATGCAAGCATTTCTTTATAATGCAGTATACCATTGCCCATATAACCGATTTAAATGTGCTTTTTCAATAAAGACTGTGCACTGGTGGAGTTTTGTAAAGTGCTATTCTCCAGGACCAAGCAGGAAGTCAGTCCTCACGTATGGGTGATGTCGGCGCCAACGGAGCCCCCGTGCGGAGCATTTCCCCAGCTTTCAAGGAAAGCCTTTGGGACTGCAGCATGCATGCGTGGTCCCCTTCCCGTCCAAGGGTGCCATCTTGCTCAGTCTTCTTTTTTCCGCGGAGCCCAACGGACGTGAGTTCGTGTCACCCAGTAAAAAAGTGATTTTCTTCAGGTTTTTTGTGGTTTTACCCGGTTCGACGCCGGTTCCCCTTCCCGCTTGGGCCCAGTACACCGGTATCGAGCCCGGAGCTCGTTTTTGTCCTTTGAGACTAGCATTCGTGCTTTTTTGTGTTTTTCACTGGCAGCCCGGACTTTTGACCTCGCAGGGGCCCTTTTTCCCCCGATGGCTGCCAGCGGGTTCAAGAAGTGTGATCGGTGCAAGAAACTTATGTCTCTCACCGACACACATGACTGCTGCCTCCGATGCCTCGGGCTCGATCATGACCCGCTGGCCTGTGGCCCGTGCAGCAAGATGTCGTCAAAGGCGTTGAGGAGCCGTCAACATCAACGTGAAAGAATCTTTTCTGACTCTGCGTCCAGCCAGGCCCGGACTTCGTCAGAGGCCTTGACATCTCGGGAGTCCGATCCCGAGCACCGTCGAGGCTCCTCTGAGAGGGGGTCTCCTTCTCGGGAACACAGAAGGAAGAAAAAACTCACGAGAGCGACCGTCGTTGGACGCTCCTGGCCCCTCGAGGGCCAGGCCGCATAGCCCTGACCGACGCCCCGGGCTCTCGGAGTCGGAGAGGCCTTCGAAGTTACTTCGTCTGGAGCCGGAGTCCCCGAGTCACATGAGTGCAGTTGTCCTCGTGGACCCTTCCCCGGGGGAGCCGACGTTGGGGGCTGCTGAGTCTCCTGAGCTCGGACTCAGGTTGACGGCCTTGGAGAACAGCTTGGCTGCCTTCATAGAATTGCAGCGGGTACTGATCGCCGGTCTGACCGGTGCATCTGCCCCAACCACCGGGACCTCGACGTCCAAGTCGACCCCAGAGACCGAGCCGATCCTCGAGTCGAAGTCTCGAGTCGATCCTCGATTACGGTCCCCCTCGACCTCCCGTGCAAGGCCGAGGTCAGGGGCGGCTGGCATCGAAGCCCACATGGCCGGAGTCGCTCGATTCCTCCTTGGAGGAGTCGGACTGGGAGAAGGAGGACGAGGAGTCCCCAGACACCTTTCGGACCTGGTGCATCCCATCGGACTCACCGGAGTCCGAGCCTCGGAGAAGGTCCCCCCCGGAGGATACCCGGTTCTCGGACTTCGTGAGGGACATGGCCAAAGCTTTGACCTTCCCCGCGGATGCTGAGGAGGAGCCTCGAGCTGAAGAGCTTGAGGCACTCCAGTACGACTCTCCGCCTAAGGAGGCCTTTACTGTACCGGTTCCTCCGATGCTGGAATGGATGCTCTTCCGTATGTGGGAGGCACCGGCCTCGGCGCCGGTTCTTAGCAAACGGGTCGATTCCATCTATCGAGTCTGTAAGAGTCCTGGGTTCCAGAAGGCACAGCTACCGCACCACTCCATGGTTGTGGAATCGGCCATGCATCATCTGAAGAGTCAGAAGATACACTACTTGGTGTCCCCCAGCTGGGAGGCCCGGAACCTGGATGCCCTCGGTAGAAAGTGCTTCCAGGGCTCTATGCTGTCTTGCCGTGTCCAGACTTACCAGCTGTACATGGGCATGTACCTCCGAGACCTGGCGAAAGAAATTGCCGCGTTCTCAGCTGGCCTCTCCGAGGAACCTTTGCAGAGGTTCGAGGCTTTGTATCGGGGATCCGAGAGTGCTCAAAGATTCTCTCTCGAGCAGCCTATGATGGCTTCGAGGCTTCGGCCCAAGTAGCCGCAACCGGCATTGGTGCACGCTGTCAGGCCTGGCTACAGTCATTAGATCTGAAGCCCTGGGTACAGGACAAGTTGGTCAATGTCCCTTGCCGAGGTGAGAACCTTTTTAGCAAACCCATGGTTGAGAAGGCTGCAGAAATCGAGACTGAGACTCTCACCAGGACAAGGCTGTCCAGAAAGACTTCTGCCCCTTCTCAGCAAAGAAGGGCTCGGGGAAGAAGCCCTTTTTCCTGTGTTAGGGTGCTGCCTACAAATCATACCCTCATTTTCAGGCCTCTACAGCTCCCCAGCAGGGTCAGCAGCCCAAGGGGCAGGGACATGGGCCCCATAGGCAGAAAACCCCCAAGTCGCCAGCTCTGGCTCCTGCGGGGTTTTGACTCCCACTGCATAGCCTCTTCTCCACAGCTGGCTCCACTCAGCACAGAAGGCCGACTGACACTGTACGCCCACAGGTGGTCAGCCATAACAGGGGATACCTGGGTACTGAGCATAGTCCAGAAGGGCTACTTGCTCCACTTCAACCAGTTACCTCCCTCCTATTTTCCAGGGGAGCCTCCAAGACTCCCTCTGCACAGGAACCTCCTCCTTCAGGAGATGGCAACTCTTCTAAAGGAGCAGGCGGTGGAACCGGTGCCTCACCACCTGAAGGGGCAAGGCTTCTATTCCAGGTACTTTCTGGTACTGAAAAGGTCAGGAGGCCTCAGGCCCATCCTAGACTTGCGAAATCTCAACAAGTTCCTGGAGAGGGAAAAGTTCAATATGCTTACCCTTGGGATACTGTTGCCCTATCTCCAGCAGGGAGATTGGCTATGCCCCTTAGACCTAAAGGATGCTTATACTCACATCCTCATTCATCCAGACCACAGACACTATCTCAGATTTGTAGTGGGAGGAAATAATTTTCAGTACAGAGTACTTCCATTTGGCCTAACCTCCGCTCCCAGGGTTTTCACCAAATGCCAGGTGGTGGTGGCGGCCTATCTCAGAAACCAGGGCATCTTTGTCTTTCCGTACCTGGACGACTGGCTCATCAGGGGTCAGTCTCCACAGGAGACCAGACAAGCCACCCTGCGCACTGAATCTCTTCTCCAGCATTTAGGCTTTGTCATAAACTTCACAAAGTCCACTTTGCTCCCCTCACAGAACATAGAGTTCATAGGGGCAAGACTAGATACCCTTCAGGCAAAAGCTTATTTGCCCGAGGGCAAGGCCCACAGACTGATGGACTTGGCCGAACAGTTTCAGAGCGGTTCTCTGGTCTCCACCAGACACTTCCTGAGGCTCTTAGGCCACATGGCATCCACGGTCCATGTAACTCCGAATGTCCATCTGCACATGCGGCCTGCTCAGTGGTGCCTCAGAGCTCAGTGGGTGCAAGCCACAGGAGACTTAAGAGACAGAGTAAGGGTGTCCAAACTGCTAGTGGACTCCCTGCGGTGGAGGCTACATCTCCCAAACCTTGTCAGGGGAGTGCCTTTCCAAGTGCCGCCACAAACACAGGTGCTGACAACAGATGCTTCCTTGCAGGGCTGGGGCGCACATTGCCAGGGTGCATGCACTCAGGACCTCTGGTCTCCAGAAGATCAATCTGTTGGAGATGCAAGCTATCCGCTTGGCTCTACAGACTTTCTCTCATGTCCTCTCTCACCAGTCTGTCTTGGTTCAGACAGACAATCAAGTAGCAATGTTCTATGTGAACAAGCAGGGAGGCACAGGCTCCAGCATCTGTGTCAGGAAGCACAAGCTCTTTGCTCCCTGGCAGTCAAACAAGGTGTGTTTCTCAAAGCAGTTTATCTACCTGGCCAGGAGAATTACCTAGCAGACAGGTTAAGCAGGATCCTACAGCCTCACAAATGGCACTTGAATCCGCTAGTGGTCCAACAGATCTTTCTAAGATGGGGTCTTCCGACCATCGATCTCTTTGTGAGTCCCCTGAACCGTCAGCTGCCCAGGTTCTGTTCCAGACAACCGCATCCTCGGAGAATAGCTGCAGATGCGTTTCTAATCTCTTGGTCTACGGGCTTACTGTATGCATTTCCTCCCATGCCTCTAGTGGCCGAACCTTGTTCAAGGTTCTTCAGGACAAAGGTCTTGGTGGTTCTGGTATCCCCCAGATGGCCGAGGCAACCGTGGTTTCCACTCCTTCTGCAGTTGGCGGTGGACACTCCACTCCCTCTGGGGGTGCAACCCGATCTCCTGTCTCAGGACCAGGTTTCTCTACTGCACCCCAACCTCAAATGCCTCCTTCTGATGGCCTGGCTGCTGAAAGGATAGTCCTAGCCCCCTTAGTTCTACCTAAGGAAGTGGAAGAGGTGGTGTTGGCCTCTAGGAGGCAATCCACCCGAAAGTCTTATGTCCTCAAGTGGCGTAGGTTCTCCACCTGGTGTGCTCAGCGACAGGTGGATCCTTTTTCGTGTCTGGTGCCAGTGGTGCTGCAGTATCTGCTTCACCTGTCAGACCTCGGCCTTAAATCCATCTCTGTTCAGGTTCACCTCAGTGCTTTATCAGTGCACCACTCACCGGTGGAGGAACAGTCTCTGTCGGGCCACCCCTTGGTGTCCCGCTTCCTCAGAGGCCTGCTTTTGCTCAAGCCTCCAATTCGTCCACCAGCCACTGAGTGGGATTTGAATGTGGTCTTGCAGCAGCTTACTCGCCCACCGTTTGAGCCGATGGTTACCTGTCCTTTACACTTCCTTTCTTGGAAGGCAGCGTTCTTGGTAGCTCTTACCTCGGCCAGGCATGTGAGTGAACTCCAAGCCCTCGTTTCTGATAGACCGTACACACAGTTCTATAGCAACAGGGTGGTCTTACGGACTCATCCTAAGTTTCTTCCTCAGTCAGGAGGTGGTTCTTCCAACATTCTTTCCCAGGCCGCATGCCAGCCGGGCTGAAACAGTCTTGCACACCCTGGACTGTAGAAAGGCGTTGTCTTTTTACATAGATCGTACGCAGGGGCATCGAAGGGCTGCTCAGCTCTTCATCTCTTTTGACCCTAATAAACTGGGGTTACCTGTCTCCAAGCGTACGTTGTTCATTTGGGTGGCAGATTCTATCGCCTGGGCATACAGGGCAGCCAGCCTCTCCTTGCAGGGTCAAGTTACGGCCCACCGTGACAGGCCGAAAGCCGCGTCAGTAGCTCATCTTCTCTCTGTTCCGTTGGCAGACATCTGCCGGGCCGCTACTTGGTCTTTAAGCCAGACTTTTGCGGCCCATTACTGCCTCGAGAGGGAGTCCCGAAGGAACAGTGCTTTCGGACAGGCGGTACTCCGTAATCCCTTTGAGGTTTAGGCAACTCCTACCCTCCGGCCCTTGTGTTGGGCTACCGTACGGGGGCATTCTCAGAGAAGATTCTTGTCACGGATGATGAGGTCCTAGAGGGAGCTGATTTTTCAGCTTTGGGTTCCCGGTAGCCTAGAGCTGGGGAGTCCCATATGTGAGGACTGACTTCCTGCTTGGTCCTGGAGAAAGAGTAGTTACTCACCTGTAACAGGTGTTCTCCAGGAGCAGCAGGAATCAGTCCTCACGACCCTCCCTCCTCCCCTGGAGTTGCAGTCATATACTTCATTTTTGTTCTTTGCTGTCTTTTAGCTATGTCATCAGACTGAGCAAGATGGCACCCTTGGGCGGGAAGGGGACCGCGCATGCACGCTGCATTTCCAAAGGCTTTCCTTGAAAACTGGGTAAATGCTCCGCATGGGGGCTCCATCGGTGCCGACGTCACCCATATGTGAGGACTGATTCCTGCTGCTCCTGGAGAACACCTGTTACAGGTGAGTAACTACTCTTTGTCAGGACCCCAGGTAAAATCACACACACGTCTTCATGTCTTTATTTTCTGTTCTCCTTTTGGTTACTTTTAACCCTCATTCATTCTCTTTGACGCAAACAGAAAAAGCACAAGCTGGATCGATTGATTGCTGGTATGTACACTGTGCCCTCTAGTTCTTGTGGGGGTGCAAATCCATTACTTTCCACCAAAAAAAAAGTCAGTATGAAATGAATTACCTCTTCTATAACACCTTTTAAAATATATGGACACCACAAGCCTTGTAAACCCTTTCAACAAAAAAACAACAACCTCTCTCTTCCTTCTGCAGATCCTAGATATCTCCAGGAACAAGCAGGAATGTAGTCTTCACATATGGGTATCGGTACCGACGGAGCCTGCATGGGAACGCTCCCCATCGTCCAATAGGAAAGCTTTTGGGAGCATCCTACAGCGCCTGCGTGCTGCCTTCCCGCCTTTCCCAACTGTCCCTCTCCAGTTCTTCGTTTTCCTCGGAGCCGACAGGTCGCACATCCTGTCACCGCAGAAAAAATTCCCTTCTTATTCTTCTTTTTTGTGGTCGTGTCTGCCTTCCCTCGACGCTACACCGGTACTGCCGGTGGTTCTTTTTTTCTGGAATCTTTTCCAGTAATTTTCTCCTTAGGTGTCACGCGCTATTTTGGGCACTAGGCCCAACATTTTCCTTCAGAATGGAAAAACCCGCTTCGGGTTTTAAAAAGTGTTCTAAGTGTGGCGTTACCATCTCTGTCACCGACACCCATGAGTGGTGCCTCAAATGTTTGGGTCCTGACCACTCTATTTCAGAGTGTGTTGCCTGTGGGATGATGTTGAAAACGGGCCAGCAAAACCGAGCTGCTAAACTTAGCACCCTTTTTCCCTCCGATGCAGCCTCCGTGGCATCGACGTCTTTCAGGGCTTCGTCTTCCTGCCATGGATCTCAGGTAACTAAACATAAATCTAGCCAGTCCTCAAAGGGTAGATCTCCTTCTAAACATTGAGATACCTCTGGCGTTGCCCTTGAGGGACTTTCACCGGCAAAATTGCCCCGGTGGGAGGCTTCGGCTTCGACTTCCAAAGCACTAACGGGGCTCCAGGATCTTCTCAAGGCTTCAACCTCGGCAGAACTACTGGTGCCATGCTCTGGGGTTCCGGCCGCTTCATCGATACCCAAGCATTGGCAGCGTCGATAGACCAGAGATTCTTGGCTATTGAACGCAGTTTGGCGGCTCTTCTTACAGCCTCGATGCCCCTGAAAGCGCTTCAGACAATTCAACTGGTACCGGCACCGACTCCGGTACCAGCATCGACTGCATCGACATCGGCAGGTATTCTACCGGGACCGAATCATGCGGGTCTATCCGGCATCGACAGTTCGGTACCGGACCACTCCAATGCCGACTTCGATCGGTACCGATACCGTGCTTTGCACGATCACCCAGATCAGAGATACTTCGAATCCTCGGATGAATCTGAAGACTCTGAAAGCTCTGCCGATACCAGAGTACTTCTTCCTGAGGATTCCTCTTCTCAGCGTAGGATGTCTCCATCAGAGGATATGTCCTTTCAGGATTTTATCCGAGATGTGGCCCGAGGTCTTTCCATTACAGTGGCTCCTGAAAAGGAACCTAGGGCAAAGGAATTAGAAATCCTACAATACCCTAAAGCTCCCAAGGAGGCAGCTACCTTACCTATTCATGAGATCTTGCATGATCTTATGTTAAGGATGTGGGAAACACCTCTAACCACATCTCTTCACTCTCGAAGACTCGACACCATGTATCAAGTTCCTCCTTGTCCTGGGTTTCAAAAGACTCAATTACCACACCATTCCATGGTGGTGGAATCAGCCATGAGACGGATAAAGAGTGCAAAAAGGCATGCATCTAATCCTCCAGGACGTGAGTGTAGGACTCTTGACGCCTTTGGACGTCTATCCTTCCAGGCTTCCATGCTTTCTGCTAGGATCAGTTCCTATATCTTGTATATGGGAATGTTCCTTAAAGAGGTCACAGGAGATTTAGAACTTATGAGCCTTCTCCTTCCTGATGATAAAAGACAAGATTATCTTGCTCTTGTCAAACATGCTCAGGATGTTTCCAAGTTTGTGAATCGTGCAGCCTTTGACTGCTTTGAATGCATAAGCAGAACCTCTGCCATTGCCATAGGTGTACGTAGGATTGCCTGGTTCCAGGCATCTGACTTGGAAATTTGGGTAGAGGACAAACTAGGGAATATACCTTGCACAGGAGAGAGTCTCTTTGGCAGGAAAAAGCTAATGAGATAGATGCTGACAATATCACTTTGGATAGATTGTCTAAATCTACAGCTGATCCTGCGAGGAAAAGATGCTCTAAGAAACCATTCTTCAGCAAGAAGAAAGTTTTATCCCTCCTATACCCAGCAGGGACATCGTTTAGGTCAGTCTGCCCAAAAGGGACAGCAGCAACAACCTAGGCAAAGAAAGACAAAAGCAGCAGACTCAGCCTCCACAGGAGCTTTGACTCCTGTCTAGAGAACTTTGCCTTCCTGGCCCTGAATGGCCCAGAACCCTCCACCATACCAGGAAGGTTATGTCATTTTGCCCCCACATGGTGTCAGATAACAGCAGAAACTTGGACTCTGTCTATTGTAAGAGAGGGGTACAAGCTTCATTTCCTCAGCATGCCCCCTCCTACAATGTTAAGACAGTTCAATTCTCAGTTAGGTCAAGAGGTCACTGTGCTCCTTGCTCAAGGGGCAATAGACGAGGTACCCATTCCCCAATGGGGTACAGGGTTTTACTCCCCCTATTTCCTTATTCCAAAGAAAACAGGAGGACACAGACCCATTTTAGACCTCAGAGAATTGAACAAATTCCTGTTCAAAGAGAAGTTCAAAATGATTTCTCTAGGAACTCTGCTGCCATACCTTCAGAGTCAGGATTGGCTTTGTTCTCTAGATCTCAAGGATGCGTACACTCATGTTCTCATCCATCCAACTCACCAAAAGTTCCTTCGCTTTCTATTTCAAGTGAAGCACTACCAATACAGGGTTCTTCCTTTTGGCCTGGCCTCTGCACCAAGGGTGTTCACAAAATGCATGGCTGTGGTGGCAGCATTTCTCCGTACCCTGGGAATATTCGTCTTCCCTTACTTAGATGACTGGCCCATTCGAGCCCCTTCAGAGCCAGAGGCCAGGGTTGCTCTCTCTTGCACAATGCGCATCCTTCAGTATTTGGGACTTGTCATAAACTTCCCAAAATCCAACCTTGCTCCACCTCAATCCTTAGAGTTTATAGGAGCTCTGCTGGATACCAGACAGACAAGGGCCTACCTTCCACAGCCCCGCTGCCTTTGCATTGTGCAGTTAGCTTCCCAAGCAGTGCTAAAACCTCACGTCACTGCTCGGGAAATATTACAGTTGCTAGGCCACATGGCATCCACCATGCATGTGGTTCCTTATGCTCACCTCCATATGAGGGCAGCCCAGTGGACTTTATCCACTCAGTGGACTCAGGCGTCAGGTTGCCTGTCAGACAAAATAGCAAACTCAGATCGCCTTATTTTGTCCCTCTAATGGTGGCAGTCACTGCAAAACCTTTTGGTGGGGTCTCCTTTTCAGCAACCCCCACCCAAGCTACTCTAACAACAGATGCTTCACAGGTGGGTTGGGGAGCCCACCTGTAAGGCCTCTCTACCCAGGGTACCTGGACTCCACAGGAGGCCTATCTACATATCAATCTCCTGGAACTCAGAGCAATCTTCCTTGCTCTTCGAGTATTCCACACCCAGCTCAGCTACAAGACTGTCCTAGTTCAAACGGACAATCAAGTAGCCATGTTCTATGTGAACAAGCAGGGTGGAACAGGCTCTCTGTCGCTCTACAACAAAGCTTTGTGACTATGGGCCCTCACCAGAGAGCATCAGATTCATCTCCTTGGGGTGTATCTTCCAGGCATTCAAAACTCTTGGGCAGACAGGGTATTAGATGCACCTGTGAATAAATGAGATAATGAACAGATGACAGCTATAAGAGACTGAGTGCCTGGGGGTAGGTGGGTAAGAAGGGAGGGGGTGGGATTGTGGTGGCGGCCACTACACTGAGGCACCAGGGGATCTCTGTTTTACACATATGTGGATGATTACCTCATCCGAGCCTGATCTCATCCCAGTCATCTCAGGTATTCACTTGGGTGGGTAATCAATTGAGGAAAGAGCCATTTGGCACTTTACCTGTCACTGGAATACCTGGGAGCATGTTTCGAAACTGGGGTAGGCAGGGTCTTTCTGCTTCAAGAGAGAGTTAAAAAGTTGTTGGACCAGCTGGCAGCCTTCAGATTTCAGCAGGCTCCTAGGGTTTGGGATTATCTACAGCTTCTCGGCTCTATGGCGGCAGCAATCGAGCTGGTATCGTGGGCATGTGCCCAAATGAGGCTGCTTCAGAGGTTTTTGCTGACTCTGTGGTCTCCCAGCTTTCAGGAGTTTGAGGTCAGGCTTCCCGTCCAGCCTGCAGTGGTGGCAGCAGCCACTGCATCTGAGCAAGGGTATGCCACAGGATGATCACTAATGGCTTCTTCTTTTGGCTAATGCCAGCCTGTTAGACTGTGGAGCCCATTGCAAAAATCAAACAGTTCGGGGTCATTCACTTAGCTCTTTGCACTTCAGGCCCTAGTCAAGGAAAGAGTAGTCTGGATGTATTCAGACAATGCCATGGTAGTGGCGTATGTCAGTTAGCAAGTGGGCAAGTAGAGTGCTGGAGTGGCCTTAGAGATGACTCTCCTTTCTCCTGGTTGGAAAGGAATCTCCTAGCTCTACTGGAGCAACACTTCACCAGAATAGACAGTGTGGAAGTGGACTTACTCAGTTGTCACTCCTTCTGTCTTGGGGAGTGTGAGCTAAGTCAGGTAGTGTTTAAGCAAATTTTGTGCCTCTGGGACCTTCCTGAGATTAACCTGATGGTGACCCGATCTGATGCCAGAGCACACAGATTCTTCATTCGCCACAGGGAAGTAGGCTGTAAGGGCGTCAACATTCTAGTTCAGTCCTGATCAAAGCACTGCCTGCTGTGTGTGGGGGTTTTTTTGTTTGGGTTTTTTCCCCCTCTGAAGCAGCTTGTGGGACATATATTTATATAAGCAGAGAACAGCATCCAGGCTGGATTGTTCTGGTGTTGCTGGATTGGCCACAGAGACTCCCATGCTGCTCCTGCAGGAACCACCTCTGCAACTGCCCCCAGTCCAAGGGCTGTTATGTCAAGGTCTGGTCCTTTGGAATGATCTGCTTCCCTTCTCAGTTATGGCTTGGCTCTTGAGAGGTGGCGCTTAATATACAAAGGCTATTCTGCTGTGGTTTCCACACACCTCAGGATGAGAAGAGGTTCTACCAGTCTAGCCTATATGCGTGCCTAGTGTCTTTTTGAGCATCTGTGCCATGTGCATGACTAATCCTGATACGGCAGGCTTGCTCTCTCTGGTTGCCTTCCTTCAGTATAGCTTGGAGAAAGGTCTTTTCCTTGGCTTCCTGAAAGTTCAAGTTGCAGCTTTATCCTGTTTCAGAGACTGATTTGTGGGGCGCTCTATAGCCTTGCACCCGGATGATTCCTGTTTCCTTCAGGAGGTTCAGCACATGCGTCATCCACTGCATTTAGTTGTTCCCTCATGGGATCTCTTCCTGGTTCTCTGGGCCTTGATGTCAGCTTTTGACAAGGGCTACACTTATAAATCTAACTCTTGACTGTCTTTTTGGTCACAGTTTGCTCGGTAAGACTTATTTCTGAGCTACAGGCATTACCATGAAGGAGCCTTATTTATCCTTCTCAAAGGAGACTTTATGCATTTGGCCTGTTCTTTTATTTTTTGCTTTAGATGGTGTCTTCCTTCCATGTGAATCAGGCAGTTTGTCTGCTCTCCTTTTTTCTAAGGAGCAGTGCCATGAGAAGGACAAGGAGCTTGAGCTGGTGGATGTCTGAAGGGTGCTGTTCTGGTACCTGAAGATTACCAATTCCTTTCGCAATTCAGACCATCTTTTTGCACTGTTTGTGGGTCCAAATAAAGGTGATGTAGTGTGGCTGTCTACCATTGAGTGCTGGATCAAGGGGACAATTGCCTCTGCGTATTTGTTGTGGAACCAGCTGGTTCCAGAGGGTTTGTGTGTGCACTTCACTCATGCACAAGCATCCTCGTGCATGGAGGGGAACTTAGTAGCCCTGTTAGACATTTGTTGGGTGCCAATGTGATCATCACTTTCCACCTTTGCTAACATTACCGCTTGGATGTCCACACTCGAGTGGACACAGCCTTTGCGTAGAGGTCTTAAAAACTGCCATGTCTTCCTCCTGCCCAGTGGAGATCTAACTTTGGTACATCCCACTTGTCTGAACTAGTCTAGCAGGACGGTATGGAAGGTAACATTTTACTTACCAGATAATGTCCTTTCCTTGAGTCTTACTAGACTAGATCAGTCCAGGAGCCCCTAGAATCTATATTGGTCTGCTGTACTGTTAGTGGTTAGCCCTGTGAGCTCATAACCTTCTGACAAGCCTTATGTAAAGCTGATCCTGTACATAGTTATTCTTCCTGTTCTGTTTAAAGTTATGTTCGCTGAGATTGTGGGAGGTCAGGGATTTCTTGCCATATGCTTGGGTAGGAATACTGAATATTCCTCTAGTGGCTCAGGTTGATAATGGCATAGTGATGTCATAAGAAGTCTCGGGAATGTTTGTCTCCACATCTGCTGGTAGGAGAACACAACCCATTTGTCTGGACTGGTCTAGCAGGATTCAAGGAAAGAACATTATCTGGTAAGTAAAATGTCCCCTTTATTCATTTGCAAATTCATACATGTGAGGGGGGGGGGGTGGCCGGGAAGAGTTTGAAGAGAGATGATAAATTATCTTGTTATGGTAGCAGGGGCTGTATGAGGCATTTTTGTTGCTGTTTGTTCAGTGCCATCGACTCCTGGCGATCCTCTGGATAGTTGACCTAAACTTTGTTCGGTCTTCAGCCAAGCATGTCATTGTTGATAGAGTGGTATCCATAGTTGCTGTTATTGAATCCATCCATCTCATTGCCGCCTTCCTCTTTTATGGTGATCACCTACCTTGCAAGCATTATGTCTTTCTCCAATGATCTATCTCTTTGCATGATATGTCCAAAGTATGAAAGTTAATGTCTTGTCATCTGAGCTTCTAAGGAAAACTTAGGTTTGATCTGCTCTAGTACTTACTGGTTTGTTCTTCGGGCAGTCTACGGTATACACAGTATTTGTCGCCAGCACCGTAATTCAAAGGTATCGATTTCCTTCTTGTCTATCTTTTTCACTGTCCAACTTTCGCATCCATATGTTATTGAAAATATGACATCTTTCTAGCTGGTGTTTATCTATATATTTCTGTCTCTTCAGATAGCGAGTGTTGGGTGTTTGTATGGGTTGGATGACAGGGCTACAGTGTATGGGGGGGACGAGGTGCAGGACTTTGGTGCCTGTGTGTGGTATGGTACAATGGTGGGCTTTGGGGCTGGGGTGCCTGTCTTTGTGCTTGCGGTACAGGGGTGGAGTGCCTCTGTGTTTGCATGTGTGCGGTGTAGGAGTGGGGTACTTCTGTGTGTGTGTTTTCTGTTGAGGAGGGGGAATGCACCTTTTGGCATTTACACATTGTTCCCTTTGTCTCCATGCATTCATCTCTTCAGTCTTTAAACCCCTTGCACTCTTCCCTCTCCTTGCCTTCCAACCCCTCTCCTTGCCTTCCAACCCCTCTCCTATGGCCTCTTCCCACACTGTTCCCTTTCCCAGACTTTCCCCCCTTACCCCTATTCCTCCCATTCCCTGCCCTCCATTCCACTTGCCATTCTTATTACAAGCACAGTGCCACTTTAAATTTCTCCTGCCTTCTCTACATTACTCTCCCCCTACATCTAACCTTTGTTTTCCACACTGTAGGTAGGCCTTACATTGTCTTTCTTTCTTTCTCTGCTCATGGGATATGGGGTCCTTCCAGGCAGACAGAAGAGGTCTTCTCCCACGTTCACGGTCTTCCTCTCCTTTTCTTTCTGCAGGAGATGGGGATTTCTGTGGCCAGACAGTAGTGGTTTTTCCATTCTTACTTTCTCGTCTTAATCCAAACCAATAGGGTTCTTTGCACAAGCGCAAAGAACGCTTTGCATCCAGACAGACAGAACAAACACATGGCTGGAACCTTGACACTGAGTGCTATTGTTTATGTAAAACACATCTTTAAAAAGAATTAACAGACATCAGCATGGAACATGTTGAGGATGTTAGGCTACATGGTTTCAGCAATTCCTGTAATCTCTTTGGCATATCTCAAAATAAAACTAGCTCAATGGACCTTGAACACACAGTGGAAACAAGCCACACGAGACTGAGAGATCATATCTGTTGCTGTTCTGCTCCTGGAATCCCTATCCTGGTAGATAGTTCATTCCAGTCTGACAAAAAGAGTCCATTTCCAAATTCCTCCTTATCAAAAAGTGCTAATGACAGATATACTCAAACTGAGCTGAGGAGCCTATGTGGATGGGTTTCACACTCAAGGTTTATGGTCCTCCTCAGAGAAATTTCATCAGATCAGTTTTTGGAATTGAAAGCAAAATCAAATGTTCGAAAAGGCTTCAGAGATCAGCTAGCCAACCAAATTCTAATGATACAAAATAGGCAGTCAGGTAGCCATGTACTATGCCAACAACCAGTGGGGAGGAACAATATAACTCCCATGTTTGGAAACAGTAAGAATGTAGAATTATGTCACCTCACATAGGATGACACTCGGCTACTTATCTTACTGGAAAGAACAGTGTCCTAGAAAACAAACCACATCGTGTGCTCCAACCCCACGAATGGACCCTCAACAGGAAAATGGCTTTGAACATCTTTCAGGAGTGGAACACCCCCTTGATAGATCTGTTCACCATTCCCCAGAACAGGTATGCACCTCAGTTATGTTTCAGGATAGGGACAAATGGCAAATTAGTCGCTGATGCTTTCCTCCTAAACTGGGGAGATAAACTTCTGTATGCATATTCTCCAATACCTCTCATAGCAAAAACTCTCCTGAAACTCAGAATTGACTGGGGATTCATGATACTCTCATAGCGCCTTACTGAAGAGGCCAACCTGAATCTCACAGGATGTGCGGATGCTATTGAATCCTGGCATCAAGTCCTTGGCCCTCATAGTTTGGGTGTTAAGGTGTTAATTTTGTCCTCTGTGAACCTGCCAGTTAGCATAGCCTCCGTCATTCTGGCTTCCAGAAAAGATTCCACTGGAAGGTCAAACAATTTTAAGTGGAAGAGGTTTGCAGTCTAGTGCGACACAAAGACCCTTAGATCCTTTTACTCATCCCATACAAAAGATGCTTGAATACCCTTTACATTTATGGGAGTCAGGATTAAAAATCAACTCAGTAAGGGTAACACCTCAGTGCAACTGGCGCATATCACGATCCCGTTGAAGGTGAGCCCATCTCTCTACATCCTTTAGTTGTTTGTCTTATGCAAGGCTTGCTTCTAATGAATCCTCCCATCAAACCACCCACAGTGTCATGGAACTTCAATGTGGTCTTGACCCAGCTGATGAAAGCTTCCTTTTGAGCTACTGAATACCTGTGATTCAAGTACCTAACCTGGAACATCCTATTTTTTGGTGGCAGTAACTTCAGAGTTAGTGAGCGCCGGGCTTTATTAAGTAATTCACCCTATACCAAATTTTACAATAGGTGGTTCTGCATGCTCAAAGGTGGTTTTGAATTTCCACCTTAATCAAACATCCTACCAGTATTTTTTTTCAGGCCTCACTCTCCCAAAGGGGAAAGCACATTGCCCATGTTGGACTGCAAGAGAGCTTTGGCCTTCTGTTTGGAGCAGACCAGAGTCCACCAAACATTTTATTTCTTTTAACCAAGCAAACTTGGGGATGCCATGAACAAACGTATGCTTTCAAATTGCCTAGTGGATTAAATCTCTCCCACTTATGCCCAGGCAGGCTTGAATTTTGAGGGTTGTGTCATGGCTCATAATGTAGTTTTCACTGTGTCTGTAACCCGCTTAAGGTTAGCCTCCATTGAGAAGATATGCAGTGTCATACTGTGGATGTCTGTTCACACATTCACGTCTCACTAATGTATAGCAAAAGACTTTGAACGCAATAATAGGTTTAGTCAGTTAAATCTCCAGAATCTCTTTGGTGAATAGAATCCAACTCCCTTCCCTCTGGGCCCAGTTGGTTTTGTTTTTCAAGCACCTTTACAAAAAGAGAACAAAAAGAAAAAGGCTTGTTTCCACCAAAAATAGTTATCTCTAGCAGGTATTTGCCATGCACAGAAGAATAACAAGAGTATTTGATTGGTGGATATAAATTAAATAAATAGGCATAAAAATAAGTCCTCAGAAAACTCACCCTCCTCCCCTTGGAATTTATTTATTTATTTATTTTATTTAATAGTATTTCTATACCGCTTTATCTTACAATCAAGGCGGTATCATAGCAATCAATCAAAAGGAGTGATAGTGTTTTTCATGCAGTGAAGGATATATCGTGACGTGTGTGTGTTGTGTTTATGTTGAGCTATGTACATTGTGCGCTATAATACATCGTGTTCTATAATACATTTTTATACTACATTATTCTTTTATAATACATTCTTTTAATTGTATTCTACTTTTAGCTAATGTATCAAACAATGGCAGCGGCAGGTAGGAAGTGGCACACATGCATGGTGGTGCGTTTCCCAAAGGTAACTGGGAAGCTCTTTTTGTGCTTTTGCTCTGTCTGACGTCACCCATATGTGAGGACTTCCTATTACTACTGAACTTTGTATAGCGCTATAAGACATAAGCAGCTGTCAACAGACACATGCAAAAGATGGTCCCTGCTCATCAGAGCTTACAGACAACACAGTAGCTATAGATGTGGGATACAGCTAGGGGGAATGGTAATGAACACAAAGGTGATCTGGTGAGTCAAGATCTGAAAGCGCCAGCTTATCCTGCTGTCCATGGAGAACACTTGAAACAAGTGGGTAACTTTTTCTTGTAGCACTGTATTGGTCACTGCAAGTGTGATCCCAAATGCTTATCTTGCAGGTATAAGGCACAATGTTAAGTCCAAACATCAAGTCCCTTGCCGTCATAGCTTGGATGTTGAAAGGATGACCTTTGCATCCTTAAATCTGTCTGATAGCATATCTCATGTCATTCCTGCTTCCAAGATAGTGCCCATGGGAGGCTGGGTTGGGAGTGGAATTCAAATTTGTATTTGTGATGATGAATGGTTTTATATGTGTGTTAATGTGTCTGAAAAGTGTTTCCCCTATGCTATTAGGAAGGGGTAAGATATGATATGATTTTGAAATTTTTGAAGGATTTTAGTTTTTGTTTTAAAAGTAAATTGGGAGGGTTATTTTATATTTTGATTTATATGGGTTGGCTTATCCCAGTAGTTGAGGGGCGGGGCTGGTACAGGTTTAAATGTAAGGAAAGATTATCAGTGGGAAGAAGTCCCCCCCCCCCCCAGGATTCAAAATAGATGCCTAGGATGGCAGATCCTTGTGGGCAGCATGGCTTACCCCCTATAAATCAGCAGTTCATCACTATGGTGGGCTTTAAAATGCCAGCACACAGTTACGTGCCACTTCTTCCCCCTCCAACAGGAAGTCGCATCAGAGGGGGGGGAACAGGAGAAGCAGGTCGTGAGCACTTTGAGGCCTGACATCCTGATGCTGCACCTGAACTGGCACTTCAGTGCAAGAAGGGATCACTGTGCGCCCTTACCCCCCCCCCTCCCACGGTGAGAAAATGGATGCCAGGGCAGCATGGCGGATCGGGTGGTGCCGCAGGCGGGGGGCCTGCCTCGCGTGGCAGAAACCCTAGGGCCAGCCTTGTATCTGCAGAGACTTTTACCTGTGGATTATGTGGTGGTACATCAACTTGTCTGGGAGGGAAGAGAGGTGCATTGGGGGGGGGGGGGGGGGGGTTGCTGTTATTTTTAGATCTGAGTTAAAATTGCGGAACATTGACATTTGACCTTATAGAGGAAGTAGAGACTTTGCTAGTCCAGGATGATCTTAAATGTTTTTTAGTGTATTTTCCACCAGGGAGGGAGGAAGTGATGCATGAAACATTTCTAGAATGGTTGTTAGACCTATCAGTGAAGAATAAGAGTGTCACGAGTATAAGTGATTTTAACTATCATATAGAATAGATGATGAAGATTTTCTTGCACAGGAATTTGGTTTCCTTTACTCATTCACTAGACTGGAAATTATTACTGGATTTTCCAACACATTAAGGGGCATATTCTGGATTTAATTTTGTTTAATAATCAGTTTAGACAAGAATTCAGGATTGAGGCTGTTTTGTCTTTAGTAATTATTTGGTCTAATCATTATTTAATATGTTTTTGTTTGGAAGGGATTGAGAGGTATTGTCAGATAGACCCAGGATATGGCAGTTCTCAGATCTTATAGGGAGGTGAATGTGGAAACCTTTCTGAATCAGATAGAGCAATCATTAGTTATACAGAATGATGTTAGTTTAAATTAGAAGTTGGCAAATTGGAATGACGTGTTATCTAGCTCCTTAAAGTTAGTAAAGTTGAATAGGAAGAGAAAAGGAAGAGGAATAATAAAAATTAATTTTCCTTTTATCTAAGGAAGCAAAGCAGTTAAGATCAGAGGTTTGTCAGTAAGAAAGAAAATTGCGGAAGACAACACAGGACGAGTTAAAACAATTGTGGAAAGCAAAACTTAAGATTTATATACAGTTATTACATAAACTGAAGAGGGATCATTTCACTGGTAGAATCTTGGATTCGGCCAGGGAATTGTTTTTGATTGTAAATGATTTATCAGAAGGGAGGACAAAAGATGAGGTGCAGTAAAAATTAAGTAGTGAAGTTTTGGCAAAATTCTTTGTAGGTGATAATGATGTCATTCAAAAAGAATTTGATATTACAGGATCAGGAAGAAGGGAAGGTGACTTCCCTACAAGATAGGAAGTTATCTCAGCTTTTTTGTTCTAAATGATGATCAATTATGGTCATTAATTAATCGATTTGATGGAATATAGTGCAGTTGATTCTTGTCCAGCAGAGGTTTTGCGCGCTCTTCCAGAAAATAGTTTTTGTACTTAAAATCTATAATAGTTCAATCCTTGCAAGAAGGTGTTTTGCTTTTAACTTTGAAATGGGTGCTGATTCAAACAATTAAAAAAAACACTTTTTTTTTGTCAAGGAATGATGTGAATAACTATATTGTCCAATTTCAAATTCAGCCTGTGTAGTTAGTGTTGGAATCCATTATTTCTCAGTTACAGGATTATATGGAGGAAATAGAGTTGGATGATTGTCATTCGGGATTTAGAGCTGCTTTCAGTACGAAGACTGTGGTGGATGGCTTTGGTGGATGAGATGCAAAGATGGAAAGAGAAAAGGGGTTGTGGTTTTGTGGGATTTATCCCCTGCTTTTGATACTTTCATAATTTGTTCATGACTAGTCTCCAATCAGTGGGTGTTACTGATAAAGCTTTAAAATGGTGTCTCTCTTTTCTGACAAATACTTTATTTAAAAACTTTTCTATACTGCCCCTTCCAGAGATCAAGGGTGGTTTACAATGAACAGAACAGGTACATTAAACTTTAAAACATGTGTATAACATAAGAACTGGTCATAAAATATTTAGAGACATATTTTACATTATTTACAGATATTCTCTATCTCAGCTTATATATTTATCGGAGTGTCTCATGTTTGTAATCAGCTGTTTTGAAATCTCCCATGTTATCAATGGTGTGTAGAGAGGGGGTTTAAGGTGGAGCTTAATGGTAAGTTTTACAGTTAAGTTGGATATATTTTGTGCTGGTCTGTTGAATTCCCAAAATGTTCATAAAACAGATGTGTTTTGATTTCCTTATGGAATATTTGGAGATCTTTGATCTTAATTTTTCAGAAAGGGAGTTCTAGAGAATGAGAGCAAAGTAAGAGAAGGCCCTATTACGTGTAGAATGATTAGTTTTATGGAATTCAGTAGGGACTATTATGTTTTAGTACATCATCTTCTCTGATCGGAGGGGCAATGGACCAGAGAGGAGAGGTAAGAGGGGGCTAGGTTCCTCAGAAGCTTAAATGTTAGCATTAATGAATTGTATTTAATGTGACTTAAGAGTGGTAGGAGTGATATGATCAGTGCCAGGGGTTTTGTAAGTAATCTGGGCAGCAACATTTTGGGCCATCTGAAGTTGTCTGCTTTGGAAGTCCTTGGAGAATGCAGCTGCAAAAATTGAAGTGCATGGCTAGAAAGCAGTGGTCTCATTCTTAGTTTTTGTATAAGATCAGATTTGTGGTTAGCTTAATGTGTATAATCATACTGAGTGTACGATCAAGGGTGACACCAAGGTATTTCACCTCCTCTTTTACTTTTAGTTTTGCTTCTTGAAGGTAGAGCTTTTGAGGGGTGGGGGTAAAGTTTTGATTCCTAGTGATGTAGAATACCTCAGTTTTGGTATAGTTTATTTTTAGGTTATGGGAGTTTAGCCAGTTTTCTATTTCGCTGAAGCAGGCTGTAAGCTGAGATGGGATTGGATTTGTCATATCGATGGGGAGATATAGCATTATATCATCCACACAGATATAATATGCTATGTTGCATTTTTTGAAAATATTGCATATTGGTTGCAGTTATATATTAAACAGAAGAGAGAGAGAGAGCAGATCCTTGTGGGATGCCTTGCTCTTGTTTGTAAGTTCTAGAAGTCTGATGGCCAAGCTTAACTTGTTGGGTGCGATCAGTATGATATGACTGGACCCAATGGAGCACCATGCCTTGAATCGCAATTTGGATTAGTCTCTTAAGTATTTTATGGCTGATGCTATCAAACACAGAAGCAGTGTCCAAAAATAAAAGGACCAAAGCTTGTTTAGGATTGTCTATTCCACGAATCAGTCTATCAAATAGGGTTAGTAGAAGAGTGTCTATGCCATGAAATGGTCTAAATCCATATTGATTGTCTAAAGGGGAATTCAGATCGATAGCAGTATATCAAAAGACATTATAAATAAAGAAAGATATAATCCTGAAGTTGGGTTTGAATGATTTTTTTTCAATAATTTTGGCCAGGAAAGAGAGGCTAGAAAGAGGCCTGTGTGAGTTTGGATTTTAATATTGGCCGGATTATTGCATGCCATTCATTAATTTATAGACCTCTATTATATCTCCCCTCAGCTGTCTTTTTTTCCAAGTTGAAGAGCCCTAACCTTTTTAAGCCTTTCCCCATAGGGGTACCCTTCCATCCCCTTTACTGTTTTGGTGGCTCTTCTCTGCACCTTTACTAATTCTGCAACATCCTTTTTAAGATGTGGCAACCAGAATTGCACACAGTATTCAAGGTGTGATCTCACCATGGAATGATACAGATATCATTTTGTTTTATTCTCCATTTCTTTCCTTATGATTCCTAGCATTCTATTTTTTTTCTTGGCCGCCGCTGCACATTGGAAAGAGAGCTTCAATATATTACCATGATGACGCCTAGATCCTTTGCCTGGGTGGTGGTTTCTAATGTGGAACTTTACATCGTGTAGCTATAGTTTGGGTTGTTCTTTCCTAGGTACATAACTTTTCACTTGTCCACATTAAATTTCATCTGCCATTTGGATGCCCAGTCTTTCAGTTTATCAAGGTCCTCTTGCAATTTTTCACATCCCTCTTGTGTTTTAATAACTGAATAATTTTGTGTCATCTGCAAATTTGATCACCTCACTCTTTATTCCCGTTTCCAGGTCATTTATGAAGATGTTAAAAAGCAGTAGGTCCAGCACGGATCCTTGGGATACTCCACTATTCACTTTTCTCCAATGAGGAAATTGGCCATTAAGCCCTACTCTGCTTTCTATCTTTTAACCATCTCCTAATCTACTACCTCCTATCCCATGACTTTTTAATTTTGCCAAGAGTCTCTCATGAGGGATTTTGTCAAAGGATTTCTGAAAATCCAGATACACTATATCAACAGGCTCACTTTTATCTATCTGTTTATTCACACCTTCAAAAAAAACAGATTAGTAAGACAAGACCTTCCTTGGCTAAATCCATGTTCCTGAGCGGTCCTCCAGTTTAGTCCTCCACAATCGGGTAGTGCACCTCCTCCTGCAGCCTGGAGACTGGACCAATCAACTCTTTCTGTATGATGTATGCAGGCGGAGCTCCCAGAAGCCCCCAGTGTGTCCAGTCTCCTTGCAGCTTGAGGACGTGTGTGCCTATCCTGGGCACACTTAGTGGCACTTGGGGAAGCAACACTAGTTAGTTTTGGGTGTTTTCTTTTGCCTTATTCCTTTGGTTTAATTAGGTAGCTGTTGCTTTAATTGTTAAAAAAAAAAAAAAAAAAGGTGATTCAGGGGGCCTCCCGGGAAGTCAGTCCTGCATTGGGCTCCTGCCTTCCTGACCGGAGGCTGTTGGCAGTCAGGTTTGATCTCTCCCCTGGACAGCACGGGGAGTAGATCTACCCTTTGCAGACAGCTCCTTGGTGTTGGGCTGCTTACTGTCAGTTTTCTGCTGGTGCCGGGTAGGAAACTTACTTTACTTTTCTGCCTCGGGTGCTACAGCACGTTCCCATTCTGCTCCATCAAGGTGAGTTGACTGCCATCAGAGCCTCGTTTCGGCGGTGGGGGTCCGAGCCCGGGATTTTTATTTGTTTTTTCCTCCCCTACCCTTCTCTTGCCGTTCTTTTGCTGTTCATTTCATTTCTTTACTTTCCCTTATTTTTCGCGCCGTTTTTTGAGCGCGGGTGCATGAGCCGGCGGCCATTTTGAAGCCCTCAAAGGGGTTTTTCTTCCGGCTTCAACACTTGTGCACGGGCTTCCCTTACGTTTTTTAGACTATTTTTTTGGCGATTTTGCTGAGGACACTCTGAGGATTCAGGGGAGTATTTTATTTTTCGAAAAAAAATAAAATAAAATAAAACGTCCTTTAATCACTTTTAATCGGGCTTGCAGCTTCAGCTTTCCTTTTCTGTGGGGTCAATTTGCCTGTCTTTGCTGTGATACTATTGCATTGCCATGGCTTCCAAGCCGCAGTGCGTGATTTGTGGATCGCGTAGAGCGGCGGTGGCGGACTCTGGCGTCTGTCGCAGCTGTGCCTTCATTTCGGCTGACTTGGAACATCATCCGGAGTTGAAGGAGCTGCCAGAACCTGATGGCCCCCCTAATCTGACGGACGGGGATCTTTCGCCTGGCTCTCGCCCGCTTTGTTCTGCTCCCCCTTCTACGGGCCAGGCTACGGAGCTACTGAACACTGCCCTTACATCCCCATCCGTGGATTTTTCCCCGGATTTTGTTCTCCGTATGCACCAGGCGTTTCGCTTAAGCCGGTCCGGTCACTTGCCTGAGGCTTGGCCGGCGCCTATCCCCTCTCTTTCCTCGGGGGAGGGCCGGCGTCCTTCTCAGCCGGCCGCCAAGAGGTTTAGATCCCTGGAACCCGATCAGGACGCCGTGGCTTATCCTGATTTGGAAGCGGAGGGTGATCCTGATGCTGAGGGGGACGATTTGGAGGACGGTGAAATCCCAGAATCTGAAGACCAAGCGCGGATTATTCGCGTTTTTCATAGAGAAGAGTTAGTGCTCTTGATCACGGAGTCTCTTCAGACCCTTAACTTGGCGGTCACTCGCCCTCTAGAGGATGACGGTTTGGAGGATCCGCTCATTCAAGCGGTGCGGGAGTCCCAGGTGGTGTTTCCCGTGCACCGTGTGGTGGAACAAATGATCCAATCCGAGTGGGATCAACCAGAATCCGGTTTGAAAGGCATTCGGACTATGAATCGTCTATACCCCTTAGCCGACAAGGACTTGTTTAAGTCTCCGCGGGTGGATGCTGCGGTGTCAGCGGTGACTAAGAAAACCACCATCCCGGTGGAGGGTGGTGCGGCCTTAAAGGATGCGCAAGATAAGAAGGTAGATAATTTATTGAAACAAGCCTTTGATACTAGTGCTTTGTCCCTACAGGCCTCGATTTGTGGCGCTTGGGTGGCTCGAGCCTGTTTACGTTGGGCGCAGCACTTGCGCTCCGCCTCTGGCTTGGATCAGCAGGGGTTGTTGGAGGTCACCCGCTTAGAGTCTGGGTCGGCGTACTTGGCGGATGTGCATTATGACTTAATTAGGACATTGGCTAATAGCATGGCTTCTTTGGTAGCGGCGCGCCGGTCCATCTGGTTACGTAACTGGGCGGCCGACAGTTCTTCAAAGTCTTGTCTCAGTAGGTTGCCCTTCAAGGGCAAGTTGTTGTTTGGTGATGCTCTGGATAAGTTAGTTAAAGACCTTGGTGAGTCTAAGGGCGGTAGACTACCGGAGGATAAGCCCAAGCTAACTAGAACCGTGCCCTCTGCGCGTGGCCAGTTTCGAGACTTTCGTAGATTTCGCTCTTCCCGTCTTAGGAGTTCTCAGCGCGGTCGTTTTGGAGCCCGCTCCCAGGGGTTTCATGGGTTCCGGGGAGCTGGACGAGGCTTCTCTGGAGCCTCCACTTCCTCGTCCTCTTCCTTTAATCGCAAGCCACAATGAAGCGAGGCGGGCTCTGGAGGGAAATCCGGTCATCGGGGGTCGCTTACGCGATTTTCTTCCTTCTTGGGCCCAAATTACCTCAGATCAGTGGGTGCTGCAGATAATCGAAAAGGGTTATGCACTGGAGTTTGCGTACCCGCTCCAGGATTCCTTTGTTCTGTCTCCCAGCAGGGGCGATCAAAAGTCTCGGGCCCTGCGGGTGACCCTTCATCGTCTCTTATCCCTCGGGGCGGTGGTTCCCGTTCCTTCTTCCGAGCGAGGCGCCGGTCACTACTCCATCTATTTTGTAGTTCCAAAGAAGGACGGTTCTCTCCGTCCCATCTTGGATCTCAAAGGCGTGAATCGAGCTCTTAGAGTTCCGCACTTTCGGATGGAAACATTGCGATCTGTCATCGTGGCGGTGCGGCGAGGGGAGTTTCTCACGTCACTCGATCTCTCCGAGGCTTATTTACACATTCCCATCCGGGAGTCTCATCAAAGGTTCCTCCATTTTGCGTTTCCGTGGGGTCACTATCAATTTCGGGCCATGCCGTTCGGTCTAGCTACTGCTCCCCATACCTTCACGAAAGTGATGGTGGTGGTAGCAACGGCCTTGCGGAAAGAGGGCATCCTTGTTCACCCGTATCTCGATGATTGGTTGATTCGGGCAAAGTCCAGCGACGAGTGTGTGCAAGTCACGAGCAGAGTGGTCTCTCTGCTACAGGGTCTCGGATGGGTGGTCAACGAACAGAAGAGCCGTCTGCTGCCGACTCAGGACCTCGAATACCTGGGAGTGCGTTTCGACACGGTCAGGGGTCTGGTGTGTTTGCCGGAGCGCCGTTGTCCTAGCCTTACAGAGCCTCGTCCGCCTCTTCCTGCGCTTGCCTGCCCCGTCCGCGTGGTGGTACCTCCGCCTCCTCGGCACGATGGCCGCAACCCTGGAGGTGGTTCCTTGGGCGAGGTTCCATATGCGTCCACTTCAGAGTGCATTGTTACGCCGTTGGTCCAACCAGTTCGACTCTTTGAACATGAGGTTGCCTTGCCCGAAGCCGGTTCGTCGGTCGCTCCGGTGGTGGCTATGCTCGAAAAACCTGCGGTTGGGGCTTCCCTTGGAGCCTCCTCTTTGGGTTCCGTTCACGACGGATGCCAGCCTCTCCGGCTGGGGTGCTCACTGCGGGGATCGCTTCACGCAAGGGACGTGGTCTCCCCTGGAGGCTTCTTGGTCGATCAACCGCCTCGAACTTCGGGCGGTGCGACTCGCCCTGATAGCCCTCGAAGCCGTGGTACTCGGGAAGCCGGTGCGCGTGCTCTCGGACAATGCGACGACCGTGGCCTACATCAATCGCCAGGGGGGGGCACCGGCAGTGTGCCCTTGGAATCGGAGGCGACGGCTTTGTTCTCTTTGGTACAGACTCGTCTGCCGGCAATCTTGGCAGCGCATATAGCAGGCACGGAGAATGTGCAAGCGGACTTCCTCAGCAGAGTGCGGGTAGACCCCGGGGAATGGGAACTGAACCCGCAGGTTTATGCGCAGATAGTTCGTCAGTGGGGTCCTCCCGTCATGGATCTCATGGCGACGTTTCAGTCGGCGAAGGCGGGGCGCTTCTTCAGCAGGCGCCGAGAACGCATGTCCGAGGGGCTCGACGCCCTCATTCAGCTGTGGCCGACGTCCGGACTTCTTTATGTCTTTCCTCCGTGGACGTTAATCGGTCGGGTCGTTCAGCGCATAGAAAGCCACCGGGGACGGGTGTTGCTGGTAGCTCCGGACTGGCCCAGGAGACCTTGGTATGCCGACCTGGTCAGATTACGCGACGGCGTTCCCTGGCCCCTGCCCTCGTTACCGGATCTTCTTCTTCAGGGTCCTCTGCGAATGCCCCAGGTGGCTCGATTCTCGCTTACGGTCTGGCCATTGAGAGGGCTCGGTTAAAAAAGAGGGGTTACTCCCCTGCGGTGATTGACACTCTCCTTCGGGCGCGCAAGGCGTCCACCTCTCTCACTTATGTGCGCGTGTGGAGAATTTTTGAGGACTGGTGCTCCAGACGGGGTGTGCGGGCGGCGACGGTATCCGTGCCCGTTGTTTTAAGTTTTCTTCAGGATGGCTTTGATAAAGGTCTTGCCGCCAGCTCTCTGAAGGTTCAGTTGGCGGCCCTCTCCTGTTACCGGGGCAAAGTGTTGGGGCTTTCTCTAGGGGCTCATTTGGACGTGCAACGTTTTCTCAGGGCGGTTTTTCGCTTGCGTCCTTCGCGTAGAATCTCCGTTCCTCCGTGGGACTTGAATCTCGTCCTGCGGGCTTTGGTTCGAGAGCCCTTTGAGCCTCTCCGACGGGCGTCTCTTAAGGATCTGACTCTGAAGACAGTTTTTCTCGTGGCCATCTGCTCTGCAAGACGAATCTCTGAGCTCCAAGCGCTTTCATGCAGGGAGCCCTTTTTGTCTTTTTCCCCGGATCGTGTAGTCCTTCGGCCCGTTCCTTCCTTTTTGCCCAAGGTGGTTTCGCCTTTTCATTTAAATCAGGCGGTTTTCCTCCCGGTCCTGCATGCCGTTTCCGACAGTCCTGCGGACAGGGGACTTCAATACCTGGATGTGAAACGCGTTCTTCAGCGTTACTTGAAAGTGACTGCGGCCTTCCGAAAGACCGACCGTTTGTTCGTGCTGTTTGGCGGCGCGCGGAGAGGTGAGGCGGCGGCTAAAGCCTCTATCGCGCATTGGGTCAAAGAGGCGATCGCGTCGGCGTATCTGTTGCAGCATAGGTTGGTTCCGGAGGGGTTGCGAGCCCACTCTACCAGGGCTCAGGCGACGTCCTGGGCGGAGCTTAGCTTAGTTCCGCCAGCGGAAATCTGTAAAGCGGCCACTTGGTCGACATTACATGCCTTCAGTAAACACTACAGGTTGGATGTGTTGGCCGCTCGGGATTCTTGTTTTGGTTCGGCTGTTCTGCGCGCCGGCTGGCAAGGTCCCGCCCGGTGTTGACTGCTCTGTTACATCCCGATTGTGGAGGACTAAACTGGAGGACCGCTCAGGAAATGGAAATTACACATACCTGGTAATTGTAGTTCCTGGAGGGTCCAGTTTAGTCCTCCTTCCCTCCCGCGTCTCAGATTGAGTGTTGCGGCGCGCTTTGGCGAACAGCTCCGACTGCGAGCGATTTTCTCTGCTCTTCTCTGGCTTTCGCTGCTCCTTTCGGCCGCACTTCCAGTCCATTGGTTGTTGCGGGTTTTCTTCCAGCCTTTTCCCTTGGGGGTCTGGGTGGGGGCTGTCCTTTTTACTGCCGGTGCGTCGATAGGGGCGCAGTGCAGCGGTCTGACTTCCTCGTTTGGGGAGGGGTTGGAACCTTCTTGGGGACAAAGTTTCTCTTTTGGGTTTAACAGCATTTTTATAACAGTGTCATGTGTTGCTTCTTTAAGTATGCTTTGTTACTAGTCACTGGGGGCTTCTGGGAGCTCCGCCTGCATACATCATACAGAAAGAGTTGATTGGTCCAGTCTCCAGGCTGCAGGAGGAGGTGCACTACCCGATTGTGGAGGACTAAACTGGACCCTCCAGGAACTATAATTACCAGGTATGTGTAATTTCCATTTGTCTTTCTCCCATTGAACTATGACTATCTACATGAAGCCAATCCAGATTTAAGTACAGAGGGTGAACATTTCTTATGAAGTGCATAGTTTGGCATTACTATTGGTTTCAAATTTGAATTTTAAACCACACATGAAAAATGTACAAAAGAATGTGTATACGTTAAAATTGATCAGACAGTTCAGATCAGTATTGAGACCGTAAGAGTTTGATGGTGGTTCAGTTGACAGTATTGAATCAGACTATGTACAATTCCACAAATTATTGAAGATTTGGGTACTTCGGAAATATTTTTCAGATTTTGTTTGAGGTGACAGTGACTTTATTTTGTGATGTGATGTTTTATACTCTGCTTTGTACGTCCTTGATTGCAAAAATGAATTATAAATTCTATAATTAAATTAAATTCATTAGAAGGTCATGTGGTTTCAAATGGATGGGGTTTGCTGTTGTGTGTGACGGTAAGGCCATAGACCCTTTTACTTGTCCCAGACAAAAGCTGCTTGAATACCTTCTACATCTATCAGAGTCGGGTCTAAAGACCGTCCATTTAGAGTTCACTTTAAATCAGTTGGTGCATATTGTCAGCATGTAAAGGGTAAACCCATGTCTGTGCTGCTTTTAGTTCAATTTATGCAAGATTAAGGAGTATGTTTACTAAACAGCACTAACATTGCAGCTGTGACGTTATCGCGTGATAATGGCGCATTACTGTGCGATAACGTGTCCTGCGGTGGTAAGGTGCGCTGAGGGTGTAGTAAGGCTCCCCAGAGGGTGGAGTAAGGCTCCCCAGGGGCGGAAAGAAGGGGTTAGTGGGCGGGGAGAGGCTCCAGGCACACTATCGCTGTGAAATGAAGGTCCAAAAAATAGTGCGAGTGAAAACCTGGCGTAGAGGCAAAGGTGAAGGAGAGAGAAACCATTTTAGTCAGCAATGTACAGCAAAGGCAGGGAAACCCAGGAAAGTGATGATAGTGATACATGTGCAGGAAGCAAAAAGGCAAATAAACATATAAAATGGCCCAAACCACATTTGAAATCCCAATAACCAAGCTGGCCAATAGTGATATTAATGATAAACCTAAAGCAACACTACTGATAAAGTGTAAAAAGGAAGATATCATGTTTGGAAGGGTCTATGCTCTGTCCCCCTACAAAGTGAATGATCCCACATTGAAATAGCGGTGATCATCGTTTTTGCCTTTTATATTGGGCAGGTTTGTTAGGGCGTGCACATGTGCAGCAATAGCAGAGTGGGCACGTAGGAAAGGGCAACTGTACTGATGCTATAAATGGGATACAGGGGGCTGCAGGCGGCACATACTGTGGTCCAGCTGGGTCACAGTGCGGACTAGGCAGATGCCTAGGTGGCACATAGGAATGCCAAAACTGTAAAGCAGCAAGACAGCAACTGACAAGGGACCAACATGGGCACGAGTGTGTGTCCCACAGTGTCACAGGGACATTACCCAGCAGGTACCCCCAGGGCACATAACATTGGCAGGCGGTGCTGGGGGGAAGCGTGCATGTCCATGTAGGCACCCCTACCTGAGAACCCACACCATAGGTAGCTGCCTACCGGCACACTGAATAGCCTGGGACTGCGCACCACCAGCACCACTGGCATAAGGGCATGTCAGCATGGTGGCGGAGGGGTGCTGGCGGCAGAAGGGGCAGTGGCATCTGCTCACAACAGACCACGGCCAAGCCCCGTTTAGGTGGGTGCTGTGCACTGCAGCAGACAGGGTCTGTCTGACGAACAGTCATGGTATCCCCAGGGAATAATTTGCCCCTGTGGCAACAGTTTGGTGCAGTACACACAGCCAGTGTGTTCAGGGGCAGAAGGTCACAAGTTCAAGTCCCAACTGTGGCTCCTGCCAACCTTGTCCCCATATTTTACCCAGTACTAAACCATGGTAATAAAGACAGAACCTTTATTGCAGATAAATTAAACATGCCTGAAATGCCTATATTTTACCCTACAGAGCACAGACACCATAAACATGTTCAATCCCTAGAGCAGAGTTTCCCAACTGCAGTCCTGGAGGGCCAAACTCCATTCAGGTTTCATGCTGTCCCTAATAAATAAGCCTGTGCTGCATTTGTATGCGCCACCCCCATTGTATGCAAATGTATCTCATGCATATTCATTAGGGACAGCATGAAAACTGAACAGTGTTTGGCCCACCAGGACCGGAGTTGGGAAACTCAGCCCTAGAGCAGAGGCCAACAGGGGCAGAAACACCCACACCCTCCACTATCCAACGCCTCATGGAGAGTCAGGCTGTTGGGCCCTGCGTGGAGCAGCATCTCCCAATACTGGCTCCTGCATACCTTAGTAATGCCGTCCTAAACTTGGGAACACACTCCACATATATCAAAAGGTTGCTATGATTAATGCCAGCTAACAAATCCTAAGTTAAACATGATTTGTTGATAGAGATTCATCATAGCAACCTTTTTGATATCTGTGGAGTGTGTTTCAGTTATTGATTCTGACAATGTTTACCACCCCGGGGAGTGACCCCAACAGTTTTGCGTACCATAGCAATGCCTGCACTGTTCCCAGGACTGGTGTGGGGGCCAGGGCTGCCACAAACCTCTATATTTGCACAATGCTGGCATAGGTGTGGGAGTGTCTATCCAGTGTGTTGTGGCTGCCTACACCTTACTGAGCCCACAATGCTTGCACTGTTTCCAGTGTTAGCCTGCCAATGTGCATAATGAGGAGCAAGGTACTGTGTGGGTATGGCCCGGACAGGGTGGCCTGGGCAGGATGCATCTGCACAGGGTATAGGGCAATGGCTGGGACATTGTAGTGCCCGACCACCACCTGCACGGACAGGGTGGCCACAGCATGTCATGCTGGGAGGTCACTCTCACCCTGACTGAGCAGTGACCACGGCATGGCTAGGTTCCCCCATAGTGCTATGCAGAATTTCTCTCAAGTGATATTTATGGATTCTCTTTTCTGTGGCCCAATCACTGACATACCTGCTTGGTGTGTGTGCTCACATCCCATTTTTGGGTGCGCACAGTTCCTCCAGGAACATGCACTATGTACTAACTAGCAGACTGTCTGCAGTTAGCATGTGTATGGCTGGAACACCTTGCAGGGTGCAGCGGGTGGAGACTGACTGTGCTCTCTGCTGGTGAATGTCAGATAGTGGTGGGGAGCAGCTGAGCTTCTCCAGCATTCTGCCTGTCTGCCATTGCCTTATGTGATGCATACAGATCTGCATCGACTGCCCTGTAGGGTGCCTGTTCCCCAGCAGGACTGGGGTTGATGGTTCTCTATTGACACCATTGCAGAGATGTACAATGTGGATCTGTTGGTGGGAGATCCTGTCCCCCAACCCTGAGCCACAGAGGGCGGGTTGGGTGGTGCTACATAATCCACTTTTGGGTTCAAACACCCCCCCCTTCACCTATAACATGTGACCATGGCACCGGCACAGGATATGCACTATTCTGGGTGCATCATAGTCCACAAGGGCTAGACGTGACTGGGAATACAGATGGACACAGGTGTATCCTAGGTGTGTCTGCAAAGACTACCTATCACACACTCGCACTGATGGGGACCTGCAGCATAGCCTATCTCAGCCAAGCCAGGTGCTGCGGACCTGGTGCTGGTTGCCCCACCTCACCCTCAGGGTGAGCGCAGGACCCGCACAATGTCACGGTCTGTAGTTACTCTGTGCCAGTAACACACACGGTCAGTTCCCCCTAACAGGCCTAGGTGCTGTGGGGGTGCATACCCCATTATGTGATCAGCTGTAGACTGCTGATCTGCATGTGCAGTGCATCATGGGTACGGGTGGGTTTACCCTATGCTGGTAACCACAGCAGACAGTTTGTGTGGTGACCTGCAGTCTTTCTGTAGCCAGCCAGCAGTGTGGTAGTAGCTATAGAGATGTAGCCTACTGGTTACTTCAGTGACTGTGGAGACAGAGATCATGGGTTCAATCCCGCAGTGGTGTAATCTAAAAAGGCTGTCTGAGGCATTTTCTTTCAATTTAAATCAGTGCTGCCAGCAGAAACATCCCCACAGTGCTGTAGCCTAAGGTACTTCATAGGCGCCCTATACAGCGCCCTATAGGGCACATTATAGGGTGCCTTGGCAGATAGGACACTTTATAATGTGACCTATGGGGCGCCTTATGAGGCACCTTAGGTTACGGCACTGTGAGGGTATTTTTGCTGGCAGCACTAATTGAAAATAAAAGAAAATGCCTCAGACAGCCTTTTTAGATTACACCACTGCAGGATCGAACCCATGACCTCTGCCTCCACAGTAACCAGTGGGCTACATCGTTATAGCTTCTAACACTGCACTGGCATGTACTTAGGGTTAATGCGCGTTAACGTGCCACGGCGCCCATTATCGCGCGATACATATTCTTGCTACCTTAGGACTGGAATGCCCACTCCTTATATGGCATTCTTCACATTATCGCTGCAACTAGTGCCGGCAACATTAGGACAGTTTAGTAAACTTACCCCTAAGCCTATCACAGTGAGTGAGACCTCAGTGTTCTGTAACCCCAATGATGAAAGCTCTTTTTGAATGGCTGGATACTTGGCGATCTGAAGTAAATGACCTGGAACCTCCTAATTTTGGTGGCAGTAACTTTAGCTTGCAGAGTTAGTAACCTCCAGACTTTAATGATGGATCCATCTTCACTAAATTTTACAATAGAGTGACATTGTGCACACATGCAGAGTTCTTTCCTAAGATACCGTCAGACTTCCACCTTAATTAGTCAATAGTCCTGCCAACATCTCTTTCTTGTCCAGATGCACACTAAGGCTAAAGTGTTTTATACCCTTTAGTACATCCAAGTAGACGGCTGAGGCTCACTTGCCATCCCAAGTCCTTATTAGTCCACTCAAGTTTTTGTTGCTTTTGACCCTGTAAAAATATTATCAGACAGCAGATAAGAAGTGGTATGCTCAGTAAGTAGTCCTAGGGGTTGCGTGTGCCAGGGGCGGCCCAAGGGGGGTACGGGGCCATGTGCAGAGACTCGGTGCGGGGCCTGATTTGCATAAATATTTGCATAATGTTAACATGCACTAACATTTTGTAAACATACCTCTTAACGAGTGTATGGATAAAAAAAGACTACCAAATTTCTACATTACTATACTTCAGTGCCAACCGCCAGGCACATTAGGAAGGTACTACAAACACTGCCCATTTAGAGCCCATAGCAAATCCACCATATCATAGCAGTACTACCAGGACTCATAAAGCACCATACCCTACCTAGCAAAAGGCAACATTGCAAATATTAAACCAATACATTTCAGAGAATACCAATACATCTCCTACTAGGGAAAGAGAAGTGGCACTGTCAAATAGAAACTACATAAATAGAATACCTCAGCTCAGTTACACATGCAGAAAATAGACCATCACCAAACAAAGAACAAGAGGTCACAATTTAGAAATAGAAAGACAATAATTAAACTGGGAACCCCAAAAGCCAAACTTGGAATGTACAACAACACTGCAGAAATAAAACTATAAATTAATTTCCTCTTGTACTAAACAAAATGCAGACATTAAAGACGCACATTTCCCAGAGCTGACATATTCCAGTTAATAAATTCATAATAAAAAATTGTTTTTCTACCTTTTGTTTGTGCATTTTATTTTTCAGTTGCAATTGCTCCAGTCACTTTCTTCTGGTTTCTTCTTGTCTTCTGCTAACTTTCCTTTGTTTGCTGTCCATTTGTCCTTTCTTCTCTCTTCTAGTTTTTTCCATTCTCTCTCTACATCCGCTTTAACATGCTGATCTTTCTCCTTTTGCTCTTTTCTCCATCTCTTTCTTTATTCTTTTTTTCATCCACTTAAATTTTACCCCTCCATCCTCAATCCCCACTTAGTCTCCCAATAACCGGCCAATAGTAGATTTTTCTTCCCTCCCATACAAAATATTTTTCCCTCCTCCATTTCACTCTCCCAGCCCCATCCCATTCTAGTCCTCCCCCAGTATCAGCTCCTTTTTAGTTCCAGCTCCACCCAGCATCCGCTTCCTTCTAGTCCAGCCATCAGCCCATTTCCAGTCCTAGCTCCCCTATCAGCCCTTTCCAGTCCTGTCTTAGACCCTCCATCAGCCCATTTCCAATCCTAGCCTCCCATCAGCCCATTTCCATTCCTGGCTCCCTCCATCAGCCCATTTTCAGTCCTAGCTCCCCCCACACTCAGCCCATTTCCAGTCCAACCCCCCCCCCCCATGAGCCTATTTCCAGTCCTATCCCCCCGTCAGGCCATTTCCAATGCAAGCTCCCCCACTCAACCCATTTCCAATTCAAGCCTCCCAGCAGCCCTTTTCCAAGCCCCCCATCAACTCCAGTCCTGGCCCCCCCCCCAGCCAATTTCCAGTCCATGCCCCCCCCCCACTCAGCCCATTTCCAGTCCTAGCTCCCCCACCCCACTCAGCCCATTTCCAGTCCAAGCCCCCCTATGAGCCCATTTCCAGTCCTAATCCCTCCATCAGTGCATTTCCAATCCTTGCCCCCCATCAGCCCATTTCCAGTCCTAGCTTCCCCCCCACTCAGCCCATTTCTAGTCCAAGCCCCCTCCCCATTAGCTATTTCCTGTCCAAGCCACCCCCCACTCAGCCCATTTCCAGTCCAAGCCCCCCCCACTCAGCCCATTTCCAGTCCTCGCTCCCCCCCCCCAATTTCCATTCCAAGCCCCCCCACAGCCCATTTCCAGTCCATGCCCCCCCCCTCCCCTGCCTCTCTGACATCGCTGCTTGGATGTCTCACCGTCGCTTGAAATTAAACATGGCCAAGACTTTGCTTCTTATCTTTCCTCTTCCTCCTTTCTCAGTCTGTGGCTAACTCTCTACTCCTTCCTGTTTCCTCAGCTCGCAACCTTGGGGTTGTCTTTGACTCCTCTCTCTCCTTCTCCACACACGTCCATCTGATAGCTAAGACCTGCCGTTTCTTTATAACATCAACAAATACGCCTATTTCTTTCTGAACATACTACTAAGACGCTTATCCACTCCTTAATCACCTCCCATCTTGACTACTGTAATCTACTCCTTGCTGGTCTCCCTTTGAATCATCTCTCTCCCCTTCAATCTGTTCAAAACTTTGATGCGCGGCTAATCTTCTGCCAGCCTCGTCATGCCCATGTTACTTCTCTTCTCAAGTCACTTCATTGGCTCCCTATCCATTTCCGCATCCAGTTCAATCTTCTCCTGCTGACCTATAAGTACATTCACTCTGCAGCTCCTCACTACCTTTCTTCTCTTATCTCTCATTACACCCCCCCCCCCCCCTCTGGAACGCAGCTCTTCTGGCAAACTGCTTCTATCTGTGCCCTTCTCTTCTATTGCTAACTCCAGATTTTGCTCCTTTCACCTTGCTGCACCTTATGCCTGGAACAAACTACCTGTGTCTGTACGCCAGGCACCTTCTCCGGCCCTTTTCAAATCCAGGCTGCTGCTTTTGAATCTTGACTCACCTGATCTCTTTGTTTTTTTACCTTCCGCCCTTGTTTTATCCCTGTCTACACCTTCTGTGTTTGTCTTGACTAGATTGTAAGCTCTGATGAGCAGGGACTGTCCCTTACATGTCTGTACAGCGCTGCGTATGACTTGTAGTGCTATAGAAATGCTCAGTAGTAGTAGTAGTAGTAGTAGAGCCCCGCGGCTGTCTAAAATGCTTTAGAGGGAGCCAGAGAGGCCCTGGCTCACCTCTAACAGCTGCCGAAGTGAAGAGTGCCTTTTTTCTTCACTTTGGCAGCTGTACTGTAGTTTACAACACTGCTGCGCTGAGGTCAAAGGGGACTTCCTATTTCCTGGCGCTCAATGCGGCAGCATTCTAAACTACAGTACAGCTGCCGAAGTGAAGAAAAAAGACACTCTTCACTTCAGCAGCTCTTAGAGGTGAGGCAGGGCCTCTCCAGCTCCCTGTAAAGCTCCCTCTAAA
Organism: Ichthyophis bannanicus; assembly: GCA_033557465.1. NCBI lineage: Eukaryota > Metazoa > Chordata > Amphibia > Gymnophiona > Ichthyophiidae > Ichthyophis > Ichthyophis bannanicus. The sequence goes on along the minus strand of CM066031.1, from coordinate 1,576,565,534 downwards.
GCCACTCTGCCTGCCGGTATTCAATGTGGGATGTTGTTGGCGCGGGGCCCTCTGAAGCGCAGAGCCATGTGCGAACAATATTCTCACTCAATGGACGGACCGGCCCTGGCGTGTGCTATTTGTCCTTTTAGTTCTTTTGCACAAAACTCTGGCAATGAGTGACACAAAGACCAGTTCTGTGATTTTATATTTTTGGCTTTTATTAGGATACCAAAAGTAGAAAATTGTATGGCTACACTCTAATAATTTGACGGCAGCAGCAGTAATTTATACGTAAGCAGCAATAAATCACTAACAATAATTAAAGGTCATATGCTTGCTCCACATGTAGAAAATACAGGAATGGAGCTGCCTGGCTATAGCACCCCCATACCCACAGAAAAAAATGGAAAACAATAAATTTAGCCTTGCCTGGAGGGAGGAACACTGTTGGGGTCCAAAGTCAGATGTCAAGACAGCCAAAAGTCCCAGGAGACAGATAACCTGGTTGGCAAGCTTGAGCCATGCCCTGTGAATTGCATAGGGTTATAGGAAGAAATACAGAAAACCTGTGGTGTCCACAGGGGTCTTTGATGGTCTCACTGTGTCTCTGTGCTGAGGCAAGCCCAAGAGCCCATTATTTGGTAGAGAAGCCACGGGCAAACGCCTTGATGTGAAGCCAAAACCAAAAAATTCCAGCCTTTTTCAGGAAAACATTCTTATTCTTACTGCAGGATTGTTGTCTTAGTCCATGCCCCCTGCCTTGGACTGGGTTAAATCCCGGTTCCTGTCTGGTGGCTGGGAGAACCAAGATGCAACTTTCTGGAGGTGGTCACCACAGAGTAGGGTGCATGGTGAGAGCTGGAATGCAGAAGCAGCTGACCAGCGTCCCAATACATTGTTGCAACTTTCAAGATCTTCAAGAGTTCTCATGCTAAGGAATAATCTGTTGTCAGTGCCAAGCAGAACAGAAAACAAAGGTCTTCATTATCTGTGCTCACAGTCCTTGACAGGAAGTTAATGTGAAATCCAGGAACACATCAGAGGAACGCCATTATAGGATGTTTCTCAGATTCATTGTGGGGAGCATACCATCTTCATCGCCCCATTTTTAAGAACAATAAGATATGCCAAAATGGGTCAGACCAAGGTCCATCAAGCCCAGTATCCTGTTTCCAACAGTGGCCAATCTAGTTGATAAGTACCTAGCAGTTTCTCCAAAAGACACAGGTTCCACAATGCTTGTATTTTATTTATTTATTTATTTAGACAGTTTTGTATACCGCCTTATCCTTCAATCAAAGCGGTCACAACACAATTGGGGGATACATTTAACACGCGGGGATATGAGACACATACACTAATACTTACAGGGAACATGGGCAATGGAGGGTTAAGTGGCTTGCCCAAGACCACAAGGAGCACCTGTGGGACTAGAAACCCCAGTCCTTCCGGCCCAAGGTTGCTGTCCTCTAGTGGGATTTGAACCCCCGACCTTCCGGCCTGAAGTACCTTGCCCCAACCACTAGGCTACTCCTCCCTAGTGTATTGGGTCTAGCAGTGATATCCTGGGTCCCTTTTAATAATGGTTTATGGACTTTTTCTCCAGGAACTTCTCCAAACCTTTTTTAAACCCGGCTACACTAACAGCTTTTACTACATCCTCAGGTAACAAATTCCAGAGTTTGATTACACATTGAATGAAAAAATGACACTGACTTGACGGCACTAAAAAAAAAAAAAAAAGGCTTGTCTGACCATGCTACATCTTCACTGACATTTTATACTTTAAATTTAAAGGGGGCGGGTACCTGTTTTTGTTAGGTAGGGTTTAATGTAGATAGCTTTTATTTTCTTTTTATTTCCTATTTCTTTGGGTTTTTTTAGGTGGCACTAAGATGTCTTATCTTTTTTTTAGAAACATTGTGTGGATTTTAGTAACTAGGATAACTTTTTATTAGTTTTTCTGCCCCCTCAGGCCATTTTAAGGGTTTTTTCCTCTTTTTTTCCCCTCTTCCTTTTATACCATACCTTCTTAGGGGGACCCTCACCAATGAACCTACTGAGCTGCTGCTTTATTTTTATAAATGTTTTATACATGCCCCTGATGCAGACACTACATGGAAACATAGGGACAGTTTCTTGAAATGGGTTTGTTTTGTGCATACTATGACAGTCATGAACCTCACTTCTAAGCCAGGTATGTGGAGTATGATCGCAGTCTCTCAAATTTCCTGCCAATGCTCGGCGTAGTACTAGCATCATGCCAAAGAGAGCTTCCTTCTGGAGTTCGTAAGATGTAACATGTATGAGTAGTTTGTCAAGATGTTCTTGGTAATTCTTCTTTATCAAGCCTGTGGCTCCCAGTACAATGGGAAATATTTTTGTATCTTTCTGTCACATTTTCCTGATCTCTGACTGCATTTCTTGTTACTTCAGGATCTTCTGCCTCTCCACGCGATTAACAGAATAATCACTCTGAACCGACACTTGTGTTATCATTGCCATTCTGATGTCTTTCTCCTTCACCACTGTCTGGTTTCCTTGCATCCAGTTTCTTATCCTTCGTAATGAGAATGTCCCAAGTGATAATAACCTCTTCATTTATTTATTTATTTGTTCTTATTTACCGCCTTTCGTGAATCAAAGTGGTTTACAGAGAACTCGAAGAAATGAAATTACATATAACAAGTTGCCGTTAACAAAATTATACATGCAACCTTGTGAACAAGGAGTGAAGAGGATTAAAGGAAAAAACAACTAAACATAGCAAACTAATGATTTTAGCAATAACTATATACAGGGAACTAAGCATGATTTTTTTTAAATTCATTGATCTTAAAACTGTCTTGTAATGTGAATAGGGCTATTGGTTTACTTGGAAAATTTTGAACTAGCTGATTAGTTTTCCGAAGTGTTCCTTGAAAAGAAATGTTTTTAGAAGTTTATGGAAAACCTTTGGATCGTTGGTGTTTCTTATGGTGGCGGGAAGTGAATTCCATAAACGTGGAGCATAAAGGGAGAAAGCTCTCTTGGACATAATTGAGTTGCAGTTCCTGAATTCAGTGGGTACTTCGAGCAAATGTTTATTGCTATTTCTTCGCGGTCTGTTTTCTGGGGTGATTTGTATAAGGGCCTTCAGGCAAGTGGATGATTCAGTTTGGAGGGACTTGAATATTTATTTATTTTTATTTATTTAGACAGTTTTGTATACCACCTTATCCTTCAATCAAAGTGGTCACACCACAATTGGGGGATACATTTAACACGAGGGGATATGAGACACATACACTAATACTTACAGGGAACATGGGCAATGGAGGGTTAAGTGGCTTGCCCAAGACCACAAGGAGCACCTGTGGGACTAGAAACACCAGTCCTTCCGGCCCAATGTTGCTGTCCTCTAGTGGGATTTGAACCCCCGACCTTCCGGCCTGAGGTAACTTGTCCCAACCACTAGGCCACACTCCTCCCTATAGAATATAGAGTGAATAGCTTTGAATTTTATTCTATTCTCAATTGGTAGCCAGTGAAGATGTTTTAATGTCGGTGTTATGTGATCTTTGATTGGGACTTGAGAAATTACCCTAGCCGCTGTATTTTGAGCTAACTGAAGGCGGCGGATGGCTTGCTTTGGGAGGCCCATTAGTATGGCATTACAGAAATCTAAGTGTGGGAAGATCATTGCCTGAGCTCACATATCGTTGCCAATGCTTGCGTATGGACGTACCTGAAGCAGGGTTTTCAATAACTTTTTTGAACCCGAAACGAGCGCTGCGTCGATAGTCTTTTGCAGTCTTCTTGGCAATACAGATGATATCCGTTACTGAAGCTAAGTAACATTTTAAATATTAATAAAAGGAGATATCTCAGTGGTGCCTTGTTAACATACATAGCACTGGGCTGAATTCTCTCCGACAAAAATATATTTTTTCTAACACTGGGAGTTCTATATTATCGGGATCTTTTGGTTTTTGATTTTCTGGTGATTCCGGTTGGGTTCATGTTTGATTTGAAAATTCAATGACAAGCACGTCCTCAAAACAATTATCCCACAACTTGAATCCTTCAAGGATACTGAGGTTGATAAACTTACTCTCTCACCCTGCCAAGGAAAATCACAACAAAGCACCATAATAGAGCCCCATGGTACTCCTCCACTCTCCAAAAGCAGAAAAGTGGCTTACTGACGGTTTGAACGCAAATGGAGAGCTTCAACAAACCCCCCTCTTCCATGCCACTTACAAGGAACAACTCAGAAGATACAAGATGAAGCAACAAAATGAAAAAAGGAATACCACTCCAATCTTATCACAGGCGCAATAAACAAACTAGGGAATTATTTGCTATACCAAAAAAAACTCCTGAAAGAACCCAACACAGGAACCTCTCAAGATAAATTATGCCCTCAAAAGATGGCCACCTATCTTCTCACCAAACAGACATCACCTCCCTCACTGGATCAACCACCAATAACTCCAGGATCCAAAGAAGTACTCCATACACATTGGACACAGTTTGAACTTCCATCACTCCAGAACATTGAAGACTCGTTGCAGTCACTTAACACCACAACTTCAGCCCTGGACCCCTGTTCTGTGTCTTGGGTAAAGTTGGCTAGAGCTTTACTCAGCCCAGGTATAATGACCATAGTCCATTCATCCCTGTCCCTAGGCCTAATGCCTGCCCTACTCAAAATGACCTCAACTTGACCCATCCTCTCCCAAATCATATAGGCCTATATCCACATCTTGTTTTTCGCTAAAATATTAGAAAACATTGTCCTCTCACAACTTCAAAACCACCTCGATTAGCACGCACCCCTTGATTCTTATCAGCATGTATTTAGACAGTACCACGTAGTCAAAATACTTGTTACCTCTCTACTAAACACACTCTATACTTATAAAATACCAGCAAAGCATTTATACTAATCTTTCTGGACATTGTATCTGCCTTTAACTTCCTCCTACACCATCTACTATTTCAAAGGCTCTCTGAGATTGGACTACAAAGCACAACATTAACGTGGTTCAGCTCCTACCTAGATTCCAGAAAACAGGTAAAGGTTGGTCAAACAACATCAAAGTAATTTACCCAACAAATGGGAGTACCACAAGGTTTAAGTCTTTCAGCTCTATTCTTCAATATTTTCATTCAGCCTCTATGCCAAATATTCAAGACACATAAGATCCAATATCAAGTCTATGCCGATGACATAATGTCTTCACCTCCATCAGCCCTCTAGTGCCAGTCACCACCAGCCTCCAGAGATATTTCACTGAAGTAAGAAAATGGCTCGGCCTACACAACTTGAACATCAGCCATGATAAAACAGAAGCACTATACATTACCACCAGTTCAACCTTCTCTCCACCCCAGACACTGTAGTTAGACGATCTCACCATCAAAGGAGGGAGGAGTAGTGTAGTGGTTGGGGTAAGTTACCTCAGGCTGGAGGGCCAGAGGTTCAGAGAATCAGAGTTGGAATTGCAGGATTCAGAAGTGCTGGGAAAAGACTTGTGGAAAGTGACATAGAAAAAGCGAAATTGCTAAACAAATATTTCTGCTCTGTTTTTACTAAAGAAAATCCTGGAGATGGACCAGATGGGACTCCCAAATATAAAAATGGGAACGAAGTAGAAACCACACCATTCACAGAAGATGAGGTGTTGGAACAACCTGCTAAACTGAAAGTGAGCAAAGCCATGGGACCGGATGGGATACATCCCAGGATACTGAAAGAGCTCAGAGAAGTTCTATCAGGGCCATTAAAGGATGTAGTCAACAGATCCTTGGAAACAGGAAAGGTTCCTCAGGACTGGAAAATGGCTGATGTCGTACCTCTACACAAAAGTGGAGACAGGGAAGAAGTGTCAAACTACAGACCCGTGAGCCTTACCTCGGTGGCGGGAAAAGTAATGGAGGCGCTCCTGAAAGAGCGAATAGTGGACTTTCTCAAAACCAACAGGTTGCAAGATCTGAGGCGATATGGTTTTACTGAAAGACGGTCTTGCCAAACTAATCTGATTGAGTTCTTTGACTGGGTGACCAAGGAACTAGATCAGGGGCATGTGATGGATGTCCTCTACCTGGATTTCAGCAAAGCCTTTGATACTGTTCCTCATAGGAGGCTTGTCAATAAACTCAGTAGCTTGGGGATGGGTACCAAGATAGTAAACTGGATTAGAAATTGGTTGACTGACAGACGACAGAGGGTGATGGTACATGGAGCTCACTCGGATGAGGGGAAGGTGATTAGTGGGGTGCCCCAGGGTTCGGTCCTGGGCCCAGCACTGTTCAATGTATTTGTGAGTGATATTGCTGAAGGACTGAATGGAAAAGTCTGTCTTTTTGCAGATGACACAAAAATTTGCAACAGAGTGGACTCCCCCGAGGGAGTGGATAACATGAGGAAAGATCTACAAAAGCTGGAAGAATGGTCTAATGCTTGGCAATTACGATTTAATGCGAAAAAGTGCAGTGTCCTGCACTTAGGTAGCAGAAATCCAAGGGAAATGTACGCGATAGGGGCTGAGAGGTTGGTGTGCATGGTTCAGGAAAAAGACCTTGGTGTGATTATCTCTGATGATCTCAAGGTGGCAAAACAGTGCGACAAGACGGTGGCAAAAGCCAGGAGGATGTTGGGCTGCATACAAAGAGGGATTACCAGCAGAAAGGAAGAGGTACTTATGCCACTGTACAGGTCACTGGTAAGGCCTCACCTGGAATACTGTGTTCAATTTTGGAGACATATCTTGCAAAAGATGTAAAAAGACTGGAAACTGTTCAGAAGAAGGCGACCAAAATGATTTGGAGCCTGTGTAAGAAACCTTATGAGAAGAGACTTGAAGACCTAAATATGTACACTTTGGAGGAGAGGAGGGATAGGGGAGATATGATTCAGACCTTTAAATACTTAGAGGAACGATGAACAAACAAACCTCTTCCAAAGATGGGGCAGCTGCAAAACTAGAGGGCATAACATGAAGCTGCAAGGTGGAAAATTGAAAGGCAATGTCAGGAAATATTTTTTCACTGAAAGGGTGGTGGATGCTTGGAATGCTCTCCCGATGGATGTGGTGGGGGCAAACACGGTGATGGAATTCAAAACAGCATGGGACAAGCACAGTGGATCCCTTTACAGCAACAGGATAAAAACAAAATAAACTGAACCATCTAACTTCTCAACAAATAGGGGTGTCCTACATGGAGTGGTGGGTCCACCCCCTAAACAAAGACATGGGGAGGGGTGACCTGCACAGAGCTTCAAGTGCACCTACTCTTGCCGTATTGCTGGGCAGACTGGATGGACCGTGCTGGTCTTTATCTGCCGTCATTTACTATGTTACAAAGCCCTCATGATAATCAAAATACTCCACAATGAATCTGCCACCTGTCTTCAGACTCTCATCTCCACCCATCAAACTGACAGATTAAGAAGATATAGCACCATCAACCTCCTAATGATTCCGCCACAGAAGACGAAGATTAAGCAAATAACATGCAACAGGGCATTTAATCTCTTTGCCCTCACTTTGTGGAACTCCCTCCCTCCCCCCTTACGAGGATGCTTGGACTTAACTGAATTTCGGAAGAACTTAAAAATGCATATCTTCAAGAAGAATACCACATCACTGTTATCCAAGGCAACCAATCACCTTAGCCATATACTGTCAGACCAACCCCCATATACTTTGATACTAGACATCACACTGCACCTGTTAAACCTAAAATTACCTGACTGTAAATAGTTATGAACATTAATGTTATATTGTTTCTACTGTTTGTAAGATGTAGTCAAGTTACTCTCCTGTAGGTCCTGGGTTCATTTCACTTCACAGAGGCAGTAGGGTTTGTAATAAAACAACCAAACAGGTGTGGCTTGGAGAAAGGTTTTTATGTAGAAATAGGCTTATTACATAGGTATTGAACAGAGGTATATAGTGATTGTTACAGAGCTGTTTCAGTGTGCATCAATGAATCTGTGTGTGCATGTGTGAAGTGTGAGAGAGAGAGAGGCCAGAACATGTGGGTCAGAGCCTCATGGCAAGAGAGAGAGAGAGAGCGGGGGAGGGGTGAAGGGAATTGATTATCAGAGCCTCCTGTCCTTCATGTCCGATGAATGGTGGAAGAGAGAGAGAGAGAGGAAGTGTTTGTCCTTTATAGTGAATTGAATCCTCTCCAGCACTTCCCCTTGAGGTCTGCTATTGTTTCTAGCCACTCCCTTTGAGGTCTGCCATTCTTGATTTAGCAAGGAGGGGTTTCAGACAGGCCTTGGAGACTGAAATCACCAGGGGGTCAGAGTTAATCTCATCTTGTAAACTATCCTATTACCTTTGGAGACTGAAATCACCAGAGTCCACAGCTGCATGGAATCCAGGGTCTGGGGAAAAAGCCATGACTCCTATGTCATGTATGCTGACACTGTTTAATTTCAATGTACAACAGAGTGCCTAACAGCCCTGTTTGTTGGTTAATTGTAAACCACTTTGAATTGTAGAAAGGTGGTATAAAAGCAAGTTTAAATAAATAAATGAATCAGTGTGGTAGAGAAGTTATGTAGCCCTGTCATATGAGCTCTCCCATTTAAATCTGGCCAAGGCTATAAACTTTCTAATTTCAAGATATTCAGTTGTTCTGGCCACAGATGCATGTCATGAAAGGATTCTACGTCCCAGGAGAAAAGACTTCACATAAGCCTCTTGGAGCTTTAGGAGAATCTATTATCTCAGGAACAAGCAGGAATGTAGTCTTCACATATGGGTAACGTCGGTATTGACAGAGCCTGTGCGGGAACGCTCCCCAGCGTCTAATAGGAAAGCTTTGGGGAGCATCCCACTGTGCCTGCGTAGATGCCTTCCTGCCTTTTCCAGCCCTCCCTCCTCAGTAATTCGTTTTCCATGGAGCCAGCAAGAAGCAATTCCAGTCACCGCAGAAAATGTGTCCTTTCTTATTTTTTGTGGTCGCGCCTGCCTTCCTGTCGATGCTAGTACCAACCCCCGTCTGTGCTTGCTTTCTTTTTTTTCTTTCTTTAAAAAAAAAATCATCTGAGGGAAAGAATCATTTCTTCCTTAAGGCGCATCGACGCCACCTTAGATTTAGGCCTCCCCTTTTGTCACAGACAACATGGAAAAACCATCCAGTGGTTTTAAAAAGTGTTCCAAATGTGGCAGTACCATTTCAGCCACAGACACCCATGATTGGTATCTAAAATGCTTAGGACCGGATCATCAACCGTCAGAATGTCCTCTCTGTAGGAAGATGGCAGAGAGGCCTACAGCTGCTAAGCTGGGCACCCTCTTTGCCTCCGATGCAATATCTTTAGCATCAGCGCGTCATCAAGAGCTTCATCTTCCTCCCAAGGATCTCAGGTATTGAAACCTAGGTGGTCTTCAAAGACTGGCCGGCCCTCCAAGGGTAGATCTCCTTTTAAGCATTAAGATGCCTCAGGTGTTGCCCTAGAGGGGGGGCACACCGGCTAAACAACCCCGGCGGGAGGACCTTGCCTCCAAAGCCAGAAAGCTCCTAGTGCTATGTTCAGGGATCGTGGCCCGCAATTCCGGTACCGATACCCAAGCATCAGCAAGCTCCATGGATCAACGTATTCTGGCCATTGAGCGGAGCTTAGCGGCCTTACTGGCGGCCTCCATACCAGTAAAGCCTTTACAGTCGATCTCTCAGGAATTGGTACCGGCTCCGGTACCGACACAACCTGTGTTGACTTTTTTGCCGCTTAACACGCTACCGCCCATGCCGGCCCTCAAATCCGTTTCCGGTACTGAGGTTCCAGCACTGCAAGCTTCAGCTACCGGTTTTGATCGGTATTGAGTGCGTTTAGAGTGGGAACACCCTACCCATCGAGTGTTTGGACTCTGATTCGTTGGATGATGAATCGGCCGATACTCGGGACATGAGAACTCTCCCGGAAGGCCCATCTCAGTCTCCACAACGTCGCATGTCCCCTCCGGAGGACATATTTTTCCAAGACTTTATTCGCGATGTTGCTCGGGATCTGTCCATAACGGTGGCTTCGGAGAAAGAGCCTAGGGCTGAAGAACTTAAAATCCTTCATTCTCCAGGAGCAAGCAGGAAGTCAGCCCTCACTTATGGATGACGGCACCAACGGAGCCCGCGCAGAGCAATTCCCCAGCTTTCAAAGAACGCTTTTGGGATTGCTACCACGCATGCGTGGTCCTCTTCCCACCCAAGGGTGCCATCTTGCTCAGTCTCCCTTTTTCCGCAGAGCCCTTCAGACGCATGTCCTCGTCCCTTGGAAAAACTTGTTTTCCTCTCCTTAACAGGCTCTTATCCTTTTTTCCGGTTGCACCAGTCCTCTACCCGTCCTCCCTTTGCTCTTTTTTTTTTTTTTGGAGCTTGTGGGGATAACTTTCCTAAATGTTTTCTTTATGGGCTTTGCGCCCTTTTTTTTTCCTAACTGCTGGCCGCATGGGTCTTTGACCTTGCAGGGGCCGTTTTTGCCCCCATGGCCACCGGGTTTAAAAAATGCGATAGATGCTCTAGGAACATGTCGCTTACGGACACTCATGACTATTGTCCAAGGTGTCTGGGAGCCGAACATGACCCAGAACTCTGTTCGCTCTGTAAGAAGATGTCTTCTAAGGCCCTTCTCAGTCGTAAGCAGAAGTCCGAAAACATTTTTCGAAAGGCTGCTTCTGAGTCTCCGGTGGCACCCTCGGTCGCCTCCCCTCCGGTGGGTTCTCTCCCTGCGGCACCGCGTTCCAGGCGGCATTCTGACCAGGGTTCCCCGGAGGTGGAATGGCGCAAAAAAAAAGAAGGCCTTGAAGTCACTGTCTGGGGCCCCCAACAAGCGCGAGCGCTCCCGCGCCTAGTCGCTTAGCCCCCTTCGGCGTTACCGAGAGTCGGACAAGGAGTGGCTTCACAAGGTACCTCGCAGAGAAATGGAGGCCTCTGGCGAAGGCGCCCAGTCTCTTGAGGGCCGTCTCGGTGAGGACCCCTCTCCTCCTTGACGTCTGATCCGCTGACCCTGGTATCTGCATCCCAGGGCCCCACGCCCACATGGGAGTCCCGTATGCTGGCGCTGGAACGCAGCATTTTTGCGTTCATTGCTTCCCAGAAGGTGCTCATGGCCAACTTCGCTGACTTGCACCCGGAGACCACAGGTCCCTCATGTAGGACACCCAAATCTGTCCAGGAAACCCACTAGAGCCATGGGCCTCATGAGGGTCCTCAACGTCAGTCTCGCTCACTCTCCTGTTCCTCAGGGGCAAGATCGTCCAGGGCCTCTGACTCCAGGCCGCCGGCCATCGGACAGGGCGAACCACCCGGCTCGGATCCCTCGACCAATTTTTTGGACTGGGAATCCGATGGGGACACCTCTCTGGAGACCCGCACCCACCGGGATCTCCCGTTGGACCCCTCGCCGCCTGGTCTCCAGCAATGTTCACTGCCCAAGGACACCTCTTTTTTGGTGTTTATTCGGGACATGGCTCAGGCCCTCAACTTGGTCACCCAGGCCGAGGAGGATCTTCGTGCTGAAGAACTCGATATTCTTCAGTATGAGGCCCCGCCCAGGGAATCCCTCACCGTGCCGGTGCCGCTGATCCTAACTTGGCTATTGCTCCACATGTGGGAGGCCCCGGCCTCAGTTCCTATTGTGAGGAAGCGCCTTGGCACAATGTACAAGGTGCAGTGCGGGCCAGGCTTCCGAAAGACCCAACTTCCACACACCTCGATGGTGGTGGAATCAGCCATGAGGAAGCAGAAAAGCCCAAAGTCCCACTCATTGGTACCACCGGGCCGAGAATCAAGAGCCCTTGATGCCCTGGGCCGCAAGGCCTATCAAGGTTCTATGCTGTCTTGTCGTATCCAGGCATACCAATTATATATTGGCATGTTCCTCCGTGACTTGGCAAAGGAACTTGGAGGTTTCTCCGCAGGCCTCGAGGGTGAGCCCCTCGACAGGTTCTACACCCTGTTGAAATCAGTGGCTGACTGCTCCAAGTATACCTCTCGAGCCGCCTGTGATGGCTTCGAGACATCTGCTCAGGTGGCAGCTGCGGGCATCGGAGCCCGCCACCAGGCATGGCTCCAATCTGTGGATTTGGAGCAATGGGTGCAGGAGAAGCTCCTGGACGTGCCCTGCCTCGGTGAACAACTTTTTGGTAAGCTGATGGTGGACAATGTTGCGGAGATCGAGACGGAGTATGTCACTATGGACCCATCTCTCCCGCAAGACTTCTACGCTGCCTCAGAAGAAGCAGCCTACCAAGACGCCCTTCTTCCCCAGGAAAGGCCTCCAGTACCACGGTTACCCGCCGTACCCGGCTACCCCCATGCCGACCACTCCCGCGCAGGGGAAGCCCGGCCAGGGCCACCGTAAACCAAAGGGCCCAAAGGCCCAGACGCCAGCTCCCCCACAACCCCCTCAGGGGTTTTGACGCCAGCGGCATAGCCTCTTGCCCTCGGGCGATACAGCAGCGAGTGGGAGGATGCCTGTCCCGCTTCACTCTATCGTGGGTGCTTATCACCTCGGACACCTGGGTCCTCCAGGTCATACAGGAGGGCTATCGCCTCCACTTTGACAGGTTTCCACACCCTTTCTCCCTAACAGAGCCTCCTCGACTCCCCGCACACCAGCTTTTGCTGCAACGGGAATTACACTCTCACCTTGCCCAACGAGCAGTCAAGAAGGTCCCTCCCCACCTTCGAGGTCAGGGCTTTTATTCTCTGTACTTCCTCATCCCGAAAAAGACGGGGGGGGGGGTCTTCGGCCCATCCTCGACCTCCGCAAGCTGAACAAGTTCCTGGTGTGGGAGAAATTCAAGATGCTATCTCTTGGCGTGCTGCTGCCTTTCCTCCGGCAGGGCGACTGGCTATGCTCCTTGGATCTGAAGGACACTTACGCCCATATCTTGATCCATCCCAAACACAGGCAGTACCTGCATTTCAGAGTGCAGGGAGAGCATTTCCAGTACAGGGTGCTCCCCTTCAGCCTTACATCCGCCCCACGGGTCTTCACGAAGTGCCTCGTCATGGCCACCACTCACCTTCAGCACCGGGGCGTGCCGGTGTTTCCCTACCTTGATGACTGGCTCGTTACGGGCTCCTCCGTCGAGGAGGCCCGTCAAGCGATGTCGCGCACTGTCCTCCTCTTGGAGAGCTTGGGGTTCTTGGTCAACTACCCAAAGTCTCACCTCGAGCCGGCACAGGCTCTCGAGTTCATCGGGGCGCGCCTCGATACTCGGCAGGCCCTTGCTTTCTTGCCGGTGGATCATTCAACCTGCCTCTGAGCTCTGGCAGCTCGCGTCCAAAGCGCCCACCAGTTCACCGCTTGGTCCATCTTTATCTTTATCTTTATTGACACATTTAATATACCGCACTTTACCAGTGGCACCAGAGCGGTGTACAATAACAAAATAGGCTGCTGAAAAAGAAAAGGAACGCCAAAATAATGAAGAAACAGGAAAGAGAGGAGAGAGAGTAAAGTGACAGGTAAACAATGAGGGCGACAAAGTAAAATGTTATAGACATACAGGATCAGCGGGGTGGGGGGGAGAGGGGAGCAGGGGGGAGGAAAGGTTAAAGGCGGTGCAAAAAAGGTGAGTCTTCAGCCTAACCTTAAAAGTTTTGTAGGAGGGTTCTAGGCGTAGGGTAGTGGGGAGCGAGTTCCAGAGGCGTGGGCCCAGAAAGAAAAATGCTGATGAGTGGGTGGACTCAAGGTGGGCCTGTGACAGGGAGGGGAGGGACATGCGATTCAAGTGGACCGATCTAAGAGAGCGGTGAGACGAGTGGAGATGTATTAGATTGGCGAGGTAGAGGGGAATGCCGGTGTGGATGGTTTTGTGCACATATATAAGAATTTTGAACTGTATACGGTAAGCCACAGGGAGCCAGTGGAGGTGAATCAAGATAGGGGTGATGTGATCGAAACGGGAAGCATGAGTGAGAATACGTGCAGCTGTGTGGTGGACTAATTGTAGTCTTCGCAATTGGGTTTGGGGGAGGCCGGCCAGGACATTACAGTAGTCCAGGCGGGATACCACCAGGGACAATAGTAGTGTAGTCAGAGAAGAAACAGATATGAAAGGACGAATGGCACGGAGTTGACGTAAAGTGTGAAAAGACCGCTGTACAACAGAGGAAACGTGTTCTTTAAAAGATAAAGCAGAGTCCAGGGTGACTCCTAGGTAACGTAGGGAGGAGACTACTGGCAGAGGAGAACCGGACAAGACAGGGACGAGAGGGGGAATTGGGGCACCAGAAGTGAACCAGATGGCAAATGATTTTGAGAGGTTCACATGCAATAAGTTGGTGGGGAACCAGGAGGACACTGAAGCCAGGCAGGAGTTGAGAGGGGCAAGATCTGGGACAAAAGAGTCTGTGTGGTGAAGAAGGATGATGTCGTCTGCGTAATAGTGGGCTGAAATGCTATGCTGCTGAACTAAAAGTGCGAGGGGGGCCAAGAAGACATTAAACAGCAGAGGGGCAAAGACAGAGCCCTGGGGAACAGTACATGGGAGAGGGGTGGGGGGAGAGGAGGAGGGGCCTGAGGAGACGGAAAAGGACCGTTGGGAGAGAAAGGAGTGAAACCATGCTATGTCTCTTGGGCCACATGGCCTCGACCATGCATGTGGTTCCTCACTCCCGCTTGCACATGTGGACGGCTCAATGGTGTCTCAGTTCCCCATGCAGCCAATCCCTTGGACACCTCAGGGACCCCGTCAGGGTTCTTCCCAACCTTCGTTTGTCCCTAAACTGGTGGCAAAAGCCCCACAACCTCCTGCAGGGATCGGCCTTCCAGGCCCCACAGCATGATGTGGTGCTGACCACAGGATACCTGTTAGGGTAGGGAGCCCATTTTGAGTCTGCATGCAGGGGCAATGGTCGCTCGCGGAGGCTCAGCAGCAGATAAACCTTCTCAAGCTCTGGGCCATCCGATGGGCCCTGAGGGCCTTCGAAGATCTCCTCAGCGGGAAGTCTGTTCTGGTACAGACCAACAACCGGGTAGCGATGTTCTACATCAACTAAGAGGGGGGCACGGGGTCGCGCTCCCTCTGCAGGGAAGCAGTCCTCATCTGCTCTTTCGACGCCCGACTGAGGATGGTCCCTCAAGGCGACGTACCTCCTGGGTCAGAAGAATGGCCTGGCGGACAGACTCAGCAGAATCCTTCGCCCCCATGAGTGGCGCCTGGATCCCAGAATGGCAGGCTGGCTGTTTCTACACTGGAGCACTCCAGCGATGGACCTTTTCGCCAGCCCCCAGAACACACAGCTCCCTCGCTTCTGCGGCCCGGTGCCTCACTCGGGTAGGGAGGGCCCCGATGCATTTCTCCTGGACTGGTCCTCCAGTCTCCTATATGCATTCCCTCCTTTCCCCCTCATTGCAAGGACTCTGTTCAAGGTTCAACGGGACGGGGCATCGCTGATTCTCGTGGCCTCGGCAGCCTTGGTTCCCGCTCCTGCTCCGCTTGTCGTCGGAGCCTCTGATTCCCCTGGGCTCTGCCAGGGACTTGCTGACACAGGAGAAGGGTCGGGTACTACACTCGAACCTACCCTCCCTATCCCTCATGGCCTGGCAGCTGAACTGGTCTCTCTAGCCTCTCTTGCCCTTCCGGAGGAGGTCAAGGAAATCCTCCTTGCCTCGAGGAAGGACTCCACTAGGCAGGCTTTCGCCTTTAAGTCAAAATGCTTCCCCGTCTGGTGCTCAGAACACCAGATCGACCCCTTCTCATGCCTGGTTCAGTGGGTTCTCCAGTACCTCCTCCACCTTTCGCGGGAAGGGCTGAAGTCGAACTCTATTACCTTCATTTGAGTGCCATATCGGCTAATCATCCCCCTATCGAGGGAAAGCCTCTCTCGGGGCAGCCACTAGTTTTCCGCTTCATGCGGGGCCTTCTATTATCCAAGCCACCCATCCGTCGTCCTCCAGTAGAATGGGACTTGAACGTGGTGCTCATACAGCTCACTCATCCACCCTTCCAGCTGATGGCGACATGTTCGCTCCGGCACTTGTCCTGGAAGGTGGCCTTTCTGGTGGCACTGACCTCGGCTCATTGAGTCAGTGAGCTTCAGGCGCTCATGGCTGGCACCCCTTACACCAGGTTTTATCGGAACAGGGTGGTCCTCCGGACCCATCCTAAGTTTTTATCCAAGGTTGTGTCGGCCTTTCATCTCAACCAAGAGAGAGTGCTCCCAACCTTCTTCCCGAGGCCCCATGCCGATCAGGCGTCGGTGGCTCTCCACACCCTCGACTGCAAGCGGGCCCTCTCCTGCAGCATACCCAGACTCACCGCAAGTCTGACAGACGTTTCGTGACCTACGATCCAAATAGACAGGAGCAAGTAGTCACCAAGCACACCCTCTCTGGATAGCGGACTGCATCGCTTTTGTCGATGCGAAAGCGGGCGTTCCTCTGGATCGTCAAGTCACTGCTCATGGAGTCTGAGCCAAAGCGGCCTCGGTGGCCTCACTGAGCTCCGTGCCCATGATGGAATCTGCCGGGTGGCAACCTGGTCTTCTACGAATACCTTCGCCGCCCACTACTGTCTGGAGAGGGAGTCCTGCTGGGACAGCGCCTTCAGCCAGGCTGCACTCCGTAATCTGTTTGGGGTATAAGCAACTCCTGCCCTCCGACAATTCTTCACAGCTACCAAGGGCTTTGCCCCAAGGACCTGAGGACTTGGGCTCCTTCGGGCTTCGGCTTCTACTTACAGCCTCGTGGAGGCATTTTTTTGTTACAGGCTCGGTAGCTTGTAGCTAGGGAGTCCCATAAGTGAGGACTGACTTCCTGCTTGTTACTCACCTGTAACAGATGTTCTCCAGGGACAGCAGGAATCAGTCCTCACTACCCTTCCGCCTCCCTTGATGAGTTGAATTTTTGTCCTTCCCTTGCCATCTGCTTGGTAGGGCTTGAGCTAAGGGACCTGACTGAGCAAGATGGCACCCTTGGGTGGGTAGAGGACCACGCTTGCATGGTAGCAATTCCAAAAGCATTCTTTGAAAGCTGGGGAATTGCTCTACGTGGGCTCTGTTGTTGCCGACATCACCCATAAGTGAGGACTGATTCCTGCTGTCCCTGGAGAACACCTGTTACAGATGAGTAACTACGCTATATTCTACAGCTCCGAAGGAAGCTGCTTCTCTCCCTTTTTATCGCGTATTTCACAACCTTATGCTTCGTATGTGGGAGACACCCTTTACCATCTCTCCACATACTTGACAGCTCGATACCATGTACCAGGTACCGGAGTGTCCCGATTTCCAAAAGATGCAATTACCGCACCATTCCATGGTGGTGGAATCGGCAATGTGTCAAAGAGTGCTAAGACACATTCCTCGAACCCTCCAGGTAGGGAATCAAGAACCCTCGATGCCTTTGGTCAACGTTTTCAGGTCTCCAAGTTATCGGCCAGTATCATTTCCTACATGTTTGATATGGGCATGTTCCTTAGAGAGGTGGCTAGGGATTTGAAGCTAATGGCTCCTTTTCTCCCTGATGACAAGAGAGCAGATTATCTCGCCCTTGTAAAGCATGCTCAAAATGTTTTAAAGTTTAACAGGGCAACTTTTGACTGTTTGAGTGCATCAGCAGAACTTCATCTATCTGCATCGGTGCACGCAAGATTGCTTGGCTCCAAGCATCAGATTTTGAACAATGGGTTCAAGATAAGCTGGGTAATATCACTTTCACCACTGAAAATCTTTTTGGCAAGGATTGGCAGGACAAGGCCTCTCAGTTAGAATCCGAGAACACCACTCTTAATAGACTATCTAGATCTACTGCCAACCCAGCTAGGAAAAAGGCAGCAAAGAAAGCTTTTTTTCATTAAGAAGTAGTACTATCCTTACACCCCTGCTGTACAGTATCAACACCATGCTCTTCAGAAGGGGCAGCAGCCATCAAAACAGCAAAAGAAGGCAGACTCCTAAGTCGCAGTCACCTCAGCAGACCCACCCTCCTCAGGGTCTTTGACTCCTTTCTGGAGAACATAGTTGTTCTGTCTCTGGAGATTCCAGATCCCATCCACATTCCCGGCAGACTTTGTCACTTTGCCCACAGGTGGCATCTAATCACATCAGAGCAGTGGACACTGTCCATAGTATGGGAGGGGTACAAGCTTCATCTACGAAATCTTCCCCCCAAGAGTTCCGCTCTCAGCTCCCTCTCACTGCTCTGTTGCAAGAGGTCGCCTCCCTTCTTTTTCAGGGCACAACAGAGGAGGTTCCAACATCCCAGCAGGGAATGGGCTTTTATTCTCCATACTTCCTCATTCCAAAGAAAACAAGAGGGAACAGGCCTATTCTGGACCTCAGAGAACTGAACAAGTACCTACTATGGAAGAAACTAAAAATGATCTCCCTAGTCACCCTTCTCCCCTATCTCCAGAGTCAGGATTGGCTCTTTTCTCTAGATCTAAAGGAGGCATATACTCACATACTTATTCACGCACAGCACAGAAAGTTCCTGCGCTTCATGTTTCAAGGGAGACATTATCAATACAGAGTCCTGACTTTCGGCCTTGCCTCTGCCCCAAGAGTTTTCACAAAGTGCATGGTGGTAGTAACTGCGTTCCTAAGGACTCTTGGGATATTTGTCTTCCCTTACTTAGACAACTGGCTCATTCGAGCAAACACCTCTCTAGAGGCCAGTTTTGCCCTCTCGCGCAACATGCAAGTGCTGCAACACGTGAGATTTGTAATAAATCTTCCAAAGTCCCAACTCATTCCCTCTTAAACTCTAGAGTAAATAGGGGCTCTCTTAGACACTCAACAGTCAAAGGCATTTCTGCCTTAACCCTGCTGCGCTCAACTAGCATCTCAAGCATGCTTCAAGAACTTCCTCACTACCTGAGAACTTCTACAACTGCTGGATCATATGGCATCAACAGTGCATGTTGTTCCATATGCTTGTCTACATATGCGCAGTGGTCTTAGGCATCGGGTCGCCTGGGAGACAAGCTAAAGGTCTCTACCCACTTAATCTCATCTCTCCAGTGGTGGCAATACCCAGAAAACCTCCTGGTAGGGTCACCTTTTCAGATGCCAGCACATCAATGTACCCTGACGACGGATGCATCCAAATTGGGCTGGGGAACTCATCTGCACAATCTCTCCACTCAGGGGCTTTGGTCTTATCTGTTGGAACTCGGAGCCATTCACAATGCTCTCAAAGTGTTCCAGGACTGTTTTAGATTCCGCACAGTTCTAGTCCAGATGGAAATCAAGTAGCCATGTTCTACTTGAACAAGCAGGGCGGAACAGGCTCTTGGACCCTCTGCAGCGAAGCCCTGCATCTATGGTCTTTTGCCATACAACATCACATTCACCTACTTGCTCTGTATCTTCCGGGCAACCACAATGTCTTGGCGGACAAACTGAGTCAAGTCCTTCTACCCCTCGAGTGGTCTCTCCATGCAGACAAGGTCGCTCACATTTTTCAGATTCTGTTCACAAGTCCTCAGTATGTCAAGCTTCCTTGCTTCTGCTCCAGGACTTCTGCACTGGACAGCCAGCAGATTGATGCATTTCACCTCCACTGTGGTCAAGGCTTCCTATATGCCTTCCCTCCCATTCCCCTCATTCCCAAGACTCTCTTCAAACTCCAGAGAGACAGGGGCAACATGATAATTATAGCTCCATGCTGGCCAAGACAACCGTGGTATCCTCTCCTCCTTCGTCTGTCTTGGGCTCAACCCATGGATCTGTGGCTTGCTCCAGATCTCCCCTCTCAGGAGGAGGGGACGGTGCTCCATCCCAATCCACAGTCCCTCCATCTCACCGCATGACAACTGAGGACTTAGCCTTGTGGGACATTAACCTTTCCCAAGAGGTTAAGGACATCCTCTTGGCTTCTAGGAAGCCATCCACTAGGCGCCATCCTATGCCTTCAAGTGGTGTAGATTCGCTCTCTGGTGTTCTGAGAGGGATCTTAACCCTTTCTCAGCTCCGGTGGAGGCATTACTTGAGTATCTCCTCCACCTATCTTCTTCTGGACTCAAAATAAATTCGTTAAGAGTACACCTAAGTGCAATTGCAGCCTCTCACATGCCCTTAGATGGCCAGCCCATCTCTTAGCTGCTTGTAGCACGCTTCATAAGGGGTCTTCTATTAACCAAACCTCCCATTAAGCCCCCTCCAGTGGCATGGGATCTTAATGTTTTGGGACAGCTTCTAAAGCCGCCCTTTGAACCTCTAGCCACTACCTCACTGAATGAAGTTTCTCACGTGGAAGGTCACCTTCCTTATTGCTCTCACCTCAGCAAGATGTATGTGGTGCTCTTTCATGATGGCACATATTGGCTGGATGTATAGGTTGAATAGGAGAGATGAAAGGGCCGATCCCTGTGGCACTCCTTGTTTGACTTTTATGGGTCGAGATGTGTTGTGTCCTACTTTGACCTGTATTTGTCTGTCGGTTAGGTATGAATGGAACCAATTCAGGGTGACACCGTGTAGACCGATGTTCTGTAGTCTATCCAATAGAGTCTTGTGGTTAATTGTGTCAAATGCGGATGAGATGTCAATGAATATCATGAGTATGCCTTTCTTGGTGTTGTCTATGATGCGGAGGACGCTGTTGAAGAGGTATATCAGAAGAGTTTCTACCCCATGGTTGGGGCGGAACCCGTGTTGATTGTTGTCCAGGGGAGCGTGGTTGTCTGTGTTCTTGTAGTTGGTGCTGTACAGTTTTTTCGATTATTTTTGCTAAAAGTGGTATGCTGGAGATGGGTCTGTATGCTGCTGGATTGTTCTTGTCAAGTGTGGATTTCTTCGGGATAGGTCTTATTGTTGCGAGCTTCAATTGATTTGGCATGCGCCCTTGGGTTAGGGAGGAGTGTACTATCTTGTGGATGGTTTGGATGAAGTTTGATTTGGTGGCCTTGATCCAGGGCACTGGGCAGGGATCCGTGGGGGCAGTGCTTGTCTTGATTGCTGAGATGATGTGGGAGAGTTGCTCCGTGGATGGGGTGTTGAATGTTCCCCAGGTGTTCAAGGGTGTGATAGTCTTTGGGGTTGGGCTGGGTCTTGTTTGTTCTGCTGAGTGGAACTTTTCTTGGATGTGGTCCGCAAATTTTTGTGGGTCCAGTTGTACTTTGTCTTCGGTATCCTGGTCTTTGGTGAGGGCTTTTACGATTTCAAATAGTTCTCTGGGTTTGTTGTTGGAGTTGCGTATGAGGTTTGTATGGTATTCCCTTTTTGTTTGGTTGATGCATTCGTTGTATTGTTTTTGCTTTGTTAGGTATAGTTCCTGGTTCTCGGGTGACTTGTTCTGTCTCCATCTCCATTCTATTTTTCTGAGGCTCCTCTTTTCGTTTCTTATAGTTTTAGAGTACCATGGTTTGTGTTGTAGTTTGTTGCAGTGAGGTGTCCTGTGTCTATATTCTGTTGCTTTGGCAGGGTTGTTTATGGTGGTGTTCCAGTTGGTGATTAGTGCATCTAAGTCATCTGTTTCATGGTTTAGGTTTTGTATTGTGTCCTGTAGGAACTGGTCTCTGTCGAAGCATTTACATCTTTTTTGTGTGGGGGTGTTGTCCGGGTATTTGTTTAGTATCTCCTCATTAGGTGTAATTTTTACTTCAATTAAGTGATGGTCGGACCATGGTACTGGTGTGGTGATGGGTGTTTATATTAGGCCTCTTGAGGTTAGGTAGTTGGGTGCAAAAATAAGGTCTGGTGAGGATCCATGTCTGTGTGTCGGTGTGGTGATTATTTGCGTGAATTGGAGTGAACTCATTGCTTGGAGAAAAGCTGCTGCATCTTTTTTGTTGGTGGACCTAAGGTTGAAGTCTCCTAGGAGTATTGTGGGTTTGTGGCTGGAGTTCACTGCGCAGACTGTCTCTAGAGTTGATGCTAGTTCTTCAGGTGGCGCATGGGGTGCTCTGTAGGTGAGACATATGGCCATATGTTTGTTCTCTATCGAGATGGTGTTAGAGTGTTGGGTGTCCATGTTACTTTTTGATTTGAATTTTAGGCTGCTCTTTGCTATTATGAGTGCCCCTCCTCCTCGCCTATGAGTGCGCGGGCAGTTGTATGCTGTGTATGCGTCGGGCACTAATTGATTGAGTAGGACGTTGTCAATGGGACTGAGCCACGTTTCTGTGATGCAGAGTATGTCGGGCTGATGGTCATCTATGTGGTCAACTAGGGTATAGATCTTGTTGCATATTGACCTGGCGTTTATGAGCCCAATTGTTATTGGTCTTGGGGTGTTGTGTGTCTTGTGTGGTTCCTTTGTTTTGGCGTGTATGTTGGACTTGTGTTTTGCTTGTCTCTTTGTTGTAGGAGAACATTGTGAGTCCCTGTGGGTATGCTGTTGGTCAATGTATGTCCATATAGTTGTTGGAGGCCATGGTGAGTATGTGTGTGGGTGGTGGTAGTGTGTGTGAGGTGGAATGAGTAGTGTATAATTGTATATATACTACCTCCATTGTATGCAAATCTCATGTATATTCATTATGGATATCCTGAAAACCTGTCATATTTAAATTCCTTGAGAATTCAAAGTGAATACCACTGTCCTAGACCAATTTTCCTGTCCCAAGCAAAATTAGCTCAAGTTGCAAGCCTTAAAACTAATTCTGTTGGGGTACTCCTTAGTAGAACTGGTGCTTAGTAACATTGTGAAGAAGGAAGGCTAATCTCTATTCAATCATTATAGTTAAATTCATGCAGGGCATGCTTCAATAAGGCCACCTACAGTATCATAGGACCTCAGTATGCTATTAATTTGTGTGAAAGCTCTTTTAGCCACTGGCCTCCTGTAGACTAAAGTATGTGGAGGGTAATACTTGGTGGCAAGTATTTCAGCCCAGAAAGTTGGAGTTCATTAGGTCCTAGGAACCTACCATTTTATTCTGAATTCTATTAGAACAGGGTAATGTGTGTTCATCTTAAGAATCTGCCGAAGATTTTGATAGACTTAAACCTTAATCAAGTAATTGCCCTTCCAGTGCTTTTCCCAAGACCACATTCCAATAAAAATAAACAAGCCTTGCCCATTTCTTTGAGGGTTGGAGCCCAACACTAGTCCCTCGAGGTCCTGCTCTTTCACCTTTCACTGAAGAAGGTTCTCCTGTTAAAAAAGGCGTGTATGTATGTACTTTTTTTTTAAATACCATCAAGTCGATGCTGATTCCTGGTGACCCAGCAGTCCCTGGGTTTTCTTGGCAAGGTATGACTAGAAGTAGATTGCCAGGCCTTTTCTTCCAAGGCAATGGAGGATAAAGCGACTTGCCCAAGGTCACAAAGGGTGCTAGTGGGAATTGAACCCTGATCTCTTGAGTACAAGGCTATTGCTCTAACCACTAGCCTACTTCTTCACTCTGCGTGTGTGTGTTTATAGTATAAAAATGCAGGTTTTATTTATTTATTATCATGCTAAAATATACTTGTTCTTTTCTCTTTTGTTTTGTTAAAAAACAACAACTTTTAGACAGGGTTCTTGTTAGCCAGTAGTGCTATGGGAAGGACTATAAAATCTGTCCTTCCAAAGAAATTTCCTCATGTCCCCATTAAATTGTTGTGGGAGACCAGATGATAATGCCAGACCATGTTATGTAGTTGGAAGATAATGTTCCATTTATTTAATATATTTAGTAGTAGTTCAAGGCGAGTTACATTCAGGTTTAAAAATATTATCTTGGAAGCCCAAACAAGATGTATTCCATGTTTTAAGAAAGGTAGAAGGAAGGCCAAACGACTGCCACATGGTTTAAAGCTGAGATCAGAATGGAGTGGAGGAGTAGCCTAGTGGTTAGAGCACTGGCTTGGGAACCAAGAGATCAGGGTTAAATTCCTACTAGCACTCCTTGTGGCCTTAGACAAGTCACATAACCCTCCATTGCCTCAGAAGAATCCAAGATGTCAATGTCCCCTGTTTAATGTAAATTACCAAGTTTAAGTTAAAATGTAAACTTTTTTGACTAAAAATGAGAAAGCCGTATAAAAATAAATAATGTAGCGATAAAAAAAAGTGAATTAAAAAAAAAAAGAAAAAAGTTGAGGTCGGAAAGGCTGTTATAGCCAAAAATGCATCTTTCAGGAAATGGAAAAATGAGCCAAGTGATAAAAACAGGAAGCAACAAAAGCACTGGCAAGTTAGATACAAGGCATTGATAAGGCAGGCAAAGAGAGAATGTGAAGAGGCTTGCTGTGGAAGAAAAAACATAACATTTTCAAGTACATTTGTATCAAACCACCAGTGAGAGAGTCAGTTGGACCCTTAGATGATAGAGGGATAAAGGGAGGACAAAGCCATAGCAGAGAGACTGAATGGATGAATTCTTTGTTTTGGTCTTTACTGAAGAAGATATAGGGAAATTTCCCATGCCTGAAATGCTATTTTCAAAGTGGTGTATTGGAAGAAATGAAACATCTCGATAAAGCAAGGAGATGTAATACAATTATTTGATAAACTAAAGAGTAGCAAATCACCTGGACTGGATGGAGAAAGATGAATAGTGGAGTACCCCAGAGATCTGTGCTGAGCCTGCTGGATTTTTTTTTTACATATTTATAAAAGACCTGGAAATGAGACTAACAAGTGAGGTGATCAGATTTGCAGATGAGACAAAATTGTTCAAAGTTGTTAAAACACAAGAGGATTGTGAAAAATTACAAAAGGACCTTGAAAAAATGGGAGACTGGGCATCCAGGAGGCAGATGAAATTTAATGTGGACAAGTGCAAAGTTATGCACCTAGGAAAGAACAACCCAAACTATGGTTACACGATGCAAGGTTCCACGTTAGGAACCACAATGAAAGGAAAAAGATTTAGGCATCGTGGATTACATGTTGAAACCTTCTGCCAGTGTGCAGCAGCGGCCAAGAAGGCAAATAGAATGCTAGGAATCATAAGAAAAGGATTAGAGAATAAAACAAAAAATGATATAATACCTCTATATTGCTCCATGGTGCAAGTACACCTTGAATATTGCGTGCAGTTCTAGTCTCCATATCTTAAAAAGGATATAGCAAAAGTAGAAGTAGTACAGAGAAGAACAACCAAAATTGTAAAGGGAATGGAAGGATATGCCTGTGAAGGAAGGCTTAAAAGATTAGAGCTCTTCAATTTGGAACAGGGACAGCTGAGGGGAGATATGATAGAGGTCTATAAAATAATGAATGGAGTGGAACAGGTAAATGTAGATTGGTTGTTTACTCCTTCAAAAAGTATAGAGACTAGGGGACACTCAGTGAAGCATGTAACACATTTAAGACAAATCAGAGAATTTTTTCACTCATCGTGTAATCAAACTCTGGAATTCAATAATCTCCAGGAACAAGCAGGAATGAGTCTTCACATATGGGTACGTCGGTACCGACGGAGCCTGCGTGGGAACGCTCCCCAGCGTCCAATCAGAAAGCTTTTGGGAGCATCCCTCAGCGCCTGCGTGCTGCCTTCCCGCCTTTCCAATTGTCTCTCCTCAGTTTTCATTTTTCCGCGGAGCCGGCAGGACGTCGTCCTGTCACCGCAGAAATTTTTTTCTTTTTTAATTCTTTTATTCTTGTTTTCCTGTGGTCGCGGCTGTCTCCCCGCCTCCACCGGTATCGCCAGTGTTTTTTTCTTTCCTTTTTATTCAATCCAGGGAATTTTTTTCCCTCAGTTTCACTTTTAATTTTTTGGGCCTTCAGGCCTCTTCATTATGGAGTCGCCTCCTTCTTTTCCTAAGAAGTGCCTTAACTGCGGCAGTACAGTATTGTTTTTAGACTCCAAGTCCTGGTGTCTAAATTGTTTGGGTCCTGACCATCCAGAGCCATTAGGCTACCATATTAGGAGAAGAGATTTCCCTTTTCGAATTTTCCTCGATGCCGAGTTCCCTTCCAATGGCGGGGCACCGACCAGTTCTTCTCTACATGATCAGGTAACCCACAAACAGTCTGTTCAGACTAGTCAATCCTTGAGTGGTAGGTCTCATGCACAGCATGATGACGGCTCCGGCCTTTCCCTCAAGGATCCATTGGCTTCAAATCCCCGGCGGGAGTCTTCGGTCTCCAAAGCTTTTCAGGGGTTTCAGGTTGTTCCTGAGGCTCACCCCTCACAGAACATACCTGAGCCATGCTCAGTGGTGGCATCCGCTTCGAGTGGTACCGATACCCCGGCATCGGCACTGGTGTTGAATGATTCACTCTTCCCCAGGGATCGTCATCTGGTTTCCTCGGTACCTTCAGGACCGATCGATACATCCCAGATTGACTTTCCGGTATTGGTATCACCGCCGATACTACCACCGATGTCGGTACCTTCCAGACATGCATCGATAGACTCGCTTCCTTCGATGCCGAGTCTGGAATCGATCTCCAGTCTGGAAGACTGGGTACCGACACACCTCGGATCCGATGCTTACCGATTCTGGATGCTCGGTACTGAGGGTAATTACCAGAGGCCTTCGGTTTCCTCGGTACCACTTGAGCAGCCTCTGATGACTGCTTCGGTGTCGGTATCGTCTTCGATTCCGGCACGGCTGCCGGTATCCGTATCGGTGCCGATACCTGCAGCATCGGCGTCAGTTCTTTCCACACCAGAGTTGCTCCTTTCTATACCTAGTTTGGAGTCGATACCTGGCATGGACGATGCAGTACTGACTGTCTCACGTCATGACCTCCAGTACCAGCATCCATGCCTTAGGCCTACATTCTCAAGTGCCTACTCCGGTGCCCAGGCTAATTCTTCAGATCTAGCCTGTCCAGGGATGGTTTCTGTTGGAGATCCTTCTTTTCAGAATTTTCTCCGGGACATAGCAACATCCCTTGCTATTCCTACCCCTGGCTATGATCCTGCTCAAAGCTCTCTTTGTTCTGGAGAAAAGGAAAATATAATGCTTCCTTTACATCATTCCTTGCAGGATCTTCTATATCAGGTGCCCCCCTCTCCAGGGTTTCAGAATACTCAACTTCCCCATCATTCCATTGTAGTGGAATCAGCAATGAGGAAGGTAAAAAGCAAGAAGAAGCATTCTTCTTACCCGCCAGGTCGTGAATCTAGAACACTGGATGCCTTTGGACGTCAAACCTTCCAAACATCTATGCTGGCAACAAGGATTCTCTCATATATTTTTTATATGAGTCTATCCCTGCAGGAGGTCACAAAGAAATTATCTCTTTTGACTCCCTTTCTATCAGAGCCCAAGGCTGCAGACTATTCCTTACTTCTTAGTCATAGCCAAAATATCTCTTGGTTTCTTTCTCGTGCTTCCCTAGACTCTTTTGAGTCTGTTAGCAGAACCTCTGCTATAGCCATAGGGGCACGACGTAGAGCCTGGCTCCAAGCTTCAGACTTAAACAAATGGGCACAACAAAAATTGGGTAATACTCCTTGCACTGGAGAAAATCTCTTCAATAAGGAGTCTTTACATCAGGTTGCTCAGTGCTCCACTGACTACCCTGTTTCTGAAGGCAATCCTAAGCCTTCTCCTTCCCCAGTAGGTAGGAAATGCCCTACCAAACCTTCTTTCCCTAGGAAAAGAAGGTTTCACTCTTCTCCTGCCCATCCTTCAGATGTTCCCAAGCAGGGGACACCTCGCCCTGGTCTGAAGAATCCAAACTCTAGCCAGGCTGAACAAACCCAGCAACCATAGGTTCCTGAGAGTTACAACCTACAGTTAACTTCTTCTCAGTAGAAGATTTTTCACTGTTTTTTCCTTCAAAACTCTACACATGGATTCCTTTCCTCAGGACATCTATTTCCTCCTAAATATGCTGAGCTGTCAGGATATTCATGTCTATGGGTCACAGGTTTCTCCTCTTTTTCCCACCAAGAAGAGAAGTTAACAACTATCCCATGATAGTTTTTCTGTTCCAACATGAATTTTTTCCTTCCATAGATTTACCATATGGTAAGTCACCCTTCAGCTCCTGTTTCTTTATCCTCTCATCCAGGGTTTCCCCTGAATGAGTGGTACCTTAAAACTGCAGGGCTTCTCTAGCCTTTCATTCCAGTGTGGAGTTTTTTCTCTCGAATAAACTCCCTTCTTTTCTCTGGGCAGCTCATCAGACAGGGACAGGAATTTCTCCTCTTCTTTTGTCTGTTCTCTCTGTTTTACACAGAAAGATTCTCTCTGCTGTTTTATTCAGCAGCTGCCCATGCAGGAGTTCCAGTGATTAGACTACTGGTACCTTTCCACAAGTTTCAAGTCTGTCTTCCATTACTTTCTGTCTGGCCTTAGTAGTGATTCCAAGATAGTGCTTTCATCTATCTTGGATAATCCTAATCACTTCAGGCTTATCACACTATCTTCTTTTCTTGCCATCTCCACTTCTTTGGATTTGGCAGCATAGTTGACCTACAGCCAGTTTTATTTCCCAATTCTCCTGCATAATGCTCTCTGCAATCTTACAGAGAAGCTTTCTACTATGGGCCCTTGCTAGAGAGCATGGGTTTTTGTCTCTGATGACTATCCTAGATGGTTGGGAAAGGCTTCCTCAGTCATTTTCCATGACTGTGAGGGTTCTTCACACCCTATTATCTCCTGTTATAATACAGGA
Source organism: Ichthyophis bannanicus (assembly GCA_033557465.1). Lineage (NCBI taxonomy): Eukaryota > Metazoa > Chordata > Amphibia > Gymnophiona > Ichthyophiidae > Ichthyophis > Ichthyophis bannanicus. The sequence goes on along the minus strand of CM066031.1, from coordinate 1,576,537,087 downwards.
CATAAGCCTTTTCTACGTGAACGTCTAAAGAGTTTTCCAATTCCTACAAGGAATATGCTCTTTCTTCCTTGCAGCTTGTCCTCATGGTAACGTACTCCTTCATGGACAGCACATATTTTACTAATAACGCATGATACCCCTTGTGTCCCTCAAATGGGTCAACCTGGTATCTCATCCTATGCGTTTTCTGTCCATTTACCATGCGAGAGTTCTACAGGACTCAGGACTTGCTGTTTACAGACTGATATTATCCTCTCTTTTTTTTTACGCAACCATCCTGGTTATTTCACTGGATAGCATTCTTGCACCATCTTAGCCAGGGAGAATAGATTCTCTATATATCTTCTCAAGTAGGTTCCACCTTCTTGTTATTAGATGAATCTTTCTCCTTCACATCTCCCATGTGAATGTTCTTATGGGCATATCTCTATCTGCTTAGTTGTAGACATTTATCTTCAGTCATATATACTTCTCTATAGATACATATGTCTGTAAGCTGTGTGTGCATATGTTATGCCCCTCCAGTTCTCACTATAGACATATATATATATATATATATATATCCAAACAATGTAAACACAAGCCTGCCCCCCCTCCACACACACGCCCCAAGACGACATAAAAAGGAACTAAATTCCAACACCTACACCAATATCTGACCCACACAACACACACACCACACACTGTAAATATACATTTGTAAAAAGTTAGATGTGTTTGTTTTAATACCTACAAAGTTTATATTACTGTTCAATGTAAATAGTTGAATTCTATTGTTCTATGTAAAATGTATACAAACTGTGTACAAGACTGTTAACCTGTTATATGTAAACCGCCCTTGATCTCTGGAAGGGGCGGTATAAAAGAAATAGTTAAATAAATAAATAAATAAAATAAATGTGTGTGTGTATATATATATATATATATATATATATATATATATATATATACACACACATATTTATTTTATTTATTTATTTATTTAACTATTTCTTTTATACCGCCCCTTCCAGAGATCAAGGGCGGTTTACATATAACAGGTTAACAGTCTTGTACACAGTTTGTATACATTTTACATAGAACAATAGAATTCAACTATTTACATTGAACAGTAATATAAACTTTGTAGGTATTAAAACAAACACATCTAACTTTTTACAAATGTATATTTACAGTGTGTGGTGTGTGTGTTGTGTGGGTCAGATATTGGTGTAGGTGTTGGAATTTAGTTCCTTTTTATGTCGTCTTGGGGCGTGTGTGTGGAGGGGGGGCAGGCTTGTGTTTACATTGTTTGGATTAAGGGAGTTTGTGCATGTGTGACCACGTTTGTTGTGGAGCTAGCTTTGGGGTAGTAGGGGACTTCGAAGTGTTCAGTGAACAGGTAGGTCTTTAATTCTTTTCTGAATTGGAAGAGGTCTCTTATGGTACGAAGTTCAATGGGGAGGTCGTTCCAGAGTGTAGGAGCAGCGAATGAGAATGCTCTGGAGCTGGTGGTGTTCTTAGTTTTGCGGATGGTTTTTGGTATGATGAGAGAGTGGGCTGCGTTTTGTCTGAGGGTCCTTGTCGAGGTTGGAGATTGCAGTAATGTAGATAGGTGTGAGGGGGTTATGTCGTTTATGAGTTTATAGGTTGTTAGGATAATTTTATATTTAATTCGGCTGTTAATAGGGAGCCAGTGGAGGTCTAGCAGTATAGGGGTTACGTGGTCTGTTAGGCGAGCTTTAGCAATCACTTTAGCACAGATGTTTTGTGCTCTTTGAAGAAGGTATGTGCTTTTTTGCGGGAGGCCTATTAGGAGACTATTGCAATAGTCGAAGTGAGGGGTGATCAGTGTACCTACTACGGATCTAAAGTCTGGTGTTTCTAGGAGTGGCCTTAGGTGTTGAATTGTTTTGAGTTTATAGAAAATGGTTTTTACTGTTTGTTTTATGTGTGGTAGCATGGTGAGAGTGTGGTCTATTATTACTCCTAAGTATTTTACCTGTTTTCTGACAGGTATGGAGGTTTTGTTGATAGTAATTGTTTCCGGGTAGGTGTTCTCAGTCATAGATGATCTTGTCACAAACATTGCCTCGGTTTTTTTGAAGTTTATGCTGAGGTGGTTAGTTTCCATCCAGGAGGAGGTCTCAGCCATGCATTTGGATAGCGGGTCATATGTAGGGTTTTTTGTGGTTATGGGGATAGCTAGCATGATGTCATCGGCGTATATAAAGTGATTAATCTTGTGTTTTTTAAATATGTTAGTTATCGGTTGCAGGTACAAGTTAAATAGGAGGGCTGATAGGGCTGATCCTTGGGGTATTCCCTGTCCTTGGGGGAATGTTTCTGATGCTTGTTGGTCAATTTGGACGCGTATTAATCGGTGTGAAATGTAGGATTTGAACCAGTTAAGGACAATCCCGCCTATTCCTAGGTTTTCTAGTCTGTTGATCAGTGTCAGGTGATTAATGTTATCGAATGCGGCTGAGATATCTATAAATAGGAGTAGGTAGCCATGTTGTTTGTCATCTGTGCCCTTGATGAGGAAGTCCATAAGAGTGATTAGGAGGGTTTCTACTCCATGGAATGGGCGGAAACCAAATTGTGTGTATATATATATATATATATATATATATATATATATATAATATACACACATATCCCTGTATATATATATGTGTATCTGTCGAGATGCTTCCTTATAAGTAGATATGTATTTACATACTCATCTCTCTGTCTATGCTTATAAAGGTTTTTACCTTCCTAGGGGTTCCAGACAGTGGGCTTGCATATGTTCATACTGTCCCTCAGTATGTCTGGGGTATTATGCACACAACCACTACTGTGGTACTGACAGCTCCTACTTTACCTCTAGGTCTAGCTATCCCTGAAGCTCCATGCTTCAATATCTTTCCTATCTCTCACCAGCTAGGAAAGACAGGGTGGATCTTCAGTAGATCTGAGGTTTCAGCCCTTCAGACATCTGTCCTCCTTGGGAATACGGGCTTTTTCCCATACCCCTTCTTCCCTCCAGGACTGGGCTAGTTGTCCAAATCGGTCAGTCTTCCTCTTTTGCTCCTAAATGTTAATGACTCTGTAGCTAAAAGAGTTTTCAGCTTTTTCCCATAAAGCTTTCCACTGAAGACCTGCCGTTTTTTTTTGGTTTTTTTTAAACTGTATTTATTAACCATCAGAAACATAACATCCAATACAGTACCCAGTAAAGGGGCCACGAGGAGTGGAATCTTATCTCCTCTAGGCCAAGGTAATAAACAGTTATGTCACCATAGCAAAAAAAAAAACGATTCAACAGAAAACAAAGTGCAAACATGGTTAAACAATTTTCCTTTGTTTATACGCCTAATATCCCCCCTCCCTTCCCCCTCCCCCCCTTCTATTCCCCTAACCCCCACCCCCCGCCATCGCACCCTGAACTCCACAACAGTACAGCAGTACCCTTCGCAACCTTCTCCCAGGTCCCCTCCGCACCCTACCATCCATACCTTAAAGGCCCACATTAACTACTTCACTCCGGCATCGGGGGCCCAGGGTCTGGATATAGGGCTCCCAAAGCAGCATAAAAGTAGCCCACCTCTTCGCTGAGCCCTTAGCCCTCCAGCGCTCTGCCAGCATCAGCTGGTGAAAATTATTGCGCCACTCCGTAAATGTGGGTGGGTCCCGATCTCTCCATCTGTGTAAAATCGGACCCTTCCCCACCAAACATGCTTTGCGCACCAATAACCGCTCCCATCGCCCTGTGGGAAGGGCATGATGCAATTGATCCAGGGCAACTAAAACTCCAGTCCAGGGAAACCTTTGTTGCAATAGTCGCATAATATAGCGACGTATATAGGACCAATAGGGAAGGATGCGCCTGCACTGCCACCACATATGGGTTAGAGTGGCCAATGGCATCGAACATCTGGGGCAAGACCCGTCTTGTGTAATACGACTACGTAACGCTCGTCTCGGTGAGAAATGCGCACGGGTCAAGGCTTTGTATTGGATTTCCCTCCAACGCGTTCCCTCCGCCAGTTTTACTATCCGCCCTACTGCCTCACAAATCGTACCTGGTGATATTTCTCATCCTAATTCTCCTCCCCAAGCTGCCTCAACCCGCCCATAGTCCGGCCCCACCCCAAAGCACTCCAGCTTTACCTTCAACCCGGCTATCGTCAGGTGTGTCTCCCCCCCCCCAGTTCCAAGAAATCAATGATCTGCTGCGACCGGTCTTCCCCTAGTTCCGCTCGGGGCAGCGTAGCCACATAGTGTGAAAGCTGAAGATATGCAAAGTAGTGGGTGCGGGGGAGCTGAAATTCCTCGCATAGTTCCAAAAACGGCTTGCACTTACCCGCAAGATCCACTGCATGTCCTAAATAGCGTAGTCCCTTCCTATGCCATAACTGAAACGCGCTCGAATCCGAACCTGGTAGAAAGTGTATATTGCCTCGAATGGGTAGCCAGCTAGATACCTGCCAATTACGCTGCCAAAAACTGTTTAATTGTCTCCACGTACACCTCATTGTATTTAACAACGTATTCCGTGTAAGTCGCGTTGGCAATTGTGCACTTTCCACATGTAAGGCCCCCACCAGGGAGAAAGGAGCTACCAGCGCTGCTTCTAAAGCTCTTGGCGTATAAACGTCTGTTCCCCCTAGACAGTCTCTTATATGCCGCACTTGGCAAGCCAAGGCATAAAGTCTTAAATCTGGGAGCCCAAGGCCCCCCCAACGCCACTTACCGATCATTCGAGATATCGGGATCCGCGCTCGGGCCCCCTTCCACAAAAACCCTTGTATCTCCCTCTCTATTTTAAGCAGATCCCTTCGGAATAACCAAACGGGTAAAGTTTGCAGCCAATAGAGTATACGCGGCAGGATCACCATTTTAACTGCTGCAATTCTCCCTAGTAATGCCAAGGGAAGTGGGTTCCAGGCTCTCAACTGACGCCGCATCCCAGTCAAGACTTTCTCAAAATTCGTGTGATATAGGTCCTGTGGTAATCTCGTTAAGATGATACCCAAGTAAGTAAACCCATGATCTGACCATTTCAAAGGGAAGTCTTCCCCCCCATCCATCCCTCAACCTACCCGAAACATCCAAGGCCTCTGATTTATCCGCATTTATCTGAAGGCCGGCAAAACTTCCAAACCTCCGAAACTCAGCCAGCAGTTTCGGCAATGATTCTCGCGGCGTCAGTATATGTACAAGCATATCGTCAGCAAAAGCCGACACCTTAAATCCCTGTTTGCCCACCTCAATCCCACAAATCTGCCGATCTCGTTCGATACTGCGTATTAGAGGATCCAAAGATAAAACAAACAATAGGGGGGATAATGGACAGCCCTGCCTAGTACCCCTATACAGTGGGAAGGGGGCTGACAGCACCCCAGTACATAGCACGCGGGCCGTTGGAGTATCGTATAAACTCTTTACCATAGCACAAAAGGCCTGTCCAAGACCATACATCGGTAACAAATGGTCCATATAGGTCCAGTCAACCCTATCAAACGCTTTTTCAGCGTCGAAACTCACCAGAAGTGATTGCAACTGATGGCTGTGCACCCACTCCAAAGATGTTAGAATTCGGCGTATGTTGCGAACAGCATAGCGGCCGCGTACAAAGCCCACCTGAGATTCGTGCACTATGTCACCTAATATCCCCGCCAGCCGCTCTGCCAGAATTTTTGCCAGTAATTTTGTGTCAAAATTCAGTAAAGAGATCGGTCTATAAGAGGCCGCCTGCAAAGGGTCTTTGGCTGGCTTCGGTATCAACGTAATATAAGCTTGATTATCTCCCCACCGCCTACCGCCCCCTTCTATTCGCCGCTGGTAAGTATCCACTAGCAGGGGTCCCACCCAATTGGACAGAAGTTTATAGAACTCAGCCCCATAGCCATCGGGGCCTGGAGCCTTACAACAACTGGCTTGTGCAATCACAGACTGAACTTCCTTTAACGTAATCGGTTGTCCCAATTGAACCCGTTGTGCTTCCGTCACCCTCGGGAGCTTCAACCATTGCAGGTAGGCCTCCATTGTAGAGGGGTTTGTCTCCTCGGCTGCATAGAGTTTTTGAAAAAAGTTTCTAAAGAGTGTACTTATCGCCTCTCGATCTTGGTGTAGTTTCCCATATTCGTCCCTGAGAGCCGCTACCCCCTTCCCTCCTCTCGGACCCCGCAGACATCATCCTAATAACTTACCCGGTTTGTCACCAAAGCAATATAACCGATATTTGTAATATAACAGAGATTTCTTAGCTCGCTGATGAAGCAATTCATTCAAGGCAACCTGAAGTTCCCATAGCCGTTTTCTATTCAACACTGTAGGTGATTGACCACTAAGCACTCGCGCATGAGAGACTTGTCGCTCCAACCGGACGATCTGTTCCACCAGCAGTCTGCGTTTCCGGGTAACAAACCCAATAATGTCTCCTCTCAGTACCACCTTGGCCGTTTCCCAAACCAATTCTGGGTCATCCCTGTGCGCCTGGTGGTTTAACTCAGTCACGCCAGCGCTGACCCAGAAACTGCCGGAATTGATTATCCTTATATAACTCAATGGGGAACCGCCATATACGAGATGTGCCAGTTCCTCCCCCCCATTGCATCTCCACCCAAACCATGGCATGATCGGATATCTCCAGGGGACCGATCTGTGCCTCTTCCACCTGTGCAAAGACCGTTGTAGAAAGCAGGACATGATAGATTCTCGCACTCGTCCCATGCGCCCTCGAGATGTGGGTAAATTCCTTCTCGGTTGGGTGCAGAACCCTCCACGGATCTATCAGGCCCAATCGATTCCGAAATCGTTGCAATACCTGGGAGCTAAGCGTTCTGTCCCTTGTCCCCCTTCCACTGGAGGTATCCAAACTCACTTCAAACACCCCATTCAAGTCGCCCCCCAATAATAAAGGTACATCTGGCAGTTGTTCCACTTTTGCTGCAATACAATCGAAGAACTCCCGGTCCAAATTATTGGGGCCATATACATCCCCCAGTATAATCTCACGATCTTCCAATAAGCCCCACAGTAACAGAAAGCGCCCCTCGGGATCCGCCACCTGTCGATTCAGCGAAAAGCGCACTCTCCTATGGATTAAGATAGCCACCCCCCCCCTTCTTCCCCCGTGCAGGGGCACCCCACACCTGGCCTAACCAATCGCAACCTAGTTTAGCATGCTCTTCAGCTGTTTGGTGGGTTTCCTGAAGAATCGCAATATCACAATGTTGTCTAGCCAGTGCTTTCAGTACTTTATATCGCTTTATCGGGCTACCCAAACCACAAACATTCCAGGTTATAACTCTCAGAGAATCACCGTAGGTTTATGGCCCAGCTGCCAGCAAAGCGTGCTTAGGGAGACCCTCCCAGCCTGGAGCCTCCCAGCGATTTTACTCAGAAAAGTGACCTATACCTCTTTAAAAAGTTCAGAGTGCGATGACCCCTCCCCCCAATCCCCCCACTGGCTTACCCCTCTTCTAGTCCCCCCCACCTCTATCCTAACCTCCCCCAGCCCTTTCTACCAGTAACCCCCCTCAGTCCCCTTCAACCTACTCCACTTATCTACAGGACTCCCCGCACCTACCCCCACCCAAGGAGCCCTCCCGAGACCCCATTGAGCATGTCCCCCGACCAAGCCCCTAAAACAAATCATGATGACACATTCCAACTGTATTGATCCTTTTACCGTGAGGGAACTAAACTCTCCCCCAACTGCCCGGCCACCACCTGAAAATTAGAGCTAAAGAGCAGGTCTAGATTTTTCACCCCCCACCCCCCTCTGTGTCCAACCTCTGCCGGTCACACAATACAGGCCCCACTTACCACACTGCCACAACTCCCGAGGCCCAAGGCTTCTCCAGGTCAAGTTCCTTCTAGCCTGCATCGTTGTCCTCAGCAAGCCCCGCTCGCCTAGGGCACTCTCCTTACTCGCCACCACCACCCAGGGGGAGTGGCAGCCACAATCGCCACAGAGAAACCCCGCCTTCTCCCCCACAGGAAGTGTCGGCAAGCTCAGCAGAAACAAAATGGCCGGGGGGCCCACCGGCATCTACAAATTATTATCAAATCAACCAGGAAAAGCCCCCTCCCCCCAATGGTTCACCTCGTACATTACAGTAATAAGGAAAAACCCCCAAATCTTCCTGCATCCTTAAATAAAACAACATTGAAACAGGGAGAAAAACACAGAGCATAGACAGGCCTAAATTGTGCAACGCGGGGTAGGAAGGAATGAGATAATTAAACTAGAAATTTTGTAACAGCGTCCGAAGAAGAGCGCATTCTCGGGGGGGCAAACAGTTACAACGTTACTTAAAGTTTGTAGCTTCATGTCAGGTCAGCAACAGTATCCAGTTATTAGGTCTGTTGTTACATTGCATTTCCCCACTCTTCAGTCTGATATAAAGGGTTTCCATGCCAGCGTAGTTCCAGCAGTCGCAAAGGCTTCATTTAGAGGGCGACGACACAGCTCTCTTTTGGGTATGCAGCTGCCGAACATAGTCCTCTGCCGCAGCGGCCGAGTTGAAAATGCGGTGCACGCCATCGCAGATCACATGTAGTCTGGCGGGGTACTGCACCGAAAACCGGATTCCGACCTCTATAAGTTTGCTGCAAAGGGGTGCATATTCCCGCCGTTTTTTACTCAGCGCCATGGAATAATCCTGTGCCACACGGAGTTTGATATTATTGTATGACACTTCCCCCTTCTGCCGTGCTGCCCTAAGAATCATTTCTTTTTGTGGGTATTGAAGAAACTTGGCCAAAACAATTCGGGGGCGAGGATCGCGCGTTGATTTGGCACCTACCCGATGCACCCGTTCAATGTGCAAGATATCGCCAAGCTCATCTTCACCCACAATATGCTTGACCACGGCCTCCAGATATCCACGTAAGTCTTTGTCAGAGACAGTCTCCGGAACCCCCAGGAAGCGCAGGTTATTTCTTCGCGACCTGTTTTCCAGGTCGTCGATCTTAGCTTCCTGCAGAGTTATCCGTGACTTTAAATCTGCCACCTCTATGACCAGTGTCTCCGTCTTCTCCTCCACCTGCCCCACACGTTCCTCGGCCTCTCGTAGCCGATTGCCCAGCTGGTCCACAGAGGAATGCAATCCGTCAATTTTACTGTGGAGGGCATCAAATTGAGGCATTAAGGCTGTCGCTACTGCCGAGGACATCTCGTCCAACGTGGTGGGAGATCTGGGTGAAGCCGGCATCACGGCCGTATCCGCCATCTTGCCCGATCCGGCCACTCGTTCTTGGTCCCTTCTCAGCGATTTTACTGCCGTCGCCATGCAGATCAATCTCCCAAACCGCACCAAAACAGTCTCCGGGCACTCCGAAGCAGTCCAGCCAACTTCTTGACCGATGCTCGTGTATTTACACGGTACTAAATCGCCGGCTTTAGGCTATGGGCAGCAGGACATGCTCAAGATGCGACCCCTACCCTGTCCGCATCACGTGGTCTCCCCAGACCTGCTGTTTTTATACTACCCCAGTTGACACCTGGATCACCTGTCAATTCCAGATTTGGACCTTCGCCTTCACTGACGTGAGGTCACCTTGAGGATTCCTCTACTGAATCTCCAGTAGACTCCATCAGCCTCTCTACTTCCTGCAATCCAGTAGGTGAGGTCCATATTGTGATTGTTCATTCAATACTTTTAATGATAATTATCATACATACCAAGGACTCCTCACCTGTAGTCCTTAGGTTAGCTGTTTTTCCTACAGCTCCTCTCTTTTCAACTCCTACCCACCATCCCTCATGGGATGCCAGAGATCCATGTGTGGGAAGTGCAGTCCTGTCCCAGGGACACGCATTTTATGGGATCTCCCCCTGGCATCTACAGCTAGGGAGTCCCCATATGTGAAGACTCATTCCTGCTTGTTCCTGGAGATAGCACAGTTACTTACCTGTAACAGGTGATCTCTGGGAACAGCAGGAATAAGTCTTCACAACCCACCCACCTCCCCTAGGAGTTGTATCTCTCTATCTATCTTCCTTTCCTCTTTCTCTCTCTCTTTGTCTCAGCTATAAAACTCAACTGAGGAGAGACAGTTGGAAAGGCGGGAAGGCAGCACGCAGGTGCTGAGGGATGCTCCCAAAAGCTTTCTGATTGGACGCTGGGGAGCATTCCCGCGCAGGCTCCGTCGGTACCGACGTACCCATATGTGAAGACTTATTCCTGCTGTTCCCAGAGATCACCTGTTACAGGTAGGTAACTGTGCTTTAGAGGATGTAGAACCAGTATAGCTGGATTTAAGAGGTTTGGACACGTTCCTGGAGGAAAAGCCATAATTGGAGGACCAGGGAAATCCATGGGATCCTGGGATAAGCAGCATGTAATCTGTGTACCTTTTTGGGAACCTGACAGATACTTGTGAGCTAGATTGGCCACTGTTGGAAACAGGATGCTGGACTTGATGGACCCTTGGTCTGACCCAGTATGGCATATTTTGTTAGATATAGTAGATATTGTCCTGTCCCCAGGGGCGGCCCTAGGCAGAAACCCTGGCCTTGCGGCCCCCCCCCCCCAGCTGCTGCCAATTCCATTTAGGGAGGGTGAGACGGACAGCGGCAGTATTTCCGCTTTTGGAAATACTGCTGCTACCTGCAGCTGCCCATGTGTGCCGCTGCCCGCGGCCGCCCATGTGTGCCACTACCACTGCCACCCGGGCCAGCCACCCTAGTCAGCTGCCTGGTTCGCCTAGTGGATGGGTTGGTCCTGCCTATCCCCAGAGGGCTCAGAAAGTTCATACTGGAGGCAGTAAGAGGGTTAAGTGACTTGCCCAAGACCACGAGGTGTGTCAGTGGGATTCAAAGCCTGATCTCTCTGGTTCCCAGGGCTGACTGCCTTACCCACTAGGCTACTACTCCATGGCAGTGTGTTCCATTTTCTTCCCCCCGTACCTTTTTCAGTCTCCCTCCTGTTCCCACATGCTAATCACAAAGTAAGAGGAGAAAAATGGCTGCACTTTGAACTACCGTATATCCTCCTCTTGCCTAGGGCCGACTGCTTCTGTGATCCACGCTGTTGAAATTTGCAGTCAGGCCCTGGGCATCAGAGAAGGACATGTAGCTGCTCAGCTCATCCTCTTGCCATATGATCAGTATTCATGGAGGGGGAAACGAGAAGGAACCAGAGGATGAGAATTTGATATAGAGGCTGCAGTGTGGTTATATGAAAGAGGAATTAGGAGGTGTGGGAAGCGGTGAGGATGGTGAAACTGAATGGGGTTGATAGTCTGGGGGGAGTTAATTTAAGAGGGGCTAGAAGAATTTATTTATTTAACAAATTTTATATACCGTCTTTCTACAAGTCAAGACGGTTTACATAGAACATATTAGCAGTATGTTTCAACTGTTTACATGGAACAAGATAATGATGAATACATATGGTAACGAGAAGAACTATATACAAAGATCAAAGATCAACTATTTACATGTGAATTTACAATAAGCCATATGGTTGTGTTAAGAATTTGAGTTTTGCAGAGGAATAGGGAGGAGGGTGTAAGGTTATGAGCTAAGGTGGAAGGGAGAAATGTTCAAGGAAAAGTTGGGTTTTCAACTTTTTTCTGAGCTCAGAGTGGTTTGAGCAGTTCCGAAGTTCGTGAGGAAGGGAATTTCATAAGGATGGAGCATAGAGGGAGAAGGCCTTGTTACTTGTCGATTGTTTAGAGTGTCTCTTGTTTATAGGGATGGTCAGTAAGTTTTTTGTAATAGAGCTGCGTGATCTTGTGCTGTTGGACGAGAGAAGGAGAGGGGAGAGGCATGGAGCTGACTCATTGGAGATGATTTTATGTATAAGCGTGAGGAACTTGAATTGAACTCTGTATTGGATGGGGAGCCAGTGGAGATCATAGAGGACAGGTGTGATGTGGGAACGTCTAGGGTTGTTAGATATAAGCCGCGCTATCGTGTTCTGGGCAAGTTGGAGCGGTTGAATAGTGTTCTTGGGGAGGCCATGATAGATATGGTTACAGTAATCAAGAAAAGGGATTGTGAGGGCCTGGCAGACAGTACGAAAGGAGTTAGGGCTTAGGAGGGGTTTGAGGTTGCGGAGGGTACGATTCTTTGCGTATATTATTTATTTTTCTTATATACCGCGCTCATTGATATCAGTGCGGTTTACATGGAACAAGGAGAGTTTACAGTGGGGGTTACACCGTAATTACATAGAACAGGTATAATAACTTGGATAACAGTATTAACTATTTACATCTGAATGGCTAACAGAGAAGGTATTTGCACGTATATACAACACAATGAGGGTGGTTACATGTGTCCATGAAGTGTTGTTGTGGGTGAGGGGGTTGTTTTACCATCTTCCGGGTAGCACTTGAGGAAGAGGTAGTGTTTCAGTGCTTTCCTGAATTTGGTTAGGTCCGGGATTGCTCGTATATGTGGCGGGAGAGCATTCCAGCATCTGGGTGCACAGAGACCGAAGGCCCTGTTTATAGTTGCTTGTGTACAGTGGGTCATTGCTTTGGGGACAACCAGGGTGTTTATTGCAGTGGATCGTCTGATTCTATTTGGGGGGGTGACGTGCGTGAGAGCAGCAAGTGATGAGGGGGCGAGTCCGTTAATGGATTTGAATGTTAACAGTAGAATCTTGAATGTGATCCTGTAATGAATTGGGAGCCTGTGAAGCCTTTTGAGGATGGGCGTTATGTGGTCACGCCTTGAGGTCCCATTTAGAGTTCTTGCTGCAGCGTTCATGGCCAGTTGGAGCGGATTCAGGGTGGATTGGGGGAGTCCTTGGAGGACTGCATTTGCATAGTCAAGATGAGGGATGGTTAGTGCTTGAAAAATTGTTCTAAAGTCGTTTGGCTGAAGGAGGGGATGTAGATGTCTGAGGGACTTGATTTTATGGTATGTTGATTTTACCATGTGGCTGATGTGTGTCTTCATATCAAGTTTCTGGTCCATTGTAATACCTAGGTATCGAATTGAGGGTTTGGATTGCAGTTCTATCTCTCCGATTTTTAGACAGGCTGGAGGGGAAAAGTTGGGGTTTCTGGAGATGAATAGCACTTCGGTCTTTTTGTGTTGTATTCTGAGGTTCTGGTTTTGAAGCCATTTTTCCACTGCGCTAAAACAGTTGATTAGTGATGAGAGGTCAATCTTGTCAATCTGGAATGGTTTGCAAAGTAGGACGTCATCGGCATAGATCATGCATTCGACGTTGAATGATCGTATGAGCTCGCAGATAGGCTGCATATAAATGTTGAACAGTAAGGCTGATAGGGAGGAACCTTGCGGGACGCCTTGTTTCTGGTGGAACGGTTTAGAGGTGGAGGTCTCTGTTTGTACATGTTGCCATCTATCTGTAAGGTATGATTTACACCAGGATAGTGCTAGGTCGCAGATACCCTTTTCTTTGAGTCGCTTCAGAAGGGTTTCGTGACACACAGAGTCAAACGCTGCCGCTATGTCCAGGAATATAAGGTCATTATATTAGTGGGCTGGGGGAATTTAATTGTGGTCACCTTGGATAAGGTAAAAAAAATAAAAAGACTGGGGGAGGAGAGAAGTAGGATGTGAGATGGAGCAAGTCTGCACACCTCCCTCTCCTTTCTCCAGATTCACCTCCTTCCTTGATCCCAGAACCACACCCCCCCTGACTCTGACACCTTTTCTCTATCCTGATCATTCATCCCTCTTTACTCTTTTTTTCCCCCATCCTCAGTCTTCCCTTTTCCGATCCTCCTTGCCTCTCCACCACATTGATTTATTTATTTATTTTATTTAGCTGTATTTATATCCCGCTTTTGATCGGGTCAAAGCGGTCAGTTGGGGGATACATTTAAAATGAGGGGATTTGAGACACATGCTAATACTTACAGAGAACATGGGCAATGGAGGGTTAAGTGGCTTGCCCAAGACCACAAGGAGGGCCTATAGGACTAGAAATCCCAGTCCCTCCGGCCTGAGATTGCTGTCCCCAGGTGGGACTTGAACCCCCGGCCCTCCAGCCTGAAGTACCTTGTCCTAACCACTAGACCACTCCTCCCTCATTGATACCTGAAATTCCCTACCCATTAAACTCCCAGAAGAACAAAATCAATTATTTAAACACAAAGCAACCCTGAGAAAACTATTCTATTTTAATTATGCAAAATTATTTTGCACATTTTAATATGTAAAAAGAAATTCAAATATACCCAAATCTGCCTGATTGCCAATAAATTTTGCTGTAGAATCTATCCCTGATCTGCTACAGGGATAGAGGAGTTCCATGTGTCTTAACACAGGGAACTGCTTACCTTTAGAGAAAGCAGAGCTGCTTACTTGTTGTAGCAGGTTTTTGTGAAGGCAGCAGTTCACAAATCATACAAACCCTTCTTGGTCCCTTTCTGGAGTTAAGTCCATTAGCTTAATTACCACACTGAAGTACACTATGCAGGGACATGGGAACTGTTCTGCATGGTCAGAAGGACCTTCCAGAATGGCCAGTGAAGCTCTGGAAATGTTTTCAGATGTAACATATGTATGTAACCAGTACTCCAATCCTCTTAAACCAGCACTCCAATCCTCTTAAACACTATGTATATAAAATGTGTTTTTAGCACCACTGTAAATAGCCCACCTTGTACATAGCTCAAACAAATCAAGCACCCAACACAGCCCTCACACAACTAAGTTTTATCCTCACTGCATGTATAACGCACACACTTTACCTGATTGCTTGCTGTGATACCACCTTGATTATTAAGATAAGGCGGTTTAGAAATACTGTTAAATAAATAAATAAATAAATAAAATAAATAAATGGCTGCCTTCAGAGAACCGTTACACAGGTAAGCAATTTCATTTTCACAAAGCAAATATGAGTAGCTATATCTCATGATTATTTATTTTGGCTGTTCAGAAAAACAGAACCGATAAAGGTTCTCAAGAACAGTATTTGGAAACCACTAATACAGGATGAAGACCTGACTGGAAGGTGATTATAGTTTTGATGTCTTAGATTACCTAATTTTTTATTAACCAAGTCATCTCTTTATCGTCCCTCCAGTCCAGTCCAGTATGTGTGGGTTATCTAATCTAGCACAGTTTTATGGACCACAATGATCCCAAACTGTAGTGGTTCTGTTCGGTTTTACAGCACAATAGAAGACAACAATGGAAAAGTGCAATAAAAAAATTAGTTAAAATTAAACAACCTTATCTTCAGTCTCTTATGAAATTGATGAAAAGAGGGAATAAATTTCAAAGTTTTGGGCAAATTCGGCCAATACTGCACTACCTGGTAGGGGAATAGTATTCATAAAGCATATTTTAGAACTAATATCTCTACATGATGGATTATCTCTACCAGCAGCTGGGGACTGAGTATGTCACAGTAGGAGAGCTCCCTCCTTAGGCTCCAGAAAACATTGTCTCAGTCCCTAGCATCTGGAGTGGAGCTTCCTGTGCCTGGACTCCACTGAAAGGATTTGGGGCCTTTGATACACTGACTAAAACTTAAAAAAAAAAAAAGAAAAAAAAAAGAGAGGACTTTGGAAACAAGTCTGATCCAAAAAGAGCCTCAGGCTGACAAGCTGCCTTGTTTGTGGCTGGGCACAACTTTTAAACAATTCTTTACTTGTGGGAGCTGGCAGATGACAAGTGTGACCTAGTTGACATCTGGATTCTTTGAGGGTCAGATGCTGCCCAGGGGTCAAACACCTGGTGGTCCAGTTCCGTTTCCCTCCAGCTGGACAGCCCTGCAGTCTGTAGGTAAGATTAGCTGGCTTTTCTTCTCTTTTGCATACTGAATTTATATGGAGCTTCTGGCTCTTTCAGAGCAGAAAAAGTTTAAACCAAAGCTAACATATGCTCAGGCCTTCCTTGGCAGTGTTACCAGCGTTAAACAGAATATCATAGGTTCCTTTAAGCTCAGGGGATATTTTGGGGATTGTGCAGGCTTTTCCTTTCTCTCCCCCTCTCGGACTATCGGATCCTTTACCATGTGTCTCTCCTTGTTCCCAGCTTCCTCCGGCTGTATTATGGTGGGGGAGCCGTGGTTTGCATTCGGAGGTGTTTGTAGGCTGTGCATTATTTATTTATTTATCATTTCTTTATATACCATCTTTCAGTGGTATCAAGGCGGTTTACATCGAACACAACTGAGCAAAAGTTACATAGAACATGGTTTCAATAAGCAATAAGTTACATACTATTTAATACTTGAACAGGTAACAGCATTAGACAGGGTAGGTCCGCAGTGGTATAATCCTGTGCAGTCTCAATTGGATTGAAAGTATACTAATGAAGGGGCAATTGTTTGTCTGCAGTAGATGTCAGCAGGCCTCTGGTGCAGAACCTGGTGGTGCCAGGTCCCTTGCCCCCCTCCCCCCACTTGCCTGTGGCAGTCTCTCCAAATCCGGGGACTGTTTCAGCAGGTCGTCCAGTCCCAGAATGGCTCCTCTCCTCCTCTTTCATTTGGGAGGCTAGTAGTAAGGTCACTGGGGCAGTGTCTTTGCGTCTTACTCTTCAATTATGGAGATGAGGCCAGCAAGCAAAGGTTTGACATGTACAATGACTCAGGCTCCCGAATATGAGCCCAGTGAAAATCTGCACATGGCCGAAAGGACCATATCCCCACCATTGCCTGTCCTATGAGGACTCAGGGTCTGGGGAATGAGACGAGCTGCTGTTTAAGAGTTGAAGGGATTTAGGCGCAAACAGCGGACATTTTCCCTAACAGATTTTGTTTTTATGTTTTCTGGGTGTGCTTGTGTAGATAGCAAGGCCTTTTTTGCGATTTGCATGCAGGTATGTTTTTCTTTCACTCCTTCCCTTTAGGCAAGTACGTCTCATGGTAGGGAGAGACTGATATCTTCTTGCAGGCAAGAGCAGCACTTAAAACAGCAGCTTATGGGTTGGCATTGCTACTGACAGCCATCCTGGACCGTATTTCAGGATTGGTGCAACTTTGGTTAGTCTTTTTTGCAGTTTCTGGTCTGCTTTCCCTGTGTCGGTGCGTGTCTCTTCATCAGTAGTTTGCTGTCGGGGCGGCTATAGGATTGGCATTTTTGTCATCTCCGGGAGACTAACTGGATAGAGAAATGAGGGGCAGCTCTGCCCCTGGGGGACTGCTCTCAGACAGGGGTTGGCCAATGATGTGTCTTAAATTTGCACAAGAATGTTAAACTGAGGAATTTGCTTTTTTCTATACTTTCCGGATCCTTAACTGGCCTTTGTCACTGTCAGAGCAGTATGCATAGTGAAACATACCCCTCTCGTACCAGGGCTCAATATGCTAGTCTGGAATGAAGTGCCTAGTATAAATGTTTTCTAACAATGTTTCACAGTCTTTCCCATTGATAAGGGAATTGAGCTTTTAGGAGATTGCCCACACTAGCTGTGGGTAATTTTTTGTACAGCAACCGAAAGGTATGCAGCATGGTAAAGACTCATAATTGGAAAGCTCAGTTTACAATCTGTTAATGATAGACAAAACACATAATGATCTTTGAGCATAGTCAGGAAGGAGAAGGACGAAACTTGCTTGGTTTTAAAGGCAGTTATTTGTGGCAGGCGCTGCCATTGAGTAGTTACAAGGCTGGGCTATTTTAGAGTCTCTCAGAACAACAGTTGGAGGGGTGGGAAATACAGTCAGATGACCTAACATTCCCTCCAGCCCTCTTCATTTTTTCCTTCCCTCCTCTGCCATTTTCCACCTGCGCTGCCAACAAATCCTTGATAAGGAAATGTAAGCATTTCCAGGAAGCATACAGATAGCCATAAAGTCCTTTGCCTTCTTCCTTCCCTCCAAATTACAAGCAAGCAAGCAAGCAATCTATTTACATTTGAGACTTCTTCCTATTTGTTTCCACATTATGGATCTCCTTACCGCTAACACTAAGAGGATACTCAGACTTGTCAGAGTTCAGAAAAAAGCTTAAAACATACCTCTTTCAGAAGGAGTGCAACATAAGCCTGGACTCGGGGACCCAACCACCTTAAAAATGCACCTTAAGTATCCGACAGACAAATACTCCTGTATATGTATATAAGTTGATCAATGTAACCATTAGAACCAAAGTTGTAAATAGTTTAGAGGTTATTATTATTATGCTCCTGTTACCATTCTAGTTCTCTGTAAAACAGTGTGCTGATCAAAACCCTGTTACATATTTGTTAACTGTAAACCGCTTTGGATTGTAGAAAGGCAATATGGAAATAAGTTTAAATAAAATAAAAATAAATAAAATATCCAACGCCATTCATAGTATGAACCAGGCTTCCCTCCTTCCAGTTTATAAAAGGCTTCCTACAGAGTTACCACTTGCATGGGCACAAAACCTTTCCACCTCTTAAGGAAGTTCCTGACCTTTGGTTTCTCTTTGTAAAGAGTTTCAACCCTACTGTCAGTAGGGGGTTCCTATTATTCGCGTTTGCTGGTCATGGGCCTGATGGCCTCGATATCCAATGCCAAGGTGAGCCGATTTCTTCATTTGGCGACAGGAGCTCTCTCAGAGTGGTTTGAAGCCTTGGCGCAAAGATAACTGTCAGAGGGTCTGCTGTATGTTTTTCCTCCATGGCTCCTCATTGGGCACCGCCTTCAGCGCATAGACACTCACCCCGGTCGGGTGTCTCTAATTGCTCCAGATTGGTCCCGCAGGCCATGGTATGCCGATCTCCTCAGACTCTGGGTAGCGAGTCCGTGGCATCTTCCAAACAGGGTTAAAATGCTATTGCAGGGGCCGATTATGGTGTCTCAAGTGGATCTATTCTCACTGCAGACCTGGCTCTCGGAGCGGTGCAGCTAGGGAGGAAGGGCTACTTGGTGCCGGTGGTGGCCACCTTGCTACGAGACTGTAAATATTTGACATCCATAGCCTGTGTCAGAGTCTGGGTGTTTGAACATAGTGTGAGGCAACAACCTCTGAGCCCTTTCGTCTTCACTTCCGGGTATTTTAGCCTTTGTACAGACCAGGTAGGACAACTGATTGACTTTGAACTCCTACAGATCCAAGTTGCAGCTATTTCATGTTACCAGGAGCATGTACTTGGGTATCCCCAGCCTGCATACCCTGTCTTGATCTGTTTGCTCTGGGCGGTGAAACAGGTTCACCCACCGTTTCAGATTATGATTTCTCTGTGGGATTTTTATTTATTTATTTATTTACATTCTCTTATATACCGCGCTATTCTGCATCAGTGCGGTTACATTGAACAAACTGAAATTACATTGAACAGGGCATTATAACTTGGAGATAACTATTTTACAGGGATCATGGGCTATGGAGGGTTAAGTGCCTTGCCCAAGACCACAAGGAGCACCTGTGGAACTAGAAACCCCAGTCCTTCTGGCCCAAGGTTGCTGTCCTCTAGTGGGATTTGAACCTCTGACCTTCCGGCCTGAAGTACCTTGCCCCAACCACTAGGCCACTCCTCCACTCCAATCTCTATCTGGTGCTTTCTGCCCTGATGAGGTTGCTTTTTGAGCCGCAGGCTGGAGTTTCCCTGAAACACCTGACCTTGTAGGTGATTTTCTTGGTGGCTATTTGTTCAGCGTTGCGAATTTCGGAGCTCCAAGCTCTGTCTCGCAGTCTGGTCCAGGGAGAAGGTGATCTTGCGACCGGTTCCATCCTTTTTGCCCTAGGTAGTATCGTGTTTTCATCGGAGCCTATCAGTGTCCCTGCTGATTTTTGCGAAGATGGCGGAGTTTGAGAAAGATTGCTGGCTCCACCGTCAGGACTTGCGCAGACTGCCTTTAAATGCTGCAGTCGGCAGGTAACTGCCTTCTCCTTCACCTCCACATGCTGCCGATCGGACGTCGGGGGTCCCGCCTACAGGGATGGAAGCGGAAGCTGCTTGCCCCTCCCGCTCCCCCACCAAGGCCCAATCGGGGCGCCACAGGCTGCCTTTAAATGCTGCAATCGACAGGTAACTGCCTTCTCCTTCACCTCCACATGCTGTCGATCAGACGTCGGGGTTGGAAGCGGGAGCTGCTCACCCCTCCCGCTCCCCCACCAAGGCCTAATCGGGGCGCCACAGGCTGCCTTTAAATGCTGCAATTGGTAGGTAACTTCCTTCTCCTTCACCTCCACATGCTGCCGATCGGACATCGGGGGTGGAAGCGGGAGCTGCTTGCCCCTCCCGCTCCCCCCACCAAGGCCCAATCGGGGCGCCACAGACTGCCTTTAAATATTGCAATCGGCAGGCGGGGCTGCACCTGGCGAGCCACACCTGGCGAGCCACACCAAAGGGCCCTTTGGCGTGGCCCTTAGGCGGGGCACAAGTGTTGTCATTTTTCATCCCTCGCAGACGACTGCAATCGCAAGAGAGGGGTGAATGGCGGCAACCATCGAAAGTCCTGATTTGGTGTCCCTCCTCAAGAGCAGAGCTGACCAATCAGCGGGAGATGAACTTGCCTCATGGTTGGTTCCGTTTACCGCTATATTTATTGTAGTTTAAATGTAATGTAATTTATGTACCGTAGTTCATGTTGTCATGTTTTCCCTGTATGATGTTTTCCCACTTTCCTGTATCCTTACTTTTGTATAACTTTGTATTGTATTTGTATAGTTTTATGACCGCTTTGATTGTTGGAAAAAGCGGGATACAAGACTTGTTAAATAAATAAATAAATAAATAAGACATCGTCCTGGATGGTACTCTGCGGAATGCCAAGTATGACCCTTTCCTTTTGCTTTGTTCTTGCCTTGTACATAGTTCCGTAAATTGTCAGTGCAGCAGTTAAAGGATGGTAGCTTCCCTTTTAGCGAATGGGAATATTACTCTCGTTGGGCTTCATATGCTCTTTAGTAGTCTGCTTTGTCAATAGAATACTGATTTTTGGAGCCTAAGGAGAGAGTTGTTCTACTGTGACATCAGAAATTTGTCATGCTTGGTCCCCAGCTGCTGGTGGAGGGAGATAACTCACATGGACTGGACTGGATGGATGGACTCAATGAAAGACAATTAGCAGGTAATGTCTAATTTCGCCTTTTGTTGTTCAGGAGTACCATATTTCCTTTATTTTAGTTATAATGAATATATTACATGGTTTCCTTTTCTTTACTCTTATCTTAGATACCGGAAGACATCTGAAACACTCACTCAGGCGGGACAGAAGGCTTCTGCTGCCTTTTCATCAGTGGGCTCTGTCATTACCAAAAAACTGGAAGATGTAAAGTATGTTTAGCAGTTCATTCATGATCTAATATATAGTGGAGGAGTAGCCTAGTGGTTGGGTCAAGGTACTTCAGGCCGGAAGGTCGGGGGTTCAAATCCCACTAGAGGACAGCAACCTTGGGCCGGAAGGACTGGGGTTTCTAGTTCCACAGGTGCTCCTTGTGGTCTTGGGCAAGCCACTTAACCCTCCATAGCCCATGTTCCCTGTAAAATAGTTCTCTGTGTGCTGTGCTTTCCTGTCTAATCAATGTGTTTATACCTCAAAAATTTCCTGTCATGATTTGACAATTTCCAATCTGTAATCAAAAAACGCTGCTGATCGCTGGAAGTAGCGGTATACAAATGTATACTAAATAAATAAATAAAAATAAATAATGCTTTGCCTTTGGCCAAAAACTGATTAGTGTAGTAATCTTTACCCTGGACTGACAAAGGATGGGCAAGAAGGGCAATAGCCTGGGCAACAACTTTTTTGGTGCACGATGCTGTCCTTTTAAGTCTGAGTCAGTATATGCAGATCTAAAACAGAAGGGGAGGCTTCTGAAAGTAACTCTTGTCCTTAGTACTGTTTTATCCAGTGACTGGTGGTGTTAAAGGTGCCCATTGCTTCCATTGTATCTCTACTGCTCATTTAGGCAATAGAGTACATGAGACAGTACCAGTATTTCCAAAATATATTGCTAGTTTTACTTTATCTTTTCTATTAGCAGGATCTGCACATTTTTTTTCAGTTACTGTATATTTGTTTTTATGCTCATCCATGTTTTTTTTACTGTTTCTGCAGTTGTAGGTCTACAGCTGCAGTATACCAGATTAGTGAAATTTTGTTGCTATAATGTTTAATTGTCATTCCAGTTAGTGATGTGACATTTTTATCTCCTCTGAATTAAGTCATGATTGCATTTTTTTGTTTGTATTTGATGCTTTTATGGAGTCATGTTTGTTTTTTGTTTGTAGTGTGGGTGGGGGGTTTTTTATGCATCCTCATGGTTTTATTATGTTGATGAACAATGGCTGACATTCAGCTTTAAAAAAAAATGCAGCAAAAGTAAAACCTCTAATAATGAAACCGCTGTCACCCCAATTGTGCCCTATTTTCAGTCTAGGGTAGATTAGTCTATTTAAAATAAGGCTCAAAATAAATATTCACAAGGTAGAGAAAGCCCTGGCATTCCTACACATCTGGTCACAGAAAAATAGCTAGTTTTAAAACTGAAATGGCGGTTTCATAAATGTATTTTGTAGTATAGCTACAGTATCCTACCCTCTAGTTTACATCAAGAAACAAAACACATTTCTTTTGAGAACACCATGTTAATAAATGCATGAATACAATCCATTACATGTGTGCATTTGCACTGTATATCAATGATAATGAAGTTAGTCCTGTCCTAAGTGCAGCCATTCATCTCTATATTTTTGTCTTTTTAAGACTGGTCATTAAGATGTAGCTTTGTGCAAAATATGTCTCTTATTGGGTTATAAAATTGTTAGATTTACTGCAACTTCCTTTCTTTTTTACCGCTTACTGTGGCTTCCTGTAGATTGCAGGCCATTTCGCATTCTGTTAGGTAAGGTAGGCTACAGAAAATGTTTTGGAAATTGGAGCCTTGCCAATGCAAACCAGTTTTGCTGATATATTACTATTCTTGGTGACCATCAAATAAGTTCTTCTTTTCTATGTAGACCCTTTCATTATACATATAATAGGAATCTTGCATGTGTGAGTCCATGCATAAAATGTTTTTTAGTGGTATTCAGCTCTGGTTTATGAGAACAGAAGGTGATCCAGGGTTTCTAAACAGAAAACCAGTTTTTTTAAATCATAGATCAACATATCTTTGTGCATAAGAACAATGCGAGCAATACACAGTTCCTGGGCAGAATTTAAATATATTAGATGTGACAAACTCCAGCCTGCAATGGCCACAAACAGGTCTGATTTTCGGGGCTTCTACAATGACTGTGCCTGAAAAATATTTGCATGCAATACTTCCATTGTATGCAGATGCACTTCTTGCACCTCTTTGTGGATATCCTGAAAACTAAACTTGTTTTTGGTTCTTGAAGAATTAAGTTGGTCACCCCTTACTCCGGGACTCTAAAGATTTTCTTAGTCTAGGA
Organism: Ichthyophis bannanicus; assembly: GCA_033557465.1. Lineage (NCBI taxonomy): Eukaryota > Metazoa > Chordata > Amphibia > Gymnophiona > Ichthyophiidae > Ichthyophis > Ichthyophis bannanicus. The sequence continues at coordinate 1,576,513,851 of CM066031.1, read as the reverse complement.
GCCAGGCTTTTGAACAATTGAAATGTATATTTATTTATGCACATTTATACATTGTCCATTCATAATGTACTCAAGGTCATGCACAGCAAACTAGTTATTACAGTAGCGGTTTAAACATTAAAAAAGGTGCAAAACAAAATCAGCAGTACATACATTCTCCGGGAACAAGCAGGAAGTCAGTCCTCACATGTGGTTGACGTCGGCACTGGTGGAGCCCTCGCGGAAACATCCCCCCACCTTTCAAAGAAAGCCTTTTGGAGATGCCACCACGCATGCATGGTCCCCTTCCCGCTCAAGGGTGCTATCTTGCTCAGTCAGATGACATAGCTAAAAGACAGCAAGGCCTCTGCTAGGAAGGCTTATGCCCTCAAATGGCATAGGTTCTCTGTTTGGTGCGCCCAACAGGGGGATGATTTTTCTTCTGCCCGATGCCTCTGGTGTTACAGTACCTGCTCCACCTTTCTCAGTCCGGGCTCAAGTCTAATTCCGTTCGTGTGCATCTTAGTGCCCTGGTGGCGCACCACCATGCGGTGGATGGTAAGCCCCTCTCTGTCCAACCATTGGTGACCTGTTTCCTTCGGGGCCTTCTCCTATCAAAGCCCCCGGTTCACCCTCCGGCAACCAAATGGGACCTCAGTGTGGTATTGGGACAGCTCACTCGCCCACCCTTTGAGCCTCTGGCTACCTGCCACCTTCACTACCTCTCGTGGAAGGAGGTTTTCCTGGTTGCGCTTACCTCTGCTCGCAGAATTAGCAAGCTCCAAGTCCTTGTTACAGAGGCGCCTTATACCAGGTTCTACAAGAACAGAGTGGTGCTTCACACGCACCCCAAATTCCTGCCGAAGGTAGTGTCGCCCTTCCATCTTAACCAGGAAGTGGTGCTCCCTACCTTTTTTCCAAGACCTCATTCCAGTCGGGCGGAGACGGTCCTTCACACCTTGGACTGTCAGAGTGCCTTGTCCTTCTATATCCAGTGCACTCAGGGCCACCGCAAGGCTTTTCAGCTGTTTATCTCCTACGACCCCAGTAGGCTGGGGGAGGTGGTGACTAAGCGTACGCTATCCACCTGGATGGCAGACTGTATCGCCCTCGCTTATGAGCAGGTGGGGCTTCTGTTGGAGGGCCGCATCATGGTGCACCGTGTCAGGGCCATGGCAGCTTCAGTGGCAAACTTGCGCTCTGTCCCAAAGGTGGACATCTGTAGGCCGCCACCTGGTCTTCAGTCCATACCTTCGCAGCCCTTTACTGCCTGGAAATAGTCCCAACGGGATAGTTCCTTCAGCCAAGCTGTGCTCCGTAACCTTTTTGGGGTCTAGGCAACTCCTACCCTCCGACCCTTCTGTGTTCAGGCTACCGGAGTGCTGGTTCATCAGACACAGGGGTCCTACTGTAGTCTGTGGACACGGACCAAATTGCTGCTGCTTGCAGCTCCCCTTGGGGGGAGTCCTATTCTTGCTATGGGCTTTTGATAGCCTGTAGCTGGGGAGTCCCATATGTGAGGACTGACTTTCTGCTTAGTCCCGGAGAAAGCGTAATTACTCACCTGTAACAGGTGTTCTCCAGGGACAGCAGGAATCGATCCTCACAACCCTCCCTCCTACCCTTGGAGTTGCTTCTTTATCATCCTCTGTTTTTGCCATCTTTTAGCTATGTCATCTGATTGAGCAAGATGGCACCCTTGGGCGGGAAGGGGACCATGCATGCGTGGTGGCATCTCCCAAAGGCATTCTTTGAAAGCTGGGGATGCTTCTGCAAGGGCTCCATCGGTGCCGACATCACCCATATGTGGGCACTGATTCCTGCTGTCCTCGGAGAACACCTTTTGCAGGTGAGTAACTATGCTTTCCTGGAATGCAACCTGCAATAGCTTACTTAAACAGAATCTCTAATATCTATTTCTGTGCACACTACCCTTCCACTGCATACATGTAAAATAATGAATTTTGTGAAAAACAAATTAGATCAATAGAAATTAAAGCATAAATCACTTGATCATCAACATGCGTGATCCCTTAGAGATGGAACTGAATCCTTCAAAGATTTTGGACCAGTGATATTTTAGTTCAGAAATTACTAAACACATATATGGTTATAAGAGATTGTGTGAAATAGTTCTGAACAAACTATTCTAGATATCTAAATATCTTTGTATTTTTAAATACACCTTTGGAGGTTTTAAGACTTGGTTATCATGCATCTTTATGATGGAAAAAATGAATAAATGCAGTGGAGTAAAATCCCTTCCTGCCTTAACCTGACCTCTAAAAGGGAAGGAGCCTTTATTAAGTATTTCTTGATGTGGAGAGCTTGAGCATAATGCTCTTGGTTGGCAGTTTTGATGGAATTTAAAATAGATGAAGATGGTATCTCTGAAGAACAGTTTTTAGAATCAAAAGTTATAAGGGGCCCGCAATTTGTGAAAAACCTTAGCTTCCCTCACACTGGAAGGGTGACTGGCAGGGATGCCAGAATACTGGCTATGATCGCTTGAAAATAGAACGCCAAACCTGGTTTTGGTTGTAGAGCTGATTGGGTATTCTGGGCCCTCTGTCATCTTGGACAAGAGTGATGTCCCTTATAAATTTGATTAGAGTGGGAGAGAGGTTACCTATTCCTGTGAGAGTAATAGAGACACTGTTACCCTCTGTTCTACTACCTCTTAGAGGACAGTGGGCCTGGAGAGAGATTTTAAGAGTAATGTTCTCTTTTATTAAAGAAGCAGCTTCCTTAACCTTTTTCCATATATATATTTTTGCCCCAGCATAGCATGTCTTCAAGCTTTGCACTTTATATCTAAGGTTTGCAGCTCAGAGCACTTTATATCTAAGGTTTTGCCACCACAGAATGGCAAGGAAGCTGCTGCTTTCTCAAATCCAGAAGCCTTCTGAACTCTACATAAAATAAATCATTTTATTTATAGGATGAACAGAGTGGGGAGAGGGGGGTTCCACATCCTGATCTGAACATCCTTGAATAATCTGTAAGCAGGCATGCTCACAGCTTGCTTGGAAGGGTCAAGGAATTGGAGGATGTTCACTATTTCTGCCCTGTGCATACTAATACCCATTAGGGGTCTGTTTACTAAACATTAGCACATGCTAAGTTTCTTTTTCTGGCCAAGGACTTCAAATTCATACCATTCATTATGGACAGTTTGTATGTATCCATTATACACGTACATGCTTGATGATGAAATATATTTCTTGAAATACTAAACCAGTGTTAGTTCACCAACACCATACTCTTCCACAGTGGTTCCTGTTGGCAAAAGTAGCAGACTGTGGTACACCTTTCAGTGGTTCCATAATGAGTTAGGAATCATTCTTCTAAGTATTCAACTACATATTGGATTACGTTTTCATTCTAAGCTTCTATAGAAGAACTTGAAACATTATTTAGTCCATGTAGCTGTACAGCTTGATATATTCCTTTCAGGGATACTTGTGTGATAAGCATATATTCATTTAGCCCTAAGATGGTTAAAGACAGGGCGGAACAGCCCTTGGTCTTGGAAGACCAGTCAGAGAAGTTGGAAGATTCTGACGTAGAGGAAGACCTAGAAGAAGGTGAGATCGTGCAAGAGGACCAGGCAAGAGCTGTCAGGGTATTCAGATGAGAGGAATTGTCAGCGCTTATCACTGAAACGCTGAAGGCATTGAACATGCCGGCAGCAGGTCAGTCTGAGGATTCCACCTTGGAGGATCCGTTATTGCAAGCAGTTCGGAAGTCCCAGAGAGCCTTTCCTATACACAGAGTATTTAGGGAAATGATTCAGGAAGAATGGGACATGCCAGAAGCAGGGCTGAAAGGCTCTAGGATGATGGCATGCCTTTATCCGTTAGAGGAACCAGATAAGGACCTTTTTAAATCTCCCAAGGTGGATGCAGTGGTATCGGCGGTTACTAAGAAAACGACGATACCGGTGGAAGGAAGTGCCGCCCTTAAGGATGTCCAGGATAGGAGGCTGGACATTTTGTTGAAGCACGTCTTCGATGTCAATGCGCTTTCAATGCATGCTTCCATTTGCAGGGCATGGGTGGCAAGGGCTTGCCTGCGATGGTCCCAAAGAATTAGGGGAATGCAGGTAGAGGACATGGTCGAGGAAGCGTCCTGGAAGGAGTCAGGGGCGGCTTATTTGGCAGATATACAGTATGATCTTATCTGAGGTCTTTCAAAAAGTATGGCGTCGGTAGTGGCGGCGCGAAGATATCTATGGCTGCATAACTGGGCGGCTGACGGTGCCTCTAAAGCAAGGCTGAGTAAGCTCCCGTTTCGTGATAAGCTCCTCTTTGGAGAGGATTTGGATAAGTTAGTAAAGGACCTCGGAGAGTCAAAGGGCGGAAAGTTGCTGGAGGACAAGCAGAAGCGGAGCCATCTGCTAGCGCCATCCAAGAGTCAACAGCGGGAGTTTCATCGATTTCAACCGGCAAGGTTTGGTCAATTTCAGAGAGGACGTTTTCAGTATAGATCCCAGGGGTTTCGAGGGTTCAGAGGGGCAGGTAGGTGTTTTGGAACCTCCTCATCCCCGAACCTCAAGAAATCGCAAATATGCGAGGAGGTCCTGGCAGGGTTAGTGCCCGTGGGCGGTCGACTAAGGGAGTTCTATCCTGCCTGGGCCCAGATTACATCAGATCAGTGGGTGTTGAAGGTCATTCAGAAGGGATATGCTCTAGAGTTCCAGCGACCAGTGAGAGACGCATTCGTTCATTCTCCATGCAGGCCGAGTTCAAAACTGGTGGCCGTGCGAGAGACTTTGGACAGGTTGCGAGCGCTCAAGACGGTGGTGCCAGTCCCGGCAGACCAGTGCGGATACTCCATATATTTTGTGGTGCCAAAAAAGGAGGGAACCTTGAGGCCAATCCTGGATCTCAAAAAGGTAAACAGGTATTTCAGAGTGTCGCACTTTCGCATGGAAACGCTGAGGTCAGTCATAGTGGCGGTGCGACAGGGAGAATATCTCACGTCGTCAGATCTTTCAGAGGCGTATCTGCACATTCCAATCTGGTTAGAGCATCAGCGGTTCCTTAGGTTTGTGGTTCCCATGGGACATTTTGAGTTCCAGGCGTTGCCATTTGTTTTGGCAACAGGGCCTCGAACCTTCACCAAGGTGATGTTGGTGGCGGCGGCGGCATTGCGCAAGGAAGGAGTATTGGTGCACTCTTATCTGGACGATTGGTTGATTCGAGCAAAGTCAAAGAGCGAAAGCAAAGTTGCTACCTGCCGAGTGGTGCAATTCCTGCAGAGCCTAGGGTGGGTAGTCAATGTAGCAAAGAGCAAGTTCACATCGTCGCAGGAGCTAGAGTACTTAGGGGCCCGCTTCGACACACAAAGCGGCAGAGTGTTCCTACCGCATCTAAGAGCACAAGGACTAAGACAGCTCATCCGAGCCTCCCTGGAGAGAAAGGCTCCCTCGGCGTGGCATTACTTGCAGTTGTTGGGAACAATGGTGGCCACGCTCGAGTTGGTACCGTGGGCCAGGGCCCACATGAGACCGTTGCAGAGAGCTCTGCTCAGAAGATGGTCGCATCAATCCGATTAGTTGTCTCAAAGGCTGACATGTCTGCTGGAGACAAGGCAGTCTCTACAGTGGTGGCTAGATCCAGATTGTCTGGAGAAGGGGATGCCACTGGAGGCACTGGATTGGAGACCATTGACGACAGATGCCAGTCTGTTCGGCTGGGGGGCGCACATCGAAAGGCAGTTTGCCCAGGGTCAGTGGACAGAATGGGAAAAGAGTTGGTCAATCAACAGGTTGGAGTTGAGGGCAGTCACTCTAGCACTAAAAGCTTTTCAACGGCTTCTGCGAGGGAAAGCGATTCGAGCTCTGTCAGACAACGCCACAGCGGTGGCCTATATCAATCACCAAGGGGGCACCAGCAGCGTGGCTCTCGAAGAAGAGGCAGAGGAGCTTCTAAGTTGGGCCAAGTTGCATCTGGAAGCATTATCGGCAGCACATGTAGCAGGGGTGGACAATGTGACCGCTGATTTCTTGAGTCGAGTCAAGGTGGACCCAGGAGAGTGGGTTCTCCATCAGGAGGTTTCGACTTGCTGGTACATTGCTGGGGACTTCCGGTGATGGATCTCATGGCGACGTTTGCATTGGCAAAGGCAGGAAGATTTTACAGCAGAAGAGAAAGGATGTCCAAAGGTTTGGACGCTCTGATGCAGAGGTGGCCGGAGGATCAACTCCTATACGTGTTTCTACCGTGGGTGTTGATAGGTCGGGTTCTGCAGCGAATAGAGCAACACAAGGGTCAGGTGATTCTAATTGCGCCGGATTGGCCAAGAAGGCCATGGTATGCCGACCTAATACGTCTCCTGGTGGAGCCTCCATGGAAGCTGCCGGTCCAGAGAGATCTATTAGTGCAAGGGCCGTTAAATATGCCTCGGTTGGATCGGTTCTCACTTATGGCTTGGCTCTTGAAAGGGCAAGATTGACGGCCAAGGGTTACTCGACGGCAGTAATTTCTACCTTATTGAAATCTAGGCATAGATCTACCTTGGTGGTGTACGTCCGAGTGTGGCGGCTGTTCGAGTCATGGTGCGAAGAGAGGCAAGTAATGGTGTTAAGAGCCTCCGTTCCACAGATTCTAGCCTTTCTGCAGGATGGTTTCGAGAAGGGACTGCCAGCAGCGTCTCTCAGAGTTCAGTTGGCGGCGCTCTCTTGTTATCGTGGGAAAGTGCAGGGGATGTTCTTGGGTCACATCCGGATGTTAAAAGATTTTTACGAGCAGCGTCACTAATTATGGTGAAGTCGAGGTCCTCGGGAGAGGGCGAAGCATGCCTAAGCAGTTAAACAATTAGTTGTTACCTATTAAGTTGCATGTTAACTAGACTAGTTATGACAGGGTTCTAATGTTATGAAGTTCTCATATCTACTTACTTATTGCTCTGGTGAGTCTGCTTTGTCAATAAGTTACTGGAGCAAGGAGGCGGTCCCTGATCTATTTATATTGGCGTCACAAAAGAGTGACGTGCTCAGTCTCCAAGCTGCGAGAGGAGGTGCTAAACCCAGAGGTTCTGGACTAGAATGGAGTTCCTCAAGGAACAACAATTAGCAGGTAAGTCTAATTTCACCTTACATAGAGTTGTCCCGTTAGCTATACTTTTTCCAAACAGCTTACCCTACCCAACCTCCTCCTAACTGCATCAGCCATAAACTTGTCTGAAGAACCAAGCTTTGAGCTGTTTCTAGAACCTAGCATAGTCTCTTTCACAACAAATATCCTGTGGGGCTTGATTTCATGAAAACAAACCTGCATAAGTAAATGTCTATGTTCTAGTAAATTGCCACTTAATAGAAATCAGTAAATCAAACAATGCATTTGAGAAGATCTAAGAAGTATTTCCTGATGTTCCTTTTAAATTTACCTCCTTACAGCTCCATTTCATGTCCTCCAGATGAACAAAGATGGGGAAGCTGTAGAACTAGAGCGCATGAAATGAAATGACACTGCAAGGAGGTAAACTTAAAAGCAACGTCAGGAAATACTTTTTCATGTTAAGGGTGGTAGATGCCTGGATTACTTGGAATACCTTTCCAATGGAGTAAGTAGGGGCAAAAACAATGTTGGAATTCAAAAAACATGGAACATATAGAGGAACCCTATATAGTAAGAGAATGTAATCAAAGCAAGCTTAACTAATATTTATACCTTAGTAAATAAAGGGGTTACTTGCACGGAGCGGTGGGTACAACCCTGAACAAAGGCATAGAGGTAACCTGCATGAATCAAGGGGTACCATTCTAGCCTCTTGATTTGAGCAGACTCAATAGACCTTGTTGGTCTTTGTGCTGTCATTTACTACATTAACTGTCATAAAGACGTATAAGCAATTAAACAATTTCTCACATATACTGGTTGATCCTGCTCCAAGGTCTTCTAGATCAAACACAATATCTTAAATGCCATTTGAAATGCTACTAGTAACCATTGCATACAGGACTTTGTAATAATCTGTTTGCAGTGTTACATATTCTGATTAAAGCATCCATGCTCTGTCATCTTAGGGGCATGTTTACTAACTTGTGCTAACAGGGAAGTGTGGGGTTAGTGCATGGGTAGGTGCCTATTAAAAGATAGAGTAGGGCCTCATGCTAAAAACCCTGCACTACCCTGGTAGCATGGGTCAGGACAAGGACTGGGCAGGACGGGGGCTTTCTTAGCATGGTGTCATTGAGATGGCACTCATAGGCCACAATAACTTTCAGACTTCCAGTTCTGAAATTGTCAGAATCAAAATCTTCAGTGTACTTTACATTTAACTATGCTAAGTGTAGTAAAAAATGAAATCTACTACTACTGAACATTTGTATAGCGCTACAAGACATACACAGCTCTGCACAGACACATATAAAAGACAGTCCCTGATCATCAGAGCTTACAATCTAGTCAAGACAGACAACACAGTTGCTGTAGACATGGGATATATCTAGGGGAAATGGTAAGGAAACACAAGGGAAATTAGATGAATCAAGATCCGAAAGGGGTAGCAAAGAGGTGAGTTTTCAGCCTGAATTTGAAAAGGTCAGAGAAGGCGCCTGACATACAGATTCAGGTAGTTTGTTCCAGGCATAAGGAGCAGCTAGGTGAAAGGAGCGAAGTCTGCAGTTAGCAATAGAAATGAAGGGCACAGATAGAAGCTATTTGCCAGAAGAGCGGAGTTCTCAAGGCGGGGTGTAGGGAGAGATAAGAGGAAAGGTAGTGAAGAGCTGCAGAGTGAATGCACTTATATGTCAGCAGGAGAAGTTTGAACTGGATGCAGAAACGGATAGGGAGCCAATGAAGTGACTTGAGAAGAGGGATAATATGAGCATGATGACGATGGCGGAAGATTAGCCGCACAGCAGTTTTGTACAGATTGAAAGGAGAGAGATGATTCAGAGGGAGACCAGCAAAGCAGTAGGTTACAATAGTCTAGGCAGGAGGTGACGACATAGTGGATAAGTGTCTTAGTGTGTTTAGAAAGGAACGGGCGAATTTTGCTGTTGTAGAGAAAGAAACGGCAGGTTTTAGCTATCAGTTGGATATGTGTGGAGAAGGAGCGAGAGGAGTCAGATGACTACAAGGATGCGAGCTGAGGCAATGGGGAGGAGTACCGAGTTATCCATAGAGACTGAGAAAGGAAGAAGGGGAAAGGAGGGTTTAGGGGGGAAACTAAGAAGCTCAGTTTTGGCCATGTTCAGTTTTAAGTGGCGGTGAGACATCCAAGCAGTAATGTCAGAAAGGCAGGCAGAGATCCTGGCCTGGATTGCCAGGTAGATTTCAGGTATAGAGAAGAGATCTGGGAGTCGTCAGCGTAAAGATGGAACTGAAAGCCATGGGAAGAGATTAGTGCACCAATGGACTGTGTATATAGAGAGAAAAGGAGTGGACCCAAGATAGATCCTTGGGGTACACCAACTGTTTGGGCATAGCAGTAGAGGAGGATCCACCAGAACAAACACTGAAGGAGCGATGGGAAAGATAAGAAGAGAACCAGGATAGCACAGAGCCCTTAAAACCAAGCGAGGTCAAGGTATCAAGGAGAAGGTTGTTGTCAACTTTGTCAAAAACAGCAGAAAGGTCAAGAAGGATGAGAATTGAGTAAAGGCCCTTGGATTTTGCCAGGAACAGGTCACTAGAGACTTTGGCAAGAGCCATTTTGGTAGAATGTAAAGGATGAAAGCCGGATTGTAGAGGATCCAGAAGGGCTTGAGAGCAGAGAAAGTCAAGGCAATGGCAGTGAATTGCACATTCAAGTAGTTTAGAAACGTAGGGGAGGAGGGAGATGGGTCGACAGTGAGAAGGACAGGTAGGGTCTAGTGAGGGTTTCTTGAGGAGTGACCACAGCATACTTGAAGGCTGCAGGGAAGGTTGCAGTGGAGAGCAATTGCTCAAAAATGAGAGATGGAAGGGATTTCAGTGGAGGAGGTGGAGCTAAGGAGACAGGTGGTGAGTTTGGATGAGGAAAGAAGGTGAGTGGTTTCCTCAGAGATCATAGAAAAGGATGAAAGGGTAGCAGAGGTAGGGGAGGGAAGAAGGTTGGGAGTGAAGAGGGGGAATATGGGGAAGTAGCTGATCTCGTGTGGAATTGGAGTAAATTTTGTCGTGGATTTTGTCAGCTGGGTTCTGGGCAGAAAGGGAGGGAGGGCTGGGAGGCAGAGGTACCTTGAGAGGAGAGTTGTAAAGAGATGGTGAGGGTCAGAAGCAAGAGAGTTAGTCAGAAGGACATAATAGTCTTTGTTTGGTGAGTGCTATGGCTAACTGGAAAGAGAGAAGCATGAATTTGACGTGTAGAAAGTCCGCAAGTGTGCAGTATTTGAGCCAAGCACACTCAGCAGAGTAGGCACAGGAAAGAAGATAGCAGGTAGTGGAAGACAGCCAGGGTGGAGGTAGAGCACGCCTCACAGAACATGGCATGGGTGAAGCAAGAGCATCCAAAGCAGAGGAGAGTGCAGTGTTGTAAGAAACAACTGCCTCATCAACAGACTCAGATGACATAGTGGAGGAAAGAGGTGATGAGACAGTGAAGGAGAGAGCCAAAGGGTCAATAGCATGAAGATTTGTAAACGGGTGTGCTGGTCGTGAATGTCCACAGTCTTGGCAAAGGCAAAATATTATTATGACTTGCAAAGGAGTGTGGGAGTTGTAGTTCATTCATACCAGACTCAGCCGTTCACAAAATAATGAGTTGTGATGCTCGAGTGTAAGCAAAGAAAAACAGATTTTATTCATGGGGTTAATTCTCCTACACAGATTTACTTGGTAACACAAAAGGACACTTGCTTCAAGTATTGTACTCAGGAAAAACAAAACACGTTATAAGGTAACTGAACTTCTTAAGCAATAAATCAATAAAGACTTTGATGGGAAATAGAAAAGGTCTTTTTGATGGCTCCTGCTAATGACCTTCTTAGCAGTGCCACAAAAAGCAAAAACAAACCCAAAAGTAACAAAAAAACCTGTTCTTTATCAAGGATAACTTTCTTCTATTCACACACACAAAGAAGAAGTTTCCTTCTAGAGCTCACGTGCACTTGTGCCTGGCTCAATTACAAATAATTAGCCAGCTGCAAACCCCTTTGCTGATTCACTCTCTCTACGTGGCTCAATCCTACCCTAAAGCTTTCTTGCAGAGACTTTTCTGGGTAGATAAAAGAACAAGTTACAGTTCCTTTTGATGGTTGTTGTATTAGTGAGAAACTACTTTAAAACAGCAGCCTAGACAGGGAGCAATCCATGTATTCCAGCTGATCATTTGATAAATCTCCTTCTTCCTCAAATATCATGGAATCAATATCATGGTCTGGCTCAGAGGAATTCCTTAATTGATCACTCTCAGGATAATATTTGTTTCCCTGCTGTCTTCCAGATGAAGAGTTGGGCATAGATCAAAGTTCATACCTGAGCTTCCCTTGCTGTTAGGTTTCCTCTCCTGGTATCCTGGCCAGTAAGTAGTCCAGCTTTTATGTCCAGCCTTCCAATCAAGATCCCTGGACACTGTGTCTCTCTTCACATACCTTCTTGCACCGGTCTTAGGGCCCCTTCCAAATGCAGCCGTCTCCCTCAAAGGTGCCGTTTGGGATTTCCTGGCTCAATAACCCCAATCTTCTGGCTTCCTCCAGTCCAATGGAGTATGCTTGCCTCTGGAATCACTCCTAACACACGTACTGCTGTGGGCTCCTCCTTTAGACCTCCAAGATGTCTTTCTGTTCTTCCTTCCACGTTGCTTCTGCTGTTGTAGTTCTCTCTCTTCTTTCTCCAATGGCTTCTGTTTCTGAATCTGCAGCTTCTGCTTCTCCCTGTTCTCACCGTTCTCCCTATTCTGTCTCTGTGTAGAATATCTTTTACTTTTAAAGTGCTTAGAGGGACACTCTGCCCTAGCACAGCCCAGGTGTGCTGAATCAAGCCCTGCCTTTGGAGATGAGTGATTGGGGATTACCTCATAGCTCTCCTGATTGAACACACGTTTCCCCACTTCAGCCCTTCTAGAGGCTGTTTGAAACCTGGTGCATTCTGGGACTGGTAGTTTTTTATGAAAACATTCTGTTTTAGTATTTCTACCAGCAAAGACAGGTTGCTTGTTCAAAGCCAATTCACCTCTTTTATAGCTCCCTCCTGAACTATGATAAGCTTCCTTATCACAGATTTCTAAAGGGGTTGGAAGAGACAGGGTAAGGTTGAGGCCGTGAGTGGTGAAGAATGAAGCTTAGCAGGTGATGGTCCGACAAGGGAAGAAGCAAGGTACGGAAGTTTGAGGGTAAGCAATTCGAGAAGAATACAGGGTCAAGGCAGTGGCCTTGCTGGTGAGTTAGGGGCAGTAGAGCAAAGCTGGAGGTTGAATGATGAGGTAAGGGAGAGGAGGTTTAAAGTATAAGAGTCAAAGGGGTTATCAACATGAATGTTAAAATCCCCAAGAATAAGGGAGGAGGAAGATGAATCCAGAAAGAAGGAAAGCCATGAGTCAAAGTCAGAGAGAAAGGTAGAGGTGAACTTGTCAGGGGTCAGTAAATAACAGCTAATCGGTGAGGTAGTGGAGTAAAAGGGGGGGGGACAGAGGTGCAGAGAGCACCAGCAAGTTTCTGATGCCGCGAAAACTTGCTGCCGAAAGACCAACATGGTGCTGCGGAGGGAGCAGCTGCCGCCACCATGGCTGCCTGACCAAGCACTGCCTGCCTGCTGCCACCACGATGGCAATCCTTCCAATGCTCCCGGCCAGCGTGGAAAGTTGGCAAGCGCACAGTGGGGTGCCCTGGGACTGGATCGTTGGCCAGAAAAGATCAGTGCTTGCCCATGCTCGCTTTAGTGGTGATAGATGAGAGTTGGCGGCCAAATAACTTTTCAGTAAAATGAATGGAGACAGATCTTCAAGTACCAAGAAATGCAGAGACCAACATAATGCGGCAGAAGGATATATATATATATATATATATATATATATATATATCTTTGGCACAAGGCAAGTATTAAAGAAAGCACTAGTAATAAACAAGATTGAGATCATACCCAACATATTACCATAGCTTAGAAGTGAGGTTCATAATGTGTGTAAACCTGACCTGTTTGAAAACACTTCCCCGGGTGCTCAGAAACACATGAAGCCACCACCTTATCTGGGATAAAAGTGCTTTTTATGGCAGCTCTTGCTCCTTCAGCAATATTTTTACTATGTATTTTAGGGGGTAATTTTATAACAGACCGTCAGGGTTAACAGGCCAGGTGGATCGAGGGACTTGACTTTTCTTTTTTTCCAGAGATGTCAGGGGTCAGGTTTTGTGTTTTTCACATTTCCTCTTCTGCTCTTTACATTTCTCTCTGCCTGGCTGCACTTTGAAGGTTAGCACTGCCAGGCTCCACTTTGCTGCCTTTTGGTGGGGCTGAATTAGACATTGGGCAATGGCTGGGGGGGTGGTGGCTATCTGTGAGAGAGAGAGGTACTGGGTGAATGCTGTGGAGAGGCTATGAGAGCGCGCGAGAGAGAGACTAGATGATGGCCACTGTGATATGTGAAGCAAAAGAGATAGTTGCCTCAGGTGCAGCTATAAAGGGTCACCAATATGCTGTTGACAACGTACTCATTAGATTGGTGGAGAGGAGCATGGAGAAGAGTCGTTCTCCAGGACCAAGCAGGAAGTCAGTCCTCACATATGGGTGTCATCGGCGCCGATGAAGCCCCAGCGGAGCATTTCCCCAGCTTTCTATGAAAGCCTTTGGGAATGCAGGCACGCATGCGCGGTTCCCTTTCCGCCTAAAGGTGCCATCTTACCTCAGTCTGTCTTCCGGTTTGACGCCGGTTCCCCTCCCGCCGGGTTCGGTACACCGGTATCGAGCCCGATTCTTCTTTTTCAGTTTTTGCCCTTCGTGGCTGGCGTTCGCGCCACTTTTTCTCTTTTTCCCTGGAAGGCCGGTCTTTTGACCTCGTGGGGACTCTTTTTTCCCCGATGACTTCCAGTGGTTTTAAGAAGTGTGATCGGTGTAAGAAACTGATGTCTCTCACTGACACACACGACTGCTGCCTTCGGTGCCTCAGCCCCAACCACGATCCTAAGTCGTGCGGGGCCTGTGGGAAGATGTCTTCCAAGGCACTTCGAAGTCGCCAGCAAGAAAAGGAAAGGCTTTTCTCGGACTCAGCCTCCGGCCGGGCCCGGACCTCGTCTGAGGCCTCGACATCTCAGGATTCCGATCCCGAGCACCGTCGAAGCTCCTCGGACAGGGGGTCCCCCGACCGGGAACGCAAGAGGAAGAAACGGCTCATGAGGGCGTCGTCGTCGGAGGTCCCTGGCTCCTCGAGACCCAGGTCTAAGACCCCCGACTGTCGCCCCGGGCCTGTGGAACCGGAGAAGGCTGCCAAAGTTCCTCGTGTGGAGCCGGAGTCTGCTGGACACATAAGCCCCGTATTCCTCGTGGACTCTCTTCCCAGGGAGCCGACGTTGGGCCCGGCGCCGCCGGGGCCCGAGTCGGTGGCTGCTGCGTCTCCTGAGCTGAGTCAGGATGACAGCCTTGGAGAGCAGAATGTCTGCCTTCATGGAGAAGCAGCGGGCACTGATGGCCAGCCTGTCTGGTGCATCTGCCCTGACCACCGGGACATCGACGTCCAAGTCGACCCCGGAGACCGAGCCGATACTCGAGTCCATCGTGGCTCGGAGTTGACCTCGGTCGCGGACCCCCTCGACCTCCCGTTTGGGACTGAGTGTGTCGACGCCGGTGCTTCCGGCGTCGGGGCGGGTGCTCCAGGGCCCCGCGGGGTCGGACCCCGACTCTTCCTCGGATGAGTCGGCTTGGGAGACGGAGGACAAGGAGTTTCCTGACACCTTTAAGACTCGGTGCGTTCCTTTGGACTCACCGCAGTCTGAGTCCCGGAGTAGGTCCCTCCCGGAGGACACCCGGTTCTCAGAGTTCGTCTGGGATATGGCCACTGCCTTGGCTATTCCGGCGGATCCTGAGGAGGAGCTTCGAGCTGAAGAGCTCGAGGCGCTGCAGTATGACTCTCCTCCGAAGGAGGCCTTTACTGTCCCGGTTCCTCCGATGCTGGAACGGCTCCTCTTCCATATGTGGGAGGCACCGGCCTCGGCGCCGGTTCTTAGCAAGCGGGTCGATTCAGTCTTTACTGAGAAAGATGTAGGGATGTTACCCATGACTGAAGTGGTATTTAAAGGTGCGGAAGAATTGAAGGAAATATCGATACATCGGGAAGATGTATTACAACTATTAGATAAACTGAAGAGTAGCAAATCACCTGGGCCGGATGGTATACATCCAAGGGTGTTGAAAGAACTGAAATATGAGATTGCAGACCTGCTACTAGTAATCTGTGAACTATCATTAAAATCATCTCTAATACCTGAAGATTGGAGGATCGCCAATGTAACACCAATTTTTAAAAAGGGTTCGAGGGGTGATCCGGGAAACTACAGACCGGTGAGCCTGACGTCAGTACCGGGAAAAATGGTAGAAACCATCATAAAGAATAAAATTACTCAGCATGTAGATAGTCATGACCTAATGGGAGACAGCCAACATGGCTTTAGACAAGGAAGATCTTGTCTTACTAATCTGTTATGTTTTTTTGAAGGAGTGAATAATCAGGTGGACAAAGGTGAGTCGGTTGATATTGTGTATCTGGACTTTCAGAAAGTCTTTGACAAGGTCCCTCATCAGAGACTTTTGGCAAAACTAAAGAGTCATGGGATAGGAGGCAGTGTACTACTGTGGATCAGGAACTGGTTAAAAGATAGAAAGCAGAGGGTAGGGCTAAATGGCCAATTTTCCCAATGGAGAAAGGTGAATGGTGTACCCCAGGGATCTGTGCTGGGTCCGCTGCTTTTTGACATATTCATAAATGACCTGGAAAGTGGAATAACGAGTGAGGTTGTCAAATTTGCAGATGACACAAAACTATTTAAAGTTGTTAAAACCCAAGAGGATTGTGGAAAATTGCAAGAGGATCTTGATAAATTGGAAGACTGGGCATCAAAATGGCAGATGAAATTTAATGTGGACAAGTGCAAGGTTATGCACCTAGGGAAGAACAACCCAAACTATGGTTACACGATGCAAGGTTCCACATTAGGAACCACCACCCAGGAAAAAGAGTTAGGCGTCATTGTGGATACCATGTTAAAACCCTCGGCCCAGTGTGCAGCAGCAGCCAAGAGAACAAATAGAATGCTAGGTATGATAAGGAAAGGAATGGAAAATAAAACAAAAGATATTATAATGCCTCTATATCGTTCCATAGTGAGACCGCACCTTGAATATTGTGTGCAATTCTGGTCGCCGTATCTTAAAAAGGATATAGCGATTTTAGAAAAGGTTCAGAGAAGAGCCACCAAAATATTTTATTTATTTATTTAGCTGTATTTATATCCTGCTTTTCACCGGGTCAAAGCGATCAATTGGGAGATACATTTAACACGAGGGGATATGACACACATACGCTAATACTTACAGGGAACATGGGCAATGGAGGGTTAAGTGGCTTGCCCAAGACCACAAGGAGTGCCTATAGGACTTGAAATCCCAGTCCCTCCGGCCTGAGATTGCTGTCCCCAGGTGGGACTTGAACCTCCGGCCTGAAGTACCTTGTCCTAACCACTAGGCCACTCCTCCTACATGGCAAAAATGGTAAAGGGGATGGAAGGATACTCCTATGAAGAAAGGCTAAAAATGTTAGGGCTCTTTAACCTGGAAAAGAGACGGCTGAGGGGAGATATGATAGAAGTCTATAAATGAATGAACAGAGTGGAACGGATAAACGTAGATCGATTGTTTACCTTATCAGAATATAGAAAGACTAGGGGACATGCAATGAAGCTACGGGGTAAACTATTTAAGACTAATAAGAAAATATTTTTTCACTCAACGTGTAATCAAACTCTGGAATTTGTTACCGGAGGATGTAGTAAAGGCTGTTAGTGTAGCTGGGTTTAAAAAAGGTTTGGACAAGTTCCTGGAGGAAAGGTCCATAAACCATTATTAAGAAGGGACCCAGGATAATCAATGCTTGAAGCAATACAAGCATTGTGGAACCTGTGTCCCTTGGGGAAACTGCTAGGTACGTATGACCTAGATTGGCCACTGTTGGAAACAGAATACTGGGCTTGATGGACCTTGGTCTGACCCAGTATGACATATCTTATGTTCTTATGTTCTTAAGTTCGATCTATCGGCTCCGTAAGAGCCCTGGTTTTCATAAAGCACAGCTACCACACCATACCATGGTTGTGGAATCGGCCATGCATCATCTGAAGAGTCAGAAGATGCACTCCGCGGTGCCTCCTGGCAGAGAGGCCCGAAACCTGGGCGTCGGTAGAAAGTGTTTTCAGGGCTCAATGCTTGCTTGACGTGTCTAGTCTTACCAGCTGTACATGGGCATGTACTTGCGGGATCTGGCCAAGGAGTTGGCCGGATTCTCTGCTGGTCTCTCCGGGGAACCCTTGCAGAGATTTAAGTCCTTGTCCTCGGGGATTCGGGACTGTTCGAAGTTCATGTCCCGCGCCGCCTACGATGGCTTCGAGGCTTCGGCCCGAGTAGCGGCAGCCGGCATCGCGGCTCGACGCCAGGCATGGCTGCAGTCATCGGACCTCGAGCCATGGGTTCAGGACAAGTTGGTCGATGTCCCTTGCCGCGGTGAAAACCTGTTTGGCAAGCCCATGACCGAGAAGGCCGCTCAGCTCGAGACCGAGCACCTCACCCGGACAAGGCTGTCGAGGAAGACATCTGCCCCTTCTCATAAAAAGGGCTCGGGTAAAAAGCCCTTTTACCCGAGGAAGGGCACTGCCGACAAACAGTACCCACAGTATCAGGCTGCCCAAGCTGCCCCCCAGGTTCAGCAAGCCAAGGGCCAGGGTAATGGGCCCCGTAGGCAGATGACCCCCAAGCCTCAGGCCCCTGCTACCACTCAGCAGGGTGTTGGGGCTTTTGACTCCTTGAGCATAGCCTCTCCTCCACTGCTCTCCCAACCCTGCACAGGAGGTCGTCTCGCCCTCTTTGCCCACCAGTGGCCCCTTATCACCGGGGACAGTTGGGTGCTGGACATCATCCAGAGGGGATATGCCCTCCATTTCCACCAACTACCACCCCCTTATTTTCCAGGGGAGCTTCCAAGGCCTCCTCTACACACAGACCTCCTCCGTCAGGAGCTTCAGGGTCTGTTGGTGGACCGGGTGGTGGAGCCTGTGCCTCCCCACTTGCAGGGTCACGGATTCTCCTCCAGGTATTTCCTGGTGCCAAAAAGAACTGGTGGCCTTCAACCCATTCTGGACCTCAGGAACCTCAACAAGTTCCTAGTGAAGGAAAGGTTCAAGATGCTTACTCTTGGAACCCTTCTGCCCTACCTCCAGCAGGGAGATTGGCTGTGCTCCTCAGATCTAAAGGATGCGTACACCCACATTCTCATTCATCCAGACCACAAAAAGTACCTCAGGTTCATTGTGGGAGGAAACCATTATCAGTACAGAGTACTGCCTTTCGGTCTCACCTCCGCCCCCAGAGTCTTTACAAAGTGCTTAGCGGTGGTGGCGGCCTACCTGAGGAATCAGGGCATCTTTGTCTTCCCCTATCTGGACGACTGGCTCATCAGGGGTCAGACGGGTCAGGAAACCAATCAAGCCACCCTCAGGACAATTACTCTTCTACAACGCCTGGGGTTTGTCAGAAACTTCGCAAAGTCCACTTTGCTCCCCTCCCAAAACTTAGAGTTCATAGGGGCAAGATTGGACTCTCTGCTGGCAAAGGCTTTCTTGCCAACAGACAGAGCTCAAAGGTTGATGGCCTTGGCAAATCAGTTTCTCAGCAGGTCCCTGGTCTCCACCAGACTCTGCCTGAGACTTCTGGGCCACATGGCTTCGACAGTACATGTGACCCCCAATGCCAGGCTCCACATGAGGCCTGCACAGTGGTGCCTTCGGACCCAGTGGTCACAGGCCACTGGCAGCCTCAGAGACAGAATAAGGGTGTCCAAACCATTTCTACACTCCCTCAAATGGTGGCTACACCCATCCAATCTGCTGAAGGGAATGCCCTTTCAGGTTCCAGGTTACACAGTGATTCTCACAACAGATGCCTCCCTGCAAGGCTGGGGAGCGCATTGTCTGGGCAAGTGCACCCAGGGCCTGTGGTCTCCCTGGGAAGCTGCACAGCAGATCAATCTCCTAGAACTCAGAGCTATTCGCTTAGCCCTCAAAGCTTTCACTCCTACCCTGGCTCAACAGTCTGTCCTGATTCAGACCGACAACCAAGTTGCCATGTTTTATGTGTACAAACAGGGCGGAACTGGGTCCAAGATCCTTTGTCGAGAGAATCTGGACCTTTGGTCATTTGCCCTCAAGCACAACATGCTACTCAGGGCTGTCTGCCTTCCGGGCCAGGACAACTACCTGGCAGACAGATTGAGCAGGATCCTGCAGCCCCACGAATGGCAGCTGCATCCTTTAGTAGTTCAGAGGATCTTCCTGAAATGGGGTCTCCCTCTGATGGATCTCTTTGCCAGCCCATCAACAAGCAGCTGCCAAAGTTCTGCTCCAGACAACCACATCCTCTGCGAATAGCAGCGGATGCTTGTCTGATATCTTGGTCTCAGGGCCTCCTCTATGCATTTCCTCCCACGCCCTTGGTGGCCCAAACCCTATTCAAGATTCTCCAGGACAAAGCCTCGGTTCTGCTGGTAGCTCCCAGGTGGCCGAGACAGCCTTGGTTTCCTCTTCTGCTTCAACTGGCGGTGGATCCTCCACTGCCTCTGGGGTTGCAACCTGACCTCCTCACACAGGACCAGGGTTCCCTTCTGCACCCCAATCTCAAATCTCTCAATTTGATGGCCTGGAGGCTGCAAGGGTAGTTTTGGCTCCCTGGGGCCTACCTCAGGAAGTGGAGTAGGTTGTCCTAGCCTCTAGGAAACAGTCCACTAGGAAAACCTATGCTCTCAAATGGAAGAGGTTTTCTGTGGTGTCAACTACGTACAGAGGATCCTTTCTCCTGTACTGTGCCAGTAGTTCTTCAGTACTTACTGCACCTATCCAATCAGGGACTTAAGTCCAATTCTGTTCGGGCCACCTCTCAGCTCTAGCAGCTCACCACTCATTGGTAGAGGGACAATCTTTATCTGGTCACCCCTTGGTGTCTCGCTTTCTCAGGGGCTTGCTTTTGCTCAAGCCTCCCATCCATCGTCCTACCCCTTGAGTGGGAGCTGAATGTGGTCTTGCAGCAACTGACTCGCCCACCTTTTGAGTCGATGGCTACTTGTCCACTACGCTTCCTCTCCTGGAAGACACTCTTCCTAATAGCCCTTACCTCGGCTAGGCAAGTAAGTGAGCTTCAGGCCCTGGTCTGTGATAGGCCTTACACCAGGATTTATAGGAACAGGGTAGTCCTTAGGACTCATCCAAAGTTCCTCCCAAAAGTTGTCTCCTCTTTCCACCTCAACCAGGAGGTGGTTCTTCCGACATTCTTCCCTAGGCCTCATGCAAGCCAGGCTGAAGCAGTCCTGCATACCCTGGACTGTAGGAGGTTCTTATCCTTCTACCTTGACCGTACGCAAGGGCATAGAAGGGCTACTCAGCTCTTCGTATCCTTTGACCCCCAATAAGTTGGGGTTGGCTGTGTCCAAGCGTACCTTGTCCATCTGGGTGGCTGACTGTATCACCTGGGCTTATAAGGCAGCTGACCTTCCTTTGCAGGGTAGGGTCACGGCCCATCGTGTCAGGGCAATGGCTGCCTCAGTGGCTCATCTCCGCTCTGTGCCCTTGGTAGACATCTGCAAGGCTGCAACTTGGTCTTCAAGCCAGACTTTTGCAGCCCATTACTGCCTGGAGAGGGAGTCCCGTAGGGACAGTGCTTTTGGCCAGGCAGTACTCCGGAATCTCTTTGAGGTTTAGGCAACTCCTGCCCTCTGTTGGGCTACCGGTGGAGGTTGTGTCCTTGAAAAGCCTTTCTTTGCAGCTGGGACTAGAGGGAGTCCTCTTGTTCAGCCTGGGTTCCTCGGTAGCCCAGAGCTAGGGAGTCACCCATATGTGAGGACTGACTTCCTGCTTGGTCCTGGAGAAAGAGTAGTTACTCACCTGTAACAGGTGTTCTCCAGGAGCAGCAGGAATCAGTCCTCACAACCCTCCCTCCTCCCCTTGGAGTTGCAGTTGTACATAGTTTATTTTTCATTTTTGTGTGCTGTTCTTAGCTATGTCATTTGACTGAGGTAAGATGGCACCTTTAGGCGGGAAGGGAACTGCGCATGCGTGCCTGCATTCCCAAAGGCTTTCATAGAAAGCTGGGGAAATGCTCCGCTGGGGCTTCATCGGCGCCGATGACACCCATATGTGAGGACTGATTCCTGCTGCTCCTGGAGAACACCTGTTACAGGTGAGTAATTACTCTTTACCTTCTGTTGGAACTGTGTAATGGCACATTAAGGGTCTAATTTATTAATATTTATTTATAGAAAATGGGAAATAGTAAGTCAAGCCCTTTAAAAAAGAGCTGTGATGTACATTTTGAGGGGCGAGATGGGGGAGAGGGGGAGCAATATGACAGAAGTCTTGGGAACCGGCTCATAAATTTTTAAACTGGCTCTTAGATTCCAAGAAAATTTGTCGGCCTGCTCTACCATTTCCCAGCTTACAGTCCCTAGGCTTGACAGGTTTGTATGTCATGCATCCTCTAATATTTGACCTTCCTCTTTAAATACAATTGTTTGTGTTGGCAAGAAAATCTTCCACAGGAAGATACTATAAGGAGCATGTTTAAAATGGTTCAGCTGGTTAGCTAACTGGCCAAATCGTGGAGAACTCTATATTCAGCAGCCCTATCCGGATAGTGCCATTGAATATCCCCACAGACCGTAAAAAAGACACCCAGTTAATACTGGGACGATCTGTGGGCAGATCGGGGACAGTCTCAGAAGCAATCCTGTTAGTAGCGATATTCAGCTGCTAACCGGATTGCTAACTTACATAAAGTTAGGACATCAGTGGTTGTGTTAAGTTTATCAGGTTTTTGCTATCCAATTAGGTGCTGAATATTGCTGCTAACTAGATAGCCAGTGCTCTATCTGGTGAAATGAGATATTCAACATTGGGTACGTTTTGATACTGAATATCTGGTTTTACTTAAAACGGCAGCAGCCAGGCGCTTTAAAAGCACCGACCACCACTGCTGATTATCAGCCCCTATGCATTTAAATGGAAAAGGTTCACTCTTGAGGAGGTAATTTTATAGGTGACTTGAGATGTAGAAACATAGAGGCACATTCCAAATGGGATGTCCAAGTGCAATCTGGGACGTCAAAGCCAGAACGTCTAAAAAGAAAGGTAGGCATATGCAAGTTCAAGCACAGTTCCAGAAACGTGGATGTGCCCGATATGCATGTGTATCAAATGCCTATATAGATGGGTCCAGGAGAGTATTTCAGAACCAAAACGTCTAATAACATAATGGTTAGAGTAGTGACTTAAGAGCTGGATGGCCTGGGTTCAAATCCCAGTGTGGGACTTTGTAATCTAAAGCTAGTCACTTAATTCTCCCTCTTCTCTACACTCTGTGGATATTTTAAGGTGAAAACACTTTCCTGATACCTATTCGTTCCTAAAACAGGAATAAGCATGCACGTGCCTGCAGCCAGCTCTGCTGCTTCTGGGATCGAACAGGGACATGTAAGTCCATTGCCGCTCCCCAGACACACCTTCACCACACCCCCGTGCCTACTTGAACATCCTCATACTGGAGATGTCTGCGAACGGCATCCTCATACTGGAGATGTCTGCGAACGGCATTTGTGGAATGGTTACGTAGACATGTCTATGATTTTGACATCCACCTGTATGTCTGCAGACGTCCACACCATGACTAAACCTTTTAGAATGACCCTGCCTACTTTCATACAATATATGTGTAATCATTTTGGAGGCTAGAGAATGGGTAGAGCAAGATCAGGATTGGCACTTTAAGTGCTGTCGATTCGGTGTTGACTCATGGCGACCCTCTGGATATGCATATATTTTATAGAATGGATAAATATACACCACATCTTACTAGCACATCCATGAACAATCTTATACGTGCCTTGGACCAGATGTAATTTTGTGCTGGTGCTTACTGGTAGACTATTTTCTATAAGTAAATAGGCAGATCTGACTTAAAACAGGTGCATGAAATACTGACAGCTTGTCATTGGTTATATAGCAGTTTACCACTGGAGGGAGCTCAAAAGCATATAAGAGCTCTAGAAGGAAATAAGTTTATGCTAATGCTGGGAGATGTCCTTGAGGATCCTGGACTAACAGGAAGAGTTTTCGAGATTAGACAGTCTGGTGGATGTAGTTATGCAGCACATAGTGTTCAGAATGGAGGTGAAGGCAGTTAATTACCTGAAACTAATTTGGGAAACTTCTGGAGTAAAAAAAAGCACAGATTGTTAGTAGAGAGGCAGGATGTTCAGCAGAACAGATCAGGAGGAACACAGAGGTGGAATGCACAGAACTTAGTTCTCAGACTCTGAAATGAGCTAGGAGTTTGTTGAAAAAAGTACTGCTACAGATTATTTCCAGGAACAAGCAGGAATGTAGTCTTCACATATGGGTATCGTTGGTACCGACGGAGCCTGCGCAGGAACGCTCCCCAGCGTCCAATAGGAAAGCTTTTGGGAGCATCCCACAGCGCATGCGTGCTGCCTTTTCGCCTTTCCAACTCTCCCTCTTCAGTTTTTTTGTTTTCCGCGGAGCCAACAGGACACATACCCTGTCACCGCAGAAAAATGTAATCTTATTCTTTTGGTTTTTGTGGACGCATCTGCCTTCATACAACGCCTACTGGTACCGCTGGTTCTCTTTTCTTCTTTTAACCCCCCCCCAAAAAAAACTAGCTTTCTAAAAGATTTTTTCTTTCAGGGGCCATTTCCCTCTCGGGGCTAGGTGCCATTTTGGGCACTAGGCCCACTTTTCTTCAAACATGGAGAAACCAGCTAGTGATTTCAAGAAATGTTCTAAATGTGACGGTACCATATCCGTCACCAACACCCATGAATGGTGTCTTAAGTGTGTAGGTCCTGACCATTCTCCATCGGAGTGTCTCTCCTGCAGAAAGATGATCAAGAGGGGCCTGCAGAATAGAGCTGCAAAACTCGGTACCCTTTTTGCTGCAGATACGATGTCAGTTGCATCGACGTCTTCCAGGGCTTCATCTTCCTCCCATGAACCTCAAGTAACTAAACCTAAGTCTTCTAAGACTGGCCGGTTCTCAAAGGGTAGATCTCCTTCCAAGTATCGAGATGCCACTGGAGTTGCCCTTGAGGAAAGTTCACCGGCAAAACAGCCCCGGCGGGAGGCCTCTGTCTCCAAAGCATTAACGGGGCTCCAGAATGTTCCAGAGGCTTCCACCTCTGCAGAACTACTGGTGCCATGTTCTGGGATCGTAGCCGCTTCCACCGGTACTGACATCCAGGCATCAGCAGGAGTGATGGATCACAGAATCCTCGCTATCGAACGCAGTCTGGCGGCCCTCTTAGCAGCTTCGGTACCGCTAGGACCGCTACAGACTGTTCCACAGGTATCGGTACCGACACCAGTACTGGTACCGAGTGCCTCGGTGGGTATGCTTCCCCCCTTGCCGAGTCTTGAGTCTATCTCAGGTATCGACAGACCGGTTCCGAGACACCCCGATATCAACTTCGAGTGGTACCGATACCGTGCGTTGCAGGAACACCCGGCGCAAAGATACTTTGAATCTTCCGATTCTGATGACTCTGACTCTGCCGGTACCAGAGCTATCCTTCCAGAGGATCCATCTCCTTCTCCTCAACGCAGAATGTCTCCTCCAGAAGACATGTCCTTCCAGGATTTTATACATGATTTAGCTCGGGGTCTTGCAATCACGGTGACTCCAGAGAAGGAACCCAGAGCAGAAGAATTAGAAATTCTTCAGTACCTTAAGGCTCCTAAAGAGGCAGCTACTCTGCCCATTCACAGAATCTTGCATGACCTTATGCTAAGAATGTGGACAACTCCTTTAACGGTGTCTCCACACTCTCGACGACTCGATACCATGTACCGAGTTCCAAGCTGTCCTGTTTTTCAAAAGACTCAGTTACCACACCATTCAATGTTAGTGGAATCAGCGATGCGTAGGATTAAGAGTGCTAAAACACATTCTTCTCCAGGACCAAGCAGGAAGTCAGTCCTCACATATGGGTGACGTCGGCGCCGACGGAGCCCTCGCGGAGCAAATTTCCCCAGCTTTCAAAGAAAGCCTTTGGGAATTGCAGCGCGCATGCGCGGTCCTCTTCCCGCCCAAGGGTGCCATCTTGCTCAGTCTTCTTTTTTCCGCGGAGCCCTACAGACGTTGCCTGTGAATCCCCCGCAGAAAAGTTGATTTTTCATTATTTTCTTTATTTTTCGGTTTTTTCTTGTCCTTAGTGACAGACTTCGAGTTTTTTTCTTTTCTCTGGCTGCCCGGTCATTCGACCTCGCAGGGGCCCTTTTTCCCCCTATGGCGGCCAGTGGCTTCAAAAAGTGTGACCTCTGTAAGAAACTTATGTCTCTTACAGACACTCACTACTTCTGCCTCCGCTGCCTAGGCCCGGATCATAACTCCATGATCTGCGGGCCATGCGGCAAGATGTCCTCAAAAGCATTGAGGAGTCGGCAGCACCAGCGGGAGCGTATCTTCTCTGACTCCGGCCGGGCTCGGACCTCGTCAGAGGCTTCGACGTCTCGGGACTCTGGTCCTGAGCATCGTCGAAGTTCCTCTGAAAGGGGGTCTCCTACCCGGGATCATCATCGGAAGAAGAAACCCGCGAGGGCGGGTTCGGTGGACGCTCCTGGTCCCTCGAGGGCCAGGTCGCATAGCCCCGATTCCCATCCCGGGTCCTTGGAGTCGGAGAGGCCGTCGAAACATCCTCGACTCGAGGAGGACTTGCCCGCTCACGTGAGTACTGTTGTCCTCGTGGACTCGCCTCCGAAGGAGCCGACGTCGGGCCCGATGCCGTCGGGGGCTGCTGGGTCTCCTGAGCTCAGACTCAGGTTGACGGCCTTGGAGGTCAGCTTGGCTGCCTTCATGGACCAGCAGCGGGCATTGATCGCTGGCCTCGCTGGCGCTTCTGCCCTGACCGCCGGGACGTCGACTTCCAAGTCGACCCCGGAGACCGAGCCGATCCTCGAGTCCATGAGGGCTCGAGTCGATCCTCGGTCGAGGTCTCCTTCGGCTTCCCGTTCGGGACCGAGGTCGTCGACGCCGACTCCCTCGGCGTCAGGGCGGATGGCTTCTCTACCCGCCCGACCGGAGCTGGTCGACTCCTCCTCCGAGGAGTCGGCCTGGGAATCTGAGGACGAAGAGTCACCTGGTTCCTTTCGGACTCGGTGTGTCCCATCGGACTCCCCTGAGTCCGAACCTCGGAGACGGTCCCCCCTGGAGGATACCCGGTTCTCGGACTTCGTAAGGGATATGGCCAAGGCCTTGGCCTTCCCTGCGGATCCCGAGGAGGAGCCTCGAGTCGAAGAACTCGATGCCCTCCAATATGACTCTCCCCCAAAGGAGGCCTTTATTGTACCGGTTCCTCCCATGCTGGAACGACTTCTCTTCCGCATGTGGGAGAGCCCGGCGGCGTCGCCGGTATTGAGCAAGCGGGTCGATTCCATTTATCGAGTCCGCAAGAGCCCCGGGTTCCAAAAGGCACAACTACCACACCATTCCATGGTGATGGAATCGGCCATGCATAGACTGAAAAGTCAGAAGATGCACTCCTCGGTGCCCCCTGGTAGGGAAGCCCGTAGCCTGGATGCTCTCGGTAGGAAGTGTTTCCAGGGCTCTATGCTTGCTTGTCGAGTCCAGACGTACCAGCTCTACATGGGCATGTATCTCCGAGACCTGGCTAAAGAAATAGCCGGGTTCTCTGCTGGTCTCTCCGATGAACCTTTGCAGAGGTTCCAATCCTTGTCTACTGGTATTCGGGAGTGCTCCAAGTTTATTTCTCGAGCAGCCTATGATGGTTTTGAGGCTTCGGCTCGAGTAGCCGCTGCCGGCATCGGTGGACGCCGCCAGGCTTGGCTCCAGTCATCCGACCTCGAGCCCTGGGTGCAGGACAAGTTGGTCGATGTCCCCTGCCGAGGTGACAACCTCTTTGGCAAGCCCATAGATGAGAAGGCTGCACAAATCGAGACGGAGACTCTCACCAGAACTCGTCTCTCCAGGAAAACCTCTGCCCCTTCTCAAAAGAAGAAGGCCTCGGGAAGAAGCCCTTTTACCCGAGGAAGGCGGCTGCCTGCAAATACTACCCTCAGTATCAGGCCTCCCCAGCTCCCCCACAGGGGAAGCAGGCCAAGGGACGGGGTAATGGGTCCCGTAGGCAGCAAGCCCCCAAGCCTGCACCACCGGCCCCTGCTCAGCAGGGTGGGGGTTTTTGACTTTCTCAGCATAGCCTCTCCCCCTCAGCTGGTTTCTCTCAGCACAGGAGGCCGGCTGGTCCACTTTGCCCACAGGTGGTCCAACATCACCACAGATACCTGGGTTCTTCAGATAGTTCAAAAGGGCTATCTTCTTCATTTTCACCAGGTGCCTCCCTCCTACTTTCCAGGGGAGCCTTCCAGACTCCCTCTGCACAGGGACTTACTCCTTCAGGAGTTAGCAAGTCTTATTCAGGACCGGGCCGTGGAGCCGTTGCCCCACCACCTGAAGGGTCAAGGGTTTTACTCCAGGTACTTCCTGGTTCCAAAACGAACAGGCGGCCTCAGACCCATCCTGGACTTGCGAAACCTCAACAAGTTCCTTGCAAGGGAAAAGTTCAAAATGCTTACCCTTGGAATCCTGCTGCCCTACCTCCAGCAGGGAGACTGGCTATGCTCCTTAGATCTGAAGGATGCGTATACTCATATCCTTATTCATCCAGACCACAGACAATACCTGAGGTTTGTGGTGGATGGACGCCAATACCAGTACAGAGTACTGCCTTTCGGCCTATCCTCCGCCCCCAGAGTGTTCACCAAATGCCTAGCAGTGGTGGTGGCCTATCTGAGGCTTCAGGGTCTCTTTGTGTTCCCATACCTGGACGACTGGCTCATAAGGGCCCCGTCTGCCCAAGAAGCCACTCTGGCTACTCATCGCACGGTAGCTCTGCTCCAGCACTTGGGATTTGTCATAAACTTTGCAAAGTCCACTTTGCTCCCCTCTCAAGATCTGGAATTCATCGGCGCCAGGTTGGACACTCTTCAAGCGCGGGTCTTCCTGCCCCTAGACAGGGCCCAAAGGCTCATGGATCTCGCCAGCCGCTTTCACAGCAATTCCCTGGTCTCGGCCAGGCAATTTCTGAGACTGCTCGGCCATATGGCTTCCACGGTCCATGTCACCCCCTATGCCCGCCTGAACATGCGACCTGCTCAATGGTGCCTTCGCCAACAATGGCATCAGGCCACAGGGAGCCTAGCGGACTCCGTGCAGGTCTCCGGCCAGCTGGTCTCCTCTCTGCGATGGTGGCTTCACCTGCCAAACCTAGTGCTCGGGGTACCCTTTCAGCCTCCTGCGCATTCTCAGGTCCTGACGACCGATGCTTCTCTCCAGGGCTGGGGAGCACATTGCCAAGGTACTCAGGGTCTCTGGACTCCTTGGGAGTCCGCTCAGCAGATCAACTTCCTGGAGCTCAGAGCCATCCGCCTAGCGCTGAAAGCCTTCTCTCACCTGCTTTCTCACCAGTCAATACTTGTCCAGACCGACAATCAGGTTGCCATGTTCTACGTGAACAAACAAGGCGGAACCGGCTCCTTCCTTCTCTGTCGGGAAGCGCAGAAGCTCTGCTCTTGGGCCGTCCACCACAGCATAGTCCTCAAAGCTGTCTATCTCCCGGGTCAAGGAAACTACCTGGCGGACAAACTGAGCAGGGTCCTCCAACCGCACGAGTGGAGGTTGGATCCGCTTGTGGTTCAGCGGATCTTTCTACGGTGGGGCCTCCCCACCATGGATCTGTTCGCCAGTCCTCTGAACCGGCAGCTTCCCAGATTCTGCTCTCGACAGCCGCATCCTCTCCGGGTAGCGGCGGATGCTTTTCTGATTCCATGGTCCACAGGCCTCTTGTATGCCTTTCCACCCATGCCTCTGGTGTCTCGGACGCTCTTCAAAGTTCTCCGAGACAAGGCATCGTTGATCCTAGTGGCTCCTCGGTGGCCGAGGCAACCTTGGTTCCCGCTTCTGATGCAGCTAGCGGTGGACACCCCTCTTCCTCTGGGGTTTCAGCCCGATCTCCTCTCGCAGGATCAGGGGACGCTCCTGCACCCCAACCTCCGGTCCCTTCATCTCATGGCCTGGCTGCTGAAAGGGTAGTCCTTGCTCCTCTCCAGCTGCCTCCAGATGTGGAAGAGGTTGTCTTGGCCTCCAGGAGGCCTTCCACCCGGAAGTCCTACGCTCTTAAGTGGCGTCGGTTCTCCGTCTGGTGTACTCAGCAGTCTCAGGACCCATTCTCCTGTTCGGCATCAGTGGTCTTGCAGTACTTGCTTTCTCTTTCTAATCTTGGCCTCAAGTCCAACTCGGTCAAGGTCCACCTCAGTGCTATTTCTGCGCATCACGTGCCGGTGGATGGTAGACCTCTTTCCAGCCACCCTCTGGTGGCTCGTTTTCTCAGAGGCCTCCTTCTCCTTAAACCACCTTTGCGCCCGCCAGCCCCGAACTGGGATATCAATGTGGTTTTACAGCGGCTTACCTGTCCGCCTTTTGAGCCTATGGCTACCTGTCCTCTTCGTTTTCTGTCCTGGAAAACCTTGTTCTTGGTGGCCCTCACTTCTGCTAGACGCGTTAGTGAGCTGCAGGCCCTGGTATCTGATCCTCCTTACACTAGGTTCTACAAGAACCGGGTAGTCCTACGGACTCACCCTAAATTTCTTCCCAAAGTGGTTTCCCCTTTTCATATCAACCAGGAGGTGGTACTTCCGACCTACTTTCCCAGGCCTCACTCCAGCCGAGCTGAAATGGTCCTGCATACCCTGGACTGTAGGAGGGCGCTGAACTTCTACCTTGACCGTACGCGGGAGCACCGAAAGGCTGTTCAGCTCTTCGTGTCTTATGACCCCAACAGGTTGGGGCTCCCTGTCTCCAAGCGTACTCTGTCCATCTGGATTGCGGACTGCATCGCTTGGGCTTACGAGGCTGCGGGCCTCATGCTGGAAGGTAGAGTCACCGCTCATCGTGTTCGGGCGAAGGCTACGTCAGTGGCTTACCTCTGCTCTGTTCCATTGGCGGACATCTGCCGGGCCGCTACTTGGTCTTCAAGCCAGACTTTTGCAGCCCATTATTACTGCCTGGAGAGGGAGTCCCGCAGGGACAGTGCTTTCGGACAGGCAGTCCTCCGTAACCTCTTCGAGGTATAGGCAACTCCTACCCTCCATCCCGGTAGTTGGGCTACCGGTTGGAGACGTATTCAGAGAAGATTCCTTCCTTCTGTGCTGCTGAGCTAGAGGGAGCTCATTTTTGTGCTTAGGGTCTCCGGTAGCCTTAAGCTTGGGAGTCCCATATGTGAGGACTGACTTCCTGCTTGGTCCTGGAGAAAGCGTAGTTACTCACCTGTAACAGGTGTTCTCCAGGAGCAGCAGGAATCAGTCCTCACAACCCTCCCTCCTCCCCTTGGAGTTGCAGTTCTATGTTTTCTTTTTTGCTATTTTTTTGCTGTCTTTTAGCTATGTCATCTGACTGAGCAAGATGGCACCCTTGGGCGGGAAGAGGACCGCGCATGCGCGCTGCAATTCCCAAAGGCTTTCTTTGAAAGCTGGGGAAATTTGCTCCGCGAGGGCTCCGTCGGCGCCGACGTCACCCATATGTGAGGACTGATTCCTGCTGCTCCTGGAGAACACCTGTTACAGGTGAGTAACTACGCTTTCCAATCCTCCGGGCCATGAATTGAGGACGCTTGATGCCTTTGGGCGTCAATGTTTCCAATCCTCCATGTTGGCAGCCAGGATTAGCTCCTACATTCTCTATATGGGAATGTTCCTCAAAGAAGTTGCAGGTCACTTGGAGCTCATGAGCCCTCTTCTCCCTGAGGGGAAAAAAGGTGCGAATTCCTTACTCTGGTCAAACATGCCCAGGATGTCTCTAAGTTTGTAACCGTGCAGCCTTTGATTGCTTTGAATGCATTAGCAGAACCTCTCCTATTTCCATCGGTGCACGTCGTATTGCCTGGCTTCAGGCATCAGACTTAGAACAATGGGTGCAAGATAAACTGGGAAATATTCCTTGCACAGGAGAAAATCTCTTTGGCAAGGATTGGCAAGACAAGGCTAATCAGATTGAATCTGAAAATACTACCTTGAACAGACTATCAAAGTCTACAGCCAACCCAGCAAAGAAAAAGTCAGTCAAGAAACCCTTTTTCAACAAGAAAAAGAGGTTTTACCCATCTTAAACCCATCAGCGCCACTGTCCAGTAAATGTTCCCCAAAAGGGGCAGCAACAGACCAGACAGCAGAGGAAGCCACAAGTTCCTAGAGCTCAACCGGCTCAGCAGACTCAGCCTCCTCAGGGGCTTTGACTCCTTCCTAGAGAACTTACTCTTTCTGCCCCTGAAAGGTCCAGAACCCCTTACCATCCCGGGCAGATTATGCCACCAATTTTTTGGGTCAGGAGGTCGCATCACTTCTTGCTCAGGGAGCAATAGAAGAGGTACCCATATCCCAACAGGGTATGGGGTTCTACTCCCCCTACTTTCTTATCCCAAAGAAAACGGGGGGACACAGGCCTATTCTGGGCCTCAGAGAATTAAACAAATATTTGTTAAGGGAAAAATTCAAGATGATCTCCCTCGGAACACTCCTGCAATACCTTCAGAGTCAGGACTGGCTATGTTCTCTAGATCTAAAGGATGCATATACGCATATTCTCATCCATGCAGATCACAAGAAATTCCTTCGATTCCTTTTCCAGGGAAGACACTTCCAATACAGGGTTCTTCCCTTCGGTCTGGCTTCTGCCCCAAGTCTTCATAAAATGCATGGCAGTAATAGCAGCATTCCTGAGAACTCTGAATATTCGTCTTCCCCTACTTAGACGACTGGCTCATTCGAGCATCAACAGCACCAGAAGCCAGCTTCGCTCTTTCTCGCACCATGCGAATCCTTCGATACTTGGGACTGGTCATAAACCTCCCAAAATCTCATCTCACCCCTTCTCAGTCTCTAGAATTCATAGGGGCTCGTCTAGACACAAGGCAGTCAAGAGCTTTCCTGCCACAGCCACGTTGTCTGTTATAGTACAGCTGGCCTCCCAAGCAGCTGTGAAGGCCTTCCTGACTGCTCGAGAGATGCTTTAGCTTCTGGGGCATATGGCATCCACGGTCCATGTGGTTCCCTATGCGAGCAGCCCAGTGGACCCTATCCTCTCAGTGGACACAGGCCTCGGGTCGGCTAACGGACAAAATCAGAAACTCCACACGTCTCATTTTGTCCCTGCAATGGTGGCAATCATTGGAAAACCTTCTCATGGGTTCTTTCCAGCAGCCTAGAAACATAGAAATATGACGACAGAAAAAGACCACATTGTCTGTCCTTCCATATCAACAACTACAACAGTCCCCTTTTTACCTTTAGAGATCCTCTGTGTTTGTCCCATGCTTTTTTGAATTCAGTTACTGTCCTCATCTCTACCATCTCCATTGGGAGACTATTCCACAGATCTACTACTCTTTCCGTAAAGAAATATTTCTGCATATCACTCCTGAATCTATCTCCCTTCACCCTCATCCCATGTCCCCTCGTAGCAGAACTTGCATTCAATTGAAAGAGGCTCTCTCCCTGAACATTTATGCCACGGAGGTATTTAAACATCTCAATCATATCACCTCTATCCTGCGTTTCCTCTAAGGCAGGGGTCTCAAACTCAAATTGCTTTGAGGGCCAAATGAGGACTTGTAGAGTAACCCGGGGGCCGCACAAGACGCAGGCCTCATTTGCATAAGGGCATCATTTGCATAAGGGCATCATTTGCATAAATATTTGCATAATGTTACCATACACTAACTTTTAGTAAACATGCCTCTTAATGAGTGTATGGATAAAGAAAGACTAAAAGATTTCTACATTACTATAAACCAGTGCCAACCGCCAGGCACATTAGGAACTACTAGAAACACTGCCCATTTAGAACCCATAGCAAACCTGCCGTGTCCTAACAGCACTACCAGGACTCACAAAGCACCATACCCTAACTATCAAAAGGCAACACTGCAAATATTAAATCAACACATTTCAGAGAATAACAATACATGACCTACTCGGGAAAGAGAACAAGTGGCAATGTCAAATAGGAATTACATAAACAGAATACCTCAGCTCAGTTACACATGCAGAACATACACCATCACCAAACAAGGAATCACAATTTAGAAACAGGAAGACAATTAAACTGGGAACCCCAAAAGCCAAACTTAGAATGTACAACACTGTAGAAATAAAACTATACATTGATTTCCTCTTGTATTAAATAAAGTGCAGACGTTAAAGATGCACATTTCCAAGAGCTGACATATTTCAGTTAATAAATTCAAAATAAAGAGATATTTTTCTACCTTTTGTGCATTTTTTTTTCAGTTGCAATTGTTCCAGTCACTTTCTTCTGGTTTCTTTGTGTCTTCTGCTAACTCTCCATCGTCTGCTGTCCATTTCTCCTTTCTTCTTTCCTAGTTTTTTTCCATTCTCTCTACATCTGCTTTAACATACTAATCATTCTCCTTTTGCTCTTTCCTCATTCCTATTTCATCCACTCAAATTTTACCCCTCCATCCTCAATCCCCACTTACTCTCCCAATACCCGGCCAATTGTAGATTTTTCTTCCCTCCCACACAAAATATATTTCCCCTCTCCATTTCACTCTCCCAGCCCCATCCCATTCTAATCGTCCCCCAACATCAACTCCCTTCTAGCTCCTGCCCAACCCAGCATCCGCTCCCTTCTAGTCCCCGCATCATCAGCCCATTTCCAGTCCTAGCTCCCTCCCCTCACAGCCCATTTCCTTTCCAAGCCCCCCTCCCCATCAGCCCATTTCCATTCCAAGCCCCCTTCCACTCAGCCCATTACCATTCCAAGACCCTGTCCCCATCAGCTATTTGCAGTTCAAGCTCCCCCTTCTACTCGGCCCATTTCCAGTCATAGCACCCCCCCCAGTCCATTACCAGTTCTAGCCCCCCCCCTAGCCCATTATCGGTCCTAAGCCCTCCAACAGCCCACTTCCAGGCCTAACCCTTCCATCGCCCCAACCCTTCCATCGCCCCATCTTCATTCTTAGCCCCCCCATAACCCCATTTTCAGTCTTAGGCCCCCAGTCAGACCACCTCCAGTCCTAACCCCCATCTGTCCATTACCAGTCCTAACCCCCATCACCCCATTTTCAGTACTGCCCCCCCAGCCCACATCAAGTCCTGCTCCCCCCATCAAGTCCTGCTCCCCCCCATCAAGTCCTGCTCCCCCCCATCAAGTCCTGCTCCCCCCCTACATCAAGTCCTGCTCCCCCCCTACATCAAGTCCTGCTCCCCCCCCACAAGTCCTGCTCCCCCCCCACATCAAGTCCTGCTCCCCCCCAGCCACACATCAAGTCCTGCTCCCCCCCCCCCCCCGGGAAAATTAAACTGTAAAAAAAACCCGGCTTCTGCTGCTGCTGCCGCCGCTGCCGTGGCCGGCAATAGCAGCAATATCGCAAGTCCCGCGGGCTCCCCCCCACCCGGCAGATCCCTTCCTGCTTGCCTGCCAGTTCTCCGCTTCGGCTTTCAGAGTCGCGAAGGGAGAGCTTCTCCCTCGTGACTCTGTTAAGCCCGCTGGGGCAGATGGGAAATTTCCCATCTGCCCCGGCGAGCTTAACAGAGTCGCGAGGGAGAAGTTCTCCCTTCGCGGCTCTGAAAGCCGAAGCGGAGAACTGGCAGCATTGGCAGGCAAGCAGGAAGGGATCTGCCGGGTGGGGGGGAGCCCGTGGGACTTGCGATATTGCTGCTATTGCCGGCCACGGCAGCGGCGGCAGCAGCAGCAGAAGCCGGTTGTTTTTTTTTTCCCCCCTATGCATCGCGGGCCGCACAAGGGTGCGGCCCGCGGGCCGCGTGTTTGAGACCCCTGCTCTAAGGTGTACATATTAAGATCCTTCAGTCTATCCTCATATGCTTTATAATGAAGACCACTAATCATTTTAGTAGCCACCCTCTGCACCGACTCCATCCTGTTCACATCCATTTGAAGGTGCGGTCTCCAGAATTGCACACTATACTCAAAATGAGGTTGCACCAAAGACTTATGCAGAGGCATTATCACCTCCTTTTTTCTGCTAGCCATTCATCTCCGTATGCACCCAAACATCCTAGCTTTTGCCGTCACCGTTTCTACCTGTTTAGCTACTTTAAGATCATCAGACACAACCACGCCTAGGTCCCGCTCTTCTTTAGTGGACAAAAGTACTTCACCCCCTATACTATATTGCTCCCTTGGATTGCTGCAGTCCAAATGCATGACCTTACATTTTTTAACATTAAATCCCAGCTGCCAGATTCTAGACCATTCTTCAAGCTTAGCTAGATCCCTCCTCATGTTATCTACACCTTCCTGGGTGTCTACTTTATTGCAGATTTTGGTATCATCCGCAAAGAGGCAAACCTTACCCGACAGCCCTTCCGCTATATCACTAACAAAGATGTTAAAAAGAATCGGACCAAGGACAGATCCCTGTGGCACACCACTGGTAACATCCTTCTCCTCAGAGTGAGCTTCATTTACTTGTACTCTTTGTCGCTTCCCACCCAACCAATTTCTAACCCAAGCAGTAACTTTAGGGTCCATCCCTAGGGTGCTCAGTTTGTTTATAAGTCGCCTGTGAGGAACAGTGTCAAAGGCTTTACTGAAATCTAAATACACCACATCTAGGGCTCTCCCTCGGTCCAACTCCCTGGTCACCCAGTCAAAGAAATCAATCAGATTTGTCTGACAAGACCTGCCTCTGGTGAATCCATGCTGCCTCGGATCCTGTATTCCGCTGGACTCCAGAAACCTCACTGTTTTCTCTTTCAGCAGCATTTCCAATAATTTACTCACCACCAAAGTTAAACTAACCAGCCTGTAGTTTTCAACCACATCCTTACTTCCGCTTTTGTGTAAAGGCACCACATGAGCCTCTCTCCAGTCCTTTGGCACCACTCCCGACTCCAACGAGGCATTGAAAAGGTCAGTCAGTGGAGCTGCTAGAACGTCCCCAAGTTCCCTCAGTATTCTAGGGTGTATCCCATCCGGTCCCATCGCTTTGTCTACTTTAAGTTGAGCTAGTGTCTCACGAACAGAGTCTTCTGAAAATTGTTCAAGATGTCCCTCACTTCTGTTCCTGTTTGTGGGTGTTTTCTGAGGTCCTGCTCCTGGTTCTTTCATCTGTGAACACAGAACAGAAATATTTGTTAAGCAATTCTGCTTTATCCTTATCAACTTCTACATATTCCTCCCCTGTGGAACCGGCTCTCTGTCGTTATGCAACGAATCTTTACGACTAAGGGCCCTTGCCAGAGAGCATCAAATTCACCTCCTCGTGGTATATCTTCCAGACATTCAAAACCTTTGGGCAGACAAACTCAGCCGAGTACTGCTGCTACACAAATGGTCTCTCCACTCAGACCAGCTTGCCCAAATATTTCAAATCTGGGGAACCCCAGACATAGTCCTCTTTGCAAGTCCACTGAATGCCAAACTTCCCCAGTTCTGTTCCAGAATTCCGGCTCGAGATTGTCAGGCAAGGGACGCCTTCCTCCTTCACTGGGGTCAAGACTTCCTCTATGCCTTCCCACCCATTCCCCTCATCCCCAAAACACTATTCAAGCTTCAGAGAGACAGAGGTCGTATGATTCTCATAGCTCCACGTTGGCCACGGCTAACGTGGTGTCCTCTGCTTCTACATCTCTCTCATACTGCACCTCGGGAGTTGGGGTGTGCTCTAGCTCTTCTCTTCCAAGAGAAAGGGACGCTATGGCACCCGAATCCCCAGTCCCTGCATCTCAGGGCCTGGTTGCTGAAAGCCTAGACCTTCAGGATCTCAACCTTTCTCAACAGGTAAAAGATATCCTACAGGCTTCTAGAAAACCTTCCACAAGACGATCATACGCCTTTAAGTGGAAACGGTTTACCATATGGTGTTCTCAAAAGGGACTTAAGCCCCTTGCGATACCTCTGGAATCGGTACTAGAGTACCTCCTTCATTTATCAAATGCTGGTCTTAAGACCAATTCAGTAAGAGTCCATCTTAGTGCTATTGCAGCTTCCTACAAGCCTCTAAATGGACAACCTATTTCCTCTCATCCACTTATGACAAGATTTATGAGAGGTCTTCTATTAACAAAACCTCCTATTAGACCGCCACCGATGGCATGGGATTTGAATCTTGTTCTCGGGCAGCTCATGAAACCGCCCTTTGAGCCTTTAGCCACTACATTTCTGAAATTCCTTTCTTGGAAAGTGATTTTTCTAATTGCAATCACTTCCGCACGCCACATTAGTGAGTTGCAAGCTCTAGTGGCTGATCCTCTTTTTACAGGATTTCACCATAAGGTCGTTCTTAGGACTCATCCACACTTTATGCAAAGGTGGTTTCCCTTTCCATTTAAACCAAGCGGTTTACCTTCCTGTATTCTTTCCAAGGCCTCATGCCTCCAGTGCAGAAAGGAACCTTCATACCTTGGACTGTAAAAGAGCTTTAGCTTTTTACCTACAAAGAACAACACAGCAACATCGAAAGTCTTCCCAACTCTTCGTTGCTTTTGATTCTAGTCATTTGGGACTTCCAGTTTCCAAAAGAACTCTGTCTAACTGGATTGCACAATGCATATCCTTTGCCTATGAGAGTAAGGGTCTTCCTCTTGAAGGCCATGTCACAGCTCATAGTGTGAGAGCCATGGCAGCCTCTGTGGCTAACCTTCACTCTGTATCTATCGACGACATCTGTCGAGCAGCCACTTGGGCTTCGGTACATACCTTTACAGCTTAGACAAGGACTCCCACCGGGATGCCTTGTTTGGCCAGGCTGTTCTTCAACATCTCTTTCAGACTTAAATCAACTCCTACCCACCATCCCTGGTGGGATGCCAGAGATCCATGGGAGGAAGCATGGCCCATCTCACAATGGGGTGCAGCTTCCTGGGCCCATCTCCCTGGCATCTTCAGCTAGG
This sequence comes from Ichthyophis bannanicus, assembly GCA_033557465.1. Classification (NCBI taxonomy): domain Eukaryota; kingdom Metazoa; phylum Chordata; class Amphibia; order Gymnophiona; family Ichthyophiidae; genus Ichthyophis; species Ichthyophis bannanicus. The sequence goes on along the minus strand of CM066031.1, from coordinate 1,576,475,741 downwards.
GAGTCCCCGTATGTGAAGACTACATTCCTGCTTGTTCCTGGAGATAGCGTAGTTACTCACCTGTAACAGGTGATCGCCGGGAACAGCAGGAATTTAGTCTTCACAACCCACCCACCTCCCTTAGGAGTTGTCTCTCTATCTCTCTCTTTCTCTCTCTCCCTCTCTCCTTTGTCTCAGCTATAAACTCAACTGAAGAGGGAGAGTTGGAAAGGCGGGAAGGCAGCACGCAGGCGCTGTGGGATGCCCCCAAAAGCGTTCCTATTGGACGCTGGGGAGCGTTACCATGCGGGCGCCGTTGGTACCGATGATACCCATATGTGAAGACTAAATTCCTGCTGTTCCCGGAGATCACCTTTTACAGGTGAGTAACTACGCTTTCATTTTTTATTTGATAAAATTTTCATTTCTCTTGATTTTTAGCACAGTTTTCACCGCCAAACTAGGCCTTTAGGCCTCCATAACCTTTTCTTCAATCTCAAAGACAACCTTTTGAGGCATGAAAAAGCAAACTAGTGGTTTTAAAAAGTATACCAAGTGTGCTGGTACCATATCAGTCATTGATAAACATGACAGGTGACTAAAATGTTTGGGCCCTGACTATCAACCCAATTCTTGTCTTTTGTGCCAATAAAATGACAGAATGGCCTAAAGAACCAAACCAGACAGTATGGATCCTTGTTCGCCTCGGACTCTATTTCAGTGGCTTCCACTTTGAGGACATCGACTTCCTGTCATTTGTCTCAGGTTTCACTTGGGGTAGTTTCTCCAAATGGGTTTGTTTTGCGCATACTATGACAGTCGTGAACCTCACTTCTAAGCCAGATATGTAGAGTCTGATCTTAGTCTCAAATTTATTGCTAATGCTCGGCGTAATACTTGCATTATCCCAAAAAGAGCCTCTTGCTGGAGTTTCTAAGATGTAACATGTATGGGTAGTTTGTCAAGATGTGTTTGGAAATTTTTCTTTATCAAGCCTGTGGCTCCCAGTACAATGGGAAATATTTCTGTATCTTTCTGCCACATTTTCTTGGTCTCTGACTACATTTCTTGGTACTTCAGGATCTTCTGCCTCTCCATGCAATTCACAGAATAATTACTTGGTACCAATACTTCTATTATCAATGCCGTTCTTGTAGTCTCCTTTACCACTATGTCAGGTTTCCTGGCATCCAGTTTCTTGTCTGTTGGAATGGGAATGTCCCAGGTGATCATAACCTCTTTATTCTCTGTTCTTCTCTTAGGGTCATGACCCTAGTGCTTTTCGGGGACAGTGATGTTGTAGCGTTTACAGAGTTTCCATTGGAGGAGGTATGCTACTTTGTTGTGCCTTTCTGTATAGAAATTTTCTGCCATCAGAACTTCACAGGCTGCTGTTAGGTGAGTCACTGTTTCCAGCTCATTCTTACACAATCGGCATGTGTCTACTGTGCCAGTTTTTTCAATACTCGCTGTAAAGCATCTTGTCTGTAATCCGTTGTCCTGGGCTGCAACTATTAATCTTTCATCCTTCGGTTTTAGTTCACCTCTCCTCATCCATTCATGTGTCCATTTTTGATAAACAAAAGGTTCTTGGAGTAACACTCTGTACTTTCCGCTGTATTTGTGCATTTTCCACTTGTTTTTTTCTTGCCTGCTGATCTAATTCTTGGAGGGATTTTTCTTGTTTTGCAGATTGTTACTTCCTTTCCTGTGCATGCCTGTGGATTCGTACACATTCCTTCTAATTGTCAGAGCTCTTGTCCAAGTTTGATGATCGAAACAGATTCCGGATGTTTACTTTCATGTTTCAGCACTTTCTGCGTATTTAGATCCAATGATGCTGTCAGATAGGCTTGGAGGCCTATGATAGTAGCTCTGTAGGTGTAGTCAGTCTTTATAAGTCCTAGCCCTCCTTCAGCTCTAGGAATGTACAATCTTGGCATACACTGATTCTTGTAAATTACTTTGAGCATGTAGGTGTTTTCTTGTTCACACCAACCAGTTTTTCAAGATCTTTATGAGGCCAGTCCACAGTCCCAAAATTGTATGAGAGTACAGGAATTGCCAGCTGATTGATGGCTTGTATCTTATTTTGTAATGTTAACACACTTTTCAATAACAATTTTAATCTCCTTTAATATTCTTTACTGATCTCTCTCAGTAGTTTCTGCTCGAGTGTCATTGCTTTCTCTAGTCTGAGATACTTACTTACGCCTTCCTGTTCAAGGTCCTTGATGTCACAGACCTCAGCAAGGGAGATGTTTTCAGTTTTGCTCAATTTTCCTCTGAAAAAGGCTGCCTTAACACACTTGTCAAGGCCAAAAGTCATCCTGATGTCATCAGAAAATGTTTTCACTAGACGAAGTTGCTCTGCTAATTGTTGGTCGCTGGAACTGTAGAGCTTCAGATCATCTATAAATAGCAGATGGGAAGTTGCTTCTGGGTTGGTATCATCTTTAGGATTCAGGCTAAATCCATACTCCAAAGAGTTAATGAGAGCACTCATTGGATTAAGCGCCAAACAAAACAGAAGTAGCAACAGGAAATCTCTCTCAGGTTTCTTCAAAGTCCAAATGTAAAAGTCAGTCAGTCTCTGGCCGCCTGTAAGTCATTGGCATCGAAGAACGATAACAACACCAGGGAAAAGTCCCAGCATAAGCATTGCAACTCCCCTAGCTTCTGATGCAGACCGGCCAGCCAAACAGCCCTGGTAGGGGGACCTGTCCTCCAAAGCACAGGAGAGGCTCTGGGACGCTTCCAATGATTTGACCTCCGGAGAGCTACCGGTTCCATGTTCTGGGACGGTGCTCAAAGCCCCATGGGTGATTCCGCCCAGGCATTGGCTATCTCCCTAGATCAGTGCATGCTGGCTCTCAAGAGGAGTTTGGCTATGCTCCTGGCAGCCTCAGTACTGATAGCATTGAGAGCTCCAGCAGTGCTGACTTTGGAACTGAGCCTACAGCCAGGTCTATCGGCCCCGATATCAGTCCTAGAACCAACATCGTCAGAACTCCCGAGGCCGATGCCTTCGTTGGAACCTTCTGATACCCTTGGTATCCAACCGGCTCAAATTGCCAGGGCTCTCTATTCCGATAACTCTGAGCATCAATATCAGCATCGACCCTCAACATCTATGAAGCATCGGAGGTCCCTCACAAGACCACCGATACTTCGACTTCTTACCAGACTCGGATTCCGGTTCTTCGGAATCGGATGAGGGATCACTCAATTCACAAGAACTTCCAGACATCCCTTTTGGACTCTTTGCTGCCTCAAGAACAGTGTCAGTTCCATCAGAAGATATGTCCTTTCAAGACTTCATATGGGACATGGCAGCGGGCTTGCCATCACAGTAGCCTCGGAAAAGGAATGGAGGGCAGAAGGATTGGAGATACTCCAGTACCTTCCCATGCTTAAGGAGGTGACTAAATTACCGGTGCATCGGATCCTGCAGGCTCTTATGCTCTGCATGTAGGAGGCCCCGCTCATGTTTCCGCTTGTCAGTAAGAGGCTTGATACCGTGTACCAAGCGCCCAGGCTTCCAAAAACCTCATTTTTCCCAACATTCAATGGTGGTAGAATCGGCAATGCATTGAATAAAGAGCTCAAAAACACTCATTCATGCCTCCTGGTAGAGACTCGAGGACACTCAATGCCGTTGGGCATCGACGGGTCCAGGCATGCATGTTGGCCTCCAGAATAAACTCATACATGCTGTACATGGGCATGTTTCTAAAGGATATCATCAGGGATCTGGAGACTTTTGCCCCCATGCTTTCTGAGGATAAATGGAGGGCATTTCAGACACTCTTCAAGCGAGGCCAAAATACTTCAAAGTTTTATTATCGGGGCCTCTTGATGCCTTTGAATCAACAAACAGAACTTCAGCAGTCTGCATTGGGGCTCACAGAATGGCCTAGTTACAGACATCGGATCTTGAGCAATGGATCCAGGACAAACTGGCCAATATCCCTTGTACTGGGGAAAACCTGTTTGGAAAAGATTGGAGGCAAAAGCAGGAGAGATTGAGACACATGATCTCACCCCTAAAAGCCTTTCTAGGAAAACAGCAGACCCCTCCAAAAGGAAGGCTCTAACCAAGAAATCTTTCTATTCTAAAAAGAAGAGATACTATCCTCCTTACCCACCTTCAGCTGCCTATCATCCTCAGCAGAGACAGCAGTGTCCTCACCAATCCAAAAAGCCCAAGGCTCCTAAGCCTCAAACAGCTGTGCAGGCACAACCTGCACCTGTTTTTTGACTCCTCCTTAGAGAGCATTGCCAATCCACATCTGGAGGGTTCCTAGAAAAAGATAGAGAAGGAGCTGGCACTGGTCAGGGTAAAGGGTCCCTTCGGGCACAGGCCCATTCCTAATTTAATAATCTCTCCATTGGGCCTGGTCCTGAAGAAGGAATCAGGGGAATTTCGGCTTCTACACCACTTGTCTTACCCAGATGGTGCTTCTGTCAATGCCCACCTTGCACAGGCAGTGTGCTTCATCAAATACACCATAGTAGACCAAGCATTGGAGTTGGCGAGGGCACACGGACAAGGGGCATAGCTGTCGAAGTCTGTCGTAGGGGCAGCATTCCGTTTGTTGCCGATCTCCACCTAGACAGCTTCCAGCTACTTGGCTTCTGTTTCGGGGGCCAGTACTATTTTGACAGGTGCTGCCCAATGGGGTGCTTGGTGTTTGGCTGTGCAGTGGATAGTAGAATGGGCAATCGGCTGGGGCAACATCTTGCACAACTTGGATTATTTCTTGTTGATGGCAGGCGACCATCGCACCTGCCAAAGGAACCTAGAAATCTTCCAAAACAAGGCCGCAGAGCTGGGGATCCCATTGACCGAAAATAAGACAGAAGGGCCAGCACAGCGCTTGTTCTTTTTGGGTACTGAAATAGATACAATTGAGATGGTGACGATACTCCTGGGGGTCAAACTTCGGGTCCTGAGGCAAACCGTACAGTCAACGGTGCTAGCCAGGAAGATCACATTGAAGCAGCTACAATCCCTAATTGGGCACCTGAACTTTACTTGCTGCATAATGCCTTTGGGCAGGGCCTTTATTAGGCGTTTGGTGGACATCACTAGGGGCATCGGCAAGATCCATTTTATCAGGGTCAGCACGAGCATGCGGGAGGACTTAGCAGTGTGGCAGGAGTTTCTAGGGAGGTGTACAGTGCCTTGTGAAAGTATTCATCCCCTCTGTTTTTCTCCTTTTTTAGTCACATTACAACCTGGAATGAAAATGGAGGTTCATTTGGATGTTAGATAATGGACCTAACAATATAGTCCAAATTGGTGAAGTGGAATGACAATAAAATACCTTGTATATATAAAACACAAGTAAAAACTGAAAAGTTCTGAGTTTATATGTATTCATTCCTTTTGCTTTGAAACTCCTAAATAAGATCTGGTCCAACCAATTAACCCCAGAAGTCACATAATTAGTTGATTAGGGTCCACCTTTGTGCACGCAGTGTCACATGATCTGTCATATGATGCCTGTATAAATATACCTCTTCTGAAAGGCTCCTGACTCTGCAACACTACTAAGAAAGCAACATGAAAACCAAAGAGCATTCCAAACAGGTCAGACACAAAGTTATGGAGAAGGGTTGGGTTAGGGAAAAAAAACCCCTCCAAAATTCTGAATACCCACAGAGCACCATTAAATCCATTATAATAAAATGGAAATAATATGGCACCACTACAAACCTGACAAGAGAAGGCCACCCATCAAAACTTACAGACCGGGCAAGGAGGGCATTAATCAAAGATGCCACAAAGACACCAAGGATAACACTGAAGGAGCTGCAAAGATCCACAGCGAAGATGGGAGTATCTGTCCATAGGACCACTTTAAGCCATACACTCCACAGAGTGGGGCATAATGGAAACGTGCCCAAAAAAAGCTATTGCTTAAAGAAAGAAATAAGAAAACACATTTGGAGTTTGCACAATAGCATCTGGTGGACCCCCCAAACACAGGGAAGAAGGTTCTCTGGTCAGATGAGATGAAAGTTGAACTTTTTGGCCATCATGGGAAAAGCCATTTGTGGCACAACCCAACACTTCCCATCACCCTGAGAATACCATTCCCACAGTGAAACATGGTGGTGACAGCATCCATGCTGTGGGGATGTTTTTCATCGGCAGTGACAGAAAAACTGGTCAGGATTGAAGGAACGATGGATGGCACTAAATATAGGGCAATTCTTGAGGAAAACCTGTTTCAGTCTGCCAGAGATTTGAGACTGGGATGAAGGTTCACCTTCCAGCAGGACAATGACCCTAAACATACTGCTAAAGCTACACTGGAGTGGTTTAAAGGGAAACATTTAAGTGTTTTGGAATGGCCTAGTCAAAGCCCAGACCTCAATTCAATTGAGAATCTGTGGCATGACTTGAAGATTGCTGTACACCAACGCAACCCATCTAACTTGAAGGAGTTGGAGCAGTTTTGCCTTGAGGAATGGGTGAAAATCCCAGTGGCTAAATGTGCTAAGCTAATAGAGACATACCCCAAGAGACTTGCAGCTGTAATTGCAGCAATAGGTGGCTCTACAAAGTATTGACTTGGGGGGGGGGGGGGTGAATACCTATGCACACTCCTGATTTCTTTTTTTTGTTGTTTTGTGGTAGGCATGTTGTGTAAATCACATGGTGCTAACCCCCAAATCTCTATTTTAGTTCCAGGTTGTAATGCGACAAAATAGGACAAACACCAAGAGGATGAATGCTTTCAGAAGGCACTGTATAACCGATCCACTGCAGGCTCACCTTCAAAGCACTACTGCTGACCTTCAAAGCCATTAACAAATTGTCCTCCACCTCCCTCACGGACCTGGTCCACCCCACTCCTCTGAACAGATCCAGAAGGTCATTCGTTAGTAACACACTCGCAGTCCCCAACGAAATAACAAAATGCACCCTTGCAACAAAGAACAGAGCCTTTGTATACTACGCACCTACTCTCTGGAATGCCCTGCCAACCACTATCCGAGCTATTATTGACCTCGCCCAATTTAGGAAGGCACTAAAGCACCATCTATTCCTTCAACATTACGCCCATACCAATGACTTAACACAACCCAGCATACCCTCACACCCATCATGATAGCACCACAAGCACACATACGTCATTTGACGTAACCATGTAAATAGTAATTCAGATCATGTCATGTTGACAGAAACATCCAGTAACACAATTGCTTAGTTATATATAGTTACCCCTGTTGGAAATCCAAGTTGTTATACCTGTTTTTTGTAAAGTCAATGTATGTTTCAGCCTGCATTGTACAAATTAATGTTACTTGTAAACTGCACTGATTCTAAAGAGTGCGGTATAAAAAAGATTTAAATAAATAAATAAATAAATATATGGAGGGAGCCTTTCACCAGCAACGGGGCCTTGGAGCTGTTCATGGATGCCGCAGGCAGCACAGGGTTTGAAATTTACTTTGGGGGGCAGTGGTGCCAAGAGAGAAGGCCAGAAGGGTGGCACAGGAGCAGAGTCACAAAAGACATGTTCCTTGAGATGTTCCGTATCGTGGTGGCCTTGGTCATATGGGACCCCCAGTTCCACTACAAGAGGATACTTTTACGGTCCAATAATGTTGCCGTGGTGTATGCCATAAACAAGCAGTCAGCTAGGGCCAGGAGAGTGCTGGGGTTGGTCAGGAAGCTGGTTCTGCTGAGCCTGGTGCTTAATGTTTTCATACAGCTACCTATGTTCCTGAGGAAGTTAATGAGATTGCTGACACTCTATCGCTTGCAGCTGGATTGCTTCAGGCACTTAATCCCTGTCTGCATCCCCCAGGGTGACACCATACCAGTGGAGTTGGAAGCACTGGATGCTGAGTGCGGCAGAATGTTGATGGCTTCCCTCTCACCCAGTGCATGGAAGGCTTACTGGAGGGCCTGGGTACAAATGCAGAGCTTCGCCGGGTGGCAGGGATTCGACCTGGACCAGGGTGTGTCCCTTGGACAGTTGCTGGAGTTTATCACAGGGCTGCAGGAGGATGGGACATTGCTCAGACACGCTAAGTTGTTGTTGGTGAGCGTGTCGTCCTTCCTGAAAATCGGGGGAGGAGGGATGTGACTAAAGAATTCCTGGTCAAGAAGGTGATGGAGGGCTGGACAAGGGAGGCCTCCCAGAGGCTGGACAGGCATCGACCTATCACTCTCTGCATGCTAAAGGGTGCCATCCTACAGACCGCAGAGATAAAACAGGATGGATTTGAGGAGAAGCTGTTTGGGGTGGCCCTATTGATTATGTTTTTCGGCACCTTCAGGATGAGTGAGGCCCTTCCACGGTCCAAATCAGACATGACAGGCACCACTGTTAGGTTAGAGGATGTCACGGTTATGAAGCCAGGATCGGGCTCTTCCTGGGCAGATTGAAGACAGACTGGATCCGGAAAGAGGGAATGGTGTGGCTCAACACCACAGAGATGGGAAAGCTGTGTCCGGTATGGGCCATCAAAGAATACCCTTAGTCACGCCCACTGCTTGGGGGGAGGGGGGCTCTCCTGTGCCACCAAGATGGCTCCTGCCTGTCACATTTCCAGTTCAGAGTCGTGTGGCTCAGGGCCTTGGAAAGGGCAGGGTTTGTAAGTGAGGGTATAATATTGCATTCATTCAGGATAGGAGCTGCCAACGCGGCACACCAGTTGAGTTGGAGGCTGGCCAGATTCTTGCTATCAGGAGGTGGGCTTCTGACAGGTATAAGCTATATATTAGGTGATGGGTGACTAAGGGAAGGGCAGTTGCGCTCTCGTTTTATTCCTAGAGGTAAGGTGACATCAGTATGGATAGTGGGACATTCTTATATCTATTGGGCCCGCAGAAGAGCAGTGGACAACCATTTAGAAAACAACTCTGCTTCCCTCCCAGACTCCGTGAAGCTACAGTGATTGGGCAAGAGGGGAATGAGATGGGACCAGCTGCGGCCACACTTGATAGCCGGCGGCAGGTAAGCCACCCTCTGGATTTTATAGTGCTGCACTTGGGTGGAAACGATTTGGTGTCCACAAAGGGCATAGACTTAATTATTAAGATAGAGAGGAACTTGGCTTGGATAGGGGCCGAGCTGGGGGCGGGCATCATCTGGTCCCAAATCTTCCCCTGACAGAAATGGGCAGGTGCCATGCGGCCAGAAGGAATAGAAAATAGCAGTAAGAAGTTGAACATGGAAATAAGGGCCTTTGTGCATTCCCTCTGTGGGGGGGGAGGGGGTGGTGCCAAAATATGAGGGCATTTTGGCGGGTGGGGCAGCAGTTTGTGGTAAGGACTGGGTACACCTGATAGAGATTTGGCCTGGAGGTTTTCAGTGGAGACCTGCAGAAGGCCATTTGTTTGGTTCTCACTTTGGGAGAGTTGGACCACCTCCTTGGTGACGGACCTCACTGACAAATTTGGGGGGTACCACAAAATAGGGGAAAAAGGGGGTGCAGGTACCACTTGGGGAGGTACCTGGGCCCGGGGGACTGGGAGGCCAGGTAACAGACAACTCGCACACAAACACACACACACCACCAAAACAACCCATCACCTAACACAACAGGGACAAGATCTGCTCAAGGATACACAAAACCAAACCTTGTCCACCTGAACACCAAGAACTCCTGTATATAGTTAACCTGTACATAGTTACGTTCTTAAATTACTGTTCTTAAACCTGTCCGCAAGTCAAGTTGTTCTGTAAAATGTTGTTCCTGTTCTATGTAACGTGTTTTTGGTTTTTCTGTAAACCGCCCCTGATCTCTGGAAGTGGCGGTATAGAAAAATGTAATAAAAACAAAACAAAACAGGGCAGGGTGCCTGGCCTCAGGGGCAAAGGGCATCTGAAGCCAAAAGGGGCCCAACCGAACACCAACACAGAGCGGTTGGTGGCCAGAAAGGGGTCACCTCAGTCACAGTGCGGGTCAGGGGGACTGAAGACAGTGGTGTGGTACCCCTGCACCCTTAGGAAAAGGTCAGTGGTGTCATTGTATTACTATTTGTATCTTTGTTATGGTGTGTTAAGAATGTTGTTTGTTCTATGTAAACCGCGCTGATCGCAAATAGTGCGGTATATAAGAGATGTAAATAAATAAAATAAATAAATAAATATTAACTATGTTATTTCGAGAGGAGCAGGATCCTCAAGCTGTGGCCGATCTAACCCACTATTAAAGTATATTGTATCAAAACGGCAAGGTATGGTTCTTGGGGAGGGGGGTTGGCAAAGAAAAGGGGAGGGAGCGCAGTGCTGGAGCCCTTATGGCCCCTTGCAGCATGCCCCTAATTATGGGTAAGAGGAAGAAGAAAGTTGGAAGTGCCAGGAAAACCGCAGCTTCCAGTTTGTGTGGTCTGATGCATCCAGTACATTACATCTGTTGCAAGATGTGTAAACTCTTTCCAAAATGCGAGCACTCTCTCTTTGAGGCTTCATTTAAGTTTGGGTGGTTGTACCCCCTCCCACCAACCTAATCCTGTGATTGAAGAGGTAGAACTGCCAGCTTTACGATCAACTTCTAATTCTTGCCTGGCTGACAGCCATCTTCAAGTTTCCTTGATGGAAAATGAGAGTTTCAAGGCTAACCCCTTCCTTGAGCTATTGCCTCCCTTAGAATTGGGTGGATCATTACAAACTGAGCTGGAAATATAGCCAGCAGATAATTCCCTTAATGATGTATAGACGGAAGTATCTGTGAAAGGTTCCTTGACTCAAGTATGTGACTTTTCAAAGGAGTCTGTTCAGAAGTTGACTGAACAGGATGGAAGGCTGGTATCAGTTGAGACTTGACTTGGGAAAGTGGAGCATCAGCTATCTTCTTTCCTAGCAGTGGAAGTCTAGTATGTATTTTTAGACTATCTTTTATATCAAAGTGGAGCATTTAGAGAATTTGCTTAGGGCTAAGAAGTTGAAAATGATATATTTCTTCATAATTTGTCTGTTTTTCCCATGGAGTTTCTTAGAACATATATGAAAAACACTGGAACATCCTTGGGCTGAGAATTATAATAGTAACATAGTATATGACGGCAGATAAAGATCAGTATAGTCCATCTAGTCTGCCCAGCAAGGCAGCAAGAGTAGGTGCACCTGCCGCTCTGTGCAGGTCACCTCTCCCCATGCCTTTGTTTAGGGGTGTACCCACCGCTTCGTGTAGGGCAGCCCTGTTTGTTGAGATAAAAGAAAGAGTTATGTTTATTTTGATTTTATCCTGTTGCTATAAAGGGATATACTGTGTCTGTCCCATGCCATTTTGAATTGTGTATTTGCCCACACCACTTCCATCGGGAGGGCATTCCAAGCATCCACCACCCTTTCAGCGAAAAAGTATATCTCCAGGAACAATGTAGTCTTCACATATGGGTATCGTCGGTACCAACGGAGCCTGTGCAGGAACGCTCCCCAGCGTCCAGTAGGACCACTTTTGGGAGCATCCCTCAGCACATGCGCACTGCCTTCCCGCCTTTCCAACTGTCCCTCTTCAGTTCTTCGTTTTCCGCGGAGCCGACAGGTCACATACCCTGTCACCGCAGAAAATTTCTTCTTTAAACTTATTTTTCTTGTGGTCGCGCCTGCCTCCGCTCGACACCTACCGGTACCACCGGTACCGCCGGTTCTCTTTTCTTTTTTTCAAAAAAAAAAAAAAAAAAAAAAAATATATATATATATACTTCTGAAGTGTTTCTCTTCAGAAACATTTTCTTTTTGGTGCTAGGCGCCATTTTAGGCATTAGGCCCCAGTTTCCTGAAAAATGGAAAAACCAGCTAGTGGTTTTAAAAAATGTACTAAGTGTGGCGGTACCATGTCCGTCACCGACTGTGTCTCAAGTGTTTAGGCCCTGACCATGCTCCATTGGAGTGTTCCTCTTGTATGGGGATGACTAAAAGAGGAAGACAGAACCGGGCTGCAAAGCTCGGTACCCTCTTTTCTTCAGATGCGATGTCCATTGCATCGACGTCTTCCTGAGCCTCGTCTTCCTCCCGTGGATCTCAGATAACTAAACATAAGAGCCGGTCCTCAAAGGGTAGATCTCCTTCTAAGCATCGAGAAGCCATTGGCATTGCCCTTGAGGAAACTATACCGGCAAAACAGCCCCGGCGGGAGGCTTCGGCCTCCAAAGCACTAACGGGGCTCCAGGATGTTCTCAAGGCCTCGACCTCGGCAGAACTACTGGTGCCATACTCAGGGGTTCCGGACGCTTCTACTGGTACTGACACCCAGGCATCGGCAGCGTCGATAGACCAGAGATTCCTCACTATCGAATGCACTCTTGCAGCTCTCCTTACAGCTGCGGTACCATTGACACCGCTACCGACGGTTCAACGGGCACCGATACTGATGCTGGTACCAGCACCGATACCAGTACCAGCACCGACCGTACCGGCCCTGGTGGGAATTCTGCCCATGCCAACTTTTTCGGGCATCGACAGATCGGTACCGGACCAACTCGGTGCCGACTTCGATCGATACCGATACCGTGGCGTAGGATGAAAAGTGCAGAAAGACATGCATCCAATCCTCCAGGTCGTGGATGCAGGACTCTTGACGCCTTTGGGCGTCGAACATTTCAGGCTTCCATGCTTTCAGCTAGGATCAGCTCATATATTTTATATATGGGAATGTTCCTCAAAGAAGTCACAGGAGACTTGGAGCTTATGAGTCCCCTTCTCCCTGATGACAAACGACAAGACTTCCTTACTCTTGTCAAGCATGCTCAAAACGTTTCCAAGTTTGTAAATCGTGCAGCCTTTGACTGCTTTGAATGCATCAGCAGAACTTCTGCTATTGCCATTGGTGCACATCGGATTGCCTGGCTTCAGGCATCAGACTTAGAGATTTGGGTACAGGACAAATTAGGAAACATCCCTTGCACAGGAGAAAACCTCTTTGGCAAGAATTGGCAGGAAAAGGCTAATGAGATAGATACTGACAAACTCACTTTAGACAGATTGTCAAAATCTATAACCACTCCAGCCAAAAAGAAACCCCTATAAAAAAACCTTTTTCAGCAAAAAGAGGAAGTTTTATCCATCCTATATCCAGCAAGGGCAAGCTCAGGGTCAAGTTGCCCAAAAGGGACAACAGCAACAATCCAGACAACAAAAGAAGCCAAAAGGCCCGAGAGCTCAACCAAATCCAGAGGCTCAGCCCCTTCAAGGGCTTTGACTCCTTCCTAAAGAGCTTAGCTTTCCTGCCTCTGAAGGGTCCAGAACCCCTGAACCCCTAAACATTCCAGGCAGGTTGTGTCATTTTGTCAACAGATGGCACCAAATAACAGCAGAAAATTGGACTCTGTCCATTGTAGGGGAGGGGTACAAGCTTCATTTTCACAGCATGCCCCCTCCTACAATCGTAAGACAGTTCAATTCCCAAACCTTTCCAGACAATCTACTGGATCAAGAGGTCTCAACACTCCTTGCTCAGGAAGCAATAGAGGAAGTGCCCATTCCCCAACGGGGTACAGGGATTTACTCCCCCTATTTTCTTCTTCCAAAGAAAACAGGGGGACTCAGACCCATTCTAGACCTCAGAGAATTGAACAAATATCTGTTCCGAGAAAAGTTCAAAATGATTTCTCTGGGAACTCTTCTGCCATACATTCAAAGTCAGGATTGGCTTTGCTCTCTAGATCTAAAGGATGCATATATTCATATTCTGATCCATCCAGATCACAGGAAATTTTTATGATTCCTTTTCAAGGGAAAATACCTCCAATACAGGGTTCTTCCTTTTGGTCTGGCTTCGGCACCAAGAGTATTCACGAAATGCATGGCAGTAGTAGCTGCATTCCTGCGAACCCTAGGGATATTCTTCTTCCCTTACTTGGACAACTGGCTCATTCGAGCCCCCACGATTCCAGAAGCCAGCTCTGCACTGTCTCACACAATGCGAATCCTCCAATACTTGGGATTGGTCATAAACTTCCCAAAATCCCAACTTGTTCCTTCTCAGACCCTGGAGTTCATAGGAGCTTGTTTAGATACCAGACAGTCAAGGGCTTTCCTCCCACAGTCCCACTGTCTTTGCATAGTGCAGCTAGCTTCTCAAGCAGCGAGAAAGTCCTTCCTAACTGCTTGAGGACTGCTGCAGTTACTGGTACATATGGCATCCACAGTTCATGTAGCTCCCTATGCTCGCCTCCACATGCGAGCAGCCCAGTGGACCCTATCCACATAGTGGACACATGCCACAGGATGTCTGTCGGACAAGATATCAAACTCACAATGACTGATCTTGTCCCTACAATGGTGGAAATCACTGGAGAATATTTTAGTGGCTTCTCCTTTCCAACAACCCCCATTCCAGGCCACCCTAACAACAGATGCATCACAGGTGGGATGGGGAGCAGACCTGCACCATCTCTCCACTCAGGGTATCTGGACTCCACTGGAGGCTTGTCTTCACATAAACCTCCTAGAACTCAGAGCAATCTATCTAGGTCTTTGAGTATTCCATGCCCAGCTCAGCTATAAGACAGTCCTAGTCCAAACGGACAATCAAGTAGCCATGTTCTACGTGAACAAGCAGGGCGGAACAGGCTCTCTGTTGTTATGCAACGAAGCTTTACGACTATGGGCCCTCACCAGAGATCATCAAATTCACCTTCTCGTGGTATATCTTACAGGCATTCAAAACCTTTGGGCAGACAAACTCAGCCGAGTACTGCTGCCTCACGAATGGTCTCTCCACCTAGACCAAGTGCACTGAATGCCAAAAATCCCCGGTTCTGTTCCAGAATTCCGGCTCACAATTGCCAGGCAAGGGACGCCTTCCTCCTTCACTGCGGTCAGGACTTCCTCTATGCCTTCCCACCCATTCCCCTCATCCCCAAAACACTTCTCAAGCTTCAGAGAGACAGAGGTCATATGATCCTCATAGCGCCATGGTGGCCACGACAAACGTGGTATCCCCTGCTTCTACATCTCTCTCAAGCTGCATTTCTGGAGTTAGGGTGTGCTCCAGACCTTCTCTCCCAAGAGAACGGGATGCAGTGGCACCCGAATCCCCAGTCCCTGCATCTCAGGGCCTGGTCGCTGAAAGCTAGACCTGCAGGATCTTAACCTTTCCCAACAGGTAAAGGATATCCTTCAGGCTTCTAGAAAACCTTCCACAAGACGTTCTTACGCCTTTAAGTGGAAACGTTTTACTATATGGTGTTTTCAAAAGGGCTTAAACCCCCTTGTGATACCTTTGGAATCGGTACTACAGTACCTCCTTCATTTATCAACTTCTGGTCTAAAGACAAATTCAGTAAGTGTCCATCTTAGTGCAATTGCAGCTTCCTATAAGCCTCTAAATGGACAGCCAATTTCCTCTCATCCACTCGTAGCAAGATTTATGAGAGGTCTTCTATTAACAAAGCCTCCCATCAGGCCACCACCGGTGGCATGGGATTTAAATCTAGTTCTCGGACAGCTCATGAAACCGCCCTTTGAACCTTTAGCCACTACAAGCCTAAAGTTTTTATCCTGGAAGGTCATCTTCCTAATTGCAATCACCACCTCACGTCGCATTAGTGAATTGCAAGCTTTAGTGGCTGATCCCCCTTATACAAGGTTTCACCATGATAAGGTTGTTCTCAGAACTCATCCACATTTTATGCCAAAAGTGGTTTCGCCTTTTCATTTAAATCAATTGATTTACCTTCCTGTATTATTTCCAAGGGCTCATGCCTCTAATGCAGAAAGGAACCTTCATACTTTGGACTGTAAAAGAGCCTTGGCTTTTTACCTACAAAAAAACACAGCAACATAGAAAGTCTTCTCAACTTTTTGTTGCTTTTGATTCTAGTCATTTGGGATTTCCAGTCTCCAAAAAAACTCTAAATGGATTGCACAATGCATATCCTTTACTTATTGAGAGTAAGTGTCTTCCTCTTCAAGGCCATGTCACAGCACATAATGTGAGAACCATGGCAGCCTCTATGGCTAACCTTCACTCTGTGTCTATCAATGTCATCTGTCGAGCAGCCACCTGGGCTTCGGTGCACACCTTCACAACCCACTCCTGCCTAGATAAAGCCTCCCGTCGGGAAGCCGCCTTTGGCCAGGCTGTTCTTCAACATCTCTTTCAGACTTAATTCAACTCCTACCCACCAACCCTGGTAGGATGCCAGAGATCCATGGGAGGAAGCATGGCCCACCTCACTATAGGTGGCAGCTTCCTGGGGCCATCTCCCTGGCATCTTCAGCTAGGGAGTCCCCATATGTGAAGACTACATTCCTGCTTGTTCCTGGAGATAGCGTAGTTGCTCACCTTTAACAGGTGATCTCCGGGAACAGCAGGAGTTTAGTCTTCACAACCCACCCATCTCCCCTAGGAGTTGTCTCTCTATCTCTGTCTCTTTCCTCTCTCCTTCTATCCTTTCACTCAGCTACAAACTTATCTGAAGAGGGACAGTTGGAAAGGCAGGAAGGCAGCGCACATGTGCTGAGTGATGCTCCCAAAAACGTTCCTATTGGACGCTGGGGAGTGTTCCCGCACAGTCTCGGTTGGTACCAACGATACCCATATGTGGACTAAATTCCTGCTGTTCCCAGAGATCACTTGTTACAGGTGAGTAACTACGCTTTCCTGACATTGCCTTTCAGTGTGTATCCCCTTGCAGCTTCATGTTATGCTCTCTAGTTTTACAGCTTCCCTATCTTTGGAAGAGATTTGTTTGTTCATTAATACTCTTTAAGTATTTAAAGGTTTGAATCATTTCTCCAGGACCAAGCAGGAAGTCGGTCCTCACATATGGGTGACGTCGGCGCCGATGGAGCCCTCGTGCGGAGCATTTCCCCAGCTTTCAAAGAAAGCCTTTGGGAATGCAGCGCGCATGCGTGGTCCCCTTCCCGCCCAAGGGTGCCATCTTGCTCAGTCTTCTTTTTTCCGCGGAGCCCGACGGACGTGTGTCGTCGTCACCCGGTAAAAAAGTTGATTTTCCTGCGTGGATTTGTGTTTTTTGCCCTGTTCGACGCCGGTTCCCCTTCCCGCCTGGGCACGGTACACCGGTATTGAGCCCGGAGCTACGTTTTTCGTTTTTTGTCCTTCGTGACTAGCGTTCTCGCTTTTTTCTCTTTTTCACTGGCAGCCCGGTCTTTTGACCTTGCAGGGGCCATTTTTCCCCCAATGGCTGCCAGCGGGTTCAAAAAGTGTGATCGGTGTAAGAAGCTGATGTCTCTCACCGACACACATGACTGCTGCCTCCGGTGCCTCGGGCCCAACCATGACCCGGTGGTCTGTGTCCCGTGCGACAAAATGTCCTCTAAGGCGCTGAGGAGCCGTCAACATCAGCGTGAAAGACTTTTTTCTGACTCCGCGTCTGGCCGGTCCTGGACTTCGTCAGAGGCCTCGACATCTCGAGAATCCGACCCCGAGCACTGTCGAGGCTCCTCTGAAAGGGGGTCTCCTTGGAGGGAACACAGAAAGAAGAAAAAAACCTGCGAGAGCGGCTGGACGCTCTTGGCTCCTCGAGGGCCAGGTCGCATAGCCCCGACCTCCGTCCTGGGTCCTCAGAGTCGGAGAGGCCTGCCAAGTTGCCTCGAGTGGAGCCAGAGTCCCCGAGTCACGTGAGTGCTGTTGTCCTTGTAGACTCCCCTCCAGGGGAGCTGATGTCGGGCCCGATGCCGTCGGGGCCCGAGTCGGGGGCTGCAGTGTCTCCTGAGCTGAGTCTCAGGTTGACGGCCTTGGAGAGCAGCTTGGCTGCCTTCATGGAGCAGCAGTGGGTACTGATCGCCAGTCTGACCGGTGCATTTGCCCCGACCACCGGGACCTCGACGTCCAAGTCAACCCCAGAGGCTGAGCCGATCCTCGGCCAAGGTCCCCCTAGGCCTCCCGCTCGGGGCCGAGGTCGTCGACGCCAGTGCCCTCGGCGTCGAGGTGGATGGCATTGGTGCCCGCCCGGCCGGAGCCGCTTGATTCCTCCTCAGAGGGGTCAGAGTGGGAGACAGAGGACGAGGAGTCCCCGAATATTTCCGGACCCGGTCTTCGAGTCTCGGAGACGGTCCCCACCGGAGGATACCCGGTTCTCGGACTTCGTGCGGGACATGGCCAAATCCTTGGCCTTCCCCATGGATCCCGAGGAGGAGCCTCGAGCCGAAGAGCTTGAGGCCCTCCAGCATGACTCTCTGCCTAAGGAGGCCTTTACTGTACTGGTTCCTCCGATGCTGGAACGGCTGCTCTTCCGCATGTGGGAGGCACCGGCCTCGGCGCCCGTTCTCAGCAAACGGGTCGATTCCATTTATCGAGTCCGTAAGAGCCCTGGATTCCAGAAGGCACAGTTACTGCACCACTCCATGGTTGTGGAATCGGCCATGCATCGTCTGAAGAGTCAGAAGATGCACTCCTCGGTGTCCCCCGGCTGGGAGGCCCGGAACCTGGATGCCCTCGGTAGAAAGTGCTTCCAGGGCTCTATGCTGGTGTGCCGTGTCCAGACTTACCAGCTGTACATGGGCATGTACCTTCAGGACCTGGCAAAGGAGATTGCCGGGTTCTCAGCTGGCCTCTCCGAGGAACCTTTGCAGAGGTTGAAGTCTTTGTCATCTGGGATTCGAGAGTGCTCTAAGTTTATCTCTCAAGCAGCCTGTGATGGCTTTGAGGCTTCGGCCCGAGTAGCCGTGGCTGGCATCGGTGCACGCCATCAGGCCTGGCTACAGTCATCGGACCTCGAGCCATAGGTACAGGACAAGTTGGTGGATGTCCCCTGCCGAGGTGAAAACCTCTTGGCAAACCCATGGCTGAAAAGGCTGCAGAACTCGAGTCTGAGACTCTCACCAGGACAAGGCTGTCCAGGAAAACTTCTGCTCCTTCTCAGAATAAGAAGGGCTCGGGGGAAAAGCCCTTTTACCCAAGAAAGGCTACTGCCTACAAATCCTACCCTCATTTTCAGGCCTCTGCAGCTCCCCATCAGGGTCAGCAGGCCAAGGGGCAGGGACATGGGCCCCGTAGGCAGAAAACCCCCAAGCCATCAGCTCCAGCTCCTGCACAGCAGGGAGCGGGGTTTTGACTCCCAGCGGGGTTTTGACTCCCATTGCATAGCCTCTCCTCCTCAGCTGGCTCCTCTCAGCACAGGAGGCCAGCTGACACTGTACGCCCACAGGTGGTCAGCCATAACAGGGGATACCTGGGTACTGTGCATAGTCCAAAATGGCTATTTGCTCCACTTCAACCAGTTACCCCCCTCCTATTTTTATTGATTTATTTTATTTATTTACATTCTCTTATATACCGCGCTATTCTGCATCAGTGCGGTTTACATTGAACAAACTGAAATTACATTGAACAGGGCATTATAACTTGGAGATAACTATTTCACAGGGAACATGGGCTATGGAGGGTTAAGTGGCTTGCCCAAGACCACAAGGAGCACCTGTGGGACTAGAAACCCCAGTCCTTCCGGCCCAAGGTTGCTGTCCTCTAGTGATATTTGAACCCCCGACCTTCCGGCCTGAAGTACCTTGCCTCAACCACTAGGCCACTCCTCCAGGGGAGCCTCCAAGACTCCCTCTCCACAGGAACCTCCTTCTTCAGGAGTTGGCAAGTCTTCTAAAGGAGCAGGCGGTGGAACCGGTGCCTCACCACCTGAAAGGCCAAGGCTTCTATTCAAGGAGGCCTCAGGCCCATCCTAGACTTGCGAAATCTCAAGTTCCTGGAGAGGGAAAAGTTCAAGATCCTTACCCTTGGGATACTGCTGCCCTACCTCCAGCAGGGAGATTGGCTATGCTCCTTAGACCTAAAGGATGCTTATACTCACATCCTCATTCATCCAGACCAGACAATATCTCAGATTTGTAGTGGGAGGAAATCATTTTCAATACAGAGTACTTCCATTTGGTCTCATCTCTGCCCCCAGGGTTTTCACCAAGTGCCTGGCGGTGGTGGCAGCCTATCTCAGAATCCAGGGCATCTTTGTCTTTCCATACCTGGACGACTGGCTGATCAGGGGTCAGTCTTCATAGGAGGCCAGCCACTTTGCTCCCCTCACAGAACATGGAGTTCATAGGGGCAAGATTGGATACCCTCCAGGCAAAGGCTTATTTGCCCAAGGACAGGGCCCACAGACTGATGGCGTTGGCCAATCAGTTCCAGAGCGGTTCTCTGGTCTCCGCCAGACACTTCCTAAGGCTCTTGGGCCACATGGCATCCACGGTCCATGTAACGCCGAATGCCCGCCTGCACATGCGACCTGCTCAGTGGTGCCTCAGAGCTCAGTGGGTGCAAGTCACAGGCGACTTGAAAGACAAGATAAGGGTGTCCAAACTGCTGACAGCCTCCCTACAGTGGTGGCTGCATTTCCCAAACCTGGTCCAGGGGGTGCCTTTTCAGGCACCTCCCCACACACAGGTGCTGACAATCGATGCTTCCCTTCAGGGCTGGGGTGCACATTGCCAGGGGGCTTGCACTCAGGGCCTCTGGTCTCCTGGGGAGTCCACACAGCAGATCAATCTATTGGAGTTGCGAGCTATCTGCTTAGCTCTACAGACTTTCTCTCATATCCTCTCTCACCAGTCTGTCTTAGTCCAGACAAACATTCAAGTGGCAATGTTCTACATGAACAAGCAAGGGGGCACAGGCTCGATTGTTCTTGGGCAATCGAATACAACATGTTTCTCAAGGCAGTTTATCTGCCTGGCCGACAGATTGAGCAGGATTCTACTGCCTCACGAATGGCAGTTGAATCCTCTGGTGGTCCAAGGGATCTTTCTAAGATGGGGTCTTCCAGTCATCGATCTCTTTGCGAGTCCACTGAACCGTCAGCTACCCAGGTTCTGTTCCAGACAACCGCATCCTCTGCGAGTAGCAACAGATGCATTTCTAATCTCTTGGTCTACGGGCCTACTGTATGCATTTCCTCCCACGCCTCTAGTGGCCCAAACCTTGTTCAAGGTTCTTCAGGACAAGGCCTCGGTGATTCTGGTAGCCCCCAGATGGCCAAGGCAGCCATGGCTTCCACTCCTCCTGCAGTTGGCGGTGGACACTCTACTCCCTCTGTGGGTGCATCACGATCTTCTGTCTCAGGACCAGGGATCTCTCCTGCACCCCATCCTCAAATCCCTCAATCTGATGGCCTGGCTGCTGAAAGGGTAGTTCTAGCCCTCTTGCTTCTTCCTAAGGAGGTGGAAGAGGTGGTTTTGGCCTCTAGGAGGCAATCCACCCAGACGTCTTATGCCCTCAAGTGGTGTAGGTTCTCCACCTGGTGTGCTCAGCACCAGGAGGATCCTTTTTCATGCCTGGTTCCAGTGGTGCTGCAGTACCTGCTCCACCTCTTGGACCTAGGCCTTAAATCCAACTCTGTTCGGGTCCACTTCA
The DNA here is from genome assembly GCA_033557465.1 of Ichthyophis bannanicus. Classification (NCBI taxonomy): domain Eukaryota; kingdom Metazoa; phylum Chordata; class Amphibia; order Gymnophiona; family Ichthyophiidae; genus Ichthyophis; species Ichthyophis bannanicus. The sequence continues at coordinate 1,576,454,462 of CM066031.1, read as the reverse complement.
GTGCTCTATCGGCACACCACTCACAGGTAGAGGGCCAATCTCTGTTGGGCCACCCCTTGGTGTCCCGCTTCCTCAGAGGCCTACTTTTGCTCAAGCCTCCGATCCGTCCACCAGCCCCTGAGTGGGATTTGAATGTAGTCTTGCAGCAACTTACTTGCCCACTGTTTGAGCCGATGGCTACCTGTCATTTACGCTTCCTTTCCTGGAAGACGTTGTTCTTAGTGGCTCTTACCTCGGCCAGACGTGTGAGTGAACTACAGGCTCTGGTTTCTGACAGACTGTACACACAGTTCTATAAGAACAGGGTGGTCTTGCGGACTCACCCTAAGTTCCTTCCGAAGGTTGTCTCCTCCTTCCACCTCAGGAGGTGGTTCTTCCAACATTCTTCCCCCGGCCGCAAGCCAGCCGGGCTGAAACAGTCCTGCATACCCTGGACTGTAGAAGGGCGTTGTCCTTTTACATTGACCGTACGCAGAGGCATCGAAGGGCTGCTCAGCTCTTCGTATCTTTTGACCCTAATAAACTGGGGTTGCCTGTCTCCAAGCGTACGTTGTCCCTTTGGGTAGCGGATTGTATCGCCTGGGCATACAGGGCAGCCAGCCTCTCCTTGCAGGGTCGAGTCACGGCCCACTGTGTCAGGGCGAAGGCCACGTCAGTAGCCCACCTCCGCTCTGTTCCGTTGGCAGACATCTGCCGGGCCGCTACTTGGTCTTCAAGCCAGACTTTTGCAGCTCACTTCTGCCTCGAGAGGGAGTCCTGTAGGGACAGTGCTTTTGGACAGGCGGTACTCCGTAATCTCTTTGAGGTTTAGACAACGCCTACCCTCCAGCCCTTGTGTTGGGCTACCGTACGGGGGCGTTCTCAGAAGGGATTCTTTCACGGATGTTGACGCTTTCACGGATGTTGACGGGAGCTTATTTTTCAGCTTGGGTTCCCGGTAGCCTGTAGCTGGGGAGTCCCATATGTGAGGACTGACTTCCTGCTTGGTCCTGGAGAAAGAGTAGTTACTCACCTGTAACAGGTGTTCTCCAGGAGCAGCAGGAATCATTCCTCACGACCCTCCCTCCTCCCCTTGGAGTTGCAGTCATATGATTCATTTTCTTTTTGCTGTCTTTTAGCTATGTCATCAGACTGAGTAAGATGGCACCCTTGGGCGGGAAGGGGACCGCGCATGCGCGCTGCATTCCCAAAGGCTTTCTTTGAAAGCTGGGGAAATGCTCCGCACGAGGGCTCTGTCAGCGCCGACATCACCCATATGTGAGGACTGATTCCTGCTGCTCCTGGAGAACACCTGTTACAGGTGAGTAACTACTCTATCTCCCCTGTCCCTACTCTTCTCCAGAGTTTACATATTTAGGCCTTCAACTCTCTTCTCATGAGTCTTATGCCGCAGGCTCCAAATCATTTTGGTCATCTTCCTTTGAACTGCTTCCAGCCTTTTTATATCCTTTGCAAGATATGGTCTCAAAAACTGAACACAATATTCCAAGTGAGACCTCACCAGTGACTTGTAGAGTGGCATTAGTACCTCTTCCTTTCTGCTGGTAATTCTTCTCTATATGCAACCCAGCATTCTTCTGGTTTTTGCCACCGCCTTGTCACACTGTTTCACCCCCTTGAGATCCTCAAACAGTCCGAGGTCCTTCTCTTGGTCCGTGCACACCAACCTCTTGCCCCCTATCGCATACAATTCTCTTGGATTTCTGCTTCCCAGGTGCATGGCACTGCATTTCTTCACATTAAATCTTAACTGTCAAGCATTAGACCATTTTTCCAGCTTTTGTAGATCTTTCCTCATTTTGTCCACTCCCTCAGAGGAGTCCACTTTGTGTCCTCTGCAAAGAGGCGGACTTTTCCATTCAGTCCTTTAGCAATATCACTCACAAATATATTGAACAGTATCAGTCCAAAGACCAAATCCTGGGGCACACCGCTAATCACCTTTCTTTCATTTGAGTGAGTTCCATTTACTGTCAACTTCTTTCGTCTGTCAGTCAACCAATTTCTGATCCAGTTCACCATCTTGGGACCCATCCCCAAGCTGTTGAGTTTATTGATAAGCCTCCTATGAGGAACCAGTATCAAAGGCTTTGCTGAAATCTAGGTAGATCAAATCCATTGCATGCCCTTGATCTAGTTCTCTGGTCACTGTCAGAGAACTCAATCAGATTTGTTTGGCAAGATCGTCCTTTGTTAAAGCCATGTTGCCTTGGATCATGCAACCTGTTGGTTTTGAGGAAGTCTACTATTCGCTCTTTCAGGAGTGCCTCCATCACTTTTCCCGCCACCGAGGTAAGGCTTACTGGTCTGTAGTTTCACTTCTTCCCATCTACAACTTTTGTGAAGAGGTTCCACCTCAGCCCTTCCCCAGTCCTGTGGAACTTCTCCTGTCTCCAAGGATCTATTAAAAGCATCCTTTAATGGCCCTGCAAGAACCTTACTGAGCTCTTTCAGTATCCTGAGATGTATCCCATCTGGTCCCATAGCCTTGTCCACTTTCAGTTTTGCAAGCTGTTCTAACACATCATACAAATGGGAATGGAGTAGATACCACACCATTCACAAAAGATATTTGTCAATCATAGGTGGTCCTTCTCTAGAATTTTCTCTAATGAAAACAGAAGTATTTGTGTAGTATTTTTTCTTTTTCAATGTCACTTTCCACGAATCCGTTCCCATCACTTTGGAGTCCTTTACTACTCTTCACTATCTTCTTAGGGGTTCTAGAATGACTTCAAACAAAGATGGGGTTATGGATCACTTCCATCTGTGGATAGTTTGAAATGGACTCGTTTTTAGAATTGCCTCAAGATGATAACCTCAATCTTCCAGCTCTACTAGTTATATTCCATCCCGAAGTTGATAAATTGTCTATTTTAGAATAGACTCAATTTGATTATTGTAATGCTCTCTTTCTAGGGCTGCCTGCTATTTCTGTGCATGCTTTGCAAATAGTGCAGAATACTGGACCATCTCTGTCACTGACTGCTAAAATCGGTGCTTACAATGTCTTGGACCCGATCACCAGTGCGCCACTTACAGATGACGCGACAAGGGAAAAACAAAAGGAGTCCCTCTTCAGCTCATCAGATTCAGCATACTCGACCCATACGTCAGTGCTTTTCAAGGCTTCTGATGGGGCATCTGCGGGGAGGAAAGTCCATGCTCAATCAGAACTAGGGGGCTCAAGCAGCATGAGGAGACTCTCTGATGAGATCCCATCGACGTTGAAAGGTGAGCACTGGTAGAAGGTCTGGGTGCATCATCATTGCAGCCCTTCTTGACGTGGTGTGGAGAGCAATGGCCAGCCAAGCTTCCCTGGTGGGAGGAGTTGAACCCCAGAAGGGAGGAGGTGACAGCTGGTTATCTCCCAATGCACCAATCATTGTAGAGCCCCTGCCCAAGGTGTCGACACCAGTGACTTCATCAGAGACATAGCCAAGAACATTCCCTTCTCCCTGGAATCAGAGGAAGAACCAAGGGCAGAGGAGTTGGAGCTTCTTTAGTCCCCCTCAGCCCCCAAGGAGGCAGTGACAGTACCCGTGCACCACGTCCTGCAATGGCTGCTATTGCAGTTATGGGAAACTGTGCTTACAGTTCTCATCATCAGCCAGAGATTCCTTATACTGGGTCCAGAAAGCCCCAGGCTTTGAGAAGCCTCAGTTGCCAAATAACTCCATGGTGGTTGAGGCATCCTTGAAGCAGGCTAAAAGCACCAAGACCCATTCTTTGGTGCCCCTAGCCCGTGAGTCCCGCACCCTGGACTCCTTTGGGAGAAAATGCTATCGAGAGTTCAATGCTGGTGGCCAGAGTCTTGGCCTACCAGACCTACATGAGTATGTTCCTGAAGGACATCATGCTGGACTTGGTGGACTTTGCTGCCCACATCCCTGAGGACTGCCACAAGATCTTCCGGGCCTTGGTGGGCCACGGCAAGGACTGCTCCATAATCATGGTGCATGGCGCCTCTGATGTCTTATATTTTACCGGCCGATATTACTCTGCCCGGCTGCCGGTTCAGCCAAAGGCACAGGCCCCCTGCCAGCAGTGGAGAGAGAAAACCCTGAAAGCTCAGCCTGCTATGCAGCCCAAGCTGGGGGCAGGCTTTTGATGAGTAAATAGGAGCATAGCTAGTCGGCCGGCTTCTGCTGGGGTACCGTCTCAGGTACTGGGGCAGCTTGTCCACTTCGCCCACAGGTGGCCTCTCACCACCTCAAATGCTTGGGTGTTGCAGATTGTCCAGAGCGGATATCAGCTACACCTCGCCCAGTTGCCGCCATGCTATTCCATGGACCCCTCACATTGGAGCCTGCTACAGAGAGAAGTCTCCGCTCTGTTAGCCGACCTTGCCATTGAGTCAGTCCCTCTGGCTCGAGTCATGTGGGGCTTCTATTCCAGATACTTTCTGGTTCCCAAAAAATACCAGCAGGTTCTGGCTCATACTGGACCTGCAAAACCTGAACCGGTTCCTGGTACATGAGAAGTTCAGGATGGTCTTGCTGGGGACACTGCTGCCATACCTTTTACAGGACAATTGGCTATGCTCCTTGGATCTAAAAGATATGTACACACACACCCCGATCCACCCAAATCACAGGCAATATCTATGGTTCGTGCTGGGAGGCCAGCACTGTCAATACTGGGTACTCCCCTTTGGTCTGTCCTTGGCTCTGCGGGTCTTCAAGAAGTGTTTTGCAGTCGTGGCTGCCAACCTCTGGACCTGGGGGTCTTCATCTTTGTCTTCCCGTACCTGGATGACTGGCTCATCAAAGGCCCCACATCGTATGGTGTCCGGCGGTCCACTGACCTCATCCAGGTGCTCGAGTGGCTGGGCTTTGAGGTCAGCTACCCAGTCCCATCTCCAGCCCACACAGCAGCTGGCATTTATTGGGGCCCTCCTCAATATCACTTGGGCATGGGCTTTTCTGCAAGCCCATCTCTTCATGTGGCATCTTCAATGGACCTTAAGCATGCAATGGAAGCAGGCGACAGGCTGTCTCCGAAACAGTGATGGTCACCACGCCTCTGATGTGGTCTCTTTGACTGATGGTGCGAGCCAAACTGTGCCCCCCCCCCGGCTCATGATGGATGCATCCAAACTCAGTTGGGAAGCTTACCTGGACAGCCTGTGCATGCAGGGCCTATGCTCTAAGAAGGAGAGCCTGCTCCAGATCAACTTTCACAAGCGTCAGGTAATAGCCAATGCTCTCAGAGCCTTCCAAGTGCACTTGGCCAATCAGGTGGTCCTAATCCAAATGAACAACCAAGTAGCGATGTTCTATGTGAACAAGCAGGGGGGCACAGGCTCATAACTCCTCTGCTAGGAGGCCGTTCTGTTGTGGAAATTAGTTGTGCTCCACGACATGGACCTGAGAGCGACCTAGTGGATCAGCTCAGCAAAGTCATTCAGCTGCATGAGCAGACCCTCAACAGGGCAGTGGTGGATTGGATCTTTCAGGAGTGAGACACTCCCATTGTGGATCATATTGCCATGGCACACAATTCCCAGGTGAGCCAATTCTGTTCCTGGAGGCCGGCCAGCGACCGCCTGGCCTCTGATGCCTTCCTCCTCCACTGGGTGGAGAGCTTACTGAATGCTTACCCCGATACCACATCTGGTGAAAACCCTCCTGAAGCTCCAAGCTGACAAGGGCACCATGATCTTCATCACCCTTTATTGGCCTTGGCAGCCATGGTTCCCACAGCTGCTGCAGCTCTTGCAGAGGGAGCCTCTCTGCCTGGGCTCTGCCCCATACCTCATCTCTTAGGAGGGTGGAATTTTTCTGCATCCCATTGTCCATTCTTTGGCCCTCATGACGTGGATGCTGAGCAGGCAGTCCTCTCAGAGCTCAGTTTACCCGAGGATGTTATGAATATCCTGCTGGCGTCCCTCAAGGACTTGACGCACAAAGCCTATGTGCTAAAATTGCGGAGGTTTGCTGGCTGGTGCACGGGCAGGGTGCTGGACCCTTTTTTTTGCACCATAGATCAGCTGCTAGAGTATCTCCTGCACTGCTCTGACTCTGGCCTTAAATCCAATTCAGTGCGCATTCATCTCAGCGCGATACGTGAACATCATTGTGGCTCTGGGGGGGAAGCCCATTTCAGCCCAACCTCTCGTGGCTCACTTTATGTGGGGCCTGCTCCTTCGTAGCACCTCTCAAGCCGATATGGTGGGATCTCAATGTGATACTTGTCCAGCTAATGAGGGCTCCGTGCAAGCCACTGGATGCTTGTCCCCCTGAAGTTCCTGACCTGGAAGGTACTCTTTCTAATGGTGATTACATTGGCCCAATGCATCAGTGAGCTCCAAGCCTTGGTAGCTCACCCACTCTACAACAGATTTACCAAGAATAAGGTGGTTCACCGCACATACCCCCGTTTTCTGCCAAAGGTAGTTTGTATTCAACCAGTCGATAGTCTTACCGACCTTCTTTCCCCAGTCTCATGCCATCAGAGTTGCATACTCTGGACTGCAAGAATGCTTTAGCTTTCTATGTGGAATGCATGAAGACACACTGCTGGTCCAACCAACTGTTCATTTTTTTCAATCCTAGTAAGCTGGACTCTGCTGTGTCGAAGCACACACTATTCCTCTGGCTAGCTGACTGCATTGCTCACGCTTATTCCCTGGCTGGGGTGATCCTTCAGAGTCATGTTACAGCTCACAATGTCAGGACTGTGGCGTCGTCTGTGGCCAACCTCTGCTCTGTTTCTGCAGAAGAAATCTGCGAGGATGCTATGTGGTCTTTGGTCCATATCTTCGCAGCCCATTACTGTCTGGATGGAGATGCCTGACGGGACAGCAACTTTGGCCAGGCCATACTCCAGCATCTCTTTGGGTCTTAGAGTCAGTTCCTGCCTACCGGCCCTTCTGTCTGTCCAGGCTATCTGCTAAAACACATCAGGTTGATGTCTGCTGAAGATGCTGAATCAGATGAGTCCCTCGAGGGACTATCTTGCTGCCATTCCTGGTTACTCCAGTTGGTTTCCCCTGCTGGGCTGTTGATCTCCTCTGGTTCCGGTAGCCTGTAGCTTGGGAATCCCATACATTAGGATTTATTTCCTGCTTGTTCACAGAGAAAGTGTAGTTACTCACTTGTAGCAGGTGTTCTCCGTGAACAGCGGGAATAAGTCCTCACATTCCTCCCACCTCTCTGGGGAGTTGCCTTTTGGTTCCTGCTATGTTGTTAGACTGGAGAAGATGCACTGCAGCAGGTGGGAAGGCAGGCACACATGCCTAGTGTGCTCCCAAAAGATTCTTGGGAGGCGTTCCCATGCGGGGCTCCTTCGGTGATGTCACCCAAACGTGAGGACTTATTCCTGCTGTTCACAGCGAACACCTGCTGCAGGTGAGTAACTACACTATCAAACTCATAGTTTGCGGTCAATTGTTAGTGGTTCTTTTGTTTCAAGTTGCTCATGTTTGTGAAACCCGCTGTTGTGCATTTTTTGCTGCTGCTCCTCAGCTGTGGCATTCTTTACCCGCTAAGATAATAGGGGTTTGGGACTTTCTTTTATTTTGGAGGAAGCTAAAAGCCTACTTTTTAAGGTTAGCTTTTAATGAGGCGGGTTGAATAAACAGGTAGACAAATGTGAGTCTGTTGATTATAGTATATCTGGATTTTCAGAAAACCTTTGACAAGGTCCCTCATGAGAGACTCTTGGTAAAATTAAAAAGTCATGGGATAGGGGCAGTGTACTATTGTGCTCTAACCACCAATAGACCCATCAACATGTAAATATGTATATACAAGTGAAGTCACTAGCCTGCAATCAAGTGTAAACCTGTAATCCGAGTGATGTGACCTGTACTTTTCCACTAAATCGATAAGTATGTTTTTAATCCCTGGCTTGTACAACCACACTGTTATGTATAGCAAACCGCTGCTGATCGCTGGAAGTAGCGGGATACAAGTGTACACTAAATAAAATAAATAAATAAAAATAAATTGTGGACCAGGAACTGGTTAAAAGATAGAAAGCAGAGGGTAGGAATAAATGGCCAATTTTCCCAGTGGAGAAAAGTAAATAGTGGAGTACCCCAGGATCTGTGCTGGGTCCGCTGCTTTTTAACATATTCAAAAATGACCTGGAAATGGGAATAACGAGTGAGGTAATCAGATTAGCAGATGACACAAATTTATTCAAAGTTGTTAAAACCCATGAGGATTGTGAAAAATTGCAAGAGAACCGTGATAAATTGGAAGACTGGACATCCAAATGGCAGATGAAACTTAACGTGGACAAGTGGAAAGTTATGCACCTAAGAAAGAACAACCCAAACTATGGTTACACGATGCAAGGTTCCACATTGGGAACCACCACCCAAGGAAAGAAATGTAGGCGTCATCGTGGATAACATGTTGAAACCCTCCGCCCAGTGTGCATTAGCGGCCAAGAAAGCAAATAGAATGCTAGGAATCATAAGGAAAGGAACGGAGAATAAAGCAAAGGATATTATAATGTCTCTGTATCGTTCCATGGTGCGATTGCACCTTGAATACTGTTTGCAATTCTGATTGCCGTATTTTAAAAAGATATAGTGTTGTTAGAAAAGGTACAGAGAAGAGTCACCAAAATGGTAAAGGGGAAGGATATACCTATGAAGAGAGGCTAAAAATGTTGGGACTCTTCAATATGGAAAAGAGATGGCTGAGGGGAGATATGAAAGAAGTCTATAAATTAATGAATGGAGTGGAACAGGTAAATGTAGATCGATTGTTTATGCCATCAAAATATAGAAAGACTAGGGGACATGCAATGAAGCTACAGTATAACCTATTTAAGACTAATAAGAGAAAATATTTTCTCATTAAACGTGTAATCAAACTCTGGACTTGTGTTACTGGAGGATGTAGTAAAAGCTTTTAGTGTAGCCGGGTTTAAAAAAGGTTTGGACAAGTTCCTGGAGAAAAGGTTTATAAACCATTATTAAAGGGGACCCAGGAAATCCACTGCTTACGCCAGTACAAGCATTGTGGAATGTGTCTTTTGGGGAAACTACTAGGTACTTGTGACCTAGATTGGCCACTGTTGGAAACAGGATTCTGGGCTTCATGGACCTTGGTCTGATCCAGTATGTCATATCTTATGTTCTTATGTTGATTATTTGTTTTGGAGGAAGATAATGGTTATCTTTTTCCCTCAGATTTTGTCTTTGTATGTAATTTTGTGTATGTAGGGTTGTAGCCTACCTAGGATTTTAGATAGAGTTGGCTAGAAATGATCTAAATAAATAGGTTTGTTTTTGTGGTCAGAGGATTAATGGCTGGATCCTACCCAGTGTCTCTACTACTAGTTAAATGAGAAGCAGGTGGGCAGGCTCACTCACAAAGGGGGGGGGGGGGGATTAGAGAACTGCACGTAGAGGTTTTAAGTGCTAAAAATGTTCAGATATGTTAGCCTTCCTTTTATCTTCTAGACATAAATCTAAAAAATCAGTAGAGTGCTGTGGGTGAGGAAGGTGGAACAGTTATAGGATGATAGATTTTTCAGATGGGAAGAGGCTCTGAGACAAACTCAGGGGAAATTTGGAAAGGTGGTGGGGAAGTTGGGTGGGATATTTTTTATGGGTGGGGCAGTTTGCAGGTTTTTTGGGGTAGAGCAGTTTGCGTGGCAGTAGATCAGTTGTGGGGCCAGACGGGGGATAGTTATTGGGGATGGGGTAGTTGAGAGGTGCTTTGGAAAGCTTTTCTGCAGCTGAAGCCCAGTTCTTTGGCATGGCAGCTTCTCTTTTCTTAAAATTTCTTTGTAAGTGCCTGATTACTTTATAGGGATAGTAAGTACGAGGGTAATTCTGCAAGGCATGGCTAGAGTTCTGCATAAGAGTATATACGTAAATCATGGTTTTTCAATGATCTTTGTGCGAAGAGTAAGCTGTTGCTATTCTGTTAGTGTACGCGGTGATCTTTGGGGAACATAAGTTTGATCATGTTCAACCCTTAATGAAGGAGCTTCATTGGTTGCCTGTGTATTACCAAATTGAATTTAAATGTGCTGTTATGGTCTTTAAATTGGTGCACTTGTTGCAACTGTATGTTTTGCAGGGATGTTTGGTGGAGTATTGCCCTGTGCAGATGTTGCATGCAGCTTAACACTCTCTTGAAAATTCCTTCCCTTCATATAGTATGTGCTGCTAAGGCGAGGTCCAGAGTTTTTTCCGTGGCAGCTCCTGTTCTGTGAAATGGTCTCCCTGTTTTTGTACCCACTTAGAAATTTTAATAAGTGTAAGTAGCTTAAATAGATAAATTTTATTTTATTTTATTTATTTAATTTAATACACACAAGCTATATAATACCATAACTTATGCATGTTTCTGACAAATACTAATCATTTGTATAGTACTACAAGGTGTAGACTAGAGTATGCCGGATACACATAAGTAGTGGACAAGAGAATGAGGAGCATCGGGATCCAAAAGTAACCACAAAGAGGTGGATTTTCAGTCTGGACTTGAATAGGGACAGAGAAAGAGCCCGAAGTTCCAGGCATATGGAGCAGCAATGTGGAATGAATGAAGTCTGGAGTTGGCAGTGGCAGAGAAGGACACAGCTAAAAGGGATCTGCCAGAGGAGTGGCGTTCCCGAGGAGGAGTGTAGAGTGGGATAAGAAAGGAAAGGTAGTGAGGAGCCACAGAATGAATGCACTTGTAGGTAAGTAGGAGAAGTTTGAACTAGATGTGGAAACTGATATGGAGCCAGTGAAGTGATTTGAGAAGAGGGGTTACATGGCATAGTGACACTGGTGGAAGATAAGCTATGTAGCTGAGTTTTGAACAGACTGAAGGGGAGAAAGATGATTCAGAGGGAGACCAGTGAGGAGCAAGATGGGAAGGTGACCAGTGAGTAGATGAGGGTCTTAGTAGTGTGTGTAGGAAAGAAGGGACAAATTTTGCCAGTGCTATAGAGAAAGAAGCAGCAGGTTTTAGCTATCTGTTGGATGTGTGCAGAGAAAGAGAGAGTAGAGTCAAAGATGACCCCAAGGTTGCGAGCTAAGCAAACAGCGAGGAGTATAGTGTTAGCCACAGAAATAGAGAAGGGAGGAAGGGGGGAGGTGGGTTTAGGGGGAAGATAAAGAGCTCTGTTTTGGCCATGTTCAGTTTCAGACGGCAGTGAGACATCCAGCCAGACATGTCGGATAAGCAGGCAGAGATCTGTGCTTGGATTCCTGGATAGATTTCAGCTGCAGAAAGGTAGATCTGAGAGTTGTCGTCATAAAGATTGTACTGAAAACCATGGGAGAAAATAAGTGCACCAAGGGGACTGAGTGTAGAGAGAGAAAAGGAGAGGTCCCAAGAAAGCCCTGAGGGTATACCAACTGAAAGCGGGATGGCAGTAGAGGAGGATCCACCAGAAAATACACTGTAAGTGTGATGGGAGAGATAAGAAGAAAACCAGGACAGAACAGAGCCCCTAAATCCAAGTGAGGACAGGGTATTATGGAGAAGGTGGTAATCAACAGTATCAAAAGCAGCAGAAAGGTCAGGAAGGATGAGAATAGAGTTAGAGGCCTTTGGAGGAACAAGTTGGTGGAGACTTTGGCAAGAGCTGTTTCTATGGAATGTAGAGAATGAAAGCCAGTTTGCAGTGAATCCAGACGGGTATGAGAGGAAAGAAAGTCAAGATAGCGGCGGTGAACCCTTCATTGAAGGGGACTGTATTAAGGTCTGTTTGTTTTATTTTTTTTCCTTCTGTCTCTGACGTTTTGAGAGCTAATCCTTGATGAACGTTATTTTCCTCTTTTCTCTCTCTTTCTGTAGTGTGGACTAGTTGCTGTTGAAATTGTATTTTGTTTAAATTCCATGTTTTTGGATGTTTTTTTCTCGTGTTTACAAGTGTATTGTAAATCGAAATAGTTTGTGTAAAAAAGAAGAAAAAAGAACTTCTGACTCACAAATCACAGTGCCATGAGACCAAATTGTAGAGCTGGAATAATTGAAGTAGGTTGTTTTTCTTCATAGCTATAACTTCTGCTAAATGTTAACGAATTCTAAGGAATGGCATCATGTACATCATATGCCCATTTCTTTTTGAAAAAGATAGTATTTAAAACACATACTTCAGTTCTACCTGGGGTATTTTCAACTTTTCACATTAACCATCAATAGTATCTCAAGTGTTCTATCCTAAGAGTTTATACACATTCTACTTAGAAAAGACAAAGAACATAGGTGTACCCTGTTATAAAATTAACCTAAGTTTGGAGATGAAGATACATAGTAACATAGTATATGACGGCAGATAAAGAGATACTTATTCTATAAAGGCACATAGGTGCCTATTTGTCATAAAATACTAGCAGGAATGGCACCTAGAATTAAGGTGGAGACACTACACATGCCCAAGAGCAGAGGGAAAGAGAAATTAGACTTTCCTGCTAATTGTTCCTTGAGGAACTCCAGTTCAGTCCTCCACCTCTGGGTAGTGCACCTTCTCCTGCAGCATGGAGACTGGGCATGTCAGAATAGTGACATCACTGGATGTACCCTGCTGGTCTCTCCCATCAGCCCCAGTGAACTATTGACAAAGCAGACTCAAAGGAGCAACAAATAAGTAGCTATATAATTAATTCCAACTTTAAACTCAACCTTTAACTACTAAACTAAATTCTCCCAAGTAAGGAGAAAACTACTTCTTGCACTTTCTCTTCTCCCAATGAGCAGAGTCAGAAAGAAAGAAGAGAAAAGACAGAGTAAAAGAAACACAGCGATCTCGAGAATATTCAGGTCTTCATACCCTTAGTGACTGGTGTCCCCCCCCCCCCCCCAAACTGAAACCAACCTCTGAATAGACCATCCCCGGGTGGGAATGAGGACTGAACTGGAGTTCCTCAAGGAACAACAATTAGCAGGTAAGTCTAATTTCTCTTTCCTTATCGGTCCTCCAATTCAGTCCTCCACCTCTGGGATGTAACAGAGCAGTAATCATTGGGAGGGACCCCTCCACCCAGATCACAACACCGCCGACCCGAAACAGGCATCGCTCACTGCCTGGACATCCAGGCGATAGTGCTTACTGAATATATGAAGAGACAACCAAGTAGCCACTCGGCAAATCTCCACTAGCGGGAACAAACTGTGCTCCACCCATGACATCGCTTGCAATCTAGTAGAGTGAGACCTTAACCCCACTGGCACCTGATGCCCTTGTAAGATGTATGCTGACTCTATTGCTTCTCAGACCCATCTAGAAATCGAAGCTTTAGCTGCCGCGTCCCCTTTACGGGGGCCTCCAAACAGCATGAACAGGCGGTCAGACTTATGAAAGGTGTCTGAAACTTTCAAATATTGATGCAGAACCCTCTATGTCCAAGCGACGTATACTACGGTCCGAGGCGTTCTCCGATGCTCCTAACATGGGCAACGAAACTGATTGATTCAAGTGAAAAGGAGAAACTGCCTTTGGCAAAAACGATGGTACCGGTTGCAACACCACCTTTTCCTTAGAAAAGGACAGAAATGGCTCTCGACAGGACAACGCCTGCAGCTCCAAAACTCGTCATGCTGAACAAATGGCCACCAAAAACACTGTCTTTAAGGTTAAATCCTTGAGTGAAGCTTGATGCAAGGACTCAAAAGGTTCCCTAGATAATGCCCCAAAACCAAATTGAGATCCCATGAAGGCACCATCACTCTGCGAGAAGGCCGTAGCCTAGATACCGCTTTTAGAAAAAACACCACGTCGACGTGAGAGCACAGGGCCACTCCCTGGACTTTACCTCTATAGCAAGACAGCGCTGCAAGCTGGACCTTTAAAGAGCTGGCCGCCAAACCCTTATCAAACCCGTCCTGCAAGAAACTTAACACCATAGACACGGATACCGAGGAAGCCCGGACCTGTCGCTGCGGGCACCAATCCTCAAAAATACGCCATACTCGCACGTATGCCAAGGAAGTGGACCTCTTTCTGGCCCGAAGTAACGTCACAATTACCGCTCCAGAATAACCTTTTCTTCTTAACCTCACCCTTTCAATGGCCAAGGCGTAAGCGAGAACCGATCCACCTGAGGCATTCGAAGCGGACCCTGTATTAGAAGACTCGTAGTCGTCGGCAGTCGCCAAGGTTCCCTGTCGAGAAGCCGGATCAAGTCGGCGTACCATGGACGCCTCGGCCAATCTGGAGCCACTAACACTACTCTCCCCCGATGAGCCTCGATGCACTGCACTACTCGTCCTATGAGCGTCCATGGAGGAAAGACATAGAGCAGGCTTGGCGAAGGCCAACGCTGCATCAGGGCATCTATGCCTTCCGACATCCTTTCTCGCCTTCGACTGTAAAAACGACTCACCTTGGCTGACCAAAAAGTCGCCATGAGATCCATGATCGGAGGATCCCCATCTGCGGACTATCTGCGCAAATACCTCCGGATGAAACTCCCACTCTCTGGCATCCACCCGGACTCTGCTGAGAAAATCTGCCATCACATTGTCCATTCCCGCAATGTGTGCCTCCAAGATTGCCTGTAGTCGAGGCTCCACCCAGGTGAACAGAGCTCCTGTTTCTTCCTCCATGGCCGTGCTGCTTGTTCCGCCCTGCCGATTGAGGTGATCCACCGTCGCGGAGTTGTCCGACAGGACTCGCACCGCTCTCCCTTTCAGCGCGGCCTCGAACACTTGGAGAGCCAGAAACACCGCACACAGTTCCAGATGGTTGATCGACCACTGAACTTCCTGGCCGTTCCAAGTTCCTTGTGCGAACGGTTCCTGCTATGCGCTCCCCAACCTGTGAGACTCGCATCTGTCAACACTGGAAGCCACTGCGGCTGTTCCAGTGACATGCCCGCCACCAGACTGCCTGGGCAAAGCCACCACTGAAGAGACCGCCTGACCCGCAATGGGCAGGGCAGACGCTTGTTTAAAGAATTGTTCTGATGTGACCAATGTCGGAGCAGCGACCTCTGCAACGAACACATGGGAGCTCTGGCCCACGGTACTACTTCTAGGGTTGCTGCCATTGTCCCCAGAATGCGAAGATAGAACCAAGCTGATGGAGCTGGAGTCACAATAAACTTGTGCACTAACTGCCGAAGAGCCAGAGCCCATCGTTCCGGTAGAAATACCGCTCCCCGTTGGGTATCAAACCGCACTCCCAAGTATTCCAGGACCTGAGATGGAACCAAATTGCTTTTGGCCGCATTGACTACCCAGCCGAGGCTCTGAAGGAACTTTACTACCCTGTTTGTAACTTGGACGCTCTCTGCCTCGGATTTCGCCCGAATCAACCAGTCATCGAGGTACGGGTGAACCAAAATTCCTTCTTTCGCAGCGCTGCCGCCACCACCACCATCACCTTGGTGAAGGTACGTGGAGCCGTCTCTAACCCGAAGGGCAAGGCCTGAAACTGAAAATGCCCCCACAGAAGAGCAGACCTTAGAAACTGTATATATGTATTTATGTATATATGTAAATGAACTCCCCCATAGCTAAGAAGTGTTAACTCTGTATGATGTGCTTTTCTGACAATCTGTATGTAAACAAAATTTGTACCTGCCTTGATTCGGCAGTTTCACAATAGTAATCCTACCCGCTTCTGATCGCTGGAAGGAGCGGGCTACAAATGCTTGCTAAATAAATAAATAATAAATAAACTGCTGGTGGGCCGCTCTGAAAGGGATGTGCAAATATGCCTCGGTAAGATCTAGGGAAGTCAAGAACTCTCCTTGCCGAAGCGCCACTATTACCGATCGCAAGTTTCCATTCGAAAATGAGACACCCGCAGACAGTGATTTACTCCCTTGAGGTCCAGGATAGGACGGAGAGCCCTGTCCCTTTTTGGTACTACGAAATAAATAGAGTAACGACTGACGCCGTAGAGCTGCTGCGGGACCGGCACAACTGCTCCTAACTGTAAGAGCTGATCTAATGTCTGCCGAACCGCTATCGTTTTCTGCTGCCCTCTGCAAGGGGAAAGGACAAATGAGTGTAGGACCGGCCGGGCAAATTCTAGAGTGTAGCCTTCACGTATTACCTCCAACACCCATTGATCGGAGGTTATTTGGACCCAGGCAGGAAGAAAGTCCCGTAGCCTCCCCCCTATGGACTGAATTCCTGCCTGGGCCCGCCTCATTTCATTGTGGTTTTCAGCTTGCTGTGGAGGAGGAAGCCGCGAAACCTCTAACTGCGCCTCGAAACCCATGAAATCCTTGCGCTCTGGAGGCAAATCTTCCTCTTTGAAAACTTCCCAATCGGGAGGTACGAAATTGCCTAAAGTCCCTAAACTGATTCCGCGAAGACGCAGGGGCCTCCCTTGCTTAGTCTTGTCCTCCAGCAGCCTTCCACCTTCGGAGTCTCCCAAATCCTTAACCAACTTGTCCAGATCTTCACCAAACAACTTCCCCTTAAAAGGAAGCTTGCTAAGACGCGACTTAGAAGAACCATCCGCCGCCCAATTTCTTAACCACAGATAATGGCACGTGGCTACCAGGGAAGCCATACTACTGTATTAGCCAATGCCCTAATCAAATCATATTGGACATCCGCCAAATATGCCGAACCTGATTCTAGCCGAGCCACATCCATTACGCGCTCCTGCGACAGTTGAGACGGCTGCTGCAAGCGCTGTGACCACCTGAGGCAAGCTCTCGCTACCCAAGCCCTGCAGATGGAAGCTTGCAAAGAGAGAGCATTAACCTCAAAGGCTTGTTTCAACCAGCCGTCCACCTTTCTGTCTTGCGCATCCTTCAAGGCCACACTGCCTTCCACCGGAATAGTTGTTTTTTTCGTGACCGCCGATACCGCAGCATCTACACGTGGCGAGCGGAACCTCTCCTTTTCCTTGTCTTCTAAGGGGTAGAGCCTATTCATAGCTCTAACCCCTCGCAGTCCAACCTCTGGCAAATCCCATTCATCTTGGATCATCTGGTCGACCACTCGGTGAACAGGAAAAACCGCCTGAGTTTGTCACACTGCCTGAATGAGAGGGTCCTCCAGCCCCTCTTCTTCCACCGACTGGCTTGGAGCAAGATTGAGCGCTTGCAGAGACTCTGTAATGAGCGCCGTAAGCTCCTCCTTCCAAAAAACGCTTATGATTCTAGCCTGGTCTTCAGGCTCCGGAATCTCCCCTTCTTCAAGTTCTTCCATTCCTGATTCAGGCTCGTACTCTACTTCTTCCATCTCGGGCCAGTCCGAATCCAAGGGTTGTTCCTCCAGAGGTCGGGTCCTCTTGAGAGTCCTTCCTAGCGTGCTACCAGACCTTTCTGAAGATGACTGCTGCCCTCCAGCCCCAAACGGTAACTGGTCCGGCACCGCCCCGCCTGCCGCATACAATAAGCTTGATGCATCACTAGTACAAAGTCAGGGGAAAAGAACCCAAGAGACACCCCCCCCCCCGGGGCCCTGCGGAAGCCACCTGAGTAGCTGACCCCGCCTGGCTATCCAAAGGGGATCCTGACGGAAGGACTAGCAGAGCCTCTCCTTCGCCCATTGGCTGCGGATGTTGAGGCCCCTCGCCCGACTTACCTTGGATCTCCTGTTCCATTGAGGTTGAGACCGCAGCGCAGCCCCTGCAAACTCCGGCCTCTGATACTGCGCCTCTGCGAGTGCCACACACTAAGCACCACGGACGAGAAGGCATGAGCTCTAAGACCAATAAAAAGAAAGCAAAAACTAGCTATCAGCCTAAAGGGTTTGTTTTTTTTTTTAACTGAAACTAAACTAAACTCAGCTGAATCACATTAAAGACTTGAATTAAGTTAAATTAAATGAAATTAAACTAAATTCTATGGATAAGCAGCCTTCTGTAAGAATCGTGAACACCTCGTGGAGCTGCCGCCAGCCCGCAGCCAACCCGCACGGTCCAAATTGCGCGGGAAGAACAGCCCGCCAAAATCACTGCTCCTGCCTGCCGCCACTGAAGCCTCAATAAGGGATTTCAGCCTTTGCGCCTGCACGCGGCTCGCTGGCTCACTCACCCGCTCCACCGGACTTCAAGTGCCCTCAGGCGATCTCTCACGCCACTGGGCTCAAAAGCCCTGCAATCCGCGATGCTGCTTCCCGGGACACGCAAGCAGCAACCGCGGAGAGGACTTGCCGGGCTCCGATGAACTGCCCCACTCTACCACGAGGCAACCTAGGGAGGAGTGGTCTAGTGGTTAGGACAAGGTACTTCAGGCCGGAGGGCCGGGGGTTCAAGTCCCACCTGGGGACAGCAATCTCAGGCCGGAGGGACTAGGATTTCTAGTCCTGTAGGCACTCCTTGTGGTCTTGGGCAAGCCACTTAACCTTCCATTGCCCAAGTTCCCTGTAAGTCTTAGTGTATGTGTCTCATATCTCCTCGTGTTAAATGTATCCCCCAATTGACCGCTTTGACCCGGAGAAAAGCGGGATATAAATACAGCTAAATAAAAATAAAATAAATAAAATAAATCTGGACCCCACAACCAAAATTATTCTACTGCTGCTTAACTCCCCTCCGTTCCAACCAGGAGGGGAGAGCAGTTCCCAGCACCCGAGCAGGCTCAACAGGTGAAGCAGAAGGCCCAAGAAGCTGGTTCAAATCCTGACCTTTTTTTTTTTTCTTCAAGAAACAACTCCAAAATTAATAACAGTTATAGGGGATAAGATAAATCCCCTAACACTAACTATCCTAACTAATGCTTTTTATCTGTTCTCTAGTGAGCCCAGCACCTAGGCTCACTACGTCCTCCTGATGCATGGAGACTGGACACACTGGGGCTGATGGGAAAGACCAGCAGGGTACATCCAGTGATGTCACGATTCTGACATGCCCAGTCTCCATGCTGCAGGAGGAGGAGCACTACCCAGAGGTGGAGGACTGAACTGGAGGACCGATAAGGAACTGTTTGTACATACTTTATGCACATGGATGGAATTTGTGCATATTTTATAAAATATACAACTCTGCCCTTTCTCCTCACCTGATCACCCTTACCCTAAATGTACATGCCGGCTTGTAGCACATTTAGTTAAGCATGGCCTAATTTTATAAAAGCCCTCTCGTACATACCTAAAATTACTTTTTAGGTGCAAAAATGGTCTATACAGTTGTGGTCAACATTATTGGCACCCTTGCATTTTAGGAATGTTGTGTACAATATCTTGAGAAATTGGAAGTATTCCACCTGTATATCATAATATTTTAATTGTATGTTCAAAGGTATACAACAAAAAAAAATGTCTATGCAGCTTAGATGTAGTAATTTCTGAGAGAAAAAAACCCAAAATATGGCCTGGACAGGATTAATGGAAACCCTTCACTAGTATTGGTTGCAGTGGTAGACCTACATTTTTGGGGCCCTGAAGCTTGAACTGTTGTGGGGGCCCCTTCACAACCAGTAACGAGGTCTGGGTAACCACTGTTATCTTCTTAACGAGTTTGTTCCACGACAGATCACCACAAATGTTTTAAAAATTTAACCTCTACATCTCGAAACATTTTTTTGTTTACAGCGAGCCTACATGATACTTTAATAACCTTTTAATTTTTATTTTAATTATTATTTTGTCTTGAATTACACTATATTAATGTTATTTTTTTTAAAAACACTTGTCATACAGTAGACCCAAACTTTTTAAGCAATGTGGACTAAAGTCGCTTCTTGGGCACCCTCAGGATTAGGGTCTTGAAGCTTAATTTTCATTAGTTTCGCAGTAGATCTACCCCATTTGGTTGCACAACCCTTGGCAGTGATGACCGCCTCCAAACGTTTCTTGTAGCCATCTAAAGGTTTCGTACATCTGTCTAATAGTAGTTTCTCCCACTCTTCCACTGCGATTTGTTCCAGCTCATGAATGTTTCCAGGATTCTTTTTAATAATGGCAGATTTCTGCTCTTTCCAAAGGTTTTCGATTGGATTGAAATCTGGACTCATTGCTGGCCAGTTTTAAATAGTCCATTTGTTCATTTTTAACCATTCTTTTGTACTTTTGGATGTTTTGGATCATTGTCTTGCTGGAGAACCTATGACCTTGGATCCAGAGCTAGCTTTCTGACACTAGGTAGTACACCTTTGCTCAAAAATAACTTGGTAGTTCTCTGATTTCATAATTATAAGAACATAAGATATGCCATACTGGGTCAGACCAAGGTCCATCAAGCCCAGTATCCTGTTTCCAACAGTGGCCAATCTAGGTCATACATACCTAGCAGTTTCCCCAAAAGACACAGGTTCTGCAATGCTTGTACTAGGTCAAGCATTGATATCCTGGGTCACTTCTTAATAATGGTTTATGGACTTTTCCTCCAGGAACTTGTCCAAACCTTTTTTAAACCCAGCTACACTAACAGCCTTTACTACATCCTCCGGTAACAAATTCCAGAGTTTGATTACACACGGAGTGAAAAAAATAATTTCTTTTATTAGTAGTTTACCCTGTAGCTTCTTTGCATGTCCCCTAGTCTTTCTATATTCTGATAACGTAAACAGTCAATCTACGTTTACCCGTTCCACTCCATTCATTAATTTATAGACTTCTATCATATCTCCCCTCAGCCGTCTCTTTTCCAGGTTAAAGAGCCCTAACCTTTTTAGCCTTTCTTCATAGGAGTATCCTTCCATCCCCTTACCATTTTGGTGGCTCTTCTCTGAACCTTTTCTAATAACGCTATATCCTTTTTAAGATACGGCGACCAGAATTGCACACAATATTCAAGGTGCGGTCTCACCATGGAACGGTATAGAGGCATTATAATATCTTTTGTTTTATTTTCCATTCCTTTCCTTATGATACCTAGCATTCTATTTGCTCTCTTAGCTGCTGCTGCACACTGGGCCGAGGGTTTTAACATGTTATCCACAATGACGCCTAAATCTTTTTCCTGGGTGGTGGTTCCTAATGTGGAACCTTGCATCGTGTAACCATAGTTTGGGTTGTTCTTCCCTAGGTGCATAACTTTGCACTTGTCCACATTAAATTTCATCTGCCATTTTGATGCCCAGTCTTCCAATTTATCAAGATCCTCTTGCAATTTTCCACAATCCTCTTGGGTTTTAACAACTTTAAATAGTTTTGTGTCATCTGCAAATTTGATAACCTCACTCGTTATTCCACTTTCCAGGTCATTTATGAATATGTCAAAAAGCAGCGGACCCAGCACAGATCCCTGGGGTACACCACTATTCACCTTTCTCCATTGGGAAAATTGACCATTTAACCCTACCCTCTGCTTTCTATCTTTTAACCAGTTCCTGATCCACAGTAGTACACTACCTCCTATCCCATGACTCTTTAGTTTTGCCAAAGGTCTCTGATGAGGGACCTTGTCAAAGGCTTTCTGAAAGTCCAGATACACTATATCAACCGACTCACCTTTGTCCACCTGTTTATTCACACTTTCAAAAAAAACATAACAGATTAGTAAGACAAGATCTTCCTTGTCTAAAGCCATGTTGACTGTCTCCCATTAGGCCATGACTATCTACATGCTGAGTAATTTTATTCTTTATGATGGTTTCTACCATTTTTTTCCCGGTACTGACGTGAGGCTCACCGGTCTGTAGTTTCCCGGATCACCCCTCGAACCCTTTTTAAAAATTGGTGTTACATTGGCGATCCGCCAATCTTCAGGTATTAGAGATGATTTTAATGATAGTTCACAGATTACTAATAGCAAAACAGCCCCACAACATTATGGAGCCTCCACCACATTTAGCTGTAGGAAGAGTGGTTTTTTTCCCTTATAAGCTTCATTTCTTCACCTGTAAATATATCACTGGTGTGCATTGCCAAAGAGCTCAAGTTTGATTTCGTCTGTCCACAGAACATTTTCCCAGGAGGATTGTGGTTTCTCAAGATGGGTTTGGACAAAGATCAAGTGTGCCTTTTTATGTCTGTCTTTGAGCAGTGGATCCTCCTTGGCCTTTGCCCATTAAGTTCTTTGCTTAGTACGTGGTGTATGGTGCGGGTTGAAATCACCACTCCAGATTGCTCCAGGTCAGCCTTAAACTCTTTGGATGTTTTACATGGTACTTTTCCAACAGTTCACACTAACCTTTGAAGACTAATTGGATTAATTTTCCACTTCTCACCATGGCCTCAGAGTTCCATGAGCTCAAAACGTCTTAACATTGCGAACTGTAGACACAGGAATTCCATGGTCTTTGGAGATGCCCTTGTACCCCTTTGAAGTTTTATGTTTGCTTCCAGTGTAAGATACAAAATGTTACAACATTCAAATTACATAACAGCATCTTCCCTTCCCACCTATCCACCCTTATACATATACAAGCTGATAGCAGACTCAGAAGAAATAGTACAATGGACCTTCTAGCCATACCCTCTTCAGTGCGAAAAACAAACCAATCTACCAGCAATAGAGCCTTCAGGTATTCCGCTCCCACACTTTGGAACTCTCTCCCTGACTATATCAGATGAATTAAGGATCTTCAAACCTTTCGCAAACAGCTAAAAACTCTACTTTTCGCAGAATATTATAATGCCTCTTCATATCCTATCCCTTCTTCCACCTCTCCTAACTATGACCCCTCTCCCTCCAATGCTACCAATACACCTTTGTAACCTGCTCCTCCACCATTATTTACTGTAAATAGTTCTGACTCAGCTGTCATGTTACCACTGTATAGGTATCTAGCTGACATGTATATAGTTTTCCTGTATCATAGTTTTGGATTTGTTCTCTATAACCAATTTGTGGAATTTTTGTTCATTGTAAATCGCCCTTGATTGATGGAAGGGGCGGTATATAAGAAATGTTTAAGCAAAATAAATAAATAAATAAAAATAAAATAAATGATGGCTTTTCTGACCGTCTCAGGCAGCTCTTTTGTCTTCATCATTGTGAAAATGGAACAGAGTGAATGTGGCCATTTTAAACATTAGCCATCCTTCATTGATTGATTCAAGTCATGTGAGTACTGACAATTGATCACAGGTGCATCTAATTTTACTGCAGAGGGAATGTGGTTCTTCTGTTCAAACTGATTTGAATTGTTTATAAGGGTGCCAACAATTTTGTCCTATTGCCTACTATCCTAACCCCCCTCCTATGCCACCACTATCTTATTGCTATGAAAAAGGCGCATGTGAACCTCTCATTTAGCTAACATTTCTTATTTCTCTTATTTAAACCGGGCAGAATCAAATCACCAGAATAAACTTTTTTTGTCAGATCACCTGTCATGAGGATGATAAATCACTCTCTTGTAACAGGCCCTCCATTTTAATCAATTTTCAAAAAACGGCCACCCGGCCTATATGCGTGAGGCTATATGTTCCCCAGAACCAACCACCGCATGATTCTTAAAATGCTGTCTTAAAATCAGCTAAATGTCACTCATAGTCTTATTTAACGTGCCTAAATCTATAGTGCACTATTCCAGTTCATACTGCTAGACCAGTCCAGACAAACGGGTTGTGTCCCCCTGCCAGCAGATCTTGGAGACAGAGAATTCTACCAGAGCTCTGATAGGCTGGACTCTGGTGATATGGTCCTACCCCTAGGGGTCTCCCTCAGTATTTCTCTGTCTCCAGCAGATCTGGTGGCTTTTGTTGTTTTTCCCTCCAAATCTTTAAAATTATTTAGAATCCCTTTGGGGACTGATATTTCCACTTGCCTGTTGCTGCCAGTATAGTTTCACTGTGTACCAGGGTGTTTGCAGCTGAGCTCCTGTTTCTGACACAGTAGAGCTCGCTGACAGGAAGAATCCCCAGCATCTGGCCATGAGGGCTTGTTGGCTGGACGGAGGCCTCCCTAAAATCAGGTTTCTCTGTATCTTGAGGCTCCTGGATGCACCCAGAGTACACAAGAGGTGTTACTCTGGGTTTCCCAGCAACTTGATTCCCCAGATAAACTTGTGGAGCTCCTGGGCCTGGCTTCAGTACAGCTCCCAATTCAGCAGCGCTGAGTCTTTGCCACGAGAGCTTAGACAGCAGGAGGATCAGGTATCAATTTCTGAGAGAAACTGTAAGTAAACTGTTTTTCTTATTTGCCTCAGCTGCCCTGGGTTTATTTCAACTGCATCGGGACCGGCTGTCTCTGACCTGATTCCTTCACTTCCGCTTTTATCAGGGTCTGTTCAACTGGGTTTTGAAGTTCCTATTTTCTTCATTTTTATTTCCTGGATGCACCCAGAGCACACAAGAGGTGTTTCTCTGGGTTTCCCAGGCTTCCCGCCTGAACAGCTGTATTTTCTGTAATCAGCAATACAACAGGGGTTGAGCTTCTGATTTCACTGTCTCTGCAGCTCCCCTTCTCTCCAGAAACACCTTCCAGCCCCTGCCATGAGGGTCTAAGTGGCTGCAGAGGGATCAAACTCTAATTTCTCTACCTTTCAGTCACTGTAATTACCTTACACTGACTTTGAAAGTTTCTCTTCTCCATGGGAACTCAGCTCCTCTGTACCAGCACAGTGAATAACTGACAGTTTCCTTCTCCCCTCCGTTTCTGGTGATTCAGGGTTCGTCAGGATTTGATTTTTAAGTAGCTAGCAGCACTCCTTGCCTCTTCCCCAGCGATTTCGCTGCATTTTTAAGGTTTATAGAGCTTAGGAAACTTTTATTTTGCAGTTTTTCTGTGCTGGCGGCCATTTTGAAGATCAGGAGGGATTTCTCTTCAGTGTTTTTTTTTGAGGGAGCAGCTCTGGGCAGCCATTTCAAAACATTTAAACATGCTGTGAAGGCACAGGGAGTTTCAAAATCCCTTTTCTTTGAAGAGTCTTCTGTTTCCCTAAGCCTACCTTGATTTTTGTTTAAAAAAAAAAAAAAAGGGTTTAAGCCTCTGCAATGCCTGTTTCTCTGCACAGCTGTTTTATATGTAATAATAAGAAAAAGGAGTTAATTGCTTGTGTTCCACCTGCATGCTGCATCCAGGAGAATCTTCTTCCTCCATTCCCACTGTGCTGCCAGCTGGGGACATCAGCGCCTTAACTCCTCCCTCCTTAGAGCCCCTGCAGCAGGATCTTCCTGCAGAAAGGATTCAGTCAGCTCCCATTTTGCTTCCACAGCCGCTGGAAGCCACGGCAGCCTTGGCTGACAGTGAGTTCCTGACGCTCTTCCACCAGGCATGGCACCTGTGGCGTTCTGAGTCTTTTGGTATACCTTCAGCACCTGCCTGGTAGCACACAAGGATGTGGTGGGGTCTCGCAAGCGGTCCCGCAAGTCCTCGGACCTTAAAGCAGTATGTCCTTCCAGGAACGTTGCATGTGGCTTGCGGGACACTACGAATATTCCAGAGGACTTTAAATCGTCGGAGGTGAGCCCTGACTCATTGGAGAAAGAAGATGGGGAATATTCTCCGTCTGATTCTTCGCTGACAGTTCACGAGGGCTCTCAAGATGTCAGACTTTTTTGGAAAGAGGAGTTGCCGGCCCTAATCACACAGCTGATGGAGTCGCTACGCCTAGTCGACACGCCTAATCCTCAGAGTTCTCAAACCCTATTGCAGCCGGATCCCATTTTACAGGGCATTCGTAAGCCTTCCAAAGCTTTTTCCTTTCCAGCCGAGTTACAGCATATGGTATCTCGAGAGTGGGACTCTCCAGAGTCCTCTCTACGTACGGCACGTGGTATTGGTCAGTTATACCCTTGGTCTCCTTCTGACTTGGACCGTTGGCTGACATACCCGAAAGTTGATGCGTTAGTGACCGGGGTCACCAAGCATACCACAATTCCGGTTGAGGGCGGAGCGGCACTCCGCGACCAGCAAGACCAAAAACAAGTTGAGAGTCTGCTAAAGACGGGTTTTTCATTGTCCGCTTTTTCCCTTCAAGCAGGGGTGTGCGCAGGTCTAGCAGCACGGGCCTCCCTTCGATGGATTCAGCAGCTTCCAGGTGATCCCGAGTTGGCTCGTTTAGAATCCATCGCTGCATTCCTGGCAGAGGCCTTCTCTGATCTCTTGCGGCTGTCAGCTCGCTCCGTAGCACTGGTGACAGTAGCTCGGAGATGGCTCTGGCTGGGTCAATGGGCAGCAGATGTTGATTTGTTCAAAGACTCCAGCGTTTAGCTGCCATTCGTCCAGTTCCACTGTTGGAAAGAGGACTAGGCCGTTACTCTATTTCCTGGTGCCAAAAAAAAAAAAAAAAAGACGGCTCCTTTCGTCCTATCTTGGATCTCAAAGGTGTCAATCGCAGTCTGCGAGTACCACACTTTCGAATGGAGACTCTGCGATCCGTTATTCAAGCGGTACGCAAGGGGGAATTCTAGCTTCCCTCAATCTCGCAGAAGCATTCGTCACATTCCCATTCGAGAGGGGCATCAGCGACTCGTTCGATTCGCGGTACTTGGTCAACATTTCCAATTTCGTGCAATGCCCTCCGGTCTAGCTTCGGCGCCTCGAACCTTCTCCAAGGTAATGGTGGTAGTAGCTGCAGCCTTACGCAGCCGCAGCATCAGAGTTCATCCTTATCTGGACATCTGGCTCATTCGCGCAGACTCTCTCCCCGAGGCTTGCAGCACAGTCTCGGTGGTTGTTGCCTTTCTCGAAAGCCTCGGCTGGGTAATCAACCATGACAAGAGTTGTCTTCAGCCGTCCCAGGAGATTGAATTTTTTTGGGGGGCTTGATTTGATACAGCCTTAGGTCGGGTCTTTTTGTCAATGCCTCGATTCCTCAAGTTAACGTCTCAAGTTCGCAGTCTCCTAGCACAGGTCTCACCTCGAGCATGGTGTCCAGAGGATTATCAAGTTCGGTTGCCTCTACTACCGGCGGTGAGACTTTGCCTCCGTTGGTGGCTCCGGCCCCGCAGTCTCGTCTCCTTCGAGGGGTTCCCTTGGAGACTCCGCGCTGGGTGTTGGTAACGACAGACGCCAGTCTCCCCGGTTGGGGAGCGCATTGTGGCTCGCACTCAACGTAGGGGATTTGGTCTCCTTGGGAGGCCTGGTGGTCCATCAATCGCCTTGAGACGCGAGCGGTGCGCTTAGCCTTGCGAAAGTTTCAGCCTCTTCTGCGGCGTCAGGCGGTTCGAATTTTGTCCGACAACGCTACGACAGTGGCATACCTCAACCGCCAAGGGGGCACAAAATGTCCAGGTGTATCGAAGGAAATGGGTCTTCTCCTTCGGTGGGCGGAGAGGCATCTGCAGGCAATCTCGGCGCAACACATCGCGGGGGTAGACAATGTAAAAGCCGATTTCCTCAGCCTACATGCTCTGGATCCGGGGGAGTGGGCTCTGGCATCAGAATCCTTTCAGTCCATTGTTCGACGATGGGGTCTACCGGCAATGGATCTCATGGCTACGGCACAGAATACCAAGGCACCGATCTACTTCAGCCGTTGGAGAGACAACGGGTCGCACGGGACAGATGCTCTGTCTCAAGCATGGCCAACCCATCTCCTTCTGTATGTCTTTCCTCCCTGGTCCATGATTGGCAAGATTCTCCAAAGAGTCAGGGAGCATTGTGGCCCGGTGATCCTGGTGGCACCGGATTGGCCTCGCAGACCGTGGTATGCGCATCTCGTCCGGCTGTCTCAGCCGTCTCCTCTACACCTGGGGGCGTTCCCAGGGCTCCTGCTCCAAGGGCCGGTGGAAATGGGAAACCCAGCTCCTTACTCGCTTACGGCCTGGCTCTTGAACGCCGCAGGTTAGTTCAGAAGGGATATTCGTCGAGTGTGGTGGCAACAATGCTTAAGGCACGGCGGTCTTAGACGTCGCTGGCTTACGCTCGTGTGTGGCGTCTCTTTGACACTTGATATTCGCTACGTGACATCTTGCCCTGGTGTTGCAACATCCCGGATATTCTTTCCTTTCTGCAGGCCGGTCTAGATAAGGGTCTGGCGCTCAGGGCCTTGCGCGTGCAGGTTGCCGTGCTAACTTGTTTTCGAGGGCCGATAGCGGGGCGTTCTCTCGCCTCGCATGTGGACGTTTCGCGTTCTCTTAAAGGGGTTCAGACATTACGGCCCCCGATACGTCCTTTAGTTCCTTCTTGGGATCTCGCTCTCATTCTCCGTGCCCTTGTTGCTCCTCCCTTTGAGCCCCTGAAGGCATGTTCCCTTAAGGATTTAACGCTAAAGGCAGTTTTCCTAGTGGCCATAACCTCGGCACGTCGGATTTCCGAACTTCAGGCTCTCTCTTGTCGAGACCCCTATCTCTCGTTTTCTTCGGCGGGAGTTTCTCTTCGAACTGTTCCATCCTTTTTACCTAAGGTGCTTACCCCGTTTCATGTCAACCAGCCTCTTTTCTTGCCTACCTTTGAAAGAGAGCAGTGTTCCGGTCACCTTCGTCAATCGCATGCTGTGGACCTGAAGAGAGTGCTTTATCGGTATCTTAAGATCACGAACGCCTTCCGTAAGACCGATCATCTTTTTGTCCTGTTTGCGGACCCTCGATGGGGGTCCGCAGCCTCCAAATCCACCATTTCTACATGGTTGCGAGGAGCTATTGAGGCAGCTTATATACTGCAAGGCAAGCAGGCTCCAGCAGGGCTCCGAGCTCACTCCACTTGGGCTCAGGCTTCGTCTTGGGCCGAGCAGTCTCAAGTAGCCCCTCTCGACATTTGCCGAGCGGTGACTTGGTCATCGTTGTCCACGTTTGTCCGTCAGTATAGATTGGATGTTCACGCTCGGCAGGAGGGTCAGTTTGGAGCTGCAGTGCTGTCGTTGGCATTGACCCCCCCCCTTGAAAGCAGGTAGCTTGGGTACTGCCCGTTTGTCTGGACTGGTCTAGCAGTATGAACTGGAAGGAGAAATTTCACTTACCGTTAATTTCCTTTCCTGGAATACTGCTAGACCAGTCCAGGACCCACCCTGCTGTCAGTTACGGTGCTGCTAGTGCGGTGAAGCCACTGGCCTCTGTTCCTTCCTTGTCAGTATGCCTCACCATGGGGGCCCGGTGGCTGCGTTATCGGTCTTAGCAGCCTTCAGTTCTGGGGATACTTTCAGCTCCCTTGTACATAGTTGAATTAAACGTCCACTATGTGTGGTCTTATGGTTTAGTTGCGTTACATGTTTGGGTTCGCTTTCCAGACAGTACTGAGGGAGACCCTTAGGGGTAGGACCATATCACCAGAGTCCAGCCTATCAGAGCTCTGGTAGAATTCTCTGTCTCCAAGATCTGCTGGCAGGGGGTCACAACCCGTTTGTCTGGACTGGTCTAGCAGTATTCCAGGAAAGGAAATTAGCGGTAAGTGAAATTTCTCCATATCCGCAGCACATCGTAGCACTCATATACTCATCTGGAACACCCCACGGCAACACCATTAGGGGACCGGCGGTTAAATCCGGCAGAAGCAGTATCAATAAGTGGAGGATTATACCTTCAGATCGATACAGAGCGAGACATTGTCTATCTGTCGTTACACAAGTGTTCCAGATGAGTATATGAGTGCTACATTGTGCTGCGGATATTAGTGCACTATAGATTTAGGCACGTTAAATAAGACTATGAGTGACATTTAGCTGGTTTTAAGACAGCATTTTAAGAATCATGCGGTGGTTGGTTCTGGGGAACATATAGCCTCACGCATATAGGCCGAGTGGCCGTTTTTTGAAAATTGATTAAAATGGGGAGGGCCTGTTACAAGAGAGTGATTTATCATCCTCATGACAGGCGATCCGACAAAAAGGTTTATTCTGGTGATTTGATTCTGCCCGGTTTAAATAAGGGAAATAAGAAATGTTAGCTAAATGAGAGGTTCATATGCGCCTTTTTCATAGGAACAATTTTGTCCTGGCAATGTCACAGTTTTTATACTGTTTTATATTATTTCCTTTTGTAATTGGTCTTGTTTTATTTGATTCTTTTGTGGGTCAAATATGTGTGCATATTTGACACAAAAGAGGCCACTTTTCACTGCCCACTTTTTTTAGGAGCTATTGGACATTAAGGGGTTGAACTGCAAGGGTGCCAATAATGCTGACCACAACCTTATCTTTATCTTTTTTTCATCACTTGATATACCGCCCAAGCATATGCATCAGGGTGGTGTACAATAAAAACAAAATAGAAAACAGAAAAGAAAGGAATGCCAATGATAGGATAGGAAAGAAAAGGGACAGGAAGAGACAGAAGGAGGATAGTCAGAAAGAGTAAGGGAGGGGAGGAAGGAAGGGCTGGTGGGAGAGGAGGCTGGTGGGATGTGCTAGCATTAGGGGTCGGGGAGGTCGAATGCCTGTTGAAAGAGGTGCGTTTTGAGTAAACCCTTAAAGCGTTGATAGGACAGTTCGGTGCGGAGGGCAAGGGGGAGGGAGTTCCAGAGAGCAGGGGCCAAGAAGAAGAAAATGGAGCGACGGGTAGATTCCAGGTGAGCCGAAGAGGGGGGAGGTAAGAAAGAGGCGGTTGTCGTGGGCTGAACGGAGGAGGCGAGGGGACGGCTGTAGACGGATGGAGTCTGCTAGATATTGGGGGGGGGGGGGGATTTGCTGGTGTGTAATGCTTTATTTGTGAGAATGAGGAGCTTGTAGATGAAACTGTAAAATTACCCCCAATAAGTCCACATAGCTATATCTCACAAACCCAACCATCTAGGGGTAGCTATAGAGAAGAATAGCTAATTTGTTAAATAATTATGTTTAGTTTTTGCAAACAGCAAGCTGGGCTTTCAACACAAGAGAAACCTGTAGGCCCACCAAATAAGAATAGCAGCAAGATCATTATAAGACATGTGGAAAGGAGCAACATGATCCTCTGTACACACTTTGCATCTCACTTTTGGCTAGACCACACATTTAGGAGAGAGAGCGAGTTTTTGGTCAGTGTTGAAGAATCTGTTGCATAGTTATCTAGACTCTCATAAAAACAATAAACTCAGTTGTTCAAAGCTATTAACTGCTATATATCAAAATCAGCTCCTTGCAAGGCAATTTGAAAGTTTCAAAAATTCTCATCTGATAATCAGCATCCTTCAGCTGGGGAGATCTCACTTTTGTGGCTGATTGATTCTGCTTTTCAACAGAGAAAGCAAAATTGCTTACCTGTAATGATGGTTCTCCCTGGATGGCAGCATAAATCAGACACATGATACAGCTACATACAAATTGAGGTATTAGTGGCTATGCATGAGAAGACCCATGCTTACTCAGAAGTTTAAAAATTAAACTGAGCTGTAAGAGCTACACTATTTGCGCACCATTAGATAATGTGTCATCCACTTGGGTGTCTAATTCAAACTTGGGGTCAGGATCCCAAATGAGGTCAAATCATCAGTGTATGGGGTTACAGAAATATAGCCATTTCCCCTTCTTTCTGGACTTTCACTGGGACCTTTGCCAAGTAGTGCCAGTTACCAGTCTGGATAAGCTTCCTGTTGAATTGGAAATCCATGCTCAGTACTGGGGTCTGTAAGCACACACTGCATGTTAACACAAAGGACCCTGTGCTGACTGCTGCTGCTTTTGCCACTATTGCTGCTGTTTTCTGCTTTAGATAAATGGGGGGTGGGTGGGAAGGCGGCTGGAGACTCTGCTGTTTTAATATCAACATCATCTGGGGTCACGTGAATGTTTAGTTACAAAAATGGGGTCATATGGGATAAACGTTTGAAAAGCACTGCTCTAATTTATTATGGAGAAATGTTACAGGTTAGTTTGATGAATTTGCTAACAGAATATAATTTCATTTTTGTAAATGGAATAATATTTTGCTGATATGTCTGCCTTGTAGCAGCAATGTTTTTCTGACCTTTTAAACAACTTTTTACACCGTACCTTCAGAATTATAGGCAGTAGAGGAATATGGGACTACTGTATATTTTGTGCACAATGCTGCTTAACTTGTTTGACTGCTAATCTTTATACAGTATATTTTGAGCCATAGTAAATGTAACAGTACACTTTTACAGTATGTGACATTTATTTTGCTACCTGGAAAGCATGGTCCAGTCTTATAACAGGAGTACAAGACTTACATTACTTTAACCACTTCCTAAAATGCATTTCATATGGTTAGCCATTGTGTTTAATGTGACTAACCTGTTGCTGTCTCTTTTTTTAATGCTGACCTGTAGTATACGCTCCATACAGCATTCAATTAGTATGCCTGCTATGAGGTAATGTATATTGTGAAATTTAGCCATTGGATCCATGGAAAAAAATATTAATATAGTGAAATTTTGATTTTTGAATTTTTGTCCCAGTAATTAGATTTGATTCTAAGTATTTCTGAACATTAAATTTAACCAAAATATTGTTGTATTTGACCATGAATAAAATTATACTGCTTTTAGCCACACACATACTTTCTTTGGAATCAACACTTTATATTGATGGTAAGATGATCAGCATATCTATCAGGTATGACTAGCCTGGAAATTACCTTTGTCAACTGTTGCTAATTGATATATATAAGATTGCAAATAAATTTATCATTTATACTGGCACAAACGCATCTTATGGTGGTGTTTTTATTTTGGGGGAGTTTGCATACTACCTTTTCCTTATAGCATTTCGGGTTCTGAAATATTTTTATTCCAAATTTTTCTTTCATAGCATAGCACAGTCCTAAGGGGAATGTTTACTAAAGGTTAATGCGTTTTAAGTGCTGTAGTTGTCAATAGAAAGAAATGGGCAGTGGCAGCAGTTAACGCACATGAACGTTACTTAACATCCGTTAACATTTAGTAAACATGCCCCTAAGTGTAGCTATAAACTTTAATTATCACATATGACACTGTACTGAAAAAGGAAATTAAATACCGTGCACCTACTCTTGCCATCTTGTTGGGTAGATCAGAATGGACCATGATAGTCTTTATTTGCCATTATATACAATGTCACAATGTGTTTTTCATTCCACTTGATTAACTATTCTTTCTCCTCTCTTCTAGAAATTCTCCCACTTTCAAGTCATTTGAGGAAAAGGTTGAAACCTTAAAGGTGAGTCTGTTAATGGGACTTTGAAATTCCATATTAGATCTAGAGTTCTCTTGTGGTTGCCTCTTTTGGAATAAAAAAAAAGCCATGTATGTTACTGTAAATCAAGGAACAATCATAAGTTTGCAAACTAAAAATGAAAATTATACCAGCAAAGTAGTTGCATAGTGATAAAGTGTTTTTAATGCTAATGATGTTTAAAAATATGAGCTATTAGGACTATTAAGGACAAGTTTCCTTTTGGAAATACTGGTTTTTGTAAAGTTAATAAATGTAATACTTAATTTTATAGTAAAATGTGTAAGTAGGTTAGTCCCATGCTGCAGCTACAAGCATGTCAGTTGTCTGTTTCTTGTTCTTTCAAATCCAGCAGACGTTGGAAAGAATTATATAAGAGGGATCAAGCAAGTCTGTCTGTGGGCAAAATAATTCTCCAGAAATTTAATGGAATGAGAGAAAACCTGGCATGTGGGGAAAAACTGGTAAAAGACAAATTGAGTTTGAAAAAGGGCAAAATCAGACCAGGGGATCCAGGAATGTAAGCCCCTCCACTCCAAAAACAAACAAACAAAAAAACCCCTTAGACCAGTGTATTTCTATGGAAAAAGGAGTTTCAGTTTCTATAGCATAGAAACATGCCTATACTGAAACATAGCAGTTAGGGAATTGCACCTTTTTGAAACTCTTTGTTCTCTACTCTCCCAACTCTCCAGATTTCCTCCCACAGTTACCCCACTATCATGCACACTGCTCCATGTATGAAAAATACTCCTAGACCAGTCCAGATTAGTGGATCTTGTCCCCCTTGCCAGACGGTGGAGGCAGTCTTAAGCAACTTTCAGTAATGTTATCACCTGGTATATTCTCTGGTACAACATTGAGAAAAGCCAGTATTGTCTGCCTCCAGCAGTTGTCAAGGTGTGTGAACTGGTACAGCAGTGAAGATAGGCCTGACTCTCCTCCCCCCTCATTGCGATGTGGAGCCATGTATTGAGTCCTGAAAAACCCTGGCTTGGAATGAGGGTACTGCCATGTCTCCTGGAGCTGACATCCGCCCTGTATCCACACTGTTTCTTTCAGGTTACTAACACTGGTGCGCTGAAAGAAGAGCAGGAGTAACTCCTCACAGGATCCCTGAGGAGGGCTAGTAAGTTGGGCTTCCACCTCTTTCCCTCTTGCTGTCCTTACCTAATCTTCACCCTTTTTTTGCATTTTTTTTTAAATTTTCAAAGTTCCTTTTCCTTATCGTCCCTCCAGTCCAGTCCCGCACCTCATAGGTTGAGCACCTCTTCCAGCAGCATGGAGACTGAGCATGTCACAATTTTGATGACGACAGGATACTTACTCCCAGCCTTCCAGTAAGCTCAGTCTCCAAGCAGCTGGAGCAGGTGATTCCTGGGGTAGGACTCACTGAAGGGACAACTGGGAAGAGTTTAGTTTTTGATTTCCCCTTTAAATTTGTTTAGTTGGTGCTCCTTCCTTCCTTGTTGGGCTGCTGTAAAGTGTATTTGAAAAGAAAAAAAGAGAGGTTTTGATGGCAGACGAGCTCCTCCATTCTGACTGAAAAAAAAAAAAAGAAAGAAAAGAACGGACAGACGCCTCTTCGACCTGACTCTGAGTGCCGAGGACCTGCCAGCTGGTGAGTCTAGGTCTCGCACCACTCCAAAACCCCCCCCGGGGTCGGGTGCAGAGCGATATTTGAGGCAGGGAGGCAGCTGCCGTTTTAAAAGGATCGGCGTTTTTTCTCGTCAGAGCAGCAGCGGGGGGTTTTCCTCTTGGAAGGTAGGAGTTCTTTTGCCATGGGGGATTCAGCCGTGTGGTGGGGGACCGGGTAGCAGTCATTCGGCATTTCCAGTGCCATTTTCTTTGCGCGGGAAGAGGAGATCGCGGCCGCGGGTTAACTTTAAAAGTTTTAAAGTATTGAGTTTTGTATAGCATTTTTACTGCATTTTTATTGGATTTCCTTGGTTTTTAAAGTCCCGGTTTAGGTTCTTAAAGGGAGCAGTTTAATGTTGTGGTTCTTTTCTTATTTTTTCTAGGGAAAAGATGGTGTTGCGAATGATGCCGTCTTTTCTACCGAAGGTAGTATGTCAGTTTCATTTGAATCAGCCTGTGGTTTTGCCGGTCTTACCTGGTTTGTCAGAGGATTCACAGGATCCATAGCTGCGTCTACTCGATCTCCGGCATACTCTCAGATGGTATTTGAGAAGGACAGCTTCCTTTTGGAAATCGGATCAGTTGTTCATCCTGTTCGGTGGTCCACGTAAGGGGGAGGCTGCGGCTAAGTCCTCAGTCTCCAGATGGGTTAATGAAGTGATTGTATTGGCATATCTGTTGAAGGGCAAGCACTTCCCACAGGGCTTGCGAGCTCACTCCACTAGAGCGCAGGCGGCCTCTTGGGCAGAGTGGAGTCCGATTTACCCGGAAGACATTTGTTGGGCGGCCACCTGGTCGTCGTTGCATACCTTTGTAAAGCACTATCGGTTGGATGTGCAAACAAGGAACGATATGAAGCTGGGCTCGCGGGTCCCTCCCGTGTTTAGGTGGCTCTGTTACATCCCTGAGGTGTGGGACTGGATTGGAGGGACGATAAGGAAGGTGAAATTAGGATTTACCTGCTAATTAGCTTTCCTTGAGGAGCTCCAATCCAGTCCCAGAACCCTCCCTTCTGTAATTCTGTCTGCTTAAGCAATCCCAGGCCAGAAGAAGTTCAACTGCGGTGAGTTGGCCAGGAACGAAGAGTGTCGTTGGTTTCTTACTTATACGGCACGCAGATTTTGAGGATGTTTTGTGTGTTTTGTTGTTGGTTCTTCTAGTTAGGTTACGTTCCCACTGCTGGGGATCGGTGGGAAAGATGTTACATTACCACGTAGTCTCTCTTGGGTGATTGGAGTCCATTTTTGGAGTGGGCCAGGATGGGGGCTGCCTGGAGGAAATCGAGTTTCCGTGAAAACATTTTTTTACTGATAGGATTGTTAATATCTTAAGAAATATAACTTCTTATTTGTTGCTCCTGTGAGTCTGCTTTGTCAATAGGTTACTGGAAGGCTGGGGGTGGTGCCAGCTGCCTAAGTATCCTGATGTCATCAAAATTATGACATGCTCAGTCTCCATGCAGTTGGAAGAGGTGCTCAACCCCTGAGGTGCGGGACTGAACTGGAATTCCTCAAGGAAAGCTAATTAGCAGGTAAGGCCTAATTTAACCTTTTTTCCCATTGATTACAATGGGAGTTCCTTATCGTCCCCCCAGACTAGTCCTGCACCTCTTCCAGCAG
Organism: Ichthyophis bannanicus; assembly: GCA_033557465.1. Lineage (NCBI taxonomy): Eukaryota > Metazoa > Chordata > Amphibia > Gymnophiona > Ichthyophiidae > Ichthyophis > Ichthyophis bannanicus. The sequence continues at coordinate 1,576,418,468 of CM066031.1, read as the reverse complement.
CTTGGAGACTGAGCATGTCATCTTTTTGATGACACCAGTATACTTATGCAGCTGGCACTGCCTACCAGCCCCAGTAAGCTCAGTCTCCAAGCAACTGGAGGAGCTAGTGAGCCAGGGTGCTGGACTCGCTGAAGGGATAACTAAGGAAATAGGTTTAGTTCGTTTCTTTTTTATTTCCCTTGTTAAGATGCAGGTTTCTTTGTTTTTAAAGGCAGAAAAGAAAAAAAAAACATGGATCAGAAAGAAGCCGGGGGGACAACAGGGCTGAGGGGAGGCTATTCCTTCTCCTCTCCCCTCCTCCCAGGATTTTGGGAGGGAGTTCTGTGGCGGCCTGACTTCTGGCAGCTCCCAAACCCGTTATCAGGTGAGGAGCCGCTGCAGGGGCAGCGATGGACTGAAGGAAGTGAAAGCCAGCAGCCCAAAGTCACCCCCTCAAAGCCGGGACGGAAAGTGAGTGCGAGGGGTAGAAAAGCAATGTGACAAAGAGGCTCCAAGGTAAGATTGGCAGTGAGGGGAGGACAGCAGGAACCCCTAGCAATCGCCGGAACACAAGGAGACAGAGCGGCCTGCAGCCATGTGTTTGGGAGCCTGTGGCAGCAAAGGAAACGCCCCCCGCTGTGTTTAGGCACGATTTCTTCTTCTTCAGGCCCGCGTGCATTTTAAAGCCCCGTTGTGTTTTGGGCACCTGGGAGAGGCAGCCACTGGAAAATAAATCAGGAAAGAGCAGCTTCTTCCATTTGCAGTTTCCTTTCAATTTCAGTTTGTTAGATTTCGGTAAATTGGTTTTGTTTAATTTTATTTTAGTTCAGGTACTCTAGTGCTCCATGCCTGAGCCCATGGAGGTGCACTGTGCTAGGGATCCTTCTACCTACCCGGGTACAGATTGAGGGCATTCCTGGGGAGTACCCGCAGCCCTTCTCACAGTGCTGGCCAGACCACAGTTTCTGGTATGTGATGGTATCAAGGGAGGTGAACCCCACTTCATACCACATCCTTAATCATTCCTTGTGTTATACAGCGCAAAACATATTCAGTGCACAATGACTTGATGCAGACCTGTGGCAAAAGCCTAACTAAACGTGCCCTTGTCTTGTTGCTGGACAGATTTCAGAGAGCCGTTGTGCCTGGTCAGGTGGGTCAGGAGATTAAAGTGACAGTTTGTTGAGACATTGTGACTTTTTCCTGAGAAGGATCAGGCAAAAAAGTCAGAGACAAAAATAAATTAAAGATAAGCAGGAAAAAGTGCTGAGTAGCTTGTGTAGCTACAGTTTTGTTCTGTGAAACAGGAAGCATCTACATACAAGAAATGTATATAACTAGAAAGACTGAAAGAGTCAGTGGATAGGAGAAAAATGAAATCCTTCCATCTGTCTAATAGGGTCAGTGAGTAATCTGACATGGAGTGGAGGAATAGCCTAATGGTTAAGAACACTGGCTTGGGAACCCAGAGAACGGGGTTCAATTCCCACTAGCACTCCTTGTGGCCTTGGGCAAGTCACTTAACCCTCCGTTGCCTCAGAAAAATCCAAGTTATCAATGGTCCCTGTTTAATGTACATTACCAAGTTTAAGTTTCAACGTAAACCGCTTTGATTGAAATGATAAAGCAGTATGTAAAACCTGATAAATAAAATAAAAATAAATAAATGATCATCTTTTGTCTCTTAGCCCAGACTCTGTACCTACTAAATTTGTGATATTGCTTGTAAGGGAAACTGTACTTCTTACAGCCATTGGTATTAATTATAATAAAAACAAACTTTTACTCGGAGAAAGTGTCAGAGTCTGATTGGATCAGTGCTTGGTCCATTTCATATCTTTGAGGTACAACATGGCAGCACAATCTAAAATTCCTCAAGATATGCGGGACCCGACGGGGAGCGGTCTCAGAGGCAGGCATCTACCTAGACTACACGCAAAAGGCTAGGTTATTGGAGCAGGGCTTGCAGGATGAGACGAGGCAGGAGAGTCCCTCCCGGTCACAAAATATCCTGGAGGCGGAGGGCGCCATGTTACCTTCAACAGATCTGGCTCCTGGTCCCTGCATGATTCCCGGACCAGATAGGCCATGTCGTCTTTTTCTGTAGTCATTTTTCTATGTTTCTCTCAAGCCCAGGGAGCAAGAGAGTCTCGGGGGAGTTCTCACTGGCGTTTCTTACTTTTGCATAAGGCATTTTATTACCTCAACAGGGCTTGGCAAGCAGCAGCTCAGCCCTGGAACGCAGGGCTAAGAGAGTGTCGGACGCAAAAGAGCAGGAGCAGTGGCGACTAAGCGTGCTAGAGGCTCAGAGGAGTGGGAGCAATTGCCATTGTCAGAGGGGCTGAATGGGAAAGATCTTGACACAGAGCTAGATCTGCAAGAGGAGTTGGAAGAAGGAGAGATCCCAGAACAGGAGGATCGAGCCCAGATTGTTTGGGTGTTCCACTGGAAGGAGCTGCCTGCACTCATTTTGGAGTCAACGCTCTGAATATGCCCACTAATCCCCCGGCAGAGGAAGAGGTGCTAGAGGATCTGCTGCTCCAGGCGGTGCGGAAATCGCAGAAAGTCTTCCCAGTACATAGAGTGAGTAGTATGACAGATGATCCAGGATGAGTGAGATCTGCCGGAGGCCGGCCTTAAAAGGGTGGGATCCATGACATGCCTGTACCTGCTACTGGAGCAAGAGCAAAAGCTCCTTCGATCGCCCAAAGTGGATGCAGCGGTGTTGGCAGCAGTAGAGGAGACCTTGACTTGTCTCCTGCAGCTAAGAGCGTGGAACCGGTTCTGCTGCGGTCAATATTCCATTTATTTCGTGGTGCCCAAAAAGGAAGGTTCCTTTCACTCGATTCTCGACCTCAAGGGCATGAACCGCTATCGTGGGTACCGCATTTCCACATGGAAATGCTGAGATCAGTAATAGTGGCGGTAAGGAGTGGAGAGTTCTTGACGTCTTTCAACCTCACAGAGGTGTATCTGCACATTCCCATTCAAGGGCCATTTCTAGTTTCGAGCATTGCCCTTCAGTCTGGCAACCTGCCCCCGTACCTTCACCAAGGCCATGGTGGTGGTGGCAGCAGCTCTCCGCAAAGAAGTGGTTTTCATCCACCCGTACCTAGACGATTGACTGATCTGGGTGAAGTCTAGGGACAACAGCAAGAGAGCAACAGCGCAGGTGGTGGAGTTCCTTCAAAGTCCCAGTTGGGTGGTCAACCTGGCCAAAAGTCTGTTACAACCGGCCCAGGAGCTAGAGTATTTAGGAGCGTGCTTCGATACCCGCGTGGGCAGGGTTTTCCTGCCGGATCGCAGGGCACAGGAGCTACGACAGTTGATAAAGCAGTTCCTGAAGATGGCAAGACCGTTGACGTGGCGGCATCTGCAGGTTCTGGGGACTATGGCGGCCACACTCGAGCTAGTCCCATGGGCAAGGGCGCACATGCGACCACTGCTGATGGCTCTGCTCCAGTGGTGGTCCCATCAGTCAACCCCTGTCTCAAGTACTCCCCTGCCCGTGGAGCACCAGGAGAGTCCTCAGGTGGTGGCTGCATCCTGGGAGCCTGGAAGGGGGCATGCCACACGAGTCCCCGGTGTGGGTTTCGTTGATGACCAATGCCAGTCAGGTTTGGAACTCTTTGCGAAGGAAGCTTTGTTCAGGGACAGTGGAGTCCGTAGAAGGCCTTATGGTCAATCAACAAGCTTGAGATGTGAGCGGTGACCTTGGTGCTAAAGTTTCGAGCCATGGTTGCAGGGGAAGGCAATCCGAGTCCTTTCGGGCAATGCAACCACAGTGACTTACGTCAACTGGCAAGTAGGCATGGACAGTGCAGCCCTGGAGGAGGAGGCCAAAAGGTTGTTCGAATGGGCAGAGACTCGTCTCCAGGCGTTATTAGCAGCGCAAGTACTGGGAGTCGACAATGTGATGGCAGACCACCTCAGTCGAGTGCATATGGACCCTAGAGAGTGGCAGCTCAACCAGGGAGTGTTCAAATAGGTGTTCCGCCAATGGGGCACACTGGTCATGGACATAATGGCAACATTCAAATCAGTCAAGGCCTGCCCTGTTTTTCAGCAGAAGTTGAGAAGGGATGTCCGAGGGCCTGGATGCTCTAATTCAGCGATGGCCCGAAGAGGGTTTTCTTTGTTTTTCCCCTGTGGGCGCTTATAGGCCGGGTAGTGCAATAGATAGAGGCACACCATGGATTAGTAATTCTGGTGACACCGGACTGGTTGAGGCTCCTGTGATATGCGGACCTGATTCGGATACTGGTTGATTGACCGTGGAAGCTTCCAGTTCGGAAGGACCTCTTGACGCAGGGGTCGCTTCACATGCCCCAGGTGGATCCATTCTCGCTTTTGGCATGGCTCTGGAAAGGATGAGGTTGAAGAAGAAAGGATATTTGGGCTCGGTGACAGCAACCTTGCTACAGGCCTGGAGGAGGTCTACGAACCTGGTATACATCCGCATGTGGCGCATTTTTGGATCATGGTGCGGGCAAAGGCAGGTGTGCCCTTCCATTGCCTCTGTCCCAGACATCTTTGCGTTTTTGCAATCTGGTTTTGATAAGGCCTAGCCGCCAGTTCCTTGAGGGTGCAATTGGCGGCGATTTCCTGTTATCACGGGAAAGTCCATGGGGTGCCGTTGGCTACACACCCAGACGTGCTGAGATTTCTAAGGGCGATGACCCACCTCCGTCCTCCGAGGAGGGCGGTGGGTACCGCCTTGGGATCTCATTCTGGTGCTGATGGCGCTGTCTGGGGAACCTTTTGAGCTGTTGAGTTGAACTTCCCTGAAGGATTTGACTCTGAAAACGGTATTCCTGGTGGCAATTTGCTCGGCACGCAGGATTTTGTAGCTTCAGACCCTGTCGTGCCAGGAGCCATTCCTTTCCTTCTCCAAGGAGAAAGTGTTCCTACGCCCAGTACTTTCATTTTTGCCCAAGGTGGTGTCAGCATTTAATATAAATCAGGCTGTTTCCTTACTGGCTCTGGCAAGCACGGATGTAGGCCCTGCCACTCTGCAGCTACACCACCTGGATGTTAAGAACCCTGTGAAGGTATGTGAAAAGGACATCATCCTTTCGGGGATCGGACAGTCTGTTTGTTCTGTTCTGTTTGGTGGGCCATGCAAAGGAGAGGCGGCAGCTAAGGTCTCCATTTGCAGATGGATCAGGGAGGCAATTGCATCGGCATACATCTTGAAGGGTAAAGCATTGATGGCGGGGTTGCAGGCACATTCCATGAGGGCTCAGGCAGCCTCGTGGACAGAGTAGATCTGTAGGGTGGCAATGTGGTTGTCGCTGTATACTTTCTCTAAGCATTATCACCTGGATGTCCAGGCGGCGGGTGACGCTCGTTTCAGATCGGCAGTGCTTCAGGCTGGTTGTGCAGTTCCCTCCCGTTAGTTTAGCAGGTAAGTGTAATTTCTCTTTCCTCTCCCTGAGTGCTTTCTGTGATCTGTGCGCTCCCCGGTCCTGAAGCTGGTTCCCTTCGTGGAGGAAGTGGTCAGGAGGAGCTGAGGAGTGGGGTGTAATCAGCGTTTTGGGGGGGGGGGGGTGTCAGAAGAGCTGTCGGTTGCTTGCTCCCTGTTGGTTGGAGTTGCTCGGGCACTCAACAGGTAGGCCTCCTCATCCTGGAGGGGGGGGGGAGGCGGGTATCCTTCCCAGGGGGTGGAGGGGGGGTACTAGTTTATTTAGGCATAGAGGTGTTTGTTGCATGTTTAACTACTTATTTGTTGCTCCTGTGAGACTGCTTTGTCAATAGGTACTGGGGCTGGTAAGCAGTGCCAGCTGCATAAGTACACTGGTGTCATTAAAAAGATGACATGCTCAGTCTCCAAGCTGCTGGGAGAGGTACACTACCCAGAGATGCAGGACTGAACTGGAGTTCCTCAAGGATCAACAATTAGCAGGTAAGTCTAATTTCTCTTTAATTGGCTCTGTTTCTTTGAATAAAGCAGCTTCAATTTCAAATAATAAAAAAAGACCTTCCCCACCTGGGCGTCCCCAGGCCTGTGTGGGCATCCAGGGCCTCTCTAATAGGGTCTCCCTGGTCAGTCTGAGAGGCCTCGGTATTCCTTTTTCGGGAATCCCATTTGCCATGACTCTGTTGCACTTTTTTTGGCATGATTGTTTTTCATGTTTTTTGTTCTTTTGCCATTGCAGGTTTTTTTTTCTCTACTTCTACTTATTTATGTAGCGCTACATGGCATATGCAGCACAGTACAGACACATGTAAGAGATAATCCCTGCTCATAAGAGCTTACAGTCTAGTCAAGATAAACAACACAACTGGGGACTAGGATATATCTAGGGGAATGATAAGGAAACACGTAGGTGAAGAGGAGGCTGAGAGATCAGAATCCAAAAGCAGAGGTGCGTTTTTATCCTAGATTTGAACAGGGCCAGAGATGGAGCCAGATTTGCTAACTTGAGTAGTTTGTTCCAGGCTTAAAAAGCAGCAAGGTAGAAAGATCGAAGTCTGGAATTGGCAGTGGAAGAGAAGGGCACAGATAGACGGGATCTGCCAGAGGAGAAGAGTTCCTGAGGAGGGCTGTAGGGAGAGATAAAAGAGGAAAAGTTGTGAGGAGAAGCTGAATGAAGGCACTTATAGGTCAGTAGTCAAAATATGAATGGGATGTGGAAATGGATAGAGAGCCAATGAAGTGACTTGAGAAGAGGGGTAATGTAAGCATAGCGACACTGGCGGAAGATTAGCTGTGAAGCAAAATTTTGAACAGATTGAAGTGGGGAGATGTGATTCAGAGGAAGACCAGTAAGGAAGAGGTTGCAAGGAGGAGGTGACCAGGGAATGAATAAGGGTCTTAGTGTGTTCAGAAAGGAAGGGGCGAATTGTGCTAATGTTAGAAAGAACAGATTTTAACTTTCTCTATCTGTTGGATGTGTGTGGAGATGGAGAGGAAGGAGTCAAAAATGGCCCCAAGGCTGTGACCTGAGGAAACAGAGAGAAGTTAGAGAAAGAAGCAATAGGTTTTAGATATCTATTGGATGTGGGCAGAGAAAGAGAGCAGAGTCAAAGATGACCCCAAGGACTCGAGCTGAGCAAACAGGGAGGAGTGTAGTGTTAGCCACAGACTTAGAGAAGGAGGATGTGAGTTTAGGGGGAAAGATGATGAGATTTGATTTTGCCATGTTCAGTTTCAGATGGTGACAGGACATCTAGACACCAATGTCAAATAAGCAGGCTGAGATATGGACCTAGATTCCTGGAGAGATTTTAGGCTTAGAGAGAGAGATCGGAGAGTCATCAGCAAAGAGATGAGAAACCATGGGAGGAGATGCATGCACCAAGGGATTGGATGTAAAGAAACAAAAGAAGTCCCAGAATAAAGCCCTAGGGAACACAAACTGAAAGCGATATAGTGTGTGTTCTGGTGTATCTTTCTCTACTGCTAAAAGTGTAGTGGGAGAGATGAGAAGAAAACCAGGACAGGAGAGAGCCCCTAAATCTGGTTAACTAATGACCAGTGAGCCTGACATCAGTACCGGGCAAAATGGTAGAAACCATTATAAAAAACAAAATTAGTGAACATGTAGATAGATATGGTTTAATGGGAGAAAGCTAACATGGAATTAGCCAAGGAAAGTTTTGTCTTACTAATCTGTTATAATATTTTGAAGGTAGGAATAAACAGGTAGACAAAGGTGAGTCAGTCAATATAATGTATCTGGATTTTCAGAAAGCCTTTGTCAAGGTCTCTCATGAGAGACTCTTCGCAAAATTTTAAAGTCATAGGATAGAAGGTAGTGCATTCTCCAGGACCAAGCAGGAAGTCAGTCCTCACATATGGGTGACGTCGGCGCCGACGGAGCCCTCGCGGAGCAATTTTCCCCAGCTTTCAAAGAAAGCCTTTGGGAATTGCAGCGCGCATGCGCGGTCCCCTTCCCGCCCAAGGGTGCCATCTTAGCCAGTCTTCTTTTTTCCGCGGAGCCCTACAGACGTGGTCTTCTTGTCCCTGCAGAAAAAGTTGATTTTTCGTCGATTATTTCGCTTTTTTCTTCGGTTCGACGCCGGTCTCTTTCCTGCCCGGACTCGCGACGCTGTTGCGAGTCCTCCTCTTATTTTTCGGTTTTTCTGATTTTCTTGTCAGTTTCGTTTTCGGTTTTTCGCTGGCAGCCCGGTCCTTTGACCTTGCAGGGGCCCTTTTTCCCCCGATGGCTGCCAGTGGTTTCAAAAGGTGTGTTCAGTGTGACAGAAATATGTCACTCATTGACACACAAGATAATTGCCTCCGCTGCCTTGGCCCAGATCACGAGGAACTGATCTGTGGGGCCTGCAGCAAAATGTCCTCCAAAGCTTTACGGAGTCGGCGGCATCAGCGGGAAAGAATCTTCGCAGATCCCACCCGTACCCGGACCTCGTCGGAGGCCTCGGCATCCAGAGGCTCCAGCTCTGAGCATCGCCGGAGTTCCTCCGACAGAAGTTCTCCCTCCGGGGATCATCATCGGAAGGCGAAACCCGCGAGGGTGGCGTCGGTGGACGCTCCTGGTTCCGCGAGGGCCAGGTCGCATAGCCCCGATAGCCGTCCCGGGTCTTTGGAGAAGGAACGTCTCCCGAAGCGACCTCGTCTGGAATCGGAGTTGCCTGCTCGGGTAAGTCCTGTAGTCCTCCTGGACTCGCCTCCGAGGGGTCCGACGTCGGGGCCGACGCCGTCGGGGGCTGCTGGGTCACCTGAGGTCGGACTCAGGTTGACGGCCTTGGAGAGCAGACTATCTGCCTTCATGGACCAGCAGCGGGCACTGATCGCTAGCCTCGCTGGCGCCTCTGCCCCGACCGCCGGGACGTCGACGTCTAAGTCGACCCCGGAGACCGAGCCGATCCTCGAGTCCATGTGGGCTCGAGTCGATCCTCGGTCGAGGTCACCCTCGGCCTCCCGTTCGGGACCGAGGTCGTCGACGCCGACTCCCTCGGCGTCGGGGCGGCCGACGCCTCCGCCCGCCCGAACCGACCCCACCGATTCCTCCTCGGAGTCGGCCTGGGAGTCTGAAGTGGAAGAGTCACCTGATTCTTTTCGGACTCGGTGTGTCCCCTCGGACTCCCCTGAGTCCGAACCTCGGAAACAGTCCCCCCCGGAGGATGCCCGGTTCTCGGACTTCGTCAGGGATATGGCTAAGGCTTTGGCCTTCCCTGCGGATCCCGAGGAGGAGCCTCGAGCCGAAGAGCTCGACGCCCTTCAGTACGACTCTCCCGCCAGGGAGCACTTTACTGTACCGGTTCCTCCCATGCTGGAACGACTACTCTTCCGCATGTGGGAGAGTCCGGCATCGTCGCCGGTATTAAGCAAGTGGGTCGATTCCATCTATCGAGTCCGCAAGAGCCCTGGCTTCCAAAAAGCACAGCTACCGCACCATTCCATGGTGGTGGAATCGGCCATGCATAGGCTTAAGAGCCAGAAGATGCACTCCTCGGTGCCTCCTGGCAGGGAGGCCCGCAACCTGGATGGCCTCGGTAAGAAGTGTTTCCAGGGCTCTATGCTTGCTTGTCGGGTCCAGACCTGGCTAAAGAGATAGCCGGATTCTCTGCTGGGCTGTCCGAGGAACCTTTGCGGAGGTTCCTAGCCTTATCCACTGGTATTCGGGAATGCTCCAAATTCATTTCTCGAGCAGCCTATGATGGCTTTGAAGCATCGGCTCGAGTGGCCGCAGCCGGCATCGGTGCCCGCCGACAGGCTTGGCTTCAGTCGCCTGACCTTGAACCCTGGGTGCAGGACAAGTTGGTCGATGTCCCCTGCCGAGGTGAGAACCTCTTTGGCAAGCCCATGGCTGAGAAGGCTGCACAAATCAAGACGGAGACTCTCACCAGAACTAGGCTCTCTAGGAAGACCTCTGCCCCTTCCCAGAAGAAGAAGGGCTCGGGAAAGAAGTCCTTTTACCCGGAGAAAGGCGGCTGCCTATAAACACTACCCTCAATATCAGGCCTCCGCAGCTCCCCAACAGGGTCAGCAGGCCAAGGGACGGGGTAACGGGTCCCGTAGGCAGCAAGCCCCCAAGCCTGCACCACCGGCCCCTGCTCAGCAGGGTGGGGGTTTTTGACTTCATCAGCATAGCCTCTCCCCCTCAGCTGGTTCCTCCCAGCACAGGAGGCCGGCTGGTTCACTTGGCCCACAGGTGGTCCAACATCACATCAGATGCCTGGGTGCTTCATGTTGTGAGAGAAGGCTATCTTCTCCACTTCCACCAGGTCCCTCCCTCCTATTTTCCGGGAGAGCCTCCACGACTCCCTCTGCACAGGGACTTACTCCTTCAGGAGTTAGCAAGTCTTCTTCAGGAGCAGGCTGTGGAACCGGTGCCCCACCACCTGAGGGGTCAAGGCTTCTATTCCAGGTATTTCCTAATACCAAAAAGAACAGGAGGCCTCAGACCCATCCTGGACTTGCGCAATCTCAACAAGTTCCTCGTGAGGGAGAAGTTCAAGATGCTTACCCTTGGAATCCTTCTGCCCTACCTCCAGCAGGGAGATTGGCTATGCTCCTTGGATCTAAAGGATGCCTACACGCACATTCTCATCCACCCAAGCCACCGCCAATACCTAAGGTTTGTGGTGGCAGGAAATCATTACCAGTACAGAGTACTGCCCTTTGGCCTATCCTCCGCACCACGAGTCTTCACAAAATGTCTCGCGGTGGTGGCGGCTTATCTCCGGCTTCACGGCCTCTATGTCTTTCCGTACCTAGACGACTGGCTCATCAGAGCATCGTCCTCTCCAGAAGTCACAAAAGCCACACACCGCACTGTGACTCTTCTCCAGTACTTGGGCTTTGTCATAAACTTCGCAAAGTCCACTTTGCTCCCCTCGCAAGATCTCGAGTTCATCGGCGCAAGATTGCACACTCTTCAGGCGCGAGCTTTCCTGCCTCTCGACAGGGCTCAACGGCTCATGGACCTAGCCGGCCGTTTTCGCAGCCAGTCCCTGGTCTCGGCCAGGCGCTTCCTGAGACTACTCGGCCATATGGCTTCCACCGTCCACGTGACCCCCAATGCCCGCCTGAATATGCGGCCTGCTTAGTGGTGCCTTCGCAAGCAGTGGCAACAGGCCACGGGCGGCCTAACCGACTTAGTGCGGATCTCCGGCCCGCTGGCCTCTTCTCTACAGTGGTGGCTTCATCGGCCTAACCTGGTACTCGGAATGCCTTTTAGTCTCCTCCGCCGGCTCAAGTGCTGACGACCGATGCTTCTCTCCTAGGATGGGGAGCGCATTGCCAAGGGGCATGTACTCAAGGTCTCTGGACCACGTGGGAGTCTGCGCAGCAGATCAACTTCCTGGAGCTCAGAGCGATCCGTCTGGCTCTCAAGGCTTTCTCCCACCTGACTTCTCACCGGTCCGTCCTTGTCCAGACAGACAATCAAGTTGCCATGTTCTACGTGAACAAATAGGGGGGCACGGGCTCCTTCCTTCTCTGTCGAGAAGCACAGAGGCTCTGCTCTTGGACCGTCAGCCACGGCATTCTTCTCAAGGCAGTTTATCTCCCAGGCCAAGAAAATTGCCTGGCGGACAAACTCAGCAGAATCCTCCAGCCCCACGAGTGGCGACTGGATCCCTTGGTTGTTCAGAAACTTTTTCTGAAGTGGGGCCTCCCCACGATGGATCTCTTTGCCAGTCCTCTCAACCGGCAACTTCCTCGCTTCTGCTCTCGGCAGCCGCATCCCCTTCGAGTAGCGGCGGATGCTTTTCTGCTCTCATGGTCGAAAAGCCTTCTCTATGCCTTTCCTCCCATACCGCTAGTCTCTCGAACTCTTTTCAAGGTTCTCCGAGACAAAGCTTCCATGATCCTGATAGCTCCTCGGTGGCCCAGACAGCCGTGGTTTCCACTCCTGCTGCAACTAGCGGTGGAGGATCCGTTCCCTCTGGGGTTTCAACCAGATCTCCTAACACAGGATCAGGGGTCCCTACTACACCCCAACCTCAGATCTCTACATCTGATGGCCTGGCTGCTGAAAGGGTAGTCCTCGCTCCCCTTCTACTGCCGGCAGAGGTAGAAGAGGTCGTCCTAGCTTCCCGGCGACCTTCTACCCGCAAATGCTACGCCCTTAAATGGCGTCGCTTTTCCGCTTGGTGTGCCCAGCAGTCTCAGGATCCCTTCTCCTGCTCGGTGTCGGTGATCTTGCAGTACTTGCTCTACCTCTCTAATCTGGGACTTAAGTCCAACTCCGTCAAAGTTCACCTCAGTGCTCTTTCAGCACATCATGTGCCGGTGGACGGCAGACCTCTTTCCAGCGACCCTCTCGTGGCAAGGTTTCTCCGAGGTCTCCTTCTACTTAAACCACCTCTGCGCCCGCCAGCACCTGACTGGGATCTGAATGTGGTTTTGCAGCGGATCACCTGTCCGCCTTTTGAACCTATGGCTACCTGTTCTCTCCGTTTTCTTTCTTGGAAAACCTTATTCCTGATAGCCCTCACTTCCGCTAGACGCGAAAGTGAATTGCAGGCCCTCGTGTCTGATCCCCCTTACACTTGGTTCTACAAAAATAGGTTAGTCCTACGGACTCACCCTAAATTTCTTCCAAAAGTGGTCTCCCCTTTTCACATCAATCAGGAGGTGGTACTTCCGACCTTCTTTCCCAGGCCACACTCCAGCCGAGCTGAAATGGTCCTGCATACCCTGGACTGTAGAAGGGCGTTGAACTTCTACCTTGACCGTACGCGGGAGCACCGTAAAGCTGCTCAGCTTTTTGTGTCTTTTGACCCCAATAAATTGGGGCTCCCTGTCTCCAAGCGTACTCTGTCCATCTGGGTTGCTGACTGTATCGCTTGGGCTTATGGGGCAGCCGGACTCTCGTTAGAAAGTCGAGTCACGGCTCATTGTCTTCGGGCGAAGGCTACGTCAGTGGCTTACCTCCGCTCTGTTCCATTGGCAGACATCTGCCGGGCCGCTACTTGGTCTTCGAGCCAGACTTTTGCGGTCCATTACTGCCTCGAGAGGGAGTCCCGCAGGGACAGTGCTTTCGGACAGGCAGTCCTCCGAAATCTCTTCGAGGTTTGAGCAACTCCTACCCTCCATCCCGGATGGGGGCTACCGGTGGGTAATAATTCAGTGAAGATTCCTTCCTCCTGTACTGCTGAGCTAGAGGGAGCTCATTTTTGTGCTTAGGGTCTCCGGTAGCCTTAAGCTTGGGAAGTCCCATATGTGAGGACTGACTTCCTGCTTGGTCCTGGAGAAAGCGTAGTTACTCACCTGTAACAGGTGTTCTCCAGGAGCAGCAGGAATCAGTCCTCACAACCCTCCCTCCTCCCCTTGGAGTTGCAATCATCTGCTTTAGTTTTTTTGCAAATTTTTATGCTGTCTTTTAGCTATGTCATCTGACTGGCTAAGATGGCACCCTTGGGCGGGAAGGGGACCGCGCATGCGCGCTGCAATTCCCAAAGGCTTTCTTTGAAAGCTGGGGAAAATTGCTCCGCGAGGGCTCCGTCGGCGCCGACGTCACCCATATGTGAGGACTGATTCCTGCTGCTCCTGGAGAACACCTGTTACAGGTGAGTAACTACGCTTTATTGTGGATCAGGAACTGGTTATAAGATAGAAAGCAGAGATTTGGGCTAAATGGCCAGTTTTCTCAGTGGAGAAAGGTAAATAGTGGAGTACCCCTGGGATCTATGCTGGGCCCGCTGCTTTTTAACATCTTTATAGATGACCTGGAAATGGGAATAATGAGTGAGGTGATCAAATTTGCAGATGACTCAAAGTTATTAAAACACAAGAGGATTGTGATAAATTGCAATAGGACCTTGATAAATTGGAAAACTGGACATCCAAATGGTTACACGATGCAAGGTTCCACATTAGGAACAACCACTCAGAAAAAGTATTAGGCGGCGTCATAGATAACAGGTTGTGAAATCCTCTGCCAGTGTGCAGTGGTAGTCAAGAAAGGAAATAGAATATTAGGAATCATAAGGAAATGAAGAGAGAACAAAACCAAGGATGATATAATGCCTCTGTATTGCTCCATGATGCAACTGTGGCTTGAATACTGTGTGCAGTTTTGGTTGCCGTATCTTAAAAAGGACATAGCAGAATTAGAAAAGATACAGAGCAGAGCCACCAGCATGTTAAAGGGGATGGAAGCATACATCTATGAGGAGAGGCTTAAAAGGTTAGGGCTCTTCAATTTGGAAAAGTGATGGCTGAGGGGGGTATATGATAGAGATCTATAAATTAGTGAATGGAGTGGAACAGGTAAACATAGATCGGTTGGTTATTCCTTCAAAAAGTAAAAAGACTAGGGGAACACTCAATGAAGCTACAGTGTAGCCCATTTAGGGCTAATGAGAGAGAATATTTTCTCTGGGAACAAGCAGGAAGTCAGTCCCCACATAAAGGTGACATTGGCACCGACGGAGCCCTCGCAGAAGCATCACCCCTGCTTTCAAAAAAAGCCTTTGGGAGATGACACCTGTGATAAGGAAGCTTATCATAGTTCAGGAGGGAGCTATAAAAGAGGTGAATTGGCTTTGAACAAGCAACCTGTCTTTGCTGGTAGAAATACTAAAACAGAATGTTTTAATAAAAGACTACCAGTCCCAGAATGTACCAGGTTTCAAACAGCCTCTAGAAGGGCTGAAGTGGGGAAACGTATGTTCAATCAGGAGAACTATGAGGTAATCTCCAAGGGCAGGGCTTGATTCAGCACACCTGGGCTGTGCTAAGGTGGAGTGTCCCTCTAAGCACTTTAAAAGTAAAAGATATTCTACACAGAGACAGAACCAGGAGAATAGGGAGAACGGTGAGCACAGGGAGAAGCAGAAGCTGCAGATCCAGAAACAGAAGCCATTGGAGAAAGAAGAGAGAGAACTACAACAGCCGAAGCAACGTGGAAGGAAGAACAGAAAGACATCTTGGAGGTCTAAAGAAGGAGCCCACAGCAGTACGTGTGTTAGGAGTGATTCCAGAGGCAAGCATAATCCATTAGACTGGAGGAAGCCAGAGGATTGGGGTTATAGAGCCAGGAACTCCCAAACGGCACCTTTGAGGGAGACGGCTGCATTTGGAAGGGGCCCTAAGACCGGTGCAAGAAGGTATGTGAAGAGAGACACAGTGTCCAGGGATCTTGATTGGAAGGCTGGACATAAAAGCTGGACTACTTACTGGCCAGGATACCAGGAGAGGAAACCTAACAGCAAGGGAAGCTGTTATGAACTTTGATCTATGCCCTAGCTCTTCATCTGGAAGACAGCAGGGAAACAAATATTATCCTGAGAGTGATCAATTAAGGAATTCCTCTGAGCCAGACCATGATATTGATTCCATGATATTTGAGGAAGAAGGAGATATATCAAATGATCAGTTGGAATACATGGACTGCTCCCTGTCTAGGCTGCTGTTTTAAAGTAGTTTCTCACTAATACAACAACCACCAAAAGGAACTGTAACTTGTTCTTTGATCTACCCAGAAAAGTCTCTGCAAGAAAGCTTTAGGGTAGGATTGAGCCACGTAGAGAGAGTGAACCAGCAAAGGGGTTTGCAGCTGGCTAATTATTTGTAATTGAGCCAGGCACAAGTGCACGTGAGCTCTAGAAGGAAACTTCTTCTTTGTGTGTGTGAATAGAAGAAAGTTATCCTTGGTAAAGAACAGGTTTTTTTGCTACTTTTGGGTTTGTTTTTGCTTTTGGAGCACTGCTAAGGTCATTAGCAGGAGCCATCAAAAAGACCTTTTCTGTTTCCCCATCAAGGTCTTTATTGATTTATTGCTTAAGAAGTTCAGTTACCTTATAACATGTTTTGTTTTTCCTGAGTACAATACTTGAAGCAAGTGTCCTTTTGTGTTACCAAGTAAATCTGTGTGGGAGAATTAACCCCATGAATAAAATCTGTTTTTCTTTGCTTACACTCGAGCATCACAACTCATTATTTTGTGAACGGCTGATTCTGGTATGAATGAACTACAACGCCCACACTCCTTTGCAAGTCATAATAATATTTTGCCTTTGCCAAGACTGTGGACATTCACGACCAGCACCCCCGTTTACACACCACACATGCGTGGTCCCCTTCCCATCCAAGGGTGCCATCTTGCTCAGTCTCATTTTTTCCACGGAGCACTGAAAACGTTCCTCTGGCTTGTCCCTGGAAAAAGTTGATATTTCTCTGAGTTTCAAACTCTGGTATCGCACCGGTACTCTTCCCGCCTACCGACCTCGTTGCCTCGGCATCGAGTTCAGTCCATTTTTGTAGTTTTCGTTCTTTTCCTTATGTTTTCATGCGTTTTTTTTCTCCCACTGGCAGCCCAGAGAGTCTTCGACCTCACAGGGGTACTTTATTTCTCCATGGCTACCAGTGGCTTTAAGAAGTGTGATTGGTGCACCAACATTATGTCTTTGACCATCACACACGACTGCTGTCTCCGCTGCCTGGGGTCAGATCACGACCCGACAGCCTGGAGTCTCTGCAAGAGGATGTCCAGTAAGGCCCTCATAACCACCAGCAGCAGCACGATAAGTTTTTCCCTGAGTCCCCAGTGCCTCTGAAGGCCAGGCCGTCGTCTGAAGCCCCGACATCTCAGACGGAACCTTCCGTACCCGTCGTGGGTCCTCAGAAAAGGGGTCTCTTTCAAGGGAACCCAGGAATAAGAAGAAACCCTCGAAGGCGGTGTCCCTGGACAGGTATGACTGCCCAGGTGCCCCCTGGGCCCAGTCCCACAGTCCAAGACGCCCGTCTGAGGCATTGGAGAAGGAGCAGTCTGCAAAGGTCCCCCGAAGGATCCGATCGCGGATCAGCCTCGTTCCCCAGACACTATCCTTGTCAAGGATTCCCCTTTGGGGGAGCCGGCTTCGGGCCTGAGTTCCTCGGTGCCCACACCGAAGGCTGTGGAGCTTTCTGGTCTAGAGTCCAGAATGGCAGCCCTGGAGGGCAGTTTATGTGCCTTCATGTACCAGCAGTGGATGCT
Source organism: Ichthyophis bannanicus (assembly GCA_033557465.1). Taxonomy (NCBI): domain Eukaryota; kingdom Metazoa; phylum Chordata; class Amphibia; order Gymnophiona; family Ichthyophiidae; genus Ichthyophis; species Ichthyophis bannanicus. The sequence goes on along the minus strand of CM066031.1, from coordinate 1,576,401,594 downwards.
GTTCGGCATGATCGGTTCATCTGCCCCGACCACCAGGCCTTTGACGTCCAAGACTTCCCCAGAGGCTGAGCCGATCCTCGAGGTCCTTTGGCCTCGAGTCGATCCTCTGCCAAGTTCGTGATCCGAGTACCACTCGATGGGACTTCTGTCATCACTGGCAAGTCTGTTGGGCACTGGCCGCAGGGCATCGGGAGCCCCGAGGCCCGCAGAGCAGCCATCCTACACGTCCTCAACAGGTTACTCCGAGTAGAAGACGGAGGATGAGGAGTCCCCATGATACCCGTCACCACCACAACGGCCCATCTGACTCTCCTGTCTCGGAGCCTCGATGGTGGTCTCCGCCTGAGGATATGGGCTTTCTCGATTTTGTCAAGGACACGTCCAAGACAGGCTCCAGGGTGGCAGCGGACGCGTTCCTGATCTTATGGTCGGGAGGCCTTATGTACGCCATCCCTCCAATGCCACTGATTGCCAAGACCTTGTTCAGGACCCTCCAGGACAGGGCCTCGCTCATCTTCATAGCTCCTCTATGGCCCAGGCAACTGTGGTTCCCGCTGCTTCTACAGTTGACAGTGGAGGCCCCCATCCCTTTAGGGACTGCCCCGGGACTCCTATCTCAGGAGGGGGGCTCTCTACTGCACCCCAACCTGGGGTCCCTGTCGCTGACAGTGTGGCTGCTGAGAGAGTGACTCCTGGCCCCTTTCGACCTTCCGGTTGAGGTGGAAGACCACCTGCTGACCTCTTGCAAGGCCTTTACTAGGAAGGCTTACGCCTTCAAATAGCGCAGGTTTTCTGTTTGGTGCGTAGAACCTGTCCGGTGGTTCTGGTGTTGCAGTACCTTTTCCACCTCTCTGTCCGGGCTCAAGTCTAACACCGTCTGAGTACACCTTAGTACCCTGGCAGCGCATCACCAGCTGGTGGATGGTAAGCCCCTCTCGATCCAACCGTTGGTGACCCGTTTCCTTCGAGGCCTGCTCTTATCGAAGCACCCGGTTCGCCCTCCGGCAACCGAATGGGACCTCAGTATAGTATTGGGGCAGCTCACTCGCCTACCCTTTGATCCTCTGGCTACCTGCCACCTTCACTACCTCTCTTGGAAGGTGGCCTTCCTGGTTGCGCTCACCTCTGCTCGCAAAGTTAGCGAGCTTCAGGCCCTTGTGGTGGAGGCACGTTATACCAGGTTTTACAAGAACAGAGTGGTGCTTCGCACACACCCCAAAATCCTGCCGAAGGTAGTGTCGCCCTTCCATTTCAACCAGGAAGTGGTGCTCTCTACCTTCTTTCCAAGATCTCACTCCAGTCGGGCAGAGACGGTCCTTCACACTTTGGACTGTAAAAGGGCCTTGTCCTTCTATATACAACACACTCAAGGCCATCGAAAAGCTTCTCAGCTTTTCATCTCTTACGAGCCCAGTAGGCTGGGGGAGGCAGTCACCGCACGTATGTTGTCGTCCTGAGTAGCGGACTGTATTGCCCCTCGCTTGTGAGCAGGCAGGGCTCTCGCTGGAAGGCCGCGTCACAGCACACCATGTCAGGGCCATGGCGGCTTCGGTGGCAAACTTGCGCTCCATCCCGATGGTGGACATCTGCCGGGCTGCCACCTGGTTTTCAGTCCATACCTTCACAGCCCACTACTGCCTAGAAAGAGAGTCCCGACGGGACAGTGCCTTTGGCCAGGCTGTGCTCCATAAACTTTTTGGGGTTTAATCAACTCCTACTCTCCGACCCTTCTGTGTCCAGGATACTGGAGTGCTGGTTTCATCTGACCCATCTTACTGTGGTCTTTGGACATGCACTCATTTGCTGCTGCTTGTGGCTCCCTATGAGGGAGCCCTATTTTTGCTATGGGCTTTCGGTAGCCTGTAGCTGGGGAGTCCCATATGTGAGGACTGACTTCCTACTTGTTCCCGTAGAAAGCGTAGTTACTTCACCTATAACAGGTGTTCTCCAGGGACAGCAGGAATCAGTCCTCACAACCCTCTCTCCTCCCCTTGGAGTTGCTCCTTTACCATCTTTTGTTTTTGCCGTCTTTTAGCTATGTCATCTGACTGAACAAGATGGCACCCTTGGGCGGGAAGGGGACCACGCATGCATGGTGGCATCTCCCAAAGGCTCTCTTTGAAAGCTAGGGGGATGCTTCCGTGAGGGCTCTGTCGGTGCCAATGTCGCCCATATGTGAGGACTGATTCCTGCTGTCCCCGGAGAACACCTGATACAGGTGAGTAACTACAGGTGAGTAACTACACTTTTTCACTCAACAAGTAATCAACCCCTAGAATTTGTTACCAGAAGAAGTAGTAAAAGCTGTTAGTGTAGTTGTTGTTAAGTGCCGTCGAGTCGGAGTCGACTCATGGCGACCCTCTGGATAGCTATCCTAAATTGTGTTCGGTCTTCAGTCAGGCGGCTCATTGTTGACAGACTGGTACCCGTAGCTGCTGTTATTGTATCGATCCATCTCATTGCTGGCCTTCCTCTTTTGCGTTGACCTTCTATCTTGCCAAGCATGATGTCTTTCTCTAATGATCTCTCTCTCCGCATGATATGTCCAAAGTATGAAAGTCGAAGTCTTGTCATCTGAGCTTCTAAAGAAAGCTTAGGTTTGATCTCCTCTAGTACAGACTGGTTTGTTCTTCGGGCAGTCCATGGTATACACAGTATTCGCTGCCAGCACCATAATTCAAAGGCATCAATTTTCTTCCTGTCTATCTTTTTCACTGTCCAGCTTTCACATCCATATGATGTTATTGAAAATACCATGGCTTGAACAAGTCGAATCTGGTCTGGTCTGACCCAGTATGGCATTTATGTTCATATGTAAGTGTCAAAAGCAGTACAAAGATCAAGGATGAAGCTCCAGTAAAGACCCTTGGATTTGGCAAGGAAGAAGGCATTGGAGACTTTGACAAGAGCCATTTCAGTAACATGTAGAGGACGAAAGCCAAATTGCAGTGGATCCAGAAGGGCTGGAGAGGAAAAAGTCAAGACAACTGCAGTGAACTGTACATTCAAGTAATTTAGAAATAAAGGGGAGGAGGGATTTGGGTCGATAATTAAAGGGACAGGTAGGGTCTATTGAGGGCTTTTTGAGGAGAGGTGTAACCAGAGCATTTTTGAAGACTGAAGGAATAGTTGCAGTGGAAAGTGATAGGTGGAGTATATGACAGATGGAAGGCATAACAATGGAGGAGATGGAGCTTAGTATAGACTATTGGAAATGGGGTCATAGGGGCAGGTAGTAAGTTTTGGAGGAGAGATGATGTGTGGTTTCTTCCTCATTGATCTTAGAAAAGGAAGAAAGGGTGACAGGTTGAGGGAAAGATTTGAGAGTAAAGAGGGAATGATGGAGAGGACTCTGAGGGGAATTCAAGAGTAATCTTGTGGACTTAGTCATTGAAATAGTCAGCCAAAGTCTGGGCAGAAAAGGAAGGAGAGGGGTCTGAAGTGGAGGCACTTTGAGGAGAGCGTTGAGTCAATGCTGCCTTGGACCTTAGTTGTTTTTAACCATGGCTGCAGTTTTTTGCCCCCGGTTAGCCTCAGATGCCCAGGGCACATTTTGGCTGGCATCCTGACACCTCCCCCAGGGAGGCTAATGACATGCCTGTGGCCCCTGCTGCTCCTTTCTTTTTTCTTTTTGCTGCTGGTGAGCTCTGAGGCCACTTTGGAAGACTGCATGGGCCCAGTGAGAGCCCAAGCATGGCAGGATGGCACTAGCTGAGTGCTCTGGGGGCCTTTTGTGCCTCCTAGTGGTAGCATATGGCTTTCAGGGAGGAAAGCCCCAAGCTTAGGCCCCTGGAGTCCTTAAAGTCCTGTCTCTGCTGCTCTTTCGGCCAATGGCGAGCTGAAACAGCCCATTGGACCCCTGTGGTGGAAGTACGGTTCTCTCAGTAGTGCCAAGGCACATAGTATATGATGGCAGTTAAAAACTAGTATGGTCCATCTAGTCTGCCCGGTAAGGTGGCTAAAGTGTCACGTGATCATCCCAGGAGTCAGGGTTGCTGTATGTATGGAATCTTGGTTTGGAAAGTTCAGGGTCATTTAGGAGATCTTGACAGTAGCCACCTTTTGACTTTCAGGCAGTGCTGTGGGCACACCTGGAGCATAGACCTCTGATAAGTGTTCCATCCTCTGCTGGTAGCCTGTTGATTCCAGCCCTAAGAGCTATGGCTCCTTACTCCCATCATTGTAAGTGGTTCCTGGTAATATCTGGCTTGAGCAGGGGCATATTGTCAGTGAGCCCGGTCTCCTACTGGAGAGTAGCAGGCTTGCAGCAGACCGCTGAGGCGGTGGCTGCTAGTTGAAGCTGGTTCAGAGATTCTCCCAGCTCCATGGCAGTGGTAGTGGTCATTTAGTAGTTCTGGAGTGCTTCCATAAATAGTTCCGGTCTGTGGTGGAGCCCTTCCCTTTGCGGAGTGGCTTTCTATCCAGGAGAAGAAGCTTAACTATAGCCACTCTGGAAGGATAGGCTTATAAGGGTTAGGGAACCTTCTATGGCTCTGAATGCAGCCTGGAATTTCCCTACAATGAAGAGGAGCCATTAGTGGCCTCCATGGTGGAGATTCTTATAGGCTGTGGTCACCTTCATGCACCTTTGGGAGCCTGTAATCCTACTCACTGGATGCCGGTGGCCTTTCCCGAGGGGCAACCGGTTAGGGCTGTCTGTTTCTTCTGAGCACACCTGTACCATCTTTAAGCCAGTAAATTTTGGGGTTCTTAGACAAGATCAGATTTTGCCAGCACAATCGACAGGCCCCTTACCTTCGGTTCTGCAAGTTTGCTGGTGAGATCAGCCTGGGACTTTTGAAGTGCACTATTTAAGTGGCAAAAGTGATTTCAAAATCTTCTCAGGAGAAGCTCCTTGAGGTGCTCTGCTTGGATGAAGGATGGTTGTGGATAGTCTTTACTGCAGTTGTTTCTCCTGTCCATTCCACAGCAGGACCAGGGATGATATCCTAGATACATGCAGATTCTGGTAGGGATGTTTTTCAAGCATTTTCTGGTCCTAGAGCTGGTAGTCTCTGCAAGAATCTCTCATTTTCATATGGGGCCCTTTGGGTCTCTTGTTGCATTGGCCCAGTAGAAGGTGCTCGCACCTCCTGGACTTTGACAGGACATTTCTCGCTTTGTGGCTCCCTATACCTTTCTCAAGGTGGTAATGGCAATAGCAGTGCCTTTCTCCACACAAGGGCCTGGTTGCTTGTGCCTGGATGTCAAGCTGATCCTGCTTATTGTTTTTAGTGAAGGGTGCAAACAGCATAAACCTGTGGAACTCAGGTTGGAAAGTCTGGAGTTCAGAGACAGTGGTCCAAAGAACAGCCTGATTCTCCGTGGACAAGCAGGAAGAAGTCCTCACGCTGCAGAAATCTAAAGGAGCTGTACAGTGTAGGGTGTGAGGTACTTCTGTCCACAAAAAAAGAGCCGAACCTGGGCATAATTGTTCTTGACTATCTTAAAGTAGCTAAACAGCTAGAAAAGGTGACTGCGAAAGCCAGAAGGATGCTTGGGTGTATAGGGAGAGGAATGGCCAGCAGAAAAAAGGAGGTGATAATGCCTCTGTATAAGTCTCTGGTGCGACCTCATTTGGAGTATTGTGTGCAATTCTGGAGACCGCACTTTCAAAAGGATATAAGCAGGTTAAAGTCTGTGCAGAAGGTGGCTACTAAAATGGTTAGTGGTCTTCATTATGAAGTATATGTGGACAAACATAAAGATCTTAATATGTATACTTTAGAGGAAAAGCAGGATAGGGGCGATATGATAGAGGCATTTAAATACCTCTCTGGCGCAAATGCACAGGAGGGTCTCTTTCAATTGAAGGCAAGTTCTGCTACAAGGGGACATAAGATGAGGGTGAAAGGGGATAGACTCAGGAGTAATATGCGGAAATATTTCTTCACGGAAAGAGTTGTAGATTTGTGGAATAGTCTCCCAGTTGAGATGGTGGACCCGAGGACAGTATCTGTGTTCATATAAGCATGGGACAAGCACAGAGGATCTCTAAAGGTAAAAAGGGGTCTATTGTAATTGGTATGGAAGGGCAGACTAGATAGGCCATGTGGTCTTTTTCTGCCATCGTGTTTCTATGTATGGGTAGCGTCCCCCGACAGAGCCCCCATGGGAATGCTCCCTAGCTTCCACCGGAAGCTTTTGGGAGCCTACTTCATGCATGCGCGCCTGCCTCCCCACCCGCCACCGCACCATTTTATCCTCTGTTCACGCTTTCCGTGGAGCCCCATGGACGTGTTCCAGTGCGATCTGGAAAAGGCTGTTCTTTTGCCCTTCAAGGTGCTGTATGTTTTGGGGGGGTTTTCACTGTCTGTAGTTGCCTCTTTTCCGCCTGTCGCCAGGCATCGGATCAAACATGGGCATTGGCACCGGAGCCCCTCTTGGCACGATGCTGATGCCGATGGCGATGACCAGGAGTGACCTACCAATGTGCTTTGGTTGGAGGAAGTGACTCTCAAGGCCCCAGAGGGCCACCGGCAATCTCAATGACCTGACAATCGTGGAGTCCCCTGGGAGGGATGCTGGAGTCGATGGCTAAGGTTGTGGTACCGGCCTCAATGCCCTCAGAGGCTGTAGTGCTTGCTGAGCACCTCCTGGCCCATGAGGTGCACATGATAGCTCTCTTGGCTGCATCTCCCGGTGGTGTTGCTGCCGGCCATGTAGCCGATCCTCAATACCCATGCCCTCCCAGCCGAGCCAGGGAATTTGGGTTGGCAGTCGGAGTCCACCCTGGGTCCGACTGCAATTTCCCTGTCTCTAGTTCCAATGCCCCAGGACCCAGGCGCTCTGAGGAGGACTACCATCGGTCTCTCCAGAGACAGGTGTCCCTGCTGAAGTGGCACCAACGCCTGGTGGAGACAAGGAGGTACTTCAACTTCCTCTCTGAGTCAGACTCCAATGGCTGGAAGACGGAGGAGGAGTTTCCAGTTACAGAGAGGGAGTCCCCTGACATCCCCTCGGAGCATCCACTCCATATGAGCACCGGAAGTTGCCTCAGAGAACATGTCCTTCCATGACTTCATCTGGGATATGGCCAAGGCTATCCCCTTTTCCCTGGAGGCGAAGGATGAACTGAGGGCCAAGGAGTTGGAGATCCTCCAGTACCCCTTGGCCACAAAGGAGGCCATCACTGTGCCAGTGCACCGTATTCTCCAGCGGCTCCTGCTCTGCATGTGGGAGAACCCGATGTCTGTGCTGGCCATCAGCCACCGACTGGATTCAATGTACCAAATGCAGAAGGCCCCCTGGGTTTGAGAAACCCCAACTGCTGCACCATTCCCTGGTCGTGGAGTCTGCTATGCGGCACTCCAAGAGTTCCAAGACCCATTCGTCTGTGTTCCCTAACAGGGAGCAGAGGACCCTCGATGGGTTTCGCAGGCACTGCTTTCAAGGCTCCTTGTTTGTGGTCTGGGTCCTGTCCTGTGGGAGGAGTGGCCTAGTGGTTGGGGCAAGTTACCTCAGGCCGGAAGGTCGGGGGTTCAAATCCCACTAGGATAGCAACTTTGAGCCGGAAGGACTGGGGTTTCTAGTCCCACAGGTGCTCCTTGTGGTCTTTGGGCAAGCCACTTAACCCTCCATTGCCCATGTTCCCTGTAAGTCTTAGTATATGTGTCTCATATACCCTCGTGTTAAATGTATTCCCCAATTGTGTTGTGACCACTTTTATTGAAGGATAAGGTGGTATACAAAACTGTCTAAATAAATAAATATCAGCTCTACATGGGGATGTTCTTAAAGGACATCATGGGAGACCTGAGCGGGCTCTGTTTCCTCATCCCAGCGGAGCACCTGGAGACCTTCCATACCCTAGGTGGGAATGGTAAAAATGTGTCCAGATATATGGTGTGGGCCACATACAATGTCATTGGGCAGAGTGGTGGCAGTGGGCATTGGTGCCTGCCGGCTGGCCTGGCTCCAGTCCTCTGATCTGGAACAATGGGACCAGTACAAGCTAGTGGACATGCTGTGCACCTGGGAGAACCTCTTTGGCAAGCCCATTCAGGAGAGGGTGGCTGAAAATGAGATTTAGCAGGTGACCATTTCCAGCCTCTATCACAAGACAGCGAATCCTGCCAAAAACAAACATCAAGGGAAGAAGACTTTCTACAAGCTCAAGCACTGCTACTATCAGAGTCCAAGGGGCTCAACCAAAGGCACAGTTCCAGCAGCAGTCACAACAAGCGAAGCTGCAGAAGGCCCAATCTGCGCCACAACCAGAGGGCAGATTTGACACCTTCCTCAGGAGCACAGCTAGTCGCCCGAACACCAAAGAGGTGCTCTCTCAGGTGGGTGGTCAACTCATCCACTTCCCACATAGGTGGCCTCCTATCACTACAGATACCTGGGTGCTACAGATTGTGCGTAACAGGTGTCTGCTGCATCTTCTCCAGCCCCCGCTTCCATTCTTCCCAGGGGACCCCCTGCAATACCACTGTCGTCTCCAAGCAGAGATCACTGCTCTTCTGACAGATTTGGCCATTGAGACAGTGCCCCAGGACCAGATAGGGTAGGGGTTCTACTCCTGCTACTTCCTCATCCCCAAGAAGACGGGGGGGGGGGGGGTTCAGGCTTATCCTTGACCTAAGGGACTTGAACCATTTTATGGTCCAGAAAAAGTTGAAGATGGTCTCCCTGTGTACTGTCATGCAGCAGGGGCTGATGAAAGCAAAAATGCAGGAGAAAAAGCTGTTTTTCATGAAGAAAAAGATGTGCACAAGATGCAGTATCCACACAGAACAGCTAGAGGGAGCAGGCGTGCACTCACAGAGCCTGAGTGGACACACTTAGCTAATCGAGAGCACCTGACAGCCCGGAAAGCTCAAACACAGGAGAGCTTTATAAACGGAAGACTGGAGACTGGAAAGGGCAGAGCAGTGCTTGCAGGTGTGGAGCTGGAGGTAAAGCTGAAGGTTTACGAGAGAGGAGCACCACAAGCAAGGACCAAGCAGAAAGAAGCACTTGGGAAACTAGTGCTGGGCAAAGGAACAATCACCTTTGGAGGCAAAGCAGAGTGAAAGAAAGAAGCCTGCTTGTACCAGAGGAACCTGGGGCTAAACCAAAAGGTAACAGAAGCTTTCAGAGAGGAGACTGGCACAGGGATTGTGTTCCTGAAGAACTGCGGGAAGGAGGAAATCCCAGTTCTATATGCTGCTGGAAGCCAAGGTATGCTGACTCTGTTTCTATGAAGAAAACCTTACCTTATAAAAAGCCTTTTGAAAGTAATGCTAAACCTGTGAGAAAGGAAAGCAAAGCTACCTCTCATAAGCCAAGTAGCCAACGCCCGAGGGTAGGCCATGCTCATTGGCAAACACTAGAGGAACTCTTTAAACATCCAGAGAACAGGACTAGGGCCTGGCCAGAAATTATAGCCAGTGAAACCACTGATACAGACAGAGACAATGCTGAGCCGATGCAAGTGGAACTTGTAGAGCCAAGCCTTTTATCTCAGGAAGAGATGGACTGTTCTTTGTGTATTTCAGGCAGTGCAGAGTCACTGTTAAACCTGTGAATGATATATGTTATCTTCAGAATGTTATTCATTTGCTAAATGGAAGAAGAGTGCTGAAATATTTACTTTACTCTGGAAAGCTTAACTAAGCGTTGTTACAACTGTGAAGCATAACAGTTTTTCCGTTAACCTGAGTTGATTTCATTCCTGAAGTTAAGGACTTTTTTCTTTAGGTTGTAACCCAGCTGAATCTTATGCATAAAGGGAAATAAATGCCTTGTTAACCCTCTACTTTGCATTCACAATTTTTCTTAGTTAGGAGCTGAACTGCCAAGACCAGGTTACACCTGGCTCTTAAAAGTCCCTCCTCTCGTAATAAAATAATTTTTGTGTCCCACCTACCCTTACGACCAGTGGCCACCAGGGCGGTGCACGACAGTACCTTGCTCCTGTATCTTATCAAGGGCAATTGGCTATGCTCCTTGGATCTGAAGGGTGGATCGGGATACATAAACACACATCCCAATCCACCCCTCACACAGAAAATACCTGCATTTTGTGCTGAGCAGGCAGCACTTTCAGTACCAGGTGCTGCCATTCGGACTGGTGGTAGTGTCTAGTGGTAGTCACCACTTACCTCCAGACTCTGGGGTGTTAGTCTTCCCTTACTTAGACGACTGGCTGATAAAGGATTCCATGCCAGATGGTGTGCAGCGCTCAGTGCACCTGATGATACAAGTGCTCAAGCGACTCTGGTTTGTGTTCAGTTACCTAAAGTCTCACCTGTAGCCATCAAAGCAGCTAGAATTCATCGGGGCCCTCCTGGACACCATGTGGGCCCGAGTCTGCCTCCCAAAAGACTACTTGTAGCGTCTCATGGAAGTGGTCTCTACCGTCCACCAAAAGCATCACACAGTGGCTTAAGGGATGCTGCGCATGCTAGGCTGTTAGTGTAGCTGGGTTTAAAAAAGGTTTGGACAAGTTCTTGGAGGAAAGGTCCATAAACCATTATTAAGAAGGGACCCAGGATATCAATGCTTGAACCAATACAAGCATTGTGGAACCTGTGTCCCTTGGGGAAACTGCTAGGTACGTATGACCTAGATTGGCCACTGTTGGAAACAGAATACTGGGCTTGATGGACCTTGGTCTGACCCAGTATGGCATATCTTATGTTATGTTCTTATATGTGATCTCCTTTATTTATTTTTATTTATACAGTTTTGTATACCACCTTATCCTTCAATCAAAGTGGTCACAACACAATTGGGGGATACATTTAACACAAGGGGATATGAAACACATACACTAATACTTACAGGGAACATGGGCAATGGGGAGGGTTAAGTGGCTTGCCCAAGACCACAAGGAGCACCTGTGGGACTAGAAACCCCAGTCCTTCCGGCCCAAGGTTGCTGTCCTCTAGTGGGATTTGAACCCCTGACCTTCCAGCCTGAAGTACCTTGCCCCAACCACTAGGCCACTCCTCCACTCCAGTTCAGGATGTGCCAGACTCAGTGGACTTTGTCCACCCAATGGAAGCAGACTATAGGCTGCTTCATGGATCAAGTGGCTATTACTGCACTCCTAGTGGAGTTTCTCATGTGGTGGCTGTAGCCCACGGCACATGCTCTGAGGTCTTCCTTCCAGTCGATTCTGTCCCACCGAATGCTCACCACCGATGTGTCCAAGCTGGGCACACCTGGATGGCCTGTGGACACAGGGCCTCTGGTCAGAGAAGGGAGAGCCTGCACCAGATCAACTTTCTGGAACTGCAGGTGATTGCAAATGCCCTCAGGGTTTTCCAGGCCCTTTTAGCCATCCAAGTAGTCCTCATGCAGAGAGACAACCAGGTGGCAATGTTCTACATCAACAAGCAGGGAGGCACAGGCTGTGCTGGGAGACGATATGCCTTTGAAAATTCGTAGTGGCCCATGGCATGGAGCTGCGGGCGACCTACCTGCCCAGGGAGCTCATCACGCTGGCGGACCATCTCAACTGGGTCTCTAGCACCACGAATGGACCATCAACAAGAGGGGTGTGGAGTGTATCTTTCAGGAGTGGAGCATTCCTTCAGTGGACCTCTAAGCTTCACTGCACAATGCGCAGGTAGACTGCTTCTGTTCCCACATAGCTGTGACAATCAGGCCGGTATCTGACGCCTTCCTCTTGAACCGGGGGAAGGGCCTGCTTTATGCTCTCCCCCCTCCCCCCCTTTCAAATCCGCTGATAGCAAAGAAGCTTCTCAAGCTCCAGGCAGAGAAGAAGGCCATGATCCTCATTGCCCTGTACTGGCCTAGGCAGCAGTGTTTCTCCCTGCTGCTCCAGCTCTCCTGTCGGGAGTCGATCCAGCTGGGTTGCGAACCCCCCAACCTCATCTCTCAGGAGGGCGGAACCCTGCTGCACCCGAACATTTGGGCCCTGGCCCTCACGACGTGGATGCTGAGCGGGTAGTCCTGTGTGCGTTCAGCTTGCCAGCGGAGGTGACTGATGTCCTCCTTACTTCGCGCAGGGATTCCACCCACCATTCCTACGCCTTCAGGTGGCGCAGGTTCTTGCTGTGTTGTGCGGACAGGGTGCTGGACTCTTTCTCCTGCTCAGTGGAGGGCTTGCCTTGGGCCTCAAGTCCAACTCTATTCGGGTGCACTTGAGTGCGATTGCAGCCTACCATCTGGGAATGGATAGGAAACCTATTTCTGCTCAACTGCTGGTGGTCTGCTTCATACAGGGCTTGCTCCTGTTGAAGCCTCCGATTTGGCCCCTGCCGGTAGCGTGGGATCAGAATGTGGTCTTGGATCAGTTGCTGTTGGCGCCTTTTGAGCCATTCACTACCTGTCCTTTGAAGTTTCTGACCTGGAAGGTTGTCTTTCTGATGGTGTTCACTTCGGCTTGCCGACACAGTAAGCTTCAGTCCCTGGGTGGTGCTCTGTACCCACCTGTGTTTCTTACCCAAGGTGATTTCCATATCTGCCAGTCGATGGTACTGTCCACCTTCTTTCCTCAGTCTCATGGCAATAGGGCGGAGGCCCAGCTGCACCCGCTGGATTGCAAGCGTGCGCTGGCCTTCTACTTGAGCAGACCAGTCCACACTGACGTTTTACTTAGCTGTTCATCTCCTATGACTCAAACAAACTGGGTGTGGCTGACTCCAAATCCATGCTCTCTCTTTGAGTGATGGATTGCATATCCTTTGCCTATACTCAGACAGGTCTGAGCTTCGAGGGTCATGGCTGCATCTATGGCCAATCTGCACTCTTTCTCCATGGAGGAGATTTGCAGGGCTGCAACATGGTCCTCTCTCCACACTTTCACAGCCCACTATTGCTTGGATGGGGATTCCAGGCATGACAGTAACTTTGGCCAGGCCATACTCTGGCAGCTGTTTGGGACTTAAGTTCAACTCTTTCCCACCAGCCCTTCTGTCCATCCAGGCTACCGAAAGAGTTGTCCTAGATGTTGATGTCTGCTGTGGACACTGAATCGGTTGAGTCCCGAAGACGGATCTCAAATGCTGTTTCTCCAGTCCTTGTTGCCCCGGTTGGGCTGTTTTTCGTGTTCAATAACCTGTAGCTTGGGAATCCCATATGTGGGAACTTCTTCTCGCTTGTTCACAGAGAAAGCGTTTGTATTCTACTGAGGATAAGATGGCGCCACGGTGGATGGGAAGGCGGGCACATGTGTGTGATGGAGGCTCCCAAAAGCTTTTGGTGGAAGCTGGAGAGTGTTCCTGCATGGGAGCTCCATTGGGGGATGTCACCCACATGTGAGGACTTACTCCTGCTGTTCATGGAGAACACCTGTTACAGGTGAGTAACAATGTTTTACTACTACTACTGAACATTTGCATAGTGCTACAAGACATATGCAGCGCTGCACAGACACATGTAAAAGACTGTTCCTGCTCATCAGAGCTTACAATCTAGTCAAGATAGACAACACAGTAGCTGTAGATACAGGAAATATCTAGGGGGAATGGTACGAAAACACAAAGGAGACCAGGTGAGTCAAGATGCGAAAGCGGCAGCGAAGAGGTGAGTTTTCAGCCCTGATTTGAAAAGGGCCAGAGAAGGTGCCTGACGTATAGACTCAGTTAATTTGTTCTAGGCATAAGGAGCAGCAAGGTGAAAGGAGCGAAGCCTGGAGTTAGCAGTAGAAGAGAAGGGCACAGATAGAAGCTATTCGCCAGAGGAACGGAGTTCCCGAGGAGAGGTGTAGGGAGAAATAAGAGAGGGAAAGGATATGTCTTTTCTGGACTTCATATGTGACATGGCAGTGGGGTTCGCCATCATAGTAACCTCTGAAAAGAAATGAGAGCAGAGGAACTGAAGATACTCCAGTACCCTCCCATGCCCAAGGAGGTGCCTATGTTATCAGTGCATCGCATCCTGCAGGATCTTATGCTCCGCATGTGGGAGTCTCCGCTCATGGTTCCATCTGTCAGCAAGAGACTCGATACCATGTACCGAGAACCAGAGTGCCCAGGCTTCCAAAAACCTCAGCTCCCCCACCACTCAATGGTGGTGGAATCGGCGCTGTGCCAAATTAAGAGCTCTAAGAACTATTCATCCATGCCACCTGGCAGAGACTCGAGGACACTAGATGCCTTTGGGCATTGATGCTTCCAAGCATGCATGTTTGCCTTCAGAATCAACTCTTACATGCTATACATGGGCATATTTTTGAAGGATGTCACCGGGGATCTAGAAACTTTCACCCCCCTGCTTCCTGAGGATAAGTGGAGTACATTCCAGACACTAATCAAGCAAGGCCAAAATTCTTCTAAGTTTCTTGTCAAGTCCTCTTTTGATGCCATTGAATCAACAAGCAGAGCTTCAGCAGTCTGCATTGGGACTGCAGAATGGCCTGATTACAGGCATCAGATCTCAAGCAATTTGTCCAGGATAAACTGGCTAATATCCCATGTACTGGGGAAAACCTTTTTGGCAAAGATTGGAGGGAAAATGCAGGGGAGATTGAAACCGATGATCTCGCCCTAAAATGCCTTTCCAAGAAACAGCCGATAGATCCAAGAGGAAGGCTCTACCCCAAGAAATCTTTTTATTCTAAAAAGAGAAGATATACTATACTTCTTACCTGCCTTCTCCTGCCTATTGGCATCCTCAGCAGAGGCAGCAGGGACCTCTACATCCCAAGAAACCCAAGGCTCCTAAGCCTCAAGCAGCAGCACAGGCACAACTTGCACCTGGTTTTTGACTCCTTCCTAGAGAGCATTTCCAATCTGCTCTTGGAGGGCTCCCAGCCCCTTCACATTGGAGCAGACTTTCATTATGCCCACAGGTGGCACCTCATAACATCCAGAGCACTGGACACTCCAGGTTGTCCAAAGGGGTTATCAGCTTCACTTCGAAAACTTATCCCACACCAGCTTCACAGGGGATTATCCTACACAACGCTTTCAAAGCACTCTCTTAAAAAAAGAGGTGACCACCCTGTTGTCCCAGGGTGCCATAGAAAGAGTTCCTCCTCCCCAAGAAGGGATGGGCTTCTACTCTCCATATTTTCTTATTTAAAGAAAACAGGATGATTCAGGCCCATCCTGGATCTCAGAGACCTAAATGGATTCATGGTCCAAGAAAAATTCAAAATGATTTCTCTAGGAACTCTTCTACCATACATCCAGAGACGCAATTGGCTATGTTCTCTAGACCTAAAAGAGACATATACGCATTTACTGACCCATCCCTTGCACAGACAGTATCTGCACTTCATGTTTCAAGGAAACCATTATCAATACCGGGTTCTCCACTTTGGTTTAGCCTCTGCCCCAAGGGTCTTCACAAGATGCATAGCAATCATCGCTGCCTACCTACGCACCTTGAGGGTATTTGTCTTTTCTTACTTAAACGATTTGCTGATGAGGGGAGACTCCCCTCAAGAGGTAAGACATTCCCTTCATCGCACATCAGTGTTCTAACATCTGGGCTTTGTCATAAACTTCCTAAAGTCTTGCCTCGCTCCAACCCAATGACTGGAGTTCATTGGAACGCTCTTAGACACTCAACAGGCCTGAGCTTTCCTCCCACAGGATCCTGTGTTCACCTCATTGTGCTGGCAAAAGGGGTACAGAAGCAAAGCTGAGTAACAGCTCGAGAGATGCTACGATTGTTAGGACATATGGCCTCCACGGTCCATGCCATCCCCTACACTCAAATACACATGCGACAAGCACAATGGACTCTGTCGTCTCAATGGATGCAAGCGAAAGAGCATCTCTGAGACAAGATCCATATCACTCCTCAAATGATCAAGTTCCTTCAGTGGTGGTGGTCCCCACAAAACCTACTTGTCTGATTGCCTTCTCAGATGCCTCCACCTCGATGCATGTCAGATGCTTCCAGGCTGGATTGCAGGGGCGCATCTAAACAATCTGACCACACAGGAGCTGTGGACACCATAGGAATCTTATCTGCAGATCAGTCAGCTAGAACTACGGGCACTGACAAATGCTCTTAAGGTTTTTCAACCCCATCTTTCAGGGCAACCTGTTCTAGTCAGGATGGACAACCAAATTGCCATGTTCTATGTGAACAAACAGGGGGCAACAGGGTCCCATCCCTTCTGTGAGGAAGCAGTTCGCCTATGGTCCTTTGCCATCTCTCACTACATTCATCTCAGAGTGGTGTACCTCCTGGGCGAACTCAATGTCCTAGAAAACAGGCTAAGCCGTATCCTTCATCCACATAAATGGACTTTGCATTGCGAGACAACTACTTGGCTCTTCCAGATGTGGGAAAGCCCACTAATAGATCTTTATGCCACTCTGCAAAACACACAACTTCCACTCTTCTGCTCCAGCGTTTCGTCGCTGCACCAACAGACCCCGGACGTTGTCTTTCTCCATTGGGGACAAGGACTGCTCTATACATTCCTTCAATACCCAAGATGCTGTTTAAGCTACAGGCTGACAGTGGCTCGATGATTCTCATAGCCCCTTTCTGGCCCTATCAACCATGGATTCCTCTGCTGCTTCGCCTTTCGCAGACTCAGCCACTCAACCTGGGATGTGCACCTGATCTCTCTCGGGACCACGGAACTCTCCTCCATTCCACTTTTCACTCCCTACCCCTGACAGCATGGCTGCTGAAGGGCTTGTGCTCACCAACCTCAACCTACCACAGGTGGTCAAGGATGCCCTTGCATCTTGTAAGAATTCCACCAGGTGATTTTATGCCTTCCAGTGGCATAAGTTTGCCCTCTGGGGCTCCCGAAAGGGCATTGACCCCTTTTCTTGCCCAGTGGAGTCACTTCTACAATATCTCCTCCACTTATCCTTGACAGGTCTTAAAACCAACTCGGTGAGAGTTCACCTCAGTGCCATTGCGGCCTCTCACAGACCAATGGATGAACAGTCTATCTCCTCACCTCTTAGCAGCACACTTCATGTGGGATCTCGTGTTGTCCAGGTCACCCATTAAGTCGCCTCCGGTGGCCTGGGATCTGAATGTGGTTCTGGCGCAACTTCTAAAGTCATCTTTCGAACCTTTAGCCGCCACTTTACTAAAGTTTCTATCTTGGAAGGTTATCTTCCTTATTGCCTACACTTCAGCTCACTGCATCAGTGAGCTGCAAGCTCTAGTGGCGGATCCCCCTTATACTCTGTTCCATCATGACAAGGTTATTCTCCATACTCATCCACACCCTCCTGAAGGTGGTTTCCTTTTTCCATCTAAACCAGTTGGTAATCTCACGATTTTCTTTTCTAGACGACATGCGTCTCGGGCTGAAGCAGCGCTACACACTTTAAACTGCAAGCAAGCGCTGGCCTGCTATTTGGGTAGAACTGAAAATCACAAAGGATCATCTCAATTATTCATTTCCTTTGATCCTAGTCACCTGGGTCTACCGGTGATGAAGCGTACTCTATCTAGATGGATAGAAGATTGCATTTCTTTTGCTTATGCACAAGCAGGACTCTTTTTGGAGGGTTATGTCACTGCTCATAATATGCAGGCTATGGCAACCTCCATAGCCAATCTCTTTTCAGTATCTATTGAGGACATCTGCCGGGTAGCTACCTGGTCCTCCATTCATACTTTTGCTGTGCATTACTGTCTGGACAGAGACTCCATTTGGGATGCTGCTTTGGCCACGCTGTACTCCAGCACCTCTTTGGGACTTAAACTCAACTTCTACCCTCCGTCCTGGATATCTACAAGATATCAGACTATCATTGGGGAGTATCGCTTCCTGAAATAGAGTCCAATGGCCACAACCTTTCCAGACTCTTCGGCTACAGGTTTTTTACCTCAAGGATCACACTGTTCTCCAGGACCAAGCAGGAAGTCAGTCCTCACATATGGGTGACATCGACGTCGATGGAGCCCTTGCGGAGCACTTCCCCAGCTTTCTATGAAAGCCTTTGGGAATGCAGGCATGCATGCGTGGTCCCCTTCCCACCTAAAGTTGCCATCTTGCGCAGTCTCTCTTTTTCCGTGAAGCCCGTCGGACATGTGTCCTAGTCCTCCCGGAAAATATCTGGATATTTTTGCGATTCCTTCGCTATTTTTTCTCCGGTTCAACGCCGGTTCCCCTCCTGCCGGGTTCGGTACACCGGTATTGAGCCCGATCTTATTTTTTCGGTTTTTGCCCTTTGTGGCTGGCGTTCGCACCCTTTTTTTCTTTTTCCCTGGAAGGCCGGTCCTTTGACCTCGCGGGGACTCTTTTTTCCCCGATGGCTTCCAGTGGTTTCAAGAAGTGTGATTGGTGCAAGAAATTAATGTCTCTCACCGACACACATGACTGCTGCCTTCGGGTGGACCATGTGGAAAGATGTCCATCAAGGCGCTTCGAAGTCGTCAGCACCAAAAGGAAAGGCTTTTCTCCGACTCGGCCTCCGGCCGGGCCCGGAGCTCATCTGAGGCCTCAACATCTCGGGAATCTGATCCCGAGCACCGTCAGGGCTCCTCGGACAGGGGGTCCCCCGACTGGGAACGAAAGAGGAAGAAGCGGCTCGCGAGGGCGACGTTGGAGGAGGTCCCTGGCTCCTCGAGAGCTAGGTCTCAGACCCCCGACCGCCACCCCGGGCCCGTGGAACAAGAGAAGCCTCCAAAAGTACCTTGTGTGGAGCCGGAGTCTGCTGGACACGTAAGTCCTGTAGTCCTCATGGACTCTCCTCCCAGAGAGCCGACGTCGGGCCCGGTGCCACCGGGGCCCGAGTCGGTGGCTGCTGAGTCTCCTGAGCTGGGTCTCAGGCTGACAGCCTTGGAGTGCAGATTGTCTGCCTTCATGGAAGAGCAGCGGGCGCTGATGGCCAGCCTGTCTGGCGCATCTGCCCCGACCACCGGGACATCGACGTCGAAGTCGACCCCGGATACCGAGCCGATACTCGAGACCATGAAGGCTCGAGGTCAACCTCGGTCGCGGTCTCCCTCGACCTCCCGCTCAGGACCGAGGGTGTCAACGCCGGTGCCTTCGGCGTCGGGGCGGGTGCTCACAGGCCCCGTGCGGTCGGAGCCCGATTCCTCATCGGACGAGTCCGCCTGGGAGATGGAGGACAAGGAGTCCCCCGACACCTTCCGGACTCGATGCGTCCCGTCGGACTCACGGCAGTCTGAGCCCCGGAGTAGATCCCCTCTGGAGGATACCCGGTTCTCGGAGTTCGTCCGGGATATGGCCACTGCGTTGGCTATCCCTGCGGACCCCGAGGAGGAGCCGAAGAGCTCGAGGCCCTACAGTATGACTCTCTTCCGAAGGAGGCCTTTACTGTTCCGGTTCCTCCAATGCTGGAACGGCTCCTCTTCCGGATGTGGGAGGCACCGGCCTTGGCGCCGGTTCTAAGCAAGCGGGTCGATTCCATTTATCGACTCCGGAAGAGCCCTGGTTTTCAAAAGGCGCAGCTACCACACCATTCCATGGTGGTGGAATCAACCATGCATCGTCTCAAAAGTCAGAAGATGCACTCCGCGGTGCCCCCTGGCAGGGAGGCCCGGAACCTGGATGGTTTTGGTAGAAAGTGCTTCCAGGGCTCGATGCTTGCTTGCCCTGTCCAGTCTTACCAGCTGTACATGGGCATGTACTTGCGAGACCTGGCCAAGGAACTGGCCGGGTTCTCCGCTGGTCTCTCTGGGGAACCCTTGCAGAGGTTCAAGTCCTTGTCCTTGGGGATACGGGAATGCTCTAAGTTTATGTCCCGCGCCGCCTACGATGGCTTCGAGGCTTCGGCCTGTGTTGAGGCAGCCGGCATCGCGGCCCGACGCTAGGCATGGTTGCAGTCATCGGACCTCGAGCCGTGGGTTCAGGACAAGTTGGTCGATGTCCGTTGCCGAGGTGAGAACCTTTATGGCAAGCCCATGATCGAGAAGGCCACACAGCTCGAAACCGAGCACCTCACCAGGACAAGGCTGTCTAGAAAGACTTCCGCCCCTTCTCAAAAAAAGAAGGGCTCGGGTAAAAAGCCCTTTTACCCGAGGAAGGGCACTGCCTACAAACAGTTCCCACAGTACCAGGCCTCCCACGCTCCCCCACAGGGTCAGCAGGCCAAGGGGCAGGGAAATGGGCCCCATAGGCAGAAGGCCCCCAAGCCTCTGGCTCCTGCTTCTTCTCAGCAGGGTGGGTTTTTTTGTCTCCTTAGGCATAGCCTCTCCGTCCCTGCTCTCCCAACCCTGCACAGGAGGTCGACTTACCCTGTTTGCCCACCGGTGGCCACTCATCACTGGGGACAGTTGGGTGTTAAGCATCATCCACAAGGGCTATATGCTACACTTCCAGCAGCTGCCGCCTCCATACTTCCCAGGGGAGCCTCCAAGGCCTCCCCTGCACACAGATCTTCTCCTTCAGGAGCTCCAAGGTCTGTTGCGAGACAAGGCAGTGGAGCCTGTGCCTCCCCACCTCCAGGGTCAAGGGTTCTACTCAGGTACTTTCTCGTACCAAAAAGAACCGGTGGCCTCCAGCCTATCCTCGACCTCAGAAATCTCAACAAGTTCCTAGAGAAAGAAAAATTCAAGATGCTTACTCTTGGAACACTTCTGCCCTACCTCCAGCAGGGAGATTGGCTATGCTCCTTAGATTTAAAGGATGCGTACACTCACATCCTCATTCATCCAGACCACAGAAAGTACCTCAGGTTCATTGTGGGAGGAAACCATTATCAGTACAGAGTACTGCCTTTTGGCCTCACCTCCGCCCCCAGGGTCTTTACCAAATGCCTGGCAGTGGTGGCGGCCTACCTGAGAAATCAGGGTATCTTTGTCTTCCCCTATCTGGACAACTGGCTCATCAGGGGTCAGATGTGCCAGGAGGCCAGACAAAGCCACCCTCCGAATTATTGCTCTTCTTCAAAACCTGGGGTTTGTCATAAACTTCGCAAAGTCCACTTTGCTCCCCTCCCAGAACTTGGAGTTCATAGGAGCAAGGCTGGACTCTCTGCTGGCAAAGGCTTTCTTGCCAGAAGACAGAGCCCAAAGACTGATAAACTTGGCAAACCAGTTTCTCAGCAGGTCACTGGTCTCCACCAGACTCTGCCTGAGGCTTCTTGGCCACATGGCTTCGACAGTACATGTGACCCCCAATGCCCAGCTCCATATGAGGCCTGCACAGTGGTGCCTCAGAACTCAGTGGACACAGGCCACAGGGAGCCTCAGAGACAGAGTAAGGTTGTCCAGACCATTCCTGACCTCCCTCCACTGGTGGCTGCACCCACTCAATCTACTGCAGGGGGTGCCTTTTCAGATTCCTGGGTTCACAGTGGTGTTGACCACAGATGCCTCCCTGCAAGGCTGGGGAGCTCATTGTCTGGGCAAGTGCACCCAGGGCCTGTGGTCTCCCTGGGAGGCCACGCAACAGATCAATCTACTGGAACTCAGGGCTATTCGTTTAGCCCTCAAGACTTTCTCTCAAACCCTGGCTCATCAGTCTGTCTTAGTTCAAACAGACAACCAAGTAGCCATGTTTTATGTGAACAAGTAGGGCGGCACTGGGTCCAGACTCCTTTGTCAGGAGGCACAGGACCTTTGCTTGTTTGCTCTCAAGCACAACATGTTCCTCAAGGCTGTGTATCTCCCTGGCCAGGACAACTACCTGGCCGACAGATTGAGCAGGATTCTGCAGCACCGCGAATGGCAGCTCCATCCCTTAGTGGTTCAGAAGATTTTCCTGACATGGGGACTTCCATCCATAGATCTGTTTGCCAGTCCATTGAACAAACAGCTGCCAAGTTTCTGCTCCAGGCAACTGCATCCCCTGCGGATAGCAGCAGATGCTTTTCTGATTTCCTGGTCCCAGGGCCTCCTGTATGTGTTTCCTCCCACACCCCTGGTGGCCCGAACCCTATTCAAAATTCTACAGGACAAGGCCTCGGTCCTGCTGGTAGCTCCCAAATGGCCGAGACAGCCTTGGTTCCCTCTTCTGCTTCAACTGGCAGTGGATCCCCCACAGCCTCTGGGATTGCAGTCCGACTTTCTCTCTCAGGATCAAGGTTCCCTTCTGCACCCAAATCTCAGAGCTCTCAATTTGATGGCCTGGAGGCTGCAAGGGTAGTTTTGGCTCCCTGGGGCCTACCTCAGGAAGTTGAGGAGGTTGTCCTAGCCTCTAGAAAGCAGTCCACTAGGAAAACCTATGCCCTGAAATGGAAAAGGTTTTCTGTGTGGTGTCAGCTACGTACAGAAGATCCTTTCTCCTGTGCTGTACCAGTAGTGCTTTAGTACCTACTGCACTTATCCAATCAGGGACTTAAGTCCAATTCTGTTCGGGTCCACCTCTCAGCTCTAGCAGCTCACCACTCACTGGTGGAAGGACATTCTCTGTCGGTTCACCCCTTGGTGTCCAGATTTCTCAGAGGCTTGCTCTTGCTAAAGCCTCCAATCCGTCCTCCAGCTCCTGAGTGGGAGTTGAATGTGGTCTTGCAGCAACTGACTCGCCCACCTTATGAGCCGATGGCTACTTGTCCTCTACGCTTCCTGTCCTGGAAGACACTCTTCTTGGTAGTCCTAACCTCGGCCAGACGAGTGAGTGAGCTTCAGGCCCTGGTCTGTGACAGGCCTTACACCCACTTCTATAGGAACAGGGTAGTCCTTAGGACTCATCCAAAGTTCCTCCCAAAGGTTGTCTCCTCTTTCCACCTCAACCAGGAGGTGGTTCTTCCGACCTTCTTCCCTAGGCCTCATGCAAGCCAGACTGAAGCAGTTCTGCATACCCTGGACTGTAGGAGGGCCTTATCCTTCTACCTTGACCGTACTCAGGGGCTTAGAAGGGCTACTCAGCTCTTCATATCTTTTGACCCTAATAATTTGGGCTTAGCTGTGTCCAAGCGTACCTTGACCATCTGGGTGGCTGACTGTATCACCTGGGCGTACAGGGCGGCTGACCTTCCTTTGCAGGGTCGGGTCACGGCCCATCGTGTCAGGGCAATGGCTGCCTCAGTGGCTCATCTCCGCTCTGTACCATTGGTAGACATCTGCAGGGCTGCAACGGTCCTCAAGCCAGACTTTTGCGGCCCATTACTGTCTGGAGAGGGAGTCCCGTAGGGACAGTGCTTTTGGCCAGGCAGTACTCCGGAATCTCTTTGAGGTATAGGCAACTCCTGCCCTCCAGCCCTCCGTTGGGCTACCGGTGGAGGTTCTTCAGTGAAAAGCCTTTCTTTGATGCTGGGACTAGAGGGAGTTCTCTTGTTCAGCCTGGGTTCCTGGTAGCCCAGAGCTAGGGAGTCACCCATATGTGAGGACTGACTTCCTGCTTGGTCCTGGAAAAAGAGTAGTTACTCACGTGTAACAGGTGTTCTCCAGGAGCCGCAGGAATCAGTCCTCACAACCCTCCCTCCTCCCCTGGGAGTTGCAGTTGTACATAGTTTATTTTTACATTTTTGTTTGCTGTTTTTAGCTATGTCATTTGACTGAGCAAGATGGCACCTTTAGGCGGGAAGTGGACCGCGCATGCGTGCCTGCATTCCCAAAGGCTTTCATAGAAAGCTGGGGAAATGCTCCACAAGGGCTCCATCAGCGTCGATGTCACCCATATGTGAGGACTGATTCCTGCTGCTCCTGGAGAACACCTGTTACAGGTGAGTAACTACTCTCTCTCTCCCATATCAGTCTGTTATCTGGGAGCCCGTGAGTCCCATATGTGAAGACTGCATTCCTGCTTGTACTTGGAGATAGCGTAGTTACTCACCTGTAGCCTCTTCTCTGAGTGTGGGTGAGCAGTTTTCTACACAAGTAGCAACCCATTTGATCCTATGTTTCTAGAGGCCCCAGATTGAACTTGCCCACTGTATGGACCCTTGGGCCCAATGGTGTGGCTTTTCTCTTTCTTGTCAGATATGGACCTCCAGAAGAAGCCTGTTGGGGTGGGGGGGGGGGGGGCAGCTCTTGGTAAGGCTGTTTCCTGATGTCTGTAGTGTTGGGTCTGTCTAGTGCTGTTCCACCTTCAGTTCCAACGCTTTTTTATTAACTTTTATTTTCTCATTTTCCCACAACTGGGTCTCTGGCCTTCGAGCCATTTCATTTTGCTACAGCCATCTTCAAGACATGTCCCAGAAACCGGCAGTGGGTTCAAGAAATGCACCAAATGTGCCAGGACTATCTTGGTCACCGACAAGCACAATTGGTGCCTCCAGTGTCTAGGTCCCGAGTGGCCTGAAGGGTGGAGACAAGCAGAGAGAATCCCTCTTGGCCAGAGGTCTGATTCAGCATCTTCGGCACCGGCGTTGGTCTCGATGGATTCTCTAGGATCCACCAAAGATGCATCAGCATCGAGAGGTTCCTGAGCTCAATCAGAGCCGAACACCCATGATGCCCTGGAACATTGGTCTTCAGTCAGTCTCTGGAATCAAAGAAGGATTTTACTTTGATTCCATCGACATCGAAGTGGGTCTGTCCAAGCACCAGACTAAATCTCATTTGAATTGGCATCAGAGCCCTTTACGACGTGATGTCGAGAGTGATAGCTGTTGTCACCCACCTACTTACCCCCGGAGGCAAAGGGCCTGGGGTTTCAGTGAGGCCTCTTCTTTTAGTAGCAGGGACAAAGTAGTGCCCCCTGGGAGTTGAAGTCCCACTAGCTATTCAATAAAAGAGTGTAGTCGTGGACAAGTAGCTAGGCTGATAATGAGGTATTTATTTCCCTTCCCAGGAGAACTTTTGCAGGCAGGAATCATAAAGGAAAATAAACCATACTTCTGGCACAACACAAAAGGGAACTACAAAATAACAAATGAAATGCTTCTTTTCAGCTTTAAGGCAAAACAAAAAGGTGAAAAACAAACTTTGTACTATAGATGGAAATCTGTTCCTTTAAACAGATTTCCCTTTTTCACACTTCTTGCACGCTTCAACAGAAAGAGGTCACATTATCTGCGAACACAAGAGTACAGTCCATCTGGAAATCCTCTGAGTTTTCCCCACAGAAATCGCAGTCCATGGCCTCATGAGCTTCCCTGCAATTCTCCTCAATGGGCCTGTAACTCACACCGGTATTCAGAAATCCCTCCTCTTTCTGGCCAGGGCTTCTCTTCTCCTCACTATTATAGTGGAGTGGAAAGTTACCATGCACTGTGGATTTTCCCTCTAGAGGGCCATACAGCTCAGAACCAGCGTATGTAAAATCAAGTGCCCCTCTATTCCAGGGAATTGGCCTTTCTTCAGGCTGACCTCTGCCCAAACGTTTGTGGCTGGGAAACTGAAAACAGTCTTTCTCCCTCGAAAGCCTTTCTCTTCCCTTCACAGGACGTGTTTCTTTGAGCCTAGGAATCTCCTTGGGATAAGAGCTTCTATTCCCCAGGTACCTGCTCTCGTGGGAAGTCCCTCTCACAGCCTCTCTTCGTTTGCTGACAGGAATCCCTCTGCGTCCCCAACCGGACTCTGGTTCAGTGCAGCCCAACTCTCTGGCACTAACCTCGGGTATTCCTTCTTGGGCAAACTCTTCTGAGGTGCTGCTGGAATCCCCTTCTGAAGCACTCAGGTAGGTACCCTGGTTCTCGTGTGCTCTGCTCTTTCCTTTCCCGTACTTCCTGGTTCTCTCCTTCCCGTGCGTCCTGGTTCTCCCTTTGCTCAAAGCTGACTCTATTTTAAGTGCGTCATTCTTTGAGTCCCTCATCAGCTCAAGTCCCTGCAGCTGTTCCTGCTCCTCTAATGAGCCATGAGGTAATGTTTTTCTGGGGCGTTTACCTACACCCGGTGCTATTGTTTTGGTTGGTTGCCTATAGCAACCCCTAGCCATGTGCTTTGAGCTGCCCATTTTAAAACTGCTCTGCACATTTTCTTCTGTTTCCATCGGCACTATTTGCCTTGCGCACACAGTGAATAGCCCACTAAGGTGCCTCGGAGAGAGAAATCTACTTCCACATGGAGGGGCATTGACCGTCTACTGACCAGCAAGATCCTGATGCCCCTGCAGGGATGCCAGAGACTTTGGTCATCAAAGTTGTGCAGCCCATCTTCAAAATGCATGCTCTGCCTGTGGAAGCACTGACATCGGGGCATCGAAGAGATCAGACGCCAGTTCCTGGTGGTGCCATCTCTCTCTCTTGAGTGTATATAGAGTTTCAATGTCCTGACGAAAGCTCTCAGTGCCACATGGCCTCTACTGCCTCAATGGACACTGAAGACTCAGTGGAACCAGGCCACTGGATGCCTTCAAGATCAGATGGCTTTCACCGGCTCTCTTGTCCAGTCCCAGAACTGGTGGTTGGATCATCAGAACCTGTTCAATGGTCTCCCCTTTCAGAAG
Source organism: Ichthyophis bannanicus (assembly GCA_033557465.1). Taxonomy (NCBI): domain Eukaryota; kingdom Metazoa; phylum Chordata; class Amphibia; order Gymnophiona; family Ichthyophiidae; genus Ichthyophis; species Ichthyophis bannanicus. The sequence goes on along the minus strand of CM066031.1, from coordinate 1,576,375,463 downwards.
GTGTCACTGCAGAAAATGTTGACAATAGACACCTCCAGACTAGGAGTGCATCTGCATGGCCTTCACACTGGTCCGACCAAGAGAACTTGCATTGGATCACCTTCTTGGAATTGAGATCCATAGTGAATGTCCTCAGGGCTTTTTGGAATCACCTATCCAACCAAATTGTACTTATTCAGACCGACAATCAGGTCTTGATGTACTACATAAAAATCAGGAGGGCACAGGTTTGCATCTCCTTTGATAGGAGGCAGTCTGGTTGTGGAAGTTTGCCATCACTCACAGCATGGAGTTAAGAGCCACATATCTACAAGGGGAGCAGCATGTCCTGGTGGACCAGCAGAGCCAAGTCCTCCAGCCATTTGAGTGGACTCTGGACAGGGGTGTCACAGCCTGGATCTTTCAGAAGTAGGATATCCTCTTGATAGATCTGATTTGCCACTCTGCACAATGCTCAAGTGGATCATTTCTGCTCCAGGGTCACCTCGTGCAGCAAATTGGCTCTGGATGCTTTCCTCCTACATTGGGGAAAGGGCCTGCTATATGCATTCCCCCCCATTCCTCTCATAGTGAAGACTCTGTTGAAGCTCAAGATAAACAGGGGTACGATGATCCTCATCGTACCGTATTGGCCCAGACGTCTGTGGTTTCCCCTTCTGCTTCAACTCTCTCATGGAAACCTCTGTAGTTGGGCTCTGCTCCAGATCTCCTATCACAGGAGGACAGGAGGATGCTGCACCAACATCAGATCCTTGGTCCTCACTGCATGGATATGGAGAGGCTAGTCCTATCGGATAACCTGCCGGAGTAACAGCTTAACCTTCCCAAAGGAGTAACATATGTTCTGTTGGCCTCTAGGAGAACCTTGACAAGAAGGTCTTTTACATCCAAATGGAAGAAATTTGCTTCCTGGTGCACAGCACAAGCACTGGATCCATTTAATTGTTCTGCCGACAACTTCTTGAGTGCCTTCTACACCTCTGAGTCGGGTCTCAAGTCCAACTCTGTCGGGGTCCATCTCAGCATGATTGGGGCCTACCATCGCAGTTTGGAGGGAAGGTCCATATCCACTCAACCTTTAGTGGTTCACTTCATGCGAAGCTTGCTCCTCTCGAAATCTCCCTTCATGATCATGGCGGTGGCTAGGGACCTCAATGTGGTCCTAGCTCAGCTCATATTAACTCCCTTTGAGCTGCTTGATTCTTGTCCTTTGAAATTCTTGACCTGGAAGGTCTTGTTTCTGGTGGCAGTTCATCAACACACCGGGGAAGTGAGTTCCAGGCTCTAGTGGCTCATTTGTCATACACCAGGTTTCATCATAATAGAGTGGTCCTGCACACTCACCCTCAGTTCCTCCAGAAGATGATATCAGCTTCCATCTTAATCAGTCAGTGGTTTTGCCGACTTTCTTTCTGAGGCCTCACACCAATAGAGGGGAAGCGGCACTGCACATGCTGGACTGCAAGTAAGTCTTGGCCTTCTACCTAAAACAGATTGAAGGTCCACCGAAAGTCCATCCAGTTGTTTATCTCTCTTAACCCCAGGAAGCTGGGGGCTGCCATTTCCAAATGCACTCTTTCAGTTTGGCTGGCAGACTATCTTTTTTGCTGGTCTAAACCTTAATGGTCATGTCACAGTTCACAATGTCAAGGCCATGGCTCTATCAGTGGCCAACTTGCGCTTGGTCTCCATGGAGGAGATCTTCAGGGTTGCAACATGGTCTTCTGTCCACACATTCACATCTCACTACTGCCTGGATGGGTATTCCCAGTGTGGCAGCTACTTCGGCCAATCTGTACTCCGGTATTTGTTTGGGGCTTCAAATTCAACTCCATTCTCCCAAGGCCCTTCTGTCTGTCCTGGCCACCCCAAAAAAAACCAAAACCTACAGAACATAATGATCATGAATGACACTATCTGGTGAAGAAGTTCAGTCAGCTGAGTTCCCCCTTGAGGACTACCATTGCTGTACATAGTTGATTCTCTAGTTCTTAGTTCACTTTGGCCCTGTTGGGTTTTTCAGTCTCCTCGGTTTTCGGTAGCCTGTAGCTTGGGAGTTCCATACGTGAGGACGTCATTCCTGCGTGTCCATGAGAAAAGGTAGTCACTCACCTGTAACAGGTGTTCTCCATGGACAACAGGAATAAGTCCTCACAACTCTCCCATCTCCCCGAGGACTTATATTCTGCTACAGCTTTGTTATCATACTGGAGAAGATGGTGCCAACAGCAGGTGGGAAGACAGGCATGCATGTATGGAAGAGCCTCTCAAAAGCTTCCAATAGAAGCTGGAGAGCGTTCCCGCACGGGTCTTCGTCAGTGATGTAGCCCATACGTGAAGACTATTCCTGCTGTCCACGGAGAACATATGCTACAGATGAGTAACTAACTACCTTTTCTGCCTGCCTGAGTGTCCTGTTGAGCCTTGTGGACTCTTGTGGTAGAGGACCCTAGGAGGACCCTTCAGGTGGGTCCATGTGTGAGGCTTCCAATGGAGGGGGGTTTATCCTTTACTATCCATTTCTAGTGTCTCTTGTGTCTGTCGAAGGATGTCTGTGCTGTGGCCCTAGGCTTCAAGTACGACTTTCTGGTTCTTTGGGCAGCTCCTTTTTATGGTGAAACCTTCACCATCCTTTTCTTCAGTTTGAGAGAAGTGCTGGCAGAGGTCAAGTCTATTTCCCATTCACTCCTAGTGACATTTGAGTGCAGTGTGCATCCTGCTTGGTAAGTGTGCTCAGGAGTGAGTTACAGCTCATAGAGCCCTCTTGCATGGCGTCTGCATGGGTATCCCCAAAGGACAGTTAGAAGCTTCCTGGCTTTAGTTTTTCACATTTGTGAGGCCTCCAGGGCACTTGCGGAAACTACTCCGATGACTCCTCTGGCAGGATAGTCTGTCCTATTGGACATCTTCCTTCCACCCTGAGCCCCTGACTGCTTGGACATATCAGACTCGTCTGGACTGGTCTAGCAGGATTTATTTATTTATTTATTTATATTCTCTTATATACCGTGCTATTCTGCATCAGTGCGGTTTACATTGAACAAACTGAAATTACATTGAACAGGGCATTATAACTTGGAGATAACTATTTTACAGGGAACATGGGCTATGGAGGGTTAAGTGGCTTGCCCAAGACCACAAGGAGCACCTGTGGGACTAGAAACCCCAGTCCTTCCGGCCCAAGGTTGCTGTCCTCTATTGGGATTTGAACCCCTGACCTTCCAGCCTGAAGTACCTTGCCCCAACCACTAGGCCACTCCTCCACTCCATGGATGATAAGGAAAGAAAGATTATCAGGTATGTTAAAATCTCCTTTTCTTGAAATCTGCTAGACCAGTTCAGGACCCGCCCAAGAAGATTCCTTTTGCAGGTTGGAAAGCCTGCTTCCTTTTTGTCGCATTAGTGATGTTAATGCCTGGGAGATTCTTTCTGTAGATTCGGGGGGGGGGGGGGGGGAGGCAGGGTTCCGGCTGCTAATGGAAGATCTATTCAGCCTTGTGGACTGGCTCCACTTTTTCATAGTAAGAGAGCCAAGTATTTGATCACAGTCTTAGTCACAAGGATGCATGTGTTCAATAACATTATCTGAGGTTTTTTTGAGTTTTTCAGTTTTGCTTGCTGCTTGGGAAGAGTCATATTGGCCTCTCTCTGGGCTGTACTAGAGGATATATCAGGTGATGACATCGCTGAAAGTTTTTCAAGTCCGCCTTCATCTGATAGCAGGGGGACATGACTCATTTGTCTGGACTGGTCTAGCAGGATTCAAGGAAAGGAGATTATCTTGTATATTAAAATCTCTCCTTCACAACTGCCCTGCCAATACCCCAAATGCCACTTGGGCTTTGGTACATACTTTTACAGCCCACTACTGCTTGGACAAGGACTCCCGCCGGGATGCCTTGTTTGGCCAGGCTGTTCCTCAACATCTCTTTCAGACTTAATTCAACTCCTACCCACCATCCCTGGTGGGATGCCAGAGATCCATGGGAGGAAGCATGGCACATCTCACAATGGGTTGCAGCTTCCTGGGGCCATCTCCCTGGCATCTTCAGCTAGGGAGTCCCCATATGTGAAGACTACAATCTCCAGGAACAAGCAGGAATGAGTCTTCACATATGGGTACGTCGGTACCGATGGAGCCTGCGCGGGAACGCTCCCCAGCTTTCCAAAAAAGGAAAGCTTTTGGGAACATCACACAGCGCCTGCGCGCTGCCTTCCTGCCTTTCCAACCGCCTCTCTCCAGTTCTTCTTTTCCGCGGAGCCAGCAGGTCGTGTTCCTGTCACCGCTGAAGAAGTTCTTTGTTTTATTTTATTTCTTTGGTCGCGCGTCTGCCTTCTCCGACGTCGGACCGGTACCGCCGGTCTTTCTTTCTTTTCTTAAACAAAAAACATATTTTTCCCTCACTTAGTGTGTTTTTCCTTTTTGAGCCTTAGGCCTCACGAAATTTTCCTCATGGAAAAACCAGCCTCCGGGTTTAAAAAATGCACTAAGTGCAGCGGTACTATTTCTGTTACCGACACCCATGAATGGTGTCTCAAATGTTTGGGTCCTGACCACTCCATTTTGGATTGTTCGTCCTGCTCCTTGATGTCCAAACGAGGTTTACAGAACCAAGCAGCCAAGCTCCATGTTCTGTTTCCCTCTGATGCAGCTTCAGTGGCATCGACGTCTTCCAGGGCTTCCTCTTCCTTCCATGGATCTCAGGTAACCAAACATAAAACCAGCCGGTCCTCGAAGGGTAGATCTCCTTCCAAGCATCGAGATGCCTCAGGGCTTGCCCTCGAGGATCCTGCACCGGCAAAACTACCCCGGCGGGAAGCTCCGGCTTCCAAAGCTCCACCTATGGGGTTACAGGTTGACATCGATGGCACGGCCTCGACCGATCACCTGTTAGAATGCTCTGGGGTACTGGCACAACCTTCCGGTACCGAATTTCAGGCATTCATGGCGTTGATGGATCAGAATGTTCTGTCCATGCAGCAGGCTATCACGGCCTTTATTCAAGCTGCGGCGCCGCTGATACCACAACAAACTCCGTTGTCGGTATCAGCTCCGGTACCGGCACCGACTGCATCGACATCGGCCATGGTGTCGACTGCAGCGGTTCCCTGTCCAGGGGTGCCCATCGGTACCGAACCGGTACCGATAACGCCCGATGTCGATACCGCTCAGTACGCATATCGAGCTTTGGAAGAGCACCCGGACAGTCGATACTTTGATTCTCCGAAGATTCTGATGCATCGGAGGCGACTGCTGAAGTATCCATAGCCCTTCCTGAAGAGCCTTCTTCTCCAAAAAGAAGAATGTCTCCTCCAGAAGTCCTTTCAAGACTTCATAAGAGAAGTGGCTAAAGGGCTTTCTATTTCAGTAACCTCTGAATCAGAGCCTAGAGCTAAAAAATTAGATATTTTAGGTTATCCCAAGGCTCCTAAGGAGGCAGTCACCTTGCCAATTCATGAGATTCTTTATGATCACATGATTGACTTATGGGAGACTCCTCTCACTATCTCTCCTCATTCTCGTAGGTTGGACACCATGTACCGTGTCCCTCCTTGTCCTGGTTTTCATAAAACACAGCTTCCTCACCATTCTATTGTGGTGGAGTCAGCTATGAAAAAGATAAAGAGTGCAAAAAGACACTCCTCTGCTCCTCCAGGAAGAGAATGCAGGACCTTGGATGCTTTTGGTAGGAAAATCTTCCAAGCCAGTATGCTCATTGCCAGAATCAACTCCTATAGTCTTTATATGGGGATGTTTCTGAAAGACGTTGCAAATAAGCTACACACTTTCCTCCCTTTTCTTCCAGAGGATAAAAGGGAAGAATTTCTTATTTGGCTTAAGCATACTCAAGATATTTCAAAGTTTTTCCAACCGTGCAGCTTTTGACTCCTTTGAGGGTGCCAGCAGAGCTTCGGCCATTGCCATAGCTGCTCGCAGAATTGCTTGGCTCCAAGCTTCTGATCTAGAATCTTGGGTCCAGGATGGCTTGGGAAATCTTCCTTGTACAGGGGGAAAACCTGTTTGGTAAAGATTGGCAAATAAAAGCCACTCAAATGGATGCAGAAAATTCTGCTTTGGATAGACTTTCAAAGTCAACCTCCATTCCTGCCAAGAAAAAACCTTTCAAGAAGTCTTTTTTCCTCAAGAAAGGCAGATTCCATCCTGCTTCTGGTCAGCAATCTTCTACAGGTCGTTTTGCTGCTAAGCGCCAGCAACCTAAGCAAGCCAGGCCTAAGCCTACAGGGGCTGCTGCAACTCAGCAGACCCAGCCTCCTCAGGGCTTTTGACTTCATGCTAGAGAACTTAGCCTTTCTGGCTCTGAAACAGCCAGAGCCTCTCACCATTCCAGGAAGGTTAGCTCATTTTGCTCCCAGATGGGAGCAAATTACAACAGAGCAGTGGACCCTCTCCATCATAAGGGAGGGGTACAAACTTCATTTCTCAAACCTTCCTCCTCACACCATGGTGAGACATTTCAATTCTCCAACATCTCTCCTCGACCTTCTAGGTCAGGAGGTGACTGCCCTTCTTGCCCAAGGGGCAATAGAAGAAGTACCTCTTCTTCAACAAGGGTCAGGGTTTTACTCCCCCTACTTTCTCATCCCAAAGAAAACAGGGGGCCACAGACCCATATTAGATCTCAGAGAATTGAACAAATTTCTATGCAAGGAGAAATTCAAGATGCTTTCTCTGGGCACTCTCCTTCCATACCTTCAGAGTCAGGATTGGCTTTGTTCTCTAGATCTCAAGGATGCGTACACACATGTCCTCATCCATCCATCTCACAGAAGGTTCCTCCGTTTCCTTTTCCAAGGAAAGCATTACCAATACAGGGTACTTCCTTTCGGTCTGGCCTCTGCTCCAAGAGTGTTCACCAAATGCATGGCAGTAGTAGCTGCATTTCTACGCACTCTGGGGATATTTGTATTCCCATACCTTGACGACTGGCTCATCCGAGCTCCATCTCAGTCAGAGGACCAGACTGCCCTGGACTGCACAAGGCGCATTCTGCAGTATCTGGGACTTGTGGTAAATCCCAGCTCACCCCTACTCAGTCCCTAGAGTTCATAGGGGCCTGGCTAGATACTACCACTGCAAGGGCCTATCTTCCTCAGGCCCGTTGCCTACGCCTAGTGCAGTTAGCCTCCCAGATTCAGTCAAAGAGCCTTTTAACTGCCCGGGAGATGCTACAACTGCTAGGCCACATGGCATCCACAGTGCATGTGGTCCCCTATGCTCGCCTTCACATGAGAGCAGCTCAATGGACTTTGTCCACCCAGTGGACTCAAGCTTCAGGGGCTCTGACAGACAAAATAGCAACCTCCAGGCGCCTCTTTTGGTCTCTACAGTGGTGGAAGTCCACCCAAAATCTGTTGCTGGGGTCCCCCTTCCAACAGTTGTTGCCCCAAGCAACCCTCACAACAGATGCCTCCCCAACAGGTTGGGGAGCTCATCTACAAGACCTCTCCACTCAGGACACTTGGTCTCCACAGGAGACCTCTCTACATATCAACCACCTGGAGCTTCGAGCAGTTTTTCTAGCTCTCAAGGTCTTCCATACCTTGCTCAGCTACAAGACAGTCCTCATTCATACGGACAATCAGGTAGCCATGTTTTACATAAGCAAGGAGGAACTGGCTCTCTGTTGCTTTGCAACGAAGCTTTAAGATTGTGGGCCTTCGCCAGACAGCATCAAATCCATCTCCTGGCCGTATACCTTCCAGGAGTCCAAATCTCTTGGGCAGACAGACTCAGTCGAGTTCTGCTTCCACACAAATGGTCCCTGCACATGGACCAGGTACTCAGAATCTTTCAAGAGTGGGGAACCCCGGACATAGACCTCTTTGCAAGTCCGTGGAATGCCAAACTTCCCCGGTTCTGTTCCAGAATTCCATGTCAGGGAGTTCAGGCCAAGGATGCCTTCATCCTTCACTGGGGTCAAGACTTCCTGTATGCCTTTCCACCCATTCCCTTAATTCCCAAGACTCTATTCAAGCTCCAGAGGGATCAAGGATCTATGATTCTCATAGCTCCACGCTGGCCACGCCAAGTGTGGTACCCTCTACTTCTGCATCTCTCTCAAGCTCCCTCCCTAGACTTGGGAGCTGCTCCAGACCTCCTGTCCCAGGAGGAGGGGACTTTGTGGCACCCAAACCCCAAGTCCCTTCACCTCAGGGCTTGGTTGCTGAAGGCTTAGACCTTCAAGGTTGGAATCTTTCTCAGCAAGTGAAGGATATCCTCCATGCTTCCAGAAAACCTTCTACTAGACGTTCCTATGCTTTTAAATGGAAAAGGTTTTCCATTTGGTGTGCTGAGAAGGGTCTTGACCCTCTAGCACTACCTTTGAATTCTCTATTGGAATATCTCCTGCATCTCTCCAATGCGGGCCTTAAGACAAATTCAGTAAGAGTCCATTTGAGTGCTATTGCAGCATCCCTTAAGCCTCTCAATGGACAGCCTATTTCCTCTCATCCTCTTATTGCAAGATTCATGAGAGGCCTAACTTTAACTAAACCTCCCATTAGGCCTCTTCCGGTGGCATGGGACTTAAATCTGGTTCTTGGTCAGCTTATGAAGCCACCTTTTGAACCCTTAGCCACCACCTCCTTGAAATTTCTTTCCTGGAAGGTTATTTTCCTCATTGCAGTCACATCAGCTCGCTGCATCAGTGAGCTACAGGCCTTGGTGGCTAATCCTCCTTATACAAGGTTTCATCATAAGGTAGTCCTCAGGACCAATCCACACTTTATGCCTAGAGTGGTCTCACCTTTTCATCTGAACCAAGAGGTATATTTACCTGTCCCTATTCCGGGTCCTCATGCATCAAGTGCAGAAAGGAATCTTCATACCCTGGATTGTAAAAGGGCTCTTGCCTTTTACTTACAAAGGACTCAGCGACATAGAAGGTCTTCCCAACTCTTTTTTGCTTTTGATCCTTGTCATTTAGGACTTCCAGTCTCTAAAAGGACACTGTCCACTTGGATTGCTCAGTGTATTTCTTTCGCCTAGCAGAGTAAGAACCTTTCTCTGGAAGGCCATGTCACAGCTCACAATGTGAGGGCCATGGCAACTTCTATGGCTCATCTAAATTCTGTATCCATCGACCAGATCTGTCGAGCAGCCACAAGGGCCTCGGTTCATACCTTCACGGCCCATTATTGTTTGGACAAGGACTCCCGCCGGGATGCCTTGTTTGGTCAGGCTGTCCTAAAACACCTGTTCCTTACTTGAACAACTCCTGCCCTCCATCCCTGTTTAGATGCCTGAGATCCAAGGGGGAGGTAGGGCCCTTCTCAGGGTCTACAACCCTGGGGATCTCCCCAGCATCTCTAGCTGGGGAGTCCCCATATGTGAAGACTCATTCCTGCTTGTTCCTGGAGATAGCACAGTTACTTACCTGTAACAGGTGATCTCTGGGAACAGCAGGAATAAGTCTTCACCACCCACCCACCTCCCCAAGGAGTTGTATCTTCTATCTCTTTCCTTTCCTCTCTCTCTCTCTCTCTCTCTCTCTTTGTCTCAGCTCTGAAACTCGAACTGGAGAGAGGCGGTTGGAAAGGTGGGAAGGCAGCGCGCAGGCGCTGTGGGATGTTCCCAAAAGCTTTCCTTTTTGGGAAAGCTGGGGAGCGTTCCCACGCAGGCTTCGTCGGTACCGACGTACCCATATGTGAAGACTTATTCCTGCTGTTCCCAGAGATCACCTGTTACAGGTAAGTAACTGTACTTTCCTGCTTGTTCCTGGAGATAGCATAGTTACTCACCTGTAACAGGTGATCTCCGGGAACAGCAGAAATTTAGTCTTCGCAACCCACCCACCTCCCCTAGGAATTGGCTCTCTATCTCTCCCTCTCTCCTTTGGCTCAGCTATAAACTCAACTGAAGAGGGACAGTGGGAAAGGCGGGAAGGCAGCACGCAGGCGCTGTGGGATGCTCCCAAAAGCTTTCTAATTGGATGCTGGGGAGCGTTCCCACGCAGGCTCCGTCGGTACCCATATGTGAAGACTAAATTCCTGCTGTTCCCGGAGATCACCTGTTACAGGTGAGTAACTGCGCTATCTTGTATATTAAAATCTCTCCTTCACAACTGCCCTGCCAATACCCCAAATGCTGCTACCCAGAAAATATTATTCCCCTCAACTGACCTGCACAACTGCCACCACTCCACAGCAAACTGCACCACTCCCAAAAAATAGCCACCACAAATTCCCCCCATTGAGAAAACCTAGCTCCTCCTTTGCTCTACCACAGAGTCAACTAACCCCTGCAACTGCCCACCATGCCGCAAACTGCCCAGTCCCCCCAAAAATATCCTCAATAAGCCCTCCACTATGCAAACTGCCCCATCAGGAAAATCTAAGCCCTTCTGCAACTGCCGGACCCCTTGTCAACTAATCAAACACCCCAAAAAACGGACCCACTGCTATTCAATCTGCTCCACCCCAAAAACTATCCCCATGCAATTACCCTACCATCCTGCAAACTGTCCCACCCATAAAAAAATCCCATAACTACCTCACCATCCTACACTGACCTACCCCAACTATCCCATCACCTTGCCAACTTGTCCCCTGCATTTTCCTCACCACCCCGCAAACAAGCCCCACACAAAAAATCTGCCACTGCACAATTGCCCCACCACACTGATAACTATCTTACCATACAGTGCCTTGTGAAAGTATTCATCCCCTTGGTTTTTTTCCTGTTTTGTCGCATTACATACAACCTGGAATGAAAATGGAGGTTCATTTGGATGTTAGGTAATGGACCTAACAATACCGTCCAAATTGGTGAAATGAAATGATGATAAAATACTTGGTATATATATAAAAAACAAGTAAAAACTGAGAAGTTGAGTGCATTTATATTCATCCCTTTTGCTATGAAACTCCTAAATAAGATCTGATCCAACCATTTAACCTCAGAAGTCACGTAATTAGTTGATTAATGTCTGTGTGCAATCAGTATCACATGATCTATCACATGATACCTGTATAAATATACCTGTTCTGAAAGTCCCATGACTCTGCAACACCACTAAGCAAGCAATATGAAGACCAAGGAGACTCCAAACAGGTCAGAGACAAAGTTGTGGAGAAGTATAGATCAGGGTTGCATTATAAAAAAAATTGGAGGTTGTCATAGATACCGGTATGAATACCATATAGAAAACTGGTGAACTTCTATATTTGAATTACCTTTGGAATCCAAGCAGAGTGCTAATGGTGCCAGTTTTGTGTGTAAACAGATAAATCCCGATTTGATGGCCATATTTAAGCCAACTTTGGCACCAAAAAGAGGAATAATAGTTGTCATAGAAACAAGCATTGCCCTCATATTTAAAGCTAACGAAGACACATGTAGAAAGCATAATAAGTACTCAATAGCTGAGACACCGAAATCCTGCTCAAAGGGTATCAAAAAGGGGGATCTAATTATATATAAAAGCTGAAGGGAAAACTGCTTGTGGCCAAAGGATCAAAAGACTGAAGAAATGTGACTGAGCCAGGCATGACAAGAATATGTGATACAAAAAAAAACAAGGAATGGTGATCAAACTAGGAACCTCAAATGCATGAAGTGTAAGGTCTCCAAACACAGGGAGCACATAAGAACAAATGTGACACTATTAGAAATACCACAAATAAGCTCAGGGTTTAGTGGACCCATACATGTTATAAGAGGGGTATTCAAAGCACGTATATACCACTTAGGTAGTAACATATGAAAAGTAAAACCCTAAAATCAAACCTGAAAAGCCCAAATTTTCGGAGAAAGGAAAAGGAAGGTTGGGAGGAGAAGAGGGGAAGGGGGAGGGGTGCCTGCAGGAAACAAGCATACCAATTAAGAGAACAAGGAGCACAGTATAAGACCAAACATAATACAACCGTCCCAGAGACATAATAGATATTGTGGTTTAAAAAAACAAACCCAAGAAACTGAACTGTAAAATTGGGAACCATAATATATCAAAGAGCTAATGCATAAAATAAACTAATAAAAATTTGTAAGGAATAAAAATAGAAAATCCAATTTAAAAAAATCAGGTAACAAATATTAAAAAGATATTATAAAATACGAAGAAATAAAAGTATGTAAAATGCGTATGTGTGCGTATGTGTATATGTATCTATCTGTGTCATGATTGAGACCATTAGGTGATAAAAAAAAATCTGGAAAATGCGTGCTTCCAACCGTAGCAGGACTTTGTCCAGATCACCACCCTTCCAGTTCTGTTTGACTATTCTGATGATAAAAAACCTGAGATCAGATAATTTAAGACTGTGTTCATTCCCATGTTGGATGAGGGGTTTATCTGCCAAGGGCCTCTTCAAACAACTTCTGTGTTCCACAATCCTGGTGCGGATACTCCGCTTAGTCTTCCCCACATATATGAGCTCACAGGAATACATAGTAATATAAATCACATGGTCCATCTCACAATTTGAGAAATCTTTTAAGAAATATTTCCTTTGGGTCCTCGGATGGACAAAAACATTCCTCATGACAAGAGTATGTATATAGACTGAACAATGACCACATCTGAAGTGGCCAGCTACTTTGGGTATTACAGATCGCACTGGCAATGCAGAGTGTGCCAAATTTGCATTTCTCTTATATGCCACAGTGACTGATTTAAAAAAATAGGGATGGTTCTTAAAATATGCCACTCTTGCCTGATAAGTTTGGTGATGTCTTGGGATAAATTGTAAAAGAGGAGAGAACATACAATCTTCCCTGTGTTATGGCGATCAGATTTCTTTGAAAGGGCCTCACAATCATGGTCTTTGGCCCGATAATAGGCTTTTGAAATACATCTGTCAGGGTACCCTCTGCTAGTAAATTTGGCACACATGACCCAGGCATATATCTCAAAATCTTTAGGTTAGGAACAGACCCTTCTAACCCTAAGAAGCTGACTCACAAAGATTTTCCTTCAATGACTTATAATGGAAACTTGTGTACTGTAGCAGATTGCGATCCATAGGCTTTCTGTACAAATCAGTGTAGAAGCCTGTAGTGCCCTTTTTAATCAGGATATCCAGGTAGGGAATTGCAGTGGTATTAAGATACCTGAAACTGCAAATTGATATCCAGTGTATTAATTCTGACAAGCAACCGATCAAGTATGATCTGGTCACATTCCCAGATCATTAAAATGTCTTCTGTAAGGTGATTTCAATATGCCGGATGTTGATTGGCACATCCCTGCTGCAGTGTCATCAAGAAGTAAGGAGATCCTGGATTCTCTATAGGGAGAACTATTCAGGTAACTGGTAACAGAACCCACATGTGAAGGGGCCATATTTAGTTTTATTTATTTACATTCTCTTATATACCGCGCTATTCTGCATCAGTGCGGTTTACATTGAGCAAACTGAAATTACATTTAACAGGGCATTATAACTTGGAGATAACTATTTTACAGGGAACATGGGCTATGGGAGGGTTAAGTGGCTTGCCCAAGACCACAAGGAGCACCTATGGGACTAGAAACCCCAGTCCTTCCGGCCCAAGGACTTGATGCTTACCAATGGGGAGACTGCTTCTGATAATCTCCAGGAACAAGCAGGAATGTAGTCTTCATATATGGGTATCATCGGTACCGACGGAGCCTGCGCGGGAATGCTCCCCAGCGTCCAATTAGAAAGCTTTTGGGAGCATCCCACAGCGCCTGCGTGCTGCCTTCCCGCCTTTCCCAACTGCCTCTCTCCAGTTCTTCGTTTTCCGCGGAGCCAGCAGGTCGTCGTTCCTGTCACCGCAGAAAATTCTCCTGTTTGCCCTTCTTTTTGTGGTTGCGTCTGCCTTCCTCGACGCTTTACCGATACCGCCGGTTTTTTCTTTCCTTTCTGTTCTTTAAAAAAAAAAAAAACTTGAGTACTTTTTTTCCCATTTTTTCCAGGTGCATGCACCATTTTGGGCCTTAGGGCCAAACTTTTTTCCACAATGGAAAAACCTGCTTCGGGTTTCAAAACGTGCACCAAGTGTGGCGGTACCATCTCCGTCACCGACACCCATGAGTGGTGTCTTAAATGTTTAGGTCCTGACCACTCCATCACGGAATGTATGGCCTGTGCCATGATGTCCAAGAGAGGTCGACAGAACCGAGCTGCTAAGCTCAGTACCCTGTTTCCCTCTGATGCAGCCTCGGTGGCATCGACATCTTCCAGGGCTTCCTCTTCCTTCCGTTGATCTCAGGTAACTAAACATAAGTCTAGCCGGTCCTCAAAGGGTAGATCTCCTTCTAAGCATCGAGATGCCTCTGGCATTGCCCTTGAGGATTCTGCACCGGCAAAATTGCCCCGGCGGGAAGCTTCGGCTTCCAAAGCATTATTGGGGCTCCAGGATGTTCTCGAGGCCTCAACCTCAGCAGAACTACTGGTGCCATGCTCTGGGGTACCGGCTGTTTTCTCCGGTACCGACATCCAGGCATCGGCAGCGTCGATAGACCAGAGGTTCCTGGCTATTGAACGCAGTCTGGCGGCTCTCCTTGCAGCATCAACACCCTCAGAACCGCGTCAGACAGTTCCGCCGGTACCAGCACTGACTCTGGCACCGGTATCAGTACCGGTACCGACGGCATCGGTGTCCACACTGCCGGCACCCAGTCATGCGATGCCCTCCGATACCGATACACCGGTACCGACTTCGGTCGGTACGGGTATCAAGCTCTTCAAGAGCATCCAGACAGACGGTACTTCGAGTCCTCAGAAGAATCTGAAGATTCTGATAGTTCTGTCGATGCAGGAATACTTCTCCCAGAGGAGCCTTCCTCCCCTAAGCGCAGGATGTCTCCTCCAGAGGATATTTCCTTTCAGGACTTCATCAGGGAGGTGGCTCGAGGTCTGTTTATTACTGTGGCTCCTGAATCAGAGCCCAGAGCAAAGGAGTTGGAGATTTTACAATATCCCAAAGCTCCTAAGGAGGCAGCTACTGTGATACAGTGGATAAAACAGAGCGTATGCAAGTTCAGGAAAGTGAAGAGCTTACCTCTGATTCAGCTGTAGGAATGGATGCAGGGCATAGGAAAACAGCTGAGCAGAAAACGCCGTTACTACAAGAAAAGCCAAAAGCTCATCAAGAGCACCTGTCCCCTAGTTCTGACGTTACGTGCAGGGCTAGGAACCATAAAAGGGAGAGTTTTAGGCAGGGTAGGAGGTGCTACCAGGG
The DNA here is from genome assembly GCA_033557465.1 of Ichthyophis bannanicus. Lineage (NCBI taxonomy): Eukaryota > Metazoa > Chordata > Amphibia > Gymnophiona > Ichthyophiidae > Ichthyophis > Ichthyophis bannanicus. The sequence goes on along the minus strand of CM066031.1, from coordinate 1,576,360,294 downwards.
GAACTGCCAGGACACATGCAAAGGAAGTTGCAGAGGACAGCTGGGAAAGGAAGCTGAAGTCCAGGAGCCAGAAAGTGGCAGCAGTTCAGGAAGACGCTATCCACAGTCACAGAGCACAGGTCAGCTCAGAGGGAGTTTACCCAGAGGAGGGAACCTCAGACTTAGCTGTAAGATAAAGAACAGCTGGGAGCCTGACACAGAGTTTTTCAACTCACAGCCTGACTGGGAAGCCGGGGAAAGGAGCTACTACAACCCCCGAGCTAAGCATAGCACCAAGGTACAGAGAAGAGAACCTTCTGCTTTTAAAGAGAGGTTTAAAGCACATGGCTATTGTAAAGGGCATAGCCCAGTGAATAATGCTGTAAGGGAGAGATATCCCAAACTCCCACTTTATGAAGAGGATCAGCAGAGAGCTTTCCTCAGACCAGGAGATTACAACCCTGGGTTCATAGAAGCTTATGCAGGAAGCAATAGTGATCTTTCTCAAGAGATTGGGCCAGACTCCTATATAGGGGAAGAAGCTAACTCTGACGGTTTGGGAAGTGAGTCGGAAGGGATGGTCTGGGAGAATAGCAGCCACCTTTCAGAGCCCATTCCAATGGACTGTAATGTATGCTGCAAGAATAACCACATTGCTTTGTGTTAACCTTTTTGGAAGAGAAATACTTTGTGAAGAATAACAAAGAGAGAAAGTTTTGTTGTTATTTTTTTGTGCACTGCTGTGTTTAAAGTTTTGGTCCTTGAAGAATGTCCGTGCGGGACAGGGAATAAAACCCATGCTTTATTTTCCTTACCACTGACCACAAGACTCTGTTTTTCATTGCAAGAGCAGGGTAAAATTTCTACAACCCTAGGCAACTGCCTGATCAGGGTTTAAAGGGCTCCGACATACGGGCCCCATCACACTACTTTACCCATCCATGAGATCTTGCATGATCTCATGCTAAGAATGTGGGAGACGCCTCTTACCCCACCTCTCCTCACTCTCATAGACTAGATACTATGTATCGAGTCCCTCCTTGTCCTGGTTTCCAGAAGACTCAGCTTCCTCACCACTCTATTGTAGTGGAATCAGCTATGAGAAGGATCAGGAGTGCAAAGAGACATGCCTCTAATCCTCCAGGACGTGAGTGCAGAACTTTGGATGCTTTTGGATGTCGTACTTTCCAAGCTTCCATGCTTTCTGCCAGGATCAGTTCCTATATTTTATATATGGGAATGTTCCTGAAGGAAGTCACAGGAGATTTAGAGTTTCTGAGCCCTCTTCTTCCTGAGGATAGAAGGCAGGATTTTCTCACATTGGTCAAACATGCCCAGAATGTTTCTAAATTTGTCAACCGTGCAGCTTTTGGCTGTTTTGAGTGCATAAGCAGAACCTCTGCCATTTGCCATAGGTGCACATAGAATTGCCTAGCTCTGGGTACAAGACAAACTGGGCAATATTCCTTGTACTGGTGAGAACCTGTTTAGCAAAGATTGGCAAGAAAAGGCCAATGAGTTGGATGCTGACAACTCCACTTTGCATAGGCTATCCAAAGCCACAGCTGATCCTGCGAGAAAGAAGTCTTTCAAGAAGCCTTTCTTCTCAAAAAAGAAGAGGTTTTATCCCTCTTATTCCCAGCAGGGACGTTCTACAGGTCAGCCTATCCGGAAAGGTCAGCAACCACCTAAACAAAGGAAAGCAAAGACTGCTAAACCTCAGCCGTCTCAGCCTCCACAAGGCCTTTGACTTTCACCTAGAGAACTTAGCCTTCCTGGCCCTCAAAGGACCAGAGCCTTCCACCATTCCAGGAAGGTTATGTCACTTTGCCCCCAGGTGGGAGCAGATAACAGCAGAGCATTGGACACTCTCCATTATAAGAGAGGGTACAAGCTGCACTTTCTGTGCATACCCCCTTCCACAATGGTAAGACAGTTCAATTCTCAGACCTCTCTCATCAACCTGTTAGATCAAGAGGTCACTATGCTTCTTGCACAAGGGGCAATAGAAGAAGTACCCATTCATCAACAGGATACAGGGTTTTACTCCCCCTATTTCCTTATCCCAAAGAAAACGGGGATACAGACCTATTTTGGACCTCAGAGAATTGAACAAATTCCTGTTCAAAGAGAAATTCAAGATGATTTCTTTAGGAACTCTGCTGCCATACCTTCAGAGTCAGGATTGACTTTGTTCTCTAGATCTCAAGGATGCGTACATTCATATTCTCATCCACCCAACTCACAGAAAGTTCCTTCGGTTCCTTTTTCAAGGAAAGCACTACCAATACAGTGTGCTTCCTTTTGGCCTGGCCTCAGCACCAAGAGTGTTCACGAAATGCATGGCTGTGGTAGCAGCTTTTCTCTGCACTCTAGGAATATTCGTCTTCTCCTATTTAGACGACTGGCTCATTCGAGCCCCATCAGAATCAGAGGCCAGGACCTCCCTATCTTGCACAATGCGTATCCTTCAGTATCTTGTTATAAACGTCCCAAAATCCAGTATAACTCCCACTCAGTCTCTAGAATTCATAGGAGCTTTGCTGGATACCAAAAAGGCAAGGGCCTATCTTCCCCAGGCCCGTTGCCTTCGCATGGTGCAGTTAGCTTCTCAAGCAGTGCTAAAGCCTCATCTCACTGCTCAAGAAATGCTACAACTACTAGGCCATATGGCATCTACCGTGCATGTGGTTCCTTATGCTCGCCTCCATATGAGAGCAGCCCAGTGGACTTTGTCCACTCAGTGGACCCAGGCATCAGGGTGCCTATCAGACAAAATAGCAAACACAGATCGCCTTATTTTGTCCCTCCAATGGTGGCAGTCCACTCAAAACTGTTGCTGGGGTCCACATTTCAACAACCCCTACCCCAAGCAACTCTCACAACAGATGCTTCACCGATGGGTTGGGGAGCTCATCTGCAAGACCTCTCCACCCAAGGCACTTGGACTCCACAGGAGACTCATCTACATATTAATCTCTTGGAGCTCAGAGCAATCTTTCTTGCCCTTCGAGTGTTCCACACCTTGCTCAGCTACAAGACAGTCGTCATTCATACGGACAATCAAGTGGCCATGTTCTACGTGAACAAACAGGGGGGAACAGGCTCTCTGTCGCTTTGCAACGAAGCTTTGCGACTATGGGCCCTCGCCAGAGAGCATCAGATTCATCTCCTGGCAGTGTATCTTCCAGGCATACAAAACTCTTGGGCAGACAGACTCAGTCGAGTTCTGCTTCCACACGAATGGTCTCTACATGTAGACCAGGTGACCAAGATTTTTCAAATTTGGGGAACCCCGGACATAGACCTCTTTGCAAGTCTGTTGAATGCCAAACTTCCCCGGTTCTGTTCCAGAATCCCGACTCAGGGCTCTCAGGCCAAGGATGCTTTCCTCTTTCATTGGGCCAAGACTTCCTTTATGCTTTTCCACCCATTCCCCTAATTCCCAAGACCCTATTCAAGCTTCAGAGAGACAGAGGATGTATGATTCTCATAGCTCCACATTGGCCTCGGCAAGTGTGGTACCCTCTGCTTCTACATCTCTCTCAAGCTCCCTCTCTGGAGTTAGGGTCTGCTCCAGATCTCCTATCTCAGGAGAATGGAATGTTATGGCATCCCAATCCCCAGTCTCTGCACCTCAAGGCTTGGTTGCTGAAGGCCTAGATGTCCATGATCTTAACCTCCCTCAGCAAGTAAAGGATATCCTTTATGCTTCCAGGAAGCCTTCCACAAAATGCTCTTATGCTTTCAAGAGGAAAAGGTTTATGATATGGTGTTCGCAGAAGGGTCTTTTTTTTTTTTTTTTTTTTTTTTTTTTTTCCTTTTCAAAACATCTTTATTAAAAAAATAAAGCAAGAATACAAGTTAAGTCCACATCAAGGAAACACTCGCCCATAACAAAACAAATTGAATACACTACAAGGATCCGAAAACTAAATAGCCCAATATACATGAAGAGGAAGACAAGAAAATAATCAACTCATGGTTTCTTTAGCGGACAGAAAAGCCTCTAGTTGTCCGACCTCCAAAAAAACATACTTAACATCTTCAAAAACCAAAATACATTTGCACGGGTATTTCAAAAAGAAGGTAGCCCCAATGGCCAGAGTCCGCTCCTTTAAAGCCAAAAAAGCCTTCCTCCGGACTTGAGTAATCCGACTCACATCCGGAAATACCTGAATAAGCTCGCCACAAAACATCTGATTTTTCTTTTTAAAGTACAAAGTCAAGATCAAATTTTTATCCTGCAAGGAAAGAAAAGAAACTATCAAAGTGGCTCGCTGCGGAATCACATCCATAGATGACTCCAAAAACTGAGAAAGGTCTAGGGACTCTGCACCTTGGGGACCTCTTTCCTGATCTACCCCAGGAGAAGACACTTGGTTCTTAGAGCGCAAAGGTATATAATACATTGAGGAAAATTTTATAGCATCTACATCATCAATTAGCAAAATCTCTTTAAAGTACTTATGCAACAAAATCAAAGGAGAAAGGTAATGAGTGCAGGGAAAATTAAGAAAACGTAAATTCTTAGAACGACTAGTATTTTCAAGAGCTTCCAATTGATGGTGAATTGTAGCACTATCTCTAATAAAAGAAGAGGCAGATGCCTCTAAAACATCAAAACGACCTTCCATTTTAATTAAGGACGTCTTATTTTTAAGCAACAATTCATCATGCTCAGAGAGTTTCTGCACCACCTCCCCTGAAAAGGACTCAACCTGGGAAAAAGAAGTGCGAACGGAACCTTCCATACGCACTAAGATCTCCCAAATATCTTTTAAGGAAACCTCCGCAGGCGCTACCGCCTGCGGTGAAACAGAAGAAAATATAACAGGGGAAGGCATTTTAGCTCTCTGTTCTCTTAATGTCGGCAAAACCGAGAGTTCCTGATCAGCTGTATCTGGGAAACCTGATCCGGGTACAATCTCCCGGGCCAGAGAACCCTCCAATATTACTTCCTCCTCGGGATGGGCAATCCCCAGCGTACTTGAGGACGAATCAGACACAGTACTCACGGACACCCCTGACTGATCTTTTTCCAAGGCTGTTGCTCCAGGACCCAAAAGATGACGATCCATTGGTCCCACAAGTTTTCCAACCTTAGCAGGGATAGCAGGAAAGGTCTTTTTTCTCCGCCGGCCCATAAGACCGTGTAAGAAGCTCCTCAAAGCTCCGAAGGGGCTCCAAAGGGGCGTGGCCTGCCCCTTTGGTCACGCCCCTTCGGGCACGCACCCACGGGTACGCAACCGCGGGTCGCGTACCGCGGTAGGCCGACGTTGAAATAGCGGCTGAGAGTGGGCGGGATCACAGGCTCCTCCTCTACACAGCACCACCGGATCCAGGAAACAGGTTAGGCAAGCGTCTCACCGGAGGGAAGCTGGGCCGACGCTGAAATAGCGGCCGAGAGTGGGTGGGATCACAGGCTCCTCCTCTACACAGCACCACCGGATCCAGGAAACAGGTTAGGCAAGCGTCTCACCGGAGGGAAGCTGGGCCGACGCTGAAATAGCGGCCGAGAGTGGGCGGGATCACAGGCTCCTCCTCTACACAGCACCACCGGATCCAGGAAACAAGTTAGGCAAGCGTCTCACCGGAGGGAAGCTGGGCCGACGCTGAAATAGCGGCCGAGAGTGGGCGGGATCACAGGCTCCTCCTCTACACAGCACCACCGGATCCAGGAAACAGGTTAGGCAAGCGTCTCACCGGAGGGAAGCTGGGCCGACGCTGAAATAGCGGCCGAGAGTGGGCGGGATCACAGGCTCCTCCTCTACACAGCACCACCGGATCCAGGAAACAGGTTAGGCAAGCGTCTCCGCAGAAGGGTCTTAACCCCCTGGCGATACCTCTGGAATCATTACTAGAGTATCTCCTTCATTTATCCAATGCAGGACTTAAGACTAACTCAGTAAGAGTCCATTTGAGTGCTATTGCAGCTTCTTTCAAGCCTCTAAATGGACAACCTATTTCCTCCCATCCTCTTATAGCAAGATTTATGAGAGGTCTTCTTTTAACTAAGCCTCCCATTAGGCCACCACCTGTGGCATGGGACTTAAACTTGGTTCTTGGTCAGCTCATGAAGCCATCTTTCAAACCCTTAGCTACTACCTCATTGAAATTCCTTTCTTGGAAGGTTATCTGTCTCACTGCAATCACATCAGCACGTCGAATCAGTGAGTTGCAGGCACTAGTGGCTGATCCACCTTATACAAGGTTCCATCATGACAAGGTAGTCCTTAGGACTCATCCACACCTTATGCCAAAGGTGGTCTTGCCTTTTCATCTAAACCAAGCGGTTTACCTACCTGTGTTCTTTCCAAGGCCTCATGCATCAAATGCAGAAAGGAATCTTTATACTTTGGACTGTAAAAGAGCTTTAGCTTTTTGCTTACAAAGAACATAGCAACATAGAAAGTCCTCTCAAGTCTTTGTTGCTTTTGATCCTTCTCATTTGGGACTTCCAGTCTCCAAGAGAACACTGTCTAACTGGATTGCTCAGTGTATTTCCTTTGCCTATCAGAGTAAGAATCTTCCTCTGGAGGGCCATGTCACAGCTCACAATGTGAGAGCCATGGCAGCTTCAATGGCTCATCTGCACTCTTTGTCTATCGACGACATCTGTCGAGCAGACACCTGGGCCTCAGTTCATACCTTCACAGCCCATTTCTGCTTGGACAAGGACTCCCGCCGGGATGCCTTGTTTGGTCAGGCTGTTCTCCGATACCTGTTCAACTCCTACCCACCATCAACTCCTACCCACCATCCCTGATTGGATGCCAGAGATCCATGGGGGGAAGTGGAGCCCTTTCTCAGGGACACTCAACTTCTGGGTTTCTCCCTGGCATCTAAAGCTAGGGAGTCCCCATATGTGAAGACTACATTCCTGCTTGTTCCTGGAGATAGCATAGTTACTCACGTGTAACAGGTGATCTTCGGGAACAGCAGGAATTTAGTCTTCACAACCCACCCACCTCCCCTAGGAGTTGTATCTCTCTATCTCTTTCTCTTTCCTCTCTCTCTCTCTTTCTCTTTCCTCTCTCTCTCTCTTTGTCTCAGCTTTAAAACTCAACTGGAGAGAGGCAGTTGGGAAAGGTGGGAAGGCAGCACTCTGGCGCTGTGGGTTGCTCCCAAAAGCTTTCTAATTGGACGCTGGGGAGCGTTCCCACGCAGGCTCCGTTGGTACCGACGATACCCATATGTGAAGACTAAATTCCTGCTGTTCCCAGAGATCACCTGTTACAGGTGAGTAACTATGCTTTATAGTGGGAGATCATGTCGCATCCAGTGATCACCAGATGGTGTTCAATATTAGGACTAGAGCTGATAAAGTCCATTCAAAAGTGAGGGCCTTAAACTTTAAGTAAACTAACTTTGCCAGAATGGGCCAATACCTCAAGGAGTCATTAGCTGGATGGGAACTGCTGGGGGATGTAGAAAAACAGTGGACAAAACTGAAAGGAGATATTTTAAGAGCAACCAACCTTTTTGTTAGGAAGGTAAATAAAGGTAAAAGGAAAAGGAGGCTGCTATTTTCAAAAGAAGTAGCCGAAAAGGTGAAGAAAAAGGGAGAGGCTTTTATGGAAATACAAGATATCATGAGAGGAAGACAAACATCTATATTTGGAAAAACTTAGAGAAGCTAGCAAAGTAGTCAGGAAAGCAAAGATACAAAAAGAAGAAGAAATAACCAATGCAATAAAATGCAGAGATAAGACATTTTTCAGATAAATTAATGAGAAGAGGAAGGACAAAAGTGGTATTGTCAGACTCAAGGGTGAAGGGGAGGAATATGCAGAGGTTGATGAAGATAAAACATAATTGCTTAACAAGTATTTCTGTTCTGTGTTCACGGATGAAGGATCGGGATCATGAGCAGGACCTCAGAAAACACCCACAAATAGGAACAGAAGCATAGGGGATCTTGAACAATTTTCAGAAGAATGTGTTCGTGAGGAACTAGCTAAATTAAAAGTAGACGAAGCGATGGGACCGGATGGGATATATCTGAGAATACTGAAGGAACCTGGGGATGTTCTAGCAGCTCCACTGACTGACCTTGTCAATGTCTCCTTGGAGTCTGGAGTGGTGCCAGAGGACTGGAGAGAAGCAAATGTGGTCCCTTTACACAAAAACAGAAGTAAGGATGTGATTGAAAACTACAGACCGGTTACTCTAACCTCTGTGATGAGTAAATTATTTGAAATGCTGTTGAAAGAGAAAATAAGTGAGGTTTCTGGATTCCAGTGGATTACAGGATCAAAGGCAGCATGGATTCACCAGGGGCAGGTCTTGTCAGACAAATCTGATTGATTTCTTTGACTGGGCTACCAGGGAGTTGGACCGTGGGAAAGCCCTAGATATGTGTACTTGGATTTCGGTAAAGCCTTTGACACTGTTACGCACAGGCAACTTATAAACAAAATGAGCACCCTAGGGATGGACCCTGAAGTTACTGATTCGTTTAGAAATTGGTTAAATGGGAGGCGGCAAAGGGTACAGGTAAATGGAGCTCACTCTGAGGAGAAGGAGGTTACCAGTGGTGTGCCGCAGGGATCTGACCTTGGTGCAATTCTTTTTAACATCTTTGCTAGTGATATTGCAGAAGGGCTGTCAGGTAAGGTTTGTCTCTTTGCAGATGATACCAGGAAGGTGTAGATAACATGAGGAGGGATGTAGCTAAGCTTGAAGAATGGTCAAGGATTTGGCAGCTGAGATTTAATGCTAAAAAGTACAGGGTCATGCATTTGGGCTGCAATAATGCAAGGAAGTGGTACCTGTCCACAAACGAAGAGTGGGACCTGGGCGTAATTGTTTCTGACAATTTTAAAGTAGCTAAACAGGTAGAAAAGGTGACTGCGAAAGTTAGAAGGATGCTTGGGTGCATAGGGAGAGGAATGGCTAGCAGAAAAAAGGAGATGATAGTGCCTCTGTATAAAGTCTTTGGTGTGACTTCATTTGGAGTATTGTGTGCAATTCTGGAGACCACATCTTCAAAAAGATATAAACAGGTTGGAGTCAGTGCAGAGGGTGGCTACTAAAATGGTTAGTGCTCTTCGTTATAAAGTATATGAGGATAGATTTAAGGATCTTAATATGCATGTTAGAGGAAAGACAGGATAGTGGAGATATGATAGAGGCATTTAAATACCTCTGTGGCATAATTGCACAGGAGGAGAGCCTTTTTCGATTGAAAGCAAGCTTTGCTACAAGGGGACATAGGATGAGGGTGAAAGGGGATAGACTCAGGAAATACGCGGAAATATTTCTTTAAGGAAAGAGTGGTAGATGAGTGGAATAGTCTCCCAGTGGAAGTGGTAGAGATGAGGACAGTATTTGAATTCAAAAAAGCATGGGACAAACAGAGGATCTCAAAAGGAAAAAAGGGGACTATTGTAATAGTTGATATGGAAGGGCAGACTAGATAGGCCATGTGGTCTTTCTTCTGCCGTTGTGTTTCCTTGTATAGTGCTTCCATAACTTTATATTCCCTATAAAGGGATGGTTCCTAAGGAATTTATCCTCAAATTCTGTTATGTAGAGATTGGCTACATCAGGGGCCATCACCAAGCCCATCACCACGCCTGTAATTTGTTTATAAAAAAAATCTCTAAAACAAAAATAATTCTCAGGAAGAGCCAATTCAGCAAGTTGAAGAAGAAAACCAGTAGGAAGCCTCTTATGTTCCGACCTTTGTAAAAGGACTTGTTCAAGAATAGGAATGATGTCCTTTTGGGGAACATTGGTAAAAAGGGAGGCAATGTCCATGGTTACCAGAATCAGTCAGTCATGGTACCTTATAAATTGGTCCAAACTGTGAACCACATGAGAGGAATCCCTCACATACAAAGGAATGGTAGTAATAAAAGGTCTAAGCAGGACATCCAAAAATTTAGGGATCGGTTCAAAAATAGAGCTGATAGCTGAGATAATCGGATGACCCAGAAGGTGTTCAAGGGGATTTATGAATTTTGGGAAGGACACGGTAGGGTACAATAGGAAAAGTCATACTCCTTCTTGGTAAGATATCCTATCTCATAATCTGTAAGGGGAAGAGTAGGATCTCCATCTAATCATTCATAGAAAGAATAGTCCCTTAGCTGGCTGTTGATCTCATTTATATAATCGTAAGTATTCATAATGACAAGGGCACCGCCTTTTTCCGCAGGTCTTATTGTGATGTTGGGATTATTACATAAAGAATGTAATGCCTCTTTCATTGTTAAAATACATGTGTTTATGCTTAGATTCTACCTCAGAAACTCATGCAAGTACAACCTTCTCAAAGATATCTATGATTGGATTTGCCTAATTTGGAGGAATTCATGTGAATTTATTACAAACTCTGTGGAAGAATCGACAATCCGATCACTCTTTTATGAAAAAAGTCCATAATCTGTAGTTTTCTGAAAAATTTATAAAGATCAACACGTGTCACAAAAGAATCATATGTGCGGGAGGGCACAAAGGAGAGAACCTTTGTTGAGAATCTTAGTCTCATATTCACCAAGTTTGACATTGGACAAATTAATGTTTCCAGTTTCTAATCGTGATAGGAAATCTTCCTCGCTTCTGATTGGGTCATCTCTTCTCTGCCCTCTCCCTTTCCCTGCCCCCCTGTGTTGGAAATCAGTTCTGTGAAATTCCCAAGTTGTAGGATATCATCATTGTTGATCTTGGCCCCCTCCCTTTCACAGCTTGTCCATTTGAGAAACTTGATTCTCACTTCTGTTCTCCAAAGTGAACAAGGAACTGAGGTGTCCACATGGTCCTCTGATTGGCTTCTACTCCTCTTTCTGACTTGTTCTGTACATGTATCATCCCTATTTCTGGGTGTAACTTCTTTATGAACCTATCTGTTATTTGAAAAACAAATCCTACTTCTAAGTGGATCATTAAAAGAATTCTTTTTATTCCATGGGTAGACAGTTCCTCGCTTATAATCAACCTCATCTCTATGGAACTTTTCCAATTTCTTCTTCCTGATTTCTTTTTTGTACTCCAATCTACTAGTAGAGATACATATCTAGTACCATTTTCTTTTAAAGCATACATCTTGGTATAAGTTTTCTTTTGAATACATTCAGCCCTCTTTTTTTGAGGTATTTATCAATGAAATCATAAGATCAACGGCTTATTTAAAATAGCATTCCAGTCTCTAAAAAAAAAAAAAAAAAATAGTCATAGGCATCTTGGACATGCCGGGGGCTTTGGTAACATGTAGGTCCCTGGGTATCATCTTGGCTTTACAATAACCCAAGAGTGAAGCTGAATGCATCTCTTCCCTAATTCACTTCTGAGTAAGATGTACAAGATCTTCTCATTCTTTATCCTTCTCACCAGCATCATCAGTTTTAGAAAAGGACTCCTGCGGAAGCATTTGCTGTAGCCTTTCATCATCATAACTAAGGGCATCCTTCCAAGGAGAAAACATGGTGCTGAAGATAGTACCATCCAAACAGAAAGCACAAACACACTCGTGAGATCACCAGAAAACAGTACAAAGGGGAGGTGGAAAAAATTCCTACAAGTATAAAATTTATAAGATCCGTCAAGACCCTACATGACCGTGTTTCGGTGTGCACCTTCTTCCATCTTTCCCTCCTTTCTCCCTTCCTCCCACCCTGCCCCCTCCTCCCACCCTGCCCCCTCCTCAGTTCCTTCCCTCTCCCTTCCTTTCTTTTTTCTTCTTTTTTATCTCTTCCCTCCTCTCCCTTTCTCCCTACTCTCACCCCTCTCCCTAAGTGTGTAAAATATTGTGTGCATGCAAATGTAGAGGGATGAAGAGGGGAGGGGGATATATATATCACACACACACACACATTTTACAAACTTTTATATTATCTTTTTAATATTTGAATTTCCTGATTTTTATTATAAAAATTTATTAGCTTATTCTGTGCATTAGCTTTTTGATATCTTATGGTTCCCCATTTTACAGTTCAGTTTCTTGGTTTTGGGTTTTTGCCCACAATTTATATTGCCTCTCTAGGATGTCTGTATTATGTTAGAACTTGGGAGCACTGTATAAGACCAATTAGTCGGTATGCTTGTATCCTGCAGGTTTCCTGTCGGTATGCTTGTATCCTGCAGGTTTTCCCTCCCCTTCCTCTCCCTCCCCCTCCCCTTCCTTTTTCCAATTCTTTGGGCTTTTTCAGGCTTGATTTTAGGGTTTTACTGTTCACGTGTTATTACCTACATGCTATACATATACACATTTTGAATATACCTCTGACATGTATGGATCCGTTACACCCTGAACTTATTTGTGGTATTTCTAATGGGTTCACATTTGTTCTTATCTGCTTGCTGTGCTTAGCGACTTTACACCTCACACATTTGATGTTCCTGGTTTGACTCCGTCCACCACCCCCCTTTTTTGGTACAGCATGTTCTTTACATGCCCTGTTCCACTGTATTTCTACGATCTTTTGATCCTTTGGCCACGATCTGTTTTCCCTTCTGCTTTTATATATACGAAGTCCCCCCTTTTTGATACCTTTTGGGCAGGATTTCGGTGCCTCAGCCATCGAGGAGTACTAATGCTTTCTACGTGTATCTTCATTTTTTGATATGGGGACAATACTTGTTTCTATGACAACTTTTTTTCCTCTTTTTAGCACCAAAGTTGGTTGAAATATGGCCGCCCATTCAGAATTTAAGTTTCTACACACAAAACCGGCACCATTAGCACTCTGCACCCAAAAGGCAATTCATATTTATGACTTATGCATCTGTTTTCCACTTTTATTTTTTACTTTTATTTTTTTGACATTTTAGGCTGCCCCTATTTATTTATTTGCTGGTTTAGCCTTCCTGGAGTATTTTTAACCATTATCTGCACTCATGTTAAAGCCTAGGTGGGTTCACATCTGGCCAGTTCTGTAAGTTCCCTCTTGGATTATAGTTTTTATGTCTCTTGCATAGTATGGTTCAATTTGACAGTATTTTACATCCACTTGTATGCTTTATACTTGTGTCTCTGTACGATTTTGTCATGTGTTCTTTGTACATGTTTATATTGCATTCATATTATTTTCTATTCTCCAGGAGCAAGCAGGAAGTCAGTCCTCACATATGGGTGACATCGGCGCCGACGGAGCCCTCGTGCGGAGCAATTCCCTAGCTTTCAGAGAAAGCCTTTGGGATTGCATCACGCATGCGCAGTCCCCTTCCCGCCCAAGGGTGCCATCTTGCTCAGTCTCCCTTTTTCCACGGTGCCCAACGGACGTTGTCCCTAATTCCTTGCGGAAAAAGTGTGTCAAAACTTAGAAGAATTTCTGCTCTTCAACCGGTTCGATGCCGGTTCCCCTTCCCGCCTGCGGCTCGGTACACCAGTATCGAGTCCAGTCAATTTTTTGCGTTTTTGTCCTTAGAGACTAGCATTCGCGCTCTTTTATTATTTTCACTGGCAGCCCGGTCCTTCGACCTTGCAGGGGCCCTTTTTCCTCCGATGGCTGCCAGCGGGTTTAAAAAGTGTGATCGATGTAAGAAGTTAATGTCCCTCACCGACACACATGACTGCTGTCTCCGATGCCTCAGGCCCGACCATGACCTGAAGGTCTGTGGCCCGTGTGGGAAAATGTCCTCTAAGGCCCTTCGAAGTAGGCAGCAGCAGCGTGAAAGGATTTTCTCAGAGTCCGCATCCCCCCCGGATCCGGACCTCATCAGAATCCTCGACGTCTCGGGAGCTGTCTGAACCCGAACACCGTCGGGGGTGTTCTGAACAGGGGTCTCCCTCCAGGGAACACCGGAGGAAAAAGAGGCCTGTGAGGGCAGCGTCGTTGGATGCCTCCGATCGCCCTGGGCCCCTGAAGTCCAGGTCGCGGAGTCTTGACCGCCGCCCCGGGTCCTCGGAGTTGGAGCGGCCTGCGAAGATACCTCACACGGAGCCGGAGATGCCGAGGTGGGTAAGTGCTGTTGTCCTCGTGGATTCCCCTCCAGAGGAGCCAGCGTCGAGCCCGATAAGGGGCCCGAGCTGGAGGCTGCGGAATCTTCTGAGCTCGGTCTCAGGATGACGGCCCTGGAGCGCAGCATGTCTGCTTTCATAGAGCAGCAGCGGGCGCTGATAGCTGGTCTCACTGGTCCATCCACCCCGACCACCGGGACCTCGACCTCCAAGTCGACCCCAGAGGCCGAGCCGATCCTCGAGACTCTTCGGACTCGAGTCGATCCTCGGCCAAGGTCTCCCTCTACTTCCCGCTTGGGACCGAAATCATCGACACTGGTGCTCTCGGCGTCGGAGCGGTCGGGGCCGAAGCCCTCGCGGCTGGAGCCCCTCGACGACTCCTCGGAGGGATCGGCATGGAAGATGAGGAGGCCCCAGACACCCATTGGACCCGGTATGTCCCATCGGACTCATCGGGTTCCGAGCCTCGGAGAAGGTCCCCTCCGGAGGATACCCGGTTCTCAGACTTCATCAGGGACATGGCCAAGACTTTGGCATTCCCGGTGGATATCGAGGAAGAGCCTTGAGCTGAAAAGCTCGAGGCCCTCCAGTATGACTTTCCCCCAAGGGAAGCCCTTACTGTGCTGGTTCCTCCGATGCTGGAACGGCTGATGCTCCACAAGTGGGAGTCACCGGCCTCAATGCCGGTGCTCAGCAAGCGGGTCGATTCCATCTATCGAGTCCGCAAGAGCCCTGGGTTCCAAAAGGCACAGCTGCCGCACAACTCCATGGTTGTGGAATCGGCCATGCACAGGCTCAAGAGCCAAAAAACACACTCCTCGGTGCCTCCTGGCCGGGAGACCCGGAACCTGGATGCCCTCGGCAGAAAATGCTTCCAGGGCTCGATGCTGTCATACCGTGTCCAAACCTACCAGCTGTACATGGACATGTACTTGAGGGACCTGGCAAAGAAGATTGCCGGGTTCCCAACTGGCCTCTCTGAGGCACCCTTGCAGCGCTTCAATGCCTTGTCCACTGGGATTTGGGAGTGCTCGAAGTTCATATCTCGAATGGCCTATGATGGCTTCGAGGCTTCGGCCCGAGTAGCCTCGGCTGGCATCGGTGTACACCGCCAGGTCTGGCTAATGTCATCGGATCTGGAGCCAAGGGTTCAGGACAAGTTGATCGATGTCCCTTGCCGAGGTGACAGCCTTTTTGGAAAACCCATGATGGAGAAGGCTGCTGAGCTCGAGTCCGAGTACTTGACCCGGACAAGATTCTCAAAGAAGACTTCTGCCCCTTCTAAGAAGAAGGGCTCGGGTAAAAAGCCCTTTTTCCCGAGGAAGGGTACTGCATACCACAACTACCCCACTTACCAGGCCACCCCAGCTCCCCAGCAGTGGCAGCAGGCCAAGGGACAGGGGCATGGCCCGCGTAAGCAGAAGACCCCCAAGCCTCAGGCCCCGGCTCCTGCCCAGCCGGGAGGGGTTTTTTGACTCCCAAAGCATAGTCTCCCTTCCCCCAGTGGTAAGGTCTTGCACAGGAGGCAGGCTAACCCTGTACTCCCACAGGTGGTCAGCCATTACCTCGGATATCTGGGTCCTGCAAATAGTCCAAAAGGGCTACTTGCTTCACTTCAGCCAGACACCACCCTCTTTCTTTCCAGGAGAGCCTCTCAGACTCCCTCTTCACAGGGACCTCCTCTTGCAGGAGTTGGCAGGTCTTCTAGGTCAGGCGGTGGAACTGGTGCCCCACCACCTGCAGAGCAAGGGCTTCTACTCCAGATATTTTCTCATACCAAAGAGAACAGGAGGCCTCAGACCCATCCTTGACCTAAGAAACTTAAACAAGTTCCTGGTGAGAGAAAAGTTCAAGATGCTTTCCCTTGGAATCTTGCTGCCTCCACTAGGGAGATTGGCTATGCTCCCTAGACCAGAAGGATACCTATACGCACATCCTCATTCACCCAGACCACAGACAATATCTGAGATTTGTAGTGGGAGGAAAACATTTCCAAATACAGAGTTCTACCCTTTGGCCTGGCCTCTGCTCCCAGGGTGTTTACAAAATCCCTGGCTGTAGTGGCGGCCTTTCTCAGAAGTCAAAGGATTTTTGTCTTCCCTTACCTGGATGACTGGCTCATCAGGGGCCAGTTGCCTCAGGAAGCTCAGCAGGCCACTTCTCGCACCATCAACATGTTGCAACGTCTGGGGTTTGTCATAAACCACGCAAAGTCCACTTTGATCCCCACTCAAAACTTAGAGTTCATAGGAGCAAGATTGGACACTCTTCAGGTGAAGGCTTTCCTGCCGGAAGACAGGGCACAGAGGCTGCTAACACTGGCACAACAGTTCAGGCGCAGATCTCAGGTCTCAGCGAGACACTTCTTGTGCCTCCTGGGCCACATGGCCTCCACAGTGTACGTGACCCCAAATGCTCGTCTCCACATGAGAACAGCTCAGTGGTGCTTCAGAGATCAGTGGACTCAGGCATCCGGCAGCCTCAGAGACAGGATAACAGTATCCAGACAACTGGTAAAATCATTGCAGTGGTGGTGTCAGCCACCCAACCTGCTCGAGGGAGTGCTTTTTCAGACTCCCTCACACACAAGGGTGCTAACAGATGCCTCCTTGCTGGACTGGGGAGCCCATTGCCAAGGATCATGCACTCAGGGATTGTGGTCTCTTCAGGAGTCTGCACACCAAATCAACCTCTTAGAGCTGCGGGCGATTTGCCTAGCTCTTCAAGCCTTTTGTCATGTCCTCTCACATCAGTCTGTATTGATACAGAGAGACAACCAGGTAGCAATGTTCTACGTGAACAAGCAGGGAGGTACGGGGTCTCGTATCCTGTGTCAGGAGACACTGGACCTATGCTCTTTTGCCATCAAGCAGGGTATGTCTCTCAAAGCAGTGTACCTACCTGGTCAGGAGAACTGTCTAGCGGACAAACTAAGCAGAATTCTGCAACCTCACGAATGGCAGCTGGATCCAGTGGTGACACAGCGGATTTTCCACCGCTGGAACATCCGTCCATAGATTTATTTGCCAGTCCGCAAAATCACCAGCTGCCCAGATTTTGCTCAAGACAGCCACATCCTCTGAGGGTGGCTGCAGATGCTTTCCTGATCTCCTGGTTAGGGGGCCTCATGTATGCGTTTCCTTCCACGTCTCTGGTGGCCCGGACTCTGTTCAAAATCCTTCGGGACAAGGCCTCTGTCATTCTGGTAGCCCCCAGATGGCCAAGACAGCCTTGGTTTCCGCTTCTCCTCCAACTGGCAGTGGAATCCCACTTCCTCAGGGGACGCAGCCCGACCTCCTTTCACAGGAGCAGGGCTCTCTTGCACCCCAACCTCAGGGCCCTCAACCTGATGGCATGGCTGCTGAAAGGGTAGTGCTGGCTCCTCTCCTCCTACTTTCGGAATGTAGAAGAAGTGTTACTGGCCTCCAGGAGGCAGTCTAGTAGGAAATCCTATGCTTTCAAGTGGCGTAGATTTGAGGTGTGGTGTAACCAGCACAATGAAAACCCTTTCTCTTGCCTTGTACCAGTGGTGCTACAGTACCTGCTTCACCTCTCAGAATTAGGTCTCAAGTCTAACTCTGTCAGGGTCCACCTGAGTGCTTTGTCAGCAAACCACTCGCCCATGGAGGGGCAACCTCTTTCGGCTCATCCCCTGGTGTCCAGATTCCTCAGAGGTCTGCTTCTGCTGAAACCCCCAGTTCATCCTCTGGCAACTGAATGGGATTTGAATGTGGTCTTACAGCAGCTTACTCGCCCACCTTGTGAGCCGATGTCCTCTTGCTATCTGCGCTTCTCCTTCTGGAAGGTGCTCTTCCTGGTGGCACTCACATCAGCCAGACGTGTGAGTGAGCTGCAAGCTCTCGTAACTGATAAACCTTACACAAGGTTTTATAGGAATAGGGTGGTCCTCCACACTTACCCGAAGTTCCTTCCAAAGGTGGTCTCTTCTTTCCACTTCAACCAGGAGATAATTCTTCTGACATTCTTTCCCAGGCCGCATTCCAGCCGGGCAGAGGCAGTCCTGCTTTCCCTGGATTGTAAGAGGGCGTTGTCCTTCTACCTGGAGCATACAAAGGGACATCGAAGGGCTACTCAGCTCTTTGTCTCGTATGACCCCAGTAAGCTGGGGTTACCTGTCTCCAAGCGTACACTGTCCACCCGGGTGGCAGACTGCATTAGAAACATAGAAACATGATGACAGAAAAAGACCACATGGCCTATCTAGTCTGTCCTTCCATAACAACTACAACAGTCCACTTTTTACCTTTAGAGATCCTCTGTGTTGGTCCCATTGCCTGGGCGTACAGGGCGGCCGGCCTCCCGTTGCAGGGTCGAGTCACGGCCCACCGTGTCAGGGCTAAGGCCACATCAGTGGCTCACTTCCGCTCTGTTCCGCTGGCAGACATCTGCTGGGCCGCAACTTGGTCTCAAGCCAGACTTTTGCAGCCCATTACTGCCTGGATAGGGAGTCCTGATGGGACAGTGCTTTCGGCTAGGCGGTACTCTGTAACCTATTTGAGGTTTAGGCAACTCCAACCCTTTGGTGTCAGGCTACCGGAGGTTGTTGCTTTCTATTGCAGCTGCTGCAGTTCTTCTAGAGGGAGCCATTTTTCAGCTATGGGTTCTCGGTAGCGTATAGCTAGGGAGTCCCATATGTGAGGACTGACTTCCTGCTTGTTCCTGGGGAAAGCATAGTTAGTCACCTGTAACAGGTGTTCTCCAGGGACAACAGGAATCAGTCCTCACGACCCTCCCTCCTCCCCTGAGTTGCAGTCCTATTATTAATTTTGATTCATGTTGCCGTCTTTTTAGCTATGTCATTTGACTGAGCAAGATGGCACCCTTGGGCAACAAGGGGACTGCGCATGCGTGATGCAATCCCAAAGGCTTTCTCTGAAACTGGGGAATTGCTCCGCACAAGGGCTCCGTTGGCACCGACGTCACCCATATGTGAGGACCGATTCCTGCTGTCCCTGGAGAACACCTGTTACAGGTGAATAACTGCACTTTATCACCTCCTTTTGATACACTCTATCTCCAGGAACAACCAGGAATGTAGTCTTCACATATGGGTATCGTCGGTACCGACAGAGCCTGCGTGGGAACGCTCCCCAGCGTCCAATAAGAACGCTTTTGGGAGCATCCCTCAGCACATGTGTGCTGCCTTCCTGCCTTTCCAACTGTCCCTCTTCAGTTCTTCGTTTTCCGCGGAGCTTACAGGATCCATACCCTGTCACCGCAGAAAATTCCGTCTTTAAAATTGTTTTCTTGTGGTCGCGTTTGCCTGCCGCACCACGCTCACCGGTACCGCCGGTTCTTTTCTTTTCTTTTCTTTTCCAAAAAAAACAAAACAAAACTTATACTTTGAGCTGTTTCTCTTCAGAAACTTTTCTTTTTGGTGCTAGGCGCCATTTTGGACACTAGGCCCCATATTCCTAAAACATGGAAAAACCAACTAGTGGCTTTAAAAAACGTACTAAGTGTGGCGGTACTATTTCTGTCACTGACACCCATGATTGGTGCCTTAAATGTTTAGGGCCTGAACATTCTCCATCTGAATGTCTCTCCTCTATGGGGATGACTAAAAGAGGAAGACAGAACCGGGCTGCAAAGCTCGGTACCCTCTTTTCTTCGGATGCCAGATCCATTCCATCGACATCTTCAAGGGCCCTCCTCTTCCTCCCATGGATCTCAGGTAACTAAACATAAAAGCCGGTCCTCAAAGGGTAGCTCTCCTGCTAAGCATCAAAAGGCCATTGGCATTGCCCTTGAGGGAACCACAACGGCAAAACAGCCCCGGCGGGAGGCTTCGGCTTCCAAAGCATCAATGGGGCTCCAGGATGTTCTCGAGGCCCCGACCTCGCAAGAACTACCTGTGCCATGCTCAGGGTTTCCGGCCGTCTTCTCCGGTACCGATACCCAGGCATCGGCAGCGTTGATAGACCAGAGGTTCCTTGCTATCAAACGCAGCATCGCAGCTCTTCTCTCAGCTGCGGTACCATTGGTCCAACAGGCACTGACATCGACACCGATGCCGGCACCGATGATACCAGTACCAACGGTACCGGCCCCGGTGGGAATTCTTCCCACGCCATCTTTGGCTGGAATCGACAGGTTGGTACCGGATCAACTCTGTACCGACTTCGATCAATACCGGGACCGTGCTTTGCATGAGCATCGTGGTCAGGAATACTTCGAATCCTCCAATTCCGAAGACTCTGACAATTCTGTTGGTACTAGAGGGTTTCTCCCAAAGGATCCCTCTTCTCCCCAACGCAGAATGTCACCTCCAGAGGACATGTCTTTTCAGGATTTTATTCGTGATATGGCCAAGGGCCTTTCAATCACGGTAGCTCCTGAAGAGGAACCCAGAGCAAAGGAATTGGAAATTCTCCAATATCCTAAAGCTCCAAAGGAGGCAGCCACTCTGCCCATCCATGAAATTCTGCATAAATTGATGCTCAGAATGTGGGAGACACCTCTGACTACACCTCACTCTAGGAGACTTGATACTATGTATCGAGTTCCCCCATGTCCTGGATTTCAAAAGACTCTGCTGCCACACCATTCATTGGTTGTGGAGTCAGCCATGCGTAGGATGAAAAGTGCAAAGAGGCATGCATCCAATCCTCCAGGTCGTGAATGCAGGACTCTGGACGCTTTTGGGCGCCAAACATTTCAGGCTTCCATGCTTTCAGCTAGGATCAGTTCATATATACTGTATATGGGAATGTTCCTCAAGGAAGTTACAGGAGATTTGGAGCTTATGAGCCCATTTCTCCCAGATGACAAGAGAAGACTTTTTTGCTCTAGTTAATCATGCTCAAGATATCTCCAAGTTTGTAAATCGTGCAGCCTTTGACTGCTTTGAATGCATCAGCAGGACCACTGCTATTGCCATTGGTGCACGACGGATTGCCTGGCTTCAGGCATCAGACTTGGAAACCTGGGTACAGGACAAGTTAGGCAACATTTCTTGCACGGGAGAGAATCTCTTCGGCAAGAACTGGCAGGAAAAGGCTAACGAGTTGGATGCTGACAATACTTCTCTAGATAGATTGTCGAAATCTACAGCCACTCCAGCCAAAAAGAAGTCTTATAAAAAACCCTCTCTCAGCAAAAAGAGGAAATTTTATCCTTCCTATACCCAGCAGAGTCAATCTCAGGGTCAGGTTGCCCAAAAGGGACAAACTAGACAGCAAAAGAAGCCAAAAGGCTCCAGAGCCCAACCAGCTCTGCAGGTTCAGCCCCCTCAAGGGCTTTGACTCCTTCCTAGAGAGCTTAGCCTTCCTGCCTCTGAGGGGTCCCCAACCCCCCAATATCCCAGCAGGTTATGCCACTTTGCCAACAGATGGCATCAGATAATAGCAGAAGATTGGACTTTGTCCATTGTAGGAGAAGGGTACAAGCTTCATTTTCAGAGCATGCCCCTTCCTACATTTCTAAAGCAATTCAATTCTCAAACCTCTGCAAACAATCTGCTAGATCACGAGGTCTCAACACTTCTTGCCCAAGGGGCAATAGAGGAGGTACCCATTCTTCAACGGGGTGCAGGGTTCTACTCCCCCTATTTTCTTATTCCAAAGAAAACAGGAGAACACAGACCCATTTTAGACCTCAGAGAATTGAACAAATACCTGTTTTGAGAGAAGTTCAAAATAATTTCTCTAGGAACTCTTCTGCCGTACCTTCAAAGCGAGGATTGGCTTTGCTCTCTAGACTTAAAGGATGCATACACTCACATTCTGATCCATCCAGATCACAGGAAATTCTTATGATTCCTTTTCAGGGGAAAACATTTCCAGTACAGGGTTCTTCTCTTTGGTCTAGCTTCAACACCAAGGGTATTCATGAAATGCATGGCGGTAGTACCTGCATTTCTACGAACCCTGGGGATATTCGTCTTCCCTTACTTAGATGACTGGCTCATTCGAGCCCCTACAGTTGCAGAGGCCAGCACTGCACTGTCTCGCACAATGCGAATCCTCCAATACTTGGGGTTAGTAATAAACTTCCCCAAATCCCAACTTGTTCCTTCCCAATGCCTGGAATTCATAGGGGCCTGTCTAGATACCAGACAGGCAAAGGCTTTCCTTCCACATGCCCGGTGTCTTCGCATAATGCAACTAGCTTCTCAAGCAGCAGGGAAATCCTCCCTAACTGCTCGAGAGCTACTACAGTTGCTGGGACATATGGCATCCACAGTTCATGTAGTCCCATATGCTCACCTCCACATGCGAGCAGCTCAGTGGACCCTATCCACACAGAGGACACAGGCCACAGGTCATTTATCGGACAAAATAATAAACTCTCACCGACTAATTTTGTCCCTCCAATGGTGGCAATCCCTAGAAAATCTGACACTGGGGTCTCCTTTTCATCAACCCCTTTTTCAGGTCACCCTAACAGATACATCGCAGGTGGGTTGGAGAGCACACCTGAATCATATCTCTACCCAGGGAACCTGGACTCCACAGGAGGCTGGTCTACACATAAACCTCCTGGAATTAAGAACAATCTATTTAGCTCTTCGAGTATTCCACGCCCAGCTCAGCTACAAAGACAGTCCTAGTCCAGATGGACAATCAAGTAACAATGTTCTATGTGAACAAGCAGGGCAGGACAGGCTCTCTGTCGTTATGCAACGAAGCTTTACGACTGTGGGCCCTTGCCAAAGAGTATCAAATTCACCTTCTAGTGGTATATCTTCCAGGCATTCCAAACCTTCCCTCCACCTGGACCACGTGGCAAAGATATTTCATCTCTGGTGCATTCCAGACATAGACCTGTTCGCAAGTCCACTGAATGCCAAACTTCCCTGGTTCTGTTCCAGGATTCCGGCTCACCGTTGTCAGACAAGGGATGCCTTCCTCCTTCACTGGGGTCAGGGCTTCCTTTATGCCTTCCCACCCATTCCCCTCATCCCCAAAACACTCTTCAAGCTTGAGAGAGACAGGGGTGGCATGATTCTCATAGCACCACAATGGCCACGCCAACCGTGTTATCCCCTGCTTCTACATCTCTCTCAAGCTGCACCTCTGGAGTTAGGGCATGCTCCAGATCTCCTTTCCCAAGAGAACGGGACGCTATGGCACCCGAATCCCCAGTCCCTGCATCTCACGGCCTGGTTGCCGAAGGCTTAGACCTCCAGGATTTCAACCTGTCTCAACAGGTAAAGGATATCCTTCAGGCTTCTAGGAAACTTTCCACAAGAAGATCTTATGCCTTCAAGTGGAAATGTTTTACCATATGGTGCTCCAAGAAGGGATTAAACCCCCTTAGCATACCCTTAGAATCGATACTAGAGTATCTCCTTCACTTATCGAATTCTGGTCTAAAGACCAGTTCGGTAAGAGTCCATCTTAGTGCAATTGCAACTTCTTATAAGCCTCTGAATGGACAACCAATTTCCTCTCATCCACTCATATCCAGATTTATGTGAGGTCTTCTATTAACCAAACCTCCCATTAAGCCACCACCGGTGGCATGGGATCTAAATCTAGTTCTCGTGCAGCTCATGAAGCCGCCTTTTGAGTCTTTAGCTACTACAACCCTTAAGCTTTTGACCTGGAAGGTCATCTTCCTAATTGCAATCACCTCTGCATGTCGCATTAGTGAACTGCAAGCTTTAGTGGCTAATCCTCCTTATACTAGGTTTCACCATGATAAGGTTGTTCTTAGAACTCATCCACACTTTATGCCAAAGGTGGTTTCGCCTTTTCATTTAAATCAATCAATTTATCTTCCTGTATTTTTTTCGAGGCCTCACGCCTCTAATGCAGAAAGAAACCTTTATACTTTGGATTGTAAAAGGGCCTTAGCCTTTTACCTACAGAGAACACAGCAGCAGAGAAAGTCCTCACAGCTTTTTATAGCTTTTGACCCTAGTCATTTGGGACAACCAGTCTCCAAAAGAACTTTATCTAAATGGATTGCCCAATGCATATCCTTTGCTTATGAGAGTAAGGGTCTTCCTCTTCAGGACCATGTCACAGCTCATAATGTGAGAGCCATGGCAACTTCCATTGCTAATCTCCACTCTGTGTCTATAGATGACATTTGTCGAGCAGCCACCTGGGCTTCGGTACACACCTTCACAGCCCACTACTGCCTGGATAAAGCCTCCCGTCGGGATGCCTTCTGTGTGTTCTTCAAAATCTCTTTCAGACCTAATTCAACTCCTACCCACCAACCCTGGTGGAATGCCAGAGATCCATGGGAGGAAGGATTACCACCTTTCCAGGGTGGCACCTTCCTGGGGCTATCTCCCTGGCATCTTCAGCTAGGGAGTCCCCATATGTGAAGACTACATTCCTGCTTGTTCTTGGAGATAGCGTAGTTACTCACCTGTAACAGGTGATCTCCGGGAACAGCAGGAATTTAGTCTTCACAACCCACTCACCTCCCCTAGGAGTTGTCTCTCTGTCTCTTTCCTCTCTCCCTCTATCCTTTTCACTCAGCTACAAACTTAACTGAAGAGGGACAGTTGGAAAGGCGGGAAGGCAGCGCGCATGTGCTGACGGATGCTCCCAAAAGCGTTCTTATTGGACGCTAGGGAGCATTCCCACGCAGGCTCCGTTGGTACTGACGATACCCATATGTGAAGACTAAATTCCTGCTGTTCCCAGAGATCACCTGTTACAGGTGAGTAACTACGCTATATATGCACATGTTTTAATGTTCTGCATGTCTACGTTTATCATTATTTGAATTCATCATAATTTGACTTTTTAACTTTGTTTTAACATTGTTTTATGACTAATGTTTTTATGTACATATACTTTTGTTTTGAGGTTTTGCCCCTGGCGCACACCAAAACGAGACTACTTAGGTTCTTGACTATTAAAGGACTTACATATCGGTATACATCTTATACTTGGGGGATTTTTTCCAGGCTTGTGTTTCTGGACATTTTTCAGGGTTTAAAACCCCTATGTTCAGACTTGGGGGATAGGATCCAGTCAATGGGAAGCCTGTGGGGGCAGAGCACTGGAATTCTGTTTTAGTCACAAAGAGAGGATTTGAGCTGGGGGAAGTTTGTGTGCTGTACAAATTTAGTTTCTGTGTGTGGTGGAAGATGAAAGAGAAATGAAGCTCCTATCCCCTCAAAAAAATGCCTTAATGCATTTCTCTAGAACAGCAGTTCTCATCCAGTTTGTCAGCAGGGCAGAGAAGTTCCAAGGAGGGAAGTAGCAGTGGGAAGCACAGCAGTACATAGCCTGTTATCTGTGCTGATTGAGCAGGGCAAGACAGATTGCTCCACTACACACAGCTGGTGACTGTTTTTAAAAATAAGCAACATTGGGCGCGCCCACGCCTGAGGGCCTCGCTAGAGGGCCCTTTGGCGCGGGACGATTTGGCGCGATATCGGAAGCTCTAACTGACTTGAACAACCCTCTGGAAACCTCAGGCTGTGGTGACCAGAATTACACACAATATTCAAGGTGCGGTCTCACCATGGAACGATATAGAGGCATTCCCCTCACCTCAAACAACTGCCAATCAGCCCTGCTTAACAACTTTAAAACCGCCGCTCCGGAGGCGCGCCCGCACCTGAAGGTCTCGCAGGAGGGCCCTTTGGCGTGGCCCTTAGGTGTTGGACCAAGCGGGACCAGAGAAACGGCTGTATTTATGAATGGTTACTTTGCTGGTATGCCTGTTTTAGGTTATATGTTATATGATGTGTGTATTCTTTCCCCTTTATGTGCCCCCAGTGCTTACTATTTGATGTAATGTAGAACCGGTATTTGTTTCCTTTCCTTTGTATATCCTTTGTCTTGTATTTTACCGCTTTGATTGAAGGAAAAGGCAGAATACAAAACTTGTCAAATAAATAAATAAATAAAGCTGATATCCTTACCAGGGTCACAGAGGCATGTGGCACTTAGTATTTCCGTTCCAGTGTGTTCTTCACACAGGAAGTGAAATCATATTAAGTGTCGCCAGTAGTGTACAAAGAGTGGGGGACGTGGGTGTGGCCTGCCCCGGGTGCCAGCTGCTCGGCCCCACGGAGGCGGCAGGATAAAGCAGATTTGCTGCGGTGTCTCACGCTCCAGATGCCTGCCTTTCTTCTCTCCCATCCCCGAGATCTTGCAATTCATGAGACTTCAGCCCAGGAGAGCAGAGTGACCGGCCCCTAGAGCATGAGGCACTGCGGCAAACAAGCTTAATCAAAAATTTCCCATGCTGCCTCCATGGAGCCATTTGTGGTTGGGGGGGGGGGGGGTTTCAGTGTGGTGCCGTGGGGGGATGGGAATGCCCTCCCCATTTGATGGGGGGGGACTAGGAACACCACTGAGTGCCGCTTGCCGCAGCTTTGAGTAAAGTGAAGAAGAATCCTGCTGTTTTTACGGCTGCGTCTTCTGCCTAAGAGAGAAGTATGCTGTCCTTGGGGAAGGGGGGTGGAAGGGAAAAGGTAGCTACTGAACTATTTAGGAGGCAGGGGAGGGGGAGAGAGAAAGTAGATACTGTATTGCTGGAGTAATAGGGGAGGGGAGAAGGCAGATGCTATACTTTGGGGCAGGGTGGAAGGGAAAAGGCAGATATTGCACTATTGGGGTGGCATCAAAAGGAAGAAAAAAGATGCTGTACTATTGGGATAGCATGGGAGGGGGGCAGCAGATGTTAGGATGGAAGGTTAGAGAGGAGAGCAGATGCTGTACTGTTGGGGGCAGTGGGAGGTAAAAGGGACAGGGAAGATGCTGTACTGTTAAGGGCAAAGAGAGGGGGGAATGCTGGATTACAAGAGTGGGGTGAGGGAGAGAAGAGGGGGTGTGCTGCTTGGGCATGGTGGGGAACGATATAGGAGAGGCTATGGGGGTGTTGTCTATGAGATGAATGAAAGAAGGATGTTGTGTACAGAGAATAGAAACATGGTAATGGGGAGTGTATGGAAGATAGATGTGGATAAGAAATCTGGGAAGGAGTGAGGCAGGGAAAATGGCAAATCTAGAGGAGATGGACCGGGCAGGAGGTGAAAAGGAGAGTTGATAAGTAGCTGAAAATTAAAAAGGAAATGGAGAGTGAAGTTTGAACCGACAGAGGGAGAAAAGAGAAATGGAAAGGGCTAAAAAGGAAAGATTAGTATGCCAGAGATTGAATATAGGGAGGGAATGGTAAAAGAGAAGGAGAGGTGAAACAAATGGGCAGCAGACATTGGAAAGAGCTTTTGAAGTCAGACGAGGAAAGCAAAACAGAGACTGAGACAAACATGACTGGGAAAACAAAATACCCAGACAACAAAGGTAGAAAATATTTTATTTTGAATTTATTAACTAAAATGCTTTGGATGTTTTTATATTTTATTCCGTAAAGAGGAAATGCATTTGTTTTATTTCTCCAGTTTTCTTAGGTTCCCAGTTCAATTTTTGTTATTTCTATTTCTAATCTGTGGTACCTTGTTTGGTATTTGAGAGCCTGTATAGCATGTGACCGAGGAACAGAATTCTTAGCACTTATTTTCTATGTAGAAATCTATAGTAGCCCCACTTGTTCTGTGTTTTGAGGAGTAGATGTATTCATGTTCTAGGGCCCGAAATAATGATTTGTGCTGCCTATTCATGGATAAGGTTCTTGCTGTTTTAGTTATAGGAATTAGTGCTACTATAGTATGGCAGGTTTTCTATGTGTGTTCCTTGAGGATTTTTTTCAGGTTTTGTATTTGACAATCTGCAGGGTAATAGAGAGATTTATGTTGCTGTTATTCAGATGACACGAGAATTGGAATATATTTTGTATGGTGACTTACATGAAGAAACATCCTAGTTCTGCTGTACATCTGTTGTTGGAGGAGGTAGGGTTTTTGTGGGTGCAGACAGGGGCGGCCCAAGGGGGGTGCGGGGCCATGTGCAGAGACTCGGTGCGGGGCCTCATTTGCATAAGGTGTATCATTTGCATAAATATTTGCATAATGTTACCATACACCAGAGCTACTCAATTCCAGTCCTGGTGGTCCACAATCCTGCAGGTTTTCGGGATATCCCTAATAAATATGCATGAGATATATATGCATTGGAGGTATCCTGCCAACCTGACTGGTTTGTGGCCCTCCAGGGCTGGATTTGGAGACCCCTGCCTTACATCTCTGTCATTTAAGATTGTGAGTGAACAAGGTACAGATATCCTAGACATCAAAAGGGTAGATAGAATGTGTCACATTCCTCCTCGATTCTCACCACCACCAAAAAGTTGTCTAATAGATAATATTTTGGTGGTGGTGAGAAGCGAGGAGGAATGTGACAAATGCTATCTAACTTTTTTGATGTCTTGGACATCTGCACCTTGCCCACTCACAATCGTAAATGACAGAGATGTAAGGCAGGGGTCTCCAAATCCAGCCCTGGAGGGCCACAAACCAGTCAGGTTGGCAGGATATCTCCAATGCATATATATCTCATGCATATTTATTAGGGATATCCTGAAAACCTGCAGGATTGTGGACCACCAGGACTGGAATTGAGTAGCTCTGCCATACACTAACTTTTAGTAAACATGCCTCTTAATGAGTATATGGATAAAGAAAGACTAAAAGGTTTCTACATTACTATAATCCAGTACCAACCGCCAGGCACATTAGGAACTACTACAAACACTGCCCATTTAGAACCCATAGCAAACCCGCCATATCCTAACAGCACTACCAGGACTCACAAAGCACCATACCCTAACTATCAAAAGGCAACACTGCAAATATTAAACCAATACATTTCAGAGAACAACAATACATGACCTACTGGGGAAAGAACAAGTGGCAATGTCAAATAGGAATTATATAAACAGAATACCTCAGCTCAGTTACACATGCACAGCATAGACCATCACCAAACAAGGAATCACAATTTAGAAACAGGAAGACAATAATTAAACTGGGAACCCCAAAAGCCAAACTTGGAATATACAACAACACTGTAGAAATAAAACTATAAATTAATTTCCTCTTGTACTAAACAAAGCGCAAAAATTAATGATGCACATTTCCCAGAGCTGACATATTCCAGTTAATAAATTCAAAATAAAGAGATATTTTTCTACCTTTTGTGCATTTTTTTTTTCCAGTTGCAATTGTTCCAGCCACTTTCTTCTGGTTTCTTCGTGTCTTCTGCTAACTCTCCATCTGCTGTCCATTTGTCCTTTCTTCTGTCTTCTTGGTTTTTTTTTTCCATTCTCTCTCTACATCTGCTTTAACATACTAATCTTTCTCCTTTTGCTCTTTCCTCATTCCTATTTCATCTACTCAAAATTTACCCCTCCATCCTCAATCCCCACTTACTCTCCCAATACCCGGCCAATTGTAGATTTTTTATCCCTCCCACACAAAATATTTTTCCCCTCTCCATTTTACTCTCCCAGCCCCATCCCATTCTAATCCTCCCCCAACACCAGCTCCCTTCTAGTTCCAGCCTCACCCAGCATCCATTCCCTTCTAGTCCCTGCATCAGCCCATTTCCAGTCCTAGCCCCCCATCAGCCCATTTCCAGTCCTAGCCCCCCCCATCAACCCAATACCAGTCCTAGCCCCCCCATCAACCCACTTCCAGTCCTAACCCCCCATCACCCCATTTTCAGTTTAAGCCCCCCCTATAACCCATTACCAGTCCTAATCCCCCATCAGCCCACTTCCAGTCCTAACCCCCCATCAGCCCACTTCCAGTCCTAACCCCCATCAACCCATTTCCAGTCAGCCCCCATAGCCCATTGCCAGTCCTAACCCCCCCCATCAGCCCACAGTCCAGTACCAGTCCTAACCCCATCAGCCCACCTCAAGTCCTAACCCCTCCCCATCAGCCCATTTCCTGTCCTAGCCCCCCCCCATAGTCCATTATCAGTCCTAACCCCCCATAGCCCATTACCAGACAGCCCCCATCAGCCAACAGCCCACAGCCCATTACCAGTCCTAACTCCATCAGCCCACCTCCAGTCTTAATCCCCCAGCCCCTTTCCAGTCCTAGCAACCCCCCAACCCATTACCAGTCCTAGCCCCCCATAGCCCACTCCCAGTCCTAATCCCGCCAGCCCAGTTCCAGTCCTAATCCCCATCACCCCAATTTTTAGTTTAAGCCCCCCCCCCATAGCCCATTACCAGTTCTAAGCCCCCATCAAACCCACTTCCAGTCCTAATCCCATCAGCCCATATAGACTTAGCTCCCCCATAGCCCATAGCCCCACCCCATATCACATCAGAACTCTTATACCCCCCATAGCCCATTACCAGTCCTAACCCCCCCAACAGCCCACAGCCATTACCACTCCTAACCCCCCAGCCCATCACCAGTCCTAACCCCCCCACAGCCCACAGCCATTACCAGTCCGAACCCCCCCCGAGCCCCACACCAGTGCCAACCCCCCCAGCAGCCCCCAGCCATTACAACTCCTAACCCCCCCAGCCCATCACCACTCCTAACCCCCCCTACAGCCCACAGCCATTACCACTCCTACCCCCCCGAGCCCATCACCACTCCTAACCCCCCCAACAGCCCCCACCCATTACAACACCTACCCCCCCCAGCCCATCACCAGTCCTACCCCCCCCAACAGCCCCCAGCCATTACCACTCCTAACCCCCCCCCCCAGCCCAGCCCAGCCCAGCGAATCTTTTTTTACAAAACAAGCTGTCGCTGCCTCTGCCGGGGCCGGGGCCGCCGCGGCAGAATCGAGTGTGCCGCGGGGCCCCCCCTGCCCAGCAGAGCCTGCCCTCCCCGGTAACACCTCACTCTCCGGCCACCCTCCACTCACACGCGCCGGCTTTCAGAGCGCGAGGGAAGAGTTTTTCCCTCGCTGCTCTGTTTACCCCCCCGGGGGCTGTTGGGACTGCCCATCAGCCCCCGCGGGCTTAACAGAGCAGCGAGGGAGAAACTCATCTCGCGCTCTGAAAGCTGGCGCGTGTGACTGGAGGGAGGCAGCTGAGAGAGGTGATACCGGGGAGGGCAGGCTCTGCTGGGCAGGGGGGGCCCCGCGGCACACTCGATTCTGCCGCGGCGGCCCCGGCCCCGGCAGAGGCAGCGACAGCTTTTTTTTTTTCTTTTTTTTTAAATTTTAATGTTGGATGATGGATCAGAATGTTTTTTGCGCGGGGCCCTGTGCAAAAAACATTCTCGCTCAATGGACGGGCCGGCCCTGGGTGCAGAGTATGTTTAGATGTAACTCATAAGAGCTGCTATACTGTGTCAGACCAGGACAGTCACATGTGCAGTGTTTCCCACATGCGAGCATCACCCAGAAGCATGTCCTGACTGAAAACAAATTGAGACCCACTGCTCTAGGGCAAGCAGTTCCAACAGCTGCAGCGTACTAACACTGATTCACAGTAACATATCAATTATGCAATTGTAACTGTCAAACAAACCCTCCCCTCTTACCTCCTCTGCCGATTACAGTCTCACAGAGAACAAATACACACAAACATACATGCATGCATTCGCATATACATACGAGCATATATACAGTGACTCACAAACGCTGCATGTTCATACAAACACACAGACATACCAAGCCACAAAACTATATATACACACACAAAAATACTTTCCCTGTTTGTTGCAAAGAAGAAAATCGAGGGAAAATGAATGAGACTACAGGAGCAACTTCTGCTACTACATAGGTATCCCTGGAAAAGTTGCCTTTCATTTAGGCTTCTCATTCAGGTCTCAGCTAGTAAGTAGATAGTCACTAAACCTTCCCTAGACCCTACTTGCCCTTCCAATTATCGGCCCATTTCCCTCCTCTCTTTTGCATCCAGATTACTAGAATATATATTTCACCACCACTGTCTTGACTGTTCTTTTCTCTCAAGCCTTTCTGAATCCCTTGCAATCTGGCCTTTATATTCTATATTTTACAGAACCAGCTCTTGCCAAAGTCTCACATGATCTGTTTGTGGCCAAATCACAGGGCCTTTACTTGATCCTCATCCTTCTTGACCTATCTGCTGTTTTTTACCCCATTGACCACCACTCTCTCCTTGATATCTTGTTCTCGCTTCGATTTATGAGCTCTGTTCGATCTTGGTTTTCTTTTTATCTCTCCCATTAGTCCTTTAGTGTATGCTCTGCTATCCTGCTTTCAATTTGTGAACCTCAGGGCTTTGACTTGGAGCCTCCTCTTTTCTCTCTCTCTGTATTCATTCCCTTCATGCCCTGATGTCCGTCCATGGATTTTAGTACCATCTTTATGCTGATGACACTCAGATTTACCTCTCTACATCCAAAATCTTTCCAGAAATCCATGCTCGTATCTCAGCCTGCTTGTCTGACATTGCTGCCTTAATGTCCCACCACTGTCTGACATTAAACATGGACCAAGCAGGACGTTGGTCCTCACATATGGGGTGACGTCAGCACCGACTGAGCCTGCATAGTAATCTCTCCAAAGCTTTCAAAAAAAGTCTTTGGGTGATCAGTCACACATGTGTGGTCTCCTTCTCGCCTAAGGGGGCCATTTTCCCTCAGTCTTCATTTTTCCACGGAGCCCACCAGACATACTGTCTGCACCTTGGAAAATGTTGGCTTGTATGCGACTAATTCTTTCTTGTTTTCTCCCTCTTTTTCTCAGTCGTGTACTGTCACCTTCTCACGGTCCCGGAACAGTCGCAAACTCGATGTCACGTTTTTGTTTCGGGTGCTTATCTTTTTCTCTCTTGGTGCATGGGATTTTTCTCTTGCGCTCTACTAATCAGGACTTTGGAGTTTGATCTCACGGGGGCCATCTTTCTCGCTATGTCCTTGATTAGTGGTTTTAAGAAGTGCACCAATTGTACCAGGACCATGGCCATCACGGACCGCCATAATTGCTACCTTCGATGCCTCGGGACCAATCACATTGCCTCCTCTTGCCCACTCAGTCTTCAGATGATGAGCAAAGGGCGTAAGAATCATTAAAGGCAGACGGAGATGCTGTTTGTCCCAAGTTCTCGGCTCCATCATTGGCTTCCGGGGTGACTGCAGAGGAATCAGACCTGGATGGCCGCTGAGCTCATTTGGAGCCCCGAAGTCATGGAGCATCGGAATGGCAACCATCTGTGAAGGACCATCCCCGGAAGGATTGGACTTCGACCAAGTCCTCGTCAAGGGACAATGTCTGTCCCAT
The DNA here is from genome assembly GCA_033557465.1 of Ichthyophis bannanicus. NCBI lineage: Eukaryota > Metazoa > Chordata > Amphibia > Gymnophiona > Ichthyophiidae > Ichthyophis > Ichthyophis bannanicus. The sequence continues at coordinate 1,576,327,330 of CM066031.1, read as the reverse complement.
GGGTGAAGCCCATGGGCATTGGCACTGCAACCTTCGACAGGACTCTGAGGGTGAGGGCCAGGACTGGCCCCTGATGCTGTCCCAGGATCACCCTTGGGCTGTTGAGGCGATCACCATTGGTGAGTCCCCCACTAAGGGAACCGGCATCGGACTAGATGCCCTCGGTGCCCACGCCAATGGCTGTGGAGAATGCAAGTCTTGAGGCCACAATGGCATCCTTAGAGCGCAGCTTCACTGCCTTCTGGTGAGCCAGCAGACCCTGGGTCTGGTTACTTCTGGTTCCTCGTGGCTGGTGATGGGCCCCTCCACCTCAAGGGCCAGCAGCTCAATTCCATGTAACCGGTCTGCAAGAGCCCCAGCTTCAAAAAACCTCAACTACCACACAACTCTATGGTGGTGGTCGTCGGCCATGTGCAGGATCAAAAGCCAGAAGACGCACTCCTCGGTGTCCCTGGTCAGGAGGCTCGCACCATGGACGGGTAAGAAGTGTTTCCAGGGCTCGATTCTTATGGTCCGTGTCCAGGCTTAACAGCTGTACATGGACATTTACCTGAGAGACCTGGCAAAGGACCTAGCTGATGACGAGAACCAGGTGCTCTCAGAAGACCGCTGATCCTTCCTGATGGAAGGCTTCGGGGAAAAAGTCTTTCTATCCGAAGAAAAAGGCCTATAGAACACACCCCCATCATCAGGCCTATTGATCCTATCAAACCCCCCCACAGGGGCAGCCGGCCAAGGGCCAGGGGCAGGGCCCCCATAGGCCTAAAGCCCTGAGACCTCAGGCAGCGCCGGTGCCGCAGCCTGGGGGGGTTGACTACTGGGGCATACCCTCTCTTCCCACGAGAGGTCAGGAGCCGCAACACATAAAGGGACGTCTCACATTCTTTCCCACCGGTGGTCCATTACCACTGACCTTTGGGTCTTTCAGGTGGTAAAGGAGGGTTACCTCCTTCATTTCCACCAGATGCCCCCCTCATACTTTCCAGGGGAATTTCCTCTGGATCCCTCCCATCAGGACCTCGTTCAAAGGGAGCTCGCAGCTCTTCTCGCCAACAAGATGGTGGAGCTCATCCCTTTTGCATCGAAGAGGCATGGGGTTCTACTCCCACTACTTCCCGATTACCAAGAAAATCGGCGGGTTACAGCCCATTCTAGTCCTACAGGATCTCAACCGCTTCTTGGTGAAGGAGAAGTTCAAACTGGTGCTGTCCCTTGGAATGTTGCTGCCTTAACTCCGCTGGGGAGACTGGCTATTCTCCTTGTATCTCAAAGATGCCTATACTCACATCCTGATCCACCCCTTCTACCGGCAGTACCTCCACTTTGTCATTGGTGGGTGTCACTACCAGTACCGGGTCCTCCCCCAGCGTATTCACAAAGTGTCTAATGGTGGTTGCCACCCTCCTGTGACTGTCTTCCCTTATCGATTGGCGGATGAGGTCCCCGGATGAGGTCCGTCAGACTCTGTCGCACCGTCCAGCTCCTGGAGATCTTAGATTTCATAATAAACTATCCCAAGTCCCACCTACAGTCCGTCCAGCACCTGGAGTTCATCGGAGCTCCCCTCGATACTACTCAGGCCCAGGTGTTTCTTCCGCCCAACAGGGCTCAATGCCTCTGTCTTGGTGGGAGAGGTCCAAACTGCTCCAATGGGCTCGGCTCATCGGATGCATTGCCTCCTGGGACAGATGGCCTCAAGGGTTCATGTCACACCCTCAGCTTGTTTCCACATGCTTTGGGCCTAGTGGACTCGCTGCACTCAGTGGAAATAGGTGACGGGGTGCCTTCGGACAAGATATGTGCCACTCCATTCCTCTCCTGTTCCCTTGCCTTGTGGCAATGGTCAAGCAATCTTCTGGCAGAGCTTCCCTTTCAGGATCTCCTGCATCAGCAGATCCTCACCACAGATGCTTCCAAGCTTGGCTGGGGAGCTCATTGAAATGGTCTTCAGTCCCAGGATCTCTGGTCGCAGGAAGAGAGCCAGCTCCATATCAACTTCCTCGAGCTCAGAGCAGTCGCCAATGCCCTGCAGGTTTTCAACACTGTCTGGTGAATGAGGTTGTCCTGGTTTGGACAGACAATCAAGTGGCGATGTTCTACATGAACAAACAGGGTGGCATGGGGTCCTATCTTCTCTGTTGGAAAGCAATCGGTCTCTGGAATTTTGCAAACCAGTGGGGTATGCTCCTCCAGGCCATCTACCTCCTGGAGCAGGACAGTGTCCTGCAGACCAGCTCAGCAGGGTGCTACAGCCTCACATGTAGACCCCCAGCCCGCCAGTGACACAGGACATCTTCCAGAAGGGGGAGCACGCCGGCGGTGGACTTCTTCGCCAGCCCTCCCAATGCTCAGCTGCCGCTGTTCTGCTCCAGGATACCTTGCCAGAACCGCCTGATGGCTGATGCATTTTTTCTCCACTGGGGCACGAGCCTGCTGTATGCTTAGCTGCCCATGCCCTTGGTGGCCAAGACCCTCTTCAGTGTCCAGATGGACAGGGTCGAGATGATCCTTATCGCCCTGTGCTGGCCTCAGCAGCTGTGGTACTCTCTGCTGTTTAGACTTTCTCAAGCGCCACCTATTCCCCCAAGTTTCACCCTGGATCTGACTTCTCAGAATGACAGGATCCTCCTACATCCCCAAGTCAAGGAGTGGATGCTGAAAGGATAGCCATCGCTCAGCATCGCTTGCCTAGGGACATCGAGGATGTCCTTACATCCCACAAGGATTCCACCCGGTGAGCATACACTTTCAAATGGCGCAGGTTCTCTGTCTGGTGTGCGGTAGAGGTTTCAACCCGTTCTCCTGTCCGGTGCAGGCGATCCTGCAGTACCTTCTGCACTTCTCCCGGGCTGGGTTAAAGTCAAATTCCATCAAGGTGTATCTGAGCACTCTAGCAGTGTACCATCATGTGATTGATGGGCATTCCCTGTCAGTTCATCCTCTCATTGGCCACTTCGTGAGAGGCCTCTTGCTCTCGCGGCCTCACATTTGCCTGCCCGCCAGCAGCAGCGTGGGACTTGAACATGGTTCTGGGTAAACTCATTGACCCTCTTTTTGAACCACTGGCTGCCTGCCGTTTCAAGTACCTTTCGTGGAAGGTTGTCTTCCTAGGGGCTTTCATTTCAGTGCGCAGGTTTAGCGAGTTGCAAGCACTGGTGGTTGATGCTACTTATACCAGATTTCATAGAAATAGGGTGGTCCTCCGCACACACTCTTCTTCCTAAGGTGATTTTCCCCTTCCATCTCAACCAGGAGGTGGTTCTTCTTCTGACCTTCTTTCCCAGGCTGCACGCAAACAGGGCGAAAGCCTCCCTTCATACTTTGGATTGTAAATGGTCTTTGACTTTCTACCTTGATTGGACAAAGGCTCATTGCTGCTGCTCTCGTTTCTTATGACTCCAACAGACCTGGCGTGGTGGTATCTAAGCACACACTTTCTGCTTAGGTGGCTGACTGCATTTCCTTTTCCAGGCTGGTCTTTCTCTGGATTATCATGTGATGGCCCTTAACATTTGGGATATGGCGGCCTCCGTGGCTAATTTACGCTCCGTCTCCCTACTGGAGATCTGTCAAGCGGCCATTTGGTCCTTGGTCCACACCTTCACAGCTCACTACTGCCCCAAGGAGACCTCCCAGTGTGACAGTGCCTTTGGTCAGGCCATTATTTGGCACCATTTTGGGGACTAGTGCAGCTCCTTCCCTCTGACCCTTCTGTCTGCCAGGCTACCGGAGAGTTTATTCCCTTACAGATGTTGGAATTGCATCCTGATACTTGAGACTTTCCAGCGTTTTTCAGCTGCCATCCACTGTTCGATTTTCAGGTCGCCCGTGGCTTTTTACAGGTTTTTCGGTAGCCTGTAGCTGGGGAGTTCCCATATGTGAAGACTGACTTCCTGCTTGTTCCCGGAGAAAGCATAGTTACTCACCTGTAGCAGGTGTTCTCCAGGGACAGCAGGAATCAGTTCACTACCTGCCCTCCTCCCCCATGGAATTGTTTTTTTTCTTTTCTGCTTGGTTAAGCTATGTCATTCTACTGAGGGAAAATGACTCCCTTGGATGGGAAGGTGACAATGCATGCACGGTTGATCTCCCAAAGGCTTTCTTTTAAAGCTGGGGAGAGATTACCATGCAGGCTCCCTATCTGTTTCTATATCCAGATCAAACGTCTACTGACCTACAAGTGTATTCATTCTGTGGCTCCTCATTACTTCTCCTCGCCTCTTACCTATTTCTCTACAGCCCTCCTTGGGAACTCCACTCATCAGGCAAATCCCTTTTATCTGTGCCTTTTTCTTCTACTCCAGACTTCGTTCCTTCCACCTTGCTGCACCATATGCCTGGAACAGACAACCTTAGCTGGCATGTTAGGCTCCATCTCTGTGTGCAGTGTGCAGCGGCGGCCAAGAAAGCAAATAGAATGCTAGGTATCATAAGGAAAGGGATGGAGAATAAAACAAAGGATATTATAATGCCTCTGTATCGCTCCATGGTACGACCGCACCTTGAATATTGTGTGCAATTCTGGTCACCGTATCTTAAAAAGGACATAGAGTTATTAGAAAAAGTACAGAGAAGAGCCACCAAATTGGTGAAGGGGATGGAAGGCTACTCCTATGAAGAGAGGCTAAAAAGGTTAGGGCTCTTTAACCTAGAAAAGAGACGGCTGAGGGGAGATATGATAGAGGTGTATAAATTAATGAATGGAGTGGAACGGATAAACGTGGATCAATTGTTTACGCTATCAGAATATAGAAGGACTAGGGGACATGTAATGAAGCTACAGGGTAAACTATTTAAGACAAATAGGAGAAAATATTTCTTCACTCAACGTGTAATCAAACTCTGGAATCTGTTACCGGAGGATGTAGTAAGGGCTGTTAGTATAGCTGGGTTTAAAAAAGGTTTGGACAAGTTCCTGGAAGAAAGGTCCATAAACCACTATTAAAAAGGGACCCAGGATATCAATGCTTGGCCTAGTACAAGCACTGCAGAACCTGTGTCTTTTGGGGAAACTGCTAGGTACGTATGACCTAGATTGGCCACTGTTGGAAACAGGATACTGGGCTTGATGGACCTCGGTCTGACCCAGTATGGCATTTCTTATGTTCTTATGTTCTGATCCTACTCCAATCTAGGCTAAAAACCCACCAAGGCTACTTTTGGATTCTAACCCATTTATTTTTCCTGGTTGCCACCCCTTTGTGTTATAACCATTCCCCCTTATTTTTACCCTAGTCACCTGTTTGTTGTGTTTGTCTTGCATAGATAGTCTATTCTCTGTGGGCAGGCAGGAATGAGTCTTCACGTCTGGGTGATGTCTTCACGATGGAGCCCACACTGGAACGCTCCCCCGCTCCTATTGGAAAGTTTTGGGAGGCTTTACCACGCCTGTGTGCCTCCTTCCTGCCTGCCACCGCAGCTTCATCTTAAACCAGTCTTCATCTTCCATAGAGCCCAACAGAAGTATTCAGTCATCCCCCTCTTCATAACAGATTTTTCTCCCCTATGGAGGTCCTGCACTTCCAAGTTTCTACAGATAGCTTGCCATTGCATTTTCTTGCCCTTTTATTTTCGTTTGGTCATTTTTCTCTCTTTTTTTGTGGCTCTTAGGTGCCAGTGCCCTGGCCAGCCCTTACTTTTTCAGTCACTTAATTTTGCTGCAAATGACATACCTCAGGGACTGGTCAGTAGGTTCAAAATGTTTCTTGTATGCTAAGACCATATCTGCTGGATATGGTGCTTCTGGTGCCTGGGGAGCCGATCATTGGCAGATTTTGAGAAAAGCAGCGCGAATCACAGAAGTCCAATCCATCATCTTTAGCATTGACAGCACCAGTCTCTAGGATTTCCAAGGCTGCTTTATTTATGGATGGTACATCGACACCTCAAGCCCACTCGGAACTAAGCATCCATAGTTCCCCAGAGCATCATCCATCAATCGATCTCTATCTGGAGATGAGGATGGATTCTGTTTCATATGCATCAATTGTAGAGTCGTTGAACCAAGCATCGAGAGCAGACCTACATTGGAACCCATCGAGACGTAGATTGAGAGCGCTGAGGGTCCGCAGGATTGCTGCTCAACATGGGTCTAATTGGAGGGGAGCTCATCCTCCCGAACACTGAGAGGGCTCCAACAGCCAGCTGAGAGCCGTGACTGAGCCACCAATATCCCTGTATAGATACTGGGTACATCGGTCGGAGTGGCTGAGGCCTCACTGCCTTCAGAATCAGCAGACATAGAGAGGTGCCTTTGGAAAGTTCTTGAGGAATGCATCGTGGTGCTTTTGGCACCACAGCATGCTGGGGCCTTGATGTCAGCCACATTGGCATCGACCGGCTGATCTTTGAGATTGAGCTCCACTGCCTTTGAAATCAACATCCAGGAAGGAATACCTTTGACAGGCTCTCAAGAAGCACATCACGGGGTTCTTGGCGGTACGGCATGCTGAGGTCTCAACATCACAGATCGGCCCATCTTTGAGATGCACGCCTTGCCCTGAGAGAGATGCCTCAACATGTGATCATCGAAGGGCCTGACTCTGGTGTCGGTCCGACCGATATTCCTCTCTAACATTCGAGTTGGTGCCCGAAACACCCTCGTAAAAGAGCAGAGTTATCAGTGTATCATCGCTCCTGATGAATCTCTCGATTCCTTCGTGTCGAGACAGAGTAACAGATGGAGATTCATTGTCTCGGAAATGGATTCCAGAGGCTGGCTAACCAATGGGTTTCACCGGAGGATGAATCTCCTGGACCTCCATTGGACTCTTCTCCACCTCATGAGTGTGATATAAGTCCCCTCCTGAGGACAAAACCTTCCCAGATAATGTAGGGAAGGCCAAAGCCATACCGTTTTAGTGTGAGACTGAGGAGGAATCCAGGCCAGAAGAGTTGCTGAACCTGCAGTACTCATTGACCCCCAAGTGGCAGAGCTCATGCATCGCTGACTGCAGAGCGGAAGATGAAAATGTGTGAAAACGCATTCCTGGGTGCTCCATTCAGTGGATTGCTTGACTCAATGTGTAAAGTTCATAAGGCCCAAGAATTCCAGAAGCCCAGCTTCCTCACCATTCCCTGGCCCTAAACAAATTAGTAGTAGTAGTAGAAAATCTTTGATATGGTATCCGTTAGGAATTCAGACAAAGCAGGGTCAGCTTAAGAGGTGAGCCAGTGAGGGCATTGGCTCAGGAAGTCTGTCTTACTGGCTCACCCTCATTATTTACAGCCAGCAGCCTCCTCTTCCTGTTCGCACTGCCACTGCCACATTTAAAGTTTAAAACAGCCGCAGAAGCATTTTACTTCGCTCCCGCGGCTGTCCTGTGGGAAGCCGCCGGCACCGTAGCATTTTTAGAACACCAAAACAAGCACTCCCTACTTCTTGCTAAACAGCCAGATCTTATCAGTCTATTTGCAGGTCATGTTAGGGGAAGAATGAGTGTAGGCCATATAATTACCCAAATAACTGCAATAGTCAGCCAAGATCAAATAGACAATGCTGGTGTAGTCACTGTATTAATTGTTTATTCAGCACCACTACCTATATGAATACTAGCACTGAATATACAGATTAAGTTAGATGGCAGTGCTAGCATTTAACTTAAACCAGTGACTGTACTGGCTGAAAATTTACCCCTATTTGCATAGCTCATACTCCAAGATTGACCCCAAGGGGTAGGAGGGGGCACAAAAACAGAAGTTGGCTCAGGGTGCCACAACCCTTTGAGCCGGCCTTAAGACAAAGGTAGACATTTTAAAAAGGGATCTGAAGAACTTGTTGTATTATCCAGTTCTAGCTTCTAAGGGTTGCGTTAGCTTAAATCAAATTAACACGTGCCTTTGGAAAATACATCTTTAGCTGATGTTGGTATTCTTTAAGCACATAAAGGGCCTGATTTTATAATAGGGTGTCTATTTTAAGTATAGTTTATAAGAGAGACATAGGTGCTTGTCTACCTTTTATAAAATAGACTCCTAGCACCAGTCACAATAGCAAACAAATGCCAGCACACACACACACACACCTGCTCCAGTTGGTGTAAATGATGTATATACTTTATATGTCTATATACCTATATATTTTATAAAATATATGTGTACATCATAACTGTCTCCAATATGCACGCGAATGCCTCTAGGTGGTAATCATATAACTGCATGCAACCGTATACGCATGTGCACATATACACATGTAAACAGCCCTGCATTTTTATCAAAGGCCCTTTTTCACATGAAAATCAGGCCCAATATTCAAAGGATTTATGATCCAAACTTTGAGAGTTATGCTCCTAAATAGGCTTCTTTGAAAATTTACTAGGGCTGAGTGCCTATATATTTCTTAAAATTTCACTAAACTTATTTAAATTTAGGAGCCTAAAAAGTGGGTAGTAATGGGGGTGGATTTAGGGCAGGGAATAAAGAGTTTAGCACTGACTTCCACACTAGGCACCTAAATTAAGCTCCTAAATCTATGCAAATGATGATAGGTCTAAATTTAAGATCATAAATTTTAAGCTCCTACAATAAGATGAATTTAATTTTCAGCTGAAAACTTAGGGGTCTGTTTACTAAGCGTTGCTAGTGGCTTCCATGTGAAATCGGAGCTGCAGCCCCATTTTCGCATGGAAGCCACTAGTGCCACTTAGTAAACAGACCCCTTAGACTTCAAAGTTTGGGCTCAAATTTAGAAGCTCAGCTTTTTTTTTTTTTTTTATATCGGGCCCCTTTTTTCATATGAAAATCCTTTATAAAATTATGCCCGAAAAAAGAACTTAAAAGCTCACCTTTTTCATTTATTTTAGTTTATCATTAATATTCAAAAGCTTCATGATCAGTTTTATAGATAATGTGTTGGAATACATATTTATGGTCCCAATATGGCAACTTCTCAAACTGTTTTGCGGTCTCAGTCTCAGGAATCCACCTTGGCAGACTAAACTCAATCTTAAATGGTCTTCTAGAGTATCCAACTATGTTAAACTCAATATAAGTACTCTAATATAACTAAACGTCAATGAATAAGTAGAAACTCTGGCAGTGTAACTTGAATGTGTTCTTTGCATGCATTATATTTAATCACTGTTGCACTTATATACAAATAGATTTCTTTAGGATCAATAGTAGTCTCAGACTCCGATGGCACTCAAAACCACAATCTCTGTGGAAAACGTATTGTGCCCCTTTTGCATCAACGACTACTAATAGACTTGCAGTTCCTCTTTTTTTCTTTTTTTTTGAACAGTGAAATATCATGCACCTCTATCACCAAAATTTCTCTGTCTTGTGCTTCTTAAAATTTTAAAAAATTGTAAGCTTATCCGTCAATCGGAGCAAGATAAGCTTACAATTTTTTAAAATTTTAAGAAGCACGAGATAGAGAAATTTGGTGATAGAGGTGCATGATATTTTCACTGTTCAAAAAAAAAGAAAAAAAGAGGAACTGCAAGTCTATTAGTAGTCGTTGATGCAAAAGGGACACAATACGTTTTCCACAGAGATTGTGGTTTTGAGTGCCATCGGAGTCTGAGACTACTATTGATCCTAAAGAAATCTATTTGTATATAAGTGCAACAGTGATTAAATATAATGCATGTAAAGAACACATTCAAGTTACACTGCCAGAGTTTCTACTTATTCATTGACGTTTAGTTATATTAGAGTACTTATATTGAGACTAAAGTCAAGGCATGAGGAAATTTCAGGCCAAACTGAGCAGGTAAAAGCTGTTCAAGCATCACTAGTTCAAGATAAGTGTAGTCCTCAGAAAACTGGAAAATCCATTAAATTGTCTGAAATGCCTCAACTGCTTTTTTTTTCAAATTTCCCCAAAGTGATAACATCAACACTGGTAAAACGTCTATTGAGTATTTCTACTACTACTACTGAGCATTTGTTTAGTGCTACAAGACGTACACAACACTGCGCAGACATGTAAGAGACAGTCCATGCTCATCAGAGCTTAACATCTAGTCGACAGACAACAAAGTAGGTGTAGACGGATACATCTAGGGGAGATGGTAAGTCAAGATCTAAAAGCGGCAGCAAAGAGGTGAGTTTTCAGCCTGGATTTGAAAAGGGCCAGAAAAGGCGCCTGACATACAGACTCAGGTAGTTTGTTCCAGGCATAAGGAGAGAGCAGCAAGGTGAAAGGAGCGAAGTCTGGAGTTAGCTATAGAAGATAGAAGTAATTTGCCAGAAGAGCAGAGTTTCCGGGGAGGGGTGTTCTGAAATGTTCTGAAGGTATAGAAGAATGCTATCCTGTCTCTCAGTAAAATCTACTGTCTAACTCCTGAAAGTCCTTGCTTGGTTTGCTACATGTGCCACAAGGGCTTGCTTGCATCGGTGATGTTGATAGCTATGCCACTGGCAAATTAACTACTGGCAGGGTCTTCCAAACTGGACAGGTCTCGGCTAAGATGCCAGACTAAAACAAACCACCCATTTAAGCAGCAGCAGTATGGGACACTGTTGGCAGTGGAAGATCACATTTCTGTGACAACGGCAACAAACTGGCATTCTCCATGGACAAGCAGGAAAAAAGTCCTCAAATATGTGTTTTCATCTAATGGAAACGGAGAAATTGTTTGACCTGCTTCACCCTTCACCGGGCAACAGAACCTGGGATCTTGGGATTCGATCCCTTCACTCAAAGCAGTGGGAGAGAGAGAAGTAATAAATAATAAAACAATTCACGCACACAAAATTATGTTAAAAACACATATGCTCTTAAGGGGAGGGGCCCACAGTCCTGCAACTTGCGCAATTCCTATAAATCGCCCCCCCCTCCTCACTAGGCCAAAGCACCTCATATATTGAGAGAGAATTGTGTTATCAGTACCACTTTTGTTTATCAACGTGATCTCCAGGAACAAGCAGGAATGAGTCCTCACATATGGGTACGTCGGAACCGACGGAGCCTGCGCGGGAAAGCTCCCCAGCTTCCCAGAAAGGAAGCTTTTGCGGCCTCCCACAGCGCATGCGCGCTGCCTTCCCGCCTTCCTGACCAACTCTCTTCAGTTTTTCCGCGGAGCCAGCAGGTCGTATTCCTGTCACCGCTGAAGAAATTGTTATTTTAATTTGTTTCTTTGACCGCGTGTCCGCCTTCCCCGATTCCAGACCGGTACCGCCGGTCCTTTTTTCTTTTATTTAAAAAAAATATATATATATATATATATTACTTTTTCTACACTTGGTGTATTTTTTCTGTGAGGCCTCTAGGCCTTCTCGGGTCTCCCTCATGGAAAAACCAGCTTCTGGTTTTAAAAAATGCACTAAGTGTACCGGTACTATTTCAGTTACAGACACCCATGAGTGGTGTCTTAAATGTTTGGGGCCTGACCATTCCATTCCGGATTGTCCATCCTGCTCTCTGATGTCCAAAAGGGGCTTACAGAACAGAGCAGCTAAATTTCATATGCTGTTTTCTACCGATACTCCAGCATCGACATCCTCCAGGTCTTCTTCTCCTGATGGATCTCAGGTAACCAAACATTCTTCGGGCAAGTCCTCAAAAGGCAAATCTCCCTCTAAGCAGCGAGAGGCCCTTGCAATTGACACTGAGGACCCTGCCCCAGCCAAACAACCCCGGCGGGAAGCTTCGGCTTCCAAAGCTCCTCCTATGGGGTTACAGGTAGACATCGATGGCACGGCCTCGACCGATCTCCTGTTAGACTGCTCTGGGGTACCGGCTAACACCGGTACCGACTTCCAGGCAGTTGTGGCGGCTATGGGTACTACGGTACAATCCATGCAGCAAGCCTTACTGACTTTCATTAATGCTGCACCGCCATCGGTACCGCGACAATCGGTTCCGACTCCGATTCCGGTACCCAGAGCATCTACTTCCAGTAGCATGCCGGTTCCGGAGCTTTCTTCGATACCGCTCCGATACCCGGTCCGCCGGATGTCGGTACCGATCGGTACGCGTATCTATCTCTGGAAGCAAATAGACGATACTTTGAATCCTCTGAAGATTCTGATACATCAGATGATTCTGCTGACGTCTCTTTTACTCTTCCTGAGGAGCCCTCTTCTCCAAAAAGGAGAATGTCTCCTCCAGAGGATTTGTCCTTTCAAGACTTCATTACTGAAGTAGCTAAAGGACTCTCCATATCTGTATCCTCTGAAAAGGAACCTAGAGCAAAAAAAATAGATATTTTAGGATACTCTAAGGTTCCCAAAGAGGCAGCCACCTTACCCATACATGAAATTCTTCAAGAACACATGATGGATTTGTGGGAGGCTCCTCTCACCCTATCTCCACATTCTCGATGTTTGGACACTATGTATCGGGTTCCTCCTCCTGGTTTTCAAAAGACTCAGCTTCCTCACCACTCTATTTTGGTGAAGTCTGCTATGAAAAAGATAGAGTACCAAAAGACACTCTTCTACCCCTCCAGGGAGAGAATGTAGGACTCTGGATGCTTTTGGGAGAAAAATCTTCCAAGCTAGCATGCTTATTGCCAGAATCAATTCATACAGCCTCTATATGGGCATGTTTTTGAAAGAGATTGCATTAAAGATACGTTAGTTTCTCCCCTTTATCCCAGAGGATAAACAGGAGGAATTCCTTCTTTTGCTAAAGCACACTCAAGATGTTTCAAAGTTCTCCAACAGAGCAGCCTTTGACTCTTTTGAGGGGGCAAGCAGAGCCTCTGGCATAGCCATAGCTGCTCGCAGACTGGCTTGGCTCCAGGCCTCTGATTTGGAACCCTGGGTACAAGAAGGCTTGGGCAATCTGCCCTGTACAGGTGAAAATCTGTTTGGCAAAGAGTGGCAAATCAAAGCCACTCAAATGGATGCAGAGAATGCTGCTTTAGATAGACTTTCTAAGTCTACCTCTACCCCTGCCAAGAAAAAACCTTTTAAGAAAACTTTCTATAAAAAGACCAGATTTTCCACAAATACTGGCCAGCAATCTTCCCAAGTTCGCTTTGCTCCTAAGCGTCAGCAAACTAAACAGGCCAGAACAAAGGCTACAGGGGCTGCTACAATCCAGCAGTCCCAACCTCCTCAGGGTTTTTGACTTGATTCTAGAGAACTTAACCTTTCTAGCTCTGCAACAGCCAGAACCCCTCACCATTCCAGGAAGGTTGGCTCATTTTGCTCCCAGATGGGAACAAATCACATCAGAACCGTGGACCCTCTCTATCATCAGAGAGGGCTACAAACTACATTTCTCCAGCCTTCCTCCCCATACCATGGTGAGACAATTCAATTCTCCCCCATCTCTCCTGTACCTGTTGGGCCAAGAGGTGACCACTCTTCTCGCCCAAAAGGCAATAGAAGAGGTTCCTCTTCCTCAACAAGGGTCAGGTTTCTACTCCCCTTATTTTCTCATTCCCAAGAAAACAGGGGGGTACAGACCCATTCTGGATCTCAGAGAATTGAACAAATTCCTCTACAAAGAGAAATTCAAAATGCTTTCTCTAGGTACTCTCCTTCCATACCTACAGAGTCAGGACTGGCTTTGTTCTCTAGATCTCAAGGATGCGTACACACATATACTCATCCATCCATCCCACAGAAAATTCCTACGTTTTCTGTTCCAGGGAAAACATTTCCAATACAGAGTACTCCCCTTCGGTCTAGCCTCTGCTCCAAGGGTATTTACCAAATGCATGGCAATAGTAGCTGCATTTCTACGCACTCTGGGGATCTTTGTCTTCCCGTACCTGGACGACTGGCTCATCCGAGCTCCATCTCAGTCCGAGGCTCAGACTTCCCTGGACCACACCAGACGCATACTGCAGTATCTGGGACTTGTCATCAATCTGCCAAAGTCTCAACTCACCCCTACTCAATCCCTAGAATTCATAGGGGCCTGGCTAGATACTACCACTGCAAGGGCCTATCTTCCTCAGACCCGTTGCCACCGTCTAGTGCACTTGGCCTCTCAAATTCAGTCCAGAAGCCACTTGACTGTCAGAGAGATGCTACAACTGCTAGGCCACATGGCATCCACAGTTCATGTGGTGCCTTATGCTCGCCTACATATGAGAGCAGCTCAATGGACCTTGTCCACCCAGTGGACCCAAGCATCAGGAGCTCTCTCAGACCAAATAGCAACCTCAAAACGTCTTTTTTGGTCTCTCCAATGGTGGATATCCACTCACTATCTGTTGTTGGGGGCCCCCTTCCAACCTTTGTTACCCCAAGCAACTCTCACTACAGATGCCTCCCAAACAGGTTGGGGAGCTCATCTCCAAGACCTCTCCACTCAGGGCATTTGGTCTCCACAGGAGACCACCCTTCATATCAACCTTTTGGAGCTGCGAGCAATTTTCCTTGCTCTCAAGGTCTTTCATACCCTCTTCATCAACATGACAGTCCTTGTTCATACCGACAATCAAGTAGCCATGTTCTACATAAACAAACAAGGAGGGACTGGCTCTCTGTCGTTTTGCAACGAAGCTCTAAAACTGTGGGCCTTCGCCAGAGAGCATCAGATCCATCTCCTGGCAGTATACCTCCCAGGAATCCAAAACTCTTGGGCAGACAGACTCAGTCGAGTTCTGCTTCCACACAAATGGTCCCTGCACATGGATCAGGTACTCAGAATCTTTCAGAAATGGGGGACCCCGGACATAGACCTCTTTGCAAGTCCGTACAATGCCAAACTTCCCCGGTTCTGTTCCAGGATTCCGTGTCAGGGAGCTCAGGCCAAGGATGCCTTCCTCCTTCATTGGGGTCAGACCTTCCTATATGCCTTTCCACCCATTCCCTTGATTCCCAAGACTCTATTCAAACTTCAGAGGGATCAAGGATCCATGATCCTCATAGCTCCATGCTGGCCACGCCAAGTGTGGTACCCTCTACTTCTGCATCTCTCCCAGACACCCTCCCTGGATCTGGGAGCTGCTCCAGACCTTCTGTCTCAAGAGGAGGGGACTTTGTGGCACCCAAACCCCAAGTCCCTTCACCTCAGAGCTTGGTTACTGAAGGCCTAGACCTTCAAGACTTGAATCTTTCTCAACAGGTGAAGGATGTCCTCCATGCATCGAGGAAACCTTCCACCAGGCGTTCTTATGCTTTTAAATGGAAAAGATTTTCAATTTGGTGTGCTGACAAGGGTCTTAACCCTCTAGCACTACCTTTGAATTCTTTACTCGAATATCTCCTGCATCTTTCCAATGCAGGACTTAAAACCAATTCTGTAAGGGTCCATTTGAGTGCTGTTGCAGCATCTCTTCAGCCTATCAATGGACAATCTGTTTCCTCTCATCCTCTTATTGCAAGATTCATGAGAGGTCTAACTTTAACTAAGCCTCCCATTCAGCCTCCTCCGGTGGCATGGGACTTAAACGTGGTTCTTGGTCAGCTTATGAAACCACCCTTTGAACCCTTAGCCACTACCTCCTTAAAATTCCTTTCCTGGAAAGTCATTTTCCTTATTGCAATCACTTCTGCTCGCCGCATCAGTGAACTGCAGGCCTTAGTGGCTAATCCACCTTATACAAGGTTCCATCATGATAAGGTAGTCCTTAGGACAAATCCCCACTTTATGCCTAAAGTGGTCTCACCTTTTCATCTTAATCAAGAGGTATATCTACCTGTCTTTTTTCCAGCTCCTCATGCATCAAATGCAGAGAGGAAACTTCATACTCTGGACTGTAAAAGAGCTCTTGCCTTTTACCTCCACAGGACACAGCAACATCGAAAGTCTTCTCAACTTTTTGTTGCTTTTGATCCTTCTCATTTAGGACTTCCAGTCTCAAAAAGAACACTGTCCAATTGGATTGCTCAGTGTATTTCTTTTGCTTATCAGAGTAAGAACCTTTCTCTGGAAGGCCATGTCACAGCTCACAATGTGAGAGCCATGGCCACATCTATGGCTCATCTTCATTCTGTATCCATTGATCAGATCTGTCGAGCAGCCACCTGGGCCTCGGTTCATACCTTCACAGCCCATTACTGCTTGGACAAGGACTCCCGCCGGGATGCCTTGTTTGGTCAGGCTGTCCTCAGACACCTGTTCCATTCTTAAACAACTCCTACCCTCCGTCCCTTAATGGATGCCTGAGATCCATAGGAAGACGAGGAACCTTTCAGGGTCTCATACCCTTGGGGATCTCCCAGGCATCTTAGCTAGGGAGTCCCCATATGTGAGGACTCATTCCTGCTTGTTCCTGGAGATAGCACAGTTACTTACCTGTAACAGGTGATCTCTGGGAACAGCAGGAATTAGTCCTCACAACCCACCCACCTCCCCTAGGAGTTGTATCTCTCTCTCTTTCCTTTCCTCTCTCTATTGTCTCAGCTTTAAACTCGAACTGAAGAGAGTTGGTCAGGAAGGCGGGAAGGCAGCGCGCATGCGCTGTGGGAGGCCCCAAAAGCTTCCTTTCTGGGAAGCTGGGGAGCTTTCCCGCGCAGGCTCCGTCGGTTCCGACGTACCCATATGTGAGGACTAATTCCTGCTGTTCCCAGAGATCACCTGTTACAGGTAAGTAACTGTGCTTTACAAGTCATGTTATAGGTCAAAGTAAGTACAGGCATTTCTCAGCTCCAGTATTCTAAAACAAAAGCATTCTGTTTCATCTTCACAAACAATGTCATCCCAAAGTACAACCTTGGTTTTTATAACTCATCTTTCTCTAGGTTGGTAGGCTTCAGACTGTCTGCAACATTCCAAGCCATTCTCCATATTAACCCTTTCAGAGAGCCCTGGTATCCCATTCAAGTTACTATCAACAGAAACATGACAACCGAAAAAGACCACATGGCCTATCTAATCTGTCCTATATCAACTACAATAGTCCCCTTTTTTCCCCTAAGAGATCTACTGTGTTTGTCCCATGCTTTCTTGAATTCAGATATCGTCTTCATCTCTACCATCTCCACTAGTAGACTATTCCATGCATCTACCACTCTTTCTGTAAAAAAGTATTTCTGCATATTACTCCTGAGTCTCTCCCCTTTCATCCTTGTCCTATGTCCCTTCGTAGCGTAGCTTGCTTTCAATTGAAAGAGGCTCTCCTCTTGTGCATTTATGCCAAGGAGGTATTTAAACATCTCTATCATGTCTCCGCTATCCCACCTTTCCTCTAATGTAAACATTTTAAGATCTTTGTCTGTCCCCATATTCTTCATAATGAAGACCACTAACCATTTTAGAAACCACCACTGCACCGACTCCATCCTGTTTATATCCTTTTGAAGGTGTGATCTCCAGGATTCCACACAATACTCCAAATGAGGTCACACCAGAGACTTAAACAGAGGCACTATCACCTCTTTTTTTTTTCTGCTGACCATTCCTCTCCCTATACACCCAAGCATCCTTCTGGCTTTCGCAGTCACCTTTTCTACCTGTTTAGCCACTTTAAGATCATCAGAAACAATCGTGTTCATGTCTCGCTCTTCTTTCATGGACAGAAGTACTTTGCTTCCTACACTGTACTGCTCCCTTGGATTTTTTTCAGCCCAAATACATGATCCTGCATTTTTTTAGCACCAAATCTCAGCTGCCAAATTCTTGACCATTCTTCAGACTTAGCTAGATCCCCTCTCATGTTATCTACTACTACCTGGGTGTCTGCTCTTTTGCAGATTTTGGTATCATCCGAAAAGGGCAAACCTTATCTGACTGCCTTTCTGCAATATTACTATCAAAGATGTTAAAAAGAATTGGACCAAGGACAGATCCCTGTGGCACACCACTGGTAACCTCTTTCTCCTCAGAGTGAGCTCCATTTACCTGTACCCTTTGTCACCTCCCACTCAACCAATTTCTAATCCAGTCAGTCACTTTAGGGTCCATCCCTAGGGTACTCAATTTGTTTATAAGTCGCCTATGTGGAATGGTGTCAAAGGCTTTACTGAAATCTAAGTACACCACATCTAGTGCTCTCCCTCTGTCCAACATGCTGGTCACCCTCTGGTAAACCTATGCTGCCTCTGATCCTGCAATCCATTGGACTCCAGAAACCTCACTATCCTCTGTTTTAGCAGCGTTTCCCATAATTTACTCACCACAGAGGTTAGACTAACCCGTCTATAGTTTTCAACCTCATCGTCACTTCCGCTTTTGTGTAAAGGAACCACATGTGCCTTTCTCCAGTCCTCTGGGACTACTCCCGGCTCTAAAGGAGCATTGAAAAGGTCAGTCAGTGGAGCTGCTAGAATGCCCCCAAGTTCCTTCAACATTCTCAAATATTTCCCATCCGGTCCCATTGCTTTGTCTACTTTTAGTTACTACTACTACTGCTGAGCATTTGTATAGCACTGCAAGACGTATGCAGCGCTGCACAGACATGCAAGAGAGAGTCCCTGCTCATCAGAGCTTACAATCTAGTCAAGACAAACAACGTAGAAGGTGTAGATGGGGATACATCTAGGGGGAATGGTAAAGAAATACAAGGAGATCAGTTGAGTCAAGATCTGAGCTAGTTAATCACGAACAGTCTTCTGAAAATCATTCAAGATCCCAGTCACTTCTGTTCCTTTTTGTGGGTGTTTTCTGAGGTCCTGCTCCTGGCACTTCATCTGTGAACACAGAAGAAAAGTATTTGTTAAGCAATTCTGCTTTATCCTCATCAGCTTCTGCATATTCTTTCCCTTCACTCTTGAGTCTGACAATACCACTTTTGCCCTTCCTCCTCTCACTAACATATGTGAAAAATGTTCCCGCCCGCCCCCCCTTTTTTATATTGCATTGGCTATTTCTTCTTTTTTCCTTTGCTTTCCTGACTACTTTCCTAGCTTCTCTAAGTTTTTAGAAATATAGATGCTTGTCATCTTCTCTCTGTGATCTCTTGTATATTATGAAGGCTACCTTCTTTTTATTCACCTTTTCAGCTACTTCTTTTGGGAACCATAGTGGCCTCCTTTTCCTTTTACATTTATTTACCTTTCTAACAAAAATATTTATTGACCTTAACATGCCCTTTCTGTTTTGTCCATTGCTGTTCTATATCCCCCAGCTGTTCCCATCCTGCTAATGACTCCTTGAGGTATTGTCCCGTCTTGGCTAAGTTAGTTATTCTAAAGTCTAAGACCCTTGCTTTTGAATGGATTTTATCAGCCCTGGTCCTAATACTAAACTACTCCATCTAGTGATCACTGAGTGCGAGATGATCTTCTACTATGTCATCAGAAACACTTTCCCCAACGGTAAGCACCAAGTCCAGTATGGCCCTTTCACATGTGGGTTTTATTTATTTATTTAGCTGTATTTATATCCCGCTTTTCACCGGGTCAAAGCGGTCAATTGGGAGATACATTTAACACGAGGGGATATGACACACATACGCTAATACTTATAGGGAACATGGGCAATGGAGGGTTAAGTGGCTTGCCCAAGACCACAAGGAGTACCTATAGGACTAGAAATACCAGTCCCTCCGGCCTGAGATTGCTGTCCCCAGGTGGGACTTGAACCCCCGGCCCTCTGGCCTGAAGTACCTTGTCCTAACCACTAGGCCACACCTCCCTTCTGTTACAAGTTGCTGGAATACTTCTCCCTGTAGAGAATCTAGGATCTCATTACTTCTAGCTGACACCACAGGAGGTATCTGCCAATCAACATCCATCATATTAAAATCACCTATCAACACTTCTCCTTTCATGGCACTACTGCATATTTCTTCTATTAAATCTCCATCCACTTCTCCCTGTGAGGAAGATCTATATATCACACCCAATGCAAATGGATTT
This sequence comes from Ichthyophis bannanicus, assembly GCA_033557465.1. Lineage (NCBI taxonomy): Eukaryota > Metazoa > Chordata > Amphibia > Gymnophiona > Ichthyophiidae > Ichthyophis > Ichthyophis bannanicus. The sequence continues at coordinate 1,576,307,677 of CM066031.1, read as the reverse complement.
CCTTTTCTCTCTTTCTAGTTTATCCCATAGTGCCTACTTGTTCCCTGCTAAGCCCTGTAATTATATAGCTTTAATATTATTTTTTACATATAGTGCCGCCACTCATCACAAGGGAGCTTTCCCAGTTCCTTCTAGAAGCTTTTGGAAGCTTGACTGCACATGCATGTGTACATCTTCCCACCTGGTGGCATAGCGCTATATTATCCTCAGTCCTTTTCTTTCCATAGAGTTCCAGAGACGTGGTTTGTGGTGGTTGCTTGAGTACTTTGTTTTTGTAGTATTTTCACTATGTACTCTTTTTCCTGCCTGCCATCATGATTTTTTGTGTTTTTTTGTGTTTTTTCCCTTATTTTCTCTTTAGTGAAGGTTTTTTGACCGGCTTTAAGGGTTATTTATTTTCTGCAGCACCTCAGCCCCCTTAGGCCCTTGACACTGCGGCCTAGTCACTTGTATCAAAATTGATTTCACTATGGCTATTTTTCCAGATGGCATGTCCCAAGAACTTACAAGGCGAGAGGCGTATGTTGGTCACAAGTGCCTTTATTGATAAACCCCAACGCGTTTCGGCGTTGCCTTCATCAGGGGGTGTATAGCTCAAAACATAAATACATTACAGCAAAAGGATAAAAACAAAATAAACTGAACCATCTAACTTCTCAACAAATAGGGGTGTCCTACATGGAGTGGTGGGTCCACCCCTAAACAAAGACATGGGGAGGGGTGACCTGCACAGAGCGTCAGGTGCACCTACTCTTGCCGTATTGCTGGGCAGACTGGATGGACCATGCTGGTCTTTATCTGCCGTCATTTACTATGTTACTATGTTACATTAAAAGAATATAAATCAACATAAATCAAAAAATGTAAAATGATAAAATCACAACAAATTGATATTAAAAACATATAGAGATAAGTACACTAAAACCAAATAAATATAGGGAAGAGCATTGTATGACAAACAATATATAAAAGACGTAGGGCAGAGGATAAACATGCCTAATAAGGTCAGGACAGAAAAAAAGGTTGCAAACACAATGAAAACAGTGTACAAATGAATTTATACTCACTAGTGCAACCTGTGGTAGCCTTTAGGACTGTAAACTCTGCAGGAGCACTTTCCAAGCGTCCCCAAAGAGAGGAAGGTTCATTATGTATACATTCGGAGGGGCAGAGACATCCTACACATGGCTAAGACCTGCCAGCTATTACCCCCCTAAATCATAAAGTCATCAGTGTGAGATATGCCAAGCCACCACTCATATAAGTTATGAAACTGAACTTAGAAAATAAATTTCGGGACCAACAGACCAGAGCGAAGGGAAGGAACGCTATCCACTCGAATGTCTGAAGAACTCTTTTAGTCAGATAGAGTAGTGAGTAAACACTTATCTCCGTAAAATAAGGTAGTGTGAAAACCACTTATCTTTTGAATGTGTGGCGAAAAACTCGCTTCTTGATGTACGCCAGTATAAATACTGCACGACATGCATGTTTCGGGACCCCCAAGGGACCCTGCTTCAAGTGTACTCCTGCTGTAGTTTGGAAGTGATCGTCAAGAAGAACGCTGAAACGCAACGGTTCCCATATGTAGCTGAAGTTGTTTCCAATTGGCTGTTGAAATGACGTCATGAAAAAGAGGAGTGTACTAGCAGGCTGGGGAAACCCCCAAGCCATCACACTCAGAATCATTGAACAAAAGAGGTCTTCGATATTTTAAATGTTTGCTCATGCTTATCATTGGTGGTACAGAGGCTTTTTTTAGCTATTACCCCCCAACAGATTCTAGGAACATCGGCCGATTCTGCTGTACCACCTTGCCTTTGGAAATGGCAAGCTTGGAGAATTGCCTTCTGAAGGCTGTTGAAGAAAGAACCACAATGTTCTAAGCCATGCAGTAGTTTATGGCCTTGATGATGCCTAGCATGGCATAACAAAGCATAAAGTGAAATCACTCCACTGGGTCTCTCTCTGAACGCTTACTGATGTAACAGATTAGATTTTCGTTCAATTCAAACAGCTTAATTAAACTTGTAGAATCATGAAATAACTCTATTCTTATTATAAGCACACAACCTGACAGTGGACAAGAGGTCTCAGACTTACAGCGACGCTAAACATAGACTTTCGTCTTGGTTTAATGCGTCTTATAGCATCAACGACCTTTGTTATGAAAACAATTACCACTGTATTTTTCAATATATTCCTCTTAAGAAAGTTGCTAAGTACTAATTTCTTCTATTCCAACAGTGTGATGGCTCAATTGAATTTATGAAGTAACACTTAGCCGCCTTCCAACTGAGGGCTTCTTCAGATCTCAACACTCTCCCTGGGCACCACTGAGGCGTTTCACTGCCGCAGTTTCTTCAGGAGATCAATCCTAACCATCGAATCTGTGTGCTAAATGTAAAATAAAAATGTGATTACTACTCCCCGACATCTACACTACTTTAAAATCCCAAACCAATAAAATCACTCTCTACTTACAAAAGTTGTGCTGCCCGTGTCTCCTAATGTTTCCAAAATATCCAAGACTAGAAAACCGTTCCTGCGAACAGAGTCTTTCCAAATTCCTCATAGACGCCGCGCATGCAGGCTGTTAGTTTCTAACCGCCTTTAAAACTCCCGCTCATCTCCACCTAATTAACTACAGCTGTTTGTTTAGGGCTCAGACCATCCCCCTCTTTTTGTGGATCTATATCTCTTAACACGCGAGGTCATATCTCAACCCAATACCAACCATGGAATGAAAATCACAGAATAGCGATACTAACAAATATATAATGCATTGATGTTCCTTAAAATTATATTGAAGTAACCCTATAATGGTTAAAACAAACTTCCCTCATATACATACTGTCCAGTCAATGGCTGTGTTCAAACCCTTCGGAATGACAGATCCCAATCTATGGATCCATCTTTGTTCACTAATAAGGGTTTTATCCAAAGTTTTCCCTGCCATACCCTTCTCTACCTGGTCTATACCAAAGCAGCGAAGCTGTTCAAAAGTATGTCCAATGTGGAACTATTGGTGCTTCTAATTTTCGACACTTTAATCTGCTCCTATGCTCTCGTATTCTCACTCTTAGAGTACGCAAGGTCTTGCCCATGTAAAGTAATCCACAAGGACATTGGATATCATAGACTAGTGCTTTCGACTCACAGGTGGTAAATGACCGAAGATGATATTCTATCCCATGGTAAGCAAATATAGATAATTCTGCCGTGACATCGCATATGTCGCAATGCCCACATTTTTTATGGCCAACCTCCTGTTCTACTGATCGAATGGGAGTAAGCACCGTAGGACTCAACCATTCCTTCAAATTTCGTCCTCTTTTCTATACACAATGTATCCTTTTCCCTTTTAAACTGGGGACCACCTCTAACACGTTCTTATGTTTACGTAAAATGCGTTGTATGGACATACTCAATGGAGAAAAGCCTGTGACCAAATTAATCTTATCAGGATCTACATTAACCTGTGTGTCTACCGCTCTTGTGTTCAACAATGTAGTTCTATGGTTATATAAAGCCCTACGATAGGATGAATATACTATTCCTCTCGGGTATCCTCTATCTAAAAAATCTCTAATGAGATTTTTCGCTAAACGTTTAAAATCCTCTGTGTCAGAACAGTTCTTTCGAAATCTCAGGAACTGTGAAAAAGGAAGACTCTCTTTGAGCTGCCTAGGATGCTTACTTGTAAAGTGCAGAAAGGTATTTCTGTCCGTTGTTTTTTTAAATACTACTGTCATCCAAGTATTTTCTCCTCTACTTACTTGCACATCTAAATATGTTATAGTATCCTTATGATAAGTATAAGTGAACTTAATATTAGCATCACAATGATTAATCCATTGAAAAAATTGTAACAATTCCTCCGTGCCCTTCCATAGGAAGAACACGTCATCTATATATCTCTTCCAGATTAATAAATTATTTGCAAACGGAGAAGTTGGCAACCAACGGGCCTCAAATGCGCTCATATAAAAATTCGCTATAGACGGAGCAGCAGAAATCAGTCCTCACAACCCTGCCTCCTCCCCTTGGAGTTGCAGTCCTATCATTTCGTTTTTGTTAATTTTTTTGCTGTCTTTTAGCTATGTCATCAGACTGAGCAAGATGGCACCCTTGGGCGGGAAGGGGACCGCGCATGCGCGCTGCAATTCCCAAAGGCTTTCTTTGAAAGCTGGAGAAATTTCTCCGCGAGGGCTCCGTCGGCGCCAACGTCACCCATATGTGAGGACTGATTCCTGCTGCTCCTGGAGAACACCTGTTACAGGTGAGTAACTACTCTCACTTCCCATCCATTCAAAGAATCGCCCTATAACCTTGGAGACCAAATTGTACATTGTATAAACAAAGTTCCAAGTGAAACAAGACAAATCCTAATTCTAATTTTTGTCGGGCACACTGTCACAGGAAATGGATTTTCCCCCCCCCTCCTTTTTAATCAAATAATTTAATAAAAAAGGCTACTTAGCTCAAGAGCATGCTGATTACCACACACAGTAGAACTGTGAAGAGTCCTTTATACACGAATGAATGCCAGTAAACTCACAGTTGAACGGTCCTGTAATGCCTGAAGCAGAAACATGCCACTTCGTATATACAGGACTCTTTTCACAGTTCTACTGTGTGTAGTAACCAGCATGTTCTTGAGCTAAGTAGCCTTTTTTATTAAATTATTTGATTAAAAAAGATGTGCTGCGGAGGGGGGAGAGAAATCCATTTCCTGTTCTGTGACACATGCCCGACAAAAATTAGAATTAGGATTTGTCTTGTTTCACTTGGGACCTTGTTTATATGACACTTCCCATCCATAACATTCTCCAGAATGTAATACTCTGGATGTGGGAAGCACCACTAACAGTTCCCTCCATCAGCAAGCAACTGGACACTCTGTATCAAGTTCCTACGTGTCCAGGCTTTCAGAAACCACAACTGCCACACCATTCTATGGTTGTGGAATCAGCTATGAGAAGGATTAAAAGTTCTAAGAATCGCTCATCTATTCCCCCGGGCAAGGAATCCAGAACACTCCATGCTTTTGGCTGGAAAGCTTTTCAAGCTGTTATGCTTGGGTCCAGAATTAACTCCTATGTGCTCTATATGGGCATGTTCTTGAGGGATGTATGAAAGGATTTCTCAAAATTCACCTCTTTACTGCCAATAGACAAACAGGCCCCACATGAGGCTCTGGTGTCTTCTGCTTAGAACACTTCCAAGTTTCTGACCAGGGCAGCTTTTGATGCTTTTGAGGCCACTAGTAGAACAGCAGCAGCAGCCTGAATTGGAGCAAGACGGACAGCCTGGTTGCAGGCCTCTGATCTTGAACAATGGGTTCAAGATAAGCTGGCCAATATCCCCTGTAATGGAGAGAACGTTTTTGGCAAAAGATGGCATGAGAAAGCTGGTGAGATAGAGATCCGTGATCTCACCTGAAGTGCTTATCCAGCAAGACCCTGTAAAAAAAAAGAAAAAAAAAAGGCTTTTGCCAAGTAACCCTTTTTTTTATCCCAAAAAGAAGAGATACTACCCTTCCCACTCCTACCAAGCCCAACAGCCTCATCAGAAATAGCAGGGGAATAATCAGCCCAGAAAGCCTAAGACTGCGCTGTCCCAGCCAGCTCTACGGCCACATCCTCAGGCTAGTTTCTTTGACTGCTTTCTCGAGGGCATAGCCAGTCTACCCCTAAAAGATCCCCACCTCTTCTACATAGTAGGCAGATTAACTCAGTATGCCCTCAGATGGACCCTCATAACTTCAGAACCATGGACCTTGGCAGTGGTGAGTGCGGGCTATCAGCTCAGTTTCAAAGATCTGCCCCCACTTACGTCATTGGTGAGTTTCCCATGGATCTCCTTCACTCCACTCTGCTGCAGCAGGAGATTGCCACTCTTAACAACTGAAGGGGCCATCAGAGAAGTCCCACTCGCTTAACAAGGCCTAGGGTTCTACTCCTGTTACCTCCTTATTCCAAAGAAGATAGGGGGCTTCAGGCCTATCCTGGATCTTTTGAATCTCAACAAATTCCTAGTGAGGAGAAAGTTCAAAATGATCTTGCTAGGGACCCTGCTCCCTTACCTGTAGGTTGAGACTGGCTCTGCTTTCTGGATCTTAAGGATGCCTACACACACATCCTGATCCACCCCTTCCACAGAAAATACCTCCAGTTTTTCTTTCAGGGGCACCATTATCCAATACCGTTTCTCCCTTTCGGATTACCTTCAGCTCCAAGGGTATTCACAAAGTGCCTTGCAGTCTTAGCGACCTAACCTCCGTTCCCTTGGCATCTTCATCTTCCCTTACTTAGATGACTGGCTCATCAGGGGAGATACCCCTCAGATGGTCTCCACATTACTTCATCATACCATTCTGGTTCTACAGCATTTGGACTTCAACTGTCAAAAGTCACATCTGACTCCTGCTCAAACAATGGAGTTCATAGGAGCTCTTCTGGATGCTACAAAGGCTCGAATCTTCCTACCAGAGAACTGCCTTCATCATCTCATTTCCTTGGCAAGCCATTGCCAACACCAAACCAGTATCACGGCAAGTGACATGCTATGTCTCCTAGGTCACATGGCCTCCACAGTCCATGTTGTTCCATATGCCCGTCTTCACATGCAACCAGGGCAGTGGATCCTCTAAGATCATGGACACGGTCCACGAGTCACTTCTCAGACAAGATCATAATCTCACCCCAGTTTGTGACTTCCCTCAACTGGTGGTGCACTGTCCAAAATCTTCTTGTTGGGTTACCTTTTCAAAGGTCTACACTGCAGTGTACTGTACCCTGACCACTGATGCGTCCAAGCAAAGCTGGGGATCCCATCTACAAGGTCTCACCACACAAGGCCAGTGGTCCCCACGAGAGGCCTCTTATCGCATCAATCTGATGGAGCTCCGAGCGATTGTCAACACCCTCCATGTCTTCTGTCCCCACCTTTCAGGACGTACAGTATTCATTCAGACAAACAACCAGGTTGCCATGTACTACATCAACAAACAGGGTGGTACTGGTTCTCGCTTCCTTTGCAAAAAGGCAACCCAACTTTGGACTTTTGCGATAGCTCATCAGTTTCTTCTTCAGGCTGTTTATCTCCCAGGGGAGCAGAATCAGCTAACCTATAAGCTCAACCATATCCTTCACCCACACGTCGATGCTTCATCAGGAAACTGTGCAAGCCAACTCCCTCGCTTCTGTTCAAGAATCCCAATTCCACGGAGTGAAGCCTCAGATGCTTTCCTGCTTCATTAGGGTCAGGGCTTGCTTTACGCATTCCCTCCACATCCACTGGTTACGAAGACTCTCTTCAAATTGCAGTTCGACAGAGAAGATGATTCTCTTTGCCCCATTCTGGCACCGTCAGCCTTGGTTTTCCTTACTCCTTCAGCTGACAGGGTAATAACATTTCAGTCTCAAGCATACACCCAATCCTCTCTTGCAGAACCAGGGGACACTTCTTCACCCCAATCTAAGAGCGTTGTGATTGACGGCATGGCTGTTGAACTTTTCGTCTTGTCTCATCTACATCTCTCAGAAGATGTGACGGAGTTCTTATTAGCTTCTAGGAAAGATTCTACTAGGCGTATAAATGCCTTTAAATGGCATAGGTTTTGCCTCTGGTGTTCTCAGAGAACTCTCCACTCATTCACTTGTCCAGTGGAATACCTGCTTCATTGTCTTCATCGCTCCATGTCTGGACTAAAAACTAACTCTGTGAGTCCACCTTAATGCAGTCTTGATCTCTCACTGCCCAGTTGCGGATCATCTAATTTCTTCACATCCACTTGTGACGTGCTTTATGTGCGGCAGTTTTTTAACAAGACCGCCAATCCGCCATCCTACTGTAGTGTGGGAACTCAGCATTGTCCTGTCACAACTGCTGAACCCCCCTTTTGAACCACTAGCTACGGCTTCGCTGAAGTTTCTTATTTGAAAAGTCATTTTTCTGATTGCTCTCACCTCTGCCTGTCGGGTTAGTGAGTTGCAAACTCTGGTGGACTGTGCTCCATACACTCGCTTCCACCATGATAGAGTGGTCCTTTGGACTCATCCCAAATTTCTACCAAAGATGGTTTCTCCTTTGCACCTGAATCAATCCATTTCTCTCCCAACCTTTTTTCCAAGGCCTCATACTTCTAGGACAGAAGCCTCATTGCATACACTTGATTGCAAAAGAGCTCTCGCTTTCTATCTTGATAGAACTAAGGGTCATCGTCAATCCTCACAGCTGTCTCTTTTGACCCTAGCCATCTAGGTCTCTCAGTCTCCTAGTGGATTGCTGACTGCATATCTTTTGCGTACCACAGACTGGACTTTCCCTGCAAGAGCATGTCAAGGCCCACAGTGTCCAAGCCATAACCGCCATAGTAGACAATCTATGCTCCATCTCCATCTCAGAGATTTGCCGAGCAGCCATATGGTCTTCAATGCATACCTTTGCTGCCCATTACTGTCTTGCTAAGGACTCTAGTCGAGACGCACAATTTGGCAAGCCATCTTATGGCATCTTTTCAGCGTTTAACTAGATCTTCTACCACTGCCCTTGGCCAATTACCTTATGAAGAGTGTGCCTAAGGAGCTGGGTCTGACAGACCCCCTGCTTTACTCTCCCTGTAGTTCAAGCTTTCCTCCCCGTTGGCACGGTCGTCTTTCCATCTTTCATGGTAGCCAGGAGCTGGTAAGTCGCATATGTGAAGACTTTCTTCCTGCTTATTCCTGGAGATAGCATAGTTACTCACCTGTAACAAGTGATCTCCAGGAACAGCAGGAATTAGTCTTCACAACCCACCCACCTCCCCTCAAAGTTGTAGATGGGACTAAGTTCTTGTTCTTACTTTTGGTTTTCCTATGAGGTTTTTTTTCTCTATGCTATATACCTGATTGAGGAGAACTGTTGGAAAGACAGGAAGGTGCACATGCGTGGAGGGATTCTCTCAAAAGCATTTCTGTTGGATGCTGGGGAGTGGTCCCGCATGGGGCTGCATCGATACCAATGTCACCCATATGTGAAGACTAATTCCTGCTGTTGAGATCACTTGTTGCAGGGGAGTAACTATGCTTTATACTCAAAGGCATAGATATTTCCTTGCTTCCCACTATACTCAGTCCAGGCAGACTCCTTATGCCTTTCCTAAGCAGGAGAAGTCACAAAAGGCCCAGCCCACACCACAGCCAAAATAGAGGGCGGAGTTTTGACTGGTTCTTGCAGAACATAGCTTGTCTATACATAATCCTTGTGGAAGATATGGACTGCCCGAAGAACAAACCAGTCAGTACTAGAGGAGATCAAACCTAAGTTTTCTTTAGAAGCTCAGATGACAAGACTTTGATTTTCATACGTTGGATACATCATGGGAAGAGAGAGATCATTAGAGAAAGATGTCATGCTTGGCAAGGTAGAATGTCAACGCAAAAGAGGAAGGCTAGCAATGAGATGGATCGATACAATAACAGCAGCTGCGGGTGCCAGTCTGTCAACAATGAGCCGCCTGACTGAAGACCGAACACAATTTAGGACAACTAACCAGAGGGTCGCATGAGTCAACACAGACTTGACGACACTTAACAACAACAACAATAGAATTGGGGGGAGGGCCAAGACGCCATCAGTATTGGAAATCAAATAATCCCTTCCTTAACAATACTGAAACCTACATGAAGATTCAAGAAAACATTAATAAATACTTCAAATGTAATGATAATTGGCAATGATCACCTGGGATGATATGGGATTGCTTAAAGGCAGTGACTAGAGGTAAATTTATGGTGATAGGGACCTATAGAAAGAAGGTAAAAGAGAAGAAGAGAGATTAGGAAATTGATCTGCCTGGAAAGGGAACCTAATCATTTTCTCATGCCTAACAATAAAAGGCAATGCGTAATTCTTCTCACTCACACAACCAGAAATAATCCCTATTGTACGTTCACAACTTTATTCACATAGACCATATCATAGACCATCAAATAACACCAGCACATGCAGACTTATATACATTAATCCATCACACATAAGTACCAACGGAACTTGGAAGGCTCCTCAAAAAACCTCCCTGCTTCAATGTTCATATATAAATGCAAGGTTAATAAAAAAAAAAAAAAAAAGACGACCCCTATCATTTTTGATTATGCAAATGCTACCAACCCTGTTATAATATTTATAACTGAAACCTGGCTCTCTGATCTTGATAATGTTATGCTAAACTAACTATGCCCACCCAACTATAAAAAAATTTCGGACCCACAGAACGATTATTTATTTATTTATTTATTTAACAGTTCTTATATACCGCGCTCTTTGTTATCAGTGCGGTTTACATTAAAACAATATAACACTTGGTCAGTCAAGTCTGGCCTACGTTTACATATAACAGGACTTTAACATGGAGGTAAACTGGGGGAAACTATTTACATTTCGAACAATTTACTTGCTGGTGCTCAATTAGCTGTAGGTTCTATGTTATAAGATAGATTAGGGTGGAGGCGTTCTAATTTTAATTAAAGACTCTTTAGATCCACAGCTACACCACTTTGCCTCCATACTGGATGCTGACCTAATAATTATTACCAAGACAACAGCTTTCTGCTTTGTATACCAACCATCAACTGCTGACTCTGATGGCCTTACAAACATCATTGAAGAAATTGTTAATATCACACCAAATAAAAACCCCGTGCTCTTAGGGCACTTTAATCTCTCTTCATTACAAAATTTGCACTCAGCCTCCTTCATCAGTGCAATGGAAGATTTAAGTTATAACCAAATTATTACTAATCCCACACACAAGAAAGGTAACATACTTTATCTTGTATTTATTCCTCAAGAAATTCAACTACCTCACGATTCCCTACCTCAGATAACCCCAGTTCCATGGTCTGATCACCACCTCATTGAATTCACCCTTGAGATTAAACTACAAACCCATACTGAAAGAAATCACCCTAAATCCTTTTCTAAATACTAACGATAGACATCTTCATTGAAGTGCTTCAAAAGTCCGTTAACCTCAATTCAAATGATCTTGATGCAATTATAAACAATTGGAACACCTTTATTACTGACATAGCTACCAAACCACTTACTTCTAAAAACATGTCAAAAAACCCTTCTAAACAATGGTACACCCATGAGCTTAGAATTATGAAGAGAGCTTAGAAAGCTAGAATGTTCCTGGCATGCCAATAAAACAAATGTAAACAGGAACAAATACATGATCTCATGCTCACCAAATATCGGCACCATATTAATTCAACTAAAAAGGACTTTCATACAAAACTCATGAGATCAATTAATAAACCAAAAGGCCTATTTGCTGTAGTTACAGTGGTGTGCAAAAGTCTGGAATCACTTGTGAATTTTGCGTTTTTCGTACTTTCTAACAGTTTTTTTTAAATTTTGCGTTAGCCCAGCATATTCATCTTTCTACCATGTTAAAAGGGATACATTTAGCTATTAGAGTTGATTTTTTTGCATTCCTTGCTTCCAATTTATATACTTTACCAGACACTGGGAGATAGCTACTGCAATTTTTGTGGATCCTGCGTCAAAACTGGATCAAGATTATCCAATATGCACATGTTATTTCTGACCAATCAGGAGGCTGGTTTCACTAACCAATCACAATGCAGATATCTAGCGAACAGTGCAGCTATAAAAAAGCGTGGAATTTTTGAATTTCATACACTTTCTGGATCGACCATGAAGATAACTCGGACCCTGACGTTGGAGGAATGTGTTTGTGTGTCCTTTATGAGCGAGGAAGGATTTTCAAGCCGTCAAGATAGCCAGGAAAGTTGGCTGCAGTCAGAGCGCTGTTAAGATTGTACAGAAGAAGAAAGAAATGGGTTCAGTGGTGGACAAGCCTCGTTCAGGTCGTCCAAGTGCATCAACATCACGCCAGGACCGCGCACTACGACGCATTTCACTAACTAATCGCAAGTTGACCTCTCCTCAGCTACTTCGAGAGTGGTCAGACAAGAGTGAAGACAGTGTCAGCTCATCAACAGTTCATCACCAGTGCCTGCAGTTTGGTCTCCGGGGCTGCAAAGCATGGAATAAGCCACTGATGACTGACACAAAGGCGCAACCGGATCGTGTGGGCGAGAAAGCACTCAACCTGGTCGACTGAAATGTGGGAAAAGGTGCTATTCAGCGATGAAAGCACCTTCTGCCTTTTTGGTAACCAAGTCCACACCTATGTGAGGAGATTTCCTGGAGAGGAATTCAAGCCTGAGTGTCTCAACCTCACTGTGAAGCATCCTTTGAAGGTCATGGTCTGGGGCTGCATGGCTGCCAGTGGCATTGGATGTCTTCACATCGTCGATGGACTGGTCAACGGGGCCAAGTACAATCACCATACTGCAAAAGTGCATGGTGCCATCAGCACACCAGCTGTTTCCTGGCCAGTTCCTGTTCCAAGATGACAATGCACCCTGCCATCGCTCCAGACAGGTGATCAGCTGGAAGCAGCGGAACAACATCGTCAATGGACTGGCCTGCCCAGTCTTCAGATCTGAATCCAATCGAGAACCTGTGGCACAAGGTGGCCTTGGAAATATCCAAGAGGCATCCGACATCAAAGCGTGAGCTAATTGAGTCACTCATTGCAGCTTGGAACCGCATTGTCACCAACGATCACCTTGTCAGACTGGTTCATTCAATGCCGACAAGGTGCAGTCAGGTGATCAAGAATAAAGGGTGGCCCATCAAATACTGAGCCATCACTGACACATAAAAACGGCCTTTTTCAAGGCCACATACATTAATTTGAAGGAAACCTGGTGTGCATCCATAATATTTTAGAGCATACGTACAATAATATATCATTGGCCAACGATGTACATTACGCGATTTTCACAGAAAATCTATCAACAGGACAACTATGGGGAACAAACTCAGAAAATAAGGGCCAAACCAATACTAAAAGTTGGCCCTAATAGCCAAATCTATCACTTATCATGAGATACACAGAAAAAGCCACTGGGAGGAAAAAGAAATTAAGATATAAGGTCACGAAGTTGAAAAACGTCAAATTTACAAGTGATTCCAGACTTTTGCACACCACTGTAAGTCCCTTACAACTCACCCTAACCATTCATCTACAGATATAGTACCTCAAACACTTGCTGATTTTTACATGTCCAAATTAAACTCCCAAACACACACTACTAGTACAACTGTCTACAACTCATCACAGCCTACAGAACTATAGAAAAAGTTCCATTCAATTTACCCTGAATCCCTTAAGAGGATAATTGTATCTATGAACACCACAACATCTAAAGCAGATCCATGCCCAGTTAAATGGATCAAGGATTTTATTGCAGAAATTGCCCCTTTTATACAAGCAATTGTAAATAAATCACTATCCCAAGGCTACATGCCTCTAGAGCTTAAAAACGTTAACATTTGGCCAATCTTAAAAAAACAAAGCACTGGACAAATCATGCCCATCTTCCTACTGAATTATCTCCAATCTGCCTTTCCTCGCTAAAATAATAGAAAAATATGTTTGCATTCAATTGCAAGATCACATTGATCTCTGTTCACCCCTAGGCAAACAATTTGGGTTTAGACCATACCACAGTGCTAACCATATACAACAAAATCATTAAGACAATAGATAACAATAACCAAGCCTATATGTTAATCTTTCTCAATATAGCTGCCACATTCAACGCTGTCATCCACTCCCTTCTAATTCAATGGCTGATGCATATAGGTATATGTGATACCACTCTTAAATGGTTCACATCCTATTTTTCTAAAAGATTTCAACAAGTAACCATTGGACACACATCCTCTACCTCCTACCCTCAAACTACTGGCCTTCCTCAAGGATCTGCACTATCAGCACTCCTATTTAATATTTATATTCAACCAGTCTCTCAAATAATTAAACAATTCAAAATTGATTATGCCGTCTTTGCAGATGAAATAATGCTGTTCGTGCCCTTTAACATAAATTCACCCAACTTTGACCCTATAACATCTTGCTTCAAGAAAATCGTAATATGGCTCAAAAACATAGGCCTAAATATCAGTTACAAAACAACCGAAGGCTTATTAATTACTAGGAACCAAACCTACGATATCTCACCACAGTCCATACCAATTCAATTTACTTGAAGTTAAAGATGAGGTCAAATATTTAGGGGTTACTTCAGATAAACACTTATCTTTCCATACCCACATCAAGAATACTATTAAAGCAATATTCAACAAAATCCATCTACAGCAACATATAAAACCCTTAATACAGCCATCAGACCTCAGAATGATAATGCAGGTGATGATAACCCCACACATAGACTATTGTAATAGTCTACTGCATGGTCTACCGAAGATATCCCTTCATCCACTTATGATGGCACAACACACTGCTGCTCGAAGCATTCACAATACATGTCGAATTGACCTATTACACCGATCTTGTATGACCTACACTGGTTACCCATCCATAGCCGTATAAAATACAAGTTACTTATGATCACTTTCAAAGTCATTAGAAAACTATCACCCCTACCCCTCTTGCAATTAGTCAAAGTCGTACCTAACAACTGACAAAGACGAGAGCAATTGAATAACACCCTGATTACTCCATCTGAATTCCGTAAAACTAAAAAATGCACAAGCGATACAGTTTTCAAATATATCTCCCCTATGCTCTGGAATCCTTTACCAGCTAGCCTTCGAAACATTACAGACCTCGCCATCTTTTGTTCCCACCTCAAAACTCACCTCTTTACTGAACATCTTGGTCAAAACTCACCACAATTCAACACGGATTCTACATAACTACTCTCCCCCTGCTATTCAAACTATATGAACCCTGTCAGACGGATGCCTGTGGTGAGAATGTTCACAGTCTTGGCAAAGGCATATATTAATATGATTTGCAAGGGATTGTGGGAAATGTAGTCCATTCACACCAGACACAGCCGTTCACAATAATTAGTTGTGCTTGAGTGTAAAGCCAATAAGATATTTATTTATGGGGTTATTTCTCCCAACACAGATATGCTTGGTAGCACATAAAACAGGATACTTGCTTTCAGTGTTAAACTTAGAAAAACAAAATCAGGAAAACAGCTGAACTTGTCAGGCAATCAAAGCAAAAGAATAAAGACCTGGTTGGTAACAAACTGGTCTTTTCTGTAGGCTTTAGCTAATATTTTCTTAGCAGTGCTTTAATCAACAAACAAAACCCACAAAGAAGGGAAAAACTGTTCTTTTCAGGTTAACTTCTTTTATCTTCACACATAGATTCAGAAGTGATTCCCTCAGAGCTCACAAGCAATTAGGTAAGGCTCAATTGCTAGCAGTTATCCAGCTGAAACCCCTTAGCTGGCTTACTTTCTACTGCCTGGCTCAAATCCTACTCAGGAGCTTTTCTGAGTAGATTTAAAGAACAAGTTTGTATTTCTTTATGATGGTTGTTGTACTTTGTAACAGTAAATTACCAAAGGAGTTTAGACAGAGAGCAGTCCATGTATTCACAGCCTGTATCTATAACCTCTCCCCCTTCTTCAACAATCATGGGTTCAATATCATGGATTGGCACAGAGGAATTTCTCAATGGAGCACTCTCAGGAGAATACTTGTTCCCCTGCTGTCTTTCAAGGGTATAGCTAGGGCATAGATCAGTGTTCATACCTGAGCTTCCATTGCTGTTAGAGTTCCTCTCTAAATAGCCTGGCCAGTATGTAGTCCAGTTCTTATGTCCAGCCTTCCAATCCAGATCCCTGGACACTGGATCTCTCTTCACATACCTTCTGGCACGGGTCCGAGGGTCCCTTCCAAGTGCAGCCGTCTCCCTCACAGGTACCGTCTGGAGATTCCTAGCTCTGCAGCACCACTCCTCTGGTTTTCCCCAGTCCAATGGTGTATGCTGGCCTTTTGAATGTCTCCCAGTATACGTACTGCTCTGGACTCCTTTAGACCTCCCAAATGCTTTTCTCTTCTTTCTTCCAAAGGGTTTCTTGCCCTCTCTGTCCGTCTGCTCTGGCTTCTGCTTCTGATGATCCTCCAGATGATGAAGCTGTCCAAGATCATGAAGATGATTCTCTGTAGAATAAACTCTACCTATCTCCAGGAACAAGCAGGAATGAGTCTTCACATATGGGTACGTCGGTACCGACGGAGCCTGCACGGGAATGCTGCCCAGCTTTCAATTAGAAAGCTTTTGGCAGCATCCCTCGCGCCTGCGCAGTGACTTCCCGCCTTCTCCACAGCCTCTCTTCAGTTTTCGTTTTTTTTCCGCGGAGCCGGCAGGACGTCCTCCTGTCACCGCAGAAATTTTTCCTTTTAATTGCTTTAATTATTTTAATTTTTTTGTTTTCTTGTGGTCGCGGCTGTTTTTCCCACTACCACCGGTACCGCCGGTGGTTTTTAGGCTAAAGTCTGTAAAACTTTTCTTCAGTTTTTTTGCCTTAACATCTTAGGCCTACTAGGCCTTTTTCATTATGGAGCCTTCTTTTCCTAAGAAGTGCATCCGCTGTGGAAACACCTGTTTCTTTTTAGACACCCATAGTTGGTGTCTCAACTGTGTGGGTCCTGACCCTTTTTCCCCTGACTTGTCAGGAGATAATTTTGTGAGAAAACCTTCAGTATTTAGAGTTTCCCTCGATACCGTTTTTTCTTCGGCAGTGAGGGTACCCGGTTTCTCTACTTCACAAGATCAGGTAACCCAAAAACAGTCTGTTAAGACTAGTCAATGCTTGAGTGGTATGTCCCATGCCCAGCATGGTGACTGCTCCGGCCTTACCCTCAAGAATCCATTGGCATTACCCCTGTGGGAGTCTTCGGGCTCCAAAGCGTTAAAGGGGTTTCAGGATGTTCCTGGGGCTCACCCCTCACAGAACATACCTGAGCCATGCGCGGGGGTGGTATCCGCTTC
Organism: Ichthyophis bannanicus; assembly: GCA_033557465.1. Lineage (NCBI taxonomy): Eukaryota > Metazoa > Chordata > Amphibia > Gymnophiona > Ichthyophiidae > Ichthyophis > Ichthyophis bannanicus. The sequence goes on along the minus strand of CM066031.1, from coordinate 1,576,290,768 downwards.
GAGCGGTACCGAGCCTCCGGCATCGGCACCGGTGTCGAGTACTCCACTCTTCACCAGGGATCGTCATCGGGCATCCTCGGTACCTTCGGGACCGATCGATACGCACCGCATTGACTTCCCTCAATCTCAGCCATGCTCCGGGACGGTACCGACGTCGTTCGGTTCCGATACCCAAGCATCGGCATCGTGGATGGGTGCTCATCGGGTATCCTCGGTACCGTCGGTATCGATCGATGTCACCTAGGCTGCCTTAGTGGTATCGGCATCGCCGATACTACCACTGGCGTCGGAACTGTCGAGACATGCATCGCTAGTCTCGCTCTCTTCGATGCCGAGTCTTGAGTCGATATTGAGTCTCGAAGACTGCGTACCGACGCGTCCCGGAACCGACTCCTGTCGTTTCCCAATAGGTAGTTCCGAAGACCATAACTCCCTCATGATCTCGGTACCACTACAGCAGTTCCCGATGACTACTTCACCTGCTAGTCCCTTATCAGTAGCGAGGTTGATGCCTGTTCTTGCATCGCTGCCTAGTTTAGAACTGATACTGGCATTGGTGCAGTACCTTGTACGTCCTCTGATACTCAGGCTCTTTCTTTAGCCTCACCAGGAATAGTTCCCATAGGAGATCAGTCTTTTCAGACTTTTCTCCTGGATATGGCAACCTTTCTTAATATTTCTATCCCTGGTTGTGATCCTACCCATGGCTCACCGGCAAAAATGCAACATATACAGTTTCCTTTACATCCTGCTCTGCAGGATCTCCTTCTTAGGGTATGGAAATCACCCTTACGACTTCCTCAAGTTTCTACTGACATTGAGGTTAGGTACCGTGTGCCACCCTCTCCAGGGTTCCAAAAACCTCAACTTTCTCATCGTTCCCTTGTAGTGGAATCAGCACTGAGGAAGGTTAAGAGCAAGAAGAAGCATTCTTCTTTTCCGCCAGGTCGTTCTAAAAGAATACTTGATGCTTTTGGCCGTCAGGCCTTCCAAAACTCTATGCTGGCTTCCAGAGTTCTCTCATATATTTTTCACATGAGTCTAACACTCCAGGAAGTCACAGAGAAATTGTCTCTTTTGACCCCTTTTTTACCAGAGCCCAGGGCTACTGATTATACCTTGCTCATCAATCACAGCCGGAATATATCCTGGTTTTTGTCTCGTGCTTCTATAGATTCTTTTGAGTCCATTAGCAGATCCTCTGCTATTGCCATTGCAGCACGTCGCAGAGCCTGGCTTGAGGCTTCAGACTTGAGCAAATGGGCACAAACTATACTAGCTCATTCTCCTTGTACAGGGGAAGGTCTTTTTAATAAGGAGGCTTTACGTCAGGTTGCTCAATGCTCCCCTGACTCTTCTTCCACTAGAAACCATTCTAAGCCACCTCCTTCTTCAAATAGTAGGAAATGTCCTACCAAACCTTCTTTCCCTAAGAAAAGAAAGTTTCATTCCTCTCCTGCCCATCATTCGGCTGTACCTAAACAAGAGACGCCTCAGCCTAGTCTGAAGTTCTCCAGTTCTGGCCAGTCTCAACATTCCCAGCAACCATAGGGGCCGGGAATTGTAACTTACATATTAAAAGATTATTCACTGTGCTTTTCTTTTTCAGTGTACTAACCTGTCAAAAAATTATTTTGTTCAGGTGCTACACACTTCTCCTCTTCTTACTCTCCAGAAGAGCAGTTGCAACTATCACCTGATAGTTTCTTTCCCAACTGAACATTTTTCCTTCAGTTGACTTACCCCATGGGTACGTCACCCTCCAACTACTTGAGGGCTACCATACTGAACTACTTCTCTGGTCGTTCCCCAGACAGTGAGAAGAGATATCCCCTCTGTTTTCTTGTCTGTTTTTCTTGATTCAGCACAGGACAATCTCTCTGCTGTTGCTCTCAGCAGCTCTGCCTGCAGGAGTTATAGTAATTGTATTACTGGGACTTTCCAAGTTCCAGTCCCTTGTTCAAAATTTTTGTCTAGCCTCAGTAGTGATTCCAAACTATCTTGGTTCCTCCTACTCGTTAGGCTTTCTCACATTACTCTAACCATCTCCTTTTCTAGGATATGGCAACATAACTGACTTTCAGTCACTTTATCTCATAGCTCTCCTGCACAATGCTCTCTGCAGTCTTCAGAGAAGCTTTCTACTATGAGGGCTTTGCTATAGAGCATTGTCCTTGTCTCTGAAGTTCCTCTATTATTAGAGAGAAACGTATCAACCCTTCCTATACCTGTAAGGGTTCTCCACACCCCCTCTAGCCTGGGGTGTTAACACGAGATAGCAGTTCTGCGTGAAAATCCAAGGCATCTACCATGTCAGTGTTCTGTAGAACTCCCTGACTTGTTCCCTACAGATTCATATCTTCATCTGTTCTCACGCGAACATCACGGTCATCTCACTGGATTGCTTTCCTGCATCCCTCAACCCACGAAAATAGATTCTCTATGCATATCCCAAGTGGGCTCGCCCTCTTGTAGAACGCAGAATCTTTTTCTTTTATATTCCCCATGTACAATTATGGGGCTGGGTGGTAGACATGTATCTCAATCTGTTGTCTTGTATGTAGCATCTCCATATATGTCTACATACTTATATCATTACTCTGGTGGTGCTAAACCATGCCCCACAAATTTCCATATATATATTTAATATATTTCACCACCCATATCCTAATATACAAATCTGGACATATGCATATTTCTATATCTATATTTATATATGAATATATACATATCTATTCCAGCCACATATATATATCTCCCCATATGTATGTGTTTGATGGGGGGCTTCTTAAGGGTTGGTCAATCTTATTCACTATCACCCTTACTGTCTATACTACATGATTTACCTCTTAGAGGTTTTAGACAGATTGTTGCCCTACGTCCCATACCAAATTATGATACAGGACCTGTTCAGCACCAACAACCACTTTGGTGCTAACATCTTCCATTTTTTCTTTGTCCTTGAAGCATCCAGCTCCAATATTTTTCCTATCTCTCGCCAGCTAGGAAAAACAGTGTACATCTTTATCTTCGAGTACACAACTGTTTTCCGTAGGAATAGGGGTTTTCCATTCCCCCTTTCCTGCCAGGACTGGGCTAGTTCTTCAACTCCGTCAGTCTTCTTCCTTTAGTCCTCAATGTCCATGATGCCTAAAGGACTTTTCAGCTTTTCCCATAAAGCTTTCCATTGAAGACCAGACGTCTACTCCTACCCAGTTGACACCTGGCTCATCTACTACCTCCAAGTCTGGACCTTCCTCCTCACTACTGAGAGGTCACCTTGAAGATTCCGCCACTGCTTATCCAGTAGACTCCATTATGCTTTCTACTTCCTACAAGACAGTAGGTAAGCTGCATATTTTAAGTGTACATTAAATGTGTTTTAATGCTACTCATCATATCCACCAAGGACTCCTGTAGTCTGTAGAACACCTAGTCCTTGGCTATGCTGTTTCTTTCCTCACAGCTCCTTTATTGTCAACTCCTACCCTCCATCCCACATTGGATGCCGGGGATTCCTGGAGACAAAATGCACCCCTGACCCGGGCACTTGCATTTTTATGGGATCTCCCCCTGGCATCTCCAGCTAGGGAGTCCCCATATGTGAAGACTCATTCCTGCTTGTTCCTGGAGATAGCACAGTTACTTACCTGTAACAGATGATCTCTGGGAACAGCAGGAATTAGTCTTCACAACCCTCCCACCTCCCCTAGGAGTTGCATTTTTTTTATTTTTTCCCTTTTCTCTCCTCGCCTTTGTCTCAGCTCTGAAACTCAACTGAAGAGAGGCTGTGGAGAAGGCGGGAAGTCACTGCGCAGGCGCGAGGGATGCTGCCAAAAGCTTTCTAATTGAAAGCTGGGCAGCATTCCCGTGCAGGCTCCGTCGGTACCGACGTACCCATATGTGAAGACTAATTCCTGCTGTTCCCAGAGATCACCTGTTACAGGTAAGTAACTGTGCTTTATTCTGCTTAGATGAGTGCTCCACCCTAGCACAGCACAGCTGTGCTGAATCAGGCCCTGCCCTTTGAGATGAGTGCTTAGGGATTACCTCATAGCCCTCTTGATTGAACACACGTTTCCCCACTCCAGCTCCTCTAATGGCTGTTGGAAACCTGGTGCATTCTGGGACTGGTAGTCTTTTATGGGAAAATTCTGTTTTCTTATTTCTACCAGAACTGACAGGTTGCTTGTTCAGAGTCACTTCACCTTTACTATAGCTCCTTCCTGAGCTATGATAAGCTTCCTTATCACAACCCATAATATAACAATCTCCCCCGCCAGTACCCCCTGAACTTATCCTTTTGAATCATAACATTTCTTGTGTATTAATTGTAATTAAGTTATTTTCTCCTGAATCATGTAAATTATTGATCGCAGCACCAATTATTCTGTTAACATGTTCTTTATACTTGTTCAATTGTAAACCGCTATGATTACCTGATATAGCGGTATAGAAAACACTCAAATAAATAAAGAAGAGGAAAATTAAATGAAGGGGACAAGAAAAAATTGTCTGAGGCTCGGCAGCAATTGCATGAGCTCCAGCTAGAGGAAATAAAGTTTGAGTTGGAAAAATTGAAACCACACACTCTGAATAAGAAAACAAAACCCAACACTCCCTACACTCATATAGAAGGCACAAAGATCTACTCATAGAAACATGATGACAGAAAAAGACCACATGGCCTATCTAGTCTGTCCTTCCATAACAACAACTCATAATTATTTCACAATTGGACTACAAGTTCAGCCCCAAGTTCATTGTTCATTGACCTGTTATATGTAATTGTTATTGTTATTATTTAATGTAAACAGCATTTGATCCCTGGAAGAAGCGGTATATAAATGCTAATAAAAAAAGAAAAATTAATTAATTAATTAAAATATTGGCCCACAAGCTTAAAAAAGCTACAGATGGGGAACTGTAAGGGATGAAAAAAGGGGTGAAGCAATGGAAAGAAAACACATGAGAAATAGATGTATTGAATTTTACCAGGCATTGCATATGCCTGAAAATCCGCATCAGAGTTAGAGATTGAGTACTTGGGGAGGAGGGGTGGAATGTGCTTAAATTGGCAGAGGAGGAGAGTGAAGCATAATCTAGACCCATTAGTACATATGAAGTATTAATGGCAATAAAATTCCTGCCCCCTAATAAAGCCCCAGGGATGGATGGGTTTACTAATATGTTTTAGCGAGTATTTGCCAACCAAGTAGCAGAGATCCTAACATGGACTTATAATGCTTTTTTGGAAGAATCTCTCATGCCATTCTCCTTGAAGTTGGCAGGTGTATCAATATTTCATAAGACGGGTAAAGACCCAGGACTATGTGTATCCTATCATCCTATATCTTTACTGGGTACAGATTTTAAAGATTTTTACTAGGATCTTGGTCAATCATTGTCTTCCACATCTACCGAAACCAGTTGATGCTAATAAATAGTCAAGCTTTATTCTGGGTCAACAGGCCTCGGACAATATCTGTATGGTATTAAATCTTATGTGGACGGGGCAAAAAGATCAGAAACCTCTACTTCTGCTAGCTGTTTGCTGAAAAGGCATGTGACAAGATTTTCTTGGCCTTTTCTATTTCATGTAATGGAGAAAATGGATCTGGAAGAAGGATTTTTTTTTTAAGTGGTTTCAGATTTTGAATAAGTCTCATGAACAATGGGTATATCTAGGCCTTTGAATTACATAGAGGACAGCCCTGTCGCATCCCTCTTTCTCCCTCACTCTGTGTTACTTTCAATGTCAGAGGCACCATAGGTAAGGGACCATCAGAAAGTCAAAGGAACATGAGTAGATGGGAAATTATATAATAATTCTTGTTTGCTGCTGATATTTTATTTTTGGTAGCAAATCCAAAGAAAACATTAGTTTCATTATGGTAGAAAATGGAGGCCTATAGGGCGGTTTTAAAATGAATGTATCGAAGTCTGAAATTTTAAATGTCTGTCCCGGAGGGAAGGTGTGGGCCAAGTGTTGTATCAGATATTTGGGGGTTAACTTAGCTCCAAAAGTAAATAAACTGAGGTTAATTACTTGCCACATTGGAAGAGGTTAGTGCAAGACATAGATCATTGGCGAACTTTAAGGTTGTTTTGGTTTAGGAACAAGTATAAAATGAGGATCCTCCCAGGACCTTTGTATTTGTTTTGTACACTACCAGTAGAAGTGCCTAGGAAGTTTTTGGAAGGAATTCAGAAACAGGCACTTGCCTTCATATGGAACTATAAATACCTCAGAGTGGTGAAAAGGGCTCTCTTCTGTGACAGAGAACAGGGGAGCCTGGCTGTTCCCCACTTTCTTCGCTATTATGAAGCAGCTGATCTGAGAGCTGCACTTGAGCGGACAATAAAGGAAGAGAAGGAATGGGTGAAATTAGAGAAGGAGGACTTCTGCCAAGTTATACATTATAGGAACCAAAACATAAAAAATGTATAAGACATACTAGGAATCCTTTTATTGACTTAGCCTCAAGGATCTGGGCTAAATGGAAAAGTCTGGTTGGGGCCATTCATTATTCTAAATTTATACCACTGAGAGGGAACAGAGATTTTCCCCCATGTAAGATTGAATAGGATCTTTTGCAGGGCCGGATTTACCTTGAGTGAGGCCCTATGCCAACAAAAATTGTGGGCCCCCAGCAGGGGTGGCCCAAGGGGGGTGTGGGCCTCATTTGCATAAGGGGCCTCATTTGCATAAATATTTGCATAATGTTACCATATACTAACTTTTAGTAAACGTGCCTCTTAATGAGTGTATGGATAAAGAAAGACTAAAAGATTTCTACATTACTATAATCCAGTGCCAACTGCCAGACACATTAGGAACTACTACAAACACTGCCCATTTAGAACCCATAGCAAACCCGCCGTATCCTAACAGCACTACCAGGACTCACAAAGCACCATACTCTACCAATCAAAAGGCAACACTGCAAATATTAAACCAATACATTTCAGAGAACAACAATACATGACCTACTGGGGAAAGAGAACAAGTGGCAATGTCAAATAGGAATTATATAAACAGAACACCTCAGCTCAGTTACACATGCAGAACATAGACCATCACCAAACAAGTAATCACATTTTAGAAACAGGAAGACAATAATTAAACTGGGAATCCCAAAAGCCAAACTTGGAATGTACAACACTGTAGAAATAAAACTATACATTAATTTGCTCTTGTACTAAACAAAGCGCAGACGTTAATGATGCACATTTACCAGAGCTGACATATTCCAATTAATAAATTCAAAATAAAGAGATATTTTTCTACCTTTTGTGCATTTTTTTCAGCTGCAATTGCTCCAGCCACTTTCTTCTGGTTTCTTCATGTCTTCTGCTAACTCTCCATCGTCTGCTGTCCATTTGTCCTTTCTTCTCTCTTCTAGTTTTTTTCCATTCTCTCTCTACATCTGCTTTAACATACTAATCTTTCTCCTTTTGCTCTTTCCTCATTCCTATTTCATCCACTCAAATTTTACCCCTCCATCCTCAATCCCCACTTACTCTCCCAATACCCGGCCAATTGTAGATTTTTTTATCCCTCCCACACAAAATATTTTTCCCTTCTCCATTTTACTCTTCCAGCCCCATCCCATTCTAATCCTCCCCCAACATCAGCTCCCTTCTAGTTCCAGCCTCACCCAGCATCCATTCCCTTCTAGTCCCTGCATCAGCCCATTTCCAGTCCTAGCCACCCATCAGCCCATTTCCAGTCCTAGCAACCCCCCAACCCAATACCAGTCCTAACCCCCCATCACCCCATTTTCAGTTTAAGCCCCCCCTATAACCCATTACCAGTCCTAACCCCCCATCAGCCCACTTCCAGTCCTAACCCCATCAACCCATTTCCAGTCAGCCCCCCATAGCCCATTGCCAGTCCTAACCCCCCCCATCAGCCCATCAGCCCACAGCCCATTACCAGTCCTAACCCCATCAGCCCACCTCCAGTATTAACCCCCCCCAGCCCATTTACAGTCCTAACCCCCCCATAGCCCATTACCAGACAGCCCCCATCAGCCCACAGCCCATTACCAGTCTTAACCCCCCCCAAAGCCCATTACCAGTTCTAAACCCCCCCAACAGCCCATTATCAGTCCTAACCCCATCAGCCCACCTCCAGTCTTTTCACTGGAGTCCATTTCCTGTCATATCCCACCCATAGCCCATTACCAGACAGCCCCCATCAGCCCACAGCCCATTACCAGTCTAAACCCCCCAAAACCCATTACCAGTTCTAAACCCCCCCCCAACAGCCCATTACCAGTCCTAACCCCATCAGCCCACCTCCAGTCTTAACCCCCCCCCAGCCCATTTCCAGTCCTAACCCCCCCCATAGCCCATTACCAGACAGCCCCCATCAGCCCACAGCCCATTACCAGTCCTAACCTCATCAGCCCACCTCCAGCCTTAATCCCCCAACCCATTTCCAGTCCCAGTCCCAGCCCCTTTCCAGTCCCAGTCCCAACCCAGTTCCAGCCCCAGTCCCAGCCCCCCCAATTACCAGTCCTACCCCCTCCCCCTCCCCCTCCCACGGCCTAAAGTAAAATTTAATTTAAAAAAAAAAAACCTGCTGGCTGCCGCCGCGGGGCCCCCTCTGCTGCCGCGGCAGCATGGACTGACCCGCGGGGGCCCCCTCTGTAAGCTCGGTCCCTCCCTCCGTGCCTCCGTGTCTCCCTCCGTGCAGGCTGTGAGAGACGCGAAGGCAGACTTTCTCCTTCGCGTCTCTGTTAAGCCCACAGGGGCTTATGGGAAATTTCCCATCAGCCCCTGCGGGCTTAACAGAGACGGGAAGGCAGAAGGAGACAGTCTGCCTTCGCGTCTCTAACAGCCTGCACGGAGGGAGACACGGAGGCACGGAGGGAGGGACCAAGCTTACAGAGGGGGCCCCCGCGGGTCAGTCCATGCTGCCGCGGCAGCAGAGGGGGCCCCGCGGCGGCAGCCAGCAGGTTTTTTTTTATTTTATTAAAAAAAAAAGCCTAATTAGTTCAATTTTTGTGGGCCCTTTGCAGCTGTGGGCCCTACGCCATGGCGTACATGGCGTATAGCTAAATCCGGCCCTGATCTTTTGGTGATGGAAGGGGGAAGGGCTTTGCTGGGCAGAGTAGTTTATGGGAGATAATTAGTTTTGAAGATATGCTAGAGGTCTTCCATTTTCAGGAAAATGTACAATTTCAATATATGCAAGTCAGTTACTACTTTTGCACTAGAGTTAAGAGGGAGTTCAGAGCTACTGTAAGCTACTCCAGTTGAAGAGCTCTATAGTTCTGTGAAGGGAGTGATTTATAAATTCTAGAAAATGATAGAAAAAAAGATAAGGACTTGAAGCACCTTTTTCAGAGTAGATGGGAGGAGGACTTGGGTCTATCATGAGATGTAGACAGGCTGAAATTGTGGTTAATCTATACAAAGGAATTATTGCAAGCAATCTGTTGGAGCATAATTATCAAATGTTTTACCAGTGGTGGTATACACACAAAAATGGTGAAGATATTGGGGCAGGTTCAGATCGCTGCTGGAGACAATATTGAGAGAGCGGTACCTTTTTCCATGTTTGGTGGAAATGTAAACAAATTCTAAATTTCAAAAAATTTCTAGGAGAAAGTCTTCTAACGTTTTGGAGAAATTCTATGATTAACTATTTCAGCGCAGTCTTTGGTGGCGTTTCTTAATTGCTAACTTCCAGATGTGCTCATCGAGATGGGTTAGTTTCTTATGTTTAAATCTTTTTTTATTAACAAAAACAAAAACTTCAACATTTTCAATATATTGGCACTTTGATACATCATGAAAACTATGCAGACAATACAACCGTACCTTCTTGCACATCTTTACATTTTTATCCTTACCCATCCCCCCTTCCTCTCCTCCCCTCCCACCATAGAGTGGATTGCTTGTCTTGTATTATTACCAGTATCACTAAAGCTTTTCCGGCAGGTGGACGCACTTACACCCGCTGGATATCTTAACGTGTATAGCAGATCCATTACTCACTATTGTGTTATCATTATAGTACTCCGTTTTTCCTCCTTATCCCAGGATTCCGTAACAGTTATGATTCTAATTCTCTCCCCCTCCCCTCCCCTCCCTTGGTGCTGTGCAGAACCTAATGTACAGTATATGAATCTTATTACATCATCCATAGTGATTAAGCACTCTATTTCGGGTCTCCAGGGTCAAGGCCTCTAGGTATGGACCCCAGAACTCCAATAAACGACCCCATCTCAGAGCATTATCCCATGCCGTTTCACACTCCATTAAGAGAATGCCATGCAGACTATCATGCGCACTGCCAGTAGACCGGGCCTTCAGGGGCTACCAAGTTTGGAGTATGACTTTCCGGGCAACTAATAGTGCCATTCGGATCCCGGTTCGAGATTTACCATCTGGCAATTGTCGCTTGGACCAAATATCTAAGACAATAGACTCGGCTGGCAGCTGCATCGCCACAGAGAATGATCCCCGCATGTACTGCATCACCTGGGCACAATAGTTCTCTACCACCGGGCAATGCCAAAACATATGGCCCAGGGTCGCCACTGCCTCTGCACACCTAGGACAGGCATCTGAGCCTGCTATTCCAGCCCGCCAGGCTCTCTTAGGAGTGAAATATGAGCAGCATATCAGTCTTTCTCCAGGAACAAACAGGAAGTCAGTCTTCACTCATGGGTGACATCGGCACCGACAGAGCTCGCGTGGAGCAATTCCCCAGCTTTCAAAGAAAGCCTTTGGGATTGCTGCCATGCATGCGTGGTCCTCTTCCTGCCCAAGGGTGCCATCTTGCTCAGTCTCCCTTTTTCCACAGAGCCCTTCAGACACGCGTCCTCTTCCCTGCGTTTCTGTTTCAGCCTCTGGCCTGCTATTTTTCCGGTCCTCTACCCGTCCCTCCCCTGCTCCTTTTTCTTTTTGAGCAAAGGGGACGTTTTTCATAGCATTTTTTCCTTTTGCGGGGTTTTCGTCCTTTTTTTTCCCCAAACCGCTGACCGCGTGGGTCTTCAACCTCACAGGGGCCCTCTTTGCCCCGATGGCCACCGGTTTTAAAAAATGCGACAGGTGCTCCAAGAACATGTCACTTATGGACACCCATGACTGCTGTCTGCAGTGCCTCGGGGCCAACCATGATCCAGAGCTCTGCTCGCTTTCTAAGAAAATGTCCTCCAAGGCCCTGCTAAGTCATAAGCAGATGTCCGATGACATTTTCTGTAAGGCCGCCTTGGAATCCCTGGTGGCTCCCTCGGTCGGATCCCTCACCTCGGCCCCGTGCTCAAGGCGGCACTCTGACCCAGGGGTCCCCTGAAGAGGAGGGGCGTAAGAAAAAGACCTTGAAGTCGCTGTTGGCTCTGGACAAGCATGAGCGCTCCCATGCTCGGTCGCTCAGCCCCCCTCGGCCCCCCAAGAGTCGGACAAGGAGCGGCCTCATAAGGTACTTTGTACAGACACGGAGGCCTCCGGCGATGGCGCCCGGTCTCCTGAGGGTCGTCCCAGTTAGGACCCCCTCTCTTCCTCGACGCCTGACCAGGTGATCCCGGTCGGCATCACAGGGCCCCACGCCCATGTGGGAGTCCCGTATGATGGCACTAGAGCGCAGCGTCTGTCACCTTAGCTTACCAGCAGGCGCTCACACCCAGCATGGCTGGTTCGCGCCTAGAGACCGAGGTTCCCTCAAGAGGGACTCCAAAATCCGCCCTGGAAACCCCCGAGAGCCGTGGGCCTCGTGAGGGTCCTCTGCGCCGGTCTTACTCACCTTCCTGTTCCTCGGGGTCGAGATCCTCCAGGGCCTCTGGCTCCAAGTGGGCCTCGGCCTCTGGACGGGGTGACCAACCCGGGTCAGATTCCTCCTCAGATCTCTCAGATTGGGAGTCTGATGGGGATACTTTCCCGGAGACCTGCACTCACAGGGGCCTCCCTTCGGACCTGTCCCCGCCCGTCTTTCAGAGGCATTTGCTGCCCAAAGACAACTCCTCCTTGGTGTTCGTGCGGGATATGGCGCGGGTCCTCAACTTGGCTACCCAGGCCGAGGAGGAGCCGAAGAGCTCAATATCTTGCAGTACGAGTCCCCGCCTCTGGAGTCTCTCACTGTCCCAGTCCCTCCCATTCTGTCCAGGCTACTACTCCGCATGTCGAAGACACCTGCCTCGGTTCCCATTGTGAGTAAGCACCTCAACGCTATGTACAGGGTTCAGCGCAGCCCTGGGTTTAGGAAGACCCAGCTTCCCCACACCTCCATGGTTGTGGAATCGGAGATGCGGAAGCAGAAGAGCCCGAAGTCGCACTCTTCGGTTCCACCGGGTAGGGAGTCGAGAGCCCTCGACGCCTGGGGCGCAAGGCTTACCAAGGGTCCATGCTCACATGCCATATTCAGGCTTACCAGTTATATATGGGCATGTTCTTACGTGACCTTGCCAAGAAGCTCGGGGCTTTCTCTGTGGGCCTCACGGGCGAACTCCTCCTTAGGTTCCAGACCCTCCTGAGGTCCGTCGCGGAGTGCTTGAAATACCTCTCCCGTGCCGTCTACGACTGATTTGAATCCTCGGCCCGTTTCAGTAAGCCTATGGAGGATAAGACTGCTGAGATAGAAACGGAGTTCGTAACCTGAACCCGCCTCTCGCACAAGACCAACTCCCTCCCTCGGAAGAAACAACCAGCTAAGAAGCCGTTCTTCCCGAGGAAGGGCCTACATTACTGGGGTTACCCACCCTACCCGCCCACTCCCACGCCAGCCACAGCGACGCAGGGAAAGGCATCCCATGGCCACCGTAAGCCTAAAGGGTCCAAGGCCCAAGCTCCAGCACCACCTCAGCCTGCTCAGGGCTTTTGATACTAGCAGCATAGCCTTTCGCCCCCCCCCCCAACAGCTTTGCAGCCAGTGGGGGGACGCCTGTCCCACTTTGCTCCTCGGTGGGCGTCCATCACGTCCAGACACCTGGGTCCTCCAAGTGATCCGAGACGGGTATCGCCTCCATCTGGACAGGCTTCCCCCTCCTTTCTCCCCAGTGGAGCCTTCTCGACTCCCCACGCACCAGACATATCTACAGCGGGAGCTGGACAACCTCCTTGCCCAGCGGACAGTCGAGAGGATACTGATACACCTCCGAGGTTGGGTTTTCTATTCCCGGTACTTCCTCGTCCCGAAAAAGACAGGAGGTCTGCGGCCTATCCTTGACCTCAGAAAGATAAACAAGTTCTTGGTGCGGGAGAAGTTCAAAAATTCTATTGCTTGGTGTCCTGCTGCCCTTCCTGCAGCAGGGCGATTGGCTATGCTCCTTGGATCTCGGAGATGTTTACGCCCACATCTTGATTCACCCCCAGCATAGGCAATATTTGCGCTTCAGGGTGCAAGGGGAACACTACCAATACAGGGTGCTTCCCTTCGGGCTTGCGTCTGCCCCGTGGGTCTTCACAAAGTGCCTTTCCGTGGCCACTGCCTCCCTCAGATGGTAGGGCGTACCAGTCTTCCCTTACCTCGATGACTGGCTCATTACGGAGCCCTCAGCTGGAGAAGTTAGATTGGCAACATCATGCACAATCCTCCTCAAACGCCTGGGGTTCCTGGTCAACTACCCCAAGTCCCACCTCGAACCGGTACAGGCCTTGGAGTTCATCTGCGCATGTCTCTACACTCAGTGGGTGACTGCCTTCCTGCCTGCAGACCATGCAGCCCGGCTCCGAGCCCTGGCGGCTCAGGTCCAGAGCAACACTCGGGTCACAGCCTGGACTAGGCTGCACCTCCTGGGGTACAAGACCTCCACCGTCCATGTGATCCCCCACACCCGCATGCACATGCGGACGGCCCAGTGGTGCCTCAGTGCTCAGTGGAGCCCGGCCTCAGGTCATCTCCAAGACCCTGTTCAGCTCTCCCACAGCCTTTGCAGGTCCCTGGACTGGTGGCAGAACCCTCGAAACCTCCTCCGAGGGCTGACCTTCCAAACCCCACAGCACGAGCTTGTCCTGATGATGGATGCTTCCCTGCTGGGGTGAGGAGCCCACTGTAGTGCGCTGTGCACTCAGGGCCGATGGTCACCCGAAGAGTCCCAACAGCAAATAAACTTGCTCGAGCTTCGGGCAGTCCGATGGGCCCTGAAGGCTGGACCCGGAGGTGGCCGGCCTTTTGTTCCATCGGTGGGGGACCCCGACCATGGACCTATTCACCAGCCCGTTGAACACACAGCTCCCCCGCTTCTGCGGACCAATTAAGTACCCAAGCAGGGGAGGCCTCAGATGCGTTCGTCTTGAGTTGGACTTCCGGACTTCTTTACGCGTTATCTCCAACTCCCCTCATTGCGAGGACCCTCCACAAGGTTCAGCGGGAGCAAGCGTCAGTGATCCTCATCGCTCCCTTGTGGCCTCAACAGCCATGGTTCCCACTCCAGCTCTCGTCCGAGCTTCCAGTTCCCCTGGGCTGTGCCCCGGGCCTGCTAACCCAGGAGGGAGGGGTGGGTGTTCCACCCAAACCTGGCCTCGTCCCTCATGGCCTGGTGGCTGAACAGGTATCCCTAGCCCCACTGGACCTCCCAGAGGAGGTCCTCCTTGCGTCAAGGAAAGACTCGGCGAGACGAACCTACATCTTCAAGTGATGGCGCTTCTCGGTCTGGTGCTCTGGGCTCCAGATTGACCCATTCTCTTGTCCTTCCCAATGGGTCCTCCGGTACCGCCTTCACCTCTTGAAGGAAGGGCTTAAGTCCAACTCAGTCAGGGTGCAACTGAGCGCCATCTCGACAAATCACCTTCCCGTCGAGGGTAAACCTCTCTTGGAGCAGCCCTTGGTCTTTCGCTTCATGCAGGTGTTTCTTGCTTTCCAAATCTACCATCCAGCCTCCCACAGCGGAGTGGGAACTGAATGCAGTGCTCATGCATCTTACACATTCACCCTTCGAGCTGATGGCGACGTGCTCGCTTCAGCACCTATCCTGGAAGGTGGTCTTCCTGGTGGCTCTGACCTCGGCCCGCCGAGTCAGTGAACTCCAGGCTCTCATGACTGATGCCCCTTACACCAGGTTCTATGGGAACAGAGTGGTCCTACCTACCCACCCCAAGTTCCTTCCAAAGGTTGTCTCGGACTTCCATCTAGTCTTGAAGGACTAGAAAAAGGGACTGTTATTTCTGGAGAGAGATCTGCAACTGTGAGTATATACTTCTGGTAATTTTCTAAAAGGAATTCTTTGTATTAAAGCTAATTAATCTGTGAACCCACTATTTTTTGTTAAATCAGTCAGGGCCTAGTAGCAGCAGTTTAAATTTAAAACACAGAGGAGAACTTTCTGGTTACATTTCATACCCAGCAGAGAGCTTGTAGTTTAAATTAATAGTCACTCGGGGCCTAGTAACAGCAAAGTACTTTTAGTTTAAATTTAAAACACAGAAGAGAGCATTCTGGTTACATTTGGAACTCAGCAGAGAGCTTGTAGTTTACATTTAATAGTCACTCAGGGCCTAGCATCAGAAAAGTACTTTTAGTTTTAAAACACAGAGGAGAACTTTCTGGTTACATTTCATACCCAGCAGAGAGCTTGTAGTTTAAATTTAATAGTCACTCAGGGCCTAACATCAGCAAAGTACTTTTAGCTTAAATTTAAAAAACAGAAGAGAGCTTTATGGTTAAATTTAGAACCCAGCAAAGAGCTTCTAATTTAAATTTCATAAGAAGTTAGAGCCTAGCAGCAGCTAAGAGCTATAATTTAAATCAAATCAGAATATAGCTTACCTCAGCAGCACAAGACAGGGTACTGTGTGGCAGCCCTCTTTTAATAAGTGTTATTTCCCTCCCTCCCCTGGGATAATCGTAGCTTTATAGGTACTTACAAATCTTAAAAGGCAGGAGGTGCTCTCAGGTGAAGCTCGTTACCCAAATCAATCATACACTAAGGACCTGAGATTAGTTAAGCTTCAGGTGAACAAGGTATATTACACGTATTAGGTACAGTTTTATTAGTATAAATATCCATAGCAACCCTTAGTAAGTAAAGAACTTAGATCTAAACACAAACTTAAAACTAAGATGCAGACAGCAGTCCAGCAGCGGGATGGGGTCTTTCCAGTCTTTTGCATTGAGTGTCACATGTACGATTTTCTCCCAGTTGGCGAGAGGTCTTACGTGTGCACCAGGTGCAAGGAGCTTTTTGCTCTCAGGGAACGAGTCCGTTCTCTAGAGGCTAAAGTAGCAGACTTGGAAAGCATAAGACAGACAGAGAGGTACATAGACGAGACCTACAGGGATATAGTCCTGAAGTCCCACCTCCAGTCTGGCAGCATCCCTGTTGCCATGGAGGAGATAGGTCACGTGACAGGAGAGCATCACCCTGGTGTGGCAGGAAGTGATCCTGTAACTAGGACCTGTCCTCCAGGTGATGTAAAACCCTCTCGCACCGAGGACGTTTCTCCAGGGCCATGTGCCCATGAGGGAAGGGTTAGGACATCCGTTATAGTTGGTGATTCGATCATTAGGCATGTAGATAGCTGGGTGGCTGGTGGACATGAGGATCGCCTGGTAACATGCCTGCCTGGTGCGAAGGTAGCGGACCTCACGCGCCACCTAGATAAGGTCTTAGATAGTGCTGGGGAGGAGTCTGCTGTCTTGGTACATGTTGGTACCAGTGACATAGGAAAATGTGGTAGGGAGATTCTGGAGGCTAAATTTAGGCTTTTAGGTAGGAAGTTGAAATCCAGAACTTCCAGGGTAGCGTTCTACGAAATGCTTCTTGTTCCACGTGCAGGACCCAAAAGGCAGGCAGAGCTCCGGAGTCTCAATGCGTGGATGAGACAATGGTGCAGAGATGAGGGTTTTGGATTTGTTAGAAACTGGGGAACATTCTGGGGAAAGGAGGGGCTCTTCCGAAGGGATGGGCTTCACCTTAACCGGGATGGAACCAGGCTGCTGGCATTAACCTTTAAAAAGGAGATAGAGCAGCTTTTAAACTAGATATTAGGGGAAAGCCGACAGTCGCCCAAGAGCAGATGGTTCGGAAGAATGTATCTTTGAAGGATACTACCAAAAGCAGAGAGGTTCCACAAAAGAGTAAAGTAGCCCAAATGCCCTCAAGTATGGAGAAGACAGAGCTTAAAGATCCCAAATTACCCATGTCTAACAATAGCCAAATTAATATGAATAAAATACATTCTCTAAAATGCTTGTATGCAAATGCTAGAAGTCTAAAAAATAAGATGGGAGAGTTAGAATATATAGCACTAAATGAAAGGTTAGATATTATTGGAATATCAGAGACATGGTGGAAGGAGGACAACCAGTGGGGCACTGTGATACCTGGGTACAAACTATATCGTAATGATAGAGCTGATCAAATTGGTGGAGGGGTTGCGCTCTATGTTAGAGAGGGCATTGAGTCAGAAAGGATTAAAGTTTTGCAGGAAACAAAATCTGCTGTAGAATCTATATGGATTGAAATTCCATGTAAAAGGGGGAAGGCGATGGCAATGGGGGTGTACTATCGACCGTCTGGCCAGAATGACCAAATGGATGATGAAATGTTCAAAGAAATCAAGGAACCTAACAAAAGTTACAGCGCAGTAATAATAATGGGTGATTTCAACTACCCCGGTATCGACTGGGTCAGTGTCACGTCAGGACATGCTAGGGAGATAAAGTTCCTAGATGAAATAAATGACTGCTTCTTGGAGCAGCTGGTTCATGACCCGACCAGAGGGGAAGCCATATTAGACCTAGTCCTTAGTGGAACACCAGATCTAGTGCAAGAGATAAGGTTGTTGGGGCCACTTGGCAATAGTGATCATAGCATGATTGCCTTTGATTAAATTAGTGGAGGAGGGATAGTAAGGAAATCCACAGTACTACCTTTTAACTTTCGAAAGGGAGACTATGATAAAATGAGGAAAACAGTTAAGAAAAAACTAAAAGGAGCAGTTGCAAAGGTTAAAGACGTACATCAGGCTTGGCTGTTGTTGAAAAATACTATCTTGGAAGCCCAGACCAGCTGTATTCCACGCTTTAAGAAAAGTGGAAGGAAGTACAAAAAACTGCCAGCATGGTTTAAAGGGGAGGTCAGAGAGGCGGCCGTTGCCAAAAAAGCATCTTTCAGGAAATGGAAAAAAGAGCCAAACGTCGAAACCTGGAAACAGCACAAGCACTGGCAAGTCAAATGCAAGGCATTGATAAGGCAGGCAAAGGGAGAATTTGAGAAGAAGCTTGCTGCGGAAGCAAAAACGCGAAGTAAAGACCTTTTCAAGTACATTCGTAGCAAAAAACCTGTGAGAGAGTCAGTTGGTCCATTAGATGATAAAGGGGTTAAAGGAGCACTAAGAGGCGACAAGGCGATAGCGGAGAGACTGAATGAATTCTTTGCTTCGGTCTTTACTGAGGAAGATGTAGGGATGTTACCCATGACTGAAGTGGTATTTAAAGGTGCGGAAGAATTGAAGGAAATATCGATACATCGGGAAGATGTATTACAGCTATTAGATAAACTGAAGAGTAGCACCTGGGCCGGATGGTATACATCCAAGGGTGTTGAAAGAACTGAAATATGAGATTGCAGACCTGCTATTAGTAATCTGTGAGTTTTCATTAAAATCATCTGTAATACCTGAAGATTGGAGGATCGCCAATGTAACGCCAATTTTTAAAAAGGGTTCCAGGGGTGATATGGAAAACTACAGACCGGTGAGCCTGACGTCAGTACTGGGAAAAATGGTAGAAACCATCATAAAGAATAAAATTACTCAGCATGTAGATAGTCATGGCCTAATGGGAGACAGCCAGCATGGCTTTAGACAAGGAAGATCTTGTCTTACTAATCTGTTATGCTTTTTTGAAGGTGTGAATAAACAGGTGGACAAAGGTGAGTCGGTTGATATAGTGTATCTGGACTTTCAGAAAGCCTTTGACAAGGTCCCTCATCAGAGACGTTTGGCAAAACTAAAGAGTCATGGGATAGGAGTCAGTGTACTATTGTGGATTAGGAACTGGTTAAAAGATAGAAAGCAGAGGGTAGGGCTAAATGGCCAATTTTCCCAATGGAGAAAGTTGAATAGTGGTGTACCCCAGGGATCTGTGCTGGGTCCGCTGCTTTTTGACATATTCATAAATGACCTGGAAAAGGGAATAACGAGTGAGGTTATCAAATTTGCAGATGACACAAAACTATTTAAAGTTGTTAAAACCCAAGAGGATTGTGGAAAATTGCAAGAGGATCTTGATAAATTGGAAGACTGGGCATCAAAATGGCAGATGAAATTTAATGTGGACAAGTGCAAAGTTATGCACCTCGGGAAGAACAGCCCAAACTATGGTTACAAGATGCAAGGTTCCGCATTAGGAACCACCACCCAGGAAAAAGATTTAGGCGTCATTGTGGATAACATGTTAAAACCCTCAGCCCAGTGCGCAGCGGCGGCCAAGAGAGCAAATAGAATGCTAGGTGGTATAAGGAAAGGAATGGAAAATAAAACAAAAAATATTATAATGCCCCCACATCATTCCATGGTGAGACCGCACCTTGAATATTGTGTGCAATTCTGGTCGCCATATCTTAAAAAGGATATAGTGTTGTTAGAAAAGGTTCAGAGAAGAGCCACCAAAATGGTAAAGGGGATGGAAGGATACTCCTATGAAGAAAGGCTAACAAGGTTAGGGCTCTTTAACCTGGAAAAGAGACAGCTGAGGGGAGATATGATAGAAGTCTGTAAATTAATGAACAGAGTGGAACGGGTAAACGTAGATCGATTGTTTACGTTATCAGAATATAGAAAGACTAGAGGACATGCAATGAAGCTACAGGGTAAACTATTTAAGACTAATAAAAGAAAATATTTTTTCACTCAACGTGTAATCAAACTCTGGAATTTGTTACCGGAGGATGTAATAAAGGCTGTTAGTGTAGCTGGATTTAAAAAAGGTTTGGACAAGTTTCTGGAGGAAAGGTCCATAAACCATTATTAAGAAGGGACCCAGGATATCATTGCTTGACCCATTTACAAGCATTGTGGAACCTGTGTCTTTTGGGGAAACTGCTAGGTACGTATGACCTAGATTGGCCACTGTTGGAAACAGGATACTGGGCTTGATGGACCTTGGTCTGACCCAGTATGGCATATCTTATTTTCTTATGTCTTGCTTGCATGTATGTAGTACTCTCCATATATCAAGCAGATCATATCCCTCGCAGAGACCACAAAGACACCTGCTCGCCCTCCTGTTCCGTGCCCCACCTCCTGCGGATCGATCTATATTAGTGTCAAGGACGCAGTTAGTTTCCCGCCCATATTATTGACTGCTTCCACTATTGGCAATACATCTAATCAGACCCTGATTAAAGGAAGCATTATGTGTATTGGGGCCATATACTTAGCCTACTACTTACCGGGTGGCCTGAAATCTCTCCATGCACAAACACATATCTGCCATCCGAGTCCACTGTTGTAGTGACAACTTTGACCCCCAGCCCTTCTTAATTAGTATAGCAACTCCTCTTTTCCTGCCCTGCGCGGGTGCTCCTTAAACCTTGCCCACCCACCATTTACATATCTTGGGGTGCTCCTCTGCAGATTGGTGAGTCTCCTGTAAGAGTGTGATGTCCGCATGGCAGTCCCGCAAGTTTCTTAGCAACTTATGGAATTTAATAGGGGATCCAATACCACAAATGTTCCATGTCACACCTTTAATCCTTTATCCTGCATTTAATAAAGGCTTATTTTGTTCTATTTCCATACTTTCGTTGTTCCCATGGTGCCAGCCCAGGGCCCACCACCCAGCTTGTCCAATTGCACCAATGTTACCATTTTGAACTCCTCCTACAGAGCATCTTTTCTCTCCCCCCTCAACCTCCAATCAGCGACTTGTTGCTGTTGTCCTTTTTCCTCCATCCTCCCCCCATCCTTCCTTATCTCTATCGACCCTCCCTTGGAGTCTACCTCCTCAAGGACATGGCGGCATCTGGGTCTTTCTTGTCCCTCCTTTTCAATCAAGATGTATGGCGTAAGTGTCCTCTCAACAATTTATTAACTTTAACAACTGCTACTGTTCTAAAGCCTTTCCCCTCTCTTTACCATTCCTATCCCCTGCCTTCCCTACTTCTGCCCCCCTCTTGACCAGCTTCCTTAAATCCTCCTCCTGCCATCTCGTCTAACAATCAGCCTCACCATGCTATCCCTTCCCTAGCCTTCCATGGTCCCTACCTCACCCCCCGCCTTTCTCTTCCCCCTTCTCCTTCCTTCCATTAACTCACTCTCAAATCCCTTGTGCCCATAACTCCACACCAGGGTTAATATATTCCCGGCTTATTCCTTTGACACTGCAGCTCCATACTAGGGGAAGGAACCTCCAGAACCCCAAATATAACCAAGATCAAACTCGGTTGGTCATATGTCCGTCAGGTCAAACAGGCCCAAAGCTGGGTTAGAAGATACCCCCCTTCCCTTACCCCATACCCTCGCCCCCCCTTACCAAATCATACATCATCATATTGTAACATGTTCATAAACCTACTCTTCTACAGTGGGGTTTGGGCGCTAACCATACCCTTGTATTCGTAAAACAAATTATATCATACATTAAGTCCCCTTAAGACTTTAGTACTGTTCACATCTCTGAATGCTTAATTGACTGTATGAGGGATCCTTCTATTCTTCTGCTGTAAAGACAGGTATCTAGAGCTGTCCATTGCACATACGTATCTTTGTCACTCAAGGCGAGTCTACTCCTGCAGCCCAAAGCTCCTCATTGTCATCAGTTCATCAGCAGAGATTGTCGGAGTGTCCTGTACTTACTACAAGGTTGGCCTTCAAGGTACTTTCAAAATATTGTCCCATCTGAGCCCTCCACTGGTCTCCATGTCTCAAGGCTTCAGGTTTTCTAAAAAGGATGCAGCTTTTCCCAGCATCTCCAAGTACCTGGTCTGCCCCTGGTGCTCTTTCTGCAGCCGCGCTAGGTATAGCAGAGACAACCATATTCCCCGTTGCATCAGCTGTCCACATATCGTCGAGAAAGCCCTCCTTTTCTGACTCACCAAAATGGAATAATCCTGAAATATTAGGAGCTTCCTTGACCGCCTCTCTGTGCCAGTCTTGCTCTTCGAAGTATAGCCTCCTTTTGCCTGAACTCGTGGAATCGCACAATCACCACTCTGTCGCTGGTTGTCCCACGTCGAAGTTCCAAGTGGTATACATGCTTTATTTTAATGGGGCCTAATTGACTGACAATAGTTAAATGCATCGGTATCCATGCTTCCAAAAAGCCCCTCAGTTCATTATCCGCTACTGATTCTTCTATGCCCACAAATCTCAGGTTTTTCCATCTCCCTCGATTTTCTAAATCGTCCAGCTTTTCCTCTGTTGATTTACCAAATCTTCTAAGGACTTTATCTTAACAGCCTGAGATTGCTGGTTGCCTTCGAGATCCAAGACTTTTTGCTCTACCCGATCTATACGACTTGTGAAACCTGCAACTGCCTGCCCCACCTGGGTTAGCTGCTCCGAGAGCGTACAAAACCTCTCTTCCAATGCCTTCACAACTGCTGCTGAGACTTCTGCGACCATTGTCCAGACCTCAATCCATCTCCTTTCTCACAGTCTTAGATGTCATTCGTAGACAGACCGACGCAAGTTCTTCCAACACTTGCGGTTCGGCAGGGGACTCAGTTTCCACTCTCTAGGTATTTCAAGCCTTTTAGGAATTTATTGCCAGCTTTGCTGCCGTTTTTGAGAGTGAAATCCCTGGAGCCAATCAGAACCCGTCTTCACCGGCTCATTGCCTCATGTGACCTCGGGTTAGTTTCTTAAAATGGGGTGTTTCAAAGCCAAACTGGCCATTGCCCAAGTATAGAGGCAGGCTGAGCTTCCAAAGTTAGAGGAAGTTAGGCGGAGGATTAGTCAGCTATATATTATGGGTAAACTGATGGCCCTAAGGCATAAAAAAGTTGATGCTTTTATTAAAGTTTGGCGTGTGTACTCTCACTGGTCTGAGTCTCATTAGAAATATAAATTGTTAATCGATAGATACTAGGAAGGGGTATGGTATTCCTGTCTTTGTGACTATGTAAATTTGAGGTGGGGAGGAAGGGGATGGATGTACTGTTGGGAGAATTGTAGATGCATTAAGAATAATGATGAAAGACTTGATATTATTGGACTGTTATTGTTGGACAAAATCAATAAAGCTTAAGTGAAAAAAAATATGATTTTATTTGATATAACATCAGAGGGCAATTCCCAAATATCTGTTGATGCCTCCACTGAAACAAAAATTGTGGTCAGATTGTAGACTATAGTTCTGCTGTGACATCGAGGGGCATAATTATAAATATGAATTCATTTATTTAAAAGAATTTGTAATACTGCTATTTGAACAATAGTCTGACAGCATGGCGGTTTACAATAAAAAATACTATGCCCAAAGGCAATAGAACACAAAACAATTCCAATAAAATCAGTTCAAGTTAATAGTTAATTCCAATATTGAATTGAGTCTTGCAGCATTAATAACATCGTCATCAGCATAAAGTGCTATTTTGTATTCCTTTAACCCCCACAATACCTCCACTACATCCAATGGCATGTAGGATATTACAAACAGAGGTAATAGAGGGCACTCTGACAGGTTCTTCAATACAAGTTAAATGCCTCTATAAGTCTCCCATTTATCTTTGTATGGGCTCTTGAATCCATGAATATGACTTAGCTACCCTTTGAAAACCAAATTCAGTTTTCTAGCACCTGAAATAAACTCCACTTAACTCTGTCAAATGCTGTTTTGGCATCCAGTGCTAGCAGAAGCACAGTATCCTCCATATTCTTAAAAAAATGTAATGTAATATTCAAGACACTGTGAATGTTTTCAAATGTTTCTTCTCCAAATAAACCCTGTCTGATCCATATGTATAACGGTTGCATTCAACCATGTAGCTAGGATTTTTGTTAATATCTTTGCATCCATATTTGAGAAAGAGAGATTGATATGTAGCAGATTCTTTCCACTCTTATGTATAACCATATTTGCTGGGCCAAAGGATTACAGCATAGTACCTATCTCCAATACCTTATTTAACACCTTAATAAAGCATTATAAAATTCCAATGGCAAACCATCTGGGCCCAATGCCTTGTCACTGGGAGAGTGCCTATATGATCTCCTGGAGCTCAAGCTCTGAAACTAGATTGTCCAATATAAAACACGAGTGTCTTTAAGAAGTGTGGTCTAGAAATGTAAATAAATAACTTTATACTCTTCATTTAATTTTTTTGGACAGGTTAGTTTAATTTGGTTAACTTGTTGGTACAGTTCAGCTCTGAAGTTAGAGCTCCCGATAATCTGTAAAACGAGCTATATCCTTTGGATTATTACTGGCAGTCCTATCATGTTTACAAATTTATATATTATTTTGCTTTGCACTAACAGTATGGTATCCATCTGTCCTATAACAACAATTATTTATGAGTTAAGTCTTCAGTTTGTATGATTCTATGTTTGTTTATTAACTTTATATACCGCTAAACAATAATATCAAAGTGGTTTACATAGCATATACAGAAAGCCGTGAGGCAGAAAAGAGGAAAGGAAGTTACAATCGTGGATAGGAAAGCAAACCAGCAGAATGTACGACGAGACAGAGGGGAGGAGAGAGAAAGATGGGGTGAGGGAGGGTAAGATTACACAAAGGGGTCAGGAAGGTCAAAGGCAAGGGCAAACAGGTGGGTTTTGAGACTGTTCTTGAAGGAGGCAAGCTATTGCTCAAGCCGGATGGAGGAGGGTAGGGAGTTCCAGAGAGCGGGACCAACGAAGAAGAAAGCAGAGGAGCAAGTAGACTGGAGGTGGGCACGTGAGGGGGAAGGGAGATGTAGACGGTTGAGATGCAAAGAACGTAGAGAGCGCGCTGGGATATGGAAGTGAACGAGATCAGCCAAATACTGGGGGGAGTGGGTGTAGAGAACGCGATGGACAAGTACAAGGATTTTAAAGTGGATGCGGAATTTGACAGGGAGCTAGTGAAGATGAATAAGTAGGGGCGTGATGTGATCGCGTGGAGAAGAATGGAAAATGAGTCGGGCAGCAGTGTTTTGAATGCGTTGGAGGCGGTGAAGTTGCGTGGAAGGGAGACCAGATAGAACAGAATTACAGAAGTCGATATGGGACATAACCAAGGATAAGAGAAGGGTGGGTAGTAAGTGCCTGTGGACCTGTTCCAACTGCTTTAACTCAAATTTCAACTTATGTGATTTTGCAGTTTCAAGATTTTTAGACCAAGCCCCACATTCAATAAATTTTGCTTCACACAACAGCCTTGAGAGCCTCCTAAACATAATCTGTTACTGTCTCCTCATTGTCATTAATCAGTATAAAATATCTCCCTAACAAAAGAAAAGGGTCCTCTAGGGACGAGTTACTCATTATCCATGGCTTTCTCTATCGGTCATAATCGGTCTTTGACACCTTAGGCATTTTCATAGAACTTGTGTTGGCTTTGCCCCTTTTTTCTCTTGAATTGCTTTTATGGAATTTGTCTAAACTTGTGCTTTATTTTGAATTTGTTTTAGTCTAAAGTTGGAGGAACCAAGCCTGCTGCTGGGGGAGATTTTGAAGAGGTTTTAAACTCGGCTGCCAATGCCAGTGCCACCGAACCTCTTTCAGAAAAGAAACGAGAAGCCCAATGAATACCTCTGCCTTCTTGTTCTGCTACACACTGCCAGATGCTGCAACAGAAACCAAGCACATTTGTCCGATTCTTTGCTTTTTCCACTGGATATGTGCGTCTTTTTATCACTTGGCTTTTTGTCATTTATTTTGATCAGATAAATTGTGATTTAGGAAATAGAGGAGTGCCAACTTATATATAGTGATAATTGTGAACCAAAGAGGTAGAGCTTATTTTAGGTATTTTCATGTGGATGAGGGAAAAATTGAGAAGAGTGGTACATGCTGTAATTAAGAAGCACAATCAGATTTTTGCATTGTGGAAAACAAACCCATGATTTTTACAGATCACAAAAACCCAGTTGTAGGACAGAATCTTAGTTAGTCCTCTTAGAAAATACCTTGATGGAGCTCTCTGTCTTTTGGAAATGAAAGATGCCATAATTCAAGTGTTGGTTCATCTCTATACATAGATGTTAAGGTGGGGGGTTGTTGAAAGGGAATTTCTTTTTATAAATATGTTAAGTAATTAATCTCTAATTTAGTTCACTGTCGGTCACATTCCAGAAAAGGTGACCTCAAACTGATTTTATATTATTGAGAGGAAAAATTATTGCAGGTTGGCAGCTTTGTTTTCTTTTGATTTTATGGATTGTTTCTCTAGTGCTGTTTAAGAAAAGGTAATTTCATTCTTATATTTATTTTTGTGCGAAACTGAAGACTATTCACTAATTGTGACTACTATTCACTATTTCATTCAGCATACTTGTGGTGGATTGAAACCTGCATACTTCAATCGAACAAGGAGTTAATGACCAAATCAAATCTTGGTTGACCACTATATTTAATTAAAAAAATGAAAAAAAAGTACAAAGAGAAACCCACAAAGTACCATCACAAATTGATTTATCTGAAGATCTGTAACAGAATTAAACTGGTGCTGTAGCGCAGGGGTGCACAGCCTTTTTTGGCCAGGGCCACATTATGCTTTTAGTTCTACTCAAGGGCCATGAATACTACATGTTAAGTGTTAAATTTATGACATGACAAGTAAAAATCACCTAAAAATAACTTTCCATGATATTGAAAAAAATCTGCATTCAGATTTTACAGAAATTAATTTCTAAATTAGTGAAGTCCAAACTGGAACATTTTAACTACCAGATGCACAGCCCATGCATTATGTGCGTTGTTAGTCACTATGGCTCTGTGACAAGAAGTGTGCTGCCTGATTCCAGGTCACCCACAAGCTGCAGCTGGAATTGCATGTCCCAAGCGCTCTGTGCACTAGTGTGAATTGGCACCTTGGGTTCTATGGCAGGGTCTGGTGGAGATGTGCTCCTGCAGTGGGGATGCTTGGGGCTGTCTGGCACACAGGGCAAGGACTGTAGCTGCTTGGCACAGGCAGAATGTGTCTGAGCATGGTAGGAATGAAGCAGCCCTTTCCCACTGACCCTTCCCCCAAAAAGTATTTTCTCTGTTCAAAGGCCACTTTGATATTTTAAATTGTCCAGTGAACCACACTGAACTGACCCAAGGGCTGCAGGTTGCGCATAATTCCTATAATGTGACATGAAGTAAAAATTCTTCAGCTATCACAAATGATGATGTAGGGTATAAAGGTTTCTTTGTAGTGTTGCACTTCAGTATGTATCTTTTACAGGCTAGTTAAGAATCTGATGATTTTCCTTTTATGGTTATGGTGGCACAGAATCGGATTTGCATACACTGGACTCATGGCAGTGATGTTAATTTTAGAGCAAATATTTGGATAGCCTTTTCGTTAATTTTTGGACTTTACATGGCAAACAACTCCAGCAATGCAAGACTGGGAAAAAATGATCACATCAGAGCTATGAGTGTAAAATGCAGTTTTGTTTTGTTTTTAAGGGGAATTTTGATTTTAATCACATTAACAAAAAGTTACAAAGATAGGAATATGTTAATCCAAAGTTGGTTCATATTTTGGTGTCTGTTATATTCTAAGCACCTTCTTATGAGACTATATAACTCAAGAAATGAGCAACAAGTATTTCTCCAGGAGCAAGCAGGAAGTCAGGCCCTCACATGTGGGTGATATCGGTGCTGATAGAGCCCACACGGAAGCATCTCCCCAGCTTTCAAAGAAAGCCTTTAAGAGATGCACCATGCATGCGTGGTCCCCTTCCCGCCCAAGAGTGCCGTCTTGCCTCAGTCTCCTTTTTTCCATGGAGCCCTCCGGACGTCTGTCCAGTTTCCCCCAGAAAAAGTGTGGGTTTTTTTGATATCTTCTATCCGGTCTGTGTACCAGTTCCTTTCCCGCCCCTGAGCCAGCTCGCCTCAGCGTCGCTCCTTGGGTTCGTCCCTTTGTTTGTTTTTTTTTTCTTTGAGGTATCCCTCAACCCGCATTTGCAGCCTTTTTTGGATGGATGCCTTGGATCCCTGCCAGGCGCCAGAGCCCCCTTTTTTCTGATGACCTCCAACTGCTTCAAGAAATGCGATCAGTGCAGCAAGATGATGTCCCTCACCAAATCCGCTTGACTGCTGCCTCTTGTGCCTTGGCCCGGAACACAACGACTCAGACTTTGAACTTTGCAGGAATGACCTGAAAGGCCCTTAAGAGCCCATCACCAGCAGCAAGAAAAGTTTTTCCAAAAGTCAGACTCTGCGCCTGAGTCTCCGACACCCCACTCCAGGGCCCCCTCCGGCAGCTGTGGTTCTTCTGAGAGGAAATCCCCAGAGGTGGAATGCAAGAAGTCGAAGTCCTCGAAGACCACCTCAGAGAACGGGTCCGAGAAGACAGGAAAATCCCACTACAGGCCCTGCAGTCCGCGACTTTGTGTGGGACTTGGTAAGGGCGCTCTCCATCGAGACTCTCGCATGGAAGAACTGAGATCCTCCAGTATGAGGCCACTCTGAAGGAGGCCCTCACGGTACCCATTCCATCGATTCTCAAACGCTGCTGCCTCCACATGTGGGAAACACCGGTGTTGATGCCCATTGTCAGCAGGTGACTTGACTTCATGTACCGATTTCGCCGAGGGCCTGGGTTCCAGAAAACCCAACTTCCTCACAACTCAATGATCCGTTGAATCTGCCATGCGCACTCAAGAGCTAAAAGACCCATTCCTCTGTGCCCTCTGGCAGGGAGGCCTGGACCCTCGATGCCCTCAGCCGAAGGCCTTTCAGGGCTCAATACTGACATGCTGGGTCTAGTCCTAGCAGCTCTATATTGGCATGTATGTCAAAGAGCTTTCAAAGGAGCTTGGTGGGTTCTCGGCAGGCCTTGACAGGGAACCACTGCAGAGGTTCAAGTCCCTGGCTTCGGTGGTTAAGGAGTGCTCGAAGTTCCTGTCCCAAGCAGCTTATGACTGCTTCGAGTCATCAGCCAGGGTGGCCACTGCCAGCATCGCGGCCCGACACCAGGCATGGCTGCAATTGTCTGACATTGAACAATGGGTTTACGACAACTTATCAATGTCCCTTGCATTGGAGAGAACCTTTTCCGGAAATCCATGGCAGACAAAGCGGAGATAGAGACTGAGTTCCTAACGAGGACCAGACCCTCAAAAAAGACCTTGGTGCAGCCCACAAGAAGGCCCTGGGAAAGAAGCTCCTCTTCCCGAGGAAAAAGGGCAGCTTTGGCATCGCCTCGCAGTTCCAGATCTTCTCATCCCCACAGCACGGCCAACAGCACAAGGGGCAGGGGCATCGCCCCTGTAAGCAAAAGACCCTCAAATCCCAGGCACCGGCTCTAGCTCAGCCTGGGGGGAGCGTTTGATTCCCTGGGTGTGACTGCCCCCAGGAGGTCCCCTACAGCTCACAAGGGGCATCTGGCCCTGTTTGCCCACAGGTGGTACACCATCACCGCCGATACCTGGGTCCTAAAGTGGTCAGGGAATGCTACCTCATCCACCAACAGCAGACGTCACCCTCATACTTTCCAGGAAAGCCCATAAGACCTCTCCTTCACCAGACCCTGCTCCTCACCAAGCTTGCAGGTCTCCTAGAGGATAGGGCGGTGAAGCCAGTGCCGAAACATCTCTAGGGCATTCGCTTCTACTCCAGGTATTTCCTTGTCCCCAGGAGAACAGAGGGTCTCAGGCCCATCCTGAATCTACAGAATTTGAACAGTTTTTTGATAAGGGAAATATTCAAAATGTTCTCCCTTGGAACATTGTTGTCATTCCGCCAGCAGGGAGATTGGCTATACTCCTTAGACCTGAAGGATGCCTACACACAAATCCTGATCCATCCCAGCCACAGAAAATACCTCCGGTTCTTGGTGGGAGGAGAGCACTACCAATAAAGGGTGCTGTCCTTCGGGCTGCCCTCATCGCCAAGGGTCTTTACCAAGTGCCTCGCGTGGTCGCAGCCCACCTCCATCTCCAAGGGGCCTTTGTCTTTTCCTACGACTAGCTCATAAGGGGAGGCACAGCTGCAGAGGCAAACACACCACAAGGCGCACCATCAATGCCCTGCAGCACCACTACCCCAAGTCCTACCTCTCTCTGGCTCAATGCCTGGAGTTTATAGGGGCTCAGCTAGACACTCTCCAGGCCAAGGCCGCCTTCCCTCAGGAAAGGTCAGAACGCCTCAGAGGGACTAGCCTCAGAGGAACAGCGACACTGTCACTACTGACCCTGCTTCTTCTCTGCCTGCTGGGCCATATGGCCTCCACGGTTCAAGTGACACCATACGCCCAGCTGCACATGAGAGCGACCCAATGGCACCTCCACTCTCAGTGGAGACAAGACACAGGCCGACTTTGGGACAGAGTGAGTGTGATGCACCAGCTGGTGGACTCCCTCGGATGGTAGCAGATTCCCTGTCACCTTCAGGCTGGGATGCCCTTGCAGGCACCCACTCCCCAGAGGATCCTCACCACAGACGCCTCCTTACTGATTTGGGGAGCCCATTGTGAGGGACTCCAGGTGCAAGGCAGCTGGTCCCAGACTGAATCCCAGATGCAAATCAATCTGCTTGAGCTACGGGCGATACTCTTGGCTTTCCGAGACTTCCGCCACTGGCTGCAGTGCCATTCGGTGTTGGTCCAGACTGACAACCAAGTCGCCATGTTCTATGTGAACAGTCAAGGGGGCACGGGATCGTACTCCCTCTGCCAGGAAGTGGTAGCCCTCTGCTCCCATGCGACACTCAGAGGGATGCTCTTAAGAGCTCCTGTGTCAAGACAATGCCCTGGTGGACAAGCTGAGCAGGGTCCTCTAGCCACACGAGTGGCACCTGGATCCCAAAGTGACGACCTGGCTGTTTCGACTCTGGGGTGTCCCCTTGATGAACCCATTTGCCAGCCCAGACAACACTCAGTTGCCCCACTTCTGCTCCCGCCACCTGCACCTGTCCCGGGTGACAGCAGATGCGTTCCTGATTCCATGGACGGAAGGTCCCCTTTACACCTTACCACCAACACCACTGGTTGCCCAGACCCTCTTCAAGGTCCAGTGCAACAGGGCATCCCTAATACTGATAGCCCCTCGGTAGCCCAGGCAACTCTGGTTCCCGCTGCTCATCTTCTTTCAGTGGTGGCACTGATTTCCCTGGGCCGAGCCCTAGGACTATGCTCACAGGAGCAGGGCTCTCTCCTACACCTCAACCTGGGGTTCCTGTCACTCACGGCTTGACTGTTGAAAGGGTAGCTCAAACTCCTTTCAACCTCCCACAGGTCGTGGAAGAGGTGGTGCTGGCCTCTCGTGTGGTGCACCGAAAGAAGGGTAACCCGTTTTCCTCGGTACAAGTGGTACTCCAGTACCTGCTCCACCTGTGGCAGGTGGGACTAAAGTCCAACTCCATCAGAGTACACAGCGCTATCGCAGTACACCACCATTCCATTGAGGGCGAACGCCTCTCGGCTCAGCCCCTTGTATCTTGGTTCTTGTGGGGCCTCGTGCTATCCAGCTCTCCATCTGCCCTCCAGCAGTGGAATGGGATCTCAATGTGGTGCTCTCACAGCTCACTAAGCCGCCGTTTGTGCCCCTGGCTACCTGCCAGTTGAGGTTCCTGGAAGGTTGTCTTCCTTGTGGCACTCATATCAGCTCGCAGAGTCTGCGAGTTTCAGGCTCTGATGGCAGAGCCTCCCCTATATGAGGTTCTACAAGAACAGGGTGTGTTCCATACATACCCAAGTTTCTGCCAAAGGTGGTGTCCCCATTCCACCTCAATCAGGAGGTGGTGCTCCTCACTTCCTTCCTTCCCCAGGCCTCATGCCCGCAGGGTGGAGACCGTCCTTCATACTTTGGATTGTAAGAAGGCCCTGTCCTATCTGCAACAGACTCGGGGCCACTGCAAAGCACCTCAGCTTTTCGTATCCTATGACCCCAGTCGACTGAGGCTCCTAGTGACTAAGCAAACTCTGTCCATTTGGGTGGAGGACTGCATTGCCCTCGCCTGTAAGCAGATAAGGATCTTATTGGACCAGAAGGTCACAGTGCACGGCATCAGGGCCATGACTACCTCTGTGGCAAGCCTGCATTCTGTACCTGTGACTGAAATCTGCCGGGCTGCCACTTGGTCTTCAGTCCATACCTCTGCAGCTCACTACTGCCTGGAGAGGGAGTCCCAATGGGACAGCGCCTTTGGCCATGCTGTATTCCATAATCTCTTCAGGGTGTAGGCAACTCCTTCCCTCCGACCCTTCTGTGTTCAGGTTATCGGAGTGCTGGTTCCCCGCCAGGCACTTGGGTCTTGCTAGAGTCTCTCAGTAGGGACTCAATGGCTGCAGCTCACGGTTCACCCTTTGCAGGTCGCCGTGGCGTTTTGCACAGGTTCTCGGTAGCCTGTTGCTGGAGAGTCCCATATGTGAGGACTGATATCCTGCTTGTTCCTGGAGAAAGCGTAGTTACTCACCTGTAATAGGTATTTTCCGGGGACAGCAAGAATCGGTCCTCACAACCCTCCCTCCTCCCCTTGGAGTTGCTTTTTTTTGCTGTCTTAGCTATGTCATTAGACTGAGGCAAGATGGCATCCTTGGGCAGGAAAGGGAACACGCATGCATGGTGCATCTCTCATAGGGTTTCTTTGCAAGCTGGGGAGATGCTTCTGTGTGGGATCCATCAGTGCAGACATCATCCATATATGAAAACTGATTCCTGCTGTCCCCGGAGAAGACTTGTTACAGATGTGTAACTACACTTTTTTGGTATTGCTATGAAGAAATTAGATTTTGCTTATATAGAATAAATCTATAGTACTGCAATGAAGCCGAAATCTGAAAACATTAGCAGATAGTGAAATGATTGAGCACTTAGTTTAAAATAGGTTTTTCAATTACAAAGTGCACCATTTTACTTAGGCCTGCAGCAAACTTTTGTATAAAGGGCTGTTCTTATTTGTATTTGTTGACTATATCAGCCTTTCAAGCACAGATGTAGGTTTTGGGAGTATATCACTGTTAACAGCACACAATGTATTGTTTTTGTCTGGTATTTAAGTACCTGCGACACTTGTTTCTTTTGCCAAATATCACTAAGATTGGAATCTGCTGGGAGGTTTTGGATTTCTTTGCTAAATTCAGGAAAGCATGTCTTAATGTCTATTTCTTTTAAGTAATCAAAACCAAATTCTAAACTTTGCTGCTCTTGGTGGTTGAAATTTATACACTGTATTTACTGCCTCTAGATTTCTGTAAGCACAACAGATTGACTTTATATGCCTAGTTACATGTGAAAAGCTTAATAAAACTTCTGAATTTCAGCAGTACATTCTGTGTTTGGACTTAATAATACTGTGTGCGTTTTGTAAAGTGGTATAGTCACTGACATAGTTTGTAAAAAAGATTTTTGGATGACCTAATAAATAAATGCCATAAGTAATATACAGAATACCTTTCTATATTTAGGTGTTTGAAAAACAAAGATGATGATTCAAATTCTTTAGAGTTCCAAAGTCCGAATGAGAACAATGGTCTTAGTAGTACTTAAGCTATTTTGATGGTTGTGTAATTGATTTATATTTTCAAGGCAACAACTTGCCCAGTATGTACCCATGTTTTATTTTCCTCCTTGTTAATATACATTTGGTTCATTATTAAAACAAATGTGTGAAATGAACTGAAAAATATTTGAAAATTGGGAAATGTCCAGAAAATTTACATGTATATCCCTAATATATATATATATTTTCTCCTACTTCAGATTCATTTAAGTCTAGCTTCAAGTGCTACTGCATTCAGGTAGCTCCCAATCTCCAGGAACAAGCAGGAATGAGTCTTCACATATGGGTATCGTCGGTACCGACGGAGCCACGCGGGAACGCTCCCCAGCGTCCAAAAGGAAAGCTTTTGGGAGCATCCCACAGCGCCTGCGCGCTGCCTTCCCGCCTTTCCCAACCGCCTCTCTCCAGTTCTTCTTTTCCGCGGAGCCAGCAGGTCGTGTTCCTGTCACCGCTGAAGAATTTCTTTATTTTCTTTTATTTCTTTGGTCGCGCGTCTGCCTTCTCGACGCTGGACCGGTACCGCCGGTCTTTTCTTTCTTTATTCTAAAAAAATAAAAAATAAAAACTACTGTTTTTCTCACTTCAGTGCATTTTTTCTTCTTTGGCCTTAGGCCTAGGAAATTTTTCCTCATGGAAAAGTCCGCCTCCGGGTTTAAAAAGTGCACGAAGTGCAGCGGCACTATTTCTGTCACCGACACCCATGAATGGTGTCTAAAATGTTTAGGTCCTGACCACTCCATTACGGATTGTGAGTCCTGTTCCATGATGTCTAAAAGAGGTCTACAGAATCGAGCAGCCAAGCTCAGTACCCTGTTTCCTTCTGATGCAACTTCGGTTGCAACGACGTCTTCCAGGGCTGCTTCTTCCTCCCATGGATCTCAGGTAACCAAACTTAAGTCCAGCCGGTCCTCGAAGGGTAGATCTCCCTCTAAGTATCGAGATGCCTCCGGGCTTGCTCTCAAGGAATCCGCACCGGCAAAATTACCCCGGCGGGAGGCTCCGGCTTCCAAAGCTTTATCTATGGGGTCACAGGTTGACATCGATGGCTCGGCCTTGACCGATCACCTGTTGCCATGTTCTGGGGTACCGGTGGTTTCCACTGGTACCGACATCCAGACATTGGTTGCGTCGATGGATCAGAATATCCTGACCATGCAGTGTGCCATCACGGCATTCATACAAGCTGCGACGCCTTCGGTACCGCAACAAACTCCGTTGTCGGTACCGACTCCGGCACCGGTACCGATTGCATCGACATCGGCTTCGGTGTCGACTGCAGCGGTACACTGTTCTGAACCATGGTGAGACAGTTCAATTCTCCAACATCTCTCCTCGACCTTCTGGGTCAGGAGATTGCTACCCTTCTTGCCCAAGGTGCAATAGAAGAAGTACCCCTTCTTCAACAGGGCTCAGGGTTCTACTCCCCCTATTTTATCAGCCCAAAGAAAACAGGGGGCTACAGACCCATTTTAGATCTCAGAGAATTGAACAAGTTTCTATGCAAGGAGAAATTCAAGATGACTTCTCTCGGTACTCTCCTTCCATACCTCCAGAGTCAGGACTGGCTTTGTTCTCTAGATCTCAAGGATGCGTACACCCATGTCCTCATCCATCCAACACACAGAAGGTTCCTTCGGTTCCTTTTTCAAGGAAAGCACTATCAATACAAAGTGCTTCCCTTCGGTCTGGCCTCTGCACCAAGGGTGTTTACAAAATGCATGGCAGTAGTAGCTGCATTTCTATGCACTCTAGGAATATTTGTATTCCCATATCTGGACGACTGGCTCATCAGAGCTCCATCCCAGTCAGAGGCCCAGGCTTCCCTGGCCTGCACAAGGCATATCCTTCAGTATCTGGGACTTGTAATAAACATCCCAAAATCCCATCTCACCCCTACTCAATCTCTGGAGTTCATAGGGGCCTTACTGGATACCACCACTGCAAGGGCCTATCTTCCCCAGGCCCGTTGCCTACGCTTGGTGCAGTTAGCCTCCCAGATTCAGTTAAAGTCCCTTTTAACTGCTCGAGAGATGTTACAACTGTTAGGCCACATGGCATCCACCGTGCATGTGGTCCCCTATGCTCGCCTTCACATGAGGGCAGCTCAGTGGACTTTGTCCACCCAATGGACCCAGGCATCAGGGTGCCTGTCAGACAAAATAGCAACCTCCAGTCGCCTCTTTTGCTCTCTCCAGTGGTGGAAGTCCACTCAAAATCTGTTGCTGGGGTCCCCCTTTCAACAGGTGTTACCCCAAGCAACCCTTACAACAGATGCCTCTCCAAGGGGTTGGGGAGCTCATCTACAAGATCTCTCCACTCAAGGCATCTGGTCTCCACAGGAGACATCTCTACATATCAACCTCTTAAAGCTCAGAGCAATTTTTCTAGCTCTCAGAGTCTTCCACAACCTGCTCAGCTACAAGACAGTCCTCATCCACACGGACAACCAAATAGCCATGTTCTACGTGAACAAGCAGGGGGGGACTGGCTCTCTGTCGCTTTGCAATGAAGCTCTGAGATTGTGGGCCTTCGCCAGAGAGCATCAAATTCATCTCATGGCAGTGTATCTTCCAGGGGTTCAAAACTCTTGGGCAGACAGACTCAGTCGAATTCTGCTTCCACACGAATGGTCCCTCCATGGGGACCAGATAGCCAGGATCTTTCAAATTTGGGGAACCCCAGACATAGAGCTGTTTGCAAGTCCGTGGAATGCCAAACTTCCCCGGTTCTGTTCCAGGATTCCGTGTCAGGGAGTTCAGGCCAGGGATGCCTTCCTCCTTCATTGGGGGCAAGACTTCCTCTATGCCTTTCCACCCATTCCCCTAATTCCCAAGACACTGTTCAAGCTTCAGAGAGACAAGGGGTCTATGATCCTCATAGCACCACGTTGGCCACGCCAAGTGTGGTACCCTCTACTTCTGCATCTCTCTCGATCTCCCTCCCTGGACATGGGATCTGCTCCAGACCTCCTATCCCAGGAGGAGGGAACGTTGTGGCACCCAAATCCCCAGTCTCTTCATCTCGGGGCCTGGTTGCTGAAGGCCTAGACCTTCAAGATTTGCATCTTTCTCAGCAAGTGAAGGATATCCTTCATGCTTCCAGAAAGCCTTCCACCAGACGTTCCTATGCTTTTAAATGGAAGAGGTTTACCATTTGGTGTGCAGAGAAGGGTCTTAACCCTCTTGCAATACCTCTGAATTCTTTACTAGAGTATTTGCTGCATTTATCCCATGCAGGCCTTAAAACAAATTCAGTAAGAGTCCATTTGAGTGCTATTGCAGCATCCCTTAAGCCTCTCAATGGTCAGCCTATTTCCTCTCATCCTCTTATAGCAAGATTCATGAGAGGCCTTCTTTTGACTAAACCTTCCATTAGACCACCTCCAGTGGCATGGGACTTGAATCTGATTCTTGGCCAGCTTATGAAGCCACCCTTTGAACCCTTAGCCACTACCTTCTTGAAATTTCTTTCCTGGAAGGTTACTTTTCTCATTGCAGTCACTTCAGCTCGCCGCATCAGTGAGCTGCAAGCCTTGGTGGCTAATCCTTATACAAGGTTCCATTATGACAAGGTAGTCCTCAGGACTAATCCACACTTTATGCCTAAAGTGGTCTCACCTTTTCATCTGAACCAGGAAGTTTATTTACCTGTCTTTTTTCCAGGACCTCATGCATCAAGTGCAGAGAGGAATCTTCATACCCTGGATTGTAAGAGAGCTCTTGCTTTTTACTTACAAAGGACACAGCAACATAGAAAGTCCTCTCAAACTCTTTGTTGCTTTTGATCCCTCTCATTTAGGACTTCCAGTCTCTAAGAGAACTCTGTCCAATTGGATTGCTCAATGTATTTCTTTCGCCTACCAGAGTAAGAACCTTTCTCTGGAGGGCCATGTCACAGCTCACAATGTGAGGGCCATGGCAGCCTATATGGCTCATCTAAATTCTGTGTCCATCGACCAAATCTGTCGAGCGGCCACCTGGGCCTCGGTTTATACCTTTACAGCCCATTACTGCTTGGACAAGGACTCCCGTCGGGATGCCTTGTTTGGTCAGGCTGTTCTCAAACACCTGTTCCATACCTAATCAACTCCTACCCTCCATTCCTGGCTGGATGCCTGAGATTCATGGGTGGAGGTAGAGCCCTTCTCGAGGACTCACAACCTGGGTGATCTCCCAGGCATCTCTAGCTGGGAGTCCCCATATGTGAAGACTCATTCCTGCTTGTTCCTGGAGATAGCACAGTTACTTACCTGTAACAGGTGATCTCTGGGAACAGCAGGAATAAGTCTTCACAATCCACCCACCTCCCCTAGGAGTTGTATCTCTCTCTCTCTATCTTTCCTTTCCTCTCTCTCTCTCTTTGTCTCAGCTTTAAAACTCGAACTGGAGAGAGGCGGTTGGGAAAGGCGGGAAGGCAGCGCGCAGGCGCTGTGGGATGCTCCCAAAAGTTTTCCTTTTGGATGCTGGGGAGCGTTCCCGCGCAGGCTCCGTCGGTACCGACGATACCCATATGTGAAGACTTATTCCTGCTGTTCCCAGAGATCACCTGTTACAGGTAAGTAACTGTGCTTTATTCCCTATAAGAGTTGCAAATAATCTATTACTCCTAAGACACCACCGAAAGTATTTTAACACCACCTTTTTTTTCTAAATATTAATGATTGTAAAGTTTCTCATGGAAAAACACTTTAAAGGGGTAGTGCTGCTTTTACCACCGGGGATTTTAGCTCCCTCCTTTTTTTTAAAGCTTTTGGTATATACTTACAGCTAAAGACATTTACATGTGTAGATCAGCTATACGTGCAAATGGAAATTTTAGAAAGTGTTTATTTACCCATGGAGTTCTCCAAGGACAAGCAGGATGAGTCAGTCACACATGGATGACATCATCCATTGGCGCCATGGATTGCTCTCCAATAGCTCAGAAGAGTCAGAAGACTCTTCGGAGCATGTGCCAGCCACCCCACCACAGTGCCCACCCACTTCCTACCTCAGTCTTTCTATCCGTCCAGCCATGCAGACATATCCTGCTCTCCTCTAATTTTTTTTTGCTTTCAATTCTGTTTTTCTGTTTTTCTTATTTTCTATTTCACTTTTCTCATCTCCACTGAAAGGCTTCACTTGCTACAGTGATCCTCCACAGATTGCAGGGATCAGGGCGCAGTGCTGCACCCTGGCTAAGCTAGTCCTGGGAAAACCTCATGCTGCCGGAATGATGACCAAACCTGTGACCATGATGACCTGGTTTGCCAACCGCACATATGGCCTAATGTCCTTGTCATTTGAGGACCCTGGCCATCTCCAAGCAGTGCAGGTTGACCATCAGCACAAGGATCATGACCATTACATGCCTCCATGATGCCGGCTCACTACTATTGGAGCCCTGCAACAGAGAAGGAGGACCCTTGTGCCAATCCAGGCTGCAGCCATGCAGGATCGAGATGTGGCTTTGTCCCCCATGGCCACTATGCTATGCCGGGCTCCCCGAGGAAAGGCTCCATGCAAGGAGGTGGTCTGCCCTTCACGACCATTAGCGCAGCATATCTTTCCCTAATACCACAGTGTAGAGGTGCTCCTACAGAGCCCACACTCCACTGATGCCAATCCCATGCCAAACCGGCACTTACTGGGCAGCAGCACTGTGTGGATATGAGGTCCATTGGCACTTACAATTTTAGGCATGGTCTACATGTGTGCCAGTGTACAGGAAGAGGCACCGCTGAGAAGGAGCTTCTCCTCTATCCTTGCCCACCTCCAGACCAGAAGCAGCATGATGATGAGGGTCTCTGGGGGCATG
This sequence comes from Ichthyophis bannanicus, assembly GCA_033557465.1. Lineage (NCBI taxonomy): Eukaryota > Metazoa > Chordata > Amphibia > Gymnophiona > Ichthyophiidae > Ichthyophis > Ichthyophis bannanicus. Next base: position 1,576,251,432 of record CM066031.1, on the reverse strand, counting down.
GATGGGAACTGGCTTCTGCAATTAGTCTCCCACATGGCATCTGTAATAAGGTTCCCCCATGTCAGTGGTGGTGCACAGGTGGAACTGACTGAATGGGAGCTCTTCCTACAGTCCCATAAGTCAGCAGGCCTGCGTTGGCTCCTGCCTGGAGGTTTACAGCACTGAGGGCTGAAGAGCTACAGTGAGGTCTGGGAGCCTTGGTGGATCTGGGAGCCTTGGTGGATCTGACAGCAATCTAGGCACTGAGAGCTCCATGGCATCTTGAGTAATGTATTGCAGAGACAGGCCTCCACTACATGTGGCCGGTCTCCCTGGCAACTGGTCAGCGTCAGCCTCTGAAGAAAGGCCTGGGCAATCTACTTCTGGTCACACTGGCAAGAAAACCTGGGAGCTGCTGGGTCACCAGGAGTTAGCACTGAACCAAAGGCACATGGTAGCTAGCATCTGTAAGGTGCTGTCCTACTGCCTCTTAAGGCTACCAAGCCAATGCTCCCCTAGTTCAGTTCCCAGGTTGAGATTTTTCCATGCAGCCCAACTCCCAAGTTGGGATTTTCTATGCTAAATCTCTCTCTGGTGGGCTGCCAAGTGCCCCTCAGCCAACATGAGGCAGGAGGGGAAAGAGTGGCTTCAGAAATCTTCCCCTTCCAAGTGGAGGGTGCACAGGGAGAACTGGGGTTCAAATCTCACTCCTGCTCTTCAGCGTTCCTAATCTTGTTTAGCCACCACTTTGTGTGGTGGGCAGTGCACCCAGGTTCCATACCTATATAATCCACACATCCCATGGGCAAAGCACAGACTGAACCCTGCTCTTCTCTGGTAGATGCACAGAGCAGCTGAAGCTCTTGTGCAGCTTCACAGCACCAGCTCTTGAGTTTTTCCAGCTTTCAGTGACCCTCCATCTACTGGATACAGCATGAGCAGGGACCTGCTAGTCTTTGCTCCCTGGCCTCTACTGAAATGCTGTTTTAAGCCCAGCCATAGCGCACCACTTCCCATTGGCACTAAAGGTCCTTACAGCCACTGAACAGTCCTCAAACAGTGTAGCAAAACAATGCTGACACTCCTAGCAAAATTCCAGCATACTGCTGCTATCCACAGTGATAGGCCTTTCCTCTTAACCATACTAATCTCATTTTCTAAACTGATGGAGCTGTCGCCGTTTTGTGCTGCTGCACCCAGAAAGCAGCCTAGCATTCATAGTGTGTCTGGGAATTTCCTAGGTTACCTCTGGAACCAGTCCTCCCCAACTGGGTTAGTTTTGTGCACACCTGGACTGTTTTGATCCTCAATGGAGATACAACTGCTTCTCCTGTGGGACACCTGACTTCTCTTCAAAAGGTGCTGGGTTTCAGACCGGTCTCATGTCTTAGCCAGGGTGGAGTTCACACTTAGTTTCACAAATCAGCTGTTAATGCCCACCGTTGCATTGCCACCATTCATCTAATGTGTAAACAATCTATCAAGATGTACTGAGAAATTTAATTCAATGAAGCCCCAATCGTAGGAAAAGCGAGGTTACTTACCTGTAACGGGAGTTCTCCGTGGACAGCAGGATAAGTCAGCCACACTTGGTGACGTCCTCCGGGCGGCGCCACAATTCGGAAGCTCTCAGGTTTCTCAGGTAGCCCACCTCCCGGGTCCGCCCCCTAGCCTGCCCAGTTCTTTTCCAAGCTTGACAACAAGGCTAGGGAGCGGATTTTCAGGCAGACCTCCTCCAGGGGAGGTGGGAGGGAGCGTGTGGCTGACTTATCCTGCTGTCCATGGAGAACTCCCGTTACAGGTAAGTAACCTCGCTTTCTCCATGGACCGCAGGATTGCGTCAGCCACACTTGGTGACTCCCTAGCTGCGCGCAGTGCGCTGAGGTGGAGGAGGAGGCATGAACAGAGGACTACGTTAGTGGTAATCTTTACTGGAACAGAGTGTAACGAAACAGGTGCATGGCACGGACAGGTTGTAACCGTGCAAGTGCAATTAACAGAACTAACAGTGCAAACAGGTGCAAATAGTGCAAACAGCAATAGTGCAACAGATGCAATAACAGTGCAAACATTGAGCAATAGTGCAGAACATCAAACAACGTGCAGTAATGTAAGTCTAAGGAGCAGCGCGACATGAATTAACATGGGCATTAAGGTGCAGCTGAGTACAGACATATGCTACGCTAAGGCGCGGCTGAGTCCAGGTATATGTCCTAAGGCCAGTCCTCATGTGGCGGTTCGTGGAGTTGGTAGGGCAGCGGCGAGGACTGCGCTGCCAAACGCCGAGTCGTCCTGGGAGCGGAGGTCAAGGCAGTAGTGTTTCTGGAACGTGTGAGGGGATGACCACGTAGCCGCTTTACAGATGTCGGGCAGGGGAACTGACCGCAGGTTGGCTAAAGATGTGGCCATTGCTCGCAGACGGTGCGGACCTATTCTGCTTTGTGGCTGATTCCCTTCAGGGTCGAGGCAGAAGGATACGCAGGAGGCGACCCAGTGGGACAGGGTCCGCTTTGTGACAGGGAACCCGGGCCTGAGCGGGTCATAGGAAACGAACAGCTGCTCGCCTTTGCGGGCGGTTAGTGTCCTGGCCAGGTAGATCCGAAGTGCACGCAGACAGTCCAGAGTGTGCAGACGTCGCTCCTCCTCTGAGTGGTGAGGTTCGGGAATGAAGGAGGGGAGCTCGATGGATTGATTGACATGGAAGGCCGACGGCACTTTGGGTACGAATCTGGGGTTCGTACGTAGAGAAGCTCGGTCCTGGTGTAGTTGCGTGTAAGGCGGGTGTGCAACTAGCGCCTGGAGTTCGCTGATCCTCCTGGCAGAGGTGATAGCCACCAGGAATATGGTCTTCCAGGAGACGTACTTCATGTCCGCCATGAGTAGAGGTTCAAAGGGGGCCCGGGTGAGGCTGTGCAGGACTATGCTGAGGTCCCAGGGGGGGACCGGGGGCCGAAGATTCGTCAGGCCTTTCATGAAGCGCGCCGTTAGGGGCAGCGCTGTGATGGAGTCGGCGCCCTCGATAGGGGCGTGTAGAGCCGCAATAGCTGACAGATGTACTCGGATGGATTGTGTCTTGAGGCCGAGGTCAGAGAGGGAGCTGAGATACTGCAAGATCTGGGCGACAGGGCAGGAAATGGGGTCAAGCCCTCTAGAGGCACACCAGAGGCTGAATCTTTTCCATTTGAGGCCGTAGGATTTTCGGGTTGAAGGCCTCCTAGCTGCCAGGACCACGTCCTGCAACTCCGCGGGGAGGGCGAGGGAGGACAGGTTCACCCGCTCAATATCCAAGCAGTGAGCGACAGGGTTTTGAGGTTGGGGTGTCTGGTCAGCCCCGAGTTCTGCGTCAGGAGATCCGGGCGCAGAAGCAGATGCCGCGGGGCATCCTGGGCTAAGCGCCTCAGGAGCGCAAACCACATTTGCCGCGGCCAGTGGGGAACCACGAGGATGGCTCGTGCTTTGTCCTGAACAGTGCATTGAAGAGTCGCTGGGATGAGGGGAGTCGGAGGAAAGGCATAAACCAGAGACCACCCCCCCCCAGTACACGTCGAATGCATCCCCTGCCAGCCTCTTGACCGATGGGCGCCTGGAGCAGAACTGGAGGCATTTGGCATTCTCCTCGGAGGCAAAGAGGTCGACCTCCGGGATTCCCCAATGTTTGAAGAGGGCTGAGGCCACCTCTGGAAGGAGAGCCCATTCGTGGGGTTGCAGTTGCCTGCTCAGTTTGTCCGCCAGGCTGTTCATGTCCCCGGGAATGTAGGAAGCGTGCACCCAGCATTCGTTCTTCAGGGCTAGAGTCCAAATAGCCAGTGCCTCCTTGCAGAGGGATCGGGAGGCTGTGCCCCCTTGCTTGTTGAGGTAAAACATTGCAACCTGGTTGTCCGTCTGGATGAGGATGGATGTGCCCCGAAGATGGGGCAAGAATGCCTTGAGGGCGTACTTGACCGCTCTCAATTCCAGGAGGTTGATGTGCAGCTGTCGTTCGCTCCGAGACCATGCTGCTTGTGTGCTGAACTGTTGGAAGTGGGCGCCCCAGCCAGTGCATGAGGCGTCCGTGGTGAGGGTGGTCTGGTGTTGCGGTGGGTGGAAGGGTTTCCCCATGGAGAGGTTCGTTGGTATAGTCCACCAGCGGAGCTGAGACCTGATAAGAGGGCTCATGGGGACTCTGGAGGTCAGGGACTGCGAGTGTTGGTTCCAGTGGGATCGGAGATGCCACTGCAGCGGGCGCATTCGCATACGCGCCACTGAGATGACCGCTGTCGTGGCTGCCATGTGTCCCAGGAGGCGCAACACTGTTTGAGCAGAGGGGCTCGCTGCCGCTGCTGTCTTGGAGGCGAGCGAGGTGATGGCCAGCAGTCTGGGATGTGGTAGGTAAGCTCTCAAGGATTGAGTGTCGATTATGGCTCCAATGAACTCCATCCGCTGAGAGGGGAGGAGTTGCGATTTCTTGTAGTTGATGACGAACCCCAGGGTGGAGATCAAGGAAGTGGTGGTGCGCAGGGAGGCTAGCAGGTCGTGGGCTGAGGGAGCCGAGATTAGCCAGTCTTCGAGGTATGGAAACACTGCGATGTTCTGCTTGCGGAGGTGAGCCGCTGCGACCGCCACACACTTCGTGAAGACCCGTGGGGCCGGAGAAAGTCCGAAGGGGAGCACTCGGTTTTGATAGTGTTGCCCCAGCACACAGAACCTGAGGAATTTCCTGTGAGCCTTGTGGATGCTGACATGCGTGTACGCCTCCTGCAGGTCCAGAGACGCGAGCCAGTCGCCGCTCTGAATCAAGGGTAGAATGGAGTTCAGGGAGTACATCCGGAACTTCTCTTTCACTATGAATCTGTTCAGTTTGCGAAGGTCCAAGATGGGGCGAACCCCACCCGACTTCTTCGGAATGAGGAAGTATTTGGCGTAAAATCCCGAATCGATCTCCATCGGAGGGACCGGTTCGATCGCCTTGGAGGATAGGAGGTGTATTAGCTCCAGTGCCATGGCACGCTGCAGGTGAGGGGGGGTGTTGCTGGTGGGCCTGCTGCGTTGGTAGGGAGGCGTAGAAAATCTGATGCGGTATCCCTTGCGGATGATTCGCAGCACCCAGGAGTCTGTGGTGATCTTCTCCCATTCCTTGAGGAAGAAGGAAAGGCGCCCACCTATCTGAGAGGGGGGGCGGTCCATGGTTGTCAAAAAGAAGGGCCACCCTTGGCGGGTTGAGCGTTGGTGCCCTTCTTCTGTTTGCGGTCTCTCTGGAAGTTGCGCTGCTGCGAGGGCCCTTGGTAGGAGTTGGACTTATACCTGGGTGGCTGCCACTTCCTGTTGGATGAGTACCTCTTGTCATAGTTGTAAGGGGCTTTCCGTTGGTAACTTGACTTTTGGGTGCTACCGTAACGGTCAAAGTCCTCCTCCGCCAGGGTCTGCAGGGTGTTAGTCTTCCTTCATGCTGTTTACCGTATCGGCCACTTTGTCCCCGAAGAGAGAGTCGCCTGAGCAGGGGGCATCGGCAATCTTGTCGTGGGAGTCATTTCTCAGGCCGGAGGCTTGCAGCCATGCCCATCTCCTGGCCGAGATCGCTGTGCCCGCTGTACGTATGGACGTGTCGAAGGCATCGAAGGCCGTGCTAGCCAGGTGTCTGTTGCATTCGACCAGGTCTGTCAGCGCGGCTGAGAAATGGGCGAGAGAGTCCTTAGGGAGGGTGGAGGCAGCATTTCTGATGTTGGAGAGACAGATGTCCTGGAACAGGGTCTGTTGGAATTGATGGGCGGCAATCCTTGCCCCGAGCATGGCCCCTTGGAAGACTTTCTTGCCAAGGTCGTCGAGCAGTTTGTTGTCCCGCCCGGGTGGGTGGTTGGTGTGTAGTCGCGAGGATTTAACCTTCTTAAGGGCCGAAGAGACCACTATGGAATGGTGAGGCAGCTGTGCTTTTTCAAACCCGGAGGTAGGATGGAGTAGGTATTTGGAGTCCAGCCTCCTGGAGGTAGCGTGCCCTGACGCTGGCGTTTGCCAAAGTCTGGAGTGGTTCTCCTTCAGCTTGCGGTGCAGAGGCAAGGCGAGGGGGGTCTTGGGGGCGGACAGGTATTTGAGTACCTCAGGTTCAGCCTCCTCCGCTGTGTTGGATGGGTTTAGGCCCAAGGAAGAGGACATCTTGCTGATGAACCTGGGATAAGTAAGGTCCTCTGGAGCTGTGGGGGGGGCCTTCCTTTTCCGGGGATGGCCTGGCCCCGGAAGCGTCTATGGTAGCGGACCCCACAATCACTTCCTCTGCCTCTTGTTCATCTGCGGAATTGTCCGGGGATGGAACAGCTGAGGGAGATGGTAGACGCTGGCTGCAGGTTGATTCGTTAGTCTGCGGTGGAGGGAGACTGTGGCACGGGGGAGCAGTAGCAGCCGCAGGGTGGGGGGACTGTTTCTTGGACCAGCTGGGTGAGCAATTGCAGAATGGCTGAAGAGCTGGCAGAGTTGGAGGAGGCAGAGGAGCTCCTGTGAGAGCGGGCTCTGCGTCTGGAGGAGTGGCGTTTTGATTTGTGCCTCCGGTATGAGTCATCGCTGGATTCGGAGGAGCTGGCTGAGCTATTTAGAGCGCTTGTTCCGCTTTTTGCGCCTGCGGGAGCCGGCGTCGGGGGAGGAAGGAGCACAGCTTCTTTTTCTTTTGTGCTTGCCCGCAGCGAATCCGGCGTTATTCAGACTCCCGAGCGTCGAGGGATGATGACGCGACTGTTCCAGAGTCGGCGGTGGATGACGTCCGTGGGCGGGGCTTGAAGTCTCCGGCAAGGCAAAGGACGTCAGAGGAGGGGCAGAGCCGGCGGCGGGAGAATTTGAGCCTGAAGGAAGAGAGAGACACTCACCGGCAGCGCCATCTTGGGTGTGTGGAGGTGCCGCATGGCCGGGAATCGCCGCGTGTTCCGAAGCGAGTAAGCGGATGTCACAGCTGGGGCCAGGAAAGGGCAGCGCTGGAGATCCGGACGTCGTGCTGGGGATGGAGGCCCGAAGGGGCACATCCTGGGCCTTGAAAGCTGCAGCAGAGTTCGTTGCTGGGAGCCGATTCAGGCCGGAGGGTCCCCCGTGTTGGCAGAGGGAGCACAGATCTACGTCCGTGGATCGCAGCTTTCTCCCACAGGGGCATTTTCTTGATCCTGGTTTCGGCATCTTGTGAGTAGAGATGATTTCTTTTTCTTGTAATGTAAGGAGAGAGAGCAGATCCGTCTTGGTGGCAAGGCGGAAGAAGAAGAACTGGGCAGGCTAGGGGGCGGACCCGGGAGGTGGGCTACCTGAGAAACTTGAGAGCTTCCGAATTGTGGCGCCGCCCGGAGGACGTCACCAAGTGTGGCTGACGCAATCCTGCGGTCCATGGAGAAACTTCAGTATCCTGCCTCAATGCACAATGCATGTGGAATGTCAGCAGGGCTGGCCCAAGGGTTTCTGCCACCGCTCCCCCCCCCCCCCCCACACACACACCAAGCTGAACCATGCTGCTACTGGTTCCATCTTGGGGGGGCAGGTGGGCAGCAGAAATATTTTAAAGCAGCGGCTTTATGCCACCGCTGCTTTGCCCACTGCAGGCCATGTGCTGCAGCACACCTTTATTTATTTATTTGTGCTTATTTACCGCTTTTCGTGAATCAAGGTGGTTTACAGAGAACTCAAAGGATTGAACATTACATTAAACAAAAAATACATGTAACATTTTAACAGAATGATGGGGGATAAGGGACGAATTAACTTAAATCAGCAATAGCTGATTTATGTAATAACTATGTACAGAGAAATAAGCATATATGTAAATTAGTTACAATGAATTAGAAGTCATCTTGCAAAGTGAGCGGACTGTAGCTTTACAAGGAGTATTTTAACTAGGTAACTGGTTCACCAAAGTGATCCTTGAACAGAAATGTTTTTAGCAGTTTACGGAAAGATTTAGGGTCCTTAGTGTCTCTTATGAATGAAGGAAGTGAGTTCCATAATAGTGGGGCGTAAAGGGAGAAGGCTCTCTTGGATGTAGTTGAATTACAGCTTCTGAAATCAGCGTGTGCCTCAAGAGAATTTCTATTGTTATTTCTATGTGGTCTGTTTTCTGGACTGATTTGAATATACTCTTTCAGGCAGATGCCAGGTTCTGTTTGGAGGGATTTGAATATAGTGTGGAGTGCTTTGAATTTTATTCTACTCTCAATTGGTAGCCAGTGTAGCTGCTTTAATATTGGGCTAATGTGCTCTTTGATAGAGACTTGTGATATTACTCTAGCCGCTGTATTTTGAACTAGTTGGAGGCAGGGCCGGATTTACCTTGAGTGAGGCCCTATGCCAACAAAAATTGTGGGCCCCCCAGCAGGGGCGGCCCAAGGGGGGTGTGGGCCTCATTTGCATAAGGGGCCTCATTTGCATAAATATTTGCATAATGTTACCATATACTAACTTTTAGTAAACGTGCCTCTTAATGAGTGTATGGATAAAGAAAGACTAAAAGATTTCTACATTACTATAATCCAGTGCCAACTGCCAGACACATTAGGAACTACTACAAACACTGCCCATTTAGAACCCATAGCAAACCCGCCGTATCCTAACAGCACTACCAGGACTCACAAAGCACCATACTCTACCAATCAAAAGGCAACACTGCAAATATTAAACCAATACATTTCAGAGAACAACAATACATGACCTACTGGGGAAAGAGAACAAGTGGCAATGTCAAATAGGAATTATATAAACAGAACACCTCAGCTCAGTTACACATGCAGAACATAGACCATCACCAAACAAGTAATCACATTTTAGAAACAGGAAGACAATAATTAAACTGGGAATCCCAAAAGCCAAACTTGGAATGTACAACACTGTAGAAATAAAAACTATACATTAATTTGCTCTTGTACTAAACAAAGCGCAGACGTTAATGATGCACATTTACCAGAGCTGACATATTCCAATTAATAAATTCAAAATAAAGAGATATTTTTCTACCTTTTGTGCATTTTTTTCAGCTGCAATTGCTCCAGCCACTTTCTTCTGGTTTCTTCATGTCTTCTGCTAACTCTCCATCGTCTGCTGTCCATTTGTCCTTTCTTCTCTCTTCTAGTTTTTTTCCATTCTCTCTACATCTGCTTTAACATACTAATCTTTCTCCTTTTGCTCTTTCCTCATTCCTATTTCATCCACTCAAATTTTACCCCTCCATCCTCAATCCCCACTTACTCTCCCAATACCCGGCCAATTGTAGATTTTTTATCCCTCCCACACAAAATATTTTTCCCTTCTCCATTTTACTCTTCCAGCCCCATCCCATTCTAATCCTCCCCAACATCAGCTCCCTTCTAGTTCCAGCCTCACCCAGCATCCATTCCCTTCTAGTCCCTGCATCAGCCCATTTCCAGTCCTAGCCACCCATCAGCCCATTTCCAGTCCTAGCAACCCCCGACCCAATAACAGTCCTAACCCCCCATCACCCCATTTCAGTTTAAGCCCCCCCTATAACCCATTACCAGTCCTAACCCCCCATCAGCCCACTTCCAGTCCTAACCCCATCAACCCATTTCCAGTAAGCCCCCCATAGCCCATTGCCAGTCCTAACCCCCCCCCATCAGCCCATCAGCCCACAGCCCATTATCAGTCCTAACCCCATCAGCCCACCTCCAGTCTTAACCCCCCCAGCCCATTTCCAGTCATAGCCCGCCCATAGCCCATTACCAGACAGCCCCCATCAGCCCATAGCCCATTACCAGTCTAAACCCCCCAAAACCCATTACCAGTTTTAACCCCCCCCCCAACAGCCCATTACCAGTCCTAACCCCATCAGCCCACCTCCAGTCTTAACCCCCCCAGCCCATTTCCAGTCCTAGCCCCCCCCATAGCCCATTACCAGACAGCCCCCATCAGCCCACAGCCCATTACCAGTCCTAACCTCATCAGCCCACCTCCAGCCTTAATCCCCCCAACCCATTTCCAGTCCCAGTCCCAGCCCATTTCCAGTCCCAGTCCCAACCCATTTCCAGCCCCAGTCCCAGCCCCCCCAATTACCAGTCCTACCCCCTCCCCCTCCCCCGGCCTAAAGTAAAATTTAATTTAAAAAAAAAAAACCTGCTGGCTGCCGCCGCGGGGCCCCCTCTGCTGCCGCGGCAGCATGGACTGACCCGCGGGGGCCCCCTCTGTAAGCTCGGTCCCTCCCTCCATGCCTCCGTGTCTCCCTCCGTGCAGGCTGTGAGAGACGCGAAGGCAGACTGTCTCCTTCGCGTCTCTGTTAAGCCCGCAGGGGCTGATGGGAAATTTCCCATCAGCCCCTGCGGGCTTAACAGAGACGGGAAGGCAGAAGGAGACAGTCTGCCTTCGCGTCTCTAACAGCCTGCACGGAGGGAGACACGGAGGCACGGAGGGAGGGACCGAGCTTACAGAGGGGGCCCCCGTGGGTCAGTCCATGCTGCCGCGGCAGCAGAGGGGGCCCCGCGGCGGCAGCCAGCAGGTTTTTTTTTATTTTATTAAAAAAAAAAGCCTAACTCGTTCAATTTTTGTGGGCCCTTTGCAGCTGTGGGCCCTACGCCATGGCGTACATGGCGTATAGCTAAATCCGGCCCTGGTTGGAGGCATCGGATGCTTCGCTTTGGGAGACCCATTAAAATGGCATTACAGAAGTCGAAGTGTGGGAAGATTATAGCCTGGACTATTGTTCTGAAATCATTTGTGGAGAGTAGAGGTCTTAGATGTTGAAGCATTTTTAGCTTGGCATTGATGGCCTGCCACTTCTGACCCCTCTGATAAGTTGCATCGGAGGGGGATCAGATACAGCAGATCTTGTGTGCTGAAGCATATGGCCTGCCACAGGCAACAAAATGGTGGCACAAAGCCTCCCACCTGGGTCAGTCATTCTAGATAATGCCTAGCTTGCCTAGTGGATGGGCTGGCTCTGAATGTCAGGCCTATATGACTCAAGCCCACTGCCTCACAATCTTTACTTCTACATCCAATCCCTATATCACAGAACTGGGGGCATGGCACTAAGGCAGGGCATCAAGGCATTTGCCCTGCATCCATGAACTCTTCGAGGGTGGGGGCCTCATAGCAGTCACAGCACCTTTCTCCCAGGGACAGCACTAATGCTGGGGGATCTGTTTTTTCCCCCAGCATTAGTGTTCCCTGGGGCCTGCCTCTCACATGCTTGTTTGCCTACCCTTCCCTGACCCCAGCTCATAGGGGTGCAGCCATAGCTGTGACACATCCCAGTTCTGAGAGACATTTTCTACAGGAGGGCTTACAACACAACTCTCATCAACACCATGCTAACCACTGGCCTTGCACTATAGGAGGACTCATGCCCTGGCCTCTCTGAGCAGCACCTCTGTTCATACCCGGAGCAGCCAATCTCTGAAAACAAGTCGGGCTGAAAGTACCTAATAGTTTAGAGCAGTGAGTTGAGAACCATCGAAGCAGGTCCAAATTCCTCTACCATTCTTTTCACCATCAATACTTATAAACCCCCCAATGGGAATTTGATAGAGAAATTGGGAGGAGTGGCCTAGTGGGAGGAGTGGCCTAGTGGTTAGGACAAGGAGTGGCCTAGTGGTTAGGACAAGGTACTTCGGGCCGGAGGGCCGGGGGTTCAAGTCCCACCTGGGGACAGCAATCTCAGGCCGGAGGGACTGGGATTTCTAGTCCTATAGGCACTCCTTGTGGTCTTGGGCAAGCCACTTAACCCTCCATTGCCCATGTTCCCTGTAAGTATTAGCGTATGTGTGTCATATCCCCTCGTGTTAAATGTATCTCCCAATTGACCGCTTTGACCCGGTGAAAAGCGGGATATAAATACAGCTAAATAAATAAATAAATAAATAAATAAATCGGTTCGGAGTTGGCTCCTATCTTGGTCCTTGCGCTGAGAAACCCTGACAATTCTAGCCCCTTCTACAACCCAGTTTTCACCTTGGGGGTAGGGAGGCGGCGACTCTAGTCTGTCCACTCAGCATCACGAATGAATTTACCTTATGCAACATGGTATTCTGTCTTTGTCCCAGCAGTACAGTGCCACGGCAGTCTCCAGTAGCATGACCCAGGATCGTACCTGCAGAATGACCATGGCAACCATAGCCCCTAAAACGAAACAAAATAAAACAAAGCAAGCCCTATATCAGGGGCTTCTGAATGAACCCGTAACCCAGCCATCCCAGCTGATTTAAGGAACCTTCTCCTTTTTATAATGCTGACTTGGTAACACTCCTGACCTCAGCAATCAGAACTTACAGTTCTCCTACTGCACTTCCATATCCACCAGATGCTTGCATCCTTCCTGAGCTCTCTGTAGAGAGCATATTTTTTATTTATGTATTTAACAGGTTTTTTATACTGTTTTATTATTTCAGTCAAAGCAGTATACATTGTAACTTAAACTTAATAATGTACATTAAACAGGGGCATTGATAACCTGGATTTTTCTGAGGCAATGGAGGGTTAAGTCACTTGTCCAAGGAGTGCTAATGGGAATTGAACTCTGGTCTTTGTTACCAAGCCAGTGCTCTAACTATTAGGCGTCTACTCCACTCCACGCAAAAAAAAAAACTGAAATAAGTAAGCAAGAAAACGAAGGAGAATATTCAGCTGGGATATGGCACCTATGTACCATAGCACTAACGGCTGGAGTACATGGGTCTCCTCACAGCCATAAACTGATGCTAGTTTAGGTGGTCCTGCCAGGCAGTGGAATGTGTGGATTTTCTAACCCTCTTCCTGACAGCATCTTCAACAACCAACTCAGATAGATATCCTCACACATAGGTCCACACACAAACCACGGCCTAAGGCAGTAACCCAGTGCTTTGGAGAGCTCTGCTCAGATAATCAGGTTACACCCAAAAATGTGAGAACCCTGCCATGACCTTCAGGTCCTCAAGCAATGTGCATTACTTAAGGTTTCCTGGGAGCTTCAACCATTTTTTTTTTTGCGACGTGCACTGTATCAGCAGAAAATAGCCCTAGAGATGAGAATTCCTATCACATCCCTCCAAATTGTGTAAAACATACTTTCACTGCCCTCGGGGCAGCAGATGCAACAGCCCTAGCCAAGCTTGGTGGGCAGGCTACCTGTCTGGAATGGCAGACCCAACCCTAATCAGGGGCATAGAGAGGGGCCCACCTACATGCAGGGATGACTGGATAGGCAGTCCTAGACCTGATCAACAATTAGTTGGTTTCCAATCTGGCCAGCGAGGGGAGCAGATGTGCATAGGCTGTGCCTTCTCGCCTCCCTGCAAAACCACCAATTTTACCCCTGACTCTGCCCAGTCTGAGAGAGGAAAAGCAAGGGTTATGCCGAAGTCTGTAGAAATGAAGGCTACTAAGACATTTCGGGACCTTTATGTGGTCAAAAAAAGGTGGCAGCTATGGCTGCGGGAACAGTCATGGGCGCCCTCGCTATGTTCCTCAGCAGCAAGTGAGCAAGAGGAGGTAGGCCCTGAGCAGGAGTCAGAATTGCTGACTGTGCTGCAGGAAATCAGAACGTCAAAAAATTAATAGTGGATAAAGTGTTGAATAAGATCGAAGAGAAGTTTGTGGTATTGCAGGTCAGGCTGGATGAGGCTGAGAACCGGATCAGCAGGGCAGAAGATGTTCAAAAAAGGATGCGGGACAACGTGACTTCCCTTAAGAAAAACAGGTAGCCTGGATGAGTTAGGAACTTGAGGACCATGAGAATCTGGATCACAGATCCAATTTGAGGATCTTTGGAATCCCGGAAGGAGAAGAGGTTCAAGACCCGCTGGCCTTTGTTGAGAGTGTTGTTGAAAGCATGTTTCCCTGGCTGCCTTATCCCTTGGGACTATGAACTGGAGTGGGCCCATAGGAAATTGCGGCTTAAACTGGAGAATACGACATGGCTGCAGGCCTTTATAGTGAAAATGCTCTGTTTTTAAGACTGAAAGTTCATTATACAGGCGGCACGAAAGATGGGACGTGTACTATGATAATTAGCAAGTTGTGGTATTTCCAGATTTGGCAGCGAAGACAGTCCGTTGCCGCAGGGATCTGTTAAAATGTAGAGAACACCTGACACAGAAGGGGTATCAAAGCGGCCCTTTGGTACCTGGCACACTTGACCTTTGTAGTGAATGGGGTGCACAAATTCTTTCATATCCCAGAGGCAGTCGAGGCTTGGTTGAAGACCGTAGAGGGAACAGCAGCTGAGAAGAGACAGTGGAATGCCCAGCACAGGGCAGGCTACAGGTCAGAATGGCAGCAGCAGCAACAGGCTTTCATCACCATTGGTGGCAGGATCGGAAGCGGAGAATGTAGTAGAGAGAGCAGAGAACACGACAGTGCAAGATGATCTGAAGGAATCAATGGTTCTGGTACCGAGGTTGCAGAAGCTGTCGATGGAGGCGATCCCATTCCAAAGATGAACGGGCAGCAGGGATGCCGAGGGACAAAGGTTTTTTCATAAGCTGATGTGGCTACAACTGAAAGACATGAACTGATTGGTCCAGGGGCTGGTTGAGGAATTTAAGCCGGGTGGAGGGGTCGGGCTCCTGGACTTAAAGAAGACTGTGTGTTGGGAAAGAAATTGGCATGAATGTGATTAATTATGGTGTGAGTGTTTGGGGGGCTGATGTTTGGGGGGATGCGTGGATGACTGGGCAGGATGGGGGCATGAAGAAGCAATGGATAGTGTGGTTGGAATGCGGGGGGGGGGGGGGTTGGGGGACATTGCTGACCTATGGAAGCCAAAACGATAAAAATGGAGGGAATGGTGGATAGAAGGGCAAGGAGGGCCAATTGTTAATGGTTGGGAGTATTTGATGTGCTGTGCTATGTTTTGTGTGAGTTGAAAAGGATGAGTGTGGTGGGGAGGTAGCTAGAGGAATTCTGGATGGGGGAAAAGGGGAAGATGACGGGAGGTAACAGAGAGGGGGGGTGGCTACATGGTGACATCCCTTAATGTGAGGGGAATCCATGGGTCCATAAAGTGGAAGAGTGTTCTCTCCATTGCCAGTAAAGCACACATTGTGATACTACTCCTCCAGGAGACACATTTGACCCAGAAGGAGCATGTAAAGTTACAGGCCAAGGGCTATCAACAGCTGTTTTGTTCAGCGTTTAATTAAAAAAAAAACAGGGGTGGTGATACTCATTCACAGAAGGGTTCCCTTTATTGTCTATGCATCGGGAGGGGGAGGGGACACAGGGTGGGTGGAAATTGCAGAAATGTTCTTTATCAATTTGTATGCCTCCGGTGAGAATAAGGGGTCATTTTTTGCTGACTGGGTAGGAGCCTTTGCAAAGGAGGCTAAGGGAGATTGGATTATGGCTGGGGATAAGAATGCATATTGGGGGAGTGGGATACAGTGGGATACAGTGGGATACATTACCCAGAAACCAATGAAAGCTCAGCACCAATTACCGAGACCTCACAAATCTCCTCTGTCTGAAACCATAAGAACACATGACCAGCCTGTAAATTGTATATATTGTTATTGTATATAGTTACCCTGTTAGCCAAGTTGATTCTCCTGTTCATATGTAAACACAAAGTACTATTGGAAATGTGTATGTTCGTTGTTTATTGTAAACCGCACTGATGCTGAATAGCGCGGTATAAAAGAGACTTTAAATAAAATAAATAAATAGGAATAACTACTCTGTTAAGGCCCATCATAGGGAGAGCAGTCATGCAATTTTGGGAACTGGCAGATACAAAACGGGAACAGTAGGGAATATACATGCTGCTTTCTCAGAACAGATGCATATTCCTGCTTGGATTATGTGTTGCTCTGCAGTGAACAGTTGAGTCAGTTTGGGGAGGCCAAGATCCATCCCATACTAGTAGTAGATCATAGAATGGTGGAAGTTCCTTGGCTGCCCAGGGAACAGGGGAGGAACCAACAGCTCAGTTGCTGGAGGACGAATGTTTCCCTTTTACAACAAGATATGGTGGTGGGGAGACTTAAAATGGAATGGCACAATTACATAAGGGAGAATGATATGGGGGAGGTGTCGGGAAGGGTCTTATGGGATGCTGTGAAGGCTATCCTATGGGGGATTTTACTGCAACTGGCCTCACAGAAAGAGACAAAGAGGGAGTGGGAAAATACGTGGCTGGAGGAGCTGATTGGCAGGCTACAAACGGAACATATGGCGGGCTACGGGGCGAAAGGGGTGGCACGACAGAGCATAATTAACAGGAACCAGGGGAACAAGGTGAGGAAACTGCTAGCTTGGCAGCTGAAAGGTTACATTGGCTCAGGATAGAGAGAAAACAGTTTTCTTTATGTTATAATATATAAGTTTTATATGATTCGGAACCTCTTGCATTTTCTGAGAATTTACTTTCTAGTACTGGTATTAGATCTAAACGACTGAAAAATTCATTGACACTTATTTTTCCCTCTAATAAGGGGTCAATAAATAAAAAAAAGATTTGGAAACGCAATTGATTAAAAAAAAGCAGCAGAATTATGGGCCAAGCTTCCATACACATTGAAAGAAATTTCATCTATTCCTATATTTCGTAAACCGCTTAAAGCATGGCTGTTTACTTAGGGTTATTTGGCTTTTTGGGTGTTTGGATGTATTGTAATTCTGTTATACCCATTTAGTTAAGGGAAATAAATATTAAAAGAATTGGATATTATAAAGTAATAGACTTATGGGATAAGCTTCTATCTACATAGGAGGGAAGCATTTTGCTGTTACAAATAAACAAGGAATTGGATTAATAATTGGATATAAAGTAATAGAATTACGGGATAAGTTTCGGTCTACACAGAAGAGGATATGGTGTTTTTATTATGACCCCAATTTAATTCTTGGCTATTCTTCTAATGTTTACTGGATATCTGGGGACCTCTGGGCTGTAATGATTTTGTAATATTGTTTGTAATTTTAAATCCTTTTGGTAAATAATATGGCACTTTCCTGACTTTTTGGAAATTTTTGGTTTTGTGTATATTTTCTCCAACTTCCTGTTACCTTAGGGTTGTCAGACGGCTGCCTGGGTGAGAATGTTCACAGTCTTGGCAAATGCATATATCAATATGATTTGCAAGGGATTGTGGGAAATGCAGTCCATTCACACCAGACACAGCTGCTCACAATAATTAGTTGTGCTTGAGTGTAAAGCCAATAAGATATTTATTTATGGGGTTATTTCTCCCAACACAGATATGCTTGGTAGCACATAAAACAGGATACTTGCTTTCAGTGTTAAACTTAGAAAAACAAAATCAGGAAAACAACAGTTGAAATTGTCAGGCAATGAAAGCAAAAGAATAAAGACCTGGTTGGTAACAAACTGGTCTTTTCTGTAGGCTTCAGCTAATATTTTCTTAGCAGTGTATCAAACAACAAGCAAAACCCACAAAGAAGGGAAAAACTGTTCTTTTCAGGTTAACTTTTTATATCTTCACACATAGATTCAGAAGTGATTCCCTCAGAGCTCACAAGCAATTAGGTAAGGCTCAATTGCTAGCAATTACCCAGCTGAAACCCCTTAGCTGGCTTGCTTTCTACTGCGTGGCTCAAATCCTACTTCAGGAGCTTTTCTGAGTAGATTAAAGAACAAGTTTGTATTTCTTTGTGATGGTGGTTGTACTTTGTAACAGAAAATTACCAAAGGAGTTTAGACAGAGAGCAATCCATATATTCACAGCCTGTATCTAAGACCGCTCCCCCTTCTTCAACAATCATGGCTTCAATATCATGGATTGGCACAGAGGAATTTCTCAATGCAGCACTCTCAGGAGAATACTTGTTTCCCTGCTGTCTTTCAAGGGTATAGCTAGGGCATAGATCAGTGTTCATACCTGAGCTTCCATTGCTGTTAGAGTTCCTCTCTAAATAGCCTGGCCAGTATGTAGTCCAGTTCTTATGTCCAGCCTTCCAATCCAGATCCCTGGACACTGGATCTCCCTTCACATACCTTCTGGCACGGGTCCTAGGGTCCCTTCCAAGTGCAGCCGTCTCCCTCACAGGTACCGTCTGGAGATTCCTAGCCCTGCAGCACCATTCCTCTGGCTTTCCCCAGTCCAATGGTGTATGCTGGCCCTTGGAATGCCTTCCAGTATACGTACTGCTCTGGACTCCTTTAGACCTCCCAAAGGCTTTTCTCTTCTTTCTTCCAAAGGGTTTCTTGCCCTCTCTGTCCGTCCGGTTTGGCTTCTGCTTCTGATGATCCTCCCGATGATGAAGATGTCCAAGATGAGGATCTCCAAGTTGATCCTGAGGATGAGGATATCCAAGCTGATTCTGAGCATAATTCTCTGTAGAATAAACTCTACCCTTATTCTGCTTTGATGAGTGCTCCACCCTAGCACAGCGCAGCTGTGCTGAATCAGGCCCTGCCCTTTGAGATGAGTGCTTGGGGATTACCTCATAGCCCTCCTGATTGAACACACGTTTCCCCACTTCAGCTCCTCTAATGGCTGTTGGAAACCTGGTGCATTCTGGGACTGGTAGTCTTTTATGGGAAAATTCTGTTTTCTTATTTCTACCAGAACTGACAGGTTGCTTGTTCAGAGTCACTTCACCTTTTCTATAGCTCCTTCCTGAGCTATGATAAGCTTCCTTATCACAGGGTTCAAACTGTAATTATGCATTCTTTTGTAAACCGTGCTGATCTGATTATTAATTGGGATAACTGTGATATAGAAATGTTTTAAATACATAAATAGAAGAGGGTGGTGATATAACCAAATGTGATATGTTATTTTTACAATGTAATATAATTCTTGTATTCCATTTTTCTACCACTCTGTAATATAATTTTGTATGCAATGACTTTCTGACTCCCTTTGTTGTATGTCTGCATCCTGGAAGGAGAGACTAGGTGGCTAGTAATACGTAGCCTGTCACAGGTGTGGAAGTACAAAGAAGTGGAGTGAGACAGTATTAACCAATGAGTTATAGACATGCTGGAAGAGGGAAAGGACACAGTATACTATAAAAGAACCGTGAAACAGAGGATAGGTGTATCTGCTCAGTCAAGCGGGCACCTTCTTGCAAGAATGTAATGTGATTAAAGTAACTCTTTGCTTCACTGAGGAGTCTGTTATTGTGTAAAAAGTTATGTTTATTACAATGGCAAGTTAGTAAGTGACTTGCAGGGATGCGGGGGTAGTCGGATGTGTACTATGTGTCAAGAGTTTAAGGAATTTTATGAGGCCTTGTACTCCTTGGAGGGGACCTGGGGTGAGATGTCCTTGGAGCAATTCCTGGAGACATTGCACTTGCCTCAGCTGGGGGAGGGGGAAGCAGCACAGTTGGGACAGCCTATAACTGCAGAAGAAGCGGTAGCGGCAATAAAAGTTCTCACCAAGGGAAAGGTGGAGGGGAAGATGGGTACCTATCTGAGTTATCTCCAGGAACAAGCAGGAATGAGTCTTCACATGTGGGTACGTCGGCGCCGACGGAGCCTGCACGGAAATGCTCCCCAGCATCCAATCAGAAGCCTTTGGGAGCATCCCTCGCGCCTGCGCGGTGACTTCCCGCCTTTCCCACTGCCTCTCCTCAGTTTTCGTATTTCCGCAGAGCCAACAGGACGTACCTCCTGTCACCGCAGAAACTTTTTTCTTTAAAATCTTTATTTTCTTGTTTTGTGTGGTCGCGGCTGTCTTCCCCGCCGATACCGGTACCGCCGGTGCTTTATTCTTCTCTTTTCCAGGTTTAGAGAAATAATTTCCCCTTCAGTTTTTTCTTTTATCTTTTGAGGCCTACTAGGCCTTTCCAACATGGAGCCTTCTTCCCCTAAGAAGTGCCCTCACTGTGGAAACTTGGTTTTCTTTTTAGACTCCAATGCCTGGTGTCTAACCTGTTTGGGTCCTGACCCTTTTTCCCCGGGTCCATGGGGCTTTAGCATCGGGAGAAGACCTTCTCTTTTTCGGGTATCCCTCGATGCCGTTTTTCCTCCTCGGGTGAGGACCTCGGTTTACTCTTCTCTCCAGGATCAGGTAACCCACAAACAGTCTGTTAAGACTAGCCAATTCTTGAAGGGCAAGTCTCATGCCCAGCATGATGACGGCTCCGGCCTTGCCCTCAAGACCCCATTGGCAATAAGACCCCGGCGGGAGTCTTCGGGCTCCAAAGCATTTACGGGGTTTCAGGTTGTTCCTGGGGTTCACTCCTCACAGAACATACCTGAGCCATGCTCGGGGGTGGTATCCGCTTCGAGCGGTACCGATTCCCCGGCATCGGCACCGGTGTCGAGTGCTCCACTCTTCACCAAGGATCGTCAGCTGGTGTTTTCGGTGCCTTCAGGGCCGATCGATACGACCCAGACTGGCTTTCCTGCATCCCAGCCATGCGCGGGGTTGGTACCGGCTTCGAGCGGTACCGCTCCCCCGGCACCGGCACCGATGTCGAGTGCTCCACTCGCCTCCAGGGATTGCGGTCTGGCTTCGAGCGGTACCGCTTCCCCGGCATCGGCACCGGTGTCGAGTGCTCCACTCTTCACCAGGACTCGTCGTCTGGTGTCCTTGGTACCTTCAGGACTGATCGACCTGACCCAGACTGGTTTTCCTGCTTCCCAGCCATGCGCGGGGTTGGTACCGGCTTCGAGCGGTGCCGATCCCTCGGCATCGGCACCGGTGTCGAGTGCTCCGCTCCTCACCAGGGATCGTCGTCCGGAGTCCTCGGTGCCTTCGGGGCCGGTCGATACGACCCAGTCTAGCTTTCCTGTATCCCAGCCAACCACGGGGTCGATACCGGCGTCGAGCAGTACCGATGCCCCGGCATCGGTATCGAGTGTTCCACTCTTCGCCGGGGATCGCCATCGGGTGTCCTGGGCGCCATGCTTGGGGGGGTACCGGCTTCGAGCGGCGCCGGTGTCGGGTGTTCCTCTCTTCCCCGGGCGTCATCCTCGGGCGTCCTCGGTGCCTTCGGTACCGATCGATACGATTCCGACTGACCTTCATGTGGCGGCTTCGCCAATTCCACCATCGACGCTTGTTCGATGCCCAGTCTAGAATCCATATCCAGTCTAGATGACTTGGTTCCGACGCGTTTCGGAGCCGATCCTTGTCGCCTCCGACTACGCAGTATCGGGGATAATCACCAAAGCTCTCTGGTTACCTCGGTACCGCTTCGGCAACCTCCGATGCCTGCTACGAGGGCATTACCGTCCCCGATGCCGGTACCGGTATCGATGTCGTTTCCTGCAGTTCCATCGGTGCCATCGATCCTTTCCATGCCTAGCTTGGAATCGATACCGGGAACCAACGATGCAGTACTGACTGCCTCGAATCAGAACTGTCAGTATCGTTCTCCATCTAGCAGGATTCCTTTTACAACCTACCCAGGAATAGTTCCTCTGGGAGATTCTTCTTTTCAGAAATTTCTCCTTGACATGGCAACCTTTCTTGCCATTCCTATCCCTGGTCCTACTCTTGGCCAAGATCCTGCAGAAAAGGAAACCATAATGCTTCCTTTGCATCAGTCTTTGCAGGACCTTCTTTTGAGGATTTGGGAATCACCTTTAAAGGTTCCTGCGCCTCCTACAGCTATGAATGTTCTGTATCAGGTGCCTCCCTCTCCGGGGTTTCAGAAAAACCAACTTCCACATCATTCCATTGTAGTGGAATCAGCAATGAGGAAGGTCAGAAGTAAGAAGAAGCATTCTTCTTTCCCACCAGGTCGTGCATCTAAAGCACTTGATGCCTTTGGACGTCAGACCTTCCAAACTTCTATGTTGGCTTCAAGAATTATTTCATATATATATTATATGAGTCTCACGCTTCAGGAGGTCACAGAGAAGTTATCTCTTTTGTCTCCTTTTTTTTCAGAACCTAAGGCCTCTGACTATTCCTTGCTTATTAATCATAGCAGGAATATCTCTTGGTTTCTTTCCCGGGCTTCTCTAGACTCTTTTGAGTCTGTTAGCAGATCCTCTGCTATTGCCATTGGAGTGCGCCGTACAGCGTGGCTGCAGGCTTCAGACTTGAGCAGATGGGCATAACACACACTGGGTAATTCTCCTTGTACTGGAGAAAATCTTTTCAATAAAGAGGCTTTACGTCAGGTTGCTCATTGCTCCACTGACTTCCCTGGTTCTGGAAACCATCCTAAGCCTTCTTTTTCCCCAGGACGTAGGCAATGTCCTAACAAGCCGTCTGTCCCGAAGAAGAGGAAGTTTTATCCTCCTTCTACCCATCCTCCCGGTGTATCCAAGCAAGGGACATCTCATCCTAGTCTGAAGTCTCCAGACTCTACCCAGTCTGCTCATAACCAGCACCCATAGGTTCCTGTGTATTGCACTCTACAGTTAACTTCTCTTCAGCGGAAGTTTCTTCTTCAAACTCTACACTGTTTTTTTTCTTTTCCAGTATGCTATGCTCTGGGGGTATTTTTGTCCATAGGTCACAGAATTCTCCCATTCTTACTACAACGAAGGGAGGTTGCAACTATCCCATGATAGTTCTGCCCCATATGGACATTTTTTCCCTCAGCTGACCTTCCATAGGGTAAGCCACTTTCCGACCCCCCTCTCTTCCAGAGTCTCCCCTGCTTGAGTTGGTGCCATACTGAAACACAGTGTAGACTGTTGTTTTCCTTCAATGCGTGCTCTGAACACCTCATCAGACAGGAACGGAAATCTTCTCCGCTGCCTTTGTCTGTTTTCTCTCTGTTTTAATACAGGAGAATCCCCTCTGTTGTTTGGTTCAGTTGCTGTATATGCAGGAGTTCCAGTGATTACCTTAGTGCTCATTGCAAGCTACTTGCAACTAGCTTGCATAATACTCTTCACTGCAGCTTATCTTCTTCTAGCCATATCCTTTCCTAGGATATGGCAACACACCTGACTTCTGTCAGTTGTATCTATAATTCTCCTGCACGATGCTCTCTGCAATTTTCAGAGAAGCTTTCTGCTATGGGCCCTTGCTACAGTGCATTAAACTTTGTCTCTGAGGGTCTTTCATATCCAGCGGACAAGTTTTTGTTTTTTTTTCTCTACGTGAGTGTCCACGGAGTTTCCAATCTGGCCGAAATATACTCCTGTTCCTTCCAGCTTGGCATTATGTTTTCTACTCCACTTGGACAACGCATATTTTTTTACCGTACATGATACCCCTGAACCCCTTGGCTGGGTCACTTTGGTATCTTCGTCTCTGCGTTCTTCTTGTCCTTCGGACATATCAGAGTCCTAAGGTACTGCTGACGTACTCTTACCAGACTGCTGTTGCCCTCTGGTTTTCACGCAACCATGCTGGTTCTTCCACTACCCTACATTCCTGCTCCACAGAAATAGATCTTCTATATTTCTTCAGGTGGGTTTCACCCCCTATTATGGGATGAATTTTTTCCCATCACATTCCCCATGTGAATGCTTCTGTGGCTCAGTTGCAGGCATGCATTCTTAAATTTATTTTCCTGTATGTATGTGTCCTGTGCATACATGGTTTTATACTCTGGGTGGGCATCAGCCACCCCGCCTCTATCTATACATATATCTATCTGCATTTCTATATGTAGATTTATATATATCACACGTGTCTAGACATATATATTCTCATATGTATAGATATGTATGTCTTTCCTTATATATATACATATATCTATATATATATAGGTATGCGCATATTGGGAGATGTCCATAGCACCCTATCTCCAGGAACAAGTCCTCACATATGGGTACGTCGGTACCGACGGAGCCTGAGCGGGAAAGCTCCCCAGCTTCCCAGAAGGAAAGCTTTTGGGGCCTCCCACTGCGCATGCACGCTGCCTTCCCGCCTTCCTGACCAACTCTCCTCAGTTCTTCTTTTTCCGCGGAGCCAGCAGGTCCGTGTTCCTGTCACCGCTGAAGAAGTTGTTGTTTTAATTTATTTCTTTGGCCGCGTGTCTGCCTTCCCCAATTCCAGACCGGTACCGCCAGTCTTTTTTCCTTTATTTCTAAAAAAAAAAATCATCTTTTTTCCCCTCACTTGGTGTGTTAGTTCTGTGAGGCCTTTAGGCCTTCACTAATTCTCCCTCATGGAGAAACAAGCCTCTGGGTTTAAAAAATGCACCAAGTGCAGCGGTACTATTTCAGTCACAGACACCCATGAATGGTGTCTTAAATGTTTGGGGCCTGACCATTCCATTCCGGATTGCCCATCCTGTTCTTTGATGTCTAAACGTGGCTTACAGAACCGGGCAGCCAAGTTTCACGTGCTGTTTTCTACAGATACTCCAGCATCGACATCTTCCAGGTCTTCCTCTCCTGATGGATCTCAGGTAACCAAACATTCCTCTGGCAGGTCCTCAAAGGGCAAATCTCCCTCTAAGTATCGAGATACCCCTGGGCTTGACCCTGAGGACCCTGCCCCAGCCAAACAACCCTGGCGGGAAGCTCCGGCTTCCAAAGCTCCTCCTATGGGGTTACAGGTTGACATCGATGGCACGGCCTCGACCGATCACCTGTTAGACTGTTCTGGGGTACCGGCTCAATCATCTGGTACCGACATCCAGACAGTCGTGGCGTCCATGGATCATACAGTTCAATCCATGCAGCAGGCCATTTTGGCTTTTATTAAGGCTGCGACGCCCTCGGTACCGCACCCTGCGGTACCGACTCCGGTTCCGGTACCACAATCGATACCGACTCCGGTTCCGGTACCACAATCGATACCGGTACCCATGCCATCCACATCGACCAGGATACCGATTCCGGTTCCCGGTTCCGGGGTTTTTCCTGATACCGATCCGGTTCCGGGTACCCCCGATGTCGATACCGGTCGATACACTTATCGATCCCTGGAAGCAAACAAACGATACTTTGAGTCTTCTGATGATTCTGATTCATCAGATGACTCTGCTGAAGTATCCCTTACTCTACCTGAGGAGCCCTCTTCTCCAAAGAGGAGAATGTCTCCTCCAGAGGATTTATCCTTTCAAGACTTCATCATTGAAGTAGCTAAAGGTCTTTCTATTTCTGTATCCTCTGAAAAAGAACCTAGAGCAAAAAGGTTAGACATTTTAGGATACTCTAAGGTTCCCAAAGAGGCAGTCACCTTGCCCATCCATGAAATTCTTCAAGAACACATGATGGACTTATGGGAGACTCCTCTCACCCTATCTCCACATTCTCGTCGTCTGGACACCATGTATCGTGTCCCCCCTTCTCCTGGGTTTCAAAAAACTCAGCTCCTGCACCACTCCATCGTGGTGCAGTCAGCTATGAAAAGGATCAAGAGTACTAAAAGACACTCTTCTACTCCCCCAGGAAGAGAATGTAGGACTCTGGATGCTTTTGGAAGAAAAATCTTCCAAGCAAGTATGCTTATTGGCAGAATCAACTCATACAGCCTCTATATGGGCATGTTTCTGAAGGAAATTGCATTAAAAATACGCCATTTTCTCCCCTTTATATCCCAGAGGATAGAAAGGAGGAGTTCCTTCTTTTGCTGAAGCATACCCAAGATATTTCAAAGTTCTCCAACAGAGCAGCCTTTGACTCCTTTGAGGGTGCTAGCAGAGCCTCAGGTATTGCCATAGCGGCTCGCAGAATTGCTTGGCTCCAGGCCTCTAACCTAGAACCCTGGGTCCAGGATGGGTTGGGAAATTTGCCCTGTACAGGTGAGAACCTGTTTGGTAAGGAGTGGCAAATCAAAGCCACTCAAATGGATGCAGAAAATGCTGCTTTAGATAGACTTTCTAAGTCTACCTCTACCCCTGTCAAGAAGAAATCTTTCAAAAAGCCTTTCTACAAGAAGGCCAGATTTGCCACAAATACTGGCCAACAATCTTCTGCAGCTCGCTTTGCTCCTAAGCGTCAGCAGCCTAAACAGGCCAGGGCAAAACCTGCAGGGCTGCTACAGCCCAACAGTCCCAACCCCCTCAGGGTTTTTGACTTAAAACTAGAGAACTTAACCTTTCTGGCTCTAAAACAGCCAGAACCTCTCACCATTCCAGGAAGGTTAACTCATTTTGCTCCCAGATGGGAGCAAATCACATCAGAGCAATGGACCCTCTCTATCATCAGAGAGGGCTACAAACTACATTTCTCCAACCTTCCTCCCCATACCATGGTGAGAAGTTTCAATTCTCCCCCATCTCTCCTAGACCTGTTGGGTCAGGAGGTGACCACTCTTCTCGCCCAAAAGGCAATAGAAGAGGTTCCTCTTCCTCAACAGGGGTCAGGTTTTTGCTCCCCTTATTTTCTCATTCCCAAGAAAACAGGGGGGTACAGACCCATTCTGGATCTCAGAGAATTGAACAAATTTATATACAAGGAGAAATTCAAGATGCTTTCTCTAGGTACTCTCCTTCCATACCTACAGAGTCAGGATTGGATGCGTACACACATATACTCATCCATCCATCCCACAGAAAATTCCTACGGTTTCTGTTCCAGGGAAAACATTTCCAATACAGAGTACTTCCCTTCGGTCTAGCCTCTGTTCCAAGGGTATTTACCAAATGCATGGCAATAGTAGCTGCATTTCTACGCGCCCTGGGAATTTTTGTCTTCCCATACCTGGACGACTGGCTCATCCGAGCTTCATCTCAGTCCGAAGCTCAGACTTCCCTGGATCGCACCAGGCGAATTCTACAGTATCTGCGACTTGTGATCAATCTGCCAAAGTCCCAACTCACCCCTACTCAATCCCTAGAATTCATAGGGGCCTGGTTGGATACCACCACCGCAAGGGCCTATCTATCTCAGGCCTGTTGCCAACATCTAGTGCACTTAGCCTCTCAGACTCAGTCCAGAAGCCACTTGACTGCCAGAGAGATGCTACAACTATTAGGCCACATGGCCTCCATAGTGCATGTGGTGCCTTATGCTCGCCTACATATGAGAGCAGCTCAATGGACTTTATCCACCCAGTGGACTCAAGCATCAGGAGCTCTCTCAGACCAAATAGCAAACTCCAATCGTCTCTTTTGGTCTCTCCAATGGTGGATATCCACTCAAAATCTGTTGTTGGGGGCCCCCTTTCAACCATTGTTGCCCCAAGCAACCCTCACAACAGATGCCTCCCAAACAGGTTGGGGGGCTCATCTTCAAGATCTCTCCACTCAGGGCACTTGGTCTCCACAGGAGACCACCCTTTATATCAACCACTTGGAACTTCAAGCAATCTTTCTAGCTCTCAAAGTTTTTCATACCCTCCTCAGCAACATGACAGTCCTTATTCACACGGACAATCAAGTAGCCATGTTTTACATAAACAAACAAGGAGGGACTGGCTCTCTGTCACTTTGCAACGAAGCTCTAAGATTATGGGCCTTCGCCAGAGAGCATCAAATCCATCTCCTGGCAGTATATCTTCCAGGAATCCAAAACTCTTGGGCAGACAGACTCAGTCGAGTTCTGCTTCCACACGAATGGTCCCTGCACATGGATCAGGTACTCAGAATCTTCCAGAAATGGGGAACCCCGGACATAGACCTCTTTGCAAGTCCGTGGAATGCCAGACTTCCCCGGTTCTGTTCCAGAATTCCGTGTCAGGGAGTTCAGACCAAGGATGCTTTCCTCCTGCATTGGGGTCAGGGTTTCCTGTATGCCTTTCCACCCATTCCTTTGATTCCCAAGACTCTGTTCAAACTTCAAAGGGATCAAGGGTCCATGATCCTCATAGCTCCACGCTGGCCACGCCAAGTGTGGTACCCTCTACTTCTGCATCTCTCCCAAGCCCCCTCCCTGGACTTGGGAGCGGCTCCAGACCTTCTGTCTCAGGAGGAGGGGACTTTGTGGCACCCAAACCCCAAGTCCCTTCACCTCAGAGCTTGGTTACTGAAGGCCTAGACCTTCAACACTTCAATCTTTCGCAGCAAGTGAAGGATATCCTACATGCCTCTAGGAAACCTTCCACTAGGCGTTCTTACGCTTTTAAATGGAAAAGATTTTCCATTTGGTGTGCTCAAAAGGGTCTTAACCCTCTGGCACTCCCATTAAATTCTCTTTTGGAATATCTCCTGCATCTTTCCAATGCAGGACTCAAAACGAATTCAGTCAGAGTCCATTTGAGTGCTATTGCGGCATCACTTAAGCCCATCAATGGACAACCTGTTGCCTCTCATCCTCTTATTGCAAGATTCATGAGAGGCCTAACTTTAACTAAACCTCCCATTCGACCTCCTCCGGTGGCATGGGACTTATTTATTTTATTTTATTTATTAACAATTCTTATATACCGCACTATTAGACATCAGCGCGGTTTACATTGAACAGAAAACATCCGACAGTTTACATATGTCTGGTCATTACATTTAACAGGAAGAATAACTTGGCGAAATAGGGAAACTAAATACAATGCAGGGTTATCTGATAAAGGATATCCTGGTTAACTATATACAACAGTGGTACAATAGTATATGGAACAACTAGTTATTTACATTGTGAAGTTGGTCTGTTGCGGGAGTCTATCTGGTTTGACCACTTCTGCTATTCACCTGGGGGTTATGTTCGGAGCTGTCATTGAGATATTTAAGGAAGAGGAAATGCTTTAAAGCCTTTCTGAACTGACTTAGATTAGGTATTGCTCTGATTTGTGCTGGTAAGGTGTTCCATAGAGATGGGGCGCAGAATTGGAAGGCTCTGTTGGCTGTTGATCTAGTGCATCTTGTGGTGTCATTTGGGATAACTAGTGTGTTTAATTCTGCTGTTCTTCGTGGCCTGTTTGGTGCAAGTGGTTGTATGAGGTTGGAGAGAGAGGAAGAGGTGAGCCCCTTAGCCGCTTTGAATGTTAGCAATAAGGTCTTGAAACTGATCCTTGCTTGAATGGGGAGCCAGTGTAGCTGTTTTAGAAGGGGTGTTACGTGATCTCTCCTGGATGCCCCGAGGAGTACCCTCGCTGCACTATTCATGGCTAATTGCAGGGGGTTCAGGGTGGACCGGGGGAGTCCTTGTAGTATGGAGTTTGAGAAGTCGAAATGGGGGAGTATAAGGGCTTGATAGATGGTACGGAAATCATCCGGTTCAAGTAGCATGCGTAGGTGTCTGAGGGATCTGATTTTAAAGTAGATTGCCTTGACTGTGTTGGCTATGTGGTTCTTCATGTCAAGGTTTTGGTCCAGCGTTACTCCCAGGTAGCGTATTGCCGGTTTAACTTGGAGTTGGGCATCCTTTACGTTAATACAACTAGGTGGGGTGAAGTTGGTGTTCCTCGAGACGAACAGGACTTCCGTCTTTTTGTGTTGTATTCTCAGGTTTTGTGATAGGAGCCACTCTGATATGGTGTCAAAGCAGTTAGTCAGCGGGGTAAGGTCTAGGTAATCCAATGATATTGGCATATATAGTAGCACATCGTCTGCATATATCATGTAACTGACATTAAAGGATCTGATGATGTCGCAGATGGGTTGGATGTATATATTAAACATCAATGCAGATAAAGAGGATCCTTGGGGTACACCTTGACTTTGTTGGAAAGGTTCAGATGTATCCCCGTCGACTCTGACATGCTGCCATCTATCAGACAGGTAAGATTTGCACCATTCGAGTGCTGTTCCACAGATGCCTTTTTCCCTTAGCCGGCAGATGAGAATTTCGTGGCATACAGAGTCAAAAGCCGCTGCTATATCTAGGAAGACAAGAGCGAAGCCCTGGCGTATGTTATCCACACCTGAGGTTATGTTGTTGAGGAGTGTTGTGAGTAGTGTTTCTACTCCATGCGACTCTCTGAAACCATGTTGAGCTGGATCCAGTGGAGCTGATGTGTCTATATGATCCTGTAATTGCCTGTGCACTATTTTCTCGATGATTTTTGCTAGCATAGGTATGCTAGATATGGGCCTATAAGATTCTACCTTTTGAGGATCAAGTTTGGTGTTCTTTAGCAGTGGTCTTACAGAGGTCTGCTTGAGCGTAGATGGGAAAGAGCCAGTGGTGAAGGAATAGTTTAAGATTTTTGCTATAGTTGAGGATATGTCACATCGCAGGTCCTTTATCCAGTGCGCAGGACAAGGGTCTGTGTGTGCAGTGGTTGTGTTTAGAGCTAGGATGGTATCTTCAATAGTTTTCTTCGAAGGAGTAGAGAAGGATGCCAGTGATACTGGGTAGTCTTGTTCATCAGGAGGGTCTGGTATTAATATTTTGTTGGTCTTGCACATTTTAGATTGCATGTAAATTGCATAGTCCTGTGGGTGGATCCTGTTGTGGTGCTCAGGCGTTGGCTCTTTGGCAAGTGTTTTAACTAAGTTAAACAAGTCGTGAGGTTTATTCAATGACCGTTTCAGGGTATCTGTGTGGTGTTGTCTGATTTTATCTGAGATGGCTTTACGATGCTCTGCCAGGTGTTGGATGTAAGCTGACTGGTCACTGGTGGTACGTGACTTTCTCCATCTTTTTTCTAGTCTTCTTAAAATGGTTAGTGAGGTTTTTAAATCGGCTGTGAACCATGGGGCGGTAGATCTCTTCTTTGGGTTCTTGTTCGTTGGAGGGCGGATAGCGATTGCGCTGAGTTTTTTATTCCATGTGGAGACCAACTCTTCTAGGCTTAGTGAGGTGTCATCAAAGAGTGTGCTCATTTCAGTGAGGATGCGTTCTCTGTTAAATGGGTGACTTAAACTTGGTTCTTGGTCAGCTTATGAAGCCACCTTTTGAACCATTAGCCACTACCTCCTTGAAATTTCTTTCCTGGAAGGTTATTTTCCTCATTGCAGTCACTTCAGCTCGCCGCATCAGTGAACTGCAGGCCTTAGTGGCTAATCCACCTTATACAAGGTTCCATCATGATAAGGTAGTCCTTAGGACAAATCCTCACTTTATGCCTAAAGTGGTCTCACCTTTTCATCTTAATCAAGAGGTATATTTACCTGTCTTTTTTCCAGCTCCTCATGCATCCAGTGCAGAGAGGAACC
Organism: Ichthyophis bannanicus; assembly: GCA_033557465.1. NCBI lineage: Eukaryota > Metazoa > Chordata > Amphibia > Gymnophiona > Ichthyophiidae > Ichthyophis > Ichthyophis bannanicus. The sequence goes on along the minus strand of CM066031.1, from coordinate 1,576,220,721 downwards.
TTCATACTCTAGACTGTAAAAGAGCTCTTGCCTTTTACCTCCACAGGACACAGCAACATCGAAAGTCTTCTCAGCTTTTTGTTGCCTTTGATCCTTCTCATTTAGGATTTCCAGTCTCCAAAAGAACACTCTCCAATTGGATTGCTCAGTGTATCTCTTTTGCTTACCAGAGTAAAAACCTTTCTCTGGAGGGCCATGTCACCGCTCACAACGTGAGGGCCATGGCCACCTCTATGGCTCATTTAAACTCTGTGTCCATTGACCAGATCTGTCGAGCAGCCACCTGGGCCTCGGTTCATACCTTTACAGCCCATTACTGTTTGGACAAGGACTCCCGCCGGGATGCCTTGTTTGGTCAGGCTGTCCTCAGACACCTGTTCCATTCTTGAACAACTCCAGCCCACCTTCCCTGAATGGATGCCTGAGATCCATAGGAAGATGAAGAACCTTTCAGGGTCTCATACCCTTCAGGGGATCTCCCGGGCATCTTAGCTAGGGAGTCCCCATATGTGAGGACTTATTCCTGCTTGTTCCTGGAGATAGCACAGTTACTTACCTGTAACAGGTGATCTCTGGGAACAGCAGGAATTAGTCCTCACAACCCACCCACCTCCCCTAGGAGTTGTATCTCTCTCTCTTCCTTTCCTCTCTCTATTGTCTCAGCTATAAACTTGAACTGAGGAGAGTTGGTCAGGAAGGCGGGAAGGCAGCGCGCATGCGCAGTGGGAGGCCCCAAAAGCTTTCCTTCTGGGAAGCTGGGGAGCTTTCCCACTCAGGCTCCGTCGGTACCGACGTACCCATATGTGAGGACTAATTCCTGCTGTTCCCAGAGATCACCTGTTACAGGTAAGTAACTGTGCTATGTCTAACCTATCTCCCTGACTGTCGGTGCTTAGGGTTTTATTTTCTTATGGGGTCCAGACAGTCAACTTGCCTATTATAATACGGCTCAGTAACTGGGACTGGTTATACTAACAATTACTGCTGTGAGGTCAACAGCTTCTATTTTTGTTATACATCTCCTTTTCTATGCAGTCTCACACTTCAATGTCTTCCTATCTCCTACCAGCTAGGAAAGACAGTGTACATTTTCAGTATTCCTGCGTACACTTCTGTTCTCCTTGGGAATAGGGGCTTTTTTTCCATACCCTCTCTTCCCTTCCGGACTGGGCTACTTTCCAGATCAGTCAGTTTTCTTCTGTTTGTCCTCAATGTTTATGACTCTGTACCTACAAGAGTTCTCAGCTTTTCCCATAAAGCTTTTCATTGGAGGCCTGCCGATCTTCTCCTGCCCCGGTTGATACCTGGGTCACCTGCCCATTCCAGATTGGAACTTCTTCCTCACTGCAGTGGAGTTACCTTGAAGATTCCGCTACTGCATCTCCTGTCTACTTCCTACAATCCAGTAGGTAAGCTCTATATTGTGCTAGTTCATTAAATATTTACTGATACTTGACATACATTCTAAAGATTTTTTTCCCTGTAGTCTTTAGATTCGCTGTTCCTCTGCAGCTCTGCTCTATTCAACTCCTACCCCCCATCCCCCAGGGGATGCCGGAGATCCAGGTTGGGAAATGCCGCCCTGTCCCAGGGATACGCATTTTATGGGATCTCCCCTGGCACCCGCAGCTAGAGAGTCCCCACATGTGAAGACTCATTCCTGCTTGTTCCTGCAGATAGCACAGTTACTTACCTGTAACAGGTGATCTCTGGAACAGCAGGAATTAGTCTTCACAACCCACCCACCTCCCCTAGGAGTTGTATCTCTCTATTTCCTTTTCTCTTCTCTCCTTGCTGTCTCAGCTATGAAACTCAACTGAGGAGAGGCAGTGGGAAAGGCGGGAAGTCACCGCGCAGGCGCGAGGGATGCTCCCAAAGGCTTCTGATTGGATGCTGGGGAGCATTTCCGTGCGGGCTCTGTTGGCGCCGACGTACCCACATGTGAAGACTAATTCCTGCTGTTCCGGAGATCACCTGTTACAGGTAAGTAACTGTGCTTTACCACCACCTGAATGATAAGGTGGTGCCTCTATTGGCAAGGGTGTTTATGGGAGCCCTCGGGAGGGGGCCTGCTGCTGGCCACTATAGCACAGGCCAATCTGATCATATTACCTAAGAAAGAGAAACCTCCTGACCCAGTGTGGTAGCTATCACCCTATAGCTTTGATAAATTATGATGAGAAACTATTTGCAAAAGTGCTGGCCTGCCGGTTGGAGGGGATATTGCCTCATCTCATACACCCCTACCAGACTGGTTTCATTAGGGGCAGGGCCATAGTGGATAATGTCTGGAGAGCAGTAGACGTGATGATCATTCTCAAAAACAGGAAGGAACCTGCACTCTTTGTAGCACTAGAAGCTGAAAAGGCCTTTGATAAGGTAGAATGGAACTTTCTGTTTGCTATGTTGGCCAAGTTCAATCTGGGAGCAGGTTTCTTAAGGGGGGGGGGGCAAGCCCTTTCTACAATCCCTAAGGCCAGGGCTCCTGTTAATGGGGAATGTTCAGAGTAATTTCGGTTTTTTGGAAGTACTCTGTAGAGCTGCCCGGTCTCCCTGATGATGATATAGTTATTGAGGCCTTTATGGCCCGGGTTTGGAAGAACTCGATAATTAGCCCAGTCAAGGTGGGGGTCTGGTAAGCACAAGATTCTGCTATTATGCGGATGACACTCGTGTTCCTGACTGACCCAAAGAGTTCACTACCAGGGCTATTGAAGGATATAGATGTTTTTTCTCCAGGACCAAGCAGGAATCAGTCCTCACATATGGGTGTCATCGACGCCGATGAAGCCCCAGCGGAGCATTTCCCCAGCTTTCTATGAAAGCCTTTGGGAATGCAGGCAGGCATGCGCGGTTCCCTTCCCGCCTAAAGGTGCCATCTTACCTCAGTCTCTCTTTTTCCGAGAAGCCCACCAGACGTGCGTCCTGTCATCCCGGATAAAAGTTTGATTTTTTCGGCGATTCTCGCTATTTTTTCTTCCCGGTTCGACGCCGGTTCCCCTCCCGCCGGGTTCGGTACACCGGTATCGAGCCCGATTCTTCTTTTTCGGTTTTTGCCCTTAGTGGCTGGCGTTCCTGCCCTTTTTTGATTTTTCCCTGGAAGGCCGGTCCTTTGACCTCGCGGGGACTCTTTTTTTCCCTGATGGCTTCCAGCGGTTTCAAAAAGTGTGATCGGTGTAAGAAGTTGATGTCTCTCACCGACACACACGACTGCTGCCTTCGGTGCCTCGGTCCTGATCACAACCCTAAGACGTGTGGACCATGTGGGAAGATGTCTTCCAAGGCACTGCGAAGTCGCCAGCAGCAGAAAGAAAGACTTTTCTCGGACTCAGCCTCCGGCCGGGCCCGGACCTCATCTGAGGCCTCGACATCTCGGGATTCGGATCCCGAGCGCCGTCGAAGCTCCTCGGACAGGGGGTCCCCCGACCGGGAACGCAAGAGGAAGAAGCGGCTCATGAGGGCGTCGTCGGAAGAGGTCCCTGGCTCCTCGAGGGCCAGGTCTAAGACCCCCAACCGTCGCCCCGGGCCCGTGGAAGAAGAGAAGCCTGCCAAAGTTCCTCGCGTGGAGCCGGAGTCTGCTGGACACGTAAGCTCTGTGGTCCTCGAGGACTCTCCTCCCAGAGAGCCGCCGCCGGGGCCCGAGTCGGTGGCTGCTGCATTTCCCGAGGTGAGTCTCAGGATGACAGCCTTGGAGAGCAGACTGTCTGCCTTCATGGAGCAGCAGCAGGCACTGATAGCCAGCCTGTCTGGCGCATCGGCCCCGACCACCGGGACATCGACATCGAAGTCGACCCCGGAGACCGAGCCGATACTCAAGTCCATCATGGCTCGAAGTCGACCTCAGTCATGGTCTCCCTCGACCTCCCGTTCGGGACCGAGGGCGTCGACGCCGGTGCCTCCGGCGTCGGGGCGGGTGCTCCAGGGCCCCGCGAGGTCGGATCCTAACTCCTCCTCGGATGAGTCTGCCTGGGAGACGGAGGATGAGGAGTCCCCCGACACATTCAAGACTCGGTGCATCCCCTCGGACTCAACGCAGTCTGAGCCCCGGAGTAGATCCCCCTCCGGAGGACACCCGGTTCTCGGAGTTTGTCTGGGATATGGCCACCGCGTTGGCTATTCCGGCAGATCCCGAGGAAGAGCCTCGAGCTGAAGAGCTCGAGGCCCTGCAGTATGACTCTTCTCTGAAGGAGGCCTTTACTGTCCCGGTTCCTCCGATGCTGGAATGGCTCCTCTTCCGGATGTGGGAGGCACCGGCCTCGGCGCCGGTTCTAAGCAAGCGAGTCGATTCAATTTATCGACTCCGGAAGAGCCCTGGCTTTCAGAAGGCGCAGCTACCACACCATTCCATGGTGGTGGAATCGGCCATGCATCGTCTGAAAAGCCAGAAGATGCACTCCGTGGTGCCCCCTGGCAGGGAGGCCCGGAACCTCAATGGTGTGGGTAGAAAGTGCTTCCAGGGCTCGATGCTTGCTTGCCGTGTCCAGTCTTACCAGCTGTACATGGGCATGTACTTGCGAGACCTGGTCAAGGAGTTGGCCGGGTTCTCTGCTGGTCTCTCCACGGAGCCCTTGCAGAGATTCAAGTCCTTGTCCACGGGGATTCGGGACTGCTCGAAGTTTGTCCTGCGCCGCCTATGATGGCTTCGAGGCTTCGGCCCCAGTTGCGGCAGCCGGCATCGCGGCTCGATGCCAGGCATGGCTGCAGTCATCGGACCTCGAGCCATGGGTTCAGGACAAGTTGGTCGATGTCCCTTGCCGAGGTGAAAACCTTTTTGGCAAGCCCATGGCCGAGAAGGCTGCACAGCTCGAGACGGAGCACCTTACTAGGACAAGGCTGTGTAGGAAGACCTCTGCCCCTTCTCATAAGAAGAAGGCCTCGGGTAAGAAGCCCTTTTACCCGAGGAAGGGCAGTGCCTACAAACAGTACCCGCAATATCAGGCTGCCCAAGCTGCACCCCAGGGTCAGCAAGCCAAGGGGCAGGGTAATGGGCCCCGTAGGCAGAGGACCCCCAAGCCTCCGGCCCCTGCTCCCACTCAGCAGGGTGGGGGTTTTTGACTCCTTGAGCGTAGCCTCTCCATCCCTGCTCTCCCAACCCTGCACAGGAGGTCGCCTCGCCCTCTTTGCCCACCAGTGGCCCCACATCACTGGGGACTTTTGGGTGTTGAACATAGTCCACAGGGGCTATGCACTGCATTTTCACCAACTGCCTCTGCCATACTTTCCAGGGGAACCTCCAAGGCCTCCCCTGCACACAGCTTCAAGGTCTGTTGGTGGACAGGGCGGTGGAGCCTGTGCCTCCCCACTTGCAAGGTCACGGATTCTACTCCAGGTATTTCCTGGTACCCAAAAGAACCGGTGGCCTTCGACCCATTCTGGACCTCAGGAACCTCAACAAGTTCCTAGAGAGAGAAAAGTTCAAGATGCTTACTCTTGGAACACTTCTGCCCTACCTCCAGCAGGGAGATTGGCTATGCTCCTTAGATCTAAAGGATGCGTACACTCACATCCTCATTCATCCAGACCACAGAAAGTACCTCAGGTTCATTGTGGGAGGAAACCATTATCAGTACAGAGTACTGCCTTTTGGCCTCACCTCCGCTCCCAGGGTCTTTACCAAATGCCTGGCAGTGGTGGCGGCCTTCCTGAGAAATCAGGGAATCTTTGTCTTCCCCTGTCTGGACGACTGGCTCATCAGGGGTCAGACATGCCAGGAGGCCCGACAAGCCACACTCAGAACTATTGCTCTTCTTCAAAGCCTGGGGTTTGTAATAAACTTCGCAAAGTCCACTTTGCTCCCCTCCCAGAACTTGGAGTTCATAGGAGCAAGGCTGGACTCTCTGCTGGCAAAGGCTTTCTTGCCAGAAGACAGAGCACAAAGATTGATAGCCTTGGCAAACCAGTTTCTCAGCAGGTCCTTCGTCTCCGCCAGACTCTGCCTGAGGCTTCTAGGCCACATGGCTTCGACAGTACATGTGACCCCCAATGCCAGGCTCCATATGAGGCCTGCGCAGTGGTGCCTTCGGACTCAGTGGTCACAGGCCACAGGCAGCCTCAGGGACAGGATAAGGGTGTCCAGACAATTTCTGAACTCCCTCAGCTGGTGGTTGCACCCACCCAATCTACTAAAAGGGGTGCCTTTCAAATTCCTGGGTACACAGTGGTACTGACCACAGACGCCTCCCTGCAGGGCTGGGGAGCTCATTGTCTGAACAAGTGCACCCAGGCCTGTGGTCCCCTTGGGAGGCTGCACAGCAGATCAACCTCCTAGAACTCAGAGCTATTCGATTAGCACTCAAAGCTTTCTCTCCTACCCTGGCTCATCAATCTGTCCTGGTTCAGACAGACAACCAAGTAGCCATGTTTTATGTGAACAAACAGTGCGGGAGTGGGTCCAGACTCCTCTGTCGGGAGGCTCAGGACCTTTGTTCATTTGCCCTCAAGCACAACATGCTCCTCAAGGCTGTGTACCTTCCAGGCCAGGACAACTACCTGGCAGACAGATTAAGCTGAATTCTCCAGCCCAAGTGGCAGCTGCATCCTTTAGTGGTTCAGAAGATCTTCCTAAAGTGGGGTCTCCCTTTGATAGATCTCTTTGCCAGTCCACTGAACAAGCAACTGCCAAAGTTCTGCTCCAGGCAACCGCATCCTCTGAGAATAGCAGCGGATGCTTTTCTGCTTCCCTGGTCTCAGGGCCTCCTGTATGCGTTTCCTCCCACGCCCTTGGTGGCCCGAACTCTCTTCAAGATTCTTCAAGACAAGGCCTCGGTCCTGCTGGTGGCTCCCAGGTGGCCGAGACAGCCTTGGTTTCCGCTTCTGCTTCAACTGGCGGTGGATCCCCCTCTGCCTCTGGGGTTGCAACCCGACCTTCTCTCACAGGAGCAGGGTACCCTTCTGCACCCCAATCTCAAAGCTCTCAATTTGATGGCCTGGAGGCTGCAAGGGTAGTTTTGGCTCCCTGGGGCCTCCCTCAGGAAGTTGAGGAGGTTGTCCTAGCCTCTAGGAAACAGTCCACTAGGAAAACCTATGCTCTCAAATGGAAAAGGTTTTCTCTGTGGTGTCAGCTCCGTACAGAGGATCCTTTCTCCTGTACTGTGCCAGTAGTGCTTCAGTACTTACTGCACTTGTCTAATCAGGGACTTAAGTACAATTCTGTTCAGGTCCACCTCTCAGCTCTAGCAGCTCACCACTCACTGGTGGAGGGATATTCTCTGTCGGTTCACCCTTTGGTGTCCCGCTTTCTCAGGGGCTTGCTTTTGCTCAAGCCTCCAATCTGTCCTCCTGCTCCTGAGTGGGAGTTGAATGTGGTCTTGCAGCAGCTGACTCGCCCACCCTTTGAGCCGATGGCTAGTTGCCCCCTACGCTTCCTGTGCTGGAAGACTCTCTTCTTGATAGCCCTTACCTCAGCTAGGCGAGTGAGTGAGCTTCAGGCCCTGGTCTGTGATAGGCCTTACACTCACTTTTATAGGAACAGGGTAGGACTCATCCAAAGTTCCTTCCAAAAGTTGTCGTCTCCTTCCACCTTAACCAAGAGGTGGTTCTTCCAACATTCTTCCCTAGGCCTCATGCTAGCCAGGCTGAAGCAGTCCTGCATACTCTGGACTGTAGGAGGGCCTTATCCTTCTACCTTGACCGTACGCAGGGACATAGAAGGGCTACTCAGTTCTTCATCTCTTTTGACCCTAATAAATTGGGGTTGGCTGTGTCCAAGTGTACCTTGTCCATCTGGGTGGCTGACTGTATCACCTGGGCTTAGAAGGCGGCTGACCTTCCTTTGCAGGGTCGGGTCACGGCCCATCGTGTCAGGGCAATGGCTGCCTCAGTGGCTCATCTCCGCTCTGTGCCCTTGGTAGACATCTGCAGGGCTGCAACATGGTCTTCAAGCCAGACTTTTGCGGCCCATTACTGTCTGGAGAGGGAGTCCCGTAGGGACAGTGCTTTTAGCCAGGCAGTACTCCGGAATCTCTTTGAGGTTTAGGCAACTCCTGCCCTCTGTTGGGCTACCGGTGGAGGTTCTGTCAGTAGAAAGCCTTTCTTTGATGCTGGGACTAGAGGGAGTTCTCTTATTCAGCCTGGGTTCCTGGTAGCCCAGAGCTAGGGAGTCACCCATATGTGAGGACTGACTTCCTGCTTGGTCCTGGAGAAAGAGTAGTTACTCACCTGTAACAGGTGTTCTCCAGGAGCAGCAGGAATCGGTCCTCACAACCCTCCCCCCTCCCCTGGGAGTTGCAGTTATACGTAGTTTATTTTACATTTTTTGTGTGCTGTTCTTAGCTATGTCATTTGACTGAGGTAAGATGGCACCTTTAGGCGGGAAGGGAACTGCGCATGCGTGCCTGCATTCCCAAAGGCTTTCATAGAAAGCTGGGGAAATGCTCTGCTGGGGCTTCATCGGCGTCGATGACACCCATATGTGAGGACTGATTCCTGCTGCTCCTGGAGAACCCCTGTTACAGGTGAGTAACTACTCTTTTCGGGACTATCGGGGTTCCAGGTTAACCTAGGAAAAACAGAAGCTTTGAACTTGGGGGGATTCCCTAGGGCACACATCCTGGACTTTCCTTTTCAGTGGGCAAATGGAAAAATTAAGTATTTGGGGGTGTATCTCTCCAGGGACCCAGCCGATTTATATTGTTTGAATTACACTTCATTGATGTGGGGTATTGAGGAAGATCTGCAGCATTGGGCATGTTATCAGCAGTAAAAATGAATATTTATTTATTTAATTTATTTAACATTTCTTTTATACCGCGCTATTATCAGTGCGATGTACATCAAAACAGAACATATACATTTCAGGGTTATTATCCTGAAATTACTTTTCCTGTTTGGACAGCTTCCCTTTCATATCAGCCCGGTACCCCAACGGCCATCAGGTGAGGGAGCAGGAAGGAGATCCCCTCCCCTCTCATCCGCCTGAGGCCAATCAGGGCCTCCAACGCAGGACACCACGAGCTTTAAAGGGCGCAGTGCCATCGGGCGCGAAACCCAGCACCCCGACAGACATCAGGCGAAGGATCTGGAAGGAGATCCCCTCCCCGCTCATCCGCCCGAGGCCAATCAGGACCCCAACCCACCAGCCGTCCATCAGAACAGAGAGCAGGAGGTAAGATGCCCCTCCTGCCCCCCATCACAAGGCCAATCAGGGCCCGACGCGGGAGCTTCAAATCCAGCACCACCTCCAGTGCGCCCGTGCCTGAGGGCCTCGCCAGAGGGCCCTTTGGCATAGCCCTTAGGTGCGGCACTGCAGCGAGGATGCTCCCACCGCACAAAGGCGAATCCACGAAAGGGTAAGGCCCGAGGAAACAGAACCGAAAGACTCTCTGAAAACTACACAAAGTAAGCATCCACCATTCCACTCCATTGCGACCCCATTGCTGCCTCATTGCCTGCAAATAACTTTGCTGCACAGCCTATAGACTCCACTGCTACCTCATTGCTTATAACTTAACATATACTGCATAGCGTGTAGAATCCACTGCTACTTCATTGCTTGTAATTTAACATATACTGCATAGCGTGTAGAATCCATTGCTACCTCATTGCTTGTAAGATAACATACGCTGCATAGCCCTCCCTGTTCCTCCTCCATGGCCCACATCACATTGTCCTTCTTTTCTTCATACTCCCTGTTTCTCCTCCTACCAGCACCCTCATTCCTTCCCTCCCTATTCCCCCTTTACCATCCTCACTTCTCCCTCCATTCTGTCTTCTAACCTATCATCAGCTCTTGAGCTTCATCACTCTCTCCCTCTCATTCAACCATCCCTTCTCTCTCTAAGGCAACCTCACCCTAGCTTCCGCCGTACTGTCTCCTCTCTACCCCGTTCTCTGCTACTCCTTCTCCTTCTTTCATCCAGAGACATCAACCCCCAACCCTGGCCCCCGTAGATTTCTGTCTCACTCTTGAGAAGAGATCCTCATGTAACTTGTCTAATCTTATCCATATCCCTCTCCTTTCCCCTTCTACTCTCCCTTTCTCATGTGCCTTATGGAACGCACACTGTCTCTAACAAACTTGCTTTTACTCATGATCTCTTTATCTCTAACGCTCTACATCTTCTTGCCCTGAAACCTGGCTCCTCCCAGATGATACCACATCTACTGCTGCTCTCTGCCATGGGGGCTATCAGTTCTCCCACATGCCTTGTCCCACTGGCTGCGGTGGTGGTGTTGGGCTTCTACTTTCTCCCTCTTGCCAATTCCAACCCCTCCTGCTGCCTCAGTCTCACTCCTTTCTCTCTTTTGAAGTCCACTCCATTTGCCTCTTCACTTCCTTTCTGGGTAGCTGTTGTTTATCAACCTCCTGACAAGTCTACTTCTACCTTCCTTACTGACTTTGACTCCTGGCTTTCCCTCTTTCTGGATTTCACTTCCCCCACTCTTATTCTTGGGGATTTTAACATCCTCGTCGATAACCTCTCTGACCCCGATGCTTTAAAGCTCCTCTCCCTTACCTCCTCGTTTGACCTCCAACTTTGTTCCACTGCCCCCACCCACCAGCACAGCCACTGCCTTGACCTGATATTTTTCTCTAATTCCTCTCCCTTGAACTTCCGTAGCTCAGTTCTTCCCTTATCTGACCATCACCTTTTAAGCTTTAATCTTCATCTCCAGCTGCCTCAGCCTCGTCCTGTCTCCTCCAACCTATTTAGAAACCTTCATACTATTGATCCCTTGACTCTCTCCTCCACCATTTCTCCATCTCTTTCTTCCACTATGTCATCCAAGTCTGTCGATGAGGCAGTAACCTCCTATAATGCTGCACTCTCCTCGGCTCTGGATGCTCTCACCCCACCTCCTGTGAGATATTCTGCACCCCAGCCCTGGGATTCATCCACTACCTGCTATCTATGCTCCTGTGCCCATTCTGCTGAGCATGCTTGGCTCAAATCCCGCTCCCCGGAAGACTTTCTACACTTCAAATTCATGCTTGCCTCCTTCCAATCAGCCATAGCTCTTGCCAAACAAGACTATTATGTCCATCTGACTAACTCGCTTGCCTCTGATCCTCGCCGTTTCTTTACTACTCTCAGCTCTCTCCTCAAAGTGCCTCCACCTCAGATCCCTCCCTCCCTTTCTGCCTAAACCCTGGCTATTTCCATGACAAAATCCACAAGATCACCCTCCAATTCCCCACAAACTCAGCTATTTCCTCTCCTCCCCCTCTCTGCTCCCAACTCTCCCCCCCCCCACCCCCTGTCCCTTGCTACCCTCTCTTCCTTTCCTGTCATCTCTGAAGAGGAAACTGCACACTTTCTTTCTTCCTCCAAACTCACCACCTGCTCCTCCGATCCTATCCCCACCCGTCTCCTAAGCACCATCTCCTCCACCGTTGTCCCTTCCATCTCTCATATTCTCAACGTTTTGCTCTCCACTGCAACTGTCCCTGCAGACTTCAAGCATGCTGTGGTCACACCTCTCCTCAAGAAACCCTCACTTGATCCCACCTGTCCTAACTATTGACCCATCTCTCTCCTCCCCTTCATTTCTAAACTACTTGAACGTGCGGTTCACTGCTGCTGCCTTGACTTCTCTTCTCTCATGCCCTCCTGGATCCCTTACCATCTGGCTTTCGTCCTTTGCACTCTACTGAAATGGCTCTTGTCAAAGTCTCCAGTGACTTGTTCCTGGCAAAATCAAAGGGCCTGTACTCTGTCCTCATCCTCCTTGACCTCTCTGCTGCTTTCGACACCGTTGACCACAACTTTCTCCTCAATACCCTGTCCTCACTTGGCTTTAAGGGCTCTGTACTATCCTGATTCTCCTCCTATCTCTCCCATCGCTCCTTCAGTGTGTGTTCTGGTGGCTCCTCCTCCTCCGCTACCCCGCTCCCAGTCGGTGTACCCCAAGGATCTGTCTTGGGTCTGCTCTTTTTCTCTCTCTATATCCAGTCCCTTGGTGCACTTATCTTTTCCCATGGCTTTCAGTACCATCTGTATGCTGATGACTCCCAGATCTACCTCTCTACACCTGAACTCTCTCTGGCAACCCAGACCCGGATCTCTGCCTGCCTTTCTGACATTGCTGCCTGGATGTCCCATCACCGCTTGAAATTGAACATGGCCAAGACTGAACTTCTTATCTTTCCCCCTAAAACCTCCTCTCCTCTTCCTCCTTTTTCAGTCTCTGTGGACAGCTCTGTACTCCTTCCTGTTTCCTCGGCTCGCAATCTGGGGGTTGTCTTTGACTCCTCCCTCTCTTTCACCACACATATCCATCTCGTAGCTAAGACCTGCCGCTTCTCCAGGACCAAGCAGGAAGTCAGTCCTCACATATGGGTGATGTCGGCGCCGACGGAGCCCTCGTGCAGAGCATTTCCCCAGCTTTCAAAGAAAGCCTTTGGGAATTGCAGCGCGCATGCGCGGTCCCCTTCCCGCCCAAGGGTGCCATCTTGCTCAGTCTTCTTTTCTCCGCAGAGCCCGACGGACGTAGTTTGTTTTTCCCCGAGGAAAAAGTTGATTTTCTCTATTTTTCTCTTTTTTCTCCAGTTCGACGCCGGATCCTTTTCCCGCTCGGACCGATATGCCGGTATCTAGTCCTTCTCTTTGTTTTTCGTTTTTTGTCCTTTGTGACTGGCGTTCGCGCCATTTTTTTCATTTTCACTGGCAGCCCTGTCTTTTGACCTAGCAGGGGCCCTTTTTCCCTCGATGGCTACCAGCGGGTTTAAGAAGTGTGATCGCTGTAAGAAACTTATGTCTCTTACCGACACACACGACTGCTGCCTCGGACCCGATCATGACCCGATGATCTGTGGTCCGTGTGGCAAGATGTCCTCAAAAGCGTTGAGGAGTCAGCAGCATCAATGGGTACGAATCTTCTCTGACTCCGCGTCCGGCCGGGCCCGGACCTCGTCAGAGGCTTCGACGTCCCGGGACTCCGGTCCTGAGCATCGTCGGAGTTCCTCTGAGCGGGGGTCTCCTACCCGGGAACATCATCGGAAGAAAAAACCCATGAGGGCGGCATCGGTGGACGCTCCTGGTTCCTCGGGGGCCAGGTCGCATAGCCCCGATAGCCGTCCCGGGTCCTCGGAGTCGGAGAGGCCTTCGAAACATCCTCGTCTCGAAATGGAGTCACCTGGACACGAGAGTACTGTAGTCCTTGTGGACTCGCCTCCGAAGGAGCCGACGTCGGGCCCCGAGTCGGGGGCTGTTGGGTCTCCTGAGCTTGGACTCAGGTTGACGGCCTTGGAGAGCAGTTTGGCTGCCTTCATGGACCAGCAGCGGGCATTGATCGCTGGCCAAGTCGACCCCGGAGACCGAGCCGATCCTCGAGTCCATGCGAGCTCAAGTCGATCCTCGGTCGTGGTCTCCCTCGGCCTCCCGTTCGGGACCGAGGTCGTTGACGCCGACACCCTCGGCGTCAGGGCGGAGGGCATCGGTGCCCGCCCGACCGGAGCCACTCGATTCCTCCTCCGAGGAGTCCAACTGGGAAACGGAGGACGAAGAGTCACCTGGTACTTTTCGGACTCGGTGTGTCCCATCGGACTCGCCCGAGTCCGAACCTCGGAGACGGTCCCCCCCGGAGGACACCCGGTTCTCGGACTTCGTGCGGGATATGGCCAAGGCCTTGGCGTTCCCCGCGGATCCCGAGGAGGAGCCTCGAGCCGAAGAGCTCGATGCCCTCCAGTATGACTCTCCCCCGAAGGAGGCCTTTACTGTACCGGTTCCTCCGATGCTAGAACGACTTCTCTTCCGCATGTGGGAGAGCCCGGCGTCGGCGCCGGTGTTAAGCAAGCGGGTCGATTCCATTTATCGAGTCCGCAAGAGCCCCGGGTTCCAAAAGGCACAACTACCGCACCATTCCATGGTGGTGGAATCGGCCATGCATCGACTCAAGAGTCAGAAGATGCACTCCTCGGAGCCTCCCGGCCGGGAGGCCCAGAGCCTGGATGCCCTCGGTAGAAAGTGTTTCCAGGGCTCTATGCTTGCTTGTCGAGTCCAGACCTACCAGCTCTATATGGGCATGTATCTCCGAGATCTGGCAAAAGAAATTGCCGGGTTCTCTGCTGGTCTCTCCAAGGAACCTTTGCAGAGGTTCCAAGCCTTGTCCACTGGTATTCGAGAGTGCTCAAAGTTTATCTCTCGAGCAGTGATGGCTTCGAAGCATCGGCTCGAGTAGCCGGGGCCGGCATCGGTGCCCGCCGACAGGCTTGGCTTCAGTCATCCGACCTCGAGCCATGGGTCCAGGACAAGTTGGTCGATGTCCCCTGCAGAGGTGAAAACCTCTTTGGCAAACCCATGGCTGAAAAGGCTGCACAAATCGAGACTGAGACTTTGACCAGAACTAGGCTGGCCAGAAAAACCTCTGCCCCTTCTCAGAAGAAGAAGGGCTCGGGGGAAAAAGCCCTTTTACCCGAGGAAGGCGGCTGCTTATAAATACTACCCTCAGTATCAGGCCTCAGCAGCTCCCCAAAAGGGTCAGCAGGCCAAGGGACGGGGTAATGGGTCCCATAGGCAGCAGGCCCCCAAGCCCACAACACCGGCCCCTGCTCAGCAGGGTGGGGGTTTTTGACTCCATCAGCATTGCCTCTTCCCCTCAGCTGGTTTCTCTCAGCACAGGAGGCCGGCTGGTCCACTTTGCCCACAGGTGGTCAGCCATCACATCCGATACCTGGGTACTTCATATAGTTCAGAAGGGCTATCTTCTACACTTTCACCAGGTACCTCCCTCCTACTTTCCAGGGGAGCCTCCAAGACTCCCTCTGCACAGGGACTTCCTCCTTCAGGAGTTAGCAGGCCTTCTTCAGGACCAGGCTGTGGAACCGGTGCCCCACCACCTGAGAGGTCACAGCTTTTATTCCAGGTACTTTCTGATACCAAAAAGAACGGGAGGCCTCAGACCCATCCTGGACTTACGAAACCTCAACAAGTTCCTGGCGAGGGAAAAGTTCAAGATGCTTACCCTTGGAATCCTGCTGCCCTACCTTCAGCGGGGAGACTGGCTATGCTCCTTAGATCTAAAGGATGCCTATACTCACATCCTTATTCATCTAGACCACAGACAATATCTCAGATTTGTTGTGGGAGGGAATCATTACCAGTACAGAGTACTGCCCTTTGGCCTATCCTCCGCCCCCAGGGTGTTCACCAAATGCCTAGCAGTGGTGGCGGCCTATCTAAGACTTCAAGGCCTTTTTGTGTTTCCCTACCTGGACAACTGGCTCATCAGGGCCCAGTCTTCCCAAGAGGCCTCTCAGGCCACTCATCGCACTGTGTCTCTGCTCCAGCACTTGGGCTTTGTCATAAACTTCGCAAAGTCCACTTTGCTCCCCTCTCAAGATCTCGAATTCATCGGCGCAAGGTTAAGCACACTTCAGGCGCGGGCCTTCATGCCTCTGGACAGGGCCCACAGGCTCATGGATCTCGCCAACCACTTTCGCAGCAATTCCCTGGTCTCTGCCAGGCAATTTCTGAGACTGCTCGGCCATATGGCTTCCACGGTCCATGTGACCCCCAATGCCCGCCTGAACATGCGACCTGTTCAGTGGTGCCTTCGCACTCAATGGCATCAGGCCACGGGGAGCCTGACGGACTCAGTACAGGTCTCCGACCTGCTGGTCTCTTCTCTGCGGTGGTGGCTTCATCTGCCAAACCTGCTACTGGGAGTGGATTTTCAATCTCCTCCGCCTTCTCAGGTACTAACAACCGATGCTTCTCTCCTGGGTTGGGGAGCACATTGTCAAGGGACATGTACTCAAGGCCTCTGGATAAACTTCCTGGAGCTCAGAGCTGAGAGCCTTCTCCCACCTCACTTCTCACCAGTCTGTACTGGTCCAGACGGACAATCAAGTTGCAATGTTCTACGTGAACAAACAAGGAGGCACAGGCTCCTTCCTTCTCTGTCAGGAGGCACGAAGGCTGTGCTCTTGGGCCGTCCACCACAGCATACTCCTCAAAGCGGTCTATCTCCCAGGTCAGGAAAATTACCTGGCAGACAAGCTAAGCAGGATCCTCCAACCACACGAGTGGAGATTGGATCCATTAGTGGTTCAGCGGATCTTTCTCAAGTGGGGACTCCCCACCATGGATCTGTTTGCCAGTCCTCTGAACCGGCAACTTCCCAGATTCTGCTCTCGACAACCGCATCCTCTCAGAGTAGCGGCGGATGCTTTTCTGATTCCATGGTCCGAGGGCCTCTTGTATGCCTTTCCTCCCATGCCGCTGGTGTCTCGAACACTCTTCAAAGTTCTCAGAGACAAAGTCTCGCTGATCCTAGTGGCTCCCCGGTGGCCGAGACAACCTTGGTTCCCGCTTCTAATGCAGCTGGCGGTGGACACTCCTCTTCCTCTGGGGTTTCAGCCCGATCTCCTGACACAGGATCAAGGGTCTCTCCTACACCCCAACCTCCGGTCCCTTCATCTGATGGCCTGGCTGCTGAAAGGGTAGTCCTTGCTCCCCTCCAGCTGCCTCGGGAGGTGGAAGAGGTTGTCTTGGCCTCGAGGAGGCCTTCCACCCGGAAGTCCTACGCTCTTAAGTGGCGTCGGTTCTCCATTTGGTGTGCTCAGCAGTCTGAGAATCCCTTCTCCTGCTTGGTAGCAGTGGTCTTGCAATACTTGCTTTACCTCTCCAATCTGGGCCTTAAGTCCAACTCTGTCAGGGTCCACCTCAGTGCTCTCTCTGCACATCACGCACCGGTGGATGGTAGGCCTCTTTCCCACCACCCTTTGGTGGCTCGTTTTCTCCGAGGCCTTCTTCTCCTTAAGCCTCCTTTGCGCCCACCAGCCCCTGAATGGGATCTGAATGTGGTCTTGCAGCGGCTTACCTGTCTGCCCTTTGAACCTATGGCTACCTGCCCTCTTCGTTTTCTTTCTTGGAAAACCTTGTTCTTGGTAGCCCTTACCTCTGCTAGGCGCGTTAGTGAACTGCAAGCCCTAGTGTCTGATCCTCCTTACACTAGGTTCTACAGGAATAGAATGGTCTTACGGACTCACCCTAAGTTTCTTCCAAAGGTGGTTTCTCCTTTTCATCTCAACCAGGAGGTGGTTCTTCCGACCTTCTTTCCCAGGCCGCACTCCAGCCAGGCTGAAATGGTCCTGCATACCCTGGACTGTAGGAGGGCCTTGTCCTTCTACCTTGACCGTACGCGGAGCATAGGAGGGCTGTTCAGCTCTTCATTTCTTTTGACACCAATAAATTGGGGCTACCTGTCTCCAAGCGTACTTTGTCCATTTGGGTAGCTGACTGTATCGCCTGGGCTTATGGGGCAGCCGGCCTCTCGTTGGAGGATCGAGTCACGGCTCATCGTGTTAGGGCGAAGGCTGCGTCAGTGGCTCATCTCTGCTCTGTTCCGTTGGCAGACATCTGCCGGGCCGCTACTTGGTCTTCAAGCCAGACATTTGCGGCCCATTACTGCCTGGAGAGGGAGTCCCGCAGGGACAGTGCTTTCGGTCAGGCAGTCCTCCATAATCTCTTTGAGGTTTAGGCAACTCCTACCCTCCGGCCCTGGTGTTGGGCTACCGGTCGGGGGCGTTTTCAGGGAAGATTCCTTCCTTCTGTGCTGCTGAGCTAGAGGGAGCTCATTTTTGTGCTTGAGGTCTCCGGTAGCCTTAAGCTTGGGAGTCCCATATGTGAGGACTAACTTCCTGCTTGGTCCTGGAGAAAGAGTAGTTACTCACCTGTAACAGGTGTTCTCCAGGAGCAGCAGGAATGAGTCCTCACAACCCTCCCTCCTCCCCTTGGAGTTGCAGTCCTATCTTTTCGTTTTTGCTAATTTTTTTGCTGTCTTGTAGCTATGTCATCAGACTGAGCAAGATGGCACCCTTGGGCGGGAAGGGGACCGCGCATGCGCGCTGCAATTCCCAAAGGCTTTCTTTGAAAGCTGGGGAAATTGCTCCGCGAGGGCTCCGTCGGCGCCGACGTCACCCATATGTGAGGACTGATTCCTGCTGCTCCTGGAGAACACCTGTTATAGGTGAGTAACTACTCTTTCTGACTCCGCATCCGGCCGGGCCCGGACCTCGTCGTCTCGGGACTCCGGCCCCGAGCAGCGTCAGGGTTCCTCTGAGCGGGGGTCTCCTTCGCGGGAACATCGCAGGAAGAAGAAACCCGTTGGTGGACGCTCCTGGTTCCTCGAGGGCCAGGTCGCATAGCCCCAATAGCCGCCCCGGGTCTTCGGAGTCGGAGAGGCCTGCCAAGCATCCTCGTGTCGAGATGGAGTCTCCTGGACACGTAAGTGCTGTTGTCCTCGTTGACTCTCCTCCGAGGGAGCAGACGTCGGGCCCGACGCCGTCGGGGCCCGAGTCGGGGGCTGCTGGGTCTCCTGAACTCGGACTCAGGTTGATGGCCTTGGAGAGCAGCTTCGCTGCCTTCGTGGAACAGCAGCGGGCATTGTTCGCCGGTCTCACCGGTGCATCTTCCCCGACCACCGGGACCTCGACGTCCAAGTCGACCCCGGAGGCCGAGCCGATCCTCGAGTCCATGCGGGCTCGAGTCGATCCTCGGCCACGGTTTCCCTCGACCTCCCGTTCAGGGCCGAGGTCGTCAACGCCGATACCCTCGGCGTCGGGGCAGAGGGCATCGGTGCCCGCCCGACCGGAGCCGCTCGATTCCTCCTCCGAGGAGTCGGGCTGGGAGACTGAGGACGAAGAGTCACCCGACACCCATCGGACTCGGTGTGTCCCATCGGACTTGCCCGAGTCCGAACCTCGGAGACGATCCCCACCGGAGGATACCCGGTTCTCGGACTTCGTGCGGGATATGGCCAAGGCCTTGGCCTTCCCCGCAGATCCCAAGGAGGAGCCTCGAGCTGAAGAGCTCGAGGCCCTCCAGTATGACTCTCCCCTGTTCCTCCCATGCTGGAGCGGTTGCTCTTCCGCATGTGGGAGACTCCGGCCTCGACGCCGGTGTTAAGCAAGCGGGTCGATTCCATCTATCGAGTCCGCAAGAGCCCCGGGTTCCAAAAGGCACAATTACCGCACCACTCCATGGTTGTGGAATCGGCCATGCATCGACTGAAAAGTCAGAAGATGCACTCCTCGGTGCCGCCCGGCAGGGAGGCCCGGAACCTGGATGCCCTCGGTAAGAAGTGCTTCCAGGGCTCTATGCTTGCTTGCCGTGTCCAGACATACCAGCTCTACATGGGCATGTAGCTTCGAGACCTGGCAAAGGAGATTGCCGGGTTCTCTGCTGGTCTCTCCGAGGAACCTTTGCAGAGGTTCCAGGCCTTGTCCACCGGTATTCGAGAGTGCTCGAAGTTTATCTCTCGAGCAGCCTACAATGGCTTTGAGGCTTCGGCCCGAGTAGCCGGGGCCGGCATTGGTGCCTGCCAACAGGCTTGGCTACAGTCATCCGACCTCGAGCCATGGGTCCAGGACAAGTTGGTCGATGTCCCCTGCCGAGGTGAAAACCTCTTTGGCAAGCCCATGGCTGAAAAGGCTGCAGAACCCGAGACCGAGACTCTGACCAGGACTAAGCTTTCCAGGAAAACCTCTGCCCCTTCTCAGAAAAAGAAGGGCTCGGGAAAAAAGACCTTTTACCCGAGGAAGTCATCTGCCTATAAACAATACCCTCATTATCAGGCCTCTACAGCTCCCCAGCAGGGTCAGCAGGCCAAGGGACAGGGTCAGGGGCCCCGTAGGCAGAAGGCCCCCAAGTCACCAACACCGGCCCCTGCTCAGCAGGGTGGGGGTTTTTGACTCAAACAGCATAGCCTCTTCTCAGCTGGCTTCTCTCAGCACAGGAGGCCGGCTGGTCCACTTTGCCCACAGGTGGTCAGCCGTCACATCAGATGCCTGGGTTCTTCACATAGTCCAAAATGGCTATCTTCTCCATTTTCACCAGGTACCTCCCTCCTAATTTCCAGGGGAGCCTCCAAGACCCCCTCTGCACAGGGACCTACTCCTTCAGGAGTTAGCAGGTCTGCTACAGGATCAGGCTGTGGAACCGGTGCCCCACGACCTGAGAGGTCACGGCTTTTATTCCAAGTACTTTCTGGTACCAAAAAGAACAGGAGGCCTCAGACCCATCCTAGACTTGCGAAACCTCAACAAGTTCCTGGAGAGGAAAAAGTTCAAGATGCTTACCCTTGGAATCCTGCTGCCCTACCTCCAGCAGGGAGACTGGCTATGCTCCTTAGATCTAAAGGATGCGTATACTCACATCCTTATTCATCCAGACCACAGACAATATCTCAAGTTTGTTGTGGGAGGAAACCACTATCAGTACAGAGTACTGCCCTTTGGTCTGTCTTCCGCTCCCAGGGTGTTCACCAAGTGCCTGGCAGTGGTGGCGACCTACCTGAGGCTTCAGGGTCTTTTTGTGTTTCCGTACCTGGATGACTGGCTCATAAGGGGCCAATCTTCCCAGGAGGCCAACCTGGCCACCCTTCGCACTGTGGCTCTGCTTCAGCACTTGGGGTTTGTCATAAACTTCGCAAAGTCCACTTTGCTCCCGTCCCAGAACTTGGAGTTCATAGGGGCCAAGCTCGACACTCTTCAAGCAAAGGCTTTTCTGCCTCTGGATAGGGCCCACAGGCTAATGGATCTGGCCAGCCGGTTTCGCAGAAATTCCGTGGTCTCTGCCAGGCAATTCCTGAGACTACTCGGCCATATGGCTTCCACGGTTCATGTTACCCCCAATGCCTGCCTACACATGCGGCCTGCTCAGTGGAGCCTTCGCACTCAATGGCATCAAGCCACAGGGAGCCTAGCGGACTCAGTGAAGATATCCGACCTACTGGTCTCCTCTCTGCAATGGTGGCTTCATCTTCTGAATCAGGTGCTCGGAGTGGTTTTTCAATCCCCTCCACCTTCTCAAGTGCTCACAACCGATGCTTCTCTTCTCGGTTGGGGAGCACATTGCCAAGGGACCTGTACTCAGGGTCTCTGGACCCCTTGGGAGGCTACTCAACAGATAAACCTCCTGGAGCTACGGGCGATACGCCTAGCTCTGAGAGCCTTCTCCCACCTTGCCTCTCACCAGTCTGTACTGGTTCAGACAGACAATCAAGTTGCCATGTTCTATGTGAACAAACAAGGAGGCACAGGCTCCTCCCTTCTTTGTCAGGAGGCTCAACGGCTGTGCTCTTGGGCTGTCAATCACGGGATCCTTCTCAAGGCTGTCTACCTCCCAGGTCAGGAATATTACCTGGCAGACAGACTGAGCAGGATCCTACAACCACACGAATGGAGATTGAACCCATTAGTGGTTCAGCAGATCTTTCTCAGGTGGGGACTCCCCACCATGGATCTTTTCGCCAGTCCTCTGAACCGGCAACTCCCGAGATTTTGCTCCAGACAACCGCATCCCCTCAGAATAGCAGCGGATGCGTTTCTGATCTCATGGTCCACAGGCCTACTGTATGCGTTTCCTCCCACACCACTAGTGTCCAAAACGCTGTTCAAAGTCCTCAAGGACGGGGCTTCATTGATTCTCATTGCCCCCAGGTGGCCCAGGCAACCGTGGTTCCCGCTTCTGCTGCAGCTAGCGGTGGACACCCCTCTTCCTCTGGGGTTTCAACACGATCTCCTGTCTCAGGATCAGGGGACTCTCTTGCACCCCAACCTCCAGTCCCTTCATCTGATGGCCTGGCTGCTGAAAGGGTAGTCCTGGCTCCCCTACAACTGCCTCGAGAGTTAGAAGATGTCGTCTTAGCTTCTAGACGGCAATCCACCAGGAAATCCTACGCTCTTAAGTGGCGTAGATTCTCCGCCTGGTGTGCTCAGCACAGCGAGAATCCCTTCTCGTGCTTGGTAGCAGTAGTGTTGCAATATTTGCTTTACCTCTCCAATCTGGGCCTTAAGTCTAACTCTGTCAAGAGTTCACCTTAGTGCTCTCTCAGCACACCACTCCCCGGTGGACGGCAGGCCTCTTTCCAACCACCCTTTGGTGGCTCGTTTCCTCAGAGGCCTCCTTCTACTGAAGCCTCCTTTGCGTCCACCGGCCACTGAGTGGGATCTGAATGTGGTGTTACAGCGGCTTACTTGTCCGCCTTTTGAACCTATGGCTACCTGCCCTCTCCATTTTCTCTCCTGGAAAACTTTATTTCTGGTAGCTCTCACCTCTGCTAGGCGTGTGAGTGAACTGCAGGCGCTAGTGTCTGATCCTCCTTACACTAGGTTCTACAGGAATAGGGTAGTCTTACGGACTCACCCTGTTTCTTCCTAAAGTTGTTTCACCTTTTCACCTCAATCAGGAGGTGGTTCTTCCGACCTTCTTTCCCAGGCTGCATGCCAACCGGGCTGAGATGGTCTTGCATACCCTGGACTGTAGAAGGGCGTTATCCTTCTACCTTGACCGTACGCGGGAGCATCGAAAGGCTGTTCAGCTTTTCGTTTCTTTTGACCCCAATAAGTTGGGGCTCCCTGTCTCCAAGCGTACGTTGTCCATATGGGTCGCTGACTGTATCGCCTGGGCTTATGGGGCAGCCGGCCTCTCGTTGGAGGGTCGAGTCACGGCTCATCGTGTCAGGGCGAAGGCTGCGTCAGTGGCTCATCTCCGCTCTGTTCCGTTGGCAGACATCTGCCGGGCCGCTACTTGGTCTTCAAGCCAGACTTTTGCGGCCCATTACTGTCTTGAGAGGGAGTCCCGCAGGGACAGTGCTTTCAGACAGGCAGTACTCCATAATCTCTTTGGGGTTTAGGCAACTCCTACCCTCCGGCCCTGGTGTTGGGTTACCGGTCGGGGGCGTTCTCAGAGAAGATTCCTTCCTTCTGTGCTGATGAGCTAGAGGGAGCTCATTTTTCCGCTTGAAGTCTCCGGTAGCCTTAAGCTAGGGAGTCCCATATGTGAGGACTGACTTCCTGCTTGGTCCTGGAGAAAGAGTAGTTACTCACCTGTAACAGGTGTTCTCCAGGAGCAGCAGGAATCAATCCTCACAACCCTCCCTCCTCCCCTTGGAGTTGCAGTCATATCATTTATTTTTGCTAATTTGTTTGCTGTCTTTTAGCTATGTCATCAGACTGAGCAAGATGGCACCCTTGGGCGGGAAGAAGACCGCGCATGCGCGCTGCAATTCCCAAAGGCTATCTTTGAAAGCTGGGGAAATGCTCCGCACGAGGGCTCCGTCGGCGCCGACATCACCCATATGTGAGGAGTGATTCCTGCTGCTCCTGGAGAACACCTGTTACAGGTGAGTAACTACTCTTTCTTTCTCTCTAACATTAGCAAAATCCGTCCTTTCCTTTCTGAACACACTACTAAAACGCTTATCCACTCCCTAATCACTTCCCGTCTTGACTATGTAACCTACTCCTTGCTGGTCTCCCTTTGTGTTATCTCTCTCCCCTTCAATCTGTTCAATGCTCCGCTGCATGGCTAATCTTCCGCCAACCTCGTCATACCCATATTACTCCTCAAGTCACTTCACTGGCTCCCTATCCGTCTTCGCATCCAATTCAAACTTCTCCTGCTGACCTATAAATGCATTCACTCTGCGGCTCCTCAGTACCTTTCTTCTCTTATCTCTCCTTACAACCCCTCCTGGGAACTCTGCTCTTCTAACCAACTGCTTCTATATGTGCCCTTCTCTCCTACTGCCAACTCCAGACTTTGCTCCTTTCACCTTGCTGCACCTTACGCCTGGAACAAACTACCTATGCATGTACGCCAGACATCTTCTCTCTAACCCTCTTCAAATCCAGGTTGAAGGCTCACCTCTTTGCTGCTGCCTTTGGATCTTGACTTACCTGATCTCCTTTTCCTTCCCCCAGTTTTACCCCCTGTTTCACCTTCTGTGTTTGTCTTGATTAGAGTGTAAGCTCTGCTGAGCAGGGACTGTTTCTTACCTTTTTGTACATTGCTGCGTATGACTGGTAATGCTATAAAAATGCTCAGTAGTAGTAGTAGTAGTAATATTCCGTCTACAAACTTGAAGTGCTGGGAGAAGCACCTGGTGCGTTTTGTATGCGGAGGGAAGGTGGTCAAAATCAGGGTCAACCGCCTAATTAGGGAGCAAGGGGGGGGGATCAACTTCCAAGAGCTAAGTGTTAATTACAAAGTGGCCATCTTGAAGGAGCTACAGCTCAATTACTTTTAAGAACATAAGATATGCCATATTGGGTCAGACCAAGGTCCATCAAGCCCAGTATCCTGTTTCCAACAGTGGCTAATCTAGGTTATACGTACCTAGCTGTATCCCCAAGAGACACAGGTTCCACCATGCTTGTATTGGGTCAAGCATTGATATCCTGGGTCCCTTTTTGGTTGCCTGGGGCTCAATGGTTGAATTTTGAGCAGGGGAACTAGCGCCGCTTTCTTTCTTTGAGCAAATTGCTGGATGGGGGAAAGGAGGGGGGGGGGGCGAAAGGGGCAGGAGGCCCTGTGGCTTCTGGTACAGCAAGGGAAGGACTGCATTAACATGGGGGGTTTTCCCTTCATGCTCACCCAGTGATCATAGCTAAGGGATTTCTGCCCTTTTTCGGCACCTGAGTTCAGGCCCTTTTTGGGACTTCTTGAGGGGCAGGGGATGGGCAGGTTTCTGGACTGGAAGGGGCTGGGGGTCTGTATAGCTAAGGGGACTTTGGAGGAGAAGTTGGGAACAAGGGTCCCTTTTTATTAGTACTTCCAGGTACATTTTGTTATGCAGAAGCAAGCACATCAGCTTTGGTTTAGAAGGGATCCACGCGGGCCTAGAGACTGTATAGTTTAAAAGGGAAGGAATGTGAGGCGTCTTATCTAAATTGTATAAAGGCTTGGATTGGGGAAGGAGGGGGGCTTTGTTTTCATGCATGGGGATGGCACAGTTGGAGTGGGAGCTCACTGGAGGAGAGAACCTGGCACCGCATACATGAGGGTATCTATAAATGGTCTTAAATGTGCTACACTGTAGCTTCATTGTGTTTCCCCTAGTTTTTCTACTTTTTGAAGGAGTAAACAACCGATCTACATTTACCCTTTCTACTCCATTATTTTATAGACCTCTATTATATCTCCCCTCAGCCATCTCTTTTCCAAATTGAAGAGTCCTAACCTTTTAAGCCTAGTGGTATCCTTCTATCCCCTTTACCATTTTTGTCACTCTTCTCTGTACATTTTTTAATTTTGCTATATTCTTTTTAGGATATGGCGACCAGAATTGCACACATTATTCAAGGTGTGGTCGTACCATGCAGCAATACAGAGGCATTATAATATCCTTCATTTTATTCTCCATTCCTTTCTTCATAATTCCCAGCATTCTGTTTGCTTTCTTGGCTGCAGCTGCACACTGGGCAGAAAGTTTAATCGTATTAGTCACGATGACACCTATATCCTGTTCCTAATGTGGAACCTTGCATCGTGTAACCGTAGTTTGGGTTGTTCTTCGCTAAGTGCATAACTTTGCCATTGTCCAAGTTAAACGTCATCTGCCATTTGGACGCCAAGTCATCCAATCTTTACAATCCTCTTGTGTTTTAACAACTTTGAATAATTTTGTCTCATATGCAAATTTGATCACCTCACTCATTATTTCCATTTCGAGGTCATTTATAAATATGTTAAAAAGCAGCAGACCCAGCAGATATCCCTGATGTACTGCACTATTCACCTTACTCCATTGAGAAAATTGGCCATTTAGCCCTACTCTGTTTCTATCTTTCAACCAGTTCCTAATTCACAATAGTACATTGCCTCCTATCCCATGGGTTTTTAGTTTCCCCAAGAGTCTCTCATGAGGTACTTTGTCAAAGGCTTTCTGAAAATGGAGATACACTATATCAACTGGCTCATCTTTGCCTGTTTATTCACACCTTCAAAAAAGCACAGTTACTTACCTGTAACAGGTGATCTCTGGGAACAGCAGGAATTAGTCTTCACATATGGGTACGTCGGTACCGACGGAGCCTGCACGGGAATGCTGCCCAGCTTCCAATCAGAATGCTTTTGGCAGCATCCCTTGCACCTGCGCAGTGACTTCCCGCCTTCTCCACAGCCTCTCTTCAGTTGAGTTTCAGAGCTGAGACACAGGCGAGGAGAGAAAAGGAAGAAGATAAAAAAGATGCAACTCCTAGGGGAGGTGGGAGGGTTGTGAAGACTAATTCCTGCTGTTCCCAGAGATCACCTGTTACAGGTAAGTAACTGTGCTATCTCCAGGAACAAGCAGGAATGAGTCTTCACATATGGGGACTCCCTAGCTGGAGATGCCAGGGGAGAGATCCCATAAAAATGCAAGTGCCCGGATCAGGGGTGCATTTTGTCTCCAGGAATCCCCGGCATCCAATGTGGGATTGAGGGTAGGAGTTGACAATAAAGGAGCTGTGAGGAAAGAAACAGCATAGTCAAGGACTAGGTGTTCTACAGACTACAGGAGTCCTTGGTAGATATGATGAATAGCATTAAAACACATTTAATGTACACTTAAAATATGCAGCTTACCTACTGTATTGTAGAAAGTAGAAAGCATGATGGAGTCTACTGGATAAGCAGTGGCGGAATCTTCAAGGTGACCTCTCAGTAGTGAGGATGAAGGTCCAGACCTGGAGGTAGTAGATGATCCAGGTGTCAACTGGGTAGGATTAGACGTCAGGTCTTCAATGGAAAGCTTTATGGGAAAAGCTGAAAACTCCTTTAGGCATAAGTTCATTAACATTGAGGACTAAAGGAAGAAGACTGACGGAGTTGGAGAACTAGCCCAGTCCTGGCGGGAAGAGGGGGACTGGAAAAACCCCTATTCCCACGGAAAACAGTTGTGTACTCAAAGATAAAGATGTACACTGTTTTTCCTAGCTGGCGAGAGATAGGAAAAAATATTGAAGCTTGATGCTTCAAGGACTTAAAGAAAAAATGGAAGATGTTAGCACCAAAGTGGTTAGTGGTGCCTAACAGTTTCTGCATCGAAATATGGCATGGCATGGGATGTAGGGCGACAGACTGTCTAAAACCTCTAGGAGGTAAAACATGTAGTATAGACAGTAAGGGTGATAGTGTGTAAGACAGACCAACCCTTAAGAGGCCCCCCATGAAACACACATATATATATAGGGATATATACATGTGGCTGGAGATATATGTATATATTGATATATATATATATATATATATATACACACATATGTACAGATGTATATTAGGATATGGGTGGTGAATATATCAAATATATATATATATATGATATACCTGACTATATGTAAATTTGTGGGGCATGGTCTAGCACCACCAGGGTAATGATATAGGTATGTAGACATATATGGAGATGCTACATACCAGACAATAGGTTGAAGATACATGTCTACCACCCATCCCCATAATTGTACATGGGGAATATAAAAGAAAAAGATTCTGTGCTCTACAAGAGGGTGAACCCACTTGAGATATGTAGAGAGAATCTATTTTCAAGGATAGAGGGATGCAGAAAAGCAATCTAACCAGATAACCGTGATGTTCACGTGAGAACAGATGAATATATGAATCTGTGAAGAACAAGGCGGGAGCTCCACAGAATACTGATATGGTAGATGTGGAGAAACGCAGGGGAGATACCAGAGGGACCTATGGAAGGACCCAGAGGTAGCATGCGTAAACAGAAGCCTTGGAGTCCCACGCAGAAGAACTGATATCTCGTGTTAACACCCCAGGCTAGAGGGGGTGTGGAGAACCTTCATAAGTATAGGAAGGGTTGAGAAGTTTTTCCTCACTAATAGAGAAACTTCAGAGACAAGGTCAATGCTCTATAGCAAGGCCCTCATAGTAGAAAGCTTCTCTGAAGACTACAGAGAGCATTGTGCAGGAGAGCTATGAGATAAACTGACTGAAGTCAGGTGTGTTGCCATATCCTAGAAGAGGAGATGGTAGAATAATGTGAGAAAGCCTAAACGAGTAGGAGGATCCAGATAGTTTGGAATCACTACTGAGGCTAGACAAAATGTTGAATAAGGGACTGGAACATGGGAAAAGTCAGAGTAATACTATCACTGGAACTCCTGCAGGCAGAGCTGCTGACAGAAACAGCAGAGATGTAGTCCAGTGCTGAATAAAGAAAAACAGAGAAGAAAAGAGAGGAGATATCTTTTCTCTCTCTCTGGGGAACGAGCTTGCTAAAGAAGCTGTTCAGTATGGTATCCCTCAAGTAATTAGAGGGTGATGTACCCATAGGGTAAGTCAACTGAAGGAAAAAATGTTCAGTTGGGATAAAAACTATCAGGGAATAGTTGCAACTGCTCTTCTAGGGAATAAGAAGAGGAGAAGGGTGCAGATCCTGAACAAAGAATTTTTCCCTCCGACAGGTTAATACACTGAAAAGAAAAGCACAGTGAATAAACTTCGAATATGTAGAAGTGAGGTAAGTTACCATTCCCGGCTTCTATGGTCGCTGGGAATGCTGAGACTGGCCAGAAGTGGAGGACTTCAGACTAGGCGGAGGTGTCCCTTGCTTAGGTACAGCCGAATGATGGGCAGGAGATGAATGAAACTTTCTTTTCTTAGGGAAAAAGGTTTGGTAGGACATTTCCTACTCTTTGAAGAAGGAGGTGGCTTAGAGTGGTTTCTAGTGGAAGAGTCAGTGGAGCATTGAGCAACCTGACGTAAAGCCTCCTTATTGAAAAGACCTTCTCCTGTACAAGGAGAATGAGCTAGTATAGTTTGCGCCCGTTTGCTCAAGTCTGAAGCCTCAAGCCAGGCTCTGCGACGTGCTGCAATGGCAATAGCAGAGGATCTGCTAACGGACTCAAAAGAGTCTATAGAAGCATGAGACAGGAACCAGGATATATTCCGGCTGTGATTGATGAGCAAGGAATAATCAGTAGCCTTGGGCTCTGGTAAAAAAGGGGTCAAAAGAGACAATTTCTCTGTGACTTCCTGGAGTGTTAGACTCATGTGAAAAATATATGAGAGAACTCTGGAGGCCAGCATAGAGTTTTGGAAGGCCTGACGGCCAAAAGCATCGAGTGTTCTTGAAGAATGACCTGGTGGATAAGAAGAATGCTTCTTCTTGCTCTTAACTTTCCTCAGTGCCGATTCCACTACAAGGGAACGATGAGAAAGTTGAGGCTTTTGGAACCCTGGAGAGGGTGGCACTCGGTACCGAACTTCAATGTCTGTAGCAACTTGAGGAAGTCGTAAAGGCGATTTCCAAACCCTGAGGAGATCCTGCAGAGCAGGATGTAAAGGAAACTGTATATTTTGCATTTGTGCCGGTGAGCCATGCGTAGGATCACAACCAGGGATAGAAATATTAAGAAAGGTTGCCATATCTAGGAGAAAAGCTTGAAAAGACTGATCTCCTATGGGAACCATCCCTGGTAAGGCTAAAGGAAGAGCCTGAGCACCAGAGGACTTACAGTGTACTGCACCAATGCCAGGTATCGGTTCCAAACTAGGCATCGGTGCAAGAACAGGCGTCGACATCGATGCTGATACAGGATTAGCTGGTGAAGTCGCCATCGGGAACTGCTGCAGTGGTACCGAGATCATGAAGGAGTTATGGCTGGGATCTTCGGAACTGCCTATCTGGAAACGACAGGAGTCGGTTCCAGGACGAGTCGATACGCAGCCCTCGAGACTAGATATCGGCTCAAGACTCGGCATCGGAGGAGGAAGCGAGGCTATCGATGCATGTCGCGAGGGTTCCGACGCCGGTGGCAGCATCGGCGATGCCGATACCACCAAGGCAGCTTGGGTTACATCGATCGATACCGACGGTACCGAGGATACCCAAGGAGCACCTCTTGCAAAGGCGGTCCATCTCGATGTCGATGCCAGGGTAGCAGAACCGATCGATGCCGGTACCGTCCCGGAGCATGGCTGAGATTGAGGGAAGTCAATGCGGTGCGTATCGATCGGTCCTGAAGGTACCGAGGATGCCCGATGACGATCCCTGGTGAAGAGTAGATTACCGCTCGAAGCGGATACCACCCCCGCGCATGGCTCAGGCATGTTCTGTGAGGGGTGAGCCCCAGGAACATCCTGAAACCCCTTTAACGCTTTGGAGCCCGAAGACTCCCGCAGGGGTAAAGCCAATGGATTCTTGAGGGTAAGGCCGGAGCTGTCACCATGCTGGGCATGGGACATACCACTCAAGCATTGACTAGTCTTAACAGACTGTTTTTGGGTTACCTGATCCTGTGAAGTAGAGAAACCGGGTACCCTCACTGCCGAGGAAAAAACGGTATCGAGGGAAACTCTAAATACTGAAGGTTTCTTCACCAAATTATCTCCTGAAAAGTCAGGGGAAAAAGGGTCAGGACCCACACAGTTGAGACACCAACTATTGGTGTCTAAAAAGAAACAGGTGTTTCCACATCGAATGCACTTCTTAGGAAAAGAAGGCTCCATGATGAAAAGGCCTAGTAGGCCTAAGTAGTTAAGGCAAAAAAACTGAAGAAAAGTTTCTCAGAATTTAGTCAAAAATCCACCGGCGATACTGGTGGCAGCGGGAAATACAGCCGCGACCACAAGAAAACAAAAAACTAAGTAATTAAAGTAATTAAAAAGAAAAGTTTCTGCGGTGACAGGAGGACGTCCTGCCGGCTCCGCGGAAAAACGAAAACTGAAGAGAGGCTGTGGAGAAGGCGGGAAGTCACTGCGCAGGCGCGAGGGATGCTGTCAAAAGCTTTCTGATTGGAAGCTGGGCAGCATTCCCGTGCAGGCTCCGTCGGTACCGACGTACCCATATGTGAAGACTCATTCCTGCTTGTTCCTGGAGATATATAAGAAATTGGGTTGACAAGACTTTCCTTGACTAAATCTATTTTGGCTTTCTACCATTAAACCATACTATCTATAGTACATGTTCAATCATTTTGTTTTTTATTATGGTTTCTACCATTTTGCTTGGTAGTGATGTCATGTTCACTGGTCTGTAGCTTCCTGGATCATCCCTGGAGCCCTTTTTAAAAATTGGCATTACATTTGCCACTTTCCAATCTTCAGGTACTACAGATGATTTTAATGATAGATTACTAATAGTAGTTCTACAATCTCATATTTCAGTTCTTTTAGCACTGTGGGATATATGCCATCCAGTCCAGGTGAATTGCTGCTCTTTAGTTTATCAATTAGCTGTATTACATCTTCCGAATTTATTGAGATTTCTTTCAATTCTTCTGATATGTCACCTTTAAGTATCATTTCTGGCATGGGTAATTTTCCTTCATTTTCTTCAGTAAAGACTGAAGCAAAAAATTCAGTCTCTCTACTATGGCCTTGTCCTCTCTGTGCACCTTTTACCCTTCCATCATCTAATAGTCCAACTGATTGCCTCACAGATGTTTTGCTATGAATATACTTGAAAAAGTTCTTATTATGCACTTTTGCTTCCATGGCAAACTTCTTTACAAATTTTCTCTTTGCCTGCCTTGTTAATGCCTTGCATTTAAAGTAAATTTCCAGTACTTATGTTTTTTCCTATTTTTGTCAATTGGCTCTTTTTTTCTATTTTTTGAAAGATTCTCTCTTAGCTTTAGCAGCCTCTCTGACCTCATCTTTAGCCATACTGGCTGTTATTTGACCTTTCTTCCACCTTCTTTAAAGCATGGAATACATCTGGTCTGGGCTTCCAAGATAGCATTCTTAAAATAACGCCCAGGCCTGATATAAACTCTTAACATTTGCAGTTGCTCCTTTTAGTTTTATCTTAACCATTTTCCTCATTTTATTACAGTCTCTTTTTTGAAAGTTAAATGCTGCACAGTCAATTTCCTTGCTATCTTCCCTCCATTTATTAAATTAAGTGATTATGTTATGATCGCTATTGCCAAGTGGCCCCAAAACAGTTACCTCTCACACTAGATCCTGCGTTCCACTGAGGACACGGTCTGAAATAGCATCCCCATGTGTCTGTTCCTGAACCAGCTGCTCCATGAAGCAATCATTTACTTCATCTAGAAACTTTATCTCTCTAGCATGTCCTGATGTGACATTGACCCAGGGGTCACTGAAACTTTGCTAGCTTCTCTAATTTCTGTTAGCATTTCATCATCTGTTCATTCTGTCCAGGCAGATGGTAGTATACCCTCACTGCTATTCCCTTCCCCCTTTTTCCATGGAATTTCTATCTATAGAGATTCTAGTGTATTTTTTTCCTGCTAAACTTCGATCCTGTTTGACACCATGCCCTCTTTAACATACAGAGCCATCCCTCCACCAATGTGATCTACCTCTCCTTGCAATATAGTTTGTAGCCTGAAATCAGTGTGTCCCATTGGTTATCTTCCTTCCACCAGGTCTCTGAAATAATATCTAACCTTTCAATCAGTGCTATATATTCTCACTCTCCCATCTTATTTTTTAGACTTCTAGAATTTGCATACAGGCATTTCAAAGTTTGCTTGTTTGCTAATATTAACAGTTTGGCTATTTGGTGACAGTGTTAATTTGGAATCTTTCAACTCTGTCTGATTTTTACTTAGATACCTTGTTTACTTCTACCTTTACTGGAACCTCTCCATCGGGATGCCCTGACGTCCCTATTTTGATAGTATCCTTCAAGGATACATTATTCTGAACCATGTGTTCTTGGGCGACTGTCTTCTTTCCCCCATTATCTAGGTTGAGTTGCTTTATCTCCTTGTTAAAGGTTAATGTCAACAGCCTAGTTTCACCATGATTATGGTGGAGTCTATCCTTTCGGAAAAGCCTCCCCCCATATATTGCTTCCTACATTAAGGTCTTGAAGTTAGAAGGAAGGCTAACAAGTCTGTACATTTTTCATTGTTTTTTTAATACTCCTGTGGTGTGAGTAAGCCAGCCCTGCCTGCTTCCAATATAACTAGCAATAGAGACTGTGGGTAGGATCTAGCCAAGGAGAAGGATGTGGGGTTTGACCATGGGCATGCATCTCTAGTCATATAAAAGAAGGAAGTGAGCTGAAGGCAGTTCTTGTGCTGTATAAATGTAATTTCTCTGTGTGGAGGGAGATGGCAGATAAAGGAAGCCCACATCTTCAAAAAAAATTGTATGAAATTTGATTCCAACAGCTGCTATGCTACTATCTCTGTTTCATAATAACATAGTAATTGTACTTATCAAATAGCCCTCCCTTCTCCTCTACTGTCCCATCACAAATAGAGACCAAACATAGATATAAATAAACTCACATAGCACCATGTGTGTGCATACACAGAGACATATATGCAGACATACACACTTGTGTGTGAATGCACAGACACAAATCCCTGCACACTCCAAAAGTGTTTGGAATTTTGAGTCAGAAAGAGCCCACGAAAGAGTGTTCAGTAGAATAAGCTGGGTGGAAACCCAGCTGAGCGGGGTTAAGAACATTAGTACGGGTCAGAAAAGACTTCAACAGACCAGCTACCACGCACTCCATAACCTTTGAAAGAAAAGAAGCAACAAAATCCGTCGATAATGAAGAGGACTGGAGGGGTCAACCTCACCAGATTTAAGAAGTGGGAGAACGAAGCAATCACAAGTGTAATGAGATGAGAAAGCATGGGATCCGAAGGAGCCATAGTAGAGCGAGACTGTGAAATACAATGAGAAAGTTCACAATATATGGGAGCCACCAGGAAAGACAAACCCAGTCATGTATCAGAAGTTACAGAAGAAAAGGTAGCAGGAGAAAAGGGCACAGAAGACAGAGAAGGGAGAGTAGACTGAATATCCTGAACCTTCTGCTCAAAAGCCAGGCCAAAATTCTGAGAACAAAGTGACGTAGAAATAAGGGGGAAATACCCCCTGAAATAGATGAAGTAAGTTGCCGAAGCAAATGATACAAAACTGTAATGTAATGAAGCTACGGGGTAAACTATTTAAGACAAATAAGAGAAAATATTTCTTCACTCAACGTGTAATCAAACTCTGGAATCTGTTACCGGAGGATGTAG
Source organism: Ichthyophis bannanicus (assembly GCA_033557465.1). Classification (NCBI taxonomy): domain Eukaryota; kingdom Metazoa; phylum Chordata; class Amphibia; order Gymnophiona; family Ichthyophiidae; genus Ichthyophis; species Ichthyophis bannanicus. The sequence continues at coordinate 1,576,187,024 of CM066031.1, read as the reverse complement.
TAAGGGCTGTTAGTATAGCTGGGTTTAAAAAAGGTTTGGACAAGTTCCTGGAGGAAAGGTCCATAAACTGCTATTAAAAAGGGACCCAGGATATCAATGCTTGACCTAGTACAAGCACAGCAGAACCTGTGTCTTTTGGGGAAACTGCTAGGTACGTATGACCTAGATTGGCCACTGTTGGAAACAGGATACTGGGCTTGATGGACCTCGGTCTGACCCAGTATGGCATTTCTTATGTTCTTATGACGTAGGAGAGTCACGATGAACGAGTCTATAATAATAAGATTTATGTGCTGAAATAATAGCCTTACGATAAGAGCAATAGAAAAAGCGATGAGCACTAAGTGATAGGCACTAGGCGTGTATGTATGTATATGTGTGCATGTGTGTATAAGCGTGTTTTTATGTTTGTGACTGTATGTGTGTATGCGTATGTATGTATGTATATGTGTGCATAAGTGTGTTTTTGTCTGAATGTGTATATGTGCATGTGTGTATATATGCATCTGTATGGGTTTATGTGTGTGTATGTATATGTGCATGTGTTCAGATGCGTGTGTGTGCATATTTATTTATTTATTTAACAAGGTTTTTTTATACTGCTTTTTCCTACGGTCAAAGCAGTTTACATTTAATAGGGACGATAACTTGAAGTATTTGGGGAATAACTGTAAATTTGTAAATATAGTGAGGGTATATGCGAGTGTGTGAATATGCATGTCTTTGTGTATACTCAAGTGTGTGTGTGTAGGCGTGTATATGCGCATGTGTAATCTGTGTGTGTACATATGCGTGTATATGAGTGTGTGTCAAGGAGAGATTAACAAAGCATATTGTAACCACTTCCACCCCTTCTCTACACAGTTTAGGTAAGAACTTTGCTTTTCTCTCACTTGACATACTAGAATTGCTTGGTGCTGCGTGCCTCTAGGAAGATTTCAATCTGGATCTATCTGACGTTTTGGAGGAGGCCGCAGACGGCGTTAAATTATTTTATGAACACAAGGCGCCGCGGTATGTAGCGAAGCAAAATCGGCAGCCGCCCCTCGAAAACAAAACCTGGTAGCAAGAGAGCCCAGCCTGGCGTACACCTGCTCTCCACCGTCTATCTCCGGCCGGCAGAGGGTGCAGTGCATGCGTCGCTCACACTCTTTCCTCTCTAGGCTGTCGCTCTTCTTCTTCGTTTCCTCGGGCGGACTCACTATGGCAGCGCTGTGCTGGAGATCCGCTAGAAGCCGGCTACTGCATTTTTCTTGGAGTTCGGGGCGCCTGTTCAGCCATGGGTCGGAGACTGGAGGCCCCCAAGAGCCCGCCACCTGGAGGCTGGAGGCAGTGGAGCGGGGAGACCCGCAGACTGGCGCGGAGAGCGGTGGGAAGGTGAGCGGCGGGGACGCTACGGGACGGACATATGCAAAAAGTTCAGTTTTAAGAAATAATCAAAAGCTTTTTACAAGGTTTTATTTTAAGTCACTTAAGCGGGTTCTCTAGTTTTTGTTTGCTTCCTTGACTGAAAGTCTGGCTGTGCGCCTTGGTCCTGCTGCTGTACAGTAATTGAATCTGGGACAAGGGACCGGGCAGGAGTCAGGACAATGCAGTTAGATACTGTTCAGTTCATACTTTATTATAGGGGAACTAAAAGTTCTCCATCCACTTTATGGAGGTTATCCATGCACTATCCTAATACCCATTCGGTTTTTATTTCACTTTTATGTAGGAAGTGTACCTGGTGAATTTAAATTCCATAGGGCTGTTTTTATTCTTGCAAACAAACTTTTTTTATTAAAAAAAATAAATCTGATAATAAATATATCCTCAGGATGCTTAGCTTAACTGTGCATTGATATATAAGCATGACCTCTTCAGGAACTGAATTCCCAGCACCAGCAGCCGAAACACACCACTTGACATATTTCATGCTAACTGTCCAATATTTTATTTATTTCAAAATGATTTTACTATACCAGTATCTTGTGCAATTGGATTCCAGTGCAATTTACAGTCCACATTAAAGCAACAAGATTATATTTTAGCCATTTTATTTGCTTTATCTTCTGATCTCTGCAGTTATTTTCTGTAAGGGAAAAAGCACTTTTAATTTTTAATTGCTTATAATGACCCGGAATGTAAATAGCCAGCCCAAAACCTGTATATAGTTCACCCCAGTTCAATCCAAGTTTACCAACCCTGTTCTCTGTAAGTCCAGTCTGGTCTCCCAAGACTGGACAAAGTTAATGTTAATTGTAAACCGAGCTGAATTTGAAAAGCGCGGTATAGAAAAAACTTTAAATAAATAAATAAATAATTTCTTCTAGAGTTTTCAATAGTCCAGTTCCTGTCATAGCTTTGCTGGAAAGGCATTCCACAGCACTGGACCCATCACTGATAATATATGCTCCCTGCTAGGAATAACGCAGCTTGCCAAGTTCAAGACAAGTTGCGTTATTTGATCATCATAATAATGGCATAGTTTGCATGAAAATAAGAATATGGAATATACCATGCTGGATCGGACCAAGTATCCTGTTTCTGGCAGCGGGCGGTCCGGGACACAGGTGCCTTTCGGGTTCCTAAGGGGGTACACGGATTCCCCGTTGTTTTTCCCGGAGTAAGCAGTGGATTCCCCTGGTCCTTTTGAGTGGTGGTTTGTGCACTTTTCCTCCAGGGGCTTGTCCATGCCTTTTTTAAACCCAGCTACATTAACAGCTTTTACTACATCCTCCGGAAATAAATTCCAGAGTTTGATTGTCTTGGCTAGATTGTAAGCTCTGATGAGTAGGGACCATCTTTTACATGTGTCTTTGCAGTGCTGCGTATGTCTTATAGCGCTATGCAAATGTTCAGTAGTAGTAGTAGGAGCTCATATCCTAAAATTCCCCACCTCTCTCAATGAAATTATCTGCATGAAAGTTTACTAGCTAGATCTTAGAGGAACACCAGAAACCAGGCCTGACACAGAAAAAATGTGCAAAAAACTTTATTAATGGACCCAACTAGAAAGTTTCGGCCAGAGGCCTTCTTCAGGGGTCACAGAAGGAAAACAAACAACATGTAAAAAGGGAGGACAAGCCACTCTTCCCAATCAGCGTCACTATAGGCATTCTTGCTCCCTTCCTATGTGGGCACTGATTTCAGAGAAAGGGTACAGACTCAGGACGTCGAGTTTGTTACCTCTTTAATTTGGCATCCTTTGAATTGGCTCAGAGGTTCCCTCCTCCCGGACTGTTCGGGGGAGAGCCCTGCTTGCAGCCAGCTGTGTACTTCAGCGGCGGGGCCGGCCTTGTTGGAGCGGGCGGTCACAGCTGCTTCTGGCAACAGGGTTCGGCAGAGGCTGTCTTTCACAGCGCCGATGTAACCGGCATCGGAAACGCAGTAAGGACCGGTAAGAGGCACCGGGTATAAAGGGGCTGCGTTTATTGCAGGGATCCTGGGCTGCAAGCAATGATTGAGCGCGGGACCGTTTGGCGCCCTTTTTTTCTTTGCACCGGCAGTCTCGGCAGCCATCTTTTTCTGCCGCGGAGCAGCCGCATGGTGCAAAAAGTTCCAAAAGTTAGCTTTGCGCGTGTTTATGAGCGCGTTCGTTACTGGTTTATTGTTTTCTTTTCTTATTTTCTTTATTGCCCGTTTAATTTCCTTTCTTTTGGGGCTTTCACAGGTGTTTTCTTTTCGTGGCGTTTACGGCCTTCCAAAGGGGAGGGGGCTATCATTTCCAGGAGAGAAGGAATATAACTCACAGGCATTTTGCTTTTAGTCTGTTTCTTTCAAAAAAAAAAAATAGAATAAAAAATAAACACATACAGGTAAGAAGGGCCTGGACTCAGCCGCGAGTGGCGGAGCGGCCTTATGGCATCGAGACCCCAGTGTTTGGTGTGTGGCACCAGGAGGGGTACTGTAGCCGAGACGGGGGGGTGTCGCGGCTCTGCGGCCCTATTGTCTGCTGTGGAACAACAGATGGACATCCAGGATGCTCCAGAGCCGCAGGGAACGCAGACAGGGGAAAAGGTAGGTTCCCCGTGGTCGCCGGTGCAGGGCACGGCAGTGGAGGAGTTGGTGGGACCCTCGGGGTCGGCAGCAGCGGCGCCGGAGTCTGGTTTTTGGGACTTCAGCCCTGAATTTATTCTGCTTCTCCATCAGGCTTATTGTCTGAGGCGCCAAGGGTATGGCGCAGCTCCCGGGACGCTGAAGCGTCAGACTCCGCAGCCGGAGGCAGCTGGGGAGTTCAGTCAGGAAACGCCAGCATCTAAAAGAGCAAGAACAGATTCACTGTTGGGTGAAGGTGAGTGGCCTGTGGTCCCCGATATGGAATGGGGTCAGGAGGAGGGTGAGCAGGATCTGGAGGAAGGAGAGATCCAAGAGCCCGAGGATCAGGCAAAGATCATCAGTGTTTTCCGTAAGGAAGAGATTGCGGCCTTAATAACGGAGACCTTGCAGATGTTGAATTTAGCTACGCCTGCGGCAGTAGAGGAAGACGTCGAAGATCCCGTGATTCAGGCGGTTAGACAGACACAGGTGGTCTTTTCTGTGCATAAGGTGGTTGATAAGATGATACAAGATGAATGGGATCGGCCGGAAGCCGGTCTGCGCGGCATGCGGACCATGAATAGGCTCTACCCATTGGCCGATAAGGATAAGGACAGATTCCGGGCACCGCAGGTAGATGCGGTGGTGTCGGCAGTGACAAAGAAGACCACTATCCCTGTGGAAGGTAGTGCGGCTCTCAAAGAGGTCCAGGACCGGAAGGTGGACGGTTTGTTGAAACAGATGTTTGAGGCGGATGTTCTTTCTCTCCAGGCTTCCATCTGTGGAGCTTGGGTGGCCAGGGCGTGTCTCCGATGGGTCCAACGGCTCCAGCAGAACTCGCACTTGGATCTTGAGGACTTGCGGGAGCTGGATCGCCTGGAGTCCGGAACGGCATACTTGGCGGACGTGCATTATGATTTAATCAGAGCACTAGCTAATAGTATGGCGTCGGTTGTGGCCGCCCGTTGGTCGGTGTGGTTGCGCAATTGGGCGGCGGATGCTTCGTCTAAGTCCCGACTTAGCAAGCTGCCTTTCAAGGGCGGACTGCTTTTCGGGGAAGATTTGGATAAGTTAGTGAAGGATCTGGGGGAGTCCAAGACGGGTAGACTCCCGGAGGACAAGCCAAAGCTAGGTAAGACCGCTCAAGGCTTTCGCGGCCAGTTTCAAGATTTCCGCAGGTTTCGATCCTTGCGATTTGGGATTTTTCAAAGAGGCCGGTTTCCGTCGCGAGCCCAGGGGTTTCGCGGGTTTCGGGGGGCAAATAAGGGTTTTTCCTCCGCACTCGCCTCTGCAAACCGTAAGTCGCAATGAAGCGAAGCGGGTCCAGGCAGACAGTGTTCCCATAGGCGGGCGACTCAGGGAGTTTCTGTCTGCTTGGACCCACATAACCTCCGACCAGTGGGTGTTGGAGATCATTCAGCACGGTTATGCGCTGGAATGGGCTCGTCCCGTGCGCGACTCCTTCGTCATGTCACCTTGCCGGGGTCCCAAAAAGTCCGCGGAGGTGCGCCTTACGTTGGAAAGGTTGATACAGTTGAAGACGGTAGTCAGGGTACCAGAAGCCGAATGGGGCGTGGGTCGGTATTCCATATATTTCGTGGTGCCAAAGAAAGGTGGTACGCCTCGACCCATTTTGGACCTAAAGGCAGTAAATCGTTGTCTGCGGGTTCCGCATTTTCGGATGGAGACTCTGCGTTCCGTCATTGTAGCGGTTCGTCAGGGGGAGTATTTAACGTCTCTAGACCTTACGGAGGCGTATTTGCATATTCCCATTCGTGAAGCACACCAGAGGTTCCTGCGATTCGCTCTTCCTTGGGGTCATTATCAATTCCAAGCTTTGCCCTTCGGTCTGGCAGTGGCGCCGCAAACCTTCACTAAGGTGATGGTGGTGGTGGCGGCGGCCTTGCGCAGAGAGGGAATTCTCGTGCACCCTTACCTGGACGATTGGTTGATTCGGGCGAAATCTGAGGAAGAGAGTGTCCGGGTGACCGGCAGAGTGGTACGGTTCTTGCAGGATCTGAGGTGGATAGTAAATCCCATGAAGAGTCGTTGAACCCCTCTCAAAACCTCGAATATCTCGGGGTGTGCTTCGACACAGCGAGGGGTCGAGTGTTTTTGCCGGACAAGCGGGCCCAGGGGTTAAGGGCTTTGGTTCGCCAGTTTTTAGCGAAGAAAGTGCCGTCGGCGTGGGACTACCTCCGGGTGCTAGGTACAATGGCGGCGACATTGGAGGCGGTACTGTGGGCCTGGTTTCATATGCGGCCACTGCAAAGGTCTCTTCTACGCCGTTGGTCGCATCAGGCTGATGCGTTGAACAAAAGACTTCCTTGCCCGGCCCAGGTCTGACTGTCGCTAAGGTGGTGGTTACGCAGGTCGTCCCTAGCGGTCAGCATGCCGCTGGAACAGCCAGTCTGGCTGCCGCTGTTGACGGATGCCAGCTTGGGGGGCTGGGGAGCTCACTGCGGGAATCGCTTCGCGCAGGGGCGGTGGTCTCCCCAGGAAGCCTCCTGGTCGATTAACCGGCTGGAGCTCCGAGCGGTGTCGCGGGCTCTCCAGGCACTCGAGGACTTGGTACAGGGACAACCAGTGAGGGTGCTCTCCGACAACTCGGCCACGGTGGCCTATCTCAACCGACAGGGCGGCACGGGGAGTGCCGCGATGGAAGAGGAGGCAGACGACTTATTCGCGTGGGTAGAGCAGAAGTTGTCTGCGATCTCGGCGGCACATATTGCAGGGAAGGACAACGTCACAGCGGACTTCCTCAGCAGGGTTCACATGGATGCAGGGGAGTGGGAGTTGCATCCTGACATGTTCGCGCAGATAGTTGCTCGTTGGGGAATGCCGCAGATGGACTTGATGGCGACCTTCCGGTTGGCGAAGGTGAGCAGGTTTTACAGCAGAAGGCGAGAGCGGATGTCGGAAGGTATAGACGCACTGTTACATCTCTGGCCGTCCGACGGTCTCCTTTATGTCTTTCCCCCGTGGGTGCTGATAGGCCACGTGGTTCAGAAGATCGGGGCGCACCCGGGACGGGTTCTTCTCGTAGCTCCCGACTGGCCGAGGCGTCCTTGGTACGTGGATCTAGTGCGCCTTCTCGACGGCGAGCCATGGAGACTTCCGTCGAGAGCGGATCTGTTGCTTCAAGGACCTCTGTTCATGCCTCAGGTGGATCGGTTCTCACGGTATGGCCATTGAGAGGGCTAGGTTGCGGAAGAGAGGCTACTCGTCGGCGGTCGTAGCCACTTTGCTTAGAGCCCGCAAGCGGTCGACATCCTTGGCGTACGTGCGGGTCTGGCGCATCTTTCAGGATTGGTGTTCCCGGCGTCAGGTCCGGGCTGCCACGAATTGGAATTTTTGCAGGATGGCTTTGATAAAGGGCTGGCAGCCAGTTCCTTACGCGTGCAGCTGGCGGCTCTTTCTTGTTATCGTGGTAAGATCAACGGAGTGTCCTTAGGAGCTCACCCGGATGTGCTTCGCTTTTTAAGGGCGATTTCGAGATTGCGACCGGTGCAAAGAACGTGCATTCCGTCGTGGGATCTTAATCTTGTGTTGAAAGGTTTATCTCGCTCTCCTTTTGAGCCCTTACGTTGGGCATCGGTGAAGGACGTGACGCTGAAGGCTGTGTTTCTGGTGGCTATTTGCTCGGCGTGGCGCATTTCGGAATTGCAGGCTTTATCCTGTAGAGAGCTCTTCTTATCCTTTTCCAAAGATAAGGTGGTTTTGCGTCCAGTTCCGTCCTTTTTACCAAAGGTGGTGTCTCCCTTTACCTTGAATCAGACCGTGTGTTTACCTGTTCTGGGGAGTACGGGAGGAGACGTTTCCGATCGCACCTTTCGCTGTCTGGATGTGAAAAGAGCGCTGCGGGTGTACTTGAGTGTGACGGAGTTTTTTCGCAAGTCAGATAGGTTGTTTGTCTTGTTCGGGGGACGACACAAAGAGGAAGCAGCAGCTAAAGCGTCTATTGCCCGGTGGATTCGGGAAGCGATTGCGTCTGCCTATATGGTTCAAGGGCGATCAGTACCTGGTGGTTTGCGGGCGCATTCCACCAGAGCGCAGGCATGTTCTTGGGCGGAATACAGTTTGATTCCGCCAGCGGCGACTTGGTCGTCGCTGCATACGTTCAGTAAGCATTACAGGCTAGATGTCGCGGCAGCGGCTGAGGCCCGTTTCGGGTCGGCGGTGTTGTCTGCCGGCTGGAAGGGTCCCTCCCACTGAGTACAGCTCTGGTACATCCCAGAAGTTGAGGACTGAACTGGAGGAATGATAAGGAAATGATAATTACACTTACCTGGTAATTGTAGTTCCTTGAGTGATGACAGTTCAGTCCTCCTTCCCGCCCAGTTTTTACAGGAGGGGTCCAGGTTGGCTGGCGCCAGCGTAGGCTGTTACAGGTAGGTCTGTGTACCTTTCATTTAGAGGTCTTTGCTCTCTCTCTCTCTCTTTCTGGCGGGGCAGGGGAGGAGAATGCCTTGTTAGAGGGGGGGCTGTATTTCTGTACTAGGTTTAGACGTTCTATTTATATATAGTTCTGATCTGCTACTTATTTGTTGCTCCTTTGAGTCTGCTTTGTTAATAGTTCACACTGGGATGGAAGTGAGAGTACAGCAGGCTATATCCTGTGATGTCATCATTCTGACATACCAGTCTCCAAGCTGCAGGAGGAGATTGACAACCCAGAGGTTGAGGACTGAACTGTCGTCACTCAAGGAACTACAATTACCAGGTAAGTGTAATTATCATTTAAATAATAACGTACAGCCTTCCTTAAAGCCTGGAAAACCAGTTAATCTTAAATTTGGTTCTCTATTTTATTGGAAGCCAGTGGAGGAAACATAAGAGAAACATTTGTAACCCATTGGGATACTGCTGAACCACTTTACAGATACTCTAGTCTGTATGTGAATCGCTGAGACAGGCTCACTCATAGATCATTGCAGTAGTCCAATGGAGAGATTACTAAAGAGTGGGCCATTGCCCTATATTATCTAAATCCAAAAACATTCATAACTTTCTATCCAGTCTATTTTGTGAGACCTGACCCTCCAAATCCCACATTTCATCTATTGTTAACCTTAAATTTCTCTCCTCTGAGGCAATTTAACCTCTTAAGGTCCACCAATAAAACCAAAAAATAATCTAGATTGTTATAAACCCTTGGGGGTTGATATTAAGAACCTCTGTTTTCCAACATTCAGAATCAACTTATTTTTTGTCTTATCTCCTCAGAGATCTCACTCAGATTTTGTCTAATGTCATTCCATGTGGACCCAAAGCTCTCCTCTATTGGGGGAATTATTTGTATGTTATCAGCATATGCCTGCAGCCTCAAAGACTTAAAGCACATTTTACAGATGATGTTCAAGCCAGAACATCTGGAAAAAAGCAGACATGTCCAAGTTCAGGCATGATTTTACAAATGTGGATGCGCCTGACATGGATGTCTGTGTGGTGTCTACATGGGCGTCCCTAGAATAGTATTCAAGGCTAGGAATAGCCTAATGGTTAGAGCAGTCAGCTATGACCAGGGAAGCCAGAGTTCATATCCCACTGTAGTTGTCATTGTGATTTTGGAGAGTATGGGGGATGGTGGAGTATCATCTTCTCTATACCCTCTGGATGGCTTTAGGCCAAAATGAGCACATGCCTGAAGCAGGTCTAAACTTGGACGAGATTGCAGATGTTTCTGAAATCAAGCGGGGATGTCAAAATCCATTGCCCTGGCCCAGACACACCTTTGCCATGGCCCCTGCCTACTTGGCCATCCTCCATACTGTGGAGACATCTTTAAAAGTCACTTGTAAAATGGTTCCAGGGATGTCTTTGTGATTTGAACGTCTACATGCACATTTTAGGATGTTCAAATCATGACTAAGACTTTTAAAAGTTCCCCAATATGTTCTAATAACCTTTATAAAGATACTGAATAAAAAGAGTGAAAGGGAGGACCTCTGCATAACTCCAGAGACTGAGTGCGTCGGTCTCAAAAATGAATCGGGCACCTTCACTTTTACAGAATGACCTAATAAAAAAGGAACTAATCCATGGCAGAGTTAGTCCTTCAATGTCAATATGTCTATACCTCTCTAATAACATTCCTTAATGAACCAGATTAAACGTGGATCTTAAGTTTAGCATGATCAATATCACTTGTGGAATTTAGCCATTTACTTTAGGTCATCATTCTTGGCTAAAAAGCAGCATCGTTTTTGTGCTATGATTTGCCCAAAATATAACTTGCTTTTTGTCCAAAGCTCTGTACTCTTCCAAAACATTAATTGGTTAGTGACAAATATTTCTATCATTGTAGCCATGAATGATGTATTGGCCATCAGTCTACAATTTGAGCAAACCATTGCATCTGACTTAGGACTTCCAGTTTCTTCAAAATCAATCACAGGCCTTGACAAATTTCCTTGAAATGTAGGCGTCAGGTGTTGAAACCTAGGCTGCAGTGTGCATGCTTCCCCCTCCTCCCCCAAGGCGTATCATGGTTTCTTTTTAAGACCTGATCTGCTAAGACTGTTCCCATTTTCTATAGGAAAACAAAGCTTAATAAATCAGGCCTTTAACATGCCACTGCACAGTGCCAGCAGAAGGCATGGGCTTTCTCCTCCTCTGCCTCCCATCATCTTCAGCGAACCTTTATAGCTGCATCTGACCCAACTTCCTTTTTTGTTCTACATGTCATCATGGCTTGATGATATATGAAGCAAATACAGTTTCTCTCGTAGCCCTCTCCCCAGGCCCTACTCTTTTTGCTGTAACCTCCCTCCCAGTCTTCACCCACTCTCTCTTTTTCATACCCACCTCCCACACTTCATCCAGTCTTTCTCACTCACCGATTCTTTTCCTTTGCTGTAGCATCTGAAAACACCATATTTCTGACTTTATCACTACAATTGGCTCTCTGCATGCTTGAGATGGGCGGTGGAGGAAGTTTGGGCTTATCTCACAGTTTCGAGTTTTTGAACTCTAACAGTGAACACTACTATTCAAAAAGGAAGCTTATATCAAGAGTTTATATGACAGGTTTTAAAATCATCCTTATATGGTCAAATATTTCCCAAAACAAACAAAAAAAGAGGCAGCGCTATTTCCAATATCACAGCTTCATATGAGCGGCATGTTTACTAAGCTGGGCTAATGGTTAGCATGGGCTATTCCTTAGCGTCCCTTTAGTCCAGTCCCGGAACCATAGAGTTGTGAACCTTCACCAGCAGCTTTGGAGACTGAACATCTTCATCTCTTTGATCATCCAGCTATATGCAGCCCCAAGGACCGCCCACACATCAGTATCTCAGTCTCCAAGCAGCTTGGAAGTCAGAGCCCAGAACTGGGCTCCTTAGGAACAAATAAGCAGAGCTTTAGTGTTTTATTATTTTCTAGATTTCGGTGCTGGGCTGCTGCTGTGGAGGAAATCTTTGACTGTGTCCCTTCTGTCTTTCTCTAATCTGTTTTTTTCTCTCTGTCTCTCTCTGTCAGTCTCCCCATAGGTCAAACAAGCAGGGGAGCTGCACAGGACACAGATCTCCTTTCTACCGAACCCCCTTGGTGGGTGAGGAGAAGGTTGAAGACAATTACAGGCAGCAATTAAATACAGCAGTAGGCTCTGAGGGTCCCCTGACTGATTTAGGGGTTCCCCGAGCTGCCCTGAGCGGTTATTACTCTGTTATTGACTCTGATAACTGCTACTCAGAGCTTGTGGCAGGCACGCTGGACAGCACTCTCAGTATTTTGACCCCCCCTTCACTCCTGTGTGTGGGTGAGTAGAGTTTGAAGCTTTTTCTTTCTAAAGACAGTGGTGGAGGCCTTGGGGTGGCCTGGAATCAGCTCTGGGGAGTGTTTTAGACCTTTTGGGTACTTTTTCTGGTCCTTTTTTTGGCGGGATCGGGTCCGGCGGCCATTTTGGATTTTTTTTCAAAGTTGTTTTTCTTCGTGTTTTTTTTTTAGGGATAGGAGCTTCGTTTTTGCATTTCTTGGTCAGATATCAGCTAATTGACTCCAGCTCTATCTAATCCTGCAATTTGGAGCGTTTTTGAGCACTTTTAAAATTGCGATTTTTTTTTCTGCTCTGTTTGCTTCAGCAAGGTGTTCCTGCTTTGCTGGCAAAAGGCTGTGTGCATAGCCATGCCTCCTAGTCCTCGGTGTCTGGTCTGTGGCATTCGTAGAAGTAGTAATTTGGAAGCCCGAGTCTGTGCCACTTGTTCTGCTGTGGGTGCTGTCATGGAGGATCCTCTGGAGGGCTCCAGTGCAGATCTCCCACCTGTATCTACAGAAGGGACATCAGAGCAGGCAGAGACGGTCCTTGGTCCGTGGATTTCTGCGGTGCCGGAGCGCCTGTTGGCGGGGGGCGTCCGGAAGAGATCCCTGGGAGTTCCACCCGCCTTTTTCTCTCTCATGCAGGAGGCTCTGGCTCTCTTGCAGCCGGCGGGGGGAGGCTCGGTCCTGCCCCACCGTGGGCTAAAGTGTCCACTTTCAGTAGAGGGAGACACTGGTCCACAAAAGAAGAGCCGGCCCCCGAGTGTGGCGGATTCTGCGCCTCCTGGGGATGAGTTCCACGAGGGCCTGGGGGAGGCTCTCGAGCTGGAGTCTGCGGAGGATTTAGAAGACGGCGAATTGTTGGACGACGAGCAGAGTAGTAGAATAGTGCGTGTATTTCGTAAAGAGGAACTTCCATCACTGATTGCCGAAACCCTCAAGGTATTGAACATACCCGTGGAAGATGCCACTGCGGAGGACAAGTTGGAGGATCCCTTGATGCAGGCGGTGCGCACTTCCCACAGAGTCTTTCCGCTCCATAGGGTTTTTAAAGCTATGATCCAGGAGGAGTGGAACAGTCCAGAGTCCGCTTTGCGCGGGGCTAGACTGTTGCCTAAGTTGTATCCTCTGTCGGAGGCTGATAGAGAGCTCTTTCGTTCGCCGAAGGTGGATGCGGCAGTTTCCGCGGTTACTAAACGGACTACTATCCCGGTGGAAGGTGCTGCGGCGTTGAAGGACCCGCAGGATCGGAAAGTTGATAGCTTGTTGAGACAGGCGTTTGATGTTGCTGCCCTGTCGATGCAGGCGGCGGTGGCCGGGGCCTGGGTGGCGCGCGGCTGCCTCCGCTGGTCTCAACAGTTCCAGGGGTCCCAGTCGGCGGAACAAGAGGCCGCGGCATCCAGATTGGAGTCGGGTACCGCTTATTTGGCGGATATCCACTATGACCTCATTAGGGGGTTAGCTAACGGCATGGCGTCGGTGGTAGCGGCGCGTCGTTCTCTTTGGTTACGCAATTGGGCGGCTGATGGCTCTTCTAAAGCTCGCCTTAGTAAGCTGCCATTTAAGGGCAGGCAGTTATTTGGGGAGGACTTGGATAGGTTGGTAAAAGATCTCGGGGATTCTAAGGGGGGTCGGCTTCCGGAGGATAAGCCCAAGCAGGGTAAGCCGACCTTCACCTTCCGGGGGTCTCAGCAGTCCTTTCGGAGGTTTCATGCCTCCCGCTTTGGTCAGTCCCAGCGTTGCGGATTTCGGGGGGCAGGTAGAGGTTTTGGCTCCTTCCAGGCGCAGGTCCCCAAAAAGTCACAATGAAGCGAGGCCGGCTCCGGTGGCGGTGATTCCAGTAGGGGGCAGACTGCGGGATTTCTACCCTGCCTGGGCCGCTATCACATCCGATCGGTGGGTATTAGAAGTGGTACGAGAGGGATATGCGCTCGAGCTACATCGACCGGTGCTCGATTCCTTCGTTATGTCCCCGTGCAGCGCTCCCTGGAAACGACGGGTCGTATCCGATACACTTTCCCGGCTGCTTCGGCTCCGGGCGGTCGTCCCCGTGCCGGAGGGGCAGTTAGGGTCCGGTCGATACTCCATCTACTTCGTAGTGCCGAAAAAGGAGGGCACCTTTCGACCAATCCTGGATTTAAAGAGAGTGAATCGGTGCCTCTGGGTGTCGCATTTTCGCATGGAAACGCTGCGCTCGGTCATAGCGGCGGTCCGCAAGGGGGAATTCCTAACGTCCCTAGACCTTACGGAGGCCTATTTGCACATTCCCGTTCGTCGGGAACATCAAAGATTTCTGCGGTTTGCGCTGCCGATGGGCCATTTTCAGTTTCAAGCCATGCCCTTCGGCCTAGCGACGGCGCCACGGGTCTTCACGAAGATCATGGTGGTGGTAGCGGCGTTCCTGCGGAAGGAGGGTGTCCTCGTGCATCCCTATCTCGACGACTGGTTGATCCGGGCGAAGTCGAGGGAGGAGAGTCTCCGGGCGACGGCGCGGGTCGTACAGGTTTTGCAGTCGTTAGGCTGGGTGGTCAATCGGGCGAAGAGCAGCCTTCTTCCCTCGCAGACCTTGGAGTATTTGGGGGCGCGTTTCGACACTGGCAACGGAAAGGTTTTTCTCCCAGTGCAGAGCGCGGGCCCTGAGGCGGCTGGTGGAGCAGTTTCTAGCGAGACGGGCGTCCTCGGCTTGGCAATACCTTCAGCTTCTCGGCACGATGGCGTCGACCATCGAGGTAGTTCTGTGGGCAAGGGCGCACATGCGGCCTCTGCAGCGAGCGCTGCTGCGTCGATGGTGTCATCAGTCCGACTCGCTAACTCGTCAGTTAGTTTGCCCCTTGGAGGTTCGGCGCAGTCTTCGCTGGTGTTTGCGTTGGCGCTCTCTGGCGAACGGTATGCCTTTGGAGTCTCCCGTCTGGCGTCTGCTGATGACGGATGCCAGTTTGAGCGGATGGGGGGCTCATTGCGAGGGCCAGATTGCTCAGGGCCAGTGGTCCTCGCGGGAGAGCCGGTGGTCCATCAACCGACTGGAAATGAGAGCCGTGTGGTTGGCTCTGACAGCGTTTCAGCCTTGGCTGCAGGGAGCGGCGGTCAGGGTGCTATCCGACAATGCCTCCACGGTAGCCTACATAAATCGCCAGGGAGGCACAGGCAGCGCGGCGTTAGAAGTGGAGGCGGATCTGCTTCTGGATTGGGCAGAGCGGCATCTTCTGTGTCTGTCGGTCCAGCATATCGCGGGGGTTCACAATGTGGAGGCGGACTTTCTGAGTCGTCGCAGGGTAGACCCCGGAGAGTGGTCTCTACATCCCGAGATATTTGCGTTGCTGGTCCGTTGTTGGGGTCTGCCGATAATGGACCTCATGGCGACCTTCGAGTCCGCGCAGGTCGAAAGGTTCTTCAGCAGGCGTCGGGAACGCATGTCGGAAGGCCTCGATGCATTGGCACAAAGGTGGCCAAGGTACGGGCTGCTCTATGTCTTTCCTCCTTGGGCTCTGGTGGGTCGCCTGGTACAGCGGATCGAGCGGCATCCGGGTCCCGTGGTTCTGATTGCCCCGGACTGGCCTCGTCAGCCTTGGTATGCGGATCTGGTGCGGTTGAGTGTGGCCGATCCGTGGCTCCTTCCTCCTCGGCCGGATCTCCTTCGGCAGGGGCCGCTGCAGATGCCTCAGGTGGCTCGATTCTCGCTTACGGCATGGCTATTGAGAGGGCGCGAATGAGAGCCAAAGGTTATTCTCCGGAGGTCATTGCTACCTTGTTGCGGGTGTGGCGTCAGTCTACGTCGCTAGCGTATGTCCGGGTCTGGCGTATTTTTGAGAGCTGGTGTGCGACTCGCGAATTGCGGCCTTTGCGGACCTCCGTTCCTCAGATCCTCTCCTTCTTGCAAGCAGGGGTGGACAAGGGCCTGGCGGCCAGTTCGTTGAGGGTACAACTTGCAGCTCTTGCGTGTTTTAGAGGCAAGGTTCAGGGCCAGTTATTGGGGTCCCATGCGGACGTGAAGCGCTTCTTGCGAGCGGTGTTGCTTATGCGTCCTCCGTGCAGGGCTTTAGTGCCCTCGTGGGACTTGAATTTGGTGTTGAGGTCTCTGGTGGCTTCGCCGTTTGAACCCTTGGCGCAAGCTTCGTTGAAGGACTTGACGTTGAAAACGGTGTTTCTGGTAGCGATCTCGTCAGCTCGCAGGATCTCGGAGTTGCAGGCTCTTTCGTGTAGGGAACCCTATCTGTCTTTCTCTGCCGACAAGGTGGTATTGCGACCGGTTCCCGCGTTTCACATGAATCAGGTGGTGTCTCTCCCGGTGTTTGCCAAGGAATGGGGCAAGCACGCGGATAACTCCTTGCACGCGTTGGATGTCCGTCGAGCTCTTCGTCGGTATTTGAGGGAAACGGCGGCCTTCCGTAAGTCCGATCGCCTATTTGTCGCATTTGGCGGTCCGTGCAAGGGGGAAGCGGCGTCTAAGTCTTCCATTTCCCGCTGGTTGAAAGAGGCGATTTTGTCGGCATACCTTTTACACGGCAGGATGGTTCCTGCCAGGCTTCGGGCTCACTCGACTAGGGCGCAGGCGGCGTCTTGGGCAGAAGTTAGCTTGGTACCGGCGGTGGATATTTGTCGGGCGGCGAGGTGGTCGTCCTTGCACACCTTTGCTAAGCACTATCGTCTGGATGTGCAGGCGGCATCGGATGCGCGGTTTGGGTCTCGGGTGCTTCAGGCTGGACTAGCGAGGCCCTCCCGTTGAGATTTACTGCTCTATTACATCCTCTATGGTTCCGGGACTGGACTAGAGGGACGCTAAGGAAGAGTAAATTAGACTTACCTGCTAATTGTTGTTCCTTGCGGAACTCTAGTCCAGTCCCGGATCCCTCCCTGTCTATCTGTTCTCGCTGCCAGCCAAGAAGGTACATTCATTATAGGAGTCTGCCAGGGTTTTTGTTCTCTATGCTTTCGGTCAGAGCTCCTCTGCTTGCAGCACGCCTTAGTTTCCTTTCGGGATCAATTCTTGGGGGTGAGCGGTGGCGCCTCTTGTTGCATGCGTTTTGCACAAGGGTCGCCACGGCCGTTCTGGTCCGCCTTCCCGTAGGCGTGAGATTGTTTATACGCAATTGAAAAAAAAAAAAAAAAGTTTTTGCTAGTAGTGGGAACTTTAGGGTCAGGATCCTTTTTTTCCACTGTGTTGTTATATCTACTTATTTGTTGCTCTGCTTAGTATGCTTTGTCAATAGGTACTGATGTGTGGGCGGTCCTTGGGGCTGCATATAGCTGGATGATCAAAGAGATGAAGATGTTCAGTCTCCAAAGCTGCTGGTGGAGGTTCACAACTCTATGGTTCCGGGACTGGACTAGAGTTCCGCAAGGAACAACAATTAGCAGGTAAGTCTAATTTACTCTTTGTAACTAGGTCCTATTGAATAACATGGGACCTAGTTACCTATATAGCACGTACTAACAGCTCATGTTCTTGAGACTTTGTTGCTATAATAAATGCAAACTAGCTCATTTTGAAGTTTTGGAAATGTTTCTTCCATACGAAGATGAAAAAGCTAAACGTTTGAAATTCCACCCTTCCACTTTGAGATGTCATTTGTTCTAGCCTTAAACAGTCTTGTGCATTTTAGATTTGAAGAAAATCATTGTCGGCATACATACAGTATGGTGCCCTCTCTAGTGTGCAGCTGTCAATCAACACAACCCATTGTCTCCATAACTAACATAGTAAGTGAGAGCAGAAGAAGACAAAACTGTCATGATTAGTCTGACCAGTGAAATTTGTCCGTTCTGAGTATACATATGTAGAAATTTCCTTATGCAGCTCATGCTTACTTGATCTCTCAACTCTTTATCTACCACAGGTCTTAATATTTTTTATAAGCATGCCTAAAATCTGTTTTATTAATAACTTCCACCTTATTTGCTGGTAGGCTATATTAGATTTAGCCATTTTTAACTTTGATTCTTAAAAGACCAATACTTAATACGATTTTTAAAATTCTACAATGTAAAAAAAATCTACAGTTGTTATCTTGAAAAATATTGTGAATATGGAAACAAAAAGGAATACCTGAAGAGGTGAGTCAGGTAGGGATTATGGTAAGGTGGGAAGAATTCTAAAGAGGCTCGTTGATGGTCATGGGTGGACTATCTGGTTTACTATAATGTGGTAGTGGGGATGGAAAACAAATATCTGGCATCCTTTATGGTGATGATGTCTGGGGATTTGATATATATGTTATTTACCATTTATTTTTGTAAATGATTGTTGCATTGATGATGTGATGGTGGTTGCTGCTGTTCTTGTGCTTTTATTATTGTTGTATTGTAGATTGATATTTTTTACGCATTAGTTTATGTAATCCATTCTGTGGTTTATAATAGAAGGGTGACATATTGAGTCCAAAACTATGCATTAACATTGATGTTAGATCTACAAAATTTGTATGTATTGTAATACCCAGTTCCTCTGGTTTAGCTTTGTGAGATGGTCTGCTAATAGCTCTAAGATAATAATTACTGTATGGGTAGTATTATGCTATTGTACTGAAGTAGGCGTTTAGTTTTGATAATTGTTGCAGAATTGCTGCACATATATGGGCATCACCAGCACAAGTAGAGATGCAGCCCAAGTTGGCTGCACACTCTCAGCACAATTTAAAAAAATACATTTCCTTACGTATGCTTCAGCTGCTACAGCTGACTCGTATGTTCTTTCCATCTATATATAATTTAAAATATCCAGAAGTCACAAAATACACATTCCATATCATCCTGCTAGACCAGTTCAGACAAGTGCGTTGTGTTCCCCAGCAGCAGATTGGTGGAGACAAAGAACCAAAGAAAAATCCAGGTTTCAATGACATCACTGCTATGCCTCTATTTGCCTCAGCCACCAGAGGTCTCTTCAGTATTTCTTTGTCTCCTGCAAATGGTGGATGGATTTCTCCTCTGTTGAAAATCCGAAGATTGAGAGGAAAAGAGAGTGATTACATGTTTATGAGTGATCACCTGGTGTACAGAAAGGTGACTCTCACTTGAGCACAACATGGGAGGCTCCATTAGACTGCAGTCTTTTCGGTAGCCATCGGAAGAGGGAAAATTATTTCAGCTACATGCCCTTATCATAAGGGCCTATTAAGCAGCCACAAATTGGAAGGATCTGGAAGAGTACAGCAGCCTCACACAACCTCAGTGCCCCCTCTCGCCTCCTCTATCCTCCCTGCTCTCTCCTGAATATTGCAGAAGGCTCTTAGAAGGATCTGCCTGCTAGCCACCTTTCACACAGTGCTGTTAAATAAATAAATAAATAAATAAAACCAATAACCATTTAAAAAGCACCTTCATTCAAAACAATACTGTTGGAATACTTAGCTCTTCGTAGTCATATTGTTTATATAGATGTACAGACAAAAATATTAGGAGAAAAAGGATCTCGGATACCTTTGAGCAGTCCTTTACACGCATCACATCATGGATCCAAAAAACTCCTTTATCAAAACTTTAGAAGTTTTTGAATATTTTATGAATTTTTAAATTAATATTTAGTTTCTTATCAATATTTAATTGTACATCATTACTATCCTCAATACCTCACATCTTCTATGCTACAGCTTCCAGTAGCAACAAACACACTTATCCTCATGCCATATTGCACATCCCAAAGCCACAGATGATGTCAAAAGGTGTTTCACTGAAGCTTCTTCAGCGGGGACTTAAATAAGATTCTTTGTAGTCAACCACATTCTTGAGGACATGCAGAATTCACCACAATACAGCTGTAGCACTGGCCAGTGTCACTGAGTATTCAGGATAGGATATTCAGCTGGCCAAAGACTAGTGACCGTGCTCTGAGCCGCTCTTCATCCTCTAGGGAGTCTGTGGTGGATATGCCCCCTGATGTTGGGGAGCCTTATCTGGGAAGAGAGCTTTCAGATTCCAGATTGTCCTCCCTGGAATTCTTTTCCTTTTTGCAAATGACTGGTCCTTTTGGCATTGAAATTCAAACCCTGTGGCCTCTGGGTGCTCCCAGACACAGTCTCGAACTAGGCAGGCTGAACGTAAAAGCCCTGTTTTGATTACCTTTTGGTTAAGCATCCCAGCACGGGGCGCTCCTTGGAGATGGGAACAGTTGTGAGCTATTAGAGATGTTGACTATGCCTCGGATTCAGATGAATCGGTACTGGATGGTGATGTGTATGAGGAAGTGCTCTCACCTTGAGAAAATTATGCAGAGGCTGGCGTGATCTGCCTATTCTGGATGGAGGAGCTGGTGGCGTTGATTACTAGGGTCTCATCTGCCTTGAACTTGACGAATGCTTCTGGCACGGAGCAGGAGCCTAAGGTACACCTGCTTCTTCAAAGGATGCGGTAATCCACTGCTGTCTTGCTGTTCCCAGAGGTGATCAAGGATACGATCCTGTTTGAGTGGGACTCCCTACCTAAAGAATAAAGGGTGTATGAGATGATCTGTGCTCTCCCGGAGGAGGAGCTCGGCGAGTGGTTTGACATTCCCAAGGTGGATGTGCAAATCATGGTGGTTACCAGATGGACCACTATTCCTGTGGAAGGCAGATCAGCCTTAAGGGATGTTCTGACTGCAAAGAGGATTCCTTGCTGAGGAGCCAGTTTGCCGTGGTGGTGTCTGTCCTACAGCTGGTGGCATGTACCAGCCGGATGTCTTGAGTCCTGCTCCAGTGGATTCAGTCTCTTCTGCCTGATGATACTATCTCTCTGTTGGAGTTGTCAGAGGCCTTCCTTTCTGATGCCATGTATAAGCTGGAATGTTTGGCGGCCAGGAATGGTGCCTTGATGTCTGTGTCATGGCATTGGATTTGGCTCTGGCAGTGGGCATTGGACACTTCTCCAAAGCCCAGTTGACTTAGCTGGTCTTTAAAGGGAAGCTTCTGTTTGGAACTGATTTGGAGAAGCTGGTGAAGGACCTAGGCAATATGAAATCTTACCACCTCCCGGAAGACAGGTCCAAGGGGCCTGTGTAGCAGGCTAGTGCCATTTTCAAGTCAGCCTCAACTCAACCACCAAGGGGGTGTGCTGGCCGGATTCCCAGAGGTCTCAGGTTTACTGGGTTGGTAATGACAATAGTCCCTTCTTCCCCTCTGCTTCAGGGCCTCAGTCTTGTTGTCAGTCCTTTTGTGGAGCAAGTGGCCTTGGGACTCGGTCCCCTCCAAAGGAGGGCCATCCTGGGGTATGTAGTGAAAAGTTTGGGGACCCGTTCCCTGGTGCCTTGTAGGACTAGAAAAAGGGACTGCTACTTCTGGAGAGATATCTGCAATTGTGAGTATATATTTCTGGGAATTTTCTGAAAGGACTTCTTGGTATTAAAGCTAATTAATCTGTGAACCCAGTGTTTTTTGTTAAATCAGTCAGGGCCTAGTAGCAGCAGTTTAAGTTAAAATTTACGGGCGGGTGCAGTCTTGACTGTGTGAGCGCATTTTTCTTCATGGGGAGGAAGCGCAAGGGTAAGACTGTGTCTGTGCCCTCGCAGCCCACTCTTACCTCGATGCCGGTAGCTCCTGCTTCAGGTCCTTTGGATCCTTTCCTGGTTCGTGCTCCTCGGGATCCATTCGTTGCTGGGGGAGGAAGCCGATTGGCGCCGTTGGAGTTGGAATACTCAGCGTCAGCCTCAGCGTCATCTAGCTCCCCAGCTTTGAGCCCTGCGCCGAAGGTTCCTCGCAGCAGCTTGCTGCCGAACGTTTTCCTAGAGGTTCCCTCTCCTGTTGTGTTGGGAGAGTCAGCTACCTTGCGAGGGACAGGGAAAGGTGTGCACGAGGAGCCTGTGAGTCGGGCTGGGATTGCCCAATGCTCTTTACCATCGTCGGCATTTAATGGAAGTGAACTCATAGGGAAGGTCTCTTCTCCTATGTGACGGGAGGATTCATTGCTGACTTTGAAGATGGAAGGTGCAGCGGCAGCTACAATGGAGGGAGCTTTCACTCTTCAGCGTCCCGCAAACTTTACATTGGAATCAATTTGGAACGCCATAGTCTCCTTAGGGGATGTTTTACTACCGCAAATTACGGCTTTATCCTCTAAGATGAAGATTACAACAGAGACTGTAGCGGATTTGGAAAAGAAGGTCTCTGGGATCTCCACTGAACTTGAAGTTGAAAGGAATAGAACCACCAACCTAGAAGATCAATTGAATGTTCTGCATAAGAACTCTCTCGGTGCAAGTTAAGTTGGAACAGCTTGATAATTTCTCTCGTTTGAACAACTTGAGAGTGGTTAATTTTCCCAAGGTGATTTCTGTCTCTGCTAGGGATATGTTTAAAGAATATCTATTAGAGGTATTGGGGGTTTCTCCTGACCTATTGCCCCCTTTGGTTAAAATCTACTATCTCCCCAAAGCTAAGCGTGTCCCCTTTAGTGGGACCATTGGGAGTGGGTTGGTGCAAGGAGACGCTTTGAATGTTACAGATTTGTTGGAAAACTCTGGTCTTGAATCTCAGGAACCTTCTACACTTTTAATAACTTTTGCTTTGTTATCAGATAAAGAGTGGATGTTAAAACTTTTTTTTTCCAGAAAAGAAAGCTCCCGTTTCGGGGCTTAGCCGTTCGTATGTATCCAGATCTGTCAAGAGACACCCAGAAACGGCGCAGAGAGTTTTTACTGCTCCGTCCTGGGGTCTTGCAGCTGGGCGGGCTTTTTTTCCTTAAACACCCATGTAAATGTCTGGTCAGATATCAATCTGTTTCCTATGTATTTTTTGAGCCTTCTCAGCTATTAGTTTTTCTAAATGCTAGGCGGTTAGAATCTTCTATTGATTCTTCCTAGAGCTCTGTTAGATAAGTCTGGATTTGACTTTAACCATTTTTCTTCTCGGTATTTGGATTACGTTTTGTATGGAAGTTTCTCCCCCGAGTAGTGGACTAGGGAGAGTTGACACTGTGTTAATTTTCTTAATGTAATTAATATTGTATATTAATTTGTATTGATTAATGGTATATTCTTTGTGTCGCTCTATTTCTCTAAGAAGGGTTTTGTTGTAAACTTTCTTGAATATATTGTAAAATTGCATAAATATAATTAAAAAAAAAGTTTAAATTTAAAACACAGAAGAGAACTTTCTGGTTAAATTTGGAACCCAGCAGAGAGCTTGTAGTTTAAATTTAATACTCACTCAGGGCCTAGTATCAGCAAAGTACTTTTAGTTTAAATTTAAAACACAGAAGAGAGCTTTCTGGTTAAATTTAGAACCCAGCAGAGAGCTTGTAGTTTAAATTTCATAATAAGTCAGAGCCTAGCAGCAGCAAAGAGCTGTAATTTAAATCAAATCAGAATATAACAGCATAAAAGGCAAAACAGGGTCAGTACTCTCTGAGCAACAAATAGTCTTCTAGAGGCCTTCTACCTAGGGGGCAAGAGACCTGTGAAACTTTTTCAGTAGGTGTTAACACCAGGTGGCAGGTCAAAAGGCCATTTTGAAAGACTCCTTCTATCCAAGCAAGGACTGTTAATCACCCAGGAAGTTGGTCACAGTTTACCTCAGCAGCACAGGACAGGGTACTGTGTAGCAGTCCTCTTTTAATAAGTGTTATGAGGGTTTTGGATTTGTTAGGAACTGGGGAACATTCTGGGGAAAGGAGGGGCTCTTCCGAAGGGATGGGCTTCACCTTAACCGGGATGGAATCGGGCTGCTGGCATTAACCTTTAAAAAGGAGAGAGAGCAGCTTTTTAACTAGATAATAGGGGAAAGCCGACAGTCGCCCAGGAGCGCATGGTTCGGAAGAATGTATCTTTGAAGGATACTACCAAAAGCAGAGAGGTTCCAAAAAAGAGTAAAGCAGCCTGGAGCAGACAGAGCTTAAAGAACCCAAATTGCCCATGCCTACCAATAGCCAGATTAATATGAATAAAATACAGTCTCTAAAATGCTTGTATGCAAATCCTAGAAGTCTAAAAAAT
This sequence comes from Ichthyophis bannanicus, assembly GCA_033557465.1. NCBI lineage: Eukaryota > Metazoa > Chordata > Amphibia > Gymnophiona > Ichthyophiidae > Ichthyophis > Ichthyophis bannanicus. The sequence continues at coordinate 1,576,163,350 of CM066031.1, read as the reverse complement.
AAGATGGGAGAGTTAGAATATATAGCACTAAATGAGAGGTTAGATATGATTGGAATCTCAGAGACATGGTGGAAGGAGGACAACCAGTGGGACACTGTGATACCTGGGTACAAACTATATTGTAATGATAGAGCTGATCAAATTGGTGGAGGGGTTGCGCTCTATGTTAGAGAGGGCATTGAGTCAGAAAGGATTAAAGTTTTGCAGGAAACAAAATTTGTTGTAGAATCTCTATGGATTGAAATTCCATGTAAAAAGGGGAAGGCGATGGCAGTGAGGGTGTACTATCAACTGCCTGGCCAGAATGAACAAATGGATGATGAAATGCTCAAAGAAATTAAGGAAGCTAACAAAAGTTACAGCGCAGTAATAATAAGTGATTTCAATTACCCCGGTATCGACTGGGTCAGTGTCACAGCAGGACATGCTAGGGAGATAAAGTTCCTAGATGAAATAAATGACTGCTTCTTGGAGCAGCTGGTTCATGAACCAACCAGAGGGGAAGCCATTTTGGACTTAGTCCTTAGTGGAACACCAGATCTGGTGCAAGAGATAAGGGTGTTGGGGCCACTTGTCAATAGTGATCATAACATGATTGCGTTTGATTTAATTAATGGAGGAGGGATGGTAAGGAAATCCACAGTACTACCTTTTGACTTTCGAAAGGGAGACTATGATAAAATCAGGAAAATAGTTAAGAAAAAACTAAAAGGAGTAGTTGCAAAGGTTAAAGACGTACATCAGGCTTGGGGGGTGTTGAAAAATACTATCTTGGAAGCCCAGACCAGCTGTATTCCATGCTTTAAGAAAAGTGGAAGGAAGTCCAAAAAACTGCCAGCATGGTTTAAAGGTGAGGTCAGAGAGGCTGTTGTTGCCAAAAAAGCATCTTTCAGGAAATGGAAAAAAGAGCCAAATGACGAAACCTGGAAACAGCACAAGCACTGGCAAGTCAAATACAAGGCATTGATGAGGCAGGCAAAGGGAGAATTTGAGAAGAAGCTTGCTGCGGAAGCAAAACGCGAAATAAAGACTTTTTCAAGTACATTCGTAGCAAAAAAACTGTGAGAGAGTCATTTGGTCCATTAAATGATAGAGTGGTTAAAGGGGCACTAAGAGGCGACAGGGCGATAGCAGAGAGACTGAATGAATTCTTTGCTTCGGTCTTTACTGAGGAAGATGTAGGGATGTTACCCATGACAGAAGTGATATTTAAAGGTGCGGAAGAATTGAAGGAAATATCGATACATCGGGAAGATGTATTACAACTATTAAACTGAGGAGTAGCAAATCACCTGGGCTGGATGGTATACATCCAAGGGTGTTGAAAGAACTGAAATATGAGATTGCAGACCTGCTATTAGTAATCTGTGAACTTTCATTAAAATCATCTGTAATACTTGAAGATTGGAGGTTCGCAATGTAACGCCAATTTTTAAAAAGGGTTCCAGGGGTGATCCGGGAAATTACAGACTGGTGAGCCTGACGTCAGTACCGGGAAGAATGGTAGAAACCATCATAAAGAACAAAATTACTTAGCATTTAGATAGTCATGGCCTAATGGGAGACAGCCAGCATGGCTTTAGACAAGGAAGATCTTGTCTTACTAATCTCTTATGTTTTTTTGAAGGTGTGAATAAACAGGTGGACAAAGGTGAGTCGGTTCATATTAGAATTCTACTTTCAGAAAGCCTTTGACAAGGTCCCTCATCAGAGACTTTTGGCAAAACTAAAGAGTCATGGGATAGGAGGCAGTGTACTATTGTGGATCAGGAACTGATTAAAAGATAGAAAGTAGAGCGTAGGGCTAAATGGCCAATTTTCCCAATGGAGAAAGGTGAATAGTGGTGTACCCCAGGGATCTGTGCTGGGTCCGCTGCTTTTTGACATATTCATAAATGACCTGGAAAAGGGAATAACGAGTGAGGTTATCAAATTTGCAGATGACACAAAACTATTTAAAGTTGTTTAAAACCCAAGAGGATTGTGGAAAATTGCAAGAGGATCTTGATAAATTGGAAGACTGGGCATCAAAATGGCAGATGAAATTTAATGTGGACAAGTGCAAAGTTATGCACCTAGGGAAGAACAACCCAAACTATGGTTACACGATGCAAGGTTCCACATTAGCAACCATTACCCAGGAAAAAGATTTAGGCGTCATTGTGGATAACATGTTAAAACCCTCGGCCCAGTGTGCAGCGGCGGCCAAGAGAGCAAATAGAATGCTAGGTATCCTAAGGAAAGGAATGGAAAATAAAACAAAAGATATTATAATGCCTCTATATCGTTGCATGGTGAGACTGCACCTTGAATATTGTTTGCAATTCTGGTCGCCGTATCTTAAAAAGGATATAGCGTTATTAGAAAAGGTTCAGAGAAGAGCCACCAAAATGGTAAAGGGGATGGAAGGATACTCCTATGAAGAAAGGCTAAAAAGGTTAGGGCTCTTTAACCTGGAAAAGAGACGGCTGAGGGGAGATATGATAGAAGTCTATAAATTAATGAATGGAGTGGAACGGGTAAACGTAGATCGATTGTTTATGTTATCAGAATATAGAAAGACTAGGGGACATGCAATGAAGCTACAGGGTAAACTATTTAAGACTAATAAAAGAAAATATTTTTTCACTCAACGTTTAATCAAACTCTGGAATTTGTTACTGGAGGATATATTAAAGGCTGTTAGTGTAGCTGGGTTTTAAAAAGGTTTGGACAAGTTCCTGGAGGAAAGGTCCATAAACCTTTATTAAGAAGGGACCCAGGATATCAATGCTTCACCCAGTACAAGCAATGCGGAACCTGTGTCTTTTGGGGAAACTGCTAGGTATGTATGACCTAGATTGGCCACTGTTGGAAACAGGATACTGGGCTTGATGGACCTTGGTCTGACCCAATATGGCATATCTTATGTTCTCATGTGCCTCCGGTGGGCAGCAGTCTTTGCCTCTTCTTTCAGGAATGGACCCAGGTGCCAAGGATCGCTGGATGCTAGACACTGTTCAGTTCTGCTATGAACTGGAATGCAAAGAGCCGATTCCCGATGCCTTTATTTCTCTTTATGGGTCTGCGATCAAAGGTGCCACTGTAATGATCACTTTGGAAAACTGATATGCCTAAAGGTGGTAGTGCCTATCCCTCCCAGATGAGCAGGGCAAGGACAGATACTCCATCTATTTTGTGGTGGTAAAGGAGGATGGTTCCTTCTGACCCATTCTGGGCCTCAAGGGAGTCAACGAACAATTGCGTGTCCTGTACATTAGGATGGAAACCTTGCGCTCCGTGATTCAAGTAGTACGTAGAGGGGAATTCTTGGCTTCTCTGGATCTGGCTGAGGTGTATTTTTATATCCTTATCTGGGCGGATCAGCAGAAATAGCTGCATTTTGCCGTGCTTGGCTCTCACTATCAGTTCACTGCCCTCCCTTTTGGACTCTCCACCACCCCAAGTAGTTTCTCCAAGGTCCTGGTGGTGGCAGCTGCGATGCCAAGGGATCTGTGTGCATCCCTGTCTGGATGACTGGCTAATTTGAGCCCATTCCCTGTCAGAAGTGTCTTGGGTGACGTCCTGAGTGGTGTCTTTTTTGGAAAGCCTCAGCTGGGTGATCAATCAGGAAAAGAGCCAGCTTTTGTTTTCCCAGTCCTTGTAGTTTTTGGGAGCATGTTTTGACACTCGAGTGGGCAGAGTTTTCCTGCCAGAGTAGCTGTTGGATTGCCTGGCGCACTGTTCTATGCGCCGCAGGCCCTCACAGTCAGGAAATAATCTTCAGCTCCTCAGATTGATGGCAGCGACCATAGAGATGGTGTGTGCTGTGGGCGCATACTCTCATGTGACCATTCCAGCTATCCTTGTTGATTTGATGATTTATGAGCTCTCAGGAATTTGAACGCAGGCTTCTGTACCATTGATGGTGAAGACCAACCTGCGGTGGTGGCAGCAGCCCTGTCATTTGAGGAATGGCATACTGCTGGATGGTTTCTCCTGGATCCTGCTGATGGCAGATGCCAATTTCTCAGGCAGGGATGCCCATTGCCAAGACTATATGGCTCAGGGCCATTGGAACTGTAGGGAAGCAGTGTGGTTCATTAAATGCCTTGAAGCGAGGGCCATCAGGTTGGCTCCTGCATTTCCGACCCCTGGTTGAGGGCTGAGCAGTTCGGGTGTTTTCAGACAATGCCATGGCAGTGGCTTCTGTCAGCAAGACGGCACAAGGAGTGCTGAAGTGGCCCTGGAGATGGATCTCTGGTTTGCCTGGGCGGAGAAGAACCTCCTAGCCTTGTTGTCCACTCTGGCAATGTGCTGAGCCAATGTGGAAGCAGACTTCCTCAGCTGGCACTTTCTGAATCTGGCAAGTGGGAGTTGAGTTGGGAGGCATTTCAGCTGATTCTGCGCCACTGGGGTTGCCCCAAAATGGATCTGAGGGCGGCCCACTCCATTGCCTAAGTTGGCTGTTTTTTCAGTTGCCATATGGAGATGGGGTCCAAGGGCATCTGCCATGACCCAGCTTTTGCAAAGTCAGTGGCTGCTGTACATGTTTCCTCTGTGGCCCCTGGTGGGTATGTGATTTGGTGTATAGAGTGCTACCTGGGCATGATTGTTCTGGTAGCACTAGATTGGCCGTGGAGAGCATGGTTTGGAGTACTTATGCTGCTCCTGCAAGCACCTCCTCTTTGGCTGCTTCTGTCTTGGGGGCTAGTGGCAGGGACCAATCGTCCTGGAGGACCCTTCTCGCTTATGGCATGGCTCTTAAAAGGAGACTGCTAGCATGTAAGGGCTACTATCCAGCAGTAATCTCTACTCTGCTTGGTGCCCGGGGAAGGTCTACCAAGCTAGTATATCCCCTGAAAATTCTGTTGGCAGCTCTGGCCTGTTTTCGTGGTCCAGTGGTGGGCAAGTTGTTGGCTTTGCACCTAGACGTCTCACATTTTCTCCAGGGGGTTTGGCATCTGTTTCCTCCCCTTCGGTCTGTGATCCCTTCCTAGGATCTGTGTCTGGCGCTCAGGGCCCTGATGGCAGCCCCTTTTGAGATGTTGAAGCGTGCTGCCTTAAAGGATTTAATACTCAAGACGGTCTTCTTGGTTGTGATTTGTTCTGCAAGGCAGATTTCCGAGCTGCAGGCTCTGTCTTGCCAAGATCCTTATCTATCTTTTTCAAAGGAGGCATTTTCCATTTGGCCTGTGCCTTCCTTCTTGCCTAAAGTGCTGTCTCCTTTTCACATGCACCAGGTGATTTGCCTGCCCTCCTTTTCTAAGGAGCAGTGTCGGGGAAGGATAAGAATCTTCGCTTTGTGACTGTACGCATCGTGCTTCTCTGGTACTTGGTTACGAATTCCTTTCATAAGTCAGACCATCTTTTTGTGCTGTTTGCTGACCCACACAAGGGGGCGGCCAAGTCGACTTCGGGGTGCTTGATTAAGGAGGCCATTGCCTTGGCATATTTGTTATGGAACTAGCCAGTTCTGGAGGGTTTGCACGCCCATTCTACTTAAGCACAAGCATCCTCGTGAGTGGAGCAGAATTCAGTAGCCCCTGCAAACATTTGTTGGGCAGTAACATGGGCATCACTTTCCACTTTTGTCAAATATTACCTCTTGGATGTCATGTGTGAGCGGACACAGCCTTCGCTGAAGAGTTTGCGAGCTGCTGTGCCTTCTTCCCTTCGTGGTGGTGTAGCTTTGGTACATCCCACTTGTCTGGACTGGTCTAGCAGGATATGGAAGATGACATTTCCTTGAGTCCGCTAGACCAGTCCGTGGCCTACCCCTGAAATTGGATTGCTCTGTTCTTCTGTTGCAGTACCTTTGGACTGGCCGTGATTTTTATTCTTTGCTCTACAGGCTCATCTTCTACTGACAGCTTTCTGTTTCTGCATTCCTGTACGTAGTTCTCTTCTATTGATTTACTCATTGTTGCCCACATTTGAGGTTGTGTGAGGCTTGCTCTATATCTCCCATATGCTTTGGGACCAATACTGATGAGACTTCTGGTGGCTGAGGTGAATAGAGGCATAGGAGTGATGTCATTGAAACCTGGGCTTTTCATTGGTTTGTCTCCACCAATCTGCTGGTAGGGCAGCACAACCCACTTATCTGGACTAGTCTAGCAGGATTCGAAGGGACATTAACTGGTAAGTAAAATGTCAACTTTTCTTCTTTCTGCTAGTGCCTTCTTTGTAGCAGAGCCTAGGCCCTAGGGGATTGCTTTTAAGATCAGTTCTGTTAAAAATAAAAACATAGAAACATAATGGCAGATGAAGCCTATATGGCCTATCCAGTCTGCCCTTCCATACCAACCACTACAATCCTTTTTTTCCATTGCGTTTGTCCTATGCTTTCTTGAATTTAGATACTGTCATAGTCTATACTACCTCCACTGGGAGACTAATTCACGCATCTACCACTCTTTCCATAATAGTTTCTTTTTGTGGATGACTCAAAAATCTGCAAGGGAGTTGATACTCTTGAGGACATAGACAAAATGAGACATGCTCTAAAAGCTTCAATGCTAAAAAGTACAGAGTGATGCACTGGGAGTGCAGAAATACAAAGAAAATTGTATGTGATGGAGGGGAGAAGCTGCTGAGCATAGACCAGAAGAGAGACCTTGGATTGTTGATTATTTATAAAAGTTCATTTTTTGTATTTTTTTTAAATTCATGTGGCGTATAGCAAGTTTAACCAACATAAGGAATTTTTAGTGATTCTAACAGCTTGACCATATAAAACACAGAAATATCGGCATAGCACAGAATTAGAATATAAATGGTAAACTTGGAAATTTGGTAAATTGCTTTTGCTATAATTCAATGTGATACAGTGTCAGCACTGTACACACCAAAACACAGTGAAGCATTCATATACATTAAAACATTAGTAATATGCTCATATAATAGGGGCCTGATACTCATGATATCAACACAACATACATGAAAACATCTTAACAGAGAATAAAGGGGAGATGCAACATATAGACAGGCAAAATAGGGTAGAAAAAAGTGGGTGACTAAGTTGAAGTTTCTGATCTCATTCTAACAAAACAGAGTGATACTAGCCTACATAGGGAGAGGCATGATCAGCACAAAAAAGGACATGTCAGCGTCCCTTGTAGGTCATTGGTGAGGCCTCACTTAGAACACTGTGTTAAGTTTTGGGAGCTGTGTCTCAAAGATATAAAACTAGAGAAGGTCCAGGAAAGCAACCAAACAGATACAGAGTCTGCACCAAAAGAAACGTGAATTGAGACTTGAGGGCCTAAATATGTGTACCCTAGCGGGAAGGAGGTTCAGGGGAGATATGAACGTCCAAAATTTGAAAGGTGTTCTTGCATGGACACACCTTTTCTAGAGAAAATCAAGCTGCAGATCTAGACAACATGGTATGAAATTATAAGAAGAGAGATTCAGGAGCATTAGGAAATGTTTCTTTAAGGAAAAGTTGGTGTATGCTTGCAGTGCTCTCCAGGAGAAGGTGGAGGAGACAAAAATAGTGAAAATAATGGTGGAGATGCACTCAATGGCAAGAGGATAGAAACAAACACTGGATAACCTGCATAGAGTAACACTTCCGAAAACTGGAATGACTTTATTGCACTGCCAAGAAGATGGGGTAAACTGCGTGGTGCAGCAGTTAACAACCTTAAAAACATGTGAGGGGTGTAACATGGATGGAGAAGCAGCTTAACTGCCTTAATAGCAAAATTAAGTGGTTTATTTTAGGCTTTATCAGTTATCATCTTTTACTTTGACTCATTTTCCTAATTTTATTTGATGGTTCTGTTATGTCTCCCTTTTCTTGATGGTATCTTTCACTTTTTTGGGACTTTTTTCCATCTTTCTTCCTTTTCTATCAATACTGCTCAACCTCTTTGTTTTTTGTCCATGCTTCTCAGCCTCTATCCATTGTTCATTTTATCCTTCCATCTCCTCATGTATCTCCTTTCAGTGTATCTCTCTTCCCTATGGTCTGTCATCCACATTGTTTCCCCTTCTAGCCCACCATAATCTCACCCCTTCTGCCAGCCCTCTCCATTTTCTTGCCCCATGTTTCTTGCTCTCTCTCCCTAACCCTCCCCAAAGATTTCCTTTGAGGTAGCTTATTTCCATGTAGACAGTGTGGCTGGGCAGGAAATCCCAGTCTCTGACCGTCTGATACCAAGATTTCAGCAACTGCATGATTAACCATGGCCTGTATGCATTTCTGATTCATTTTGGGTGACACTTTGCTGTCCTCTTCATTATTGGCTCCAGCTAAAATGAGTGGTGCATTCTTTGGTAAGATGGTTTTTCAGTCACTGCATCTTCTGTGTCTCAGAAGAGCCATAATATGGCTTCTGAGTCTCTGTCTAAAGAAGGCTGATTCAGAGAAATCCTCTCTTCACCTGCCCAGTTTCTGACTACAAGGAGACATCTTAGTAACAAAAATAGTGTTGGGAAACCTATGCTTGTTGAACAATGCTCTAAAATCTTTGCTCCTTAAATTAACTGCTTTAATACATAGCCTTTCAGATTCCTTTGCCTTCTGGTGCTACAGTACTCAGTGTAAAATGAAACCCTTAAGGCTGCGTATGTGTGGTCGTTCTGGGATTCCATCTCTTGTGAGCTCTTACTCTGAGGGGGGTCATTTCCTACCCCTGCCCCTACCCCTTGAATGGTGATCATGTGCCACCTTTTTCCACCACTAGTCTCTGATCATTTGTTCTTATGAACAGCTGATCGGTTTTTTGCCACTAACTTAGCAGAGAGAAGAGGGGAGAAGTAAAGGACAATGGGTAAAAACAAGGTTAGAGAGAGAGAGGCAAGGGAATGTCCAAGGAAGATTTTGAAAACGAGGACATGTATGAACTGGACTTTGAAAGAGAGAGATGGCACTGGTAGATTCCTTTCATGACAGAACAAGTGTTCTTAACTCAGTCCACGGTACGCCTAGTGCTGCTTGCTGGTCTTGATTAAAAACTCATTAAGGCATTACATTGATACATATGGTTATGGTTTATTTTATTTGATATACCGCATATCTTTTAACTATGCGGTTTACAATAAAATGTAAACTACATTTAAAATAAAATAACATGAAAGGAACTCCAAATAAAATAGGAAAGATAAGAAAAAGAAAGGATCCATACAAAATATAAAAACAGTACTGAGGTATTATAAGCACACACGACTATGTTCAACCATGAACAGGGCCCCCTCAAATCACTAATTTTCAGTGGCTGCACCAAAAGCAATCCTAAAAAGATATGTCTTTAGAGATGATATAAAGCTTTTTAAGTTTAATATAGTATGCAACTCTGAAGGAAGACTATTCTATTTTAAAGGAGCTACAGCAAAAAAAAAAAGCTGAACGCCTAGTTGACTCATACTTAATGGCAAGGAGATGGTATCACTAAACAAAAATCATGTAGTGACTGCAGAAGTCGGGCTGGAGCATAAAGAATCACTAAAGATGATAGATAATCTGGGGCTAAATCATGAATTACTTTAAATGTAATAAGTAATAATTTACAATGAAGCCGTTCAATAGTTGGAAGTCAATGATATTTTACAAACAATGGTATAATATAAAAGTTCTGGGAAGCATATTCATATAGGCAAGTCTTTGGTCAGCTAGGTTGAAATGCCATATTAAGGGGCTTATTTACTGGCAGCATGTGCTAATGCTGTTATGGCATGTTGTTTGCTGGGCCTAATTCTATGCAGTGGGCCCAGTGGCAAATAACGGGCATTAATGATAGCATGCGTTAACTATTAGTAAATCACCTCCTACTAATCTGCATGAAATATTAGTAAAAGTAATTCAAATATATGTTGGGATGTTAGTGTAAGTTGTGCCAAATTTAACTTTTTGTTGCAGTAGAAACATTAATGCCCATGTCACTTATGACTTAAATGGCCATTTATTCCCAAATAATAAAAAAATGTTATTTTCAGAATTTTATATCCGATGGAGACAAACATTGAAGCTTGGAAGCAGTTATGGACTGAGCAGCCCAACATTAATTCCATATCTCAAAGCATTTCTTTACGTGTATGTATTTCAGATCAGAACATTTATTATGAAAATGTCTCTGAATTACCAAGGAACACTGCTGATGCTATGCGAGGTGCAATCAAAACGTATCAAGACTTGTACAATAACACAAGAAATATAACACTGACAGTTATTTCACTCAGTTTCATTCAAACACATGTCCTCCAGCATTCCTGCCACTGCTGGAAACAATTTTGAAATGCTTCTTTCATTATGCTGTGAAGCTGCTTTGTCAAATTTTGCTTAATGGTCTCCAAGTCGCCAAATCTCCTTCCTTTCAGTGGTAATTTCCATTATGGAAACAAGAAAAAGTCACAGGTTGCGAGGTGAGTATGGAGGCTAACAGACTTGCTCGATTTGGTGTTTGACCAAGAACTGCTGGACATGATGTGATGCATGAGCTGGAGCGTTATTGTGATGAAGCAACCATTCACCATTCCTGTGCAACTCTGACCTCTTACGACGAACTTCATCTCTCAAACAAATCGGAACTTGGACGTAGCACTCCTTATTGATGGTTTAGCCTTTTTGGAGCATACTGATGATGGACAATACCCTGCTAATCAAAGAAAACTGTGAGCATGACCTTGACATTGCTCCTCGCCTGACAGGCTTTCTTGTGTCTGGGAGAGTCTGGAGTCTTCCATTGTGACGATTGAGCCTTAGTTTCCAGGTCATAACCATAAACCCATGATTCATCACCAGTAATAATCTTTTTGATGAAATCTGAGTAATTTTCAGTGCATTCCAACAACTCCCTCACTGCAGACAGTTTCTTCTTTTTGGTCAGGGAACAGGCGTTTCGGCATTAATTTTGCAGACATGCAATTCATCCCCAAATCGATGATAAGAATGGACTCTACCGACCCAAAACTGATGTCCATGTCCTCAGCAAGCTCCCTGACAGTCAATCAACAATTTGAGCATATTGCGGCCCGCACTTCTTCAACTTTGTCTTCATTCCTGCTCATGGATGGCTTTCCAGAATGTTCCTCACTGTCAACACTTTGGCGGCCCTCTTGGAAACGTTTGTAGCAGTCATAAATTCAAGCACAACTGATGCATTCATCATCGTACACTTGCTGAAACTTGTCATAGGTCTGCACGAATCTCCAAGTTTCTGGCAGAACTGAATGCAAATTAGCTGTCCAGTTTTTTTCACTCATCCTAAATCTGCTGAACTGCTTTAACACGATACCAAACATCATGTGATTAAAAAATAGTACAGGTGAGCTGCAGCCACGCTACAGTCTGCATATACAGAGCACATAACTAGGTCACTTCGTGCTTCATAGCATCGTGGTGTGACGTATTCTTGTATAGCTATTCAAAAATTCTCAATACTTTTTGATCACACCTCATATGCTTGAATCTGTTTTGTAACCAGAAGGTGGAGGTATTTGAGCAGGGAATGAATTTTCTGTATTGTAGCAGAACTTCAGATTGGAACAGCAGAGGGCGCCTGAACAGTTTGAATTAGTTTTACTTCCAAGGATTACACACAGGTCTTGATTCTTTTTCTGCTTCTGTGAACTTCAGCATCATGGATAACATCATCTTTTGTTGTTCAATGTAATTTCATGTACTTTGCATATTTCTTGCAGCTCTGCTTACCCTCCTCTTTTCTTTCACCAGTTTTGTATGCATACCTTGACATCATTTCACAAGACATAACTTATTCATCTCATTCATTGTGAAGAATTTCTGATTTTTTTTCAGCTTTTTTTTGTTTTGTTTTGTAGATGTTCTTGTTCACGAGTAGATCAGTGAGAGCATGTCGTAAGGTTATTAACATTACTGAGGCTTCATTTAATGCCTAGATGCACAGCACCACCGTTGTTTGTTTGTTTCAGAAGTTACTTGAGAGTCAAATTTGACGGCTTGTCCTTCTTAATTCCACCATATTTTTTCCTTATTTAAAACTTAGCCCTTTATAACACTGGCAATGTCTGTACCTTCCTGGTTTTTTCTTCTACAGCCAAAATCCTAATCATGTCCAAAAACTCTCTATAACCATTTTAAGTTCCTTGTTATCTTTCTAGAAGATAACAGGAGGACTTACCTTCCCTCTGTCACCATCTGAGTTCCACCACCGGCTTCCCATTCCTTTTCACATGTGTCTAAATTTTAAATATCTTTTCTCTTAAAAAAAACCAAAACGTGTCCGTGTGCTCCTCCATGTATTTAGACCTTCAGTTCAAACCCTACTGTACCCTGCAATTAGTTTTTCTTCCTTTGCTCAGTTTGCTTTTGCCTTCAAGTTTTTCCCATTGCCGACCCCTGCTGATGGGACTTCTGTACAAAATGTCAGATCTTCTCTTTCCTGACTTTTGAACTTTGACTATATACTTGTCCTCACTCCCTATGAAATAAACTGTATTTTTCCTGCAACCACCCTTATCTTTCACATCCCCTATAACTTCTGCATCTCCTTGTCCTTGCTTACACTGTAAGAACTAGGACAAGGAAACTAGATGCCCATCATATTACGGACTGCTGTGTCCTTTTCTAATGTGTAATTCATATGATAATAGAACAAGTCAATCAGGATAGTTTCCTTTCAGGTAACTCCCCCAAATCCATGACTGATCTTCCCTGCAACTAAGTGCTATTTCCTAATTTTAGATTCATGAAGTAACAAAATTTACTAGATCAACACAAAAAAAGAGCACTTGCTCTTGCAGTGGATGCCAGCGAAACACCAGGAGCAAGAGACGTATAATGGTCACAGGATTCTTTATTAGGTAAACCCCAACGCGTTTCGGCAACGCCTTCCTCAGGGGGCATGTAGCTTGCAATATAAAATAAAGTAAAATAAAATAAAATAAACAATATTATCATTAATACAATCAAAAAGATATTTAATATACAAACCAGAGAAACATCAATAATTAGTTAAAACTAGTAGTAAAAGAATAGTCAAACAATAAATAATGAAGAAATACAAAATGCAGGACAGCAGAGAGTAAAAAAGTATTGCAAAATTACTACTATAAAAAGACCCAGTTAAACAAAACCATTAAAATATGTAGGCAAATACTCACAAGAACACCTTGTGATGTAATACACGTGTAAAATAGTATATGGAGATGTACTCCTACTATAAAACCAAATAACAAAAACAAAATTGTAAATATCAATAGTGTAATTGAAATTATGAATACATTTGTATATAGTACTCATGCTTCTAGCCAACAGTGGTAACAAATACCTCGCATTGAAGGTTAAAGTGTAGTGCTGTAATCTAATGTATGTCATATGAAAGACAAGTTTAAAAATGAATGTTGATATATGTACATCATGTAAGCTCTAGGGATACCAACGGAATAAATTCCTAATAACTTGTTGAAAAGCCTATGGTCCTATGTTGGATAAAGACGGCCTAGGTTTCTGGTCCGCCAGGTCAGGAATCCTAAGTGTATACCTTTAAAATGATACATCAGAGCATTGAGCAGAGGCATGTATGAGCAAATGATGCTGGGTGCTAGACAAATGGAGGTGAGGGCCAATACATTACATATCCATTGATAAAAAAAACAATCCTCAAAACATATCCAAAAAAGGGAATTGTGTGTAGATAATCCAATGTATAAAACTAAAACAGTATAGAATTGGCTGACTTACTAGTTTTAATAAACGCTCCGGTTGATAAACAGTATTTAGAAAATTTTAAATGTGCAATGAAGATATTATTCCACGGAGCGCTTGTATTCAAAGTTGAAAAGCAAAATTACTAAATGAAAGAATTGTAAAAAAAGGAAAATAACGTTTTCTAATATGTATACATGCAAAATACTGTATTAAACTGGCTATTATTTGTTCATGAGTGCCCCGATTAATGAACTGACCTTTAAGTGTGAAGTGTGATAAGGAAGCTTATCATAGCTCAGGTAGGAGCTATAGAAAAGATGATGTGACTCTGAACAAGCAACCTGTCAGTTCTGGTAGAAGTAAGAAAACAGAGTTTTCACATAAAAGACTACCAGTCCCAGAATGCACCAGGTTTCCAGCAGCCATGAGAGAGGCTGAAGTGAGAAAACGTGTGTGCAATCAAGAGAGCTATGAGGTAATCCCTAAGCACTCATCTCAAAGGGCAGGGCCTGATTCAACACAGCTGCGCTGTGTTAGGGAGGAGCACACATTAAGACAGAATAAGAATAGAGCTTATTCTTCAGATAACAGCTACAGAAAGAGCTTAAAAGACAGAGACAGCAACGGCTACAAGCTCCAGTCCAGCTACAGGTTTAAGCATCACCTGGAGAAGCAGAAGCCAAGCCAAGCGGATAGAGAAAGAAGGAAACTCTCTGGAAGGAAGAGAAGAAAGGCCATTGGAGGGTCTGGGAGAATCCAAGGCAGTACCCATACTGGGAGGTATTCCAAGTGCCAGCAGAGTCCATTGGACTGGAGTCAGCCAGAGGAATGGAATGGCAGAGATAGGAATCACCAGTGGCTACCTGGAAGAGAGAAGACTGCACGTGGCAGGGACTTTCAAACCTATGCCAGAAGGTATGTGAGGAAAGATCCAGTGTCCAGGGATCAAGATTGGAAGGCTGGACATCAGAACTGGATTACATACTGGCCAGGATATACAGAGAGGAATTATGATAGCAGGAGAGGCTCAGATATGAACACTGATCCAGACCCTATCTATAATAGTGAATGGCAGCAAGGGAATAAGCATTCTCATGATAGTGCCTTATGGAAAGACTCGTCTGTGCCAATGTATGATAGTGACCCTATGCTGATTGATGAAGGGGGAGATACAGCAGATGAAACTATTCATTACATGGACTGTTCTCTATCTAAATGCTATTGCTAGCTTTCTGTGAGCAAACACCTCAGCCATCACAAAGAAACCTAACTTTGTTCTTTATTTCCACTGCAAACAGCTCTTAAAGCAGGATTTGGGTTCACACAGTAGCAGCCAGCCAGCTAAAGGCTTTCAGCTGGTCAATTGATAGTAATTAAAGCTGCACCTGATTGTGTGTGTGAGCAAGGGAGAATCACTGCTGGGATCTGCGTGGAAAATAAGCAGAAGTTAACCTAACAAACAAAGTTTATTCATTTCTTTGTGCCTTTTTATTTGGTAATTATTTGCTAAGAAAACATTAGCTAATTGCCTGACAAGCTGAAGGTTGTTTTCTGATTTGCTTTGTGACTTTATGTTATCCATTTAAACACTGCAAGCAAGTATCCTCATTTATATTGCTACCAAGCATATTTGTGCTGGGTGAATTAAACCCCATCAATAAAAGAAGAATTTTATTGGCTTTACCACTTGGTTTCACAACTCAATTATTGTCTTCAGCTGTGTTTGGGAGTGAATGAACTACATTACCCACAATACCTTGCAAGAACCATATGAATATATGCATCATCAAGATTGTGTAAGTTCTCACCCTAGGCAGCCGTCTGACAGAAGTCAAAATGTCACGTCGTAAGACTTTTGTTGAAAAGCTATACTTCAAGACAGACGAGATCTAGATAAATTGAATTTGTGAATAATCCAGTGTGAATGCATGTAAAATACTAAACAGTGCTGAATAAGCTGGTAACAAATTGTTTATGAACGTTCTAGTTGATAAACAGTATCAAAGAATACCGACCTTGAGTTTTAAAATCCAAATATCATACCGTGAGGTGTTTGTATGCAAGGTAAAGAAACTGGCAAAATGTGACGAACTGGGTGTTTATAGACGCTGAAAAACACGCCAAAATGGGGCTGAAACCTGATCCTATGGGAGGAGTCGCCAGTCACACTCAGTACGTTATGAGTATTGTAAGAGAAAACATGCAATTTTGATATAGTATACAATTTCTTCCAGACAGTCTAATATTATATATCGATAGCAGACAATGTATTTGGAAGTGAAGTGTACAAAACAACTCATTTTTATGAATATAAGTGCGTTGTCAACATTGAGCATGTGGCTATATTAAAAAGTGCAGTGTGTTAGTCCCATAATTCATCTATGAAATGAGCTCCCTGTTAGTATACATAACAATTCTGTTAGTAATTACTAAACAATAAATTACACATATGTCTAGAAGTAATAGACATAATCGATTATACGAGTATTAAAAAAATACATACGTGTAATAAGTATGCTCCTTTTTTTGTAAAACTCAAAATACATTAATTACACATATGGATTCTTTTAAACGTGTGGGCTAAAAATACTTAAATAAAAATTTAATTTAGTGACTTAGTATACTGAAGATTAAGGGGCTTGTTTACAAAGCCGCGGTAGCGGTTTGCGATCGTAATCGGAGCCGCAGCCCCATTGATTTCAATGGGGCCGCGGCTGCGATCGCGATCGCGAACCACTACCGCGGCTTTGTAAACAAGCCCCTAAGTATCCACTAGGAACCAGGATCGCCTATAGTGAACCAACTTTATTTATCCCGTAATATCTAGAGCGATCTTAATAATAAGAGTGGTTATGGATTATATTCTTTATTATGAAACTCATGTATGCATGAATTAAAATGTTCTAAGATACATATATTTTCTTCTGAGAATATTTTTATTTAGATATACCATGGGGCACAAAAATTGCTCAAAATCCATACGTATAATAAGTATGCTCCTTTTTTTGTAAAACTCAAAATCCATATATGTAATTAATGCATTCTTTTTTGTAAAGCTCATGAACATGTGGGCTAAAAGTACTTAGATAAAACATTCATTTAGTGACTTAGTTTACTGAAGGCTAAGTATCCACTAGGAACTGGGATCGGCTAAAGTGAACCAACTTATTTATCCCATACTATCTAGAGCGATCTTAATAATAAGAGTGGTTATGGATTGCATTCTTTCTTATAAAACTCATATACATATGAACTAAAATATTCTAAGATAAAAATATTCTCAGAAGAAAATATAAATATTAAGATGTAACGTGGGACACAAAAATTGCTCAAGATGCAACAGCTTAATCTATCTCATAAACATAGAGAGCGATCCTGGAAAATAAAAGATATATTAGGAGTGATGATGTAAGCTAATTGGCTGAATGAAAATTTATATTAAAATATGTGTTGATTCATGTTATACTGCATAAGATGCTCAGAGATCAAACTTGAGAAAATATTGTTAATCTTAAGTCATCTCAAAATACGAAGACCGATGTTTTTAAAAAAGTTTTAAAACACATGAGAATATGGAGCTGAGGCAGTTACACAGCAGTGAGTGTGTTATTTGTCCTTGCTACTTCCTCCCATCTTCGGTCCATCTAATTACTTGGGTTTTGTTGTCGGCTGTTTTTTCTGCATATTGTCGGAGAAGGTGTGGTGCTCGGCATGTGGCAGCCATCTGTTTCTGTGGTGGGGTGCGTAGATCCTGCATTCGCAAGGGCTGATAAGTTGAGGTGGTTTTTAAAGTGGCAAATTCAGCGTCAGGGGACATAGCAAGTTTGATTATTTCAGCAGAGCAGACCCTCAGCTAGCGGCACCCGCGATTTTGGCAGGAACGGTGGCCATGTTAACAGTCTGATTCGGGAGGCTCTCAAAACATGCAGTTGGCTCAGCCTAATCCCTTAGTAATGACTGATTTGGGTATTTCTAGCTCTCCTGGGCTACCCTTTCAGCAGATTTTGTCCTATTGCTGCACCAGGCTTATGGTTTAAAACAGGGCCTGGGCAGTGCTGCAGGGCAAAGGGAACCTTTAAAGAAATCGGCAGAGAGCATGATGGGGTCCTTTCCAAAGGACAGATCTGGGGGGGGGGGGGGAGGAGGATTCTCTGCAGAAAATGAGGCATGTGGAGGGGGACCCCTGGGAGGAGCAAGTCTCTCCTCAGTCAAACCTATGCAGTGGCCTGTAGTAACGACAAAAGAGTTAGAAAGCAGGTTTAAATGAGCACCAAATTAGAAGAGCCCTGGCCCAGATGGCGTGACCAACCTCTGGCTCAGATAGTTAACATCACTTCACCAAGACTGGTAAACTGCAAAAACCAATTAATCAAGCAGCCGAACTTAACACCGCAATGTCGTATGACTGGAAAAATACTTCTCCTTCCAAAGGGGGGACCCAAGTAACATTCCCAAAAATTATAGACCAATGACTTGTCTACCTACAGTCTATAAGTTGTTCACTGCAATAGATGCAGACAGAATATATGATCAAATCAAATTCAATAACATCATGGCAATAGAACAAAAGGGCAATAAGAGGGGAGCATATGGAGCCAAAGACCAGTTCCTTATCGTTCCTCCAGTTCAGTCCTCTACCTCTGGATTGTCAATCTCCTCCTGCAGCTTGGAGACTGGTATGTCAGAATGATGACATTGCTGGATATAGCCTGCTGCACTCCTACTTCCATCCCAGTGTGACCAGTCTCCATGCAGCAGGAGGACTTGGCGAGCCTTGTAGAAGGGCTCTCTGGAGGAATTGATAAGGAGCCTATTGTATAGTGAGGTTAGCTGAGGGGGTTAGAATTTGGCTGTTTAATTGGCAGTGGTTCTTTAAAAAAAAAAAAAAAAAATTACAAAAGTGCCTCCCGGCTTTCTTGCTCCCTGCCTGTGCCTGTTCTAGCATTTTGGAGGTTCTGGCTCATGAATTTGAGTTTCTCCCCCCTGCGGTGGCCCAGAGGTCTCTCCCCCCGGACTCTTCGGGGGAGAGCCCTTCTTAAAGAAGTAAGCATCTTCCGGACAGCAGTGCCTGCCTTACCGCGGCTTAGCTGCCTGCACTGGATCACAGTGGCAGAGCTTCGGGCCCGGGTCTGGAGGCACAAAACAGGTTGATTTTAGCAGGGCAGCTGCAGGCCTGGCCGGTAGGTGATCCACCGGCGTCAGGCTGCCTTGCTTCGGGGGACGCCTTCTCTGGCAGTACGGGGGCACTCACGGTGTTTTTGGTGCCTTTTTTCCCGCTCAGCAATTTTCTCGGCGGCCATTTTCTGTGCCGCGGAACAGCCGCGTGGTAGCAGGGAGACTACAGATTCAGTGACAGGGCGAATCAAGGGTGTTATTTCTTCTGGCTTTCATTTGTTTTAATTGGTTTAATTGTGTTTTTTTTGGGGGGCTTCTTTTGTTAGTTTGTTAGTTTTTTGTCTTTTCAGCCATCCCACAGGGAAGGGGGGGCTGAAGGGGAACTCTTTTCCTGAGGGAGCAGTGCGTTAAAAAAAAAAAAAAAAAAAAAAAAAAGACTGACTCTCTTTTTGGGTTTGCCAGGCTGCTGTTGATTTGTTAAAAAAACAAAACAAAACACAAAAACTGCACGAATAGGTGAGAGAGCTTAAGGTAAGCCCCTAGGGTTCTGGCTAGGCTGATATATGGCTGCCAGACCTCAGTGTATTGTGTGTGGCACTAGGAGGGGCACGGTAGCTGATACAGGGGTGTGCCGGGGCTGTGCGACCCTCTCATCCACGGTGGAGCAGCAGATGGAATTTCAAGAGTCCCCGGAGGCGCAGGGAGCGCCCACGGGGGCGAGGGCTGCATCCCTGCGGCCTCCGACGCAGGGACCGGCGTTGGAGGAGCTGGCGGGGCCCTCCGGCGTCTCTCTGCCAGCTCCGGCGCCAGGTCTCGGTGAGTTTAGTCCTGAGTTTGTTCTGCTTATGCATCAGGCTTTCTGCCTGCGGCGACAGGGCAAAGGAGCAGGCTCCGGGTCGCTGGCATCTCAACCTCAGCAGCTGGTGGCGGCCGAGGAGCTAGACGAGGGGCCGCCGGCGCCTAAGTGAGCGAGGGCTAAGGACCCTGCATTTGCCTTGGGCGACTGGCCTTAAGCCCCAGCTCCGGAATGGGATCCGGAAGAGGGTACACAGGACCTGGAAGAAGGTGAGATCCCTGAACCCGAAGATCAAGCTAAGATAATTAGGGTCTTCTGCAGAGAGGAGTTGGCGGCCTTGATTTCGGAGACCTTGCAAATGTTGAATCTTGCTACGCAGGCAGCGGTAGAAGAAGAGGTTGAAGATCCCGTCATCCAGGCAGTTTGACAGACACAGGTGGTGTTTCCGGTGCGCAGGGTAGTCGACAAAATGATTCAAGATGAGTGGGATAAGCCGGAAGCAGGTCTTCGGGGCATACGGACAATGAATAGATTGTATCCTTTGGCCGATAAGGATAAAGAAAGGTTCCGGGCACCACGGGTGGATGCGGTGGTATCGGCGGTTACGAAAAAGGCCACCATTCCGGTCGAAGGAAGTGCAGCCTTGAAGGGTACCCAGGACCGTAAAGTTGACTGTCTGCTCAAGCAGGCATTTGAAGCGGATTCTATTTCGCTGCAGGCCTCCATCTGTGGAGCTTGGGTGGCCAGAGCCTGTCTGCGATGGGCCCAGCGACTACGTCAGTCTCCGCATTTGGATCTCGAGGAGCTAAAGGAGCTGGATCGGCTGGAGTCCAGGGCAGCCTACTTGGCGGATGTGCATTACGACTTGATCAGGGCGCTGGCTAATAGCACAGCGTCGGTGGTGGCCGCCCGTAGATCATTGTGGTTACGGAATTGGGCGGTGGACGGACCTTCTAAATCCCGTCTTAGCAAGCTTCCATTTAAGGGTGGTTTGCTGTTTGGAGAGGATTTGGATAAGTTGGTGAAGGACCTGGGTAAGTCCAAGGCGGGTCGACTTCCAGAGGATAAGCCGAAGCAGGGCAAGTCAGGCCAAGGCTTTCGGGGTCAGTTTTGAGATTTCTGGAGATTTTGTTCGACGCGGTTCGGTAATTTCCAGAGGGGCCGGTATCAGTCTCGAGCCCAGGGATTTCGCGGGTTTCGGGGGGCGAATAGAGGGTTCCCCTCCAACCCTGCCTCCACATCGCATAAGTCACAATGAAGCAAGGTGGGTCCCGGCGGAAGGGCCTCCCATAGGCGGGCGGCTTCGGGAGTTTCTTTCCGCTTGGACCCACATCACCTCCGACCAGTGGGTGTTGGAGATAATTCAGCACGGCTATGCTCTGGAGTTTTCAAGGCCCGTGCGGGATTCCTTTGTCATGTCCCCTTGCAGGGGCCCCAAGAAAACGGCAGCGGTTCGCGGAACCTTGGAACGACTCCTTCAGTTGGGAGCCGTGGTAGAAGTCCCCAAAACAGATTACGGCATGGGTCGGTACTCTATTTATTTCGTGGTGCCGAAGAAGGGCGGCACGTTACGGCCCATCCTAGACCTGAAGGCCGTGAACCGTTGTTTAAGGGTGCCGCATTTCCGGATGGAGACCCTGCGGTCGGTCATAGTGGCGGTGCGTCGCGGGGAATTCTTGACGTCTCTGGATCTTACGGAAGCGTATTTGCACATACCCATCCGGATAGCTCATCAGAAATTTCTGCGGTTTGCTCTTCCTTGGGGTCATTATCAGTTCCAAGCCTTGCCTTTCGGTTTGGCCACGGCGCCGTGGACCTTCACCAAAATCATGGTGGTGGTGGCAGCGGCGTTGCGCAAAGAAGGCATTCTAGTCCACCCTTATCTCGATGATTGGTTGATCTGAGCCAAGTCCGAGGAGGAGAGTATCCAGGTGACGGACAGGGTGGTGACGTTTTTGCAGGGTCTTGGTTGGGTAGTCAACACGACCAAGAGTCATTTGAAGCCCACCCAGAACCTCGAATACCTCGGAGTCCGGTTCAACACCAGAAGGGGGCAAGTGTTTCTGCCGCACAAGCGGGCCAAGGGCTTGAGGTCCCTGGTCCGGCAGTTTATGTTGGTGCCAGCACCGTTGGCGTGGGATTATCTCCGGGTGCTGGGCACCATGGCGGCGACGCTGGAAGCGGTGCCATGGGCCAAGATCCATATGCGGCCTCTCCAAAGAGCGCTACTCCGCCGCTGGTCGCATCAGGCCGATTCCTTGAACAAGCGGCTTCCTTGTCCGATCAAAGTCAGACGGTCTCTTCGTTGGTGGTTACTCAGGTTGTCGCTGACAGCCGGCATGCCGCTGGAGCAGCCGGAGTGGCTTCCGTTGTTGATGGATGCCAGCCTAGTAGGCTGGGGAGCCCACTGCACGAGCCAGTTTGCGCAGGGGCTTTGGTCTCCTCTGGAGGCCTCATGGTCGATAAACCGTCTGGAACTTCGAGCTGTTTTCCGGGCTCTTCAGGCATTCGAGGATGTGCTGCGCGGTCAACCCGTACGGGTGCTCTCCAACAACTCGGCGACGGTGGTGTACATCAACCGCCAGGGGGGCACGGGAAGTGCCGCAATGGAGGAAGAAGCAGACGAGTTGTTTGCCTGGGTAGAGATTCGGTTGTCCACGATCTCGGCAGAGCACATTGCAGGGAAGGACAATGTCACAGCAGACTTCCTCAGCAGAGTTCAGGTGGATGCGGGGGAGTGGGAGTTGCATCCCGACGTTTTCACACAGATCATAGATCGTTGGGGAACTCCGGTGATGGACCTCATGGCGACTTTCCGGTCGGCAAAGGTCGCCCGGTTCTTCAGCAGAAGGCGAGAAAGGATGTCGGAGGGCATAGACGCGCTGTTACGACAGTGGCCGTCCGGTCTTCTATATGTCTTTCCACCATGGGCATTGATAGGCAGAGTAGTTCAAAAGATCGGAGTGCACGCGGAGAAAGTCCTGTTGGTGGCGCCCGACTGGCCGAGGCGCCCTTGGTACGCGGACCTAGTGCGCCTCTTGGATGGCGTGCCCTGGCGGCTTCCGGTGAGGGCGGATCTGTTGCGGCAGGGTCCGCTGTTCATGCCTCAGGTGGATCGGTTCTCACTTACAGTATGGCCATTGAGAGGGCTAAGCTGAGAAAGAAAGGCTATTCGTCGGCGGTCGTGGCAACTTTGCTTAGAGCACGAAAGCACTCGACATCTTTGGCGTATGTGCGGGTCTGGCGTATTTTTGAGGATTGGTGTTCTCGACGTCAGGTTCGGGCGACCATTGTTTCCGTTCCATTGGTCTTGGAGTTTCTGCAGGGCAGGTTTGATAAAGGTCTTGCAGCCAGTTCCTTGCGTGTCCAGTTGGCAGCCCTTTCCTGTTATCGTGGCAGGTTCAATGGAGTGCCCTTACGGGCTCACCCTGATGTGGGTTGCTTCCTGAAGGCGGTCGCTAGATTACGGCCGGCGCGTAGGGTGTGCATTCCGCCGTGGGATCTCAATCTCGTCCTCACGGCGTTAGCCAAGTCTCCCTTTGAGCCTTTGCGTCATGCATCAGTGAAGGATTTGACATTAAAGATGGTGTTTCTGGTGGCGATTTGTTCGGCTAGAAGAGTTTCGGAGTTGCAGGCGTTGTCGTGCCGGGAACCATTCTTATCTTTTTTTCCAGGGAGAAAGTGGTTCTATGTCCAGTTCCGTCCTTTTTGCCTAAAGTGTTATCTCCCTTTCATTTGAATCAGTCAGTATGCTTGCCCGTTTTTGGGTCTCTGGAGGGTGGCGAGTCGGATCGCAGCCTTTGTCATCTCGACGTGAAGAGAGCATTGCGTCAGTATTTGAGGGTAACGGAGTCCTTCCGTAAGTCGGATCGGTTGTTTGTATTGTTCAGTGGAGTGCGCAAAGGTGAGGCAGCGGCTAAGGCTTCCATCGCTCGGTGGGTTAGAGAGGCGATAGCTTCCGCTTATTTGCTTCAAGGTCGGGTTGTGCCCGTGGGATTGCGGGCGCATTCCACCAGAGCGCAGGCGTGTTCCTGGGCGGAGCACAGTTTGGTTCCGCCAGGGGACATTTGCAGGGCGGCGACTTGGTCGTCGCTGCACACTTTCAGCAAGCATTACAGGCTGGACGTAGCAGCGGCTTCGGATGCTCGTTTTGGGTCGGCGGTTTTGTCCGCTGGCTGGAAGGGTCCCTCCCAATGATTACTGCTCTGGTACATCCCAGAGGTAGAGGACTGAACCGGAGGAACGATAAGGAAATGATAATTACACTTACCTGGTAATTGTAGTTCCTTGAGTGACGACAGTTCAGTCCTCCTTCCCGCCCAGATGTTTCAAGGAGGATCCAGGTTTGGTGGCGAGCAGAAGAGTGTTACAGGTGAGTCCAGATTACTTAAATTTGTTGTGGTGGTCACTTTCTCTCTGGCAGCGCAGGGTGTAAGAAAGCCTTGCCGGAGGGGGTGGAAGGTTAGGCGGTCAGTATAAGTTGTGTTACAGTGTTTATGATTGGCTACTTATTTGTTGCTCCTGTGAGTCTGCTTTGTTAATAGTTCACACTGGGATGGAAGTAGGAGTGCAGCAGGCTATATCCAGTGATGTCATCATTCTGGCATACCAGTCTCCAAGCTGCAGGAGGAGATTGACAACCCAGAGGTAGAGGACTGAACTGTCATCACTCAAGGAACTACAATTACCAGGTAAGTGTAATTATCATTTAATTGAAATTAGGCCATCATGACCAGTGCTAAGAAAAGCAGAAATCTCAGTATAGCTTGAATTGATTAGAAGAAAGCTTTTCACAGCATCCCACACTCTTGGATAATAAATTGCCACATTTTCATGGTGGACATAATGTACTCTATCAAACCAGGATTTATGTTATACATCTAAAGGCAAACTACCCTATTTTTGAAGTATGAAGATAGGACTGAGATACTAACATCAAGATCCATCGAGGAATATTTCAGGGAGATTCTCTGTCACCACTTCTGTTCTGTATGACGCTTAATCCAATGAGTACTCTTATCAGCTCTTTTTGGGATACGGATTTAGCCTGAATCCTAAAGAAGTTAACACCCCAAAGGTAACATCCATTTACTAATTGTAGGTGACCTGAAGCTCAATTACCAGAGCAGTTCTGGTATTGAAAAACGTTTCTGATGATGTTTGGCTGGACAGATGTAGGAAGGAAACTTTTTTTATAGAGGAAAATTGAGTAAAACAGAAAACATCTCCTTGGGTGAAGGCTGTGACATCAAGGAACTTGAACAGAAAGGCATATATAGATATCATGGAATAGAGGCAGGAATGACACTCAAGTAGAAATTACCAGAAGAAAAGATCAGTAAAGAATATCAGTATAGAAGATTAAAATCCATTATTGAAAAGTACCTTAACATCACGGAATAAGATACAAGCCATCAATCAGCTGGCAAGTCCTGTATTCTCATACAGCTTCGGGATAGTAGACTGGCCTCTTAGCACTAGAAGCCCCAAAAGGAATTTTACCTAGAAACCCCAAAGTGCGTCAATTGACGCATTATCACGACGACTGCATTTAGCATGAAATGCAGATGTGAATTGGTGTGAAGTTACTTATTTGTTAAATACATGCAGTATGTGACGTCATTACATGACGTCGTCATGTGTTTGTTTGTAATGTTGTTGTAAAATTGTAAACACTGATTGAGATGCGCCACCTAGTGGGAACATGAATTTATACCTAGAAGCTCCAAAGTACGTCAATTGACGCATCCAAGACAATTGAGTGCATCAATTGACGTACTTTGGGGCTTCTAGGTATACATTCATTTTCCCGCTAGTTGGTGCATCTGTCATTAATTTTCGATGCACATATTAGAACATCATGACCTTGCTAACAAAGTCATGGAACATGACTGACCTGGTTCTAGCAATGGCGCTGGTATACAACTTCAAAGATGCATTTGTGTCAATTGACGCACTTTGGGGCTTCTAGTGTTAAAGATCTTGAAAAACTGGATGTGCTAATAAGAAAGCCTCTCCATGCCCGTAATGTAATTTACAGGAATCAGTGTTATGCCAAGACTTGTACATTCCTAGAGCTGGAGGAGGACTAGGCCTCATATAGCTTGATTGCAGCTACAGAGCTACTATCATAGGCCCCCAGGCCTACCTAACAGCATCATCAGATCCAAATATTCAAAAGTGTTGAAATATGAAAGTAAAAGTCCAGAATCTGTCTCCATCAAACTTGTTCTGACGACTAGAAAGAATGAGTGAGAATCCAGAAGCACACAGAGGAGAGGAAGCAACAGAATTTGTAAAACAAGAGAAAAAACAAGAGAATTAGATCAGTAAACGAGGAAAAAGATGTGGCAAATGCACAAATACAGCGGGAAATACCAAGTGTTACTCCAGGAACCCTTTGTCAATGAAGAACAGACCCATGAATGGTTAAGAAAACGTGAGCTGAAACCAAAGAATGAGATGAGAATGGGGAGGAGTCTGCTGCCTTGGTACATGTCGGTATCAATGACATAGGAAAATGTGGTAGGGAGGTTCTGGAGGCTAAATTTAGATAGGAAGTTGAAATCCAGAACTTCCAGGGTAGCGTTCTCCGAAATGCTTCCCGTTCTACACGCAGGACCCGAAAGGTAGGCAGAGCTCCAGAGTTTCAATGCGTGGATGAGACGATGGTGCAATGATGAGGGGTTCGGATTTGTTAGGAACTGGGGAACATTCTGGGGAAAGGAGGGGCTCTTCCGAAGGGATGGGCTTCACCTTAACCGGGATGGAACCAGGCTGCTGGCATTAACCTTTAAGAAGGAGATAGAGCAGCTTTTAAACTAGATAATAGGGGAGAGCCGACAGTCGCCCAAGAGCGCATGGTTCGGAACAATGTATCCTTGAAGGATACTACCAAAAAAATGAAGTTAGGGCACATCAGCAGAGAGGTTCCAATAAAGATAAAGGTAGCACAAATGCCCTTGAGTACAGGGCAGACAGAGCTTAAAGATTCCAAATTACCCCTGCCTACCAATAACCAGATTAATATGAATAAAATACAGTGTCTAAAATGCATGTATGCAAATGCTAGAAGTCTAAAAAATAAGATGGGAGAGTTAGAATATATAGCACTAAATGAGAAGTTAGATATGATTGGTATCTCGGAGACATGGTGGAAGGAGGACAACCAGTAGGACACTGTGATACTTGGGTACAAACTATATCATAATGATAGAACTGATCAAATTGGTGGAGGGGTTGCACTCTGTGTTAAAGAGGGCATTGAGTCACAAAGGTTTAAAGTTTTGCAGGAAACAAAATTTGCTGTAGAATCTCTATGGATTGAAATTCCATGTAAAAATGGGAAGGCGATGGCAGTGGGGGTGTACTATCGATCGCCTGGCCAGAATGAACAAATGGATGATGAAATGCTCAAAGAAATCAGGGAAGCTAACAAAAGTTACAGAACATTAATAATAATGGGTGATTTCAATTACCCTGGTATCTATTGGGTCAGTGTCACGGCAGGACATGCTAGGGAGATAAAGTTTCTAGATGAAATAAATGACTGCTTCTTGGAGCAGCTGGTTCATGAACCAACCAGAGGGGAAGCCATTTTGGACTTAGTCCTTAGTGGAACACCAGATCTGGTGCAAGAGATAAGGGTGTTCGGGCCATTTGTCAGTAGTGATCATAACATGATCGCGTTTGATTTAATTAATGGAGGAGGGATGGTAAGGAAATCCGCAGTACGACCTTTTAACTTTCGAAAGGGAGACTATGATAAAATGAGGAAAATAAGAAAAAACTAAAAGGAGCAGTGGCAAAGGTTAAGGACTTTTCATCAAGCTTGGGTGTTGTTTAAAAATACTATCTTGGAAGCTCAGACCAGCTGTATGCCACGCTTTAAGAAAAGTAGAAAGAAGTCCAAAAAACTGCCAGCATGGTTTAAAGGTGAGGTCAGAGAGGCTGTTGCCAAAAAAGCATCATTCAGGAAATGGAAAAAAGAGCCAAATGACGAAAACGGGAAACAGCACAAGCACTGACAAGTTAAATGTAAGGCATTGATAAGGCAAGTAAAGAGAGAATTTGAGAAGAAACTTGCTGTGGAAGCAAAAACACATAATAAAGACTTTTTCAAGTGTACATTCATAGCAAAAAAACAGTGAGAGAGTCAGTTGGACCATTAGACGATAGAGGGGTAAAAGGGGCAGTACGAGGGGACAAGGCTATAGCGGAGAGACTTAATGAATTCTTTGCTTCTGTCTTTACTGAGGAAGATGTAGGGATGTTAACCATGACTGAAGTGGTATTTAAAGGTGATTCTGCGGAAGAATTTAAAGAAATATCGATACATCTTCCCAGTGTATTACAACTATTTGATAAACTGAAGAGTAGCAAATCACCTGGACCGTATAGTGTACATCCAAGGGTGTTGAAAGAACTGAAATATGAGATTGCAGACCTGCTATTAGTAATCTGTGAACTATCATTAAAATCATCTGTAATACCTGAAGATTGGAGGATCGCCAATGTAACACCAATTCCTTATCGTCCCTCCAGTCTAGTCCCGGAAACTCTGGAGTTGTGATCCTCTTCCAGCAGCTTGGGGACTGATAAACGTCATTCTTTGATGACACTGGTATAAGGACACAGGCACCGTCTCCTCACTTCAGTTATATCAGTCTCCAAGCAGCTGGAGGATGTGAGCCGGAGTTCCTGGCTCACTAGAGGAACAATTAAGGACAGTTAGTGGAAGCTAGATTAGTTTTTGGGGTTTAAATTGGGTGGTGTTTGATTTGCATTGGGGTTTTGTTTATTTTGTAGTTCTTTTGGTGAGGATTTGATTTTGAGGTGATATACCTTTAAATTTTATCTGCTGAAGGCCTCTCTCTCCTTCCTCCTCCTTGGGGACGAGTTGGGAGCAGGGAGAAACAGACTCCGGGGGCAGTCCGGTTTGATCAGAAGGGACTAACAACCCTGAAAGGGGGCCTTCCCCAGCGCCTCACAGAGGGATTGCCTGTAAGCGCTTGGGTGACCTGGCAGAGGGGAGCCGTGGTAGCAGCGTGGTATGATGATTCTCAGCACCGGGAGACAGCAGACCTGGGGTGGGGGGGGGGGGGAAATCAGCCAGTCTAACTCAAGCCTTTGAAGGTAAGAGGCTGAGGATGCGGCTCAGAGCAAGGTAAGCCACGGTAGTATTTTTACAGAGAGATTCCTTTGACCAGGGCCCGATTAAATGGCAGACCCACGCCGCGTGTATTTTGAGCGGGAAATGCCGGTAGTGGCGGCGGGGAAACAAACGTGTGTAATTCGGCAGCAGAGCTTCATTTTCAGTTTATTTTGGTGGAATTCAACTCAGGAAGTCCCCTGCTCAATTTTGGTGTAGTTAAAAAAGACGTCTCAGGATACACAGGCTGGTTCAGTGGAGCTCCTGTCTCCTGTTTGGGGGTCCCTTGGAAGGGGTTTGGCTTCAGGGGGGCCTTAGGAGCATTTGGACCGAGTGCCAAGGGATCAGGATACCTGCAACGACATTATGTTTACTCTGCGGAGTAAAGAGATCGGCAGTTGCGGATGCGGGACTCTGTAGGGGCTGTAGCCAAACGTCCACCGCAGAACTCCAGCAGTTGGATACGGCAAAGGAACGGGAGGTGGCCATACAGGGGCCCCTGTCTCCTATGGTAGATCCGGCGGAGCCCATGCCAGGGCTGTCCTCGGCGCTGGATGTCCCGCAGGCTCAGGCATCCTTGTCTGGTGACTTGTCATCAATTTTTTCCCCAGACTTTGTAGCTCTGATTCAAAGAGCGTTCGGCGCCTCGCAAAGAGAAGCCTCTTCCTCTTCTTCTGGTCCCATGGGGGGGGATTTGAGACAGAAAAGGCCAGGGACGACTCTATCGGTGGCGGCTTCGGCGGTATTGCCGAAGAGAGCTCGAATGGAGATAGAAAAGCAGGGGCAGTCGGAGGTTTCGGAGGATTTGCACACAGAAGACGGGGAGCAAAATCCGGAGATAGACGAGGAGTTGGAAGAAGGAGAGATTGCAGAGCAGGAGGACCAGGCCAGAGTAGTGCACATTTTTCGGAGAGAAGAGTTGCCCGCGCTCATTTCTGAGACACTTAAGGCACTTAATATGCCGGCGTCGGGGCCGGTAGAGGAGGCCATATTAGAAGATCCGCTCTGACAAGCATTTCGGAAGACGCAAAGAGCGTTTCCCATGCACAGAGTGATAAAGGAGATGATCCAAGGTGAGTGGGACATGCCAGAGGCGACGCTCAAGGGCTCGAGGGTGATGTCTCGTCTTTATCCGCTGGTGGAGCAAATTAAGGAGCTCTTTAAGTCACCTAGAGTGGATGCGGCTGTATCTGCGGTGACTAAGACGACCACCATTCCGGTGGAAGGGAGTGCGGCTCTCAAGGATACTCAAGACAGAAAGCTGGATGCTTTGTTAAAGCACGTTTTTGAGGTTAATGCTCTTTCCATTCAAGCATCTATTTGTGGAGCGTGGGTGGCAAGAGCCTGTTTGCGCTGGTCTCAGCGAGTCCAGGGAGAGCGGATTGAGGAGTCGGTTGGTGAGGCGGCTCGTCTGGAGTCAGGAGCAGCGTATCTTGCATATATCCATTATAACCTCATTAGGGGGCTATCGAACAGTATGGCTTCAGTGGTAGCAGCAAGGATTTACCTTTGACTGCGCAATTGGGCAGCGGATGCGTCTTCGAAGGCCAGGTTAAGTAAGCTTCCCTTTAAGGGGAAGCTGCTTTTCGGAGAAGATTTGGACAAGATTGTTAAGGATCTAGGAGACTCCAAAGGCGGAAGGCTTCCGGAGAATAAGCAGAAACAAGGGAAATTTCCGTTAATGGCTAGAATGCCGCAGGGAGATTTTTGTCGTTTTTGTTCCTCCAGATTCACTCAATCAGATGGGACGTTTTCCCTATAGAAACCAAGGGTTTCGGGGATTCCGAGGGGCGAGCAGAGGTTTTGCTGCTGCCACTTTGGGTCTCAGAAAGCTGCAATGAAGTCAGGGAGACCCAGTGGATGTACCAGTGGGAGTTCGTTTACAGGATTTTTATGCTGCCTAGGTCCAAATTACATCAGATCAGTGAGTGTTAGAGGTGATTCGAGAAGGATATGCGTTAGAATTTCAGCGACCAGTAACCCACTCGTTCGTACAGTCCCCGTGCAAGGCGCTTCGCAAGTGTGAGGCGGTCAAACAGACGTTGAAAAGATTACTAGATCTCAAAGAGGTAGTACCGGTGCCTCGAGACCAATGCGGTTTAGGTCGATACTCCATTTATTTTGTGGTTCCGAAGAAAGAAGGAACTTATCATCCAATCTTGGACCTAAAGAGGGTGAACCGGTGTCTCAGGGTATCGCATTTTCGTATGGAGACGCTGGGATCGGTCATTGTGGCGGTCAGAAAAGGGGAGTTTCTTACTTCCCTCGATTTATCTGAGGAATACTTACACATTCCGATTCGTCAGGAGCATCAAAAGTTCCTCAGGTTTGCGGTGCCAATGGAGCATTTTCAGTTTCGAGCGTTACCGTTTGGGCTGGCGACGGCGTCACGGACATTTACCAAGGTCATGGTGGTCGTAGTGGCAGCGTTGAGGAAGGAAGGTGTTCTGGTTAATCCATATCTGGACGACTGGTTGATTCGAGCAAAATCAAGGATGGAAAGCGAGGAGGCTAGCTCCAAGGTAGTCAGCTGCCTTCAGAGTTTAGGTTGGGTGGTCAATATGGCCAAGAGCAGTCTAGTACCATCTCAGAACCTGGAGTACCTAGGAGCGTGTTTTGATACGGCAGCAGGCAAGGTTTTTCTGCCTCCGCATTGAGCGGTTGCATTGCGAAAGTTGGTTCGACGATTTCTCAGCAGGCCACAGCCAACAGCGTGGCATTATTTGCAGCTCCTGGGAACAATGGCGGCGACGATCGAGTTGGTGCCCTGGGCAAGGGCTCATATGCGGCCATTGCAGAGAGTGTTACTCAGAAGGTGGTCTCACCAAAACGACCCGCTGTCCCAGAGACTACTCTGTCCAGAAGCGGCACGGGAAGCGTTGCAGTGGTGGTTGCTTCCGGAGTCCTTAGCGAAGGGCATGCCCTTGGAAACGCCGAACTGGTTACCACTGACTATGGATGCAAGTCTCCTAGGCTGGGGAGCGCATTTTCAAGGAAGGTTCATGCAGGGTCGATGGACGGAACAGGAGAGAACTTGGTCAATCAACAGGTTGGAACTGTGAGCAGTAGTGTGGGCGCTGCTGAAGTTTCAGCCATATCTAAGGGGAACAGCGATCAGGGTGTTTTCGGACAACGCGACCGCAGTGGCCTACATCAACAGGCAGAGGGGCACCAGCAGTGCTCCCTTAGAAGCCGAGGCAGATCGGTTGTTCCAATGGGTCGAGCAAAACCTTCAGGCTCTATCGGCAGCGCATGTGGCAGGGGTGGACAATGTGGTGGTCGATTTCTTGAGTCGGGTAAAGGTAGACCCGGGAGAGTGGATGCTTCATCCAGACATTTACGACATGGTGGTACGGCGCTGGGGGGGGCGCCGATAATGGATATCATGGCGACTTTCAATTCAGCAAAGGTCGATCGGTTTTTCAGCAGAAGGAGAGAGAAAATGTCAGAGGGGCTGGATGCTCTCATACAAGCCTGGCCGGTAGATCAGCTACTGTATGTGTTCCCTCCGTGGGTGCTAATAGGACGTGTAGTGCAGCGCATCGAATGCCACAGAGGATTAGTGATTCTGATCGCTCCAGATTGGCCGAGAAGGCCTTGGTATGCGGAACTCAGGAGGCTGGTAGTGGGGAAGCCGTGGCGTCTACCAGTCAGAGAGGATCTGTTGTTGCAAGGCCCGTTGTTTATGCCTCAGGTAGCTCGGTTCTCGCTTACGGCATGGCTCTTGAAAGGGCAAGGTTAAGAGCTAAAGGCTACTCGGAAGCGGTGGTTGCTACCTTGTTGGGGGCTCATAGGAGATCTACGTCTTTAGCGTATGTTCGCGTGTGCTGCGTCTTTGAGGCTTGGTGTGTTGACAGGAATTGTGAGGCCTTACGAGCGTCAGTGCCGCAGGTCTTGGCGTTCTTGCAGGATGGTTTTCAAAAAGGGTTAGCAGTCTCTTCCTTAAGAGTACAGTTGGCAGCGCTATCCTGTTATAGGGGGAAGATCAAGGGGCAAGCGCTGGGCACTCATCCAGATATTAAGAGATTTTTGAGAGCGGTGGGACTCTTGAGACCACCGTGCAGGCAGCTAGTGCCCCCTTGGGATCTGCAATTGGTATTGGGAGCGTTAGGAAGGTGGCCATTTGAGCCTTTGGCTAAGGCCACGTTGAAGGATCTTACTCTAAAAGTGGTGTTCTTAGTTGCGATTGCGTTGGCAAGGAGAATTTTGGAGTTACAAGCTTTATCTTGTAAGGAGCCGTTCCTGTCCTTTTATGAATCAAAGGTAGTGTTGAGGCCGGTGCTGTCCTTTCTGCCGAAAGTAGTATCTCCTTTTCACGTTAATCAGGTAGTGCCGCTACCGGTGTTCCGTACGGTCTCAGAGGACCCTTCCTTGCGACAGTTGCATCTATTGGATGTCCGGAGGGCCTTGAAAAAGTACATCCGACGGACGGCAGAGTTCAGAAAATCTGAAAGATTGATTGTGCTGTTTGAGGGTCCTCACAAAGGGGAAGCAGCATCAAAAGCGTCTATTGCCAGATGGATAAAAGGGGCAATAGCGTCAGCGTACCCGTTGAAGGGTAAGCCGGTACCCGAGGGATTAAGAGTGCATTCTACTAGAGCGCAAGCTGCGTCTTGGGCGGAGTACAAATTTGTTCCTGCAGTAGAAATTTGTAAGGCAGCGACGTGGTTGTCATTAAATTTGTTTGTCAAACATTATCGTCTGGATATTCAGGCGAGTAGGGATACCTGTTTTGGAGCAGCAGTGCTTCAGGCTGGCCTAGCAGGTCCCGCCCATTGAGTTCTTTTACTACTCTGTTACATCCCCAGAGTTTCCGGGACTAGACTGGAGGGACGATAAGGAAGTTTAAATTAGACTTACCTATTAATTGTAGTTCCTGAAGGAACTCCAGTCTAGTCCCGGATCCTGTCCCAGTCTTTTGGGAGGACTGGAGCCTGAAGCAGTGGATTTCACAGGTAAGAGAAAGGTAAACTGTGGGGCTTCGGGTTCGGGCGGGGAATTTTAGTATGGGGAAATATATTAAGGTCAGGTTTCTCCCTGGATGGGAAGCGAGAGCCTTCGCAGTTATACTAGGGTATCACAGTTATACTAGGGCATCGCAGGGAAGTTCAGCCCTGTAGTTTACATGGTTAGCTTACAGTTTGTTTATAATTGTTCTCTTACTTAATTGTTGCTCTGGTGAGTCTACTTTGTCAATAGGTTACTGGAGTGAGGAGGCGGTGTCTGTGTCCTTATACCAGTGTCATCAAAGAATGACGTCTATCAGTCTCCAAGCTGCTGGAAGAGGATCACAACCCCAGAGTTTCCGGGACTAGACTGGAGTTCCTTCAGGAACTACAATTAGCAGGTAAGTCTAATTTAAACTTTTTAAAAAGGGTTCCAGGGGTGATCCGGGAAACTACAGACAAGTGCAAAGTTATGCACCTAGGAAAGAACAACCCAAACTATGGTTACACAATGCAAGGTTCCACATTGGGAACCACCACCCAGGAAAAAGATTTAGGCGTTATCGTGGATAACATGTTAAAACCCTCCCCCCAGTGTGCAGCAGCGGTCAAGAGAGCAAATAGAATGCTAGGTATCATAAGGAAAAGAATGGAAAATAAAACAAAGGATATTATAATGCCTTTGTATCGTTCCATGGTGTGACCGCACCTTGAATATTGTGTGTAATTCTGGTTGCCGTATCTTAACAAGGATATAGCATTATTAGAAAAGGTACAGAGAAGAGCCACCAAAATGGTAAAGGGGATGGAAGGATACTCCTATGAAGAGGGGCTAAAAAGGTTAGGGCTCTTCAACCTGGAAAAGAGACGGCTGAGGAGAGATATGATAGAGGTCTATAAATTAATGAATGGAATGGAACAGGTAAACGTAGATCGATTGTTTATGTCATCAGAATATAAAAAGACTAGGGGGCATGCAATGAAGCTACAGGGTAACGTATTTAAGACTAATAAGAGAAAATATTTTTTCACTCAACGTGTAATCAAACTCTGGAATTTATTACTGGAGGATGTAGTAAAAACTGTTAGTGTAGCAGGGTTTAAAAAAGGTTTGGACAAGTTCCTGGAGGAAAGGTCCATAAACCATTATTAAAAGGGACCCAGGATATCGCTGCTTGATCTGATACAAGCATTGAGGAACCTGTGTCTTTTGGGGAAACTGCTAGGTACTTATGACCTAGATTGGCCACTGTTGGAAACATGATACTGGGCTTGATGGACCTTGGTCTGACCCAGTATGGCATATCTTATGTTCTTATGAGATTGATAGCTGCAGCCCAGGACAGCAGATTTTGGAGAAGATGATTTACAGCAAGCTTTGAGGAAACTGACAAAACAGGCATATGTTAATTCTGTAAGAAAGACTCGGAAACAGTGACTCATCTCGTAGCTGGATGTGAAGTTCTGCTGGAGGAAAATTTCTGTACAAAACAGCACAACAATGTAGCACGTCTCATACATTGGAAACTCTGTAAACATACAACATCAGTGTGCCTGAAAAGCATTGGGATCATGACCCTAAGAATTATAGAGAATGAAGAGGTTATGATCATCTGGGCTGTACCCATTCCAACAGATGATAAACTGGATGTGAGGAAACCCGACATAGTGGTAAAGGAGAAAAACACCAGAATGGCATTGATAATTGAGGTGTCTGTTTTGAGTGTTTCTTTCTGCCACATTTTCTTGGTCTCTTATTGCGTTTCTTGATACTTTAGAATCTTCTGTCTCCAGGAACAAGCAGGAATGTAGTCTTCACATATGGGTATCGTCGGTACCGACGGAGCCTGCGCGGGAATGCTCCCCAGCGTCCAATTAGAAAGCTGAAAGCATCCCACAGCGCCTGCGTGCTGCCTTCCCGCCTTTCCCAACTGCCTCTCTCCAGTTCTTCATTTTCCGCGGAGCCAGCAGGTCATTGTTCCTGTCACCGCAGAAAATTTTCCTTATTGCCCTTCTTTTTTCTGGTCACGTCTGCCTTCCTGAACGCTTTACCGGTACCGCCGGTGGTTCTTTCTTTTCTTAAAAAAACAAAACAAAAAACTTTTTTTCCCATTTTTTCCAGGTGCACGCCCCATTTTGGGCCTTAGGCCCAAAATCTTTTCCACAATGGAAAAACCCGCTTTGGGTTTTAAAAAGAGCACCAAGTGTGGCGGTACCATCTCTGTCACCGACACCCATGAGTGGTGTCTTAAATGTTTAGGTCCTGACCACTCCATCACGGAGTGTATGGCCTGTGCCATGATGTCCAAAAGAGGTCGGCAGAACCGAGCTGCTAAGCTCAGTATCCTGTTTCCCTCTGATGCAGCCTCGGTGGCATCGACGTCTTCCAGGGCTTCCTCTTCCTCCCGTGGATCTCGGGTAACTAAACATATAAGTCTAGCCGGTCCTCAAAGGGTAGATCTCCTTCTAAGCATCGAGATGCCTCTGGCGTTGCCCTTGAGGATTCTGCACCGGCAAAATTGCCCTGGCGGGAGGCTTCGGCTTCCAAAGCATTATCGGGGCTCCAGGATGTTCTTGAGGCCTCAACCTCGGCAGAACTACTGGTGCCATGCTCTGGGGTACCGGCGGTCTTCTCCGGTATCGACACCCAGGCATCGGCAGCATCGATAGACCAGAAGTTCCTGGCTATTGAACGCAGTCTGGCGGCTCTCCTTGCGACATCGACACCCTTGGAACCGCGTCAGACAGTTCAACCGGTACCGGCACCGACTCTGGCACTGGCACTGGCACCGGTACCGGTACCAACAGCATCGGCATCGACATCGGTGTCCGCATTGCCGGCACCCAGGCATGCGATGCCTTCCGGTACCAATACACCGGAACCGATTCCCCCCGGTACCGACTTCGGTCGGTACGGGTATCCGGGCTCTTCAAGAGCATCCAGACAGAAGGTACTTCGAGTCCTCAGAGGAATCTGAGGATTCTGACAGTTCTGTCGGTACGGGAATACTTCTCCCAGAGGAGCCTTCCTCCCCTAAATGAAGGATGTCGCCTCCAGAAGATACTTCCTTTTAGGACTTCATCAGGGAGGTGGCTCGAGTTCTGTCCATTACTGTGGCTCCTGAAACAGAGCCCAGAGCAAAGGAGTTGGAAATTTTACAATATCCCAAAGCTACTAAGGAGGCAGCTACTTTGCCCATCCATGAGATCTTGCATGATCTCATGCTAAAATGTGGGAGACGCCTCTTACCACCTCTACTCACTCTCGTAGACTGGATACTATGTATCGAGTCCCTCCTTGTCCTGGTTTTCAAAAGACTCAGCTTCCTCACCACTCTATTGTAGTGGAATCAGCTATGAGAAGGATCAGGAGTGCAAAGAGGCATGCCTCTAATCCTCCAGGACGTGAGTGCAGAACTTTGGATGCTTTCGGACGTCGTACTTTCCAAGCTTCCATGCTTTCTGCAGGGATCAGTTCCTATATTTTATATATGGGAATGTTCCTGAAGGAAATCACAGGAGATTTAGAGGTTTTGAGCCCTCTTCTTCCTGAGGATAGAAGGCAGGATTTTCTCACATTGGTCAAACATGCCCAGGATGTTTCTAAATGTGTCAACCGTGCAGCTTTTGACTGTTTTGAGTGCATAAGCAGAACCTCTGCCATTGCCATAGGTGCACATAGAATTGCCTGGCTCCAGGCATCTGATTTAGAGCTCTGGGTATAAGACAAACTGGGCAATATTCCTTGTACTGGTGAGAACCTATTTGGCAAAGATTGGCAAGAAAAAGCCAATGAGTTGGATGCGGACAACTCCACCCTGGATAGACTATCCAAGGCCACAGCTAATCCTGCAAGAAAGAAATCTTTCAAAAAAACATTCTTTTCCAAAAAGAAAAGGTTTTATCCTGCTTATTCCCAGCAGGGATGCTCTGCAGGTCAACCTGTCCGGAAAGGTCAGCAACCACCCAAACAATGGAAAGCAAAGACTGCTAAGCCTCAACCATCTCAGCAGTCTCAGCCTCCACAAGGCCTTTGACTTTCAACTAGAGAACTTAGCCTTCCTGGCTCTCCATGGACTAGAGCCTTCCACCATTCCAGGAAGGTTATGTCACTTTGCCCCAAGATGGGGGCAGATAACAGCAGAGCATTGGACACACTCCATCATAAAAGAGGGGTACAAGCTTCATTTTTTTAGCATGCCCCCTCCCACAGTGATAAGACAATTCAATTCTCAAACCTCTCTCACCAACCTGTTAGATCAAGAGGTCACCATACTTCTTGCCCAAGGGGCAATAGAAGAAGTACCCATTCCTCAACAGGGTACAGGGTTTTACTCCCCCTATTTCCTTATCCCAAAGAAAACAGGAGGACACAGACCTATTTTAGACCTCAGAGAATTAAACAAGTTCCTGTTCAAGGAGAAATTCAAGATGGTTTCTCTAGGAACTCTGCTGCCATACCTTCAGAGTCAGGATTGGCTATGTTCTCTAGATCTCAAGGATGCGTACACTCATGTTCTTATCCATCCGTCTCACAGAAA
The DNA here is from genome assembly GCA_033557465.1 of Ichthyophis bannanicus. Classification (NCBI taxonomy): domain Eukaryota; kingdom Metazoa; phylum Chordata; class Amphibia; order Gymnophiona; family Ichthyophiidae; genus Ichthyophis; species Ichthyophis bannanicus. Next base: position 1,576,125,186 of record CM066031.1, on the reverse strand, counting down.
GTTCCTTCAGTTCCTTTTTCAGGGGAAGCACTACCAATACAGAGTGCTTCCGTTTGTCCTGGCCTCAGTACCAAGGATGTTCACGAAATGCATGGCTGTGGTAGCAGCATTTCTCCGCACTCTAAGAATATTCATCTTCCCCTACTTAGACGACTGGCTCATTCGAGCCCCATCAGAGTCAGAGGCCAGGATTTCTCTATCTTGCACAATGCGTATCCTTCAGTATTTGGGTCTGGTCATCAACATCCCAAAATCCAGCCTAACTCCCACTCAGTCTCGAGTTCGTAGGAGCTTTGTTGGATACCAGAAAGGCAAGGGCCTATCTTTCTCAGAACCGTTGCCTTTGCATGGTGCAGTTAGCTTCTCAAGCAGTGCTAAAATCCCATCTCACTGCTTGAGAAATGTTACAACTACTAGGCCACATGGCATCTACCGTGCATATGGTTCCCTATGCTCACCTCCATATGACAGCAGCCCAGTGGACGTTATCCACTCAGTGGACCCAGGCATCAGGGTGCCTGTCAGACAAAATAGCAAACACAACGACAATACCAGTGGAAGGCAGTGCGGCCTTAAAGGATGCACAGGACCGAAAGGTCGATGGCTTGCTGAAGCAGTCATTTGAAGCGGACACTCTGTCGTTGCAAGCTTCCATTTGTGGAGCTTGGGTGGCATGTGCATGTCTTCGCTGGGTCCACCATCTACGCTAGTCAACGCGCTTAGACCAGGAGGATGACAAGGAGCTGTGTCGTCTAGAGTCCGGTTCGGCGTATCTCGCTAACGTCCATTACAACTTGATTAGAGGACTCGCTAACAGTATGGCTTTGGCGGTGGCTGCGCGCAGATCTCTGTGGTTGAGAAACTGGGCGGTCGATGGTTTGTCTAAGTCCCGTCTCAGTAAACTTCCCTTTAAAGGAAAGTTTCTGTTTGGGGAAGACCTGGACAAGTTGGTAAAGGACCTCAGGGAGTCGAAGGGTGGCAGATTTCCAGAGGATAGGCCGAAACAGGGGAAGCCCGGACAGAGCGTTCGGAGCCAGTTTCGGGATTTATGGAGATTTCATATGATTCGTTTCGGAGGTTCCCAGCGGGGACACTTTGCTTCACGAGCTCAGGGATTTCGGGGGTTTCAGGGAACAAATAGAGATTTCTCGGCAGGCCCCGCAGCGGCGGCTCGTAAGCCGCAATGAAAGGAGGCGGGTCCCAGCGGGAAGTCTACCGATAGGTGGGCGACTTCGGGAGTTTCTTCCTGCCTGGACCCACATCACATCCGACCAGTGGGTGTTAGAGATTATCCGCGAGGGTTATGTGCTGGAATTAGCGCGGCCCGTGCAGGACTCCTTCGCCATGTCTCCATGCAGAGGTCAACAGAAAACTCTGGCAATTCGCAATACCTTAGATCGCTTTGTGCAGATGGGAGCTGTTGTACTGGTGCCGGTGGCAGAGTTTGGCGTGGGTCGGTACTCCATTTATTTCGTGGTGCCAAAGAAAGATGGGGCATTGCGCCCTATATTAGACCTGAAAGGCGTGAACTGCTGTCTTCGGGTACCGCATTTCCGAATGGAAGCGTTGCGGTCGGTCATTGTAGCGGTGCGTCAGGGAGAGTACTTGACATCCCTCGACCTTACGAAGGCATACTTACACATTCCCATCAGAGCAGCTCATCAAAAGTTTCTGAGGTTCGCTTTGCCCTGGGGACACTATCAATTCCATGCGTTGCTCTTTGGTTTGGCAATGGCGCCGCAAACTTTCACCAAGATTATGGTGGTAGTAGCGGCGGAGTTACGCAAGGAAGGAATCCTAGTTCATCCATATCTCGACGATTGGTTAATTCGAGCCAAGACCGAGGCCGAGAGCATTCAGGTAATGGACAAGGTGGTAAAGTTCTTGCAGAGTCTTGGCTGGGTGTACAATCCAGCCAAGAGTCATTTAGTACCAACCCAGGACCTTGAGTACCTGGGGGTCCGGTTCAACATGGCGAGAGGTCAGGTGTTCTTGCCGGACCGCCGAGTCAAGGGACTTCAGCAATTAGTGCACAAGTTCAAGGCCACTCCGGCTCCTTTGGCGTGGACATATCTATGCGTGCTGGGGACAATGGCGGTGACCCTGGAGGCGGTGCCTTGGGCCAAATTTCATATGCGGCAGGTGCAGAGAGCGCTGCTTCGCAGGTGGTCACATCAGTCCGATCCGTTGAACAAACGGCTCCCTGCAGGTCAGGCAGTCGCTGCGGTGGTGGCTGCTCCCAGGCTCGTTGTCAGCCGTAATGGCGCTGGAGCAGCCAGAGTGGCTTCCGTTATTGACGGACGCGAGTTTCACAGGTTGGGGAGCCCTTTGTGAAGGAAGGTTCGCACAAGGGGAATGGTCTCCCATCGAGCGAGCATGGTCGATAAACCGGCTGGAGCTAAGGGCTTTCTTCTGAGCGCTTCTGGTGTTTGAGGCATTGGTGGTAGGTCGGGCAGTGCGAGTGTTGTTGGACAACTCGGCGGCGGTGGCCTATATCAATCGACAGGGTGGCACAGGAAGTGTGGCCATGGAGGAGGAAGCAGAGATTCTGTTCGCGTGGGTGGAGAGTCGGTTAACAGCAATTTCGGCAGCGCACATCGCAGGGAAGGACAATGTGATGGCCGATTTCCTCAGCAGGATCCGAGTAGATGCAGGAGAGTGGGAGCTGCATCCGGACGTCTTTGCACAGATAGTTCGTCGATGGGGTCAGCCAATGATGGATCTAATGGTGACCTTCCAGTCAGCAAAAGCCAATCGTTTCTTCAGCAGGAGGCAGGAAAAAATGTGAGAAGGCATAGACGCTCTGTTGCAGCAGTGGCCGTCGATGGGTCTTCTGTATGTATTCCCTCCGTGGGCGTTAATCGGCCGAGTGATTCAACAGATCGAGGCTCATCTGGGAAGAGTTCTCTTGGTGGTGCCGAACTGGCCATGACGCCCGTGGTACGCAGATCTCATCCGCCTCCTCGACGGGGAGCCCTGGAGGTTACCGGTGACGGCAGACCTGTTGGTTCAAGGCCCATTTCGCATGCCTCAAGTGGGTCGGTTCTTGCTTACGATTTGGCCATTGAAAAGGCGAGGCTAAAGAAAAAATGTTATTCGGCGGCAGTCATCGCGACCTTGCTTAGAGCGCGAAAACGGTCCACGTCACTAACTTATGTGCGTGTCTGGCTTATATTTGAGGATTGGTGCTCGAGGCGGCAAGTCCGGGCGGCTACGGTCTCCGTCCCCTTGATCTTAAGTTTTCTGCAGGTCGGGTTTGATAAGGGTCTTGCAGCTAGTTCCTTGTGGGTGCAGCTAGCAGCTCTTTCATGTTATTGCGGCAAAGTACAGGGTGTTGCTCTCGGCGCCCATGCGGATATATTGCGGTTTCTCAAGGCAATAGCCAGACTGCGGCCCTTGCGTAGAGAGATGGTTCCGCCTTGGGATCTCAATTTGGTGTTAGGGGCGTTAGCCAAAGCGCCCTTTGAGCCGCTGCACCAGGCGTTGGTTAAGGATCTGACTTTAAAAACCATGTTTTTGGTTGCTATCTGTTCGGCTAGACGCATCTCGGAGTTGCAAGCATTATCGTGTAGGGAACCGTTCTTATCCTTTTCCAGGGAAAAGGTGGTGCTGCGGCCCGTTCCATCCTTTTTGCCTAAGGTGGTATCTCCTTTTCACCTGAATCAGACGGTGGCTCTGCCGGTGCTAGGGTCGCTGGAGGGAAGCGACTTGGACCGCATTCTACACCGCTTGGATTTGAAGCGAGCGTTGTGACAATATTTGAAGGCTTCTGAAGTATTTCGCAAGTCAGACTGGCTATTCGTGTTGTTCGGAGGTATCCGCAAAGGGGAAACGGTGGCAAAGGCTTCCATTGCCAGATGGATTAGGGAGGCGATTGCATCAGCTTATTTGCTACAAGGTCGGGCGGCGCCGACGGTCCTACGAGCTCATTCTACCAGGGTGCAAGCGTCCTCTTGGGCGGAGCACAGTTTGGTTCCGCCAGGGGAAATTTGTAGGGCGGCCACCTGGTCTTCCCTTCATACTTTCAGTAGGCACTACCACCTCGATGTGGCAGCGGCAAATGATGCCTGCTTTGGGTCAGCAGTGTTATGAGCCGGCTGGAAAGGTCCCTCCCAATGATAACTGCACTGTTACATCCCAGAGGTGGAGGACTGAACTGGAGGAACGATAAGGAAATGATAATTACACTTACCTGGTAATTGTAGTTCCTTGAGTGATGACAGTTCAGTCCTCATTCCCACCCGGGGTGATATCGTTGGCAGTGGATGGTTGGTTGGAAGTACAGGAAGATTACAGGTAGGTCTGTATTTGAAATAGATCATTCTCGCTCTTTCTGCTTGCTGATTCTTTGTGTAGCGGGAAAAGGTGTAAGAAAGGTCTGCCTGGGACAGTCTCAGGTGTACATATTCAAGGTTGTAGTTAAGTAGCTATTATATCAACCGTAAAATTAACTTATTTGTTGCTCCTTTGAGTCTGCTTTGTCAATAGTTCACTGGGGCTGATGGGAGAGACCAGCAGACTATATCCAGTGATGTCACGATTTTGACATGCCCAGTCTCCAAGCTGCAGGAGGAGGTTCACAACCCAGAGGTGGAGGACTGAACTGTCATCACTCAAGGAACTACAATTACCAGGTAAGTGTAATTATCATTTTTGTAACAAAAGCAACCTGATTATAGTGGAAAAATAGGCTGTGAGAGAATTGAGTTGGGTTCTAAACTTCAGAAGTTTTGCAAAATAGATTGGGCAAAATTACTGTCACAGTGGGGAGACTTTACCCCAACAATAATGCAAAATAAAAGTTGGAACACACAGAATACCAATAAATAAAATTATATGAATAATATAAAGAAATTTAAATTAAAAAAATAATAAAATTGAATGTTTAAATAGTTATAAACTGGCTAAGACATAAAAAATGGATAACTATTTATTTTATATACATTTGATACCATCTGTAGGATGTTTCTAAGTGCCTTCGAGTCAGTGCTGACTCCTGGCGATTCAGCAGCTCTTGGGTTTTCTTGGCAGTGTGACCGGACGTAGCTTGACAGACCTTTCTTCTGAGACAATGGAGGGTTAAGTGTCTTGCAAAAGGCTACAAGGAGTGCTAGTGGGAATGAACCCTGATCTCTTTGTTACCAAGCCAGTACTCTAACCACTAGGTTACTCCTCCACTCCATGTGATGTTTATGAACAATAAATTATTTTATGTGTTGATGGTGTAGCACTAGTTTGATCTACACAAGAGACAGCACTTTTGGGAGAAAGGACAGCATATTCCAACATCTCCTTATCACTCACTCATTATTGTCCCCATCTCCCCTACTATTTTGTCTTCTACCTTACCTGCCCTTGAGCTTCACCATTTTCTTCCTCTCATTCAGCCATTTCTGTTCTCACTGAGAGAACCTGTCAGACGGCTGCCTGGGTGAGAATGTTCACAGTCTTGGCAAGTGCATATATCAATATGATTTGCAAGGGATTGTGGGAAATGCAGTCCATTCACACCAGACACAGCTGCTCACAATAATTAGTTGTGCTTGAGTGTAAAGCCAATAAGATATTTATTTATGGGGTTATTTCTCCCAACACAGATATGCTTGGTAGCACAAAAAAACAGGATACTTGCTTTCAGTGTTAAACTTAGAAAACCAAAATCAGGAAAACAACAGTTGAACTTGTCAGGCAATCAAAGCAAAAGAATAAAGACCTGGTTGGTAACAAACTGGTCTTTTCTGTAGGCTTTAGCTAATATTTTCTTAGCAGTGTTTCAAACAACAAGCAAAACCCACAAAGAAGGGAAAAACTGTTCTTTTCAGGTTAACTTCTTATATCTTCACACATAGATCCAGAAGTGATTCCCTCAGAGCTCACAAGCAATTAGGCAAGGCTCAATTGCTAGCAGTTACCCAGCTGAAACCCCTTAACTGGCTTAATTTCTACTGCATGGCTCAAAATCCTACGCAGGAGCTTTTCTGAGTAGATTAAAGAACAAGTTTGTATTTCTTTGTGATGGTCGTTGTACTTTGTAACAGTAAATTACCAAAGGAGTTTAGACAGAGAGCAATCCATATATTCACAGCCTGTATCTAAGACCGCTCCCCCTTCTTCAACAATCATGGGTTCAATATCATGGATTGGCACAGAGGAATTTCTCAATGGAGCACTCTCAGGAGAATACTTGTTTCCCTGCTCTCTTTCAAGGGTATAGCTAGGGCATAGATCAGTGTTCATACCTGAGCTTCCATTGCTGTTAGAGTTCCTCTCTAAATAGCCTGGCCAGTATGTAGTCCAGTTCTTATGTCCAGCCTTCCAATCCAGATCCCTGGACACTGGATCTCTCTTCACATACCTTCTGGCACGGGTCCTAGGGTCTCTTCCAAGTGCAGCCGTCTCCCTCACAGGTACCGTCTGGAGATTCCTAGCTCTGCATCACCATTCCTCTGGCTTTCCCCAGTCCAATGGTGTAAGCTTGCTTTTGGAATGCCTTCCAGTATACGTACTGCTATGGACTCCTCTAGACCTCCCAAATGCTTTTCTCTTCTTTCTTCCAAAGGGTTTCTTGCCCTCTCTGTCCGTCCGCTCTGGCTTCTGCTTCTGATGATCCTTCAGATGATGAAGATGTCCAAGCTGAGGATCTCCCAGATGAGGATTATTCTGAGGATCTCCCAGATGAAACTGAGGATGAGGATAATTCTCTGTAGAATAAACTCTACCTTTATTCTGCTTTGATGAGTGCTCCACCCTAGCACAGCGCAGCTGTGCTGAATCAGGCCCTGCCCTTTGAGATGAGTGCTTGGGGATTACCTCATAGCCCTCTTGATTGAACACACGTTTCCCCACTTCAGCTCCTCTAATGGCTGTTGGAAACCTGGTGCATTCTGGGACTGGTAGTCTTTTATGGCAAAATTCTGTTTTCTTATTTCTACCAGAACTGACAGGTTGCTTGTTCAGAGTCACTTCACCTTTTCTATAGCTCCTTCCTGAGCTATGATAAGCTTCCTTATCACAAACCTCACCCTCACTGCCAATGTGCTGCCTCCTCTATTCACTGTACTGTCCTGCTCCTGGAGATATCAATCTCAATCCTGGCTCCCCTAGACATTTTTCATACTCCCTAAGGCAGATCAGTGCACATCCCCTCAAACGTTATCCATATCCCTCGCCTTTCTGTCTCTTCTTTCCCTTTTTTTCTCCTTGTGGAATGCACTTTGTCTCTATTAAACTAGTCTTCATTCATTACCTCTTTATCTCTAATGCTCTTTATCTTCTGGCTCTTACTAAACTTGGCTTCTCATTGTAGACTCTGCTTCAGTCACTGCCCTCTGTCATGTAGGCTATATAGTCTCCCATACACTTCAGTTCATTGGCCATGGCAGTGGTGTTGGGTTTTTACTCTCTCATTCCTAGCAATTTCAGCCCCTTTTGTATCAGTTCCATTCCTTTTCTTCCTTTCAAGTCCATAAAATTTACCTATTTACCCCACTACTTTTCCAGGTAACTCTCATTTCTCTGTGGACAAGCAGGAATGAGTCCTCACGTTTGGGTGACCTTCTCTGATGGAGCCCACGTGGGAATGCTCCCCAGCTCCTATTGGAAGCTTTTGGGAGGTTACACCGTGCTTGTACTCCTCCTTTCCTGCCTGCTGCCGTAGCACCACCTTAAACTAGTCTTTGTTTTTCCGCGAAGCCCTTTGGACGCATTCCGGAAAGGAACAGAAAAAGACCTATTATTCTCGTAGACATATAGGTACTTTCCTAGGTGCCAAACCTCCTAGCCCAAACAGGTTCCTTGCACACAACAGCATCAAGAGAAGTCTCAGAAAGCTCAGCTAGATTCTCAGCCAAAGCCAAGGGCAGGATTGTGACTGGTTCATTTGGAGCAGAGCCACTCTACTAGTAAACGCAATAGGACACCCTCCAGTCAGGGGAAGGCTCACTCTTTTTGCCCAAAGGTGGCCCCTCATAAACTCAGACTCATGGGTTCTACAGATAATCCAAAGCAGTTACAAACTATGTTTATTGGATCTGCCACCAAATTGCTCCCTGAGAGTGCATCGCCTTGACCCTCTGCATCAGGTACTGCTTCAGAGAGAAATCAACGCCCTCTTGTCAGATTTCATGATGGAGCTAATGCCACCAGAGAAAAGAGGGCACACGTTTTATTCCAAGTACTTCCTGATCCCCCAAGAAAACGGGGGGATACTGTCCCATCCTAGAACTAAGATATCTGAACAGATTCTTGGTAAGAGAAAAGTTCAGAATGATTTCTCCAGGCACCCTGCTTCCTTATCTTGAAAAAGGAGATAGGCTATGCTCCCTGGATCTGAAGGATGCATATACTTGCATAGAGATGCATCCTGCTCACAGGAGGTATCTCAGATTCATTCTGGAGGGGACATCACTTCCAGTACCTTATGTTGCCTTTTGGCCCAGCCTCAGCGCCACGCGTGTTCACAAGGGGTCTTGTGGTAGTAGCTGCTTGATTGGCTGATCAAGAATACCTCTCCAGAAGGGGTTCAAGAATCAACACGATTGATCATTCGGGTGTTGGAGCTACTAAGGTTCGTTATAAATTACTCTAGGTCCCTCCTTCAACCCATCCAGCAGTTGGAATTCATAGGAGTCCTGCTCAACACGACTCAGGCGAGAGCCTTCCTTCTGATTTCTCAGACTGACAGCACTAGTGTGGGAGATTCAATCAAGTCAGCAGATTATCAGCTCGCAGGATGTTGATTGTACTAGGCCACATGGCCTTTACAGTGCATATCATACCTTTGGCACACCTCCATATGAGGCATGCTCAGTGAGAGACCCAAGCCACAGGTCAACTCAGGGATCATCTGTATGTCACCATTCCTCTCATTCAGTCATTGCAGTGGTGGAAAATATGCCACAATTTGCTCAGAGATCTTCCCTTCCAAATTGCTCCACCTCAAGCAGTTTTGATGACAGATGCATCCAAGCTGGGGTGGGGAGCTCATCTCGTTTCAGACCCAGGGAGACTGGTACATCCAAGAAAGTCTCCATCGGATCAACTTCTTGGAATTAAGAGCTGTGGCAAATGCTGTAAAGGCTTTCCAAGATTGGTTGGCCAATCAAATTATTCTGATTCAGACTGACAATCAAGTCACCATGCTCTACATTAACAAGCAGAAGGAAATGGACTCATACCTCCTGTGCTGGGAAGCAGTCAGGTTGTGGAAGTTTGGCATTGCACATGGGATGGAATTGAGAACCACGTACCTACCAAGTGAACAAAACACTCTGGCAGGCAGACTGAGTCGAGTCCTCTAACAACATGAGTGGACAGTGGCCAGGGTGGGGCACCCCCTCAATATATCTGTTTGCCACTCCACAGAAGGCTCAAGTGGATCAGTTCTGTTCCTGAGTAAGATCACACAGCAGACTAACCTCGGATACTTTCCTCCTGCATTGGGGAGAGGGTCTCTGTTCGAGTATCCTCCAATCTCTCTCATTGCAAACCCTTCTGAAACTCAAAACAGATGGAGGCAAGATGATTCTCATCACTCCCTACTGGACAGCCTTGGTTTCCCCTCCTGCTACAGCTCTCCAGTCAAGAGCTGCTCCGGCTCGGCCACACACTGGATCTGATTTCACAGGAAGACGGGATGATGTTGTACCCCAACAGCCAGTCCTTGGGCTTCACAGCATTGATGTTGAGGCTAATGTTGTCTGAACTCAATCTGCTGGCTGGTATGATCAGTGTCCTTTTGGCCTCCAGGAGGGCCTCAACGAGAAAGTCTTAGTCCTGCAAATGGAAGAGGTTTTCTGTCCAGTGTGAGGGCCAGGCCCTAGAGCCTTTCGTCTGTCCCACACAAAAACTGCTTAAGTATCTTCTGCACCTCTCCAAGTTGGTACTTAAATCCAACTCCATTGGGGTTCACCTCCGTGTAGTTGGAGCTTATCCTTGAGGTGTGGAAGGGAAGTTCATCTCAGTACAACCTTTAGTTGTTCACTTCATGCGGGGATTGCTTCACTTGAAGCCTTCCTACAACCCTCCTGCAGTGTCTTGGGACCTCAGTGTGGTACTTGCGCAGCTCAAGAAAGCTCCTTTTGAGCCGCTCTGTTCCTGCTCTCTGAAATTTTTAACCTGGAAGGTATTGTTTTTGGTGGCAGTCACTTTAGCATGCAGAGTGAGCGAGCTTCAGGTTCTAATGATTAATCTGCCTTACACCAAATTCCATCATAATAGAGTGGTCCTCCATACTCATCCTAAATTCCTTCCAAAAGTGGTATCTGATTTCCATCTAAATCAGTCAGGTGTTCTGCTAACATTTTTCCCAAAATGGATTAACACGCTCACTAGTCACCAAAAAGACTTTTAACCTTCATTGCAAATATATCTTCTCTGTGATGTTTCTACCTCCTACTAAAGAAGGTCTCAGAAAACTGTAGCACTTTAACATAGACTTGAATTAAGTCCTAATTTTGTGCTTATTGGCATCAATGACCTTCAAAGGTGAAATTAACCATAATTTTCTTGAAGCAAAAACTATTGAACTTCAAATTAAATACTTAGATTCTCTTTTTCCTTGTCCAAATACTTCTTTAGATTACATTCATGCTTTCTTTCTTGAATCCCAACGCCTTATTTTGAGGCGCCCATTCGTTTCACTGAAACCGTTTCTTCAGAGGATCACCAATCACCACACTTCATTAAAAAATACCAAATAAAAACATCATTAACTTATCTAACAATATATGTCTCAATTTTACTTCTACTTTTGTCCATATCATAACTTCAGATTGTACTGTGATCAAACCTGATGCTGCAACACGTATCCAAAACAAAACTGCCGAGCTATTACACGATTATTGGAATCAAAACTTCTCGCTCAGGCTAAAAATGCCGTGCATGCGGGCTTCAGATAGCCCTGCCTTATTTGAAGTACTCCTTCCATGTTCTCATTCGATAGTAGCTATCACCATCCCCCATTATGTCATCAACATGTGCAAATTTCAGAGGTGCACTTTTGGCGCTGTAACACCATTTTCTCAAAATGTGTGTCGAAAAATCCTTAAGCGTTTTCCCTTTCATTATGGCATACCATGCGTCTTTCAAACTCCACCAGGATACTATTGTGGGCGTCTTTTTTGTCAAAGTCCTAGCATAATATGCTTTCCAATCCAGCAGCTTTACATACAAGCCGACCAATCCAGTTTTACATTTAGGCCTTTCGGAAATACGGATTTCAAATCAAATATTCATCGTTGTTCTCTAATCAACAATGCTTGTTCCAACTATCTTCCCATTGTACCGGATTCCACTTTATTAATACCAAAGTCAAGGAGTCCCACAAGGATCCTCCCTTTCGGCGCTCTTGTTCAATATTTACATGCAACCAATTTGTAATATCATCCGGTCCTTCAATGTTGATTGCATGTTATACGCAGATGATGTCCTGCTCTACTTACCCTTCTCTACTGAGAATCTGGACCTATCCCCATTGACGAACTGTTTCAATGCAATATCTGATTGGCTTCTTTCCCAAAACCTCAGAATACAACATAAGAAAACGGAAGTACTCTTCATTACGAGGAACCCCAACTTTACCCCACCGCAATATCTTAAAGTAAAAGAAGCTGAGCTGAACTCTAAATCCTCAATACGATACCTGGGAGTCACCTTAGATCAACGCCTGGATATGAAGGCCCACATAGGAAACATAGTCAGATCAGTCTACTTCAAGATCCGCTCACTGAGGCACCTACGTTCCATACTTGAACCAACTGATTTTCGGACAATCTTCCAGGCTTTGGTCATACCACATTTTGATTATGCCAATGCCATATTACAAGGTCTTCCCCATTCTACATTAAACCCTCTTCAGCTAGCCATGAATGCGGCAGCAAGAGTCCTCCACGGAGCCTCCAGGAGCGACCACGTGACGCCTCTGCTGATACAGCTACATTGGCTACCCATTCAGGCAAGAATAATTTTCAAGATCTTGACAATCACCTTTAAAGCTGTTCACAATCTCTCAGCAGCATCCTTAACCTCCCTCATCCATTCCACATCCACAAATAGAGCAAGAAGATCCACGGCTATAAACTCCCTAAAAGTCCCGAAGGCACTTACTGTTTGCACCAAATTGACAGCCAACAGGGCCTTCAGTCTCAGTGCCCCAAGATACTGGAACGCATTACCCCATGAGATCCGGGCTATTAAGAACCTACCACAGTTTAGGAAAGCCCTCAAAGGCCACCTCTTCAACAAGTACCTTATAGAGCCTAACTGCACCCCCTAGAGCTCTAAGATACTCCGATACCATTCCCAGACAAATGTACAGTATATCATGCAACCTCTTTGATTATGACCCCATATAGTAAGTATTGTACATAGTTTACCCCGGTTATCCAAGTTTTTGTTCCCTGTTATCTGTAAACTCATACATGTTAATTGTACTGAGCATTTTGTTCCATGTAAACCGCGCTGATGCTGAATAGTGCGGTATATAAGAGACTGTAAATAAATAAATAAATAAAAACATCTCAGTTATTCAAAAATATGGCCTTTATCTAGACAATGTTGTACCAATGGTGCCTCTGTAGTTTTACATTTCAAACAGCTACGATGCTCTCCCATCCTGATTTTCAACGAACGGATGGTTTTGCCTACATAAATCAGTTGACATGGACATTTTATAATGTACACCACATTCGATGATTCGCAAGTTGTCTGTTTCTTCAACTTATAAGTAATTCCATTGTGCGTGAAAATCTCAGTTTCCATGGTGATATCACAAATGTTGCAACTGCCACACTTACGATGACCCTTGATATCCCCTAGTGATGTTATTGGGATTGAAGATCTCAAAATTGCTGGACTTAACTGTTCTTTAAAATTACTATTTCTACGCCAAATGCAACGTATTTTTTTATTCATTAGACCGGGAACCGCTTGAATAACATTACTGTGCTTTCTCAAAATTTTCTGTATCACAGAACTCAACGGCAAGTATTTAGTGACAAAATTGATCTGCTCTGAATCCATATCATTCTCATTGCTGTTCTTCCGAATGTTTAGCAACAGACCTCAATCATTATAAAGGGCTCTTAAATATGCCCGTTTCACCACCTTTTGGGGTGAAAGGCTTACTAAATGCTTAGACACATTCTTAAAATCCTCTATACTGGAGCAATTCCTTCTGTATCGTAAAAATTGGGACAACGGGAGAGTTTCCTTCAATTGCAAGGGGTGTGCACTCCCAAAATGTAAAAAAGTATTACGGTAAACGGATGTCTCCCATTGCTCACAACCCCTAGTAATCAATAAATCTAAATACGTTATCACATCTTTGTGGTATGTATACGTAAACTTTATATTCGGATCACATCGGTTGATCCAGTGAAAGAATGCCACCAATATCATCTCCGTACCTCGCCACAGCATGAATACGTCATCTATATAGCGCTGCCATGCTACCGAATATTACGTATAGATACCACAAAGATGTGATAACGTATTAACGTATTTAGATTTATTGATTACATCTTCCCGGTTTATCAATATTTCTTTCAGTTCTTCCAATACCTCGTACATCACCTTTAAATACCATTTTAGGTGTGGGTTGCTTCCCTACATCATCTTCAGTAAAGACTGAAGCAAAGAATTCATTCAGTCTCTCTGCTATGGGCTTGTCCTTCCTTAGCGCTTCTTTTACCCCTCTATCATTGAATGGTCCAGCTGACTCACAGGTTTTTTTTGCTACAAATGTACAGTCAAACCTCGGTTTTCATTTGCCCCGGTTTTCATACGCTTCGGTTTTCAACGTCTTTTCTGACTGAGATTTTGTCCCGGTTTTCATGCATTGCTTCGGTTTTCAACGTCTTTTGACTGAGATTTTGTCCCGGTAGCAGGGAAGAAAAGCTGTCAACGTAAGCAGGAGATGTTGCATGAATGTGGGAGGCAGTTCTTTCTCTTGCAGGGTACGTCTGAAGCTATATCATTAAGATTTTCTGCCATTCTGAAGCATTGAGCAGATAATGTAAAGGTATTTTAATGGACTGAATTCAATGTGATTCCGAAGAGAGCTGGGCACAGCAGCTTGTCAGGGGTGGCTAAGGCCAGATGTTAACATACTGTACTGTACAGTACTGTACTTAGCTTGCTTTCAGTGATGTTAAATGTTCATTTATCCATTTCATTAGTCATTTATATTTATTTCTCATTGTTTTCTGTATGTAAAAATATAGTTATTCTCTATAAAATGTATTTTTTGTGAATATTTTTGGGTGTCTGGAACGGATTAATTGGATTTACATTATTTCTTATGGGAAATATTGCTTCAGTTTTCATACGTTTCGGTTTTAGTCAGACTTTTTGGAACGGATTAATCATGAAAACCGAGGTTTGACTGTACTTGAAAACATTTTTATTATGCGTTTTTGCTTCCATGACAAACTTTTTTTCAAATTTTCTCATGGCCTGCCTTATCAGTGCCTTGCATCTAACTTGCCAGTGCTTATGTTGTTTCCAGTTTTCATCATTTGCTCCTTTTTCCATTTTCTGAAAGATGCTTTTTTTTTTTTTTTTTTAGCTAAAACAGCCTCTCTGACCTCACCTTTAAACCATGCTGGCAGTTTTTTGTCCTTCCTTCCAATTTCTTAAAGCGTGGAATACATCTGGTCTGGGCTTCTAAGATAGTATTTTTAAACAACGCCCATCAGGTCTTCATCCAAGATGGTGCTGGTCTAACTCTAGAACATCAGGTTGTTTTATTTTAATTTTGGGTGGGGTGGTGGGGTTGAAGGGTTGCCAGACCACCAGGTTATTTCATTTTAATTTGGGGGTAGGGATGGGAGCTATTGTGCGATAATTTCCACAGTCAGTTGGATCACTTTTCTTTAGTATTGATATATACACCAATCTTTTCCAGTTAGTTGACCATGTTGTTGTCTTCCAAATTTCCAGACAGAGCCTTGAAAGGATGGTAACAGCTGCATCCGATTGAGATATACGAGGGGGTACCCAAAAAAACAGGAATAACATTGCCGTGGGCGGAGCTTGTGTAGTACGCACTTCTGCCGCTAGGCATGTATAGTGCAACTCATTGTCAGTTCAGTGCCGCCTGTGTTGTCGACCTGGCTTGTTCTGTTCATCTGCCATGATTGTTTTTGCTAGCGCTGTTTTGTTCTTGTTTCTTTTTTTATGATGACAAGTTTAAGTGAACAACGTGCAGCTGTGAAATTTTGTTTTCTACTCGGTAAAAATGCTGCTGAAACTGTTTTAATGTTGAAAACAGCTTATCAAGATGACGCTATGGGAAAAAGTCAAGTGTACCAGTGGTTTGCTCGGTTTAAAAATGGCGACATGTCGATTGATGACAAACCTCGTTCTGGGCGTCCATCAACTGCCCGAATCGATGAAAATATTGAAAAAATTAGAGAGCTTATGCTCACAGACAATTGATCAACTGTCAGAGATTAGTGGGTTATCTTGGAGCTCGGTTCAGCGAATTTTAACGGAAGATTTGGGAATGAAAAGGGTTGCTGCCAAGTTTGTTCCTCGGGTTCTGACTGACAATCAAAAGGAACATTGAGTTGAAACATGTCGTGTTTTGAAACAACAGCTTGAAACTGATCCAGATTTTCTGTCAAAGGTCATTACAGGTGATGAGTCATGGTGCTATGGTTACGACCCAGAAACAAAGCAACAGTCAAGCCAATGGAAGACGTCATCGTCACCCCGTCCAAAAAAATGTCGTCAAGTCAAATCAAACATCAAAACAATGCTGATTTGCTTTTTTGATTCCAAAGGGGTAGTTCATTCAGAGTTTGTTCCCCCAGGTCAGACCGTCAATCAAACCTTCTATTTGGAAGTTTTAAGAAGATTGCGCAACAGTGTTCGTCAAAAAAGACCCGATTTGTGGCAGACAGGAGACTGGTTCTTCCACCACGACAACGCACCTGCACACACAGCCATCTCTGTTAGACAGTTTTTGGCTAAAAATGGCATGGTTCCGCTGCCCCACGCACCTTACTCGCCTGACCTGGCTCCGTGCGACTTTTTCTTATTTCCACGCATGAAAAGGGGCATAAAAGGACACCGATTTGACAACATTGAAGAAGTCAATAAAAAAAGAGGGAGGAGCTGTCAGCCGTTTCTAAAGATGACTACAAAAAATGTTTCGAACAGTGGAAGCACCGGTGGGACAAATGTATCAGTTGTAATGGAGAGTATTTTGAAGGGGATAAGGTTGTTTTGTAAAGAATTTGAAATAAATAGCTTTTAAAAAATAATTCCTGTTGTTTTTGGGTATCCCCTCGTAATACTTCAGTGGGAATGCCATTAATGCCCAGTGCTTTGTAATTTGATAAAACTTTCAATGCTGCTTCAACAATGACTTTCATCACCAGTGGTTCCTAATCATAAGGTACAGGTTGAAACAGCTATTGGTCCACTTGATCTTTATGGTATAATGACTGTATATTCTTTCCACCTTTTCTTGATCTTCTCAGCATCATTCAACATGGATCCTTGAGCAGCTTGTAGCATTCCAATTTGAGGCTGGAACTTTTCTTTAACTCTCGTAGCTTTAGGAAAGCTGATCTTATTCTTACTCTAATAGTTTCTGCTTCTGTTTCCTTGCATGTGTCATTATAGTACGTCTCCTTGTCTTGCTGCATGTTGGAAATCTGAGTTCTTTGATTGCCTCTCTTTCTCCTTTGGCTTTAGCTTTTCTGTGTTTCTGGGCAGTTTTCAGAGTTTTTTCAGTTATCGGTTTTGGCCATCTTTTGCTTTTTTTTACCTTTTGTAGACACTTCTCACTTTCTTCCAACACAGCCATAACTCTTCTGGAGCTCTCTCATTTGTATCTAAAGCAGAAAATTGGTTTTGTAGGCAGTCTTTAAATTCTGATGGTTTATTTTCAAGGTCATATTTTGCTACATTAATTTCTCCAGGAACAAGCAGGAAGTCAGTCCTCACTTATGGGTTACATCGGCACCGACGGAGCCTGCGCGGAGCAATTCCCCAGCTTTCAAAGAAAGCCTTTGGGATTGCTGCCACGCATGTGTGGTCCTCTTCCCGCCCAAAGTTGTCATCTTGCTTAGTCTCCCTTTTTCCACGGAGCCCTTCAGATGCACGTCCTTGTCCCTTGGAAAAAGTTCTTGTGTCTTCGACATTTTTTCTGGTAGCATCAGTCCTCTTCTGTCCTTCCCTTCGCCCTGCTCCAGCTGTGGGCTAGGGGATCCCTTTTCTTTTTTTTCACTCTCTTAGTGTTTTTTCTTTTGGGCTCTTTTCGCGCCCTTTTTTCTCTAGCCGCTGGCCTTGAGGGTTTTCGACCTCGCAGGGGCCTTTTTTGCCCCCATGGCCACCTGCTTTACATAATGTGACAGATGCTCCAGAAATATGTCACTCATGGACACCCACGACTGCTGTCTATGGTGTCTTGGGGCTGATCACAACCCGGAGCTCTGCTCACTTGGTAAGAAAATGTTCGCTAAGGCCTTGCTAAGCCGCAAGCAGAAGTCCGATGACATTTTCTGCAAGGCAGCCCCGGGGTCTCTGGTGGCACCTCACCCTGCTGATCCACTGCTTGCGGGGTTCCCCACAGTGACCCCATGCCTGTTCGCCTGAGGTGGAGTGGCGAAAGAAGAAGACCTCAAAGTCGTTGTTGGGGGCTCCGGACAAATGCGAGTGGTCTCGTGCTCATTCCCTTAGCCCTCCCCAGCGTTACCGAGAGTCGGATGAGGAGCAGCCTCGAAAGGTACCTTGTACGGACACGGAGGCCTCCGGCAATGGCGCCTGGTCTCCTGAGGGTCGTCCCGGTGAGGACCCCCTCTCCTCCTCCTCCACGCCAGACCTGGTAACACCGGCGTCAGTGTCACAGGTTCCCAGTCCCGAGTGGGAGTCCCGTATGCTGGCATTGGAGTGCAGCGTTTCTGTCTTCCTCACTGCCCAGCAGGTGCTTTTGCCCAGGACACCTGACTTGCACCCCGAGACCGAGGGTCACCCGACTGGGGTCCTGAAAACTGCCTTGGAAACCCTCTAGAGCTGTGGACCTCATGAGTGTCCTTGACACCGGTCTCACTCGCCATCCCGTTCCTCTGGGGCGAGGTCTTCCAGAGTCAGTGCCTCTGGCTCCAAGCGGACCTCAGCCACTGGGTGTGTGGATCAGCCCGACTCCGAGTCCTTCTTGGACTTCTCTGGCTGGGAATCGGACTGGGGCACTTCCCTGGAGACCCACGGTCATAGGGATCTCACCTCTGACCCATCCCCGCCCTCCTCGCAAAGGCGGTCACCTCCCGAGGACACCTCTTTTCTGGTGTATGTGTGGGATATGGCTCGGGCCCTCAATCTGCCTATGCAGACCGAAGAGGAGTCGAGGGTAGAGGAATTTGACATCTTGCAATACGAGTCTCAACCCAGGGAGTCTGTTACGATTCCAGTAACATTTTAGCTGCTCCTCCGCATGTGGGAAGCACCCGCCTCTTTCCCTGTTGTCAGTAAAAGACTCAATGCCATGTATAGGGTCCATTGCGGCCTGGGGTTTCAGAAGACCCAACTTCCTCATACTTCCATGGTAGTCGAATCCGAGATAAGGAAACAGAAGAGCCCAAAGTCGAACTCTTCGGTCCTGCCTGCTAGGGAATCCCGTGCCTTTGACGCCCTCTGGCACAAGGCTTACCTGGGCTCCATGCTGGCATGCCACATCCAAGCGTACCAACTGTATATGGGTATGTTTCTTCGCAACCTCGCCAAAGAGCTTGGTGGTTTTTCTGCAGGCCTTGATGGGGAGCACTTTTTCAGGTTCCAAACCCTCCTGAGGTCGATCGCAGACTGCTCAAAATACCTTTCCCGCGGCGCATATGATGGGTTCGAGTCTTCCGCCCGTGTGGCAGCGGCTGGCATCGGAGCCCGACGCCAAGTGTGCTTCAGTCTTTAGACCTGGAACAGTGGGTCCAGGAGAAGCTTCTGGATGTTCCCTGCCTCAGCGAGCAGCTGTTCAGCAAGCCCATGGAGGACAAGGCAGCTGAGTTCACGCAAAACCTCCTCTCTTCGACGGAAGAAGCAGCACAGCAAAAAGCCTTTTCTTCCAGAGGAAAAGGCTCCTCTACCGGGGATACCCACCATACCTGCCTACCCCTGTGCTGACGACCAGCGCTCAGGGAAAAGGGAGAGCTCAGGGTCACCGGAAACCCAAGAGATCCAAGACCCAACCACCAGCGCCACCCCAGCCAGCCCAGGATTTTGACGTCGCAAGCATAGTCTCTTGCCCCCTGGGGGCGCTTCCGCCCGTGGGAGGACGCCTGTCTCTTTTCACCCCTGAATGGGCGGCTATTACATCGGACACCTGGGTCTTGCAGGTGAGCTGGGACAGGTATCGTCTTCATCTAGACAGACTCCCTTTTCTCTTCTCCCTAGCGGAGCCTACTCGGCTTCCCTTGCACCAGGCTTACTTTTGCAGCAAGAGCTGAACAACCTCCTCTGTCAACAGGCAGTCGAGAGAGTTCCGCTGCACCTTTGAGGTCGGGGTTTTTTACTCCTGGTACTTCCTTGTTTCGAAGAGGATGGGGGGGGCCTGTGCCCCATCCTCGATCTCAGGAATCTGAACAAATTTCTGGTGCGGGAGAAGTTCAAAATGCTATCGCTTTGTGTCCTGCTGCCCTACCTCCAGCTCTCAGAGATGCTTATGCCCACATTCCTGTCCCACCGCAAGCACAGGAAGTACTTGCATTTCAGGGTGTAGGGAGAGCACTTCCAGTACAAAATGCTCCCCTTCGGGCTTGTGTCCACCCCGCGAGTCTTCACCAAGTGCCTGTCAGCTGCCGTGGCCCACCTCCACTGCAGGGCATATCCGTCTACCCTTACTTAGATGACTGGCTTGTCTTGGGCACATTGGCAGAGGAGGCTCGCCTCTCGGCATCGCGCACGGTCCTCCTCCTCAAGCGCCTCGGTTTCCCACTAGCACTCCTTGTGGCCTTGGGCAAGTCACTTAACCCTCCATTGACTCAGGATTTTTCCAAGTTATCAATGGTCACTGTTTAATGTTTCAGTGTAAACCGCTTTGATTGAAATGATAAAGCGGTATATAAAACCTGTTAAATAAAATAAATAAACTACTCCAAGTCCTACCTCAAGCCGGTGTAGACCCTGGAGTTCATTGGCACTCTTCTTGACAGAGAATGTATGACCGCCTTTCTCCCTTGAGCACGCTCGGATTGGTTCCATGCTCTGGCCACCGAGGTCCAAGGCCGGCCCAGGGTCTTCGCATGGGCCATGCTGCGCCTCCTGGGGCACATGGCCTTGACCATCCACGTCGTTCCCCACGCTCGCATGCACATGTGAGCGGCCCAGTGGTGCCTCAGAGCGCAATGGGCCCAAGCCTCGGGCCGCCTCCGGGACCCCGTCCAGGTGTCTCGCAGCCTATTTGAGTCCCTAGTCTGGTGGCAGAACCACCAGAGCCTTCTTCGGGGCATGCCCTTCCAGACTCGACTGCACGAGCTCGTCTTGACGACGGACGCCTCGCTGTTGGGCTGGGGAGCCCACTGCAACCATCTCTGTACCAAGGTGTGGTGGTCACTTGAGGAATCTCAGCAGCAGTTCAACTTGCTCGAGCTTCGAGCGGTCTGGTTGGCCCTGAAGGTCTTCAAGTACCACCTGAGGGGTAAGTCAGTGCTTGTGCAGACCGACAACAGAGTCGCAATGTTCTGCATAAACAAGGAGGGGGGCTGGGGCTCCCACCTCCTCTGTCGGGAAGCGGTCCTCCTTTGCTCCTTTGCTGTATGCAGAGGCATGACTCTGAGGGCGGTCCGCCTCCTGGGCCAGGACAACCTCCTCACGGACAGACTCAGCAGGCTCCTTTGCCCACCCGAGTGGCACCTGTTCTGCCGCTGGGGGACTCCGTCCATAGACCTGTTCGCCTGCCCGGCGAACACGCAGCTTCCCCGCTTCTGTGGGTTGATACCGCATCCGAGCAGGGTATCCCCGGATGCGTTCCTCCTGAACTGGACCTCTGGGCTTCTGTATGCATTCTCTCCCACTCCTCTCCTTGCGAGGACCCTACACAAGATCCAGCCTGACCGAGCCTCTGTGATTCTCATGGCTCCTTCGTGGCCTCGACACTGCCCGCTTCTACTCCGGTCCCCCTGGGCAGTGCCCCAGGTCTGCTAATGCAGGAGGAGGGACGGATGCTTCATCTGAACTTGGTCTCACTATCCCTGGCAGCTGAATGGGTCTCTTTAGCCTCTCTACACCTCCCAGTGGAGATTGAGGACATCCTCCTCGCATCGAGGAAGGACTTGACAAGGTGGGCCTACACCCTGAAGTTGCGGTGGTTTTCGATCTGGTGCTCCGAGTTAAAGATCGACCCGTTCTCCTGCTCCACCCATGGGTTCTCCAGTATCTTCTCCATCTCTCGTAGATTTGGGCTGAAGTCCAACTCGGTCAGGGTTCACCTGAGTGCCATCTTGGCCAACCACTTGCCCGTCGAGGGTAAATCCCTCTTAGGCCAGCCTCTGGTCTCCCGCTTCATGCGGAGTCTCTTGCTTTTGGCCTCCACTGGTGGAATGGGATCTGAACATCGTGCTCATGCAGCTGATGTGGCTGCCCTTCAAGCCAATGGCGACATGCTTGCTCCGGTACCTCTCGTGGAAGGTGGTCTACCTGGTGGCACTGACCTCGGCGTGGTGAGTCAGCAAACTTCAAGCTCTCATGGCCGAGGCCCCCTATGCCAGGTTTTACAGGAACAGGGTGGTCCTTCGCACCCTCCCCAAGTTCCTACCAAAGGTTGTCTCGGATTTCCACCTCAATCAGGAGGTGGTCTTGCCGACTTTCTTCCCGAGACCTCACACCGACCGGGCATCGGAGGTCCTGCAAACACTCGACTGCAAGAGAGCTCTTGCCTTCTACCTGCATGTCACCCAGGGTCATCGCAAGTCCTTCGGCTTGTCATCGCCTACAATCCCAATTGCCTGGGGCTGGCAGTCACCAAGCGCATCCTCTCCATCTGGGTGCTGAACTGCATTGCCTTCGCCCTGGCAGAGGCAGGCGCCCTGCTGGATCATTGGGTTATCGTGCATGGCATCCACGCCAAGGCGGCATCGGGGGCTTCGCTGTGCTCAGTGCCTCTGATGGACATATGCCGTGCTGAGACCTGGTCTTCAGCAAATACCTTTGCCTCGAACTACTGTCTGGAGAGAGAGTCCCGCCGGGACAGCGCCTTCGGCCAGGCTGTATTCCGTAGTCTGTTCGGGGTATAAGCAACTCCTGCCCTCTGATCCTCCTTCTGCGACTACCGAGAGCTTGCCCTGGAGGCCCGAGGACTTGGACTTCCTTCGGACATCGGTTTCTGCTCACGGCCTCGCAGAGGCATTTTTGGCTTACAGATTTGGTAGCCTGTAGCTGGGGAGTCCCATAAGTGAGGACTGACTTCCTGCTTGTTCCTGGAGAAAGCGTAGTTATTCACCTGTAACAGGTGTTCTCCAGGGGCAGCAGGAATCAGTTCCCACAACCCTCCCACCTCCCCTGAAGAGTTGCAGTTTTTTTTATCCTTCCCTTGTCATCTGCTTAGTAGGGCTCTAGCTTTGGGACCTGACTGAGCAAGATGGCACCTTTGGGCGAGAAGAGGTTTTGTCTTTGTTGATGTTATAGAGCTTTTCCATTGTTGACTCCCACAGATGTAGTCAATTTGATTTTGTACAATCCATTGGGTGACATCCATGTGTATAGTTGCTGCTTGTGTTGCTGGAAGAAGGTGTTTGAGATGACTAGATCGTTGGTCTTGTGGAATTCTATCAGTCTTTCTCCAGCTTCATTTCTGTTGCCAACCACTTTGTCGTCTTTGTTGTCAACGTTTGCGTTCTGGTCACCCATGACTGAGGATAATCCTGTTCTGTCAATTTCAGCTTGTATGTGTTCATAGAACTCATCAACTTCATCCTCTTCTGCAGCTGTTGTTGTGGTGTATACCTGAATTATAGTTGTGTTGATGGGCTTTCCTCATAGATGAATAGAAATTAAGCATTTACTGATTGCATTGTATTTCATTACAGTTCTTGCAAGTTTGTTCTTTATTATAAATGCAGCACAATTTCTTCTTTGTCTTTCATTTCCAGCTTAGTAGACAATGTGATCATCAGATGCAAAGTGCCCAATGCCATTCCATTTCAGTTTGCTGATACCTAACAACAGATCGAGTTGTACATGTTGTATTTCATTCTTGACTACCTCCAACTTCCCTTGGTTCATGCTTCGTACGTTCCATGTCCCAATATGAGAGACATCTTTGCAGCTTCTGACTCTCGTTACATGCACAGCTAATCAGCAGTCAGATGTCCCGAGGGCTTTGATCCAGCCACATCATAAATGCTGGCTTTACTCTGAAAAGTCTTTAGCTCCTTCCCAGTAGCCAATTGAGTTCTTTCCGACCTGGGGGTCTTATCTTCCAGCCCCATGTTGCAATTTGTTTTGTTGTGACTATCCATTGGGTTTTCGTGGCAAGATGTGGAAGAAGGTTGCCAGGCCTTGCTTCCATGCAGCTAATTCTAGTTTTGTTGCCGTTACCACAGAAATATGTTCTTCCACCGCCAACATCATCCCATTCTGCTGCTGCACAGATGGGTGGTTTGTCTCTGTCTGGCACCTCAGCTGAGACCTGTCCATCTTGAGAGACCTTGCCAGTAGTTAAGCTACCAATAGCTTAGCATCACTGATGCACACAAGCCCTCACAGCATGACAAGCTGCAAACCAAGTGAGGGCTGAACACTATTAAGACTCTTATCCATTCTCTTGTCACCTCCTGTCTTGACTTTTGCAACCTGCACCTCGCTGGGCTCCCTGTGAATCATCTCTCTCCCCTTTAATCTATTCAAAACTCACCTGCATGTCTTATCTTCTGCCAGTGTTGCTATGCTCATGTGACCCCTCTTCTCAAGTTACTTCACTGGCTCCTTATCTATTTCTGCATCCAGTTCATACTTCTGACTTATGAGCGTATTCATTCTGTGGCTCCTCTCTACCTTTCCTTTCTTATCTCATCCTACATACCTCCTCAGGAACTCTTCGCCTCTGGCAGATCCATTTTCTGTGCCCTTCTCTCACTGCCAGCTCCAGACTTACTTCATTCCACCTTGCTGCTCCATATGCCTGAAACAAACTGTCTGAGTCAGTATGTCAGGCTCCTTCTCTAGCTCCATGCAAGTTGAGGCTAAAAATCCATCTCTTTGAGGCTGCTTTTGGGTTCTGATGTCCCTCACTCTCTTGTTCACCACTTAGTGTATCTTACCATACTCTTATCCCCAGTTTTGTGATGTTCATTTCGATTAGATTGTAAGCTCTGAGGAGCAAGGACTGTCTCTTACACCTATATGTAAAGCACTGCTTACACCTTGTAGCGCTATATAAGTACTAGTAGTTATATTAGTAGCAGAGAGACAGATGCCATTGTGATGACCTAAAAGGTCTCCCTGCAGGACTGGGTCAGTAGGTTTGATATTCATCTAGCACAGTGGTTCTTAACCCAGTCCTCCCGCATCTCCTAGGCCCGGCAGGTTTCTCAGGATATCCACAATGAATATGCATATGAGAGATCTGCATACAGTGGAGGCAGTGCATGCAAATCTCTCTTAAGCATATTCATTGTAGATATCTTGAAAACCCAACTGACCTAGGGAGTGCGGAGGACTGGGGTAAGAACCACTGATCTAGCAGATTGAATAGTTCTTAGGAAAACTACCTCTGGGGTGAAATCCTTGAGAGAGGCTTTTTGAAAGGGCTCAAAAAAGGGGAGGGGGTGCCTTTCTGCGCCTTCAACACCAGAAAAAGGCTCCACTGAGGAACAATCGGACATACTTTCATTGAAATGCTTTACTCCCTTAAGGAAGTTGGAGGAGTCAGGGTTTGGAGGACATCCCTTGAATATGCTCATGGTAGTATGCTATAAAGAGTTCAGTGCCAACCCCTGGTCCAAACTGGACTGTAAGAAGCTCAAAGCAGTGAGTACTGTACTTTCGCCTTCCTGGCATCCACGGCCTGAGAGGAACCCCACCTCTTGAAGATCTCCAGACTCTCACCTAGGCCAAGAAAGGAGAGCCTTCTGGTCCTCTGGAAGGGTGTCCACTACTGCTCCAGATTAGCCCTTATTGAACAGCCTATGCCTCTCAAGGGCCAGGGTGTAATAAATAAGGGGCTCTTGCTGCAAAAGACCCTCTTGAGGCAGCAAGAGAAGGGGACCCCACCAACAGGCCATCTCTGTCTTAAGATGCCTCCAAACAGCCTCTGCTACCTTAACAAGACACTTTTTATCATCTCTATTCAAACTCTTCCACAGTCCTCAGACATATGAGTTTGCAAATGGAGGAACATCAGTGGAGAATGGAAGCAATAGGCGCAAGGGGGGGGGGGGGGAACGAGAAGGAGCTCTTAACATTTTGGCCTGTCTCCTAAACCCAAACAAAATTTAAGGCCTCCCTGATAAATTGTCTTTCCTTGAATTTTGCTAGGACCCACTCTCAAAGACTTTTCCTATAGGTTTGGGAGTCTTGCTGTCTTTTGATTGCATTGTCAGTATCTGTGTTTGATACAGAGCCAATTATGATAAGAGAGTCAACCATTTTGTTCCTTGTTGGTTAATACTTTCTGAGGAGTTTTGAGCTTTTCAATTTCTGCTGGGGAAGTGACATACTGGCTTCTCAGTACTTCCTCAGTGGATATTCTAATGATGATGTTACTAAGTTATTCTAGTCTGCTTCTACCTGCTGGCCAGCAAGCATAATTTACTCATCTGGACTGATCTAGCAGGATTCAAGGAAAAAAAATTCTAAAGTTTGCTTTTGTTGACTAATGTTTTCATGACCTGGTTTCTCTTTTTTGATTAAGATTAATCATTTTCTCTTATGCCTTATCCTGCTAGTCTGAATTCATAAAGTTAAGTTATGGAATTATAGTGAATCCTTCCCTCCACCCTTTGCACTCTTCCTCATTTTACTTCTGCTTTTACAGTTTTGTTTCAGAGGTCACGTTCTTCTTTTTATTTCATTTGATTTTTTTCGATCTATAATAGAACCCATTTTTTTGGTTCTTAGTTATCTGTTTACTTGTCTGAAATGAAAAAGTCCCTTGTTAGGATAAATATCTAAATGAAATATAGAATTTCTCCTGTCTTTGTGGTTGCCCACTTAGGCTCGTGAGTTGGATCTGTTGAGAAATACCATGAACTTGAATTGTCTAACTTTTCTAGGCCTCAAAACCAAAGGTAACTAATGAAAGAGAAGGCAAAGAATTATTTTACACTGGGGAGAAGCAAGATTTCTAAATAGAGGAAAGGCTAAAACAGTAAACAGAATAGTAATTGTATATGCAGACTGTAGCTGTCAGTAATGTGGAAAATTGTTAAATCCTTTTACTTAACAGTGAAGTTTCTTCCATACATTGAGAGTTTAATCATTTAGAGCTTACCCTAACATTTAGAATTTGGGGTAGAGGAGTAGCCTTAGTGGTTAGCTTAGTGGCCTGTTGACCAAGAGGACCAGGATTTGATTCCCACTGGCACTCCTTGTTGATTTGGGTAAATCACTTTACCCCTCCATTGCCCCCATCAGCCCATTTCCAGTCTAAGCTCCCCCCATCAGCCATTTTCCAATCCTAGCCCCTCCATCAGCCCATTTCCAGTCCTATTCCAGCTCCCAGCAGCCCATTTCCAGTCCTAGATCCCCATCAGCCATTTCCAGTCCTATTTCAGCCCCCCATCAGCCCATTTGCAGTCCAAGCTCCCCACATCAGCCCATTTCCAGTCTTGGCCCTTCCCATCAGCTCATGTCCAGTCCTAGCCCCCCATCAACTCATGTCCAGTCCTAGCCCCCCATCAACTCATTTCCAACCCTATTCCAGCCCCCCATCAGCCTATTTTTCAGTCCACGTTTCCTCCATCATCCAATTTCCAATCCTACCCCCCATCAGCTCATTTCCAGTCCTAGCCCCCCCATCAGCCCTTTTCCAGTCCTAGCCCCCCCCCCCCCGAAGCCCCGCGGACGTCTAAGGGGCTTCAGAGGTGAGCTGGGGAAGCCCATGCAAGGCCCCGGCTCCCTCTGCACAGCCGCCAGCCTGAAGAGTGTTTTCCCTCACGCTGGCAGCTGTTACTGTGAAGTGCGCTGAATGCCGGGAAAGGTTAAAGGGCATTTCCTGGCACTCGCGCACTTCACAGTAACAGCTGCCAGCATGAGGGACAATGCTCTTCATGCTGGTGGCTGTGCAGAGGGAGCTGGGGCCTTGTGCAGGCTTTCCTGGCTCCTTCTGAAGCCATCCATTTGTGCAAGAATGACATTCGCGTGTGGCCCCCTGAAGCGTAGAGCCCTTTGCAAACAACATTCTCGCACAATGGATGAGCCGGCCCTGCACACACATACATTAACTTCATGTGTGTATTCATATAGTAAAATAGTATTTGATGGTAGATAAAGATCAGTATGGTCCATCTAGTTTGCCCAATAAGGTGGCTAGAGTGGTTATAACTGCGGCTCTGTGCAGGTCACCCCCCTCTATTAAAAGAGATTTGTTTGCTTTGATTTTATCCTCTTGCTATAAAGGGATCCACTGTGTCTGTCCCATGCCATTTTGGATTCAGTCACTGTATTTTCCCCCACCACCTCCATTGGGAGAGATCCACCACCTCCGTTGGGAGGGATTCCAAGCATCCACCACCCTTTCAGTAAAAAAAGTATTTTCTGATGTTGCTTTTAAGTTATTCAATTCTTTGTGTGACCTGCCATTTGTTATTAACGATGGGTTTGAAGGAATAGGCTAGATATTTGCTTTACATATGGAGTGCATGACCCATGTGGATGAGGTTAGTGTCCTGGGAATGGCACTGCAGGACTGCCAAGTGGGCTATATATAAGGCTGGGCTGATATCTGTTTGCCATCATTCAGTAATGTAATATACCTGACAGCATATTGTGCATAAGTATTATTTTAGTTTTATCTTCTAACCACTTCATGATAGTGACTGTGCAAGTGCTGAACTTTAACTCTAAATTCAGGTACCTCAACCTTCAAGAGATAGACCAAGACTCAGCTTGCCTGATTTCATGCTGTATTGTGCCCCTTTCAAAATGGGAAGGAGGGTTGTTCTCCTTTGTCAGTGAACACATGAGCGAGATGGATGGAGATTCCATCTGAGTGCATCAAGTGCTGCATTGGCTGTGGTTGCTGCCAACGGAACTTGGGGTAGTGCAGTTCCTGCCACAGTGGAGTAGCAGGGATGCTTCTCAATTATGGAACTTTTGACAGGAGCTTAGGCCAACCCCAGAGGGAGGGGAGGCCGCCTGAGGTGAGCAATGATACATTGTTCCACCAGAGAGCCACAGCTACACATGGCAGCATAGGAATACCCATCATTTAGAGGTATATACTAATATCAATTTGATCAATATGGGTAGTTTCTAGAAAATTCACACACAAATTAAGCCACCCTAGGAGCAATATACTATTTTCAAAAAATTTTGAATACTTTGTATCGGAATTCTCTTTGCCAACCCCACACTCATTGATAATCCATCATGGAAAACAAGGGGTTCCCTTTTATTCTGCAAATCTTAAAAACAATTCTACATTATCTCTTCATTCATGCACATTTTTTTTCATTTAATAATATAATTCATTATTTAACTCCTAATTCCCACTGGAGATCCAGAAGAACAAAAGGTTTTTAATGCCGGTTTTGCCGTTACTCATGCTCAGCAGTCTTAACATTTAAATCTAGCTATCATAGTTATTCACACTTAGTAGTTCAACCAAAAATACAAATCAATATAGCACTATGTTTCAGATGGCGTTTATTCAGATTTGCCAATCTTCCCTTGGGATATTCTCACTCCTTTTGCTAAATCGACAGTCTCTTAACAATCTTTAAGTCGACAGCTTTTGAGTAACTTCACAGCGACTTCATGCCTCCAAACAGATCTGACTGGGAGAACCCTATTTTCTTAGACAGGATTATCAATGAGTCTAGGGATGGCAAAGAGGATTCTGACAAAGTATATTTAAAAACGTTTTGAAAATACTATATCGCTCCTGGGGGTGGCGTAACTTTTTTGCACCATTTAGGGATGGCAGTATCTGGGCCTTTCAGCGATCCTTCCTGGGCTAGCTCCAGAGGGAGGGGGGGGGGGTGGAGCTAATGGAGCATTGCAGCAGAAGCAAGGATTTCTCTCCACTGCCTAGGGGACTGCATTTTCCCCAGAATTTGTGCTGGTTATGCATCAGGCCTTTCTCTTTTGACAGAGACAAGTAACCTCTTTGCTGCAGACCTTAAAGGGTCTGCCTTCACCTGTTAGCGACTTGGGACCTCTGAAGGGGCCGAGGCTGGAGCTGCTAGGGGACTGGAAGGCACAGTCAGCTGTCAGTCTTTCACCCCTGGTGCATCCCCTAGGAGGGGCTTAGAGGATGGGGAGCTTCCCTTTGGAGGAGGGGGATGGACCCCTAGATACTGGCCATGATTTCCCAGTCCTTAGAGGCTCTGAGCATTTTAGAAACTCTGGTGCCAGAGGCGTCGTCTTCGAAAGTCTGATCCTGGAAGGGCTAATGAAGTCACTTATGATCCTTCTAGTAGTGCATCAGGTGATGCAGGCACAGATCTCTAGAGTGGAGGCTGGTTTTAGAGTTGGCAGGACTATTAGTAAGCTCTGTCCTCTGGTCCCTGCAGAGCTAGAAAACCTGCTGGACCCTAAGGTGGATGTCTTAGAGAGGTGACTACCATCCTGGTAAAGGGAGGTGCTGCACTGAAGGACCTTCAGGATTGCAAGATCGAGACCATCTTGAAGCAGGCTTTCCAGGTGGTCACTCTGGGACTGCAGACTGTGGTTTGCAGAAGGGTTGTGTCCAGGTCCTTCTTGTGAGGGTTTTAAATACTTGTCAGTTTGGAGAGATTCAATGCTTCCTAAAGTTCTTGGACCCGGGGGTGGTGGTGGGTGGGGGGAGGGGGACGGGACAGACCATTATTGGTTCCAGGCTTTGCTCTTGGTTTTGCTACAGCTCTGCAAACTTTCTCAGATGTGATGGTTGTTGTGGTAACAGTCTTATGCAAGGTGGGAATATTGTTTCTTCCATACATGAAGGACCGGCTAATCAGAATGAAGTTGGAGGAGGAGAGCAGGCATTCTACCACTTGAGTAGTTCAATTTTTGCAGGTCTGGGTTGGGTGATTGACTTTGAGACGAGCAAAGTGGAACCATCGCAGAGTCTAGAGTTACCTGGCAGCTGATTGAATACATGGAGAGGAATAGTGTCCCTGACCAGAGTGATCAAGCTTCAGGAGCAAGTGAAACTTTGTTGGCAAAAAGGGTGCCATAGGTTCTGGGGTCCATGATAGCAACAGTTGAGCTGGTGCTCTGATTTTAGACATACGAGACTTCTTCAGAGGTTGTTCTTGGAGGTCTGTTCAGTGTGGATGCAAGTTATAATATGTATATCCCCATGGATGCTGCAGGCCAGGCTCAGTTTGAGCTGGTGGTTGACCCAAGAACCTTATCCAATGGGATAAATCTGGAGGGAGCTGAATAGGGACAATGAATGTTAGCCTGCTCAATTGGGGGGGTTTAGGAACATTGGTCAGATTCCAAGACCAGTTGATTAATTTTAAACCAGCTGGAGAAGAGAGCCATCTGTTAAGTGTTGCAGGCTTTCAAATTGATTTTGGGATTCTCTCCGACAATGCCCAGCAGTGGCCTATGTCAGCAAGCAAGGGAAAACAAAGAGTTTGCTAGCCATCGTGAGGCTGTTGTATTGCTCATATTGGCCAAGGGCTGTCTCTGATGTGTACATGGTGGGGTTTGCTGAATATGAAAATTGTTTTTTTTGAGCAGGCAGCCTTCTCTCTCTTCAGTCTTGGATTTGATGGCAATAAGGAAACTTCACGCTCTGCCTGGTTTCTTCATTCATTGAAAAGAATGGGGTCAGCTAGTGTGCATTCGCTGTTGGTTCTTTGTTTTTTGCCTCTGTGGTTTCTGCTCGGTCTGCTCTTGCAATGGGTTGCCTCACACCCTGGTCTGGTAGCGATAGTGGCACCAGATTGACTCAGGCATCTGTGGTACATTGAATGAAACATTCTCCTAACCTGAGCCTAGACCAAAACATCCACAGCAGAGGTTTTTCTTATTCAGTAAACAGTTTTGGACAAACTGGCTCACCTCTGCCTTATGGCTGAGGTGCAAAAGATATCCAGCTGACATCTCTTCAGGCTCTGAAGAGGTCTACTCCCATAGCATATTCTAGAGTTTGAAGTTTTCAAGGTGTGCTGTGTGGAGCAGGGTGTCTTTGTTCTAGGCCTCACTTAAGCATTCTTGGCCTTTAGGCAGGAAGGGTTTGGCTTCCAAATCCATGAGAATCCAGGTGGCAGCATTGGCATGCTTTCGAGGGCAGCTGGAGGTAGCTCTGTTGTCCTTCTATCCTGATGTGTTTCATTTCTTGAAGGACATTTTGCACATTTGTTCTCCAGTACATTTGGTTGTTTCAGCTTGGAACTTTGTTCTTTGGGCCCTTAGGGGAGGGGAATTCAATTTGTGCTGCTCTGGAAGCCAGCCTTGTAGGATCGGACCGTGAAAGTGTTCTGCTTGTAAGTGATTTGTTCAGCCAGGTGAATTTTGAAGCTCCAGGCACGGTCATGTCATGAACCATTTTCGTGCTTAATGGTGGAAAGGAGTTTTACTCCAGATGGTCCCCTTCCTCTAGAACAGTGGTTCTCAACCTTTTTTGTACCGTGACCCCTTTTACCATTGGTCAATTTGTGGTGACCCCCAATGATAAAATCAAATGCGTCTCTCTTCCTTTACCGTTAACGCATTGTCGCTGTAATCATTTGTTGAATTATTAATATATTATAGGCCTTTGCAATATGTTTTTATTTATAAAATGTACTTATTTAAATCACAATAATTAATCACAATAACAAGTAACAATATTTGATTTCAAAATTATTATGATTATGTAGTCAAATCACTAATATGAAATAAAATTATTTTTTCTACCTTTGTTGTCTGACCAATTTATTCTCTGATCATGCTGGTCCTGATCTGAGGCTTCTGCTTTCCTGTCTTCTCTTAGCTCTCTTTCTGTGGTCTATGGTCCATCTGCCATTTCTTATCTCTTCTTTCGTTTTCTTCACTTCTTTCCATCAGCCTATTTCCAGTCCCAGTAACCCCTCCCCAGTATCAGCCCCTTTCCAGTCCTCACTCCCAGTACCTTCCAATGTCAACTTGCATTCCCATGACTGCCACTAGTGTCCATTCCCTTCCAGTCCCCCTCCTTCCCCACTGAGCAGTCCCTTCTAGTACAAATACCATGGCAGCCCCTCTCAGATCCACTCCCTTCCATTTCCATTCTCCCATCCCCTCGTATCAGCCCATTTGTAGCCTTAGCCCCCAGTTTTCTTCCAGGGCCAGCAGCTCTATCCTCCCCTCCCCATTCCCAGTCAAAGCCCCCCAATCAGCTCACTTCTAGGGCTAATCCCCCCTCAACCCAATTACCCCATTAGGACAAGGTACTTCAGGCCGGAGGGCCGGGGGTTCAAGTCCCACCTGGGGACAGCAATCTCAGGCCGGCGGGGCTGGGATTTCTAGTCCTATAGGCACTCCTTGTGGTCTTGGGCAAGCCACTTAACCCTCCATTGCCCATGTTCCCTGTAAGTATTAGCGTATGTGTCTCATATCCCCTCGTGTTAAATGTATCCCCCAATTGACCGCTTTGACCAGGTGAAAAGCGGGATACAAATACAGCTAAATAAATAAATAAATAAATTACAGGTGCTAACCTCCCCTAATCAGCCCAATACCAGTCCTGCCCCCCATCAGCTCATTACCAGTCCTAGCCTCCACTAATCAGCTCATTTCCAGTCATAGCCCCCCCCCCCGATCAGCTCATTTCCAATGCTAGCCTCCCATCAGTCCATTACCAGTTCTACCCCACCCCATCAGCCCATTACCAGTACTATCCTCGCTTAATGATGTCATTTCGAGTGCTAGTCCCACCCACCTCAAAAAAATTACCAGTGCTATGCTCCCCTAATCAGCCCATTACCAGTCCTACCCCCCTATCAGCCCATTACTAGTCCCAACCCTCCTTGATCAGTCCATTCCCAGTCCTAGCCTTCCCTAATCAACCCATTACCAGTCCTAGCCCCCCCATCTGCCCATTACCAGTGCTAGCTCCCCCATCAGCCCATTATAGTCCTAACCCGCACTGTCTCTCACCTCTGTCCAGCATTTATTCCGTCTGTCCAGTATGTCCCCTTGTCTCGCTCCTTTGTCCATGCCAGCTCCCCCTCCCTCCCTCCATCCATCCATCCATATCAGACCCCTCCCTCCATGTCAGCCCCCTCCCTCCATATCAGCCCTCTCCCTCCCTCCCTCTCTCTATGTCAGCCCTCTCCCTCCCTCCCTCTGTCCATGTCAGCCCCCTCCCTCCAGGAAACACAACAAAGAGCAACTGCTCGCAAAGTCTTCTCAAGAAACACAAAAGGCGAGCAGATATGGAGGTCACATGCGCTTTATTAAAGTTGGAAGCCCCAACGTGTTTCGGCGATTGCCTTCATCAGGGGGTGCTGGAGGACAACAAAACAATGTAATAAAATAATAATATTATCTTATAAAAAATGAATTTATAAAAACACAAAATTAAAAACATCAAAAGATATATGTACTATAAAAGTAATTATACAAGCATAAACACATGTAAATGACCATACTTAATATGAAAACGGACAAACAGTCATAATATAACAAAATCATAATGTACTTACAAGTAGTCTTTATCAATGTACTAGAAGAAGTGCATACAGTAGTAAAGATATGGCACAGGACCAATCGTATAGTTGACAATGCTAAAAAGTGAAGATACCATTAATAACAGATAAAAACTAATAGTAAAATACTGAACATAAATATCTGCAACGGGAAACCAAGACCAAAGACGGAGTCATTCAAAACCCCGAAAAGAACTGTTCTTCGATGAAGAACCTTTTATAATAATATCTCCCCAAACTAAACTGTACATACCAATTTAATGAACAATAAACTGTTAAAATAAAATAACATCCTTAAAATTATACATGCATTACACAATCTGCTATTTGTCTCCAGTTTTTCTTTATGTGGTTCATTTATGGGTCACACTATGTCAGTTTTTAATCTTATGCCTACTAGTGTGAGTGTGGCATTCTCTTTTCTCTTTTTTCTTTTTTCTTTTAGAGTGCAATTTTGTAGTATACTGTTTTGCATATACTCAGGCTACCTTATGCATATGCACTTATTTTATGCATCCCCTTGATCTTAAAAGCGCGCTGATTTCAGCATTTCAAGAGTTGTTGTTACTCCAACAAGACTCCAATTTTATGGTTTGTTGCTCAAATTAGTGTCAAAGTTCCTATTTTGTTTTGTTTTTTGTTTTGCTTTTTATGAGAATAGATGGTTTGTTTACATCGTTGGTGCAAGTTTGCATTTTTTGCACATAGCCATTATGACTCTCAATACCTTCTGTATGTCAGCTTCAGGAATTTGATGTGGTCCCCTTTTACAGTCAGTTTTTTGTCCTTTTTATGTATACTTATAAGTAATTGATTGTTGCTTTTGAAGTATTATACATATACATTTTAATATATAATTTTATTACATTTGTACATATGCAATCATCTTTTAAGGATCGCCGGTTACATTGGTTTTGTGATCGGTTCCGTTTGCAACAATTAGTGTTGTGGCTATTTGTTGTATGTTTCCTTTATGTATTCAATCTTATGAGTCCACCAAGAAGAGCAACACACCACGTTGCTCAAGGAACACCCAGTCAATAACACGTGGTGGTTTATTTGAAAGGATACTTTATTTAATAATAGCAAAAACCTGAGAGCCCGACACAGGCCGTGTTTCGTTTTCTACTTCCTCAGGGGATTCAGGTATGCTGCAAATGATAACCATAAATACTGTAATACATTCAAATACAATAAACATTATATAAAATTATAAAAAACATGTCTTATGCACATATAAATATAAAAGCATATATAAAAAACATACAGAGACCAATAAGAACCTGAACTAGAGACATCAAAGTATGAAACATTAATTAAAAGAAACATATATACACCTAATTATTAAATCATCCGATATCATCTTTAATATGTAGTATCGAAAGGGTGTGTGGAAAAAACTAATGCTCTAAACACATTAGGCTATGTGTATTCTATAAGGAGCCAGGAGTTGAGTGTGTTGAACAAAAGACATAATAAGTTACTAAAATCAAACATCAATAAATTAATTAAAATGCATTATCATTCTCATATCTAATCAATGAATAGAAGCAGAAGTGATATAAAACTATTTCCTTGCCTTGCTGTATATGAGAAAAACTCTAAAACACAGATACATATTTGCTTAAAAACCCTTAAGATATATATATTACTAAAGTGTAAATACGATAAAATATAAATACCCTAATCTTAAAATAGAAATACATTCTCCTTTAAAAATCCTTACGCTATATTTATTACTAGAATGTGGATGTAAAAAATAAATAAATAAATAAAAGTACCATACCCATGTAAATGTTCAACATGCACTGTTTGAAAATGATTCTTTATGAAAGCCTACTGAAGGCCTTTTCTATATAAAAAATGACATAAAAGAAATCAAATTCAACTATATTAGTTATGCCTACTGCTGTGCATTAAAAAATTCCCTGTAATGACTAGTGCGTCGGTCAGGAGCTCAAATTTCACTTCTCTACTTGGGCTTAAAACGAAACTGCTAATTTTCTAGCCATCTGCTCCAATTAAAAAACTTTCTTATAGTTAAACTTGCAGCATGGCGTTCGCTTTCTAAATGCATTCTATTATTCTAGCGACGGACTGCTTACATGTACCATACACTTAAATTCATGCCGATTCTACAAACGTCTTCTGATGACTAAATGTTCCTAATCTCATTATAAACGCACTCTACAACCTCTTGAGGGACTACTGGTGCTTCTCCAAAGTAACACATTATGCCGATGGCCTGATGCTCGCAAAAATTGCCTCTTGCTCCAATTAAAAAACTTTCTTATAGTTAAACTTGCAGCATGGCGTTTGCTTTCTAAACGCATTCCATTATTCTAGCGACGGACTGCTTGTGTATACTATACACTTAAATTCATACCGATTCTACAAATGTCTTCTGATGACTAAATATTCCTAATCTCATTATAATCGCACTCTACATCCTCTTGAGGGACTGCTGGTGCTTCTCCAAAATAACACATCATGCTGATGGCCCGATGCTCGCAAAAATTACCTCTTGCAGACTCACTATAATAATAATAATAATAATACTTCATATTAAAGATGATATAGGATGATTTAATAATTAGGTGTATATATGTTTCTTTTAATTAATGTTTCATACTTTGATGTCCCTAGTTCAGGTTCTTATTGGTCTCTGTATGTTTTTTATATATGCTTTTATATTTATATGTGCATAAGACATGTTTTTTATAATTTTATATAATGTTTATTGTATTTGAATGTATTACAGTATTTATGGTTATCATTTGCAGCATACCTGAATCCCCTGAGGAAGTAGAAAACGAAACACGGCCTGTGTCGGGCTCTCAGGTTTTTGCTATTATTAAACCACCACGTGTTATTGACTGGGTGTTAAATCTTATGAGTTACATTATGTCATATTTAGTTTTTACTTCTATGCCTATTACGGAAAGTGTGGCATTCGTTTGTCTTTCCGTTGCATTTTTGTAGTATACTGCCTTGCAAATACTTAGGCTACCTCATGCATATGCAGTATCCTTATGCACCCTCCTGACCTTAAAAGCGCGCCATTTTTAGCGATCTCAAGAGTTGTTGCTACAATTTGCTGGCAGTGCTGAAGGTAATCGCTTCCATCCTGGTTCTAAATTTATGGTTTGTGTGCTCAATTTAGTGTTAAAGCTTTTATTTTGTTTTTTTGTTTTTTGTGAGAGCAGATGATCTGCAGCATTGCCTGCTGTATCTTTGCGTATAGCCATTACAACTCTCTTTTAAGGATCGCCGGTTACATTGGTTTTGTGATCGTTTCCGTTTGTAACAAGTAGTATTGTAGCT
This sequence comes from Ichthyophis bannanicus, assembly GCA_033557465.1. Classification (NCBI taxonomy): domain Eukaryota; kingdom Metazoa; phylum Chordata; class Amphibia; order Gymnophiona; family Ichthyophiidae; genus Ichthyophis; species Ichthyophis bannanicus. The sequence goes on along the minus strand of CM066031.1, from coordinate 1,576,088,098 downwards.
ATTTGTTGTATGTTTCCTTCATGTAATCAATCTTATGAGTTACATTATGTCATATTAAATTTTTATTTCTATGCCTACTATGGATAGTGTGGCATTTGTTTGTCTCTCCGATTGCATTTTTGTAAGTATACTGCCTTGCAAATACTTAGGCTACCTCATGCATATGCAGTATCCTTATGCACCCTCCCGACCTTAAAAGCGTGCCATTTTTAGCGATTTCAAGAGTTGTTGCTACAATTTGCTGGCAATGCTGAAAGTAATCGCTTCCATCCTGGTTCTAAATTTATGGTTTGTGTGCTCAATTTAGTGTTAAAGCTTTTATTTTGGTTTTTGTTTTTGTGAGAGCAGATGATCTGCAGCATTGCCTGCTGTATCTTTGCGTATAGCCATTACAACTCTCATGTATGCTAATCCGTCTAGGGCTTGGACCCGAATCTGGCTTCCCCTTTGCAGCCTTTGCAAGTTTTTTTATAAGGTTTTTAGTTTTTTGAATTCATTAAAAATTCCCCCCTTTTTTATTCTATGTATACTTCTCAGAGGTTTATTATTGCCCTCATGTGATAATGATTCCACCTCTTTTAAGAATTGCCGGTACTCTGTTTTGTCTGCAACACCTTTAGTTGCGGCACCATGTTGTAAATTCTTTTTCTCATATTATAATTCTTTTTATTGGCCTTATTTGGATCTAAGTTATTTTAATGAGGTGCAGTATTAAGTTTTATTACATCCCCCCCTTGTTTTTCCATGTTGCTTCATATATATGCATTTCACCACGATGCACCCTTTGACCTTAAAAGCGCGCCAATTTCAGCGTTCCTAAGAATCGTTGTCACAGTTTGTTGGCAGTGGTGAAGGTAATTGTTTCCACTAAGAATTCAAGATGATATTAGTTTGATCCAATATTAGAGCCTCCATTATTCTGTACTAGTTGGTTCACAATATTGTTGGTGCCCGCTTGCACTTTTGTACATAGCCGTTTTGGTTTATAACAGTTTGAGCTATGCGGGTAGTTCCTTCCCAACTGTGTAATGCATGTATAATTTTAAGGATGTTATTTTATTTTAACAGTTTATTGTTCATTAAATTGGTATGTACAGTTTAGTTTGGGGAGATATTATTATAAAAGGTTCTTCATCAAAGAACAGTTCTTTTCGGGGTTTTGAATGACTCCGTCTTTGGTCTGGGTTTCCCGTTGCAGATATTTATGTTCAGTATTTTACTATTAGTTTTTATCTGTTATTAATGGTATCTTCACTTTTTAGCATTGTCAACTATACGATTGGTCCTGTGCCATATCTTTACTACTGTATGCGCTTCTTATAGTACATTGATAAAGACTACTTGTAAGTACATTATGATTTTGTTATATTATGGCTGTTTGTCCGTTTTCATATTAAGTATGGCCATTTACATGTGTTTATGCTTGTATAATTACTTTTATAGTACATATATCTTTTGATGTTTTTAATTTTGTGTTTTTATAAATTCATTTTTTATAAGATAATATTATTATTTTATTACATTGTTTTGTTGTCCTCCAGCACCCCCTGATGAAGGCAATCACCGAAACGCGTTGGGGCTTTCAACTTTAATAAAGCGCATGTGACCTCCATATCTGCTCGCCTTTTGAGAGGCCCCCTCCCTCCATCCATCCATATCAGCTCCCTCCCTCCATGTCAGCCCCCCTCTGTCCATGTCAGTCCCCCTCCCTCCCTCCCTCCCTCCATATCAGCTCCCTCTCCCTCCCTCCCTCCCTCCATATCAGCTCCCTCTCTCCATGTCAGCCCCCCTCCATCCCTCCATGTCAACCCCCCTCCCTCCATGTCAGCCCCACTCCATCCCTCCATGTCAGCCCCTCTGTCCATGTCAGTCCCCCTCCCTCCCTCCCTCCATGTCAGCCCCCTCCCTCCATGTCAGCCCCCCTCTGTCCATGTCAGCCCCCTCCCTCCCTCCATCCATCCATCCATCCATCCATATCAGCCCCCTCCCTCCATGTCAGCCTCCCTCCATCCATCCATCCATATCAGCCCCCTCCCTCCATGTCAGCCCCCCTCCCTCCATCCATCCATAACAGCTCCCTCCCTCCATGTCAGCCCCATCCCTCCCACCATGTCAGTCCCCCTCCATGTCAGCCCCCCTCCCTCCCTCTGTCCATGTCAGCCCCCTAACTCCCTACATCCATGTCTTCCCCCCTCTGTCCATGTCAGCCACCCTCTGTCCATGTCAGCCCCCCCTCCATCCATCCATCCATCCCTCCATGTCAGCCCCCTCCCTCCATGTCAGCCCCTCCTCCCTCCATCCATCCATATCAGCCCCCCTGTCCATGTCCATGTCAGCCCCCCCCCCCCGTCGATGTCAGCCGTGTTGCAGGTTCCCTGCCCCCTCATCACCTCTCCCCATGTCTGCCTCCTTTCTAATGCAGCCGTGGCTCCCTGCCTCTTAGGGAACCGCAGCTGTGCCTGTAAAATCGTTGCGGAGCCTCCCTGTCTCTCGACAGGCTCCGTGTAGCATTGTCCCGCCTCCAAAGGAAGTTCTTTACCGCTTCCTTTGAAGGCGGGAGAATGCTGCACGGAGCCCGTCGAGAGACAGGGAGGCTTTGCAACGATTTTACAGGCACAGCCGCGGTTCCCTAAGAGGCAGGGAGCCGCGGCTGCATCAGAAGGAAGGGGGTGAGTTTGCCGCTGCCGAGAAGCAGACTCGGCAGCAGCAGCAACTTGTGCGCATTTTAAATTTGTTTTTTTAACTTGGCGGAGATGAGGCGACCCCCGCTAAATCCTGTGGCGACCCCCATGGGGGTCGCGACCCACAGGTTGAGAACCGCTGCTCTATCTGCTTTTCAGGTTATCTGCTTTTCAGGTATCTGCTTTTCAGGTTATTTTGGTGATGTCTCTGTCCTTTGATAAGGAGGATTGTAGTGAGGATTTTGGGTCCTTTGTACTTTGGAAGTGTGTTGGGTTCTTTTGCTGTACCTGGAGTTGGCTGATGAATTCTTTAGGTCATACAAGTTGTTCATTCTGTTTGCTGGACCTAAGAGGGAAGAGACAGTCAGTCACTAATGCCAGTATAGCTTGGTTAGTTAAGAGACCACCTCCTTAAGTTTATCTGCTTAAGGGGCCTGTTCTTCCAGGATTTGACAACTTCTTGAGTGGAGGTTCGTTCAGTTTCTGTGGCAGAAATTTGTATTCTTTCTCAGAGCACTGCAGATTGATGTTCTCGCCAGAGAGGAGACTGCATTTAGAACTGGAGTACTTAGAACGCAGGGGTGTTCAGGACTGGTTTGGTATATAAGGAAGGAAAAATGTCTTACTTGCTGATTTTTCTTTTCTTAAGTCTTACCAGACCAATCCAGAGTTCCATCCTGACTTCACTTGGTTTTCTGGGTCTAGTTCTGATTGTTTGGAGTTTCTAATGTTTGAAGGCACTTTCTTTTCTTTTGATGATTTCCCCGATAGGTCCTGAGTGGGCATGCAATGCTTCTGGAACCCCTTCTTCCCTAGGATTCATCTTTTGGGGGGGTGTCAACTTATGCTTTCTTACAGAAAATACTTAGGTCCTTGAGGGTCTCAATGTGCCCCTGATAAGCTAGACGTTTCATGGTATAATGACTCTGTATATTCTTTCCACCTTTTCTTGATCCTTTCAGCATCATTCAACATGGATCCTTGAGCATCTTGTAGCATTCAAATTCAATGCTAGAATTTTTTCTTTAACTCTCATAGCTTTAGAAAAGCTGATCTTGTTCTTCCTCTAATAACTTCTGATTCCATTTCCTTGCATGTGTCGTTGTAGTACTTCTCCTTATCTCCAGGAACAAGCAGGAATGAGTCTTCACATATGGGTACGTCGGTACCGACGGAGCCTGCACGGGAATGCTCCCCAGCATCCAATCAGAAAGCTTTTGGGAGCATCCCTCGCGCCTGCGCACTGCCTTCCCGCCTTCTCCACTGCCTCTCCTGAGTTTTCGTTTTTCCGCAGAGCCGGCAGGACGTCCTCCTGTCACCGCAGAAACTTTTTTCTTCAAATTCTTTATTTCTTGTTTTCTTGTGGTCGCGGCTGTTTTCCCGCTGCCACCGGTACCGCCGGTGGATTTTTCTTTTCTTTTTCTTAAACTCAGGGAGATTTTTCCCTCAGTTTCTGTCTTTAAATTTTTTGGGCCTACAAGGCCTCTCCACCATGGAGCCTTCGTCTCCTAAGAGATGCCTTCACTGTGGAAGCACGGTTTTCTTTTTAGACTCCAATTCCTGGTGTCTAAACTGTTCGGGTCTTGACCCTTTTTCCCCTGAACACTCAGGCTGCAAAACTGTGAGAAGAACTTCCCTCTTTCGAGTTTCCCTCGATACCGTTTTCCCTCCCGAAGTGCGGGCACCGGTTTTTTCTTCTCTACAGGATCAGGTAACCCACAAACAGTCTGTTAAGACTAGCCAATTCTTGAGTGGTAGGTCTCATGCCAAGCATGATGACGGCTCCGGCCTTGCTCTCAAGACCCCATTGGCATTAAAACCCCAGCGGGAGTCTTCGGGCTCCAAAGCATTTCAGGGGTTTCAGGTTGTTCCTGGGGCTCACCCCTCACAGAACATACCTGAGCCATGCTCGGTGGTGGCATCCGCTTCGAGCGGTACCGATACCCCGGCATCGGCACCGGTGTTGAGTAATCCACTCTTCACCAGGAATCGTCATCGGGCGTTCTCGGTACCTTCAGGACCGATTGATACGACCCGGACCGATTTTCCTGTATCGGCAACATCGCCGATACCACCACCGACGTCGGTACCCTCTAGACATGCATCGATAGACTCGCTCCCTTCGATGCCGAGTCTGGAATCGCTCTCTAGTCTAGATGACTGGGTACCGACGCGTCTCGGAACCGATGTTTACCGATTCCGCATACACGGTACCGAGGATAATCACCAAGGAGTTTTACTTACCTCGGTACCGCTTGAGCTGTCTCCGATATCTGCTTCGGCGCTTTCGCTACCGGTATCGGTATCGATGTCGGTACCTACAGCATCATCGGAACCAGCTCCTTCCATGCTTTTGTCACCTGGATCGCTCCTCTCTATGCCTAGTTTACAGTCGATTCCGGGCATGGATGATGCACTTCTGACAACTCATAATTGCCAGTTCCAGTATCCATCCATTGCAAATCCTGTTCTGCCCCGGACAGGTATATCCTCCGGTCCCCAGGCTTCCTTTTCAGGTTTAACCTGTCCAGGGATGTTTCCCATTGGAGATCCTTCTTTTCAGAAGTTTCTCCTTGACATGGCAACCTTCCTTAATATTCCTATCCCTGGCCATGAGTCTTCTCAGGGTTTTTCTGCAGGAAAGGAAAATATAATGCTTCCTTTACATCACTCTTTGCAGAATCTTCTTCTGAGGGTATGGGAAAAACCTTTAAGGGTTTCTTCACCTCCTACAGCAACTGGTCTTCTGTATCAGGTGCCCCCCTCTCCAGGATTTCAAAAGTCTCAACTTCCCCATCATTCCATTGTAGTGGAATCAGCAATGAGGAAGGTAAAAAGCAAGAAAAAACATTCTTCTTTCCCACCAGGGCGTGCATCTAGAACACTGGATGCCTTTGGACGTCAAACCTTCCAAACATCTATGCTGGCAACAAGGATTCTCTCATATATTTTCTATATGAGTCTATCCCTTCAGGAGGTCACAAAGAAATTATCTCTTTTGACTCCTTTTCTATCAGAGCCCAAGGCTGCAGACTATTCCTTACTTCTTAGTCATAGCCAAAATATCTCTTGGTTTCTTTCTCGTGCTTCCCTAGACTCTTTTGAGTCTGTTAGCAGAACATCTGCTATAGCCATAGGAGCACGTCGTAAAGCCTGGCTCCAAGCATCAGACTTGAATAGATGGGCACAACAAAGACTGGGTAATACTCCTTGTACTGGAGAAAATCTCTTCAATAAGGAGTCCTTACGTCAGGTTGCTCATTGCTCCACTGACTTTCCTGTATCTGAGGGCCATCCTAAGCCCTCTCCTTCTTCAGCAGGTAGAAAATGCCCTACCAGACCTTCTTTCCCTAAAAGAAAGAGGTTTTCCTCTTCACCTGCCCATCATTCAGATGTTCCCAAGCAGGGGAAGTCTCGCCCTGGTCTGAAGAATCCAAACTCTAGCCAGGCTAAATAAACACAGTAACCATAGGTTTCTGATTAATCTTTTATAACTACAGTTAATTTCTTTCAGCAGAAGTTTTTCACTGTTTTTCCATTCAAAACTCTGCTCAGGGATTCCTATTCTCAGGAAATCCATTTACTCTTCACTATGCTGAACTGTCAGGTTATTCATGTCTATAAGTTACAGAGTTTTCCACCTCTTCCTGACTAGAAGAGAGGTTTAGCAACTATCATATGATAGTTTCTCTGTACCAGCATGAATTTTTTCCTTCCATGGACTTACCATGTGGTAAGTCCTTCTTCAGCTTCTAGCTCTACTCTCTTCGCCAGGGTTTCCCCTGTAAGAGTGGTACCCTACCATTGAAAGACTTTTCTTGTCTTTCTTTTCACTGTAGAGTTTCTTCTCCTGAACAAACTCTTTTCTTTATCTGGGCAGCTCTGCAGACAGAGACAGCTTGCTCTCTTTGTTCAGTCTGTTATCTCTGTTTGATACAGACCAACTCTCTCTGTTGTCCTTTTCAGTAGCTGCCCATGCAGGAGTTCCACTGCTTCCCTACTGGTACTTTGCCACAAGTCCCAGTATTGTCTCCCACCACTCCTGTCTTGCCTTAGTAGTGATTCCAAGACAGTTTTCTACATCTTTCTTGGATAATCCTTTTCACTACAGGCTTCTTACACTTTACCTTTGCCATCTCCAATCTCTGGGTTTGGCACGTAATGGACGTGGCTGTCAGTTTTTCTCCATCAGCCAGTTCTCCATCCCAGTTCTCCTGCATAATGCTCTCTGCAATCCTACTGAGAAGCTTTCCACTATGGGCCCTTGCTAGAGAGCATAAAGTTTCTTGAATGACTATCCATCATGGTTGAAAAATGCTTCCTCAGTCATCTCCAATGACTGTGGGGGTTCTTCATACCCTGCTATCTTAAAAAAAAAAAAAAAAGAGGGAGAAGGACATATGCCTTCTCCAAATGAAAGTCTGGGAGTTATCCCATTCCTTAGGAATATTCTCTTTATTTTTCTTGCAGCTTGTCCCCATGGTATCCTATTACTTCAAGGACAGCACATATTAATCTGAAAAACGCCTGATACCTCCTTGTCCCTCACGTAGGTCAACCTGGTATCTCATTCCATGCGTTTCTGTCCTTTTACCATGCTGGAGTTCCACAGGACTCCAGACTTGCTGTTTACAGACTAATATTATCCTCTGTTTTTTCACATAACCATCCTGATAATTCACTGGATAGCATTCCTTTATCATTTAACCTATATACTCAGGTATATATATCTATATACCTATATACATCTCTATAGATGTATCTGCCTGTCAGCTAATTGTGCATATGCTATGCCCTTTCGATCTTATTTAGATCTATCCATATATCTATATACATATATATATATATATACCTATATACACATATATATATTTAGATCTATCCATATATCTATATACATATATATATATATATACCTATATACACATATATATATATATATATATATATATATGGAGGAGTGGCCTAGTGGTTGGGGCAAGGTACTTCAGGCCGGAAGGTCAGGGGTTCAAATCCCACGAGAGAACAGCAACCTTGGGCCGGAAGGACTGGGGTTTCTAGTCCCACAGGTGCTCCTTGTGGTCTTGGGCAAGCCACTCAACCCTCCATAGCCCATGTTCCCTGTAAAATAGTTATCTCCAAGTTATAATGCCCTGTTCAATGTAATTTCAGTTTGTTCAATGTAAACCGCACTGATGCAGAATAGCGCGGTATATAAGAGAATATAATAAATAAATAAATAAAATAATAAATAATAAAAATCTCTACATATATGTGTGTATCTCTCCAAATACTTTTTATAGGTAGATATGTATTTCCATACTTATCTCCTGACTGTCTATACTCATAAAGGTTTTTACCTTCCTGTATATTTCTGACAGTGGGCTTGCACAGTTTCATACTGTTCCACAGTATGTTTCGGCTATTTTGCACTCAACCATTGCTGTGGAACTGACAGCCCTACTGTTTCCTATTTTGAATTATCCCTGAAGCCAATGTATTCCTCTCTCTCACCAGATAGGAAAGACATCTTAGATCTTCAGTAGATTTCAGGTTCAATTCCTCCAACATCTGTCCTTCCTGGGAGTATGGAGTTCTTTCATACCCTTTCCTCCCTCAGGGACTAGGTCTGTTTGTCCAGATTGGTCAGTCTTCCTCTTTTGCTCCTACCTCTAAATGCTTCTGTAGCCAAAAGAGTTTTCAGCTTTCCATGAAGCTTCCCACTGAAGACTTGCCGTGTTTGTGTTACCCCAATTAAATCCTGGGGTCACCTCTCACTTCCAGATGTGGACCTCCACCTTCACTCCAGTGAGGTCACCTTGAACATTTTTCTTCTGGATCCCCAGTAGACTACCTCAGCCTCTCTACTTCCTGCAATCCAGTAGGTGAGCATCATATGGTGATTGTTCATTTCAATATTATGATGTTAGTTCATTTCAGTATATCTTTTGATAATGATCATACATACATGGACTCCTTCCGGGTAGTCCTCTCTTAGGTTAGCTGTTTTTTCAGCAGCTCCTCTACTTTCAACTCCTACCCTCCATCCTCAGGATGCCTGGTCATATGAGGTGTAGCATGTTTTCAATCTTCAACATGTTAGGGCTCCAGGCATCTTAGCTTGGGAGTCCCCATATGTGAAGACTCATTCCTGCTTGTTCCTGGAGATAGCACAGTTACTTACCTGTAACAGGTGATCTCTGGGAACAGCAGGAATAAGTCTTCACAACACACACCCACCTCCCCTAGGAGTTGTATCTATCTTTCTATCTTCTTTTCCTCTTTCTCTCCTTTTGTCTCAGCTATGAAACTCAACTGAGGAGAGGCAGTGGAGAAGGCGGGAAGGCAGTGCGCAGGCGCGAGGGATGCTCCCAAAAGCTTTCTGATTGGATGCTGGGGAGCATTCCCGTGCAGGCTCCGTCGGTACCGACGTACCCATATGTGAAGACTTATTCCTTCTGTTCCCAGAGATCACCTGTTACAGGTAAGTAACTGTGCTTTCTGGTCTTGCTGCATGTTGCAAATCTGAGTTCTGCGCTTGCCTCTTTTTCTCTTCTCTTTAATTTTATCGAAATTATTTCTTGTTCGAGGGGACACTGTATCAACAAATCAGTGGGGTAGCCATGGGAGCTACCTGTGCCCCGTCAATAGCGAATTTCTATATGAATGCTTTTGAACAGCGTTGGTTATCTCAGTCCCCCTTTTTGGTACATGTGGTGGTATGGCGAAGGTTTATAGATGATGTGTTTGTTTTGTGGAAGGGGACCCAGGAAACATTATTGGAATTTTTTGATTGGCTCAACCAGCGGGATGTTAACATTAAGTTTACCTACAATTATCATCAGAATGAGATCACGTATCTGGACGTACACATAACTAGAGGGGATTACCAGTGGCAGACATCAGTGTTTCGAAAACCCACAGATAGAAACACATTTCTCCATTATCAGAGCAGACATCCACGGCAACTCAAAGATTCTCTCCCTTTTTCACAATTTCTACGCTTTAGGCAAAACTGTTCGGACACCCAGAGTTATAAACAACAAGCACGTATTTTGAAGCGTGATTTCGAGCAAAGGGGATACCCTCAACCGATAGTCCAACAGGCGTATCAAAGAGCGTTGTATAATCATCGATCGGGGTTATTGATAATGAGACCGCCAGTTAAGGTACAATATGAAGGAGATACTGTTAATCTCATAACATCTTATTCCCCTATGAGTCAACACATACAGAAACTTTGTCGTAAACATAGTAATGTGCTGGCTGTGGTTCCCGGTCTGCGAGACAAAAGGATTAGATGTGTTTGGAAGAGGGGGAGAAATCTGAAGGAGTATCTTAGTCCCCCAGTACTCCCCCAGTTAAGTTCCATTCGGGAAGAGGGAGGTCATAAAAAATGTGGTGAGTGTGATGTCTGCCCTGTTATGTTAGAACAAACGCAATTTAATTACCATGACAGTAGTTTTACTTTTTGAAGCAGCACCACGTGTGCCTCAGAGACAGTGGTGTATAGCCTCAAATGCCCATGTGGCTTGATGTACATAGGCAAAACTTTGCGTTCGTTACGCGTTAGGGTACGTGAGCATAGAAGCCGTTTGAGATGCCATAGATTAGAGGCCCCAGTAGTGGCACACTGCCTAGCTCAAAGACATACTTTTGAACAGTTACGTTGTTTTGCCATAGAGCAGGTAAACCATTCACTAGGGGGTCGAACGCTGGACGAAACTCTTCTAGTAAAGGAACAGCAATGGATATATAGATTAAATACAGTTAGCCCGGGAGGGCTAAATTTAACAGTTGACTGGCAAGTATGCACTTGAGCAGTAGTTTAACAGGAAGAGGGCAGGACAATAACAGCAGTTTCCATTGATAGACAAGGGGGTTATTTGCACAAAACAAAAGGGCAATGCCCCTGGTGGACTTTCTTGAGGTAAACAAATGCTAGTGTGTTTGATTTAGGAGTAGTGCACGGCCCGGGAAGCAGGGTCCTAGCTCTTAATGGAACAGCTGTAACATATCGGACGACAAATCGGAAGGGTTTAAATTGGGGTGGAGGGTTCCAGCCCGCATGCGCGGCGTCTTTTGGAGGTGTTCAGTCATCATTGTAAGAGAGAGTTGCAGGACGCGGGCAGCATCGTTCACAGTAAGTTAGAGTTTAAGAGTATTTTATGGGAATAAGGTTAGTAATGTAATTGAGGGATAGGTTTTAGGTTTTAAGGATTTTGTTTGTGTTTTTTAAGGTTGGGGAAGGATCTCCTGAAGAAAAACTTTGTTTGAAACGCCGTAATGGCGCCACATTAGAGCGTCGGGATCCGTTTCACCAGAGCAGCAAATATATGGGGTGAAGTTCTTTAAGTTAAGTCAAGCCACGTTTTTAAATCTCTATTAAAAAATACACTGGGGTCGTTGATGTTAAGCACAGCACTGCAATAAAGGACGAGAGTCCAGAAAAGAGTGCTAGTTGAATCTGAGACCCGTTAACAGTGTTGGAAAAAAAACAGAACTCATTCTAATTTACTTTAGAACTGAAATTGAACGTACTCTTTATAGCACTACAGTAACGCGTTCAGATAAAAAGACCTAATCTTTTTCTCTTCTGACTTTAGCTTCTCTGTGTTGCTGGACAATTTTCAGAGTTTTTTTCAGTCATCCATTTTGGCCGTTTTTGCTTTTTCACCTTTATGTAGAGACTTATCGCTTTCTTCCAACACAACCTTCTTGATGTCATCCCATAATTCTTCTGGATCTCTGTCATTTGTATCTAAAGCAGCAAATCTTTTTTTCAGGCAGTCTTTAAATTCCAGTGGTATATTCTTAGTCATATTTTCTTACATTCATGAGTGGCTTGCTCTTTTTCAACTTTAGTTTGAGTTTGCATACTAGTAGTTGGTGATCTGTACCACAGTCAGCTCCAGGTTTTGTCTTTGTTGATGTTATCGAGCTTTTCCATCGTTGTCTTCCACAGATGTAGTCAATTGGAGTTCTGTACAATCCATTGGATGAAGTCCATTTGTACAGTCACTGTTTGTGTTGCTGGAAGAAGGTGTTTGAGATGAATAGATCATTGGTCTTGCAGAATTCTATCAGTCTTTCTCCAGCTTCGTTTCTGTTGCCAAGTCCATATTTTCCAACCACTTTTGTCATCTTCTTTGTTGCCAACTTTTGTGTTCCATTCACCCATGACTTTTAGGATATCCTGTTTGTATGTTTTGTCAATTTCAGCTTGTACTTGTTCATAGAATTCATGAACGTCTTCCTCTTCTGCAGCTGTTGTTGAAGCATATACCTGAATTATAGTTGTGTTGATGACTTTCCTCATAGACAAATAGAAATTAAGCGTTCACTGACTGCACTGTATGGAGTGGAGGAGTGGCCTAGTGGTTGGGGCAAGGTACTTCAGGCCGGAAGGTCAGGAGTTCAAATCCCACTAGAGGACAGCAACCTTGGGCCGGAAGGACTGGGGTTTCTAGTCCCACAGGTGCTCCTTGTGGTCTTGGGCAAGCCACTTAACCCTCCATAGCCCATGTTCCCTGTAAAATAGTTATCTCCAAGTTATAATGCCCTGTTCAATGTAATTTCAGTTTGTTCAATGTAGACCGCACTGATGCAGAATAGCGCTGTATATAAGAGAATGTAAATAAATAAATAAATTTCATTACAGTTCTTGCAAGTTTCTTCTTAATTATGAATGCAACACCATTTCTTCTTTGTCTTTCATTTCCAGCATAGTAGACCATATGATCATCAGATGCAAGGTGCCCGTTGCCAGTCCATTTCAATTCACTGATACCCAAGAGATCGAGTTATACTTGTTCCATTTCATTCTTGACCACCTCCAACTTCCCTTGGTTCATGCTTCATACATTCCATGTTCCAATATGAGAGACATCTTTGCAACCTCTGACTCTTTTCATGCGCAGCTACATCAGTAGATCCAACCACATCATAAATGCTGGTTTTACTCTGAGAAGTTTCTCAGTAGCCATTTGAGTGCCTTTCAACCTGGGGGGTTTCATCTTCCAGCACTATAGTGCAATTTGTTTTGTGACTGTACATACATTGGGTTTTTGCGGTAAGATACAGAAGTAGATTTGCCAAGCCCTTCTTCCGTGCAGTTAATTCCAGTGTTGTTGCATTTGTCACAGAAATATGATCCTCTGCTTAAAACACCGTCACATTCTGCTGCTGCCCATATGGGTAGTTTGTCTTAGTCTGGCACCTCAGCTGAGGCCTATCTTGGGAGATCCTGCCAGTAGCTAAGCTACTGATAGCTTAGCTCTCAGCATCATTGATGCACACAAGCCTTTAGAGCACGACATTCTGCAAACCAAGTGAAGGAAAGAAAATTAGTAGGTCAAAAGTACCTTCTGTACTAATTATGATTATGAAGATTTTTTTCCTTTAACTGATCTTTCTGCTGTTACAATTCATGCCTTAGTAAACATTATTTTAAAAGAATACTTCATGTTGAGTGTATGTTTAAAAAAACAAAAAGTTGGATAGCCAGATATTTACAATCGTAATCATTAAATTAGTCAGAACTACCTGTTTAAGAAAAGTAAAGCTGTAGAGTGAGGATATAAGGCCCTATGGGACTGGAACAGCTGCTGAACATGTGGGCCAGGGCTTCCTGTGTCCCATGTCATCGTCTCTTTCTTTGACATTGCCCTGTCATCACCAGGGGAAAGAGCCTCCCTGGAAGCCAGAGATGGCTATGGCTCTCGTTAACAGCTGCCCCTGTCATACCACACATATAATAGTTTTTTATGAAGTAGAGAATTTCAGCTAATTTTAAGGACTGATACAGTGTGGCATACAGTTGTTCACTGTTAAGAATCAATGTGATATACAGGCTGTATTCCGGAGATGGTACACATCATTATTACAAACCACCAGTAGGAAAGAGAACTGGTATCCTGATAAATTTTTGTACGCTCCAGAAACTTTCAGTACTGCCAGTTCTTTTTAGGTCTAATTTAATAAAAACACCAAGCCTTTTTTAAAACTGTTCTTTGGTTTATTAAAGACACAAGTAAGTTAATGAAAATCCCTCGTAATGCAGGCCTTGACAGATTTTCTTGTAATCTAGGAGACACCCTACAAATCTAGAAACAGGCCACCGAAACCTAGATCACAGTGCACGCCCCCACTCTCCAAAAAAGGATATCATAGTTCCTTATCGTTCCTCCAGTTTAGTTCTCAACCTCTGGGTAGTGAACCTCCTCCTGCAGCTTGGAGACTGGGCATGTCAAATTCATGACATCACTGAATATAGCCTGCTGGTCTCTCCCATCAGCCCCCAGTGTGCCCAGTCGCCATGCAGCAGGACGACGTAGTGAGCCTAGCTTCTGGGCTCACTTGGGGGAACAGATAAGGAGCATTTAGTATGACAAATTCTATTCTGATTTTACTTTTGATTTTTACCTTTAATTTTACTTTTAATTCAGTTACCTTTGGTTAATTGGCAATCAGGAATTAGTTCCCTTTAGTTGTTGGGAGCAAATTTCCTTATATTTACAATAATTTTAAATTTGAGCCTGGCTCTTTAAATTAGTAGCAGCTCCCGCCTTCCCTCCTTGTCAGTTATTTTCACTTACTGCAGGCATTCGCCGGTGCGGATCTCTCTCCCTTGACGGTACGGGAGAGAGCTCCGGGACCCGTACAGCCACACTGAAGCTGTGTGAGATGGAGCCTCTCCATTGCTGTGGGATTTTAATTTTACTCTGTGGAACCGGATGCGGCAGCACGACTTGAGGATCGGATGAATTCAAGGCGGTAGGAGCAGGCTGCGTGGCTTTCAGCAGGTAAGGCCTTCGGGCTCTGTTGGTCTGCTAAGGCCTCCTATTTGCAGCGGCGGCTGTTCTTGGCGCCAAAATTCGTTGGCAAAGGGGCGGCCATTTTCTCTCTAGGTATTTGGACTGCGTGGCGGGAGTTGCAGCGAGCTGCCTGTGTGAGGACGACGACAGGCAGAATAGCTACATTTTTAGGTCTAGTGTTTCTTTGGTTTGTAGGTTTTTTGAGGCTCGGGGGGTTCCTCAACCTTAAGGGGGCTGTTGTCAGTCCTCTTTATTTTTAAGTTTATTTTTAATTTTATAGGACAGCAGTTTTGGCATTGATCTTTGATGCCACATGTTCTCTCCCTCCTAATCATGTCTCTGAGGAGCATCTGTTAAGTCCCGGGATATTAGGAAAATTTCCAGCTTTTAGGTTCTTCAAGGGTAGAGCCCTAACTTGTAGTTGGAAGGAGGGACAGGCTGGAAGTGTGCTTGAGACAGGAGCTCTTTTTTGTATTCACGGTCTGCAAATGTATTCTATAGTGAAAGTTGCCCAAACACCTGTGGTTTCACAGGGACAGGTTTAGGAAACCTTAGGATATAAAAAAATAAATAATAATAATAACAGTTAAACTGTCAACCAAGAAGTGCCTGTGCTACGGTCTATGGCCACCAGAGGGCAGCTGGTACACTCAATAGTGCCTTTCTGTGACCGTATGTATGCAGCCATCATCAGATTGATCTCTGCAAGTCAAGGAAGAAATAACCACAGGACCACCTCATGGGCACTCTGGGGTTAGTGACTAAAAGCCTTATCAGCACTTTTATTCAACCTCTACATCCAGCCAATATGCGACATCATGAAAGAACACAATATACAATTCACAATCTACGCCGATGACATCATGATTTACACACCTATCACAGTCGACAACCCGGACTACTCCAAAATAACAAACTGCCTCATACACATGACCAGCTGGTTTCAAAACAACAGCCTCACCATAAACTATAGCAAGACTGAGGCACTAATCACTCGAAACACTGACTTCGTCCCTCCACCCAACATCAAGATAAAAGACACAACCATACCCATAAAACCGGAAGTAAAGTACCTCGGAGTAACCCTGGACAAGGAACTGAGTCTACAATCACCAATAGCGCATACCATAGGATGAGACTTATCCGACGCCTTAAGCCCCTCCTCGCCCCAGAGCACTTATGTACAGTCTGCCAGGCACTAATAACCCCACTACTATACTTCTGCAACCCAATCTACCTTGGTCTATCAAAACAAACACTCAGACCACTGCAATTGGCACAAAACACAGCGGCTCGCATAATATCTGGCTCAACAAGACAAGAACACATCACACCCATACCGAAAGATCTACACTGGCTCCCAATCAGCTCACGCATCAAATATAAGACAGTCATAAACATCTTCAAGATCAAACAGTCATCAGCCCTCAGCCTACAAACACTCATAAAATCCGACAGAAGCACACGACCAAGGAGGAGAGGCACTTTCAATCGAATCAACACCCCAAAAGACCTCACCAAGGTCCGCAAGAACACCGCGGAACGAGCCCTTTCCCTGGCTGCACCAGCAATTTGGAACACCCTCTCAGACGAACTAAGACTAACAACAGACCTCAAAGACTTTCGGAAGCAGCTTAAGACAACACTATTCATTGAACTATGGACAAGTCACATGAGCTACTCATCAAGCAAGAACAAAGGACCAACCCCCCTCCCCTGACCCTTGTACATAAGAATGTATAATAGCGCATGATGTAAATAGCTCACCAAGAATCGATTATACACCACCACAAACACACTACCTGTATCACTGCATGAAAACACTTGAAACACTCTTATGATTGTTTGCTGTGGAGACCGCCTTGATTGAAGGAGAAGGCGGTATAGAAAGACTTTTAAATAAATAAATAAATAAAAAGCAACTGTAATGTTCTGCAAATCAAGATTATATGACCAAGATTTAAAGCTCTTAACTTCTGTATCGTTTGTCGGGCTCTGGTGCCCTAAAGGCCACTGGATGGCAGAGCTGCTCATGAATCACATATAGTATTCAGTGCCCCCATCCTTGGGGGGGTTTGTAAAATACGAAATCGTATTCTTCGTCAGGTTCACACAGGCAGCAACCTCTAAGACCTCCACTTGCAAGGTTGTCGGTGTATCCCACCGCTATTTCTCTGACAGCAGGAAGGCTGGGGGGGGGGGGTGCTTGTGTATTTCATAGCTCCACTTAGTATGCCCTTCCCAGGAAATTATCATCTATTTCTAGAGCCTGTGCTGTCAGAGCAGGGCTTTAAGCACTTAGCAGGGGCACTGACCCGTCTGTGCCATCTTGTTAAAGGGCCCGTGCTGAGGGTGAAGAGAAGGACGTCTAGGTAGCACAGTCTGAGGCTTAGTGCTCCAGGGCACTGGAAGGTTTCATAGCGGAAGTCAATATTCTGTGTATGCTCCATGCATTCAGCCTATGTTCAAGTGTGCTCACTGCACTGTGTTTGAGTGACAGGTGCTGGGTCACCCGTATATGTAAATGTACATTTTGTATGTGCTCACAATTGCTTAGGCATGATTTTTGGGTGCATTCTTTGCAGAGTGAGACTGCATTTCTTTGCTCAGACTGTAGTATCACGCTAAGGTAATTTCTCCATTACTGGGTGAATGTCGATTGTAATAAAGTGCGTGAGGTCCTCATGGTGTTACATGGGGTTGGAGATGCAGTCGTGGGATCTGCTGTGGAGTGAACCGTCCGGAGGAGCTACAGTGTCATAGTCACCAGTTTCCCTTTCTCTTTGGGCTTTGCTCCCAGATCCTAGCCCCTCTTTCTCTCTGATGTCCAGGACGCAAGGTCCCCGGCCCACTGGACAATCTATTCTCAACCTTTTCTCAATGCTGGCAGAAGGACTGGGAGAGCAAGAAAGGAAGACCAGGAACCAGCACCAGCTCTGATGTCTCTCCACTGCCAGTGTTTGCTACAGTCACATATTCCCAGTCAGTTATTTATTTGAATATACTGATTGCCTACAGATTAGGGTGGCATGCAGTCGATTACGGTATTTCTATTTCCCTTGTCCCTGAAGGGCTCACAATTTATGTTTTTGTACCTGAGGCAGAGGGTTAAGTCACTTAACGAAGGCCAGAAGGACTGCCTGTGGGACCAGAAACTCCAGTTTTTATGGCCCAAGGTTGGTGGTCTTGATTGGAATTCAAACCCTTGGTCCTCTGGCAACTTGCCTCAACCACTAGGCCGCACTGCTCCGTGTGAGCTAGCCACAGGTCCATAAGGCCAGGCACAGCCTGTTACTTCCAAGGCAGAGACCTTGGGGAGGTTCCGTTCATAAGGATACGAGAAATGCCATACTGGATCAGACCAAGCTCTTTCAGGTCCAGTATCCTGTTTCCTAGGGCGGCCAATCCAGGTCTTAAGGACCTGGCTGGTTTCCAAAAAGACGAATAGGCTACTCAATGCGTGTAGCGGAGCAAACGGTGGATTCATGTATGCTCATATTTTAAGGGTTCCGTTGCATGTACAACAGATGTGACGCTCTGTTGAGTTGTGTGCCTTGTAGAACATCTTGAATTGGTAAAAGTTGGTAAAAAAAAAAAAAAAAATTTCCAGCTTCTCTCTAATAAAAGGTTATGGACCTTTCCTCCGGGAGCTTGTCCAAAATCTTTGTTAAACTCCGCTACGTTCGGAGATAGTTTTTGCACAAGGCTCTTGGAGTACACAGGAGACCCAGTGGTCAATCAACCGACTGGAAATGCGAGCGATACGCCAGGCGTTGCAGGTGTTCGAAGCTACGGTGACAGGTTGAGTGGTGCGAGTTCTGTCCGACAACTCCACGGCGGTGGCCTACATCAGTCGGCAGGGCAGAATTGGAAGTGTGGCCATAGAGGCCGCGGCAGAGGTTCTGTGTGTGTGGATAGAGCTTTGGCTGCCAGCGTTTTTGGTGGCGCAGGTTCGGGTAAGGACATTGTGACGGCGGATTTCCTCAGCTGGGTCCGAGTAGATGCCGGAGAATGGGAGTGGCATCCGGAGGTGTTCGCACAGATCGGTCGCATATGGGGACAGCCAGTAATGGACCTCATGACGGCGTTTCACTCTGTGTAAACAGGTCGCTTCTTCAGCAGACAACGCGAAAGGAGGTCGGAAGGCATTGGTGCACTGTTTCAACGGTGGCTGTCGTCTGGTCTTCTCTGTCTTTCCACCGGGGACACTCATAGGTCGAGTGGTTCTGCGTATCGAAGCGCTTCGGGGAAACGTGTGGTTGGGGGCCTTGGGCTGGCCGAGGCGCCCGTGGTATGCCTGCCTCATACGGTTGCTTGACGGGAATCCATGAAGGGTTCCGACATTGGAGATTCTGGTTCCGACATTGGAGATTCTGTTGCTGCGGAGTTCCCTTCGAATGCCTCAGGTGCATCGGTTTTTGCTTACGGGGTAGCCGTTGAAAGGGCAAGCTTAAGGAAAAAGAGTTGCTCAGCAGCAGTCTTTGCCATCTTGTAGCCAAAAAAAAAAAGGAAAAAAAAAGTCTATCTCCCTTACATATGTGTGTATATGGCGCATCTTTGAGGACGGGTGCCCGCGGATGCATGCTCACGCGACAACAGTGTCAGTTCCTTTGGTGTTACGTTTTCTGCAGGACGGGTTTAGTAAAGGCAGGTCCTGGAGAGTTCAGTTAGCAGCTCTGTCTTGCTATAGGGGCAAAGGACAGGGAGTGGCTCTCATGCACAGGTCGATGTGGTACGCTTTCTCAGGCGGTTACCAGACTGTAGCCCTCTCGTAGGATATTAATTCCACCGGGGAAGCTCAAGTTGGTTTTAGGAGCGTTAGCTAGTGCGCCATTGGGGCCCTTGCAACAGGCGTAGGTTAAGGGTTTTGCCTTGAAGACGGTATGTTTGATGGTCATCTGTTCGGTGAGGTGATTTTTGGAGTTGCATGCATTGACCTATCAGAAATTGTTTTTTGTCTGTCTCCAGACAGAAGGTGGCCTGGCGGCTGGTTCCGTCATTGTTGCCAAAGGTGGTTTCTACGTTCACCTAACTAAAATGGTCTCTCTTCCAGCGCTAGGTGCGGCGGAGGGGAGCATATTGAACCATAGCTTGCGCTGTTTGGACGTCAAGAGTGCTGCGGCAGTGTTTAAAGGTTTCAGAAACTTTCCTCTCTCTTCTGGGTGTTCGGAGGGCCCCGTAAAGGGAAGCGGCGGCAAAGGAGTCCATTTCTGGATGGATTGGAGCGGCGAGTGCGTCGGCTTATCTTCTACGGGACCGTACAGTCCCAGGGAGCTTACGAGCTCACTCTACCAGAGTGCAAGCATCTTCTTGCACAGGGCACAGTTTGGGTCCGCCAGTGGACATCTGTAGGGAGGCCACTTGGTTGTCTCTCCATACTTTCAGTAAGCACTACCGCCTAGATGTTCTGGCGGCTAAGGATGCCGTTTTCAGGGAGGCGGTGTTGAGATCCGGCTGGAAAGGTCCCTCCCAATGATTACTGCTCTGATACATCCCAGAAGTTGAGGACTAAACTGGAGGAACGATAAGGAAATAGGAATTACACTTACCTGGTAATTGTGGTTCCTTGAGTGACTCCAGTTTAGTCCTCATTCCCACCCGGGGATGGGGTCTTAGCAGTGGTCTTTCTGTTGGGGGAAGTGCAAGGTTAAAAGTGGATATAGGCCTTCACTGGTGTTCAGTCGTTTTGATGCTTCCATTTGGTTTGCGCTATATTGTTATATTATTATATTATAATATTGTTATATATATTGCTATATTGCTCTGGATTGTTTAGGGCTAGGCATTCGACGGAAAGGAGAGCATGCAGGAAGCAGTCCCTTTCCTTCTGGAAGGGGAGTAGTAGGTAAATAGGTTATATGTTCTGCGTGCCCTTATTTATTTATTTATTTATTTGCATTTCTTATATACGGCACTATTTGCGATCAGCGCGGTTTACATAAAACAAATGGTATCCGACAATAAACAAAAGTCAGGTCATTACATTGAACAGGAACAAGTAACTTGGAGAACAGGGTAAACTATATACATATGCGAAGCATTGAATAGGGTAACTATATACATGTCAGATGGAGTTATTGAGTATTGATCATACTTGGTGGCTGGGGTTCGGGGCAGTCGGTGAGGTATTTGAAAAAGAGGAAGTGTTTCAAGGCCTTGACTATAATGTTAAGTTTAATAAAAAAAAAAGTTACTGATTTTTTGCTCCTTTGAGTCTGCTTTGTCAATAGTTCACTGGGGGCTGATGGGAGAGACCAGCAGGCTATATCCAGTGATGTCATGAGTTTGACATGCCCAGTCTCTAAACTGCAGGAGGAGGTTCACTACCCAGAGGTTGAGGACTAAACTGGAGTCACTCAAGGAACCACAATTATCAGGTAATTTACTCGGACTATTTTCACATTTTCTATGAGAAAAGCTTAATAAATCAGGCTCTTTATGAGCCACTGCAGAGTGGCAAAAGAAGGCAGTGGACCCACACATCATCTTCCCTCTTCCACCACCCTCACTGACCCTTTAAGCTACACGTGTATGTGTGTATGTATTGATCCTGAAAGTGGGATGCTTGCATTTGTATTTGCATATGCATGGTGGGAGAGGAGTGCACTTTTTGCATATACATTTTGTGCCCTTTACTTCCCATGCATTCATCTCTTCACCTTCCAACCAGTTGCACTCTTCCCTCCCCCCCTCACTCCAACTCTTCTCTTGCAGTCCCTCCCCATCCAACTCTGTCTCTTCCCAGACTTTTTCCCTTCTCCCTCCCCTTGCACTCACCCCCTGCCCTCCATTCTTTATTAAATCATCCTGTTGCCTTTTTAAATTTCTTCAGTCATCTGTGCTCTCTAACTTCTTTTTTTTTTTTTTGGAAGATAAGAACATAAGAACATAAGATATGCCATACTGGGTCAGACCAAGGTCCATCAAGCCCAGTATCCTGTTTCCAACAGTGGCCAATCTAGGTCATACTTACCTAGCAGTTTCCCCAAAAGACACAGGTTCCACAATGCTTGTACTCGGTCAAGCATTGATATCCTGGGTCCCTTCTTAATAATGGTTTATAGACCTTTCCTCCAGGAACTTGTCCAAACCTTTTTTAAACCCAGCTACACTAACAGCCTTTACTACATCCTCTGGTAACAAATTCCAGAGTTTGATTACACGTTGAGTGAAAAAATAATTTCTTTTATTAGTCTTAAATAGTTTACCCTGTAGCTTTATTGCATGTCCCCTAGTCTTTCTATATTCTGATAACGTAAACAATCGATCTACGTTTACCCGTTCCACTCCATTCATTAATTTATAAACTTCTATCATATCTCCCCTCAGCTGTCTCTTTTCCAGGTTAAAGAGCCCTAACCTTTTTAGCCCTTCTTCATAGGAGTATCCTTCCATCCCCTTTACCATTTTGGTGGCTCTTCTCTGAACCTTTTCTAATATCGCTATATCCTTTTTAAGATACGGCAACCAGAATTGCACACAATATTCAAGGTGCGGTCTAACCATGGAACGATATAGAGGCATTATAATATCTTTTGTTTTATTTTCCATTCCTTTCCTTATGATACCTAGCATTCTATTTGCTCTCTTGGCCGCTGCTGCACACTGGGCCGAGGGTTTTAACATGGTATCCACAATGATGCCTAAATCTTTTTCCTGGGTGGTGGTTCCTAATGTGGAACCTTGCATCGTGGAACCATAGTTTTGGTTGTTCTTCCCTAGGTGCATAACTTTGCACTTGTCCACATTAAATTTCATCTGCCATTTTGATGCCCAGTCTTCCAATTTATCAAGATCCTCTTGCAATTTTCCTCAATCCTCTTGGGTTTTAACAACTTTAAATAGTTTTATGTCATCTGCAAATTTGATAACCTCACTCGTTATTCCACTTTCCAGGTCGTTTATGAATATGTCAAAAAGCAGCGGACCCAGCACAGATCCCTGAGGTACACCACTATTCACCTTTCTCCATTGGGAAAATTGGCCATTTAGCCCTACCCTCTGTTTTCTATCTTTTAACCAGTTCCTGATCCACAGTAGTACACTGCCTCCTATCCCATGACTTTTTAGTTTTGCCAAAAGTCTCTGATGAGGGACCTTGTCAAAGGCTTTCTGAAAGTCCAGATACACTATATCAACCGACTCACCTTTGTAAGATCCAGTGGTTGCAGCACTTTTGCCCACGGGAGATGTGATCTTCATGGGCAGGAGTAATCTGCGGAAATATCTTTTTTCAGAAAGGGTAGTGGTTGCGCATAACCAGTCTACCAGTGGAGGTGGTGGAGACTAGAACTGAGTGTGCATTCAAGAATGCAAGGGACAAATACAGAGGATCTCTGAGAGGGAGGAAGGGATTGCAGAACTTAATAGTTCATATGGGTGGAGAGAATGGATAGGCTGTATGGTCATTACCTGCCATTATTTTCTGTTACAATCTTTCATTAGTTAGTTGGATACTATTCAGGTGACCATCCTTTGCTCTTAGTGTGGGCTTCAGGGGAGACTGCTGTCAGGCTGGTTTGGTCGGCCACAGGTTTTAGAGTGCAGTCTTTCCTTTGAAAACGGGTGAGAGCATAAGAACATACGAAATGCCATATTGGGTCAGAACAAGATCCATCAAGCCCAATATCCTGTTTCCAGCAGTGGCCGATCCAGGTTACATATACCTGGCAGGTTGCCCAAAAGGCACACAGGTTCCCCAATGCTTGTACCGAACAAGCAGTGTATTTCCCGTGTCCTCTTTAATAATGGTTTATGGAACTTTACTCCAGAACTTGCCAAAACCTTTTTTAAACCCAGCTACACTAACAGCTTTTACTTCATCTTCCAGTAACAAATTCCAGAGTTTGATTATGCGTTGAGTGAAAAAAAAGATTTTAGTCTTAAATGGGTTACATTGTAACTTTTTTTTTTTTTTTTTTTTTATTGAAAGGCTTCCAAAGAATACATAGAATCATACACCACAAAGATCTTCAAAAAAGATGCAACAGTAATAACATAACTTCAGATCACAACAACATGCAACAATATGCCTTCATTTTTGCAGTTTTAAAATAAGGAAACGGGGAACAGTAACCCCCCAACCTCCCTTTCTCCCCCCCCCCCCCCCGAAGCCTCCCTAACCCAAGACCCCCCCTCCCACCCAACCTCCCAGTCCCTCCAACTATGGCTTGTTAGTGTTCAAGTACAGGAAGGTGGCAAGCAAAAGACACACCCAGGGGGCGAGCTCCCTTTAAAGTTGGCATATTCCCCCCCTCGTATCCAGCACAGTCACGCACCATAACGAGAGACAAAGGGAGACCACACCAACTCAAAGCGCGCCAGGCGCACCCTACTGATCGCTACCCCTCGTTCCATGGTGTACATATCCCACATCCGTTCCAGCCAAGCCTGAAAGGAGGGGGCCAAGGCACGCTTCCAGGCTGCTGCAAGGGATAACCTAGCTGCATTCAGGCCGTGGCGGAGTAAAGCAAGCTGCAAAGCCCGTGCACCCGGCACCGAGGCCCCAAACAGGAAGATCCCCGGGTCCCAAGGGATACTCACTCCCAGAAGCAATTGCATCCGAAATTGTATACCCCTCCAAAAGGCGCGAATGCGGGGGCAATCCCACCAAATGTGCCCTAGAGTACCCTGTTGCCCACAGTGACGCCAGCAGAGGTCCACCGCCCCAGGATATATGCGCGCGATCCGCGCCGGAGTCATGTACCAACGGTACAATATTTTATAATTAGTTTCGCGGGCATTAATCGCTACCGCACTCTTCCACAAGTGAGTCTCCGCCTTTTCCCACTGCTGCTCAGTATAGGAGAGATTCAAGTCGGAGTTCCAAAGTTTCCTGTGTCTGGTAGAACATGATTGAGATCCCTGCAAATGGGCATACAAGGTCGCCACGAGCCCCCTAGTGGTAGTGCACCCCTCACAGTAACGTTCCAAGTCTGTCAGGGCCCGAGCAACCTGGGGCCGAACAAGCCTGGATCGAGCCCAGTGCGTCACTTGCATATATTGATAATGTTGCCCGGCCGGTATGTCAAATTCATCTTGTAATGCATGAAAAGGCTGTACTTGACCATCATCAAAAGGTTGTCCGACCCGACTAAGGCCATCATGTCCCCACTGCCGAAAGACTATATCATTTAACCCCGGCGGAAAAGAAGCGTTGTCTACTATAGGGGCTAAAGGGGTTAGGTCCATGTCGCGAGATCGGAAGTGCTGGTCCCAACAACGGAGAGTATGAAGAATATAGGGGTTGCTAGTGCGCTTACCACGGCGAAGGTTTGGGCCTAGCCACAGCCAGTCTCCCAAGCCGGCTCCCCCCGCCAAGTTCATTTCCAGTTGTACCCATCGCTTAGTGCTGTCAGCTATCATCCACTCCACCCCCGCCCGACATTGCGCCGCCGCGTAGTACCAATGTAAATTGGGCATGCCCATACCTCCAGAATGCGTGCGGGTATAAAGAACCTGTCGTGCCAAGCACGGGCGACGATAGTGCCAGACGAATTTCATAAGCAGCTGCTGCCAGGCCGCCAAAGTGGCCTGCGCGATAGGAAGCGGCAGTACCTGAAAAAGGTAAAGAAAGCGAGGAACAACCACCATCTTGACTACGGCTATACGCCCGAACCAAGAAAGGAGCAGGCCATTCCAGACCTCTAGATCCCGCCGAATCTGACGAAGCAAGGGGTCATAGTTGGCCCTAAAGAGGTCTGCCCGCTCCACAGTCAACTGCACCCCTAAATAACGTAACGCTCCGGACACCCAGCGAAGAGGGTAAGCTGCTTGAAGCTCCGCACAAACCGCCCCGGGGACCCCAACATTCAAGATCTCCGATTTAGTGTAATTAATTTTAAAGCCGGATACCCGAGCATAGCTTTCGAACAACTGCATCGCAACTGGAAGGGAAGTGGACGGATCCACCAGGGACAATATGATGTCATCCGCAAAGAGTGCAATCCTATATTCCGCAGGGCCAATACGCACTCCCCTCAAGCCTAGATGTTCTCGGAAGCTCTGAGCCAAAGGTTCCATTGCGAGTGCAAAGAGTAGGGGCGAAAGAGGGCAACCCTGCCGCGTACCCCGCTCCAGCAAGAATCGTCTCGAGTGTCCCCCATTGATCCGAACGCACGCCTGGGGCATCTGATAAAGGCTACGAACCCAACAGATATAATTAGAGCCGAACCCCATTTTCTCCAGAACACACCATAGGTATTCCCAATCGACCCAATCAAAAGCTTTTTCGGCGTCTATCCCCACCAGCAGAGCTGGCTGTGATTCCCGTTGGGCTACGTGAATGACCTGCAACATACGCCGAATGTTATCTGCCGCCTGGCGACCTGGCACGAATCCAACCTGGTCCGGGTGAACCAAGCCCGGAAGGACCCGGTTCAAGCGCGCCGCCAGCACAGAGGCAAATATTTTAACGTCAACATTTAACAGGGAGATGGGGCGGTACGACGCCGCGTCGTGTAGTGGTTTACCAGGCTTGGGTATCATCACGATCAATGCCTCGCGCTGGGATGGTGGCAAAGAGACCCCGCCCAAGATCTCATTGAACAAGATAGTCAAGGTTGGTGCTAACTGCGTCCGAAACTTCTTATAATATTCTGCTGGGAAGCCATCACTACCTGGCGCACTGCCAGTTTTCAAACGCCGGATTGCTGTTTCCACTTCGTCTACCGTTAATTCAGCATCTAGCTGAGCCCGATCATGGTCGGAGAGATGTGGCAGACCAATCCCCCGCAAATAGTCTTGTACACGGTCCCGCTCAAGGGGCTCCGCCTTATAGAGCTGCTCCAGAAAGTCAGCAAAGAGATCACGTATCTCCCGGGAGATAACCTCTTCCGTCCCCCAGCATCGCGCAGTTCGCGCACCACTCTCGCGGATTGTTGTTGGCGAAGACGCAAGGCTAGGAAGCGGCCTGTTTTATTCCCATGCTCATAAAAAGTTTGCCGTAACTTCCGGCGCTTATTATCTAATTCTTTCTGCAAACACACGTCCAAATTGGCTCGAGCCGCCCACCACTGACGCAAGACCTGTCGCGAACCAGTTCGGGCATGCTCCAAACCTAGGCGGGCAGCCTCCTCCACCAACTGGTCGTGTTCACGCGTCCACATTTTGCGCGTACGGGCCGCCTCTGCCATGAGTTGACCTCGGGCCGTAGCCTTATAGGCATCCCACACCGTGGGAGAGGAACATCCCCAGAATTGTTAAGCTCAAAAAATTCCGTGATAAAACGGACATGGTCCTGCACCGCACCCCGTCGTCGTAGGAACCTCGCATCTAGGCGCCAAAGCCGTTGGCGCTCACTGTACAATCCAGCCGGGAGTGCAAGCCAGCACGGGGCATGATCTGACCAAGTCAGTGCTCCATGTCCAGCCGTCACTCTCCCGTCCATCAGGCGCTGGTCCAATAGAAAATAGTCAATGCGAATGTGAACCTGGTGGACCGGAGAGTAGTACGTATAGCTTCTTTCCCCCCCATGGGTGTCCCTCCAAACATCCCTCAGACCCAAGTCAAGCATAAGACGTTGTAGGGCTCTTGCCGACCCCCCCCCACTCGTCCCCCAGCGCGACTTGTGGAATCCAGGTGGGGCACCAGGTGCGTGTTACAATCCCCCCCCAGAACAATAGGACCCCTTGCAAAATCCGCCAGTAAGGCTTTCAATCGTGCAAAAAAGGCCCCCTGACCTGTATTGGGAGCATAAACATTAGCTAAGGTTAGCAAGTGCCCTTCTAGACGGACATTCAAGAAAAGCCTCCTCCCCAGAGTATCTAGCTTTATCTCCTCTATCTGTAGAGAGAGGCTCTGATGAAATAGTAAGGCCACTCCTCGCTTCTTCCGTCCCTGCGCATCTGAGGCCACCCGCACCTCAGTATACGGGGACCTCTTTAGCCAGCCCTGTTTACAGGTCTGAAGATGAGTCTCCTGTAAGTAAACAATGTCCCCCTGCAGGGTGCGCAATTCTGAGAACAGCAGGGATCTCTTCCTCGGGGAATTAAGGCCTTTAACATTCAAAGAGATAAAGCGCACCATTAACGATTACAATCCACTCCCTCGCTGCTGCCCGCTATCCAGAAGGTCCCAATGGTAGCTCCCCCCCATCAAGCCCGGGGAATTAAATAGTCGGGCCCACCCATGCCACCTTCCAGAAACAAGAACCATAGTCCCTCCTCCCAAGCTCATGCACAGCCCCCAATTAAGTCGCCAGGTCCACCTAATCCACCCTCCAAAAACAAGAGCCATAGTCCCTCCCCCCCAAACCCAAATTTACCCACCAGTTCCAAATGAAAAAACCTTCCCTCCAACCCGACCCCCCCCCCTTTCCCGTCAATACCACCTGCCTGTCAAAGTTAATACAGGACACGGTAAATTGACCACAAACCCCGTTCCCCCCCAAAACCCCACAAAGCAACAATTCAACCTGAACATTTAACATCGTTTCCCCCACATCCATTCTGGGTCATTAATCCCATCATGCCCCCCCATCGGAGCAATGTCATCATCAAAACATTTGCAGATCATCCGCCGCCCCCTGGGTGTAATGGAGTATGGGCCCAAGCTGATCTTCACCAGAGGCCAATAACTCAGTAGGAAATATTACTAGAACAGAAAGGAGGGAAAACAATCAAATAGAAAATAGCCAAGCACTAATGGCCATTCACTCCATCACTTATCCGAAGTTCGGGAGACCCACAGGGTGAGGCTCCCCGAACAAAAAGGAAGGCTCTGCAATTATACACAAAAAGGACTCATCATGTGAGCTTGCCCACGCGAGTCCATTTGGAGTGCTGAGGCTTAGAGGGCAGCGGGTGAGGCTGACTATTATCATCAACCAGACCCGCCTGGCGAAGAGCTCGCCAAGCTTCAGTATAATCTTTTGCTGAAATCTTTTTGTTTCCCAAAAGAAAGTTCATCCTAAATGGAAAGGACCAAGAGTAGCGAATCCCCTTGCTGTTCAGGACCGTTGTAACTGGTTTCATCTCTCTCCGGCGCGCCAGGGTGAACGTCGAAAGGTCTTGATAGATGGACACTGTCGCGTCCTGGAAGCGGATCGCTTCTTTCTCCCGACCTCGACGTATGAGAAGCTCCGCATCAGAGTATCGCAAGAATCTCGCAATGACATCTCGAGGTTGGTTGTTGGGAGGTTTTCCCAGGGCGCGATGGACTCGCTCTATTTCCATCCCAGAGGCACGCGCCGCAAGGTCCTCCACCGGGAGCAACTCCGCTATCAACAGTTTGAGCACAGTTGGCAAATCTTCTCCGCCCCCTTCCGCTTCTGGAATTCCGCGGAAACGCACGTTATTGCGGCGGGAGCGGTTTTCAATGTCATCAATTTTATAAGTCAGTTCCATTGCTTGTGCGTGTTGCCGGTCCAGCGCACATTTATTTATTTATTTATTTTTTATTTATTTACATTCTCTTATATACCTCGCTATTCTGCATCAGTGCGGTTTACATTGAACAAACTGAAATTACATTGAACAGGGTATTATAACTTGGAGATAACTATTTTACAGGGAACATGGGCAATGGAGGGTTAAGTGGCTTGCCCAAGACCACAAGGAGCACCTGTGGGACTAGAAACCCCAGTCCTTCCGGCCCAAGGTTGCTGTCCTCTAGTGGGATTTGAACCCCCGACCTTCCGGCCTGAAGTACCTTGCCCCAACCACTAGGCTACTCCTCCACTCCACATTGTAAATCCATCAGGGTCCCATCATGATCAACCATTTTGGTCTCCACGTCTTCCACTCGAGCTCCCAGCTCTTTAATATCAGTCCGCAGTTCTGCGACATCTTTCAACAGCTCTTCGCGTAACGAACGGAACTCGCTGGCTAGCCCCTCAAAGCCTTTACGGAGTTCTCGCTTGATTTGAGCAGAGAAAAGTTGTTTGTGAGCGTCCAGCTCCTCTTCACTCACAGTCTCATCATCAGACCCTGATGGGGGAGATAACTCCCGTGGGCTACTTGGGGCCCCAGATTTGCTCTGCAGTCACTGGGAGGAGCGCATCTTTTCCCGGTTCTCGGAACTTTTAACTTTAGCAACCATCTCACAGAGCCACCTGTGTCACACAGTGTTAGGAGAGAGAGGCAATCAATGTCAGCAAGGGCAAAGACATCAGAAAACCAGCCACTGACGGAACCGCACAGGCCCACAAAGCAACCACTGCCTCACAGTGTTAGGAGAGATATAAAGTCAATGTCAGCGAGACTCAAGGTATCAGGTAGACAGCCGGGCAATGAGATGAAAGCTGCTTTTGGCCTTCCCAGGGAGACAAGCCGCCGAGGATAGTGCCCAGAGTATTCTATTGAGCAACGTGGAGGAAGAGCACACGGAGTCCACAGCTACCGGGTGTTAAGCTCCAGTGAGAAGTCTGAAATCAAACAGTGCTCAAGGGCCCTTCATCGGGGCATCCGAAATCCAGGGCCTCGACGGGGCTTCAGGGTGCTTATAGATGCTACTGTCCCTGGCGTTATTAGCAAAGCAGAAGGTATGGAGAGAGAAGTCTAGCCTTCGTACTCACCCCCCCCAGGGGGATTCGCGCTGGTAGGAGAGAGTGAGCGGTGGGCACCAATGACTGCCACGTGGTTTCCAGGCCTTCTCCACGGCCCCGCTTGCAGAATTCTGGCCCCGCGTTCAGTCGCCCCAAGCTGGGGGATGTTTCAGCAGCTGGCAGAGGGTTGCCGCACGTCCTCCAACCCGACACCGGGGGTTCAGCCGCACGGCCCGGAGAAAGTCCGCAGGGGCGCCGTCGGATCCGCACAGATCGCTGGAGTCAATTGCCGGGTTAAGTCAAGCAGGCCCGGAGCAGGCGGCGAGGAGGGCACGCGACAGCAGCAGGCCTCACTCAGAAGATGAGCTCCGCGGCGTTCCAGCTGTCCGAGGCTCTGCTGAGCAGTTAAGTCCGACTCAGGGGGAAACCGCTGGCTTATGCTGACCCAGGGCTGTGAGAGACGGGGGAAATTTGCGGCAGTTAGCACATTTTAGCTATATTTTGGAGGTAGTGGGGACGGAGCTCAGTCAGATCGCGGCCATCACACAGCGGGCTCACGAGCGCCCCCCCTACATTGTAGCTTTTGATGGCTTAAACAATCAATCTACTTTTACCTGTTCCACTCCCTTCATTAATTTATAGACCTCCTATCATATCTCCCCTCAGCTGTCTCTTTTCCAAGTTGATGAGCCCTAACCTTTTAAGCTTTTCTTATAGGGGTATCCTTCCATCCCCTTTATCATTTTGGTGGCTCTTCTCTATACTTTTTCTAATTCCGCTATATCCTTTTTAAGATACAGTGACCAAAATTGCACACAGTATTTAAGGTGTGGTTGCACCATGGAATGATGCAAAGGCATTATAATATCCTTGGTTTTATTCTCCATTCCTTTCCTTATGATTCGTAGCATTCTATTTGCTTTCTTGGCCTCCATTGCACACTGGGCGGAGGGTTTCAATGTATTATCCATGATGACGCCTAAATCTTTTTCCTGGGTGGTGGTTTCTAAGGTGGAACCTTGCATCGTGTAACCAAAGTTTGGTTTGTTCTTTCCTAGGTACGTAACTTTGCATTTGTCCACATTAAATTTAATCTGCCATTTGGATGCCCAATCTTCCATTTTATCAAGGTCCTCTTGCAATTTTTCATAATCCTCTTGCGTTTTAACAACTTTGAATAATTTTGTGTCATCTGCAAATTTGATCACCTCAAAGCAGCGGGGCCCAGCACAGATTCCTGTAGAATGCCAGTATTCACTTTTCTCCATTGAGAAAATTGGTCATTTTGCCCTACTCTCTGCTTCCTATCTTTTAACCAGTTCCTGATCCACAATAGTAGACTACCTCCTATCCCATGACTTTTTAATTTCACCAAGAATCTCTCATGAGGGACCTTGTCAAAGGCTTTTTGAAAACCAAGATACACTATATCGACCGGCTCACATTTGTATACCTGTTTATTCAAACCTTCAAAAAAATATAACAGATTAGTAAGTTGAGATTTTCCTTGGCTAAATCCATTTTAGTTTTCTCCCATTAAACTATGACTATCTACATGTTCAGTAATTTTGTTCTTTATAATGGTTTCTATCATTTTGCCCAGTACTACTGATAGTTCACTGGTCTGTAGTTTCCTGGATCATCCCTGGTACCCTTTTTAAAAGTTGACATGCAATATTCACTGGGTCCGAGCAATCAAAGTAGAGGGACTATCACGGCTGGTCTGGGAGACCGTACGGGGTTCCCGGAGGACTCGCTTGAGCTAGTCACAGAGAAAACCACCCTTCTGGTTACGCTAGTACTGGAGGCCAATAAAAGTTTAATTCTTAAAGCATATTTTAAGAACTTCAACGAGATGTTTATGGACTCTGTTGTTTTGTATGTGTCCAGATTTGTCACATATTACGCAGCTGAGGAGGAGAGAGTTCTTGGCCCTCCGGCCTAGGGTTCTCTCCCTTGGGGCTATGTTTATCTTGAAATTTCCTTCATGCTGTCATGTTTCCTATAATTTTTTTTCTGTGATTTAAGCCAAAGCAACTGTTGGAATTCTTGAATGAGACCGCACCTTGAATATTGTGTGCAATTCTGGTCGCCGTATCTTAAAAAGGATATAGTGATTTTAGAAAAGGTTCAGAGAAGAGCCACCAAAATGGTAAAGGGAATGGAAGGATACTCCTATGAAGAAAGGATAAAAAGGTTAGGGCT
This sequence comes from Ichthyophis bannanicus, assembly GCA_033557465.1. NCBI lineage: Eukaryota > Metazoa > Chordata > Amphibia > Gymnophiona > Ichthyophiidae > Ichthyophis > Ichthyophis bannanicus. The sequence goes on along the minus strand of CM066031.1, from coordinate 1,576,055,912 downwards.
CTTTATCCTGGAAAAGAGACAGCTGAGGGGAGATATGATAGAAGTCTATAACTTAATGAACGGAGTGGAACGGGTAAACGTAGATCGATTGTTTACGTTATCAGAATATAGAAAGACTAGGGGACATGCAATGAAGCTACAGGGTAAACTATTTAAGATTAATAAAAGAAAATATTTTTTCACTCAACGTGTAATCAAACTCTGGAATTTGTTACCGGAGGATGTAGTAAAGGCTGTTAGTGTAGCTGGGTTTAAAAAAGGTTTGGACAAGTTCCTGGAGGAAAGGTCCATAAACCATTATTAAGAAGGGACCCAGGATATCAATGCTTGACCCAGTACAAGCATTGTGGAACCTGTGTCTTTTGGGGAAACTGCTAGGTACATATGACCTAAATTGGCCACTGTTGGAAACAGAATACTGGGCTTGATGGACCTTGGTCTGAACCAGTATGGCATATCTTATGTTCTTAAGGAAGATACCAGAGTAGAAATTCTGTTCTCCATTGCTGACGCGCGAGTCTCTAAACCCGCTATACTTTAGTTTTTCCTTTTAAATTCCTGTATTCTCCTTGGCTGTTTTCCTTACTATGGGCGAATCTAAATGGTGGGATATTTCTTCTTGAGGGTTTAATTCTTTTTTTTTTGGATGTTAACCATAATTATTTCATTCATGTTTAATGCTTGGATGTATTAATTTATATGCCAGTAAATAAAATATTTAAAAAATTGACATTACATTGGCTATTCTCCAATTTTCTGGATGATTTTAATGATAGTTCACATACTAATACTACGTCTGCAATCTCATCTTTCAGTTCTTTTAACACGCATAATACTTTTTTTTTTTTTTTTTACAGATTTCCCCCAAAAAAATAGATGTGAATCTATCTGTTTTTGGGATCACCATGTAGAATGGCAGACCCTTTCCCAGGTGATTAATGGCATAGATACAATGAGTAATTTCCTCCGGATATGTCTCAGATTCATTATCCTGAATCCCTCACTTAGCTTCAGGCTCTCCTCTTGGACTAAATATGGCCATAATTACTTGTCAGTTAAGGGGCAGTAAAGGCCTCCCTATGCAGTGAGGAATTTTTGTGTCTCCTTTATTCAGACATCTGGTTATTCAGGTAAGGTGTTTGGCTGCAGCTAGGGTTCTGCAGGTATGAAATCTCTGACTGATAATTATCCTGAAAAGCAATTTAGTCCTTCCAATACTCTGGAGTATAGGGGAGTTCTCTTGTCTCTGAAGAACAAAATGGCCTTATGGCCTTGGTCACCGTGGGCCAAAGAACTCACCCCCCAGTGTCCAGATATGCCATTTCCACATCCATTTCAAGAATGTTCCTTTTTGTAGGTCCTTGGCTATAGGGCAGTGGGATAGCAGTGGAGAAACATCCACCAGAACATACAATGAAAGTGTGATTGGAGAGTGAAGAAAACCAAGACAGAGCAGTGCCCTGAAATCCAGACAAGAACAGGATGTCAAGAAGAAGCCCTCATGAAACAAATGGAGGAGCTCAGAGATGAGGTGGCGAGACAAACGCATTTGAGACAGCAAGAACTACATTGAGGAGGTGCTTCTTGAAGCATCTAAGCTCTCCGACAGAGGTGAAGATGGGATGCTACAGAATGAAGAGAGTTGGACACGAGTTACCAGAGCCTGCAGTATTGACAATCCAACTCCTCCAGCCCTCCAACAAGAACTAGTATGCAGTATGCAGCCCTAGAAGTGCAGGAGGTGAAAACATCCCAGGATAGGGAAGAGCCAAAGCTCAAGCACCCCAAAGTTGGGAATCAGTGAACACAAGGAAGCAAAGTTTAGTGGTGGTTGGTGACTCTCTTCTGAGGGGTACTGAAGTGTCCATCTGCCGACCAGATTTGATGTCCGGAGAGGTGTGCTATCTGCTAGGTGTCAAAATCAGAGATGTTACAGAGAGTTTACCGAGACTTATTGAGCCTACTGACTATTATCTGATGTTGCTCATCCATGTCAGCACAAACAATATTGCATGGTATTCCACTAAGCGTATCCAAAGTGACTTCTTGGCTCTGGGACACAGGGTGAAGCAGATAGGTGCGCAGGTGGTGTTCTCTTCAATCCTTCCTGTTAAGGGTAAAGGCCAAGACAGAGAAGCTCGCATCCTGGAGATAAAGGCATGGCTGCGTGGATTGTATCATCAAGAGCATTTTGGTTTCCTGGACCATGTGATGATGTTCCAAGGGCTGAAGAGCAGAGATGGCGTCCATGTATCCAAGAAGGGTTGACGTGTCTTTTGCAGCAGATTGGCTAACCTACTGAAGAGGGCTTTAAACTAGATTTGTTGGGAATGGGTGAAGAAAGTCCCCGGTTAAGTGAAATATTTAAATACCTCTGTAGAAATGAGTAAAAGGGGCAATATCTGGAAAGCGGTGTGTATAAATGTCCATAGCATGGGAAAGAAGATTCCAGATGTTGAGGCTTTAATAGAAGATGATGACTTGGATTTACAGTAGTTGCGGTCACTGAGACATGGTTCACGAACAACCATAACTGGGATGTAATTATACCGGGCTGTTCTTTATTCAGAAAGAACAGGGTAAGAAGAAGGGGAGTAGGAGTGGCACTATATGTAAAAAATATTATTAATAGAATAACAGGGCTTAAAAGGAAGCAAGGAGGCACTGTGTGGGTTAAACTAGAAAGAGGGAAAAGGAAATCCATTTGCATTGGTGTGATATATACATCTCCCTCACATGAGAAGAAGTGGACGGGGATTTAAACAGAAGACATATGCAATATGCAGTATTGTCATGAAAGGAGAAGTGCTACTGATAGATGATTTCAATATGTCAGATGTTGATTGGCACATGCCTGCTGCGGTGTCATCTAGGAGTAAGGGAATCTTAGATTCTCTACAGGGAGAACTATTCCGGCAACTGGTAACAAAACCCACACGTGAAAGGGCCATACTGGACTTGGTACTTACTAAAGGGGAAAGAGTTTGTGATGTCATAGTGGGAGATCATCTCGCATCCAGTGATCACCAGATAGTGTGGTTCAGTATTAGGACTATGGCTGAAAAACTCCATTCAAAAGCAAGGGTCCTAGACTTTAGAAAAACTATCTTTGCCAAGATAGGACAATACCTCAAGGAGTCATTAGCGGGATGGGAATAGCTGGGGGATGTAGAAAAGTAATGGGCAAAACTGAAAGGGGATATTTTAAGGGCAACAAACCTTTTTGTTAGAAAGGTAAATAAATGTAAAAGGAAAAGGAGGCCACTATGGTTCTCAAAAGAAGTAGCTGAAAAGGTGAAGAAAAAGAGGATGGCTTTCACAAAATACAAGAGATCACAGAGAGAAAAAGACAAGTATCTATATTTGAAAAAACTCAGAGAAGCTAGCAAAGTAGTCAGGAAATAAAGATACAAAAAGAAGAAGAAATAGCCAATGCAATAAAATGGGGGGACAAGGCATTTTTGAGATATATTAGTGAGTCAAGTAGTGCAAAAGTGGTATTGTCATATATTAGAGTCTGAAGCCTCGGCAAGTTCAGTTTTCAGAGGAGACACTATTTCCCTTTGACTGATCAATTTTTCAATCTTCTTTCTCCAGAGAAGACTGAGATGAAGGCAAATCCACAACTCTCACATAGGGCAGAGACCTAGCTCTGGTTTGCTACAAGGGGCACAATCATGGAAACTCCAGTGCTAATCCTCTTGGCATGGGATCCCTTCTTCTAGGTAGTCAAGTATGCAAAACATCAACTTGAATCTTGAGTTTAGTCCTGAGGTCTTGATTCTCCCTCCCTCTTTAGCCTTGCAGGTTAATATCCCTCTAAGTCTTGTGGTAGAGGTTAGACTCCTTGCTCTCATAGGTGTCTCCCTCTTCTGAGTGTAGGGTTTCATTGCTGTCAGAATCGGACTTTCTCTCTTCTTAAGGTAAGGAAGATAATCGATGTAGGCCTGATAGGGGTGGCCATTCTTAAGCTGGTTGTAGGTCACTTTTGAGCTGTTCGTACATGCCTAGTTCCTTGTGAGTTTTGGATAGGTTTTTGATCTAAAGATGTCCCAGTATGCCACAATGGTCTCTGAGGCATCAATTTCAGGAGGAATGAAGGGAGATGATGATTTCAGACTACATTAGCAAGTCCCAGAGTATCAGTGAGCTCACTCTATTTTAGTACAGGAATCCTCATAAGCAGTGTTAGTCGGTCTTTCCGGAGTTAAGTAGCAGGGCAATGCCCTTGTCTCCATTGCACTCTTGCTGTAAGTGCCTTACCATAACAGTGAATTCATTGTTGTCCTTTTGAAAGTAGATAGCCTAGTGTACCCTTGGTATATAGGGCATTATCTCATTGTTAGTTTCCTTATCGTCCCTCCAGTCCAGTCCCGGACCTCTGCATAGTGTACCTCTTCCAGCAGCTTGGAGACTGAGCATGTCATCTTTTGATGACACCAGTGTACTTATGCAGCTGGCACCGCCTACCAGCTCCCAGTATGCTTAGTCTTCAAGCAGATGTAGGAGGTAGTGAGCCAGGGTGCTGGACTCACTGAAGAGACAGTTAAGAAGCTTGGATGTAGAGTTAGTTTTGTTACAGGTTGTTTTGTTTTCTAAGTTTATAATAGGAAAAAAAAAAGAAAAGCCAAAAGGAGGAATTAAGCCAGAAGACTACAGGGCAGAAAGGGAAGATTGTCCCCTTCCTCCAGCCCAATGGGAATTTTTTTGCAAGTCTTCAGGTGACTCCTGAACCCATTATTGGGTGAGGAGCTGCCGCGTGGGAGAAGGTGCGCAGATTCTCAGCCCGGGTCAGCTCCCTCTGCATTGAAGCCAAGAATGGTAGGCTGAGCGCAGGGGAGGAGGAGAAAAAGCATGAATTGCAGAGGTGGTAAGTCAGAGCGGCGGCAGGAGCTCCCGGAGATTGCCGGAACACCTGGAGACAGAGCAGCTTGCAAGCTCGTGGTTGGGGCCTGCAGTTGCACTGGAGGCACAAGCAACACAGTTTTCTCCGGAGCTACATGGGCGTCTGTCACCTGCTGGGTGTGAAGCGTGGGGAAAGTCAGTGGCCCGTTCTGTTGTGGTTTCTTCTAGGCGCCGGGGCTAGAGACAGGGCAGAGAGGTTCCTGCTCTTCTGGCATCGGTTTATTTTCCTGCATTAGGGCACAGGTCTCCTGGATGGTTAACTGAATTTCTTCTTTTGTTTGCTTTTGTTTCTTTTGTTTTAATTTAATTTAATTTAAATGTGCCTTACTGAGGTCAAAGATTGCCAGCCTGGCCTTGGCTCCAGGGGAGGGGCATTAAGGGAGGTTCCTTCTGCCTGCCTGGGGTCAGTTGGGGGAGACTTTGAGCGGGGTGGAGTCTGCACTCATCTCACCATGCTGGCTAGACCTCAGTGCCTCTTCTGTGGGAGCTGCCAGGGAGCAGTTTCAGAGACAGGTGTTGGTTTAGACTGCACACAGGAGGCTAATTCTTGGGAGCAGGACCTGCAGGACAGGGCAGGATAGGAGAGTCCCTCCCTGGCGCAAGATGTCCAAGGGGCGGGGGGACCCTGTGCTGGCTTCAGCCAAACTGGCCCACAATCCTTCTACTCTGCCCGGATCCTCCACCCCTCAGAGCCTGGGAGCGACAGGACGTTCGGGAGATTTTCACTGGAGTTTGCCTTACTTTTGCACAAGGCATTTTGCTTACGCCAACAGGTGTTGGCGAGCGGCTCTTCAGCATCAGTATGCAGGGCTAAGAGGGAAATTGGCGAAAAGGAGGGTGCGGCAGTGACAGTTATGGCTAAGAGGGCCAGAGGCCAAGAGAATAGCAACACTCACCATTGTCTGAGGGGCTGGAGGGTAATGACCTGGACACAGAGCGGGATCTGCAGGAGGATCAGACCTGGCTGGTTCAAGTATTCCGCAGGGCGGAGCTCTCAGCAATCATCTTCTAGTCCTTAAAGGCCCTGAATATGCCCACTAGTCTACACTGGAGGATCCTCTGCTCCAGGTTGTCAGGAAATCACTGAAAGTTTTCTCAGAGCAGAGTGGTACAGCAGATGGTCCAGGAGGAGTGGGATCTGCTGGAAGTTGGCCTTAGGAGGGGTGTGTGCCATGACACGCCTCTACCCACTACTGGAGCAGGAATGCAAACTTCTTCATTCGCCCAAGGTGGACGCGGCTGTGTCTACAGTTACCAAAAAGACTACAATCCTGGTAGAAGGTAGTGCGGCTCTCAAGGACGCCCAGGATAGAGAGTTAGGCACCCTGTTGAGGTGGGCTTGTGATATCGACGCCCTTTTGCTACAGGCCTCCATTGGCGGAGAATGGGTGGTGGCTAGGGCCTGCCTCTGCTGGTCCCAAAAGCTTCAGCAGGGAATGGCGGAGCCACACCTGTCCAGGAAGGCAGTCAAAGTGGAGTCAGGGGTGGCCTTTTCGGCGCACACCCATATGAGTTCATCAGGGGCCTCTTCAAAAACTATGGCTTTGGTGGTGGTGGACCGCCGCTACCTGTGGCTTCGAATCTGGGTGCCGGATAGTTCCTCCAAGTCACGCTTCAGCAGGCTACCCTTTAAGGGGAAACTTCTTTTTGGGGAGGACCTAGACAAGTTAGTTAAAGACTTGGGGGAATTCAAGGGGGGTCGGTTGCCCGAGGATAAGCAAAGTAGGCCCGCAACCCTCCTTTGTCTCAGGTCCAGCCAAGGGACTTCAAGCTTTTTCGTATTTCTCACTTTAGCCTGGCCCAGAGGGGTAGGTTCTCCTCCAGAGGGCAGGGGTTTCAAAGATTCTGGGGCGCAGGCAGGAGTTTGGGTGCCTCCTCAAACTCGGACCACAAAGGAGGACAATGAAGCGAGGAGGGGAGCCCAGGTGGGGTTCTACCCGTGGGGTAGGCTGCGGGAATTTACCCCGCCTGGGCCACATCTGACCAAGGGGAGAGCTATGCCCTCGAGTGGAGTAGCCCAGTGAACCAATTCTTCATTCAGTCCCCCTGCAAAGTACAGGGCAAGGCGGCCGTGGTAGAAGAGACCTTATCTTGTCTTCTGCAGCTAAGGGCTGTGGAGCCGGTACCGCTAGACCAGTACGGCTGCAGTCCGTACTCCATTTATTTCATGGTGCCTCAGAAATGAAGGCTCTTTTCGCCTGATTCTTGACCTCAATAGTGTCAGCCGCTGTCTGCAGGTGCCGCATTTCCACATGGAGACGCTGAGGTCAGTCATAGTGGCAGTAGGGAGCAGGGAGGGGGTTTTTTTATGTCCCTCGAGCTCACGGAAGTGTTCCTGCATTCCCCATCCAGGACATTAACAGTTTCTCCGCTTTGCAGTGCTAATGGATCATTTCCAGTTTCGAACGTTGCTCTTCGGGCTGGCAACAGCATCTTGAACCTTCACCAAGGTGAGGATGATGGGGCGGCAGCACTCCGCAAGGAAGGAGTTCCTCGTGCACCTGTGCCTAGACAATTGGCTGATCCAAGTGAAGCCCAGAGACGAAGGCGAAAGAGCAATGGCACAAGTGGCCTCCAAGGTCTTGGTTAGGTGGTCAACCTGGCCAAGAGTCATTTATGTCCGGACATGGGAGCTGGAGTATTTAGAAGTGCACTTTAACACTCGCGTGGGTTGGGGCTTCCTGCCAGAGTCACGGGCACAGAGACTACGAAATTTGATGTAGCATTTCCTGGGAATGGCAATGCAGTCAGCATGGCATTATCTGCAGGTCTTAGGGACCATGGCAGCTATGCTCGAGCTAGTCCCATGGTCAGGGGCGCACTTGCAACCGCTGCAGAGAGCCCTGCTCCATTGGTGGTTCCTCCAGAGCCAACCCCTCTCCCTAACCCTAACCCTGTCTGCGGTGCACCAAGAGAGCTACCAGGGGATGACTACGTCTTGGATGCCTGGAAGGGGGCATGCCCCTCAAGTCCCTGGGGTGGTTTCCGTTGATGACAGAGGCCAGTCTGTCAGGGTGGGGAGCCCATTGCAAAGGGCAATTTTCCCAGGGACAGTGGAGCCCACAGGAGGTTCTTTGATCGATAGGCTCGAGATGAGAGCGGTGGTCCTAACGCTGTGCAGTTTCGGAGGGATGACGGTCTGCGCCTCCTCAGATGAGGCAACCATGGTATCTTACATTAACCGTCAAGGGGGCACGGGCAGCCCGGCTCTAGAGGAAAAGGCCGAGAGCCTGTATGGCTGGGTAGAGATCCATCTCCAGACATTGTCTGTGGCACATGGCGTGGGAATTAACAATGTGATGGCAGATTACCCCTTTCGGGGGTGCATGGCCTCCAGAGAGTGGTGACTCAATTGGGGGGGGGGAGGGGTTTGAGCGAGAACCAATCATGGACCTAATGGCAATGTTCGAATCGGTCTGGGTGGGCCATTTTCTTCAGCAGAAAAAAGGAGAAAGGATGTCAGAGGGCCTGGTTGCCCTAGTACAGAGGTGGCCCGAAGAGGGTCTTCTCTGTGTATTTCCCCTGTGGACTCTCATAGGGCGTGTAGTGCAATGGTGAAAGGCGCACAGGGGTTAGTAATTCTGGTGGCATTGGATTGGCCATGGAGACCGTGTTAGGCCAACCGGGTTTGGCTACTAGCAGCCCAGCTGTGGTGCCTGCCGGTCTGGAAGGACCTCTTACTGCAGGGACCGCTCTGCTGCCCCAGGTGGATCGATTCTTGCTTATGGTATGACTTTTAAAAGGGCGAGGTTAAAGAAGAAAGAATGTTTGAACTCGGTAATAGCAGTCTTGCTACTAGCCCAGAGGAGCTCTACAGGTCTGGCGTACATCCACGTATGGCGCTGTTTCGAGTTGTGGTGCAGAGAGAGGCAGACACCACCATCAACTGCCTCCGTCCCAGACTCTGGGCGTTGTGGCAGTCCGGTTTTGATATGGGCCTAGCAGCCAGTTCTTTGTGGGTGTAGAGGGCAGCGATTCCCAGTTATCAGGTAAAGATCCTAGGGGTGTTAGAGGCACACCCAGACGTACTGAGATTTCTGAGGCCAGTTAATCTCCTACGGCCTCCTTTGGGGACAGGAGTGCCGTCTTGGGATCTCAATATCATACTGAATGCTCTTTTCAGAGGAACCCTTTGAGCAGTAGAGTCAGTCATCTCTGAAGGATCTGCCCTGAAGACCGTCTTCCTTGGGGCGCTCGCTTGGCACGCAGGATTTCGGAGGTTCAGGCCTTCTCGTACCAGGAGCTATTCCTTCTTTCTCCACGGAGGTTGTGGTTCTCCAGCTGCTGTCTTCATTTTGGCCCAAAGTGGTTTCAACGTTTTACGTGAACCAGGTGCTTTCCTTTTTGGTTCTGGAAAAGCGGAGGGGGGCTTGGCCACTCTGCAGTTGCGTCGCCTGGATGTTCAAAGGGCCTGCGGAATTATTTGAGAAGGACAGCGTCCATTCGGAAATTGGATCGTCTGTGTGTTGTGTTTGGAGGACCACGCACAGGCGAGGCAGTGGCAAAGGCGTCCATTTCCAGGTGGATCAGGGAGGCACTTGCATCGGTGTACATATGGAAGAGTAAAGCGGTGCCGGTGTGGGTACAGGCGCATTCCACGAGGGCTCAGGCAGCCTCGTGGGTAGAGTATGGTTAGTCCCGTCAATAGAGATCTGTAGGTTGGCAATGTGGACGTCGCTTCGTAGCTTAGCCAAGCATTTTAGCCTGGAAGTCCGGGCTGTGGGGGTCGCTCGCTTTGGATCAGCAGTACTTCAGGATGGTTGTGCATGTTCCTCCCTTTTGTTTAACTACTCTGATACATCCCAGAGGTGCGGGACTGGACTGGAGGGACGATAAGGAAAGAGAATTTAGACTTAACTGCTAATTGTTTTTCCCCGAGGAACTCTAGTTCAGTCCCGGATTCCCCCCTGAGTGCATTTTTTGATAGTCGGTGGGCACCCTGGTTCTCTTGGTGATGGAGGTAGCCAAGGGAGGCTGGGCAGTGGGGTGCAATTAGCATTGGGGAGGGGGTAGACCAGAAAAGTTCTTGGTGTCTCGCTCCTCGCTGGCAGGAATTGCTCTGGCGCTCAACAGGTAAGGCTTGTCATCCTGGAAGGGGGGACGGGGTACTCTTTCCAGGGGAGAGGGGGGCTCAGTTGATTTAGCCCTAGGAATATTGTTATATGTTTAACTACTCATTTGCTGCTCCTGTGAGTCTGCTTTGTCAATAGATTACTGGGAGCTGGTGGGCGGTTCCAGCTGCATAAGTACACAGGTGTCATCAAAAGATGACATACCCAGTCTCTAAGCTGCTGGAAGAGGTACACTATCCAGAGGTGCGGGACTGGACTGGAGTTCCTCAAGGAACAACAATTAGTAGGTAAGTCTAATTTCTCTTTAGTGATCACGAAGTGAAGTTATTGATGCCTCAGGTTTGTCTTTATTCTATTGGAAACCTAAAACATAACAATTGCCTTCAATTTTCTTAAGTTTGGTGTGTAAGATACTGAGGAGCTGAAGGCAGCACCAGACATGTATAAGGAAAGTGAAGTCAGCTCTGAATTCTCTCTCTCTTCATCTACTGACTGAACTTATCTAGCAAGAGTAAAGGAAAGGAAATTAACAGATAAGGTTAATTTTTACATGTCTTTGAACCAGAAAGCCAATTAATGTAGCAGTTTCCAATCTCAGGGTAACTCAGGGGAGTGAGTCACTATATCTGAATGTATTTTCCTGTCTCCAGAGGACTGACTTATTTATTTATTTGTATTTAGTTCATGTTTTTCCCAGTGCTAGTTCAAAGACATGGGTACCATAGATACCTCTCTGTCCTCATAGAGCTTACAGTCTAAATACCTGAGAACAGTGGAGGGTTAAGTGACTTCCTCAAGACCACTTGGAGTGTCAGTTGTTTTTGAAACATGGCTTTCCCAGCTGTAAATCTTCTGTAACTACTAGACTACGCCAGTTTAGAAAGAATTTCTGAAATGACAATAGAGTTGTTCCATTTTCAAATGGAGCAAAACATCCCCCCCCCCCCAATCTATCTATCTTTTTTATATTTGGGAATCAAAAAAGGAGCACCCATGGAATCCTGAAACCATTCCCTGGCCTTCCTTAGGTTCTTACGCCCCTTGGACACTTATGTATTTTTCATCTGGGCAGGAGTGATTCCCTAACCTAACTTGCTGGTCCGAGCCGGGTCACTGTAGCCATTCAAATGGAGCAGGAAAAATCCCCTATCTTGCTGGATTCTGATTTTAAAATGGCACTGGCAGGCCTTCAGATTGGCATGAGTTTGCTGGATGGCCATGTGTTATGTGGCTGTATAGCACCATTTTGAAATATGGCATGGCAGATCGAGTGGGGATCACTCTTTCCACATCTGAAGTACTACAGATGAGGTAAGTGGAGTCTTGGTAGCATGGAGGAACATAGGGAATGCCGGGGCTGGGGGATTACAGTGGAGGTGTATTGCTTCCTATTCTGTTTTGCTTTTGTATCTTTTCTTTTTTTTTCTTTTAAATTTGATGATAGCATATGAAAAAATGATGCTGAGTCACGCCAAGATCTATCAAGCCCAGTATCCTGCCTCCAACAGTGGCCAGTTTGGGTCACAAGTACCTGGACGATCCCTAAGTTTCTTTAAATAAACCAAAATAAACCTGAAAAGGAAAAAAATGTTCTATCATGCATATCCTTATATGATAAATATTGATTAGTCTATTTTTGTGATGCTAGCATGCCATTTGTTTCTATTGGTTTTAGAATACTGCTGTTACTACTACTACTGATCATTTGTATAGCGCTACAGGGCATATGCAGTACTATACAGGCACATGTAAAAGACAGTCCCTGCTCGTCAGAGCTTACAATCTAGTCAAGACAGATAACACAACAGCTGAGGATGAGGATACATCTAGGGCAGGGGTCGGCAACCCGCAGCTCCGGAGCCGCATGCGGCTCTTTCTCACCTTTGCCGCGGCTCCGGAGCACACTGCCCGCTTTAAACGTCGCGTTATTGGCTCCCTCCATGTCAGCTCCCTCCCTTCTTCTGCAGCCGCCGCGGTTCCCTGTCTCTTAGGGAACCGCGGCTGTGCTTTTAAAATCATCTCGGAGCCCTTCCTGTCTTGACGGGCTCCGTGCAGCATTGTCCCGCCTCTAAAGGAAGTTTTGGAGGCGGGACAATGCTGCACGGAGCCCGTCAAGACAGGAAGGGCTCCGAGATGATTTTAAAAGCACAGCCGCGGTTCCGTAAGAGGCAGGGAGCCGCGGCTGCAGAAGAAGGGAGGGAGCTGACATGGAGGGAGGGAGCAGATATGAATGACTGGATGGATGGAGGGGGGGGGGCTGACATGGAGGGAGGGAGCAGATATGAATGGATGGAGGGAGGGGGGCTGACATGGAGGGATGGAGGGGGCTGACATGGAGGGAGGGGGGCTGACATGGAGGGAGGGAGCAGATATGAATGGATGGAGGGAGGGGGTCTGACATGGAGGGATGGAGGGGGCTGACATGGAGGGAGGGAGCAGATATGAATGAATGGAGGGAGGGGGCTGACATGGAGGGATGGAGGGGGCTGACATGGAGGGAGGGGGGCTGACATGGAGGGATGGATCGAGGGGGGCTGACATGGAGGGATGGAGGGGGCTGACATGGAGGGAGGGAGCAGATATGAATGGATGGAGGGAGGGGGGCTGACATGGAGGGAGGGAGCTGATATGGATGGAGGGAGGGGGGCTGACATGGAGGGATGGAGGGGGCTGACATGGAGGGAGGGGGCTGACATGGAGGGGGCTGACATGGAGGGATTGGGGAGGCGGGCTGACATGGAGAGAGGGAGCTGATATGGATGGAGGGAGGGAGGGGGCTGACATGGAGGGATGGAGCACTGGTAATGGGGTTGAGGGGACGAGCACTGGAAATGAGCTGATTAGGGGAGGCTAGGACTGGTAATGAGCTGATGGGGGTAGGACTGGTATTGGGCTGATTAGGGGAGGCTAGCACTGGTAATGGGGTTGAGGGGGGATTAGCACTGGAAGCGAGCTGATTGGGGGGCTTTGACTGGGCATGGGCTGATTGTGGGGAGGGGAGGATAGAGCTGCTGGCCCTGGAAGATAACTGGGGGCTAAGGCTACAAATGGGCTGATATGAGGGGATGGGAGAATGGAACTGGATCTGAGAGGGGCTGCCATGGTATTTGTACTAGAAGGGACTGGTCAGTGGGGAAGGAGGGGGACTGGAAGGAAATGGACACCAGTGGCAATCATGGGAATGCAAGTTGACATTGGAAGGTACTGGGAGTGAGGACTGGAAAGGGGCTGATATTGGGGAGGGTTACTGGGACTGGAAATAGGCTGATGGAAAGAAGTGAAGAAAACGAAAGAAGAGATAAGAACTGGCAGATGGACCATAGACCACAGAAAGAGAGCTAAGAGAAGACAGGAAAGCAGAAGCCTCAGATCGGGACCAGCATGATCAAAGAATAAATTGGTCAGACAACAAAGGTAGAAAAATAATTTTATTTCATATTAGTGATTTGACTACAAAATCATCATAATTTTGAAATCAAATATTGTTACTTCTTGTTGTTATATTTTCTGGCGTATTTTTTTTGGTGTGCGACGGAAGAGGGGTAGTCTTATACGGCGAGTATAGGCCAAACACCTATATTTTAACAGGAAAAGTAGGGGGTCGTATATAGCATTAAGGTAAGAAACAATATATGCAGTGTTAGATTTGTTTTAAATGTCGCAATGGTTTTGCGGCTCCCAGTTTTTTTTTTCCCTTCGGAAACGGGTCCAAGTGGCTCTTTATGTCTTAAAGGTTGCAGACCCCTGATCTAGGGGAATGGTAAGGAAACACATAAGCAGATCATAATCCCAAAGCAGCCTTGAAGAGGTGAGTTTTCGGCCTGGATTTGAAAAGGGCCAGAGATGAAGCCTGACATACAGACTCAGGTAGTTTGTTCCAGGCATATGGAGCAGCAAGGTGAAAGGATCAAAGTCTGGAGTTGGCAGTAGAAGGTAAAGGCATAGATAGAAACAATCTGCCAGAAGAGCGGAGTTCCTGAGGAGGGGTGTATGCAGAGATAAGAGAGGAAAGGTAGTGAGGAACAGCAGAATGATGCACTTATAGGTCAGTAGAAGTTTGAACTGGATATGGAAATAGATAGGGAGCCAATGAAGCGACTTGAGAAAAGGGGCTATATGAGCATATCGAGGATGGCAGAAGATTAGCCACGCGGCTGAGTTTAGAACAGATTGAAGCGGAGAGAGATGATTCAGAGGGAGACCGGCAAGGAGGAGGTTGCAATAGTATGCAATAGAGATGACAAAAGAGTGGATAAGTGTCTTAATAGTGTGTCCATAAAGGAAGAGATGAATTTTGCTCATGTTAATAGAGAAAGAAACGACAGGTTTTACTTACAAACTGCTACAAAAATATATGTTGTATTCTTAGTACATTGCTTCAATTGCTGTTACACTGGGCACACGACTTCAGGTCTGTAATCCTAAAATACGTGGCCATTAGTGAACTGGTCTGTGATGACAAACTGGATTTTCCAGTGATAGCTGAGGTAATACAAGGGTTTACAAAGGACTACTTGTGTTTTTTTTATTATACATCCTTGAACTTTATCTCAGAATTAAATCTGTGTTGCCTTAAATTTAACAACAAAAGTTACTTTCTACCTGTTTAGCCTTCTTAAGATTATCAGAAACAACCACAGCCAGGTTTCATGCTGCTTTCATGGACAGAAGTACTTTACCCCTATACTGTACCATTCCATTGGATTTTTGCAGCCCAAATGTATGACCCTGCATATTTTAGCATTACATTTAAGTTGCCAAATTCTTGACCATTCTACCAGCTTAGTTAGAGCCTCTCCTCATGTTATCTACTCCTTCCTGGGTCTCTACTCTGTTGCACATTTTGGTATCATCCGCAAAGAGGCAAACCTTACCCGACAGCCCTTTCACAATATCGCTAACAAAAATTTTGAAGAGAATGGGACCAAGGACAGATCTCTGTAGCACACCATTGGTAACATCCTTCTCTTCAGAGTGGGTTCCATTTATCTGTACCCTTTGTTGCCTCCACTCAACCAATTTCTAACCCAGTCAGTCACTTGAGGTTCATCCCTAGGGTGCTCAATTTATTTATAAGTTGACTGTGTGGAACGGTGTCAAAGGCTTTACTGAAATCTAAGTACACCATTCCTAGGGCTCTCCCTCGGTCCAGCTCTCAAAATAATTAATCAGATTAGTCTGACAAGACCTGTCTCTAGTAAAACCATGCTGCCTCAGAACCTGCAATCCATTGGCCTCCAGAAACCTCACTGTCCTCTGTCTTAGCAGCATTTCCATTAATTTACTTTCCACAGAGAAAAGATTAACTAGCCTTTAGTTCCTAACCTGAACCTTCCACTTTTGTGTAAAGGGACCACATGTGCCCTTCTCCAGTCCTCTAGGACCACTCCCAGCTCTAAGGAAGCATTGAAAAGTCAGACAGTGAAACCGTTAGAACGTCCTTAAGTACTCTTGGATCATTTCCATCTGGCTCCATCACTTTGTCTTTTGTTAGTTTAGTTAGTTTCTCACAAACACAGTTTTCTGAAAATCGTTCAAGATCCGCTTTACTTATGTGCCTATTTGTGGGTGTTTTCTTAGGTCCTGCTCCTAGCCCTTCATCTGTGAACACAGAACAAAAATATTTGTTAAGCAGTTCTTTATCCTCAGCTTCTACATATTCCTCCCCTTTACCCTCAAATCTGACAATACCACTTTTGCTCTTTGTCCTCTCACTAACATATCTGAAAAATGTCTTGTCCTCCCATTTTACTGCATTGGCGATTTTTCTTTAATTTATATCTTTGCTTTTCTGACTGCTTTTCTAGCTTCTCTTAGCTTTTCCAAATATTGATGCTTGTCTTCCTCTTTCTGTGATCTCTTGTATTTTATGAAGTCCACCCTCTTTTTCTTCACCTTTTCAGTTACTTCTTTTGAGAACCTTGGTAGCCTCCTTTTTCTTTTACATCTGTTTACTAACAAAAAGGTTTATTGCCCTTAAAATATCCCCTTTCAGTTTTTCCTACTGCTTTTCTACATACCCAGCTGTTCCCATCCTGCTAACAACTCCTTGATGTATTATCCTATCACGGCAAAATTAGTTTTCCTAAAGTTTAGGGCCCTCACTTTGAATGGAGTTTATCAGACCTAGTCCGAATACTGAACCACATCATCTGGATGCGAGATGATCACCCACTATAACTTCAGAAACGCTTTCCCCATTGGTAAGCACCGAGTCCAGTATGGCCCCTCACATGTGGATTCTGTTATCAGTTGCTGGAATAGGATCTCCTTACTTCTAGATGACACTGCAGGAGGGATATGCAAGCATCATCTGGCATATTGAAATCATCTATCAGTAGCACGTCTCCTTTCATGGCAGCATTGTGAATGTCCAGTTCTTTTGCCTGTGAAGGTGGTCTGTATATCACACCAATGCAAATGGATGCTTCATTCCCTCTTTCCATTTTAAACCCATTGCCTCTCTCTTTCCATCATAAGCCCTGTAATTCTGGTCTGCCCCTCTCTACTCTGAAGTGTCTTCAGGTAGTCCAAAATACAGCTGTTCGTATCTTATTCGTTGCAGGTAAGTTTGACCATGTCGCTCCACTTTTGAATCATCATCATTAGTTATCATTTGCGGCTCGTGCTCAGTTTAAACTTGAGGAGCTGGGAGAGGGAAATTGAGAGGAGATGTCCCCTCAGAACATAAGTTCCTATGCTATAGATGCTGGAGCTCCTCCCTGAGAAATACATTGGCTGTTGTTTTGGGGACTTGAATGGGACCCGCAGTCCAATGTGACCCATATTAGAAACTGATGTATCTTTATACCAGTTTTTCCTACATGCCAAGGTTCATCCTGTTACATTAAAATTTCACAGTGTTATTTTACTCCCAGATGGACAGAGAGAGATTCTCCATCTCTTGTATATAATTATTTCCAACTTATGTTGGGTTGGAAAGATTAAAAATGATTCTAAGTCTGGACTGCACTCTGTAAATGTCATTGACCACGGTATACTTGAGAGAGGTTAGTGAATATACTACAGTTTCAGACCATATTTACTCTATTTTGTTGTTGCCCTTTGGTTACATAGTTGAATAGGTTGAAAGAACAGCAGAGATCTATTGAGCTTGGCTGTTTTTGAACTGCCTCATGGCTCTTTTTACATAGCAGTTCAAAGCAAGATAGAATAACAGTTTTCTGTGGTAGAGAGATGTATGTATAACTACTATGTAATGTTCAGAATGAATTTAGATTCATATTTCCTATTGCTTATTTTTTCTTCTCATATTTTTTCGTATTTCTGTTGAAAGTGCAGCATTTCAATAGCACTGCAGGTCCTGGAAAAAAAGCAAATTTATTTGCAGATTTATCAGACTTTGTTGGACCAACTTAAGAGCTAAAATACTAGTTGATTCACTAATTTTAAAGCAAAATTATGATAAGTCTTTTAACCTAGGGGTATGTTTACTAAACCCTCTTAACGTGCGCGCCGCGTTAGTCTGCAGGATGCCATATAAGGAGTGGGCATTTCAGTTTAAAGTAACAAAACGGGATTAGCGCGCGCGCTCTTGTGCACTGCGCACATTAGCGCACGAGTAACACGCGCGGGAAGCATAAGCAGGCGCGCTGATGTGCAAACAGAGGAACAGGGCTGCAGTACAATGGTGAAGACACTGACAGATGGTGCAGGGGTCATGGGTTCAATCCCCCACTGTGCCCAATGATTAAGGCTGGCTGAGGCACTACCATTTATGTGTACTATTGCATTATGAGGCATTTTAATTTTATTTTAATTACTGCTGCTAGCAAACGCACTCTCAAAGCGCTGTAACATAAGGTGCTGCATAAGGCACCCCATAAGGTACCCCAGAGGGCACATTTTAAAGTGCACTGTCCGCCACGGCACCCTACAATGTTGCTTAAAGGGTGGCCTATAGTGCGCCATATAGGGTGCCCTATGAGGCACGGCAAGGTCATAGCACTGTTTTTGATGGCAGCACTGTGCATTGTAACGCATGGAAATGTTCAGTAGGTGCGCTGACATGCAAGGAGAAACAGCAGTGTAGCACAATGGTTAAGACACTGACTGATGGTGCATGGGTTATGGGTTCAATCCCCCACTGTGCCCAATGAATAAGGCTGGCTGAGGCACTACCTGTTATGTGTAATATTGCATTATGAGGCAATTTAATATTGTTTTAATTAGTGCTGCTAGCAAACACACTCAAAGTGCTGTAACATAAGGTGCCGCATCAGCCGCCCCATAAGGCACTCCAGAGGGCATACTATAAAGTGCACTGTCCACCCAGGCACCCTAGAATGTTCCTTATAGTGCGCTTTATAGGGTGCCGTATGAGGCCCCGCAAGGTCATAGCACTGTTTTTGATGGCAGCACTGTGCATTTTAACACATGGAAATCTTAAGTAGATGTGCTGACATGCAAGGAGGAACAGCAGTGTAGCACAATGGTTAAGACACTGACTGATGGTGCAGGGGTCATGAGTTCAATCCCCCAGTGGGGTTAATGATTACCTGTCTCAGGCATTACACTTTATTATACAGCAGTGCTGAATGAGGCATAGTGCTTTTTAATGTACATCAGTGCTGCGTGAAGCATATGTCTTCTTACGTTACAACAGTGTTACCTGAGGCAGTCTCCTTTCTACGTTACAGCAGTGCTGCCAGGTGAAACACCCTCACAGTGCTATAAACGTCATGTGCAGTGCAGCATGGTTACGAATGGATCAACCCTACCCTGGTAACCGCAGCACACAGTCTGCAGGATTCCTTCTGTAGCCAGCCAGGCATCTGTTCTCAGCTATACAAACTACTCACATTAGTTCATCGGGTCTTTCACTGCAGCACACCGCAATACCTAGCAGACCTTCTCACCTATCACACTCCCAGGCATACACCCCGCTCATTTCACCTCAACCGTCTCTCTCTCCCTCCACCCTCCCTTGCTCACCTACAGTCCACCCGCTCCTCTGCTTTTTTCTTCACAGCTCCTGCCCTTTGGAACTCTCTTTCCCCCTCCCTCCGCCTTGAGCCCCATTTCCCCACCTTTAAGTGTAATCTAAAAACCCACCTTTTCTCCCTTGCTTTTGACCTTCCCTCCCCCTTCGCCTAACTCTACTCACTTTGGTCTATGTTGTGCTCTTCTCCCCCTCTGTCCTGTCCAGACATTGTAACTTCTTTTTCTTTTCTTTTACCTATTATTTTATAACTGTGTACTAAGGTTGTTTTTATGATTGATTGTTTTTATATTGTAAACCGCTCTGGTCTCCCTAAAAGGGCGGTATATCAAGCTGAATAAAACATAAACATAAACATAGAGCTGTGGCCCACAGGTTACCTTGCTGCCTGTGGAGCCAGAGGTTGTGGGTTTGAATCCACAGTGGGGTTATTTATGAGGGCTGCCTGTGGCAGGTTTTTTAATTTAAATTAGTAGTGCCAGCTCAAACACCCTCACAGTGCTGTAATCTTCAGGTGCCCCATAAGGCACCTTATAAGGCACCTTAAGGTTACAGCACTGTGAGGGTGTTTCTGCTGGCTGTACTACTTGAAATTACACACAAACTGCCCCAGACAGCCCCCCATGTACCCTGTAAAATAGTTATCTCCAAGTTATAATGCCCTGTTCAATGTATGTCCAGATTGTGCAATGTAAACCGCAATGGTGCAGAATAGCGCGGTATATAGGGAATGTAAATAAATAAAGTAAATTAAATAAATAAACCCACTGTGGATACGAACCACCAACCTCTGAATCCACAGGCAGTGCAGTCACCAATGGGCTACAGCTCTATAACTGTAAAGAGATGTCTGGCTGGCTACAAAATAACTTCTGCAGACTGTGTGCTGCGGTTACCAGGGTAGGGTTAGTCCTCTCGCACCCATGATGCACTGCACATGCAAAGCAGCAGTCTACAGATGATCTGAAGATGGGGTATGCACTCCCACAGCACCTAGGCCTGGTAGGGGGTACTGACCATGTGTGTTACTGGTACAGAGTAGCTACAGACCGTCCCAATGTGCAGGTCCTGTGCTCACCCTGAGGGTGAGGTGGGGCGCCCAGCACCATGTCCACAGCACCTGTCCCAGCTGAGATAGGCTATGCTGCAGGTCCCCATTAGTGCCGGTGTGTGATAGGTGGTCCCATCAGACACACCTACGATACACCTGTCCCCATCTGTATTTCCCAGTCACGTCTGGGCCTTGTGGACTACGATGCCCATGGAATAGTGCATATCCTGTGAGGGTGCCATGGCCACATGATATATTTGCGGGGCGGGGGGGGGGTGAGGAAAGGTGCTGTTTGGACCCATAGGCGGCGTGTGTCGTACCACCGAACCTGCCCTCTGGAACTTAGGATCCCCAAACAACGGATCCACATTCTATATCCCTGCAATGGTGGCGGCAGAGGGGACCATCAACCTCAGTCCGGCTGGGGTACAGACAACCTACGGGCACTCCATTCAGTTCTGTACGCATCCATACTTCAATAGCAGACAGACAGTAGGGCCTGAAATGCCCAGCTGCCCCACCACCATCTGACATTTTCCAGCAGCGAGCACAGTGAGTCCCCACCTGCTGCACCCTGCACGGTGCTCCAGCCATACACATACCAACTGCAGACAATCTGCTAGCTAGTCCATAGTGCATGTTACCGGAGGGGATGTGTGCACCCAAAACTTGGATGTGAGCACACCCACCAGGCAGATATGTCAGTGTTTGGGCCCCAGAAAAGGGAACCCATATATATCACTTGACAGATATTCTATATAGCACTATGGTGGAACCTAACCATGCCGTGGTCACTGCTCAGTCAGGGTGAGAGTGACCTCCCAGCAGGACATGCTGTGGCCACCCTGTCTGTGCAGGTGGTGGCCGGGCACTACAATGTCCCAACCATTGCCCTATGCCCTGTGCAGATGCATCCTGCACAGGCCGCCCTGTCCGGGCTATACCCACAGTACCTTGCTCCTCATTATGCACATTGGCAGGCCGATACTGGCAACAGTGCTAGCAGTGTGGGCTGAGGAGGGTGTTGGCAGCCACCACACACTGGATAGACGGACACACACTCCCCTCACCTATGCCAGCATTGAGCAACTATAGAGGTGTCTGGCAGCCCTGGCCACCACACCAGTCCTGGGCACAGTGCAGGCATGGCTATGGCACGCAATACTGTAGGAGTCACCCCCCAGGGTGGTAAACACTGTCAGACACAGGACCTGTATCACACTCCACAGACATCTGAACGATTGCTATGATGCAGCTCACTCAGCATATTGTGCTTAACTTACGAATTGCTATCTACCATTACTCATGGCAACCTTTTGATAGATGTGTACCGTATTCCCAGGTGTAGGGTGGCATTGCTAAGTTATGCAAGTGCTAGTATTCGGGGAAGGAAACAGGGCCCGAAGCCCTGCCTCTCCAGGTGGCTTTGGATAATGGGGCCTGTGGGTGCAGGCGTGTCTGCCCTTCTTGTCCGCTGTGCTGGGGTAGAGGTTCCCAACTCCGGTCCTGGTGGGCCAAACACTGCTCGGGTTTTTATGATATCCTTAATGAATATGCATGAGATACATCTGCATACCATGGGGGCGGTGCATGGTGATGCAGCACAGACATATGTATTGGAAACAGCATGGAACCTGAATGGTGCTTGGCACTCCAGGACTGCCTTTGGGGGACTCTGCTCTAGGTACTGCACATGTTTATGGTGTTTGTGCTCTATGGGGTAAAATATATGCATTTGAGGCATGTTTCTGTTCTCAGCAATACAGGTTCAGTCTTTACTACCATGTTTTTTTTATGGGTAAAATAAGGGGACTGGGTTGGCAGGAGCCACAGCTGGGACTTGAACCTGTGACCTTCTGCTTTTGAACACACTGTCTATGTGCACTGCACCACCGTGTTGCCACAGATATGGTATATTCCCTGGGGAGTCCATGACTGTACATCCGACAGAGCCTGTCTGTTGCAGTGGACGGCACCCACCTACCAGGACTGGGCCTGGACTGTTGTGGGCGGCTGCCACTGCCCCCTCCACCACCAGTATCCCTCTGCCACTATGCTGACATGCCCTTCTGCTGGTGGTGCGCAGTCTCAGGCCATCCAGTGTGCGGGTAGGCGGCTGCCTATGGTGCGGGTTCTGGGGTAGGGGTGCCTGCATAGACGTCCACGCTTCCCCCCCAGCACCTCCTGCCACTGCTCTGTGCCCTTGGAGGCCAATACTGGCAACAGGGCTGGCAGTGTGGGCTGTGGGGGGTGTTTGCAACACCACACACTGGATAGCAGATACACACTCCCACACCTATGCCAGCATTGTAGAACTATAGGGGTGTTTGGCAGCCCTGGCCACCGCTCCAGTCCTGGGCACAGTGCAGGCATGGCTATGGCACGCAATACTGTTGGGATCACTCCCCAGGGTGGTAAACACTGTCAGACACAAGACATCAGAAAGGTTGCCATGATGCAGCTCAATCAGATAATTGTACTTAACCTCGGAATCGCTATCTGCCGGTTATCATAGCAACCTTTTGATAGCTGTGTACTGTATTCCCTGGTTTAGGGTGGCATTGCTAAGGTATGCAGGTGCTAGTATTGGGAGATGCACGCAGGGCCCAATGTCCTGCCTCTCCAGGAGGCATTGGATAATGGAGCCTGTCGGTGCGGGTTTGTCTGGCCCTGTTGGCTGTTGCTTTACGGCAGAGGTTCCCAACCCCGGTCCTGATGTGCGCAACACTGTTCGGGTTTTCATGCTGTCCCTCATGAATATGCATGGAATACATCTGCATACCATGGGGGCGGCGCATAGATATGCAGCACAGGCATCTTTATTAGAGGCAGCATAAAACCTGAATGGTGTTTGGCCCTCCAGGACTGCATTTGGGATACTCTGCTCTAGGTAATGCGCCTGTTTCTGGTGTCTGTGCTCTGTTGGGTAAAACGTAGGTGTTTTGGGCCTGTTAACGTCATCAGCAATAAAGGTTCTGTCTGTAGTAGCACATTTCAGTTGTGGGTAAAATATGGGGACTGGGTTGGCAGGAACCATAGCTGGGACTTGAACCTGTGACCTTCTGCTCCTGAACACACTAGCTGTGTTCACCGCACCACACTGTGGTCACAGAAATGGTGCAGTCCCTGGAGATACCATGGTTGTTTGTCAGACAGAGCCTGTCTGTTGCAGTGCATGGCACCCACCTACACAGGGCTAGGCCATGGTCTGCTCTGGGCAGCTGCCATTGCCCCCTCCACCACCAGTACCCCTCCGCCACCATGCTGACATGGCCTTATATTGGAGACAGCATAAAACCTGAATGATTTGTGGCCCTCCAGGACTGCATTTGGGGGACTCTGCTCTAGGTAATGCGCATGTTTCTGGTGTCTGTGCTCGGTGGGGTAAAATATAGGCGTTTGAACCATGCGTATGTTCTCTGCAATAAAGGTTTGTCCTTACTATCACGGTTTAGTAGCGGGTAAAATATGGGGACTGGATTGGCAGTAGCCCCAGCTGGGACTTGAACTTGTGACCTTCTGCTCCTGAACACACTGGCTGTGTTCACCGCACCACACTGTGCTCACAGAGACAGTGCAGTCCCTGGAGATACCATGGTTGTTTGTCAGACAGAGCCTGTCTGTTGCAGTGCATGGCACCCACCTACACAGGGCTAGGCCATGGCCGGCTCTGGGCAGCTGCCACTGCCCCCCTCCACCTCCAGTACCCCTGTGCCACCATGCTGACATGCCCTTCTGCTGGTGGTGTGCAGTCTCAAGCCATCCAGTGTGCAGGTAGGCAGCTGCCTATGGTGCGTGTTCTGGGGTAGGGGTGCCTGCATGGGTGTCCACGCTTCCCCCCAACACCGCCTGCCAATGTTCTGTGCCCTTGGGGGTACCTGCTGGGTACTATCCCCTCTGACACTGTGATAAACACTCTCGTGCCCATGTTGGGCCCTCATCAGTTGCTGTCTGGCTGCTGTTCAGTTTCAGCATTCCTAAGTACCACCTAGGCATCTGCCTAGTCTGCACTGTGCCCCAGCTACGCCACAGCATGTGCCGCCTGCAGCCCTCTGTATCCCCTTTCCCAACATCTGTCCAGTTGCCCATTCTGACATGCCCGCCCTGCTGTTGTGGAACATGTGCATGCCATAGGTAACCTGTCCAATGGAGAGGGAAACCCTGATCAGTGCTATTTCACTGTGGGATCATTCACCTTGTATGGGGACGGAACATAGACCCTTCCAAAATTCATATTTATTTTTTGGGGCTTTCTTGGGAGTGTTTTTTGATGTTTCCCATTACTATCACTATTGCCCAGCTTGATTATGATTTGTTTTTATTTTGTTGGGGTCATTTTCAGTGTTTATTTGCACTTTTGTTCCGTGCACATGTATCATACTTATCACTTTTTTGTAGGTTTCCCTGGTTTTGTTGTACATTGCTGACAGTAATGGTTTCTTTTCCCTTTAAATCAGCTCTAACGCGAGGTTTTCACTTGCGATATTTTTGGCCTCAAATTTCACATCGTTAGTGTGCGGGGAGCCTCTCCCCTCCCACTCTCCACCCATTGACCCCTTCTCTCCGCCCCTGGGGAGCCTTCCTCCGCCCTCCGGGAGCCTTTCCCTGCCTTCAGCGCTCGTTTGCCATGCTGCGCGCATGAGCACGCACTACAGTACATTTTTTGCCCCGTAAAGCGTCATTAGCGCTCGCTAATTGCGCGGCGCGCACATTAAGAAAGTTTAGTAAACATACCCCCTAGATTATAATCATTATTTTTTTTAACATTTGTTAACCAATAAAACAAAATATATGAAGTTTGAATTTAGTGGTATCCCAAAGCTATCAGTGTTTTGCCATCTCTCCCCTCTCCCTCCTGACTTTCTCCTCTTTTCGCTGTACTCTGTTATTTATCGGTACTCCCCAACCAGAGCTTTAACAAGGTATTTCAGTAAACGTGCCTTCTGGCCACCACACCAATCTCCCTACCCCCAAAATGGCACCAGAAGCAGCATTTAATATATAGTTCTGTCTCCAGTCCCATATTGTCTTCCTTCTGCAAATTGATAGCTCAGTGATTTGAACCGCTGGGGCTCTTAATCTTCCCCTTGTGGTGCTGAGAAGAGTACAGTTATGTGTTAATCTCCCTCCTTCTGGCAGATGGCACTGCAGGGAAAGAAGAGGCGAGGATCCAATTGCCAAGACAGCAAAAGCTTACGCCTCAATTTTCTTATGGTAAATAAATGCAGTGACCACACAGCCTGACATAAATTCAGCATGAATGAATAAGTGAGCGTGCATGCCTACTTGTATGAATGGGCGTGTGTGCTTGCCTTCCCGTCCACCCGAGTGAATGAATGATTTTTCCTGCCTGTTGGAATGAATGAATACGAATGTCTATGCCTGACTGAATAAATGAGGGTACATGCCTGTGTGTCTGAAAGGGTCAGTTCCTAACTTTGAATGGCAGAGAGATTGCCTGTCTGTATATCTGATTTATTAGAGGTGCTTATTTAGGGATGTACTTCTGCATGTTAATCTGAATGAGATATGCATAAGTGTGGTGGGACTTGATAAAATATTGGCTCAGAAAACAATAGAACTATGAAAGTTGAAATAAAAGCAACAAGGTTTGGATCATCAATAAAACATCTCGGAAAACAATCTTATTGGCATTTGATTTTTATACACGTGTCCAAATTTTAACCTTAGTTGGTCAAAAATGGTATGGTTCAGTGAATCCCCCTAAGTTAGCAGAAGCTGGCATTTTTCTACATTGTATGAATTTGAAAATGAGATTTTTATATATATGACGGCAGATAAAGACCCTGTATGGTGCATCTAGTCTGCCCAGCAGATCCCCCCTTCCTATGCCTTTGTTTAGAGGTGTACCCACCATTCCGTGTAGGTCACTTCTATTTGTTGAGATATAAGAGAGAGTTACCCGTATGTTTGTTTTGATTTTATCCTGTTGCTATAAAGGGATCCACTGTGTCTATCCCATGTCATTTTGAATTCTGTTGCGGTATTTGCCCCCACCACTTCCATCGGGAGGGCATTCCAAGCATCCACCACCCTTTCAGTGAAAATATATATCTCCAGGAACAAGCAGGAATGTAGTCTTCACATATGGGTGACGTCGGCATCGATGGAGCCCGCGTGGGAACGCTCCCCCGCGTCCTATAGGAAAGTTTTTGGGAGCATCCCACTGCACCTGCACTGCTGCCTTCCCGCCTTTCCAACTCTCCCTCGTCAGTTGTTCATTTTCCGCGGAGCTGACAGGGAGCAATTCCTGTCACCACAGAAAATCTTTAATCTTTTTCTTTTGTGGTGCATCTGCCTTCCCGTCGACACCAGCACCGGTATCTTTGGTGTTCTTTTCTTCTATTTTCTTGTTTAAAAAAAAAAAAGTATTTTTCTTGGAGGGTCTTTGCCCTCTAGGTGCTTAGGCGCGATTTTGGGCCTTAGGCCCCTTTGTTCCTCAGAATGGAGAAACCAACTAATGGTTTCAAAAAGTGTTCCATCTGTAGCAGTACCATTTCTGCTACTACCACCCATGACTGGTGTCTTAAATGTTTGGGACCAGACCATTCACCGTCGGAATGTCTCCTTTGCAGAACGATGACAAAGAGGGACCTGCAGAATAGAGCTGTGAAACTCGGCATCCTCTTTGCCTCAGATGCAATGTCCGTGTCATCGACGTCGTCCAGGGCTTCATCTTCCTCCTATGATCGCAGGTAACGAAACCCAGGTATTCTTCGAAGACTGGTCAGTCCTCAAAGGGTAGATCTCCTTCTAAGCATCAAGATGCTTTAAGCGTTGCCCTAGAGGAGAATATACCGGCCAAACAGCCCCAGAGGGAGGTCCTTGCCTACAAAGCATTAACGGGGTCCCAAGACGTTCCCAAGGCGTCCACCTCTGGAGAGCTCTTGGTGCCATTTTCTGGGGTAGTGGCCTGCTGTTTGGGTACCGATACCCAGGCATCGGCTGGCTCCATGGATCAACATATCCTAGCCATTGAGCGGAGTCTTGCGGCATTGCTGGCGGCCTCGGTACCGCTAAAGCCTCTGCAATCAGTTCCGCAGCCATCAGTATTGGTACCGGAGGTATCGGCATCGACCATTGCACCGCTCTCCACACTACCACCCATGCTGACCCTGGAGTCAGTCTCTGCTATCAAGGGTCCAGTATCCCGAGGCATTTCGATGCTGATTTCGATTGGTACCATCGTCGGACTGGGTGGGAGCACCTGGCCCGTCGATATTTCAAGTCATCCAATTCCGATTCTTCCGATGAATCAGTCGGTACTGGAGAGGCTCTTCCAGAAGATCCTGCTCCATCCCCACAATGCTGGCTATCTCTGCCGGAAGACATGTCTTTTCAAGACTTTATACGGGATGTGGCTCAGGGCCTCTCAATTACGATGACCTCTGAGAAGGAACCGAGAGCTGAAGAACTTGAAATTCTTCAGTATCCGGCAGCCCCTAAGGAGGCTTCTACTTTACCTATTCATCGGATATGGCATGACCTCATGCTTAGGATGTGGGAAACACCTTTAATGGTGTCTCCACATTCTCGAAGACTCAATACCATGTACCGGGTACTGTAGTGTCCCAGTTTCCAGAAGATGTAGTTACCACACCATTCCATGGTTGTGGAATTGGCAATGCGTCAAATTAAAAGTGCTAAGACACATTCATCTAATCCCTGGGCCGTGAGGTGAGAACTCTCGATGCCTTTGGCCGTCGATGCTTTCAGACCTCCATGTTGTTGGCCAGAATAAGTTCATACATACTCTACATGGGTATGTTTCTTCAGGAGGTAACTAAAGATTTGGAACTAATGGCTCCTCTTCTCCCAGACGACAAGAGGGTTGATTTTGGCACTTGTTAAAAATGCCCAGAATGTTTCCAAGTTCATGAACAGGGCAACTTTTGATAGTTTCGAGTGTATTAGCAGGACTTCTGGTATATCCATCGCTGCACGTCGGATTGCTTGGTTACAAGCATCTGATTTAGAACAGTGGGTGCAAGACAAGCTGGGGAATATTCCTTGCACAGGAGAAAACCTCTTTGGCAAAAATTGGCAAGACAAAGCTTCTCGGCTTGAGTCCAAGAATACCACCCTAAACAGGCTCTCTAGGACCACTGCCAACCCAGCTAAGAAAAAGACAGTTAAGAAGCCCTTTTTCAACAAGAAGAAGACGTTTTATCCTTCTTACACCCATGCGGTCCACTGTTTGGTCCATGCTTCCCAGAAGGGACAGCAACAACCGAAACAACAAAGGAAGGTTCAGGCCCCCAGAGCTCAACCAGCTCAGCAGACCCAGCCACCTCTTTGACTTCCTGCTAGAGAACTTAGCTATCCTACCCCTGGAAATTCCAGAGCCAGTCAACATTCCAGGCAGACTGTGTTACTTTGCCAAAAGATGGCACCAGATAACATCAGAACATTAGACTCTCTCCATAGTGACAGAGGGGTACAAACTTCACTTCCAAAGTATGCCCCCCCTCCACTCCAATTTATTTATTTATTTTATTTATTTAACGGATTTTCTGTACTGCCATTATCCAAGGCTGTTTACATCAAACATAACAATTACAGAATTTTTTTACATTAAACAAGGGAGTGCAACTTGGAGATAAGTGGGGAGGGGAGTGAACTATTTACATGTAGGGGTGATCCTTTTTTTTCTTTTCCCCTTTCTGGGGCATGTTCGTTGATCTATATCATTTGTCCTTCAGTGCAGTGTGGTAGTGTTTGGCTTATGTTTTGTCATCGGGTCTTTCTCTGAATAGGTGCATTTTTAATTGTTTTTTTAATTCGTTGATAGTTTTAGCTGATCTTACATTGTCCGGTAGTGCGTTCCATAATGATGGAGCATACAGGGAGAATGCTCGGTTGCTGGTCTTGAGCAGAGGAATATTCAAGAGGTTCTGATTGGAAGCTCTTCTTGGTCTTGTTGTGTTGTTGCGATCAGATTAGGGAGGCAGGGAGCTGAGAGGTTGTGGATGACCTTGAAGGTGGTGGTGATGGCTTTATATTTTGCTCTTTGTACTATTGGGAGCCAATGTAGGTTTTTTAGGATTGGCGTTATATGTAATATTGTCGGACTGGTGGTGAGAATTCTGGTGGCTGTGTTTTGGACTAGTTGGAGTGGTGATAGAGCTAATTTTGTGAGGCCTTGGTGGATGATGTTTCCATAGTCAAGGTGTTTAGTTCCATAGTCAAGGTGTAGTGTGACTATGGCTTGTAGTATTGATATGAAGTCAGTCTCATGTAAAAGATGTCATAGGGGTTTGATGAGCTTTAGCTTCCAGTAGGCCAGTTTAGATGCATTCTTGATGTGGGCTTCCATGTTGAGGTTGCTGTCGATGGTTATACCTAAGTATTTGATCTGTTTTATTGATATTTCAGTACCTTGTGGTGTTATCATTTTTGGGATCTTGAATTCTTGATCTCTGAAGATGAGTAGTGCTTCTGTTTTGCTTCCATTTACTATGAGGTTTATATTAGCTAGGAAGTTTTTCACAGCGTTGAAGACAGCTGTTATAGTCGAGAAGTCTGGATTAATCTCCAGGAACAAGCAGGAATGAGTCTTCACATATGGGTACGTCGGTACCGACGGAGTCTGCGCGGGAACGCTTCCCAGCGTCCAATCAAAGAGCTTTTGGAAGCATCCCACCATGCCTGCGTGCTGCCTTCCCGCCTTTCCCAACTGCCTCTCCTCAGTTTTCGTTTTTCTGCAGTCGGCAGGACGTCCTCCTGTCACCGCAGAAAATTCTTATTTTTTAGTTTTAGTTTTCTTGTGGTCGCGGCTGTCTTCTCGACGCCACCGGTACCGCCGGTGTTTTCTTTTCTTTTCTTGTAAAATTTTCCTTTTCAACGGGATATTTTTTCTTCATAGTGTCCCACGGGGTCTTAGGCCTTTCAGGCCTCCCCTATTTTTCCTACATGGAACCGCCAGACACTTTCTCCAAGAAATGTTCAGACTGTGGCGGTACAACTTTATTTTTAGACCATCGAAGTCGGTGTCTAACCTGCTTGGGTCCTGACAACAGTTTGGTGAGAAGATGTCTTCAACATCGAGAATCCCTCGATACATGGTTGCCCTCCAACTTCGGGGCACCGTCCCCTTCTTCTTCCACTTTGAATCAGGTAACCCACAAACAGTCTGTTAAGACTAGGCAGTCCTCGAGTGGTACGTCTCATGCACAGCATGTAGACAGCTCCGGCTTTGCCCTCGATGGCTTCCTGGCTTCAAAACCCCGGCGGGAGTCTTCGGTCTCCAAAGCGTATAAGGGGTTTCAGGTTGTTCTTGGGGTTCACCCCCCTTAGAACATACCTGAGCCGTGCACGGTGGTGGCATCCGCTTCGAGCGGTACCGATACCCCTGCATCGGCACTGGTGTTGGATGAAACACTCCTCACCAGGGATCGTCATCTGGCCTCCTCGGTGCCTTCGGGACCGATGGATACGTCCCAGATTGACTTTCCATTATCGGTTCCAACATCGATACTGCCACCGACGTCGGTACCCTCCAGATGTGCATCGACAGCCTCGCTTCCTTCGATGCCGAGTCTGGAATCGATCTCCAGTTTGGAGGACTGGGTACCGACTCGCCTTGGTACCGTCTCGCGGCGGTACCGATGGCTCGGATCCGCAACTCTCGGTTCCCCTGAGGCCGCTTGAGTTGCCACTGGTAGACCTTCATTCACCGGTATCGGACACAGTACCGAAGTCGGTACCGATGTCTTCATTACCCTTACAGTCGGTGCCTTCCATGCTTCGCTTCTCAGGCTCCTTGCCCTCGATGTCGAGTTTGGAATCCATTTCTAGTCTGGAAGACTGGGTACCAATATGTTTTGGTACCGACACCAATCGATACCGGTGGCTCGGTACCGAGGATAGCAGCCGGAGGTTTTTGGTTCCCTCGGTACTGATTGAAGAGTCACCGATGACTACTCCGATGTCTTTGTCGAGCCTGACTCCGACATCGGTACCGGTATTGACTTCAGTACCGGTATCCACAGTAGCATCGTGGCAAACTCCTACCATGCTTTTTTCAACAGCATCGCTCCATTCTATACCAAGCTTGGAGTCGATACCTGGCATGGACAATGTGGTAAGGACGGTTGCTGCTCTTGACAACCAGTCCAAGCAACCATCCCTTAAGCATTCCACACTGCACCCTGCAGGATCTTCTATTCCTATATATTTGGATAACTCTGTGGGTGCTCAGGCTAGTTCTTTAGATCTAACATGTCCAAGGGAGATTCCTGTTGGGGATCCCTCTTTTCAGAGTTTCCTCCTGGATATAGCAAGATCCCTTGCCATTCCTATTCCAGGACATGATCCTGCACCAGGCTCTGTTTCTACCAAAGCAAAGCTCATAACATCCAATACACTATTTATGCAGACGACATTTTGATTTTTACGCCTTTTTCTATTGACAACCCTGTATATTCCAATATCTCAGTCTGCTTAACTGAAATGACAAGATGGTGTAAGGAAAATAATTTTTCAATCAATTATAGCAAAACTGAGGCCCTTATAATCACTCGTAACTCTGAATTCTTACATCCACCGAACATCAGAGTTGCTGGCACAACCATTCCAATTAAAGCAGAAGTTAAATACCTTGGTGTTACTCTGGACAGTGAATTAAATCTTAAAGCTCACATTAATAAAACAATCAAGAATGCGTATTTTAGGATGAGAATTTTAAGAAGACTAAAACCACTTCTTGCCTCTGATCTTTTTCGTACTGTATGTCAAGCGCTAATCACTCCTTTACTGGATTTTTGCAATCCCATCTTCCTTGGTCTAGCGTTGCAAGCTCTCAAACCTCTTCAATTAGCACAGAATACCGCAGCCCGTATTATATCTGGAACATCTATTCATGACCACATTACTCCAGTTATGAAGGATCTTCATTGGCTCCCTAATCCGTTTATGCATAAAATATAAAACAATAATTAACATATTCAAAATAAAACATCATATCTCAGCTAACAGTCTCCACTCCCTCATTCTTCCAGACCCCAGCTCCCAACCAAGAAGAAAGGGAACTTCTCACAGAGTAAGCTCTTCTATTAATTTCAGAACTTTGCGAAAGGATACTACAGAGAGAGCATTTTCCATGGCTGCCCCAATAATCTGGAATTCACTCCCAGACGAATTGAGATCAGCAACGGAACTTAAAGACTTCCGTAAGCTGTTAAAAACATTGCTTTTCATTGAGCATTATGGGCCTATCACGTAATCGTCTGATATACCTACCCACCACTTCAAAGCTCTTTAAGTAGTTTATATTGTCATATCATATTTTTTATTTTATATCACCTTGTAGTTTGGCACATGTCATGCTGTAATGATTAATGTGCAATGTTTTAATGATTATATGTTTTAATGATTTTATTTTTCTTACAATTCAATTAACTCATTCCATGTATATCTTTCACTCTCATTAAGTTTTGTCTGTTTTGTTTCTTACACCGCCTTGATTGTATGATAAGGCGGTATATAAATACAGTTAAATAAATAAATAAATAAATAAAAGGACAACATAATGCTTCCTTTGCATCATTCCTTGCAGGATCTCCTTCTAGGAATGTGGGAAACACCTTTAAGGGTACCCCCACCTCCCAGGGCAACTGATCTTTTATATCAGGTGCCCCCCTCTCCAGGGTTTCAAAAGACTCAACTTCCTCATCATTCCATAGTAGTATAATCAGCAATGAGGCGGATAAAGAGTAAGAAAAAGTACTCTTCTTATCCGCCAGGTCGTGAGTCTAAGACACTAGATGCCTTTGGACGTCAAACCTTCCAGACATCTATGCTTTCTGTAAGAATTCTCTCATATATTTTTTATATGAGTCTTTCTCTTGAGGAGGTCACAAAGCAATTACATCTTTTGACTCCTTTCCTTCAAGTTTCCAGGAGTACAGACTATTCCTTGCTGCTTAAGCATATCCAGAATATCTCTTGGTTTCTTTCTCGTGCTTCCCTAGACTCTTTTGAGTCTGTTAGCAGTACTTCTGCTATAGCTATAGGGGCACGATGTAGAGCCTGGCTCCAAGCTTCAGATTTGGCCAAGTGGGCACAACAACGGCTGGGACATACTCTTTGCACTGGAGAAAATCTTTTCAACAAGGAGTCTTTACGTCAGGTTACTCAGTTGTCCACTGATTTACCTGTTCCTAAGGGTTGTTCTACACCTTCTTCTGTCCCAGTAGATAGGAAATGTCCTACCAAACTTTCTTCCCACAGGAGAAGAAGGTTTTATTCCTCACTTGCCCATCATACAGATGTTCCCCTACAGGGGAGGCATCGTCTTGGTCTGAAGAATCCAACCTCTCACCAGGCTCAGCAAACCCAGCCTCTGCAGGGTTTCTGATCAGTCATCATCAGATGCTTGTGACCCTTGGGGTTAGAATCTACAGTTGCTTCTTCTCAACAGAGGCGATCCATTACTCATTCTAACCCCTACACATGGATCTCTTTCCAAAAGACATCCATTTTTTCTATGAGCTGTCAGAATGTTCATGCCTATAAGTCACAGGTTTCTCCTCTTCTCCTGCCAGAGAAAGAGGTCTGACCACTATCAAATGATAGTTCCTGTGCCAGCATGTATTTTTCCTTTCTATAGATTTACTACTTGGTAAGTCTTCTTCAGCTCTATTCTCTTCACCCTCTTACCACTGTAAGAGCGGAATTACTTACTGGAGGGTTTTTCTTCAGCCTCTCTAGGTTTGTCACTTTCCAGTGCGGAGTTTTCCTCCCTGAGTTTCCTCCCCTGTCTCAAATTTACTTTAAGGCAGCTTATCAGACATGTCTAGAATTTTCTACTCCTGTTCTGTCTGTTCTTTCTGGTTTTAAACAGTAATATTCTTTCTGCTGTCTTGCTAGCAGCTGCCTATGCAGGAGCCTTAATGTTTGGTCCACTGGTTCTTGCCCACAAACAACCAGATTTGTCCTCCTCTAACATTCTATCTGGTCTTAGTAGTGGCTCCAAGTCAGTGTTTTTAATCTATCTTGGAGATTATCCCACTACAAGCTTTCTGGGTTGGTCTTCTATTTCTGCCATCTCCATTCCCCTGGATTAGGCAGCATAGTGGGCTGAGATACTGGCTCTAGCAGCCAGTCCTATCTCCTCATTCTCCTGCATCATGCTCTCTGCAATTCTACAGAGAAGCTTTCCACTATGGGCCCTTGCTAGAGAGCATGGGGTTTTTTTCTCCAACAGCTATCTTAGATGGTTGGAAAAGGCTTTTCAGTCATGTCTCCCATGACTAGAAGGTTCTCCCTTCTTTTACTATCTCCTTTTGCCACAAAGGACATAGGCCTTCTCTTACCTAAGGGCTTAAGGAGTTGCCAATTCCCTGCTTTGGTCCATAGCATTCCCAATCGGGGATATGCTCTTTCTCCTTGCAGCTCGTCCTCATGGTAAGAACGCATGATACATTTTGCCCTTAAGCAGGTCAACATGGTACCTCATCCTTATCTGTCTTCTGTCTACTTACCATGCTAGAGTCTTGGACGACTCGGGACTTGCTGGCTACAGATTGATATTATCCTCTGTTTTTCATATAACCATCCTGGTTATTTCACTAGCTAGCATCCTTGCGGATCATAACCAGGGGGAATAGATTCTCTATATATATCTTCTCAAGTAGGTTGCACCTCCTTGTTATTAGATGAATCTTTCCTCTCCACATGTTCTATGTGAATACCATGCTGTAGGCATATATCTGTCTGTTTAATTACAGACACCCATATTTAGGCCTACATATTCATATTTATCTTTTGTGTGTATTTTATGCCCTTCCATATCTCACTATAGATATATTCTTATATGTCTATTCATATATCTATATTTATATGTGTGTGTATCTGTCGAGATATTTCATTATAGATAGATATGTCTCCACATACTTATCTATCTCACTGTCTATGCTCATATAGCTATCTGTTTCTGACAGAGGGGTTTTTACCCATACCTCTGCTATTCAGCAGGTTTGGGATTCTACACACACAACCACTCCTGTGGTAGTCAACAATTTTTATACCATACCCTAAGGGTTTAGGTACCTCTGAAGCTCTCTGTACCTAATATCTCTCCTAGCTTACCCCAGTTAGGAGAGATATTGTGGATCTTCAGTTAATCACAGGCTTTAACGCCTCAGGCATTTGTCCTCTCTGGGACACAAGGGGTTCCCATACCCTTTCTCCCCACAAGGACTGTGCCTGTTTGTCCAAATCGGTTAGCCTTTCTCTTTTTGCTCCCAAGAGTGAGCCACTCTGCCGCCAAAAGAGTTTGGTTTTTACCATACAGCTTTTCGCTGAAGGCCCACCGTTTTTGTACTACCCCAGTTTTTCCTACCAGGTGTGCCTGTTACCTTTCAGGATTCTGACCTCCTCTGTTTTCCTACAGGTTTATTACCTCCACTTTTCAGTGAGGTCCTCTTCACGGTTCCTCTACTGGGTTCCCAGTAGATCCCATGAACCTCCATACTTCTATGAAATCCTGTTAGCGGAGGTCCATATTGCAATATTCTTTGCAATATCATTGATGACAATCACTATCCACACATGGACTCCTTTTCTGCAGTCCTGTGCTAGGTTAGCTGTTCCACAGCATCTTCTTTCTTCAACTCCTACCCTCCATCCTCAGGATGCCTGGTGTTGTGGGGGATAGCATGTTCCAACCTATGACATGCTCGGACTCCAGGCATCTCAGCTTGGGAGTCCCCATATGTGAAGACTCATTCCTGCTTGTTCCTGGAGATAGCACAGTTACTTACCTGTAACAGGTGATCTCTGGGAACAGCAGGAATAAGTCTTCACAACCCACCCACCTCCTCAGGAGTTGTATCTCTATCTATCTTTCCTTTCCTCTCTCTCTCTCTTTGTCTCAGCTTTAAAACTTAACTGAGGAGAGGCAGTTGGGAAAGGCGGGAAGGCAGCACACAGGTGTGGTGGGATGCTTCCAAAAGCTCTTTGATTGGACGCTGGGAAGCGTTCCCGCGCAGACTCCGTCGGTACCGACGTACCCATATGTGAAGACTTATTCCTGCTGTTCCCAGAGATCACCTGTTACAGGAAGTAACGTGCTTTAGTGTTGAACGGCATGTAAAACATGATGACATCTGCATAGAGGTGGTAATGCATGTTCCATGTCTGTAGTAGATTGCAGATTGGTTGAATATATAGATTGAATAGTAGACCGGAAAGGGTTGAGCCTTGAGGGATACCTTGTGCTGATTCGAATGGTCTGGAGTTGGTAGTGCTAACCTTTACTTGCATGGTTCTGTCAGAGAGGTATGAGTCGAACCATTTTAGTGTGTTATCTGTTAGGCCTATGTCTCTTAGCCTGTTTAGCATGATGGAGTGAGACACTGAGTCGAAAGCAGCGCTTATGTCAAGGAATAGGACAAAGCCATGATGGGGTTTGTCCATACCAGTAATGAGTCTGTTAAATAGGTCTTAGTAGGGTGTCAATGCCATGTTGGTGTTGGTCTAGTGATGCGTGAGCATCTACATGGTCTTTCAGTTGATGTTGTATGGTTTTCTCAATTATTTTGGCCAGAAATGGAATGCTCACAATTGGGCGATAGGTGCTTGGGAGGGTCTTATTTAAGGTGGGGCATACAGAGGCCTGTTTGAGCGCAGGCGGTAGGTATCCTCACGTCAGGGAGGAGTGAACAATCTGTAGGATGGTTTGGGCAAATTGGTTGCGTAGAGTTTTTATCCATGTCTCAGGACATGGGTCGAGAGGTGAGGTTGTGGTATTTGTTGTTGATGATGTCAAGCATTTCTCTTTTATTTATGAGGCTGAAATTGTGCCATAGATGTTTCTTTTCTGTATCTTTATTTTGCTCGAGTGTTACAAGGCATTGTGGTGGTGTTAGTTGTTTAGGAAGTCAGCCATAATTTGTGGGTCGATTTTGCTTTTTTTCCATTTGTTGCGTTGGCTGTGTTGGGGTCGTTGGTTATTTGGGTTGCAATTGAGAATAGTTCTCTTGGGCGGTTGAGTGATTTCATTATCATGTTTGTGTTATATTCCTTTTGGGCCTTGTTACATATGTCTTTGTATTTCTTTTGTAAGATGTGCAGTTGTGACTTGATTGTATTTTCTTGTGTTCTTTTCCATTTTCTTTCAAGGTGCCTAAGATCTCTTCGAGTCTGGTCCAATGTTTTGGAGAACCATGGAGATTGTGTGGATTTTTGGAGTTATGTGGTGGCTTTTTTATGGAAGGTTGCTGCAGTATTTATTGTTTGGTTCCACGTGTCTATAAATTTGTCTAGGTCTGTTATGTCTGCGTCTATTAGTGCTGAGGTCTGGTCAAGGAAGTATTGTGCATTGAATGCCTCGAAACGACGTTGGGATTGTTGCTGTTGAGGGGGTTTCGTTTGAGTAGTATTGGCTGATATATTGATGGTTATCATGGTATGATCTGACCATGATACTGGATCAATTTGTAAGTTTAGGTTTTCATTGTGCAGTTTGTTGGATACAAAAATGAAGTCTAGTGTTGATCCTTTGCAATGGGTTGGTGTATCAATTATTTGGGTTAACTGTAAGGATTCCTTGGCATCCAGGAATGTATTGGCTTGTTTGTCGGAGGTTGGTGAGGTCGCCCATAAGGGTAAAGTGATTTGTATGTATATATATATGTATATAGTGTACCCTTTTTCCAAGTTGCATTTCCTGTTTAATGTAATGACCAGACATATTAAAGTTGTCGGATGTTTCTGTTCCATGTGAACCGCGCTGATTGCAAATAGTGCGGTATATAAGAAATATAAATAAATAAATAAATAAATTTGTTGTGGCTGTATGGGTACACGCCTCATTTATGATTGCAGCTAGATCTCCAGGGCCGAAGGCAGGCTTTCTACAGGTTACAGATACGGTATGCCCGGAGTTAGTGATGGTTAGAAAGTCTAATGTTTGTAGTGACTGGGAATTTGTAAGAGTGAAGTTCGAGTGCTTCTTTGCAAGTATGAGCACTCCTCCCCCTTTCTGGTGTGCTCTGGGGCATCTAAATAGTGTGTACTGTGATGTATTTAGTTGGTTCAGAAGGACGTTGTCGTAGTCATTGATCCAGCTTTCCGTGATGCACATTACATCTGTGTCAGTGTTTTGAATATGGTCTGTGATAATCTGAATTTTGTTGCGGATTGAGCAGGCGTTGATGAGGGAGCATTTGATTATTGGGAGTTGCTGATGATTAGAGATTGTTGTGTTCGTCAGTAGTTCTGTGCTGATTTGTATAAGTCTCCGAGTTTGTTAGGGGGTGGTAGTTTATGGTGGATTGTGAGGTGAAGAACTTGTATGTTTTTGTTCCAGCTATTACTTATATGGGTGGATGATATGAGGAGAAATGTAGCCAGGAGGATGATCATATGGTATATTATGTTATGCGGTGTCATGATCGAGTATGTGTTCGTGGTTGGTCGTGGTTTGTTGCTCTTGTAGGGTTCAGTGAGTATCTTGATGTTTTAAGGTTCAGATTTGTTAGGTAGAGCGTATTCAGATGAATCAGTGATCCTTCATATGGGAAGCTCTTCCTATACCAGCGTTAAAACAATAAAGAAATCTGTACTTTATTAGTATTGGTGCTTCTCAAGGGATAGGGTCAATCTCTCAACTCTGCTCTCTGTGGTTTTTGGACGAGGGATGCCTATTTGGATCTTCGCCTACTTTCCGCGCCTAAGGGCCGTGCCAAAGCGCCCTTTGGTGAGGCCCTCAGGTGCGGGCCCACCTCGGGGCGTCTTTGAATTTTATTGCTGCAGAGGGGCACCTGATTGGCTCTGTGGTGCAGGCTGGGGAGGAGCGATCCTTCCCGCTTTACTCCCCAACACCTCTCAGGGCAGCTCTGGTGTTGTGGAGATGGCAGCGGCTTCTTCAAGAGAGTTCAGCTCCCGTCCCCATATTACCATTCTCTTGTGCCAATAGATCACCACCCTTCTCGTTCAGGGTGCGATAGAGGAAGTGCCACTTTCCCAACAAGGCCTGGGCTTCTACTCCGCCTACTTCCTTATACTAAAGAAAACAGGAGGATACAGGCCCATTCTGGACTTTCGAGAATTAAACAAGTATCTGCTCCGAGAGAAATTCAAAATGATCTCTCTCGGAACACTTCTCCCGTACATCCAGAGTCAGGATTGATCAGACTCCGATCCCTCTTGCCACCTCCTTCCGTTATCTCGGAGTGATCTTAGATTCATCTCTCTCCTTTCATACTCATATTTCCACGCTTACCCGCCATTCTTTCACAGCATTATGTCGCATCAGAGCTGTTCGTTCCTTTCTTCCCACTAGTTCCCTGATTACCCTGGTGCTGGCATTAGTCACTAGTAGACTCGACTATTGTAATATCTTTCTGGCCAATCTGCCAGCTTATCAGTTGCAACGTTTCCAACTCATACAGAATACCGCTGCTCGCCTTCTTACATTTGCTCGTCGTTATGACCATGTCTCCCCTATCCTTTATCATCTCCACTGGTTGCCCCTTCGTTTCCGGTTTCAATATAAATTTCTCATTTTGACACATAGAGCTATCTATACATCCACCCCATTGTACTTATGTAATCTCATTTCACTCTATACACCTTACCGTCATCTTTGTTCCTTGCACGCAAATTGGTTATCTCTGCCATCACCATCCCAGGCTCATTTCGAACAAACCCGTCACGCAGCTTTCTTCTTTCTCAGCCCTGTTCTTTGGAACGCCCTCCCTATTTCCCTCCATCTTGAACCCTCTTATACAAAGTTCAAGGAACTGCTAAAAACCCATCTATTCCAACAAGCTTTCGACCTGCCCTCTACCATCCCTTCCTGAGTTGGTCTTGTCCTGTCCGTTCTATTTTGCTGTATGTTTGCACTGTCCTTTCTCCCTCTTTCCTATTTTACTATGGCGTTCTTTTTCTATAGTTAGGGAGCGTAGTCTTTTTTATTATTGTAAACCGCTTATATGTTTCGACAAAAGCGGTATATCAAATGTGAGAATAAAGATAAAGGATTGGCTATGTTCTATAGACCTAAAGGATGCATATACACACATCCTTATCCACAAAGAACACAGGAGGTTTCTTCGGTTCCTCTTTCAGGGAAGACATTACCAGTACAGGGTTCTACCCTTTGGCCTGGCTTCTGCCCCAAGAGTCTTCACAAAATGCATGGCAGTAGTAGCAGCATTTCTAAGAACTCTAGGGATATTTGTCTTCCGCTACTTAGACAACTGGCTCATCCGAGCATCGTCAGCTCCAAAGGCCAGCTCTGCTCTCTCCTGCACAATGCAGGTTCCTTATCGTTCCTCCAGTTTAGTCCTCCACCTCTGGGTTGTGCACCTCCTCCTGCAGCTTGGAGACTGGGCATGTCAAAATTGTGACATCACCGGATATAGCCTGATGGAATCTCCCAACAGCCCCAGTGTGTCCAGTCTCCATGCAGCAGGAGGACGTAGTGAGCCTAGGTGCTGGGCTCACTTGAGGGAAAGATAAGGAGCATAGTTATTAGGGTTTAATTTTAGATCTGTTACTTTGATCCCTTTTTAATTTGTTTCATTTGTTGTAGGGAGATATCTCTTTAAAAAAAAAAAAAAGCAGGATACCGATCCCCTGGCCGTCTTGTCTCCTCTCACTTCCATTACCAGACTTAACATTTCAATCAGATCTCTCCTCCTAGACTGCACGGGGGAGAGCTCTGCATGGCGAGAGCAGGAGTTTTAGGCGGTGATTCGCCGGCTCCGATTGCCGGGGAAGTCGGGGCAGGCTGTACGGGTCGGCGAAGCAGCCCTCGCCGCAGACGTCGCTCGCTGCGGGCTGAGTGACGTCGCGGCTTGAAGGGCAGTTCAGCGGAACGGTAAGGATGAACGGCGTTCAGACACGGGGGCGTAGTTCTAGCCCACGATGGCACGAGGGAGAGCCGCGGGGCAGCGCTTCCCGTGTTCACTGCAGATCTGTGGCTTTGCAGTGCCAAGCAGGGTCCGCCCATTTTCGTGCCATTTCCCGCACGCCTGAAGCCACGTGGTGCCTTGAGTATGGCGGCGGATCGCGCTGGGAGGTTAGACACCAGGGCATGGGTCTCATTGAAATTTAAAGATGGTTGGGGTAGCCTGGTGGTTTCTTCAGGGGCTGGTAGTTACTTTGTTTGAATTTAATTTAATTTTTATTTGTCATTATTGAGGTAAAGAAGAACATTTTTCCTTCTTTCGGTGGGGGTCACTTCGTTAGATCTCCTTTCTCCCTTGGGTTCTTATAAATTGGGTTACCCCAGTTTTGGTTATGAAGCTTGGGCTCATAGAGGTGCTTAACAAAAAAAAAAAAAAAAAAGAGAGATGACTTAAATTACAGGGGGGGGGAGATAAGTTGGTTTTACTCTTGAATCCTTCCCTTTCTGGTGAGCTGAGCCCTTCTAAGCCATGTGATCTGCTGGGTGACACTCACGGATCTGTGCCGTTGCAGGGGCGCAACCTCGGACAGCGGGGTCCGTAAAGGCAGTGCACAAGCTCCTATCTCTAGGCGGCAGAAGGCTCAGGAGATTTGCTTCCTATTGGGATTATTGCCTCATCAGGCTTCCAGTGTCTTGCTGGCAACAGCAGGAAGCGAGCACGGAGCCCTCGAGACTCGAGTCTCAGTAGCAGCAATCTGGCTCCAAAAAGACTTGTTCTCTCTGTAAGGCTCGGCTACCTGGCACGTGGTTCCAAGGGTATATCTAAACCTTATTGGCTTTCATGTCTGTCAGTGGGCTCCTGGATGTCCTAAGCTTTCAGGGAGATTAAACATTACCAGTGCTTGAATGAGTTTCATCGGTGGAACTCTAGCCATCTGCATTGAGACTTCTCTTCCAGGTGGTATCTGTATGGAACATATAGATAGGTACAAAGTCGGTAGCCACTGATAGGCCTTGCATGTTCTACTGGTGACCTATTCAGCAGTTTTACAAGGCCCGTGTAGGGGTTTAAGAACTGCCTCGAAGTGTTAATGTTTCTGTATTTTGGTAACAGCCTTTCAAGGGAGTGCTACGACTAAAGGTAGTATCCCTTCTCCCTGCAGTGTTGGGGGGCTGATAAGTAAAGTCTTTAAACATCTCATTCCTCGATCAGTATTTTCAGTGTTCTCAGTTCACTTTGATGAAGTCATTATTTTTGGTTATTGTAATTGTTTGCTCCCATCTCGGAGGGCCTTCAATTGAAGTGTAAGTAGCTATGGGAACAGGAGGACACGTTTTGAGTTACATGTCCGAGTGCCATCTGAGAGATGCTGCTAGAACGTGTGCATAACAAGCAGGTACACTCAACTTCAAGCCAACTTCTTAAAGGTTGCCGTGGGCTGTATATTTCATCTTCCCCAGAATAGTCTTTCGGTTTTGCGATGTCTGACAACCTAATGGTTGGAGTAGGGGCTTGGGGCCAGGGTTTTTATCCTTATTATTGCCCATTTGAACTGAAGCTAGTCCCAGCTCCTTCCTGGGGTCTGTCTGGATCGGGAACAGGCCTACGCGTGGACAGGGTTGTAATCATCCCCACCGTTTTGGGCTTAAGTGGGGCTTAAATCCAAACACACCTATGCCTAGTCCGTTATCTACATGGACCCCTCTGCTCCAGAGACGTCCTTAAAAGATTTTAAAATAAATAAATAAATGAAAATAAATAAATAAAAAGAAAAAGAGGGTATGCCCTAGGACTGGATGGCCTGGAGCTAGATTTGTTGTTCTGTCTCCCTGCGACGGGCTGCGGAGAACATCCGCAATGCGGCATACTTGGGATTGTCTCTTGCAGGTAGGAGCGGTTGGGTGGGGCCGCAGGAGTTTTTCTGCGGTGGACGCTACTCTGTTTATTTTCATAGTGTCAAAGAAGTAAATCGCGGTCTCAG
This sequence comes from Ichthyophis bannanicus, assembly GCA_033557465.1. Taxonomy (NCBI): domain Eukaryota; kingdom Metazoa; phylum Chordata; class Amphibia; order Gymnophiona; family Ichthyophiidae; genus Ichthyophis; species Ichthyophis bannanicus. The sequence goes on along the minus strand of CM066031.1, from coordinate 1,576,013,059 downwards.
AGTGGCTCACCTTTGAATGGAACCGTCGTGATCGGTAATAGTGGCCGATCGACATGGAGAGTTCTTAATATTCCTTGATCTTACAGAAGCATACTTACACATTTTGAGAAGGGCAGCACATCGGAAGCTTCTAAGGTTTGCCTCCCGTGGGAACATGGTCAGTTTCAAGCCTTGCCCTTCGGTTTGGCAACGGTCCCGCATTCCTTCACCAAGGTTAGTGTGGTGGTTGCGACGGCCCTACGGAAAGAACAAATCTTAGTTCTCCATTTCCTCGATGATCGGCGGCTTCGACCAAAGCCCAAGACCGAGAGGGTCCAGATTACGGACAGAGTAGTATAATTTCTTCGGGCTCTCGGCTGGGTAGTTAATGCGGACGAAGGTCGTTTAGGCCATTTCAAGACCTAGAGTACTTGGGGGTGCATTTTGGCACCCAATTGGGAGCAGTGTATCTGCCAGAGCGGCGAGATCAGGCCCTGGAACAGCTAGTAGGCAGGTCTCTGGCGGGGCCGGCACCGTCGGTTTGGAGCTATCTTCAGGGCGGCATCTCTGGAGGTAGTTCTGTAGGCCGGAGCCCGCATGCACCACATACGAAGATCATTGTTGTGACGATGGTCGCACCAGAACGATTCTCTGAGCAAACGTCTCCCATGTCCCGCGTAGGTCAGGTGGTTTCTATACTCGGGGGCTGGTCCCAGGAGAGCTTTCGGTGGGCTTGCTGCTGGCACAATGGCAGTGGCTCCTGATGTTGCCGGAGGCGAGTCTCGCAGGCTGGGGAAATCGTTGTGAGGTTCTTTTCGTGCATGAGGTTTGGAGCAAGCAGGAGGTCCATGAGCCGAGCGACTGTTGGCACTGAAGGCGTTAGCTATTGTGCTTCCAGTATTTGAATACAAAGGGAAGAGTCGGTCAGTGAGAGGGCTGTCCAGCAATTCCGCAACAGTGACTTGCCTAGCCCGGCAGGGGGGGCACTGGCAGTACGGCCATGGAAGAGGAAGCAAAGGCTCGGTTCGCCTTGGTGGGGCCTCGACAGCAGGCGTCTTTGGTGGCGCATGTTGCAGGAGCAGTCAAAGTGCCAAGCAGGGTCCGCCCATTTTCTCAGTTTCTCAGAGGAGTTCGGGTGGATGCTGGAGAGAGGGAACTTCATCCGGAAGGGTTTGCACAGATAGGCGCCAGGTGGGACCTCATGGACCTCATGGTGATCTTGCATTCGGCCACGACGAGTCACTTCTACAGCAGGCGTTGTGAGAGGATGTCGGAGAGGATAGATGCTTTGTTCCAATTGGGGCCAGCGTCGGGTCCCCTCTGTTTTTCCTCCGTGGGCGCTCATAGGGCGAGTGGTTCAGTGCATCGAGGCTCTTCGGGGAAGAGTTCAGTTAGTGACTTCGGATGGGCCGAGGTGACCGTGGGATGCCGATCTGGTTCGGCTACTCAAAGGGGAGTCTTGGAGATTGCCGATATGGGAGTATCTGCTGCTTCAGGGTCCGCTTTGAATGCCTCAGGTGGATCGATTCTTGCTTACGGTTTGGCCATTGAAAGGACAAGGCTAAAAAAAATAATAAAAAATAAAATAAAGAAATAAATAATAATAAAGAAAAACACAAAAAAAAAAGTCCACCGCCCTTGCTTATGTCCGCATTTGGCATATATTGAGGACTGGTGTTCGCAATAGGTTTAGGCTGCTATGGTTTCCGTCCCTGTGGTGTTTAGTTTTCTGCAACAGGGGTTTGAGAAAGGCCTGACAGCCAGTTCTTTAAGAGTGCAACTAGCAGCGCTGGCGTACTATAGAGGGCAGGTTCAAGAGGTGGCCCTGGGGTCATGCAACAACGTGGAACGTTTCTTTAAAATGGTGTCTAGGTGGTGGCCTGCTAGCAGGTTTTTAGTACCGCCTTGGGGGCTCCATCTGGTGTTAGGGGCGTTAACTAGGAAACCCTTTGAACCTCTACCCTAGGCTTCCGTTAAGGTTTTAATGTTAAGAACGGTGTTGTTGGTGGCCATTGGCTCAGTTAGGCAGGTCTCGGAGTTGCAGGTGTTTTCCGGCCCAGAGCCGTTGTTGTCATTTTCTAGAATTCCCTGTTATTTGTAAACTCAATGTTATTTGTATACATTGCAGTATTCTTGTTCGATGTACACCGCGCTGATTTTAATAGCGCGGTATAGAAGAAAATGTTAAATAAATAAAATAAATAAATAAAAGGTGGTGTTACAACCGGTGCCCAAAGTCGTCTCTCCGTTTCATCTGAATCAGGCGCTGTCCTTACCGGTAGGGGGTCCGCAGAGGGGAGCGTTCCGGACAGTAGTATTCATCGCTTGGACATATAGAGAGTGTGGTGCCAATAATTCTAGGTCTCAGGGTTTTTTCGTACTCCTGAGCAGCAATGCGTTATGATCGGAGCCTGCTGAAGCCTCTATTTCCAGATTGGTCCAGGAAGCTATGGTATCAGCTTAAAGGTTACAAGATTGTTAGGTGCCAGAGGGCTTAAGGGCTCACTCTACTAAGGCGCAAGTGACGTCATGGGCGGAATACGGCTTAGTTTCGCCAGTAGAGAATTGCAGAGCGGCAGCCTGTTTATCTCTTCATGCCTTTACTAGATGCTACCGCCTGGATGTTATGGCAGCAAATGATGCTGGTTTCGGGGCGGCGGTGTTGCGATCCAGGTGGAACGGTCCCTCCCAATAATTACTGCTCTGATACATCCCAGAGGTGGAGGACCAAACTGGAGGAACGATAAGGAAATAGAAATTACACTTAGCTGGTAATTTTCGTTCCTTGACTGACGACAGTTTAGTCCTCATTCCCGCCCGGGGGGTGATTTTTTCAGAGTTTATTTTCAGATGGAGTGGAGCATCAATTTCAAGGTATGAGAAAACCTTTCAGGCTCTGGATCGCAGTGAGTATTTCTCTTTGATCTGTTCGTTCCTTCTCGCTTATTTACGTAAGGGGGGTAGCACGGGGAAAGTGAAAGAATCAGTGAATCATGAACGTAAAAAAAAATAAGAATAAATAAGAATAAAGTTAAGAAAGGTCCCTTAGGTTGAAGGATGGATAGTTCAGTTAAAGTTAAGTTATTCTGCTTATTTGTTGCTCCTTTGAGTTTGCTTTGTCAATAGTACACTGGGGCTGTTGGGAGATACCAGCAGGCTATATCCGGTGATGTCACGATTTTGACATGCCCAGTCTCCAAGCTGCAGGAGGAGGTGCACAACCCAGAGGTGGAGGACCAAACCGTCGTCACTCAAGGAACGACAATTACTAGGTAAGTGTAATTTCTATTTCTTCAACATTTGGGGTTTGTAATAAATCTTCCAAAATCCCAACTCACCCCTTCTCAGACCTTAGAGTTCATGGGGCTCTTCTAGACACGCAGCAGTCAAGGGCTTTTCTGCCACAGGTACGCTGCACTCGAATAGTTCAACTGGCTTCTCAAGCAGCTATGAAAACCTCCCTAACTGCTCAAGAAATGCTTCAGTTGCTCGGTTATATGGCTTCCACTGTACATGTGGTTCCCTATGCTGGTCTACACATGTGTGCAGCTCAGTGGACCCTATCTTCTGCACACCTCATTTCTTCTCTCCAGTGGTGACAATCACCAAAAAACCTACTCGTAGGGTCACCTTTTCAGAAGCCACCACACCAGTCCACCCTGATGACGGATGCATCCAAATTGGGTTGGGGAGCTCATCTGAACAATCTCTCCACTCAGGATCTTTGGACTCAGAAGGAGGCTCAGCTTCACATAAACCTGCTACAACTCATAGCCATCTTCAATGCTCTGAGTGTTCCAGGACTACCTCCGCTCCAAAGCAGTTCTAGTCCAGATGGACAATCAGATTGCCATGTTTTATGTGAACAAACAGGGTGGAACAGGTTCTCAGGCATTGAGCAAAGAAGCCCTACACCTATGGTTCTTTGCCATACACCTTCAGATACACCTACTAGCGGTGTATCTCCCTGGCAAGCAGAATCTCCTGGCATACAAACTCAGCCGAGTACTACTGCCACACGAATGGTCTCTTCATTCATAGCAAATTGCTCAAATCTATCAAATCTGGGGAACCCTAGATATAGATCTGTTTGCAAGTCCTCAGAATGCCAAACTTCCCCACTTCTGTTCCAGAAATCCCACTCCGAACAGTCAGGCGATGGATGCTTTCCGCCTCCACTGGGGTCAGGACTTCCTATATGCCTACCCACCCATTCCCCTCATTCCCAGGACTCTGTTCAAGCTTCAGAGAGACAGGGGTCATATGATCCTCATAGCCCCACGCTGGCCACAACGGGCATGGTTCCCACTGCTTCTACGTCTCTCTCAAGCCAAACCTCTGGAGTTGGGATGTGCTCCAGATCTTCTATCCCAGGAGAATGGGACACTTCTGCACCCGAATCCTCAGTCTTTGCACCTGATGGTGTGGATGCTGAGAGCTTAGACCTCCAGGATGTCAACCTCTCTCAACAGGTTAAAGATATTCTTCTGGCCTCTAGGAAACCTTCCACAAGGCATGCTTACACTTTTAAATGGAGAAGGTTCTCAATTTGGTGTTCAAAAAAGGATCTTAATCCTTTTTCTGTTCCAGTAGAGGTGTTATTTGAGTATCTCCTTCACCTTTCATCCTCTGGACTTAAAACTAATTCAGTAAGAGTTCACCTCAGTGCCATCATGCCTTTTCACCTCAGTGCCATTGTGGCTTTTCAGATGCCCTTTGATGGACAACCTATCTCCTCTCAGCTGCTTGTAGCGCGTTTTATGAGAGGTCTACTCTTAACTAAGCCTCCCATTAAGCCACCACCTGTGGCATGGAATCTCAATCTTGTCCTTGGACAGCTCATGATGCCACCCTTTGAACCCCTAGCCACTACATCCCTGAAGTTTCTTTCTTGGAAAGTCATATTCCTATTTTCCCGCACTTCTGCAAGATGCATCAGTGTGCTCCAAGCTTTAGTGGCTGACCCGCCTTACACACGGTTCCACCATGATAAGGTAGTCCTTAGGACTCATCCCCACTTTATGCCAAAGGTGGTTTTGCCTTTTCATTTGAATCAATCGGTTTACCTGCCTGTTTTCTTCCCTAGGCCTCATGCCTCTAGTGCAGAAAGGAATCTACACACTCTGGATTGCAAGCATGCTTTGGCCTTTTTATCTTCAGAGAACTAGGCAGCTCAGAAAGGCTTCACAGCTTTTTGTTGCCTGTGATTCCAGTCACCTCGGTCTACCAGTTTCTAAGAGAACACTCTCCAGGTGGACTGCAGACTGTATCTCTTTTACCTGTGAGAGTAAAGGACTTTCTCTTGAAGGTCATGTCATAGCACACAATGTGCGAGCTATGGCTGCCTCTATGGCAAATCTACGCTCGGTGGCGATTGATGAGATCTGCAAAGCAGTAACCTGGTCCTCTGTCCACATCTTTGCGGCCCATTATTGCTTGGACAATAAACCATTATTAAGAAGGGACCCAGGATATCAATGCTTGACCTAGTACAAGCATTGCAGAACCTGTGTCTTTTGGGGAAACAGCTAGGTACGTATGACCTAGATTGGCCACTGTTGGAAACAGGATACTGGGCTTGATGGACCTTGGTCTGAGTCAGTATGGCATATCTTATGTTCTTATGACTCCCGTCGGGATGCCTCGTTTGGCCAGGCTGTTCTCCAGTATCTCTTTCAGACTTAGAACAACTGCTACCCCCCATCCTGGGTTTCGATACCAGAGATTCTTGGAAGGAAACATGACCCACTTCAGCCTGTGTTTCACTGCTCTCTCTGGGGTCATCTCCCTGGCATCCCCAAGCTAGGGAGTCCCATATGTGAAGACTATATTTCTGCTTGTTTCTGGAGATAGCGTAGTTACTCACCTGTAACAGGAATTGAGTCTTCACAACCCACCCTCCTCCCCTAAGAGTTGTATCTCTCTATCTCCAGGAACAAGCAGGAATGAGTCTTCACATATGGGTACGTCGGTACCGACGGAGCCTGCACGGGGATGCTGCCCAGCTTCCAATCAGAAAGCTTTTGGCAGCCTCCCTCGCGCCTGCGCGCTGAGTTCCCGCCCTCTCCAGAGCCTCTCTTCAGTTTTCGTTTTTCCGCGGAGCCGGCAGGACGTCCTCCTGTCACCGCAGAAACTTACTTATTTACTTACTTTAATACTTTAGTTTTTTTCTTTTCTTGTGGTCGCGGCTGTATTTCCCGCTCCCACCGGTACCGCTGGTGGATTTTTGACTTAATTCTGAGAAACGTTTTCTTCAGTTTTTGCCTTAACTTGTTGGGCCTACCAGGCCTCTTCATTATGGAGCCTTCTTTTCCTAAGAAGTGCCTTCGGTGTGGAAACACCTGTTTCTTTTTAGATACCAATGCTTGGTGTCTCAACTGTGTGGGTCCTGACCCTTTTTTCCCTGGCAAGTCGGGGGATATTTCTGTGAAGAAACCTTCAACTTTTAGACTTTCCCTCGATACCGTTTTTTCCTCGGCAGTGAGGGTACCAGGTTTCTCTACTTCACAGCATCAGGTAACCCAAAAACAGTCTGTTAAGACTAGTCAATGTTTGAGTGGTATGTCCCATGCCCAGCATGGTGACGGCTCCGGCCTTACCCTCAAGAATCCATTGGCATTACCCCTGCGGGAGTCTATGGGCTCCAAAGCGTTAAAGGGGTTTCAGGTTGTTCCTGGGGCTCACCCCTCACAGAACATACCTGAGCCATGCGCGGAGGTGGTATCCGCTTCGAGCGGTACCGAGCCTCCGGCATCGGCACCGGTGTCGAGTAGCCTACTCTTCACCAAGGATTGTCATCGGGCATCCTCGGTACCTTCGGGCCCGATCGATTCGCACCGCATTGACTTCCTTCAACCTCAGCCATGCTCCGGGCCGGTACCGGCGTCGATCGGTTCCGATACCCTGGCATCGGCATCGAGGTGGACCACCTTTCCCTTTGAAAAAGGTGTTCATCGGGTATCCTCGGTACCGTCGGTATCGGTCAATGTGACCCAGTCTGCCTTAGGGGTATCGGCATCGCCGATACTGCCATGGGCGTCAGCGCCTTCGCGACACGCATCGATAGTATCACTTACTTCGATGCCGAGTCTTGAGTCCATATCTAGTCTCGATGACTCCGTACCGACGTGCCCTGGAACCGACTCGGATCGATTCCAGATCGGCAGTTTCAAAGATCAGAGTCATAACTCTCTCATGATCTCCCTACCACTGCAGCAGTTCCCGATGGCTGCTTCATCTGCTACTCCTGTATCAGTATCCATGCCTCTTCTGGCACCCATGCCTACTTTAGAACCGATACCTGGCATTGGTGTAGTCCCCTGTGCTTCCTCTGGAGCTCCGGCTTTTTCTTTAGCCGGGCCAGGGATGGTTCCCATAGGAGATCAGTCTTTTCAGGCTTTTCTCCGGGTCATGGCAACCTTTCTCAATATATCTATCCCTGGTAGTGGTCCTACTCAGGGCTCACAGGCACAGATGGAAATATACAATTTCCTTTACATCCTACTCTGCAGGATCTCCTTCTCAGGGTCTGGAAATCACCCTTACGACTTCCTCCAGTTTCTACAAACATTGAGGTTCGGTACCGGGTGCCACCCTCTCCAGGGTTCCAGAAGCCTCAACTTTCTCATCGTTCCCTTGTAGTGGAATCGGCTCTGAGAAAAGTTAAGAGCAAGAAGAAGCATTCTTCTTATCCACCGGGTCGTTCTTCTAGAACACTCGATGCTTTTGGTCGTCAAGCCTTCCAAAACTCTATGTTGGCCTCCAGAGTTCTCTCATATATTTTTCACATGAGTCTAACACTCCAGGAAGTCACAGAGAAATTGTCTCTTTTGACCCCTTTTTTACCAGAGCCCAAGACTACTGATTATTCCCTACTCATCAATCACAGCCGGAATATATCTTGGTTCCTGTCTCGTGCTTCTATAGACTCTTTTGAGTCTGTTAGCAGATCCTCTGCTATTGCCATAGCAGCACGTCGCAGAGCCTGGCTTGAAGCTTCAGACTTGAGTAGATGGGCACAAACTATACTGGCTCATTCTCCTTGTACAGGAGAGGGTCTCTTCAATAAGGAGGCTTTAAGTCAGGTTGCTCAATGCTTCACTGACTCTCCTTCCACTAAGGACCTTTCTAAGCCACCTCCTTCGAGAGGTAGGAAATGTCCTACCAAACCTTCTTTCCCTAAGAGAAGAAAGTTTCATTCCTCTCCTGCCCATCATTCGGCTGTACCTAAACAGGAGACATCTCAGCCTAGTCTGAACTCCTCCAGCTCTAACCAGTCTCAGCATTCCCAGCAACCATAGGAGCTGGGACTTATACTCTATACTTTCCTTCTAATTCATTAGAAGTTTATACACTGTGTTTCTTTCAGTGTACTACCTTGTGAAACATTTTATGTTCAGGGACTGCTAACTTCTCCTCTTCTTATCCTCTAGAAGAGCAGTTGCACCTATCCCATGATGGTTTTGTCCCAATTGAACATTCTTCCTTCTGTTGACTTCCCTATGGGTATGTCACCCTCTAATTACTTGCTCTTCCCTCTCCAGTGGGGTTTTTTCCCTAACGGAGGGGTACCATACTAAAAAGTTTTTACCAAGCTTAGTCCACAGACAGGGATAAGTTATATCTCCTCCCTCTTTATCTGTTTTTCTTTATGGGGCACAGGGCAATCTTTCTGCTGTTTCTGTCAGCTGCTGTGCCTGCAGGAGTTACAGTGATTGTATTACTGGTACTTTGGCCAAGTTCCAGTCTTTTGTTCAATTTCTGTCTAGCCTTAGTAGTATTTCCAAGCTATTCGTTAGCTACCTTGGATCCTCCTACTCCCTTAGGCTTTCTCACATTATTCTATCCATCTCCTCTCCTAGGATATGGTAACAAACCTGACTTCAGTCAGTTTATCTCTCCTGCACAATGCTCTCTACAATCTTCAGAGCAGCTTTCTACTATGAGGGCCTGCTATAGGGCATTGACCTTGTCTCTGAAGCTTCGCTATTAGTAGGAAAAAGCTTGTTCACCCTTCCCATGCCTGTGAAGGTTCTCCACACCCTTTAATCTGGGGTGTTAGCACGAGATATATTCTTCTGCGTGAAGATCCAAGGCTGACATTCATGCATGCTACCTCTGGGTCCCTCTAATAGGTCCCTCTGGTATCTTCTCCTGCATTTTGCACCTCTGCCGTGTCAGTGTTCGGTGGAACTCCCGCCTTGTTCCTTACAGATTCATCTTATAATCTGTTCTCACGCAATCATCACGGTTAATTTGTTGGATTGCCTTCCTGCATCCCTCAATTCATAGAAATAGATTCTCTCTACATATCCCAAGTGGCTTTACCCACTGGTAGTATGCAGAATCTTTTTCTTTTTTATTTCCCATGTAACAATCATGGGGCTGGGTGCTAGACATGTTCTTCAACCTGTCATCTTGTATGTAGCATCTCTATATATGTCTACATACCTATATCATTTCTCTGGTGGTGCAATTCCATGCCCCACAAAGATATCTATAATTACGTATTTCATATCTATATTATAGATATCTATATCTATATATTTTGATATATCTCTCCACCCATGTCCCGATTTCTGCATCTGGACATATCGATTCAGGTTTAGATCCCCCCATATATATATATAAACATCTGTATATATATGTCTCTTGGGCGGTTTCTTAAGGGTTCATATCTCTATACTCTCACCCTTACTGTCTATACTAAATGTTACCTCCTAGAGGATTTAGACAGTCCATCGCCCTATTTCGCATACCATATTACCATGCAGAAACTGTTAGACACCACTACCATTGTGGTGCTAACTTCTCTATTTTTTCTTAAACCCTTGAAGCATCAAGCTTCAATATTTTTTCCTATTTCTCGCCAGTTAGGAAAAACGGTGTACATCTTTATCTTTGAGTACACAGCTCTTCTCCTTGGGAATAGGGATTTTTTCCACTTTCCCTCTCCCCGTCAGGACTGGGCTAGTTCTCCAACTCCATCAGTCTTCTTCCTTAGTCCTCCCTGTTAATAACATTATGACTAAAGGAGTTTTTCAGCTTTTTCTCATAAAGCTCTCCATTGAAGACATGACGTCCCATCCTACCCAGTTGACACCTGGATCGTCTACTACCTCCAGGTCTGGACCTTCATCCTCACTGCTGGGGGAGGTCCCTTCAAGAATCCGCCACTGCTTCTCCAGCAGACTACATCAGGCGTTCTACTTCCTACAGTGCAGTAGGTAAGTGACATATCTAATGGTACGTTACATGTGTTTCATGTGACTCCTCATATACACCAAGGACTCCTACAATCTGTACGGCCCTCTAGTCCTTGGCTATGCTGTTCTTCCTCACAGCTCCTTTATTGTCAACTCCTACCCTCCATCTCACATCGGATGCCAGGGATTTCTGGAAACAAAATGCACCCCTGGTCCAGGCTGCTGCATTTTTATGGGATCTCCCCCTGGCATCTCCAGCTAGGGAGTCCCCATATGTGAAGACTCATTCCTGCTTGTTCCTGGAGATAGCACAGTTACTTACCTGTAACAGGTGATCTCTGGGAACAGCAGGAATTAGTCTTCACAACCCTCCCACCTCCCCTAGGAGTTGCATCTCTTATCTTCTTCTCCTTTCTCTCCTCGCCTTTGTCTCAGCTTTGAAACTCAACTGAAGAGAGGCTCTGGAGAGGGTGGGAACTCAGCGCACAGGCGCGAGGGAGGCTGCCAAAAGCTTTCTGATTGGAAGCTGGGCAGCATCCCCATGCAGGCTCCGTCGGTACCGATGTACCCATATGTGAAGACTAATTCCTGCTGTTCCCAGAGATCACCTGTTACAGGTAAGTAACTGTGCTTTCTCTCTCTCCTTTTATCTCAGCTGCAAACCCAACTGAGGAGGGAGAGTTGGAAAGGTGGGAAGGCAGCAGCTCGCAGGAGCAGTGGGATGCTCCCAAAAGCTTTCCTATAGGACGCTGGGGAGCGTTCCCGCACGGGCTCCGTCGGTGCCGATGTCACCCATATGTGAAGACTCAATTCCTGCTGTTCCCGGAGATCACCTGTTACAGGTGAGTAATTGCGCTTTTCTGACATGTCCTTTCAGTTTACCCCCTTGCAGCTTCATGCTAGGCCATCTAGTTCTACAGCTTCCTCGTCTTTGGAAGAGTTTTTTTTTTTCATTAATGCTCTTTAAGTATTTAAAGGTCTGAATCATATGCCCCCTGTCCCTCCTCTCCTCCAGAGTATACATATTTAGGTCTTCAAGTCTCTTCTCATAAGTCTTCTGCCGCAGGCTCCAAATCATTTTGGTTGCCTTCCTCTGAACCGTTTCCAGCCTTTTTATGTCCTTTGCGAGATATGGTCTCCAAAACAGAACACAATATTCCAAGTGAGGCCTCACCACGACTTGTACAGTGGCATTAGCACCTCTTCCTTTCTGCTGGTAATTCCTCTTTGTATGCAACCCAGCATCCTTCTGGCTTTTGCCACTGCCTTGTCACACTGTTTTGCCACCTTGAGATCCTCAAACAATCATTCCAAGGTCGTTGTCCTGGTCCGTGCACACCAACCTCTCGCCTCCCATCGCATACAATTACCTTGGATTTCTGCTTCCCAAGTGCATGATCCTTCACTTCTTCACATTAAATCTTAACTGCCAAGAATTTTACTGTTCTTCCAGCTTTTGTAGATCTTTCCCTCAGGAGAATCCACTTTTGCAAATTTTCGTGTTATCTGCAAAAAGACAGACCTTTCCATTCAGTCCTCCAGCAATATCACTCACAAATACATTGAACAGTACTGGACCCAGGACCGAACCCTGAGGTACACTGCTAATCACCTTCCTTTCATCTGAGTGAGTTCCGTTTACCATCACCTTCTGTCGTCTGTCTGTCAACCAATTTCTGATCCAGTTCACCACACTGAGATCCATCCCAAAGCTCTTGAGTTTATTGATAAGCCTCCTATGAGGAACAGTATCAAAGACTTTGATGAAATCTAGGTAGATCACATACATCGCATGCCCTTGATCTAATTCTCTGGTCACCCAGTCAAAGAACTCGATCAAATTTGTTTGGCAAGATCGTCCTTTGGTAAAACCATTTTGTCTCGGGTCATGTAACCTGTTAGTTTCGAGAAAGTCCGTTATTCGCTCTTTCGGGAGCGCCTCCATTACTTTACCCGCCACCAAGGCAAGGCTTACTGCTCTGTAGTTTGTCACTTCTTCACTATTACCATTTTTGTGAAGAGGTACCACATTAGCTCTTTTCCAGTCCTGTGGAACTTCTCCTGTCTCCAAAGATCTATTAAAATCATCCTTTAATGCCTCTGAAATAATCTCTCTGAGCTCTTTCAGTATCCTGGGATGTATCCCATCTGGTCCCATGTTTTGTCGCCACACTTCAGAACTTTAGCCATCTTTTCTTCTGCCTTTGATTTTGCTATCCTTATTTTTCTTGTTGTCTTTTAGATTTATCCGGTATTCTTTTCTGTGCTCCTCTGTTTGCAAACTTCTGAATTTTGCGAAAGCGGTGTTTTTTGCTTTTATTTGTGCAGCCACTTTGGAGAACCAGATAGGTTTCCTTTTCAACTTGTTTCTATTTACTATCCTTACATATGTATCTGTTGTCCCGTTTATTGTCTCCTTTAGCCCATTACAATTCCATTTCCCTTATCCCTTCCGACCGTGCCAACTTCTCCTTCAGGTACTTGGCCATTTTACTGAAATCAGTGTTTTTAAAGACTAGGACTTTGAGCTTGCTGTGATTGGACTTTGCCTTGGCTTTTATCTCATACCACACCGTGTGATGATCACTGCTGCTCACATGGGCACCCACTCTGGATATTCGACACGCTATCTCCGTTGGTGAGTACTAAATCCAGCATCGAGCTTTCCCTGGTCTGTTCCATCACCATTCGTCTAAGTAATGCATATTGGAAAGCATCCACAATTTTTTTTTTACTTCTTTCCAGATTTGCAGAAGGAATACTCCAATCCACATCGCTTCTCTCTTCATGGCTGTCTTTGCAATATCAGTAATCAATTCATAATCCATTTCTTCAGTTTGAGTTGGAGGCCTGTACACTACAGCAGTATGGATGACAGTGCCATCTTCTCTTTCCAATACAATCCACAGCGCTGCTACTTTTCCCCACGTATCCTTCATTTCAGCAATTTTAATATTACTTTTGACATATAGGGCTACTCCTCCTCCTTTTCTACCCTCTCTATCTCTTCTAAATAGATTATCGCCAACTGTGGCTATATCACATTCATTCGACTCATTAAACTATGTTTCTGTAATGGCCACAATGTCCAAGTGCATTTCCATCATTAGGGCTTTCAGGTCAGGAACTTTGTTGGCTAGGCTTCGAATATTTGTGCTCATTGCTTTCTAGCATTTCTTGACTGGCTTGCCTGTATTTTGCATGGATTTTGTTCTACACACCTCTTCCCACTTGCCATTGATGTGTGGTTTAAAAGTGTGGCTGTTTCCAGTGTTATGCTTTTGATGGGAATGACGTCCTGAACTTATCCTCCATCAGTCACCCCCTTTCCATAGTTTAAATGTCTGTCTACATACTGCCTGAATTTTTCACTTAGGATCCTTTTCCCTGCGACAGAGATGTAGTCCATCAGCACAGTATGGTCTCTTCTTGATCCATCTGTTTCCCCAGTTGCCTGTATATCTAAATCCTTCTTGTTTGCACCAGGTTTTTAGCCATGTATTAAAGTTGTTTGTGATACAGCCTTTCTGTCCCCTTACCAAGAACAGGTAGAACTTCTGAGAATGCTATAGTGTTAACAGTGTGCTTGAGTTTCTCTCCCAGAGTCTGGAAGTTCCTTTGAACTGCATTGGCACTGTTTCTAGCCAGGTCATTGGTACCCAAGTGGAGGACAACATCAATTTTGGAGTGCTCACTTTCTGCACTAACTGTTCCAACAATTTGGTTCATATTCCTTCTGGTTGAAGAGCCTGGGAAGCATTTGACCATCTTCTCTCATTTGAACTGTGTTCCCAAGTTGGTGCCTCTGATGATGGAATCTCCAAGTATTAATAGTTTTCTGTTTTGTGATTTTGTCTTTATATTTGGTGCATTATGAGTAGATTGGGCATTGATTCTCTCATTAAAGGGCACTTCGGTTTCCACGAATTGGGCATCTCATTATCCAAGGCTGAGAAGGCATTATGCAGGTACATCTCTTGATGTATAGGGTATCTCTGTGTTACAGTTCGCAACCTACCAGAGCCCACTGTGATCCATTTGTTCCTGGGCTGTTTGATTCTTTGTGGGAGCGGTGGTGGATTTTGTTCAGTTTGTATCCTAGAAGAGGTGTATTTAATTGCAGCTAATTCTTCTCTTAGCTGCTATGCATAAATAATTGATTATACTAACTTGAGGCATATAGGACAAGCTCTTAGGTTCCAAATGATTCTTCTTAAAATGAAAGCGCCACAATTATTGCATTGAATACACCACATGCTGATTAAGACTGTTTTATAAAGCATTCCTAGCAGAAGGAGAAAAGGTGAATGTAACACCTAATTAAAGGGCAGATTTCATTGTACATGATGACTATATAGGCAATGCAACCCTGGGATGGGTGGGGTGAAGGATAGGGTAGGTGGGAAGTTGTGTGTCCCTGGCCAGTAGACCTTATATGAACTGAGGGCACACTCAGATATCTGATTTAAAGGCTACGCAAGGAATGTAGGCAATCTGAATCATTTCAACTACTCCCTAGCTGCAGACAGTCTATTTCCTTTTTGGTCAGGGGACAGGAGTTTCAGCACGAATTTTGCAGACACACATCTCATCCCCAAATAAACAATAAGAATAGACTATACCAACATGAAACTGATGTCCATGTCCTCAGCAAGCTTCCTGACAGTCAATCAATGATTTGAGGGTATTATGGCATACACTGCTTCAACTTTGTCTTCATTCCTGCTCGTGGATGGCCTTCCAGAACGTTTGTCACTGTCAACACTTTGGCAGCCCCCTTGGAAACGTTTGTACCAGTCGTAAACTTAAGCACGGCTCATGCATTTATCGCCATATACTCGCTCTAACTTTTCATAAGTCTCTTTGCACAAATCTCCAAGTTTCTGGCAGAATTTAATGCAAATTCACTTTTCAATTTTTTCACTCATCCTAAATTTGCCAAACTGCTTTTACACAATACCAGCATTATATGATTTAAAAAAGTACAGGTGTGTTTATGTACTTTTCCTCCAGGAACTTGTCCAAATCCTTTTTAAAACCAGATACACTGAAAAGTTTTACTGCATCCTCTGGTAACGAATTCCAGAGTTTGATTACATATTGAGTGAAAAAATATATCTCCAGGAACAAGCAGGAATGAGTCTTCACATATGGGTATGTCGGTACCGACGGAGTCTGCACGGGAACGCTTCCCAGCGTCCAATCAAGAGCTTTTGGAAGCATCCCAGCACGCCTGCGTGCTGCCTTCCCGCCTTTCCCAACTGCCTCTCCTCAGTTTTCGTTTTTCCGCGGAGCCGGCAGGACGTCCTCCTGTCACCGCAGAAAATTCTTGTTCTTATTTCTTAGTTTCCTTGTGGTCGTGGCTGTCTTCCCGACGCCACCGGTACCGCCGGTGTTTTCTTTTCTTTTCTTGTAAAATTCTCCTATCTCCAGGAACAAGCAGGAATGAGTCTTCACATATGGGTACGTCGGTACCGACGGAGCCTGCGCGGGAAAGCTCCCCAGCTTCCCAAAAAGGAAAGCTTTTGGGAGCATCCCACAGCGCCTACGCGCTGCCTTCCCGCCTTTCCTAACCGCCTCTCCTCAGTTCTTCTTTGCTGCGGAGCCAGCAGGTCGTGTTCCTGTCACCGCTGAAGAAGTTCTTTGTTTTATTTTATTTCTTTGGTCGCGCATCTGCCTCCCCCGACTTCGGACCGGTATCGCCGGTCTTTTCTTTCTTTTCTTATATAAAAAAAATATATATATATAGTTTTTCCCTCACTTAGTGTGTTTTTCTTCTTTGAGCCCTAGGCCTCACAAAGAATTTTTTTCCTCATGGAAAAACAAGCCTCCGGGTTTAAAAAATGCACTAAGTGCAGCGGTACTATTTCTGTTACTGACACCCATGAATGGTGTCTTAAATGTTTGGGTCCTGAACACTCCATTCCGGATTGTCCGTCCTGTTCTTTGATGTCTAAACAAGGTTTACAGAACCGAGCAGCCAAGCTCCATATGCTGTTTCCCTCTGATGCAGCTTCAGTGGCATCGACGTCTTCCAGGGCGGCTTCTTCCTCCCATGGATCTCAGGTAACCAAACATAAATCCAGCCGGTCCTCGAAGGGTAGATCTCCTTCCAAGCATCGAGATGCCTCCGGGCTTGTCCTCGAGGATCCTGCACCGGCAAAACAACCCTGGCGGGAAGCTCCGGCTTCCAAAGCTCCACCTATGGGGTTACAGGTTGACATCGATGGCACGGCCTCGACCGATCACCTGTTAGAATGCTCTGGGGTACCGGCGCAACCTTCCGGTACCGAATTCCAGGCATTCATGGCGTCGATGGATCACAATGTTCTATCCATGCAGCAGACTATCATGGCCTTCATTCAAGCTGCGACGCCGCTGATACCACAACAAACTCCGTTGTCGGTATCGGCGCCAGTACCGACTGCATCGACATCGACCAGGATGCCAACTGCAGCGGTTCCCTGTCCAGGGATGCTCGTCGGTACCGAACCGGTACCGATGACGCCCAATGTCAATACCGCTCGATACGCGTACCGAGCTTTAGAAGACCACCCTGACAGGCGATATTTTGATTCCTCTGATGATTCTGATACATCAGAGGAGTCTGCTGAAGTATCCTTAGCCCTTCCTGAAGAGCCTTCTTCTCCAAAAAGAAGAATGTCTCCTCCAGAGGACTTATCCTTTCAAGACTTCATAAGAGAAGTGGCTAAAGGACTTTCTATTTCAGTAACCTCTGAATCAGAGCCTAGAGCTAAAAAATTGGATATTTTAGGTTATTCTAAGGCTCAGCCTAGTGGTTAGAACACTGGTTTGGTAACCAAGCAACCAGGGTTCGATTCCCACTAGCACTCCTTGTGGCCTTGGGCAAGTCACTTAACCCTCCATTGCCTCGGAAGAAAGGCCTGGCAATCTACTTCCGGTGACACTGCCAAGAAAACCCAGGAGCTTCTGGGTCGCCATGAGTCAGGACTGACTCGAAGGCACACACAAAAAAAAAAAAAAGGCTCCTAAGGAGGCAGTCACCTTGCCAATTCATGAGATTCTTTATGAGCACATGATTGACTTATGGGAGACTCCTCTCACTATCTCTCCTCATTCTCGAAGATTGGACACTATGTACCGTGTCCCTTCTTGTCCTGGTTTTCATAAAGCACAGCTTCCCCACCATTCTGTTGTGGTGCAATCAGCTATGAAAAGGATAAAGAGTGCAAAAAGACACTCTTCTGCCCCTCCAGGAAGAGAATGCAGGACCTTGGATGCTTTTGGTAGGAAAATCTTCCAGGCCAGTATGCTCATTGCCAGAATCAACTCCTATAGTCTTTACATGGGTATGTTTCTAAAAGAAGTTGCAGATAAGCTGCACACTTTCCTCCCTTTTCTTCCAGAGGATAAAAGGGAAGAATTCCTTCTTTGGCTCAAGCATACTCAAGACATTTCAAAGTTTTCCAACCGTGCAGCTTTTGACTCCTTTGAAGGTGCCAGCAGAGCTTCGGCCATTGCCATAGCTGCTCGCAGAATTGCTTGGCTCCAAACTTCTGATTTAGAACCTTGGGTCCAGGATGGTTTAGGAAATCTCCCCTGTACAGGTGAAAATCTGTTTGGCAAAGAGTGGCAAATAAAGGCCACTCAAATGGATGCAGAAAATTCTGCTCTGGATAGACTTTCAAAGTCAACCTCCATTCCTGCCAAGAAAAAACCTTTCAAGAAGTCTTTTTTCAAAAAGGGCAGATTCCCTTCTACTTCTGGCCAACAATCATCTACAGGTCGCTTTGCTACTAAGCGTCAGCAACCTAAACAGGCCAGGCCTAAGTCTACAGGGGCTGCTGCAACTCAGCAGTCCCAACCTCCTCAGGGTTTTTGACTTGATGCTAGAGAACTTAGCCTTTCTAGCTCTAAAACAGCCAGAGCCTCTCACCATTCCAGGAAGGTTAGCTCATTTTGTTCCCAGATGGGAGCAAATTACAACAGAGCAGTGGACCCTCTCCATCATAAGGGAGGGCTACAAGCTTCATTTCTCAAACCTTCCTCCTCACACCATGGTGAGACACTTCAATTCTCCAACATCTCTTCTCGACCTTCTAGGTCAGGAGGTGGCTACCCTTCTTGCCCAAGGGGCAATAGAAGAAGTACCTCTTCTTCAACAAGGGTCAGGGTTTTACTCCCCCTATTTTCTCATCCCAAAGAAAACAGGGGGCTACAGACCCATATTAGATCTCAGAGAATTGAACAAATTTCTATGCAAGGAGAAATTCAAGATGCTTTCTCTGGGCACTCTCCTTCCATACCTTCAGAGTCAGGATTGGCTTTGTTCTCTAGATCTCAAGGATGCGTACACACATGTCCTCATCCATCCTTCCCACAGAAGGTTCCTCCGTTTCCTTTTCCAAGGAAAGCATTACCAATACAGGGTACTTCCTTTCGGTCTGGCCTCTGCTCCAAGAGTGTTCACCAAATGCATGGCAGTAGTAGCTGCATTTCTACGCACTCTGGGAATTTTTGTATTCCCATACCTGGACGACTGGCTCATCCGAGCTCCATCCCAGTCAGAGGCCCAGACTGCCCTAGACTGCACAAGGCGCATTCTGCAGTATCTGGGACTTGTGGTAAATCTCCCAAAGTCCCAGCTCACCCCTACTCAATCCCTAGAGTTCATAGGGGCCTGGCTAGATACTACCACTGCAAGGGCCTATCTTCCTCAGGCCCGTTGCCTACGCCTAGTGCAGTTAGCCTCCCAGATTCAGTCAAAGAGCCATTTAACTTCTACAACTGCTAGGCCACATGGCATCCACAGTGCATGTGGTCCCCTATACTCGCCTTCACATGAGAGCAGCTCAATGGAATTTGTCCACCCAGTGGACTCAAGCATCAGGTGCTCTGTCAGACAAAATAGCAACCTCCAGGCGCCTCTTTTGGTCTCTCCAGTGGTGGAAGTCCACCCAAAATCTGTTGCTGGGGTCCCCCTTCCAACAGTTGTTACCCCAGGCAACCCTCACAACAGATGCCTCCCAAACAGGTTGGGGAGCTCATCTGCAAGACCTCTCCACTCAAGGCACTTGGTCTCCACAGGAGACCTATCTCCATATCAACCACTTGGAGCTCCGAGCAGTTTTTCTAGCTCTCAAGGTCTTCCATACCCTGCTCAGCTACAAGACAGTCCTCTTTCATATGGACAATCAAGTAGCAATGTTTTACATAAACAAGCAAGGAGGAACTGGCTCTCTGTCGCTTTGCAACGAAGCTTTAAGATTGTGGGCCTTCGCCAGAGAGCATCAAATCCATCTCCTGGCCGTATACCTTCCATGAATCCAAAACTCTTGGGCAGACAGACTCAGTCGAGTTCTGCTTCCACACGAATGGTCCCTGCACATGGACCAAGTACTCAGAATCTTTCAAGAGTGGGGAACCCCGGACCTAGACCTCTTTGCAAGTCCGTGGAATGCCAAACTTCCCCGGTTCTGTTCCAGATTCCTTTAATTCCCAAGACTCTGTTCAAGCTCCAGAGGGATCAAGGATCTATGATCCTCATAGCTCCACGCTGGCCACGCCAAGTGTGGTACCCTCTACGTCTACATCTCTCTCAAGCTCCCTCCCTAGACTTGGGAGCTGCTCCAGACCTACTGTCTCAGGAGGAGGGGACTTTGTGGCACCCAAACCCCAAGTCCCTTCACCTCAGAGCTTGGTTGCTGAAGGCCTAGACCTTCAGGATTGGAATCTTTCTCAGCAGGTGAAGGATATCCTTCATGCTTCCAGGAAACCTTCTACTAGACGTTCCTATGCTTTTAAATGGAAAAGGTTTTTCATTTGGTGTACTAAGAAGGGTCTTGACCCTCTAGCACTACCTTTGAATTCTCTATTGGAATATCTCCTGCATCTTTCCAATGCAGGCCTTAAGACGAATTCAGTAAAGGTCCATTTGAGTGCTATTGCAGCATCCCTTAAGCCTATCAATGGACACCCAATTTCCTCTCATCCTCTTATTGCAAGATTCATGAGAGGCCTAACTTTAACTAAACCTCCCATTAGACCTCCTCCGGTGGCATGGGACTTAAATCTGGTTCTTGGTCAGCTTATGAAGCCACCTTTTGAACCCTTAGCCACCACCTCCCTGAAATTTCTTTCCTGGAAGGTTATTTTCCTCATTACAGTCACCTCAGCTCGCCGCATCAGTGAACTGCAGGCCTTAGTGGCTAATCCACCTTATACAAGATTCCATCATGATAAGGTAGTCCTTCGGACCAATCCACACTTTATGCCTAAAGTGGTCTCACCTTTTCATCTTAATCAAGAGGTACCGATGTCCTCATTACCCTTACGGTCGGTGCCTTCCATGCTTAGCTTATCAGGCTCTCTGCCCTCGATGCCGAGTTTGGAATCAATCTCTAGTCTAGAAGACTGGGTACCAATAGGTTTTGGTACCGACACCGATCGATACCGGTGCTTCGGTACCGTGGATAGTAGCCGGAGGTTTTCAGTTACCTCGGTACCGGTTGAACTGTCACCGATGACTGCTCCGATGTCTTTGTTGGGCTCAACTCCGACATCGGTACCGGTATTGCCATCGGTACCGGTATCCACAGTAGCATCGTGGCCAACTCCTGCCATGCTTTTTTCAACAGGATCGCTCCATTCTATACCAAGCTTGGAGTCGATACCTGGCATGCACAATGTGGTAAGGACGGTTGCTGCTCCTGACAGCCAGTACCAGCAACCATCCCTTAAGCATTCCACACTGCACTCTGCAGGATCTTCTATTCCTATATATTTGGATAACTCTGTGGGTGCTCAAGCTAGTTCTTTAGATTTAACCTGTTCCAGGGAGATTCCTGTTTGGGATCCCTCTTTTCAGAGTTTCCTCCTGGATATAGCAAGATCCCTTGCCATTCCTATTCCAGGACATGATCCTGCACAAGGCTCTGTTTCTACCAAAGCAAAGGACAACATAATGCTTCCTTTGAATCATTCCTTGCAGGATCTCCTTCTAGGAATGTGGGAAACACCTTTAAGGGTACCCCCACCTCCCAGGGCAACTGATCTCTTATATCAGGTGCTCCCCTCTCCAGGGTTTCAAAAGACTCAACTTCCTCATCATTCCATAGTAGTGGAATCAGCAATGAGGCGGGTAAAGAGTAAGAAAAAGCACTCTTCTTATCCACCAGGTCGTGAGTCTAAGACACTAGATGCCTTTGGACGTCAAACCTTCCAGACATCTATGCTTTCTGCAAGAATTCTCTCATATATTTTTTTATATGAGTCTTTCTCTTGAGGAGGTCACAAAGCAATTACATCTTTTGACTCCTTTCCTTCCAGATTCCAGGAGTACAGACTATTCCTCACTGCTTCAGCATATCCAGAATATCTCTTGGTTTCTTTCTCGTGCTTCCCTAGACTCTTTTGAGTCTGTTAGCAGGACTTCTGCTATAGCTATAGGGGCACGACGTAGAGCCTGGCTCCAAGCTTCAGACTTGGACAAATGGGCACAACAACGGCTGGGACATACTCCTTGCACTGGAGAAAATCTTTTCAACAAGGAGTCTTTACGTCAGGTTACTCAGTTGTCCACTGATTTACCTGTTCCTAAGGGTTGTTCTACACCTTCTTCTGTCCCAGTAGGTAGGAAATGTCCTACCAAACTTTCTTCCCACAGGAGAAGAAGGTTTTATTCATCACTTGCCCATCATACAGATGTTCCCCAACAGGGGAGGCATCGTCCTGGTCTGAAGAATCCAACCTCTCACCAGGCTCAGCAAACCCAGCACCTGCAGGGTTTCTGATCAATCATCATCAGATGCTTGTGACTCTTGGGGTTAGAATCTACAGTTGCTTCTTCTCAACAGAGGCAATCCACTGCTTCATTCTAACCCCTACACATGGATCTCTTTCCAAAAGACATCCATTTTTTCTATATTTCTATGAGCTGTCAGGATGTTCATGCCTATAGGTCACAGGTTTCTCCTCTTTTCCTGCTAGGGAAAGAGGTCTGACCACTATCAAATGATAGTTCCTGTGCCAGCATGTATTTTTCCTTTCTATAGACTTACTACTTGGTAAGTCTTCTTCAGTTCCATTCTCTTCACCCTCTTACCACTGTAAGAGCGGAATTACTTGCTGGGGGGCTTTTTCTTCAGCCTCTCTAGTTTTTGTCACTTTCCAGTGCGGAGTTTTCCTCTCTGAGTTACCTCCCCTGTTTCAATCTTACTTTGAGGCAGCTTATCAGACATGTCCAGAGTTTTCTACTCCTGTTCTGTCTGTTCTTTCTGTTTTTGAACAGTAAGATTCTTTCTGCTGTCTTGCTAGCAGCTGCATCTGCAGGAGCCTTAATGTTTGGTCCACTGGTTCTTGTCCACAAACAACCAGATTTGTCCTCCACTAACATTCTGTCTAGTCTTAGTAGTGGCTCCAAGTCAGTGCTTTCATCTATCTTGGAGATTATCTCACTACAAGCTTTCTGAATTGGTCTTCTATTTCTGCCATCTCCATTCCCCTGGGTTTGGCAGCATAGTTGGCAGAGATACTGGCTCTCTAGCAGCCAGTTCTATCTCCTCATTCTCCTACATTATGCTCGCTGCAATTCTACAGAGAAGCTTTCCACTATGGGCACTTGCTAGAGAGCAAGGGGTTTTTTTTCTCCAACAGCTATCCTAGATGGTTGGAAAAGGCTTTTCAGTCATGTCTCCCATGACTAGAAGGTTCTCCCTTCTTTTACTATCTCCTTTTAATATAAAGGACATAGGCCTTCTCTTACGTAAAGGCTTAAGGAGTTGCCAATTCCCTGCTTTGGTCCATAGCATTCCCAATCGGGGATATGCTCTTTCTCCTTGCAGCTCGTCCTCATGGTAAGAACGCATGATACTTTTGCCCTTAAGCAGGTCAACATGGTATCTCATCTCTATGTGTCTTCTGTCTACTTACCATGCTAGAGTCCTGGAAGACTCGGGACTTCCTGGCTGCAGATTGATAATATCCTCTGTTTTTCATGTAACCATCCTGGTTATTTCACTAGCTAGCATCCTTGCAGATCATAACCAGGGGGAATAGATTCTCTATATATCTTCTCAAATAGGTTCCACCTCCTTGTTATTAGATGAATCTTTCTTCTCCACATAGCCCATGTGAATACCATGCTGTAGGCATATCTCTGTCTGTTTAATTGCAGACACCCATATTTAGGCCTACATATTCATATTTATCTTTTGTGTGTATTTTATGCCCCTCCATATCTCACTATCTATATAACTATATGTATTATATATATATATATATATCTGTCGAGATATTTCATCATAGATAGATATGTCTCCACATACTTATCTATCTGACTGTCTATGCTCATATAGCTATATGTTTCTGACAGAGGGGCTTTACCCATACCTATGCTATCCAGCAGGTTTGGGGTTCTACGCACACAACCACTCCTGTGGTAGTCAACAATTTTTATACCATAACCTAAGGGTTTAGGTACCTCTGAAGCTCTCTGTGCCCAATATCTCTCCTAGCTTACCCCAGTTAGGAGAGACATTGTGGATCTTCAGTTAATCACATGCTTTAATGCCTCAGGCATTTGTCCTCTCTTTTTGGGATACAAGGGGTTCCCATACCCTTTCTCCCCACAAGGACTGTGCCTGTTTGTCCAAATCGGTTAGCCTTTCTCTTTTTGCTCCTAAGAGTGAGCCACTCTGCCGCCAAAAGAGTTAGGTTTTTGTCATACAGCCTTCCGCTGAAGGCCCACCGTTTTTGTACTACCCCAGTTTTTCCTACTGGGGTTACCTGTTACCTTTCAGAATTCTGACCTCCACTGTTTTCCTACAAGTTTATTACCTCCACTTTACAGTGAAGTCCTCTTCACGGTTCCTCTACTGGGTTCCCCAGTAGATCCATGAACCTCCATACTTCTGTGAAATCCTGTCAGGGGAGGTCCATATTGCAATATTCTTTGCAATATCATTGATGACAATCATCATCCACACATGGACTCCTTCTCTGCAGTCCTGTGCTAGGTTAGCTATTCCACAGCATCTTTCTTTCTTCAACTCCTACCCTCCATCCTCAGGATGCCTGGTGTTCTGGGAGATAGCATGTTCCAACCTATGACATGCTGGGACTCCAGGCATCTCAGCTTGGGAGTCCCCCCATATGTGAAGATTCATTCCTGCTTGTTCCTGGAGATAGCACAGTTACTTACCTGTAACAGGTGATCTCTGGGAACAGCAGGAATAAGTCTTCACAACCCACCCACCTCCCCAGGAGTTGTCTCTCTATCTATCTTTCCTTTCCTCTCTCTCTCTCTTTGTCTCAGCTTTAAAACTTAACTGAGGAGAGGCAGTTGGGAAAGGCGGGAAGGCAGCACGCAGGCGTGCTGGGATGCTTCCAAAAGCTCTTGATTGGACGCTGGGAAGCATTCCCGCGCAGACTCCGTCGGTACCGACGTACCCATATGTGAAGACTTATTCCTGCTGTTCCCAGAGATTACCTGTTACAGGTAAGTAACTGTGCTTTCTCCGATTTGTCTTAAATATACTACATTGTAGCTTCATTGCGTGTCCCCTATTTACTTTTTGAAGGAGTAAACAACCGATCACACTTAGGCTTCATCGGAGCTTGGCCTCCCAGGGTTGTGTGGGTGTCTGGGGCTTCCCTACTTGGGTTTCTTTGGTCAGTCCGACAGGCCTTGGGATTCCTTTTTTGGGATTTTCTTTACGTCGTGATCCTGCTTGTTTTTTTTTCAGCAGGTTTTTTCATGTTTTTTACCATTGCTGCTGCAGTTTTCAGCCATGTGGCCCAGTGCAGCCTGTGGCCCTTAGTGTGTTTTTAACATGGCTACTATGTTTTGCCTCTGTTATGATTACAAAGCCTGGGGAACCTTTTTGTTTAATTCTGGGACCCCCAGCAGAGTTCCGGGGACTGATGCCATTCTTGTGGCCCCTGCTGTGCCTTTCTTTTATTTTCCTGCTGATGGCGGCTTGCGCCCAGTGGATGTGGAGCATGACAGGGTGGCCCTAGTCACATGCATGGTGGTCTTAGGGGCCCTCCAGGGTTCTACTTGTCAGCCGGCTTGAGCTGCAGCTCCTGAAAGAACTCATGGGCTGGGTTATGTCTGACTAGCTGCTTAGTAGCCCCTTTCTTGGGGGGGCCTCGGGTTTTGAGGTGTCATGGCATCCATTTTCCCCTAGGAACTTCCACTAGATGTTTCTGCTGGCAGTCCCGTTCTTCAGGCTGATGGAACTGGGGACTTTTGCCAGCCTTTTCTGCCTGCAACCCTGCTCTTCAGGCCAGGGGGACTCTTTTGACTCCTGCCAGCTCTTCAATCTGCTGCTTTCCAGGGGATAGGGTGGTTGTTATGCCATACAAATCTTTTTGCACATGTACAAACAGACAGATGCATATGGTCAGACAACTTTTTCCACAACCAGCTGCAGCCTCCCCAATGGGTGCTATTGCTGATGTGAAATGCACCTGTAAAATAAAAAAACAAATGCATGGGGAAGGTATCCTGCAGTGTGCTGCAGACTCTGACCTAGCAACCCTACTGGTACTATTTCACTAATGGCTACTATACAGTAAAACAAAACGCTGTTTGGTGAGGTGGGATTACGATGGGTTAAGGGTGAAGATAGGATGTAGGCAGCACTGACAGTGCGCAATGTTACCGCACACTGTCAGCTGTCAAGAGGTGACATTAAGTGCAGCTGTGCTATTGGCAGCAATTTGCTTGGTTGATTGTATCACCACTTGCTACAAGCCCCAATTGTTCTCCCCCCTCACAGGGATCACAACCTGACCCTCCCCTTCTCTGCCGACACCTGCCTTCAGGACAAACCCAAGGGTTTCCCTGGTAGTTTAGCAAACATAGTAGGAGAAATCCCTCTTTGCTACCACCCTGCTGCTGCCCAGATTAAAAATGGATGCTATGAACCCTAGTCTAGTCTTGTGATACTTCCGGGAAGGGTCAATCTGCCAAATATGGAAGGATAAGACTATGCCAGCAGTCATAGCCACCATTTTGAACCCAAGCAGCAATGGGGCAGGAGCAGAGCAGGATCATTCCCATACTATAGTATAGACTACCAGAGATACCCCTGATAAGTCCCAAGGGGATCTATGTGTGAGGAAAGGAGTCAGGTTGCGTTATGCCAGGCCTTAATTACCCCAAACCTAGCCCTCAGGCCTCTGCAGACTGCACAGAATATGGCAGCTCGGCTCTTCGCCAAAACCTCACGATATGAGATACACATCACACCCGTACTTAAAAGCCTACACTGACTCCCAGTAAAAGCAAGAATAAAATTGAAAACGATACACAACCTTACAGCAACCTGCCTACAACCACTCATGCAGAAGAACTTGGACACATGACTATGACAGTCACATCATCTAAATTTTCTCACTATCCCAGCCTTAAAAACAAAAGGTTCACAGTCAGTATGCCAAAGAGCATTCTCATTTTATGGCCCTACATTATGGAACTCACTGCTGTCTGTTAAGGAACATCCAGCACCTAAATGACTTCCGGAAAAAATAAAAAATGCACCTCTTCGAAGAAGCCTTCGGATTTGTCACGTGGACTCTTCACCCCCAACTCTGCCACCATACATTGCGTATTGTTATACCTCTGCATGTATGTAAGTTATGCCCCCCTACCACTACCGTGATCTAATCTGTACAATTCCCCATTAATCCTATAACCTCATTGTAAATATGTTTACATGTTATCACATATGCTTGCTGTATGTATATTATAATTAAGTTCCATGTAAACCGCTTTGATACCACAAAAAGCGGTATAGAAAAAATGTTAAATAAATAAATACATTCTGGTGAGGTAGATGGGCGATTGGACCAGGGGAGGGTTAAGGTCTTCCATCAAGGGGGTGATGATGTGATCCTGGAGTCAGGGCTTTCATCAGGGCAGTAGATGATTTAGTTGCAGGGGGGATGGGGGAGTTTGAGAGGCTTGACCAGCAATTGGGTTTTGTTTTTTCTGACGTGCTGGGGCCAGGATTAAAAGCATCAGCAGACAGGCCTGGTGCACCAGCACTTTCTGCCAATGCATTTAATGCAGCCCTATATGGTAGGTTCATCCCCTGTACATTAACTGTGGGGCATTTGCTGGCCATGCCCCACAGTTAGTGCACAGCCTTTGCACTTACTGTATGTTAATTTTTGCACTTAACACATGGTAAATGCAAAAATGTACCTCACTTTAGTAAACATCCCCCTAAGATTGTAAGCCCTCTTTGAGTACTTTCTGAAACTCAGTGTAACTTGCCTTGAGTTATCAATGAAAAAGCATAAGCTAAATCCAGAATACATAAAAAATAAATACAGTACATGTTGCAAAATCAGAAAAATTAAATACAATATCAGTACATTCTCTGTGAATGTACACAAATAAGTATTGGATCGCTTTCAGAATGTAACGATTACACCAACCATTCTTGATCCGTGCACAGTACCCTTAAGGAGCCTTTCTTAACACACACAACTGGATACCCTTGACTCAGAAAATGTTCAGCTAATTTGTGGACTTGTGCTTTGTATTCCCCAATATCTTCAGTACATAGACTTCTGATTTAAAAAAAACCTGTTCAAAATGTAAACCCTTCTTGAGTGATACTGGGTGGCAGCTGTCACAAGAAAAAAATATTTTATAATAAGCTGTAGGTTTCCTGTGCAATGTTGTACTGACATTCCTGCCATTTATCTGTATCAATATATCTAAAAAGGGCATGGAACCATACTGTATTCCATATTAAATTGTAGGCTCTCATCCTATTGGTTGAGCCATTGGTGAAATACATATAACTGGATAATGGAAGCTGTCCAGCTGAGGAAAATATCAGTATATCTCTTCTACATAAAAATGTGAGGCATCATCAATATGTATAAATTAACTTTTTGAAATGCATGACATGGAAATTAGCCTCCACTCTGTGCGAATTGATTGATTGATTCTGTGGAGTTTCACCTTCCGATATCTCTTCTTTTGGAAATTAGCCAAATTGGGGGCATTGTGGTCCCCATTTCACTGGTTTGAATTTGCAGAAAAAAAATTGACTTCCGGAGACCACGTGATGTGGTGAGCTCGGCTGGACGCTCTCTCTGCTTGAACTCCGGTCTCCCTACCCCTTACCGCTAAATTGTGCCGTGTTTCGGGGGCGTTAAGCTCTCCGAATTATCCCCCAAGTGCAGTTCAAGTCAGGAGGCTGCATCTGGTGTGCGGTGGAGTATGGCAACGTCGGCTAAAGCTGGCCGGAGAGATAAAGAGCGCGGTCTGGGGCAGCAGAAGATGGCGGACTCACCCCCGAAGTCAGGCCCGACGCATTCAACGGCCTCCGTGGTATCCCCAGAAGAGATTTCGGCGGCGGTTTCGGAGGTGCTTGCACAATTTGAGGTACTGCGGGGCAAGATAGATGCAGTGCAGAACTCGGTTGATGCCTTCGGAGCCCGTATGCAGCAGGCCGAGGACCGTATCGCAAAGGCAGAAGAGGATGTGGTCACTGTCACGCGGGAGCTAGAGCAGTTGAAGGCCCTGTTTAGAGCCCAGGACAGCAAACTCGACGATCTCGAGAATCGCTTGAGACGGAATAATTTTCTGTTGCTGGAGCTGCTAGCCTATGTGACAGCCCTGTGTGCCAAGCTGATCAGTCCTGCAGGAGAAGAAACTCGGGTGATTCTTGAAAGAGCTCACAGGATAGGCCCCAAGAGCACGCGGGATATGAGACCTCGGATAGTCTTGGTGAATTTTTACAGTTCCAGTAGAAGGAAGCAGTGTTGAGAGAGGCACAGAGATGTGGAACTGTGGAAGTTGAGAATGCAAAGATCCGAATCACCCAGGATTATTCAGCAGTATTAAGCCAATGCCGAAAGGCTTATGCACCGGTTTGCCAGAAGCTAATAGCTGCAAACATTAAGTTCACCATGCAGTATCCAGCACGACTTCACATGGTGCAGGAGGGCAGACATCGAGTTTTTGACTCTGCGGACTCGGCTATGACATATTTTATTATTTATTTACATTCTCTTATATACCGCGCTATTCTGCATCAGTGCGGTTTACATTGAACAAACTGAAATTACATTGAACAGGGCATTATAACTTGGAGATAACTATTTTACAGGGAACATGGGCTATGGAGGGTTAAGTGGCTTGCCCAAGACCACAAGGAGCACCTGTGGGACTAGAAACCCTAGTCCTTCCGGCCCAAGGTTGCTGTCCTCTAGTAGGATTTGAACCCCCGACCTTCCGGCCTGAAGTACCTTGCCCCAACCACTAGGCCACTCCTCCACTCCATATGTATTACAGCTGGGGGGCCCTGAAAATATACAGCTCACCAAACCTTCAGGGGCGTTGTGAGCCTCCAGGAGAGTTTCAGGATGGAATGCCTGCAGTGTCTGCTGACAGCGGAAGATCGGTGTGGTCAGACTTGCAGGTTTTTGGCGGTGGGGATCCGCGGCAGTCTCCTTTGAAGAATGGACTTCCTTTATTTACTGGGACTGTCCAAGAAGGACTAAGCGTTCTAGGCCTGTTCGACATGGACTTTATGTCGTGAAATGTGTTTTTATATGTTCGGGCTGAGCTGAGTGTTTTTCTGCCTTTTTTTCCTTTTAGATACATATAAGGGGGGAGGGGGATGTAGTGGTTAATATAAGGAGTGGGGAAGACCAGACACATCTTACGAGGTTGGGGGGGAGAGGAGGGATGACGAGTGGGAAGGAAGTAAATAGTAGGGGGAGAGGGGGTAAGGGGCAGGTGGAAGGGAATACGTGTGGAGAAGGAGGCAAGGATCAGCAGGGGGGAAGGTAGGGGGATGGGTGTAGGGGGGAGTGGGGCTTATTGGGGGGGGGGGAACGTCGCAATCTACAGTCTCTACAGAGATATGGCTTCTTATCCCAGGAGGAATGTGGGAGGAGACCCCAGGCTGGGGGGGTTTCCCCTGCGAATATAGGTTTAGCGTGGGAGGTTGGGCCTAAGATAACTGTGCTACTTTGAAGATAATATCTTGGAATGTATGTGGACTGG
Source organism: Ichthyophis bannanicus (assembly GCA_033557465.1). NCBI lineage: Eukaryota > Metazoa > Chordata > Amphibia > Gymnophiona > Ichthyophiidae > Ichthyophis > Ichthyophis bannanicus. The sequence goes on along the minus strand of CM066031.1, from coordinate 1,575,982,855 downwards.
GTAACCCCATTAAGAGATATAAAATACTAAAAGTGTTGGCCAGACAGCAGTGTGACATAGCGCTATTGCAAGAAACCCACCAGACGGTGGAGGAGCATGCCAAACTTTGTAGAGATTGGGTGGGTCAGGTCTGGGGTGCTCCAGCGACGGGTAAAAAGGGTGGAGTGGCCATTTTAGTTCATAGAAAGGTGCACTTCATGTTACTACGGCAGGTTACGGATTCTCATGGGAGATTTGTGCTATTACATGGCATGCTGGAAGATCGGGAGGTATTTTTAGGAGATTTATATGGACCTAATACACTTGACCAGGATTTTGTTAATTGTCTTGCGGCAAAAGTGGAACAACTACCAGAAGTGCCATTGATCTTGGGTGGTGATTTTAATGGGGTTTTTGAGGTGGTCTTGACACCTCGAGTGGCAGTGGGACCCGAGAAAGGCAGCTTACAGCTCAGACGTTACAAAGATTTCGGGCTAGGTTGGGTTTGGTAGATCCGTGGCGATTATTGCATCCCTCAGAAAGGGATTTTACTCATCTGTCGCCGGCGCATGGTACTAGTGCACAAATTGACTATCTCTTGAGCTCAGCGAATCAGTTTGTGAGCATTGGGGATGCACGGATAGGCCCCACAGAGATTTCAGACCATGCTATGGTTTGGTTAGAGTTGCATTGGGGGGGGGGGAGGCATTGGATTAACTCGCATATGGCGGTTCCCTGTGGAATTGTATAAAGATATCCAATTTCAGCAATTTTTACGTCAACGTTGGCGGGATTTTGAGGTAAATCACCAGTCTCATAAGGATGACCCAGAACTGGCCTGGGAGACTGCCAAAGTAGTGTTGAGGGGTGATATAATTGGCTATGTGGCAAGGAGGAGGAGATTGTTAGCAGAGCAAATCAGGCTGGAGCAGCGCGGCGCATTAGCGGGCGTGCCCCTACGGTGCAAAATAGGAAGAGGTTGTGGGAACTTCAAGTCGCCCTGAACGAATTGCTCCATCAAAGGGCCAAGAAATCCATAATGTACTATAAATATAAGCTATACTGTTTTGGAGATAAACCAGGTAAATTGTTGGGGAGATGCTTGAAGGGACAGAGGGGTGCAAGGTTAATAGGGACTGTTAGGGATGAGCAGGGGAAACATCAAAGCAGTAGAGAGGGGATAAGTGCAGTATTCAAAGGTTTTTTTCAAAAATTATATGCAGCAGAGGAGATAGCCCCTTCTAACATGGAGGAATATTTGCAAGGAGTAGATCTGCCGAAGGTGAGTGAGGAGCAGCGTGCTGCTTGGGACAATCAATAACGCTACAGGAGGTGCAGCAGGTGGTTTTGAACGCTAGCTGTTATAAGGCTCCAGGCCCAGATGGCTATGGGGCCGAATTCTATAAAATACTATCGGACTGGGTGGACCCTCTTTTAGTGGAGACATATCGACGACGAACGGAGAGGGGTGTCATGCAGTGGGGGGACAATCAGGTGTATATTACATTGATCCCTAAACCTGGTAAGGACCCGCTGCAGACGGCTTCTTATCGGCCGATTTCCTTATTGAATTTTGATATGAAGATATTGGCGAAAGTTTTGGCAAACCGGTTGGCAGGTATACTGTGAGATCTGGTGCATGAGTCACAGGTTGGCATTGTTAGGGGGCGGTATGCGGTACGTAATTTGCGTAAAATTTTAGCATCTCTGGAGTGGGTACATGATCAACAGTTGCAGTCACTTTTGGTGAGTTTTGACGCGGAAAAAGCGTTTGATAGGGTCAACTGGCTGTATCTCCAATACTTGTTACAGCTTTATGGCTTGGGATCCTCATTTTGTGAGATGGTGAAGAGTCTTTGTGTGAATCCGACGGCTTAGAGTGCTCTGCAGTGGAGTCCTATCGGACCGGTTCTCTCTGTATAGAGGTACTAGACAGGGGTGTCCACTGTCTCCCTTACTGTTTGTTCTGGCTTTAGATCCTTTAATCCGTAGAATAGAATTGGATAAGAGGATATGTGGGGTGGATGTCGGTACTCAGGGGTTCAAGATATCAGCCTTCGCAGACGACCTGCTGGTACATTTGCTGGCTCCTAGGGAGTCTCTTACGAGATTAATGGCAGAGTTTGCGGACTATGGTAGGTTTGCGGGCCTTCGTATAAATGAAGACAAATCAGAGGCATTAGATGTGTCGGGGCAGTTGCGGGGAGGATGGAGTGGGGATTTCCCTCTGAAATGGGCGGAACAGAAATTTGTGTACCTGGGTATTGTTTTGACGAGAATGCCCCAAGAGTTGTACCGTACTAATTTTGAGAAAATTATGTCTGGGTTGCGGCTGCAGTTGAGTGCCTGGAATTCTTTGCCGTTGTCTCTTTTGGGGAGAGTAGCCGCAGTTAAGATGGTGGTTCTGCCGCGAATTCTGTACTGGATGCAGACATTACCAGTTTGGTTGTGGCGTTGCGACCTGCGCCGTTTGAAAAGAGAGATTCAGGGATTTCTCTGGAAGGGGGCCAGAGCTCGCATCCCAATGAACCGTATGATTGGAACCTGGAGTAGAGGGGGTATTGGCCTTCCTGACTTAGAGCTTTATGCCTTGGCATGTCAGGCGCGACATGTTGGAGATTGGTTGGGTGGGACAGATACCTACACGCCGAGGAAACTAGAGATGGCTGTGGTAGCCCCGTTCTCACTGCTAGGAATTTTACACGCGGAGAGTGCTCAGCTGCCGAATAGAATCAAGAGAAGTGATATAATGAACTCCATGCGACGTACCTGGCGACAATTGAATGGCCATTGGAACTGGAACTGGAGGGTTTCAAGTTGGTTGCCACTACAAGGTAATGTGAATTTTACACCGGGTTCTGAGTCCCGGGACTTTCAGTCCTGGAGGGTGAAGGGACTGAGGACGATAGGTCATGTAGTGGACCTTTCGGGTAAGTGTAAACCATTTTCAGAGTTGTGTGCGGAGTACGAGCTGCAAGCCCGTCAGTATTTTGCATATGTACAACTCTTTCATTATGTGACTTCATTGCCTAAGGAGGAGCTCGGGGTGGACCGCTCGGCGCAGATTATCGAATTCTTTGACCTTGGGGGAGATACCCCCCCTTCGATAGCAGGGCTGAAGGCAAGGCTTGAGCACTTTGGAGTTATGCCGGCTTATGGAAGGGTCGAGATGGCATGGGCCCGAGAACTGGGACGTGAGGTCCCGTCCGGAACTATTAAAGAGGCCTTGGGGCGGATAGTCGTGTTGGCAGAGGGAGCTCGTTGGAGGGAAATACAATATAAAGCCTTAACTCGCGTGCACTTTTCGCCCCGACGGGTTTTGCGTAGTCATATTACTCAAGATGGGTCTTGTCCTAGATGCTCTGAGCCGTTGGCTGATTTAACCCACATGTGGTGGACATGTAAGCGCATTCGTCCCTATTGGTCTCGAATCAGTAAATGTATAGCGGGGATGATACAGCAGCGTTTTCCCTGGACTGCGTCTTTGGTAGTTCTTGATCAGTTGAATCAGACCCTTCTTAACGGGAGAGGGGAACGGTTGTTGGTGCGTAAGGCATGTTTGGTGGGGAAGGGCCCGATACTGCATAGATGGTGAGACCAGCTCCCGCCAGCATTCTTGGAATGGCGCAATTGTTTCCACCAGTTGATGCTGGCAGAACGCTGGAGAGCTAGGGGCAGGGTAAAGAGGTGGTCCACTTTTATGTTTTATTTATTTATTTATTTATTACAGGTTCTTATATACCGCGCTATTTAGCATCAGCGAGGTTTACAATATAACAAAAGACCAGAGCAACAAGCTGTTTGGTTTTACATAGAACAGGCTTTACATAGAACAGGTACGAAAACTTTGATAAGCATGTTGATATGGGAACCTTATATTCAGAGCTTGGGGCCATACTGTAGAAATGAAATAGTCAATGTGGGTTCTTAGGGGTATAGGGAAGCGCCGGGGTAACTGGGAGGGCAGAGCTGGGGAATGTTCCTCCTGTAGATAATCTATGACGGGGTTAGTGATTGCGATGGGGTGGGGGGGTGGATTAGGGGGGGGTTTTTAACAATAATAATTTAAAATTATGTGGAAATGGTGGTATGCTGTTTTCTATAACTGTACATGCTGTTAGCCTCAAGGTGGGGATAAGAGTACACCCTGCCGGGGGCTGCTTGTTTGGCTTTGTGTTGGTTGTTATATAAATGTTGATTGATAAATAAAGTTTTTAAAAAAATTGGCTTCCCTCCTACCCCCTCCCCCCCAAACCTTTGCACAATGCCATTTGAACTAAACAAATTTTTATGGGATCTTTGATCCAGTGTTTCAGTAACAACCTAGAGGCCATCTTTAGAATGCTGATGTAGGAGCTTTGAGTTACGATTTAGTTCTGAGATTTATTTACCTCTTTATAGAGTGCCATTTTGCTGTGTGCGATTAATGGCCCTATGTACTAAAGTGTATATTTATTTATTTATTTTATTTATTTGGGAAACATTTGTATACCGCAGCTTCCAGTGATCAGCTGCGGTGATTTCACACAAACGGTTATAAGTTATTCAAGCTAAAAACAGTGGTTACATAATTATGACACATAGAATTATATACATTAGGTCAGAAATCAAGAAATATACATTTTGATTTGGGGGGAGCAAATATATCTATATACAATAGTGCTGAAATGATGCAAATGTATGGGATTATGGAGTATGATAGCTGGTGGGCTTGGGTTATACCAGGTTGTAGTACTCTTGGAAGAGGTGTGTTTTTAATTTTTTTCTAAAGTCGGTTAAGTCCACAAAAGTGTACTTTGTTTGAAAAATATAACAACACACATATAAACATGCAAAAAATGCCAAAGTTCAGGCACTATTTATTTTTCATACAAAATGCAGTTTTCTGAAGTCACTTCACAAAAGTACACTCCATGATAGTAACACATTTTGTGAATGTGAATGTAAATTTTGCATTATTGAGCTGCTGCAATGTAATAACATGCAAAAATGAGCATGCGAAAAAGACTTAACTGTAAATAAAAACAAAAAAAACCCAACAACCCACCCAAACTATCTCCTTTGCACAGTGGCGGCATATGAAAATTAAAAGGCACTCCATTCTGAACTGGAGGTCCCCTGATACCCTTTCTCTGAGGCAAATTCTGATTCCTTATGGTCCACTGGAATTCCCTCGCCAGTCCTGTTGCACAGCTAAAATGCAGATAAGTCTGAAGTCCCACTCTGTCCCTTATGTCCCACTCAGGAGCCCAACTCATCACTAGCACTCTGGGAGGTCAGGAGGGGCTGGAGCAGTCTCCACTTGCTCCTTCCTTGGTGACCATTTTGTTAAAAATACTGTGGGCTGGCACCTAGTGGTAGTTACATGGTACTATCCCTAGATATCACAGTTCTTGCACCCTAGCACCATTATCTCTACTGGAGACTTGAAGCAGGAATATGATTCTTTGGAGCAAGAACTAAACACTGGTATTGTAAAGTCTCTGGACCAGGAGCCATAGTCTGGTGGAGCAGTGCATCTGGAGTAAGCACAAAACTTTGGGTGCTGCTGGAGCAGGTGCCAGACTTCTATGTGTAAACTGCCTTGATGTTTGATTATGAAAGGCAGTACATCAAACATGAAAATAAACATAAACAGTCCTTTGAGCCAGAATTAAAGTAATGGAAACCAGATTCTGTGATTACAGGCTGCTGGAAAACTTGTATTGGGGTCTTGGTAGTCTGCAATACCAGGAGTCCTTGAAACCAAGGAAAGGGGATCATGGACACTGCAGCCTTTGAAACAGGAAACACTGGGGCAGAGGTAACTGTGGCCTAAACTGGAATTGCAAAAGCTGGAATTTCCAGGGTAGATGTAGCTATGACTTGGACTGGATTAACTGGAACTTTCTCCCATTCAAGGCCGACCAGAATTCCTCCACCCAGCTCTCCAAATCTGGAGGTCATAACAGTTTTAAAGTCTTTTAAATTATGCAAGTCTATTGTTGTACTCCAGAAGGGGAGTAACCCAGTGTAAGGTATCTCTTTGAGCAGGCTGCAAATAGGGTGGCCAACTGGCTCCAGATTTTAGGGACATCCTGATCCAATCCTGGTTTTACCTTACTAACTGCATGGACTTGTTTGTTTATTTTATTTAGCTAGGCTTATATACCACTTTTCACCGGGTCAAAGCGGTTTACAGGGAACAGAATGGCTTTTTTTTACAATGAACACTCGTATGTCATATAAGGAACAGAATAACAGTTATAGTGAAAGAGTCAACAGTTTGATAACAAAATAATAATAAGGCTTGTATAGTATGTATAATAGAAAGCTATATATATCTTGAGAAATAAGTTGAAATATTTCAACTGTACATCATAATATTCTAATAGTATTTTCAAAGGTATACAACAAATAAAAAGATGTCTGTGCAACTTAGACGTAGTAATTTCAGAGAAAAAAAACCCAAAATATGACCTGTACAGGATTAATTGCACTCTTCACTAATATTTGGTTGCACATCCCTTGGCAGTGACAACAACCTCCAAATGTATTTTGTAGCCATCTATAAGTTCGTACATCTGTCTGCTGGTAGTTTCTCCCACATATAAGCAAGGCCAGTGGTCCAACAATTCCAGTAGAATTCACCCTATGGACACGCTGTTTGTCTGGCCTTCATTTTCAATTCCTGATTCTTGTCCCTGCCTAGTTCCACCAATTTCTTGACTGATCTGCATGGAGGCTTGTACCAGTGACAAGCAGCATGGCCATAGGGTGAATTCTACTGGAATTGTTGGACCAATGGTAGTATGTTGTCATGGCCTTGCTTATATGTGCTCCCTTTAATGAAGGTCCTCTGTGGGTATGTCTGCCCTTTGGCTGTCCAAAGGATGTAACTGGTCACTGGCTTTGGAACAAGGCCGTGAAGCTCTCATGACTGCAGGCTGCAAATTTCTAGCTCATGGGTCCAATCCCCTCTGATCTGTCATTTTTGTGTTTCAACATTTTTATTGAATGTTATTAAAGCATTAAAGAAATAATACAAATTAAAAAAATAAATAAAAAGAACAAAGTGCAACACACAAACCAGTGCATGAGCAGAAATCCAAGGGAATTGTATGCAATAGGGGGTGAGAGGTTGGTGTGCATGGACCAGGAGAAGGACCTCGGAGTGATTGTTTCTGAGGATCTCAAGGTGGTGAAACAGTGTGACAAGGCGGTAGCAAAAGCCAGAAGGATGCTGGGTTGCATACAGAGAGGAACCAGCAGAAAGGAGGAAGTACTAATGCCACTGTACAAGTCGCTGGTGAGGCCTCACTTGGAATATTGTGTTCCGTTTTGGAGACCATATCTCACAAAGGACATAAAAATGCTGGAAACAGTTCAGAGGAAGGCCACCAAAATTATTTGGAGCCTGAATCAGAAGACTTATCAAAAGAGACTTGAAGACCTAAATATGTACTGTGGTAAGGAAGCCTATCCTGAGTTAGGGGAAAGGGAAGAAGGCAAAGAGTTCACCCTAGTAAAAGGGCCCCTTTTGCAAGGTCAGGGAAACAAAGCCACGACCTCACCTAGGAACCAGAAAACCCCCAGCTGGAACAGGTTTCATGTTTCCCCTAGTGAAATAAGGGAGAGTGAATACAGACCTAAGGTCCAAGACCCTTACGTCAGTAAGCTCCCTGATTGCTCAGGTGCCAGAAAGCAGAGTGATCTCCGTCACCTGGGAAGAGAGGAGGTGTTTATGTTTGTTTACATTTGATATACCGCTCAGGCCAAAGCATCAGAGCGGTTTACAATACTATATCATTTGAGGAAGTATGAAAAGAACGCCATTTATAAAATAGGACAGAATAGAGGACAGAAACAGTCAAAAAGATAAGACGAAGAGAAGAAAATGGAACAGCAGATTGCCACAATATACGAGTATGACAATCCAGTCCACATCTTCAGTGCTAACTTCAGATCAGACGCCATGGTCCAATGCCTAAGGGCAAGGCGTGGGCGTGCCCCTGAAGTGGCGGTTTACATCTGTTGTTAATGGCTTCTGATTGGCAGGTGGAGCTAGAACCCTGGAGATATAAGCCTATGCTAGATTATAGTAAAGGAGAAAGAGAGAGGGTGGAAGGAATGCCAGAAGCAAGGGCAGAGGCAAAGGCAAGAAGAGGAGAAAGAGAGAGAGAAGCTGATACAAGCCGAGGCACAGGTACGAGCCTAAGAAGCCTGATTAATGCTGAGCAGAGCAGGAGAAGCCTGACTTATGCTGGGCAATGCAGAGGAGCAGGAGATGCTCCCAGCTCTAACGAGAGGCTGTTAGCCGAGCCCGGTGAGCCAGAAGGAGAGTCAGAGTCTATGCAACTAGGAGAGCCTGATGCTGAGCTGAATGAGGAAGACACCCTCATGGATTGCTCTTTGTGCCAAGCCTTAACCAAAGAAGGGTTGAAGGAAAGCCAGCCCTGAGAGGAAGCCCTCCAGAGAAAGGTAACCATAAGAAGCAGGTAGATGGATTGTAAATTCCCACGTGGTAAAGAGGGGAAGTTTTACTAAGACGTAAGAACAAGCTGGAGTTGTGAATTGTGCTTGTTAACCACCTGCTACCTGTGAAGTGAGACGGCAAGAAGCCAAATTAACTGTGAGGAAAAAGCTTTCTTTTTACTCTTGAATTTTTCCTGAGAAACCTGAATAGAACTTTGCTTGCACGTTGAAAGTTTGTTCCTGTTTGGAGTTTTTGTTTTGCTTGTTAATTGGAAAACAGCCTGGAAAGGTTGGAGACTGGAAAAGAAGGCAAACTGCCACAGAAGAAAGCCCGTTTTGTGTTTTGGGCTTTAACCAGCAAGGCTAAAGGAAGCTGGTAGCCTTGCTGTTAAAAGGCTATGTTTTTCTGAGCTGAAGAATACTTTAAGCAGCCACTTTGGTTTGGGGTTTTTGTTTTGCTTATAACCTGTTGTACTTTGAAGAAGCCTGGAGAAGTATGCCTGAATGTGGTATTTATGAACCTTTTTTGTGCTCAATAAATTTCTGTCATTGCCTTACCCCAAGGAGCCCGACTACAGCTTTCTATCTGAAGCGCATATATAGCGCAATTAAACTACATTTCCCAGAAAACATTGTGGGGAATTAGTCAGTTAAGGCTGAAAGGGGAAAGTTCCTTATACAACCACGCCCCTCTAACCTAGAGGCGAATAGTGAGGGCGTGACAGTACACTCTGGAGGAGAGGAGGGACAGGGGAGATATGAGTCAGACCTTTAAATACTTAGAGTATTAATGAACAAAAAAACCCTCTTCCAAAGACGGGGGAAGTTGTAAAACTAGAGGGCATAACATGAAGCTGCAAGGGGGTAAACTGAAAGGCAATGCCAGGAAATACTTTTTCACTGAAAGGGTGGTGGATGCTTGGAATGCCTTCCCGATGGAAGTGGTGGGGGCAAATGCAGTGACAGAATTCAAAATGGCATGGGATAGACACAGTGAAACCCTTTATAGCAATAGGATAAAATCAGAATAAACATAACTATCTTTTATATCTCAGCAAATAGAGGTGACCTATACATAACAGTGGGAACACCCCTAAACAAAGACATGGGGAGGGATGACCTGCACGGAGCGGCAGGTGCACTTATTCTTGCCACCTTGCTGGGCAAACTAGATGGAGCATACTGGTCTTTATCTGCCATCATATACTATGTTACTATGAATATACAAAAGAAATAATATTATTAACATCATTAGCTAAAGTGCAAAGTCATGCACCTAGGAAAGAACAACCCAAACTATGGTTACACAATGCAAGGTTCCACATTGGGAACCACCACCCAGGAAAAAGATTTAGGCGTTATCGTGGATAACATGTTAAAACCCTCCCCCCAGTGTGCAGCAGTGGTCAAGAGAGCAAATAGAATGCTAGGTATCAAGCAAACTTCCATCAGACCTCTGTTAAAGAACCCTAAACTGGACCCAAGCAAAGTTGAATCCTATAGACCCATAGCCAGTATACCTCTATTAGCCAAAATAATCGAAAAGGAAGCACAAAGGCAACTGCAAGACCATATAGATTTAGCCTCCCCACTAGACCATCGGCAACATGGCTTCAGGGAATACCATGGCGTCGAAACCCTACTTACCTCTCTCTTCAATAAAATCGTCACAGGCATCGACAACATCCATCAAGGTTTCGCTCTCATCTTTATAGACATTGCGGCAGCCTTTGACTCTGTACACCATGGTCTGCTAGTAGAACGACTAAAAGAAAAGGGCATAAGTGGCGTCGCCCTCGATTGGTGCAGATCGTACCTTGATGGCAGATGGCAGCATGTAAAATCAGGTTCAAGATCTTCCAAACCCTTCCATCAGCGACAAGGCATCCCCCAAGGGTCCTCCCTCTCATCTCTATTATTTAATATTTACATGCAACCTATTTTCAACATTATCGAATCATTCAAGGTCGACTGTCTAATTTATGCTGATGACATCCTCCTATTTATGCCATTTTCCACAGAAAAAATGGACCTCTCGCCACTGATTGAATGCTTCAATACAGTCTCCGAATGGCTCCTATCACAAAACCTCAGGATCCAACACAAAAAGTCTGAGGTGCTATTTATCACCAGAGACCAGAATTTCTGCCCCCCACCTCATATAAAAGTTAAAGAAGCTGAGCTCCAAACCAAATCAGCAATTCGGTACTTAGGGGTCACCCTCGACCAACGACTAGATATGAAAACCCATATATCCAACATAGTCAGAGCCGTATATTTCAAAATCCGGTCACTCAGACACCTGCAAGCCCTTCTAAGCACTGAAGACTTCCGGACAATATACCAAGCCCTTATCTTGCCACACTTTGACTTTGCCAACGCTATTCTCCAAGGTCTCCCTCAATCATCTCTAAATCCGTTGCAACTTGCCATGAATGCCGCAGCTAGAATCTTAGTAGGAGCAGCAAGATGCGACCATATAACGCCAATCCTAATACAACTTCATTGGCTCCCCGTACAAGGAAGGCTTACATTCAAATCTTTGTTACTCACCTTCAAATCTATCCATGGCATCACCTCCCCCTCATTAACCAACATCATCCAGCCAGCTCCTCCCAACAGAACAAGGAGAACCCCATCTACAAATGTGCTAGTAATTCCAAAGGCTTCAACAAAGTACACAACCGCAACATCTAACAGGGCATTCAGTATCTATGCCCCAAAATGTTGGAACACATTACCACCAGACATCCGTGCGATTACTGACCTATCACAATTCAGAAAGGCTCTCAAATCCCATTTATTTACTCAATACTACCAGACTAACCCTACCCTTACATAAGTGCCTCTCCCTCACCCCCTCAAGTCAATATATCAACTCTATTGTACACATGTTCACACTGAATTCCCAATACTCGATCTCACTGTACATATGTAAGTAGTTTAGTTTGCATACCCGTTTATCCAAGTTATTACTCCTGTTCTATGTAAAGCAGAAGCATGTTATCCAAGTTGTTTTCTCCTGTTCTATGTGAAGCCAAACAGTTTGTTATGGCCATTTTGTTGTATGTAAACCGCGCTGACAATAGTGCGGTATATAAGAAATTGTAATAAATAAATAAATAAATAAATCATAAGGAAAGGAATGGAAAATAAAACAAAGGATATTATAATGCCTCTATATCGTTCCATGGTGCGACCACACCTTGAATATTGTGTGCAATTCTGGTTGCTGTATCTTAAAAAGAATATAGCGTTATTAGAAAAGGTACAGAGAAGAGCCACCAAAATGGTAAAGGGGATGGAAGGATACTCCCATGAAGAGAGGCTAAAAATGTTAGGGCTCTTCAACCTGGAAAAGAGATGACTGAGGGGAGATATGATAGAGATCTATAAATTAATGAATGGAATGTAACGTGTAAACATAGATCAATTGTTTACACCATCAGAATATAAAAAGACTAGGGAACATGCAATGAAGCTACGGGGTAACCTATTTAAGATTAATAAGAGAAAATATTTTTTCACTCAACTTGTAATCAAACTCTGGAATTTGTTACCGGAGGATGTAGTAAAAGCTGTTAGTGTAGCTGGATTTAAAAAAGGTATGGACAAGTTCCTAGAGGAAAAGTCCATAAACCATTATTAAAAGGGACCCAGGACCTGATGCAAGCATTGAGGAACCTGTGTCTTTTGGGGAAACTGCTAGGTACTTATGACCTAGATTGGCCACTGTTGGAAACAGGATACTGGGCTTGATGGACCTTGGTCTGACCCAGTATGGCATATCTTATGTTCTTATGTTCTTAAAGTGAAACAGTTATACAATTAACATGAATTATGTATCTTAATACTATGTGGAGAGACAATTATGAAAAATAAGAATATCTAGAAATGATGAAATGAGGAGAAAGAAAATACATAGAATAATAAGTTTTGTATGTAAGTTAGTCATCATATAAAATCATGATATAGTTGCAAGGGCGTTAATGGGATAGTCATTATAATAAGAGAGAGGAGACGGGGGTCCCACAGTTTCTTAACCTTGGATACCTTGGGCTTTTCAGTGGCTTTAATTTCAAATTTTTGAATTTGTCCTAGGGTATGCCACCAAAAGATTATATTCAAATTAGACAAATCTTTCCAACTAATAATGCCTCTGTATAAGTCTTTGGTGCGACCTCATTTGGAGTATGGTGTGCAATTCTGGAGACCGCACCTTCAAAAGGATGTGAACAGGATGGAGTCGGTGCAGAGGGTTGCTACTAAGATGGTTAGTAGTCTTCATTATAAAGCATATGAGGACAGACTTAAGGATCTTAATATGTACACCTTAGAGCAGGGGTCTCAAACTCAAATTGCTTTGAGGGCCAAATGAGGACTTGTAAAGTAACCCGGGGGCCGCACAAGACGCAGGCCTAATTTGCATAAGGGACCTCATTTGCATAAATATTTGCATAATGTTACCATAAACTAACTTTTAGTAAACATGCCTCTTAATGAGCGTATGGATAAAGAAAGACTAAAAGATTTCTACATTACTATAATCCAGTGCCAACCGCCAGGCACATTAGGAACTACTACAAACACTACCCATTTAGAACCCATAGCAAACCCACCGTATCGTAACAGCACTACCAGGACTCACAAAGCACTATACCCTAACTATCAAAAGGCAACACTGCAAATATTAAACCAATACATTTCAGAGAATAACAATACATGACCTACTGGGGAAAGAGAACAAGTGGCAATGTCAAATAGGAATTACATAAACAGAATACCTCAGCTCAGTTACACATGCAGAACATACACCATCACCAAACAAGGAATCAAAATTTAGAAACAGGAAGACAATAATTAAACTGGGAACCCCAAAAGCCAAACTTGGAATGTACAACAACACTGTAGAAATAAAACTATAAATTAATTTCCTCTTGTATTAAATAAAGCACAGACGTTAATGATGCACATTTCCCAGAGCTGACATATTCCAGTTAATTCAAAATAAAGAGATATTTTTCTACCTTTTGTGCATTTTTTTTTTCAGTTGCAATTGTGCCAGCCACTTTCTTCTGGTTTCTTGGTGTCTTCTGCTAACTCTCCATGGTCTGCTGTCCATTTGTACTTTCTTCTCTCTTCTAGTTTTTTTTCCTTTCTCTCTCTGCATCTGCTTTAACATACTAATCTTTTTCCTTTTGCTCTTTCCTCATTCCTATTTCATCCACTCAAATTTTACCCCTCCATTCTCAATCCACACTTACTCACCCAGTACCTGGCCAATTGTAGATTTTTCTTCCCTCCCACACAAAATATTTTTTCCCCTCTCCATTTTACTCTCCCAGCCCTATCCCATTCTAATCCTCCCCCAACAAAAGCTCCCTTGTAGTTTCAGCCCCACCCAGCATCTGCTCCCTTCTAGTCCCCGCATCATCAGCCCATTCCAGTCCTATTCTAGCCCCACCATCAGCCCATTTCCTGTCCTTGCTCCCCACAACTAAGCCCATTTCCAGTCCTAGCTCCCTCCCCTCACAGCCCATTTCCTTTCTAAGCCCCCTCCCCATCAGCCCATTTCCATTCCAAGCCCCCTCCCCATCAGCCCATTTCCATTCCAAGCCCCCTTCCACTCAGCCCATTTCCATTCCAAAACCCCGTCCCCATCAGTTATTTGCAGTTCAAGCCCCCCCTTCTACTCAGCCCATTTCCAGTCCTAGCAACCCCCTCAGCCCATTACCAGTTCTCGCCCCCCCATAGCCCATTACCAGTCCTAAGCCCCCCAACAGCCCACTTCCAGTCCTAACCCTCCCATCACCCCATTTTCATTCTTAGCCCCCCCATCACCCCATTTTTAGTCTTAGCCCCCCCCAATCAGACCACCTCCAGTCCTAACCCCATCTGCCCATTTCCAGTCCTCGCCCCCCCCTAGCCCATTACCATTCCTAAGCCCCCCAACAGCCCACTTCCAGTCCTAACCCTCCCATCACCCCATTTTCATTCTTAGCCCCCCCATCACCCCATTTTTAGTATTAGCCCCCCCCCAATCAGACCACCTCCAGTCCTAACCCCATCTGCCCATTTCCAGTCCTCGCCCCCCCATAGCCCATTACCATTCCTAAGCCCCCCAACAGCCCACTTCCAGTCCTAACCCTCCCATCACCCCATTTTCATTCTTAGCCCCCCCCTCACCCCATTTTTAGTCTTAGCCCCCCCCAATCAGACCACCTCCAGTCCTAACCCCATCTGCCCATTTCCAGTCCTCGCCCCCCCCCATAGCCCATTACCAGTCCTAAGCCCCCCAACAGCCCACTTCCAGTCCTAACCCTCCCATCACCCCATTTTCATTCTTAGCCCCCCCTTACCCCCATTTTTCGTCTTAGCCCCCCCCAATCAGACCACCTCCAGTCCTACCCCCATCTGCCCATTTCCAGACCTAACCCCCCCCCCCCCCCCCTCAGGCCAAGTAAATAAACTAAAAACAAAACCCTGTCTGCTGCTGCTGCTGCCGCCGCCGCCGCCGCCGTGGTAGCAGCACAATCAGCTGGTCGCGGTCCCTTCTCCTATGCCCGGAAGAGCCCCGAGTCTGCTCCTTTAGCGGTGAGCTTTTCAAGCCGCGAAGAGAGTATTTTCCTCTCGCGCGGCTTGACAAGCCGCGCGAGAGGGAAATATTCTCTTTGCATCTTGAAAAGCCCGCCGCTAAAGGAGCAGACTCGGGGCTCTTCCGGGCTGAGGAGAAGGGACCGCGAACAGCTGATTGTGCTGCTACCACGGCGGCAGCAGCAGCAGAAGACAGGGTTTGTGTTTTTTTTTTTTCCTCCGTCGCGGGCCGCACAAAGTTCGGTTGCGGGCCGCATGCGGCCCGCGGGCCGCGTGTTTGAGACCCCGGCCTTAGAGGAAAGGCGGGATAGAGGTGATATGATTGAGATGTTTAAATACCTCCGTGGCATAAATGTTCAGGGAGAGAGCCTCTTTCAATTGAAAGCAAGTTCTGCGACGAGGGGACATGGGATGAGGGTGAAGGGAGATAGATTCAGGAGTGATATGCGGAAATATTTCTTTACGGAAAGAGTAGTGGATCCGTGGAATAGTCTCCCAGTGGAGGTGGTAGAGATGAGGACAGTAACTGAATTCAAAAAAGCATGGGACCAACACAGAGGATCTCTAAAGGTAAAAAGTGGACTGTTGTAGTTGTTGTTATGGAAGGACAGACTAGATGGGCCTTGTGGTCTTTTTCTGTCATCATGTTTCTATGTTTCTATGTAACTGTGAAGAATCATTTGAATTGATAGAGAAATTAAAATATCATAAAGTTTTTGGGAATTGTCTTTGTCAGTTGGTAAAGACAGAGGCATGGTCTAGTGGTTAGGACAAGGTACTTCAGGCCGGAGGGCCGGGGGTTCAAGTCCCACCTGGGGACAGCAATCTCAGGCCGGAGGGACTGGGATTTCTAGTCCTATAGGCACTCCTTGTGGTCTTGGGCAAGCCACTTAACCCTCCATTGCCCATGTTCCCTGTAAGTATTAGCGTATGTCTCTCATATCCCCTCATGTTAAATGTATCCCCCAATTGAACGCTTTGACCCGGTGAAAAGCGGGATATAAATACAGCTAAATAAAAATAAAATAAAATAAAAATAAAGACAGAGAAGAGGATTTCACAGTAAAATAGCTTGCAGTTAAGGGTATATCAAAGTGAAACAACTTTTGAATGTACTTCCAAACATTTTGCCCAAAATATTGATCGCTTTACAGTCAAAAACATATGAAGAAGAGTACCTTAGTGCCAACACTTATTGCTGGCCGACAAGCCAGCTTTACATTTATTGGTGGGGGTCCAAAGAGCACAATGACAAATAAAATATAACGACTGAAGTAAAGTAGCTGATAATGTGGGTCAATTAGTATGTAGCCAAAAGTGATGCCAGTCTATAGTAACATCTTCAGATGAATGAAGATTATTCCCCCAGACCTTACAAAGAGCAGAAGATGTGTAAGTAGGTTTAGTTACTTTATAATAGGATGAGGCAATATGACTTTTGCTGAAAATGTTATTTAAGAGAACATGGAGAGATGGTGTGGGGACTACTGTATCAAGTTTAATACAGCTTTTTTAAGAACATGCGTTAACTGAAACCAAGCAAAAATTGGTCAGTTTGTAATTTGTATTGGGACTTTAAGGTATGAAAAGGAGATAAGATTCTGAACCATGAAGCAGATGTGCAAGGCACCATATACCTGATCTATTTTAAATTTGCGGTTATATCATAAGGAAATTTCATGGGAATGCCAAATAGAGATATCACTCTTTTGATCTAATTGAAGAAGAGCAAATTGTGTATCTAACATAACTTTATTATTTAAAGTAGTGTTAGGTAAATCAATAGCCAAAATATATTTTAGGGGGAATAGGTGATATTAGATTTAGTTCAACATCATACAACAATGGCAGCAGTTCTTCAGGTGGCTCAGAGAGAAGCCAGAACGAACCAAAGCAAGCCAGGAAGGCCATATGATATACCTGGAAATCGGGGAAGGTGAGGCCTCCAGTGTTTTTGGGGAATTTGAGGGCTTTCAAAGGGATTCTAGGTGGTTTATTTCACCATAAAAATGTTACCAGTTTGGATTCTATTATTTTATAAAATCTAGGGCAAAATCCAGGCAACATCATGAAAATATAATAATTTGTGGCATCATAACCATTTTAATAGATTCTAATCTACCCCACCATGAAATATATAGTGGAGTTCATTTGTATCTGTAATAGCTAATCTGTCATTTTTAAAGTCTTGGAGTATTGCTCCTATGTACTTTTGGGAACCTAGCAGGTGTTTGTGACCTGGATTGGCCACTGGAAACAGGACCCTTGATGGACCGTTGGTTTCACCAGTATGGCATTTCTTATGTTCTTATACTTTGCAACCTATCTCACCCTTTTTCACCTCATTCATGTATTGTGCTTAAGGATGATGTATTGTTGAAACTCTCTGCGGCTCATGATCTTTGGCTAGATAGTTCATCGGCCTGGACCCATATACCCCTAAAATGGAAGTTAGAACTAGATTATCTTAGCAGGTAATTGATAGTATTATCGTTGTCCCATTTTTCTACTTAGGGCCTTTTCTTTGTTGCTGTGCTACAATATGTGATTTTTAGATGATATTGTAAATATTGTAGCAGTTTAATGTTTTGTGTTTGTGGATCAATTGCTGCCATTTTATGATTTTTCAGATGTAATTATTAACCTGTTATCTTGGTTGTTTTGATGTAATGTTTTGCTTTTGTTTGTATTTTATCATTTTAGATTAGATGGATTGTTAAAGGCCGTATATATATTGAGTTGATTTTTGTTTTATCAGGGCCGGCCACAATACTGCAAAGTATTAGGCACTCTAAGCAAACATTTTGCTTACGCCTCCCCACTTCCGAGACTTTGATAATTAAACTCAACAATCATGATCATCTGAACACCACCCTTCAAACAACAATCCAGTAAAAATGCATAATTGGACTTTCATGAGGGGAAGTTTAGAAAGGATGTCAAAGTGCAGTCTGGGACATCTAAGTCAGAAACGTCTGGGGAGAAAAAATAGGCATTCCAGGTGCAGATATGATTTCACAACCATGGACATGCCAGATATGGACATTTACAAATAGTCTAATGGTTAGAGTAGTGGGCTAGGAACGTGGAAGCCTGAGTTCAAATCCCACTGATGCTATCACCAAAATTGTGCTGAGTAATGAGGATGATGGAGTGCTTTCTTCTCTACACCCTCTGGATGTTTTTCAGCTAAAATGAGCACTTTTCAGATACCTGTTCGTGCCTGGAGCAGGTCTAAACTTAGATGCGATATCGGATGTTTTTGACATCAGGCAGAAACATCCAGGTTCCTGGGGCCCCAGCCATGCCTCCACCATGCCCCATGTTCAGATGTGGATATCCTCATACTGGGGACATCTAAGACCCAACTTCTAAAATGGCTCTGAAGATGTCTCTATGCCTTGGACCTTTCTATTCCTATTTTTGGACATTCAAAGCACAAATAGGGCTTCCAAAATGATCCCCTATACTTTTAAATATTAAACTTTGCTTCTATGTATGTGTGTGCCTTTTCTTGCTGTAGGTAAAAGAATGTGCTGCTGGCTCTTTCGGTTTGTGTGGCTGTCAAAATCTATTGTGCTTTGCCTGCTGCTGCTTTTTCCACACACAAGCTGCTGCCCTAGGCAGTTGCCTACTCTTGCCTACTGGTTGGGATGGCCCTGTGTTTTATTTTCATTTTTATTGCATCATATTTTATTTGCAATGCATTGGTTTTATTTTGTGGTGTTATATTCCTATGTTGTGTTCTAATACATCTTGATCCATTTTTGGGCATAAGCAGAATATAAATGTCATTTTATTTTAATTTCAATGTTGGCATGTGCTTACCTTTTTTGAAAGTATGTTTTCTGCCTGAGATACGCAGTACAGAATTAGTATAAACATATAGATACTGTAAAGCACCATCAATAGACCTTGTGAAAAAAGTAGATTTTGATATCATCATTTTACTTACAGTACCTTCCTTCTCTGCTTTCATTTGTGTGTATGTATTGTATGTATTGTCGTCCTTACTTTATCCATGATTGTAATTCATTCAGAAAGTATGGTGTATATCTCTTTTCTTTTATTAACGCAGTCTTTTTGTCCTCATTTATTTTAGGAACCTACAAAGCGCACAGAATCTTTTGCTTATCTTCTGAGACAGTCTCCTTTAATTCAGATGGGCCCTGCCAGAGATAAAATAGTCATTGGCAAAATCATCCATGTTCTGGGTGATGACCTCTACATAGACTTTGGAGGCAAGTTTCACTGCGTATGCAAAAAGCCAGAAGTGGATTCAGAGTAAGTACTGGGTTGTGTTAGAAAATGTATAATACAATGAATTTCTGTTTGGTTTTTTTGTATTATTTTATTTGATTCCATACTTATATATCACCCCTCCCGTATGGTTACAAATGCAATGAATTATACATAAGCACAAACAATAAATAAAACCTTAAATAAAATTCAAATCAAATTTTGAAAACAAACCCATCAGTTAAAAAAGCACAAATGATTACTTAAAAAGAGCTTGAACAAGCCATGCCTTGCAATGTTTCCTAGCTATCTGTTTATTTATGTCTTTGAATCGCCTACTCCAATCAACTCAAGGTCATTTACAATAAAACAGAGAAACAGCATTACATATTACAAAATCATTAAATATTAATACAAATTATATAATAAATAAAAGTTCAACCCATAAAAATAACTTGAACATTAATAATAATAATAACTCGAACATTAATAATAATAATCTGCTGTATAATACTTCCTAAATAGCCAGGTTTTAGTCTATTTCTAAAGCTTATGGGCCTGATATTCGAAAGACATTTACACTGTTTACAGCCCAGTAAACCGTACAAATGCCTTTATTTGGAATATTCAATGGCACTTACATGGTTAGTGCTGTTGAATATCCCCTTCTAACCCCACGACATGCCCTGAAGCTGTGCAGTTAACATTGGGCTATGTTGGGGGCATTCCGGGGCAGAGTCTATCGCTTACCGGGCAGCAGCAATACTGCATGCTGCCCGGTTAGCTACTGTGGCTTCCGGCGTGTGAGGCAATCCCTGGATATTCAATGTTGGGGCCCCATATGGCCCAGCATTGAATATCTGGGGTTAAGGATTGGCGGGCACAATGAATATGCATGAGATAGATCTGCATACTATGGAAGCAGTGCATGCAGATCTATCTCATGCATATTCATTGTGGATATCCTAAAAGCCTGACTGGCCTGGGGGTACTCAAGGCCAGGGTTTGGAACCACTGCTATAGAGCTTAAGTGTAAACATATATAAATCTTGTTTTAATTCATTTTGAATTTATAACCACCTTATATTTTGCTTTTGTATTTTTTGGATTGAGGCAGACCGAGATAAGTCATCTTTCTCCTTGCCCCTTATGCCTACATAGGCTGCAAGCCAGCCACAGGCATGGTGTTTATACGGTATATTTAAGCAAATCATAATACTACTCATTCATCATTTAAAATCTTTCTGCCAGATCGTTATTTTGGAAATTCAGGTCGTTCCCTACCTTTCCTAAATCTGTAGGAGCCACCATGTTTCGGTACAATGTTATTAATTACCCCATATTGTTTTGGTAAGGTTAATAATAGCTTATACAGTATGCATCTGTTATGTCATTTGTGACGACATAGTCAGTAATCTCCAGGAACAAGCAGGAATGAGTCCTCACATATGGGTACGTCGGTACCGACGGAGCCTGCGCGGGAACGCTCCCCAGCTTCCCAAAAAGGAAAGCTTTTGGGAGCATCCCACAGCGCCTGCGTGCTGCCTTCCCGCCTTTCCTAACCAACTCTCCTCAGTTCTTCTTTTCCGCGGAGCCAGCAGGTCGTGTTCCTGTCACCGCTGAAGAAGTTCTTTATTTTAATTTATTTCTTTGGTCGCGTGTCTGCCTTCCCTGACGCCGGACTGGTACCGCCGGTCTTTTCTTTTCTTTTCTTTTCTTTTTAAAAAAAAAAAATATATATATATTTTTTCCTCACTTGCTGTATTTTTCTTCTTAGGCCTCCAGGCCCACAAGAAACTTTTCCCCTCATGGAAAAACCTGCCTCCGGGTTCAAAAAATGCACTAAGTGTAGCGGTACAATTTCTGTTACAGATACCCATGAATGGTGTCTTAAATGTTTGGGTCCTGAACACTCCATTCCGGATTGCCAGTCCTGCTCTCTAATGTCTAAACGAGGGTTACAGAACCGAGCAGCCAAGCTCCATGTGCTGTTTCCCACGGATGCACCGGTGGTGGCATCGACATCTTCCAGGTCTTCCTCTCCCGATGTGTCTCGGGTTACCAAACATAATCCTAGCAGGTCCTTGAAGGGCAAATCTCCCTCTAAGCATCAAGATGCCTCCGGGCTTGCCCTCGAGGATCCTGCCCCAGCCAAACAACCCCGGCGGGAAGCTTCGGCTTCCAAAGCTCCTCCTATGGGGTTACAGGTTGACATCGATGGCACGGCCTTGACCGATCACCTGTTAGACTGCTCTGGGGTACCGGCACTTTCTCCCGGTACCGACATCCAGGCAGTCGTGGCGTCCATGGATGACACTGTTCAATCCATGCAGCAGGCTATAATGGCTTTTATTAAAGCTGCGACACCGACGGTACCGCAACGAGTTCCGTTGTCGGTACCGGTACCGGTACCAGCACCGATACCGGAACCGACTGCATCGACATCGGCCAGGATACCGACTCAGGTTCCTTGTCCAGGGCTATTTCTCGGTACCGATCCGGTACCGGGGACGCCCAATGTCGGTACCGATCGATACGCGTATCGATCATTGGAAGCGGACAGATGATACTTTGATTCCTCTGATGATTCTGATTCATCAGATGAGTCTCCTGAAGTATCCATTACCCTTCCTGAGGAGCCTACTTCTCCAAAAAGGAGAATGTCTCCTCCAGAGGATTTGTCCTTTCAAGACTTCATAATAGAAGTGGCTAAAGGACTCTCTATTTCAGTAACCTCTGAAACAGAGCCTAGAGCAAAAAAAATTAGATATTTTAGGATACTCTAAGGCTCCCAGAGAGGCAGTCACCTTGCCAATTCATGAAATTCTTCTTGAACATATGATTGACTTATGGGAGACTCCTCTCACCCTTTCTCCTCATTCTCGCAGATTGGACACTATGTACCGTGTCCCTCCTTGTTCTGGATTTCAGAAAACTCAGCTTCCTCACCACTCCATTGTGGTGCAGTCAGCTATGAAAAGGATGAAGAGTACCAAAAGACACTCTTCTGCTCCTCCAGGAAGAGAATGCAGGACCTTGGATGCTTTTGGTAAGAAAATCTTCCAAGCCAGCATGCTTATTGCCAGAATCAACTCATATAGCCTTTATATGGGTATGTTTCTAAAGGAAGTTGCACAAAAGCTGCACAACTTTCTCCCTTTTATTCCAGAGGATAGAAGGGATGAGTTCCTCCTTTGGCTTAAGCATACTCAAGACATTTCAAAGTTTTCCAACAGGGCAGCCTTTGACTCCTTTGAAGGTGCCAGCAGAGCCTCAGGCATTGCCATAGCTGCTCGCAGAATTGCTTGGCTCCAGGCTTCTGATCTAGAACCCTGGGTTCAGGATGGCTTAGGAAATCTGCCCTGTACGGGTGAAAATCTCTTTGGCAAAGAGTTGCAAATAAAAGCCACTCAAATAGATGCAGAGAATTCTGCTCTGGATAGACTTTCCAAGTCAACCTCCATTCCAGCCAAGAAAAAACCTTTCAAAAAGTCTTTTTACAAAAGGAGCAGATTTCCTTCCACTTCTGGCCAACAATCTTCTACAGGTCGCTTTGCTACTAAGCGTCAGCAACCTAAACAGGCCAGGCCTAAACCTGCAGGGACTGCTACAACCCAGCAGTCCCAACCCCCTCAGGGTTTTTGACTTGATACTAGAGAACTTAACCTTTCTGGCTCTACCACAGCCAGAACCTCTCACCATTCCAGGAAGGTTAGCTCATTTTGCTCCCAGATGGGAGCAAATCACATCAGAGCAGTGGACCCTCTCCATCATAAGAGAGGGCTACAAACTTCATTTCTCAGACCTTCCTCCCTACACCATGGTGAGACATTTCAATTCTCCCACATCTCTCCTCGACCTTCTGGATCAGGAGGTGACTACCCTTCTGGCCCAGAGGGCCATAGAAGAAGTACCTCTTCTTCAACAGGGGTCAGGGTTTTACTCCCCCTTTTTTCTCATTCCAAAGAAAAGAGGGGGATACAGACCCATTCTAGATCTCAGAGAATTGAACAAATTCCTATGCAAGGAGAAGTTCAAGATGCTTTCTCTAGGCACTCTCCTTCCATACCTGCAGAGTCAGGATTGGCTTTGTTCTCTAGATCTCAAGGATGCGTACACTCATGTCCTCATCCATCCATCTCAAAGAAAATTCCTACGTTTTCTGTTCCAGGGAAAACATTACCAATACAGAGTGCTTCCTTTCGGTCTAGCCTCTGCTCCAAGAGTGTTCACCAAATGCATGGCAATGGTTGCTGCATTTCTACGCACTCTGGGAATATTTGTCTTCCCATATCTGGACGACTGGCTCATCCGAGCTCCAACCCAGTCGGAGGCTCAGATCTCCCTGAACCGCACCAGGCGCATTCTGCAATACCTGGGACTTATGGTAAACCTCCCAAAGTCCCAGCTCACCTCTACTCAGTCCCTGGAATTCATAGGGGCCTGGTTGGACACCACTTCTGCAAGGGCCTACCTTCCTCAGGCCCGTTGTCAACGTCTAGTGCAGTTAGCCTCCCAGATTCAGTCAAAGAGCCACTTAACTGCCAGGGAGATGCTACAGCTGCTAGGCCATATGGCTTCCACGGTACATGTGGTACCCTATGCTCACCTACACATGAGAGCAGCTCAATGGACTTTGTCCACCCAGTGGACTCAAGCTTCAGGAGCTCTCTCAGACCAAATAGCAACCTCCAAACGTCTCTTTTGGTCTCTCCAATGGTGGATGTCCACTCAAAATCTGTTGCTGGGGTCCCCCTTCCAACCTTTGTTGCCCCAAGCAACCCTCACAACAGATGCCTCCCAAACAGGTTGGGGAGCTCATCTACAAGACCTCTCCACCCAAGGCACTTGGTCCCCACAGGAGACCTCTCTTCATATCAACCACTTGGAACTTCGAGCAGTGTTCCTAACTCTCAAGGTCTTTCATACCCTCCTCAGCTACAAGACAGTCCTCATTCATACGGACAATCAAGTAGCCATGTTTTACATAAACAAGCAAGGAGGAACTGGCTCTCTGTCGCTTTGCAACGAAGCTCTAAGATTATGGGCCTTCGCCAGAGAGCATCAAATCCATCTCCTGGCAGTATACCTCCCAGGAATCCAAAACTCTTGGGCAGACAGACTCAGTCGAGTTCTGCTTCCACACGAATGGTCCCTGCACATGGATCAGGTACTCAGAATCTTCCAGGAATGGGGAACCCCAGACATAGACCTCTTTGCAAGTCCGTGGAATGCCAAACTTCCCCGGTTCTGTTCCAGAATTCCGTGTCAGGGAGTTCAGGCCAAGGATGCCTTCCTCCTTCATTGGGGTCAGGGCTTCCTGTATGCCTTTCCACCCATTCCTTTGATTCCCAAGACTCTGTTCAAACTCCAGAGGGATCAAGGATCTATGATCCTCATAGCTCCACGCTGGCCACGCCAAGTGTGGTACCCTCTACTTCTGCATCTCTCCCAAGCCCCCTCCCTGGACTTGGGAGCTGCGCCAGACCTTCTGTCCCAGGAGGAAGGGACTTTGTGGCATCCAAATCCCAAGTCCCTTCACCTCAGAGCTTGGTTACTGAAGGCCTAGACCTTCAAGACTTCAATCTTTCTCAGCAAGTGAAGGATATCCTCCATGCTTCCAGAAAACCTTCCACTAGGCGTTCCTATGCTTTTAAGTGAAAAAGATTTTCCATTTGGTGTGCTCAAAAGGGTCTTGACCCTCTGGCACTTCCTGTGAATTCTCTATTGGAATATCTCCTGCATCTCTCCAATGCAGGCCTTAAAACGAATTCAGTAAGGGTCCATTTGAGTGCTATTGCAGCCTCCCTTAAGCCTCTCAATGGACAACCTATTTCCTCTCATCCTCTTATTGCAAGATTCATGAGAGGCCTAACTTTAACTAAACCTCCCATTCGACCTCCTCCGGTGGCATGGGACTTAAACTTGGTTCTTGGTCAGCTTATGAAGCCACCTTTTGAACCCTTAGCCACTACCTCCTTGAAATTTCTTTCCTGGAAGGTTATTTTCCTTATTGCAATCACTTCTGCTCGCCGCATCAGTGAACTGCAGGCCTTAGTGGCTAATCCACCTTATACAAGGTTCCATCATGATAAGGTAGTCCTTAGGACAAATCCTCACTTTATGCCTAAAGTGGTCTCACCTTTTCATCTTAATCAAGAGGTGTATTTACCTGTCTTTTTTCCAGCTCCTCATGCATCCAGTGCAGAGAGGAGCCTTCATACTCTAGATTGTAAAAGAGCTCTTGCTTTTTACTTACACAGGACACAGCAACATAGAAAGTCTTCCCAGCTTTTTGTTGCTTTTGATCCTTCTCATTTAGGACTTCCAGTCTCTAAAAGAACACTGTCCAATTGGATTGCTCAGTGTATTTCTTTTGCTTACCAGAGTAAGAACCTTTCTCTGGAGGGCCATGTCACAGCTCACAATGTGAGGGCCATGGCCACCTCTATGGCTCATCTTCATTCTGTGTCCATCGACCAGATCTGTCGAGCAGCCACCTGGGCCTCGGTTCATACCTTCACAGCCCATTACTGTTTGGACAAAGACTCCCGCCGGGATGCCTTGTTTGGTCAGGCTGTCCTCAGACACCTGTTCCATTCTTGAACAACTCCTGCCCTCCTTCCCTGAATGGATGCCTGAGATCCATAGGAAGACGAGGAACCCTTCAGGGTCTCATACCCTTGGGGATCTCCCAGGCATCTTAGCTAGGGAGTCCCCATATGTGAGGACTCATTCCTGCTTGTTCCTGGAGATAGCACAGTTACTTACCTGTAACAGGTGATCTCTGGGAACAGCAGGAATTAGTCCTCACAACCCTCCCACCTCCCCTAGGAGTTGTATCTCTCTCTGTCTTTCCTTTCCTCTCTCTCTCTATTGTCTCAGCTTTAAACTCGAACTGAAGAGAGTTGGTTAGGAAAGGCGGGAAGGCAGCGCGCAGGCGCTGTGGGATGCTCCCAAAAGCTTTCCTTTTTGGGAAGCTGGGGAGCGTTCCCGCGCAGGCTCCGTCGGTACCGACGTACCCATATGTGAGGACTAATTCCTGCTGTTCCCAGAGATCACCTGTTACAGGTAAGTAACTGTGCTATCTCCAGGAGCAAGCAGGAATGTAGTCTTCCCATAGGGGTATCATCGGTACCGACGGAGCCTGCATGGGAACGCTCCCCAGCGTCCAATAGGAACGCTTTTGGTAGCATCCCTCAGCATATGCGTGCTGCCTTCCCGCCTTTCCAAATGCCCTCTTCAGTTTTTCGTTTTCCGCGGAGCCGACTGGACACACACCCTGTCACTGCGGAAAATTTCTTCTTTAATCTTGTTTTCTTGTGGTCGCGTTTGCCTCTGCATGACGCCTACCGGTACCGCCGGTTCTTTTCTTAAAAAAAAAAAAAATTCCGAATTGTTTCTCTTCATAAACTTTTCTTTTTCGGTGTTAGACGCCATTTTGGGAACCAGGCCCCATTTTTCCTTAAAGATGGAAAACCAGCTAGTGGTTTTAAAAAATGCACTAAGTGTGGCGGTACCATTTCCGTCACAGACACCCATGACTGGTGTCTTAAATGTTTAGGCTCTGACCATTCACCATCTGAGTGTCTATCTTGTATGGGAATGACTAAAAGAGGAAGACAGAACCGAGCTGCAAAGCTTGGTACCCTCTTTTCTTCGGATGCCAAGTCCATTGCATCGAAGTCTTCAAGAGCCTCTTCTTCCTCCCATGGATCTCAGGTAACTAAACATAAAAGCCGGTCCTCAAAGGGTAGCTCTCCTGCAAAGCATCGAGAGGCCATTGGCATTGCCTTTGAAGAAACTACACCGGCAAAACAGCCCCGGCGGGAGGCTTCGGCCTCCAAAGCATCAACGGGGTTCCAGGATGTTCTCGAGGCCTCGGCCTCGACAGAACTGCTGGTGCCATGCTCAGGGGTCTCGGCTACCTTCACCAGTACAGACACCCAGGTATTGGCAGTGTCGATAGACCAGAGATTCCTTGCTATCGAGCGCAGTATTGCAGCTCTCCTTACAGCTACGGTACAGTTGACACGATGGTTCAACGGGTACCGGTGCCGACACCGGTACCGGCACAGATACTGGTACCAGCACCGACGGTACCGGCCCCGGTGGGAATTCTTCCCATGCTGTCTTTGCCTGGCATCGAAAGATCGGTACCGGATCAACTCAGTACCAACTTCGATCGATACCAGGACCGTGCCTTGCATGACCATCGTGATCAGAGATACTTTGAATCCTCAGAGTCCGATGACTCTGATAATTCTGCCGGTACCAGAGTGTTTCTCCCGGAAGACGACTTTTCTCCCCAACGCAGAATGTCGCCTCCGGAGGACATGTCTTTTCAGGAATTTATTTGTGATGTTGCCAAAGGCCTTTCAATCATGGTAGCTCCTGAAAAGGAACCTAGAGCAAAGGAATTGGAAATTCTCTAATATCCTAAGGCTCCAAAGGAGGCAGCCACTCTGCCCATTCATGAAATTCTTCATGATTTGATGCTCAGAATGTGGGAGACACCTTTGACCACATCTCCTCATTCTAGGAGGTTTGATACCATGTTTCGAGTTCCACCATGTCCTGGATTTCAAAAGACTCAGTTGCCACACCATTCAATGGTAGTGGAGTCAGCCATGCGTAGGATGAAAAGTGCAGAGAGACATGCCATCCAATCCTCCAGGTCGTGAATGCAGGACTCTTGATGCTTTTGGGCATCGAATGTTTCAGGCTTCCATGCTTTCAGCTAGGATCAGCTCATATATTTTATATTTGGGAATGTTCTCAAAGAAGTCACAGGAGATTTGGAGCTTATGAGCCCACTTCTCCCAGATGACAGACGACAAGACTTCCTTACGCTTGTCAGGCATGCTCAAGGTGTCTCCAAGTTTGTGAATCGTGCAGCCTTTGACTGCTTTGAATACATCAACAGAACTTCTGCTATTGCCATTGGTGCACGATGGATTGCCTGGCTTCAGGCATCAGATTTGGAGATTTGGGTGCAGGATAAATTAGGCAACATCCCCTGCACAGGAGAAAACCTCTTTGGCAAGAATTGGCAGGAAAAGGCTAATGAGATAGATGCTGACAATATCCCCTTAGATAGATTGTCAAAATCTACAGCCACTCCAGCCAAAAAGAAACCCTATAAAAAACCCTCTTTCAGCAAAAAGGGGAAGTTTTTTATCCATCCTATTCCCAGCAAAGCCAAGCTCACGGTCAAGTTGCCCAAAGGGGACAACAGCAATTCAAACAGCAGAAGAAGCCAAAAGGCCCGAGAACTCAACCAGCTCCGCAGGTTAAGCCACCTGAAGGGCTTTGACTCCTTCCTAGAGAGCTTAGCCTTCCTGCCTCTGAGGGGTCCAGAGCCCCTAAATATTCCAGGCAGGCTATGTCATTTTGCCAACAGATGGCACCAAATAACAGCAGAAAATTGGACTCTGTCTGTAGGAGAGGGGTACAAGCTTCATTTTCACAGCATGCCCCCTCTAAAATCCTAAGGTAGTTCAATTCCCAGACCTCTGCAGACAATCTGCTGGATCACGAGGTCTCAACACTTTATTTATTTATTACAAGCTCTTATATACCGCACTATTTGGGATCCGCGCGGTTTACAGTACAACAAAAGACCATACAACAAGCTGTTTGGTTTTACATTGAACAGGAAGAAGAACTTGGATAATACATGGGGAAATTTTTAACTGAACAATTTGCAAAGTATATACAAGTACAAGTTAAAACCCTCGGCCCAGTGTGCAGCGGCGGCCAAGAGAGCAAATAGAATGCTAGGTATGATAAGGAAAGGAATGGAAAATAAAACAAAAGATATTATAATGCCTCTATATCGTTCCATGGTGAGACCGCACCTTGAATATTGTGTGCAGTTCTGGTCGCCGTATCTTAAAAAGGATATAGCGATTTTAGAAAAGGTACAGAGAAGAGCCACCAAAATGGTAAAGGGGATGGAAGGATACTCCTATGAAGAAAGGCTAAAAAGGTTAGGGCTCTTTAACCTGGAAAAGAGACGGCTGAGGGGAGATATGATAGAAGTCTATAAATTAATGAACGGAGTGGAACGGGTAAACGTAGATCGATTGTTTACGTTATCAGAATATAGAAAGACTAGGGGACATGCAATGAAGCTACAGGGTAAACTATTTAAGACTAATAAAAGAAAATATTTTTTCACTCAACGTGTAATCAAACTCTGGAATTTGTTACCGGAGGATGTTCAATGTAAACCGCACTGATGCAGAATAGCGCGGTATATAAGAGAATGTAAATAATAAAAAAAAAAAAAAAAATGTAAATAAATGTAGTAAAGGCTGTTAGTGTAGCTGGGTTTAAAAAAGGTTTGGACAAGTTCCTGGAGGAAAGGTCCATAAACCATTATTAAAAAGTGACCGAAGATATCAATGCTTGACCCAGTACAAGCATTGTGGAACTTGTGTCTCTTGGGGAAACTGCTAGGTACATATGACCTAGATTGGCCACTGTTGGAAACAGAATACTGGGCTTGATGGACCTTGGTCTGACCCAGTATGGCATATCTTATGTTCTTATATATATACAACAGTATTATTCTTAGATCAGTTGGGTGCTCAATGGGGGTTGGAGGTCAGGAAGGTGATTGGGTGTTCTGGTAGTAGTGGGGGAATAAATGGGATTTGATTGCCTTCCTGAATGAGGTTAGATCAGGGATAGCCCGAACACTTCTTGCCCAAAAGGCAATAGAGGAAGTACCCATCCTCCAGCAGGGTACAGGGTTCTGCTCCCCCTATTTTCTTATTCCGAAGAAAACAGAGGGACACAGACCCATTCTAGACCTCAGAGAATTGAAGAAATACCTGTTCTGAGAGAAGTTCAAAATGATTTCTCTAGGAACTCTTCTGCCATACCTTCAAAGTCAGGATTGGCTTTGCTCTCTAGACTTAAAGGATGCATATACTGACATTTTGATCCATCCAGATCACAGGAAATTCTTACGATTCCTTTTCAAGGGAAAACACTTCCAATATAGGGTTCTTCCCTTTTGTCTGGCTTCTGCACCAAGAGTATTCACAAAATGCATGGCAGTAGTAGCTGCATTCCTGCGAACCCTAGGGATATTCGTCTTCCCTTACTTGGACGATTGGCTCATTTGAGCCCCCACGGGTGCAGAAGCCAGCTCTGCACTGTCTCGCACAATGCGAATCCTCCAATACTTGTGATTGGTAATAAACTTCCCAAAATCCCAACTTGTTCCTTCCCAGTCTCTGGAGTTCATAGGAGCCTGTTTAGATACCAGACAGTCAAGGGCTTTCCTTCCACAGGCCCAGTGTCTTCGCATAGTGCAACTAGCTTCTCAAGCAGCGGGAAAATCCTCTCTAACTGCTTGAGAACTGCTACAGTTACTGGGACACATGGCATCCACAGTTCATGTAGTTCCCTATGCTCACCTCCACATGCGAGCAGCCCAGTGGACCCTATCCACACAGTGGACACAGGCCACAGGACGTCTGTCAGACAAGATATCAAACTCTCATCGACTGATCTTGTCCCTTCAATGGTGGCAATCACTGGAGAATCAATTAGTGGGGCCTCCTTTCCAACAACCCCTATTCCAGGCCACCCTAACAACAGATGCATCACAGGTGGGTTGGGGAGCGTACCTGCATCATCTCTCTACCCAGGGCACCTGGACTCCACAGGAGGCTTGTCTTCACATAAACCTCCTAGAATTAAGAGCAATCTATTTAGCTCTTCGAGTATTCCTTACCCAGCTCAGCTACAAGACAGTCCTAGTCCAGACGGACAATCAAGTAGCCATGTTCTATGTGAACAAACAGGGCGGAACAGGCTCTCTGTCATTATGCAATGAAGCTTTACGACTTCGGGCCCTCGCCAGAGAGCATCAAATCCACCTTCTTGTGGTATATCTTCCAGGCATTCAAAACCTTTGGGCAGACAAACTCAGCTGCGTACTGCTGCCTCACGAATGGTCTCTCCACCTAGACCAGGTGACAAAGATATTTCACATCTTGGGGACTCCAGACATAGACCTCTTTGCAAGTCCACTGAATGCCAAACTTCCCCGGTTCTGTTCCAGGATTCCGGCTCTCAATTGCCAGGCAAGGAATGCCTTCCTCCTTCACTGGGGTCAGGACTTCCTCTATACCTTCCCACCTATTCCCCTCATCCCCAAAACACTCTTCAAGCTTCAGAGAGACAGAGGTCGTATGATCGTCATAGTGCCCTGGTGGCCACGTCAAACGTGGTATCCCCTGCTTCTACATCTCTCTCAAGTTGCATCTCTGGAGTTAGGGTGTGCTCCAGATCTCCTTTCCCAAGGGAGCGGGACCCTATGGCACCCGAATCCCCAGTCCCTGCATCTCACGGCCTGGTTACTGAGAGTTTAAATCTTCAGGATCTCAACTTTTCCCAACAGGTAAAGGATATCCTTCAGGCTTCTAGAAAACCTTCCACAAGACGACCTTACGCCTTCAAGTGGAAACATTTCACTATATGGTGTTCCCAGAAGGGGTTAAACCCCCTGGTGATACCTTTGGAAGTGATACTAGAGTATCTACTTCATTTATCAAATTCTGGTCTAAAGACCAATTCAGTAAGAGTCCATCTAAGCACAATTACAGCTTCCTATAAGCCTCTAAATGGACAACCAATTTCCTCTCATCCTCTCATATCCAGATTTATGAGAGGTCTTCTATTAACAAAACCTCCCATCAAACCACCATCGGTGGCATGGGATTTAAATCTAGTTCTCGGGCAGCTCATGATACTGCCCTTTGAACCTTTAGCCACTACTACCCTGAAGTTTTTGTCCTGGAAGGTCATCTTCCTAATTGCAGTCACCTCTGCACGTCGCATTAGTGAATTGCAAGCGTAAGTGGCTGATCCTCCTTACACTAGGTTTCACCATGATAAGGTTGTTCTCAGAACTCATCCACCCTTTATGCCAAAGGTGGTTTCGCCTTTTCATTTAAATCAATCGATTTATCTTCCTGTATTCTTTCCGAGGCCTCATGCCTCTAATGCAGAGAAGAACCTTCACACTTTGGACTGTAAAAGAGCCTTAGCTTTTTATCTACAAAGAACACAGCAACATAGAAAGTCTTCTCAACTTTTTATTGCTTTTGATGCTAGTCATTTGGGACTTCCAGTCTCCAAGAGGACTTTATCCAAATGGATTGCACAATGCATATCCTTTGCTTATGAGAGTAAGAGTCTTCCTCTTCAAGGCCATGTCACAGCTCATAATGTGAGAGCTATGTCAGCCTCTATGGCTAACCTTCACTCTGTGTCTATTGATGACATTTGTCGAGCAGCCACCTGGGCTTCGGTACATACCTTTACAGCCCACTACTGCATAGATAAAGCCTCCCGTCGGGATGCCTTCTTTGGCCAGGCTGTTCTTCAAAATCTCTTTCAAACTTAATACAGCTCCTACCCACCAACCTTGGTAGGATGCCAGAGATCCATGGGAGGAAGCATGGCCCACCTCACTATAGGTGGCAGCTTCCTGGAGTCATCTCCCTGGCATCTTCAGCTAGGGAGTCCCCATATGTGAAGACTATATTCCTGCTTGTTCCTGGAGAGAGCGTAGTTACTCACCTGTAACAGGTGATATCCGGGAACAGCAGGAATTTAGTCTTCACAACCCACCTACCTCCCCTAGGAGTTGTCTCTCTATCTCTCTGTCTCTTTCCTCTCTCCCTCTATCCTTTTACTCATCTACAAACTTAACTGAAGAGGGACAGTTGAAAAGGCGAGAAGGCAGCACACATGTGCTGAGGGATGCTCCCAAAAGCGTTCCTATTGGACGTTGGGGAGCATTCCCCCACAGGCTCCGTCGGTACTGACGATACCTATATGTGAAGACTAAATTCCTGCTGTTCCCGGAGATCACCTGTTACAGGTGAGTAACTACCCTTTATGTGCATAACTGACACTTTGCGACAAAGAAGCTGAATCAGACAAGTGCTTCTGTTTTTTTTTTTTCAATTTTTGGCTCAATAGTTTTCTCCTACTTCTTTAGGCTTCCAGCTAAGTCAGAACCAGGGCTGGAATCCAGTGTTATGACCCTTTATTCACAATTACATGGGGGTATTAGAAACATAGAAAAATGATGACAGAAAAAGACCACATGGCCTATCCAGTCTGTCCTTCCATATTATCAACTACAACAGTCCCCTTTTTTCCTTTAGAGATCCTCTGTGTTTTTCCCATGCTTTTTTGAATTCAGATAACGTCCTCATCTCTACCACCTTCATTGGGAGACTATTCCACGGATCCACCACCCTTTCCGTAAAGAAATATTTCTGCATATCACTCCTGAATCTATCCTTTTTCACCCTCATCCCATGTCCCCTGAGAGCAGAACTTGCTTTCAATCGAAAGAGGCTCTCCCCCTGTGCATTTATGCCACGGAGGAATTTAAATGTCTCAGTCATACCATCTCTATTCCGCCTTTCCTCTAAGGTGTACATATTAAGATCCCTAAGTCTGTCCTTGTATGCTTTATAATGAAAACCACTAACCATTTTAGTAGCCACCCTCTGTACTGACTCTGTACTGACTCCTTTTGAAGGTGCGATCTCCAGAATTGCTCACAATACTCCAAATGAGGTCCCACCAAAGACTTATACAGAGGCACCATCACCTCCTTTTTTCTGATAGCCATTCCTCTCCCTATTTTTATTTATTTATTTATTTAGCATACATTTATAACCCGCAACTTCCAGAGTTCAGTTGCGGTTCACAATAAACAACAATCCACAAAGCAAAAGCTTAGTTTTACATTGAACATTTTGTAACAATAAAAGTAAATGTAAACAGCATGAACTTATGCATAATAGCAAAATTGGCTGGTAAATTATATACAATAAACTATTACAAATACATTATATACAATAAATTATATACAATAAACTATATACAAATATATGTTGTGGGTACTTTAGAATTGAATCATGGTGTTTTTATAATAGTGTATTGTCTGTTAAGTTGTTGGAAATAGTATTAGTCATGATTTTTAACCTTTATCTGAGTGTATCAAGGGGTTATCTATGTTGCCGTAGTGCATGGAGAATCTTTATAGCTTTTGCTGTTGCCTTTTCTACATGTTTAGCTACTTTAAGATCATCAGACACAACCAGGCCTAGGTCCCGCTCTTCTTTAGTGGACAAAAGTACTTCATCCCCTATACTATATTGCTCCCTTGGATTGCTGCACCCAAATGCATAACCTTGCATTTTTTAAGATTAAATTCCAGCTGCCAAATTCTAGACCATTCTTCAAGCTTAGCCAGATCCCTTCTCATGTTATCTACACCTTCCTGGTTGTCTACGCTATCCCAGATTTTGATATCATCCGCAAAGAGGCAAACTTTACCCGACAGCCCTTCCGCTGTATCACTAACAAAGATGTTAAAAAGAATTGGACCAAGGACAGATCCCTGGGGCACACCACTGGTAACTTCCTTCTCCTCGGAATGAGCTCCATTTACCTGTACCCTTTGTCGCCTCCCACTCAACCAATTTCTAACCCAAGCAGTAACTTTAGGGTCCATCCCTAGGGTGCTTGGTTTATTTATAAGTCGCCTGTGTCAAAGGCTTTACTGAAATCAAAATACACCACATCTAGGGCTCTCTCTCGGTCCAACTTCCTGGTCACCCAGTCAAAGAAATCAATCAGATTTGTCTGACAAGACCTGTCTCTCGTGAATCCATGCTGCTTTGGATCCTGTAATCCGCTGGACTCCAGAAACCTCACTGTTTTCTCTTTCAGCAGCGTTTCCAATAATTTACTCACCAAATGCAATGCAATGTGTGCCTTCGAGTCAGTCCTGACTCCTGGCAACCCAGAAGCTCCTGGGTTTTCTTGGCAGTGTCACCGGAAGTAGATTGCCAGGCCTTTATTCTGAGGTAATGGAGGGTTAAGTGACTTGCCCAAGGCCACAAGGAGTGCTAGTGGGAATTGAACCCTGGTTGCTTGGTTACCAAGCCAGTGTTCTAACCACTAGGCTACTCCTCCACTCCCAATTTACTCACCACCGGAGTTAAACTAACTGGCCTGTAGTTTTCAACCACACACTTACTTCCACTTTTGTGTAAAGGGACTACATGAGCCTCTCTCCAGTCCTTTGGCACCACTCCTGACTCCAATGAGGCATTGTAAAGGTCAGTCGGTGGAGCTGCTAGAACGTCCCCAAGTTCCCTCAGTATTCTAGGGTGTATCCCATCTGGTCCCATCGCTTTAAGTTTAGCTAGTTTCTCACGAACACAGTCTTCTGAAAATTCTTCAAGATGTCCCTCGCTTTTGTTCCTGTTTGTAGGTGTTTTCTGAGGTCCTGTTCCTGAACACAGAACAGAAATATTTGTTAAGCCATTCCGCTTTATCCTCATCAGCTTCTACATATTCCTCCCCTTCACCCTTGAGTCTGACAATACCACATTTTGTCCTTCCTCTTCTCACTAACATATTTAAAAAATGTCTTATCCCTCCATTTTATTGCATTGGCTATTTCCTCCTCTTTTTTGAATCTTTGCTTTCCTGACTACTTTGCTAGCTTCTCTAAGTTTTTCCAACTATAGATGTCTGTCTTCCTCTCTCTGTGATCTCTTGTATTTCATGAAAGCCTCCTTCTTTTTCTTCACCTTTTCAGCTACTCTTTTTGCAAACCATAGTGGTCTCCTTTTCCTTTTACATTTATTTACCATTTTAACAAAAAGGTTGTTTGCTCTTAAAATATCCTCTTTCAGTTTTGCCCACTGTTTTTCTACATCCCCCCAGCTGTTCCCATCCTGCTAATGACTCCCTGAGGTATTGGCTCATCTTTGCAAAGTTAGTTTTCCTAAAGTCTAAGACCCTCACTTTTGAATGGATTCTATTGGCCCTAGTCCTAATACTGAACCACACCATCTGGTGATCACTGCATGCAAAATTATCTCCCACTATAACATCAGAAACAATTTCATCATTGGTAAGCACCAAGTCCAGTATGGCTCCTTCACGTGTGGGTTCTGTTATCAATTGCCTGAATAGTTCTCCCTGTAGAGAATCCAGGATCTTCTTATTTCTAGATGATACTGCAGCAGGAATGTGCCAATCAAAATCTGGCATATTGAAATCCCCTATCAGTAGCACTTCCTCATTCCTAGCAATGCTGCGTATGTCTTTAATTAACTCTCCATCCACCTCTTCCTTTTGTGAGGGAGGTCTGTATATCACGCCAGTGCAAATAGATTTTTCTTTCCCTCTTTCTAGTTTAACCCACAGTGCCTCCTCTCTCCCTTTTAAGCTCCGTAGTTCCAAAGCTTTAATATTATTTTTTACACATAGTGCCACTCCTCCTCCCCTTCTTCCTACCCTGTCCTTTCTGAATAAAGTATAGCCTGGTATAGTTACATCCCAGTCATGGTTTTCTGTGAACCATGTTTCTGTAACTGCCACTAAATCCAAGTCGGCCACTAACATTAAAGCTTCAATGTCTGGGATCTTATTTCCCATGCTACGGGCATTTATACATACCGATTTCCATATGTTGCCCCTTTTACACATTTCCATAAAGGTATTTAATGTTTCACTTACCTGGTGGCTTTCACTTACCTGGAGGTTTTCACTTACCTGGGGGCTTTCTTCCCCCATCCACAACGAACCTAGTTTAAAGCCCTCTTCAGTAGATTAGCCAGTCTGCTACTGAAGACATGTCAACCTTTTTTGGACAGATGGACACCATCTCTGCTCTGCAATCCTTGGAACAGCATCCCATAGTCCAGGAAACCAAAATGCTGTCGATGACACCATCCATTCAGTCATGCATTCATCTCCAGGATGCGAGCTTCTCTGCCTTGGCCTTTACCCTCAACAGGGAGGATTAAAGAGAACACCACCTGTGCACCTATCTGCTTCACCCTCTGTCCCAGAGTCATGAAGTCACTTTTGATATGCTCAGAGGGATACCTGGCAGTATCATTTGTGCCGACATTGATTAGCAACATTGGGTAATAGTCAGTGGGCTTGATGAGTCTTGGCAAACTTTCCGTAACATCTCGGATTTTGGCACCTGGCAGACAACATACCTCTCTGGACATCAAGTCTGGTCGGCAGATGGACACCTAAGTACCCCTCAGAAGAGAGTCAGCAACCACCAGTACCCTTCCCTTCCTTGTGGTCACCGATTCTGCAACTTTGGGGTACTTGAGCTCTGGTTCTTCCCTTTCCAGGGATGCTTTCACCTCCTCAACCTCCAGGGCTGCATAATGGTTCTTCAATTCAAGGGCTGGAGAAGTTGGATTGGTGATTCTGCAGGCGCTGGTGACTTGTGTCCAACCTTCATCATTCTGTAGGCACCCATCTTCTCCTCTGCTGGATAGCTTGGATGTTGCAAGAAGCATCTCATCAATGTACTTCTTACTGTCTTGAATGCTCCTCAGCCTCGCCACCACCTTTCTGTCGCTTACATCAGTGGTTCACAGAAAGGAGAAAAAGTATAGAGAAGCTGATGGGGTATGATTGAGGAAAGAGAGAATGGAGGGAAATGGTTGGAGGGAGGGAGACAGAAAGAAACTAGTGGAGACGGGGTGGAAGATAAAGAGGGATAGTAGGGACAGACTTGGCGCTAAGGGGATTGGGTTCGGGAAGAGTGATAGGAAAGAACTGGGATTCCCTGAACCTTTGGGAGGTTAAGATGGAGTCCACACAACCAAACAGGTTGGGAACCTTTGTACTTTTTATTATCTCCAAATTCACGTAGCCTTGTCATTGAAGTGACAGATCTTGGCCTGGAGACTATGTACCTAGGCTTCTTTCAGAACTTTGCAATGTTGGGCCCTAATCCAATCATTAGGTGTTGCTTTCTTGCAATAACTGTGGCTCCCTTTCCATTGGCTGCCATCATGGAATCTGCAGCCCCAGTTGACTTGGGGAGCAGAAGACCACCTTCTGGGAATCAAGCTCTGGAACTTATGTTTTAAAGTACTTCAACTAATGGCCCAATTGTTAATTAATTAATTACATTTAATTGATTTTTCTATACCGCCCCTTCCGAAGATCAGGGGCGGTTTACAGATAACAGAACATTTTACATAGAACAATGGTATCATTGAATATAGTTACACTTGTGATTCTCGATATTTGTCACTGATACTAACTAGTTGGAATTGGGCATACTGTATATGATATAACAAGGGCTAAGTAATTGAGGTAATATTTTAACATTTGTAACATCGCTGTCCACTAGTTCATTCAGATCCAGTGAGTGAAATGACTTATGACTTCTGCTACTATGGCTGTTTCTAGGAGATCTTACAATTGTGGTGAGAGTTGTTAAGCATTTCAAAACAATATATTGATATAGGGTGTTAGTGCTTACTCTGTCTACTTTTGAAATACTACGCAGTACACAGACAGCATGACATTTTTAAACCTGCTTCATCCTTACATACTGCTTTGTTGATAATAAGGGCCTAAAGCTGAGAAAATTCATTGTTCACAGCTGCCAGCTGTCATCTCTCCTATAATCTCTTCCATTTCTATATCAGGCTTCCAAGTGGTAAGTAGAAGGACTTGCAAAGGCCGCTTTAAAATGGAGTTCTGAGCCATTTAAGCTGTGTTGTAGTGCAGACACTAGACTCATTTTCACTGGGGTTTGTGAATGCTTCCTTTGCACATGGCTCTGGATTTCCTAAGGCAGAATATGAACAGATTCTATGGCAAGGGTTAGCAAAATCTGCTGGAGACTTTTAAAGATCATTTGTCAAAGTTGCATGCTTTTTCATAAAGTTTTACATTACTAGATATGTACATAAAATTAATTTTATTGAAAATCTTTCATATTGCACTTAAAAACTATTTAACTATTTAGAAATGCAGTGTTTACGTTACATAATACCATTTAACAAGTGAAGATCTGCAATAAGCTGCAGATTTTAATGTGAATTAAGTAGTGTGGTTGCCACATTGGTCCACTTGGATAGGTAGACATTACGTTCAACAATCAAATTTTAAGTGATAACATTTTAGTGATTTAACTCTATACCTTTGTGACTAGTTTTAAGCCTTTATTAGTTTAGCACAGAATAAGCTGTAGATCAATGCTTTTCAAACTTTTATCCCATATGACCTCATTTTAACAACTGAAAATTCACGTGACCCCAGATGATGATGAAATCAGAATTACAGGTCTCCAGCCTTCTTCCACTCATCTAAAGCAGAAAGCACCAGCAGTTACAGCAGCAGCAGTCAGCACAGTGTACGATGTGTTGATGTACAGTGTGTGCTTACAGACCCCAGTACTCAGCATGGGGTTCCAGTCTAACAGGAAGCTTACCAGGCCACATGCTGAATAGTGATTGCCACTACTTGGCGTAGGTCACAGTGAAAGTCTACAGAGAAGAAAAAATGACCATGTTTCTGTGACCCCATTTGGGGTCCCAAACCCAAGTTTGGGAACCACTGCTCTAGATTTTGTTGTCAAAAATATGTGTAAATAACTTAGATTTTGTTGTTTATTTTTCAAAATGTATTAAAGAGATGGAACATAGTACTTGGGGAAAGGTTGAGGTTTTTGCAGGACAGTGAGAAAGGTAAGGGAAATAAACAGCAGAATTTACAAAAGGGCTGTGATGTATAAAGAAACCAATCTCCATATTATATCTTTTTGTTTTTTAAGTGATTTTATTTTTACTTTTAAAAATCTTACTAAAGTGACTCTTTTGGCTCAGTATTTATACTTGTTCTTCCAACTCATTCAGAACCAGGCCTGGGATCTTGGTATCTTGAGCCTTCATTTGTAGCCACCTGGATCATTACAGCAGTGGTCCTGGGAGCCATGTACCAGGTCTCTTTCCATAACTGTATCATTGTAGCAGCTGATAAGCATGCAATAAATAAAACCAGGAGTCAGTTCAAAGATTCAAGCCAATTTATTGTGCACATGGCTCAATTAGTCAAAGCTTCAAAAAGGACTGAGCAAAGTTCTTACAGAAACATATTCATTTATACATTTTTCTTCAGCTTGGTACA
This sequence comes from Ichthyophis bannanicus, assembly GCA_033557465.1. NCBI lineage: Eukaryota > Metazoa > Chordata > Amphibia > Gymnophiona > Ichthyophiidae > Ichthyophis > Ichthyophis bannanicus. The sequence goes on along the minus strand of CM066031.1, from coordinate 1,575,942,571 downwards.
TGCAGACTTTCTATTGGTTCCAACGCCCCTGCACTTGTCCAATCAGAGATCCTTTCTGGGCTTAGCTCCCTGCTCCCCCTTCCCGGACTGTTCTAACAAAGGTACAGTTTCTAGGTTTGGATACTTCTCTACTGCAAGGTCGTTTCTGGCTCTAGGAATGCATGTATTGAAACATTTCTATCTTCACAGCACAAGAGAATAATGAAAGATTTATGCATTCATGAAAACTTCTTATTAAGCAATTTCAAAACAGTTTTCTCAAACTTTTACAGACTTTGGTTCTTTACTGAGATGGGGGTTGGAATCAGGGCCTAACTTACAGGCCTTCCATATTTGCAGACTATTATAGGCCATAGCCTGCCACATTCCCCCCTTTGATTATTCTCACCCGCAAGTGAGAAAGGGTGAGAATTAAATCACATATTATACTTGCGTAAAAGCATCATTTTGGGGTATAGGATAATATTGCCACATAGCTAAAACGTTTGTAACTGCCTTCCGTTCTACAGTGCTATCAATGGCTGCTGACTTTACTCGACTGTATGAATCCAGGGTTCGAGTTCTACAAATTTAACTGCTGTTGGGGTTAATAAGATGACAACATAAGGTCCCTTCCAATGCGGTGCCAACGGTGTCTTTCTCCACTCTTTGATCCACACCGAGACTCCAGGTTTGAGAGGATGCAGGGGTTCTGTTAGATGGATGGGCAGCTGATCTTGTACCCACGTATGAAGACTCTGCAAAACAGAACTTAAAACCAATAGTTGTTGTCTAGTAATTTCAGATCTAATCTGTTCCATATCTCCCTTTATTCCCTATACAATAGGCGGGGGTCGCCCAAACAGAATCTCAAAAGGGGAAACTCCTAAAGACTTAGTAGGGGCTAAGTATATCCTAAGAAGGGCTATAGGAAGAACCTGGGGCCACTTCAGGTGAACTTCTTGGCAAAGTTTGGACAACTGAGATTTCAGGGTTCTATTCATACATTCTTCTTTTCCTAAATTCTGAGATCTGTAGGCAGTATGCATCTGATAATGTCAATATCTCGGGGCCATACTTAATGGACTTGCTTCCTGAGATTATCAACCCTTGTTCTTTATACAAGGCTCCATGTGCGTGCAAAGTTGTGAAGGCATATTTGGAATCTGTGTACACATTGAGACAGAGCCCTTTTCCTATTATCAGTGCTCTAGTAAGAGCTATCAGTTCAGCTTTCTGTGCTGAAGTTCCTGGGGCCAGAGCTGAGGACTCAACTACCAGATCAAGGGTCACCACTGCATAACCGGCACAACAATGTCCATTAATGATGACAAGTCTGCTTCCATCTACAAAGAAAGTCCGTTCAGGGTTCTCCAAAGGAACATCAGTCAAATTCAGGCGACTTGAGAATACAGTGTCCATAATTTCTAAACAGTCATGATCAGGGGGACCAGGACCAGGACTGGTAACAGCGTAGCAGGATTCAAAGCTTGACTGACCATCAATTGCAATCGAGGATTCTCACACAGCATACTCTGATACTTCAACATTTGTGAATTTGTGAGCCAGAAACTTCCTTTGTGTTTCATAATGGTCAGAACAGAGTGTGGTACAGTAACTTGAAGATTCTGTCTCAAAGTGAGCTTGTCTGCTTTGCTCACTAGGAGGGCTGTAGCTGCAACAGCTCTCAAACAAGGGGGCCAGCCTTTTGCAACTACATCCAATTGTTTTGACAAACAGGCTACTGACCGTTGCCAAGATCCAAGAGATTGAGTCAACACTCCTAGAACATTTCCTTGTGACTCATGGACATAGAGACTGAAAGGTTTTCTGGACATCTGGTAGACCCAGAGCTGGTGATAACATCAGAGCGGTTTCCAAAGATCGAAAGGCTTCATCCTGTTCAAGTCCCCATTCCAATGGAGACTTTTCCATTCCTTTGGTAGCTTGATACAATGGTTTTGCCAGCAGAGCAAAATTGGGGATCCATATATGACAGTATCCTGCAGCACCCAAGAAGGCTCTCACTTGCCTCCTGGTGGTTGGAGTAGGAATACTGCATACAGCTTCTTTGCGTTCTGGTCCCAGGTGTCGAATTTCGCTGGACAACTGGAATCCCAGATATTTAACTTGTTTGACATAATTGCGCCTTGGCTCTTGAGACTTTGTATCCAGCCTCATTTAAAAGGTGCAAGAGTTCACTGGTGGCTTGTAGACATTCACTTTCTGAATTTGTGGCTATGAGCAAGTCGTCCACTTACTGGAGAAGAACCCTTTCTCCTGGGTTCACATAGTAGTTTGAAAGATCCTGATTTAAAGCAGCACTGAAGAGAGTAGGTGAATTCTTGAATCCTTGAGGTAATCGAGTCCAGGTAAGTTGACCCCGCCTTCCTGTTGTGGGGTCTTGCCATTCAAAAGCGAATAAAAGTTGACTGGTAGGGGCTAGGCGTATGCAGAAGAAGGCCTCTTTCAGGTCCAGCCAGTGAAATGAGTAGCCTCAGCGGGGATCAGTCCCAAGAGAATATAAGGATTTGGTACCACTGGGTGTATAGTTTCAGCTGCATCATTCACTCGCCTCAGATCTTGTACTGGGCGGTAATCCCCTGTCCCAGGTTTCTTGACTGGGAGAAGGGGGGTGTTCCAAGGTGACTGATACTCCTTGAGGTCTATACCTCAATAGTTTCATTAGCTGGTCGGGGAAGAGGATACTGCTTCACATGCACTGGTTCCGCTCCTGGCTTGAGGGTGACGATGACAGGGGCTATGTTCTTCGCTAGGCCAGGTGGATTATCTTCTGCCCATACTTCAGGTGGGGCTAAAAGGTTAGGAGGTATACAGGAACTAGCTGGCTTGATTGGAGATGCACTATAGAACAGCTACTCTTCTTCTCAGGGAACAGTCAGCACCATCAATCCAGCAGGCATTGGGTTCACAGTCATTTGCATTTCTCCCCCTTCAGCAAAGGATATCTGTGCCTGGAGCTTTGCAAGCAGATCTCGGCCCAGAAGTGGAATAGGGCATTCAGGCATATACAAGAACTGGTGCGTTATTTTCTGTCCCCCAGTTCACACATGCGGTTCTGCAGGAAAGGCTTTGTGGCCTTAGCCCCAGTAGCTCTGAAAATGGTGATGCATCAAGAAGACAAAGGGGCTACTGGCTTTAGTATTCTGCTCCTGTATCCCCCATAAAGTCCATATATTGGTCCCCTATTTTCAGACTGACCATAGGCTCCTGGGGACCCAGGGAAAACTTGGAGCCCGGTCTGGCCTAGTCTTCATCCATGTCATAGCCTGTTGCAACTGCCACTCCCTCAATAGCTTCTTCCCTCTCTTGCTGGAACACTGTGCTCGTTTTATTCTTCCATGACTCTGAAATCAACCTCCTGTTCTCCAAGTGCTCCCTCCTCCCTTCCTGGGGGTGGAGTCAAGATGCAGGCATTCACTTCTCTAATGTCCTTCTTCTCTGCAATGGGCGCACTGATTCGCACCCAGTGGGGGCCGATCATTTTCACGACCCCTTCAACTTCCTCTGCTCCTTCGATTAGGAAAACCTCCTCCACGTCGTTCAACTAAAGCAGCAGCAAGAAGATCTGCTTTCTTCTTCATCTTACGTTCACTTTCTCTGTCACATTCATTTTCACGATTCACAAACACTTTTCTGAGCAACTTCCATTAACTGTCATGCCCGCAAATCCATCCAGTTTCTGCAATTTCCATTTTATATCTCTCTGGGACTGACTGACAAAAACTGCATTTACCATACGCAAATTCTCCTGGGCTGCTGGATCGCATGGGATATATAGTGAGGGCTGCCTGCACTGTTTGGATCCCACTTGGGGCCATCAAGGCTGATGGGTCTGCATAATACTGTTCATTAGTTCAATCAAATCCTAAGGCTTCTCAGTGTAGGAGGCATAATGCGTCTGTTAGTTCAGTAAATCAGTGGTGGAAAAAGGCACATAAATAAGGCTGGTCGGCTGGCCTTTGGTATTAAGGGTGGGTAGGCCCTGGACCTGGCGCAGTGGTATAACGTGACCATCCCTTTTACTGGTAGTTGTACTTCTGAAGGCATACGGCAATCGGGACTGTCTGGGTTCCACTTCATGTTCTTGGGCGCTGGCTGTGAGTGACCCTGAACTGGCAAATGAATCCCTGCTTGTAGTGTCATCGGTGGACTGTTGTCCACTCGGAGTACTTTAAACTGAGCTGGGGCTTCCGGTCAAGAGGGGGTGCACGTCCTCCTGCTGCGGAGGTGGCTGGTGAACTACTTGGGGTACATCTGCAGGGAGGTGTCCCCCCCCCCCCTGCCCCAGGCTCTGCCCGGGGTGGTGGCAGAGCTGAGGGAACTGGCCTATAAAGATAATAAACGGGCAGGTTTTTTTTTGTTTTTTTTTTCCAGACTTCCAGGCCCCCCCCTCTCTTGTGTTTGCTACTAATCTCCTACACTGTTTCTCATAGCAACGCTTTATCCAGGAGGGCTTTTTTTCTCACAAACATTTAACCAGGAGTCTATGTAGGGGAACTGATCAGGGAACATTTTTTGCACAATCTGATGAACACGGGAAACTACATTAACATCAAAGGTGCCCTCACGGGGCCATGAAGTAGCTAACATTGGCCACTCCCTTTCACAGAGCATTTCTAATAGGGATGGAGACATTCTAATTCCATAGTCTCCAGCAAATCCCTTGCTAAAATTCCTAGTCATACATTTCAACAAAATCTGCGTGGACTCTGACCCCCCCCCCCATGATGACGTACTTGACAACAGACAGAGGGGGCGGGCAGTCAGGCTGCATTTTCCTGTGGACTAAACATAATGGATGTGTGTGCTCATTCTAAATAGGAACAATTTAGATAAAGTTCTTAAAATATAAAACTATTATTTTGCAACATGTTATAACAACAATCCCAACAGAAAGAACCATGGCTCCTAACATGACGGACACATATCTGTTACGTATGACTGGAATGAAATTACTTGGCATGGAAACTAACTGCCAGACGTAATCAGCACTTAAGCTGAACAATGTCTCTGCAAAAGAAATTACTTTAAATCTTTCAGTTCAGAAAGCAGACATTCAAAGGACATGTACATTCCCTCAGGATTTAAATCATTTTCAAGTCGCGATCTGGTACTACGGACTCGGGATGCTTCATAGTCCTGTCAGGGTTCTTAACCTCTACTTCAAAGGTCAAAGGAAAAACAAAAGCAGTTTCCTTAATTTCTATATCATTTCTATTTGGACCATTACAGTGCTTGCTAACGATTGGAACATAAAAAAACACAAGACAAGGCTAAGCCCACAAATGCATTATACCTATAGCTCTACAGAAATCCTCCTCACTTGGTCCGTATAAGAACAGTTGAGGAACTCGAACGGGGTTAATAAGAACTTAACCCTTTCCAGGCTGAACCCAAAACTGTCGGGATCCAAAATTCTGACTAAACATTCTTATTAAATGATATATAATACATGACCATATCAGAAGGAACATCACTATTAGAATATATTGAATAAAACAGGTACAATTTTCCTGAAATAAGCACAAATTAACCAAGCTGCAGAATGTTGAAAATAAGCCTTCACAGGGTTAAAAAATACTAAACATTCCTTTGTACAGACACGCCCCCTCTCTCTGCTTACCAGTCTCATGCTGTGCTGAAGAAAAGCCTGGAATTAGTAGTGAGACAGCTGCCTTTGTACGTAAAAGTGACTCCTGAGTTTTTTCTTTCTTCTTTCTTCTTTTCATAATACTATTCCTTAATCGGTTTCACAAATTACCCAACAGAATAATCTTACATTATACCAGAAGGGAAACTCGCGGTTTCAACAGATAACAAAATCAGATACAAACTACAAACAGTAAGGACGGACAAACACCAAACGCTTCCTCCTTTTCGTGACCTGGGTGCAGTCGCCTGGCCAGGAACTGCGCTACTCAGGAGTCCGCTCTCACTTAGTCTTATTCAAGACCTCTCAGTCACACAAACATTCATACCAGCAACAAGAAATCATTTTTCAAATGCCCAAGGTTTTCTGACTAACTGACTATTCCCAACCAAAGGGTCGATGGCTTCTGCTTCCGTGCACTCATGCAGAGCATACTAGGACCCCCCTTATGAGAGGTGATCAGGCTCTCTTGTCTCACGTACCCATGCAAGACTTTCCCAGTTAGTCTATACCAATTCAGTCTCGCGCACACATGCAAGACTTTTTCCCCAGGCTTCACTGACTATTAAACAAGAAAATGTCTACTCACCGGATCCAGATACCACACCAGTTCTTGGGTTGGATCCTGGACTCCCCTCGGGTTCGGAGGTGTTGGCCAGCTGGACCCAGTGGCCCGCCGAGGCAAGGCAGAACCCTCTCCGATACAATAAGACCGGTGGCGCCAGACAATTCCCCTGCGGTCGGACAGACATGGTTCCAACCGGACCAAACCTTTGAGGTGAGAAGTCGTGGTATATTCACTTGCATACCATCCACTACTCGCACATTCCGGCCCAACGCACCAAGAATATGTAGCAGCTGATAAGCATGCAATAAATAAAACCAGGAGTCAGTTCAAAGATCCAAGCCAATTTATTGTGCACATGGCTCAGTTAGTCAAAGCTTCAAAAAGGACTGAGCAAAGTTCTTACAGAAACATATTCATTTATACATTTTTCTTCAGCTTGATACATGCAGACTTTCTATTGGTTCCAACGCCCCTGCACTTGTCCAATCAGAGATCCTTTCTGGGCTTAGCTCCCTGCTCCCCCTTCCCAGACTGTTCTAACAAAGGTACAATTTCTAGGTTTGGATACTTCTCTACTGCAAGGTCGTTTCTGGCTCTAGGAATGCATGTATTGAAACATTTCTATACATTTCAGCACAAGAGAATAAAGAAAGATTTATGCATTCATGAAAACTTCTTATTAAGCAATTTCAAAACAGTTTTCTCAAACTTTTACAGACTTTGGTTCTTTACTGAGATGGGGGTTGGAATCAGGGCCTAACTTATAGGCCTTCCATATTTGCAGACTATTATAGGCCATAGCCTGCCACATTATGGGTTCTAAATCCACCTACTAGGTGTTACCCTTACTGATAACTGGAACTCCTTCATATGCCAGTACTGTGAATGCTGACTTCACAGAATCCTTAGCTCCAGCAGATCTGGGGTGTGAAGATCTGATCCAGTAATCAAACTATGGATCTTCTACATGGAAATGTACAGCACTTGCCATTGGGCTACCTCAAAAATGATATTAACTTTAACTGTGAAATGTCACTTCTATAGCACTTCAATGAAGACAGAGTACGACCATCCTTTTATATTTTCTGAGTGAAATCCTTTTCTTCTTACTGAGCGTTCAAATTCATGTATGCTGATGCTCACATAGTTGGGTCTGTCTTACAGGTTTATGTTCTCCTTGTACTGGGTTAGTACAGTTGTTTGGTGGTGGCAAGGTAAAATCTGGAAAGGCCCAAGAACGAACTAGGAGCTCAAATGTTTGTGCAACAGCCGTACTCCATGTGAGTGGACATATTAGATTATTACAAAACTTTGTGACTGGACATGGGAAAAGTGGAGTGCTGGAAATGAACTAGGTAATTTGAGGTTGTGTTTAAATCTTAACAACTAGATCTTGTTATAAATGTTTGTCTTGACTAGTTCATAAACTCCATGGAGCAGTGACTGCCTTTGATATGTAGCTGTGCAGTGCCGCATGCACCTAGTAGTAGTACTACTACTTCTCATTTGTATAGTACTCCAAAGTGTATGCAGCGCTGTACATATACATGTAAGTGTGTAAGAAGTGAAACGCAGTAGTAGTATGGATTCTTCCATGCTCATCTGCCTAAGAAGGTGGAGTACAAACGAGGAAGACCACAAATACTTTGTTGGATAAGGAGTGATGTACTACAGGTGGTCACACTTTGGTTGGCAGCTTGGAAATATCCTTGGCAGTGTGAGCAGGCTGAATAGGCTATTACATTTTTTTTTCTGTCATACTATGTTAGTGTGAAACAGCCTCGTCATCAGCAGACTTTGTCACTATGTTGTAAATAACTAACATTGATGAGTGAAAGAAATAAGATGTTCTCAAATTTAATAGAATGAGCAAACAAAAAATAACAGAATTGGCAGGAAAAATCCAGATTGCACAAAAAATGCATAATAAAAGAAAATGTTTAAGGCTCATCTCTAAATATTTCAAACTGTTCTGCAAAATAGCTTCAAAAGTTGACTTTCCTGTCAAAGATATTTTAAATAAGTGAACTTTTAGCAGAGCTGGAACATTTGCATTTTATCCAATGTGATTTTACTATTGTTAAATGAGGGCAGATGTAATCTAGTTATTAAAAATGTAAGCGAGGAGAGTTTCCAAAATACAAATGCATAGGAGTCACGTGATGTGATGTGAGCGTGAGTGGACGTGCGCTGCTCAGGCTCCGGGCCCCAACCCTTCCTTTCGCCGGTAAAAGTGCCGAAAATACTTAGCAAAGCTGCCACATAGCCGCCGCATAGCAGGGACAAGGCAGAGAACTGCCAGCGGTGACGAAACAGAAACAGATGGTGGCGGCGGCTGTGAAAGCGGGACACCGAGAAAAAGAAAAGACCACCGTGCAGCAGAAAATGGCGGAGATGCCGCCAAAATCCAGCTCGCCGTCCATGCCGGAGGGATGGCTGTAGTGGGGGCACTCTCCTCCCAGTTTGACGCCCTGAGTGGGAAGATTGACTTGCTGCAAACCTTGGTGGGAGCCTTGGGCAACCGAGTTCTGGAAGCAGAGACTCGCATTGAGAGGGCTGAGGAGACTGTGACGGAGCTGCAGCAGGAGGTAGGCCGCATGAGAACAGCTTTGCAGGCACAGGAAGCCAAATTAGATGACCTTGAGAATAGGTCCTGACGTAACAACTTGCACTTCTTGGGAATCCCTGATAGCATCTTGGACCGAGAGTTGAAGCCCTATTTGGAGGCGTTGGTGATGCGGATCTTGGAGGGTGGAGAGGAGGGAGGCCCGGTGCAAATTGAAAGAGCGCACAGGGTGGGACCCCGGTGGCCAAATGATAGTCGGCCGCATGTGGTCCTGGAAAGGTTCCTGAGATTTCCACAGAAGGAGGCAGTGCTTCGTGCAGCTCGCAAGAAAGGAACTATGATACAGGACAATACTAAGCTGCGGATTATGCAGGACTATTCAGCGGCCCTGGGTCAGTGCAGGCGGGCATACGGGCCTTTGTGCCAAAAGCTGATAGACGCTAACATTCAGTTTGTGGTACAATATCCTGCCCGTTTGATTGTCATGTATGAGGGATGGCGCCGGGCCTTCAAATCTGCCACAAAAGCGGCCCACTATGTAGATGAACTGACGAGGGGAGAGAGAACAACGTTGGTGGATCACTCCATAAACTTGGGAGCGATGACCTGAAAGGGCCAAGACGACGACCAGGAACAGCAGGGTTCTGCAGAGGTGCAGTCTTTCAACAAACGAGAGAAGAGCCTAACCCCAGGGCTGGACTTTCCTGAGACTCTGGCCCCCGAAAGTTTGTTAAGAGTTCTGGAATTGTTGTTATAAAATTGTTTATCTGATTGTGAATATTATGGAGCGTTCTATATGCTTGGTTGGGGGGTTAAAGGGGACAAGTTCGGCAGATAACAGTGCTGGAGTCTGGGTGAGGGAGCCACTGAAAAGAAGAGGAGATGGGGGGGTCCTGCACACATCTTGGTGACCTCGCAGGAATGGAAGAGGGAGCTAAGGAAGAAAGGAAGAGGGGCAGAAGAAGGGGGGTGGGGAGGGAGGAGGGGAAGGGGAGGAGAGGGAAGGGAGGAGGGAAGGGGGCGGGTCCACAAAAAGGGGAAGTCGGTAGGAAAACAGAGTACCAGGAGGGGGAGAAAACTAGCATAATTTATTATGAGCAGGAGCTACAGGGGGGGCTTCAGGCTGGGGAGGCCCTTTCTGGGGTAACGTTAGGTACCGAGAGTGTGGAGCCTGAATGGAAATCACTAACCTGAAGATTATTTCGTGGAATGTATGCGGAATCGGGAATCCGATCAAGAGATATAAATTGTTGAAAGCCTTGGCTAGACAGCAATGTGATATTGCTATGCTGCAAGAAACCCACCAGACTGAGGTAGAGCCCCAGAAATTGCAGAGATAGTGGGTGGGACAAGGGTGGGGGGCACCAGCTAAAGGGAAGAAAGGGGGGGGGGTTATTTTGATGCATCGACGAGTGCGATTTGTGATGGAGCAGGAGTATCATGACCTAGATGGCAGATTTGTGCTAGTATATGGCTTGCTGGAGGGGAAGCCCATTGTATTGGGGAATCTGTATAGCCCCAATACTTTGGATAGAGAACTATATATGAGGTTAGCATCCCGAATAGAACAAATGCCAGAGGCCCCCTTGATTTTAGGGGGTATTTTAATGGAGTGCTGGATGCGGAGTTGGACACAACGAGGGGTGGGGATAGACGACGCTCACAAACCACTAAAGCGCTGCAAGGGTTGCGCCGGAGGTTGGGGTGGTAGACCCGTGGTATCTGCTGCACCTGATGGATAAGGATTTTACCCATCAATCACGAGCGCATGACACAAGTGCAAGAATAGATTATCTTCTAACTTCTGAAAGGCTGTTTGCCCATATTCTAGATGCACAGATTGGCCCGGTAGAGATTTCAGATCATGCCCTGATCTGGATAGACCTGAAATGGCAGGATAGTAATACATGGGTGAGATGGTGAAGATTCCCGTTGGAGTTATATAGAGACTCAGCTTTTCACCTTTATTTGAAACAGAAATGGCAGGATTTTGCGCTTTACAATCAGGAGCACCAAAGTGATCTGGAGTTATACTGGGAGACGGCTAAAGTAGTGCTGAGAAGGGGACATCATTGGGTATGCGGCATGGAAAAGGCGACTGGCTTCAGAACAGATAGTTCGACTGGAGAAGCAACTGGTGAGAGAAAGGAGGAAATGTATGAGCTGTCCCAGTGCAGGAAATAAAAAGGGGCTGTGGGAGATGCAAGCGGCTCTTAACGAGCTGCTTCATCAAAGAGCAAAGAAATCCTTGTCATACTATCGTTACCAGCTCAGTCGTTTTGGCGATAAGCCAGGGAAACATCTAGCAAAATGTTTCCAAGGAATTCGGGGCTCTAGAGTAGTGGGAGCCCTGAGAGATGGCCAGGGTACCTTGCACAAAGACAGTAGAGCGATAGCTCAAGTATTCCGAGCTTTCTATCAGAAGTTATATTAGGCTGGGAGAGGAGAGACGGTCCTGCTGGGGAAAGCAAGATCAGCTGCGATCGCTGAGTGAGAGCGTCTGACGTCATCAGCCAGCCCTATAATAGTCTGGGCTGAACCGCGGGACTGTGGAGAGGAGAGACGGTCCTGCTGGGGAAAGCGAGATCAGCTGCGATCGCTGAGTGAGAGCGTCTGACGTCATCATCCTGCCCTATAATAGTCTGGGCTGAACCGCGGGACTGTGAAGAGGAGAGACGGTCCTGCTGGGGAAAGCGGGATCAGCTGCGATCGCTGAGTGAGAGCGTCTGACGTCATCATCCTGCCCTATAATAGTCTGGGCTGAACCGTGGGACTGTGGAGAGGAGAGACGGTCCTGCTGGGGAAAGCGAGATCAGCTGCGATCGCTGAGAGAGCGTCTGACGTCATCATCCTGCCCTATAATAGTCTGGGCTGAACCGCGGGACTGTGGAGAGGAGAGACGGTCCTGCTGGGGAAAGCGAGATCAGCTGCGATCGCTGAGAGAGCGTCTGACGTCATCATCCTGTCCTATAATAGTCTGGGCTGAACCGCGGGACTGTGGAGAGGAGAGACGGTCCTGCTGGGGAAAGCGAGATCAGCTGCGATCGCTGAGAGAGCGTCTGACGTCATCATCCTGTCCTATAATAGTCTGGGCTGAACCGCGGGACGCGGTTGCGGCCGCGTCTTTGGGCGCGACTGAAGGGGCGTGACCAAAGGGGCAGGTCACGCCCCTTTGGAGCCCCTTCGGAGATTTTCGGAGGGGTGTGGAGGTGTGGACTTTAATATTCTTCAATGGGAAACGTCATAAGAAGAGCTTTCCAGCTGTGTCGACCATGAAGGCCCCAAAAAGCGAGGGTCCTATGGATAAACATCTAGTCAGGCGAACCCTGGAAGGTGGGAGTATGGAGTCGTCTGCTGCTGTGAGTACCTCCTCGTTGTCCACCTCTTCTCCGATTGGGGGTGTTACCCTACCCCACTTGCCACAGAATCTCGGCGGGATTGTAGACGGAGGTGAGAAGGGAGTTTCCCCTCAGTCCTCCGACCTGGTGTCTGGCTTAGTTTTGGGGGATACTATCCCTAGTGTTAAATTATTGCCGTTACCTAAAGTTGTTCAGGTACCTTCAGTGAAGGGAGGATCGGAAATTTCCTTGATCCCTCCTTCGGATGTATCGCTTAAAGATATTTGGACTATTGTGACTCGGACTGAAGCAAGTCTGACTGGAACTTTGGGACAAATTGAAGAGTTCACAAAAGATGCTGTTGCTAAGTTTATAGATTATGATGAGCAATTAGGTGTGGTTGGGGAACGCCTGGGGCAATTAGAAACTAAAGTAAATACTGTTAGAGCTGTTTCTGTAGCCTCTGTAACGGATAGCTTGTATGTTCGTAGACAGTTGGAAAATTTTGAGAATTCAATGAGGTCGAAGAACTTGCGGTGTTTAAATTTTCCTATCACGCACTACTTGTCTCCACTTATTCTCTTTTATAAGTATCTGAAAGAGGTGTTGCTTTTTGAGCAACCTGAAATCTTTAAAATTGCAAATATTTACTATATACCTAAATTTAAAAAAAAAGATGTCTAGTGAGAGAGATGATGTGGTAGAAGCTCAGGCGGCCTCTCCCCCTAGTTTAGAACTTTCTGATTTTTTGGAATCCTCTTTGGATAATATAACCACTCGCGCTACGCTGGTGGTTACTTTTTATTCCGAGATGGATAAGAATTCTGTTATGAAAACGTATTTCTCTAAGAAACATGCTATTTTTTGTGGTTTTAGGGTCACTCTTTTCCCGGACGTCTCAAAATCAACCCAGATGCGCCGGAAGGCCTTTCTGGGGTTGAAGGACGGTACACTTGCATTGGGAGCTACTTTTTTCCTTAAGTTCCCATGCAAGTGTATAGTTGGACATGCTGGGAAAAGCTATGGTTTTATGGAATCTGACCAGTTATTGGCCTATCTTAAAGCCCAGGAATCCCAGTCTGAGGTGACAAGTTAGTATTTAGGGTTTAGAATTGATTTATCTCCTTTCCCTGGATAATTATTTTCCTATATTGTTTTTCATTTGATATGGCCTGTGTCTCTTTTCTCCCATGATGTGGACTTGTAGTTGCAGATATGTGTTATGTTGGGCCTTAGGGTATCATGTTTTCCTTTTTGTTTTTCTGATATTACCTGTATTGTTCAATTATGTACAATTTAAAAATGCTCAATAAAAAAAAAAATAAAAAAAAAAGTTGTTATATTAGGCAGAGGAGGGATCTAGGTCCCACATGGAGAACTATTTTCGGGCGTTGCAGTTGCTGCGGCTTGGGGAGGAGCAGAGGGCCCTATTAGATAGACCCATAATGTTAAGTGAAGTACAGCAAGTTATTCAGGCGGCTAGCTGTTGTAAGTCCCCTGGACCTGATGGCTATGGGGCAGAATTCTATAAGCTTTTGAGCGACTTGGTGTCCCCGGCTATTTTGGCAGTGTATCACAAGAGAGTGGAACAAGGCGGTGTTTGCTGGGGGGAGAACCACGCACACATTGTTTTGATACCTAAACCAGGAAAAGCCCCGCTCCAGGCGGCTTCATACAGGCCAATATCATTGCTATATTATGATTGGAAGGTATTCTCTAAAATACTGGCGGAGCGATTGGCAGCGGTCTTAAAGGACTTGATATATGACACGCAAGTGGGGTTTGTGAAAGGAAGATATGCAGTGCGGAACCTGCGGAAAATTTTAGCATCACTGGAGTGGGTTCGGGAAAAAAGGTTACAATCATTGTTAGTTAGCTTTGACGCAGAGAAAGCTTTCGATCGGGGAGTTGGCAGTACTTGCAGTTTCTCCTACCACAGTACAGCCTGGGCGACTCCTTTTTTGTAGGATGGTGGAGTTATTATATACGAGCCCTACGGCAGGGGTATTTTGTAATGGAGAGCTGTCTGACAAATTTGCCTTGGAGAGGGGTACGAGACAAGGTTGCCTGCTTTCCCCGCTGCTATTTGTGTTGACCTTGGACCCCTTAGTCACAAGAGATACAAGGGGTGCAGATGGGCAGTCAGGGGTTCAAGATGGCAGCGTTTGCTGATGACATGCTGGTACATTTGCTCTCCCCTCAGTAGGCGTTGCCCAGGCTGTTGGAGGAGTTTGCGAGATTTGGAAGTTTTTCAGGTCTGAAAATTAACAGGGAGAAATCAGAAGAGTTAGATGTTTTGGGTGAGCTTCAAGGAAAATGGGGTGGCTCCTTCCCGCTGAAATGGACAAATGATTCCTTTCTGTATTTGGGAATTCTCCTGACTCGGAATCCGACGGAACTGTATAAGCGGAATTTTGAGAGAATCTTTCTTAAAGTACGTACGCAGATACAGGCGTGGAATCCCCTTCCCTTGTCGTTGCTGGGTCGGGCTGCTGCATTGGGGATGGTGGTTTTGCCCCAAGTGTTGTATTGGTTGTAAACCCTCCCAGACTGGCTGTTGCGAAAAGATTTGAATAGACTGGAACGGGAGATTCGTGGGTTTCTGTGGAAAGGGGCTCGGGCACGGATCCAGATGGGCCGCCTGCAAGAGGGGTGGAAAAGAGGGGGCATCAGGGTTCCTGATTTGCACCTATACACGTTGGCTTGCCAGGCAAGACACATTTGGAGACTGGCTGGAGGGGACAGAGACATACACCCCTAGGGCGTTGGAGGAAGCAATGGTAGCGCCGCAGACGTTGTTGGCGGTTTTACATTTGGAGACTTCAGTGCTGCATCAAGGAGTGAGTAGGAGCGGGCTACTGCTATCAGTGTGGAAAACGTGGCAACAGTTGAATAGGTATTGTGGTAAATCTCCGGCTATTTCAAGTTGGTTGCCATTGCAGGGTAACATAACATTTACGCCAGGTTCAGAATTGGCTGTCTTTAGGGTATGGTATAGATTGGGCATTAGAACTATTGGGCATGTTGTGGACCTAGAGGGGAAATGTAAATCCTTTGTGACTATGCGTAGGGAATATGAGGTAAATAGCCATTTTTTTTGCTTATGCTCAGCTTTCTCACTATGTGGCATCTCTCTCACGGAGCGAGCTAACTGGGGAGCAATCAGCACATTTGCTGGAATTTTTTTCGCTGGGTGGAGAATCTTCGCCAACGATCTCCAGTTTGAAGAAGAGATTGGACAAATATAGTGTGCTCCCTGACTACTCAAAAGAGGAGGCCAAATGGGTGGAGGAATTGAAGCAGGGGGTGGCCCCTGGGTCAGTTGGTAGAGCCCTATGCCGTATTGCCGGTTTGATAGTGGGGGCGCGATGGAGGGAGGTACAGTTCAAAAGCATTATACGTGCCCACTTTTCCCCGAGACGGGCTTTGCGTAATCATCTCACCTTGAACGGTGATTGTCCAGAGTGCTCCGCTCCCCTCGCGGATCTGGGTCATATGTGGTGGAGTTGTCCAACATTCAGCGATACTGGGTGCGAATATGCTCATTTGAGTAACCTGCTCTGGCAACAAATCACCTGGACAGGAACCTTAGTGGCCCTGGATCAGTTGGGACCTCTTCACCCTAAAGGGCGCTGGTGGGTAAAGGGCCAATACTTCATAGATGGCGAGAGCCAGCTCCCCCTACCTTTTGGGACTGGCGTAATAGCTTTCATCAATTGATGCTCTTTGAGAGAGGGTTGGCGAGGGGTAGTGCCCCCCGTTGGTCCTCCTTCTGGCTGGTATGGGAACCCTACATTCAAACACTAAGACCATGTACACGTAGCAAATTATTGCAGGAAGGTTAGGAAGAGGCTAGAGTGAAGTTCCGGGGGGGGGGGGGGATGGAGGGGCCCCATGGACTTAAGGATATGATGTTGGTTGGTAAGGGGATGGAGAGGGACGAGTCAGTCCTGGGGGTGTGGCATAGGGTGGGGATGGGGGGGAAGGGAGGGAGGGAGGGGAGGAGGGAGGATAAGGGAGGGGGGGGGGGCGGCGTGTTTTATCACTAAAAATTGAGCTATCTCCAAGGCGGTGGATAAGAGTTCACCCCGCCGGGAAATGTAGTGCATTGATTGCTTGCGGTGTAATGTAATGTGATATGTGTGCATTAATAAACTGATTTAAAAAAATAATAGAAATTCATAATCTCCAGGAACAAGCAGGAATGTAGTGCTCACATATAGCACAGTTACTTACCTGTAACAGGTGATCTCTGGGAACAGCAGGAATTAGTCATCACATATGGGTACGTCGGTACCGACGGAGCCTGCGCGGGAAAGCTCCCCAGCTTTTCAAATGAAAAGCTTTTGGGGCCTCCCACTGCACATGCGCGCTGCCTTCCCGCCTTCCTGACCAGCTCTCCTCAGTTCGAGTTTAAAGCTGAGACAATAGAGAGAGAGAGGACAGGAAGATAGAGCAATAGAGAGACAACTCCTAGGGGAGGTGGGTGGGTTGTGATGACTAATTCCTGCTGTTCCCAGAGATCACCTGTTACAGGTAAGTAACTGTGCTATCTCTAGGAACAAGCAGGAATAAGTCATCACATATGGGGACTCCCTAGCTGAGATGCCTGGGAGATCCCCCTCCAAGGGTAACCATCTTCGGATGGATCTCAGGCATCCATTCTGGGAAGGTGGGCAGGAGTTGTTTAAGTATGGAACAGGTGTTTGAGGACAGCCTGACCAAACAAGGCATCCCGGCGGGAGTCCTTGTCCAAGCAGTAATGGGCTGTGAAGGTATGCACCGAGGCCCAAGTGGCTGCTCGACAGATCTGATCTATGGATACAGAGTGGAGATGAGCCATAGAAGTGGCCATGGCTCTCACATTGTGAGCCGTGACATGGCCTTCCAGAGAAATGTTCTTACTCTGGTAAGCAAAGGAAATACACTGAGCAATCCAGTTGGAAAGTGTGCGTTTGGTGACTGGAAGTCCCAAATGAGAAGGATCAAAAGCCACGAAAAGCTGGGAAGACTTTCGATGTGGCTGAGTTCTATTGAGGTAAAAGGCGAGAGCTCTTTTACAGTCAAGAGTATGAAGGTTCCTCTCTGCACTGGATGCATGAGGAGCCGGAAAAAAAGACAGGTAGATATACCTCTTGATTAAGATGAAAAGGCGAGACCACTTTAGGCATAAAGTGGGGATTCGTCCTAAGGACCACCTTATCATGATGAAATCTGGTATAAGGTGGATTTGCCACCAAAGCTTGCAGTTCACTGATGCGGCGAGCCGAAGTGACGGCAATAAGGAAAAGGACCTTCCAAGAAAGAAATTTCAGGGAGGTAGATACCAATGGTTCAAAGGGTGGCTTCATAAGTTGACCCAGAACTAAATTCAAGTCCCATGCTACCGGAGGAGGCCGGATGGGAGGCTTAGTGAGGGTTAGGCCTCTCATGAATCTTGCAATAAGAGGATGAGAGGAAACAGATTGTCCATTTATAGGTTTTAAGGATGCTGTAATAGCACTTAAATGGACTCGTACTGAATTCGTCTTGAGGCCTGCATTGGAAAGATGCAGGAGATAGTCTAGTAGAGAATTCAAAGGAAGTGCCAGAGGGTCAAGACCCTGCTGAGCACACCAAATGGAAAAACGTTTCCATTTGAAAGCATAGGAACGCCTGGTAGAGGGTTTCCTAGAGGCATAAAGGATATCTTTCACTGGTTGAGAAAGATTAAACTCTTGAAGGCTTAAGCCTTCAGTAACCAAGCTCGGAGATGTAGGGACTTGGGGTTTGGATGCCACAAAGTCCCCTGCTCCTGAGACAGAAGGTCTGGTGCAGCTCCCAGGTCCAGGGAGGAGCTCTGGGAGAGCTGTAGAAGGAGAGGGAACCACACTTGGCGTGGCCAGCGTGGAGCAATGAGGATCATGGATCCGTGATCCCTCTGAAGTTTGAACAGAGTCTTGGGAATCAAAGGAATGGGTGGAAAAGCGTACAGGAATTCCTGACCCCAATGCAGGAGAAAGGCATCGTTGGCCTGAGCTCCCTGACACGGAGTCCTGGAACAGAACCGGGGAAGTTTGGCATTCCACGGACTTGCAAAGAGGTCTATGTCCGGGGTCCCCCATTCCTGAAAGATTCTGCGTATTTGGTCCATATGTAGGGACCATTCGTGTGGGAGCAGAACTCGACTGAGTCTGTCTGCTCGAGAGTTTTGAACTCCTGGAAGATATACTGCCAGAAGATGAATTTGGTGCTCTCTGGCGAAGGCCCATAATCTGAGAGCTTCGTTGCAAAGCGACAGAGAGCCCGTCCCTCCTTGTTTGTTGATATAAAACATGGCCACCTGATTGTCTGTCTGAACTAGGACAGTCAGGTTGGCAAGGAGGGTATGGAAGACTGTGAGGGCAAGGAAGATTGCTCGCAGTTCCAGAAGATTGATATGAAGGGTGGTCTCTTGGGGAGACCAGATTCCCTGAGTGGAGAGATGTTGAAGATGAGCTCCCCACCCTGTTTGGGAGGCATCTGTTGTGAGGGTTGCTTGGGGCAACGAAGGTTGGAAGGGGGTCCCCAACAACAGATTTTTGGAGGATGTCCACCACTGGAGAGACCAAAACAGACGTTTTGAGGTGAGTACCTGGTCTGACAGCAGTCCCGATGCTTGAGACCACTGGGTGGCCAATGTCCATTGAGCTGCTCTCATATGGAGACGAGCATAAGGTACCACATGAACCGTGGAGGCCATGTGGCCGAGAAGTTGCAGCATTTCTTTGGCTGACAAGTGATTTCTGGACTGAGCCTGGGAGGCCAAGCTTATTAGCCTTTGGCCTCGGACCAGAGGGAGGTAGGCCCTTGCAGTGGTGGAGTCCAACTGGGCCCCTATGAATTCCAGGGACTGAGTAGGGATGAGTTGGGACTTGGGAATGTTTACCACAAGTCCCAGATATTGAAGAATACGCCTTGTGCGGTCCAGAGAAATCTGGGCTTCTGATTGAGATGGAGCTCGGATGAGCCAGTCGTCCAGATATGGGAAGACAAAGATTCCCATGCCTCTGAGAAATGCGGCAACGACTGCCATGCATTTTGTGAATACTCTTGGAGCAGAGGCCAGACCGAAGGGTAGTACTCTGTACTGGAAATGTTTTCCCTGGAACAGAAATCTTAGATACTTTCTGTGGGATGGATGGATGAGTATATGAGTGTACGCATCCTTGAGATCTAGAGAACAAAGCCAATCTTGACTCTGAAGGTATGGAAGGAGAAGGCCCAGAGAGAGCATTTTGAATTTCTCCTTGAATAGAAACCTGTTCAATTCTCTCAGATCTAGGATAGGTCTGAAGCCCCCTGTCTTCTTTGTTATGAGAAAGTAAGGGGAGTAGAAACCTAACCCCTGTTGTGGAGGAGGAACCTCCTCTATTGCCCCTTGGGCAAGAAGAGAAGAGACTTCCTGACCCTTCAGGGTCAGAAGAGATGGGGGAGAACTGAATTGCCTCACCATGGTATGGGGAGGAAGGCTGGAGAAATGAAGTTTGTAGCCTTCTCGGATAATAGAGAGGGTCCATTGCTCTGATGTTATTTGCTCCCATCTGGGAGCAAAGTGAGCTAGCCTTCCAGGAATGGTGAGGGGCTCTGGCTGTGCTAGAGCCAGAAACGGCAAGTTCTCTAGAGGGAAGTCAAAACCCCTGAGGGGGTTGAGCCTGCTGGGATGTAGCAGACACTGCAGGCTTTGACTTTACCTGCTTAGATTGTTGACGCTTAGCCGCAAGGCGAGGCTGAGCAGATTGCTGGCCAGTATTTGTGGGAAATCTGGTCTTTTTATAGTAAGGCCTCTTAAAAGGCTTCTTTTTGGTAGGGGTAGAAGTAGATTTGGAAAGTCTATCTAGAGTGGCATTTTCTGCATCCATTTGAGCAGCTTTAATCTGCCAGTCTTCCCCAAATAAGTTCTCACCGGTACAGGGCAGATTTCTGAGGCCTTCTACAACCCAGGGTTCTAGGTTAGAAGCCTGGAGCCAAGCGAGACGTCGGGCTTCAATAGCAATTCCCGAAGCTCTGCCTGCAACCTCGAAGGAATCAAAGGCTGCCCTGTTGGAGAACTTGGAGACCTCTGAAAGTTGTGTCACCATAGAAAAGAAGTCCGCCCTTTGATCATCAGGGATAAAGGGGGCAAAATTCTGTATTTTTAGGGCAAGTTGCCCAAGATACATGCCCATATAAAGGCTATAAGAGTTGATCCTGGCTATAAGCATACTAGCCTGGAACATCTTTCTTCCAAAAGAGTCTAGGTTCTTACATTCTCGCCCTGGAGGGGTAGAAGAATGCCTCTTAGGACTCTTTATTTTCTTCATAGCAGACTTCACCACAATGGAGTGGTGAGGCAGCTGAGTTTTTTGGAACCCAGGCGAAGGAGGGACCCGATACATGGTGTCCAACCTGCGGGAATGGGGAGACAGTGTTAAAGGAGTCTCCCACAAATCCATCAAGTGTTCTTAAAGGATTTCATGGACAGGCAGAGTGACTGCCTCTTTAGGAGCTTTTGAGTATCCTAAAATGTCCAATTTTTTTGATCTGGGTTCTCTTTCAGAAGATGTAGTAATAGAAAGTGCTTTAGCTACATCAACAATGAAATCCTGAAAGGATAAATCCTCTGGAGGAGACATCCTCCTCTTGGAAGAAGAGGGCTCCTCAGGAAGAGTAAGCTCAACAGAGTCATCAGAGGAATTAAATTCATCAGAAGAATCTGAGTACTCTTTCTGTGCTTCCAATGTACGATACGCATACCGATCGGTATCGACATCGGGCGTATCGGGCATGGGATCGGTACCGGGCGAAAGCCGGAATCCGGTATGCGAAACCGATCGACGTTTAGAAGTCGATGGTCTCGGTTCCGGTGTAGATACCGGAACCGGGGTCGGTACCGATGAAATCGGTACCGAGGGCGTCGCAGCCTTAATGAAGGCCAGTACGGCCTGCTGCATGGTCTGGACAGTACTGCCCATAGACGCCACTACTGCCTGGATGTCGGTACCGGTATGGGCCGGTACCCCAGAGCAGTCCAACAGGTGATCTGTCGAGGCCGTGCCATCGATGTCAACCTGTGACCCCATGATTGCTTTGGAGGCCGGAACCTCCCGCCGGGGTTTTTTGGCCTGGGCAGAATCCTCGAACTCAGAACTGAGAGCCTCTCGATCTTTAGAAAGAGATTTGCTTTTAGAGGATTTGCCCACAGAAGTTTTGGTTACCTGAGATCCATCCGGAGAGGAAGACCTGGACGACTGTGATGCTTCTGAAGGAAACAGCACATGGAGCTTGTTAGCCCGGTTCTGCAAACCGCGTTTAGACATCTGGGTGCAGGATGGGCAGTCCGGTATGGAGTGCTCAGGTCCCAAACATTTGAGACACCATTCATGGGTGTCTGTGACAGAAATGACAGCACTGCATTTGGTACATTTTTTGAAACCAGGGACTGGCTTCTCCATGAGGAGAAATTGTGTAGGCCTTAAGGCCTAACACCGGGTACCAAGCTGTGCTGAAGAAAAATAAAAAAGTCTTTTTTTTTTTTTTTTTTGATATAGAAAGAAAGAAAGACCGGCGATACCGGTATCGGTATGGGGAAGGCAGGTACGCGGTCTAAAGAAACAAACAAAAGTAACAAATTCTTCAGCGGTGACAGGAACACGACCTGCTGGCTCCGCGGAAAAAGAAGAACTGAGGAGAGCTGGTCAGGAAGGCGGGAAGGCAGCGCGCATGTGCAGTGGGAGGCCCCAAAAGCTTTTCATTTGAAAAGCTGGGGAGCTTTCCCGCGCAGGCTCCGTCGGTACCGACGTACCCATATGTGATGACTTATTCCTGCTTGTTCCTAGAGATGGGTATCGTCGGTACCCACGGAGCCTGCGTGGGAACGCTCCCCAGCGTCCAATAAGAACGCTTTTGGGAGCATCCCGCACATGCGCACTGCCTTCCCACCTTTCCAACTGTCCCTCTTCAGTTCTTCGTTTTCCGCGGAGCCGACAGGACCTATTCCCTGTCACCGCAGAAAATTACATCTTTAAACTTCTTTCTGTGGTCGCGTTTGCCTACCGCATGACGCCTACCGGTACCGCCGGATCTTTTCTTTTCAAAAAAAAAACTTAGACTTTGGATTGTTTCTTTTCAGAAACTTTTCTCTTTGGTGCTAGGCGCCATTTTGGGCACCAGGCCCCATATTCCTTAAACATGGAAAAGCCAACTAGTGGTTTTAAAAAATGTACTAAGTGTGGCGGAACAATTTCCATCACTGACACCCATGATTGGTGTCTAAAATGTTTAGAACCTGAACATTCTACAACTGAATGCCTCTCCTGTATGGGGATGACTAAAAGAGATAGACAGAACCGGGCTGCAAAGCTCGGTACCCTCTTTTCTTCAGATGCCAGATCCATTGCATCAACATCGTCAAGGGCCTCTTCTTCCTCCCATGTATCTCAGGTAACTAAACATAAAAGCCGGTCCTCAAAGGGTAGCTCTCCTGCTGAGCATCGAGAGGCATTGGTGTTGCCTTTGAGGGAACCATACCGGCAAAACAGCCCCGGCGGGAGGCTTCGGCTTCCAAAGCATCGATGGAGCTTCAGGATGTTTGAGGCCTCAACCTCGCAAGAACTACCTGTGCCATGCTCAGGGGTTCCGACCATCCTTACCTGTACCGAACCCAAGCATCGGCAGAGTCGATAGACCAGAGGTTCCTCGCTATCGAGCGCAGCATCGCAGCTCTTCTTTCAGCTGCAGTACCGGTGGTTCCATGGGCACCGGTACCGACATCGACACCGATGCCGGTACCGACACTGACGATACCGGTACCGACGATACCGGCCCCGGTGGGAATTCTTCCTATGCCATCTCTGGCTGGAATTGTCAAAGCGGTACTGGGTCAACTCGGTACCAACTTCGATCGGTACCGGAATAGTGCTTTGCAGGAGCATCAGGATCAGGAGTACTTCGATTCCTCCGATTCTGAAGACTCTGACAATTCTGGTGACACTAGAGGGTTTCTCCTAGAAGATCCCTCTTCTCCCCAACGCAGAATGTCACCTCCAGAGGACATGTCATTTCAGGATTTCCTCCGTGATATGGCCAAGGGTCTTTCAATCACAGTAGCTCCTGAGGAAGAACCCAGAGCAAAGGAATTGGAAATTCTCCAATATCCTAAAGCTCCTAAGGAGGCAGCCACTCTGCCTATCCATGAAATTCTGCATAGTTTGATGCTCAGAATGTGGGAGACACCTCTGACTACTTCTTCTCACTCTAGGAGACTTGATACTATGTATCGAGTTCCGCCATGTCCTGGATTTCAGAAAACTCAGCTGCCACACCATTCAATGGTAGTGGAATCAGCCATTTGTAGGATGAAAAGTGCAAAGAGGCATGCATCCAGTCCTCCAGGTCGTGAATGCAGGACTCTGGATGTTTTGGGCGCAGAACTTTTCAAGCTTCCATGCTTTCAGCTAGGATCAGTTCATATATCCTATATATGGGAATGTTCCTCAAGAAAGTCACAGGAGACTTGGAACTTATGAGCCCATTTCTCCCAGATGACAAGAGACACGATTTTCTTGCTCTAGTTAAACATGCTCAAGATGTCTCCAGGTTTGTTAATCGTGCAGCCTTTGACTGCTTCGAATGCATCAGCAGAACTTCTGCTATTGCCATTGGCGCACGACGGATTGCCTGGCTACAGGCATCAGACTTGGAGACTTGGGTACAGGACAAGTTAGGCAACATTCCTTGCACGGGGGAGAATCTCTTCGGCAAGAACTGGCAGGAAAAGGCTAACGAGTTAGATGCTGACAATTCTACCTTAGATAGATTGTCAAAGTCTACAGCCACTCCAGTCAAAAGGAAGCCTTTCAAAAAACCCTCTTTTAGCAAAAAGAGGAAGTTTTATCCTTCCTATACCCAGCAGAGTCAAACTCCAGGTCAGGTAGCCCAAAAGGGACAAACTAGACAGCAAAAGAAGCCAAAAGGCCTGAGAGCCCAACCAGCTCTCCAGGTTCAGCCCCCTCAAGGGCTTTGACTCCTTCCTAGAGAGCTTTACCTCCCTGCCTCTGAGGGGTCCCCAACCCCCCAATATTCCGGGCAGGTTATGCCTCTTTGTCAACAGATGGCATCAGATAACAGCAGAAGATTGGACTTTGTCCATTGTAGGAGAGGGGTACAAGCTTCATTTTCACAGCATGCCCCCTCCTACAATTCTAAACCAATTCAATTCACAAACCTCTGCAGACAGTCTGCTAGATCACGAGGTCTCCACACTTCTTGCCCAAGGGGCAATAGAAGAAGTACCCATTCTTCAACGGGGTGCAGGGTTCTACTCCCCCTATTTTCTTATTCCAAAGAAAACAGGAGGACACAGACCCATTCTAGACCTCAGAGAATTGAACAAATATCTGTTTCGAGAGAGATTCAAAATGATTTCTCTAGGAACTCTTCTGCCATACCTTCAAAGCCAGGATTGGCTTTGCTCTCTAGACTTAAAGGAGGCATACACTCACATTCTCATCCATCCAGACCACAGGAAATTCTTACGTTTCCTTTTCAGGGGAAAACATTTCCAGTACAGGGTTCTTCCCTTTGGTCTGGCTTCAGCACCCAAGGGTATTCACAAAATGTATGGCAGTAGTAGCTGCATTTCTACGAACCCTGGGGATTTTCATCTTCCCTTACTTAGACGACTGGCTCATTCGAGCCCCTACAGTTGCAGAGGCCAGCGCTGCACTGTCCCGTACAATGTGAATCCTCCAATACTTGGGATTGGTAATAAACTTCCCAAAATCTCTACTAATTCCTTCCCAATGCCTAGAATTCATAGGAGCCTGTCTAGATACCAGATAGGCAAGGGCTTTCCTTCCACAAGCCTGGTGTCTTCGCATAATGCAACTAGCTTCTCAAGCAGCAGGCAAATCCTCCCTCACTGCTCGAGAGCTACTGCAGTTACTGGGACATATGGCATCCACAGTTCATGTAGTCCCATATGCTCGCCTCCACATGCGAGCAGCTCAGTGGACCCTCTCCACACAGTGGACACAGGCCACAGGTCCTTTGTCGGACAAAATAATAATCTCTCAAAGACTAATTTTGTCCCTCCAATGGTGGCAATCACTAGAAAATCTGACAGTGGGGTCTTCTTTCCATCAACCCCTCTTTCAGGCCACCTTAACAACAGATGCATCACAGGTGGGTTGGGGAGCACATCTGAATCATCTCTCTACCCAGGGCACCTGGACTCCACAGGAGGTTGGTTTACACATAAACCTTCTGGAATTAAGAGCAATCTATTTAGCTCTTTGAGTATTCCACGCCCAGCTCAGCTACAAGACAGTCCTAGTCCAGACGGACAATCAAGTAGCCATGTTCTATGTGAACAAACAGGGCGGAATAGGCTCTCTGTCGTTATGCAACGAAGCTTTATGACTGTGGGTCCTCGCCAGAGAGCATCAAATTCACCTTCTAGTGGTATATCTTCCAGGCATTCAAAACCTTTGGGCAGACAAACTCAGTCGAGTACTGCTGCCTCACGAGTAGTCCCTCCACCTGGACCACGTGGCAAAGATATTTCTTCTCTGGGGCACTCCAGACATAGACCTCTTTGCAAGTCCACTGAATGCCAAACTTCCCCGGTTCTGTTCCAGGATTCCGGCTCACAACTGTCAGGCAAGGGATGCCTTCCTCCTTCACTGGGGTCAGGACTTCCTTTATGCCTTTCCACCCATTCCTCTCATCCCCAAAACACTCTTCAAGCTTCAGAGAGACAGGGGTCGCATGATTCTCATAGCACCACGATGGCCACGCCAAACGTGGTATTCCCTGCTTCTGCATCTCTCTCAAGCGGCACCTCTGGAGTTAGGGCATGCTCCAGATCTCCTTTCCCAGGAGAACGGGACGCTATGGCACCTGACTCACCAGTCCCTGCACCTCACGGCCTGGTTGCTGAAGGCTTAGACCTCCACGATTTCAACCTGTCCCAACAGGTAAAAGATAGCCTTCAGGCTTCTAGGAAACTTTCCACAAGAAGATCTTATGCCTTCAAGTGGAAACGTTTTACTATATGGTGCTCCAAGAAGGGATTAAACCCCCTGGTCATACCCTTAGAATTGATACTAGAGTATCTCCTTCACTTATCGAATTCTGGTCTAAAGACCAATTCGGTAAGAGTCCATCTTAGTGCTATTGCAGCTTCTTATAAGCCTCTGAATGGACAACCAATTTCCTCTCATCCACTCCTATCAAGTTTCATGAGAAGCCTTTTATTAACTAAGCCTCCCATCAAGCCACCACCGGTGGCATGGGATCTAAATCTAGTTCTCGGGCAGCTCATGAAGCCGCCTTTTGAACCTTTGGCCATTACAGCCCTTAAGTTCCTGACCTGGAAGGTCATCTTCCTAATTGCAATCACCTCTGCCCGTCGCATTAGTGAATTGCAAGCCTTAGTGGCTGATCCTGCTTATACTAGGTTTCATCATGATAAGGTTGTTCTTCGAACTCGCCCACACTTTATGTCAAAGGTGGTTTCGCCTTTGCATTTAAATCAATCAATTTCTCTTCCTGTATTTTGCTCTATCATACCTCTCCACTTTCTCTGGATCTCTCCCCCTTAAACTCCTGCCTCTCTCATGTGGCCTCTTGGCTCTCTCAGCACCTTCTCCGTCTTAATCCTTCTAAGTCCATTGCTATTTGGGTATCACTGAGTGGGTCATGTCCGTCTGCTGCCCCTATGATTGATTCTATTCCCATTCCTCTGGTATCTTCTTTTCGGTATCTCGGGGTGATTCTTGACTCCTCCCTTTCCTTCTGTGATCATATCTCTTTCTTCACTAGGCGTTCTTTCGCTATCCTCCGCCGGCTTCGGGCTGTCCGTTCACTTCTTCCTCTCGGTTCCCTGGTTACTTTCGTCCTTGCTCTCATCGTTAGTCGTCTTGATTACTGTAATATCTTTTTGGCCAATCTTCCCAATTACCAACTTCAACGCCTTCAACTCATTCAGAATACAGCTGCCCGTATTATTACTTTCGCCCGTCGCTTCGATCACATTACCCCCATTCTCATTCGTCTTCATTGGTTGCCCCTCCGTGTTCGGTTTCACTATAAACTCCTTATCCTCACTCATCATGCAAGTTACACTAATAATCCTCACCTGGCTGATTTAATTTCTCTTCACACGCCCTAACGTCATCTCCGCTCCCTTCATGCAAATCGTCTGGCTTTACCGTCCCCGTCTCATGCACATCTTGAAAAAACCCGTCACGCTGCATTTTTCTTTCTTGGTCCCTGGTTGTGGAACGCCCTGCCTCCCTCCCTTCGTTTAGAACCTTCTTACCCTCAGTTCAAAGCCTCACTCAAAACCCATTTGTTTCAGAAAGTGTTTGATCTCCCTCCTGATTTCCCTCCCTGATACCGCCCTAGGTTGCTGTCCTGTCCTAGCTCAGTTTGGTCCTGCTACCCCCCTTGTCTGTCTCTGTTGGTTGTGCTGTTTGTCTTTTGTCTGTGTTTGGTTGTTGATTATTGTTTATCGTTTATAAGGTTTTTGTGCTATTCTTTTTCTTTCTTTCCTATTATTTTTGGCGTTCTTTTTCTGTAGTTTGCAGTGCTGCCTTTTATTTTATTTGTACACCGCTTTAATATCCTGACAAAAGCGGTTTATCAAGTGTAAAATAAAGATAAAGATAAAAGATAATGCAGAAAGAAACCTTCATACTTTGGATTGTAAAAGGACCTTAGCCTTTTATATACAAAGAACACAGCAACATAGAAAGTCCTCACAACTTTTTATAGCTTTTGACCCTAGTCATTTGGGACTTCCAATCTCCAAAAGAACTTTATCTAAATGGATTGCCCAATGCATATCCTTAGCTTATGAGAGTAAGGGTCTTCCTCTTCAGGACCATGTCACAGCTCATAATGTGAGAGCCATGGCAGCTTCTATGGCTAATCTCCACTCTGTGTCTATCGATGACATTTGTCGAGCAGCCACCTGGGCTTCGGTACACACCTTCGCAGCCCCACTACTGCTTGGATAAAGCCTCCCGTCGGGATGCCTTCTTTGGCCAAGCTGTTCTTCAAAATCTCTTTCAAACATAAACCAACTCCTACCCACCAACCCTGGTGGGATGCCAGAGATCCATGGGAGGAAGGATTCCCACCTTCTATAGTGGCACCTTCCTGGGGCTATCTCCCTGGCATCTTCAGCTAGGGAGTCCCCATATGTGAGGACTACATTCCTGCTTGTTCCTGGAGACAGCATAGTTACTCACCTGTAACAGGTGATCTCTGGGAACAGCAGGAATTTAGTCCTTACAACCCACCCACCTCCCCTAGGAGTTGTCTCTCTATCTCTGTCTCTTTCCTCTCTCCCTCTATCCTTTCACTCAACTAGAAACTTAACTGAAGAGGGACAGTTGGAAAGGCAGGAAGGCAGCAGGGAGGAGTAGCCTAGTGGTTGGGGCAAGGTACTTCAGGTCGGAAGGTCAGGGGTTCAAATCCCACTAGAGGACAGCAACCTTGGGCCGGAAGGACTGGGGTTTCTAGTCCCACAGATGCTCCTTGTGGTCTTGGGCAAGCCACTTAACCCTCCATTGCCCATGTTCCCTGTAAGTATAAGTGTATGTGTCTCATATCCCCGTGTGTTAAATGTATCCCCCAAGTGTGTTGTGACCGCTTTGATTGAAGGATAAGGCGGTATACAAAACTGTCTAAATAAATAAATAAATAAATAAATGTGCTGAGGGATGCTCCCAAAAGCGTTCCTATTGGACGATGGGGAGCGTTCCCACACAGGCTCCGTCGGTACCGACGATACCCATATGTGAGGACTAAATTCCTGCTGTTCCCGGATGTCATCTGTTACAGGTGAGTAACTACACTTTCATGGCTATGGAATATTATAGTATGAGGGTTATTTTAAAATAGGGATTCTCAATCCAGTCCTCTGGACATACCTTTCCAGTCAAGTTTTCAGGATGGCCACAGTGAAATATGCATGAGAAAGATTTGCATACAGTGGAGGCAATGCACACAAATCTCTTTCATGTTTATTCATTATTCTAAAAACCTGACTGACTAGGTATGTCCAAGGACTGGGATAAGAACCACTGTTTTAGAAATGTCCTCACATGTAAATAGTAGTTTTTAAACATGTAAATTTTTCATATGCAAATAACGATTTTAGAAAGCCACCATTTACACGTGGTGAATCACACCACTCTGAAATTACAAGGAGGCATGTCTGACTCGAAGGCACACGTTGCAGCGCATTGCATTTGGGTGGTGGCTAAAGCCAGAAGGATGCTGGTTGCATACAGAGAGGAGCAGAAAGGAGGAGGTATTAATGCCCCTGTACAGGTCGTCGGTGAGATTTTACTTGGAGTATTGTGTTTAGTTTGGTTACAAAGGATATAAAAACACTTGAAACGGTTCAGAGGAAGACAACCAAAATGATTTGGCGTTTGTGCCAGAAGACATATGAGAAGAGACTTGAAGACCAAAATTTGTATACCCTAGCGGAGAGGAGGGACAAGGGAGATATAATAGACATTTAAATACTTAATGGGTATTAATGAACAAACAAACCTTTTTCAAAGGAGGGGTAGCTGTAAAACTAGAGGGCATAAAATGAAGTTGCACAGAGGTAAACTTAAAAGCAAAGTCAGGAAATCTTTCATGAAAAGGTTAGTGGATGCTTGGAATGTCCTCCCAATGGAGGTGGTGGGGGCAAGTACAATGACAGAATTCAAAATGGCATGAGACAGACGCAATGGATCCCCTTATTGCAAGAGGATAAAATCAAAATAAACTTACCGTAACTATTTATTTCTTATACCTCAACAAATAGAGAGGGGTGACCTGAATGGAGTGTCGGGTTCAACTGTAAACAAAGGCATAGAGGAGGATGACCTGCACGGAGTGGCGGTAATACCTACTCTAGCCACCTTACTGGGCAGACTAGATGGATCATACTGGTCTTAATCTGCCACCATTTACTATGTTACTATTGACATACCTTCCCTATTTTACAAGAGGAATGCATACGGATGTAAAAAAGATAAAAGAAAATTGTCCACATCAGCATTTACACTACCCTGAAAGGGTAGGTGCAGAGGCTGAGACCAGCAACACTCACCCTCAGTTCCTCATCTAGCATCAAGCCATGCCCTTCTCCTCCATCACCCCCCACCCCCCTGACATCAAGCCACCCACTCAGCCCCACAGACTCCCCATCTCCCATCCCTAGCTCTAATTGGAATCCTTGATAGTCTTGTTGGAAGCAGGAGCGATCCCTTTTCACTCCTGCTCATGGCGGCTCCAGATTTCAAATTGGCACCTGTATCCCTTAGAAATAATTTTGTGGTTCTACTCCTAGGGAATAAGTTGCCAAATAAGGGCAAATGCCTGTCTGTTCTGCCCAGTTTGCTTTCTTTTGCAATATGATAGCTTAGAAATGATCTGTGGCTTTCACTTCATTTTGTAACTAAGGATCATCTTATCCCAAACCTTTTTTCACCACTGTTTTTATCTCTCTCCCTAGCATTCCTCTATTTCTAGTTGCTGTTTTTGTCACCTTGTTTTTTGACCTTAAGACCACCAGATATGATCACCCCATGATTGATCTCTTTCGTTACCGCACATCACAGTTTTACCCCTTGCTCTTTTGGAAGTTTTCCTGTTAAAAAAAAAAAAAAAAAAAGGCGGCACAAAGAATGTGCTGCTTGAACATGCATCTTAAAGGTGACTTCATTGATTGTTTCTGAAGAATGTCTGTTGTATGCAAGTATTTCTGAAGTGAAGTATGTTATGATTCTGTTTGCATGGAAGGCATTGTTAATCAAAATTAATATTTTTTCCTTTTTTTTATTCAGTTGCCTGCTTTTTTTTCTGGTGTTACCTCATATTGGTTGGTTGGTGTCCTTAAATAACCATTTTATACTTTGTTCATGAATGTACTCTTGATGGGCTTCTTGGAGTCTGTACGTCTGGGGCTCGAGACATGCTGTACTAATTCAAAATGCATTAACACTGAGCAATAAGGGAAATCCTGCTGTCTGATGCCAAGTCATTAACAGGTGAAGTAATGTACTATTGGGGGAGGGGGAGCCTCTGTAGATAAAGATAAATACAGTGGCTTTGTAAAATGTATTTGAAGAATAAGTTTAAGCTACTAGGAAATGTACAAGTTAGAGATACCTTGAAAATTGAACTTTTATACCTCTCTGTCCCATTTAACATTATGATAGACTTCTAGTGGTAAGAGATGTAAACTATAAATGAGGAAAGAGCAGAGCTTCTGCACACAGTTAACATTGTTCTCAACGTGGTCATTAAAGGGCTAATTTATGAAGTTTTTTCCACATGTAAACCATGTTTATATGCAAAACAAAAAGACTCATAACAATGTGCTTAGGTATGCACACACAAAAATTAGGCACACCGCAAGATTGCACCTATTTTTATGTGATCTGCACATAGACTTTCCCCAAAGATGTAGATTGGGCAGAGCTGGGGCGTAGTTGCACTTCACGTGTTTTTTTATAAAATGCTTGTGTATATGTTAAGAGCACATACACACATTTGTATCTTATTTGGAACATAGGCAAATTTGTACAAGTTACTTTGTGTGCTATTAGGGATAGTTTTGAGTGGCTATTTTATAAAGGCACATAAGTGCCTATGTTTCATTTATAAAATACTTGTTCAAAAGAAAGAAGCCTATACCTAGCTAAGACAAAATACATCAACATAATTCTCAAAGCTCTTAACATGAAACATTAGTATTCTTAGAGGATCAACAAAATCAAATCGAGAGCATGTAAATGTTTTCTCAACTCTCATGATCTCATTATCAGTTTGATTTTACTCATCAGTTATTAGCTCATGCATCTTTTCAATAGAGCACTACAAGCCTCTCCCACTTTTTTATGATTATAGATATCACTTATCTTATAATGGACAATTTTCCAGTAATCTCTATCTTCCTACATAATAATCTTGTTTCGAAGAAGATTCTCTTCTGCATCAGGGAGCCTCCTTCTTCATCTGTCCCCATGTCACATATAAATTCTGAGCGCATCTGAAAATGGAAAATGGTGCTGGCATTTATATCTCGTACCGTGTCATATGACCCAGCCAAAGCTTATAAAAGAGACAGCCACTCAACTTCTAAATTTAAATCTTGTGGAGAAATCAAATCAGACTTAAAAATCCATAGCTGTTCTTTATAATTGAGGGCATGATTTCTGATGTCCCCTCAACAAGATTCTTCACACACATCCAAAATCTGCTATCTTATATGCTCAATATTGTGGTGTTTTTGTAATTAATGTTCTACCAAGGCAGTTGACAGTTTTTTCATAGAAATTCTACTACAATGCTCATTAAGCAAGGCTAGAGTATCATATAGATAACATAATCAGAGTTAGTTTGTGTGTTGATAAGACAGATATTCACCAGTTGCAGGATATATCCATTCAGCACCTTCAATTGTAAAATTGCA
The DNA here is from genome assembly GCA_033557465.1 of Ichthyophis bannanicus. Taxonomy (NCBI): domain Eukaryota; kingdom Metazoa; phylum Chordata; class Amphibia; order Gymnophiona; family Ichthyophiidae; genus Ichthyophis; species Ichthyophis bannanicus. The sequence goes on along the minus strand of CM066031.1, from coordinate 1,575,909,958 downwards.
TCATTTAAAATTTCTGCAGGCCACATGTTTAAGATCAGTTATCTTTCCCTCAGATCAACTTTATATTGTTAATGAGTAAAATTGGACCAATGATGAGATCATGAGAATTGATAAAACATTTATATACTCTTTTATTTGATTTTGATGGTCCTCTAAGACTACTATTACTACTACTTATTTGTATAGTGCTACAAAGCGTACGCAGCACTGTACATAAACAAATGGAAGACAGTCCCTGCTCATAGAGCTTACAGTCTATGCCATACAGAAACACAGAAAGGGGGCTACAAGTGGTCTTGACACATGTGTGATAAAATAGGAGAATAAACGGTCAGGATACAAAAGCAGCCTCGACGAGATGGGTTTTTAGTCTGGATTTTAATAGTACCAGAGATGGAGCCTGATGTACCCACTCAGGCAGTCTCTTCTAGAAATATGGTGCAGCAGGATAGAAAGAATGGTCTGAAGTTGGGTGGAAGTGAAGGGTACAGACAGAAGGGATTTCACTCATGAGTAGAGTTCCTGAAGGGGAGTGTAGGGAGAGAGGTGAGGTACTGAGGAGCAGAAGAATTAATGCACATGTAAGTTTGAACTGGATGTGGAAATGGATAGAGAATCAATGAAGTGACTTGAGGAGAGAGGTTATGTGAGCATAGCGACTGGCAGAGGATTAATCTCATGGCTAAGTTCTGAATGGATTAAAGAGGAGAGAAATGATTCAAAGAAAGACCAGCGAGGAGCAGGTTGCAATAGTCTAAATCAGAACTGATAAAAAGAATGGATAAGGCTCTTGGTGGGTTCTGAAAGGAAGGATCACATTTTGCTGCTGATATAGAGAAAGATATGACAGGTTTTAGCTATCTGTTGGGGAGAGAGAGAGCTAAGTCAAAGATGGCCCCAAGATTGTGAGATAAAGAAACAGGGAGGATGATAGTATTAGCCACCAAAACAGAGAAAGGCGGATGCTGTAAGGTGGGTTTAGGGGGAAAGATAATGCACTCCGACTTAGCCATGTTTAGGTTTAGACAGTGATGGAACATCCAGGTAGCAACATCAGACAAGTAGACTGAGATACGAGCCTGGATTCTTACTACTACTACTACTACAGTAGTGGCCAAAAAATTAAGGCAGGTATCTTTTTCTACAATTTATTGTTAAATATTGTACTGTGGAGATGCCACACGTGTTTACTTATTTAATCAGCATGGCGATTAGTCACACCATGTGTCTGGCGTCCATTTTAGTTTACTTATACTCTGTTGTAGGTTTCTTAGATGAAGTTTTGAATTTTTACAACTAGGAAAAGATTGAAAGTTACATGTAAAATATACAATCAAGATGGTTAGAAAGTGTGATATTAATGACTTTGTAAAAGGACAAGTTGTCACACTCCATGCCGAAGGATATTCGCAATGTGCTATTGCAAAATATTTGCATTTATCAAGGTGCGCAGTTCAGAATGTTCTGAAATCAGGTGTCCGTACACGTACATGAGCAGAGTGTAAAGATTCCAAATTACCCATGCCTACCAATAGCCAGATTAATATTAATAAAATACAGTCTCTAAAATGCTTGTATGCAAATGCTAGAAGTCTAAACAATAAGATGGGAGAGTTAGAAAATTATAGCACTAAATGAGAGGTTAGATATGATTGCAATCTCAGAGACATGGTGGAAGGAGGATAACCAGTGGGACACTGTGATACCTGGATACAAACTATATCGTAATGATAGAACTGATCAAATTGGTGGAGGGGTTGTGCTCTATGTTAGAGAGGGCATTGAGTCAGAAAGGATTAAAGTTTTGCAGGAAACAAAATTTGCTGTAGAATCTCTATGGATTGAAATTCCATGTATGAAGGGGAAGGCGATGGCAGTGGGGTTGTACTATCGACCGCCTGGCCAGAATGAACAAATGGATGATGAAATGCTCAAAGAAATCAAGGAAGCTAACAAAAGTCACAGCAGAGTAATAATAATGGGTGATTTCAATTACCCCGGTATCGACTGGGTCAGTGTCACGGCAGGACATGCTAGGGAGATAAAGTTTCTAGATGAAATAAATGACTGCTTCTTGGAGCAGCTGGTTCATGAACCGACCAGAGGGGAAGCCATACTGGACCTAGTCCTTAGTGGAACACCAGATCTGGTGCAAGAAATAAGGGTGTTGGGACCACTTGACAATAGTGATCATAGCATGATCGTGTTTGATTTAATTAGTGGAGGAGGGATAGTAAAGAAATCCACAGTACTACCTTTTAACTTTCAAAAGGGAGACTATGATAAAATGAGGAATATAGTTAAGAAAAAACTAAAAGGAGCGGTTGCAAGGTTAAAGACTTACATCAAGCTTGGGTGTTGTTTAAAAATACTATCCTGGAAGCCCAGACCAGCTGTATTCCATGCATTAAGAAAAGTGGAAGAAAGTCCAAAAAACTGCCAGCATGGTTTAAAGGTGAGGTCAGAGAGGCTGTTGATGCCAAAAAAGCATCTTTCAGGAAATGGAAAAAAGAGCCAAATGCCGAAAACTGGAAACAGCACAAGCACTGGCAAGTTAAATGCAAAGCATTGATAAGGTAGGCAAAGCGAGAATTTGAGAAGGAACTTGTTATGGAAGCAAAAACTCGAAATAAAGACTTTTTCAAGTACATTCGTAGCAAAAGGCCTGTGAGAGAGACAATTGGACCATTAGATGATAGAGGGGTAAAAGGGGCAGTAAGAGGAGACAAGGCTATAGCGGAGAGACTTAATAAATTCTTTGCTTCGGTCTTTACTGAGGAAGATGTAGGGATGTTACCCAAGACTGAAGTGGTATTTAAAGGTGATACTGCAGAGGAATTGAGAGAAATATTGCTACACCGGGAAGATGTATTTTATTTATTTAACAATTTTTATATACCGTCTTTCTGCAATTCAATGAGTGGAGGAGTGGCCTAGTGGTTGGGGCAAGGTACTTCGGGCCGGAAGGTCAGGGGTTCAAATCCCACTAGAGGACAGCAACCTTGGGCCGGAAGGACTGGGGTTTCTAGTCCCACAGGTGCTCCTTGTGGTCTTGGGCAAGCCACTTAACCCTCCATAGCCCATGTTCCCTGTAAAATAGTTCTCTGTGTGCTGTGCTTTCCTGTCTAATCAATGTGTTTATACCTCAAAAATTTCCTGTCATGATTTGACAATTTCCAATCTGTAATCAAACCACTGCTGATCACTGGAAGTAGCGGTATACAAATGTATACTAAATAAATAAATAAATAAGACGGTTTACATAGAACTTTACATGGCAGTATATTTCAACTGTATTACAACTATTTGATAAACTGAATAGTAGCAAATCATCTGGACCGGATGGTATATATCGAAGAGTGTTGAAAGAACTGAAATATGAGATTGCAGACCTGCTATTAGTAATCTGTGAACTTTCATTAAAATCATCTGTAATACCTGAAGATTGGAGGATCGCCAATGTAACGCCAATTTTTAAAAAGGGTTCCAGGGGTGATCCGGGAAATTACAGACCGGTGAGCCTGACGTCAGTACCGGGGAAAATGGTAGAAACCATCATAAAGAACAAAATTACACAGCATGTAGATAGTCATGGCCTAATGGGAGACAGCCAACATGGCTTTAGAGAAGGAAGATCTTGTCTTACTAATCTGTTTTTTTGAAGGTGTGAATAAACAGGTAGACAAAGGTGAGTCGGTTGATATAGTGTATCTGGACTTTCAGAAAGCCTTTGACAAGGTCCCTCATCAGACTTTTGGCAAAACTAAAAAGTCATGGGATAGGAGGCAGTGTACTATTGCGGGATCGGGAACTGGTTAAAAGATAGAAAGCAGAGGGTAGGGCTAAATGGCCAATTTTCCCAATGGAAAAAGGTGAATAGTGGAGTACCCCAGGGATCTGTACTGGGTCTGCTACTTTTTGACATATTCATAAATGACCTGGAAAAGGGAATAACAGTGAGGTTATCAAATTTGCAGACGACACAAAACTGTTTAACCCTCGGATACACTACCCCCGGGTCAGGGGTGACCCGGGTGTCAGTTTTTGTGTTTTTTCTTCAAAATGGTAAGGAATTGTATTTTGGTACTCTAGGTATTCCTCAACGAACCATTTTTAAGTATTTTCATACATATGGTTTGCAAAGATAACGTTTTTATACAGTACTGCATGCTGCTGAACAAATAAGGGGTGATTTTCGACACTCGCACAATAACACTCTCCTTTGTTTTATAGCAGCAAAGAAAGTCACCACTCCAAGTCCACATTACAATCCTGTGTTTTCTAACGTCTTGCTTACATTTATGACGTCACCTGACGTCAGTTCCTTGTTTGTTTCTGTGGATTAAAATTTTTTACGACAAAGGTAAACAATGCCACTCCCGAAACGCTTCAGCAGCTGTGCAGCAACTGAAAAAATTAGACGGTTGAATGAAGAAAGTGACAGTAATGATAGTTTGAGTAATGATACTGAAGGTGCTGATACGGATAGTGCAGTCGTTCCCGCCCAGTCCGATCAGCTTGATCTTGATGATAGCGGCAGTGAAGCGGAAGATGCTGTCGAAGAAAATAAAACAAGTGATGACGATAGCAGTTCATACAGCAATTCTGAAACTTCTGAATCACATTCTGAAAATGAGGAAGTTACTGACAGTCATTACACAGCTCGTTCTGGCATGCATTGGAATAAAACTGTACCGCCAACATCAAGAACAAGGGAAGCAAATATAGTCAGAGAATCTTCTGGACCAATTGCTCTGATCAGAGGTATAACTAATGCTAAGGATATTTTTGACATGTTTGTAACTCCAGATACATTGTCAGCAGTGTTAGATTTCACAAATTCTGAAGGCATACGTAGAGCTGAAGCAATGCAGCCACCATGTACTGACTGGAAGCAGGTAACAATGGAAGAGCTCCAAGCAACATTGGGTTTTCTGTACATGAGTGGTGTTTTCAGGTTGAACAAAGTATCTGTACGCAGAACTTGGGCTAAAAGTCCTATCCAGAATCCTATATTTCCAGCTGTTATGTCAGGTAAAAGGTTTGCAGAAATATTGAGTTTACTTCGATTTGATGACAAACAAACCCGTGAATCACGAAGGGCCAATGACAAATTTACTCCAGTCAGAGATGTTTGGAATTTATTCATTTCTCAGTGCATGAAAATGTACACACCATCTGCATACTTGACTGTTGATGAACAATTGTTGGGGTTCAGAGGCAAGTGTCCGTTTCGTCAATACATCAAGTCTAAACCAGACCGATACGGTATAAACTTATGGGTGTGTGCAGATGCCGAAACGTATTATGTATTCAACATGAAGCCATACCTAGGGCGTGAAGAGTCAGTTACTCGTGACAAAACAGTATCTCTAGGAGCTGATGTTGTTTTGAAGCTTATTGAACCTCTGGAACGGTCTGGCAGGAACATTACTTGCGACAATTTCTTTACTAACGTACAACTGGCTGATGTTCTTCTTAGCAAGAATTTGACACTACTGGGCACTGTAAGACGTTGCAACGTGACATACCTTCAGAATTCCAGGCAAATCGCTCAAGAATTGTGGGATCCTCAATATTTGGCTTCAGTGGAGACAAGACTTTGGTGTCATTCGTCCCAAAACGAAACAAATCAGTTATGCTGCTGTCAACACTTCACCATGATAATAAAATTGATGAAACATCAAAGAAGCCAGAAATAATACTTGACTACAACAGAACGAAAGGGGGTGTTGACACAGTAGATCAGTTGTGCCACACATACAGTGTGAAAAGATCAACTCGTCGATGGCCACTTTGCGTGTTTTATGGACTGCTTGATATCGCGGCTGTAAATTCATTCGTATGTACAACAATCCTATGTTTCATCACAAGGAAAACTGCAAGAGAAGGTTTTTACTGGAGGAACTCGCTTTGAATCTCATGAAGCCTCAGCTACAAAATCGTCAAAGCCATCCAGAAGGTCTGACAAGCCATACACGTCAATCCATGGCCAATGTTGGCTATCCTTGCCTTGAAATGCCTAAGCCACCAAGACCGTTGACCACACGGGCATCAGCAAAGAAAAGAAAAAGATGCTCCTTTTGTCCAAGTGACAGAGATCGAAAAGTATTTACCGAATGTGAAATCTGTCTGAAGCGAGTGTCCTGAACATTCAAGAACAACTACTAGCACATTGTGCATAAACTGTTGTTGAAAAAAACAGTCAATGTACTTCATGTATTGCTTACTAGTTTTCTGTTGTTTACAATGCACCGTTGTCAATTTGTTATAACACGGTAATTTTTTTGTCACAATTTGCATCATGCCATTACTTGACATAATGGCACCATGCTTTGACTGTTGCTGTCCACCTAGCGAATAAATATAGAACTATTGTAGTTTGCAAAGCGTGCAGTGCTGCACACCATTTTTAAGCTTGCAACTGAATAGTTAACAGGTATTGACATTATGCAGCATATATCTGACCTTGTACAACTTGTCCTGCCTGATCTTGGCTAGCATTGCACATTATTCACTTGAAAGGGTGAATTAATAACAAGTATTATAAAAAATAAATAAAAGTATGTCTTTTTCTTCACAATTTAACCATGTTTTACAAACAAAAGTACAGTCAAACCTCGGTTTTCATGATTAATCCGTTCCAAAAAGTCTGACTAAAACCGAAACGTATGAAAACTGAAGCAATATTTCCCATAAGAAATAATGTAAATCCAATTAATCCGTTCCAGACACCCAAAAATATTCACAAAAAATACATTTTATAGAGAATAACTATATTTTTACATACATAAAACAATGAGAAATAAATATAAATGACTAATGAAATGGATAAATGAACATTTAACATCACTGAAAGCAAGCTAAGATCAGTACTGTACAGTACAGTATGTTAACATCTGGCCTTAGCCACCCCTGACAAGCTGCTGTGCCCAGCTCTCTTCGGAATCACATTGGATTCAGCCCATTAAAATACCTTTACATTATCTGCTCAATGCTTCAGAATGGCAGAAAATCTTAATGATATAGCTTGAGACGTACCCTGCAAGAGCAAGAACTGCCTCCCACATTCATGCAACATCTCCTGCTTACATTGACAGCTTTTCTTCCCTGCTACCTCCGAGCCTGAGGGGGCGCTCCAGAGAACAGGCAGGCGGTGGATGAGATCGGGGCCTTCCTCTCTGCGCAATCCTTGCCTCTCTGACTCTGACCAGGCTCGAGGATGTGTTTCATTTACGTGCTCAGCTGGCTTTCGCTTCTCATCACGCTGGCGATCGGTGAGTCCGGGGGGCAGTGCTGCCGGGACCGGGCGGGCGTTCCGGCAGTGTATACAGACCGGTGTGCAGCGCGAGGGTGTATGTATTTACAGTACTGTACTTTACGAAAACCGAGGCGATGTACGAGAACCGGGACAAAATCTCAGTCAAAAAAGACGTTGAAAACCGAAGCGATGTATGAGAACCGGGACAAAATCTCAGTCAAAAAAGACGTTGAAAACCGAAGCGTATGAAAACCGGGGCAAATGAAAACCGAGGTTTGACTGTAGATGTTTTACCATATTTCTACATATGGGTCAGGGGTGACCCGGGGGTAGTGTATACGTGTCAGTCGATTTACCGAGTGTATCCGAGGGTTAAAGTTGTTAAAACCCAACAGGACTGTGGAAAACTGCAGGAGGATCTCGATAAATTGGAATACTGGGCATCCAAATGGCAGATGAAATTTAATGTAGACAAGTGCAAAGTTATGCACCTAGGAAAGAACAACCCACACTATGGTTACACAATGCAAGGTTCCACAATGGGAACCACCACCCAGGAAAAAGATTTAGGAGTCATTGTGGATAACATGTTAAAACCCTCTGCCCAGTGTGCAGCAGCGGCCAAGAAAGCAAATAGAATGCTAGGTATCATAAGGAAAGGAATGGAAAATAAAACAAAGGATATTATAATGCCTCTGTATCGTTCCATGGTACGATCGCACCTTGAATATTGTGTGCAATTCTGGTCGCCGTATCTTAAAAAGGATATAGCATTATTAGAAAAGGTACAGAGAAGAGCCACCAAAATAGTAAAGGGGATGGAAGGCTACTCCTAGGAAGAGAGGCTACAATGGTTAGGGCTCTTCAACCTGGAAAAGAGACGGCTGAGGGGAGATATGATAGAGGTCTATAAATTAATGAATGGAGTGGAACGGGTAAACGTAGATCGATTGTTTATGCTATCAGAATATAGAAAGACTAGGGGACATGTAATGAAGCTACAGGGTAAACTATTTAAGACAAATAAGAGAAAATATTTTTTCACTCAACGTGTAATCAAACTCTGGAATTTGTTACCGGAGGATGTAGTAAGAGCTGTTAGTGTAGCTGGGTTTAAAAAATGTTTTGACAAGTTCCTTGAGGAAAGGTCCATAAAACATTATTAAAAAGGGACCCAGGATATCAATGCTTGACCCAATACAAGCATTGTGGAACCTGTGTCTCTTGGGGATACTGCTAGGTACGTATGACCTAGATTGGCCACTGTTGGAAACAGGATACTGGGCTTGATGGACCTTGGTCTCACCCAGTATGGCATATCTTATATTCTTATGATGTTTGAAATGTGGGCGCAGACGGTTAACTACTGGACGAAATGACCAAGTCCTCAAAAGCATTATTACATATAGTCCACATACTTCTTCTCAACGTGTGACTCAGTTAGCTAATGATCGAGGAAGAAAGATAAGTGCCAGATCTGTCCGACGACAGCTTGTGGATGAATTCAAATTCGTGGCCAGAAGACCTGCCAAGAAGTCTGTGATGACCAGGAAACAAATTGCTGCCTGCATACAGTTTTGTAGCAAGATGAAAGTCAAATCTGCTGAATGGTGGGAGAGGGTAATGGTCACAGATGAAAGTACATTTCAACAAGTACGTGGGAGTAGTTACAACTACGTCCGTCGACCAGCAGGCGAGAGACTAAATCCAAAGTACACGATCAAGACTGTTAATCACCCACCATTGGGCATGGTATGGGGTGGTATCTCGGCGAATGGACGATGTGGCCTGTACATTTTTGAGAAAGGTGAAAGAGTAAATGCTGCAAAATACATATCCGTGCTTAATAGTGTAGTTAAAATACACATGAATGTTTCTGGCACAACTATATTTCAGCAGGACTCGGCACCGTGCCACACTGCAAAAGCAGTCAAAACATGGTTCGTGGACAACAAGATTGTACTGCTACCAACTGTTGGAATCTTATGAAGAAAAAGGTGGCAGCACACCGTCCAACTTCAGAAGCAGATTTAAAGGACATACTCAAGCATGTATGGGTCAACAAAATCACTCTGGCATACTGTAAAACGCTAGTTAACAGTATGCCTACAAGAATCCAGGCTGTGCTGAAAAATCATGGACACCCTATCAAATATTGACACATATATTGTTTCCTTAATAAAACTTTGAAAATGACATATATATCTTTGGTTCTTAAAGCTTTTGACCATGAAAGTGACAATAACACATACTTTTCTAATAAAATTCTGATATTTAACACTCAGCCATAATTTTTTGGCCACTACTTTTATCATTTGTGTAGTGCTGCAAGGCATGCACAGCACTGTACAGAGCACATCAGAGCCTACAACCTAGCCAAGAGAGAGAACATCTGGGGACTATGATATATCCAGGCGAAAGGTAAGGAAATACATAGGAGGTGAACAGGAGACTAAGGAAATCGGGATCCATAAGCAGCCTCAAAGAGGTGAGCTTTTAGCCTGGATTTGAACAAGGCCAGAGATGGAAGCTGACATACTGACTCAGGTAATTTGTTACAGGCATAAGGAGCAGTAAGATGGAAAGATTGAGATCTGGAGTTGTTAGTGGAAGAGAAGAGCACAGATAGAAGGGACCTGTCAGAAGAACAGAGTTCCTGAGGAGGGGTGTAGGAAGAAATAAGAGGAAAGGTAGTGAGGAGCAGCCAAATGAAGTTTGAAATGGATTTGGACATAGATGGGGAGTCAATGAAGTGACTTGCGATGAAGGGTGACATGAGCATTGCGACACCTGGTGGAAGATTAGCTGTACAGCCGAGTTTTGAAGGTAGAGAGAGATGATTCAGAAGAAGACCAGCAAGGAGGAAGTTGCAATGGTCTAGCCGGGAGGTGGCTAGGGAATGGTAAGGTAAGTGTGTTCAGAAAGGAAGGGACAAATTGGCTGATAATACAAATGTTAAATGCTAAGTGCTTTGGAGAATTATGTTCCATTCACCATTTTGGACATTTCACATGGATATCCTCTTATGAATTTACCACACATTATCTACACAGCTATTCTAGCTTTCATAGCACCTACAATGAATATGCATGGGATAGATTTGCCTCTATTGCCTCTATTATATGCAAATATATTTCATACATAGTCATTGTGGATCTTCTGAAAAGCAGACTGCTGGGGGATACTTGAGGACCAGATTAAGAACGGCCAACTTAACATTTGGTCTTTATACTTTAGTAGTCTGTTATCGGTAGGATAACTTATGGGAGTGTATGCATTGCTGAATCCATCATTCCATGGTGTCCACATTGCAAAGGTGTGCTCTTGATAATTTAATCCTTAGTCTATGACTCAGAAGTTAAGAGCTCACATTAACATATTGATTGATACTGTGCATCCACAAACAAACTCATATGTGACCACAGAGTTATTATGTTTGTAGATGAGGTGGTGATAAGCAGACAGGGAGAACTTATTGAATACCATAAATGAATGATGATAAGTATAGGGAGAATAAGACATCAGATGAGCCATATTCATGCCTCTGTTATCAAATTTGTGTAATAAAATAATGATTAGAGTGGAACAGAAAGACTAGGGGACATGCAATGAAGCTGTAATGTAGCACATTTAAGACAAATCGGAGAAAATATTTTTTCACTTAATGCGTTATCAAAGTCTGGAATATGTTGCCAGAGAATGTAGTAAAAGCTTTTAGTGTACACCGTACACTAGAAGAGAGGAAGGATAAGGTATCAATAGAAAGCTGGGGAAGAGAGGGAAAGGCTCAGTGGTGATGTGGTTATGCTAAGGTGTACTTGGGGGTGGGGGGGCGGGAACAAAGGTCGAACGTTTTTTAAAATAAGTAATTTTTGACTAGTGTTTTGGACTTCTTGTAGGAGGGTTCTAGGCTGATTTCTGAAGGGAGGGCTTTCCAGAGGCTGTCCAAGGAAATAAAAAGCAGAATGATGGGTAGATTCGAGCCTTGCAGAGGGAAGATGGAGATGGTTGGCATGTATATTGCAAAGGACTCGTTTAGGGGCATGGGTGATAATGTAGGTGGCGATGAAGTGAGGTATACCTGTGTGCAGGATTTTATGAACTAGGATGAGGATTTTGTACCGAATACAAGAAAGTATTGGTAGCCAGTGATGCTGGATGAGTAGGAGTGTGAAATGATCAAACGGGTAGCATAAGCTTACTCCTGGGGTAAGCAGCATAAAATTTGTGTACCTTTTGGGAGCCTGACAGGTACTTGTGACCTAGATTGGCTACTGTTGGAACCAGGTTACTGGGCTTGATGGACCCTTGGTCTGACACTGTATGTCATATCTTATGACCCTATGTTAGCAGATGGAAGCATTGGAGGAAAGCATAACTTCTCAAGTGCCCTGAAAAACAGGACTGTCTTAACCATTATGCAGACTAGGCGATCTCCTAGGACTGTTTCTTGGAGGAAGTAGTGTGGGGGAGTGGCAAAGGGGAGTGGAAGAGTAGCCTAATGGTTAGCACAGTTGAAATTGTTAGTTTGAAGCATTTGGAGATTTTTTTTCTAATTATAACCTACTTTGTAAATAGAAATCTCCAGGAACAAGCAGGAATGTAGTCATCACATATGGGTATCGTCGGTACCGACGGAGCCTGCACGGGAACGCTCCCCAGCGTCCAATTTGAACGCTTTTGGGAGCATCCCACAGCGCCTGCGTGCTGCCTTCCCGCCTTTCCCAACTGCCTCTCTCCAGTTCTTCTTTTTCCGCGGAGCCAGCAGGTCGTGTTCCTGTCACCGCAGAAGAATTTCTTTATTTTCTTATTTCTTTTTGTGGTCGCGTCTGCCTTCTTCGACGCTCTACCGGTACCGCCAGTCTTTCTTTTCTTATTTCTAAAAAAATATATATATATATATATTTCTTTTCTATTTTCTTCAGGTGCACCCGCCATTTTGGGCCTTAGGCCCAAAAAACTTCCTGAACATGGAAAAACCTGCCTCAGGTTTTAAAAAGTGCACCAAGTGTGGCGGTACCATTTCCGTCACCGACACCCATGAATGGTGTTTAAAATGTTTAGGTCCTGACCACTCCATCATGGATTGTGTGTCCTGTGCCATGATGTCTAAAAGAGGTCGGCAGAACCGAGCTGCCAAGCTCAGTACCCTGTTTCCCTCTGATACAGCTTCGGTGGCATCGACGTCTTCCAGGGCTGCTTCTTCCTCCCGTGGATCTCAGGTAACTAAACATAAATCCAGCCGGTCCTCGAAGGGTAGATCTCCTTCTAAGCATCGAGATGCCTCTGGCGTTGCCCTCGAGGATTCTGCACCGGCAAAATTACCCCGGCAGGAGGCTTCAGCTTCCAAAGCATTATTGGGGTTCCAGGATGTTCTAGATGGCTCGGCCTCAACAGATCTCCTGGTGCCATGCTCTGGGGTACCGGTGGTTTCAACCGGTACCGACTTCCAGGCATTGGCGGCATCCATAGACCAGAGAATTCTGAGCATGGAACGCAGTCTGGTGGCTTTCCTTGCGGCATCGACGCCCTTGGTACCGCGACAGACAACTCCACCGGTACCGGCACTAGCATCGGCATTGGCACTGGTACCGATAGCATCGGCATCGCTGTCTGCTATGCCGGTACTCTGTCCTACGATGCCCTCCGGTACCGATTCCCCGGAACCGGGTATTCCCGGTACCGACCTTGGTCGGTACGGGTATCGGGCTCTGCAGGAGCATCCGGACAGACGATACTTGAAGTCCTCAGAAGAATCTGAGGATTCTGAAAGTTCTGTCGATGCAGAGATACTTCTTCCACAGGAGTCCTCCTCCCCTAAACGCAGGGTGTCTCCTCCAGAGGACATGTCTTTCCAAGACTTTATCAGAGAGGTGGCTCGGGGCCTGTCCATCACTGTGGCCCCTGAAACAGAGCCAAGGGCCAAGGAATTGAAAATTTTACAATATCCCAAAACTCCTAAGGAGGCAGCTACCTTACGAATTCATGAGATTCTATATGATCTCATGTTGAGGATGTGGGAAACACCTCTTACCACCTCTTCTCATTCTCGTAGGTTAGATACTATGTATCGTGTCCCTCCTTGTCCTGGGTTCCATAAGACTCCGCTTCCTCACCACTCTATTGTGGTTGAGTCAGCTATGAGAAGGATTAGAAGTGCAAAATGACATGCCTCTAATCCTCCAGGATGTGAATGCAGAACCCTGGATGCTTTTGGACGTAGAGTCCTCCAAGCTTCCATGCTTGCTGCAAGAATCAGTTCCTATAGTCTCTACATGGGAATGTTCCTAAAGGAGGTCACAGATAATTTACAGACTTTAAGTCCTTTCATTTCTGAAGATAAAAAACAGGACTTTTTCCCTTGGGTCAAACATGCCCAAGATGTCTCTAAATTCTCCAACCGTGCAGCCTTTGACTGCTTTGAGTGTATAAGCAGAACCTCGGCTATTGCCATAGGTGCACGTAGAATTGCTTGGCTCGAGGCATCTGATTTAGAGCTCTGGGTACAAATCACCTGGACCGGATGGTATACATCCTAGAGTGTTGAAAGAACTGAAATATGAGATTGCAGACCTGCTAGAGGTAATCTGTGAACTTTCATTAAAATCATCTGTAATACCTGAAGATTGGAGGGTCGCCAACGTAACACCAATTTTTAAAAAGGGATCCAGGGGTGACCCAGGAAATTACAGACCGATGAGCCTGACGTCAGTACCAGGGAAAATGGTAGAAACCATCATAAAGAACAAAATTACACAGCATGTAGATAGTCATGGCCTAATGGGAGACAGCCAACATGGCTTTAGACAAGGAAGATCTTGTCTTACTAATCTGATATGTTTTTTTGAAGGTGTGCATAAACAGGTAGACAAAGGTGAGTCGGTTGATATAGTGTATCTGGACTTTCAGAAAGCTTTTGACAAAGTCCCCCATCAGAGACTTTTGGCGAAGCTAAAAAGTCATGGGATAGGAGGCAGTGTACTATTGTGGATCGGGAACTGGTTAAAAGATAGAAAGCAGAGGGTAGGGCTAAATGGCCAATATTCCCAATGGAAAAAGGTGAATAGTGGAGTACCCCAGGGATCTGTACTGGGTCCGCTGCTTTTTGACATATTCATAAATGACCTGGAAAAGGGAATAACTAGTGAGGTTATCAAATTTGCAGATGACACAAAACTGTTTAAAGTTGTTAAAACCCAAGAGGATTGTGGAAAACTGCAGGAGGATCTGGATAAATTGGAAGACTGGGCATCCAAATGGCAGATGAAATTTAATGTGGACAAGTGCAAAGTTATGCACCTAGGAAAGAACAACCCACACTATAGTTACACGATGCAAGGCTCCACATTAGAAACCACCACCCAGGAAAAAGATTTAGGAGTCATCGTGGATAACATGTTAAAACCCTCCGCCCAGTGTGCAGTGGCGGCCAACAAAGCAAATATAATGCTAGGTATCATAAGGAAAGGGATGGAGAATAAAACAAAGGATGTTATAATGCCTCTGTATCGCTCCAAGGTACGACCGCACCTTGAATATTGTGTGCAATTCTGGTCACCGTATCTTAAAAAAGACATAGCGTTATTAGAAAAAGTACAGAGAAGAGCCACCAAATTGGTGAAGGGGATGGAAGGCTACTCCTATGAAGAGAGGCTAAGAAGGTTAGGGCTCTTTAGCCTGGAGAAGAGACGGCTGAGGGGAGATATGATAGAGGTCTATAAATTAATGAATGGAGTGGAACGGATAAATGTGGATCAATTGTTTACGCTATCAGAGTATAGAAAGACTAGGGGACATGTAATGAAGCTACAGGGTAAACTATTTAAGACAAATAAGAGAAAATATTTTTTCACTCAACATGTAATCAAACTCTGGAATCTGTTACCGGAGGATGTAGTAAGGACTGTTAGTATAGCTGGTTTTAAAAAAGGTTTGGACAAGTCCCTGGAGGAAAGGTCCATAAACCACTATTAAAAAGGGACCCAGGATATGAATGCTTGACCCAGTACAAGCATTGTGGAACCTGTGTCTTTTGGGGATATTGCTAGGTACGTATGACCTAGATTGGCCACTGTTGGAAACAGGATACTGGGCTTGATGGACCTCGGTCTGACCCAGTATGGCATGTCTTATGTTCTTATAAATTAGGAAACATCCCTTGTACTGGTGAGAGCCTGTTTGGGAAAGATTGGCAAGAGAAAGCCAATGAAATGGATGCTGAAAATTCCACCTTGGATAGACTATCCAAGTCCACTGCTGATCCTATTAGGAAAACGTTGTTCAAGAAAACACCTTTTTCTAAAAAGAAAAGATTTTATCCTGCTTATACTCAGCAGGCATCTTCTACAGGTCAGTTTTCAACCAAATGTCAGCAACCATCCAAACAGAAGAAAGCAAAGGCTGCTAGGCCTCCTCCGGCTCAGCAGCCTCAGCCTCCTCAGGGCCTTTGACTTTCGGCTAGAGAACTTAGCCTTTCGGGTTCTGGAAGGACCAGAACCGTCCACCATTCCAGAAAGGTTATGTCATTTTGCCCCCAAATGGGGGAAAATAACAGCAGAGCATTGGACACTCTCCATCATAAAGGAGGGGTACAAACTTCATTTCTCAAGCATGCCCCCTCACACAATAGTGAAGCAGTTCAATTCTCCGACACCTCTCATCAACCTATTAGGTCAAGAGGTTGCCATTCTTCTGGCCCAAGGGGCGATAGAAGAAGTGCCTCTGCATCAACAGGGCACAGGGTTCTATTCCCCTTATTTTCTTATCCCAAAGAAAACAGGGGGATACAGACCTATGTTAGATCTCAGAGAATTGAACAAATTCCTTGTCAAGGAGAAATTCAAAATGATTTCTCTCGGTGCTCTGCTTCCATACCTTCAGAGTCAGGATTGGCTTTGTTCTCTAGATCTCAAGGATGCTTACACCCATGTACTCATCCATCCAACCCACAGGAAGTTCCTTCGGTTCCTTTTTCAAGGAAAGCACTACCAATACAGGGTGCTTCCTTTTGGTCTGGTCTCTGCTCCAAGGGTGTTCACGAAATGCATGGCTTTGGTAGCAGCATTTCTCCGTACTCTGGGAATATTCGTCTTCCCTTACTTGGACGACTGGCTCATACAAGCTCCAACACAGTCAGAGACCAAGACTTCTCTGTCCTGCACAATGCGTATCCTCCAGTATTTAGGGCTGGTAATAAACATCCCAAAATCCAGTCTGACTCCCACTCAATCTTTAGAGTTCATAGGAGCTTTTCTGGATACCACAAGAGCAAGGGCCTATCTCCCCCAGGCCCGTTGCCTTCACTTAGTGCAGTTAGCTTCTCAAGCAGTGCTAAAGCTTCATCTAACTGCTCGAGAAATGTTGCAATTGCTGGGCCACATGGCATCCATCGTGCATGTGGTACCAAATGCGCGCCTCCACATGAGGGCAGCTCAGTGGACTTTATCCACCCAGTGGACCCAGGCATCAGGGAGCCTGTCAGACAAAATAGCAAACACAAGTCGCCTCATTTTGTCCCTCCAATTGTGGAGGTCCACTCAAAATCTGTTGCTGGGATGCCCCTTCCAACAACCCTTACCCCAAGCAATTCTCACAACAGATGCTTCTCCAAAGGGTTGGGGAGCTCATCTGCAAGACTTCTCCACCCAGGGCACCTGGTCTCCAGAAGAGAATTGTTTACATATCAATCTCTTGGAACTCAGAGCAATTTTCCTGGCTCTGCGAGTGTTCCACTCCCTGCTCAGCTACTAGACAGTCCTCATTCACACGGACAATCAGGTAGCCATGTTTTATGTGAACAAGCAGGGGGGAACGGGCTCTCTGTCACTTTGCAACGAAGCTTTGCGACTATGGACCCTCGCCAGAGAGCATCAGATTCATCTGCTGGCAGTATATCTTCCAGGCATTCAGAACTCTTGGGCGGACAGACTCAGTCGAGTTCTCCTTGCACACGAGTGGTCTCTGCATGCAGACCAGGATATTTCAACTTTGGGGAACCCCGGACATAGACCTCTTTGCAAGTCTGTGGAATGCCAAACTTCCCCGGTTCTGTTCCAGAATTCCGGCTCAAGGAGCTCAGGCCAAGGATGCTTTCCTCCTTTACTGGGGTCAAGACTTCCTGTATGTCTTTCCACCCATTCCCTTAATTCCCCAAACCCTCTTCAAGCTTCAGAGAGACAGAGGCCACATGATCCTCATAGCACCACAGTGGCCACGGCAAGTGTGGTACCCTCTGCTTCTACATCTCTCTCAAGCTCCCTTCCTGGAGTTAGGGTCTGCTCCAGATCTCCTATCTCAGGAGAATGGGATGTTATGGCATCCCAATCCCCAGTCCCTGCATCTCAGGGCTTGTTTGCTGAAGGCCTAGATCTCCAAGATCTTCATCTTTCTCAGCAAGTGAAAGATGTTCTTTATGCTTCCAGAAAACCTTCCACTAGACGTTCTTATGCTTTCAAGTGGAAAAGGTTTACTATTTGGTGTTCAGAAAAGGGTCTTAACCCCCTTGCTATACCTCGGAATCTTTACTGGAGTATCTCCTCCATTTGTCTAATGCAGGCCTTAAGACAAATTCAGTAAGAGTCCATTTGAGTGCTATTGCAGCTTCTGTTAAACCTCTAAATGGACAACCTATTTCCTCTCATCCTCTTATAGCAAGATTCATGAGAGGCCTCCTTTTAACTAAGCCTCCCATTAGACCACCTCCGGTGGCATAGGACTTGAACCTGGTTCTTGGGCAGCTTATGAAGCCACCTTTCGAATCCTTAGCTACCACCTCCTTGAAATTCCTTTCTTGGAAGTTTATCTTTCTCATTGCAATCACATCAGCACGCCGCATTAGTGAATTGCAAGCACTAGTAGCTAATCCACCTTATACAAGGTTCCATCATGACAAGGTAGTCCTTAGGACTCATCCACACTTTATGCCTAAGGTGGTCTTGCCTTTTCATCTCAATCAAGAGGTCTACCTACCTGTCTTTTTTCCAGGACCTCATGCATCAAATGCAGAGAGGAATCTTCATAACTTGGACTGTAAAAGAGCTCTAGCCTTTTACTTACAAAGGACACAGCAACATAGAAAGTCCTCTGAACTCTTTGTTGCTTTTGATCCTTCTCATTTGGGACTTCCAGTCTCCAAGAGAACACTATCTAACTGGATTGCTCAGTGTATTTCTTTCGCCTATCAGAGTAAGAACCTTTCTCTGGAGGGCCATGTCACAGCCCACAATGTGAGAGCCATGGCAGCCTCAATGGCTCATCTGAACTCTGTGTCTATTGACGACATCTGTCGAGCAGCCACTTGGGCCTCAGTTCATACCTTCACAGCCCATTACTGCTTGGACAAGGACTCCCGCTGGGATGCCTTGTTTGGTCAGGCTGTTCTCAAACACCTGTTCCATACCTAATCAACTCCTACCCATCATCCTTGGTAGGATGCCAGAGATCCATGGGGGGAAGTGGAGCCCTTTTCAGGGACACACAACTTCTGGGGTCTCTCCCTGGCACCTAAAGCTAGGGAGTCCCCATATGTGATGACTACATTCCTGCTTGTTCCTGGAGATAGCATAGTTACTCACCTGTAACCAGGTGATCTCCGGGAACAGCAGGAATTTAATCCTCACAACCCACCCACCTCCCCTAGGAGTTGTATCTCTCTATCTCTCTTTTCCTTTCCCTCGCTCTCTCTCTTTGTCTCAGCTCTAAAACTCAACTGGAGAGAGGCAGTTGGGAAAGGCGGGAAGGCAGCATGCAGGCGCTGTGGGATGCTCCCAAAAGCGTTCTAATTGGACGCTGGAGAGCGTTCACGCGCAGGCTCCGTCGGTACCGACGATACCCATATGTGAGGACTAAATTCCTGCTGTTCCCGTAGATCACCTGTTACAGGTGAGTAACTATGTTTTATCTTCATTTTCAAATGCTCAGAGAGCATTGTGGTTGAAATTAGACAGAACAACATTCGAAAGCTGAGAGGTTACAAGGGTCAGACTATGTCTTCAGCTCTTCACCTTACTAATTTAATTCCTAATTTGAGTCACTAAACCTTTTTGACCTTAATAACTTTAATAGTAAGTATTAACTGGAAAGGTACCCAAACCTTTGCACATGCTATATTTATTTTTTTATTTTTGATCTTTTAAAATCAGCAAGAAGATAGTAGCTGTGCATTAAAGTTTGCAGGAAAATGATGGGCCCAATATTCAGAGTTGCTAGTGACTCCAGGTAACTGCAGGGAGATGGCTGCATCCCCTCTCCCCCCCTGCAGTTAGCGAGAAGCCCCACGCCATTACCTGCCTTACCATCATGGGGCTTAGTAAACATCTCACTTAAGGAATCAGTGAAAATTATAATTTGACCAGGGGTGCCTGAACTCTACACGATTCATAGAATAATCACTTGGAACTGGCACTGCTGTTACCAATGGTGTTCTGGTGTTCTGTTCATGTACTACTATATCAGGTTTCCTCTCATCCAGTATCTTATCCTTTGGAATAGGAATATCCCAAGAGACCATAACTACTTCATTCTCTGTAATTCTCTTAGAGTCATGATCCCAATGCTTTTCTGGTACAGTGATGTTATAATGTTTACAAAGTTTCCAATTTATGAGGCATGCCATCTTGTGCCTTTCTGTATAGAAATTTTCTGCCATCAGAACTTCGCAACCAACTAGGAGATGAGTAACCATTTCCAGTTCTTTCTTACAGAATCTGCATGTGTTTTTCCGCTTTTCTCTGTGCCCACTGTTTGTTTTCTTTTTTGCGTATTCCTGAGTAGGCTTCTCAAAAGGTAGGGGTGCTCCAGTTGGGAACCTTTTTTTCAAATTTGAGTCATTTGATTCCACTGTGGTTATCTTTTTCAGCAACATGTCTAGGGGAAACCCCCCAGTGACTTCAGAAAGTCCTTGCAGTCTCTAAAATGCTTGTATGCAAATGCTAGAATGCAAAAATGCAAAATAAAGACTTTTTCAAGTACATTCGTAGCAAAAAACCGGTGAGAGAGTCAGTTGGTCCATTAGATGATAGAGGGGTTAAAGGGGCACTAAGAGGCGACAAGGCGATAGCGGAGAGACTGAATGAATTCTTTGCTTCGGTCTTTACTGAGGAAGATGCAGGGATTGTTACCCATGACTGAAGTGGTATTTAAAGGTGCGGAAGAATTGAAGGAAATAGATACATCAGGAAGATGTATTACAACTAATAGATAAACTGAAGAGTAGCAAATCACCTGGGCCGGATGGTATACATCCAAGGGTGTTGAAAGAACTGAAATATGAGATTGCAGACCTGCTATTAGTAATCTGTGAACTCTCATTAAAATCATCTCTAATACCTGAAGATTGGAGGATCGCCAATGTAACACCAGTTTTTAAAAAGGGTTCCAGGGGTGATCCGGGAAACTACAGACCGATGAGCCTGACGTCAGTACCTGGAAAAATGGTAGAAACCATCATAAAGAATAAAATTACTTAGCATGTAGATAGTCATGGCCTAATGGGAGACAGCCAACATGGTTTTAGACAAGGAAGATCTTGTCTTACTAATCTGTTATGTTTTTTTGAAGGTGTGAATAAACAGGTGGACAAAGGTGAGTCGGTTGATATAGTGTATCTGGACTTTCAGAAAGCCTTTGACAAGGTCCCTCATCAGAGACATCTGGCAAAACTAAAGAGTCATGGGATTGGAGGCAGTGTACTACTGTGGATCAGGAACTGGTTACACGATAGAAAGCAGAGGGTTGGGCTAAATGGCCAATTTTCCCAATGGAGAAAGGTGAATAGTGGTGTATCCCAGGGATCTGTGCTGGGTTCGCTGCTTTTTGACATATTCATAAATGACCTGGAAAATGGAATAATAAGTGAGGTTCTCAAATTTGCAGATGACACAAAACTATTTAAAGTTGGTAAAGCCCAAGAGGATTGTGAAAAATTGCAAGAGGATCTTGATAAATTGGAAGACTGGGCATCAAAATGGCAGATGAAATTTAATGTGGACAAGTGCAAAGTTATGCACCTGGGGAAGAACAACCCAAACTATGGTTACACGATGCAAGGTTCCACATTAGGAACCACCACCCAGGAAAAAGATTTAGGCATCATTGTGGATAACATGTTAAAACCCTCGGCCCAGTGTGCAGCAGCGGCCAAGAGATCAAAGAGAATGCTAGGTAATATAAGGAAAGGAATGGAAATTAAAACAAAAGATATTATAATGCCTCTATATCGTTCCATGGTGAGACCGCACCTTGAATATTGTGTGCAATTCTGGTCGCCGTATCTTAAAAAGGATATAGCATTATTAGAAAAGGTTCAGAGAAGAGCCACCAAAATGGTAAAGGGGATGGAAGGATACTCCTATGAAGAAAGGCTAAAAAGGTTAGGGCTCTTTAACCTGGAAAAGAGACGGCTGAGGGGAGATATGATAGAAGTCTATAAATTAATGAACGGAGTGGAACGGGTAAACGTAGATCGATTGTTTACATTATCAGAATATAGAAAGACTAGGGGACATGCAATGAAGCTACAGGGTAAACTATTTCAGACTAATAAAAGAAAATATTTTTTCACTCAACATGTAATCAAACTCTGGAATTTGTTACCGGAGGATGTAGTAAAGGCTGTTAGTGTAGCTGGGTTTAAAAAAGGTTTGGACAAGTTCCTTGAGGAAAGGTCCATAAACCATTATTAAGAAGGGACCCAGGATATGAATGCTTGACCCAGTACAAGCATTGTGGAACTTGTGTCTTTTAGGGAAACTGCTAGGTACGTATGACGTAGATTGGCCACTGTTGGAAACAGGATACTGGACTTGATGGACCTTGGTCTGACCCAGTATGGCATATCTTATGTTCTTATGTTCCAGTGAGGCAACACCATATCCATTAGAGATATTCACAACTGGTGCTTATACTGCCTTGGGATCAATGATGATCCTTCTCGATGCATTTTGTGTTCACAGATGTCATAGAGGCATCAAGTGTCCAGAGAAGTAGCACAAACATATTTTTGGCACTGAAAAGCCTGATCCTTCAATGTCTGCACTGGAGGCATCGGTCTTAGTGGACATTGCAGTGGAGGCTGGGGATGCATTGGCATCAAAAGTGCATCAGTCATCCTTGACATCGAGCATCAGTAGACACCATAAGGATCAGTCACCCATCAAATGCTGCCCAAAGAAGAGGAAGGATTCAACCTCATCTTTGACATTGAGTGCAGATGATACTGAGCACTAGAGGGAAGCTCAGGTGCATTGACATCGTGCTTTGCCAACGTATTTTCTTGTGTTTTGTTGCATTACGTACAACCTGGAATGAAATGGAGGTTCATTTGAATGCTAGGCAATGGACCTAACAATATAGTCAAAATTGGTGAAGTGGAATGACAATAAAATACCTTGTATATATAAAAAAAACAAGTAAAAACTGAAAAGTTGTTAGTGCATATGTATGCATCCCTTTTGCTATGAAACCCCTAAATAAGATCTGGTCCAATCAGTTAACCTTAGAAGTCACATAATTAGTTGATTAGCCTGTGTGCAGTCAGTGTCACATGATCTGTCACATGATGCCTTTATAAATATACCTGTTCTGAAAGGCCCCTGATTCTGCAACCCCATTAATCAAGCAACATGAAGACCAAGGAGCACTCCAAACAGGTCAGAGACAGAGTTGTGGAGAAGTATAGATCAACGTTGTGTTCTAAAAAAAATTCCAAAATTCTGAATATCCCATGGAGCACCATTAATCCATTATAACAAAATGGAAAGAATATGCACCACTACAAACTGACAAGAGAAGGCCGCTCACCAAAACTCACAGACTGGGCAAGGAGGGCTTTAATCAGAGATGCCACAAAGAAACCAAGGATAACACTGAAGGACCTGCAAAGATCAACAGTGGAGATAAGAGTATCTGTTCATAGGACTACTTTAAGCCGTACACTCCACAGAGCGGGTCTTTTTAGAAGAGTGTCCAGAAAAAAACCATTGCTTAAAGAAAGAAATAAGAAAACACATTTGGAGTTTGCACAACAGCATGTGGCAGACCCCCCAAACACATGGAAGAAGGTTCTTTGACCAGATGAGATGAAAATTGAAATTTTTGGCCATCATGGGAAACGCCATGTGTGGTGCAAACCCAACACTTCCCATCACCCCGAGAGCACCATTCCCACAGTGAAACATGGTGGTAGCATCATGCTGTGGGGATGTTTTTCATCGGCAGGGACAGGAAAACTGGTCAGGATTGAAGGAACAATGGATAGCATTAAATACAGGGTAATTCTTGAGGAAAACGTGTTTCAGTTTGCCAGAGATTTGAGACTGGGACGAAGGTTCACCTTCCAGCAGGACAATGACTTTAAACATACTGCTAAATGTCTTGGAATGGCCTAGTCAAAGCCCTGACATCAAATTGTGAATCTGTGGCGTGACTTGAAGATTATGGTACACCAATGCATCCTATCTAACTTGAAGGAGTTGGAGGAGTTTTGCCTTGAGGAATGGGTGAAAATCCCAGTGGCTAGATGTGCTAAGCTAATAGAGACATACCCCAAGAGACTTGCAGCTGTAATTGCAGCAAAAGGTGGCTGTACAAAGTATCAACTTTGGGGGGTGAATACATATGCACACTCCTGATTTCAGGGTTTTTTTTCTTAATTATTGCTTGTGTCACAATAAAGGATATGTTGCATCTCAAAGTTGTAGGCATGTTGTGCATATCACATGGTGCTAACTCCCAAAACTCCATTATAATTCCAGGTTGTAATGCGACAAAAAGGACAAACACCAAGGGGATGAATACTTTCACAAGGCACTGTAGTACCTCATCAGAGCATGACATTGAGAGCATCAAGGCACCAAGGGAGCTGGAGTCCTCAAGGTGCTTCTTCCATGAAGACCGTTCATTCTCCAAGAGCCTGAGACCAATCCACCGATTAGTTCATTTAAGACCCTCTCTAGACCAACTTTAACCTGGTCTCCTCTTCATCTAGGAAGTATCAGAGCAGAGGGAAAAGAAGATCCTGTTTATCTCATAAACACAGGTATTCTTCTCTCTCACAGGTTCCTAAATAAGATAGGGCTTTCACTATTGTCCTCATCTCCAGAGAGCCCAGAAGACCTCCATTCAGCTCCTCAGCCTAAATCAGGGGTGAGGTTTTGACACTCTCCATGAGAACATAATCAGTATTCTGGCGTCCATACCAGACAACTTGCTGGTAGAAGGGAGGCTACAGTTTTACAGAAACTAGTGGCCCCTTATAGCCTCTAGTCGTACCATCTTCATCTATCCGACATTCCAGAGAATTGCCCACTGAGAGCATCTTGGATAAGCTCTTTCCTGAGGACATACTAATCAAGGACCTCTATCCTTCTTAGAGGTCAATGTGGCCAAACCTACTCCACCAGGAGAAATAGGGAAGGGATTCTACTCCTAGTATTGTCTGATCACCAAGAAGTCAGGGAGATTCTGTTCCATCCTAGACCTAAGGGCCCTGAATAAATATCTTTCTTGAGAAAAGTTCAAGATAGTTTCCCTTAGGCACTCTTAATCGGACTCCTTTTTGGAAATAAAGGTTATGATCTGCACTTGAAGGATGCATACACCTACATATATAGAATAAAATCAAAATAAATGGAACCATCTAACTTCTCAGCAAATAGGGGTGTCCTGCATGGAGAGGTGGGTTCACCCCTAAACGAAGACATGGGGAGAGGTAGCCTGAGGGGCGGCCTGCACAGAGTGGCACCTACTCCTGCCATCTTACTCCGGCCTTCTTACTGGGCAGACTAGATGGACCATACTGGTCTTTATCTGCCGTCATTTACTATGTTACTATATACATCCCAGTCATAGAATAGGCTACTGATGTGTGCTGCCCTTTGGCCTCGTGCCACCACCCCAGGTTTTCTAAAAATGCCTCACAATAGTTGCAATGTATCTATGCAGACTGGGAATGCACATGCTTCCCTATCTGGATGATTGACTGGTCAAGTGCACATCTCGGGAAGGGGCCCAATAATCAGTGTGCACAACCATCAAATTCTAAAGTTACTAGCGATCATCATAAATTATCCCAAATTTCACTTAAGCCTGTGACTTAAATTGGTGTTTGTCAGAACTGCTAGACATGACTCAGGCAAAAACCTTCCTTCTGTAAGAGAGAATATTCAATCTGATTTTCGTAGTGGAGGAAATTCAAAGAGTCAACAGACATCAGCATGGAGCATGTTGAGGAAGTTGTTCCACATTTATTTATTTATTTAGACAGTTTTGTATACCACCTTATCCTTCAATCAAAGTGGTCACAACACAATTGGGGGATACATTTAACACGAGGGGATATGAGACACATACACTAATACTTTACAGGGAACATGGGCAGTGGAGGGTTAAGTGGCTTGCCCAAGACCACAAGGAGCACCTGTGGGACTAGAAACCCCAGTCCTTCCGGCCCAAGATTGCTGTCCTCTAGTGGGATTTGAACCACCGACCTTCCGGCCTGTGGTACCTTGCCCCAACCACTAGGCCACTTCTCCCTCATGGCATGTCTCCCACATGGCATGTCTCAAGTTAAAACAAGCTCAACTGATCTTGAACACACAGTTGACTCAGTTCACTGAATCACACTGGGAATCTCTGACCTGGTTGCTGGTCCATTCCAATTTGGCAATAAATAATCCTTTCCATATTCCATTGTACCAGAAAGTCCTAATTACAGATGCATCCAAACTGGGCTATGGAGCCCATATAGATGAGCTTCACACCCAGGGGCTGTTGTCCTCTTAGTAACTTCATTAGATGAATTTCCTGGAATTGAGATCAGTTGTGAATGCTCTAAAGGCTTTCAAAAATTGGTTGTCTAGCCAGGTCATTTTAATTTAGACAGACACTCGGGTAGTGATATACTACGTCAGTAAGCTGGGAGGAATGGGATCCTACCTCTTCTGTTGGGAAACTGTCAAGATGTAGAACTGGGCCATCTTTCACGGGATGACCCTCAGGGCCTTTTGGCAGAAGATGATAGTGCTCTTTCAGACAAACTGAGTTGCATTTTTCAACCACATGAGTGGTCATTCAACGTGAGAGTGGGGCACCCTCTTGATACACGTGTTTACAGCTCCATACAACAGGAAAGTACCTCAGTTCTTTTCCAGAGTAGAGACATGCAGCAGACTAGCCTCAGATGTTTTCCTCCTAAATTGGGAGGAAGGACATCTGTACATATATCCTTAGATTTCCCTGACAGCAAAAATTCTCCTCAAACTCGGAAGGGACCAGGGATCTAATGATTTTCATTGCGTCTTATTGGCCAAGATAAGTATGGTTCCCATTTCTTCTGGAGCTTTCCGTAAGAAGTCCCATACGATTAGGGAATTTCCACTATTGATTACACAGAATTACAGAACTGTTTTGCACCCCAGCATTTAGTCTCTTGCTGTCACAGCTTGGATGTTTAAGGAGTAACTTTGGCTCCTCTGAACCTGCCTGACAATGTTTCACAAGTTATTCTGGCTTTTAGGAGAGATTCCACTAGAAGGTCATATGGTTTTAAATAGAAGAGGTTTGCTATCTGGTGTGATGGAAAGGCCCTAGATCCCTTTACCTGTCCCACACAAAAACTGCTTGAACAGGGCCGGCCCGTCCATTGAGCAAGAATGTTTTTTTGCACAGCGCCCCACGTTTCAGTGGGCCCCGCGCAAAAAACATTCTTCATTAGCACAAGTAGATTAATAAAACAAACCGGCTGCTGCTGCCGCTGCCGCCGTGGCAGCGGCAGAATCAAATGTCCCGCCGCAGGGCCCCGCCTGCCTGGCAGAGCCTCCCTGCAGCATCAGCTCCCGAGTCCCACCCAATGCGCGGGCTTTCAGAGCCGCGAAGGGAGAGCTTCTCTGACCTCTCGCGGCTCTGTTAATCCTGCCGGGGCTGATGGGAAATCCCATCAGCCCCGGCGAGATTAACAGAGCCGTGAGAAGAAAGGGGGAAACTCGCGGCTCTGAAAGCCCGCGCATTGGGAGGGACTCGGGAGCTGATGCTGCAGGGAGGCTCTGCCGGGCAGGCGGGGCCCCGCGGCGGGACATTTGATTCTGCCGCTGCCACGGCAGCAGCAGCCGGTTTGTTTTTTAAAATCTATCAGGGCTGATAGGGGGGAGGGGGGTTAGGACTGGTAATGGGCTATGGGGGGGCTAAGACTGGAAGTGGGTTGATTGGGGAGGCGGGTTATGAATGTTAAAGGGCTATGGGTCGTGAGGAATACTAATGGGATATGGGGGGGCTAAGACTGGAAGTGGGCTGATGGGGGGTTTAGGACTGGAACTGGGCTGATGGGGTGTTAGGATGTAATGGGCTATGAGGGGGCTAAGACTGGAAATGGGCTGATGGGGGGGTAGGACTGGTAATGGGCTATTGGGGGGCTAGGACTGGAAATGGGCTAATGGGGGGTTAGGACTGGAATGGGCTGTGGGGAGGCTAAGACTGGAAATGGGCTGATGGGGGTTAGGACTGGTAATGGGCTATGGGGGGGGGCTAAGATTGAAAATGGGGTGATGGGGGCTTAGGACTGGTAATGGGCTATGGGGGGTGGCTAGGACTGGTAATGGGCTATGGGGGGTGGCTAGGACTGAAAATGGGCTGAGTGGAAGGAGGGCTTGAACTGCAAATAGCTGATGGGGATGGGGGCTTGGAATGGAAATGGGCTGTGTGGAAGAAGGGCTTGAACTACAAATAGCTGATCAGGAGGGGGGCTTGGAATGGAAATGGGCTGTGAGGGGAGGGAGCTAGGACTGGAAATGGGCTGAGTGAGGAGGGCTAGGACAGGAAATGGGCTGATGGAGGGCTAGGATAGGACTGGAAATGGGCTGTTGGGGGGGCTTGGATTGAAATGGACTCATGGAGGGGCTAGAACTGGAAGTAGGCTCATGGGGGGCTTGGATTGGAAATGGGCTGAGTGGAGGGGAGCTAGGATTTGACATGGGCTGATGGGGCTAGGAAAGGACTAGAAATGGGCTGATGGGGGGCTGGGTTTGGAAATGAGCTGATGGAGGGACTCGGATGGGGGAGCTAGGACTGGAAATGGGTTGATGGTGGGGCTAGGATAGGACTAGAAATGGGCTTATGGGGGGCTGGGATTGGAAATGAGCTGATGGAGGGACTTGGATGGGGGAGCTAGGACTGGAAATGGGCTGATGCGGGGACTAGAAGGGAGCGGATGCTGGGTGGGGCTGGAACTAGAAGGGAGCTGATGTTGGGGGAGGATTAGAATGGGATAGAGCTGGGAGAGTGAAATGGAAAGGGAAAAAATATTTTGTGTAGGAGGGAAGACAAATCTACAATTGGCCGGATATTGGGAGAGTAAGTGGGGATTGAGGATGGTGGGGTAAAATTTGAGTGGATGAAATAGGAATGAGGAAAGAGCAAAAGGAGAAAGATTAGTATGTTAAAGCAGATGTAGAGAGAGAATGGAAAAAAAACTAGAAGAGGGAAGAAAGGACAAATGGACAGCAGACGATGGAGAGTTAGCAGAAGACACGAAGATACCAGAAGAAAGTGGCTGGAGCAATTGCAACTGAAAAAAAATGCACAAAAGGTAGAAAAATATCTCTTTATTGAATTTATTAACTGAAATATGCCAGCTCTGGGAAATGTGCATCATTAACGTCTGCGCTTTGTTTAGTACATGAGGAAATTAATTTATAGTTTTATTTCTACAGTGTTGTTGGGCTTTTGGGGTTCCCAGTTTAATTATTATCTTCCTGTTTCTACATTGTTATTTCTTGTTTGTTGATGGTCTATGTTCTGCACGTGTAACTGAGCTGAGGTATTCTGTTTATGTAATTCCTATTTGGCATTGCCACTTGTTCTCTTTCCCCAGTAGGTCATGTATTGTTCTCTGAAATGTATTGGTTTAATATTTGTAGTGTTGCCTTTTGATAGGTAGGGTCTTGTGCTTTGTGAGTCCTGGTAGTGCTGTTATGATATGGCGGGTTTGCTATGGGTTCTAAATGGGCAGTGTTTGTAGTAGTTCCTAATGTGCCTGGCAGTTGTCACTGGATTATAGTAATGTAGAAATCTTTTAGTCTTTCTTTATCCATACACTCATTAAGAGGCATGTTTACTAAAAGTTAGTGTATGGTAATATTATGCAAATATTTATGCAAATGATGCCCCTTATGCAAATGAGGCCCCGCACCGAGTCTCCGCACATGGCCCCGCACCCCCCTTGGGCCGCCCCTGTGCTTGAATACCTTTTACATTTGAGTCAGATTTAAAGATCAACTTTGTTAGGGTGCACCTGAGTGCAAATGATGCATATCATCACCAAGTAGAAGGTAAACCCATCTCTGTACTTTTAGTTTGATTTATGCAAGGCTTTTTTGAAACCTGCCATCAGGCTAGCCCCACAGTATGATGTGATTTCAGTATTATTGTAACCCAGCTGATGAAGGCTCTTTTTGTGCTGTTGATACCTGCAAACTTAAGTACTTAACCTGGAAGATCTTGTTTTTTTGTGGCAGTAATCTGAGCATGCAGAGGGAGGGAGGGAGCTCCAAGCTCTATCTTTATTTTATCTTTATCTTTATTTTGGTTCTTGATAGACTGCTTAGGCCAAGGCATTAAAGCGGTGTACAAAAATATACAAGGACTGTATAGAGGCAAGAAAAGGAAAAGAACGCCATTATCATATAAGATAGGGAGAGAGAGAAGGAAAGAAAAGGACAGGTCAGGAAAAAGGAAGGGGAGGGAGACAAAAGGAGATGCCACTACAGGACACCAGAACTATGCAGGGACAGAACCGTAAAAGGAATATCAAGGAGGAGGAACCCAGGAGGGAAATGCTAACTGGTTTTCAGGGTGGCCTTAAACCTAGTGAATGATGGTTCAGAGCAGAGGGTAAGGGGGAGAGAATTCCACAGGGCAGGCCCTAAAAAGAAAAATGCAGAGCCCTGTGTGCGTTCCAAATGTGCTCTAGTAGCTGATCCACCTTATATTAAATTTTACAATAGGGTGGTTCTGCACATTTATCTGAAGTTCATTCTTAAGGTTATGTTGGACTTCAACCTTAATCTGTTGATCATCCTGCCAGCATTTTTCCTTAGAACTCATGCATACAAATATGAAAGTATATTACACACATTGGCCTGTGTGAGAAACGTAGCTTTCTATTTGAAGTGGACTAAAGGCTTTAGACAATCCACCCAACTTTTTTTTTTTGACCCAAACAAACCATGGGCTATAGACAGCAAATACACTCTCCCAATTGGCTAGCAAACAGTATTTCCTTTGCTTATTCCTAGGCAAGCTTGACTCTTGAGAGTAATGTCATGGCTCATAATGGCAGTGGTATGACTGGTGAAATGATTCAACAGTGTGTGAGTGGGTTATTAGCCCATTTGAAATCAGCCTCCATGGAAGAGATTTGTGAGGCTGTAACATGGGACTTATACATTCACATTCTGCTGCAGTCCAGAACAGGCCTTGGCAAATTTTGTGCGGATTTAGGAGCCAGGCCAAAATTTTAGGAGTCAGCGCTCATGACCATCTCATGAACCCCCGCCCCCCTT
The DNA here is from genome assembly GCA_033557465.1 of Ichthyophis bannanicus. Classification (NCBI taxonomy): domain Eukaryota; kingdom Metazoa; phylum Chordata; class Amphibia; order Gymnophiona; family Ichthyophiidae; genus Ichthyophis; species Ichthyophis bannanicus. The sequence goes on along the minus strand of CM066031.1, from coordinate 1,575,879,145 downwards.
GTGAGACCAGTGCCAGAATTCCTACACCGTGCATCATCTTTAGATAACAGCAGCTATAGCTTCAGATAGCAAGTGGGTATACGGTGCAACGGTGGTGTACCAGTTTGTGCATGGGAAGTACTTGTGGGTGCCTTTGTTTGTGTGCAATGCAGAGGCAAGGTTCTTTGTGTGCGTGTGTATGTAATGTGGAGCTGGGGTATGTGTCTTTTTTACGGAGGTGGGGTGCCTGGGTGTGCGAGGGTGTGGTGTGGTATGCTGCTGTGTGTGTGTTTTTGGGGGAGGGGAATCCACCTTTAGGTCTCTGTTCCCCCTCCAGACTCCCTCCCCCTCTAATTCTCCCATCATCCTGCCCTGGATTCCCACCATTCTCTTTCCTTTCCCTTTTTTTTTAAAGTTTCTGGGCCTTTAAGATTTAAGGAAGGAAATGTATGAGTGGTGGGAGGAGAGGGGAAGAGCTGGGAAGACCAGGGGTTTGTGAGATATGTAGGAGAGATCAGCTTTAAGAAGATATGTGTTGGGAGGGAGGGGTTGAACTTGGAATAACAAGGGGAGTAAGGGTATATGTGTGGGGAGAGTTGATGACCTAGGGGGGAGGTAAGAGGATGTGCATAAGGGAAAGTGAGCTGGTAGAGAAAATGTTGAAAGGGGGGGATGAGCTGAGGGAAAGAGAAAGTGTTGAAAGGGGAATGTCTGAAGGAGGAGAGACTGTGTTTGTGTACAGGAAGAATGATCTATTGCTTCTGGACTTCATATATTTTTCTTTGGAAGTCTGCGGAACTGAATAGGAATTGCAGGTAGCACCAATTTCAACTGCTAACATCTGTAGCAATAACTGTGAACATCACTGTTGCCGCAAGTATTAGCAGCTGCAAGAAGATGGTACTGCCTGCAGCTCAGAGCTCCCCTTGGTCTCAGTGGACTGCTGAAATAGAAATAGCTGAAAACTAGAAGCTCTAGTTATGGTTCCCTATTACTGGACTCTTGGGGAAAATCTGCACCATAAACTTTGCAGTTTCACATCTTGAGTAAGAACTTTACTTTTTAGAAGTGTAATTACTACTCAGAGATAGTGATTATATTGTTATTATTTGAGAATATCTAGTATAACAAAAAGCAGGAGTAAAGTAAAAGACTCCCTGACTTATCACACTTAAGAAATAAAAGTCCAAATGTAAAAGCTTAATTAGTGATAAGAAAGATGATAAAATTTGTTTATAGATACAATTAAAATAATCTAAAACAGATACAAATCACTACCAAGAACCACAAAAAATGCTATCATACACATGAACACTGAAAACTGATTAACCATGTCTGTAAAGCCAGATCAAGTTGCTCAAAATGTTTTGGCCAAAGCCTTTCTCAAGGGACAAGTTGTAGGGATGTTGATGTAAGGGGACAACCATATATCATTTGCAGTCTAAAAGGAAAAACATAAATGCGTGTATAAGTGTGTGTGTGTCTGTGTGTGTAAATCTGTGTATGTATCCCCCCCATCTTCCTGCCTCTTTAAATTTTCTCTACCTTACTAGGATTTCATCCTGTAAGGTGACCACTATGATCAGAATCTGCAGTCCGATCCAGCGTTTGGCAGTGGTGACAGCATCACCCAGAATCAGTCCTGCAGTCCCCGGATTGGCTCCCTTGCATGGCGGTATGCTCTGCCTATGGAGAGAGCCTCAGCATGCTGCAAATTCCTCCCGTAAGGCCACCACCTCACTCTAGGCGGCCCTCTAATCAAGCACATTAAAGAACTTTAGTCTTCACACACAAAAAATAATCCACATCACTAAACATCACTACTAGCATTTGATTGCTATTATGTTTTATACAATAATCCTTCATACCGAATCATTCTCAGCCCAACCAGGTCTCATACCAGTCATACAGGGGTTCAGGACTAGGAGTTTCTATGTCACATTCAAGCCCACATCCAAGACATGCAACAGGGGATCCAGTGGACTAATTCAAATACACCTGCAACCATCAATTGCACAGTACGACCAAGCATCATATCATACCTATGACCTAAAATGTCTACTTATTAATGCATGATCGCTTTAAACTACACAACATAGATGTCATGTGAGTAACTGGGTCTTCTTTCCCCAACACGGACAATGTCCTCACAAGCCAATTAAGATTAGCAAATTATGAACTTTTCAATTGCCCAAGAATGAACCGCAGATAAGGAGGGATCTTCATAATAGCCAAAAGCAACCTGAAATTCAATGTTGTAAAAACTGAGAGCACATTTGGACTCTATATCATTGAACATAACGATATTTCTCATATACATATCTCCAACTGCAAGCTCTGATGATCTCCCAACAATTCTGAAAGCAGTATGTGGCCATACTATACAAAGGAAACACCTCTTGTTCATGGGATACTTTCATCTCATCACTGCCTCTAGAACATGCTAAGACCTTTTTAGAGGCTTTGGAAGCACTAAACTACAAATAGTTAACACACGTACCCATGAAAAAGATAATATACTGGACCTTATGTTTGCTGCCACAGAAACCCTTAACCAGAGAAACCAACCCTCACCTCAGTCATCACCCATACCATGGTCTGACCACAACACTATTATAGTCCATATTCCGTACATGCATAGTCATCCGAAAGAAACCCAAATTCAGCAAGCAGATCTATGATTTTGACGCTTTGACAAACAGACATTTCTAACTGACACATTGCCTAAACTGGAGACAGAATCAAATGATATTGACAAACTCATAAACAACTGGAATACCGTTATAAGCCAAAGCGTTCTAGCCCCACAGACCAGAGGATCTGTAAAAAGATACAACACTACCACCTGGTACTCTAAAGAATTAAAGGAAGTGCACAGAAGACTGGAACGAAAATGGCATCACACAAAAGAAACACCTGACTGGACCATCTGCACTTGCAAATTGCAAGACTATCGTGACATGGTCAAAAAACAGAGGGAACACCACATGAAATTCATCATGAGCTCCCTAAACCGCCCAAGAGAACTCTTTGACATAGTCAAATCACTAGAGAAAAAGGGCCCAGTTATAGCAGAACGATCAATATCCCCAGTCCACAAATATTTGCTGACTTCTTTGAATACAAACTTAGATTGACCAGCCCAAAGCCACTGATCACGCAGAACACCACCCCCTATCCCCACCCATCCACACTCTGCAGTCCTTCAATTTGGTCCCTAAAGATCACATAGAAAACATTAACCATGATCTCAGCACAATCACATCCACACTCGATCCTTGCCCAGTAAGCTGGATCAAAATAACACGGTCTGAATTAGGCACAAACCTATCCCTAGTTTGACGCTTTTTGCCCACTCCACTCAAGTGCCTTTCTTTGGCCCATGCTAAACAGCAACAACTTATACACTAATGACACAACTTCATACAGATCCATCTCTAGCCTTCCATTCCTAGTAAAAATAATAGAAAAGGTAGTCCAGCACCAACTCCAAAAACATATTGATTCACATGCACCACTGGACCCCCACCAGCACAGTTTCAGACAACACCATGGAGTGAAACATTTTTAACATCATTCCTTGAGAAGCTCATAAGAGGAACTGAAAATTCAAAGCAAGGTTTCATCTCAATTTTCTTTGACATAGCAGCTGCATTCAACATAATCTGCACAACACACTATCACGACTCCAAGCAGTCTGTATACAAAACACAGCACTGAATTGGTTCCAGTCATACCTAATAGGATGTATCTCCAGGAACAAGCAGGAATGTAGTCTTCACATATGGGTATCGTCGGTACCGATGGAGCCTGCGCAGGAACGCTCCCCAGCGTCCAATAGGAACGCTTTTGGGAGCATCCCTCAGCACATGCGCGCTGCCTTCCCGCCTTCCCAACTGTCCCTCTTCAGTTCTTCATTTTCCGCGGAGCCGACAGGACACATTCCCTGTCACCGCAGAAAATTTCTTCTTTAATCTTGTTTTCTTGTGATCGTGTTTCCCTCCGCATGACGCCTACCGGTACCGCCAGTTCTTTTCTTTTCTTCTTTAAAAAAAAAAAAAAAATTCTGAATTGTTTCTCTTCAGAAATTTTTCTTTTTCGGTGCTAGGCGCCATTTTGGGCATTAGTCCCCATTTTTCCTTAAAGATGGAAAAGCCAGCTAGTAGTTTTAAAAAATGCACTAAGTGTGGCGGTACCATCTCCGTCACCGACACCCATGACTGGTGTCTTAAATGTTTAGGCCCTGACCATTCTCCTTTGGAGTGTCTCTCCTGTATGGGGATGACTAAAAGAGGAAGACAGAACCGGGCTGCAAAGCTCGGTACACTCTCTTCTTCGGATGCCAGGTCCATTGCATCGACGTCTTCAAGAGCCTCTTCTTCCTCCCATGGATCTCAGGTAACTAAACATAAAAGCCGGTCCTCAAAGGGTAGCTCTTCTGCAGAGCATCGAGAGGTCATTGGCATTGCCCTTGAGGGAACCACACTGGCAGAACAGCCCCGGCGGGAGGCTTCGGCCTCCAAAGCATCAACGGGGTTCCAGGATGTTCTTGAGGCCTCGGCAGAACTACTGGTGCTATGCTTAGGGGTCCTGGCCGCCTTCACTGGTACTGATACCCAGGCATCGGCAGCGTCGATAGACCAGAGATTCCTCGCTATCGAGCGCAGTATTGCAGCTCTCCATACAGCTGCGGTACCGTTGACACTGAAGGTTCAACGGGTACCGACACCGGTACTGATTCCGTTACCAGCACCGACGGTACCAGCCCCGGTGGGAATTCTTCCCATGCTGTCTTTGGCTGGCATCGAGAGATCGGTACTGGATCAACTTAGTACCGACTTCGATCGATACCGGGACCGTGCCTTGCATGAACATCGTGATCAGAGATACTTTGAATCCTCCGATTCCGATGACTCTGATAATTCTGCCGGTACCAGAGTGTTTCTCCCAGAAGACTCTTCTTCTCCCCAACGCAGAATGTCGCCTCCGGAGGACATGTCTTTTCAGGAATTTATTCGTGATATTGCCAAAGGCCCTTCAATCACGGTAGCTCCTGAAAAGGAACCTAGGGCAAAGGAATTGGAAATTCTCCAATATCCTAAGGCTCCAAAGGAGGCAGCCACTCTGCCCATTCTTGAAATTCTTCATGATTTGATGCTCAGAATGTGGGAGACACCTTTGACCACATCTCCTCATTCTAGGAGACTTGATACTATGTATCGAGTTCCACCATGTCCTGGATTTCAAAAAACTCAGCTGCCACACCATTCAATGTTAGTGGAGTCAGCCATGCGTAGAATGAAAAGTGCAAAGAGACATGCATCCAATCCTCCAGGTCGTGAATGCAGGACTCTTGATGCTTTTGGGAGTCAAACTTTTCAGGCTTCCATGCTTTCGGCTAGGATCAGCTCATATATTTTATATATGGGAATGTTCCTCAAAGAGGTCACAGGAGATTTGGAGCTTATGAGCCCACTTCTCCCAGATGACAGATGGACAAGACTTCCTTACTCTTATCAGGCATGCTCAAGATGTCTCCAAGTTTGTAAATCGTGCAGCCTTCAACTGCTTTGAATGCATCAGCAGAACCTCTGCTATTGCCATTGGTGCATGACGGATTGCCTGGCTTCAAGCATCAGACTTGGAGATTTGGGTACAGGATAAATTAGGCAACATCCCTTGCACAGGAGAAAACCTCTTTGGCAAGAATTGGCAGGAAAAGGCTAATGAGATAGATGCTGAGAATATTACCTTAGATAGATTGGCTGGAGTGGCTGTAGATTTAGACAAAAAGAAACCCTATAAAAAACCCTCTTTCAGCAAAAGAGGAAGTTTTATCCATCCTATACCCAGGAAAGCCAGGCTCATGCTCAAGTTGCCCAAAGGGGACAACAACAGCAATTCAAACAGAAGAAGCCAAAAGGCCCGAGAGCTCAACCAGCTCCGCAGGTTCAGCCCCCTCAAGGGCTTTGACTCCTTCCTAGAGAGCTTAACCTTCCTGCCTCTGAGGGGTCCAGAACCCCTAAATATTCCAGGCAGGCAGTGTCATTTTGCCAACAGATGGCACCAGATTACAATAGAAAATTGGACTCTGTCCATTGTAGGGGAGGGGTACAAGCTTCATTTTCACAACATGCCCCCTCCTACAATCCTAAGGCAGTTCAATTCCCATACCTCTGCAGACAATCTGCTAGATCACAAGGTCTCAACACTTCTTGCCCAAGGGGCAATAGAGGAAGTATCCATTCTCCAGCAGGGTACAGGGTTCTACTCCTTCTATTTTATTATTCCAAAGAAAACAGGGGGACACAGACCCATTCTAGACCTCAGAGAATTGAACAAATACCTGTTCCGAGAGAAGTTCAGAATGATTTCTCTAGGAACTCTTCTGCCATACCTTCAAAGTCAGGATTGGCTTTGCTTTCTAGACTTAAAGGATGCATATACTCACATTCTCATCCATCCAGATCACAGGAAATTCTTACGATTCCTTTTCAAGGGAAAACACTTCCAATACAGGGTTCTTCCCTTTGGTCTGGCTTCCGCACCAAGAGTATTCATGAAATGCATGGCAGTAGTAGCTGCATTCCTGCGAACCCTTGGGATATTCGTCTTCCCTTACTTGGACGACTGGCTCATTTGAGCCCCCATGGTTGCAGAAGCCAGCTCTGCACTGTCTCGCACAATGTGAATCCTCCAATATTTGGGATTGGTAATAAACTTCCCAAAATCCCAACTTGTTCCTTCCCAGTCTCTGGAGTTCATAGGAGCCTGTTTAGATATCAGACAGTCAAGGGCTTTCCTTCCACAGGCCCGGTGTCTTCGCATAGTGCAACTAGCTTCTCAAGCAGCGGGAAAATCCTCCCTAACTGCTCGAGAACTTCTACAGTTACTGGGACACATGGCATCCACAGTTCATATAGTTCCCTATGCTCACCTCCACATGCGAGCAGCCCAGTGGACCTTATCCGCACAATGGACACAGTCCACAGGACGTCTGTCAGACAAGATATCAAACTCTCATCGACTGATCTTGTCCCTTCAATGGTGGCAATCACTGGAGAATCAATTAGTGGGGGCCTCCTTTCCAACAACCCCTATTCCAGGCCACCCTAACAACAGATGCATCACAGGTGGGTTGGGGAGCGTACCTGCATCATCTCTCTACCCAGGGCACCTGGACTCCACAGGAGGCTTGTCTTCACATAAACCTCCTAGAATTGAGCAATCTAGCTCTTCGAGTATTCCATGCCCAGCTCAGCTACAAGACAGTCCTAGTCTAACGGACAATCAAGTAGCCATGTTCTATGTGAACAAGCAGGGTGGAAAAGGCTCTCTATCGTTATGCAATGAAGCTTTACGACTATGGGCCCTCGCCAGAGAGCATCAAATTCACCTTCTCGTGGTATATTTATTTATTTATTTATTTACATTCTCTTATATACCGCGCTATTCTGCATCAGTGCGGTTTACATTGAACAAACTGAAATTACATTGAACAGGGCATTATAACTTGGAGATAACTATTTTACAGGGAATATGGGCTATGGAGGGTTAAGTGGCTTGCCCAAGACCTCAAGGAGCACCTGTGGGACTAGAAACCCCAGACCTTCCGGCCCAAGGTTGCTGTCCTCTAGTGGGATTTGAACCCCCGACCTTCCGGCCTGAAGTACCTTGCCCCAACCACTAGGCCACTCCTCCACTCCAGTATATAAAAACAGATAAATAAATATCTTGTTCCGCTCCCCAACATTTTTGTTGCTGCCTGCTGTGATCGTGTCCTTTCCCTTCTCTTCTGACCACGGGAATCTGATCTCCAGCGAGCAGAAAGGTTTCATCCCCGTGATCACGACCATGCTGTTCTTTTCTGCCCACAGGAGATGAGCAGACATAAGGGTTCGTGGCCATCGGGGGGGGGGGGGGGGTTATAAATCCCAGGGGGCAAGAAAACCCAGGCTCCAGCTGCCAATTTCTGGTCACCATGGCAAACTGGCATCTGGGATTTGTTGAGCCCTGAATTTATATATATTTATGAGGACTGTGATCTGCTATTAAACAGTGTTAACAGAATAGAGATCAAGAGAACAGCGATGAAGAGGTTGTAGCTGGATCCTTAAGGAAACATAGAGTTTGCTGGATATGTTTCAGAAAATGAATATCTTCCTGCATTAAAAGGAAATACCCTTGATGTAAATGTAGATCGCTTCTTTACTCCTTTAAAATGTAGTTCCTTATCGTCACTCCAGTCCAGTCCCTTTACTTCTGGGTTACGCAACCCTTCCAGCAGCTTGGAGGCTGAGCCCAACCTTTTTGGGATGGGGCGGTATAAGTACCACAGGAACCACCCACAGCTCCCAGTATTCTCAGCCTCCAAGCAGCTGGAGGGTTCCGTAAGCCTAGGGCTTACTGGAGTCTCCTTTCTTTAAATTTTAGTTCTTTTAAGTTCTTCTGAATTTTCATTTCTTAGTTACTTTGTTACTTAGCTCTGTAGCTTTAAATCTCTCCTGCCTGCTCTCTCCCTCCTCCCCCCCCCTCCCTCCAGCCGGGCCGGGTATCGGAGGAGATTCTTACCGGCAGCAGCGAGGAGGACTAGTCAGCGCTCCTCTCGCGGCTGACCCGACCGTCCCCTGCATCCTCTCTTCGGAGACCTGCTCTGCCTCGCGCCGAAGCCCTCCCGGTGGCTGAGCGCTGGAGGCACGCCACGACTGACTTCCTCCTGCCTGTCCCGCTCCAGAGCGCAGGGACACGGAGTCGAGCCCCGGAGCCGCGATTTCAGTCTGGCGGCGGAGGCCTTAAAGCGGCAAAGGGAGGAAGCCGTACCGGAGCTGGAGAGCGTTTCCCTGCCCTGCTCCTTCACTTTCAACCAGCACTAAGGCAGACTCGCGGTCCTCCAGGTCGGGCTCCACGTGGTTGAGGCCTACCACGTGGGGAGCCAACGGCCCGAGATCGCTGAGTCGAGCCTGTGCACAGCGACAGAGGAAACTCCTAACAGCAAGTACCGGGTTAATTTTGCTGGGGTGTTTGTTAGACATCTTGTCTTCTTTAGTTTTAATTTTAGTTAATTTATTTTAATTTTGGGTTCTTAATTTTAAATTTTACGTTTGCTGTGGATTTTGGGGTTGGTTAATTTCTGAGCAAGGAGCCCCTTGCATTCCAGGGGGATAGACAGTGAGCTGGGAAGCTGTTAATCCTTTGCTAGAGGGGAGAGCACACACTTTAAAGACTGGTTTACCTCCTGAGTCACACTTTCCGGTAGGCCAGTTATTTAAGCCTGAGCAGGCAAATAGGGTCTCAAAACCCCTGTATCAAGAGCATGACTGGCAAGTCACGGTGCCCTGCCTGTGGCATCCGTAGAGGGACCTCAGAGGCAGGCATCTGCAGGGGTTGTGCTGCAATGGCAGCCTCTGTAGAACAAGACATTAACTTGTCCATGACTCAGCCCTCTCAGGGATCCGGGGACTCCCCGGAAGGAGAGGGGGGAGGGTCTCAGTGCCCTGCTCCGCCCTCCTCAGAGTTGCCCGCCCCTCCCCTCCCCCTCTCGCCCTCGCCCACAGGGGAGGGGGGAGTCGGAGATCTTTTCTCCCCTGATTTCGTCCTATTGCTCCATAGAGCCTATTGCATGCGCAAGCAGGGGTGGGGAGCAGGGGAGACGGCCCCGCCGGCGGAGGCCGGGCCTTCCCGCCTAGTGAGGACAAGCAGTCATAACTCCGGGATACCTCCCAAGCGCTCTCGACTGATGAGTGAGGAGCCTCTCACGTCTCTTTCTCAGGACACCCCGGAAGAGGAGGGCTCTGACAAAGATCTAGACGAGGAAGAGGAGGAGCTTGAAGAGGGGGAGATCCCTGAAGAGGATCACTCTCGTATAATTAGACTTTTTCGTCGGGAGGAGCTCCCAGCTTTAATCAATGAGTCCCTGAAGGTACTCAACGTATCCTCAGACGTCCCAGCAGAGGAGGATGCGTTGGAGGACCCCTTAATCCAGGCCATTAGGAGATCCCAGAAGGTCTTTCCTGTCCACAGGGTGGTGCGGCAGATGATCCAGGAAGAATGGGACAAACCAGAATCAAACTTAAGGGGGGTCCGTTCGATGGCCCGCCTATACCCTCTTCCAGAGGCGAACAGAGAGCTGCTGAGGTCGCCCAGGGTAGATGCCGCAGTATCAGCAGTTACAAAAAAGACAACTATCCCAGTCGAGGGAAGCACAGCCCTGAGGGATGCTCAAGATAGGAAACTGGACACGCTTCTGAAGCAAGCCTTTGATGTGAGCGCCCTTGCCTTACAGGCCTCCGTTTCGGGGGCCTGGGTGGCACGGGCCTGCTTGAGGTGGTCACAACAGCTTCAGGCAGCCGAAGGCCCCACAGAAGAAGCTCAGGCCAACTCGGCTAGGTTGGAATCAGGAGCGGCCTATTTGGCGGATAGTCAGTATGACCTCATCCGGAGCCTAGCTAAGAACATGGCCTCGGTGGTGGCAGCTAGACGCTATTTGTGGCTACGTAATTGGGCAGCCGACGCCTCCTCAAAGGCTTGCCTGAGTCGGCTTCCCTTTAAGGGGAAGCTGTTGTTCGGGGAGGACTTAGATAAGTTGGTGAAGGACCTTGGCGAGTCCAAGGGTGGCCGGCTCCCGGAAGACAGACCGAAACAAGGGCGCCCCCTGGCTCCTGTGCGCAGCCAGCCCAGGGACTCCCGGAGGTTTCGTCCAGCCAGGTCGAACCCCTTTCCCAGGGGACGACCCCCAGCAAGGGGGCAAAGCTTTAGGGGGTTTCGAGGAGCAGGTAGAGGTTTTGGCGCCTCTTCTTCTTCCTCGGGGCCTAGGAAACAGCAATGAGAGGACGGGGGTCCAGGGGGAGGAGCTGCCAGTGGGCGGACGTTTAAGGCAGTTTCTTCCCGCCTGGTCCCGGGTCACATCCGATCAATGGGTCCTGGAGGTGGTCCGAGAGGGCTATTCTCTCGAGTTTGCAAAGCAAATACGTCCAGCCTTCGTTCAATCCCCTTGTGGCTCCCCCTCAAAGAGGGCGGCTATAGAATCTACCCTCTCCCGACTTATAGCACTCGGGGCCGTGGTCCCAGTACCTCCAGACCAGTGCGGCACGGGTCGATACTCAATTTACTTCATGGTACCAAAGAAGGAAGGGTCTTTCCGCCCGATCCTAGACCTAAAACAAGTCAACCGCTGCCTCAGAGTGCCGCACTTCCGGATGGAAACCCTACGGTCGGTCATTGCAGCCGTAAGGGGCGGGGAATTCCTAACGTCCCTAGACTTGACGGAAGCCTACTTGCATATTCCGGTCAGAAAGGCACACCAACAGTTCCTGAGATTCGCAGTGCCAAGAGGTCATTTTCAATTCCAGGCCCTGCCCTTCGGTCTAGCTATGGCGCCAAGGACTTTCACCAAGGTGATGGTGGTAGTAGCGGCCTTCCTACGACAGGAGGGAATCCTGGTACATCCTTATCTGGGCGATTGGCTGATCCGGGCGAAATCAGAAGAGGAAAGTCGCTCGGCAACGGCCAGAGTGGTGCAAGTTCTGGAGGAGCTAGGGTGGGTCATCAATCGAGCAAAAAGCAGGATGACTCCTTCCCAGGAGCTCGAGTATCTCGGAGCAAGGTTCGACACCAGCAGAGGCAGGGTTTTCCTGTCCAGTACGAGGTCAAGGGACTTAAGGGTTTTGGTCTCGCAATTTCTGGGCAGACGAATCCCCTCGGCGTGGCACTACCTGCAGCTACTGGGTACCATGGCGGCGGCTATAGAGGTGGTACCGTGGGCCAGGGCCCACATGCGCCCTTTGCAGTGGGCCCTACTGCGTCGTTGGTCCCCCCAACATCACCCGTTGTCAATGCAGTTACCCTGCTCTCCTCGAATTCGGCAGATTCTTCGCTGGTGGAGCTGCCCAAGGAATCTGGATCGCGGGATGCCCCTCGAACACCCTCAGTGGTTACTGATGACGATGGACGCCAGCCTGTCAGGTTGGGGAGCTCATTGCGAAGACCGGTTCATCCAGGGCCGCTGGTCACCGCTGGAGTCGCAATGGCCCATCAACAGACTGGAATTACGGGCCATCTCCCTGGCCCTCAGGGCCCTCCACCCCTTGGTACTAAACAAAGCAGTTCGCGTCCTCTCAGACAACATCACCGCAGTGGCTTACATCAACCACCAGGGTGGCACTAGCAGTCCAGCCTTGGAGAAGGAAGCGGATGCCCTATTCCAGTGGGCGGAGGACCGGCTGGAGACGCTTTCAGCTCAGCACGTGGCCGGCACGGACAACGTTACGGCCGATTACCTCAGCAGGTACAGGATAGACCACGGGGAGTGGGAGCTGGAACAGGAGACCTTCGACCAGATAGTTGCCCGTTGGGGTCCCCCGGTCATGGATCTCATGGCTCGATTCTCGTCCGCCAAGGCAAGCCGGTTCTTCAGCCGGCGGAGGGAAAGGATGTCCGAGGGCCTGGATGCCCTGTCCCAAAAGTGGCCTTCGGAGGGCCTCCTCTATGTGTTCCCTCCTTGGGCTCTCATCGGAAAGGTCCTCCAACGGGTGGAAGCTCATCGGGGTTTGATAATTCTCATAGCCCCAGACTGGCCTCGCCGCCCCTGGTACGCGGATCTGGTGCGGTTGTTGGCCGACCAGCCTTGGCGACTCCCCTGCAGAAGGGACCTCCTGAGGCAAGGTCCGGTTCGGATGCCCCACGTGGATCGGTTCTCGCTTACGGCTTGGCTATTGAAAGGGCACGGCTCCTAAAGAGAGGTTATTCGGGAGCGGTAATCACAACACTGCTGGGCGCTAAAAAGCGTTCAACCAGTCTTTCCTATGTGAGAGTTTGGCGCATCTTTGAAGCGTGGTGTGAGGAGCACCGAAGAAAACCCCTGGCGGCTTCGGTTCCGGAGATCCTCGAATTCTTGCAAGCGGGATTTGACAAAGGCCTAGCGCACAGTTCCTTACGAGTCCAACTGGCAGCCATATCTTGCTATAGAGGGAAGGTTCGCGGTAAGGCCTTAGGGGCCCACGCGGACGTGTCCAGGTTCCTTAGAGCAGTTAGGCGCCTGCGCCCTCAGAGGAGATCGGTCATCCCCCCTTGGGATCTCAACCTGGTACTAAATGCCTTGACTGGGGAACCCTTTGAACCAGTAAAGAGGGCCTCCTTAAAGGACTTGACACTAAAGACGGTCTTTCTGGTCGCTATCTGCTCGGCCAGAAGGGTCTCGGAGTTGCAAGCGCTGTCGTCCCAGCTGTCCTTTCTCAGGGATAAGGTGGTTCTGAGGACGGTTCCATCCTTCTTACCGAAGGTGATCTCTCCCTTTCATGTGAACCAGACGGTGACTCTCCCGTCCTTTTCAGCCGTTGGGCAAGAAGGGGGGGGATAGAAAGCTCCGCCTTCTTGACGTCCAGAGAGTCTTGAAGCGTTACCTGTCACGCACGGCGCCCTTCAGGAAATCCGACCGCCTCTTCATTCAGTTCGGGGGTCCACACAAGGGAGAGGCGGCGGTCAAGGCTTCCATCTCCAGGTGGATCAGGGAGGTGATTGCCTCCGCCTATATTCTGAAGGGGAAGCAGGTACCAGGGGGACTGCGCGCTCACTCGACTCGGGCGCAGGCTACCTCCTAGGCAGAATTTAGCCTAGTTCCTCCCCTAGACATTTGTAGGGCACTTGGTCCTCTCTTCATACATTCACCAGACACTACAGACTAGACGTACAGAGTACAGCTGACTCACGGTTTGGCCATGCGGTTCTTCGGTCCGGAATTTCACACCCCACCCAGGATTGAACTGCTCTGGTACATCCCAGAAGTAAAGGGACTGGACTGGAGTGACGATAAGGAAAAAGTAATTAGATCTTACCTGCTAATTAGTGTTCCTGAAGGAACGACAGTCCAGTCCCTGATCCCACCCGGTGGCAGTCAGCCGTTGCGGCCTAATAGTCGGGGCGGAGATGCGGTCCGAGAATGGGGCCAGGTCTGGCTAGAGAGATGCAGGGGAAGGTCGGCCCAGCCGGCCTCAGGTAGTCTGCCTCCTGTCCTCGCCCTTCCTCCTATCCCTCTCCTACATTTATATTAAAAAAAAAAAAAAAAATGTCTTTTGTCTTGCGGTGTTAGTCATGTAAGCTAGTAATGGAAGTTTTGTTAAGTCTGCTTTTTCATTCGATTACTGGGAGCTGTGGGTGGTTCCTGTGGTACTTATACCGCCCCATCCCAAAAAGGTTGGGCTCAGCCTCCAAGCTGCTGGAAGGGTTGCGTAACCCAGAAGTAAAGGGACTGGACTGTCGTTCCTTCAGGAACACTAATTAGCAGGTAAGATCTAATTACTTTAAAGACTAGGGGACATGCAATGAAGCTGCAATGTAGCACATTTAAGACTAATCAGAGAAAATATTTTTTCACTCAACGCATACTCAAACTCTGGAATTTGTTATCAGAGAATGTAGTAAAAGCTATTAGTGTAACTGGATTTAAAAGAGATTTGGACGAGTTTCTGGAGGAAAAGTCCATAAACCATTATTAAAGAGTACTGTGGAAATCTACTGTTAATCCATTAAATAAGCAGCATGGAATCTGGATACCTTTTGGGAGCTTGACAGGTACTTGCGACCTGGATTGACCACTGTTGGAAAAAGGATACTGGGCTTGATGGACCCTTGGTCTAACCCAGTATGGCATATCTTATGTTCTTAATTTATGCCTGCCTTTCATTTGTCTAGATTTGGGCTTAATATATGAGTCTATTGCTGAAAATCAGTGCTAAGCTCCTTAGTTTTTTCTCTTACCTAAATATGCCCCCGTTACCACCTACTTTTTATGCTTCTAAATTTAGGGGTGTCAGTAAAATTTTGAGCATAAATTTAGGAATTCAGCTCTAGTACATTTTCAAAGAAGCCAGTTTAAGAGTATGGCCCTTAAAGTTAGGAGCATAAAGCGTTGAATATTGGCCCTTTACTTTTTTATAGGACAGCCTTTTTGCTCATATTAAATATGTAAACTTTTGCGTTTGTACCATGCTATTGCACAAAATCTGAAAAGCTATGCTGCTGATCCTTCTGACCCACTGTATTGATGCAACCAATGAGCTGCTAGAGAAAAACAGACCTTGATCATAATGTGTGTGTATTTGCAGTAGTACTATATTACACTCATCATACCATCTTATATGTGTTATAAATCTGCTACTTAGTTTCATGAGGTGATACATAACTCTAGTACTATTTGAAATGGTTAATAACTGCCCCAGGTTAATTAGTTCCATACCATTCATGATTTATAAATCTCTTTTCAAATTTCCTCTGTCAGTTCTTCTTCAAAGTGAAGAAGCCCTGACTTGCCAAGACTTTTTCATAAGGAACTTGCTCCATATCTTTTATCACTTTTATTGCTGTAGATAGCAGGATTGATCAGGCACATAGTTGGGCAATGTCATTGAATATCTCCGAGATTGAACAGCTCTCCCATAGCTCAGAATGTAATATAGATTTCTGAGCATGCCACGGCCCTTCCCACTTGCAGCAGTCTCCTCAGCTCCTCAGTCAGTTCAGTAGCTTGAAAATCCTCAAACGGCGTGCTACAGATGGTTCCTTGGTTTGTTACCCTCTTAGTGTTGAATAGTAGCAGGTTTTTCGGTAAATGCGCCTGAGACTCGGATTGGATAACGTGGCACAAGGAATACACTGGATGTTGTTAAGAAGCTATTCTGATATTAGTATCTGCCAGTTTTTCTATCGTACCTGGTGAAGTCCTTGTACTTCACACCCACAGTGTGCCTGGATAGCCCCTGATGAAGTAATTACGAAACACGGCCTGTGTTGGGTTTTGGCCACCCCTTTGGTTTAATAAAGTTTTTAAGTTTATTGGGTGTGTATCTGCCGCTTCTTTTTTTGCTCCTGTTATTTATTGTGCAATAATGTAAGGTAAAAGTGTGACATGAGCCTGACAGTATCGGGCAAAATGGTAGAAACCATTATAAAGAACAAAATTACTGAACATGTAATAGTCATGGTTTAATGGGAGAAAGCCAGCATGGCTTATCCAAGGAAGGTCTTGTCTTACTAATCTGTTATTTTTTTGAAGATGTGAATAAACAGGTAGACAGAGGTGACCCGATCGATAAAGTGTATCTGGATTTTCCGAAAGCCTTTGACAAGGTCCCTTATGAGAGACTCTTGGCGAAGTTGAAAAGACATGGGATAGGAGGCAGTGTACTATGGTGGATCAGGAACTGGTTAAAAGATAGTAAGCAGAGGGTAGGGCTAAATGGCCAATTTTCCCAATGGAATACCCCAGAGATCTGTGCTGGGTCTGCTGCTTTTTAACATATTCATAAATGACCTGGAAATGGGAATAACGAGTGAGGTAGTCAAATCTGCAGATGACACAAAATTATTCAAAGTTGTTAAAACCCAAAAGGATTGTGAAAAATTGCAAGAGGGCCTTGATAAATTGGAAGACTGGACATTCAAATGGCAGATGAAATTGAATGTGGACAACTGCAAAGTTATGCATCTTGGAAAGAACAACCCAAACTATGGTTACACAATGCAAGGTTCTACATTAAGAACCACCACCCAGAAAAAAGATTTAGGCGTCATCGTGGATAACTTGTTGAAACCCTCTGCCTAGTGTGCAGCAGCGGCCAAGAAGGCAAATAGCATGCTAGAATGATAAGGAAGGAATGGGGAATAAAACAAAGGATATTATAATGCCTCTGTATCGTTCCATGGTGAGACCGCACCTTGAATATTGTTTGCAATTCTGGTCACCGTATCTTAAAAAGGATACAGTGGAATTAGAGGGGGTAGAGTGGATGAGATCAAGATGGCGGAAGCAGGTTAGCCTGCTCTCTGCTTGCTTCCTACCTTTTTGTTTCTTGTTCTTTCCTTTTGGTTCTAATATGCCACGCAAACGGAATGTGAAGGTTTAGGAACTACAAAAGAGTGCTGATGTGGCTAAGGGTCCTCTCGATGCTTTTGTGAGACCCACTGGTGCAGTTTGTGTTCCGTAGCCGTCTAGCTCGCTGGGGTTGGTGGGAGCGGAAGGAGGCTCTCCGTGTCCCCCAGAGCTGCAGGTCACGCTGAGCCCGGATGTGCAGATTCCTCCAGAGTAGCCCTCGGTTTATGATGATGGGACACCTTCAGGAGGAATCTCTGGTGTTGGGATTACTACTCCTGATTTGTCGATGGCTGAGGAGGTTCTATCGGCGGCATCTTCTGTCGCCGTGTTACTGCCTGGAGAGTCAGAGAACCCAATTGCTGCTGGTGTGAGTCCTCCTGTTTCTGTGGGCCCGGAAGGGGCTCTGCTATCTGTGCAGACTGCATTGACCGGAGTAGCGGAAGGTAAACCCCTGCTGGTTCATCCAGCAGTTGTAACTTTGGACGCTCTTTGGGAAGGCCTACAGACAACTTTGCAGTTTACACAGGCAGTGGATCATAAAAAGCAGGATGTGGTCTTGTTGACCTCCAGAGTAACTCAGTTGGAGCATAAAGTTGAGGACACTTTGACATTTTCTTCTTGTGTTACTAAAAATTTTGATGTGCATCCATGGTAAATTAGAAGTTTTAGAAAATGCTGTTTCCAAAAAGAACCTGCGCTTAATTATCTTTCCCTGGATTCCATCAGTTCAGCCAAAGGAGTTATTTAATTCAAATGAGACTTCCATTTTGAAAATTCCCCTGAGTCTTTACCTCCATTGGCCAGGATTTTTTATTTACCCACAGCTAAGCGTAGAGACCATGGGACTTCCTCACCTGCTCATTTGCTGCCCCTCCCTCCCCCCCCCCCCCCGATGGATTCATTGGATCTGACTGGTTTTCTGGAAGCTTCGGGTTCTGCTTCTATCCTACGAGCAAGACTGCTTTTGACTATAGCTCTTGAGCCTGATCGAGACTGGTTACTGAAGTTGTATTTTTGTGCCAGAAATCAGCCTTTTATGGGAGAACCGGTTAGGATGTTCCCAGATGTCTCTAAGTCCACTCAGAAGCAGCATCAACAGTTTCTTTTGCTTTGTCCTAAAATTCTTCAACTAGGGGGGTTTATTCTTTCTAAGTTACTCGTGTAAATGCTTAATTAAATATATGGGGATTAATTATACTTTTTTTTGAGCCTGCTCATCTAACACAGTTTAGTGTGGGTAAAAGTGAGGATCCCCCACAGCAACCTGTAGTTTCTCCGGATTCTCCCTTGGTATAGGGGAAGTTGTTCCATACATTAGATAGATTGTTGCATCAGTTATTGTGTCTTATTTCCTTTTTATTGTTTCCTTTGTTTTGTGTCTTGGTTTCTTCCTAATTTTGTGGGCTAGTGAAAGCGTATGTAATTGAATTTTGCTTTGTCATGTGGTGGTTGGATTTCATTCCATCCCTTCTTTTGTTTCTTTTTTTTTATAATAAGTGTATAATCCTTGTGTAATTTTTTTTAAATGCATAAATATAAAATTAAAAAAAGGATATAGTGGAATTCGAAAAGGTACAGAGAAGAGCCACCAAAATGGTAAAGGGGATGGAAGGCTACCTCTATGAGGAGAGGCTTAAAAGGTAAGGGTTTTTCAACCTGGAAGAGAGACGGCTGAAGGGAGATATGATAGAGGTCTATAAATTAATGAATGGAGTGGAACGGGTAAATGTAGGTCAATTTTTTTTTTTTTTTATGGCATCAAAAAGTAGAAAAACTAGGGGACATGCAATGAAGCTACAGTGTAACCTGTTTAAGACTAATAAGAGAAAATATTTTTTCATTCAACATGTAATCAAACTCTGCTATTCGTTACCAGAGGATATAGTAAAAGCTGTTAGAGTAATTAGGTTTAAAAAAGGTTTGGACAAGTTCCTGGAGGAAAAGTTCATAAACCATTATTAAAGAGGACCCAGATAATCCACTGCTTTCCCCAATACAAATGTTATGGAACCTGTGTGTCTTTTTGGGAGACTGCTAAGTACTTGTGACCTAGATTAGCCACTGTTGCAAACAGGATACTGGGCTTGATGGACCTTGGTCTGAGCCAGTATGGCATATCTTATGTTCTTATTTTGTTAAGAAAGCCCTCAGCAATGCTACAAAATGCAGGCTATGAGCCAAGACCATATCTGGTGCTGATATGAATAACTGGTATGTGCAGTTCCTAGGGCCTCCCTTGTATTGTAATCTATGCCTACAGATGACAAAGAAAGGGCTTAATGGCTATGAAAAGCAAAGCAAAAAGCTCCTTAATTCATCTAAATCCAATCTAATGTCAGTGTCAGTGGCCTTAGAGGCATTGGTCCTGAGGAGCTGTACCAGATGCAGGGACTGCATAAGCATCAAGGGTCCATTGATTTCCCTCAAGGTTGAGGATTGATAGAGGCCCTTGGGATCAGAAGTCAACCTATTCCCATTCGAAGAAAATTTTGATTTCTTCATCAATGCCAAAGACCACAAATGTCACATGTCGAGTGTTGGCTTAGAGGCCATCAGTATTAGGTCCTTGTCATAGCATGGTGTCAAGAGCACAGAGTTATTGGTGGCCACTGTATCCTTAAAACACCCCCAGATAGAGGACTGCTCAAAAAGATGGGAGGAGGGCTAGATTTAGTCTCTAAAGACCCAGGACCAAACCACCTGTACTCCTTTTGTGATTCGGGAGGTCATGGCCTCTTTGATAGTGGTATTGGCTTTCAAAGAGGGGGAGCTGGACAAGCTGCCAACTTTTCCTCAAATCTTAACTGGATATCCATCAGTGAGCAGGGGTGGGGGAGGCTAGTCTGCCGTGAGACCCTTTCTTCCTGGATTAGGGGAAGAGTCTTTGGTATGTGTTTTCTCTAATTTCATTCTTGGTGAAGACACTTCAAAAACTCAAATAGGACCAAGGAACTGTGTCCTCATAGTCAACCATTCGCAAGATCTGGTTTTCTCTCCTTCAGGAGTTATCCATAAGGATACCAGGGAGACTGGGAAATTCCCCAGTGCTGTTTGCATGGATACAGGAAACAGTGTTGTCTCGCAGTATCAAGTCCCATTCCCTCAGAACTTGGCTGTTGAGAGGATAAACATTGGGGATGGCCCAACCATTAAGTAAAGAAGGTGGTCGCCCGGGGTGGTGGCGTCTTGGAGGGTGGGTGGGCAGCAAAGAGCAGGGCATTCCAAGCTAAGCAATAGATTCCTTCAGCTGGGAGGGGGGGGGGGGGAGATGCATAAGGCTTAAGCTTTGCCTAGGTTGCCAACACCTTGAACCAACTCTGGGCCATCCCTAATAACTATAGCTATTCTGACTTTGCCTAATATATTTCTACATTTCTCTGAATTAGGTTTGAAAACCAGCTTGATAGTGCAATTGGTGCTTATCACCATTTAGAAAGCAAATACATTTAATTGTTCACTTTGTGAGGCTTGCTTCTATTGGTGTCTCCCATCAAGCTCTCGATTGTATCTTGACTTCTCAACATTATTCTAACCCAACTGATGAAATTCCCTTTGGGGTCTGTTTACTAAAAGGCCGGTGGTGTGCGGTCCGCGGTACCGAGCGGGTGCCGTATAAGGAGTGGGCGTTCCGTCGTGAAGAACAGAAGCTGTGATTGACAGATGCGCTAAGGTGCGCGGCGCCCGTGTGGTTAGTGCCCTGTGACATTACGGAGTTTGATCTGTGCACATGGATCACACTGCTCACGGTTTTTGGGCTTCCACTATTGTGCTGCACATTGCTGACGGAAACGGTTTCTTTTCCCTGCACAGCACCTCTAACGCGAGTGTTTCACTGGCGTTAAATTTCTTTGCAGATTCGGGCACGCTCCTGTGCGGCGAGTCTCTCCCCTCCCACATTCCGCCCACTGACCCCGTCTCTCCGCCCCTAGGGGGCCTTCCTCCGCCCTCATTTCGCCTTTGCACGCCTCTTTCGCACATTACCGCCCCGCAAATGTGCGCGTTGTCGGCGCACGCTTGCGGGACCCGTTAATGTGCCGCGCACTCGTACGGGGCGCTTAAGAGCACTTAAATACATCTTTTAGAGCGCTCATGTGCGCCCCGTACAAGTGCGCCGTTTAGTAAACAGACCCCTTTTAGTCACTAGACATCTGTGAGGTAAAGTACCTGACCTGAAAGATCTTTATTTGGTGGCAATCATGTCTGCTTGCAGAGTTAGTGAGCTCCAGGCTCTGGACTGCCATTGCCAAGTATGCACTATCCAGTTAGATAGCAGACTGCATTTCCTTTGCGCCAGGATCATATCAAGGTTCATAATGTTTGAGCCACTGGTGTGTTGGTAGCTTGCTGCCAACAAAAATATTTGTTGTCTGCCTGTTGGCAGGCCATTATGTTCTTACTCTTTTTGTGTTGAAGGCAATCTGTTGTCAGGGAGTTCAAGATGGGACAAATACTGAGGATCTCTGAGGGAGAGGAAGGGATTGTAAAACCTCTAGTACAGTGATGGCTAACCTTTTTGAGCCCGAGTGCCCAAACTGCCGCACAAAACCAAAGAATTTCCTCAAAGTGCCAGCACGTCATTTGCATAAGTGGTCTTATTTGCATAAATATTTGCATAATGTTACCATACACTAACTTTTAGTAAACATGTCTCTTAATGAGTGTATGGATAAAGAAAGACTAAAAGATTTCTACATTACTATAATCCAGTGCCAACCGCCAGGCACATTAGGAACTACTACAAACGCTGCCCATTTAGAACCCATAGCAAACCCGCCGTATCCTGACAGCATTACCAGGACTCACAAAGCACCATACCCTACCTATCAAAAGGCAACACTGCAAATATTAAACCAATACATTTCAGAGAATACTGGGGAAAGAGAACAAGTGGCAACGTCAAATAGGAATTTCCTCTTGTACCAAACAAAGCGCAGATGTTAATGATGCACATTTCCCAGAGCTGACATATTCCAGTTAATAAATTCAAAATAAAGAGATATCTTTCTACCTTTTGTGCATTTTTTTTTCAGTTGCAATTGGTCCAGCCACCTTCTTCTGGTTTCTTCATGTTTTCTGCTAACTCTCCATCGTCTGCTGTCCATTTGTCCTTTCTTCTCTCTTCTAGTTTTTTTTTCCATTCTCTCTCTCTCTCTACATCTGCTTTAACATACTAATCTTTCTCCTTTTGCTCTTTCCTCATTCCTATTTCATCCACACAAATTTTACCCCTCCATCCTCAATCCCCAATTACTCTCCCAATACCTGGCCAATTGTAGATTTTTCATCCCTCCTACACAAAATATTTTTCCCCTCTCCATTTTACTCTCCCAGCCCCATCCCATTCTAATCCTCCCCCAACATCAGCTCCCTTCTAGTTCCAGTCTCACCCAGCATCCATTCCCTTCTAGTCCCTGCATCAGCCCATTTCCAGTCCAAGTCCCTTCATCAGCTCATTTTCAATCCTAGCCCCCCATCAGCCCATTTCTACTCATTTCCTAGCCCCACCATCAGCCCATGTCAAATCATAGCTCCCCTCCACTCAGCCCAATTCCAGTCCAAGCCCCCCCATGAGCCTACTTCCAGTTCTAGCCCCTCCATGAGTCCATTTCAATTCAAGCCCCCACCACAGCCCATTTCCAATCTTAGCTCCCCCCAACAGCCCATTTCCAGTCCTATCCTAGCTTTTCCATCAGCCCATTTTCAGTCCTAGCTCCCTTCCCTCACAGCCCATTTCCATTCCAAGCCCCCTCCCCATCAGCTATTTGCAGTTCAAGCCTCCCCTTCCACTCAGCCCATTTCCAGTCCTAGCAACACCCCAACCCATTACCAGTCCTAGCCCCCCGTCAAGCCACTTCCAGTCCTAACCCCCATCACCCCATTTTCAGTTTAAGCCCTGCCCCTATAACCCTTTACCAGTCCTAACCCCCCATCAGCCCATTTCCAGTCAGCCCCCCATAGCCCATTGCCAGTCCTAAACCCCCCCATCAGCCCACAGCCCATTACCAGTCCTAACCACATCAGCCAACCTCAAGTCCTAACCCCTCCCCATCAGCCCATTTCCTGTCCTAGCCCCCCCCATAACCCATTATCAGTCCTACACCCCCATCAGCCCACTACCAGTCTTAACCCCCCCATAGCCCATTAACCTTCCTTACCCCCCCGCCATCAGACCACTACCGGGCTTAACCCACCCATAGACCATTACCCGTCCTAACCCCCCCATCACCCCATTTCCAGACAGCCCTCATCAGCTCATAGCCCATTGCCAGCCCTCATCAGCCCACAGCCCATTGCTAGTCTTAACTCCCCCCCATAGCCCACTGCGTCTTAACCCCCTCCCCAGCCCACTGCCAGTCTTAACCCCCACTCCCTAGCCCATTGCCAGTCTCAACCCCCCTCCCTCCCTCCCTCCCTAGTCCATTGCCAGTCTCAACCCCCCTCCCTCCCTAGCCCATTGCCAGTCTCAACCCCCTCCCTCCCTCCCTCGCCCATTGCCAGTCTCAACCCCCCTCCCTCCCTAGCCCATTGCCAGTCTCAACCCCCCTCCCTCCCTAGCCCATTGCCAGTCTCAACCCCCTCCCTCCCTCCCTAGCCCATTGCCAGTCTCAACCCCCCTACCTCCCTAGCCCATTGCCAGTCTTAACCCCCCTCCCTCCCTAGCCCATTGCCAGTCTTAACCCCCCTCCCTCCCTCCCTCCCTCCCTAGCCCATTGCCAGTCTTAACCCCCCTCTCTCCCTCCCTAGCCCATTGCCAGTCTTAACCCCCCTCTCTCCCTCCCTAGCCCATTGCCAGTCTTAACCCCCCTCCCTCGGCTCATGGCAATAAAAAAAAAAAAAAAGCTGCCTGCTGCCGCCGCGGCGGCATGGAGTGTCCCGCGGGGCGCCCGCTGCCCGGCGGGACTCTCCCGGCGCGGCTCAGCCCCTCTCTGCCGGCTTGCAGAGACGCAAAGGGAGAGAGAGTCTCCCTCGCGTCTCTCTTAAGCCCGCAGGGGCCGATGGGAAATTGCCCATCAGCTCCTGCGGGCTTAACAGAGACGCGAGGGAGACTCTCCCTTCGCGTCTCTGCAAGCCGGCAGAGAGGGGCTGAGCAGCGCCGGGAGAGTCCCGCCGGGCAGAGGGAGCCCCGCGGGACACTCCATGCCGCCGCGGCGGCAGCGGGCAGCTTTTTTTTTTTTTTTTAATGTGCGACCTTCCCGCGTGCCAGCTGCAAGGCCTTCGCGTGCCACAGCTGGCACGCGTGCCATAGGTTCGCCATCGCTGCTCTAGTATGTTCTCATTGATGGGCAGATTGGATAGGCTCATATGGTCTTTATCTGCTATGATTTTATGTTTTTTTCCTCTGTTTCTATGCCAGGACTTGTCATCCTATTACTATTACTACTACTCTTTATTTGTATAGCACTACAAGGGCGTATACACATGAGAGACAGTCCCTGCTCTATAGAGCTTAAAATCTAAGCAAGACAAACAAAACAAACTGGGAGCAAGAGAGAGTTCTAACACACAAAGGTGATAAACAGGAGCGTAAAGGGTCAGGATCCAAAAGCAGCCTCAAAGAGGTGGGCTTTTAGCCTGAATTTGAATAGGACCAGAGATGGAGCTTGACGCACCGATTTGAGTAGTCTGTCCCAAGCATATGGCACGGCAAGGCAGAATGAACAAAGTCTGGAGTTGGCAGTGGAAGAGAAGGGCACAGATAGAAGGAAGTTGATGAGCTGACAGGGCTGACACTACATGGTAAGCAAAGTAAGCACATCAGGGGTTGCCGATGTTGAGGAGTGCCATTGCTTGCTGCCCCCCCCCCCCGCCCCAAACAGGATGATAAGTGCGAAGTGCCCATAGGACATGCTGCTCTCAAGGGTAGGCTCTACCTTTCTGGGCCATGATCAGGACCTCACATAGCCTTCTGCCCTTGGGAGCAGCCTGTTCCACCAACAAAAGGGTGTGAGAAGCCATGATTGTGGTGCAGAGCCTGCCCGCAGGACATGCTCTTGGACTATCACGACCTGTTCATATGATGCTAAGTATCCCAAATCTTTTAAATAATTAAATACTGCTTAGTAGTTAGTTTTTTTCTGGTTATGTATTTGCCCCTTCACTGCAACACTAATATCATGTGACAAGAGTTCCCAAAGGAGTTTGGGGAAAAAGGGGGGTTGTGTGTAGCCAGCATTAATAATAATGAGGGGGGGGGGGCGAGGGGAGTGTCAGAAACCCTAGCACCAGCCCTGTGAGCACAGATCCTGAGGGAGAGGTGATGAGAAGCAGCAGAGTGAATACACTTGTAGGTCAGTAGAAGAGGTTTAAACTGCTACCTCAGATCCTGCAATCCATTGGATTCCAGAAACCTCATTATCTTCTGTTTAGTAGCATTTCCATTAGTTTGCTCACCACAGAAATCAGACTTAACCGGCTTGTAGTTCCCAACCTCATCCTTACTTCCACTTTTGTGTAAAGGGACCAAATGCACTCTTCTCCAGTCCTTTCGGATCACTCCTGACTTTAAAGAAGCTTTGAAAAGGTCAGACAGTGTTGCTGCTAGAACTTCCCTAAGTTCCTTCGTTACACTCAGATGTATCCCACCTGGCCCCATTGCTTTGTCTACTGTTAGTTTAGCTATCTCCTCATGAACAGTCTTCTGAAAATTGTTCAAGATCCACCTCACTTCTGTTCCTATTTGTCAGTGTTTTCTGAGGTCCTGTTCCTGACCCTTCATCTGTGAACACAGAACAGAAATATTTGTTAAGAAATTCTGCTTTGTTCTCATCAGATACTACATATTCTTCCCCTTCATCCTTGAATCTGACAATACCACTTTTGCACTTATTGTTTTCACTAGCACATCTGAAAAATATTTTGTCGTCCCCCCCCCACCATTTTACTGCTATTTTTAATTCCATTTGTATCTGTGCTATCTCCAGGAACAAGCAGGAATGTAATCACATATGGGTATCGTCGGTACCGACAGAGCCTGCGCGGGAACGCTCCCCAGCGTCCAATTAGAACGCTTTTGGGAGCATCCCACAGCGCCTGCGTGCTGCCTTCCCGCCTTTCCCAACTGCCTCTCTCCAGTTCTTCTTTTTCCGCGGAGCCAGCAGGTCGTGTTCCTGTCACTGCAGAAGGATTTCTTTATTTCTTTTTGTGGTCGCGTCTGCCTTCTTCGACGCTCTACCGGTATCGCCAGTCTGTCTTTTCCTATTTCTAAAAAAAAAAATAATAATAATTCTTTTTTTCTTTTTTCTTCAGGTGCACCCGCCTTTTTGGGCCTTAGGCCCAAAAACTTCCTTAACATGGAAAAACCTGCCTCAGGTTTTAAAAAGTGCACCAAGTGTGGCGGTACCATTTCCGTCACCGACACCCATGAATGGTGTTTAAAATGTTTAGGTCCTGACCACTCCATCACGGATTGTGTGTCTTGTGCCATGATGTCTAAAAGAGGTCGGCAGAACCGAGCTGCCAAGCTCAGTACCCTGTTTCCCTCTGATGCAGCTTTGGTGGCATCGACGTCTTCCAGGGCTGCTTCTTCCTCCCGTGGATCTCAGGTAACTAAACATAAATCCAGCCGGTCCTCGAAGGGTAGATCTCCTTCTAAGCATCGAGATGCCTCTGGCGTTGCCCTCGAGGATTCTGCATCGGCAAAATTACCCCGGCTTGAGGCTTTGGCTTCCAAAGCATTATCGGGGTTCCAGGATGTTCTAGATGGCTCGGCCTCGACAGATCTCCTGGTGCCAAGCTCTGGGGTACCAGTGGTTTCCACCGGTACCGACTTCCAGGCATTGGCGGCGTCCATGGACCAGAGAATTCTGAGCATGGAACGCAGTCTGGCGGCTTTCCTTGCGGCATCGACACCCTTAGTACCGCGACAGACAACTCCACCGGTACGGGCACTAGCACTGGTATCGGCACCGGTACCGATAGCATCGACATCGGTGTCTGCTATGCCGGTACTCTGTCCTACGATGCCCTCGAGTACCGATTCTCCGGTACCGGTTATTCTCGGTTATTCTCGGTACCGACCTTGGTCGGTACGGGTATCAGGCTCTGCAGGAGCATCCGGAGAGACGATACTTCGAGTCCTCAGAAGAATCTGAGGATTCTGAAAGTTCTGTCGATGCAGAGATACTTCTTCCAGAGGAGTCCTCCTCCCCTAAACGCAGGATATCTCCTCCAGAGGACATGTATTTCCAAGACTTTATCAGGGAGGTGGCTCGGGGCCTGTCCATCACTGTGTCCCCTGAAACAGAGCCAAGGGCCAAGGAGTTGGAAATTTTACAGTATCCCAAAACTCCTAAGGAGGCAGCTACCTTACCCATTCATGAGATTCTATATGATCTCATGTTGAGGATGTGGGAAACACCTCTTACCAGCTCTCCTCATTCTCGTAGTTTAGATACTATGTATCGTGTCCCTCCTTGTCCTGGGTTCCATAAAACTCAGCTTCCTCACCACTCTATTGTGGTTGAGTCAGCTATGAGAAGGATTAGAAGTGCAAAAAGACATGCCTCTAATCCTCCAGGACGTGAAAGCAGAACCCTGGATGCTTTTGGACGTAGAGTCTTTCAGGCTTCCATGCTTGCTGCAAGAATCAGTTCCTATAGTCTCTACATGGGAATGTTCCTAAAGGAGGTCACAGATAATTTACAGACTTTAAGTCCTTTCATTTCTGAGGAGAAAAGACAGGACTTTCTCACTTGGGTCAAACATGCCCAAGATGTCTCTAAATTCTCCAACCGTGCACCCTGTTACTGATTTGAGTGTATAAGCAGAACCTCGGCTATTGCCATAGGTGCACGTAGAATTGCTTGGCTCCAGGCATCTGATTTAGAGCTCTGGGTACAAGATAAATTGGGAAATATCCCTTGTACTGGTGAGAACCTGTTTGGGAAAGATTGGCAGGAAAAAGCCAATGAAATGGATGCTGAAAATTCCACCTTGGATAGACTATCCAAGTCCACTGCTGATCCTGTTAGAAAGAAGTTGTTCAAGAAAACACCTTTTTCTAAAAAGAAAATATTTTATCCTGCTTATACTCAGCAGGCATCTTCTGCAGGTCAGTTTTCAACCAAACGTCAGCAACCATCCAAACAGAAGAAAGCAAAGGCTGCTAGGCCTCCACCGGCTCAGCCTCCTCAGGGCCTTTGACTTTCAGCTAGAGAACTTAGCCTTTCTGGTTCTGGAAGGACCAGAACCGTCCACCATTCCAGGAAGGTTATGTCATTTTGCCCCCAGATGGGGTCAAATAACAGCAGAGCATTGGACACTCTCCATCATAAAGGAGGGGAACAAACATCATTTTTCAAGCATGCCCCCTCACACAATAGTGAAACAGTTCAATTCTCCGACACCTCTCATCAACCTCTTAGGTCAGGAGGATGCCATTCTTCTGGCCCAAGGGGCGATAGAAGAAGTGCCTCTTCATCAACAGGGCACAGGGTTCTATTCCCCTTATTTTCTTATCCCAAAGAAAACAGGGGGATACAGACCTATATTAGATCTCAGAGAATTGAACAAATTCCTTGTCAAGGAGAAATTCAAGATGATTTCTCTCGGTGCTCAGCTTCCATACCTTCAGAGTCAGGATTGGCTTTGTTCTCTAGATCTCAAGGATGCATACACCCATGTACTCATCCATCCAACCCACAGAAAGTTCCTTCGGTTCCTTTTTCAAGGAAAGCACTACCAATACAGGGTGCTTCCTTCTGGTCTGGCCTCTGCTCCAAGAGTGTTCACGAAATGCATGGCTTTGGTAGCAGCATTTCTCCGTACTCTGGGAATATTGGTCTTCCCTTACTTGGATGACTGGCTCATTTGAGCTTCAACACAGTCAGAGGCCAAGACTTCTCTATCCTGCACAATGCGTATCCTCCAGTATTTAGGGCTGGTAATAAACATCCCAAAATCCAGTCTCACTCCCACTCAATCTTTAGAGTTCATAGGAGCTCTTCTGGATACCACAAGAGCAAGGGCCTATCTCCCCCAGGCCCGTTGCCTTCGCTTAGTGCAGTTAGCTTCTCAAGCAGTGCTAAAGCCTCTTCTAACTGCTCGAGAAATGTTGCAATTGCTGGGCCACATGGCATCCACCGTGCATGTGGTTCCATATGCTCGCCTCCACATGAGGGCAGCTCAGTAGACTTTATCCACCCAATGGACCCAGGAATCAGGGTCCCTGTCAGACAAAATAGCAAACACAAGTCGCCTCATTTTGTCCCTCCAGTGGGGGAGGTCCACTCAAAATGTGTTGCTGGGGTGCCCCTTCCAACAACCCTTACCCCAAGCAACTCTCACAACAGATGCTTCTCCAGAGGGTTGGGGAGCTCATCTGCAAGACTTCTCCACCCAGGGCACCTGGTCTCCACAAGAGAGTTGTCTACATATCAATCTCTTGGAACTCAGAGTAATCTTCCTGGCTCTGCGAGTGTTCCACTCCCTGCTCAGCTACAAGACAGTCCTCATTCACACGGACAATCAGGTAGCCATGTTCTATGTGAACAAGCAGGGGGGAACGGGCTCTCTGTCGCTGTGCAACGAAGCTTTGCGACTATGGGCCCTTGTCAGAGAGCATCAGATTCATCTGCTGGCAGTATATCTTCCAGGCATTCAAAACTCTTGGGCGGACAGACTCAGTCGAGTTCTCTTTCCACACGAGTGGTCTCTGCATGCAGACCAGGTGACTAGGATATTTCAACTTTGGGGAACCCCGGACATAGACCTCTATGCAAGTCTGTGGAATGCCAAACTTCCCCGGTTCTGTTCCAGAATTCCGGCTCAAGGAGCTCAGGCCAAGGATGCTTTCCTCCTTTACTGGGGTCAAGACTTCCTGTATGCCTTTCCACCCGTTCCCCTAATTCCCAAAACCCTCTTCAAGCTTCAGAGAGACAGAGGCCACATGATCCTCATAGCACCACATTGGCCACGGCAAGTGTGGTACCCTCTGCTTCTACATCTCTCTCAAGCTCCCTCCCTGGAGTTAGGGTCTGCTCCAGATCTCCTATCTCAGGAGAACGGGATGTTATGGCATCCCAATCCCCAGTCCCTGCATCTCAGGGCTTGGTTGCTGAAGGCCTAGATCTCCAAGATCTTCATCTTTCTCAGCATATGAAAGATGTTCTTTATGCTTCCAGAAAATCTTCCACTAGACGTTCTTATGCTTTCAAGTGGAAAAGGTTTACTATTTGGTGTTCAGAAAAGGGTCTTAACCCCCTTGCTATACCTCTGGAATCTTTACTGGAGTATCTCCTCCATTTGTCGAATGCAGGCCTTAAGACAAATTCAGTAAGAGTCCATTTGAGTGCTATTGCAGCTTCTCTTAAACCTCTAAATGGACAACCTATTTCCTCTCATCCTCTTATAGCAAGATTCATGAGAGGCCTCCTTCTAACTAAGCCTCCCATTAGACCACCTCCGGCGGCATGGGACTTGAACCTGGTTCTTGGGCAGCTCATGAAGCCACCTTTCGAACCCTTAGCTACCACCTCCTTGAAATTCCTTTCTTGGAAGGTTATCTTTCTCATTGCAATCACATCAGCATGCCGCATTAGTGAATTGCAAGCACTAGTAGCTAATCCACCTTATACAAGGTTCCATCATGACAAGGTAGTCCTTAGGACTCATCCACACTTTATGCCTAAGGTGGTCTCGCCTTTTCATCTCAACCAAGAGGTCTACCTACCTGTCTTTTTTCCAGGACCTCATGCATCAAATGTAGAGAGGAATCTTCATACCTTGGACTGTAAAAGAGCTCTAGCTTTTTACTTAGAAAGGACACAGCAACATAGAAAGTCCTCTCAACTCTTTGTTGCTTTTGATCCTTCTCATTTGGGACTTCCAGTCTCCAAGAGAACACTATCTAACTGGATTGCTCAGTGTATTTCTTTCGCCTATCAGAGTAAGAACCTTTCTCTGGAGGGCCATGTCACAGCTCACAATGTGAGAGCCATGGCAGCCTCAATGGCTCATCTGAACTCTGTGTCTATTGATGACATCTGTCGAGCAGCCACTTGGGCCTCGGTTCATACCTTCACAGCCCATTACTGCTTGGACAAGGACTCCCGCCGGGATGCCTTGTTTGGTTAGGCTGTTCTCAAACACCTGTTCCATACCTAATCAACTCCTACCCATCATCCCTGGTAGGATGCCAGAGATCCATGGGGGGAAGTGGAGCCCTTTTCAGGGACACACAACTTCTGGGGTCTCTCCCTGGCACCTAAAGCTAGGGAGTCCCCATATGTGATGAGTACATTCCTGCTTGTTCCTGGAGATAGCATAGTTACTCACCTGTAACAGGTGATCTCCGGCAACAGCAGGAATTTAGTCCTCACAACCCACCCACCTCCCCTAGGAGTTGTATCTCTCTATCTCTCTTTTCCTTTCCCTTGCTCTCTCTCTCTTTGTCTCAGCTCTAAAACTCAACTGGAGAGAGGTAGTTGGGAAAGGCGGGAAGGCAGCACGCAGGCGCTGTGGGATGCTCCCAAAAGCATTCTAATTGGACGCTGGGGAGCGTTCCCGCGCAGGCTCCGTCGGTACCGACGATACCCATATGTGAGGACTAAATTCCTGCTGTTCCCGGAGATCACCTGTTACAGGTGAGTAACTATGCTTTCCTGACTACTACTTTCCTTGATGCTCTTAGCTTTTCCAAATGTTGATGCTTGTCTTCCTCTTTCTGTGATCTTGTGTTCTATGAAAGCCCCCTCTTTTTCTTCATCTTTTCAGCTACTACGTTTGAGAACCATAGTGACCTCCTTTTCCTTTTACATTTACTTACTTTCCTAATAAAAATATTTGTTGCTCTTAACAAATTTCAGTTTCACCCTCTGCCTTTCTATATCTTTCAGCTGTTCCCATCCTGCTAATGATGCCTTGAAAGTATTGTCCCAACTTGGCAAAGTTAGCTTTCCTAAAGCCTAGGACTCTCACTTTTGAATGGACTAGATAAGCCCTTGTCCTCATACTGAACCACACTATCTGAAGATCACTGGATGTGAAATGATTGCCTACTTTAAATTCAGAAACACTCCCTATTCATAAGCACCAGGTCCAGTATGGCTCGTTCAAATGTGGGCTCTGTTACCAGTTACCGGAATAGTTCTCCCTATAGAGAATCCAGGATCTCCTTACTGCTAGACAACACTGCAGAAAGGATGTTCTAATCAACATCCAGCATATTGAAATGACCTATCAGCAGCACTTCTCCTTTCATAGCAATACTGCAAAGGTCTTCAATTAAATCTCTGTCCATTTCTGTCTGTGAAGGAGATCTGTATAACACACTAATGCAAATGGATGCTCCATTGCCCCTTTCCAGTTTTACCCACTGTGCCTGCTCCATCCCTTGTAAGCTCTGAAATTCTGTAGCTTTAATACTATTTTTTATATTGCGACGCCTCCAGCTGGGCCCAGGGGCTTACAGCCTGGAGGACGGC
Organism: Ichthyophis bannanicus; assembly: GCA_033557465.1. Taxonomy (NCBI): domain Eukaryota; kingdom Metazoa; phylum Chordata; class Amphibia; order Gymnophiona; family Ichthyophiidae; genus Ichthyophis; species Ichthyophis bannanicus. The sequence continues at coordinate 1,575,846,880 of CM066031.1, read as the reverse complement.
CTTGTATGTCCTTTTGGAATAAAGTTCTTTTAAAGACCCCAGAGGATTCTGGGTCTTGTAGTACTCTTTACTCCTCGAGGGAAATAATGTAGTTGAGTCGGTGGTAAGGCATGCAAGAAAATTTATTTGTGGGGATTTCCAAAATACGCTAGGGCTCATACACAACTAAGGCCGTAGGATACATCTCCAAAGGAAAAAGATGAAATCAGGATTTAAACCAGGAGCATAACAAACAAAAAACCTTTTCACTTCTCAGCTGTTCTGCTTTCCTATACATTCACCGGGGACTGCCCTGTGTGGTCAATTAGCAGAATGCCAACAAACTTTGTTACAGCTGGGTTTCCTTTTCAAACACACAGTTCCTCACTGCTTCTTTACTTCAGCCTGTGATACAATACACAGAATTAGCTTTCTTCAATAAAGGTAAGAACTGCCCCTATTTTCCTATAGGGTTTTCAGACTCTCTGTTCTTGTTCACAACTGTAGAATTCTTTCTTTGTGCCAAAGAACAATCCATGGGCATAGGCAAATATTCAGAGCTAGGCACAGATGCATCTATTTGCATTCCCTCACTATCATTAGGGTAAATAGAGTCTCTCTCACAATTAGGAGCTTCCTCAAACTTCCTTTCTTTTAGGAACTCCAGAAATTGGCTCCACAGCAACTCAGCCCTTGTTGGCACTTTTAACTTAGGGGAGTGAAACTTCTCTTCAGAGAATAGCTTCCTTAATGCCTCTAGCTTAGAGGTCTCACAGGCTTCACTGTTATCAGAGCTATGGCCTTTAACATCAGATAAGCTTTCTATCCACTTCTTAATCGTGGGAGGTGAGGGCTCAACTTTCTGCCCTTTAAAACTAGCAAATTGTCTTTCTGCTGTGTTATCAGAAATAAAACTGCTGGCTTTACCTTGAGGTGGTTTCTTCACATAAGCGCTGCTTCCTTTCCTCCTGGGTTTGTCCAGGCTTTGAAACGCAGGCTCCTTCTCTCCTACTCCAGTCCCTCTGAGGTAGCTGCTTTCTGGAGAGATTTTCTCTGGCCTTCTCTTCCAGCCTAGCACTGCTCCAGCCTCTTTCCTTTCTCTCGCACCTTTCCAGCTCTCACAGCTGTTCCTGTTCCTTGCCTGACGTCCAGCTCTCCTCCATTCACTCGTGCCTCTGCTTTCAGTTGCTGGCTCTGTCTCTTCCTCCTCCTGATCTGTATCTGTGTCCGGGCTCCAGCCTGAGACTGCCACTGCCTCTGCCTCTCCGTGTGCTTCTCTGCAGCTGACTTGGGCTGCTCTGTGTGCTTCCCTGGGCGGTTTCCTGGGTGGTTCTCTCCACGCTCCCCTGGGTGGTTCTCCTTGTCTGACTCCCGGTGCTTCTGCCTTGCTTTGCTTTGCACGTGTTTTTAACCACTGTTGCCTGCTGGGCCTTCCCTGCTCTCTGCCCCCATGTGACCAATCAGCAGGGAATCCTGTCTCCACCCCTGAGCTAGGGCGTGGTCTGACTCTTGCAGGGAGCTGACTTTGCTTCTGACCTGGGCTGTAATTCCCCTGCACCTGTGCACTACCATTCACTTCTATGGGGAATTCAGGATTTTCATCTAGTTCCATGTTTTCCAAAGGGCTTTCATCACCACAATATACATATAGTGCCTCCCTTTCTTCCTACCCTGTCCTTCCTGAATAAATTACACTGGTCAACAAATTTTTACAAAAGTCATGTTACTGAAATAAAAATAGTCATTTCTTATCAATTTTTATATGCTGAACACAAATATGACAGTGAAATTGCAAAGTTGGCTCTAGTTTTTTTGTAATCTACAAGAATTAATGTTTACATCACAAAATGCATGTCAATAGTAAATATAATAGGCCTTCGGTTAATACCTGTAAAAAAACAAGTCATAGACTACTTCTTAGATTTTTTCGCCTGTCTCTTGTACAGCTGTTTGGGAGCTTCTCTGGGGAGTGTCCAGCAGTAGTCAGCCAGCATTGTAGTGGACCATTTTCCCTGGTATTTTTGCTCCATCGTTGCGATATCCTGGTGAAAACGTTTGCCCTGTTCATCACTAACCATGCCACAGTTATCAGGAAAGAAATCGAGATGGGAATCAAGGAAATGGATCTTTAGAGAAATATTGCAGCCAAATTTCTGATACTGCATCAGCATGTCTTCTACTAGTTCCTTGTAGTTTTCTGCTCTAACATTCCCGAGAAAGTTTGTTGACACTAGGCGAAAAACATTCCATGCTTGTTTCGCATCACCCTGCAGCAAGTTGTTGAACCGGTCATCTTTGAAGAGCTTTCGAATCTGAAGACCCACAAAAACTCCCTTTTTAATCTTTGCTTTGCTGAGTCGAGGGAATTTTTCATGCAGGTATCGGAAAGCTGGCGAAATGCGGTCCATAGTTTTCATGATGTTTTTCATCAAACCTAGTTTGATGTGAAGGGGTGGTAGCAGGATTTTGTGAGCCTCAACCATAGCTGGGTGCTGGATATTCTTCTCTCCAACTGTTACATTTTGTCTGCGATTTCATTCCTTCCGCAAGTAGTGCCAATCCCTTGCTCGGCTATCCCACTCACATAAGAAACACATGTATTTTATATATCCCTGCTGCAGTCCCATTAAAAGGGCAACTACCTTCAAGTCACCACAGAGGTGCCAGCTGTATGTTTATGTTTATTTATTTGATATAGCTTTATCAATCAGAGCGGTTTACAATTCACAAACAATTAGAAACAGGCATAGGGCCAGAAAGGAGGAAAGGAAGTTACAATTATTGATAGAACGAGAGAAAGGATACAGGACTATACGTAGGGGACAGGATCAGACAAGAGGGGAGGGAAGGTCATAGGCCAAGGAAAAGAGGTGGGTTTTTAGGTCTCGCTTGAAGGTGGTGTGATGGGGTTCTAACCTGAGGGAGGTGGGGAGTGAATTCCAGAGTGCGGGGCCGATAAAAAAGAAAGCAGAGGAGCAGGTGGATTGAAGGTGAGCGAGGGAGGGGGAAGGGAGATTAAGGCGGTTAAGGTGGAAGGAGTGGAGAGTGTGTCTGGGGGCGTGGAATGTAATAAGGTCTGCCAGGTATTGTGGAGTACTAGTGTGAAGAGCCCTGTGAACTAGAGTAAGTAACTTAAACAGTGTGAAATGAGTGGAAGTCACTTCATTGGCTCCCTATCCATTTCCACATCCAGTTCAAACTTCTACTACTGACCTATAAGTGCCTTCATTTGGCTGCTCCTCACTAGTTTTGCTCTCATATCTCTCCCTACACTACTCCTCAGGAACTCTGCTCTTCTGGCAGATCTTTTCTATCTGTGCCTTTCTCTTCCACTGCCAACTCAAGATTTCGATCTTTCTACCTTGCTGCTGCTTATGCCTGGAACAAATTACTTGAGTTGATATGCCAGGCTCCATCTGTGTCCCTGTTTGAATCCAGGCTAAAAACTCACTTCTTTGAGACTGCTTTTGGATCCTGATCCCCATAGTCACTTTCTATGTGTTTCCTTACCTTTCCCCTAGACATATCTTAGTCACCAGCTGTTGTTATCTGTCTTGACTAGACTGTAAGCTCTGATGAGCAGGAACCCTCTCTTACATGTCTTGGTACAGCGCTACATACGCCTTGTAGCGCTATACAAATGATAAGTAATAGTAATATGTACCATAACTGCTAACTCTTCTACTACTCTCTGAAATCTTATTTATATGTTGTATATGATTCACTGCCTTCACACCAGGCAGGGGAGTTACCAAACGGTGTTCCTGCCACAACACCGTTTTTTTCTCTCTTCCCTTCAGATGGTATATCCCTGGAGATGCATCCTCCGTGTAAGAGAATAACGCATTGCCTGGATGGCAGAGTTCAACTATAGAATCACTTACTATCATTTCAAAGCATTGCTGTCCTCGCTGGTGATTTTTCCTCAAAGGAACACAAGGGCTACCTTTTAGAGTGGCAGTGGAATTGATCTACTACCCTGCTATCTTGCAAGAACTCTTCTTCTAGAACAGTGCTTCTCAAGCCTTTATCCATTGTGACCCCATTTCACTACTTAAAAATTCATGTGACTCCAGATGATAATGAAAACAAAATAGCAGACCCCCAGTCCTCTATCCTCTCTCATCTACTTTCTACTCCTCTCATGTATTTAAAGTATGAAGGCAAGTAGTAGCGCAGTCAGCACAGGGCCCTGTGTGTCAATGTGCACTCACAGATCACAGCACTATGCATAGGTTTCCAGTCTAACAGGAGGCCTGCATGGGAAGAAGAGGCAGGGCCTGTGAACATTCGCATGTTGCTGCTGCTACTACTACTAGGTATGGGTCATAGTGGAGGTCCAGAGGGAGGGGGAGCAGCCTCTTTCTGTGACCACATCCACTGATAATGTGACCCCATTTGGGGTCCTGACTCACAGTTTGGGAACCACTGCTCTAGAAGGTACTCTGTTGAGTGAAGAGAAGACCTGATAGTTTGGGAACAAGTTTTGTAGGATTAAGGAAATGGAGAATCCAAATTTATAGTTGCTGGTTTCATTTCTTTTCCATTTTGACTCCTATTTCCTCTGTACTTCTTTTTTTTTTTTTTTTTTAAATGGTCGCTAGTGTTTGCTTGCCCATTGATGTTTTCTGCAGGCCGTAATCTTAACTAATGTAAAATCACCAGCCTGTGCCAACTATATAGTGTATCCGTGCTCCTAAGGACTATGAGATGAAAACTAATTTTAAAAAGAGTTGTTTGTAATCAGTGGCATACCTAGCCTATGTGACACCCGGAGTAAATGCCCCTCTCACCTGCGACACCCACTCCTGTGCACGCGCTCTCCAAACTTACTTCCACTTGTTTGTCAGCTTACTGTACTTTCTCTGCTCCAGGCCTGCTGTTCCTTCCTGTGTTGAAAACGTATTGTGTGGTTATTATCGTGAGACTTTGCAGGGGGGGTGGGTAACAGCGGGCCTGGAGTGGAGGTAGCATGGCAAGCCAGCAAAATATGGAAGTAAATTTGCTGAGTGTGCGCTACCGCCATGTGAACCTGGAATTTACATTGCACTCTTTCTGGCAGGCACCCGGGGCAGACCACACCCACTGCCTTGCCCTTGGTACGCCACAGTTTGTAATAAATATGTTTCACACATCCAACTTATCTTAATAGTTTGAAGTGTAAAGACTAGGGGTTCGTTAATACACATTTGGTTTCTTAATGCACTTTAAACAAAATTTAGTGCATGCTAAATTGATTTAACGTGCACCAATCGACTTAGCATGTCTTAATTTGTCGGTTAGTATGAGTGTGTAAAAGTAGCCAAACATTGGTTGTTTTTTCATGAATTATTTCTAAACTAATCAAATTTTTCTTGCTTGTGCACATCCCTAGAAAAGATCTGCATTTACTGAAAAGAATGAAAATGTCAGACTTTTGTTTTCCTCCATCTTTGGAAGAAAAGCATAATTAGGAAATGTATCTCCATGCATCAAAAAACGTAGTCCTCCTGTTAAAATTGGAAAATATGTAGCTAAGATTCAAATCCAGAGAATGGGTGACCTGCTGATGTACACAGTAAATATATTTTCTGGCATGCCTGTTAGTTCTTGGTCTCTTCATCTAAATCCCAGGAGTGCCTGTTTAGCAGGGTTGGTCCCAGTGTCCCATTCCCACAGTGTTGCTGCTGCTTGAAAAGGAAGGCTTATTGTTTATACTCCAAGACAGCAAAATTCAGGAGGTGGCATGAAATCTTTTTTTAACAAAGCTGCTATAGAGTTTTAATTCCTCTTAGCTTCAAGCCCAAAACAATACGTGTGGTGCCAGCAAGTCTGCTGTCAAACAGCTTCAGCTTTTCCGTTTTGAATCTTACAAATAAAGTCTGTAGGAATGAGTATCATGCACCAAATAATCATGGGCATTATTTATAGCAGTGCAATTTTTGGAAATTATAGCATCTTATCCCTTCTGGATGTAGTGTGTCATTTACTTGGTTGCTTTGTAATTTGGTTTTATACCACCCGCTGTATGCTGTTGCATAGTTGATATTTTGAACCTCATTGTGGTGTTTTTGTTTTTGAGTGCTGTACTATACGAGAATAATGCTTTTAGATCTGTTGGAACCTATGCTGCATATTTTTTTTCTTATAGTTTACTGCAGTTATATAAATTGTAATTCTTTTAAGAGAAAGAGAAAGATTTGCGTTTAATTATGATGTTTAGGTGATAAGTTAGGCTTTCAATTAATCCATGACCACTGCCATGGCAACCTAGTAACCTTTTTTTTAGTGAACTAATAAATTATTGTAGAGACATTAAAATAATTTTTCATATATCCAGTTTTCCTCACACCCTTTTCATAATGTGAGAACTGTACAAAATCGCCTGTTGATATTTATTTTGTTTTTTGCTGCTGTAATTAAAATGTGATAGTGGATGTAGGGAGGAACATGTAACATGGGTCATTTCATATCAGAAAGACATGGGACTAAATAGACTGCGATGTCAATTACAGGATTTTGAACTATGAGCTGGTATAGTCCCTTCTTCGGCCTTTTGGCTGAGACTGAATGCTGTTGAATGTGGGAGGTGAATGCCCTGCCAGCTGATCTCTTTGGGAACACACTGATGCAAAAACCATTGACAAAGCAGGAGGACTAAACCACCTGTTCAAAAATTTGCAAAAATATTCCTGGTACTGCCTACAAAGAAAAATTCAGCACTGTGAAGTGTCATAAGTATCCAGGAAGACTGGGTGTGAAGCTAGGGCTGGATTTAAAATGTGGGTGCCCATAGGCAACAGATGGAAAAAGGGGACAAAAAATATATCAAAAGGTGCAGAGGTGTTATGGTTCCCACAGAAATCACTAATGTATGTGCAGAGATGGGAAGGAAGTCCCCTTAACCTCAAAAATCATCATCACTGGGAGACCTCAAATAGTCATGCCCAGATCTTCCCTTCACCTCTGAGGCTGCCACTGTCTTCTATTGTCATCAGCTTCAGGGACAGAAGCAGGAGAACACTAAGAAGCTGCAAAAAGTCATCACAGGGCCTTGAAGCCAGTGTACAATTGCAGGCTCTGTGCTATCTCAACTACTCCTAAGAATGAGTTTCTACTCTTGTGGAAACCTATGCAAAGGGTGAGACTTCAGCAGACGTTGAGATTGTGCATCAGTTTCAACCTGCTGTTCTGAACTTTGCTTTTGTTATAGTATTCCTACTCCTGTGCCTGAAGCTGGTGGCAGCAGATGACAGCAGTGGCTGGGGTTTAGATTGTAACAAGGCCGCACTGATAGTGGTCCAGTGCCTATCAAAATTTGGCACCAGAGCCATTCTCTCAATTGTCTATTCTGGGCCTGAGTGGATGTTGTCTTTTAGAGTATGAAGGGAACTTATGACAATTTTTTCTAATTTTGCCATTTGATTTATGTGTTTATATGCATTTATTAATCCCGCATACGAGAAAATGTTCCTAATAATTTAGAACATTACTTACATTGAGATATAAGCAATACAACTTTCAATCCATAAGGCATTTTATTTTTATGAAATTAAAGAAAGATATCACATCCAACAATGGGTAACTAAGGAAATAAGGAAAAAAAACATTGTAAGCATAAGTTCCAATCAAAGGAAAAAGAGAATAATTGAAACAGGGAATTTAAACTTAAGAGGAAATCTAGTAAACCAGCCCCTGCCAGCTTCTTTTACTCCGGAACCACCTCATTCAATGCCACAGGGGTCCTCCCTAGCTATTAAAAATTCTAAACGCTGTCCTGGGTCATGAAATAAAAAACTTCTACCCCAATCCAAAGAAGACAATTATATGAAAATCTTAAATTAAAAGTGTCTCCCAAAGTGAGGACCCTCAGCTGAAGGGCCAAGAATTCATGTCCTCTTTTCTGGGTCACTTTAGATAAATCACTAAATATTTTAACTGTACCCCCCATAAACCTCTTATTCATGGCATGGAAATGCAGTTGAAAAGTCATATTACAAAGAAAAGTGGAGGAGTAACCTAATTGTTAGAACACTGGCTTGGGAACCAAGAGACCAAGGTTCGATTCTCACTAACACCCTTATGGCCTTGGGCAAGTCACTTAACCCTCCATTGCCTCAGAAAAATACAAGTTATCAATGTGCTTGTTTAATGTACTTTATTAAGTTTAAGTGACAATGTAAACCGCTTTGACTGAAATGATAAAGTGGTATAAAAACAGCTAAATATTACAATCAGGTTCGAGGGCAAAGGTCACAATCTAGATAGTCCTCTGCATTATAAGTTCCAATAAGGACTCCAGGAGCTCTGTTAGATATAAAGTTCCCTGGGCTCCCTCTTGTTGCAACCTGGAAACTGCTTCTACATGGCCTGGGAGAATCAGATATTGCGCTGTTAACCAGAAAGGGCAATGATTTAAGTGAAATTTCCAAAACTTCCTGAAAATACCTTCTAACCATCTCCAAAGGAGGGGGGCTTAGGGAAGTTACCGTATTTTCACGCATATAATGCGCACCCGCATATAACACGCACCCGCATATAAAGCGCAATTTTCTGCCTGTCCCGCATTGATTTTCTCACATAATGCGCACGCGCGTATAACGCGCATGTGTCGATTGCACTGAGGTGTATAAAAACTTTGCGATCTCTTCTGTTATAATCCAGTCATCATGCCAGGAATTAAGCGCAAGTCTTATACTGCGGACTTCAAGCTGAAAGTTGTGGCAAGAGCAGAAGAAACAAGTAACAGAGCAGCAGCAAGAGAATTTGATGTTTGGTGAGTCATCTGTTCGCGACTGGAGAAAGGAGAGAACGGCGCTAGAGGAGATGAACCCGCGAAAACGTGTGCATCGAGGTCCAAAAGAAAAGTGGCCAGAGCTAGAGAGTGACTTAAACAAGTGGATTCTGTCTAGAAGGGAGCAAATTCAAGCTGTCTCAACTATCGCAATTAAATTCAAAGCAAAACTGCTGGCCAATGAAAGAGGAATTTCAAGTTTCCACGCTAGTTTCAACTGGTTTTGCAAATTTATGAAGAGGAATGGTCTTTCCGTGCGAATAAGAACAACTGTAGGCCAGAGGATTCCGGATGACTGGGAACAAAAGATGGCGGATTTCAGCACATTTGTCAGCAAAGAAATTTCTGAGTTCGGCATTTCGGCAACGGATGTTATTAACATGGATGAGGTTCCTGTGTCTTTTGACATTCCACCAACCAGGACTGTAGCTGCTTCGGGTTCAAAAACTGTCGCAATAACAACAACTGGACACGAGAGGGCTTGCTTCACTGTAGTCCTGGGTTGCACAGCTAATGGGCATAAATTGAAGCCGATGGTTATTTTCAAGCGAGTAACCATGCCCCGCGAAAAATTTCCACAAGGTATTGTTGTCCACTGTAACAAAAAGGGGTGGATGGACTCTGAGGTCATGAAAACATGGATTGATAAATGTTATCGGGCCAGGCCTGGAGGTTTTTTTTCTAAAAGGTCTTTGTTGATCTTCGAGTCCATGGCTGCCCATAAAGAAACAAATGTGCAAAATTATATTAATTCGGCAGGTGCCCATATCGCAGTGCTACCGGGTGGTCTTACTTGCAAACTGCAGCCGCTAGATATAGCTGTTAATCACCCCTTCAAAACGTTCATCAGACGAGAGTGGGATAATTGGATGCAGCATGGAATCCATGAATTCACTCCATCGGGACGATTAAAGAGGGCTACATTAATGGAAATCTGCAATTGGTTGTGTTCTGCTTGGGACAAAATATCCCCTGAAACCATCAGAAATGGATTCCGAAAAGCAGGGATTGTTTATAAGAACGAGGATGGGGTGCGCAGTGATGACGAAGATGACGATGAAAACGTCGAAAGTAGTGACGATGAAAGTGCATATGTTACGGAAGAGCGTCTTCAGACGGTTTTAAATTATTTCAATGATGATGTTGATGAGGGGAGTGATTTCGAAGGTTTTATGGAATCGGATGATGAAAAGTAATTAAATATATTTTTGTACCAAGATATTCTTGTGGTGCCTCTTTTTTGGGATCAGCTACTTGCAATAAAGTTTTGGTATAGTGCGCCCTCGAAAATACCGCGCGGGAGGGTTGCACGGTAAGTAAAAAAGTGTATAACGCGCGTGGTATATGCGCGAAAATACGGTAGTCATCCTCAAATTATTCTTCCTTAACTGTTTCTCAAAATGTTCCAAGTGCCAATGTACAAAATTCCTATCGCTTATCTGCACTGTTCTAAAGTTACTCATACCAGCCATACCGGCTTCCAGGGACTCTAATCTTGTGGACTGATGTTGCATAGTCCTCGACTGATCCTCCACTCTCTCTACCAGACTTCCCAAATGTTTTTTTTACTTTCAAAGAACAAAGTTGTAAAAGAGACCCCCAAACCTTGAATGGCGTCCCAGAGCAGGTCCAAAGTCACAACAGCAGGTCTCTTCTAAATGCCCAGCGAACCAGAAGCCAAAATTGCTGGGCTAGATGAAAAAATTGAGCCTCTAGACTCAAAGGAAGACCCTTGCTCCTCCTGATCCATCCCCATTGGTGATGATAATGTCTCCTGCACTGCTTCCAAAGGCCGGCATTCTGCCTGCTCCAAGCTAGGTGCTTCTGGCCAACCAGGGACACTTCAGGTCTGGGCGATGTTGTTCGCACATCGAGGCTCAGTGTCGCTCCGCTCAGATCGAACAGGCAATCTGACAATAGCGCTGCTGAAGCCAGTGCACTGGAAGCAGGTCGGATGTCACATTGAGCCAGCATCTTCTGTCCCAAAGAGGGCTGCACGGCTGAGCTGAAGGGAACTGCTCAGTCTCTACCCTTCATCTTCCTTTGCTTGAGATAAGGAGGGAGAGCTCCTTGAATGAACAGAGAGTAGGATCAGAAGGCAACCAGCCAGGCTTTCCTCCAAAATCCATAAAACATTTTGAGGTAATAACTCTATCATTTTAATGACAAAGCCCATCCACATTATATTTAAGTCATCTCTTTTTGCCTTAAGACAAAGCCTGCATGAAGTGTAAGGTTTTTAGTGCCTTCTAAATTTTAGGTAATCTGCCTCTCACTGTTTCTCATAGTAGACTATTCCGACACTTTGGCGAGATCCTACATAAAGCCTTCTCTCTATAACAAGTCTTGCATTACTCCCAAATTATAGACAGACTCTGAGAGCAGAATAGTAAAAATGTCTGGGGGGGGGGGGGTGAAGATATTTACAAGACACTGTAGATATGGTGATAAAACCTGTCCTTGGGGGACCTTTCTCAATTCTGCACCCAAACCTTTGTCAAGGAAACATCAACTATTTCAAAACCACTGATGTACACTTCCATCAAGTCCCATTCTCCAGGACCAAGCAGGAAGTCGGTCCTCACTGATGGGTGACGTCGGCGCCGACGGAGCCCTCGCGGAGAAATTTCCCCAGTTTTCAAAGAAAGCCTTTGGGAATTGCAGCGCACATGCGCGGTCCCCTTCCCGCCCAAGGGTGCCATCTTGCTCAGTCTTCTTTTTTCCGCAGAGCCCTACAGACGTAGTTTGTGATCACCGCTGAAAAAGTTGATTTTTTTCGTTCTATTTTCTCGGTTTGACGCCGTGTCCTTTTCCCGCCTGCCTCGATACTCCGGTGTCGAGTCCATTCACTATTTTTCGGTTTTTGTCCTTCGTGACTGGCGTTCCCGCCACTTTTTTCTTTTTCTCTGGCAGCCCAGTCTTTTGACCTCGCAGGGGCCCTTTTTCCCCCGATGGCTGCCAGCGGGTTTAAAAAGTGTGATCGGTGTACGAGGCTTATGTCTCTCACCGACACACACGACTGCTGCCTCCGCTGTCTCGGACCCAATCATGACCCGATGATTTGTGGTCCGTGTACCAAAATGTCCTCGAAGGCATTGGGGAGTCGGCAGTCTCAAAAGGAGCGAATCTTCTCTGACTCCGCGTCCGGCCGGGCCCGGACCTCGTCAGAGGCTTCGACGTCTCGTGACTCCGGCCCTGAGCGTCGTCGGAGCTCCTCTGAGCGGGGGTCTCCCGCCCGGGAACATCGTCGGAAGAAGAAACCTGCGAGGGCGGCGTCGGAGGACGCTCCTGGTTCCTCAAGGGCCAGGTCGCATAGCCCCGATAGCCGCCCCGGGTCCTCAGAGTCGGAGAGGCCTTCGAAGCATCCTCGTCTCGAAGTGGAGTCTCCTGGACACGTGAGTACTGTAGTCCTCGTGGACTCGCCTCCGAAGGAGTCGACGTTGGGCCCGACGCCGTCGGGGCCCGAGTCGGGGGCTGCTGGGTCTCCTGAGCTTGGACTCAGGCTGACGGCCTTGGAGAGCAGTTTCGCTGCCTTCATGGACCAGCAGCGGGCATTGATCGCTGGCCTCGCCGGTGCATCTGCCCCGACCACTGGGACGCCGACGTCCAAGTCGACCCCGGAGGCCGAGCCGATCCTCGAGTCCATGCGGGCTCGGGTCGATCCTCGGCCACGGTCTCCCTCGGCCTCCCGTTCGGGACCGAGGTCGTCGACGCTGGCCTCGGCGTCGGGGTGGAGGTCCTCGGCGGCCGCCCGCACGGAGCCGCTCAATTCCTCCTCGGAGGAGTCGGGCTGGGACACGGAGGAGGACGAGTCACCCGGTTCTTTTCAGACTCGGTGCGTCCCCTCCGACTCGCCCGAGTCTGAGCCTCGGAGACGGTCCCCCCCCCCCGGAGGATACCCGGTTCTCGGACTTCATGAGGGATATGGCCACGGCTTTGGCCTTCCCCGCGGATCCCGAGGAGGAGCCTCGAGCCGAAGAGCTCGAGGCCCTCCAGTATGACTCTCCCCCGAAGGAGGCCTTCACTGTACCGGTTCCTCCGATGCTGGAAAGACTTCTCTTCCGCATGTGGGAGAGCCCGGCATCGACGCCAGTGTTAAGCAAGCGGGTCGATTCCATGTATCGAGTCCGCAAGAGCCCCGGGTTCCAGAAGGCACAACTACCGCACCATTCCATGGTGGTGGAATCGGCCATGCATCGACTCAAGAGTCAAAAGATGCACTCCTCGGTGCCTCCCGGCAAGGAGGCCCGGAACCTGGATGCCCTCGGTAGGAAGTGCTTCCAGGGCTCTATGCTTGCTTGTCAAGTCCAGACATACCAGCTCTACTTGGGCATGTATCTCCGAGACCTGGCAAAGGAAATTGCTGGGTTCTCTGCTGGTCTCTCCGAGGAACCTTTGCAGAGGTTCCAGGCCTTGTCCACTGGTATTCGAGAGTGCTCGAAATTTATTTCTCGAGCAGCCTACGATGGCTTCGAAGCATCGGCTCGAGTAGCCGGGGCAGGCATCGGTGCCCGCCAGCAGGCTTGGCTTCAGTCATCCGACCTCAAGCCATGGGTGCAGGACAAATTGGTCGATGTCCCCTGCAGAGGTGAAAACCTCTTTGGCAAGCCCATGGCTGAAAAGGCTGCGCAACTCGAGACAGAGACTCTAACCAGGACTCGCCTGTCCAGAAAGACCTCTGCCCCTTCACAGAAGAGGAAGGGCTCTGGGAAAAAGCCCTTTTACCCGAGGAAGGTGTCTGCCTATAAACACCACCACCCACAATATCAAGTCTCAGCAGCTCCCCATCAGGGTCAGCAGGCTAAGGGACAGGGTAATGGGTCCCGTAGGCAGAAGGCCCCCAAGCCCACTACACAGGCCCCTGCTCAGCAGGGTGGGGGTTTTTGACTCCGTAAGCATAGCCTCTTCCCCCCCGCTGGCTTCTCTCAGCACGGGAGGCCGGCTGGCCCACTTTGCCCACAGGTGGTCAGCCGTAACATCAGATACATGGGTGCTTCAGGTAGTTCAAAAGGGCTACCTTTTGCATTTTCACCAGGTACCTCCCTCCTACTTTCCAGGGGAGCCCCCAAGGACCCCTCTGCACAAGGACTTACTCCTTCAGGAGTTAGCAAGTCTTCTTCAGGAACAGGCTGTGGAACCGGTGCCCCACCACCTGAAAGGTCACGGCTTTTATTCCAGGTACTTTCTGATACCAAAAAGAACAGGAGGCCTCAGACCCATCCTGGACTTGCGCAACCTCAACAAGTTCCTCCAAAGGGAAAAGTTCAAGATGCTTACCCTTGGAATCCTGCTGCCCTACCTCCAGCGGGGAGATTGGCTATGCTCATTGGATCTAAAGGATGCTTATACTCACATCCTTATCCATCCGGACCACAGACAATATCTACGATTTGTTGTGGAAGGAAATCATTATCAGTACAGGGTACTGCCCTTTGGCCTGTCCTCCGCTCCCAGGGTGTTCACCAAATGCCTGGCAGTGGTGGCAGCCTTCCTGAGGCTTCAAGGCCTGTTTGTCTTTCCCTACCTGGATGACTGGCTCATCCGGGCACAGTCTTCCCTAGAGGTCACTCGGGCCACTTGTCGCACTGTAGCTCTGCTTCAGCACTTGGGGTTTGTCATAAACTTCGCAAAGTCCACTTTGCTCCCCTCTCAGGATCTAGAATTCATAGGAGCGAGGTTGGACACTCTGCAAGCTCGTGCCTTCTTGCCTCTGGAACGGGCCAACCGGCTCGTAGCTCTGGCCAGCAGTTTTTACAGCTCTTCCCTGGTCTCGGCCAGGCAATTCCTGCGGCTGCTCGGCCATATGGCTTCCACGGTCCATGTCACTTCGAATGCCCGTCTACATATGAGGCCTGCTCAGTGGAGCCTTCGCACTCAATGGCATCAAGCCACAGGGAGCCTTGCGGACTTAGTACGGATCTCCGACCGCCTGGTCTCCTCTCTGCAGTGGTGGCTTCATCTGCCAAATATGCTTCTCGGCATGACTTTTCAGTCTCCTCCACCTTCCCAAGTGCTGACGACAGATGCCTCTCTCCTGGGATGGGGAGCACATTGCCAAGGGACATGTACTCAAGGCCTTTGGACCCCTTGGGAAGCTGCTCAGCAAATAAACTTCCTGGAGCTCAGAGCAATCTGCCTAGCTCTGCGAACCTTCTCTCACCTCACCTCTCATCAGTCTGTACTAGTCCAGATGGACAATCAAGTTGCCATGTTCTATGTCAACAAACAGGGGGGCACCGGCTCCCTCCTCCTATGTCAGGAGGCTCGGAGACTGTGCTCTTGGGCAGTCGACCATGGCATCCTGCTCAAAGCGGTTTACCTGCCCGGACAGGAAAATTACCTGGCCGACAAACTGAGCAGGATTCTGCAGCCACACGAGTGGAGATTGGACCCGCTGGTTGTTCAGCGGATCTTCCTCCGGTGATGCCTCCCCACCATGGATCTTTTTGCCAGTCCTCTGAACCGGCAACTTCCCAGGTTCTGCTCCAGGCACCCGCACCCGCTCAGAGTAGCGGCGGATGCTTTCCTCATTCCGTGGTCCACGGGCCTACTGTATGCCTTTCCTCCCACGCCACTCGTGTCCAGGACGCTTTTCAAGGTTCTCCGGGACAGGGCCTCGGTAATCCTGGTAGCGCCCAGATGGCCGAGACAGCCCTGGTTCCCACTCCTGCTACAACTAGCAGTGGACACTCCCCTTCCTCTGGGGTTTCAGCCCGATCTCCTGACTCAGGATCAAGGCACTCTCCTGCACCCCAACCTCTGGGCCCTTCACCTGATGGCCTGGCTGCTGAAAGGGTAGTTCTAGCTCCGCTGCTCCTCCCTCCGGAGGTGGAAGAGGTCGTCCTGGCCTCTAGGCGTCCGTCCACCCGGAAGTCTTACGCCCTTAAATGGCGTCGCTTCTCTGTGTGGTGTTCTCAGCAATCTGAGAACCCCTTCTCCTGCTTGGTATCAGTGATTCTGCAATACTTGCTTCACCTTTCCAATCTCGGCCTCAAGTCCAACTCTGTAAGAGTCCACCTCAGTGCTCTCTCTGCACATCATTCGCCGGTGGACGGCAGGCCTCTTTCCGCACATCCCTTGGTGACACGTTTTCTCAGAGGCCTCCTTCTGCTTAAGCCTCCCTTGCGCCCCCCAGCCCCTGACTGGGATCTCAATGTGATCTTGCAGCGGATTACCTGTCTGCCTTTTGAACCTATGGCTACCTGCTCTCTTCGTTTCCTTTCTTGGAAAACTCTCTTCTTGGTAGCCCTTACCTCCGCTAGGCGCGTTAGTGAACTACAAGCCCTAGTGTCTGAGCCTTCTTACACTAGGTTCTACTCTAATAGGGTGGTCTTACGGACTCACCCAAAGTTTCTTCCAAAAGTGGTTTCCCCTTTTCATCTCAACCAAGAGGTGGTTCTTCCAGCCTTCTTTCCCAGGCCGCATACCAGCCGGGCTGAGACAGTTCTGCATACCCTGGACTGTAGGAGGGCCTTATCCTTCTACCTTGACCGTACGCGGGAACACAGAAAGGCTGTTCAGCTTTTCGTTTCTTTTGACCCCAATAGGTTGGGGGTGCCTGTCTCCAAGCGTACTTTGTCCATCTGGGTAGCTGACTGTATCGCCTGGGCTTATGGGGCAGCCGTCCTCTCTTTAGAGAGTCGAGTCACGGCTCACCGTGTCAGGGCGAAGGCTGCGTCAGTGGCTCATCTCCGCGCTGTTCCGTTGGCAGACATCTGCCGGGCCGCTACTTGGTCTTCAAGCCAGACTTTTGAGGCTCATTACTGCCTGGAGAGGGAGTCCCGCAGGGACAGTGCTTTCGGACAGGCAGTCCTCCACAATCTCTTTGAGGTTTAGGCAACTCCTACCCTCCGGCCCTGGTGTTGGGCTACCGGCCGGAAGCGTATTCAGAGAAGATTCCTTACTTCTGTACTGCTGAGCTAGAGGGAGCTCATTTTTTCTGCTTGAGGTCTCCGGTAGCCTTAAGCTTGGGAGTCCCATCAGTGAGGACTGACTTCCTGCTTGGTCCTGGAGAAAGAGTAGTTACTCACCTGTAACAGGTGTTCTCCAGGAGCAGCAGGAATCAGTCCTCACAACACTCCCTCCTCCCCTCGGAGTTGCAGTCATTCTTATCCATTGTTTTGCTAACTTTTTTGCTATCTTTTCGCTATGTCATCAGACTGAGCAAGATGGCACCCTTGGGCGGGAAGGGGACCGCGCATGCGCGCTGCAATTCCCAAAGGCTTTCTTTGAAAGCTGGGGAAATTGCTCCGCGAGGGCTCCGTCGGCGCCGACGTCACCCATCAGTGAGGACTGATTCCTGCTGCTCCTGGAGAACACCTGTTACAGGTGAGTAACTACTCTTTCTTCAAATTCTGAAGCAGCATCTCATGGTTAAGGGTTTCATAGGCTGTCGGCACATCTAGTAGTACATAGAACATAAGAACATAAGATATGCCATACTGGGTCAGACCAAGGTCCATCAAGCCCAGTATCCTGTTTCCAACAGTGGCTAATCTAGGTCATACGTACCTAGCAGTTTCCCCAAAAGACACAGGTTCCGCAATGCTTGTACTGGGTCAAGCATTGATATCCTGGGTCCCTTCTTAATAATGGTTTATGGACCTTTCCTCCAGGAACTTGTCCAAACCTTTTTTAAACCCAGCTACACTAACAGCCTTTACTACATCCTCCGGTAACAAATTCCAGAGTTTGATAACACGTTGAGTGAAGAAATATTTTCTTTTATTAGTTTTAAGTAGTTTAACCTGTAGCTTCATTGCATGTCCCCTAGTCTTTCTATATTCTGATAACGTAAACAATCGATCTGCGTTTACCCGTTCCACTCCGTTCATTAATTTATAGACTTCTATCATATCTCCCCTCAGCCGTCTCTTCTCCATTGGGAAAATTGGTTTTTAGCCCAACCCTCTGCTTTCTATCTTTTAACCAGTTCTTGATCCACAGTAGTACACTGCCTCCTATCCCATGACTCTTTAGTTCTGCCAAAAGTCTCTGATGAGGGACCTTGTCTAAGGCTTTCTGAAAGTCCAGATACACTATATCAACTGACTCACCTTTGTCCACCTGTTTATTCACACTTTCAAAAAAAACATAATAGATTAGTAAGACAAGATCTTCCTTGTCTAAAACCATGTTGGCTGTCTCCCATTAGGCCATGACTATCTACATGTTGAGTAATTTTATTCTTTATGATGGTTTCTTCCATTTTTCCCGGTACTGACGTGAGGCTCACCGGTCTGTAGTTTTCTGGATCACCCCTGGAACCCTTTTTAAAAATTGGCGTTACATTGGCGATCCTCCAATCTTCAGGTATTACAGATGATTTTAATGAAAATTCACAGATTACTAATAGCAGGTCTGCAATCTCATATTTCAGTTCTTTCAACACCTTTGGATGTATACCATCCGGCCCAGGTGATTTGCTACTCTTCAGTTTATCTAATAGTTGTAATACATCTTCCCGATGTATCGATATTTCCTTCAATTCTTCCGCACCTTTAAATACCACTTCAGTCATGGGCAACATCCCTACATCTTCCTCAGTAAAGACCGAAGCAAAGAATTCATTCAGTCTCTCCGCTATCGCCTTGTCGCCTCTTAGTGCCCCTTTAACTCCTCTATCATCTAATGGACCAACTGACTCTCTCACAGGTTTTTTGCTACGAATGTACTTGAAAAACTCTTTATTTCGCGTTTTTGCTTCCGCAGCAAGCTTCTTCTCAAATTCTCCCTTTGCCTGCTTTATCAATGCCTTGCATTTGACTTGCCAGTGCTTGTGCTGTTTCCAGGTTTGGTCGTTTGGCTCTTTTTTCCATTTCCTGAAAGATGCTTTTTTGGCAACAACAGCCTCTCTGACCTCCCTTTTATGTTTAAATCTTTTTTATTCAACCAAACTTGTATACCACAAAAGAGACAATGTTGCTCCGTACATTCGCAGCAAGGCTATACATCCATCTGCTAGCACCAATCCAAAACCCTCCAAAATTGGAAGAAAGAGAAAAACGAAAAGCACAGGAAATTGCATAGCTAAATCATAGCTTACCTATGTAGCTCATTGTGTACCTATTCAAACCTATGCAAGGCAGAAGACGCAAAGTAACAGAATAACAAAGCAAGACACCTCTTACCCCCCCAACCCTCCCTGACCCCGCCCCTTCCAACCTCCCCAATGCCAAAGCCAACAGAAAGAGACACAGTCCCACCAGTTCCCCATGCAAGCAGTACATAGAAGCCAACATTGACAGGCCCAGGGTTGATTCTTGTCCCGAGCCCAGCCCCGCTGGTAAACCGGCATGGCTATGGGAATGGCTCCCCCAGCTACCTCCCTCTAACCCCCCCAACCCCCCCTCCCCTAACCCCCCCTCCCCCCTCCCCTAACCATAGCCAACAAAAATTGCAGCAGAGTTTGAGTCCAACTCCCATGTCTAACAGGCCACAACAGGAGAAAAACCAGTCCCCTGGACTAACCCCAGCTCTTCAGGGATCCCCCAATATGCGACTCCGGCCCCTACCGGCAGTAATTGCAGATGAGGCCCCCAAACTTTCAGGAAATGGTCCCATCTCTGCCCTGCCCCAGTAGCAGACAACCTTTCCATAAGCAAGACCCTATGAAGTTGTACTCTCCAAGCTCCATAGGTGGGTCCCCGAACATCTAACCATTGTTGCAACACAGTCATACGGGCAGACATCAATACCAGCCGCACCCAACGCACTCCCAGCGACCCCAGAGCCCCCCCCCAGGTATCCTCCCAAATATCCAGCACAATATTCCGCGCCCCTAGAGGCTCCAGCTGTGGCAAACACTTGGTTAAATGGTCTAATACCTTTCTCCAGAAAACCTGAACTCTGGAACATCGCCAAAACATATGACCCAATGTCGCACGAGGTTCTCCACAACGAGGACAACAGTGACTCTCGCCCACCCCCGCTCGCCAAGCCCTCAAGGGGGCAAAATATAGGCGATGCAGGATCCTATACTGAGTGTCCCGATGTAGCACCAGCACACTGAGAGTCGGGATATCGGCCAACCCTCCAAGGAGCTGTTCAACACCGACCGCCTCACCCAAATCCTCGGTCCAGGCCAGCGCTAGAACATCCACAGCAAGGGGCAACACCCCTTCCCAGAGCATTTTGTATAACCCAGACACACGAGCTCCTGAATCATCCCCCAATAACGCCAGCTCAATTACCGAACAAACCTCCTCCCGCATCGCTTCCACAGGAACCGTGCGAAAATAGCTCCGGAGTTGTGTGTACTGAAAAATATCCCAATCCCCCAACGGGTATTGGTTCCGCAACGCTGAAAATGTCACCATAGCCCCCTCAGGGGTCATCACATGCTCCAAATTCACCACTCCGAGTGCTTCCCATGACTGAAAGTGAGATCTTCCCATGCCCGGCGTAAAATCAGCATTGCCCCTAATAGGAAGATAGGGCTATGATACGCCGAAATCCGGCGCCCAGCGCAGAAATACCTCCATGCCCTCCGAATAGGTTCTACGAGGGCCCCCCGGATGTCCCCCGGCAGTCCCCGAACCGTTTTAGCATGTAGCAGGTAGCGCAAATGAAAGGGTCCCAGCACAGCCTCAAGCATCGCCTTTGGGGAACAATCAGCAAGGTCCCACAACCAATCCCGGGCATCTCAGCAAACAAGCCACATTATATTTCCTTATATCCGGAAAGCCCATACCACCTAAACCCAAGGGTTGCCGAAGTACCGCCAAGCTCACCCGAGGCCGGCGGCCCCTCCAGAGGAGCCGATTAAATAATCGTTCCAATTGGCACAGCTCCGATCGCTTCATAAGCAGTGGGAGAATCTGAATACGGCCCCCTAGAGATAATGGCAAGTCTCGCCATTTATCCACACTCGCAGACACCGCCCCCAACACTTTGGAGACATGAAGATGGTAGAGATCTCCTAGCTTCGCCGGCAAATAAATTCCCAGATATTTGAAATAACCGTTTGCCCACTTCAAAGGAAATGGGCCCGACCAACCCGGCTGCCCTTCAGGACCTAAAAACAGCGCTTCAGATTTATCCAGGTTGAGACGGAATCCAGAGGGCTCTCCATAGTCTCGAATGAGCTGCAACAGACCGGGCAATCCAACTGAGGGGTCCCCCAAATGCACTAACAGATCGTCCGCGAAGGCGGCAATGCGAAACTCCTCACGTCCCATCCGTATGACCCGAAACTGGGTTGAGCTCCGGATCCGAATCAGGAGAGGTTCAAGCGACAATACAAATAACAGAAGGGACAGCGGGCACCCCTGACGATTCCCTTTCTGGATAGCAAAATCGGCAGACATGGTCCCGTTAACCATGATGGCCCCTATTGGGTTATCATAGAGTAATCTAATCACATCTACAAATAACCCAGTGAACCCCATCGCCTCCAGCACCTGATACATGAAGCCCCAATTGACCCGATCAAAGGCCTTCTCAGCGTCAAAGCTGATGAGTAAGGAGGGGTCCCCTGCCATCCGCCCCGCTCCAAGAGATAGCAAAATCCGCTGCAAACTGTACGCTACCTGGCGCCCCCGCACGAAGCCCACCTGGTCCCGGTGAATCAAAAGCGGCAAATAAAGCGCTAACCGATTCGCCATGATTTTAGCTAATAATATAATTTAATATCGACATTGAGTAAGGAAATGGGACGGTACGAGCTCGGTAAGAGCGGGTCCCTCCCTGGCTTAGGCAAAATAGTAATCAATGCTTTATTAGCCTCAAACGGGAACCGTCCCCGCTGAACCATGTCTTCAAAATACCCCACCAGAGGAGCCACAACAGCATCACCCAAAACCTTGTAGAATTCGCTACGATATCCATCGATTTTGCGATCGCAGCCTGAACCTCCCGCCCCATAATGGGTTGATTGAGGGCCTCCAGATGTTCTGCTCCGAGACGTGGGAGATCACACCCCTCTAGAAAGAGACGACCCTCTATTTCCTTGTCTCCATCATTGGCATAAAGTTGCCGAAAGAAATCTGCAAATACCTTTTCAATATCCGCAGAATCCTGCCTAATTGTCCCATCAGCCTGCCGAATAGCCCCAATGTGCCGAGAACCCCCAGCGGGCCTCAACAAGGAAGACATCAGCTTCCCGGCTTTATTTCCAAACTGGTAGAGCTTATATCGATAATACATCAGGGATTTTTGGGCCCTCCGATGGAGCAGCATCTCCAGCTCAGTTTGCACCTCCCGCAACCGGCGCTGATTCGCTGCAGTTTTGGAGCTTGCCACCACCCGTCGCGCTTTACCCAGATCCCGCTCAAGCCGCAAAATCTTCTGGTTCAACCACTTGCGCCGTATACTCTGATAGCTTATGATGTCCCCGCGCAACACGGCCTTGCCCGCCTCCCAAAAGAGGGTGGGAGAGATATCCAGCTGCGCATTAAAAGTCTCATATTCCTTCCAACGTTCCCGTAGGTGTGCTTCAAAGTGTGGATCCCCACAGAGCTCCAGCGGATAGCGCCACATCCGCCTCCGAGACAATCCATTCCTACGCAACTCCAAAATTACCATCGCGTGATCTGATATAACGGGAGATCCAATTTCAGCCTTCAAGACCCAGCTAAATAACGAATCCGTGATCAAAAAGAAATCAATTTGAGACCAGATCCCATTAGCTCTGGACATGTGGGTATAGTCCCGGTCCCCAGGATGCAGCACCCTCCAGATATCCAATAAGTTGTACGCTTCACACAGCCCCCACAGGCGTTGACGAGCTCGTCTACTCCCACTTCCCGCCATTCCGGAACGATCCAGACCTACGTCCATGACTTCATTAAAGTCCCCTCCAAGTATCACCTGATACCCGCCTGCATCCGTTAGTAACTGAGTAATACTCTGATAAAATTGGGCATCATATGTGTTAGGTCCATATACCGAACACAACACCACTTTCCTGCCAGCCAATATCCCCCATACACAGACATATCTACCATCCACGTCCGACACAACTCGTTCCTCGACCCAAGTGACAGATTTAGCTATTAGGATAACCACACCTCGTTTCTTCCCCACCGCAGGAGCCCCATAAACGTGGGCTATTGAACCTTTACCTAATTTCTCATGCTCCGCCGCCGACTGATGTGTCTCCTGCAGCATAATCACATCAGCACGCTGACGCTTCAAGTACTGTAGTACTTTATAGCGCTTCACCGGAGAGCCCAATCCACATACATTCCAAGAGGCTACTCGAGTACCCCTATCCATGCCACTTTAGAGGACAGCAATGCACCAAAACAAGAATACACCCCTCAAGTGGGCGGCGGCCCCCCCAGCCAAGGGCCCCCCTCCACAGCATCCACAATTCAGCAACCCAGTGTATCCAAACACACACACATGTCCGTGCGATCCCCCTCACATTCTCAGACAAACTCCCACCGCAATCGAGATTCCTAACTTCCCCAGCCCCCCCTGCCTCCATCCAACATACACACTTCCCCAGCCCCCCTCCCCATCCTTCCCCCCCCAAACAACCCAACATTCATACCATCCACTAACCACCTACCATCTACTATCTGCTCCACCTGGACTTCCTAAACATGTAGAGCCCCCCCACTCCCCCCCCAAAAGAAAAACAACCTCACAACCACTCCCAACATTCCTCCTTCTTCAAGACCCAATGTACGTAAAGGTACTCCTCCCCTCCCTGCCGAAGCCCCGGTGCACTATCACCCTATCACCCCCCCACCCTAAGCAGGTCTTCTGGGCCTCCCAAGCCCCCCGACTGATTTCCCTCCAGGAGGTCCCCCCCCAAAAGGATATGTGTTACCCAGGATCTAGGGGGGGCGGGGAACAGTCAAAAACAAAAGAAGGTGAAGGCAAAATGGCAGAGATGGTACAAAGGGGTAGCCATAAAAGAAACTTAAGCATTGTAAGCGCATGGGGTCTATGTTCCCTGCCCTTAGACTCACCCCCAACTATCATCTACCCCATTCGCCGCTCAGTCCCGATGCAAAGTATTCCAGTCCCAGCCACAGAGTAACCAGCTCAGGACTTGGACTTGCAGGGGGGACCCATAATACGCCTTGCACCCCCACCCTCAGTCGTCGAGTGAGACCCATCTCAGTCGTCGAAGAAGGCCACCCCCCCCCTAGGCGCCTAAACAGAAGACACAGGGAATCCGGCCAGCTCAGCAACAGATCACAGCCACTTGGGTGAACCAGACACCTTAGAATGTAAGAGAGAAAATGGGAAGAAGAAAGAAAGAAAAAGAAAACACATCGTATAAGGGCATATAAATGTAACCCAATTATGCAATATATGGATATAGTATAAATGTACGTTATTAACATTATAAACGTAAGGGAGCAACTTTAGAAATCAACACAAAAAAAAAACAAAAAAAACCATCCCCCATAAGAAGAGATAAAACAATAAACCAAAGCAAGCCCCCCCCCCCACTCCTCCCAAAACCCAGGAGATAGAGGCCCACATTCAACCGTCCTCGTCCCACTGAGCAAACCCCAACAAACGTTCAATGCTGAACATTCAGGTCACCAAAACAGGGTTAAATAGTAGCAGAACAGTATCAGAACAATTACCAATGACATAAAGATAAAAGGCTGAAACATTAACACAGCGAGAGAAACTGGAACAGAGGTCCTACTTGCCCCGAAATCGTTTAGGCCCCCTAACAACCTCTGAGGGCCTTAGAAGCAACAATGATGTCCAGCAAAGAATGTCTTCTTAATCCTAAGGTCCCGAAGTCAAAATCTTACTCTTTCCACAAGGAGAGAAGGAGGATCGGGACCCCCGGCGAGCTAGCGCTGCACCAGAGCACCGGAGACCAGCATGACATACCAAGCCCAACTGACAAAGTGGCGCTTGTCAACCAAGGCTGTTGCAATAGTCCATAGCCTCTTCAGGGGAAGAGAAAGCTCGATTCCCCCCGTCACTGTGCACCCGTAGAATCGCAGGATAGGCCAGAGTAAAACGAATGCCTCGGTCAATTAATTTGCTGCAGGCCTCCCTGAACGCCTTGCGTTTTAAAGATACGCCCGCTGAGTAGTCTTGGAATATGAGCACCTTACAGGCGGAAGCTTTGGAGCGTCTCAGTTGCTGCGCGGCCCTCAAGACGGCATCTTTTTGCGCCGCATTTAAGAAACGGGCGATCACCGCCCTTGGCCCACGCTCACCCGACCGGTAGGGCCCCAGCCGGTGCGCTCTTTCCACAACAATCTCCCCCATATCAGCGGCCAAAGGTAAGTTATCAGGCAGCCACTTTTCTAGATGTTGCCGGAGGTCCTTCTCAAGCACGGATTCCGCTATGCCGATGAACCGCAGGTTATTTCGTCTACTGCGGTTCTCCAGGTCCTCCAATTTATCCTGGTGCCTCGCCAAGGCCTCTTCTAAGCTCTTAATTTGGGCCTCGTCTTGCTGTCTCATATCCTCGAGGGAGCCAATGCGGTTCTCGGCGTGCTCAACTCACCTTGTAAACTCTGAGACCGCTTGAGCCACATCATTCATTTTTGTAGCCAGAGCCCCTAGGCGATCTTCTAGGGCAGGGGTGTCCAAACATTTTTGGAAGAGTGCCAGATTTGATGAAGTGAACATGTGCGAGGGCCGACCATTTTGCCTGACATTCTGATGAACCATTAAAATTAAATGCAAATGAACTATTTTATGCAAAAGTTTATTGAAAACGGCATACTTTTCATTTTGTGACTTGGATGACAAATCTAAACAGGTGTTAAATCACTCTGCCTTTAATCTCAAAAAAACAGGAAGCTGAAATATGTCAGAAACATTTGAAAGTACATTACACAAAGTATGAAGGTTGTCTGTCAACTTTTAAGTTAAAAAAATGTGAACAGGAACATAACACCAAGTATACATGTGTTCAAATATATTTAGAACTGATTTAGACCAACTGACATTAACTGAGATTTTACAATGCATTCCTCTCAATTGAAAAAAAACTTGCCTGCACTAATGTGAAGGGTGAAACTGAGATCTGGACTGCAGCACATAGACTAGGTCTGGTTCAAAGGCCGTGGTTTTGATGCGCAAAATGTCACGCAGGTGAGAGTCACTTAGTCTTGTCCTCACACGGTTCTTGTTAAAGTTCATAACAGAGAATGTCTTCTCACACAAATATGTTGAGCCAAACAAGCTCAACATTTTCTTAGCCAATGTTCGAATCTCTTGAAACCGGCTCTTATCCAGTTGGCGGTAAAAGTTCACAAGAGAGAGCTGTTGGTGACGACTGCGTAACTCGCTGTCACAATGCAGCTCAATGAGCTCGAGCTGCAGCTGATCTGGAGCATTGTCGGGGTCAACAGAGAATGGAGAGGAGAAAATGCTGATCTCCTTATCAATAGCTGCAAAATCTTGAAAGCGCCGTTTAAACTCCCCAGCCAGAGATGCGATGTCCACTGCATACCTGCTCGTTTGTGCACTGATATCATCCTGTGGAAAACTGTTCATTATTTCCTGCAACGCTGAAAAGTGAACAGTATTGGGCTGCGTTTGTGACAAATGCCTTAGGAAAAGTTGCAGCTTTGTTCCAAAGGCTTTGAGGTGTGAATAAAGCTGGTTCACCGCTGCATCTTTGCCCTGAAGATTCGTGTTCAGTACATTCAGATGCTTTGTTATGTCGACTAGAAACCCCAAATCAGCCAGCCAAATAGGATCAGATAGTTCTAGCATCGGTTGTCCCTTTGTTTCCAAGAATTCTCCAATTTCCTTTCTGAGAGAGTAGAAACGTTGCAGTGCAGACCCCCGACTGAGCCATCTTACATCATTATGATATAAAACATCTTCGTATTCAGCCTGGATATCCAGTAAAAACTGTTTAAACTGGCGGTGGCACAGGGCTTTAGAGCGGATGCAATTAATGGTCTTTAGCACCGGTTTCATAACATGATCATATTTGAGATGTTTAGCACAGAGAACTTGTTGATGAATGATACAATGAAGTTTGATAGCGTTGCCTCCTTCTTCAATCACCTTGTTACAGATTAGGGTTGATAATCCACTTCGTTCACCAGTCATGGCAGGTGCCCCATCAGTAATAATCCCAGTAACCTTGTTCCAAGGCAGTTTCATGTCATCTATGGCAGAACTAACAGAGACAAATAAATCTTTTCCTCTTGTTTGGTCCTTAAGGCTCTGGAGGTCAAGCAGCTCCTCAGTCACATTCATTTCATGGTCCACCCCTCTCAGAAAAATCAGCAACTGAGCTGTGTCAGAGAGGTCCGTGCTTTCATCACAGGCTATTGAAAAGAAGTCAAAATCAACTCCTTTTGACGTTAAGTGTCTCTTAATATCTGATGAAATTTCTTCAATTCTCCTTGCTACAGTGTTACGAGCCAGGCAAATGTTGGCAAACTCTTGCTTCTTCTCGGGACAGATATTCTGCACCATTTTCATAACACATTCTTTGATAAACTCACCCTCAGCAAAAGATTTGCAATTTTTAGCAATTAACGCTGCCACCTCATAGCTAGCCTTTGTGGCATTTTCATTTGATTCACGAGCTCTTGTAAAAAATCGCTGTTGTGACATTAAAACAGCTTCAAGTTGCTTCAACTTTTCACTGCGGTCGCGCCCTGTTAGCTTGTCGTATGTGCTATGTCTCGACTGGTAGTGTCTCTTGATATTAAATTCCTTATAAACAGCCACAGTCTCTTGGCATATCAGACAAACACAGTGATTCCGTATTTCAGTGAAAAAATATTCCACTTTCCACCTGTCCTGGAAGCGGCATCTCTCACTGTCAACCTTTCGTTTCTTATTTGTAGTTGCCATTATAAAAATTGGCCAGAAGGGGAGAAGTTATGTAGAGACTACGAGGAGCAGAAGGTGGAACAGCAAAGATAGGATACTGTAACACAGGCAGACAATAGCAGGCTGTGCAATAGTAACAAATCAGATAATCATGGCATTATAGCACAGTGATGGACAGTCAGGGGTTAATGAAGGGTATTACAGCTTGCTACCAGATTCCTATATGCTCCCTTGTCTGCTTTAATGTATCCTGAGCACAGCCCGGCCTGCCTGTTAGTGTGTTGTCTGTGTTTTTTTACTTCTTTTAATATTCTGCCTTAATGGTGGCCCTTGTGGCTTTGTGTGGAGGCTCAGCACTCTCTTGCCGTTGGACTTGACGTCATCAGCCAGCACAGGGAGAAGGAAAGCCCAAATCTCGTGAGATCTCGGAGGTCGCGAGATTTGGGCTTTGTTTCTCCTTGCACTGTCTGATGACGTCAAGCGATCCTGAGCACCAATCCATTATAGCCCAAATTGATAAATGGTAGCCCCAGTAGTAATTCCCTGCGCACCACCTGGGATCCCTCGGCCCACGTTCCGGACCCCACAGATGAGCTGCCAATATATAACTTACGGCCCTCCACTAGTGATTCTGCGAACGCCACTGAGGACTCCAGGGATCTGTCGAGCGGGAATTGACGTCATCAGCCGGCACACAGAGAAGGAAAGCCCAAATCTCACGAGATCTCGGACGTCGTGAGATTTGGGCTCTCCTTTCTGCGCCAGCTGATGATGTCAAGTGCCGCAGCTAGAGATCGCTGGAGTCCTCAGTAGCTTTCAGGGAATCACTACCGGGGGCCGTAAGTTATATATTTGGGTAGCCCACCTGTGGGGCCGTTTCAGTCCGGAACGCGGGCCGCAATTGGCCCGCGGGCCGGACTTTGGACATGCCTGTTCTAGGGCCTCTACAACTGCCTTGGAGATCTCCGCCACCATCATCGAGGTCGCCATCGGCGCTAATGCGTCCAGGGTATCATCCGCCATCTTAGCTTCTCCACCTCGTGTTCGCTCTCTTCGGGGGATTTTCGTTTCCATAGGACTCACTCCCCGGGATACTCAATGTATGACTGGATCAGTGGTCTCCTGTTAAATCTCTCCCCCACTTTGGAACGAAGAGTTGTCAGCCAAGCGTGATAAAATTTTTGGGGGGGAAGGAGCAAGCTCCGGAGCTAAAGAGGAGACGTCCTCTCAGCTCACCATGCCACCGGAAGTCTCCTGACCTCCCCTTTAAACCATGCTGGCAGTTTTTTGGACTTCCTTCCACTTTTCTTAAAGCGTGGAATATCCCTCTGGATTTAAGAAGGTTAATCTCGCAGAGGGGGCGTTGGACGAGATTGTTCCATCTATGTCCAATCTGACCGCCTTCCTGGAGGATTCCCTGGATATAATCACTCAAAGGTCCACATTACTGGTAACCTTTTCATCTATTTTAGTGAAACAACATATTCTTAAAGCCTTTTTTAAAGCTAGGGCTACCAAGTTCTGTGGTCAATTGATTAATGTTTTTCCCGATGTTACGCGTAACACCCAACTCCGCCGGTGGCAGTTTTTGACTCTCAAGCCCCGTGTTACGGCGTTGGGTGCTACGTTTTTCTTACGCTTCCCATGTAAGTGTGTAATTAACTACGAGGGTGCTTCTTATGTTTTTGTAGATGTTTCTCATTTGGAAAAATTTCTCTCTGCTAGGCAGAGTAGAGTGGGGAAAGGTCCAGTTTAAGTATAAAGTAGCCTCCAATTTTTTGGCCTTATTTGGCCTTGTTTTCCTTATATTATGTTTCTTTTACCTTGATACAGTTAAGCTCCCGTAATGTGGGCTATATAAGTGTCCCTTGCTAATTATTTCTTTATTGTCAAATTTCATTGGCTGTTGTTAATTTGTTACTGGTTGCGAGTGTGCACTGCTTTTTCCTTTCTTGTTTTGGTGGTTGTAATGACTAAAATCACAATAAAAAAAAAAAAAGCGTGGAATACAGTTGGTCTGGGCTTCCAAGATAGTATTTTTCAACAACACCCAAGCTTGATGTAAGTCTTTAACCTTTGCAACTGCTCCTTTTAGTTTTTTCTTAACTATTTTCCTCATTTTATCATAGTCTCCCTTTCGAAAGTTAAAAGGTAGTACTGTGGATTTCCTTACTATCCCTCCTCCACTAATTAAATCAAAGGTGATCATGCTATGATCACTATTGCCAAGTGGCCCCAACACCCTTATCTCTTGCACTAGATCTGGTGTTCCACTAAGGACTAGGTCGAATATGACTTCCCCTCTGGTCAGTTCATGAACCAGCTGCTCCAAGAAGCAGTCATTTATGTCATCTAGGAACTTTATCTCCCTAGCATGTCCTGCCGTGACACTGACCCAGTCGATACCGGGGTAATTGAAATCACCCATTATTATTACTGCGCTATAACTTTTGTTAGCTTCCTTGATTTCTTTGAGCATTTCATCATCCATTTGTTCATTCTGGCCAGGCGGTCGATAGTACACCCCCCACTGCCATCGCCTTCCCCTTTTTACATGGAATTTCAATCCATAGAGATTCTACAGCAAATTTTGTTTCCTGCAAAACTTTAATCCTTTCTGACTCAATGCCCTCTCTAACATAGAGCGCAACCCCTCCACCAATTTGATCAGCTCTATCATTATGATATAGTTTGTATCCAGGTATCACAGTGTCCCACTGGTTGTCCTCCTTCCACCATGTCTCTGATATCCCAATCATATCTAACCTCTCATTTAGTGCTAACTCTCCCATTTTATTTTTTAGACTTCTAGCATTTGCATACAAGCATTTTAGAGACTGTATTTTATTCATATTAGTTTGGCTGTTGGTAGACATGGGTAATTTGGGATCTTTAAGCTCTGTCTGCTCCATACTCGAGGGCATTTGGGCTACTTTACTCTTTTTTGGAACCTCTCTGCTTTTGGTAGTATCCTTCAAGGATACATTCTTCCGAACCATCTGCTCTTGGGCGACTGTCGGCTTTCCCCTATTATCTAGTTTAAAAGTTGCTCTATCTCCTTTTTAAGGGTTAATGCCAGCAGCTTGGTTCCATCCCGGTTAAGATGAAGCCCATCCCTTTGGAAGAGCCTCTCCTTTCCCCAGAATGTTCCCCAGTTCCTAACAAATCCAAAACCCTCATCTCTGCACCATTGTCTCATCCACGCATTGAGACTCCGGAGCTCTGCCTGCCTTTTGGGTCCTGCACGTGGAACGGGAAGCATTTCGGAGAACGCTACTCTGGAAGTTCTGGATTTCAACTTCCTACCTGAAAGCCTAAATTTAGCCTCCAGAACCTCTCTACCACATTTTCCTATGTCATTGGTACCGACATGTACCAAGACAGCAGACTCCTCCCCAGCACTATATAAGACCTTATCTAGGTGACGTGTGAGGTCCGCTACCTTCGCACCAGGCAGGCATGTTACCAGGTGATCCTCATGTCCACCAGCCACCCAGCTATCTACATGACTAATGATCGAATCACCAACTATAACGGCTGTCCTAACCCTTCCCTCATGGGCACATGGCCTGGAGAATCTTCCTCGGTGCGAGAGGGTTTTACATCACCTGGAGGACAGGTCCTAGTTAAGGATCACTTCCTGCCACACCAGGGGGATGCTCTCCTGTCACGTGACCTCTCTCCTCCATGGCAACAGGGATGCTGCCAGACTGGAGGTGGGACTTCAGGACTATATCCCTGTAGGTCTCGTCTATGTACCTCTCTGTCTGTCTTATGTTTTCCAAGTCTGCTACTCTAGCCTCTAGAGAACATACTTGTTCCCTGAGAGCAAAGAGCTCCTTGCACCTAGTGCACACGTAAGACCTCGCACCAACTGGGAGAAAATCATACATGTGACACTCAATGCAAAAGACTGGAAAGCCCCCCATCTCCCTGCTGGACTGCTATCTGCATTTTTAGTTTTAAGTTTTTGTTTAGATCTTTAAGTTCTTTACTTCCTAAGGGTTGTTATGGATATTTATACCAATAAAAACTGTACCTAATACGTTTAATATACCTTGCTCACCTGAAGCTTAATTAATCTCAGATCCTTAATGTATGACTGATTTTGGTAATGAGCTGCACCTGAGAGCACCCCCCTGTCTTTTAAGATGTGTAAGTACCTATAAAGCTACGATTATCCCAGGGGTGGGTAATAACACTTATGAAAAGAGGGCTGCTACACAGTACCCTGTCCTGTGCTGCTGAGGTAAGCTATATTCTTATTTGATTTTAAATTTTAAATTATAGCTCTTTGCTGCTGCTAGGCTCTAACTTATTATGAAATTTAAACTACAAGCTCTCTGCTGGGTTCTAAATTTAACCAGAAAGCTCTCTTCTGTGTTTTAAATTTAAACTAAAAGTACTTTGCTGATACTAGGCCCTGAGTGACTATTAATTTAAACTGCAAGCTCTTTGCTGGGTATATGTAACCAGAAAGTTCTATTCTGTGTTTTAAATTTAAACTTAAACTGCTGCTACTAGGCCCTGACTGATTTAACAAAAAATAGTGGGTTCACAGATTAATTAGTTTTAATACAAAGAATTCCTTACAGAAAATTCCCAGAAGTATATACTCACAATTGCAGATCTCTCTCCAGAAGTAACAGTCCCCTTTTGTAGTCCTGTATTAGCAGCACTACATTTCCTTTATCCATAAGAAGATAAATATCATCAAACACCAGGTCAGTCTCAGTGCTATTATACTTTCAGAAGCCTTCTGAAGCTCACTGCATTGTTCTCTCTATGAAAAACTCAGTAAATTCTAATACCACGACTGTCTCAATCACCTTTCCCTTAATATGGTAAGTTGGAAATAGAGCTATAGTTTTTCACCTTTCCCTGATCCAATGTGCTGATTTTTTTAAAATTAATGCAGGGAAAAGGCCTTCTGATAGGGAGGCATTCACTATAAAGTATGAGCTTACTTTCAATCCTTCACATGTCACTAGAACCAGGGAAGATGGACGACAACCCAGAGTACATGCTATAGTGTTCACCCTTTGAACAGTATCAAGGAAATCACCCATTGTTCTGTGGACAATTGTAATATTGTAACAGAGATTTTATTGTCTAGGTGAATAGTTCCAAAACTTTATTAATTCAAGTGGTACTTTAGCATCCAATTAAATTTTATGAATTTCTTTTTTTTTCCCTTTGACAAATTGCACTTTATTTCCTATATTCTCCAGCAGACCTGGGTACTTTGGAGGTTTGCTCATCATGAAATTAGTGGAATTGAAAGATTTAAGTACATGTGATAGTGTCATAAATCGTCAGAATGACATTGACTTTTTATAACCTACAGGAAGGTGCCACTGAAGATGTAAGAGTATTCAAGAATGCAGCAGACTTGTCTGGCTTTTACCATTGGGGGTCTCTTCATGATTCCTTCTGTTTATCTTATTCTTGGGACATATGTGATGGTAAGGAGCATCTTCTGCTGCTGTCATCTGTACCAGAAAATACACAGAATGGCTTCTCACTTCTCTGTTCACTCACCTATATATTTTTTCCCCTTTTTAGACACTCTTCTTCTGCTTTTCACGGTCTCTTCCTTGCCTTCTGTCCTTTAACATATTTGTTCTTCCTGCTTTTCCACCTTCTTCCTCTACCTCAGGTAGACATGTGACTCCTAAAATAGATGGCTTCCACTGGGTGGTTGCTGCTGTTCTGATTGGTGGTACGGAGTTACTGCTGCCTGCTTCTGCTTTTATTACTGGCAGAGAGCAGCTGGTGGTGGCACAGAGTTGCTGTTCTTCTAGTTGCTGCTCCATGACAGTCAGATAGAGCTCCTTCTGGGTTGGGATTGGCAATATTTCAGTGAAATGGCATCCATATAGCCCATGATGGGCAATCAGAATTCTGGGACCACAATAGTGGAACCACTGAACCAGAACACCCAGGAAGACTCAGAAAACATCTCCTTCAGGGAAGGCACCACAAGTTCCCCTAGAGCCTTATAGAATTCTGCTCATAAGCCATCAGGTCCTGGGATCTTATAATTCTTCAGTCCTTTAATCACTTGAAGAACTTACTCATTTTCTATTGAAGCCTACTAAGTTGCCATCTGATCATCTGCAAGGGTGGGAAAATTGAGTACCTTAAAAAAAATCTGTCCAGTTGATCCCCTTTTGCAGTCATCCCTTTATACAAACTAGAATAAAATTGAGTGAAAATTACTCTTTCTTTTTATTGGCATACTACTGACTGCTGCATCCATCAGTGCCACTACAAAATGCATCCCTGAGGTAGAACTCACTAACCTTGATGAACATCAACCTGTTCTCCGTGGACAAGCAGAAATGAGTCCTTACATCTGGGTGACATCCCCGATGGAGCCCCGTGCGGGAGCTCTCCCCAGCTTCTATTGGAAGCTTTTGAGAGGCTCCATCATGCCTGCATGCTGCCTTCTTTCCTGCCACCATGGCGCCATCTTAAAACAGTTTTTCATTTTCTGCGGTGCCCCAAGGACTCGTTCCAGTCTTCCTCTGCTTGGTAAACTTTCCTTCTCCCCTGCGGAGGTGTGGGAGGTATTTGCACTGGGTTTTGTCCCATTTTTTGCCTTTTCCTTTGCTTGCTTGCTTGCTGATCATGGTTTCTCTGTTCCCTTGATTGTTTTTTTTTCTACCTCGATTGCTTTTTCTCCTTGCCATGGCCCCTCTGCCTTCTTGGCTCTGATACCCTGGTCAGGCCTCTCCAAAATCAAGCCCTTGACTTGGTCATAGCTATTTTCCAGATGCCATGTCCCAGAAATCCACCAGTGCTTTTAAGAAGTGTTCCAAGTGCTCTAGGACCATATCCACCACAGATACTCATAACTGGTGCCTACAGTGCCTGTGACCCGATCATAAGCCCTCTTGTAATTTGTGTTTGCAGATGACAAGAAGGGAACTCAAAAGTCAAGAGAAGCAGGGCAAATCATTTTTGGTACTCAAAAGTCCAATCCATCACTTTTGGCATTGACAACATCAGTCTCAATGACTTCAAAGGCTGCATCGGATGCTGGTGGTGCATCAACATCGAGGAGCTCTTGAGCTCAATCGGAACCAAGCACCAGTAGTGCCCAGGAGCATTGGCCATTGATTGAGCTTCACCTGAAGACTAGGAAGGATTTAGCCTCTTCTTTGTCGATGTTGGGGGTGATCACGTCAAACATGAATGAAGTCTCTGGTGCATCGGCGTCTGGGGCCCTTCGAGGCAAGGCATCGATGGCAATGGGGATTTGCATGTTTGCCCCTCCAAGGTACCCCAAAGGGAGGAGAACTCATCCTCCAGGATATCCGAGGAGCACCGTTAGCCAAGACTAGCCGCCGATACTCCTACATCGGGCAAAGTTACTGAGGCCTTACAGCCTTTAGAATTGGCAGCCATGAAGAAGCGCCTTCTGCAGGAGCTCGAGGAATGCATTGAGGCACTGCTAGTAATGCAGCTTTCTGGGGCCTTGATGTCGGCTTTATCGACATCGGCCACCATGCAGCCATTCCTGGAGACGCATGCACTACCTGTGGAAGAGACATGGATATCGGAGCATCTAAGGACCTCGACACTGGTGCCTGCTCACCATATATCCCTTTCTAGTGTCTTGGGGTCTGATGCACCATTGAAACTTAGGAAAGCATCAGTGCATCATCGCTTCAGAAGGAGCTCCTGATCCCCTCAAAGCGAGAGGGAGATTCAGGCAGAGAAGCTCAAAGGTACTTTGACTTCCTCTTTGAGTCAGACTCAGAAGACTCGGTCACCGATGTGGAAACGGAGAACTTTAAATCTGAGGGCAGATCTTCAGAGCGTCTCCACTTCATGAGTAGCACGTCCCCTCCTGAGGATATGACCTTCCTGGAGTTTGTAAGGGATATTGCCAAGGCCATCCCATTCTCTTTGGAGATTGATGAACCCAGGGCATAGGAGTTGGAAATCCTGCAGTACTTCTCAGCCCCTGAGGAGGCAGTGACAGTGACCATGCACCATATCCTTCAGAGAGTGCAGATGAGAATGTGGAAGAACCCCCTCACTGTACCTCCTGTTAGTAGATGGCTGGACTCTATGTACAGGGTGCAAAAGGCTCCTGGGTTTGAGAGCTTCCGCTTCCTCACCATTCATTGGTGGTCAGATACGCCCTGAAGAAGATCAAGAATATCAAGATTCATTCCTTAGTGCCCCCAGTGTGGGAGGCTCGGACATCACACTCCTTTGGGAGACGACATTTTCAGAGTTCTATGCTCATTGCCCGCATGGCCTCTTACCAGCTCTACATGGTCATTTCTTGAAGGACATCATGTATGACCTAGCTGACCTGGCCCAATTTCTGCCCCCTGAGAAATTGGAGCATTATCGTGCCCTCGTGGGTCATAGCAAGGACTGTTCAAAGTTTGCGGTATGGGCTATCTATGACATATTTGAAACGGCATCTTGGAATGCTGCCATAAGCATTGGCGCCTGTAGACTTGCCTGGCTGCAGTCACTAAACTTGGAGCAGTCTGTGCAGAACAAGCTGGTGAACGTTCTGTGCTGGTGAGAGAATCTCTTTGGGAGCAGGTTGAGGGGAAAGCTGGCTTCATAGAAAAGCAGCA
Organism: Ichthyophis bannanicus; assembly: GCA_033557465.1. Taxonomy (NCBI): domain Eukaryota; kingdom Metazoa; phylum Chordata; class Amphibia; order Gymnophiona; family Ichthyophiidae; genus Ichthyophis; species Ichthyophis bannanicus. The sequence goes on along the minus strand of CM066031.1, from coordinate 1,575,810,781 downwards.
CATCACTCTCACCAGGCTCTCCATGTGTACATCTGAGCACGCCTCCTACAGGAAAAGATACCAGGGTGCAGCTCAAAAGAAATCCTACTACCCATGTAGGCGTAGGTAATACCCTGTGTCCCAGCCCTCCCAGCCCAAGCAAGCCCCTCGCCAGCAGCAGTGACAGGAAAAACCCCAGAAGGCCCAACTGGCCTCTCAGCCAAAGCCAGGGCTGGGGCTTTGACTGGTTCCTTTGGAGCATAGCCAGTTTTCCATCAACCACGACTGGGAACCATCTGGTTGGAAGATGGTTCACTCTGTTTGCCCACAGGTAGCCCCTCATAACCTCCGATTCATGGGTCTTACAGATCAACCAGAGCGATTACAAGTTACACCTTCTGGAACTGCCACCAAACTACCCTCGAGTGTGCATCATCTCGACCCTCTGCATCAAGAACTGTTTCAGAGAGAAATCACCGCCGTCTTGTCAGATCTCACGATCGAGCTCATGCCACCAGAGCAAAGAGGTCAGGGATTTTATTCTTTATTTATTTTTATTTATTTAACTATGCTTTCATACTGCTTTTCACTAGGTCAAAGCGGTTTCCATTAAACAACAGGAGATACATTGAACATGTCATAACATATTACAGTCTGAAGGAGGGGATGTATGGAGGGGTTAAACAATCAATATGGTCTCAACTTATATACAATCCTGATTGGGTAACATCAAGAGTTCCTAACTTATGTACAATTCCAATTCCTATTATGGCTGCAATTTATATTGTGTATTTCTTAATCCAGTGTTCATGGGGTGTTGCATGAGTCAGTGCCGAAGTGGTTTCTGAACATGTGTGTCTTTAATTGTTTCTGAAAGGAAACGAGGTCTGTGTGTGTCTGTGTTCTGGATTTTGGTTGGTAGAGAGTTCCATAGCGATGGGCTGTAGAGTTCAAATGCACGGGCACAGGCTTGGTGGTTGTGTTTTGTCTTGCATGCGGTATGGTCAGAACATTGCTATTGGTCTTTCTTGTGGATCTCCCAGATTTTGGTTTTGGTAGGAGGGTGTGTAGGTGGGACATTTGTTATTGGTGTAGTGCTTTGTGAATCAAGAAAATGGGGGGATACCATCCCATCCTAGACCTCAGAGATTTGAACAAGTTCTTGGCAAGATAAAAGTTCAAAATGATTTCTCTGGGCACCCTGTTTCCTTATCTGCAAAAAGGAGATTGGCTATACTCCCTGGATCTGAGAAATGCAGATATCCACATACAGATACATCCAGGACGTATCTCAGATTTATCCTGGATGGACAACATTTCCAGTACCGGCTACTGCCTTTTGGCTCGGCCCCAGCACCTTGTGTTTTCACAAAATGCCTCGCAGTAGTGGCTGTTTACCTATGGATGCTGGGAGTGCTCATCTTCCCCTATCTGGATGACTGGCTGGTCAAGAACACTACTCTGAAATGAGTTCAAGAATCAACATAATTGACCATTCAGTTGTTGAAACTACTGGGGTTCATTATAAATTACCCAAAATCCCATCTGCAGCCTGCCCAACAGTTGGAATTTATAGCGACTCTGCTTGACATGACTCAGGCGAGAGCCTTCCTCTCGCACGACTGACTTATCAAATAGACTGCTTTGGTGCGGGAGACACAAGTGAGTCAGCAGATAACAGCTCACAGGATGTTGACTATGTTAGGCCATATGGCCTCCTCGGTGTATGTCACACCCCTGGCATGTCTTCAGATGAGAATTCAATGGACCCAGGTCACAGGTCGTCTCAGGGATCATCTGTGTGTCACCACCCCTCTCGTTCATTCATTACATTGGTGAATAGTCCACCACATTTTGTTGAAGGGGCTTCCTTTCCATATTGCTTCACCCCCAAATGGTTCTGATGACAGACTCCTCCAAGCTGGGGTGGGGAGCTCATCTTGATGGGTTGCACACCCAGGGTGATTGATCCATCCAAGAAAACCTTCATCAAATCAATTTCTTGGAGCTGCAAGTGAATGTTGAGAGGCTAATGTTGTCTCAGCTCAATCTGCTGGATGGAATAACCAAAGTCCTTTTGGCCTCCAGGAGGGCCTCTATGAGAAAATCTTACTCCTGCAAGTGGAAAAGGTTTGCTGTGTGATGTGAGGGCCAGGCCCTAGATCCTTTCATCTATTCCACATGAAAAACTACTTAAGTATCTTTCACACCTCTCTGAGTCTGAACTTAAGTCCAGCTCCGTCAGAGTCCACCTCAGTGCAATTGGTGCCTACCATTGAGGTGTGGAGAGCAAGCCCATCTCAGTATAGCCTTTAGTTCACTTTTTTGTGAGACTTGCTTCTATTGAAGCCTCCCTACAAGCCTCCCACAGTGTCTTGGGATCTCAATGTGGTTCTTGCGCAGCTCATGAAGGCTCCCTTTGAGCCACTCAGCTCATGTCTTCTGAAGTTCTTGACCTGGATGGTCCTGTTTCTGGTGGTGGTCACTTTTGCTCACAGGGTAGTCGAGCTTCAGGCCTTTGTGGTTCATCCGCCTTACACCAAATTTCACCATAATAGAGTGGTCCTTCCCATTCATCCTAAATTCCTTCCAAAAGTGGTATTGGATTTCCCCTTTAATCTGTCAGTTCTTCTTCCAATATTTTTCCCATGACCTCATGCGTACAGAGGGGAAGCTGTATTGCACATGCTGGACTGCAGGCAAGCCTTGATCTTCTACTTGGACTGGACAAAGGCCCATAGAAAGTCCATCCAGCTTTTTGTTTCCTTTGACCCCAATAAGCTATGGGCTGCCATTTCCAAACACTGTCTGTCAATTTGGCTGGCGGATTGCCTCTCTATCGCTTATGTCCAAGCAGGCCTTAGCCTTGATGGTCATGTCACAGCTCACTGTGTCAGAGCTATGGCTGCTTCAGTGGCCAACTTACGCTTGGTCTGCAGTGTGGTCTTCAGTCCACACATTCACATCTCACTACTGTCTAGATGAGGAGTCCCAACACGACAACAACTTCAGCCAATCTGTACTCTGGAATCTGTTTGGGGATGAGAATCCAACTCCTTTCCTCACTAGGCCCATTCTATTTTGTCCAGGCTACCAAAAAAAGAAAAAGGGAAGAGAGAAAATCTCTCATTTTGTACATAATTGGTGGTTGAGTTGTTCTCAGCTCTCGCCATTTTGCGGTTGAATTTGCCCCTGTTGGGCTTCTCGGTGGCCTCCTTGGTTTTCGGCAGCCTGTAGCTTGTCCACGGAGATAAGGTAGTTATTCACCTGCAGCAGGTGTTCTCCGTGGACAGCAGGAATTAGTCCTCACAATCCTCCCAGCTCTCCGAGGAGTTGGCTGCTTCTACAGCTATGTTATCAGACTGCTTTAAGATTGCGCTGCAGCAGCAGGCGGGAAGGAGGCGGCAGGCACGATGGAGCCTCCCAAAAGCTTCTAATAGAAGCTGGGGAGTATTCCTGTGCAGAGCTCTGTCGGAGATGTCACGTATACGTGAGTACTAATTCCTGCTGTCCATAGAGAACACCTACTACAGGTGAGTAACTACTTTTTTTGTGCCCAAAGTGGAATCGTTCATGCTTCTGGTATAACAACAAGCTTACTGTTTGCTAATGTGTTATTGACTGAATAGCTGTCCTCAATAGAAACAATTGCTCTCTCAACTCCTTGGTTGATGTTTTAGTCAATTCTTTTTGAGCCCTATGCAACTCCTCACCTAACTTAAACCAGTCTAGCATTTAACCTTTTACACTTCCAAGCCACATACAAAATTATGGCTTCATTTGTTATTATCTTGGCCACCTCCCAAAACAAATGTGATTGGACCCTCTGCTCACTACTAACAATTAATACCTCCTGCCACTGCAACTTAATATTCTGAAAAAGGACAGATTCAAGGAGATCCCCCCCCCCCTTCGGCATCCTCCACAAACCCCATCTATCTGCTTTCTCAAAAAAACATTTCCGTAATAATAAGAGCATGATTTGACAAGGCCATCTGTCCGATCGTAACTCCCATCACTCTATGAAAAACACATTCCAACACTAACATATAATTAAGTCTAATTTACATAGAATGGGCTAGAAATGCATGTGCATTCTTTTTCTCCCATATGAAGAACTCTCCAAACATCCAATAAAAACCCCCTTCCTCACCCAGCTAATTTATACTGTCCTTAGAATTACATCACTTCCTGCCTACAGGGGTGAAATGTTCTAAAATGTTTACTATTTTACTCTTGATTTATTATTATATTTGGTCTGTCCCTGATGATGATTTTTCCTCCTGTTCTTGGTTCTGGGCTTATTGGTCCATGGTGAGTTTTGAGTGGGGAACTGGATTGGAGTTGGGGGACGAGGAGGATGAAGGGGAAGGGAGGGATAAGATGGAAGGTAATGGGAAGAATATGGTGTTGGTTGAAAATACAAGGGGGTAGGGGGTGTGTGATAGGTTTGTAAGTTGTGTGTAGGGCAAATATCCTGAAATGTGAGCAGTATAGGATCACCAATTAAGCAAAAGAAAATATTATGTGCCTTAAAAATGCAATGTGTGCCTTCGAGTCAGTTCTGACTCCTGGCGACCCAGAAGCTCCTAGGTTTTCTTGGCAGTGTCACCGGAAGTAGATTGCCAGGCCTTTCTTCCGAGGCAATGGAGGGTTAAGTGACTTGCCCAAGGCCACAAGGAGTGCTAGTGGGAATCGAACCCTGGTTGCTTGGTTACCAAGCTAGTGTTCTAACCACTAGGCCTTATGTAAGCAGAAAGCCATAGTAGCTATGCTTCTGCAGGCTCATTTTAAATGAATCAGAACACAATAAACTTAAGAGGGATTGGATAGGCTTTTGCTACTCTTCTGTTATGTTACATGAACAGCCGTGGTGGTGATTTTAAACTGCAAGTGTGCCCTTTGTGGAAAACAAAAAGGGTAGGGGGGGGGGGGGCAGAAAGATGTTAAGTGGAGATATTAGGGGAATTTTACTAATAGAGGTATTTATTGTTTTTTTGTTTACTTTCCCAGCAGGAGAAGTGGGCTCTTCTTCCCAATAATTTGGAATTGGCTAGCTGGGTAAGAGGCAGCCCTAATGATTATAGCAGGGGATTTTGATTGGTTGGCAGACTCTTATCCCTCAAAGGGTCTCCAGCCAATTAAAATCTCCTGCTATGTCCTCCCTGAGTGTCCCATTTACCCCATGATCATCTAATGGCCCACTCTCTCACAGGCTTTCTGCTGCAAATGTACCTTGTGATAAGGAAGCTTATCATAGCTCAGGTAGGAGCTATAGAAAAGATGATGTGACTCTGAACAAGCAACCTGTCAGTTCTGGTAGAAGCAAGAAAACAGAGTTTTCACATAAAAGACTACCAGTCCCAGAATGCACCAGGTTTCCAGCAGCCATGAGAGGGGCTGAAGTGAGAGAATGTGTGTGCAATCAAGAGAGCTATGAGGTAATCCCTAAGCACTCATCTCAAAGGGCAGGGCCTGATTCAACACAGCTGCGCTGTGTTAGGGAGCAGCACACATTAGAACAGGATAAGAATAGAGCTTATTCTTCAGATAACAGCTTGAGCAACAGTTTCAAGAACAGCTTCAGGAAGAGATACAGAGGGGAGAGCTTCAGCAACGGCTACAAGCACCAGTATCACCTGGAGAAACAGAAGCCAAGCCAAGCAGATAGAGAGAGAAGGAAACTCTCTGGAAGGAAGAGAAGAAAGGCCATTGGAAGGTCTGGGAGATTCCAAGGCAGTACTCATACTGGGAGGTATTCCAAAAGCCAGCAGAGTCCATTGGACTGGATTCAGCCAGAGGAATGGAGTGGCAGAGATAGGAATCACCAGTGGCTACCTGGAAGAGAGAAGACTGCATGTGGAAGGGACTTTCAGACCAAGGCCAGAAGGTATGTGAGAGAAGATCCAGCGTCCAGGGATCAAGATTGGAAGGCTGGACATCAGAATTGGATTACATATTGGCCAGGCTATACAGAGAGGAATAATGATAGCAGGAGAGGCTCAGGTATGAACACTGATCCAGACCCTATCTATAATAGAGAATGGCAGCAAGGGAATAAGCATTCTCATGATAGTGCCTTAATGAAAGACTCATCTGTGCCAATGTATGATATTGACCCTATGATTGTTGATGCAGGGGGAAATACAGCAGATGAAACTATTTACATGGACTGTTCTTTATCTAAATGCTATTGCTAGTTTTCTATGAGCAAACACATCAGCCATCACAAAGAAACCTAACTTTGTTCTTTATTTCCACTGCAAACAGCTCTTAAAGCAGGATTTGGGCTCACACAGTAGCAGCCAGCCAGCTAAAGGCTTTCAGCTGGTCCATTGATAGTAATTAGGGCTGCACCTGATTGTGTGTGTGAGCAAGGGAGAATCACTGCTGAGATCGGCGTGGAAAATAAGCAGAAGTTAACCTAACCAGCAAAGTTTATTCTTTACTTTGTGCCTTTGTATTTGGTAATTACTTGCTAAGAAAACATTAGCTAATTGCCTGACAAGCTGAAGGTTGTTTTCTGGTTTACTTTGTGACTTTTTGTTATCCATTTTAAACACTGCAAGCAAGTAACCTCATTTATAGTGCTATCAAGCATACATGTGCTGGGTAAATTAAACCCCATCGATAAAAGAAGTATTTTATTGATCTTACCACTTGGTTTCACAACTCAAATTATTGTCATCAGCTGTGTTTGGGAGTGAATGAACTACAATACCCACAATACCTTGCAAGAATCATATGAATATATGCATCGTCAAGATTGTGTAAGTTCTCACCCTAGGCAGCCGTCTGACAACCTGTACCTGAAAAGTTTTTATTATGAGTTTTTGTCTCTGTGGCAAGCTTATTTTTGCCTTCCTCATCAGTACTTTGCATCTAACTTGCCAATCCTTATGCGGTTTCCTTCATTTGAATCCTTTTTCCATTTTTTGAAAGATGTTTTTTGGGTATAATAGCCTCTTTTATCTCACATTTTAACCAGGCCAGCTATTTAATCTTTTTTTTAATAAGTAAAATATATAGAGCTGTTCTGGGCTTCCAATGTAGCAGCAGAGCGCAGACAAACCAATAATACCAGGAGTCTGTTCAGAAGGTCCAAATCATTTATTTGTGCACAAGTCTCAAGCAGAACCAAGTTCAAAATGGCTGAGCGATGTTCTCTGGTAATACAACAACATTTATAGACTTTTGCTCCATTCTAGGTATAGAAAAACATTTCATTGGTCCCGGTAACCTCCCGTACCTCCCCTATTGGTCCTGGTACTGATATGATTATCCAATTATGTTCTTGGAGTGGGCTCAGCACCTGCTCACCCCCCTTCTAGTCCCAATTACAATGGCCAGTTCACCAACTTGTTACTTTCCTACTTCCAAGGCCATTGGGCTAGTTAGTACGTGCGGGGAAGCAGGGCTCTGTAACCTTTCTGTCAGCAGTTTCAATTAAATCCTTTATAGCTGTGTTCTCTTATCAGTAGGCATTTAAACATATTTCTCTGTATTTTTCCAAGTTTCAGTTCTGCTTGTCTAAGCTAATTCAATTACTTTACTGAGTTCTAATTCTACAATAGCAGCCTATTGGGGGATGTGCAATTCCTATGGGCCTCTTCACAGGCTTCATTTACAGGTCAAGCTAGTTAGGCCTGCTTGCTTATGTCAGACATTGTGGATCACAGGCCTTCACCTGCCACATTCCCCCCTTTGATTAATCTCACCCTATTACTTAATAAGGTGTGAGAATTAAATCACTTATCTTTGGTTACACCATGGCCGGAGGATTCCGACTATATGCAGGAGGTTTAGGTTGGTATAAGGCCATAATCTTAGTTGCGGTCTTCCGCTCTACTGTTCTTTCAATAGCACTATGAATAGAACGCATACAACATGGGATTATACATGGTAACAGTAAAATGACAGCAATGATTATTAGTACTAGTATAAGGAAAGTTTTAAGTCCTCCTAGCCATGAGAAAAGACCTGCAAACCAGTTAGGAAACTTTAGTGAATGCCAAGTTTGTACTGGCACATAAGCTTGCTTTCGCATAGTTTCAGCAATTTCTTCAACTACTTGACCTTTATCATCTATTTTTAAACAACAATTAGTCAAATTCAGCTTACCACATACTCCTCCTTCAGCTGCCAACAAATAATCTAATGCTAAACGGTTCTGATATATAGCAGTGCGCATTTGAGTACTCTGTCTAGCGAGAAGTGTAAGAGCTTGGCTAGTTTCATTGGTTATTATTTCAACTACGGCTTGTAAGCGAATAATACGATTAATCATATAGATTGGGGTTCGATATCCCCACATACCATCATCATTCCAAGTGGCAGGCCCATAGTATTCAATGATTCTCTCTGGTGGCCAATCATCACCCTTCCACTTCTCCCACTTGCCTACCTGGAGGGGTGCTCTCTTCTGTCTCAGTGCTCTTTTGTGTCTATGATTAGTAGTGTACACTGGGTATCCTAATTGTTCTCCATGTTCTGTGTTTAAAAGGAAGAAAGAAGGTCTGATGGTCCCTAAGACACATGTCCCTCCCCAGTGTGTAGGGAGTCGGGCATATGCTCGGTTTCCACAGATCCAGTATAGGCCAGGTGGGGCTTGCCAGGCCTGAGGTTTGGCAAGATTAGTCCATAAATGAGCAAGCTCAGGGAATTTGGCTAATGGGTTAGGGGGTTCAGGTTCTTTAATTCCTGTCCACCAAGACGTCTTTTTGGTGGTGTCATTATAGAACGTCTGGCTAAGACAGACCAGCTGTCCTACCTGTTGTTTGAATTGGGGTCCAGTTCGTGCATAGCAAAGACGTCCAACTATTGAGTGCGCTAACACCCATTCGCTGCTAGTCTTATGTAATTCAGTTTGATTGTAAGTCATTGAGTAATTCAATTCTTGGGCTTCCCATGGCCACTGGTCACCCATTTGTGTCCCCCCACAAAAGTAACAATCTGAGATTTTTAGACTGGATACTACTGCTCCAGCTAATTCTAGAAATAAGTTCTGAGAGGGATGGGGAATTTCAAACTTGTTTACATGCATGGCTTCATAGAATGTGTCGTGGATATGGTACTTAGATGATTTATGGGCTTGGGTATTTAATCTTATATATATTATGGTTCCTGGATCTGATCCAGACCCTGCAATTCGTAGACCAAATCGGAATCCTCGTTTCCAATTTTCAGGTCTCAGAACAACAAGCTCTAAGGAATTGCAAGCATTTTTCTTGCATTTGTCTAGATCTTTGACATATGGCCTCCGCAATGCAGCCATTCGATTATCTTTGGTATTCTCTACCATACCAATCCAGGTGGCATAAAAGACACATTCCCATCTTGGGCAGAAGTAATCTGACTCTGGGGCTGTACTATACACATCGGCTAAGACTTTCTTTCCTGTGCATGCTCCCCATCCAGTGGTCCCTTCTGGACACATATATTTGTCATTCCTTGAGTATGTTTTTTCCCAATTACCACACTTAGAACGACTATCTCTGTTGATTACTTCACAAGCATCAAAATACAAAATAGCAGATTTACCAGGATCTGTGAGTGGGCGTGTGGCATTGATCAAAGGTCCATCTGCATCTTTCCATCGCATTTCTAAGGTGTAATAGGATGGATTCTGATGCGGATTAAAACATACTTTAGATTTGCCTTTGGTACAAACACTCAGTTCAGTGGTGTGTTATATACACCGAGTCACTTTACCAGTGCAGGCATAGTAAGAGTGATAAATCAAAGTCTGAGTTACTTTCATTCCAGTCCGAGTGGAAGTAATACAAGCAGTACATGGAGGCAAAGCATGAGTCAATTCAATGCCTCCAAAACAGGCAGCCAGGGCAAAGCAAAGACAAAGATACATGTTGATTGGAGTTCTTCTGAATCCTCAGCTTGCAAATCTTGACCACGACGTTCTTTTCTTCGTCCCGTTTGCTAATGAAGCAATTCAACGGGTGCTGAGTGTTGATTGAAGATCCTCAAGTTGTCCATCACACATTAACCAACTTATCAATTTCAGTTGGCTTCCGAAATATGGTCAATCAATGTAGCATCAAAGTAGTGTGTAAAAATCACACACATGAGGTTCGTTGAAACAAACTCTTGTTGTTTGGGAAACAGCAATCCTCTTCGAAAGACTTGGCTACTGCAAGGCACTGTAGTTGCTGGGATAATCCCAAAAAGTGTTCTAGGATGCTGGTTGCCGTCTCAGGATGATTCGCAAAGGTGCATCAGGATGCTGCTCTGTTGTCCACTGCTCGGGTTCTGGATCAGCTGCGGGCTTGACTCTACTGTGGTGGATCCAGGAATCGATCTCCGCTACCTTTACTGCAGTTGGGGTAGACAGGATGACAGTGTATGGTCCCTTCCAATGAGGTTCCAGCGGTGTCTTCTTCCAATCTTTGATCCACACCGAGGTACCAGGCTGGTAGGGATGCAAGGGTTCTGTCAAGTTGATAGGCAACTGGTCTTGGATCCACGCATGGAGAGTCTGCAGAACAAAACTAAGAGCTAGGAGTTCTTGCCTGGTTATTTCTGAACCAATCTGGGCTAAACTCCCTTTAATTCCCTGCACTATTGGTGGGGGTTTACCATACAAAACTTCGAAAGGGGAAAATCCTGTTGACTTTACAGGAGCTGAGCGTATTCTGAGTAAAGCTATTGGGAGCACTTGGGGCCACTTCAGGCGAGTCTCCTGACAAAGCTTAGACATTTGGGCTTTTAAGGTACGATTCATTCGCTCAACTTTCCCTGAACTCTGAGGTCTGTATGCAGTGTGAAGTTTCCACTGTATCTGTAGGGCTTTTGCTAACTGCTGAGTAATCTGAGAAACAAATGAGGGCCCATTGTCTGACCCTATTACTGCTGGAATTCCAAATCTAGGAACAATCTCTCTCAGTAAAGCTTTGGTGACTTCTCGGGCTTTCTCAGTTCTGGTTGGGAAGGCTTCTACTCACCCAGAGAAAGTACAAACTAATACTAATAGGTAGTGATATCCATTAGCTTTTGGCATTTCAGTAAAATCAATTTGCAGGTGGTGCATGGGGGTTACACCTCCTGACTGAACTCAGGGTGCTGGTGTGGGACCTTGCTTGGCATTATTTTTGGCACAAATTAGACACTGGCGTGCCACTGAAGCTGATAGGGCTGCTAACATGGTGATGCAGAAGTGTGGTCTGAGTGCTTTTTCTATAGCACTTTTTCCATAGTGTGTGGCTTCGTGGAAGGCTTTGACAAAGGATGGGCACAACAATTCAGGGATTACTATTCGTCCTGGGGGTTGACTGCCCTCTGCTGGTGGCAGCTCAATCCACCCATCTCTCAGCACTCCATCTTCCTTATTACAATAGTAATCTAATTCTTTGGTGGTATATCGTGGTGTCCATAAGTTCAAGGATACTGGAAACAATGCTGCCTGCATTGGCATGGCTTGTGGCGAAATTTGTCCTGTCATGGCTGCTTGTTGTGCTGAGGCATCTGCGAACCTATTTCCCTGAGCAACTTCTCCTTTTCCTGCTTGATGTCCTCTGCAGTGCATGACAGCTACACGAGTTGGGGCCCATACTGCATCAAGTAACATCAGTATCTCTGGGCCGTATTTGACTGATTTTCCTCCGGACGTGATGAGCCCTCGTTCTTTATAGAGAGCTCCATGGGCATGTAGGGTAGTGAAGGCATATTTAGAGTCTGTATATACATTTAACACAAGTTTTGCACCTAACAGTAGTGCTCGAGTAAGTGCTATCAATTCTGCTTTCTGGGCTGATGTACCTGAGGCTAGAGCTGATGACTCAACGACTTCATGTTAAGTGACTACTGCATATCCGGCGCAGCATCGTCCATTGATGATGAGACTGCTTCCATCTACGTAATAAATTTGGTCAGGATTGTCTATGGGCACATCTGTCAGGTCAGGTCGGCTTGAAAATACAGTGTCCATGACTTCTATACAGTCATGTTCTGGGAGTTCTTCACTAATAGGTATCAATGTGGCTGGATTCAAGGCATGGCTCACTTCCAGTTGTATCTGTGGGTTCTCACATAACATACTCTGATATTTCAACATTCGGGAATTGGTGAGCCAATGATTTGCTTTTTGTTCCATAAGGGCAAGGACTGCATGTGGCACAGTGACTCGTATATTCTGTCCTAGTGTGAGCTTGTCTGCTTCACTCACTAACAATGCTGTAGCTGCAACTGCTCTCAGGCAAGGTGGCCATCCTTTGGCCACAGTGTCCAATTGTTTCGATAGGTATGCCACAGGTCGCTCCCAATTTCCCAATTTCTGAGTCAACATGCCTAAGGCATTTCCTTGTGCTTCATGTACAAACAAGTGGAAAGGCTTGTGAACATCTGGTAGTCCAAGGGCTGGTGATGACATCAATTCTTCCTTTAACGTCTTAAAGGCTGTATCCTGCTCAGGTCCCCACTCCAGTGGCGACTTTTCTTCTCCTTTTGTGGCTTCATACAATGGTTTGGCGATTTGAGCAAAGTTGGGAATCCAGATTCGGCAATATCCTGCCGCTCCCAGAAAGGCTCTGACTTGCTTTCTGGTAGTTGGGGTTGGGATCCTGCATACTGCTTCTTTTCTCTCTCTGCCTAATTTTCGGCTTCCTTTGGTTATACGAAAGCCCAAGTATTTCACTTCTTTTTGGCATAGTTGTGCTTTTGCTCTGGAAACTTTGTATCCAGCTTCATCTAGTAACTGCAAGAGGTCTTTGGTGGCTTGTATACATTCACTTTCTGATACAGCAGCTATCAGCAGATCGTCCACGTATTGGAGAAGCACTCTCTTCCCCGGGGCCACTAGATAGCTTGAAAGGTCTTGATTCAGTGCAGCACTAAAGATGGTAGGCGAATTCTTGAATCCTTGGGGTAGTCGTGTCCAAGTAAGTTGGCCCCCTCTTCCAGAGATAGGGTCCTGCCATTCAAATGCAAATAATATCTGACTTATGGGGGCTAATCTTATGCAAAAGAATGCATCTTTTAAATCCAGAACAGTAAAGTGGGTAGCTTCAGCAGGAATCAGTCCTAGAAGTGTGTAAGGATTTGGTACAATTGGATGTATGGTCTCAACTGCTTCATTCACTCTCCTTAGATCCTGCACTGGGCGGTAGTCCTCTGTTCCAGACTTTTTCACTGGCAGAAGTGGAGTGTTCCATGGGGATTGACATACTTTTAGTAGGCCATGTTCTAGTAATCTTAGCAAGTGGCGGTGGATACCTTCAATTGCAGCTCTTGGGAGAGGGTACTGCTTGACATGTACTGGTGTAGCACTAGGCTTGAGGGTTACAATTATTGGGGCTATATGCTTGGCTAGGCCTGGAGGATTGCCTTCTGCCCATACTCCAGGTGGCGCATCAATGCTTTTCAAAGTTTGTTCAAAATAGGTGTCTTGGGCAGATTCATCACTGTAATATCTCCATTCTTCTTCTCGGGGAACTGTAAGCAGCATTATTCCTGCAGGCTTGGCTTGAGAATTCACGGTCATTTGCATTTCTCCTTTTTCAGTAAAGGATATTTGGGCTTGTAGCTTGGCTAACATATCTCGTCCCAGTAGTGGCACTGGACATTCAGGCATGTAAAGGAATTGATGAGTTATTTGTTGTCCTCCTAGACTGCATATGCGATTCTGAAGAAAAGGTTTTGTAGCTTTGGCACCAGTTGCTCCTACAATGGTGACTGCTTTTGTGGAAAATGGGGCTATCTTTTTGTCTACTACTGAATGTTCTGCTCCAGTATCAACCATAAAGTTCATAACTTGGTCTCCTATTTGTATTCCGACCATAGGCTCCTGGAGACCTAAAGCAAACTCGGAGCCCGGTCTGTCCTAATCCACGTCATCTTCATCATGGGCTGTCGCAGCCAATGCTTGTACGGCTTCTCCTCTTTCTCGCTGGTATTGCTCTCGATTGGCTCCTCCACGATTTCGGGGACGGCCTCGTCTTCCTTCTCTCCATTGATGATTGTTTTCGTCATCTTGGTGGGCGTCTTCAAGTTGCGGGCATGCATCTCTCCAATGTCCTTCCTCTTTGCAGTAGGCACATTGGTTTATGCCTAGCTGGGGCTGGCTTCCGCCTCGGCCCCGCCCCCTTCCTCTGCTCCGTCGACTAGGGATACCTCCCCTTTTCTGTTCAACTATGGCCGCAGCCAAAAAATCAGCTTTCTTCTTCATCTTTCGATCACATTCTTTCTGCCTTTCATTATCACGATTCACATACACTTTATGAGCGACTTCCAATAACTGAGTTGCATTCATGCCCGCAAACCCTTCTAATTTCTGTAATTTCCGTCTAATGTCTGGTTGAGACTGATTTACAAAAGCAGAATTCACCATGCATAAGCTTCCTGGCGCATCTGGGTCATAGGGAGTATACATTCTATATGCTTCAGTTAATCTTTCATAAAACACTGCTGGGCTCTCATCTTTACCTTGGGTAACTTCAGTAACTTTGGAAAGGTTCATAGCTTTCTGGCCCCCCCTTTTCAGGCCTTGTATAAAGCCTTGGCGAAAACGGGCTAGGGCTCTGGATCCTCTTTCTGTGTTTGGATCCCATCGGGGGTCTTCATTCGGGAATTCCCTCTGGGCCGCTTCCCGATTATCTATTCTGTCTTCCCCTTCTCCTGGCACTACAGGGTTATCCGCCAGCCAGTCTATAGCTGCTTTTCTAATTCGTGTCCGCTCCTCTGTAGTAAATAAGGTGGACAGGAGCTGGCGACAATCTGCCCATGTTGGTTGGTGAGTTTCCATAATAGTATTCACTAATTCTGTAAGTTCCTGGGGCTTATTGGTATAGGAGGCATAATGTGTCCTCCAATTTAACAAATCAGTGGTAGAGAAGGGAACATACACATAGCTTAGGGGTCCCGCCACCACCTCATTATCCTCATTTCTTACGGGTATTCCCGTGACTTGCCGTAAAGGCATCATCTTGGCAGTAGATGTCTTTTGGGATCTAAGGGATATTTTCGTAACTTTTCTATCAGGGGTTATCTTTTTCTCTACATGCTTTATTCTTGGTTTTCTTTTGACTGGTGAGCTAACACTGGCAGCCGCTTTTACACTGTCAATATCACTCGGGGAAATTTCAATTTCTTCCTGTTCTGTTTCTGTTTCTGTCTCTGATTCTCCTTTTTCAGTCTCGGTAGAATCATCTTCTTCATTTAAAGGGAGCTCATCTACCTGCTCTTCGGGTGATGGCTCAGGGGTTGGGTCCCGCTCCCGCTGTCTCCGGGGCTCTGGGGCAGGACGTGGGGCTACTCTCACTGGGCGCTGGGTTTGGGGCTGCGGGTAATCACTTCTGGGGAATCAAGATCTACCAGGATGGGTTTCTTCCTGGACTTCTCACCTTTCCCTTTCCTTCTAGGCTGTTCTATTTTCTGACTATAATCTGTCTTTGCTAACATTATTCTGCACTGCTCCTCATAACAGCGCTTCGCCCAAGGGGGCGGATCTTCACAAATACTTAACCAGGAATCTATATAAGGGTACTGATCGGGGTGCGCTATTCGCACTCTATGGTGCACTAACTGAATAATTCCTACATTAAAGGTTCCCTCTCGGGGCCAGGTAGGATCTAGATCGGGCCACTCCCTAGTACATAAAATCTGTAAACGGGCTGCAGTCATTTTAATACCATAATCTCCGGAATATCCTTCTTTAAAATGTGCGATCATACATTCTAACGGAGTGTTCCTAGTAGACCCCGCCCCTCCCATTTCGATGTGTGCGCGCAACAACAGACAGAAGGGAAAAGGAGAGCGGACCGTGGGTAAGGGGTCCACACGGCCCTAGAAACGTATAAGGGAAACAAATAACAAGACAAGACGACAATCGCTTCCCCCTTTTTACGACCTGAACGCGGTCGCCCGGTCAGGAACTGCGTTACTCAGGGGTCCGCCTTCGCTTGGTCCGTGCTGCCAGACCTCTCATTCACACTCCATTCACACAATCATGCTAGCAACGTATCCCAGAATGCATTCATTGCTATCTATTCTGATTAGTCTCATGCAAGTTCCAAATGCTAGAAGACGGGAGTTTCGCCCTGCTTTACTTACGTAGGGGTAGTCGGTCCGTCTTGGAGAGTTGATCAAGCTCTCTTTCATGCGAATGCTAGTGCGAAGTTCATGCTAAGTTCATGCTAAGATTGGCAGTACTGCTCTTTCTTATCTGTCTAGACACATGCTAAAATCAAAACTCTACTCACCGGATCCGGTCCTCAAACTTCCCAAGCAAGCGCATGAGTTGGACCTCGGACTCCCCTCACTCGGGTTCGAGGTGTTGGCTCCAGCCGGGCCCGGCACCCGCCGAGGTCCGACTAGCTCCCTCCGATACAAGGGACCGGTGGCGCCAGGGAGCGAGCCCCCGTCGGAAGGGCGCAATCCCGGCAGGACCAAACCTGTAGAGGCGGAAAGTCGTGGTATATTGCCCTATATACCCTCTAATACCACACCTTCCCGGCAACGCACCAAGAATATGTAGCAGCAGAGCGCAGACAAACCAATAATACCAGGAGTCTGTTCAGAAGGTCCAAATCATTTATCTGTGCATAAGTCTCAAGCAGAACCAAGTTCAAAATGGCTGAGCGATGTTCTCTGGTAATATAACAACTTTTATAGACTTTTGCTCCATTCTAGGTATAGAAAAACATTTCATTGGTCCCGGTAACCTCCCTTACCTCCCCTATTGGTCCCGGTACTGATATGATTATCCAATTATGTTCTTGGAGTGGGCTCAGCACCTGCTCACCTCCCTTCTAGTCCCAATTACAATGGCCAGTTCACCAACGTGTTACTTTCCTACTTCCAAGGCCATTGGGCTAGTTAGTACGTGCGGGGAAGCAGGGCTCTGTAACCTTTCTGTCAGCAGTTTCAATTAAATCCTTTATAGCTGTGTTCTCTTATCAGTAGGCATTTAAACATATTTCTCTGTATTTTTCCAAGTTTCAGTTCTGCTTGTCTAAGCTAATTCAATTACTTTACTGAGTTCTAATTCTACAATAGCAGCCTATTGGGGGATGTGCAATTCCTATGGGCCTCTTCACAGGCTTCATTTACAGGTCAAGCTAGTTAGGCCTGCTTGCTTATGTCAGACATTGTGGATCACAGGCCTTCACCTGCCACACCAAAATGGTATTTTTAAACAATGCCTGATTTAAACTGTTAACCTTTCTAGCTGCACCTTTTAGCTGTTTTTTTATTTTTTTTACCATTTTCTTCATTTTATCATAGTTGCTCTTTTGAAAGGTAACTGCTAATGCAGTAGATTTCCTCAGTGTCCTCACCTCAGTTAACTCAGATTTGATCGTTATGATCACTTTTGCCAAGTGGCCCCAACCCCATTACTTTTCACACTAAGTTCTGCATTCTACTAATTACTAGATCTAAAATATGTCTGTTCCTGAACCAGCTGCTCTATGAAGCGGTCATTTATTTCATCTAAGAATCTTTCCTCCCTAGCATTTCCTAATATGACATTTATTCAGTCAATATTGGGGTGATTGAAAGAACTCATTATTATAGTGTTGTCAAATTAGTTTGATTCCCTAATTTCGGTTAACATTTCGCCATCTGTCTTTTCATTTTGGCCAAGCAGATTGTAGTATATCCCCCATCACTAGTCTTTCTCAACATACATGAAATTTCTGTCCATAAAGATTCCAAGTTTAATCTGTTTCCTGCAGAATTTGTATTCGGTTTCACTCGATGCTCTTTCTAACATATAGTGCCCCCTCCACTTTGATACAGCATTTTGCAATGCAGTGTATGCCATTGAGCTTTGTCAGTGTTGTCTTCTGGCGACCCAGCAGCCTTTGAGTTTTCTTTGCAGTGTTTATCCTCTTCTACCAGGTCTCTGAGATGCCTATATACTCCCCCATCTTCTTCTTTAGATTTAAGGCATTCATATACAGGTATTTCAAAGTTTTTTTTATCGGATAAAGTCTTTGCCTTGAGTCCTGCTAGAGCATTCCGGGATCCCTCCTTGTGACCTGCTGTGTTTCTCTGTGGTTGGCCCTGCTGGCCCATATCCTCTTGACAGGCCTTGTGTCTGAAGAGTATCCTGTAAATTGTTATGGTTCTTTGTTCTGTTGAATCTTATCCTTACTGAGGTTGTGTATGACCATGTGCTTGGGTACAACTACTGAGGTGTGCCCCTATCTGTATCACCTATTATAGCAGGATAAGGTCATAAGAAGCCTCTGGAAATTTTTCTCTGTCTCCACCTCAGCTGGTAGGGGAACACAACTCATTTTATCTGATAAGTAAAATGTCACCTTGTCTTGCCATGTAGCTGTCTACCAATTCTAATGGGTGGTGGTTTTGCTCCCTTTGGCTTTATTGTGATGCACAGCATCATAGGGCTAGGTAGGGAAAACACACTACTGGGGAGATAAGTAGTAGTAAAATGCTTGGAGGCAGTGGAGAGAGATAAGACACTGAGAGTGGGACATTATGTGGCAGATACCTTAACCATAGTATCACGCCAAACTGGAGGCACCATGTATAAATTTGTATCTTATGGAGAAATATTTTGATATGTTGGAATTTAATAATTTTCTATAGTTGTGTTCCATTAAACTGCTGTTCTTGCATTTCTTCTTTTTTTTTTTTCCAAATCATTTTTATTAAAGCAAGGTATCTGATGCATAAACAACATCCAGCAAACCCAAACAAATACAGAATAAACATAACATATCATAACATAACACCACATAACATAACACAACATACTCCGATACCCGGGCAGGGCTGTATCTTGTCCACCGCCCAGGGTAGGCAGCCAGAAATGATAGAGATCCACCAGCACGGCCTTTTATTTTTTTCCCCCATAGATACCCTGTCCACCCCCCCATCCCCCCGCCCCCCCCCCTTCGCAACCCCTGCTCCTACTCATTACCGTGAAATCATCCTGTTCCCAACTCTCCACGGCAACGCCTAATCGGTGGCTTCCCCATCCCTATCTAATAGTGTGCCTGAAGTACTTCATTACGTAGGGCAGGCCGTAAGGTATAGATATAGGGCTTCCAGGTCAGCAAAAAAGAGGCCCAGCGTTTAACCCTACCTCTCGCCCCCCGCTTCTCCAATAGCATCAGCTGGTGAAAGCTGTTACGCCATTCCCAGAAGGAAGGAGGAGTAGGCTCCCGCCATCTACGCAGGAGCGGCCCTTTTCCCACTACGCATGCTTTCCTAAGTAGGAGGCGCTCCCATCTACCCTTCGGGTGGAGTGGTCCAAGTTGATCTAATACCACGACAGACCCGGTCCAGCTAATCCGCTGACGCAGCACTCCATTCATATAGTTCCAAATCCGCAGCCAATATCGGCGGATTTTCGGACAGCCCCACCACATATGACCTAAATCAGCCAGTGTAGCGCTGCATTTTGGGCAGCTCCCGTCCAAGGTGATGCGACTACGAAAAGCTCGTCTCGGGGAGAAATGGGCTCGAAGGATACATTTAAGCTGTATTTCTCTCCAGCGGGCCCCATCGACCAGTTCCCGATACTGCACAGAGCCCGATGAACCGCACCGGGCAACACCTCTACCCCCAGCTCCCTGGCCCACGCTCGCTCCTCCCTCGAGAAGTCAAGTGGAGGTACCAACGTATCGATACGTCGCTTCAGCCCAGCTATGGACGACGGAGAGTCCGCCCCCAGACCGAAGAACTCACGTATTCGCGCTGTACGTTCTGCCCCAAGCCCACCCCTAGGGAGTGAGGCAACATAATGGGAAATCTGAACATATGCAAAATAATGTTTGGGGCTCAGCTCGTATTCCCCACATAAACCCGCAAAGGATTTACCCTTCCCCTCAAGGTCCACCACATGCCCTATATTCCGAATCCCCCTCTGTTCCCAAAGCCGGAACGTAGACGTGTCCGTTCCTGGAGTGAAACAAACGTTGCCTTGTATGGGTAACCAGCTTGAAACTTCCGGGGACTCCCCCCACCATTTGTTAAATTGCTGCCATGAACACCGAGCCGGCCGTATCAACACACTCTGAGTTACCCAGCTGGGCAAACTCGAACCTGCCAGATGCAAAGCTGCAAGCAAGGCCTGCGGGGCCACCAAAGCCTCCTCCAGCGCACGTGGGGATAGTTTTCCGTCCCTCCCAACCAGTCCCCGATTGTGATACAGCGGACCCTCTGGCAGAAAGAAAAAAAGTTTTAAATGTTGAAAAAAACAAGCTTCACATGCAATTTCCTGAAGGTCCACATAGAGGGAGCAGGAGAGCCAGCCTGGAAGCAGAGGAACCACGCCTCTATGGGCAGGACCTAGAATCAGTTAGTCCCAATTTAAGCAGGGACAGAGCTGAGTCAAGGAGAGTCGTCGGAGTCAGAGACAGAGTTGGAGTCGGTCTCAGACCCAGAGCAGCTCGAGGAGTTGAAGCAACTTGGGGAGCAGGCCAGAGAGTAGGCCGAGAAGCAGGCCAAGGAGTAACTCAGAGAGCAGGCCGAGGTGAAGGCCAAAGAGCAGGCCTAGAGGAAGGCCAAAGAGCAGGCCGGAGAGCAGGCCAGAGACAACTGGAAGGAGCAGCTCTGCAGAGAGCAGCCAAGGAAGGAGGTGCTCTCCCTTCCAGCCTGAGAGAAAGCCCTATCCAGGGAGAAGGGCTGGGACACAATCTGAGAAAGAGATATCCAGCTGAAAAGAATACCCAAGGAGAGAAAGGTACTTTTAAAGATTTTTATAGAAGTAACCTGAAGGAGGAATGGAAAACTCCGAGGCCTGGGGAACAGGGAAGAGCTGAGAGGGCGCAGCCATTAGCCAACTGCCACAGGGGTGGAAGTGAAGGACAAGCGCATCAGCTGCAGCCATGCCTCAGAGAAGTTTCTCCCCACTCCAAAGAATTAATTAAGACCCACAGGGAATACTTGAGCCTGCAAGAATTGGAGGACAATCAGGCTAGGCCTCAAGCCTTTCCTGTAAGAGACTGCAGGAAGTTTAAAGGTAAAACAGTTGTTGCCTGCAATTGCTTGCCTGAACATAGCACAAGAGAGAAACAAAAGAATGAGTTTTGTCTGTATGATAAGGACACTTTTATGCAAAAAGTAACAGATAATCTCTCCAAGAAGAAAGCTAGTAATGCTAAAGGCTGGGACAAGCGACCTTTTAAACCTGTAGCAGATGAACAGCCAGGGTTCTATACCATAGCCAAAAACCGACGCCCCAAGCTGACAAACCAGCATTGGAACACAGTGTGGCATGCTTTCAGAAAGCCCGAATTCAACCCTCCTGAGGTTTCAGACTCAGACCCCTCAGAGATGGAATGGATGCCAGGGGAATCTGAGCTTGATGAGGCAGTTGAACCCATGGATTGTATTTATTGTACAGTAGGAAAGCTTTAAGCTGTTTGGAGCAACAGAATGTATGAAGAGAATACAGGATGCCTTATGTTTTAAGTTTCTGTGAAGATTAACAATGTTATTTTGAACGTTTTGTGTGAGTTGAACCTGATACAAGGAATGATACAGCCCTGTTATTGTCTTAACCGCATATTTTGAACCATTTTGCGTAAAGGTGAAATAAATGCCTTTTTCCTTTTTTCCCTACACTTGGCTGAAAGTCGCTTTATTGGGAAGTTGGCAACGAGGTTGGCACAGAGGGCCGCTACCTCATGACCCTCGCAACAGGCCAACCCTAATACCCCTAATCTTATGCGCTCCCCAGCCCCGGTGGAACCAATACGCCGCCACCAGAGGGGGCTGCGGGGGACACGATATGACGTGCCTGGCAGGCCAAGGCATAGAGCCGCAAGTCAGGGATTCCGATTCCCCCATCTTTCCATCTCCTCTGCAAACGAAACAGGGGAATCCGAGCTCGTGCCCCCTTCCACAAAAAAACCCGGAAAGCGCGCTCTAACTCTTGTAGATCCCGCTCCCTCGGCCACACGGGAAGCGTCTGCATCCAATACAGAATACGCGGCAAAACCACCATACCCAGGGCCGCTGCCCTACCCAAGAGAGATAGGGGGAGAGGGGCCCACGCCTGTAATTGCGAGCGAGTCTTAGCCACAATCCGATTCACGTTCTCCCGATATAGTTGCTTGGGATCCCTGGTCAGAGAAATACCAAGGTAGATAAAAGATTCCTCTGCCCACCGAAGGGGGAAGGAGTCACCCCAAGCAACGCGAAGCGTACCCCCCACATCCAGCGCCTCTGACTTGGCCATATTTATGCGTAGTCCCGCGAAGCTCCCAAAGCAAGAAAACTCCTCCAGTAGCCTCGGCAGTGAGGTCCGCGGGACTGAGAGATGTACCAGCAAGTCATCGGCAAAAGCCGCTATCTTAAACCCAAGTTGTCCCATACGCACCCCTTTAATCTCCGCCGATACCTCGATCTTCCGTATCAGGGGGTCCAGGGACAACACAAAAAGCAGAGGGGAGAGTGGACACCCCTGCCGAGTACCTCTTTCCAAACAAATATCCTCGGACAGGCACCCGTTACAAAGCACACTCGCCGTAGGTTTAGCATAAAGAAGCTCCACCATACGACAGAAGGACACCCCGAGTCCATATTTCGGTAACAGAGTCTTCAGGTATGACCAACCCACCCGGTCGAAAGCCTTCTCAGCATCAAAGCTGACCAACAGCGAGGGTATACCGTGGCGGTGAACCCACTCCAGGGACGCCAGAATCCTACGTAAATTCCGTACCGCATGTCGGCCCTGCACAAATCCAACCTGGGACTCATGCACCAGGTCCCCAAGAACCGAGGCAAGTCGCGTAGCCAGAACTTTAGCTAAGATCTTCAGGTCAAAATTGAGCAGCGATATAGGCCGGTAGGACTCTGCTTGTGTGTGGTCTTTACCGGGCTTAGGGAATAAAATGATATGAGCGTGGTTTCCACCCCACACAAACGTCCCTTGTGCGATTCGTTGATGATAGACCGCCACCAACGTTGACGGTAGCAAGTCTCCCAACAGCTTATAAAACTCGGCCCCCAGTCCATCAGGACCCGGGGCTCGGCAGCAACTCGCCTGCTGGACCACCCGAGAAACTTCCTCCAGCGTAACCGGCATCTCCAGGCCCGCACGCTGCTCGTCATCCAATTGGGGTAGTTGCACCTCCCTCAAATACTCCTCCATAGCGAGAGCAGGGTCAGCCCCCCGCGAGTAGAGTTTCTGGTAGAACTGTCGAAAAATCTGAACAATTTCCCGATTCTCTTTCTGCAACGTACCCTGCGCATCTCGCAGGGCCACCACCGTTCGAGTCCCCCCCCTTCCCCGAAGGCACCTGGCCAGCAGTTTCCCGGCTTTATCCCCGAAGCGGTAAAGTTGATATTTATAATACATAAAGGATTTCCGGGCCCTCTGATGGAGTAGTTCATTGAGGGCCGATTGGGAGTCCCATAACGCCTTCCTGTTTGCCACCGAAGGGTCGGTAGCCTGCCTGTGTCTAGCTCGGCAGACCTGCGCTTCAAGGCGGATGATCTGTTTTGCTATCAGTTTACGTTTACGTGCCACATACCCTATTATGTCTCCCCTTAGTACCACTTTGGCCGTTTCCCAAAATAGTTCAGGGTTGTTTCGATGCTGTGCATTGGACGTGGCAAAGTCCTGCCACTTCTGCTTGAGAAACATAGAGAAATCCGCATCGTGGTATAAATCGACAGGGAATCGCCAGACACGAGCTGGCGGGGTAGCGTCCCGCCACTCCAGGTCCACCCAGATTAACGCATGATCAGAGATTTCCAGAGGGCCAATCTGCGCGTCGAGTACGTAAACAAAGAGTCGTTCCGAGAGTAGCACATAATCAATTCTGGCGCTAGTACCGTGCGCTCGAGACAGGTGGGTAAAGTCATGTTCCCCGGGATGTAACAATCGCCACGGGTCCGTCAGCTGCAGTCTCCGCCACAGATGCTGCAAGACTTTAGTACCCTGTCTGCGTGTCCCCCTAGCACCGTCCCTAGATACATCCAACTCGAGATCGAGCACGCTATTAAAGTCGCCTGCCAAAATCAATGGAGCGTCGGGCAATTGTTCCACTCGCGAGCCTAAGCGGGCATACAGATCCCGATTCAACACGTTGGGGCTATATAAGTTGCCCAACACCACGGGTTTCCCTTCGAGCATCCCATACAGCAGGACATATCTACCATCCGGGTCAGCATAGACCTCCTCCTTAGTAAACCGGAGTCTCTTGTGTATCAAAATGACCACTCCACCTTTCCTACCCTGCGCTGGGGCCACCCATTCTTGGCCCACCCACTCTCTTTTAAGTTTAGCATGTTCTTCCGTGCTCTGGTGGGTCTCTTGCAACATTGCAATGTCGCATTGGTGCCTCGCCAAGGCCTGCAACACTTTATATCGCTTGATAGGGTCGCCTATACCACATACATTCCAAGATATAATCTTCACGTCTGTGCACAATAAGAATTGTTAAGTAGCACAGAACCAATAGCATACATGGAAGAAACCTCCCCAGCCCGAGGTCCTCCCCTCCTCCCCCAAGATGATTCCCCAGTGCCCTCTCTCAGTATCTCCAGCGGTTGCGCCCCCCTCCCTCCCCCTTCCCCTAGTACCCACCCCACCCTCAGTCCCTCCCCTCCTCCGCCCCCCTTCCCTATCCCCAACCCCCCCTATCATAATCTCCCTCTCCAAACCCCTCCTCACTCCCATAGTGATCACTAGAGATGTGAACGGGACCCCCTCCATCCCCGAAGGTCCTTCTACCAACACTTCAACCCTTCAGCCCATAGCAACCAACCCCTCCCATGGTATGAGTCCCCTCTCCCCACCCCTCTCCCCCCTGCCAATACCCCCCTGCCCTATGTGCTCTTCCCGAGTGTCTTATCGATAGGTCCCTCTTTTCCCTCCAGGAGCCCATCAATCAGATCCCCCTCCATCCCTTACCGTTCGTATGCTCCCCTCCCTTCCAGCCCCACCCCCCCTTTGCATACTTTCCACTTCTCTATACACAGCAAAAGAGTAGAGGGGAGATAACACAAGCAGACATAAGGAGAAAACAGCAACATATTAGCCTGATCGATAGGGACAGCTGGAAGTGGTTAGATATCTCGCAGCCAGAGAAGTCCCAGCTCAGTACTAGCCGCACCTAAACACAGTCCTTTTTTGTTTTTTTAGCCCCACAGAAACGCTGGAAGGCTGAGGTACCGAGCCACCTCCCACATCAGGGCTTCATACCGAATAGGAAACATCCAGCCACTCAAGGCTGCATGCTCCGATAGCGGCAAAAATTGAAAACACCCCCAAAGGCAAGTGGAAACAAAGGTAACAGGTACGAGGATACAAACTATCTCACCCGGCAGTTTAAATGTAACAAAGAGAGCCCCCCCACCAGTCCGGGAGCTCAATAGCTGCAGTGTCTGAATGTTATTCCACCGCTCAGGGGCAAGGTATCTCCCACCTCACCTGTAGGCCAGTCAAGCTGCATGCCAAGTCCAATTGTCAGGGAGATCTGCATCACTCCTCGGCAGAAGGCCCGCGTCTCCTCTCAGTCCGAGTCATTCCTCTTTCCATCAGCCCTCCGGGCCGCAGTCATGAGAGGTGTTCTCCGGGGCGAGCCGTCAATGACGCCAGCAGCTGTTCCACATAAGAGCTTGCCTCCGTCGCAGATTCAAAAGCCCGGTGGGCACCCTGATGTAGCACGTGCAACTTAGCTGGGTACTGCACATGGAAGCGTACATTCGCTGCTATCAAGCGTTGGCATATCGGGGCATATGCCTTGCGGCGCTGGCTCAGCGCGGCCGAGTAATCCGGTGTTATGCGGAGCTTCATATTCCCGCGCTCTACAGTGCCCTTTTGACGCGCTGCCTTTAATACAGCTTCCTTCTGGGTGTAATAGAGGAATCTGGCCAAGACCACTCTGGGCCGTGTACTTGGCGTTTGCGGCCTCGGCCCCACTCTGTGGGCTCTGTCCACTACTATAGAGGAGTTCCCATCTTCTCCCTCAATCAAAGAGGCGGCTAGATTTTCCACATAAGCTCGTAAATCTTTGTCGAGAATAGATTCAGCAATGCCCAGCAGACGTAGATTATTTCGTCGGGATCTGTTCTCCAGATCATCAAGCTTCAGTTCGTGGGCTTTTGCTTCTCTCCGCAGTGTGCTCATTTCACGCTTTAAGATTGCCACTTCCTCCTCAGCCTGCGCTATTCGGCCTTCAGCCTCTTGCACTCTAGTGCCAAGTGTGGTCAGCGAGCACTGTAGCGTATCCATTTTGGTATGCAGGGCATCAAACTGTGTGGAGAGTGCAGCGGTAACCGCTGCCGAGATCTCTTCGATCATTGTGGGGGAAGCCGCAGCGCCCGCTTTTGGAGGGGACTCCGCCATTTTCAGCGGCCCGGTGGTCCGGTCCTTCTCGCGCCTCCCCCCCTTCGCCGAGGTCGCCATTCCACACGGATTGCACCTGCACTGGATGGGGACCCCTTCACTGGTCTCTCGGAGCTTGGACCAGGTGATAATCTCCGCAGTTCACGGCAATAAATTAACGGTAGGAGGAGGGGGGCCCGGAGCTAAGGTGACTCACGTCTTCCCCAGCTCACCACATCACGTGATCACACCGCATTTCTTCTTTAATAGCTGATAGAGTCTTGCTTGGGAGAATTTGATACAAGGAAAGAATATACTGAGAATTGAACCTGCCATACATCTTAATATTCTCCATTTAAAAAAAAAAAAAAGTTCAGTTCTCCAAAAGCCAGATTATATCCAGTGTATATTGAAAGAAGTCTGAGTACTCAATAACATAGGTTTAGGTCGCTTTGAAACATATAAGGCTGTGCAATATAATATTCTAGCACTGCCAAATGACCTTGTTATCTGCATGATAGAAATTCTGTTTGGGGAAATAGTAAACTTAGCCAACAGAGCTTTGCCATTAGACATTGTGGATAGAGTTTCATTTGGGCTCTGTCTGATAGTTTTAAAAAGAAACTCTTGGAACAATCTTTTTCTGGCAGCAAGCAGTTGGAAAAAAAGGAATAAAACATGTTTCTCGATGTTGGTTATTGTCCCTAGAAACGTTTTGTAATCTAACTAAAATAGACTTCTTGGTTGCAAGCTGTACCTGGAGTTAGCTGCTCTGTGTTATAATGTATTTTGAGACCTTGGCCTTTGCTTTGGCTATCCAGATTTTCTACTCTTTGCCTGTTTCTGTTGATATTCAAGTCATTCATGTTAAGAATATAATTCATTAATCACACTAAAATTGCTTAAAAATCTATCCCATTTGAGAATAAATTTCAAAATTTGTGTGAAATAATGTTCCTTATTATACTGCTAGACCAGTCCAGACGAGGGGGTTATGCTTCCATCCAGCAGATGGAGGCAAACAACTCACCTTCAGTGATGTCATCATAAATATATAAGCTGCTGCAGTACTGAGAGAAGCCAGTATTGTTTGCCTCCAACAGGTGGCAAGGTGTGTGGACTGGTGCAGAAGGTCTCTCTCCCTGGCCCAGACTACGGTCCTGTGGCCGGTAGGTCACTGCTGAGGTGCAGCTGGTCAGGGGCGGCTGCAGTTTTACTCTGAATGAACACTCATCATTTCAAACCAGTGGGTCCTAGAGTCACCAATCAGAATTGCACAATGGAATTCGCAGAGCCTCTTTGGGTTGCCTTTCTGTAGTCTCCCTGTGACTTTCCACTCAAGTAGGTGGTAATCGAGGAAACTCTGCAGTGCCTTCTGCATTTGCAAACTGTTGTACTCATGCCTTCTGCAGAATAAGGATATAGTTGCTGCTCCATCTCCTTTGTGGTACCCATTCTGAACCTGAAGGTGGTCAATGCCAGGCTTCGAGTACCTCACTTCTGCATGGAGACCATCCAGTCTGTCATTGCATCAGTCTGACATGAAGAATTTCTGTCTTCCTTGGATCTTGCCAAAGTGTACTTCCACATTCCTATCTGGGAGCACCATCAACAGTTCATCTGCTTCTATGTCCTGGGCCACTGTTTCCAGTTTTTGGGCTTTGCCCTTAGCCTGGCCATAGCATCTTGCAACTTGTTGAAGGTGATGGTGGTGGTTGCAAGATTTTTCTGTACCTGGATAACTAGCTGATTTGGTCCAACTCCTTGGAGCAATCCAGGGCAGATATGGTCTTGGTTATTCACTGGCTAGAATGGCTGAATTTGCTGCTCCATTACCTCAAGAGCAACCTGGTTCTCATTCAGCACTCACTTGGGAAACGTGTTTATTATACAGGAGAGGTTGCTCAAGCTGCAGCAGCATTTCAGAGAATTTTGTGCCCAGCCAGCTCCCCGCCCTGAGACTATATAGGGTCCATGGCATTGACCCTGGAGCTGGTTCCTTTGAGCCAAGGCGCGCACACATCCCCTACAGGGGCATCTGTTAATGAACTCTTCTTATTGGGCAAAGAAGTCTGCATGTTCTCGGACAACACCATGGCTGTATCTTATGTCAACAACTAAGGCAGGAATTACAGTGCTATGATGATGGTTGAGATGATGGTGATGTGGTGTTGGGCAGAGGAACATTTGTTGGCCCTGTCAGCAGCCCACATAGCAGGCTGATGATTTGAGGCAGAGTTCCATAGATCTTGGTGAATGGGAGCCAAGCCCGCATGCATTCAATCTCATTGTGAGGAAGTGGGGTCTTCCAGTATTCAACTTGATGTCCATCCAGGCGTATTCCAAAGTATAGAACTTCAGCTGCAGAAAGGGCACCGCTTCAAAAGTGGCCTCAGAAAGGGTTCCTATATGTCTTCCCCCCATAGTCCTTGGAAAGCCATCTTTTTCTCAGAGTTAGATCTCACCCATGCCTATGATTCTAGTGGGACCAGACTGGTCAGGCAGGCAGATCTCTTAAGCCTCTTATATGCAGATCTCTTAAGCCTCTTGGCTAAATCCCCTCTCTTGCTTCCTCAAGAGAAGAGCCTTCTGTGGCAGGGACCTCTGGTGATGGAGGATCACATTCCTTTCTTGCTTACAGTCTGGTCCTTAATTAGAGCAGGCTGTGCAGGAAGGACTGCTCTGAAGTGGTAGTGAATACCTTGCTTAGGGCTTGGAGGGCCTGTATTACTTTGCCAGTCTGAGAGTCTGGTAGGTCTTTGAGAGATGGTGTCCTCCTTAGGCCCTGGAAGCCAGGAAGACTGACATATTCACCACTCTGTTCTTCTTGCAGTCTGGTTTGGACCATGGATTGGCACTAAACTCTGTTAAGGTTCAGATTACTACTACTACTACTACTGATCATTTGTATAGCATTACAAGGTGTACACGGAGTGGAGGAGTAACCTAGTGGTTAGAACACTGGCTTGGTAACCAAGCAACCAGGGTTCAATTCCCACTAGCACTCCTTGTGGCCTTGGGCAAGTCACTTAACCCTCCATTGCCTCGGAAGAAAGGCCTGGCAATCTACTTCCGGTGACACTGCCAAGAAAACCCAGGAGCTTCTGGGTCGCCAGGAGTCAGGACTGACTCGAAGGCACACATTGGATTGACAAGGCGTACACAGTGCTGTACAGAGACATGTAAGAGACGGTTCCTGCTCATCAGAGCTTAGTCTAGTCAAGACAGATAACAGCTGGTGACTAAGATATGTCTAGGGGAATGGTGAGGAAACACATAGTTGGAGTGCAGGAGACTACTCAGATCAGGATTCAAAAGTAGTGTTGAAGAGGCGAGTTTTTAGGCTCGATTTGAAAAGGGCTGGAGATGAAGCCTGATGTACAGACTCAAGTAGTTTGTTCCAGGAATAAGGAGCAGCAAGATGGAAAGAGCAAAGTCTGGAGTTGGCAGTGGAAGGAGGACACAGATAGAAGCGATCTGCCTGAAGAGCAGAGTTTCCAAGAAGAGGATGTAGGGAGAGATAAGAGAGAAAAGGTAATGAAGAGCAGCAGAATGGATGCACTTATAGGTCAGTAGGAGAAGTTTGAACTGGATACAGAAAAGGAGCAACTTGAGAAGAGGGGTTACATAAGCATAGCGAGACTGGCAGAAGATTAGCTGTGCAGCTGAATTTTGAACTGATTGAAGGGGAAAGAGATGATTCAGAGGGAAGGAAGCAAGCAAGGAGGAGGTTGCTATAGTCCAGATGGGAAATTACTAAGGGGCTTGTTTACAAAGCCGCGGTAGCGGTTCGCGATCGTTATCGGAGCCGCAGCCCTATGGCCCCACCGCGGCTTTGTAAACAAGCCCCTAAGAGTGAATAAGTGTCTTAGTGTGTTCAGAAAGGAAGGGGCACATTTTTCTGATATTATAGAGAAAGAGACAACATGTATTAGCTATCAGTTGGATGTGTGTGAAGGAGAAGCGGGAGGAGTCAAAGATGACCCCAAGATTGCGAGCCGAGGAAACTATAATAATGAGTGTTATCCACAGAAATAGAGAAAGAAGAAGGGGGAGGTAGGTTTAGAAGGAAAGATGATAAGCTCGGTTTTGGCCACGCTGAATTTCAAATGGCAGTGAGACATTCAGGCAGCAATGTCAGGAAGGCAAATATCTGGTCCTGGATTCCCGGAGAGATTTCAAGTATAGAGAGGTAGATCTGAGAATCATCAGAGTAAAGATGGTACTGAAAACCATGGGAGGAGATGAGTGCATCAAGGGACTGGGTATAGAGAGAAAAAAGGAGTGGTGCCAAGACAGACCTTTGGTGTACATCAACTGAGAGTGGGACAGCAGTAGAGGAGAATCTACCAGAACATACTAAAAGTGTGGTGGGAGAGATAAGAAGAGAACTAGGGTAGAAAAGAGACCTTAAAACCAATTGAGGACAAGGTATCGAGGAAAAGGTGGTGGTCAGTAGTGTCAGAAGCAACAGAAAGGTCAAGAAGGATGAAGATCGAGTAAAGGCACTTGAATTAGGCTAGGAACAAAGTCACTGGAGACTTTGACAAGAGCCATTTCAGTAGAATGTAGAGGATGAAAGCCAGATTGCAGTGGATACAGAGGAGCTTAAGAGTAGAAAAAGTCAGGACAAGTGTGGTGAACCGCACATTCAAGTAGTTTAGAAATAAAAAGGAGGAGGCGGCAGGTTGCAGCCTTAGTATACTATCAGGGCCAAACTCAGGTGATGCCCTTGGTGGCATAGTCTGATATCTGTTACCTCATCAGAAGGGTGAAGAAGATCGATCCTCCAATTTGCCTGATCGTTCCTCAGTAGAGACCCTCTGGTGTTGAAGGCTCTGAAGTGCCCACCTTTTGAGCTTATTTGAAAGGCCTCTCTCAAGGATTTGACACTCAAATTGGTTTTTCTGGTCACTCGCCTCTGCTTGGGGAGTGTCAAAGCTACGGGCTTAGTCCTGCAGTGAGCCGTTTCTGGTTATTTCCCACTGTGATGTTGCCCTTTCAAGATCTACTACTCTTCTCTTCTGAGGAGGATCTTTGGGTGGTTTGCATACTGCATCTGATGGATGTGTAAAGGGCATCAATGATACAGCTGGAAATTACTAATTCCTTCTGTTGATCAGACCATCACTTTTGTGCTGTTCAGCGGTCCCAGGAAAGGACTGTTGGTGACCAGGTCCATGATTGTCACTGGATTAAGGAAGCTATTGACTCAGCCTACCTTCTGTGTGGAAAATGCATGCCAGAGGAGTCAAGGCTCACTCCTCCACTAGGGCACAGGCCACCACCTGGGCAGAAACTGGAGTACATCTGTAATTTGGCTACCTGGTCATTTCTGAGCAGCTTTGTGAAGCACTACAGGTTCCATGTTGTAGCCTGAGCAGATGGCACATTTGACGGAGCAGTTCTGTCCAGTGCATTGTCTTCTTCCCTGCGTCCTGGATGCTAGAGTTCATCCCACTCATCTGGACTAGTCTAGCAGGACGATAAGGAAGGAGATGCAGATAAGTTTCTTTTCAAAATGCAATATTGTGTCTGATGATACTGAGCTACAGTATATAGATGGTATCTGTTGAATGAATGATTTATATGCCTGTAGCGTGTGGCAGGCTTGTCGGAATTGTACTAGATATACTTTGAAGTGGCTAAGTAAACGGCTATTGGGTACTTGGGCCACTTGTTTGAAGTTCCCTTGGATTGAGTTTTCTGAGCCAGAAGGATATGTATTGAGAGACTGAATGATATTAACTGTTTGCATGCAGGACCAATGATATGAGTCAGTAGCCTGGTTTTCTGGGCTTGTTTGTCTGAAGCTGTTTCACATATATATATTGAGGTCCTTAATCTAAATTTAAAGTTATTTAGATTTAAAGTTTTAAATTGGAAAATGTGGCAGTGCATGATACAGTCAAACCTCGGTTTTCATGATTAATCCGTTCGAAAAAGTCTGACTAAAACCGAAACGTATGAAAACTGAAGCAATATTTCCCATAAGAAATAATGTAAATCCAATTAATCCGTTCCAGACACCCAAAAATATTCACAAAAATACATTTTATAGAGAATAACTATATTTTTACATACAGAAAACAATGAGAAATAAATATAAATGACTAATGAAATGGATAAATGAACATTTAACATCACTGAAAGCAAGCTAAGTTCAGTACTGTACAGTACAGTATGTTAACATCTGGCCTTAGCCACCCCTGACAAGCTGCTGTGCCCAGCTCTCTTCGGAATCACATTGGATTCAGCCCATTAAAATACCTTTACATTATCTGCTCAATGCTTCAGAATGGCAGAAAATCTTAATGATATAGCTTCAGACGTACCATGCAAGAGAAAGAACTGCCTCCCACATTCATGCAACATCTCCTGCTTACGTTGACAGCTTTTCTTCCCTGCTACCTCCGAGCCTGAGGGGGCGCTCCAGAGAACGGGCAGGCGGTGGACGAGATCGGGGCCTTCCTCTCCGCGCAATCCTTGCCTCTCTGACTCTGACCAGGCTCGAGGATGTGTTTCATTTACGTGCTCAGCTGGCTTTTGCTTCTCATCACGCTGGCGATCGGTGAGTCCGGGGGGCAGTGCTGCTGGGACCGGGCAGGCGTTCTGGCAGTGTATACAGAATGGTGTTCAGCGCGAGGGTGTATGTATTTACAATACTGTACTTTACGAAAACCGAAGCGATGTACGAGAACCGGGACAAAATCTCAGTCAAAAGACGTTGAAAACTGAAGCGATGTATGAAAACCGGGACAAAATCTCAGTCAAAAAAGACGTTGAAAACCGAAGCGTATGAAAACCGGGGCAAATGAAAACCGAGGTTTGACTGTACTTTATAAAGGCAATATAGACATCTATGAGCCCCTATAATATAGGCACCTAGAATAAACCCCAGTTATAAGAACATAAGATATGCCATACTGGGTCAGACCAAGGTCCATCAAGCCCAGTATCCAACAGTGGCCAATCTAGGTCATACGTACCTAGCAGTATCCCCAAGAGACACAGGTTCCACAATGCTTGTATTGGGTCAAGCATTGATATCCTGGGTCCCTTTTTAATAATGGTTTAATGACCTTTCCTCCAGGAACTTGTCCAAACCTTTTTTAAACCCAGCTACACTAACAGCCTTTACTACATCCTCCAGTAACAAATTCCAGAGTTTGATTACACGTTGAGTGAAAAAATATTTTCTCTTATTTGTCTTAAATAGTTTACCCTGTAGCTTCATTACATGTCCTCTAGTCTTTCTATATTCTGATAGCATAAACAATTGATATATGGTTACCTGTTCCACTCCATTTATTAATTTATAGACCTCTATCATATCTCCCCTCAGCTGTCTCTCTTCCAGGTTGAAGAGCCCTAACCTTTGTAGCCTCTCTTCATAGGAGTAGCCTTCCATCCCCTTTACCATTTTGGTGGCTCTTCTCTGTACCTTTTCTAATAATGCTATATCCTTTTTTAAGATACGGCGACCAGAATTGCACACAATATTCAAGTTGCGGTTGTACCATGGAACGATACAGAGGCATTATAATATCTTTTGTTTTATTTTCCATTCCTTCCCTTATGATACCTAGCATTCTATTTGCTTTCTTGTCTGCCGCTGCACACTGGGTAGAGGGTTTTAACATGTTATCCACGATGACTCCTAAATCTTTTTCCTGGGTGGTGGTTCCCAATGTGGAACCTTGCATTGTGTAACCATAGTTTGGGTTGTTCTTTCCTAGGTGCATAACTTTGCAGTTGTCCGCATTAAATTTCATCTGCCATTTGGATGCCCAGTCTTCCAATTTATCCAGATCCTCCTGCAGTTTTCCGCAATCCCCTTGGGTTTTAACAACTTTAAATAGTTTTGTGTCATCTGCAAATTTGATATCCTCACTAGTTATTCCCTTTTCCAGGTCATTTATGAATATGTCAAAAAGCAGCGGACCCAGCACAGATCCCTGGGGTACACCACTATTCACCTTTCTCCGTTGGGAAAATTGGCCATTTAGCCCTACCTTCTGCTTTCTATCTTTTAATCAGTTCCTGATCCACAATAGTACACTGCCTCCTATCCCATGACTCTAGTTTTGCCAAAAGTCTCTGATGAGGGACCTTGTCAAAGGCTTTCTGAAAGTCCAGATAACACTATATCAACCGACTCACCTTTGTCTATGCACAAGTTCTCTCACAAGTTACACCTGTTGCAACTATGTGCATGTACTCTATGTGGGTGTGGGTGTATTTTATAAAGCACATACACCCCTCACTACTCCTCCTCAGTTCCACTCAAATGCTGCAACTAAGCATACCTATGTGTGGATTGCATAAAAGTGTGTATGATGATGCATGCATACTTTTAGGTACCTATTCAATTTCATAATTTCTGTGTATAAAGTATGTTTTATGCATGGAACATACTGTATAAAATTACTCTCCTAGAGTGATAATATCCTTCTTAGAAAATTAATATCAACTGTTCAGAAAATAGAGCACATCTTTCGTTGCCCACTGACTGGTTCCAGTGTCAAACAGCAGATCTTTATATAAACTGGGTTCTTCTATCACCCATTTCAAAAAACTAAGCCTTTCTGCAAAACCTCAAGAAAATTCCTAACTCCTGTCACCGGTAGTTAAACATCTGTGGGCTAGATTTACTAAAGTGAGCTACTACATTAGCGTGTGATAGCACCAATCTCCAGGAACAAGCAGGAATGAGTCTTCACATATGGGTACGTCGGTACCGACGGAGTCTGCGCGGGAACGCTTCCCAGCGTCCAATCAAGAGCTTTTGGAAGCATCCCAGCACACCTGCGTGCTGCCTTCCTGCCTTTCCCAACTGCCTCTCCTCAGTTTTCGTTTTTCCGCGGAGCTAGCAGGACGTCCTCCTGTCACCGCAGAAAATTCTTGTTTTTATTTTTTAGTTTTCTTGTGGTCGCGGCTGTCTTCCCGACGCCACCGGTACCGCCGGTGTTTTCTTTTCTTTTCTTGAAAAATTTTCCCTTTTCACAGGATATTTTTTCTTCAAAGTGTCCCACGGTCTCTTAGGCCTTTTAGGCCTCTTCTTTTTCCTTCATGGAACCGCCAGGCACTTTCTCCAAGAAATGCTCACACTGTGGCGGTACAACTTTATTTTTAGACCCTCAAAGTCGGTGTCTAACTTGCTTGGGTCCTGACAACAGTTTGGTGAGAAGAGATCTTCAACATTGAGGTTCCCTCGATACACGGTTCGGGGCACCGTCCCCTTCTTCTTCCACACAAGATCAGGTAACCCACAAACAGTCTGTTAAGACTAGCCAGTCCTCGAATGGTAGGTCTCATGCACAGCATGAAGACGGCTCCGGCCTTGCCCTCGAGGGCCCACTGGCTTCAAAACCCCGGCGGGAGTCTTCGGTCTCCAAAGCAGATAAGGGGTTTCAGGTTGTTCCTGAGGTTCACCCCTCACAGAACATACCTCAGCCGTGTCTGGTGGTGGCATCCGCTTTGAGCGGTACCGGTACCCTGGCATCGGCACTGGTGTTGGATGAAACACTCCTCACCAGGCATCGTCATCTGGCGTCCTCGGTGCCTTCGGGACCGGTGGATACACTCCAGACTGACTTTCCATTATCGGTACCAGCACCGATACTACCACCGCCGTCGGTACCCTCCAGACATGCATCGATGCCTCCTTCGATGCCGAGTCTGGAATCGATCTCCAGTCTGGAGGACTGCGTACCGACTCGCCTTGGTACCGGCTCTCAGCGGTACTGCAGGCTCGGTTCTGATGATTCGGATCCACAACTCTCGGTTCCTTCGAGGTCGATTGAGTTGCCACTGGTTGACCTTCCTTCACCGGTGTCAGACACGGTACCGAAATCGGTACCGACGACCTCATTACCTTTACGGTCGGTGCCTTCCATGCTTTGCTTATCAGGCTCTCTGCCCTCGATGCCGAGTTTGGCATCGATCTCTAGTCTAGAAGACTCGGTACCAATAGATTTTGGTACCAACATTGATCAATACCGGTGCTTCGGTACCGAGGATAGTGGCCGGATGGTTTCGGTCACCTCGGTACCGATTGAACTGTCACCGATGACTACTCCGATGTCTTTGTCGGGCTCGACTCCGACATCGGTACCGGTATTGACATCGGTACCGGTATCCACAGTAGCATCGTGGCCAACTCCTGCCATGCTTTTTTCAACAGGATCGCTCCATTCTATACCAAGCTTGGAGTCGATACTTGGCATGGACAATGTGGTAAGGACGGTTGCTGCTCCTGATACCCAGTACCAGCAACCATCCCTTAAGCATTCCACACTGCACTGTGCAGGATCTTCTATTCCTATATATTTGAATACCTCTGTGGGTGCTCAGGCTAGTTCTTTAAATCTAACCTGTCCAAGAGAGATTCCTGTTGGGGATCCCTCTTTTCAGAGTTTCCTCCTGGATATAGCAAGATCTCTTGCCATTCCTATCCCAGGACATGATCCTGCACAAGGCTCTCTTTCTACCAAAGCAAAGGGGAACATAATGCTTCCTTTGCATCATTCCTTGCAGGATCTCCTTCTAGGAATGTGGGAAACACCTTTCAGGGTACCCCCACCTCCCAGGACAACTAATCTGTTATATCAGGTGCCCCCCTCTCCAGGGTTTCAAAAGACTCAACTTCCTCATCATTCCATAGTAGTGGAATCAGCAATGAGGCGGGTAAAGAGTAAGAAAAAGCACTCTTCCTATCCGCCAGGTCGTGAGTCTAAAACACTAGATGACTTTGGACGTCAAACCTTCCAGACATCTATGCTTTCTGCAAGAATTCTCTCATATATTTTTTATATGAGTCTTTCTCTTGAGGAGGTCACAAAGCAATTACATCTTTTGTCTCCTTTCCTTTCAGATTCCAGGAGTACATACTATTCCTCACTGCTTCAGCATATCCAGAATATCTCTTGGTTTCTTTCTCGTGCTTCCCTAGACTCTTTTGAGTCTGTTAGCAGGACTTCTGCTATAGCTATAGGGGCACAACGTAGAGCCTGGCTCCAAGCTTCAGACTTGGACAAATGGGCACAACAAAGGCTGGGACATACTCCTTGCACTGGAGAAAATCTTTTCAACAAGGAGTCTTTACGTCAGGTTACTCAGTTGTCCACTGATTTACCTGTTCCTAAGGGTTGTTCTACCCCTTCCTCTGTCCTAGGACATAGGAAATGTCCTACCAAACTTTCTTCCCACAGGAGAAGAAGGTTTTATTCATCACTTGCCCATCATACAGATGTTCCCCAACAGGGGAAGCATCGTCCTGGTCTGAAGAATCCAACCTCTCACCAGGCTCAGCAAACCCAGCACCTGCAGGGTTTCTGATAATTCATCATCAGATGCTTGTGACTCTTGGGGTTAGAATCTACAGTTGCTTCTTCTCAATAGAGGCAATCCACCGCTTTATTCTAACCCCTACACAGGGATCTCTTTCCAAAAGATATCCATTTTTTCTATATTTCTATGAACTGTCAGGATGTTCATGCCTATAAGTCACAGGTTTCTCCTCTTTTTCCTGCTAGGGAAAGAGTTCTAACCACTATCAGATGATAGTTCCTGTGCCAGCATGTATTTTTCCTTTCTATAGACTTACTAATTCGTAAGTCTTCTTCAGCTCCATTCTCTTCACCCTCTTACCAAGTTTTTCCTCTGTAAGAGCGGAATTACTTTCTGGGAGGCTTTCTCTTCAGCCTCTCTAGTTTTTCTCACTTTCCAGTGCGGAGTTTTCCTCTCTGAGTTACCTCCTCTGTTTCAATCTTGCTTTGGGGCAGCTTATCAGACATGTCCAGAGTTTCCTACTCCTGTTCTGTCTGTTCTTTCTGTTTTGAACAGTAAGATTCTTCTGCTGTCTTGCTAGCAGCTGCCTATGCAGGAGCCTTAATGTTTGGA
This sequence comes from Ichthyophis bannanicus, assembly GCA_033557465.1. NCBI lineage: Eukaryota > Metazoa > Chordata > Amphibia > Gymnophiona > Ichthyophiidae > Ichthyophis > Ichthyophis bannanicus. Next base: position 1,575,772,635 of record CM066031.1, on the reverse strand, counting down.
CCACTGGTTCTTGTCCACAAACAACCAGATTTGTCCTCCACTAACATTCTGTCTAGTCTTAGTAGTGGCTCCAAGTCAGTGCTTCATCTCTCTTGGAGACTATCTCACTACAAGCTTTCTAGGTTGTCTTCTATTTCTGCCATCTCCATTTTCCTGGGTTTGGCAGCATAGTTGGCAGAGATACTGGCTCTCTTGCAGCCAGTTCTATCTCCTCATTCTCCTGCATCATGCCCTCTGCTATTTACAGAGAAGCTTTCCACTATGGGCCCTTGCTAGAGAGCATGGTTTTTTTTTTCTCCAACAGCTATCCTAGCTGATTAGAAAAGGCTTTTCAGTCATGTCTCCCATGACTAGAAGGTTCTCCCTTCTTTTACTATCTCCTTTTTTGATTTAAGGACATAGGCCTTCTCTTACGTGAAAGCTCAAGGACTTGCCACTTCCCTGCTTTGGTCCATAGTATTCCCAATCGGGGATATGCTCGTCCTCATGGTAAGAACGCATGATACTTTTGCCCTTAAGTAGGTCAACATGGTATCTCTTCTCTAGGCGTCTTCTGTCTACTTACCATGTTAGAGTCCTGGAAGACTCTGGACTTGCTGACTGCACATGAATATTATCCTCGGTTTTTCACGTAACAGTCCTGGTTATTTTTCACTAGCTAGCATTCTTGCAGATCATGACCAGGAGGAATAGATTCTCTATATGTCTTCTCAAGTAGGTTCCACCTCCTTGTTGTTAGATGAATCTTTCCTCCCCACATATCCTATGTGATCACTGTGCTGTAGGCATATCTCTGTCTGTTTAATTGCAGACACCCATATGTAGGCCTACATATCCATATTTATTTTTGTGTGTATTTTATGCCCTTCCATATCTCACTATAAGATATATTCTTATATGTCTATCTATGCATCTATATATATATATATATATGTATGTATCTGTCAAGATATTTTATTATAGATAGATAAGTATGTGGATACATATCTATCTCACTGTCTATCCTCATATAGCTATATGATCCTGACAGAGGGGCTTTACCCATACCTATGCTATCTAGCAAGTTTGGGGTTCTACACACACAACCACTCCTGTGGTAATCAACCATTTTTATACCATAACCTAAGGGTTTAGGTACCTCTGAAGCTCTCCGTGCCCAGTATCTCTCCTAGCTTACCCCAGTTAGGAGAGACATTGTGGATCTTCAGTTAATCACAGGCTTAACGCCTCAGGCATTTGTCCTCTCTTTTGGGGTATAAGGGGTTCCCATACCCTTTCTCCCCACAAGGACTGTGCCTGTTTGTCCAAATCGGTTAGCCTTTCTCTTTTTGCTCCTAAGAGTGAGCCACTCTCCCGCCAAAAGAGTTAGGTTTTTGTCATAAAGCCTTCCTCTGAAGGCCCACCGTTTTTGTACTACCCCAGTTTTTTCCTACTGGGGTTACCTGTTCCTTTCAGGATTCTGACCTCCACTATTTCCCTACAGGTTTATTACCTCCACTTTACAGTGAGGTCCTCTTTAAGGTTCCTCTACTGGGTTCCCAGTAGATCCATGAACCTCCATACTTCTGTGAAATCCTGTCAGGGGAGGTCCATATTGCAATATCCTTTACAATATTATTGATGACCATCATCATCCACACATGGACTCCATCTCTGCAGTCCTATGCTAGGTTAGCTGTTCCACAGCATCCTTCTTTCTTCAACTCCTACCCTCCATCCTCAGGATGCCTGGTGTTCTGGGAGATAGCATGTTCCAGCCTATGACATGCTGGGACTCCAGGCATCTCAGCTTGGGAGTCCCCATATGTGAAGACTCATTCCTGCTTGTTCCTGGAGATAGCACAGTTACTTACCTGTAACAGGTGATCTCTGGGAACAGCAGGAATAAGTCTTCACAACCCTGCCACCTCCCCAGGAATTGTATCTTTCTATCTTTCCTTTCCTCTCTCTCTCTCTTTGTCTCAGCTTTAAAACTTAACTGAGGAGAGGCAGTTGGGAAAGGCGGGAAGGCAGCACGCAGGCGTGCTGGGATGCTTCCAAAAGCTCTTGATTGGACGCTGGGAAGCGTTCCCGCGCAGACTCCGTCGGTACCGACGTACCCATATGTGAAGACTTATTCCTGCTGTTCCCAGAGATCACCTGTTACAGGTAAGTAACTGTGCTTTATTATTAATAAATAGATTTCATGTATAAAATGAGATCTGTGATAAACAGCATGCATCAATGCAGTAGCACTCTTTATTTTTATTTTATTTATTAACAATTCTTATATACCGCACTATTAGACATCAGCGCGGTTTACATTGAACAGAAAACATCCGACAGTTTACACATGTCTGGTCGTTACATTTAACAGGAAGTATAACTTGGCGAATTAGTAAATCTAATCCTATAGCATTGCTGTGCTAGAGAAACAGTGGGATCATGACCTGACAGAATTGTGGTGAATGAAAAATTGAGACATCTGAGACGTCCCCATTCCCACCAATAAAAAGCTTGATGTTAGAAAACCAAAAGAGCGGCACTACTAATAGTTGGTACTAAATGACTGTTCTGTTTTACATGTGGAGGAAGTATTTGAAGATCTCTAACAAATGCAATTGGAGATAAAGAAAACATTACAGAAAGATATAGAAGTTGCACCAATTGTATCGAGCACCTCTGGCCTGATTAAAAAGAATTTCCAAGTACACCTTGATATGTTGCCTGTATATGTTATGCTTTATGCACTCCAGAAAAAAACTCTGCAAGCATTGAGGTGAGCATTAACAGTGAATCTGAGAGATTTATTCTGGCCTAGGAGTGAGGCCCATTTCTGTCATTTCTGCACAAAATTAACCCATTTGAAGATATTAACCCAAGGATAAATTAGATTATATTGTGCAAAATGTAGAGAACAATCAATAGATTATACAGGTTGAAAGATCTTATTTTTCTTCTGTAAACTCTGCGTATCAGGAGCATCAGAAGGGTGCCCTCTGTGTCTATAAAGAACAACATTCAGGAATCCCTGAAATTAAACCCAGGTTGCAGTATGAGGTAATGGAGGCCACCAGACTTACCTGCCAGTCACTGAGCAAAAATCCCCTCTCCAAACTAAAAGAAAATATAAAAGGGCTTTGCAAATGAGAACCCATATCTTCCTTCCATCAAAGAGTCCAGGAAGCAGTAGAGGCCATGGTTGTCTTGAAGTGGTAACTTCTATCCCTGGGATGCAGCATCTGATAGGACCAACTCAGCCATTTCAAAAAGGATAGCAGTTCATCCACAAGTTGGTTAGGCTTAACTAGCTGAAACAAAGGAGGAGAACACAGATCAAGGGAGATTTGAGACAAGAGAAGGGAGGACTTGGTATAGTGGTGAAAGAGACCCACTTCCCAGTTGAGAAGTTCATATTTTTAATTGTTCTTTCTTGCACTCTTGGGGAGGAGAACAAGTGGATCACTTTACCTGTATCTCCACCCAAGGGAGAGAAGGAGCAACAGTGCTGATGGAGAGGCAAAAGAAGGTACCCAACTAGAGTAAAAGGAGGAAAATCAAGAGGGAGGAGTGTTGAAGTACTTCATGCCCAAGGATTTTAATACCATTTCTATTTTTTGATCTTGTATTGCTATTGCCTGACTTTCAAGAATTGTAGAGGCTTTGTTTTTATTTTTATTATTTTTTTTTGGGGGGGGGGGGGGTGTAACCAAAATATACCTAGTGATGTCCTTATTCTCCAGCTTATGCTTTGAGCTCTATCTCCTTCTATCTACTTGGACCTTTAATTTTACATTTGGTTCGCTGGGTTGCTGCTTTATGCTGTTTTCCTCCTATTTATAGCAACAGTCGCGCCTATAAATATCTTTTGTGTAGGACCTCCAGGGCTACCCTTACCCCCTGGTGAGAGACCATCTGCATCTAAACCACAAAAGGTGAAAAAAACAATTTTCCAAGTTTTATGTGAGCTGAAGACCCGCACGGAGTAGCGGTACAACCCTAAAAAGGCATAGAGGGGAGTCACCTGTATGGAGCAGTAGTACAGCCCTAAACAAGGGCATAGGTGAGGGTGACTTGCACCAAACGGCAGGTAAAACCATTCTAGCCACCTTTACTGAGCAAGCTAGATGGAACATACTGGTCTTTATCTGCTGTCATATACTATGTTGCTATGTAAATTCTTTTAATAATGAAATTTAGGTTTGTGATAATTTGAATGTGAAGAGTGATTTAGTTGAGAAGTGTGAGAGAGAGCCTAGTTTTTGAGAGGAATTGGGGATTCATTTTCTGCCATTGGGCTTGTGGAGCTATCTTTTCTAATGTGGTCTTTAAATCCCACTATTATCGAACCTGAATCCCTATCTTACTGCTTTTGTAAGGGGAGGGGATGGTGTAGGGCATGAAACACTACTCCTGATACTGAGTTCCTCCTTAAACAAGAGACATTTTTTAACAGCTCAATTAGAGCAGACAATTGCTAGACCTTTTCTGAAAAAAATGGGCTTGTTCAGTACTGCTTTGCAAAATTTTCGGCTCTATCAAATGCACCCTTTCTTGGTAAGATTATTGAAAGAGTGGTGATAGAAGTACTGTGATGGGAACCAGCAGCTTGATCGTAGACAAAGTGAGGTTGAAGTGCTATCATAGCACAAAGAGATTTGCTGATTTTGATAATATATTATTTGAATAGTTGGTTAGGTAGGGGGAAGGATGCAGTGCTTATTTATTTATGTGGTTTTATATACTGCCCCATCAGTAAATCAAGACAGTTTACATAAAACAAATAACTATTACAAGTAGCAGGTAACTTTTTACAAGGGAATCCAAATTCCTATGTAATGTTATTTACATTGCTGTTATATTTACAGTACTGGTTATATTTGCAATAACAAGTTTTTAGGATATGCACAATGATGGAAGTATTTTGTTGGTAGTATGAGTTGGTGTCCTCTAGCTAGTGAAGTAGATGGCAGGTAGCTAATAGACACTTGTGGAATTCTGTGTGATGTTAGGTGATTGATTCTTGAAAGTGTTCTTGGAATAGCCATGTTTTTAGGAGCTTGCCGAATATTTGAGGTTCTCTTGTGGATCGTATATTCTCAAGAGAGTGAGTTCAATAATCCTGGTGCATAGAGAGAGAAGGCTCTGCTGGATGTGGATGCAGTACTTTTGATGAATTCTGCCAGGATGGCCAGCGAGTTTTGGGCATGGGTTCTTCTTTCTCTATTTGCTGGAGTGGTCTGTAGAAGTGATCTTAAGGTGGTAGAGGGTTCAGAGTACAAGGTTTTGAAGATGGTATGTAGTTTTTCATATTTTATTCTGCTGTATCTCCAGGAACAAGCAGGAATGTAGTCATCACATATGGGTCTCGTCGGTACCGACGGAGCCTGCGCGGGAATGCTCCCCAGCGTCCAATTAGAAAGCTTTTGGAAGCATCCCACAGCGCCTGCGTGCTGCCTTCCCACCTTTCCCAACTGCCTCTCTCCAGTTCTTCGTTTTCCGTGGAGCCAGCAGGTTGTGTTCCTGTCACCGCAGAAAATTTTCCTTCTTATTTGTGGTCACATCTGCCTTCCTCGACGCTTTACCGGTACCGCAGGTTTTCTTTATTTCTTTCTTTCTTTTCTTTAAAAAAAAAAATTCTTAGTACTTTTCCCATTTTTTCCAGGTGCACGTGCCATTTTGGGCCTTAGGCCCAAGATTTTTTCCATAATGGAAAAACCCTCCTCGGGTTTTAAAAAGTGCACCAAGTGTGGCGGTACCATCTCCGTCACCGACACCCATGAGTGGTGTCTGAAATGTTTAGGTCCTGATCATTCAATCTCGGAGTGTATGGCCTGTGCCATGATGTCCAAGAGAGGTCGACAGAACCGAGCCACCAAGCTCAGTACCCTGTTTCCCTCTGATGCAGCTTCGGTGGCATCGACGTCTTCCAGGGCTTCGTCTTCCTCCCATGGATCTCAGGTAACTAAACATAAGTCTAGCCGGTCTTCAAAGGATAGATCTCCTTCTAAGCATCGAGATGCCTCTGGCGTTGCCCTTGAGGAATCTGCACCGGCAAAATTGCCCCGGCGGGAGGCTTCGGTTTTCAAAGCATTATCGGGGCTCCAGGATGTTCTTGAGGCCTCAACCTCGGCAGAACTACTGGTGCCATGCTCTGGGGTACTGGCGGTCTTCTCCAGTACCGACATCCAGGCATCGGCAGCGTCGATAGACCAGAGAGTCCTGGCTATTGAGTGCAGTCTGGCAGCTCTCCTTTGCAGCATCGATGCCTTCGGAACCGCGTCAGACTTTTCAACCGGTACCGGCACCAGTATTGGTACCGGTACCGTTAGCATCGACATCGGTATGATTTTCTCCCAGTTGGTGAGAGGTCTTACGTATGCACTAAGTGCAAGGAGCTCTTTGCTCTCAGGGAACAAGTCCATTCTCTAGAGGCTAGAGTAGCAGACCTGGAAGACATAAGAAAGACAGAGAAGTACATGGACGAGACCTACAGGGATATAGACCTGAATACCACCTCCAGTCTGGCAGCATCCCTGTTGCCATGGAGGAGAGAGGTCACGTGACAGGAGAGCATCACCCTGGTGTGGCAGGAAGTGATCCTGTAACTAGGACCTGTCCTCCAGGTGATGTAAAACCCTCTCGCACCGAGGACGTTTCTCCAGGGCCATGTCCCCATGAGAGGATATTCAGGACAGCTGTCATAGTTGGTGATTCAATCATTAGGAATGTAGATAGCTGGGTGGCTGGTGGACGTGAGGATCACCTGGTAACATGCCTGCCTGGTGCGAAGGTAGCGGACCTCACGCACCACCTAGATAGGATCATAGATAGTGCTGGGGAGGAGTCTGCTGTCTTGGTACATGTTGGTACCAATGACATAGGAAAATGTGGTAGGGAAGTTCTGGAGGCTAAATTTAAGCTTTTAGGTAGGAAGTTGAAATCCAGAACTTCCAGGATAGCGTTCTCCGAAATGCTTCCTGTTCCACGTGCAGGACCCAAAAGACAGGCAGAGCTCCGGAGTCTCAATGCGTGGATGAGACAATGGTGCAAGGATGAGGGTTTTGGATTTGTTGGGAACTGGGGAACATTCTGGGGAAAGGAGGGGCTCTTCCGAAGGGATGGGCTTCACCTTAATCAGGATGGAACCAGAATGCTGGCGTTAACCTTTAAAAAGGAGATAGAGAAGCTTTTAAACTAGAAAATAGGGGAAAGCTGACAGTCGCCCAGGAGCGCATGGTTCGGACGAAGGTATCCTTGAAGGATAGTACCAAAAGCAGGGAGGTTCCAAAAAAGAGTATAGTAGCCCAAATACCCTTGAGTAAGGTGCAGACAGAGCATAAAGATTCCAAATTACCCATGCCTACCAATAGCCAGATTAATATTAATAAAATACAGTCTCTAAAATGCTTGTATGCAAATGCTAGAAGTCTAAACTATAAGATGGGAGAGTTAGAATATATAGCACTAAATGAGAGGTTAGATATGATTGCTATCTCAGAGACATGGTGGAAGGAGGATAACCAGTGGGACACTGTGATACCTGGATACAAACTATATTGTAATGATAGAACTGATCAAATTGGTGGAGGAGTGGCGCTCTATGTTAGAGAGGGCATTGAGTCAGAAAGGATTAAAGTTTTGCAGGCAACAAAATCTGCTGTAGAATCTCTATGGATTGAAATTCCATGTAAAAAGGGGAAGGCGATGGCAGTGGGAGTGTACTATTGACCGCCTGGCCAGAATGAACAAATGGATGATGAAATGCTCAAAGAAATCAAGGAAGCTAACAAAAGTCACAGCAGAGTAGTAATAATGGGTGATTTCAATTACCCTGGTATCGACTGGGTCAGTGTTTCGGCAGGACAAGCTAGAGAGATAAAGTTCCTAGATGAAATAAATGACTGCTTCTTGGAGCAGCTGGTTCATGAACCGACCAGAGGGGAAGCCATACTGGACCTAGTCCTTAGTGGAACGCCAGATCTGGTGCAAGAAATAAGGGTGTTGGGACTACTTGGCAATAGTGATCATAGCATGATCATGTTTGATTTAATTAGTACTACCTTTTAACTTTCAAAAGGGAGACTATGATAAAATGAGGAATATAGTTAAGAAAAAACGAAAAGGAGCGGTTGCAAAGGTTAAAGACTTACAGTAAGCGTGGGTGTTATTTAAAAATACTATCCTCGAAGCCCAGATCAGCTGTATTCCATGCATTAAGAAAAGTGGAAGAAAGTCCAAAAAACTGCCAGCATGGTTTAAAGGTGAGGTCAGAGAGGCTGTTGCTGCCAAAAAAGCATCCTTCAGGAAATGGAAAAAAGAGTCAAACGAAGAAAACTGGAAACAGCACAAGCACTGGCAATTTAAATGCAAAGCATTGATAAGGCTCGCAAAGCGAGAATTTGAGAAGGAACTTGCTACGGAAGCAAAAACATGAAATAAAGACTTTTTCAAGTACATTCGTAGCAAAAGGCCTGTGAGAGAGTCTGTTGGGCCATTAGATGATAGAGGGGTAAAAGGGGCAGTAGGAGGAGACAAGGCTATAGCAGAGAGACAATGAATTCTTTGCTTCGGTCTTTACTGAGGAAGATATAGGGATGTTACCCAAGACTGAAGTGGTATTTAAAGGTGATACTGCAGAGGAATTGAGAGAAATATCGCTACACCGGGAAGATATATTACAACTGTTTGATAAACTGAATAGTAGCAAATTACCTGGACCGGATGGTATACATCCAAGAGTGTTGAAAGAACTGAAATATGAGATTGCGGACCTGCTATTGGTAATCTGTGAACTTTCATTAAAATCATCTGTAATACCTGAAGATTGGAGGGTCGCCAACGTAACACCAATCTTTAAAAAGGGTTCCAGGGGTAACCCGGGAAATTACAGACCGGTGAGTCTGACGTCGGTACCGGGGAAAATGGTAGAAACCATCATAAAGAACAAAATTACACAGCATGTAGATAGTCATGGCCTAATGGGAGACAGCCAACATGGCTTTAGACAAGGAAGATCTTGTCTTACTAATCTGATATGTTTTTTTGAAGGTGTGCATAAACAGGTAGACAAAGGTGAGTCGGTTGATATAGTGTATCTGGACTTTCAGAAAGCTTTTGATAAGGTCCCTCATCAGAGACTTTTGGCGAAACTAAAAAGTCATGGGATAGGAGGCAGTGTACTATTGTGGATCGGGAACTGGTTAAAAGATAGCAGAGGGTAGGGTTAAATGGCCAATATTCCCAATGGAAAAAGGTGAATAGTGGAGTATCCCAGGGATCTGTACTGGGTCCGCTACTTTTTGATATATTCATAAATGACCTGGAAAATGGAATAACGAGTGAGGTTATCAAATTTGCAGATGATACAAAACTGTTTAAAGTTGTTAAAACCCAAGAGGATTGTGGAAAACTGCAGGAGGATCTGGATAAATTGGAAGACTGGGCATCCAAATGGCAGATGAAATTTAATGTGGACAAGTGCAAAGTTATGCACCTAGGAAAGAACAACCCACACTACAGTTACACAATGCAAGGTTCCACATTGGGAACCACCACCCAGGAAAAAGATTTAGGAGTCATCGTGGATAGCATGTTGAAACCCTCTGCCCAGTGTGCAGCGGCAGCCAAGAAAGCAAATAGAATGCTAGGTATCATAAAGAAAGGGATGGAAAATAAAACAAAGGATATTATAATGCCTCTGTATCGTTCCATGGTACGACCACACCTTGAATATTGTGTGCAGTTCTGGTCACCGTATCTTAAAAAGGACATAGCATTATTAGAAAAGGTACAGAGAAGAGACACCAAAATGGTGAAGGGGATGGAAGGCTACTCCTATGAAGAGAGGCTACAAAGGTTGGGGCTCTTCAACCTGGAAAAGAGACGGCTGAGGGGAGATATGATAGAGGTCTATAAATTAATGAATGGAGTGGAGCAGGTAAACGTGGATCAATTGTTTACGCTATCAGAATATAGAAAGACTAGGGGACATGCAATGAAGCTACAGGGTAAACTATTTAAGACAAATAAGAGAAAATATTTTTTCACTCAACGTGTAATCAAACTCTGGAATTTGTTACCGCAGGATGTGGTAAGGGCTGTTAGTGTAGCTGGGTTTAAAAAAGGTTTTGACAAGTTCCTGGAGGAAAGGTCCATAAACCATTATTAAAAAGGGACCCAGGATAATCAATGCTTGACCTAGTACAAGCATTGTGGAACCTGTGTCTTTTGGGGATACTGCTAGGTACGTATGACCTAGATTGGCCACTGTTGGAAACAGGATACTGGGCTTGATGGACCTCGGTCTGACCCAGTATGGCATATCTTATGTTCTTATGTTATCAGTGTCCGCATGGCCGACACCCAGCCATCCAGTGCCTTCCGGTACCGATATTCCGGTACCGATTACTCCCAGTACTGACTTCGGTCGGTACGGGTATCGGGCTCTTCAAGAGCATCCTGACAGAAGGTACTTCAAGTCCTCAGAGGAATCTGAGGATTCTGACAGTTCTGTCGATGCGGGGATACTTCTCCCAGAGGAGCCTTCCTCCCCTAAACGTAGGATGTCTCCTCCAGAGGACATTTCCTTTCAGGATTTCATCAGGGAAGTGGCTCGAGATCTGTCCATTACTGTGGCAACTGAAACAGAGCCCAGAGCAAAGGAGTTGGAAATTTTACAATATCCTAAAACTCCTAAGGAGGCAGCCACCTTGCCCATCCATGAGATCTTGCATGATCTCATGCTAAGGATGTGGGAGACGCCTCTTACTACCTCTCCTCACTCTCATAGACTGGATACTCTGTATCGAGTTCCTCCTTGTCCTGGTTTCCAAAAAACTCAGCTTCCCCACCACTCTATTGTAGTGGAGTCCGCTATGAGAAGGATCAAGAGTGCAAATAGACATGCCTCTAATCCCCCAGGACGTGAGTGCAGAACTTTGGATGCTTTTGGACGTCGTGTCTTCCAAGCTTCCATGCTTTCTGCCAGGATCAGTTCCTATAGTCTATATATGGGAATGTTCCTGAAGGATGTCACAGGAGATTTAGAGGCTTTGGGCCCTCTTTTTCCTGAGGATAGAAGACAGGATTTTCTCACACTGGTCAAACATGCCCAGGATGTTTCAAAATTTGTCAACCGTGCAGCTTTTGACTGTTTTGAGTACATAAGCAGAACCTCTGCCATTGCCATAGGTGCACGTAGAATTGCTTGGCTCCAGGCATCTGATCTGGAGCTCTGGGTACAAGACAAACTGGGAAATATTCCTTGTACTGGTGAGAACCTGTTTGATAAAGATTGGCAGGAAAAGGCCAACGAGTTGGATGCTGACAACTCCACCTTGGATAGATTGTTCAAGTCCACAGCTGATCCTGCAAGAAAGAAATCTTTTAAGAAACCATTCTTTTCTAAAAAGAAAAAGTATTATCCTGCTTATTCTCAGCAGGGACGTTCTGCAGGTCAGCTTGTCAGGAAAGGTCAGCAACCACCCAAACAAAGAAAAGCAAAGACTGGTAAGCCTCAGCCGTCCCAGCAGTTTCAGCCTCCACAAGGCCTTTGACTTTCAGCTAGAGAACTTAGCCTTCCTGGCTCTCATTGGACCAGAGCCTTCCACCATTCCAGGAAGGTTGTGTCACTTTGCCCCCAGATGGGGGCAAATAACAGGAGAGCATTGGACACTCTCCATCATAAAAGAGGGGTACAAGCTTCATTTTTCAAGCATGCCCCCTCCCACAATGATAAGGCAGTTCAGTTCTCCGACCTCCCTCATCAACCTCTTAGGTCAGGAGGTCACTATGCTTCTTGCCCAAGGGGCAATAGAAGAAGTACCTATCCATCAGCAGGGTACAGGGTTTTACTCCCCCTATTTCCTTATCCCAAAGAAAACAGGGGGATACAGACCTATCTTAGACCTCAGAGAATTGAACAAATTCCTTTTCAAAGAGAAATTCAAGATGATTTCTCTTGGAACTCTGCTGCCATACATTCAGAGTCAGGATTGGCTTTGTTCTCTAGATCTCAAGGATGCGTACACCCATGTTCTCATCCATCCAACTCACGGAAGGTTCCTTCGGTTCCTTTTTCAAGAAAAGCACTACCAATACAGGGTGCTGCCATTTGGCCTGGCCTCAGCACCAAGGGTGTTCACGAAATGCATGGCTGTGGTAGCAGCATTTCTCCGCACTCTAGGGATATTCGTCTTCCCCTACTTAGACGACTGGCTCATTCGAGCCCCAACAGAGTCAGAGGCCAGGACTTCTCTATCCTACACAATACGTATCCTTCAGTATTTGGGTCTGGTAATAAACATCCCAAAATCCAGTCTAACTCCCACTCAGTCTTTAGAGTTCATAGGAGCTTTGCTGGATACCAGAAAGGCAAGGGCCTATCTTCCCCAGGCCCGTTGCCTTCGCATGGTGCAGTTAGCTTCTCAAGCAGTGCTAAAACCTCATCTCACTTCCTGAGAAATGCTACAACTGCTAGGCCACATGGCATCTACTGTGCATGTGGTTCCCTATGCTCGCCTCCATATGAGGGCATCTCAGTGGACTTTATCCACTCAATGGACTCAGGCATCAGGATGCCTGTCGGACAAAATAGCAAACACAAGTCATCTTATTTTGTCCCTCCAGTGGTGGAAGTCCACTCAAAACCTGTTGCTGGGGTCCCCTTTTCAACAACCCTTACCCCAGGCAACTCTCACAACAGATGCTTCTCCGATGGGTTGGGGAGCTCTTCTGCAAGACCTCTCCACCCAAGGCACCTGGTCTCCACAGGAGACTCATCTACATATCAATCTCTTGGAGCTCAGAGCAATCTTCCTTGCTCTTCGAGTATTCCACACCCTGCTCAGCTACAAGACAGTCCTCATTCATACGGACAATCAAGTAGCTATGTTCTACATGAACAAGCAGGGGAGAACAGGCTCTCTGTCGCTTTGCAACGAAGCTTTGCGACTATGGACCCTCACCAGAGAGCATCAGATTCATCTCCTGGCAGTGTATCTTCCAGGCATACAAAACTCTTGGGCAGACAGACTCAGTCGAGTTCTGCTTCCACACGAATGGTCTCTGCATGCAGACCAGGTGGCCAAGATTTTTCAAATTTGGGGAACCCCGGACATAGACCTCTTTGCAAGTCTGTGGAATGCCAAACTTCCCCGATTCTGTTCCAGAATTCCGGCTCAGGGGGCTCAGGCCAGGGATGCTTTCCTCCTTTGCTGGGGTCAAGACTTCCTGTATGCCTTTCCACCCATTCCCCTAATTCCGAAAACCCTGTTCAAGCTTTAGAGAGACAGCGGCCGTATGATTCTCATAGCTCCACATTGGCCGTGGCAAGTGTGGTACCCTCTGCTTCTATATCTCTCTCAAACTCCCTCCCTGGAGTTAGGGTCTGCTCCAGATCTCCTATCTCAGGAGGACGGAATGTTATGGCATCCCAATCCCCAGTCTTTGCATCTGAGAGCTTGGTTGCTGAAGGCCTAGATCTCCATGATCTTATCCTCCCTCAGCAAATAAAGGATATCCTTTATGCTTCCAGGAAGCCTTCCACAAGACGCTCTTATGCTTTCAAGTGGAAAAGGTTTACTATTTGGTGTTCGCAGAAGGGTCTTAACCCCATTGCCATACCTCTGGAATCATTACTGGAGTATCTCCTTCATTTATCCAATGCAGGACTTAAGACTAACTCAGTGAGGGTCCATTTGAGTGCCATTGCAGCTTCCTTCAAGCCCCTAAATGGACAACCTATTTCCTCCCATCCTCTTATAGCAAGATTTATGAGAGGCCTTCTGCTAACTAAGCCTCCCATTAAGCCACCTCCTGTAGCATGGGACTTAAATTTGGTTCTTGGTCAGCTCATGAAGCCACCTTTCGAGCCCTTAGCTACTACCTCCTTGAAATTCTTTTCTTGGAAGGTTATCTTTCTCATTGCAATCACATCAGCACGTTGCATCAGTGAGTTGCAAGCACTAGTAGTTGATCCACCTTATACAAGGTTCCATCATGACAAGGTAGTCCTTAGGACTCATCCACGCTTTATGCCAAAGGTGGTCTCGCCCTTTCATCTAAACCAAGCGGTCTACCTACCTGTGTTCTTTCCAAGGCCTCATGCATCAAATGCAGAAAGGAACCTTCATACTTTGGACTGTAAAAGAGCTTTAGCCTTTTACTTACAAAGGACACAGCAACATAGAAAGTCCTCTCAACTCCTTGTTGCTTTTGATCCTTCTCATTTGGGACTTCCAGTCTCCAAGAGAACACTGTCTAACTGGATTGCTCAGTGTATATCCTTTGCCTATCAGAGTAAGAATCTTCGTCTGGAGGGCCATGTCACAGCTCACAATGTGAGAGCCATGGCAACTTCAATGGCTCATCTACACTCTGTGTCTATCGATGACATCTGTCGAGCAGCCACCTGGGCCTCGGTTCATACCTTCACAGCCCATTACTGCTTGGACAAGGACTCCCACCGTTATGCCTTGTTTGGTCAGGCTGTTCTCCAACACCTGTTCCATACCTAATCAACTCCTACCCACCATCCCTGGTAGGATGCCAGAGATCCATGGGGGGAAGTGGAGCCCTTTCTCAGTGACACACTACTTCTGGGGCCTCTCCCTGGCATCTAAAGCTAGGGAGTCCCCATATGTGATGACTGCATTCCTGCTTGTTCCTGGAGATAGCATAGTTACTCACCTGTAACAGGTGGTCTCCGGGAACAGCAGGAATTTAGTCCTCACAACCCACCCACCTCCCCTGGGAGTTGTATCTCTCTATCTATCTCTTTCCCTTTCTCTCTCTCTCTCTTTGTCTCAGCTTTAAATCTCAACTGGAGAGAGGCAGTTGGGAAAGGCAGGAAGGCAGCATGCAGGCACTTTGGGATGCTCCCAAAAGCTTTCTAATTGGACGCTGGGGAGCGTTCCTGCGCAGGCTCCGTTGGTACCGACGATACCCATATGTGAGGACTAAATTCCTGCTGTTCCCGGAGATCATCTGTTACAGGTGAGTAACTATGCTTTATTGGAAGCCAGTGATGTTTTTGCATTATTGATGTGATTGGTTCTCTTATTGGGATTTGGGTGATGATTCGGGCAGCTGTGTTCTGTGCCAGCTGGAGGTGCTGTATGGTTCGTTTTGGGAGGCCTATAAGAATGTTGTTATAGAAGTCCAGGTGGGGAAGCACAATTGCTTGGAGCGTTGGGTGGATATTCGCTAGTGATTTGGAGGGGTCATAGGTGCTGTAAGGTTTTTATCTTGGAGTATGTTGCTCTTGTGGTGTTGTTAATATGGTTGGTCGTGTTTAGTTGTCTATCACTTGTGACACCTAGGTACTTCATTTTTTACCTCGAGGTATGCGGCTTTTACTTTCAGGGTTGTTGAGGAGTTTAATGTTTTGTCTCTTGATATGTAAAGGACCTCTGTTTTTTTGTAGTTTATGTTCAGGTTATGTTTGGCTAACCATTAGGCAACTTCATTGAAGCATTCAACTCTCCTGTTCGGATCGGGATTGGTAGTGTCTAATGGGGTGTATAACATAATTTATTATTTTATTTATTTACATTCTCTTATATACCGCGCTATTCCACATCAGTGCAGTTTACATTGAACAAACTGAAATTATATTGAACAGGGCATTATAACTTGGAGATAACTATTTTACAGAGAACATGGGCTATGGAGGGTTAAGTGGCTTGCCCAAGACCACAAGGAGCACCTGTGGGACTAGAAACCCCAGTCCTTCCGGCCCAAGGTTGCTGTCCTCTAGTGGGATTTGAACCCCTGACCTTCCGGCCTGAAGTACCTTGCCCCAACCACTAGGCCACTCCTCCACAAATATTATATATATACAAATATTATAATATTGTCTGCATATATGTGATAGTAGATGTTATGTTTTTGGATGATTTTGCAGATGGGCTGTATGTAGAGATTAAAAAGTAGTGTTGATAGGGCCGGTCCTTAAGGAATTCCTTTTAGTTGAGGGTATGGCTTGGACGAGTTAGGACCTGTTTTTACTTGTTGTTTCCTGTTTGTTAGGTAGAATTTGAACCATTGCAGTGTTGTTCCTTTAGCTCCAATTTCTTTCAGTCTGGTAAGTAGTAGAAGATGGCGTATGGAGTTGAAAGCAGAGGCTATATCTAGAAATATCAGTATGAAGGCTGTTTTCTGTTTGTCAGTCCCGCTTATTATCTTGTCTATGAGTGTAGTAAGTAATGTTTCTACTCCATGGTTGTTCCAGAAGCCATGCTGTTGTGAGTCTAGTGGAGAGTACATTTCAATATGTTCCTGTAGTTGAATTTGTACTATTTTTTTCTATGTTTTTAGCTAGCAGTGGTAGACTAGAGATTGGTCTGTAGGCACTAGAGTCGGATATGTTTAATGTTGAGCTTTTTAGGAAAGGGAGTAACGATGCAGTTTTTAGCTCTTTAGGTAGGTAGCCTTTTTCGAGGAATGATTGTACTATTTTGAGTATTGCTTTCACCCAGCTTACTGGGCAGAGATCGATGGGTGATGTAGTTGTATTAAGGTTAGTTCCTTATCGGTCCTACAGTTCAGTCCTCCACCACTGGGTAGTGCACCTCCTCCTGCAACATGGAGACTGGACAAGTCAAACTTGTGACATCACCGGGTATATCCTGCTGGTCTTCTCCCATGATCCCCCAGTGTGTCCAGTCTCCATGCAGCATGAGGACGTAGTGAGCCTAGGTGCTGGGCTCACTTGAGAAGCAGTTTAGGAGCAGTTAGTCAGGATTTGATTTACCTTGCATGTCTTTTGCCCTTCTTTAGGTGTAATCCTGTAAATTGAATTCATTTTCATTTTCATTTAATTTCATTTACTTTTACTTTATTTATTTTCACCTAGTCTGCCTTAGTGTAAAGGGGGGTTCTGTCCCTTTTCAAAGTTCACGCTGCCAGCTAGCCTCTCTGCTTGGGATTCTTCGGTCTCTGTGCCCGGTGATGATCTCTCCCCCAGGACTGTACGGGGGAGAGCTCTGTGGAACACCTGCATTTTGGCAGTGTCCATGCGGCAGATTCCCATCGCGGCGGGAGCCTCAGGCCGTTCGAGGTTCTTTAGCCGGTGGGCCGGGGCTCGCAGCGTCTGCTACTTCTGGTGGCGCAAGGCAGCAGCGTGTCTGGACAGCTCTTCACCCCGCAGCTACAGCGGGGTAACTGCTGCATCCCGACGCCACAAGGGAGTCTCTCGAGTCCGCATGGAGGGGCTCTGAGCTCTTGCCGCCTCTGTGGTGTTTGGCGCCAAACGGGCCTGCTTCGGATTGGCGCCATTTTCTCAGCAGGGCTGAGGCCTCATGGCGGAGAGCGGAGCAGCCCCGCGTTTGAGCAGATGACGCTGTTCCACGCGGCTACACCCAGATAAGGACTTCCTTTTGCTGTTACTTTTAATTTTAATTCTAATTTTAATTTCCTTTTAATTTTAATTTCCTTTTAATTTCATGATAGTTTATAGTTCTTTGAATGCAATGTGATTGGTTTGGGTTTTACTTCTTGGGGGGTGCCTTTACCTTTGTCTGCATTCTGGCAGTTTGCGACGTCTGTCAGCAGCAGGTTTCCGTGCTAGGATTTGGCCATTCAGGGTCATCGGCGGCACAACCACCTACAAATTGAGCCCTTTCTGAAATTGTCATTTACATAAGGATGCTATTTCCATGTTTATACGCTTGGAAATTGTGCAGACAGCCTCTAAATGTCGTTATGCCATCTGCAAATTTGATCGCCATGCTTGCTGATCTCTTTTCCAGATCATTTCAGTGCAGTAGATGTTACCAGATGCCGGTTCCAGTGCAGATCCCGAGACATTCCACTATTTACGGGTCTCCTGTGAGAAAACTGGCCATTTAGTCCTATTGTGTTCCTGTTTTTGATCCATTTCCCATTCTATAATAGCACATCATCTCCTTCCTCAGGAGAAGTTCATAAGGGGCTTTGTCAAGTACCTTCTAAAACATCCAGATACATATCATTTGGCTTACTCACATGTTTATTAACCCTTTGAAAAGACAGCTTGGTGCTGCTTTTCAGAACAAGTTCTATCATTTAATTGGCACTGAACTCAGATTCATTGGTCTGTAGTTTCCAAGATCGCCTTTGAAGCTCTTTAAAAAAAAAAAAAAACCACCCAATTAGTGTTACATTAGTAACTCTTCAATCTTTAGAGATCATTAATACTAATGTTATGATTGAGCCTGGCTGATATTATGAATGATCACTATTAGACAAAAATTAGCTAGGTTAAGACACTTTGATTTGGTTTTCTGCACTATGTTATCAGAGCGCAGCTTGCCCATTTGGCGGGAACACTGCCCATCTGGGCCATCTGGGGAAAGGCCCCTGCTGGGGATCGTGAGAAGTGTTGCTGGATGGCACAGTCCGGGGCTTAGTGTTCCAGGGTCCTGGAAGGGTTGATAGCGGCAGTCAGGCCTCCCTGTCTTTGCTATGACGGTCACCTAGGTTCAAGCGTCCTGTGTTTTGGGTGACAGGAGTGGGACACCTGGACATGTGGTGGTGGATGTTGGATAGGCTCATACTTCTTAGGTACACTCTCCTTGAGTGCGTCTGCATGTCCGTGTTCCGTCTGTGATCTCATGCTCAGGTGATTGTTGCAGCAATGACAGAGATCGCTTGGGATATTGTGAGCGGGGTTGTCATGGTGTTGCATGGGGTTGCCAATGCAAGACGGGGCCATCCTGAGGAGTTTGGGCCTCAGTCATCAGCTTTCCCTTCGGTGGCCCGGCTGTCCAGGAGGCACCCCTCCAGATCCGCCGGTCCAGTTCTTCTCTGCCTCTTCTCAATGTGGGCAGGGGGGCTGGCAGATCTGGAAATTCACGTCCACTGCACGTTCTACTGTTTTACCTCTGTCTTGGGGTTCTGAGGTTATATATTCCCAATCATTTGTTTGGTGGGGTGCTGCTGTCTGTTGTGCAAGACAAGGTGGTCAACAGTCGGAGCCTGTCGTCTATTCCCCTTACCCCTGAAGGTGCTCACAATTTAAGTTTTTTGTACCTGCGGAGGTGTATGTTGTTAAAGGCTAGCAGGCGCACCTGTGGGACCAGAATCCTCGGTTCTTCCGACCTTCCGTTGAGGTGCACGTGTGGGGTTTACTCCCTTGGTCGGCTAGCAACTTGCTTCACCCATTGGGCCTTCCCTTTCCTCAAGGCATCGTTGCATCCCACTTCTTCGTGAGGGCTCGCCGCAGGGCCTGGAGTTATGCTCAGCCGGTTCCAGCCAGGGCTGAGTCCTTGGGGGGAGGCTCCGATCCTAACGATACAGGGAGTGCTGGGATCCGTTCAACCAGGTTCCTTCGGGCCCAGCGTACGTCGTCTTTTGCTGGCCGGTTTAGGTCTTCGGGTCGTGGCGGTGCTCCGAGAAGACCAGTAGGCTGCACAGTGCTTGTCTTGGAGCAAGCGCGGGATATCTGTAGGTTCATATTCAAAGCCGTCCGGTTACATGTCCCTCCATTGTGGAATGCTGTACTAGTAGGCATACTTCATATGCTGGGCTTACAAGTTGGCTGCCGCGCTGCTCGGCATCAGCCAAGGTGACTGCCGGTTTAGGCTGTGGAGTCAGCCTGGAGGAGGGGCCTTGCGTTCTCTGGACAATGCCCTGTTTGGTTGTGTGCCTTGTGGCCCTTATGGAGTTGTAAAAAGGAAAAAAAAAAAAAAAAAAGAATAATCAAACAGGAAAGCCTTCCTAATTGTCCCCACTTCTTTTTTATAAGGTTCTGTCCCTTTCTTCCGGGAGCTTGGCCGGAGCGTGGTTAGACTCAGCTACATTTTGGGGATCCTTTATGTACAAGGCGTTTTCGTGTTCGCAGCGCGCCCAGTGTTCCATCGTCTGACTGGAACGGTACGCGGTACGTCAGCCGTGGCCGGCGTTCACGGACACGGTAGCGGATCGAGCGCTGTAGGTGCTGTCTGAGATCTCCGGGATGGTGGCCTATTTCGATCGGCAGGGTGGAGTCGGTCGGGTGGTCAGGGTGGCCCGAGCAAAGGGACAGCGTGCGCGGTTGAAGCCTTGGCGGCCTGCGTTTCGGTGGGGACACTGTGGTGGCGAATGTCCTTAGCGGGGTCTGAGTGTTTGCCGGAGGAGTGAGATTGCATCAGGCGGTGTGCGCGCCGCGTGTGCTCAGATGCGGTCAGCCCATATTGGACCTCATGGCGACCTGTCAGTCTGCGGCGACGGGTCGATGTTTAGCAGAGGACATATGAGGCTACTGGATAGCGTCGACCAATTGGTACGGGGCCGTGGCCCGGTCCATTCTATGCCTTTCAGAGGTCATAGTGAAAATGGCCGACTGGGTCTGGTTGCTAAGATATGTGCTCTTCATTAGTCAGTGGGGACCATTACCAGTGTATTCTGCAACATTTGCGTGAGCTTGCATAATCTTTACTTGCAACCAATCGAAATAACTGTCCAAAACCAGTTGATGCAGTCACTACTTAAATTTGCCTCGCTTGACATTAAAAAAAAAAAAAAAAAAAAAAAAGACGACATATTTATTTTATACCGATAGGTCACTCACAGCATATTTGGCGATTCCTCGTCCTGGTGTTAATCATGCAGATAATTTTCTGCTCTATTTGTGGTGATGTGACTTTTACATCACAAAAATGGCATATGACTGTGGCGGTTCAGAAAGCCTACAATTTATATTTTGGCTGCAGAATAAAAGATCAGGATAAAAGCTAGGCGCCACACATTTGCTGCAATACATGTGTAGCAGATCTCAGGCTGTGGATGGATGGGAAAAGACCATCAAAGTCTTTTGCGGTTCCAATGATCTGGAGAGGGCCCATGGATCACGTCGGCGATTGCTACTTCTGCATGGTTCCTCCAATTCCGGAGGGCATATCCAGGTGATGTAAGCGGTTGGCCTACTGGCATTGCGTCTTGGGCGTGGCTACCAGAGTCTCTTTTCTTTTGTCACACCATGTAAGACTCCACATATTCTGAAACAACGCTGGACTCTGGGGCACTTGACACTCTCTTATATGCCCTTGGTGGATCACGCTTGGTTTATTGCAACTCATTGCTTAGCTGCATTCCACATTCTCAATTAAAAAGACTCCAACTGGTCCAGGACATAGCTGTAGAGCTACTTTGTGTGTAAGAGGTGTGACAAATAGGGTGTTTGACGCTGGTGGTTTTTCCATTTCCCTCATTTTGCTTCCCACCTCTGTCTGGATGGACCTTGTTTCCGTTCTCCCTCGTGGAATCCGGCTGTGCCTGTTTAGTTGTCTGTTTGGGACTTACGCAAGAACACTTTGCTTGTAACCTGCGTTCCTTGGACCTTAGGTGAGGTTCCGTCGCTTTCTGGGAGGTCTCTTCGCTGCCTGTCCCTCCGTGGAGGCGCGTTCTGCGGGAGAGCAGCGGTTGCTAACACTTGACACCCTGGTGGGGTCGAGAGCCAAGGGGGAGCTCAAGCGGATTTTTTCAGGCGGAGCTCCGGTAGCCTTCTCAGTAGGTCTGTTTCTAGGGTGTTCAGTGTGTTTCCGATGGCGAGTTTGTCTTTCTGAAGCACTAGCGCTGCTTGGGGCAGAGTTCTGTGCTGTTTTCACCAGTGAAGAGGATCCAAGTGGGCTCTCGGTCGTGTCTTCCTGGTTGGCTTACCGCCTGTTGACGTGAGGAGCGGGCTGGGGTCGGTGCCTGCTCTGTTCGTTTAGGGGCCGAGCCGACTGGATAGGTCCCTCCCAATGATTACTGCTCTGGTACATCCCAGTGGTGGAGGACTGAACTGTAGGACCGATAAGGAAATGGAAATTACACTTACCTGGTAATTGATGTTCCTTGAGGGAGTACAGTTCAGTCCTCATTCCCGCCCGGGGATGGATGTTTCAGACGCGAGGCGTCAGTTCCGAGTATGCTTTCGGATCCTAGAGTCGGCAACGGGCTCTGATTGGCTGGTAATCGCGAGAGCAACCTTTTCTGCCTCTACTCTTCCTTAGTTCTCCTTCCTTCTAGCTCTCTGTCTTCCGCTGTTTGGTGCGCAGCGGGACAGGGGCACGGAGGAGGGTGTTTTCGGCCTTTCTTTTTGGGGCCCTGTGATTTTAAAGTTGAAGTTTGAGCATAGCTTTGTATTTAGTACTTTAACTGGTTGTTTGTTTCCTCCTTTGAGTCTGCTTTGACAGTAGGTCACTGGGGGATCATGGGAGAAGACCAGCAGGATATACCCGGTGATGTCACAAGTTTGACTTGTCCAGTCTCCATGTTGCAGGAGGAGGTGCACTACCCAGTGGTGGAGGACTGAACTGTACTCCCTCAAGGAACATCAATTACCAGGTAAGTGTAATTTCCATTTATTATATTCTGTAGTTGACTTGGGTATATCATTGAGAATGTTGTCCATGCTGTGGTTATTATGGAGTTAGTATCTTCATTTAGAAAGGTTGTTGAGGAGATTTTTCCTGTTTTTCTCATGTAATACCATGCTATTGTTTCTGATGTAAGCGTGGGCTCCTCTTGTTCCTGGGGTTTGGCTAGTGATTTGATGATACCGAAGAGCGCTCTAGGTTTGTTTGTTGATGATATTATGAGATTTGTGTGGTACTCTTTCTTATTTCTGTTGATGGCTTCACGATATTCCTGTAGTCTCCATGTATTCTGTTTGAGTGTCATGTTACTTTGTTTGTCTCCAGGTCCTTTCAGTTTTTCTCAGCTGCTTATCCTTTTAGATTTAAGCACTGAATTAGATATGATTGACCATGGGATGCTGGTGCAGAAATTGATGGAATTTGGGATCACAGGAAAGCAGGTGTGTTGGTTTGCCTCTTAGCGAAGAGAACTCAGTGTGTTTGTTGTTTTATTTGCAGGTAAGAAGTCTAGTGCAATACAGTATGTAGTCTCTCGGGAGTTCCTTCTCTTCTCTCTTTTGTTTAATCATTACTGAAGACTTCTGGCAAATTTGATTTGGAGATTTGGCATTTTTTTCTCTTTTTTTGTTGTTGTTGTTCAGTTCTATTTGCTACTTTGAATAGTTGCCTAGTGGCACTTGCAAATTGGATGAAGGCAAATTATTTGAAATTGAATCCAGAAAAAGTTGAATTAGTGTGACTTTAGAAATTGCTTTAGAACCTTCCCTGTGTCAGAGGGAAGGGGCATCCAGTAGTGCTAAAGGATCAGGTAGTGGGTTAGGGAGTTAAGTAGTGTATTGATATGGAATGAGGAGCTGAATGTTCATCAACGACAACTAAGAATAGTGTGTCATTATTCTCCAAAGATGTTTTTGCAAAGATTATATATGCTACTTTAACATCTGTATTGGACTATTATAGCTTCATAAAAGGAGATTCTGAATTGACAAAATATTAAAAATTTGGCAGCATATTGACTAGCTGGTTGTGCATTTGAAAAACACATTTCACTAATACTGGATGATTTTCATTGGTTTCAGAGTGAAAAGGGAATTATTTTTAAGGCCTTGACAATGACATGTAATGTTCTATATGGGATGAACCCTGATTATTTAAGGAAAGAAATCAAAACTTTATGAGCTCTATGTTCACAGGGAGAAGAGCTTTAAGGAAGATAAAATCAGCTAAATTGATATCTAACATTATTCACTTACTATGGAATAAGTTCCTTGGGATTTTTGAAAAGTGGAGGATGTGTTAGTTTTTAGACCCCTGCTGAAAGTTGTTTTTGTTTTATTTGCAATTTGTAAGGCTTCGTGTAGGATCAATATTAGGACTGGTGATACTCAGATGTAGGGGTGTGGTTTTTTTTAACATCTATATTATGTGTTTTCTGTCTATAAGCTGCTTTACTGATAATTAGAAAAGTAGCCTATAAATATTGTAAAACAAAACAAACAAATATCAGAAAATCATTATCAGAAAAGAAACTCCAGGCTACTACACTTTCAAAGAATAAGGGCCCAGTTGGTTACTTCTAGAATTGTAAACTGCTCTGATGTGGTCTACCTCAGGAAGGGGTATAAGTAATTTGTAGAGTAAGCTGACTACAGTTGAGTTTTAATTTGAAAAGCTTTCATTCATTGTGTCTTTAGCCCATAAAGTGAGGCTATGTTGATTATATTCTATTAGTGTGAGTTAAAAAGCTATTTCTATTTATTAAGATTCACTAATTGCCTTTATATCTTTCCACAGTTCTAAAAATTAATTTATTTACTTACTTAGAGTGAGTGGATTTTCTCAGCTGGGAGGAGAAGAGATGGTGTGTTTGGCCCCAATAGGGGCCTGAAAGCCAATAATAAGAGCAGGGAGGGGAATGGGAAAGGGCTGGACATGGATGTAAAGAAGCTAAGGGAGGGGAATGGAGGATGGAAGAAGGAGAAGAGTGCTCCTTCCTCCCGAAAACAAATTATTGAGGGACATAGTAGAATTACATAGGAAATACATTTTGTCCCTGGCAAATAAGTCGTGGAGAATCTTTGAAGCCGATATTCAAAGGATTTATGTTCGTAATTTTGAGAATTATTTGCCTAAATTTGCCTCTTTGAAAATTTACTAGGACTGAATACCTAAATTTTTACTAAAAATTTCAGTAAACTCCTACATTTAGGAGCATAAAAAGTGGGTGGCAACAGGTTTGGATTTAGGGCAGGGAAAAAAGTTAAATTAGCACTAATTTTCAATACTAGGCACCTAAACTAAGCTCATAAATTTAGGAAAACAATTGGCAGGCCTAAATTTAGGAGCATGGGGGGATATTCAAAGGCATTTCCATGTAAATGCCGCTCTGAAGGATATTCACGGTTAGTGCCACTGAATATCCGCGAGTTCTGCCGCTATATACCCTGATGCTAACTGATTATCATTGAGGTGTGCTGAGGGCATTCTGGTATAGCAGCGGCGATATTGAGCCACTGTCCAGTTAGCAACTCATGGCGAAAGTTAGGTGCAGGAAGCCTTGGCCTAATTTTTGCTATAGAAGCTAATCAGGCCATGGCTGAATATCGCCGCTGCCCTGTTAGCTTTATGGTAATCCAGGCAGCCTGGATATTCAATGCCAGAGCCTGGATATTGCACCAGCATTGAATATCCAGATTTAACGTTCAGCGTTGGTGGCTATCCGCTTTAGCAGTGCTAAGTGCTAGTGCTGAATATCAGGCCCATAAATTTTAAGCTTCTAAATTAGGATGACTTTTTAGATGAAAACTTACGGTAGGCTCTTAAGTATGGCTGAAAGCAGGGTACAAATTTTAAGAGCCTAAATTTAAGAGCTTAGCTTTTTTGGATATTAGGCCCTAAATATTTTCTTATGTATCAGCATGCCAAAGATTAGTTATAATACAAAAACATTCATTAGCATTTGGAATTGATTTATGCATAGATTTCTAATTCCATTCTATTATTGTTGCACCACAATTCGATTTAGAGGAATTGGTGAATATTAAGATAAACCGATTCATTTCCAAGATTGCTTCTGGATAGAAATATAAAAGTAGGGCTGATATCTACTTAATAATTAGCCAACTGACCAAAAATGAGGAGTTTATATTATACCATGGGGGAGGGGGAGATATATTTAGGCAATAACCACACCAGTGATGTCCTTTTCTTAGTATTTGCTGGTTTCCCTTTTGTCTTTTTTGTGCTTTTTTTAATTAGAATTTTTCCTGTATTTTAGTTGTCTTTGCTCTCCCTTTGTTCCAACTTTTTCCTCCTCACACCAAACTACATCCTTTCCTCCTTTTCTTCCAGCCTTCCAGGCAGCCTCTTTCATTCTTCCTGTCCAGCCATCTTTCCTTCTCACTAGCCAGCTTACCTCTCACCTCACTTCATCAGCTAGTAATCCCGCCCCCCTCCCCCCAACCTACTACTATGCAGCCTGCCTCTGTATCATTGTGATAGGTTGCTACACTGGGCCACATCTCCTCCCCTTTGTTCTGAGCTAGCTCATGTGATGGCTGTTCTCTTTAGACCTAAGTAATGCCTCTTTTTGCTCTAGGAGGTTGACTGATTCTTTCCTGGGGCATGGGCAGTGGCTCTTCCTCTCCTTGAATCTAGGCAGGAATGTATACCAGATGCTGAAATTTAAGAACCCTTGCATCGGGGTTTATTTCACCACTGACACTATTCATTTTCTATCCCCTCCTGCAGACCCAGAAAGGAGGGCTGACTTAAAGCAATGATATCAAGAAATTGCTGTTAATCTTTATGCAGAATTCCCTCCCACCCATTTGTATACAATCCATGGACCTATTCTGTGGTTTCCTTCCCACAGGGCTCGACAAATCCCAGATGCCATGTCATAATGGTGACTAGAAATTTGTTGGTGGTGTCTGGGATTTTTGTGCTCTTAATTTTGTTTTCTTTGGAGTGCTGCTACCAGAACAGGATCATATTTTTCCTTGCCTTGTATTGCTCAATGCAGGTCTGAGCTGGACAGTGCAGGAACTCTCTTGCTGGTTTTGGAAGAATCGAACCGGAGACCAACCCAAGAATTCCTGAACTGCACAACTCAGATTTACACAGAGCCATGCTTGCATGGAGGAAGCTATTGCTGCTCCTGCGACTATGGAGAGTAGAGTTTTCTGAGGACTAGGTAGGGAGGAGGAAGGAGGCTAAATAGCTTGCGGGGGTTAGGATCTTGTGGGAGGAATGGCTGCCTGACTTGCTTGGTGGGGGTGGGTGGTTGGCTGGATAACTTACTTATTGATGGTGGCTGGGCAACTGGCTTGATTACTGGGGCTGGATGTCTTGGGGGGGGGAGCGGCTAACTGGCTAGCTTGCAAGGGCTGGAGGATGGCAGACTGGCTTATTGGGGTAGGAATTGGTGGAGGTGGTGATTAACTGGCTTGCTGGGTGGCGAGGGCTAGCTGGGCAAGGGTTGGGAGCTGACTGGTTTCCTGTATGGTAAAGGTTGACAGTGTTGAATGGCTGATTGGCGTGCTGGAGGGTGAGGGCTGACTGGGGTGGGGGAGTTGGGGTTTGGGGTTACAAACTTTAAGCAAGGAGGGAGACTGTAGGTGATAAGAGACATAAAGGTGAAAAAGCCTTAGTAAATCATGCCCTAAAGGAGCTGTGGTAGGACTGAAAAGCAATCTCAATCCCCTTCCCTCTCGCTCAACTTTGGAGATAAGGGACGTTTCTTAAATCCAAATAAATTCGTCAAGGTCTACATTACCGTTTCTTTTACTTGATCCTCATCCCTTGTGCATTTTATTTTTTCACCGATGAACTAGTTTAAATGCCCATACAAAGTGATGGGTTGCAGTTTATTCGTTACTTCAATTTTTTTTCATCCAGCAGCTTTCTTCTGCTCCTTTTAGTCTTTCCAGCTCAAGTGGAACCAAAGCAGGGTTATGCTGTCTTGAGCCTTCATTTGCATATGCACAGCAATTTTTTCTCTTTTTATAGTCTTCCCTCCAACATACCTAGAATGATCCTTGCAGAGTGATGCGGGACTCCTATAATCATGCAATCATAGGTGTCACCCTTAAACAGTGAGCACAGCTCCCTCTACCTTGGGTACTGTGAATGTATTTTGACAGTCGACACATCTCACAGTAACATGCTTTTGGCTTTCCCATTTGCCTTCTCTTTCCCCAGAGGGACATGCGTCTTGAGTGCTACAAAAGGACAAAACCAGCTTTGATATAAGATGAGAAACAGAATTTTTACCGTTATAATTGGCAAGTGTCAAACTAAAATCATTTGTCTAATAGCAAAATTAGATAAAATGTGGCATTCAGATGAGAATTTTCACACTACAGTATGCCAAACAGAGGCAAAGTACCATAAAGACAGAAACAATAAAAAGAAATGGTACCAATAAAAATGATTACTTTAATTAAGTAAAAGTCCATAAATTAATAAAATCATACAAACATAAAACCGATAAAACCCAACATGGCCATGTTTTGATGTATCATCTGCATCAGGGGTAAAACATTACATATGAAACTTATAAAAGTATAGAATGTTTTAATTTTGAAAATCTCTTGATGCCTGTAAGGATAAGAACACAGAAAGAAAAATACTCATAAGTGTGAAAATGAGCATGTAAATATATATATATATATATATATATATATACACACACACACATAGAAATATAAAATATCTCATTCTTCAGGAACAAGCAGGAAGTTATGTCTCACATATGGGTGACGGCGCCGACAGAGCCCTGCGTGAAGCATTTCCCCAGTTTTCAAACAAAGCCTTTTGGAATGCTACCATGCATGCATGGTCCCCTTCCCCCCCCCCCCCCCCCCAAGGGTGGCATCTTGTTCAGTCTCCTTTTTTCTGCGGAGCCCAACAGACATAGTCCTCTACTTCCCCGGAAAAAGTTCTTAAAATCCTTCAAGTTCTCCGGTTTGCATACCAGTTCCCTTCCCGCCTCGAGCTGGCACCTTTGGTGCCGTCCTCTTCTCTCATTTCCTTTTTATCCTTGAGGTTCCTCCTCAACCGGCTTTGTGCCATTTTTCGTCCAGGGGTCATCGACACCAGCCGGGTGTTCTCCCATCAAGACTCCTGATGGGTTCAAGATATGCGACTGCTGCAGTCAGACTATCTCAGTTACTGATACCCATGACTGCTGTCTTCGCTGCCTGGTCCTGGACCACGACAGCTCCACCTGCGACCGGTGCCAGGCCATGACCCCCAAAACAAACAAAAAGTGGTTAGAGTTGCAGGGGAAGCTGTTCCCGAGATTTGACTCTGCCCCAGCCTCCCCATCGCCGAGCCCCAAAGCCGGCACTTCCCGTGAGGTATGGGCATCCTCTGAGTTCTGCGGCAGTGGCTCCTCTGGTACGGCCCGGACCCTCCCAAGAAAAAGAAAAAGGCACCAAAGCCTGCCGAGGTGCCTCCAATGAAACCTAGCAAAGTCCCACAGTGGGACTTGGGCGACTTCGAGCAGCACCCTCAGAAATTCTTGAGACAGGAGTCCTCGGCCGGCGGAGACCGCACCAGGACCCGTGAACCCCTAGTCCTCCTTGAGGATGCACTCTCCGGAGTGCCGGCGTTGGACCCGAGGCCCTCAGTGTCCACGCCAAGGGCTGCACAGCCATTGGGCTTCAAGTCCAGAATGGCGGCCATGGAGCAGAGCATCTCCTCCATCCTGGCCTTGCAGCAGGCATTGATGTCTGGTTTTCCAGCATCATCGTCCCTGACACTGGGCACCCCGACCTCGGGGGAGTCCCCGAGTGTCGAGCTGGGCACCGAGTGCCTTTGGCATCGGGTAAGTCCTTGGCATTGATCGAGGTCTCTGTCATGCTTCTCAAGGATCCAGTCCTCCCCGGCGAGTTTTCGGGAGTCCAACCCCAGATCCTTCCAGAGGCTCCGTTCC
The DNA here is from genome assembly GCA_033557465.1 of Ichthyophis bannanicus. Classification (NCBI taxonomy): domain Eukaryota; kingdom Metazoa; phylum Chordata; class Amphibia; order Gymnophiona; family Ichthyophiidae; genus Ichthyophis; species Ichthyophis bannanicus. The sequence continues at coordinate 1,575,743,394 of CM066031.1, read as the reverse complement.
TCAGGGCTGCCCCCAGGCCGATTCCTCGACGCCCTCGGGATCCGAATGGGAAACTGAAGACTAGGCCTCTCCGGAGACCTTCTGGTACAGGGTTGTCCCCTCCGAGCCCTTTCCCCCAGAACCTCGGCGCCACTCCGGCCTGAGGACTTAGCCTTTCATGACTTAGTCCGCGACATGGAATAGGATCTTTTGGTCCAGACAGAGTTGAAGGAGGATCCGCGCATCGAGGAAATCAAGATCCTGCAATATGAATCTCCTCCCAAAGACACTCTCATGGTGCCACTTCCACCCATCCTCGAGAGGCTACTCCTCAGGATGTGGGAGACCCCAGCCTCGTGCTGGTGGTCATTCAGCACCTGGACTCTATCTACCGCATCTGGAAGGGCCCTGGGTTCCATAAATAGCAACTCCCCCACACTCCATGGTGGTGGAGTCCTCTATGCAGAAACTGAAGAGCCAAAAAAGCTACTTCTCCCCCCTGCAGGGAGGCCCGGGCCCTCGATGCCCTGGGCCGCAAGTGTTTTCAGGGTGCCATGCTCGGGTGCTGGATTCAGGCATATGAACTGTACATGGGATTGTACCTAAAAGGCCTGATCCAGGAGCTCTCGGGGTTCTTGGCTGGCCTTGCTGGGGAACCTCTGCAGAGGTTCCAGTCCCTGGCGGCGGGCATCCGGGACTATTCCAAATTCCTCTCTAGGGGGCCGCCTACGATGGGTTTGAGTCTGCGTCCAGGGTGGCAGCCGCCGGCATCGGTGCCCGGCACCAAGAATGGTTTCAAACCTCGGACCTCGATCAGTGGGTGCAGAAAAAGCTGCTGGATGTCTTCTGCAATGGCGAGAACTTATTCGGGAAGCCGATGTCCGACAAGGCGGCTGAAATCGAGGCCGAGGTAGTGACCCGGCAAAGGCTGTCCAGGAAGACCACGACCCTCCCCAAGAAAAATTCCTCGGGGAAAAAGGGCTATCACTAGGCTGGGCCCTACCAGCCTTACACGGGGCAGCAGCACCAGGCCACACAACCTAAAAGTCAGGGGCATGGGCCCCAGAAGCCCAAGGCCCCCAAGCCTCAAACACCAGCTTCCACCCAACCGGGGGGAAGCTTTTGACTCCCTGGGCAGGACCTCCCCTTCCCCAGGAGTCGCGCCTATGTAGAGCAACAACCTTTCAGTTCATCCAAGTGGCAGCATAGGCATGCAGGCATACAGGAGTGAACTATAAAAAAAATGAATTGTGAAACTGCGAAAAAGAGATGTTGTTAAGTGCTGTCGAGTCGGTGTCAATTCATGGCAGCCCTCTGGATAGCTGTCCTAAACTGTATTCGGTCTTCAGTCAGGTGGCTCATTGTTGATAGAGGCATCCATAGCTGCTTTTATTGTAGTGATCCATCTCATTGCTGGCCTTCCTCTTTTGCGTTGACTTTCAACCTTGCCAAGCATGATGTCTTTCTCTAACGATCTCTCTTTGCATGATGTGTCCAAAATTGAAAGTCAAAATCTTCTGAGCTTGTGAAGAAAGCTTTGGTTTGTTCTTCGGGCAGCCCACGGTATACACAGTATTCTTCGCCAGCACCATAATTCAAAGGCATCGATTTTCACCAGCACCATAATTCAAAGGCATCGATTTTCTTCTTGTCTATCTTTTTCATTGTCCAACTTTCGCATCCATAAGATGTTATTGAAAATACCATGGCTTGGACAAGTTGAATCTTTGTATGGAAAAAGACATCTGTGCTCTTGAGAATCTTGTCTTGGTCCTTCATAGCCATTCTGCCGAGAGCAATGCGTCATCAGATTTCTTGACTGCTTATCATTTCTTTATTGATCCAAGCAGGCACAGTTGTCCACTATTTCAATTTCATCTCCATCAATGATGAACTTATTGATTTTGCTAGTTGTCAGGACCTTTGTCTTCTTTACGTTAAGGTGCAGGTCCAATTTAAGACTATGTTCCTTGATCTTGAGAAGCAAATGTTTCAGATCGTCTTCACTTTCAGCCAGTAACATGGTATCATCAGCACAGTGAAGGTTGTTGATGAGTCTTTCACCAATCCTCACACATCAATTGTCTTCATACAGTCCTGCTCCTCTGATGAGATACAAGAAAAAAATATATTGCACTTTATGTAGAAGATACAGTCCGCATTATTGTACAAATGAGTTTTGAGATTAATGAGATGAATCAAAGTAAAATAAGCGATTCAATAACATTGAGAAATGAAGAATAGTTGTCTAAATAATCGTGTCCTTAATAACCCTTAGAAGAATTGTCTTATTATAAAAACATTCATGATATTAAAACTACTGTTGCAGCTTTGTGTTGTGGGTTCAGCATTTTAAAAGGAGAACTCACCACATATATCAGCACCATGGCATCATCAGGGGGACAGAGCGTAATGTCATTCTTACACTTGATGCACTTGATACACTTGATCCTTTGGTGACATTACAAATAGGCAGGGTGAACTGCTGGTATTTTAAAATTATTAATAGATCATGAGGACAGCATGAAATAATATAGTCTGATGGTCCTATAATATATGTGGTTGTTTTCAAACTGACTGGCCAAAATACGACTGATTAAAACACATTAATCATTGATGAATCAATAAAATTATTTGGATGGATGGATAAACTGTACGATACATGTGCAAGAGAATAGGGAAATTTGAAAACACAAAAGAATGAAAGCAGTCCAGTGGTTCATAACTACTGAAACTATTGCAGGGATACCTTGGCGTTGTAATTCTGTGTACTATTTTCTGTTTGTTCATACATTTTGACATATTGATATTCTTTGAAATAAGCTATAATAGTCATCTCTATTCCATTTGAAAGCATGGTCCTCCCCTAATCATAGCTCTTATAGCAATGCAAAGTAATGCAGTTACATTGCTAAAAGGCAGAGATTTAGGGCCTGATCTTATAACAGGACATATATGTAAGAAGTCCAAAAAGGCACCTATTTTATAGGCTCGTGGGCCTTTATAAAATAAACTCCCATAACCAGCTTTGAAGCAGGTATAAAGGTATGCATGTAGTCTGAATGTGTACATAGAAACTCTGCCCTTGCCCTGCTCAAAGTATGCCCTAAGGAACATTTAGATGTGCTTGTGTTTTCACCATGTGGACATTACATGTGCATATTTCACTGGGTGATTTTATAAAAGTCTTTTCTCATGTGTAAAATAGCCTTTACATCCAGATAATCCTTTATAAATTTCCTTATCGTCCCTCCAGTCCAGTCCCGCATCTCTGGGTAGTGTATCTCTTCTAGCAGCTTGGAGACCGAGCATGTCATCTTTTGATGGCACCCATATACTTATGCAGCTGGCACCGCCTACCAGCACCAGTATGCTCAGTCTCCAAGCAGTTGGAGGAGGTGGTGATCCAGGGATGCTGGACTCACTGAAGTACAACTAAGGAAATAGGTCTTTATTTTCTTTGATTTCTTTGATTTCTTAGGAGTTCTGTGATCAGGATTGGTTTGCTTTTATTTTGGAAAAAAAAAAGAAAAGGGGTTAACAAGAGTTACCTGCAAGTGGAGAGAGCACAAAAGGCAAAAGGAGGGGATCCCCCTTTCCCCAGGGGATTCGGGTAAGGCTACTGGGTACCCTTCTCTCTCCGGGAGATTTGGCGACTCCTGAACCCGTCATTGGGTGAGGAACCGCCTCTCAAATGGCAGCGCTTGGACAGGCAGCTCCCGGAATGGCCCTCTCGGTGCCAAAGCCAGATTTGAGTGACTAAGCACAAGGGAAGAGCGAGGATGCAGCGGTCCTTAGTATGGAGGTAAGTCCCGGGGCAGCCTGAGCACGAGGGAGAGTCTCTCTTTTGCCGTTTGGGGCATCGCGCAGTGGGACCATGTTAGGAGAGTGCGCGGGAGGCAGACCCTTTAAGCGCGGCCCTGGACCACGTGGAGGGAAGCTGAAGCGGCATAGGAACAGCACTTGTCTTCTCCTGGCTGCGGCCCAGCAATTTCGGGCAGCTTCAGCAATTTCTTCTCTCCCCCAGGACTTGCTGGAAAGGGGAAAGAGAGGCACAGAACCTGCGGTCTGTTTGGGTTTTTTTTTCCCAGGAAATGAAGTATAGGCTAAAAGGGGCCTTGCTTTTTCTTTTGGTTTCCTTTGTTTTCCTTATTTGTACTTCAATTTACTTTATTTTCATCACTTGCAGAGGCGTTTTGATTCAGTTTGGAATAGAGGGTGCCTTTTGCTTCCAGGGCCTCTGCTTCAAGTGCAGGTTGCAGAACTGGTCGCCATGCCAGCCAGGTCTCAGTGCCTGGTATATGGGACCCAGCGGGGGGCGGTCTCAGATGAAGATGTTTGTCTGGGATGCACACAGGAGGCCACAACTTTGGAGAAGCACCTGCATGAGAGGCAGGAAATGACCCCCTTCCTGGCTAGGGAGGGCCAGGGTACAGAGGGGACCTCAATCTCAATATTAGAGTCGGCCTCCTGCCCCCTGGCCATCCTTGGACCCCCCACTTCACGAGACCAGAGAGAAGTAGGGTTTCTGGGAGACTTTTTCCCAGAATTTGTCCTGCTGCTACACAAGGACTTTTGCATGCGCCAGCAGAGGTCCGGTACCACTCTGCCAGCACAGGATTGTGGTACAAAGCGAGCAGCTGACCCGAAGGCAGGCGTTGCGGAGATAACAGTCTCCAAGAAGGCTTGGCTCCCAGAGGAGGGTCAGGTGCACTCTCCTTCATCTGAAGGGCAGGACACTGAAGATCTGGACATGGACACTGTTCCCTCTAAGCTGTGCGTATGTGCGCACGCACACACCTCGCCGAGCGAGCGCACATACTTTACAACAGAGCGCACAAAAATTATGGCTCTGATTTTGATAGAAAACAACACAGACGTCTTAAAATTTAAAAGTTATGATTGTAATTACTAGAAATTTCCTGCTTCATTTAGTAATCGTCTATTTTCATTTAATTTGATTAAAATCAATGTGGTGTACATACTGTATTCTGAAGTGTAGTCAAATTTTAAAGTATATAACTCCGAGTGTCGTTATGTGGCGCACAAAAATTTAACCTTCCTTCAAAAGCTGCACACAGCCTACAGAAAATTAGAGGGAACATTTATTTATTTATTTATTTATTTAACAGGTTTTTTATACCGCCTTTCTTACAATCAAAGCGGTTACAAGACTACATCAGGTTAACATACAATACAGACATAAAAACATCAGACTATAAAGACAAAACAATGCATCCAGTTTTATACCACCTTATCAAAATATCAAAGTGATAAGCAATGGATCTATAGGTAACAACGAAAGACTACATCAGGTTAACATGTAATGCAGACATGCCTCTAAACGGAAGAGCAGCCAAAGGGAGAGACAGACTGAGGAAATTGTAAAGAGAATAACTACTCAAATTAATAGATCTTATACATATTTGCTGTTCTTCAATTTTTGCCACGGGCCACTGCCTAAGGGCCACGCCAAAGGGCCCTCTGGCGAGGCCCTCAGGCGCGGGCCCGCCTGTCAGCGGCTTTACTTTAATGGAGCTGCTGCTCCCCTCCCACAGCCCCGAATGGGCCGGAGGCAGTCAGTTGGTCTCGCGCCTCTCGGGAGTCCGGCGGTGGAGTTCTGCCCGCCGTCGGCGGCTTTACTTTAATGGAGCTGCTGCTCCCCTCCCACAGCCCCGAATGGGCCGGAGGCAGTCAGTTGGTCTCGCTCCTCTCGGGAGTCCGGCGGTGGAGTTCTGCCCGCCGTCGGCGGCTTTACTTTAATGGAGCTGCTGCTCCCCTCCCACAGCCCCGAATGGGCCGGAGGCAGTCAGTTGGTCTCGCGCCTCTCAGGAGTCCGGTGGTGGAGTTCCAAGCTGAAGAACTCTAGGAAGGAGAGATCCCAGAGCAGGAGGACCATTCACAAGTTGTGCAAGTGTTCCGCCAGGAGGAGCTGCCGACACTCATTGGGGAGTCCTTGAAGGCCCTCAATATACCGGCGGGTGTGCCAGCGGAAGATGAAGCGTTGGAGGACCTGCTACTTCAGGCGGTGCAGAAACCGCAGAAGGTGTTTCCGGTGCACAGTGGTCAAGTAAATGATCCAGGAAGAGTGGAATCTACCAGAGGCAGTCCTCGGGAGTATGGACTATGACACGCCTGTACCCGTTACAGGAGCAGGAGCACAAACAGTTTCAATCACCCAAGGTGGACGCAGCAGTTTCAGCAGTGACCAAGAAGACGACAATTTCAATAGAAGGTAGCTCAGCCTTCAAAGTTGACCAGGACAGGAAGTTGGACACCTTGCTGAAACAGGCCTTTGATATCAACGCCCTCGCCTTGCAGGCCTCCATTTGTGGGGCCTGGGTGGCTAGAGCCTGCCTTATAGACTGGGTGATACAGTGGATAGAGGCTCACCGGGGGTTCCTTATTCTAATCACCCCGAATTGGCCGAGACGTCCGTAGTATGCCGACCTGGTGCAGATGCTGGTGGACTGACCATGGCACCGTTCAGTTTAGGAGGTTCTCTTGATGCAGGGGCCGGTTCACATGGCTCAGGTGGATCGACTCTCACTTATGGGCATGGCTCTTGAAAGGGCGAGGCTGAAGAAGAAAGGGTATTCTGGCCTGGTGATACCAACCTTGCTGAAGGCCCGGAAGAGGTCCACCTGTCTAGCTTACATCCGGTATGGCGTATTTTTGAGTCATGGTGTGGGAATAGGCAGCTATCCTATCCACGGCATCCATCCCAGACATCTTAGCGTTCTTGCAGGCCGGGTTCGATAAGAGTTTAGCCACTAGTTCCTTAAGGGTACAACTTGCGGAGATTTCATGTTACTGGGGAAAGCATCAAGGAGTGGCGCAGGGTACACACCCAGATGTGCTGAGATTTCTGAGGGCGGTGGGCCACCTTCGACTTCCATGGAGGCAGGTGGGACTGTCTTGGGATCTCAATTTGGTGCTAACAACGCTGACCGAGGAGCCCTTTGAGCCATTGAGGCGGGCCTCGCTAAAGGATTTGACCTTGAAAACGGTATTCCTCGTGGCGATTTGCTTGGCACGCAGGATTTTGGAGCTTCAAGCCCTATCTTGCCAGGAGCCATTTCTTTTGTTCTCCCGGGAGAAGATGGTCCTTCGGCCAGTACCTTCTTTCTTGCCGAAAGTAGTTTCGGCCTTACATTTGGACCATTCGGTCTCTCTTCCGGTCTTAACGACCACGGAAATGGGCCCCATGAACTCACAGTTGCGCCTCTTGGATGTTAAGAGGATCCTGAGGTGATATTTGAATCGAACGATGTCCTCCTGGAAATCTGATCGCTTGTTCATTCTGTTCGGGGGGCCGCAGAGAGGAGAGGTGGCCGCCAAGGCCCCTATTTTCAGATTGGTTAGAGAGGCAATTGTATTGGCATATATCTTGAAGGGTAGAGTTGTGCCAACAGGATTGTGGGCACATTCCACGAGGGCTCAGGTGGGCAGAGTATGGCTTGGTGCTACTGGCAGAAATCTCTAAGGTGACAACCTGTCTTCTCTTCATACATTTGTGAAGCATTATCGCCTGGATGTCCAGGCAACGGGAGATGCTCGATTTGGATCGGCAATGCTTCAGGCCGGTTTTGCAGGTCCCCTCCCATTAACTGCTCTGTTACATCACAAAGGTGCGGGACTGGACTGGAGGGACGATAAGGAGAGAGAAATTAGACTTAACTGCTAATTTCTGTTCCTTGAGGAACTCCAGTCCAGTCACAGATCCCACTCTTGGCAGAGTCTAAGAAGACGTTTGGGGCGCCTCCATCTAGGTTATTGCATCAATGAGTAATAGCAGTGTTCAGGAGCCATGGAGGAGTAAGTGTGGGTATGCGCCTGGGGGGGGGGGGGGGCGGACCGGGGTTACTGGGGCTGGTAGGTGGTGCAAGCTGTATAAGTATACGGGCGTCGTCAAAAGATGACATGATCAGTCTCCAAGCTGATGGAAGAGGTACACTAGCCAGATGTGCGGGACTGGACTGGAGTTCCTCAAGGAACAACAATTAGCACGTAAGTCTAATTTCTCTTTACCCCCCCCCCCATAGGAGTGGCCTAGTGGTTAGGACAGTACCTCAGGCTAGAGGGTCAGGGGTTCAAGTCCCACCTGGGGACAGCAATCTCAGGCCGGAGGGACTGGGGTTTCTAGTCCTATAGGCACTCCTTGTGGCCTTGGGCAAGCCACTTAACCCTCCGTTGCCTCAGGTACACATAGATTGTGAGCCCTTTGGGGACAAGGGAATGTATCCAGTACCTGTTTGTAATGATTACATAATGTAAATTGCTTTGATTGAAGGATAAGGTGGTATAGAAAACTGGTTAAATAAATAAATAACCAGAAATAAGATAACTAATAAAAATTTTGGACATGTTGGTAATATCATCTTAAAGTTCTAGTTCTAGTGGTGGGATACTTTTCCTTTGATGATGATTTTTTTGTGGAATCTGTTTCTGTCTGAGGGTGATGAATAAGATATTACCAGTGACTTTGAAGCTTCTCAGGTGACCTGTCATGAGTCTCTAGATGTGCTGCTGGCTACAGGAGAGAACATGGAGCTTTTTTCCGCCTTCACTTCCTGGGCTTTTTAGCCTCTATTGAGTTGAGAACAGTGGCTGAGTACAAAAGCTGTATACACTGTACAAACAGAGCACCAAAGCAGCAGTACACTGACTCATTCTTTGCTCTGTGTGAGAACTGAGGGGACTCTATTCACTTCCTTTGTGCTGATGTCTGTCAACAGCGCTGTTTGAGGCAGGGCCTATTATACTGGCCAGTGTTTCTTATTGACCTAAGTCTGTGCCTGCAATGTTCCCAGGGTCGAAGTTGCGAGTGAGAGAATGTTTGAAAAGGGGTAATCATAGGCTAAATTCATTTTGCTGTATTGTCATCTGACCTATTAAATCTAAACTGTGGTCTGCGTTAATGCAAACAGGTAATTATGTAGTCACAGCTGCAGCTATTGACATCTGGTTACCGCCCTACAGGAAAACAATAGATGTGGTTTTATCTTCAGTGTCTTGGCCCTTAAATGCTGGACTTTAATGATATTAAATGAAAATAGAGAATGGATTAGTGAAACTGACAGGTCAACAAGGTGGATACTTTATCCATGTAAGTAAATCTCGCTTTAGCCACAGCTGTTTGCACACTTCACCTATCTTATGTGGCTGAGCTTTCCCATGACTCCAGGTTTAACTGTTTTCAACTTAGGTTCTAAGTTCTTTATTTGCTCTAAGTTGTATTCTTCTTTGTATGATAGTTTGGGAAATCTTCTGAACGCTGGAATTGGTTAGCAGGCCTTATAACCATTACCGTAGAGTACATGTATGGACTATTTGATAAACAGATCATCAATACTTCATACTCATCTTCAGCAGAAAGCTTTTCTGTTATGAGTTATGCTCAGTTCTCTGTTTAACTTGATAAGAATTTTATCTGTAATACAGTGTAATGATGCAAAGGAAATGTAATTGCAGTTATAAACAGTAGAAAATTAACTGAAAGCAGGCAATCCTGAAAGACAAACTCTCTAATGCTGCATCTTGTACTAGCCAAGGACTAGTAGATGCTGGAACAGATTAGTATCTTGGTATCAGGCAAACTAATCCTACAGTACAGGGCAAACAAGGTCACCCAGGAAGATTCTTTATAGTGACATTTTCACATGTTTTGACACACTCCATGCCAGGCTTCTAGGCTAGGAAGTGATTACTTAGGATGACTAATAGGTTAGGGGTATTGAGAACTAATTGGTTGAGGGTATTGAGAACTAATCAGAAAAGCAGAAACGGATAGTTGTGGTGACACACTAGGATCCCCAGGATGACTAATTTCGTGGCCGAAAAAGGTGTTTATAAGTATATTGTGGCGCCCTGAGTGAGATGGAGTGACATCTAATAGAGCCCTGTGTGGGGACCTCTCCGAGTTCCTTCTAGAGACTTCTGGAATCGTTCTGTAGTAGCAGAGCGCAGACAAACCAATGATACCAGGAGTCTATTCAGAAGGTCCAAATCATTTATTTGTGCACAAGTCTCAAGCAGAATCAAATTCAAAATGGCTGAGCAATGGTTTCTAGCAAAACACTAACTTTTATACCTTTTTTTCCCATTTTGGACATAGGCAAACTTTTCATTGGTCCCGGTAACCCCCCGTACACCTTCTATTGGTTCCGGTACCGATATGGCTATCCAATGATATCCTTTGACTGGGCTTAGCACCTGCTTTACCCCCCTTATAGTCCCAATTACAATGGTCAGTTCACCAACTTAGATACTTTTCTCTTCCAAGGCCATTTAACTAGTTAGAACATGTGGGAAAGCAGGGCACTGTAACCTTTCTTTCAGCAGAGTTAATTAATTCCATAGCAGCTGTACTCTCTTATCAATAGCAATTAAACTTATTTTTCTATATTTTTCTGAGTTTCGATTCTGCTCAGCTAAGCTGATTGTGCTTTGCTAAGTTTCGGTTCTATAATAGCAGCATTTTGGGGAATGTGCAATTCCTATGGGCCTCTCCACGGGCTTCATTTACAGGTCAAGCTATTCAGGCCTGTCTGCTTATTTCAGACACCATGGATCATAGGCCTTCGCCTACCACAGTTCTACCATGTATATGCACAGATTCCCACCTACCACCACTACACATTATTCCTTCAGTCTTCATTTGTCCGCGGAGCCCCTAAGATGTGCCCTACGTTGGGTCTACATGCTATTCACTGTATTACTTTTTTTCCCAGTGTTTAACATTTCTTTTGTGAGTTTTTCTTTGCTGTCACTACCATCACTGTATGCTTCCTAACTTTAGTCCTTTAGCTAGTGTTTATGGCTATTTTTAAGTATTCCTTTTTTTTTTACCGCGTTGCTTATATAAGCCATAATTGTATCTCAGGTGCTTTGGTTGGGTATAGATTTTCAAAATGAGGCATTTGATTTCACCGAGGCTATTTTTCTGGTTGATATGTTCCACAAACTCACCAGTGGGTTTAAAAAGTGCACCCAGTGCAGCAAGACCATGTCTATAGCAGACACGGTGCTTACAGTACTTGCGACCTGACCATGAATCTTTGTCTTTTGTGTTTGCATATGACAAGGAAAGCTTCTACTTTAAATTTCATACTCAGTCAGGGCCTAGTAGCAGCAAAGCGTTTTAATTTAAATCAAATCAGAATATAACTTAGCATAAAAGGCAAAACAGGGTCAGTATTCCTTGAGCAATAAATTATTTCTAGAGACCTTTACAAAGAGGCCTACATAGGGGGCAAGAGACCTGTGAAATTTTTTAAATAGGTGTTAAAGCCAGGTGACAGATCAAAGGGCCAGTTTGAAAGACTCCCTCGACCAAGCAAGGACTGCATTAATCACTCAGGAAATTGGTCACAGCTTACCTCAGAAGCACAGTCATAAATAGTACAACCAGATTTCTGTGCTTCTCAGTCTTGAAGGACTACAAAAAGGGACTGCTACTTCTGGAGAGAGCTTTGTGGTTAAATTTAGAACCCAAGACTCCGTCTATCCAAGCAAGGGCTGTGGGATTCCCCCTGGAGATTGGTCACAGATTACCTTAGAAGCACAGGACAGGGTACTGTGAAGCAGCCAACATTTAATAAGTTGTCTTTCCCTCCCTCCCTCACCGACACCCACCCACCCCTGGGATAATTGTAGCTTTGTAGGTGCTTAAACCTCTTAAAGGAAAGCAGGTGCCATATTCACTCTCAGGTGCAGCTGTTTATTCTCATCAGTATACATTAAGGACCTGGGATTGATTAAACCTCAGATGAACAAAGTACATTAAACTTATTAGGTATAGTTTTATTAGTATAAATATCCCCAGCAACCATTAGTAAGTAAAGAACTTATATATCTAAACACAACCTTAAAACTAAGATGCAGACAGCAGTCCAGCAGCGAGATGGGGGCTTTCTAGTCTTTTGCATTGAGTGTCACATGTATGACTTTCTCCCAGTTGGTGAGGGGTCTTATGTTTGCACAAGGTGCAAGGAGCTCTTTGCTCTCAGGGAACGAGTCCGATCTCTGGAGGCTAGAGTAGCAGACTTGGAAGACTTAAGGAAGACAGAGAGGTACATAGACGAGAACTACAGGGATATAGTCCTGAAGTCCCACCTCCAGTCTGCCAGCATCCCTGTTGCCATGGAGGAGAGAGGTCACGTGACAGGAGAGCATCACCCTGGTATGGCAGGAAGTGATCCTATAGTTAGGACCTGTCCTCCAGGTGATGTAAAACCCTCTCGCACTGAGGAAGTTTCTCCAGGGCCATGTGCCCATGAGGGAAGGGTTAGGACAGCCGTTATAGTTGGTGATTCGATCATTAGGCATGTAGATAGCTGGGTGACTGGTGGACGTGAGGATCACCTGGTAACATGCCTGCCTGGTGCCAAGGTAGCGGACCTCACGCACCACCTAGACAAGGTCTTAGATAGTGCTGGGGAGGAGTCTGCTGTCTTGGTTCATGTCGATACCAATGGCATAGGAAAATGTGGTAGGGAGGTTCTGGAGGCTAAATTTAAGCTTTTAGGTAGGAAGTTGAAATCCAGAACTTCCAGGGTAGCGTTCTCCGAAATGCTTCCCATTCCATGCGCAGGACCCAAAAAACAGGCAGAGCTCTGGAGTCTCAATGCATAGATGAGACAGTGGGGCTAGGATGAGGGTTTTGGATTTGTTACGAACTAGAGAACATTCTGGGGAAAGGAGGTGCTCTTCCAAAGGGAAGGGTTTCACCTTAACCAGGATGGAACCAGGCTGCTGGCATTAACCTTTAAAAAGGAGATAGAGCAACTTCTAAACTAGATAATAGGGGAAAGCAGAAGTCACCCAAGAGCGCTTGGTTCAGAGCAATGTATCCCTGAAGGATACTACCAAAAGAATAAAGTTAGGGCATATCAGCAGAGGGGTTCCAAGAAAGACAAAAGTAGCCCAAATGCCCTTGAGTATGGAGCAGACAGAGCTTAAAGATTCCAAATTAGCTCTGCCTACCAATAACCAGATTAATGTGAATAAAATACAGTCTCTAAAATGCTTGGCTGCAAATGCTGGAAGTCTAAAAAATAAGATGGGAGAGTTAGAATATATAGCACTAAATGAGCAGTTAGATATGATTGGTATCTCAGAGACATGGTGGAAGGAGGACAACCAGTGGGACACTGTGATACCTGGGTACAAACTGTATCGTAATGATAGAGCTGATCAAATTGGTGGAGGGGTTGCGCTCTATGTTAGAGAGGGCATTGAGTCACAAAGGATTAAAGTTTTGCAGGAAACAAAATTCACTGTAGGATCTCTATGGATTGAAATTCCATGTAAAAAGGGGAAGGCAATGGCAGTGGGGGTGTATTATCGACCGCCTAGCCAGAATGAACAAATGGATGATGAAATGCTCAAAGAAATCAGGGAAGCTAACAAAAGTTACAGAACAGTAATAATAATGGGTGATTTCAATTACCCTGGTATTGACTGGGTCAGTGTCACGGCAGGACATGTTAGGGAGATAAAGTTTCTAGATGAAATAAATGACTGCTTTTTGTAGCAGCTGATTCATGAACCGATCATTGGGGAAGCCATTTTGGACCTAGTCCTTAGTTGAACACCAGATCTGGTGCAAGAGATAAGGGTGCTGGGGCCAATTAGCAATAGTTATCATAACATGATCGCGTTTGATTTAATTAATGGAGGGAGGATGGCAAGGAAATCCACAGTAGTACCTTTTAACTTTCGAAAGGGAGACTATGATAAAATGAGGAAAATAGTTAAGAAAAAACTAAAAGGAGCAGTTGTAAAGGTTAAAGAGTTACATCAAGCTTGGGTGTTGTTTCGAAATACTATCTTGGAAGCACAGACCAGCTGTATTCCATGCTTTAAGAAAAGTGGAAGGAAGTCCAAAAAGCTGCAAGCATGGTTTAAAGGTGAGGTCAAAGAGGCGGCTGTTGCCAAAAAATTATCTTTCAGGAAATGGAAAAAAGAGCCAAATAACGAAAACTGGAAATGGCACAAGCACTGGCAAGTTAAATGCAAGGCATTGTTAAGGCAGGCAAAGAGAGAATTTGAGAAGAAACTTGATGTGGAAGCAGAAACGCGTAATAAAGACTTTTTCAAGTACATTCGTAGCAAAAAACCTGAGAGAGAGTCAGTTGGACCATTAGATGATGGAAGAGTAAAAGGGGCAGTAAGAGGGGACAAGGCTATAGCGGAGAGACTGAATGAATTCTTTGCTTTGGTCTTTACTGAGGAAGATGTAGGGATGTTTACCCATGACGAAATTGGTATTTATAGGTGATACTGTGGAAGAATTGAAAGAAATATCGATACACAGGGAAGATGTATTACAGCTATTTGATAAACTGAAGAGTAGCAAATCACCTGGACCAGATGGTATACATCCAAGAGTGTTGAAAGAACTGAAATATGAGATTGCAGATCTGTTATTAGTAATCTGTGAACTATCATTAAAATCATCTGTAATACCTGAAGACTGGAGGATGGCCAATGTAACGCCAATTTTTAAAAAGGGTTCCAGGGGTGATCCAGGAAACTACAGACCGGTGAGCCTGATGCCAGTACCGGGAAAAATGGTAGAAACCATCATAAAGAACAAAATTACTGAACATGTAGATAGTCATGGCTTAATGGGAGACAGCCAACATGGCTTTAGACAAGGAAGATCTTGTCTTACTAATCTGTAATGTTTTTTTGAAGGTGTGAATAGACAGGTAGGCAAAGGTGAGTCTGTTGATATAGCGTATCTGGACTTTCAGAAAGCTTTTGACAAGGTCCCTCATCAGAGACTTTTGGCAAAACTAAAAAGTCATGGGATAGGAGACAATGTGCTATTGTGGATCAGGAAATGGTTAAAAGATAGAAAGCAGAGGGTAGAGCTAAATGGCCAATTTTCCCCCAAAAAAGATGAATAGTGGAGTACCGCAGGCATCTGTGCTGGGTCTGTTGCTTTTTGACATTCATAAATGACCTGGAAAAGGGAATAACGAGTGAGGTTATCAAATCTGCAGATGACACAAAACTATTTAAAGTTGTTAAAACCCAAGAGGATTGTGGAAAATTGCAAGAGGATCTTGATAAATTGGAAGACTGGGCATTCAAATAGCAGTTCAAATTTAATGTGGACAAGTGCAACGTTATGCACCTAGGAAAGAACAACCCAAACTATGGTTACACAATGCAAGGTTCCACATTGGGAACCACAACCCAGGAAAAAGATTTAGGCATCATCGTGGATAACATGTTAAAACCCTCCACCCAGTGTGCAGCGGTGGCCAAGACAGCAAATAAAATGCTAAGGAAAGGAATGGAAAATAAAACAAAGGATATTATAATGCCTCTGTATCGTTCCATTGTGCGACCGCACCTTGAATATTGTGTGCAATTCTGGTTGCCGTATCTTAAAAAGGATATAGCATTATTAGAAAAGGTACAGAGAAGAGCCACCAAAATGGTAAAGGGGATGGAAGGATACTCCTATGAAGAGAGGCTAAAAAGATTAGGGAAAAGAGACGGCTGAGGGGAGATATGATAGAGGCCTATAAATTAATGAACTGAGTGGAACGGGTAAACGTAAATCGATTGTTTACATCATCAGAATGTAAAAAGACTAGGGTACATGTAATGAAGCTACAGGGTAACCTATTTAAGACTAATAAAAGAAAATATTTTTTCACTCAACGTGTAATCAAACTCTGGAATTTGTTACCGGAGGATGTAGTCAAAGCTGTTAGTGTAGCTGGATTTAAAAAAAGGTTTGGACATGTTCCTGGAGGAAAGGTCCATAAACCATTATTAAAAGGGACCCGGGATATCACTGCTTGACCCAATACAAGCACTGAGGAACCTGTGTCTTTTGGGGAGACTTCTAAGTACTTACGACCTAGATTGGCCACTGTTGGAAACAGGATACTGGACTTGTTGGACCTTGGTCTAACCCAATATGGCATATCTGAGGGATCAAGGGTCATGAAGAGCAGTGCAAAAGAATTGATGACCGTTCCTTTGGCAACAGCAGCATCGGTCTCCATGGCCTCAGGAGCATTAACTTTGAGGGGCCCTCTAGCTCACTTCGAGCCAAGCATTCACTGATGCCACCCTGAGGAAGAGGAAGGATTCATCCTCTTAGACATTGAAAACCAAGGATGTCGAGCATCAGGGGGAAACAAGAGTTCATTGGCAATGTAGTTCATCGGAGTCCAATGTCAAGAGCATCAAGAAGAACCCCAACCCTCAAAGTATCCCTGACATGAGGACCACTCATCCTCCTCAGAGGGGCCAGACCAAATACCATGAGGCCAAGGCTAGTCTGCTGATACTCCATGTCAGATTCTGCAGCATGGCCAATTTTGCTGTAGGCCCCACACCTTCATTGATGGGAAGCCATTGAGGAGGATAATATTCTTTTTTTCTATGTAAAGCTGCTGCTTTGTCAGCATTATTTATTTATTTATTAGCTTTTATATACCGCACTATTTAGTATCAGAGCGGTTTACAGGAAACGAGAACAGTCATGCAACTTTACATAGAACAGGCATAAACATCAAAACAAGCAACTTTACATCGAACAGGCAAAAACAGCGAATCTAAATAACATAAGGTAGATAAATAGTGACAAGCAAATGTGTCAGCATAAGGGGGATAAGGTGGGAGGGGGAAAGGGGTAGAGGCAGGGGAAGGGGGATCGGGCAGGGGAGATAGGGAGGGGATGGGAGAACTAATTACATGTTGTGCAGCCGGGTCTCCAGGTATAGTCTTTGTAAGTGAAGAGGCCAGCATTAATAGAGCCATTCTTCTTAAGTTATGTGGTCATAAGTCAGCTGGAAAAGGTGAGTCTTTAATGCCTTTCTGAACGTAGATTGGTCCACAATGACTTGGACTGAAGCAGGAATGTCATTCCAGAGAGTTGGTGTGTATAAAGAAAAGGCGCAGTTTCTGACTGCCTTAGTGCAAGTCCTTATTGTTGGAGTGACCAGGGTGTTTACCATGTTAGATCTTCTCGCTCTGTTGTCATGGGTATGTTGAACCATTGCTGACAGGGAGGATGCAGATGAGTTGTGAATAATCTTAAACGTGAGAAGAAGAGCTTTATAGATCAGACGGCTAGATATGGGGAGCCAGTGTAGTTGCATCAAGATGGGTGAGATATGCTTGTACCTAGAGGCACCTTGGAGTGATTGGGCAGCTGTGTTCATGGCCAGTTGGAGCGGTTGGAGGATGTATTTTGGGATGCCATGCAGAATAATATTTGTGTAGTCAAAGTGTGGGAGGATGAGAGCTTGGAAGACCGAGCGAAAATCTGAGGGGTCGAGGAGTGGGCGTATATGATGGAGGGTCCTTATCTTCTGGTAGACGGCCTTGATAACATTATGTATGTGTGCAGCAATGGTCAATTGTTGGTCTAAGATTACTCCCAGGTAGCAAACCTCTGGCTTGGTCATGAGTTCTACATCTCTCACCCACAAGGAGGATGGTGGGGTGAAAGATTGGTCTGTAGATATAAATAAGACCTCAGTCTTCCTGCAGTTAACCTTCAGCTTATGTGTAGCGAGCCAGTCAGAGACAGCGTTGAAACATTCTGAAATGACTGAGAAGTCAGGCCTGTCAATGGAGAATGGGGTATAGAGTAAAATATCATCTGCATAAATGTGATATAGTATGTTAAAGGACTTGATTATTGTACATATTGGCTGTATGTAGACGTTGAAAAGCAAGGCTGAGAGTGATGAGCCTTGTGGGACTCCTTGTGTTTGCTGGAAGGTGCTTGAAGACTGTGTTCCTAAGCAAACCTGTTGCTGGCGACCCGTCAGATATGATCTAAACCAGTTGAGGGCAGAGTTCCATATACCCTTTTGTTGTAGGCGGCCAAGGAGAAGGCTGTGGCTGACAGAATCGAAGGCAGAGGCGATGTCCATGAAGATCAGGATGAATCCCTGCCTCTTCTTATCTAAGCCAGTGCAGAGCCTATCTAGGAGAGTTACAAATAGGGTTTCCACCCCATGCTGCTGGCGGAATCCATGCTGCTGTGGGTCAAGAGGGGCATGGGAGTCAGTGTGGTCCTGGACCTGTTGCTGGACAATCTTTTCTAAGATCTTGGTCAGGAAGGGTAGGCTGGAAATTGGTCTGTATGAGCTGATGTCTGAGGGGTTTGATTTATTGTTTTTTAGCAGAGGTCTGATGGAGGCAGATTTAAGGGACACTGGAAGAGAACCTGTGGATAAAGAGAGGTGTACTATTCTGGAGATAGCTGAGCTCAGGTTGGATCTTGCTTGCTTAATCCAGAATATTGGGCAAGGATCAGCTGGAGAGGTTGAAGTGCTGATTGTGCCGATGATGTTTTCTATTTGTTCAGCTGAGTATGGGTAGAAAGAATCAAGAGTAGGTATAGGCGCGTCGCTTGAGGAGGGGGGTTCAGGAAAGGTATGTTCGTCATCAAGCTTCTCTGAGAGCGAGATAATCAAATTCGTCTTGCTCTGGAAGCGAGAGGCAAAATCGGCCAGGCTAGGGGTAATTGTTGGTAGGTTCTTGGATGCGTCACTTGTAAGGGATCTAACAATGCTGAAGAGCTCGCAGGACTTGTTAAGAGAATGCATAAGGGTGTTAGTATGGTATTCCCTTCTCTTGAGATTGACTGATTGCTTTTCAGTGTTCCTGTAGTTTGACCAGGTGGGCAACGTGGTCGACGTCATGTCTAGAATGCCTCCAGCGTTGCTCAAGCTTTCTGAGGAGTAATAAGGATTCACGAAGATCAGAAGTGAACCATATCTCTGAGTGCTGCTTCTTGGCGGGCTTAGTGGAAGGTGGAAGGAGTGAGGCTTTAGCTAGGGTGTTGTTCCAAGTGTCTGTTAGCTGAACCACATCATTGGTGTCAAGGTTGAATATTCCTGAGGAATGTTTCCTTATCAAAGGCTCTGAAGCGATGTCTGGAGGTTATAGGATTGGAGTTGGATGGCAACTGGTCACCTCCAGTTTCTGTAGGAATACGGAACAGTATGGCTTTATGATCAGACCAGGGGACAGGGAGGAGAAGTGGAGGGTCCTGGCTGGCCAGACTGTGGAGGGGTGAAGGAGCAAAGATGAGGTCCAGAGTGTTGCTTGCCGAGTGAGTGGGTGTATGTATCAGCTGATGATAGTCGAGAGCTTTCTTTGCATTGAGGAAGGCAGAGGAGTGCTTGGAGAGAGCCTGGGAGATTGAAGTCACCTAGCAGCCAGAGTGGTTTGAGTTGGGTATTCCTATCGCAAGCTAAGTCAAGGATAGTGGCCAGCTCATCAGCATGTGTAGATGGTGAGTGGTAGAAGTAATGTCACTTCAACATATCGACCCTATCCTCAAGATCACTGCCTGCCTGCTGGAGAGGGAACAACATTGGGACCTCTAAGGCCCTTGATGCTGGTTTTTGCCCAGTCAATATTGGGCTCAAGTACATCAGGGAGATTGCTCTCCTAAGCATCAGAAGTCATCAGTGCATCAACCCTCCCGAAGGCAATACGCCTCCTGAGAGAGGCAGAGGTTGGCTCAGGCAGAGGCTCAAACATCATTTGAGTTCCTGAGTCTGCATTTGAGCACTCCTGGGATTCTGAGTATCACTCGGAGTACTTCTCAGAGGAGGAGAGATCCCCAAAGCTTCCCAGAGCTCCTTATGAGTTACAAAAGACCTCATCTGAGACGTTTACTTTCCATGATTTTGTGAGGAAAATGGACAAGTCTATTCCATTTCAGTTAGAAATGGAGGAGTTGCTCAGGGCTAAAAAGTTGGGTATCCTCTAATATTCCAGGGGGGGGGGGGGAACCATGCCCATGCACTGAATCCTTTAGAGGCTACATGAGAATGTGGGAGACCTCTCTCTGTGTCTCCAGTCATTAGGAAGGTTGACTCTATGTAGAGAATCCTGGCGGCTTCGTGATTCAAGAAGCTTCAGCTGACGTGCCATTCCATGACTGTCGAATCTGCTCTCAAAAGAGCAGAAGTTCCAAGTCTCACTCTTCAACACCCTGTGGAAAGGAAGCTAGTATTTCAGATTCTATTGGGAGGAAATTCTTTCAGAAGGTTATGCCGACGTCCTGCATAGCATCTTACCTGCTCTTCACGTGCAATCTGGATGAGCTGTGGACTTTCTACCTCCAGAGGAAACTGCTCATTACTGATGTCTGGTGACACAAGAGAAGGACTGTGGAAAATATATTGCAGGGCATGTCCAACAGGTAGATCGTGATCTACCTGTACATCACGGAGGGGTCAGAGGTAGATCGCCAGCCCCACTTGGCTCCATCTCTCCAGCAGCTCGTCCCATCGCTAGGAAAGAGCTCGTGCCGGCAGGTCGTCTGCCGAGGGCTTGCCGCCGCTGCTGATCCTTTGCTTGTCTTTTTTCCCTGCCTGCAGGAATCTTGCCTGCGGGTATATTGGGGCGCTTGTTGTTTTCGTGCCAATAGTTTGTGGGTACCCCAGGGGGCAGACGCCCTATGACGAGACGCCACAGGCCTGGTGTCATACCTGGTCTCCTGCCTCTCAGAATCATCCATTCCTGCCCCCGCCCCAACACCCCTTAGAAGTGTGTTATATACCGGGCGATATCCATTCGCCCGGGGTTTACCTGAATACACTTACCGTATTAGTTGTGTTGTGTGCTGGTCGTTGGTCACTTTATAGTTCGCGTTCATTAAACGTTTTCGGGCAGACACAACAAAGTGTCAAGAATTTGGTGATTTTGGCGGCTTTTCCAATTTTGTTCTAACTTGCCTATGCCTTGCTTTCGAATTGGTTCAAACCACTGTGACTTTTGCTTGCCTAGCCTTTGCGTTGATTCTTCACTGCAATTTTATTTCGCCTTGCCTTTGCGTTGATTCTACACTGTGTGCAGAATTTATTAAATCGCGTGTGGTGGTATTTGAACTTGTTTGGCGGTATTTGATTTTATCTGGTTTGCTGGACAGGTGTTTGAGTTTTTTTGATGATTGGTGGTATTTGATTATTGGTGCCAGTATGATGAATTCTTATTTTTACTTTTAGAACTGCATGTGTGGTTTTGGCATCTCCAGTCCTTGTATTGCACATCATCCAGAGGTCTTCAGTTCCTGTTGATCTTTAATACTTTGGGACAGTGACAGTTTTGGACTAGATTCAGCCAGTGTTTATACTAACTTAGCAGATTTGGCCTTCTTACATCCAGCCACCCCAGTATAACGAAGCTGAGTGTTCCAAAGAAGGGCAAAACCTACCACTTTCATGATGAATGGGAAATGGACTACTTCTTCATCATGGTGAAAGACAAGTGTTGTTTTCTAATTTGTAATGCCCCAGTATCCTTGCCCAAAAATGGTAATCTGGAATGTCATCATAAGACTCTGCATAGCAATAAGTTTGATGCTGATTTTCCACCCAAAAGTGAAATTCGTAAACTGAAGCTCAAAGAACTTAAATCGAAATTGGCTACTCAGCAACAGTTGATGGCGAAGCCAAGGTCACATTCAGTCAATGCAACCATAGCATCCTTCTAGGTCAGCAATCTGATCGCCAAGAAATGCAAATCTTTCACTGAAGGGGAATTTGTAAAAGATTGTTTTCTTGAAGCAGCTGACAATCTTTTTGAAGGATTTAAAAATAAGAAAGAGATCATAGCTGCTATTCAAGATGTACAATTGTCAAGAAACACCATCGTGCGGCGAATAGAAAAGATGTGTGGAAACACAACTGAACAATTGTTGGAGGATGTTTCAAATTGTGTTGCTTTTTCACTCCAACTGGATGAATCTACAGACATAAGAGACATAGCCCAGTTACTAGTCTTTATCCGGATGGTTTTTGAAGACTTCAGTGTTAAAGAAGAACTACTTGGAATGATTTACATAGAAACATAGAAATATAGAAATATGATGACAGAAAAAGACCACATGGCCTATCTAGTCTGTCCTTCCATATCAACAACTACAACAGTCCCCTTTTTACCTTTAGAGATCCTCTGTGTTTGTCCCATGCTTTTTTGAATTCAATTACTGTCCTCATCTCTACCACCTCCACTCGAGACTATTCCACAGATCCAGTACTCTTTCCGTAAAGAAATATTTCCGCATATCACTCCTGAATCTTTCTCCCTTCACCCTCATTCCATATCCCCTCGTAGCAGAACTTGCTTTCAATTGAAAGAGGCTCTCTCCCTGAACATTTATGCCACGGAGGTATTTAAACGTCTCAATCATATCACCTCTATCCCGCCTTTCCTCTAAGGTGTACATATTAAGATCCTTCAGTCTGTCCTCATATGCTTTATAATGAAGACCACTAATCATTTTAGTAGCCACCCTTTGCACCGACTCCATCCTGTTCACATCCTTTTGAAGATGCAGTCTCCAGAATTGCACACTATACAAGGTCGCACCAAAGACTTATAGAGAGGCATTATCACCTCCTTTTTTTCTGCTAGCCATTCCTCTCCGTATGCACCCAAGCATCCTTCTTGCTTTTGCCGTCGCCTTTTCTACCTGTTTAGCTACTTTAAGATCATCAGACACAACCACGCCTAGGTCCCGCTCTTCTTTAGTGGACAAAAGTACTTCACCTCCTATACTATATTGCTCCCTTGGATTGCTGCAGCCTAAATGCATGACCTTACATTTTTTAACATTAAATCCCAGCTGCCAAATTCTAGACCATTCTTCAAGCTTAGCTAGATCCCTCCTCATGTTATCTACACCTTCCTGGGTGTCTACTCTATTGCAGATTTTGGTATCATCCGCAAAGAGGCAAACCTTATCCGACAGCCCTTCCGCTATATCACTAACAAAGATGTTAAAAAGAATCGGACCAAGGACAGATCCCTGGGGCACACCACTGGTAACATCCTTCTCCTCAGAGTGAGCTCCATTTACTTGTACTCTTTGTCGCCTCCCACCCAACCAATTTCTAACCCAAGCAGTAACTTTAGGGTCCATCCCTAGGGTGCTCAGTTTGTTTTTAAGTCGCCTGTGAGGAACAGTGTCAAAGGTTTTACTGAAATCTAAATACACCACATCTAGGGCTCTCCTTTGGTCCAACTCCCTGGTCTCCCAGTCAATGAAATCAATCAGATTTGTTTGACAAGACCTGCCTCTGGTGAATCCATGCTGCCTCGGATCCTGTAATCTGCTGGACTCCAGAAACCTCACTATTTTCTTTTTCAGCAGCGTTTCCAATAATTTACTCACCACCGAAGTTAAACTAACTGGCCTGTAGTTTTCAACCACATCCTTACTTCTGCTTTTGTGTAAAGGCACCACATGAGCCTCTCTCCAGTCCTTTGACACCACTCCCGACTCCAACGAGGCATTGAAAAGGTCAGTCAGTGGAGTTGCTAGAACGTCCCCAAGTTCCCTCAGTATTCTAGGGTATATCCCAGCAATGGGCAAACTACGGCCCGCGGGCCGTATACGGCCCGGCAGACCTTTTAATCCGGCCCCTTCTGTATGGACGGCATGGTAGTGGCTGGTTCTGAGTCATTGTGATTTTCTGCTCCTCATTGGTCACGTCTCCCGCCATTTCTTGTTTTGGTAGTTTCTGAAGAGGGGTGACCGGTAGCGTTTCCGTAGCATCATAGATTTTCCTTCCTTTCCACCGCCGTACGGGTAGTCGGGGTGAGAAAACACTTTGCCAAAATCTCACTTTTCTTGGTAGATCGGGCGCGAAGGGGTGGTGGTTCTTGCAAGATTAGGGCAGTGTGGGAAATGGTTTGTTCTATGGGGGCGGAGCCTCAACGTTCCCAGAACGTTTTCGGGCTGTTTATAGGGGGCGTGTCCAGAACGTGGAGATCCCGCCCCCTGCTTATTGGGATTTAGGATGCTGGGGTGCCATCTCTGGTTCCAAATGAGTTGGAAATAAAAAGGACCCGGAGCAGGAGAAAACTGACTGTGTTTAAAAACCAAAACAAAACCAAACCCGGTATTAATCATTCTGAGGTGAGGTGGCAACACTGGAGGAGAACTGACAGGGCAAATGGGGGGGGGGGGGGAAGCATGTCAAATGGAGAAGGGGAGATAAAGAGGGAGGGAGGTAAATATTCCTGTGTTGGAGAAGGGACCCTTGAGGGCTGGAGAATGGGAAGGATGAAAGGGGGGGGGGGGGAGGTTAGAATGACACGGAAAGAATAAGTGGATATAAGGTCTGTATTTCTCTGTTCCTCAATTCGATAATACCCTCCTCCCTCTTTTTCTGTTCAGCACCACAATATCCCCTTTGCCATATTGTCTACAGTGGAATAACCCTTAACAGCTCAGCCATGATTCTTCCTCCACTCTAAGGCTCCGGCCATTAAACTGCACCCAATCTGCTCTGCGTTGCTCATTATGCAACAAAATCATACTACAGTAACCAAGAAATAAAGGTTAGCCAATAAATTAATTGTGATACTGTACTGATATACAGTTAATAAATTCCGTAATGTAGCAGCAGATAAGCATGCAATAAATAAATCCAGGAGTCTTTTCAAGGATCCAAGCCAGTTTAATGTGCACATGGCTCAAGCAATAAGCAATTTCAAAATGGCTGAGCAATGGCTTCTAGTAAAACAACAACTTTTATAGCTTTCTCGTCCATTCTAAGCATAGGCAAACTTTTCATTGGTCCCAGTACCCCTCTCACCCATCTATTGGTCCCGGTACTGATATGGCTACCCAATCGGGACTCTGGTCTGGGCTCAGCACCAAGGTCGCTTAGCTTGTTAAAACATATGGGAAGCAGGGCACTGTAACTTTGCTTTTTGCAGAGTTAATTAATTCCATAGAAGCATAGCACACCTTATCAGTACCAATTAGAGCTGTTTTCTGTCTTTTATAAGTTTCGTTTCTGCTTAGCTATGTTCAGTTAAACTGAGTTAAGTTTCAATTCTATGGTGTCATCATTCAGGGGGTTTTCATTCCTCTGGGCCTAACTACAGGCTTCAGTTACAGGTCAAGCTGCTCAGGCCTGTCTGCTTAGTTCAATTAGCATGGATCATAGGCCGTCGCCTACCACAGTAACAGCTGAAAAGTATCAGTATATGTGCTTGAGAAACCTTTATTTCATAGCTGTCAAAGCAAGACTGCTTATCTATAATGAGGGGTCTCTAGCGGAGTAGAGCCACAACGCTTGGGTGACATTATCCCATGTCAAGGCATACCAAATTGTGCTGCTTTCCTAAAAAAAAAAGAAAAAAACCTCAGGAAAAGCCCACATGAGCTTCTTGAACATGTGTACTGTAGGGGTTCCAGAGCTGCCAGAGATCCCACCTCAGCCCAATCACATAGCCATGATAGAGTTGTTGAGATAGAGGGTGGGATTGTGTAGCGCCATCCCCCTGCTGTCCAGGGAGAACCTGTATTCTCCTAAGACAAGCAGGATGAGTCAGCCACACCTGGTGACATCATCCGACGGCGCCATGGATATGGAAGTGCCCTCCAGAGCTCGGAGTACGGATTGAGCCGTACGTGCAGGCGCAGGCAGGGAGTTGACGTCACGTCAGATGACGTCAACTGCCTTTCCGCGTGCCTGCTAGTGAGGAGCGATCCATGCGGCGCCCGGCAGCTAGAAGAGAAGAAAGCGCTAGCCAACATAACAAGCAGCCTATGGGCAGATGCGTCTTATAGGGTGAAAAATATGGTAATCTCCTGAGGCCTTCTGACTAGTGTCCGTGATGGTATCTGCTTCTTCTTCAATTGCACGCTATTATTTGCACTTGCTTATTTTAATTTTTATTATTCTTCTGTTGTGTTTAGTAATTTCTGTTTTAACTCCTATTTTTATTTATAGATCTTTATTGCAGAATCCCAAAATGAGTGGGGCAAAGAAAAGAAAAGTGGACAGTGAATGCAGAGTGTTTAATAAGGAATGGATAGCAAAATATTTTTTTACGGAAGTCCGATCAATGGCTGTATGTCTCATATGCCAGGAAACTGTTGCGGTTTTCAAAGAATATAATATCAGCCGTCATTTTGCCACGAAGCATGCTAACTATGCTAGCAAGCAGTCGCCTCAAGAACGGGGGTCTACAGCTCAGAGGTTGATGGCTAAATTACAGGCTCAGCAAAATTTATTTCACAGACAAACTGCGATTCAAGAGTCAAGTACCAAAGCAAGTTTTATGCTCTCATTCAAATTAGCAAAAGCTAGTAAACCCCTCTCTGAAGGAGAGTTTTTGAAAGAATGCATGATAGAGACCGCAGGTCTTTTGTGTCCAGAGAGCAAAGACAAGTTTGAAAAACTCAGTTTATCACGCAGGACAGTGACTCGTCGTGTGGAACTGATTGATGAAGACATAACAAACAAGTTAAATAATATTGCAGAGTCCTTTAAATTATATTCGCTAGCACTGGACGAAAGTACAGACATAAAAGACACAGCTCAGCTCTTAATTTTTATCCGAGGGATTAGCGACAGTTTTGAAATAACAGAGGAGTTTTTGGCCATGGAGCCACTTAAAGGAAAAACACGGGGAGAAGATTTGTATGACCGGGTGTCTGCTGTCATCGAGAGTATGAAGCTACCTTGGAGTAAACTTGCTAATGTCACTACGGATGGATCTCCAAATTTAACTGGAAAAAATGTGGGACTGCTGAAAAGAATTCAGGATAAAGTGAAAGAGGAAAACCCTGAGCAAGAAGTTATTTTTCTCCACTGCATCATACACCAAGAATCTTTGTGTAAATCTGTATTACAGCTTAGTCATGTTGTGAATCCAGTTATAAAGCTTGTTAACTGCATACGAGCAAAGGGACTTCAGCACCGTCAGTTCATTGCATTTCTGGAGGAAACCGATGCAGACCACCAAGACTTGCTTTACCACTCTCGTGTCCGCTGGTTGAGTTTGGGCAAAGTGTTTAAACGAGTGTGGGATCTTAAAGAAGCGATTGATACATTTTTGGAGTTAAAGGGGACGTCTGATGATTTTCCAGAGCTGAGCGACAAGAATTGGCTGTGTGACTTTGCGTTTGCTGTTGACATTTTTTCTCACATGAATGAGCTTAACGTCAAGCTACAGGGAAAAGACCTGTATATTCACGACATGTATAGTAATGTAAATGCCTTCAAAGCCAAGTTGACTTTTTTTTCTAGGCAAATTTCAAAGAAAAACTTCTCTCATTTTCCCACACTAGCCACACAGGAAAAGGACATCCAAGATGTGAATAAATATAGCAAATCACTGAATGACCTGCATGAAGAATTCTGCCGTCGGTTTTCAGATTTTGAAAAAATTGAAAAGTCACTTCAGCTGGTGGCCTGTCCCTTGTCACAAGACCCAGAAACAGCACCACAAGAAGTGCAATTGGAACTAATCGATCTTCAATCTGATGCAGTCTTAAAGGAGAACTTCCACTCTCTTCCACTAAAAGAGTTCTATGCCTCACTTAAAGATGACTGTTTTCCAAACCTCCGGGGGATGGCACAGAAGATTCTGGCCTTGTTTGGCTCGACCTACGTGTGTGAGCAGACGTTCAGCATCATGAACATCAATAAATCCCGTCACAGATCCCAGTTAACTGACCAACACCTCAGATCTATTCTGCGAATTGCAACAACAAAGCTATCTCCTGACTTTGATGCCTTAACAAAAAAGGGAGACCAACAACACTGTTCCCACTAAAATTGAAGGTACTATTTTATGAAAGAAATACATTGCATAAAATGTGGGATTGCTGAAAAGAATTCAGGATAAACTGAAAGAGGAAAACCCTGAGCAAAAAGTTATTTTTCTCCACTGCATCATACACCAAGAATCTTTGTGTAAATCTGTATTACAGCTTAGTCATGTTGTGAATCCAGTTATAAAGCTTGTTAACTGCATACGAGCAAAGGGACTTCAGCAGCACCGTCAGTTCATTGCATTTCTGGAGGAAACCGATGCAGACCACCAAGACTTGCTTTACCACTCTCGTGTCCGCTGGTTGAGTTTGGGCAAAGTGTTTAAACGAGTGTGGGATCTTAAAGAAGCGATTGATACATTTTTGGAGTTAAAGGGGACGTCTGATGATTTTCCAGAGCTGAGCGACAAGAATTGGCTGTGTGACTTTGCGTTTGCTGTTGACATTTTTTCTCACATGAATGAGCTTAACGTCAAGCTACAGGGAAAAGACCTGTATATTCACGACATGTATAGTAATGTAAATGCCTTCAAAGCCAAGTTGACTTTTTTTTCTAGGCAAATTTCAAAGAAAAACCTCTCTCATTTTCCCACACTAGCCACACAGGAAAAGGACATCCAAAATGTGAATAAATATAGCAAATCACTGAATGACCTGCATGAAGAATTCTGCCGTCGGTTTTCAGATTTTGAAAAAATTGAAAAGTCACTTCAGCTGGTGGCCTGTCCCTTGTCACAAGACCCAGAAACAGCACCACAAGAAGTGCAATTGGAACTAATCGATCTTCAATCTGATGCAATCTTAAAGGAGAACTTCCACTCTCTTCAGAAAAGAGTTCTATGCCTCACTTAAAGATGACTGTTTTCCAAACCTCCGGGGGATGGCACAGAAGATTCTGGCCTTGTTTGGCTCGACCTACGTGTGTGAGCAGACGTTCAGCGTCATGAACATCAATAAATCCCGTCACAGATCCCAGTTAACTGACCAACACCTCAGATCTATTCTGCGAATTGCAACAACAAAGCTATCTCCTGACTTTGATGCCTTAACAAAAAAGGGAGACCAACAACACTGTTCCCACTAAAATTGAAGGTACTATTTTATGAAAGAAATACATTGCATAAAAGTTTTGTAAAATAACTCTTTTTATGCTTTTCTACCTTAAATTAATCTAAACATTTAATGTTACAAATTTAAATGTAATTTATATTAATTCACACATACACACCGTCCATCTACTCTTGGTCCGGCCCCCGGGTCCAATATATGAACCCATTGCGGCCCTCGAGTCAAAAGGTTTGCCCACCCCTGGTATATCCCATCCGGTCCCATCGCTTTGTCTACTTTAAGTTGAGCTAGTTTCTCACAAACACAGTCTTCTGAAAATTGTTCAAGATGTCCCTCGCTTCTGTTCCTATTTGTGGGTGTTTTCTGAGGTCCTGCTCCTGGTTCTTCATCTGTGAACACAGAACAAAAATATTTGTTAAGCAATTCCGCTTTATCCTTATCAGCTTCTACATATTCCTCCCCTGCACCCTTGAGTCTGACAATGCCACTTTTACCCTTCCTCTTTTCACTGATATATCTGAAAAATGTCTTATCCCCCCATTTTATTGCATTGGCTATTTCCTCCTCCTTTTGAATCTTTGCCTTCTTGACTACTTTGCTAGCTTCTCTAAGTTTTTCCAAATACAGATGCCTGTCTTCCTCTCTCTGTGATCTATTGTATTTCATGAAGGCCTCCCTTTTTCTTCACTTTTTCAGCTACTTCTTTCGAAAACCATAGTGGTCTCCTTTTCCTTTTACCTTTATTTACCATTTTAACAAAAAGGTTGGTTGCCCTTAAAATATCCCCTTTCAGTTTTGCCCACTGTTTTTCTACATCCCCCAGCTGTTCCCATCCCACTGATAACTCCCTGAAGTATTGGCCCATCTTCACAAAGTTAGTCTTCCTAAAGTCTAAGATCCTCACCTTTGAACGGATTCTAACAGCCCTAGTCCTTATACTGAACCACACCATCTGGTGATCACTGGATGCAAAGTGATCTCCCACTACAACATCAGAAACACTTTCACCATTGGTAAGCACCAAGTCCAGTATGGCCCCTTCACGTGGCGGGTCTGTTACCAGTTGCCTGAATAGTTCTCCCTGTAGAGAATCCAGGATCTCCTTACTTCTATATGATACTGCAGCAGGAATGTGCCAATCAACATCTGGCATATTGAAATCTCCTATCAGTAGCATTTCCCCTTTCCTAGCAATGCTTCGTATGCCTTCAATTAACTGTCTGTCCACCTCTTCCTCTTGAGGGAGGTCTGTATATCACACCAATGCATATAGATTTCTCGTTCCCTCTTTCTAGTTTAACCCACAATGCCTCCTCTCTCCCTTTTAAGCTCTGTAATTCCAAAGCTTTAATAGTAGTTTTTACATATAGTGCCACTCCTCCTCCCCTTCTTCCTACCCTGTCCTTTCTGAATAAAGTATAGCCAGGTATAGTTACATCCCAGTCATGGTTTTCTGTGAACCATGTTTCTGTAACTGCCACTAAATCCAAGTCAGCCACTCCCAGCAAAGCTTCAACATCAGGGATCTTATTTCCCATGCTACAGGCATTTATACACACTGCTTTCCATATGTTACCCCTGTTACCCATTTCCTAAAGGTATTTAATGTATCACCTACCTGGGGGCTTTCTTCACCCATCCCCAACGAATCTAGTTTAAAGCCTTCTTCAGTAGATTAGCCAGTCTACTACTGAAGATGTGTTGACCTTTCTTGAACAGATTTCTTTAAACGGGAGAACTACCGGTCAGGAAATATTCAGTTCTTTCCATTCTTTTGTGACAAAGTGTAATCTTCCATTACATAGACTTGTTTCCATCACTACTGATGGAGCAAGAGCAATGACAGGTGAGGTTAACAGTCTCATAGCTCTCTGTAGACAGCATGACAACTTCCCAGATGACCTTTCTTACCACTGCATCATTCACCAGCAAGTTTTGGCAAGCAATAGACTCAATACAGTCATGGACATCACTTTCAAAATTGTAAATTCAGTTCATGGAAGATCACTTTAAAGATGGCTTTTCAATCTTACTCTTGATGAAGGGGCAGCGGAAATCATTTCGCACACAGATGTAAGGTGGCTAAGTAGGCACAAATTTCTGCAAAGATTTCATGATTTGCTGAATGAAATAAGAGGTTTTTTGAAGGAGAGGGACGATGACCAAGCAGAGTTGGAAGATAAGGAGTGGTTATGTGATCTGGCATTTCTCGCTGACTTTACAGGCGAACTAAGTGATATGAACCTTGAACTACAAGGTAAAAATAAATGCAATGGTGAGATGAGTACAATTTCATCCTACAAGAGCAAATTTGAGCTAATGATGACTGACCTTGCAAACAACACTTTTGATCATTTTCCTAATACGCAGGATCATCTGGGACAATATCCAAATTTTGTTTTTCAGAACGAGAAGTATGTGACAGAAATCTGTTCTGTTATCCAGGAATTCGAAAATAAATTCTGTGACTTCCAAAAAATTGGAAGAGTTGTGGAGTACTTGTCATAGCCATTCAAAGTAGATGTGGACATTAAAGAAACTGCAGCTGCTATCAGTAAAAATTACTCATTGAACAAGCCATCTCTTGAAAACGAAATAGTAACCCTTAAAAATTACATTTTTTCTCAAGACCCGTGCTGAGCAAGAATCGTTTTGGGAGATAGTGCCTAGAGACAAATTTCCCAACTTGAGATGATGCAGTGAAGCTGTACACTCCTGTCTCGGTTCAACCTATTTGTGTGAATCTGCGTTTTCCTGTCTGAAAATGACAGAGTACACAGCGTTCCAGCATGACAGATGAACATCTCCAGGATTCCCTGAAACTGGCCCTCACGCAATATTCACCCAACTTCAAAAAGCTGGTGGATGAAATGCAGGCTCAGACGTCTCACTAATGAGCTAGAGCGGAATATGAAAGATTGTGCAAGATCAGCCTGGATGAATACTCGACCTAAATTTAACACAAATTACTCAATAAAATTGAAAGAAAGTTATTACGCAATAAAACTTTAAGAAAAAATGTACTTTCCATTTCCCCTTGCAGTTCTTATCGGATCTTCGTCTCTCTGTTTTGTTTTTGCTTAATTTGCTTAACAGCTGATCACATCCAAGTAAATGACAGAAGGTTCATTAAAAATGGGGGGAGGAGAGGGGGAATCCTCCAACTTTAGTTTCAAATTAAATTTTAACCCAATAATTTGAAACTTAATTTTCATGGTGGTAGATCACCGGCACTTTTGGCCAGAAAAAGTAGATCACGACCTGTTTGAAGTTGGACATGCCTGATATATTGTAAGAGTGGCATATGATATTTTTGATATGGCAGCGAGAGCCTCCTCCATGAGTATTGGCACCTGGATACTCTCATGGCTCCGAGCCTCAGACTTACAATTCATTGTTCAGGAGCAGCTTGCTGATGTGCTGTGGAGAGAATCTCTTCGGAGGTAAGGTACCAGAAGCTGCAACCATGATCAAGCAGCATACTTGACACCCTCAAAACCCTCTTCAGTCCCACATTGTAGGGTGACAGAGATCCTATTACTCTCATAGGCATAGGTACTGTATTTTCCTTCCTCCCGGTGTACCCAAAGCAGACAGCCTTGGTCTGCCCTTGGCAGTAGAAGTTTCAGAAAGCTCCAGCTGGTGTCTCAGTTGAAACCAGGGACAGGATTTTAACTGGCTCTTAGAAGACATAGCCAGTACACCTGTCCTGTTCCTGAACAACCTTGTTGGAGAGAGGCTCATGCTCTTTGTGGATTGTTGGCTCTTTATAACCTCCGACTCTTGGGTTCTGAGAATAGTCCGGAATGGGTACAGACTTTGCCTATTTGAAATTCTTTAAAATTGCCCGTCAAGAGTGCAGTCAATAACCTCTCAGCACCAGGACATATTTTTAAAGGAACTCTCTGCCCTTCAAGCTGCAAATGCAATTAAGCCCATCCTATCAGGGCAAGAAGGGCTAGAATGTTACTTGAGGAATTTCCTGGTACCCAAGAGGACAGGGGGATCACATCCCATCTTAGACCTGAGGGATCTGAACGATTTCTGGTTTGGGAAAAGTTTAGAATGGTTTTCTTCCACCTTCTTTTGAGTTGTATTCTGCCATTAACTAGTCATTAGACTGAAGGAATGAGGCACAGCAGCAGCAGGTGGGAATTTACCACTCCAAAAGTTTCTAGAAGGAGCTGGGAAATATTCCCACTCAGGGCTCCATTGGTGACATCATCTACATGTGAGGATGTATCCTGCTATCTCCAGGAACAAGCAGGAATGAGTCTTCACATATGGGTATCGTCGGCACCGACGGAGCCTGCGCGGGAACGCTCCCCAGCGTCCAAAAGGAAAGCTTTTGGGAGCATCCCACAGCGCCTGCGCGCTGCCTTCCCGCCTTTCCTAACCGCCTCTCTCCAGTTCTTCTTTTCCACGGAGCCAGCAGGTCGTGTTCCTGTCACCGCTGAAGAATTTCTTTGTTTTATTTTATTTCTTTGGTCGCGCGTCTGCCTTCTCAACGCTGGACCGGTACCGCCGGTGTTTTCTTTCTTTATTCTAAAAAAAACCAAACAAACAAACCTACTGTTTTCTCTCACTTCAGTGCATTTTCTTCTTTGGCCTTAGGCCTAGGACATTTTTCCTCATGCAAAAGCCCGCTTCTGGGTTTAAAAAATGCACGAAGTGCAGCGGCACTATTTCTGTCACTGACACCCATGAATGGTGTCTAAAATGTTTAGGTCCTGACCACTCCATTGCGGATTGTGAGTCCTGCTCCATGATGTCTAAAAGAGGTCTACAGAATCGAGCAGCTAAGCTCAGTACCCTGTTTCCCTCGGATGCAGCTTCGGTTGCATCGACGTCTTCCAGGGCTGCTTCTTCCTCACATGGATCTCGGGTAACCAAACTTAAATCCAGCCGGTCCTCGAAGGGTAGATCTCCCTCCAAGTATCGAGATGCCTCCGGGCTTGCCCTCGAGGAATCCGCACCGGCAAAATTACCCCGGCGGGAGGCTCCGGCTTCCAAAGCTTTATCTATGGGGTCACAGGTTGACATCGATGGCTTGGCCTCGACCGATCACCTGTTGCCATGTTCTGGGGTACCGGTGGTTCCCACTGGTACCGACATCCAGACATTGGTTGCGTCAATGGATCAGAATATCCTGATCATGCAGCGTGCCATAACGGCATTCATACAAGCTGCGACGCCTTCGGTACCGCAACAAACTCTGTTGCCGGTACCGACTCCGGCACCGGTACCGATTGCATCGACATCCGCTTCGGGGTCGACTGCAGCGGTACACTGTTCGGTGATGCCCATCGGTACCGATCACTCCTGATGTCGATACCACCCGGTATGCGTATCGGGCTCTGCAGGAGCATCCAGACAGGCGATACTTCGATTCCTCTGAAGACTCTGATGAATCAGAGGTCTCTGTCGAAGCATCGGTGATTCATCCTCAGGAGCCCTCTTCTCCAAAAAGGAGAATGTCTCCTCCAGGGGACTTGTCTTTTCAAGACTTCATTAGGGAAGTGGCCAGGGGTCTTTCCATCTCAGTGGCCCCTGAGACAGAGCCTAGAGCAAAAAAATTAGATATTTTACAATATCCTAAGGCTCCTAAAGAGGCAGCCACTTTACCAATACATGAGATTCTTTATGATCACATGTTGGGCATATGGGAGACTCCTCTCACCACTTCCCCTCATTCTCGCAGGTTGGACACCATGTATCGTGTTCCTCCTTGTCCTGGCTTTCATAAGACTCAGCTCCCTCACCACTCCATTTTGGTGGAGTCTGCCATGAAGAAGATAAAGAGTACAAAAAGGCACTCTTCTGCTCCTCCAGGAAGAGAATGCAGAACCTTAGATGCCTTTGGCAGGAGACTTTTCCAGGCCAGTATGCTTGTTGCCAGAATCAACTCCTATAGTCTCTATATGGGGATGTTTCTAAAAGAAGTTACAGATCACCTGCAAACTTTTTCTCCTTTCATTTCAGAAGATAAAAGGGAAGAGTTCCTCACCTGACTCAAACATGCCCAGGATATTTCCAAGTTTTCCAATCGTACAGCCTTTGACTCTTTTGAAGGTGCCAGCAGAGCCTCGGCCATTGCCATAGGTGCACGCAGAGTTGCTTGGTTACAAGCTTCTGATTTGGAACCTTGGGTTCAAGATGGACTAGGAAACCTTCCTTGTACAGGTGAAAACCTTTTTGGCAAAGATTGGCAAGCAAAGGCCACCCAAATGGATGCTGAAAATTCTGCCTTAGATAGACTTTCAAAGTCTACTTCTGCTCCTTTTAAGAAAAGGTTGTTCAAAAAAGGTTTTTTTCCCAAAAAAGGGAGATATTATTCTGCTTATGGTCAGCAGTCATCTACTGCAGGTCGTTTTGCTACAAAGAGACAGCAACAACCAAAACAGGCCAAGCCTAAGGCTGCTAGGACTGCTACGGCCCAACAGCCTCAGCCTCCTCAGGGCCTTTGACTTACAACTAGAGAGCTTAGCCTTTCTGACTCTAGAACATCCAGAGCCTCTCACCATTCCAGGAAGGTTGGTTTACTTTGCTCCCAGATGGGAACAAATCACAGCAGAGCAATGGACCCTCTCCATCATAAGGGAGGGGTACAAGCTTCATTTCTTAAACCTTCCTCCTCACACCATGGTGAGACAGTTAATTCTCAGACATCTCTCCTCGACCTTCTGGGTCAAGAGATTACTACCCTTCTTGCCCAAGGGGCAATAGAAGAAGTACCCCTTCTTCAACAGGGCTCAGGGTTCTACTCCCCCTACTTTCTTATCCCAAAGAAAACAGGGGGCTACAGACCTATATTAGATCTCAGAGAATTGAACAAGTTTCTATGCAAGGAGAAATTCAAGATGATTTCTCTCGGTACTCTCCTTCCATACCTTCAAAGTCAGGATTGGCTTTGCTCTCTAGACCTCAAGGATGCGTACACCCATGTCCTCATCCATCCAACACACAGAAGGTTCCTTCGGTTCCTTTATCAAGAGAAGCACTACCAATACAGAGTGCTTCCTTTCGGTCTGGCCTCTGCACCAAGGGTGTTCACAAAATGCATGGCAGTAGTAGCTGCATTTCTACGCACTCTAGGGATATTCGTATTCCCATATCTGGACGACTGGCTCATCCGAGCTCCATCCAAGTCAGAGGCCCAGATTTCTCTAACCTGCACCAGCCATATCCTTCAGTATCTGGGACTTGTAATAAACTTTCCAAAATCCCATCTCACCCCTACTCAGTCTCTAGAGTTCATAGGGACCTTACTGGATACTACAACTGCAAGGGCCTATCTTCCCCAGGCCCGTTGCCTACGCTTGGTGCAGTTAGCCTCACAAATTCAGTTAAAATCCCATTTAACTGCTCGAGAGATGTTACAACTGTTGGGCCACATGGCATCCACTGTGCATGTGGTTCCTTACACTCGCCTTCACATGAGGGCAGCTCAGTGGACTCTATCCACCCAATGGACCCAGGCATCAGGTTGCCTGTCAGACAAAATAGCAACCTCCAGTCGCCTCTTTTGGTCCCTCCACTGGTGGAAGTCCACTCAAAATCTGTTGCTGGGGTTCCCCTTTCAACAGGAGTTACCCCAAGCAACCCTTACAACAGATGCCTCTCCAAGGGGCTGGGGAGCTCATCTTCAAGATCTCTCCACTCAAGGCATCTGGTCTCCACAGGAGACATCTCTACATATCAACCTCTTGGAGCTCAGAGCAATTTTTCTAGCTCTCAGAGTCTTCCACACCCTGCTCCAGCTACAAGACAGTTCTCATCCACACAGACAACCAAGTAGCCATGTTCTACGTGAACAAGCAGGGCGGGACTGGCTCTCTGTCGCTTTGCAACGAAGCTCTGAGATTGTGGGCCTTCGCCAGAGAGCATCAAATTCATCTCATGGCAGTGTATCTTCCAGGGGTTCAAAACTCTTGGGCAGACAGACTCAGTCGAGTTCTGCTTCCACACGAATGGTCCCTCCATGGGGACCAGATAGCCAGGATCTTCCAAATTTGGGGAACCCCGGACATAGACCTCTTTGCAAGTCCGTGGAATGCCAAACTTCCCCGGTTCTGTTCCAGGATTCCGTGTCAGGGAGTTCAGGCCTCTATGCTTTTCCACCCATTCCCCTAATTCCCAAGACACTCTTCAAACTTCAGAGACACAAGGGGTCTATGATCCTCATAGCACCACATTGGCCACGCCAAGTGTGGTACCCTC
This sequence comes from Ichthyophis bannanicus, assembly GCA_033557465.1. Classification (NCBI taxonomy): domain Eukaryota; kingdom Metazoa; phylum Chordata; class Amphibia; order Gymnophiona; family Ichthyophiidae; genus Ichthyophis; species Ichthyophis bannanicus. The sequence goes on along the minus strand of CM066031.1, from coordinate 1,575,706,541 downwards.
TACTTCTGCATCTCTCCCAAGCTCCCTCCCTGGACTTGGGATCTGCTCCAGACCTCCTGTCCCAGGAGGAGGGAACGTTGTGGCATCCAAATCCCCAGTCTCTTCACCTCAGAGCCTGGTTGCTGAAGGCCTAGACCTTCACGATTTGCATCTTTCTCAGCAAGTGCAGGATATCCTTCATGCTTCCAGAAAGCCTTCCACTAAACGTTCCTATGCTTTTAAATGGAAAAGGTTTACCATTTGGTGTGCAGAGAGGGGTCTTAACCCTCTTGCAATACCTCTGAATTCTTTACTAGAGTATTTGCTGCATTTATCCCATGCAGGCCTTAAAACGAATTCAGTAAGAGTCCATTTGAGTGCTATTGCAGCATCCCTTAAACCTCTCAATGGACAGCCTATTTCCTCTCATCCTCTTATAGCAAGATTCATGAGAGGCCTTCTTTTGACTAAACCTCCCATCAGACCACCTCCAGTGGCATGGGATTTGAATCTGGTTCTTGGCCAGCTTATGCAGCCACCCTTTGAACCCTTAGCCACTACCTCCTTGAAATTTCTTTCCTGGAAGGTTATTTTTCTCATTGCAGTCACTTCAGCTCGCCGCATCAGTGAGCTGCAAGCCTTGGTGGCTAATCCTCCTTATACAAGGTTCCATCATGACAAGGTAGTCCTCAGGACTAATCCACACTTTATGCCTAAAGTGGTCTCACCTTTTCATCTGAACCAGGAGGTTTATTTACCTGTCTTTTTTCCAGGACCTCATGCTTCAAGTGCAGAGAGGAATCTTCATACCCTGGATTGTAAAAGAGCTCTTGCTTTTTACTTTCAAAGGACACAGCAACATAGAAAGTCCTCTCAACTCTTTGTTGCTTTTGATCCCTCTCATTTAGGACTTCCAGTCTCTAAGAGAACTCTGTCCAATTGGATTGCTCAGTGTATTTCTTTCGCCTACCAGAGTAAGAACCTTTCTCTGGAGGGCCATGTCACAGCTCACAATGTGAGGGCCATGTCACAGCTCACAATGTGAGGGCCATGGCAGCCTCTATGGCTCATCTAAATTCTGTGTCCATCGACCAGATCTGTGGAGCAGCCACCTGGGCCTTGGTTCATACCTTCACAGATACAACAAACACACACTTCCTTTCTATTCTTTTATTTAACTCAAATCTAATCGAGATATACACACTACTAACATATAAATTCACTTTAGAGCAATTACTTACAGGCCTCTCAGTACATGCTCACACCATTCATTTGGCGAACGGTGTCACCATAGGATAGAGCTTTAGGTTTTCACATACATCACCGGCCTTCTCTTTTTAACTTTAATCTATAACAAAATACTAATTGTAAAAAAGTACTTTTTCAGGATTCGACACAACAATTAAAAGTCTTTTAATTGTTGTGTCGAATCCTGAAAAAGTACTTTTCTAGAATTAGTATTTTGTTATAGATTAAAGTTAAAAAGAGAAGGCCGGTGATGTATGTGAAAACCTAAAGCTCTATCCTATGGTGACACCGTTCGCCAAATGAATGGTGTGAGCATGTACTGAGGCCTATAAGTAATTGCTCTAAAGTGAATTTATATGTTAGTAGTGTGTATATCTCGATTAGATTTGAGTTAAATAAAAGAATAGAAAGGAAGTGTGTGTTTGTTGTATTAGTATAGTTCCTTTCGGCAGTAATTCTTTTAGCTATTGTCATACCTTCACAGCCCATTACTGCTTGGACAAGGACTCCCGCCGGGATGCCTTGTTTGGTCAGGCTGTTCTCAAACACCTGTTCCATACCTAACCAACTCCTACCCTCCATCCCTGCCTGGATGCCTGAGATTCATGGGTGGAGGTAGAGCCCTTCACAGGGACTCACAACCTGGGTGATCTCCCAGGCATCTCTAGCTGGGGCGTCCCCATATGTGAAGACTCATTCCTGCTTGTTCCTGGAGATAGCACAGTTACTTTCCTGTAACAGGTGATCTCTGGGAACAGCAGGAATAAGTCTTCACAACTCTCCCACCTCCCCTAGGAGTTGTATCTCTCTATCTTTCTTTCCTTTCCTCACTCCCTCTTTGTCTCAGCTTTAAAACTCGAACTGGAGAGAGGCGGTTAGGAAATGCGGGAAGGCAGCGCGCAGGCGCTGTGGGATGCTCCCAAAAGCTTTCCTTTTGGACGCTGAGGAGCGTTCCCGCGCAGGCTCTGTCGGTGCCGACGATACCCATATGTGAAGACTTATTCCTGCTGTTCCCAGAGATCACCTGTTACAGGTAAGTAACTGTGCTTTACACGGAGAACACTTTGTACAGGTAAATAACTTTGTTTTCTCAGAAATTTTCAGAATGGAAGTGTGTTAGCTTTTAGATGCTTGCTGAAAACCCGGTGATCCACCAAAATGGTAAAGGGGATGGAAGGATACCCCAATGAGGAAAGGCTTAAAAGATTAGGACTCTTCAACTTCGAAAAGGAGACGGCTGTGGGGAGATATGATAGTTGTCTATATATTAATGAATGGAGTGGAACAGTTAAACGTAGATTGGTTGTTTATACCATCAAAAAGTAGAAAGACTAGGGGACGCACAATGAAGCTACAATGTAACCCATTTAAGACTAATAAGAGGAAATATTTTTTCCTTTAATGCATTATGAAACTCTGGAATTTGTTACCAGAGGATGTAGTAAAAGCTGTTAGTGTAGCTGGATTTAAAAAAGGTTTGGACAAGTTCCTGGAAGAAAGGTCCATAAACCATTATTAAAGAGGACCTGGGAAATCCACCGCTTACCCCAGGACAAGCATTTTAGAACTTGTGTACCTTTTTGAGAACTTGCCAGGCACTTGTGACCTGGATTGGCCACTGTTGGAACAGGATACTAGGCTTGATGGACTTTGGTCTGACTCAGTATGGCATTTCTTATGTTCTGGTTGCTTTAGATTTTATTTGTAACCTGAAAAGCTTGTTGGGGAGGATTGATAATAGAATATGTGATACTCGGAGTTAGGTATGTATTGTTTTAATATGTTTATAATTTGTTTCATGATTGTAAACCACTTTAATATTAATTTTAAAAGTGATGTATAAATATTGTAAAACAAAACAAAACAAAAATATATAAGGGCCTCACCGTTTCCTTTTGTTAAGGTGATTAAGAAAATTCTGGAGCCCCTGTTCTCTGAAAACCGTGTTGAGACTTTACCCAGGAACTCACCTTGAGACTTGGGTCATTTTTGTGAGAAGCCCTATTCGTCACCAGGAACACCTCCCCCCCACCCCGACTCCATCACTCTCAACAACACTGAAATTCAAATCAAACCAGAAGTTAAGTACCTGGGGACCACTCTCGACAGCCATCCCACATTGAAATCACAAATAGTGAACACAGAAAGAGCAATCTATCACAAAACTCGCACACTACAACACCTCCGCCACCTCCTCACCCCATCAGACTTCCACTCGGCCCTACAAGCCCTCACAACACCCCATGCTGACTACTGCAACTCAGTATACCATGGACTCCCTAAATCTATTCTCCAACCTCTTCAAATGGCGCTCCACACAGCTGCAAGAACTATTACACACACATCCAAATATGAACACATCACCCCCATCCTCAAACACCTTCACTGGCTCCCACTGCAAAGTAGAATACTCTACTAGATCCTCCAAATGACTCACAAAGTCCTATTCCATCAGTCATCCACCCACCTCAGCATCCTCATCACCCCACAACAATCGAATAGATCCCGGAGAACCTCCAGCATGAATACACTAACCACCCCCTAACCCATAACAAAGAGCACTCAACAAGCTCGTGCCAGAGCTTTCAAATTTTATGCCCCAACTACTTGCAACTCCCTCCCTCCCGGCCAACATAAGAAGCACCACGGATCTCCTAACCTTCCGCAAACTCCTCAAGACTCACCTTTTCACCTTCCACCTTACTTCCTCCACCCCCCCCCCCCCACTTCCTTCCCCCCAACACCCCAACAACTAAACATTTATTTTATTTTATTTATTTAGCAAGCATTTGTATACCGCTTCTTCCAGCGATCAGAAGCGGGTATGATTACATAGAATATGCTGTCAAATCAAGACAGAAAATTTGTGGTGTATACAATTGATTCGTAAGGTAAGCACGACACACAGAACAATTATCTACTTCTTATATATGGGGAAAAGAATTTACATATGTACATTTTTACATAGAAGGTTCTTTGGGCCTCTGGGTAAATAGATGCCCCTCATGTGGATTTAGAACAGGTTGAAATGACTTTGAAATAGGTGCGTCTTGAGTTTATTTCTAAAGTCTGATAGATCTTTGCTGGCTCTTAGATCGGGCGGTAGTTGGTTCCATAGTGTCGGTGCTGCGTATGAGAAGGACCTGTTACTAATGCTGGCCTTGACAGATCTTATATCTGTTGGAGTGTGGAGGGTGTTGGAGTTGATGGTTGGTTGTATGCAGATTAGGGTGGAGAGGAAGGATGGTGCTATGCTGTGGATGAGTTTGAAAGTGGTTGTCCGTATTTTGTGCGAGCTGTAATGAGGAGCCAGTGCAACTCTATTAGTGCTGGTGTGATATGTTCAACAAGATTTTTCCTCATAATGATCCTTGCAGCTACATTCTGCGCCATTTGCAGGATGTTTAGGGTTTTCTTAGGCAGTCCTTGAAAAATGGCGTTGCAGTAGTCGAAATGTGGCATGATGAGTGCTTGAGCGACGGATCTGAAGTCGTTGGGATCAATAATGTTCCGTATAGGTTGTAGAACTCTCAGTTTGTGGAAAACTGCCCTGTTGGTTTTGCGGAGGTGTTTTTCCATTTTTAGGTTGCAGTCAAATGTTACTCCTAGATATTTTATTTCTTTCTTCGTTTGGTAGGTATTGTTGCACAGGGTTATTGTTGTAGGGGGGGTCAAAATTTGCTTTTCTGGAGATATACATCACCTCAGTTTTCTTATGGTTGATCGCCATGCTGCTTTGTTGTAACCAGTTTTGCATCTCACCGAGGCATGTTTCGAGTAGGCTGTAGTCCGGGTTATCAGTGTCAAGTTGTGTGTACAGCATAATATCATCGGCATCTTCCCAATCTGCACCTAAAACCCAACACCACACAAATATGTAGACAGCTCACAAACACACACTTAGTCAACATATCAAGCACCACAAGAATGCATAGACAGTTCATCAACCTATCCATAGTTAATCCTGTATATAGTTAACCATCCAATCGCCCTATCCCTTGTTCATTGTACAAAGTTACCTTTTCTAATGTAAACATTCCATGTATTATCTCCAGTTCACTGTAAACCACTTTGACCACTGCAAAAAGAAGTATACAAACTTAGCCAAATAAATAAATAAAATAAATTAAGTTGTGATATTGTCCCCAGACATTTCCCAGGTAGTTTTACTAATCAGTTTTGAGAGGAATCTGGTGGGTGCATTCCTCCAAAAGGCTAATAGCGCATGTGTGTTTCTTGAGCAGAAGTATTTCTGGGTATCTTACAGGTGTCATACAGAATTCTGGGAGAAGTCTTCTACAGCCAGTAAAAAGAGAGAGATCTCTCTCTTGAGAGGCTGGAGAGAAACCTGGTGTGTGGCCAGAATGGCTAACTAAGCAGAGATATAAAGCAAACAACTTGTTGCACTTATGTTCATTTCTTACAATTCCTTTCTCATTGGCTGTTGTATTGTTTTGGGGAGCCACTAGGAAAGAATTTTTTAGAGAAATGATACTGCCTGGACTGTGCCTATATTATGGTGGAAAGAGTAAGGAGGATGGTATTTGATTAGGCAGGAGAGGATGTGCCTCCCCTACTCACCAGGACTCCAAAATGGTAGGTGGAGCCCATTCTTGCCTCTCTCTGTGATGCTGTGGAATGGTCCAGACCCCTGTTACATATATATGAATATATTTTATAAATAAATGCAGGAGTGTGGGTATATAAGAATATAAATACAATTACTCTGATCTGTTAATCTCAATGTTTTAGTCACGTTGCCCATTTTGTAAGGAAAGATTTTAACATACCTGATGATCTCCTTTCCTTGAATCCTGTTAGATCACTCCAGGCGAGTGGGCTATGTCCCCCTGCCAGCAGGTGAAGGCACATTTGAACAACTTATAGTGATGTCATCACCTAGTATATCATCTGGTACAGCACTGAAAGAAGCCAGTATGACACTTCCCAAACAGTAAGCAAAACTGAACAACTCTGCTCAGCGTGCCTGGCTCAAATCCCGCTCTTATCCTGACTTTCTCCACTTTAAATTCATGCTCTCCTCCTTCCAATCAGCCATTGCGTTTTTCAAACAAATTTACTTCCTCAATCCGACTAACTCTCTTTCCTCTAATCCTCGTCGTCTCTTTAGCACACTCGGTTCTCTCCTCAGTGTGTCTCCACCCCTGATTCCTCCCTCCCTTTCTGCCCAAACCTTGGCTAACTACTTCCATGACAAAACCCACAAAATCACCCTCCCGTTCCCCTCCTCCCCCTCTTCCCCCCCCCCCTATTTCCCATTTCTCCCCTCCCCAAACTTCTGTCACCCTTTCTTCCTTCCCTATGGTCTCTTAGAGGAAATGTCGCTCCTTCTCTCTTCCTCCAAACCTAATATCTGCTCTTCTGACCCCTTCCCCACCCACCTCCTTAGCTCCATCTTTTCATCTCTCGTCCCTTCTATTTCTCATATTCTTAACCTCTCTCTCTCCACTGCAACCTTCCCTTCTGTTTTCAAGCATGCTGTGGTTACACCCCTCCTCAAAAAACCTTCACTTGATCCCACTTGTCCTAACTATCATCCCATCTCACTCCTTCCTTTCATCTCTAAACTACTTGAACATGCAGTCTATCACCGTTGTCTGTCTTTCTTCTCCTCTCATACCCTCTTGGATCCTTTACAATCCGGCTTCCGTCCCCAACACTCTACTGAAACTTCTCTTACTAAGGTCTCGAATGATTTGTTCTTGGCAAAGTCCAAAGGCTTTTACTCTGTCCTCATTCTTCTTGATCTCTCTGCAGCCTTCGACACTGTTGACCATAACTTTCTTCTTATCACCCTATCCTCACTTGGATTCAAAGACTCTGTACTATCTTGGTTCTCTTCCTATCTGTCCCATCGCTCTTTCAGTGTGTGCTTCGATGGCTCCTCCTCCTCTTCAACCCCCTCTACCTGTAGGAGTTCCTCAGGGTTCCGTCTTAGGTCCACTCCTCTTCTCTCTATATACCCAATCCCTTGGCACCCTTATCTCTTCACATGGCTTTCACTATCATCTCTATGCCGACGACTCTCAAATCTATCTTTCTGCACCTGTTATCGCTCCTGATATCCAGTCTAAGATCTCACTCTGCCTCTCTGACATTGCTGCCTGGATGTCCCACCGCCGCTTAAAACTGAACATGGCCAAAAATGAGCTTCTTATCTTTCCCCCGAATGCTTCCCCTCCTCTTTCCCCTTTCTCTCTCTCTCTGTTGATAACTCTGTACTCCTCCCTGTTTCTTCAGCACGTAACCTTGGTGTTCTCTTTGATTCCTCTCTCTCTTTCTCTTCACATATCCAGCTCATTGCTAAAACTTGTTGTTTCTTTCTATACAGTATTTCCAAAATTCACCCCTTCCTCTCTGTTGACACCACTAAATTGATTGTCCACTCCTTAATCACCTCTCGTCTTGATTATTGTAACGTTCTCCTTGCCAGCCTCCCTGCAAGCCACCTCTTTCCTCTTCAGTCAATTTAACACTCCGCTGCTCGACTCATTTTCCGCCAGTCTCATTTTTCCCACATCACTCCTCTCCTCATGTCGCTTCATTGGCTTCCCATCCGTCTCCGTATCCAATTTAAACTTCTCCTCCTGACCTATAAATGTATTCACTCTTCTGCCCCCCAGTACCTTTCATCTCTCATCTCTCCTTACACCCCCTCTCGGTTGCTTCGCTCTTCTAACAGTCTTCATTTATCTGTGCCCTTTACACTCGTACTGCCAATTCCAGACTTTGCTCCTTCCAACTGGCAGCACCCTTTGCTTGGAATAGTCTTCCTATCTCTGTGCGCCAGGCGTCCTCCCTGGCCATTTTCAAGTCCAGAGTAAAATCCCACCTCTTCACTATTGCTTTCCATTCCTGTCTTACCCTATCTTGATTTCTCTATCAATATTTGCTTACTTTGTCCTGTAAATTTTTGTTATTTGTATTATGTATCTTATTTTGTTTTCTGTCTTATTAGATTGTGAGCTCTGATGAGCAGGGACTGTCTCTCTTCTATGTTTTTTCAGCGCTTCGTATGTTGCGGCGCTTTATAAGTCTTTAATAATAATAATAATAATAATAACTCAGAAAGAACTCAGATAATGTTACTAAACACAAACATCTTTGTTACAAAGACCGTGATCAAGTACTTGGCTCTCTTACTGTGAAAAAGTGGAGCCAGAGCATAAGGCTGCCTAGACCTTCCCACAGCAGCCAGAACCCCCCAAACCTGCAGAAAGACTCTCCCAGGCAATAATATCATGAATGTGACCAAAAGGCAGCAGGCTTTCCATCCTGCCAGAGGAGTCTTTCAGAGTAGGTCCTAGAAGTGGTCTAGCAGGAATCAAGGAAAGGTGATTATCAGATACTTTAAAATCTCTTTCCTTATCATCCTTCTAGACCAGTCCAGATGAGTGGGATGTACCCAAACAGACAGGATTCAGGGTGGAAAGAAGACGACAAACACAACAGACTACCCTGCCAAAGGAGTCACCTGAATAACCTCCACAAGTGCTCTTGGGATCTCATAAAAGTGATCAACTAAGGCCAGAACATTTATAACTGTCCCCTAGGGACACCCATGTTGACTCCACCCAAGAGTGTTATATGAGCTAAAACTCACTCCTGAGCACGCTTACCAGGCAGGATGCACACTGCCTCCAAGGGTCTTCAGGGATGAACAGGTAGTGGAGGATTTGACCTCTGCCAGCTTTTCCCTCTAACTGCCAAGGATGGAGAAGGTCCAGTTGATGGGAAGCATGAGAAATTGCGATGAATTCTAGCAACACCCTCCATCCTTCCACCTGACGCAGGAAGGAGTCCATTTGAAGATCCGTCTCTATGAAGGAAGGCAGGATTACAATTCATTCAGAATGAGAAAAGGGGGCAAAAAAGACAAAGATCAGATAAGAGCACAAACAAGGAACAGGCATACCAAACAGTGGTTGATGTAAGGAGCTTTGGTAAGAAAAACATCCCAATGTGTTTCGGCTGAACGCCGCCTTCAAGAGGTACTGGCCTCAAATAAATACATAAATATATGAAATCTTAAAACACATCAAATACATGAAATAAAAGCTCATAAATTAAAATAAGCATATCTGCAAACAAAACCCAACTATTACAACAATAAAAAACATTCAAAATAACAACAAAAGCATATAAAACAGGAAGGATGACAAAAACTATCTATTAACAAAAGTTATTACGAATAGCAAGAAAGTATGTGAACCAACAAAACCATAGAAGGGATGAAGAGGACAAGTAATGTTGGCATAGATCATGTTCCTATAACACCATTGTGAAAGCTATCCCAAAGCATAAAATCTGATTTCCACAGCAGATTGACTATTTGGAGGGAATTATCGCATAAAGACATTTTATAACTGCTACAAATATATGCACTGTGGAAGTGAAACCGCATGTGTAGACAGAGAGGGAGTAAAAAAAATAGGGGTGGAATGTACCAAAAACTCACTATATTTCTGCTAGTAGACAGTATAATAGAGAGTATATGGAATCACTTGTGGAAGATCCTGAAGGAAGAATAAAAGCCGTTAAATAAGAATATCAATTTGTCAAGAACACAGAATATAAAGTAAAAGGAAGGATGTACTTGCCTTCAATGGACCGCAGCGCATTCAGACGCCAAGCTCACTGAAAATCGGAGCACGAATTTACTGATATTTAAAATAAGCCGGGTTTCATGCCAAACAGGGTCAGAGTTCAAAACTCCAGTGTGGAACGGGTGAGCATAAATAACAAGATTTACATGGAAATATTTAAAAAACGATATAGATGTGAAACTGTTGAAAAATATTTATTAATGGACCACATTCTGGCATCATATATGAAAATGTTGGGGGAAGGAGCCGTCAGTCACTGTATAAAGCAAAAGATGCAGCCAATCTGATTGTGAACTATGCAAAGGAATCTAAGGTCCTTCAGTGAGAGCTCAAATTCAAAACAGTAATAAAACAAGTGTGTAGTGATTGGTAAAACTAATAATAAAAACAAGCTATGTCTATTATTGCATAAAAATAAAATAAAACCATTTAAAAAGTTAAAACAGGTGCAGCCACAAGTGACACTAGTGCGTACTAATAAATGAAAGTGATAAGATTGTAGGGAACAAGACCTTAAATAGTAGCACAATAAAAATAAAAAAACTGATAAAAACAAGTTGTGCCTGTTATTATATAAAAAGAACGGAAGCGACATAACTATTGTGTACTGACAAATAGAAATATTAGGAAAGATGAAAAGTAAAGCAATAAATAATGGCTCAATAAAAATGGAAGATCAGCCACAAATAAAACTAATTTAAAAACTTTAGGGGAGTGTTGCTGCTGTGCTGATTGCCGTGCCGTGAAGGAGGAACAGCTGACTACCATCCCTCCCCCTTTGAGGCGGCTATAAGATCCGCGGGTCATCGCAGTACGGTGGGAGTGTTGCTGCTGTGCTGATTGGCGTCCTGTGTGCCGTGCCGTGAAGGAGAAACTTTGGCTTCTCTTTAATTACTTTGGATGTCAATAAAGAAGAAGAGGCATCTAATAAAGTTATAGAGTGTGCCCCCACCATAGGAACTACTTCCGGGGGGAGGGGGGGGGATCAGTCTCCAAAGTCACTTCCTGACCGGAGAGGGGAACTCCCAGCATAGTCGAGGAAACATCAGAAGGAGTACTCACGGAGAGGGCTGAGATATCCACAACAGATGGATCAGTCTGGGCACTTACCACATGACGATCCATTGGGCCAGAAACCTTCACAGCTTTAGCACCCAGTGATGGAAAAATCTCCTTTCGTCTTCTGCCCATAAGTCCGCTCTAATTCCTCAAGCTCCTCAAAGCTCCGAAGGGGCTCCAAAGGGGCGGGCTTGCCCCTTTGGTCACGCCCCTTCGGGCACGCGACCAAGGGTACGCGCCCGCGGGTCGCGTTCCGCGATGACCCGCGGAACTTATAGCCGCCTCAAAGGGGGAGGGATGGTAATCAGCTGTTCCTCCTTCACGGCACGGCACACAGGACGCCAATCAGCACAGCAGCAACACTCCCACCGTACTGCGATGACCCGCGGATCTTATAGTCGCCTCAAAGGGGGAGGGATGGTAATCAGCTGTTACCGACAATTTTGGACTTTGGGTCTTCGAAAGCTTCTGCTACGTCAGTTATTCCTCCTTCTGATGTTTCTCTTTGCGATGTCTGGGAGGTAGTGGCCCGCACTGAGTGTTCGCTGCGGTCCTCTTTCTCTCAGATTATGCAATTTTCTAAAGATGTGGTTCAGAAGCTCGCAGACCACGAGGTTACTATTGATAAATGTAGTGTATCTATTAACAAATTAGAAGGGCAGGTCTCAGTGGTTCAAGCAGCTATGTCATCTTCTATTAGGGATAGGCTTACGATACATTATCAATTAGAATATTTGGAAAATTCAGCTCGATCAAAAAATTTACGATTTTTAAACTTTCCCTGTACACATTATCTTTCTCCCAATATTTTATTGTATAAGTATTTCAGGGAAGTTTTGTTACTGGATGATCCAGAAGCAATACAATTTTCTTCTGTGTATTATGTACCTAAACTGATCTCCATGGAGGCTGCATCTTCACCTAAAGGGATTTCTCCTATAACAAAATCCTTAAATGTTTCTGACTTTTTGGAGTCTTCCTTGGATGTTATCCCACATCGGGTTACATTGATTGTTTCCTTTTTATCGTTGGCTGATAAGAATTTGGTTTTGCGGTTATATTTTGCAAAAAAAAGATCAAATTTTCTGTGGGCATCCTATTCAGATTTTTCCGGATGTGTGTAGATCTACCCAAAAGCGAAGGAAGTCTTTTCTTGTGTTAAAGCCTAGAGTTGTTGCTTTGGGGGCTTCTTTCCTATTAAAATATGCCTGTAAATGTATTATTATATTTCAATCTGTTAAATATATTTTTCTTGAGCTTGAACAACTGGAGGCATTTTTGCTGAATAAGGAAAACGTATGAGTTTGTTTAATTCTTGACCTAGTATTTAGGGGTTTATAATATTTGGGAATCCAATCAGGTTTCTTAATGTTTGTTCTTTATGGATGTATTTTGCTATGATGGTTTTTCTTTTTATTTTGATTTACTTGGTACTATCTAATTGTAACAGGGCAGTGCTCCTCTTGATGTGGACTTCATTATATTGCTTTAAACATGTGGTTGTAACGTGTATATATAGAAATTAAAAAAACAACAACAACAAAAAAAAACCTTTAAGTCCACTAGGGATAAAGATGGGGAAGTAAAACACCAATGGGAATAAAACACCAAAGATAATGTTGATCAGAAAATAAGTGAAATGAACAAAACAAAACCACGCCCACTACTATTAAAAATTGTAAGGACCATTTTAAAACATAGTGCACTCAAGTGGAAAGAAACCAGGGTTAAAAAGCCTTGTTACCACAATATCAGCAAGTTTAGCCCGACTGATCTACTTCAATGTAAATAGTTATTTTGTATTATGTAACCGAGCAAATACTTGTTTGTAACGCTCAAACTGAATCACTGCAATGTAAATAGTTATTTGTTTTATGTAATTAAGCAAGCACCTGTTTGTACCGCTCAAACTTGTTGTTCCCGTAAACCTCAATTGATCTTCAGAAACTGCCGTATATAAATTTCTGTTAAATAAATAAAATAAAAAATGATACTGGTGTGTACTGATAGATAAAAATATGGAACTAAGCATTAAGTAAGAGCACAATAAAAAATATGAACCTAGTCCCAGGTAAAAACTATTAAAACCAACCGAGTCCACTGATGCTTAAAACGGAAGTAAAACACAGTAAAAGTGGATCATATCCACTGCTATAGCAGAAGTATAAGAACCATTTTCAAAAATGGGGGCAACCAAGTAAAAGTAAAACATTTAAAAAAAGGCAAGTACATCCTTCCTTTTACTTTATATTTTACGTTCTTGGCAGCTTGGTATTTTTATTTTATGGCTTTTATTCTTCCTTCAGGATCTTCCACAAGTGATTCCATATACTCTCTATTATACTCTCTACTAGCAGCAATATAGTGAGTTTTTGGTACGTTTCACCCCTGTTTTTTTACTCCCTCTCTTCCTACACACGCGGTTTCACTTCCACAATGATTATATTTGTAGCACTAATAAAATATCTTTATGCCCCAATTTTCTCCACATATTCAATCTGCTGTGGAAATCATATTTTTTTGCTTTGTGATAGCTTTCACAATGGTGTCATTATAGGAATATGATCTATGCCAACATTATATGTCCTCATCCTTCTCCATGGTTTTGTTGATTCACATACATTCTTGCTATTTATAATAACTTTTGTTAATAGATAGTTTTTGTCATTCTTCCAGGTTTATATGCTTTTATTGTTGTTTTGAACGTTTATTGTTTTAATAATTGTATTTAGTTTGTAGATATGCTTATTTTAAATTATGAGCTTTTATTTCATGTATTTAATGGGTTTTATGATTTTATATATTTATGTATTTATTTGAGGCCAGTACCCCTAAAGAAGGCGTTCGGCCGAAACGTGTTGGGGTATTTTTCCACTGTTTGGTGCACCTGTTCCTTGTTTGTGCTCTACATTGCACATGGGTGTTTGTGCTCTCTATAGTTGAACTTCTGTGCTTGAAGATCAGATAAGGAGAGCAAGAAAGAAGGGGGGCCCTGGCCCAACTTACTAACCCTTCCTCTCCCCAAGGGGTCCTCCTGCTCCTCTTTGGCCCACCAGCGCTAATAGCCCAAAGGAAACCTCATGGACACAGTGCAACTGTCTGCTCCAGGAGACAGTGGGCATACTTCCACTCTGGGCTGTTCGGCCTTTGAGGACTCAGTCCTAGGTTATTCACCGCAGTGCTGGCAAGGAGAGTCTGACTCCATCCAAGGCCTCTGCACCAAAGTGTGGGTGAGGAGAATCAGGTCTGTCTTCATTGCTGTACCAGTCCACATACCTTGCCACCTACTGGAGGTTGACAATACTGGCTTCTCTTAGTGCTGTACCAGAACATATATCAAGTAATGACATCACTGAAAGTTGCTCAAGTCTGCCTCCACCTGCTGACAGGGGAACATAAGTCACTCATCTGGACTGGTCTAGCAGGATGATAAGGAACAGCAATTTGAATGGTTTTACAAAATATAAAAGTCGGTAAACAGATAAAAAATGTATATATGAACCCTTATCTCTCACATATGCACACACACGTACACATGTTAAAGCAGCTTTCGTTGTCTATATTATGTAACCGAACATGCTACTAGGTGTTACTGTTTGCATAATGTTCAGCAGGTAAAGCTTTTTTAACCTGCCGTTCAGCACTGATATACACTGCTGTTCTCTGAGTTACTAGGAACTGTCCTTTTCTGAATAGTCCTTAATACCCCTAACTGATCAATCATGCGAAGTAATTATTTCCATCCCAGAAGCCTAGCACCAAATGTGTCAGAACATGTGAAAATGTCAGTAGTTGTAAAAAAAAATCATTCTGGTTACTGTTTTTCATATACTGTAGAATTGGGTTGCCTGAATATTAATCTGTTCCAGCATCAACTAGCCCTTTACTATACATTTTTACAAGATGTAGCATTAAAGAATTTTGTCTTTCTGTTAAAATGCTGTAGTTTGCACAGTTGTAATTACATTTCCTTTGCATCATGATACTCTAATGCAGTTTGGAAAGTACTGTAAGCCCTTTGGCCACTCTAAAAAATTTGTATGATGAGAATGATGATAATGAAAAGTAAAATGGCAGCTTCCTATTAACATCTTTGTAAGAAGATAACAATCCATGATTGCTTCCCTAAACTTGTAGATACCATTCCTTGACATTTTATTTTGATTAATCTATTTTCTGATTAAATCTGTGCAGTGCATGCTTGTGTAATCTGTTGGTGTCATTTAGAATTATTACTAAGCTTTGCATTTTCCTGTTTCTTGTCTGTGTGTGCAGTGTTGCTAAGAGTGAGTGTACTATTTAATGTCTGAGTGATGCCAGTAAGGCCATTTAAAATAAAGATAATTTGGCAAAGAGATTTGTCATAGGCAAAGGGGATACTTATAAATTCTCTTTTGTTATATACCTTTCTCAGGGATGCGTATGTTCAGTCCTCAGGGGGCCACAAACAAGCCAAGGTTTCAGGATATCGCTTCCTAATAAATATTCATGAACTAGATTTGCATACTGTAAAAGCAGTTTGTATGCAGATAACACATGCATATTCATTAGGGCTATCTGAAAACCTGGCCTATTTGTGACCCTTGAGAACGGAACTTGTGCACTACTAGCCTATCTTATAAAAACATTTTATTTATTTATGACATTTGGGAACTTTACATTCTTTTGAGTCCTGTACTTTTCTTTTATTTGCAGTGTGTCAAACAGATCTGCACATAGTTTGTTTTATGAGTAAAAACACAGTTTGCTTATCATTTGTATTGAATTAAGCTGTATTAATCGCATGCACAAACCACTGTGTATTCAGATTTGTATATGTAGACAAAATTCTAATACATAATAAAATTAAAATAAAATAGGCCTGTTCTGATAGCCAAGTAGTAGTACTGTTGGTTGGTATTTGGGAGATGTGGATTCAATTTCTGAGTTTAGCTTCCTGGCTGACTGAAACTGGGGTTGCTACAAAAACATCATTTATACCCAGTTTCCAGTCTGAGTACATGAATGCCATCATTTGAAGGAAGCCATATTCTGTGGCCACGGGCGGAGGATCATCATTCCATTGGCTAGGAGGTGGATTAAAATGAGGGAAAACCCCTGGGTAGTCACAAATGAAGGGTGTTGATATTGTATTGCCACTCTTTCATCCTTCTGCTCTCTCAAGCTGGGAAAAGTAAACAAAGGACCTGCAGCTAGTCTAGGAAAGCTAATGTTAGTGTAACTGGGTTTAATGAGTTCCTGGAGGAAAGATCCATAAACCATTATTAAAGAGGACTCAGGAAATCTACTGCTTGCCCCGGGGCAAGCATTGTGGAACCTGTGTGCCTCTTTGGGAACCTGCCCAGGTACTTGTGGTCTGGATTGGCCACTGTTGGATACAGGATACTGGCCTTGATGGACCTTGGTTCTTACGTTCTTATGGTGTATTTCTAGAGTTCCTTGGGAACCTGAGATCATTTTTATGAGCTTAGCTTTTGAATCTATTTAGCAATATACATACCAGTAGTAAGCTTTCTGAAGAGTAAAAAGAGGTGAAAGTCATTGCATTTGGAAGCTTTGAAAAGCTATTGATGACTTAAAGGGCTACTGGTTGATCTCTTCCTTGTCCATGGCTTATCAGTCTATGGATAAGTTAATCCTTGCCAATCTGTACCCACCTCAGAAGTTATCATATCTGCAGAGCAAGCTGACTTTTGGCCATAAGAAGCTGCTGTGACCAGCTATTAGCACTAATTGGTCACACTGAGGCCAGATTTCGGTGCAATTATAAATTCTATTATTTAGCTTTTATAGACCTTACCTCTGCATATTAGGTGGTTTGGAGAAAAGGGCTTTTGCGGAAGTTGGCAAATATAATTATATGTAGGCGAACTTTGATTAAATATATTCCTATCAAACTGTAGATTTCAAGTACTTTAAGTACATAAGCCATTAAGAGCTAGATGACAATCTTCCCAGGGGATTTTTTAGATTGCAGTTCTTAATCTGTACACCGATGGTATTCCAATGGCAGCATCTCTTATTCTTTGGCAGAAGCAAAACAGTGCTCAAAACAATCTTCATATCCTAGAAAGACTTGGACAAAATATTAAATATGCTGTTTTGTGAAATAAAATAATACATATTCTCCGAGAACAAGCAGGGAGTCAGTCCTTACATATGGGTGATGTTGACATCGACTGAACCCGCACGGTAATCACTCCCCAGCTTTCAAAGAAAGCATTTGGGAGTTAGGCCGTCCATCCGTGGTCACCTTCCCACCCAAAGGTGCCATCTTACCTCAGTCTTCTTTTTTTCGTGGAT
The DNA here is from genome assembly GCA_033557465.1 of Ichthyophis bannanicus. NCBI lineage: Eukaryota > Metazoa > Chordata > Amphibia > Gymnophiona > Ichthyophiidae > Ichthyophis > Ichthyophis bannanicus. The sequence goes on along the minus strand of CM066031.1, from coordinate 1,575,689,325 downwards.
CCCTGCAGATGTCCTGTCTGTCGTCCCTGGTAAAAGTCAATTTTTTTTCTAACCTTTTTTCGCTCTTCCTTTTGCTGGTCGGGTCCCAATCATCTTGTCACCACCCGAGTCTGCCCTCGCCTCAGCGTCATGATTTTCTTGGGTAATTTTTTTCTTTTTCGGTGTGCGAGTATTTTCTCGTGCCCTCCCTGACCGAGACATTTGAGTTCTACCTCATGGGTGCCATTTTCCCTGATATGTCTTCAGTCAGCGGATTTAAGCAGTGTGGCAAATGCCCCTGTACTATGTACATCACGGACCACCACAGTTGCTGTGTCAAGTGCCTCGTTGCAGATCACGATGACTGCACTTACCTGCTCTGCCTGCAGATGTCGAGCAAGAGCCAGAGGAATCATGAAAAGCAGCGGGGGAGCTTTTTGGCTTGAAGGCCTCTTCTGCGGTTCCAGCATAGAGTCTGGAATTGCTTCCCTCGGAGATTGCGTGAGACCACCCTGTGTCACACGCATGTGCTCGATCTGAGCCCTGAGGTCACGGGGCCTCCAAGGACCTCCCCCATGGGTCCAAGAAATTATCCAAATTGAATTCTGATTCCAGAGCCAGGGGCAAGACCTCTGGTCCCTGGCCTCGGAGTCCTCGACTCGACGCCAAGGACAATGGCCAGGGAAACCCTCAAAGCTGCCCTGGTGGAAGGAGACTCCTACCGCATCAGGGGATTGGACTCTGTCCTCCGACATGATAACCATTGGTGGTTCTCTTTCAAGGGAGCCTGCTTCAATCTTGATGCCTTCGAGGTCTGAACCAGTCGTTGTGGAGCCTATCCCTGGCTTTGGAATGCAGCCTGGTTGCCTTCCTCGAGGTGCAGCAGGGCCCGATGCCTGGAGCCTCTGGGTTGTCTGTGCTGATATCAGGACCTTCCATGGCAAGGACCTCCCCAGAGGATGTCCAGCCTATGCTGAAACAATTTGCAACTCGCACAGAGCCACGTTGGTCAGCCTCCCGGGGTCGACCTTGAGCACCTTGGGGTCGACTTGGGCACCTCGTTCTCCCTCGGTGCCAGTGGCTCATCACCCTGATGACTGTTCAGGGCTCGAGATCTCTTCCGGCTTTGAGTCAGACTGGGAGATCAACGAGTCACCTGACACCAGATTACACAGGGGTGTCCCCTCTGACCCGTCTCCCCCTCAGGAGTGCTGGATGTCCCCACCTGAGGACCTCACATTCCTCAAGTTTGTCTGGGGGATGTTGAAGTCCCTGGCCTTTGTGGCAGTACCAGATGAGCATCATGCTGAGGACTTGGAGATCCTCCAGTACAAGGCCCCTTGAGGGGGCACTTACAGTGCTGATTCCTTCTATCCCAGAGCACTTGCTGTTCAGGATGTGGGAGAACCCAGTGACGATGCCAGTAGTGAGCCAGTGACTTGATTCCCAGTATCGAGTTGGCAAGAGCCAGGACTTTACGAAGACACAGCTGCCTCACAACTCCGTGATGGTGGAGTCGGCCATGCGTCGCATAAAAAGTCAGAAGACGCATTCCTCAATGCCTCCTGGCAGGGCTCAATGCCCGCAGCCCGCATCCAGGCTTAACAGCTGTACATGGGCATGTACCTGAGGTGCCTGGCAAAGAAGCTTGCTGGGTTCTCAGCTGGGCTGGCAGGTGAATCTCTGAAGCGCTTCCAGACCCTTATTTCCTCGGTCAAGGAATGCTCCAAATTTCAGACTCAAGCAGCCTATAACGGCTTTGAGCCTGTGGTTCGTGTGGCTGCAGTGGGCATTAGTGCCTGCCACCTGGCTTAGCTGCAGTCCTTGGACTTGGAGCAGTGGGTACAGGCCAAACTGGCCAATATCCCCTGCTGAGGAGAGAACCTCTTAGACAAACCCATAAGGGACAAGGCCATTGAGTTTTATTTATTTATTTATTTAATTGGATTTCTATACCGCCTTATCATACAATCAAAGCGGTCTTACAAACAAAGATATTAAGAGTATTAGTGAGAAAATGTAAAGAAATAAAAGTTAAAGTTATGGTATAATGTGTTAGAGTGAGTTGCATTATCTACATAGTGAGCTATACTATAATGTGAGCTATTATACAATATGTATATGATTTACATTCCAGACAAATTAAGTTAGTTAATTGCATGACCGTAGTGTTCTATAAACAAAGATGTTTTCAGTTGCTTTCTAAAGTCATTGATGTCCTGAGCTGCTCTCAGCTCATTAGGTAGAGAGTTCCAGATGGAAGGTGCAGCAAAAGAGAAAGCCCTTTCAGAGTTGGAGTCAGTTTATGACCAGGACTAGGCTGTCCTGAAAGACTGCTGACCCTTCCTGACGGAAGGCTTTGGGGAAAAAGGCTTATGGAAAATAACTCCAATTTCTAGCCTATCAGGTTCCACAACAGGGCAGCAGGCCAAGGGCCAGGAGCATGGCCCCCGTAAGCAGAAAGCCATCAAGCCCCAAACAGTGCCGCAACCACAGCCTGGGGAGAGCCTATTGACTTCTTGGGTATAGCTCCTCTTCCCCCCAAGGATCAGGGTCTAAGGCAGACGGGAGGACATCTGATTTGCTTCACTCACCTCTGGCCAGGCATCACCACTGACACCTGTGTGCTGCAGGTGGTGCGGAAGGTTGCCTTCTACACTTCGACCAGATACCATCTCCTTTCTTTTCAGGGAAACTTCCCATGACATCCCTGCACAGAGAGCTGCAGAAGGAACTCGAATCCATGCTCAAGAATTGGACGGTAGAGCCGGTCCCTTGGCCCCTCTCAGGCATGGGATTCTACTCCCAATACTTCCTCATCCCAAAAAAAGACAGGGGGCTTTCGACCCATCCTAAACCGCTTTCTGGTCAAGGAGAAGTTCAAGATGCTACCCTTGGAATATTACTGCCATGCCTCCAGTGGGGAGATTGGCTATGCTCCTTGGATGTCAGAGATACCTATATCCACATCCTGATCCATCCCCAGCACCATCAGTACTTCTGCTTTGTCATCAGAGGCTGCCACTACCAGTACAGGGTTCTCCTCTTCGGCCTCTCCTCGGCCCCCTGGAGTGTTCATCAAGTGCCTGGTGGTAGTCGCCGCTCATCTCCACTTGCCGGAAATTTCTGCCTTCCCCTATCTGGATGACTGGCTCCTGAAGGGCAGCTCACCAGAGGAGGCCTGCCAAGCAGCCCACCGCAGCACTGGAGTGCTTGCAACATCTGGGGTTCATGATCAAGTTCCCAAAGTTGCATCTACAACCGACCCAGCACCTGGAGTAATATGAGCCCTTTTGGACTCAATCTAGGCCAGGGCTTTCCTCCCTGAGGACTGGGCTTAGCATCTGGCCACCCTAGCAAAGGAGATAAGGGTCGATCATTGGCGTCATCCGTCTCCTGCTGTGCCTATTGGGTCACATGGCCTCGATGGTTCATGTAACCCCGGAAGCCCGTCTACACATGTGACATACTCAGTGGACCCTCAGTTCTCAATGGACGGGCCACGGGCCAACTTTAGGATTGAGTCCAGGTCACCCACCCTCTCACGGCCTTTCTTGCCTAGTGGCAGAGCTGGCAAAATCTCATGGTTGGCCTATCCTCCTTGGCCCCGCCAGCCCAATGCATTCTGACCACAGACACCTCCAAGTTTGGCTGGGGAGCCCACTTCGATGGTCTTCGATCGCAGGGCACCTGGACTCGAGAGGAAAGTGCCCTCTAGATCAACCTCCTGGAGCCCCGAGCTATGACAAATGTCCTTCGGATATTCCAGGCCTACTTGGTGAACCAAGTTGACCTCGTTCAGACAGATAACCAAGTAGCAATGTTTTCCATCAACAAGCAGGGGGAACGGCCTCGTTCCTCCTCCGTTGGGAGTCAGTCTGCCTCTGTACCTTCACTAAGGAGAAGGGCATGATCCTCTGGGTGGTCTACCTGTTGGGCCAGGACAATATGTTTGCAGATCGACTCAGCAGAGTCCTTCAGCCCATGAGTGACAACTCAGTCTAGTGGTGGCCATCTCCATCTTTCAACGTTGGGGGTCTCCAATGGTGGACCTCTTTGCCAGCCCCAAGAATGCTCAGCTGCTGTGCTTCTGCTCCCAGAAGCTGATCAGACCGGGTGGCAGCAGATGCCTTCCTCCTTTCTTGGTCGAGAAGCCTACTGTATGTATGCCCACCTACTCACCTGGTCCCCAAGACCTTAATCAACCAGGTTCCACCTTGTCTATGGCCAGCCTGTCTCTGTGCATCCCTCTTTTAGTCCGTTTTATGAAGGGGGCTTTTCCTCTCACGGCCCTCTGTCCACCCACCACTGGTAGTGTGGGACCTGAATGTTGTCGTTGGGAAGCTGATGGCTCCCTCTTTTGAGCTGCTGGCATCATGCCATCTCAAGTTCTTGTTGTGGAAAGTAGTGTTCCTGGTGGCACACGCTTCGGCCGACAAGTCAGTGAACTGCAGGCGCTGGTGGCCCATGCCCTCCTAAACCAGGTTCCACAAAAACAGGGTCATTCTCTGGACTCACAAAATTCCTGCCTAAGGTAATGTGCGCTTTTCACATTAACCAAGAGGTGGTCCTTCCCACCTCCTTCCCCAGGCCTCATGCATCCCGGACAGAAGCCTCGCTACACACCTTGGATTGCAAAAGGACACTGGCCGCTTTCCTCGAGAGGACAAAGGCCCATCACTGCTCGTCACAGCTGCTCATCTCCTATGACATCAACAGGATTGGGGTTGAGGTCTTTAAGTGAACCCTGTCTACCTGGGTGGCGAGCTGCATCTCTTTCGCCTATGAGCAAGCTGAACTCTCTCTGGAGCATCATGTCACCGTGCATAATGTGCGTGCCATGGCGGTCTCTGCGGCTCACCTGCACTCGGTCCTCCTGCAGGACATCTACCAGGCCACCACCTGGTCTTCGGTCCATAGCTTGGAGGAGAGCTCATTGTGTGGTAGCCCTTTGGCCAGGCAGAATTTCATCACCTCTTTGGGCAATAGTGCAACTCCTTCTCCCGGCCCTTTGTGTCCAGGCAACCGGAGATGGGATTCCACATCAATGTTGGGGCTGTATCACTGGATTTCAGGCTATTCAGTGCTCCTTGCTACCCTTCACGGTTCGCCCTTGGCTCCTACAGGTTTTTTCAGTAGCCTTTAGCTTGGGAGTCCCATATGTGAGGACTGACTTCCTGCTTGTTCCTGGAGAAAGCATAACAGGTGTTCTCTGGGGACAGAAATCAGAAATCAGTCCTCACAATCCTCCCTCCTCCCCGTGTAGTTGTTTTCTTTTTTTTATGCTTGATTAAATTATATTATCATACTGAGGTAAGATGGCACCTTTGGGTGGGAAGGTGACTGCGCATGCATGGCCTAATTCCCAAAGGCTTTCCTTGAAAGCTGGGGAGTGATTAACATGTGTGCTCTTTCGATGCCAACGTCACCCATATGTGAGAACTGATTCCTGCTGTCCCTGGAGAACACCTGTTACAGTTGAGTAACTATGCTATTTTTACAATATCTTGAAGTCACTCTTTTTCCGGCTCCCCTGTCCCACTGGTCTCCTCCTTCCGTTATCTGGGGGTTTTCTTTGACTCTCACCTCTCCTTCCGTGATCACATTACTCACGCTTCAAAATCCTCTTTCTACGTCCTCTGGCAGATTCGTGCCATCAGGTCTTTTCTCACCACACAGGCACTTACCACCCTTCTCCTTTCCCTGGTCATGTCTCGTGTCGACTTTTGTAATTCCGTTTTGGCAGGTCTCCCTGCCACTCAACTTCTCCGCCTTCAGCACATCCAAAACACCGCTGCCCGTCTCATTTTCCACTCCTCTCCACGTGACCATGTTACACCTTTACTCATCCACCTCCATTGGCTTCCCGTCAAATCCCGTATCCACTTCAAAGTCCTGACCGTCCTTCACCGTGTCCTTTACTCCCATTCTCCTCAGTATCTCGCTGACCTTGTTCATTTTCACACCTCAGCCCACTCCCTACGGTCTCTGCACCTCAACCGCCTTCATCTCCCCCTTCACCTGCTCATGCTCACCTTCAGTCCACTCGCTCCTCTGCTTTCTTTTTCCTCGGCCCCACTCTATGGAACTCTCTCCCCTCCTCCATCCAGCTCGAACAGACACATTCTACTTTCAAAAATAAACTCAAAACCCATCTCTTTGCCCTTGCCTTTGATCTCCCTGACCCTTCTGTGTAGCCCATACCCCCCCCCCTCTTCCCGCTCCTCCTCTTTTCTCCTCTTGTCCCGTTGATTGAATCTGCCTGGTTTGCTTTCCTGTTAATATTGTAATTTCCTTTCCCCTCTTCGCCATATGGTTTCCTTGTTGTTTTTTTTTGTACCATGTGAACCGCTCTGATATGTATTTGTAGAGCGGTATATTAAGTCAATAAACATAAACATAAACTCCAGATACAAATTCTTAAATTACGATTAGCACCTTGAATGTACTGGCAAAAAGACAGTGTCAAGGGTAGATATTATCGAGAATTAAACAAGATTCTGGATCAGTCTGTCCTGAAAACCTATATTGTTGTTGTTAAGTGCCGTCGGTGTCGACTCATGGCGACCCTCTGGATAGTTGTCCTAAAGTGTGTTCGGTCTTCAGTCAGGCAGCTCATTGTTGACAGACTGGTACCCGTAGCTGCTGTTATTGTATCGATCCATCTCATTGTTGGCTTTCCTCTTTTGCGTTGTCCTTCTATCTTGCCAAGCATGATGTCTTTCTCTGATGATCTCTCTCTCTTCGCATGATGTGTCCAAAGTATGAAAGTCGAAGTTTTGTCATCTGAGCTTCTAAAGAAAGCTTTGGATTGATCTCCTCTAGTACTGACTGGTTTGTTCTTCGGGCAGTCCATGGTATACGCAATATTCGCCACCAGCACCATAATTCAAAGGCATCAATTTTCTTCCTGTCTATCTTTGAAAACCTATAACGAGATGGAAACCCTGTCATTGGAACGTTGCGGGGAAGAGATGCTTCTACCCTTCCTAAATTAGTCCAGGCTCTTGCTCTTTCTACAGCTGAAGGTTGAATACATTGCTTCCATCTGTACCTAAGCCCTTATAGCTGTCTACAACCAGAATGCACATAAAAATAGGAGTAAGTGTGACCAGAAGGGTCATCTTGATTTTGGCTTACATCTTGAATGGTAGGCAATATATTTATAAGGTGAGAGTTCAGGGTCTACCATGAACTTTTTCTTCTAAGTATGGCCAAATCAGACCTCGTTTATAAGCTAAATACACTGACACACAGGTGAGTGGCAGCATCTGAACAGTAAGCAGTGCTCTAAAAATCCAGGCTGCTGCTAGTGTCTTTGACTAGCATCCCGTCCACAGTGAGATCTGATTTGATTATGTAATTGTGTGCAGATGTTTAGGTCAAATTGTAAGGTTTCGCTAAATCCCTGAGTGAGTAGAAGCTGATACAATCTCTTCTCTACAAGGTACAGAGTTAAACACACATGAATCCAAACTGCTGGAAACCTGGTTAACTTATAACTCTCAAATGTGACTGTTTAATGAAAAGAAAGAGATAAAATACCTCTGAAACAGTTACCAATTTAACACCATAATTCTGAGTAAAATAAATTTTAGTCATAAAAAAACTTTCTTCCATTATTTTAACAAAAGTCTAAAGTGAAAAAGAGCTTAATTAGAAAAAAGAAAAGCAACTTAGACTTCTTCCTTATAAAGCTTCCTTAATCTTTTTTTATAAAGCTGAATGAAAACACTAACAGAGGCCTTCATTTCACCTGTTGGCTGCATTCGGATAGATTCAGTTGCTTGTAGGAGAACCAAAAACAATGTGTCAATATGATAAAAACAAAAATATCTGATTAACTTATTTTGTAACTAAGTTTTCCTAATTTGTCAATGGTAATCACTACCACTGCTCATCTTTCACAAAGTCAATCACATGGTGGCTCATCTTTGTAGTTATACTAGATGTCCAGACCTCTGTCAATCAGAATGCAGAATGGAAACAGGACTATAAATGTATCTTCACATAGTATTAGATAAAAACTTTCTAATCCACACCAGAATATTATCCAGTCAGTTCAGTGCACTTCAGCCTGTATATGTATTTGTATTTCAAATGAGTTGGCATCTTCCCTTATTCCCCTCTGTATCTGGGAGTGGAGGTGTAGCCTAATGGTTAGAGCACTGGCTTGGGAACCAAGAGACCAGGATTTGATTCCCACTAGCACTCCTTGTGGCCTTGGGCAAGTCACTTAACCCCTCCATTGCCTCAGAAGAATCCAATCTATCAAGGAGTGGAGTGGAGGAGTGACCTAGTGGAGGAGTGCCTAGGAGTGGAGGAGTGGCCTAGTGGTTGGGGCAAGGTACTTCAGGCCAGAAGGTCAGGGGTTCAAATCCCACTAGAGGACAGCAACCTTGGGCCAGAAGGACTGGGGTTTCTAGTCCCACAGGTGCTCCTTGTGGTCTTGGGCAAGCCACTTAACCCTCCATAGCCCATGTTCCCTGTAAAATAGTTATCTCCAAGTTATAATGCCCTGTTCAATGTAATTTCAGTTTGTTCAATGTAAACCGCACTGATGCAGAATAGCGCGGTATATAAGAGAATGTAAATAAATAAATAAATCAATGTCCCTGTTTAATGTACATTATCAAGTTTAAGTTACAATGTAAACTGCTTTGAATAAATGATAAAGTGGCATAAAAAGCCTGTTAAATAAATACATAAATAAATACATTTAGGAATGGTGTCTGTGACAAACATTTTAACTACTGAAAGAATGTGTGTGTTATAAACAATGTATTAAAAGTGATGGTACTTCCCACTGTTTGCTTAAACAACCTTGGCGTTGTGAAATCTTCAAACTAACTGCAAAGAGGTTATTCTTATATACAGGGTGCAACAAAGCCCAGGCATCACCTCACCATGGCGACCAGAAATTTATACCTGGTGCCTGTGATTTGCTTCTACCTCCACTCCCAGCAAACCCCTCCTGTTCTGCCCGTGGGAGATTGGATCCCCACAGGCAGAACAGGAGCGATCTTTGCTGCAATTGGGGCTTAGATGTGGCAAAGAATCCCTCCTGTTGGGTCGGAGCCTTCAGAAAAAAGAAAGTAAGATGGGGGAGAGACATCAAAAATTTAAAGGGATAGTACCTTTTAAAAAAAAATGAGGAGGATGGGTGAATTAAAGGCAGGGGGGAGGAAGAAGGGGAAAGAGTCTGGAATGGGAGCAGAGTAGAGAGGGGTTGAAGTGGAGAGGGAAGAGTGCAAGGTGGAAGTTAAAGGGTTGAATGCACACACACATCTGCACAAAATATGTCAGGGCCTGCTTATATATTTTTTTTTCATATGAACAGGCAATAGCATATACTACAAAACTTTAAGTACAAATAGTTATACATCATAACATGTAGGCATGTTTATCTACTGGATTCATTAACTTATTAATGAGAATAGTAATCTGACATGCCAAACTATAGCCACGCTTTTAGGGGCTGATGCAGAAACTCTGCGCTAGAAACTCTTCGTCGGGTTTTCCCGGAGTTGATGAACTGAGATCCTGGAGGGCAGACTTCTGAGCTGATGCGAAGGGAAGTTGAAACCTTCCGGGTTATCGCTCTGGACAGCTACACGTCTCCCTAGCTGGTGGTGTGGTGCTCCCGGCAGGTATGGACTCTGCAGTGGTATCTTCAGCAGTCTCGGGGGTGACCCTGGATGTGGGAGATGGCTCGCTGGGTTTTCGTCTGCATTGTCCTGCTGAATTCACCTTAGAAACAATTTGGTCGGTGATGCAACATCTGGTAGATTCTTTATCCCAACAGGTACAATCTGTGTCTGTTCAAGTGAAGTCTAACGTTGTTTCCATGCAACAGCAGGTTGGGGAGTTATCTGAGCTGCGGGGAAACCCGTCTTCGGTGCTGGAAAGAGTTAATCATTTGGAGGACTCTGAGGCTGCTTTGTCCAAGGATGCTATGGGAATGAGGTCTCATTTGGAACACCTGGAGAACTTTTCTCGATATCAGAATCTCAGACTTACTAATTTTCCTAAATCACTACTTGTTAGTGCTAGAGATATGTTTAAAAGATATATGATTGAGGTGTTTGGTGTCCCTAGTGAATCCCATCCTCCTGTAGCTAAATTATATTATTTGCCAACTGGAAGGAGATCCTCAGGTACTGGGGATATTCCAGGGGTACTACAGATGGACTTGCTCGATGTCTCAGTTGTTTTGGAGACTTCGGGTGATGAATCTTGCAGTCCAGCTACACTTTGGTGACTTTTGCATTATCTCATGATAGAGACTGGTTTTTAAAATGTTCTTTCGCAAACAGATGACAATGTTTAGAGGGTTCCTGGTATGTTTTTTTCCTGATTTGTGTCGGGAAACCCAGGAAAGGAGGCGAGAGTTTCTACTCTTGCTCCTGGGGGTCCAACATTTGGGGGGGGGGGGGGTCAATTTTTCCTAAAGTTTCCATGTAAATGTAATGTTAAGCTGTAAGCTGTTTCCTATATATTGTATGACCCACCCCAGCTGTCGGCTTTTCTGAGCTCCCGGAGAGTTGCTCTGACTGAGGCAGGGAATGCTGTTGTAAGTTAAGGGCTGTCAGTCTCAGCCTTTCTGAATGCCTTTCCTTTCTTATTATGGTTTTGTTTCTTACTTTGCCATCTTCCCTTTCTTTTTGTGAGCTGGTGGTTGGCGGTTTCTATGTTTGATATTTTCCTTTGTATTTACTTTTTCCTATGGAATTTGCTATTGCTGGACCACTTACTTTTTCTTTTTGAGTGTATATTTACGCTTGATTTGTTTTGTAAAATGCATAAATATAAATTTAAAAAAAAATTGGAGATGCATCATCTAGTTCTGGTAGAGAAGTGAGTGGTCTCTTCAACTTGTGGCTCCGGGCATTTTAATTAAAAACTGTGAGTTTTCAAACAATTCCAAGGACTAAGTCTGAGTTCCCAACCTGTGGAGATGCCAGAAACTCTCTGGACATGTCCAGAGACGTCCATTAAGGACTTGTATGCAGAAACAAATGGCAAAATTGCCACAAGCTGGTAAGCTGTAGGGACTGTAATGGCGGCAGTGGCAATTGCTGCTGAACAAAAAAAGCCCGGCCTTGGGAGAAGCAGTGTTCAGCATGTTGGAACTCCTGCATGAGACCCATGCTTCCTAACTCAAAATTATTAATGCTGTTTCATCACGCTTTGCTGAGCGCTTTAATTCCATGCTAGTTTGGGTGCAGGAGGCTGAGGAGCGTGTGGGAAGGTTGGGGGACCAGGAGGTGCAAGCTGCAAAAGACATGGACAAAATATTTATTCTCCAGGACCAAGCAGGAAGTCTGTCCTCACATATGGGTGACGTCAGCGCCGATGGAGCCCTCGTGTGGATCATTTCCCCAGCTTTCAAAGAAAGTCCTTGGAAATGCAGCACGCATGCGCGGTCCCCTTCCCACCCAAGGATGCCATCTTGCTCAGTCTTTCTTGTTCCGTGGAGCCCAACAGACGTAGTTCGTGTCACCCGGGAAAAGTAAATTTTTTTCTGCCATTTTTCACGTTTCTTTATCCGGTTCGACGCCGGTTCCCTTCCCACCTTGGCTCGGTACACCGGTATCGAGTCGAGAACTTCTTTTTCAGTTTTTGTTCTTTGTGACTAGCGTTCGCACTTTTTGTGTTATTTTCACTGGCAGCCCTGTCTTTTGACCTTGCAGGGGCCCTTTTTCCCCCGATGGCTGCCAGCGGGTTCAAAAACTGTGATCGGTGCAAGAAACTTATATCTCTCACTGACACACATGACTGCTGCCTCCAATGCCTCGGGCCCGACCATGACCTGCTGGTTTGTGGCCTGTGTGGCAAGATGTCGTCGAAGGCACTTTAGAGCCGTCAGCATCAATGTGAAAGAATTTTTTCGGAGTCCGCGTCCGGCCGGGCCCGGACTTCGTCAGAGGCCTCAACATCTCGGGAGTCTGACCCCAAGCACCATCGTGGGTCCTCTGACAGGGGGTCTCCCGCCCGGGAGCACAAAAGGAAGAAGAAGCTCGTGAGGGCGGCGTCAGTGGAGTCACCCGGATCCTCGAGGGCCAGGTTGCGAAGCCCTGACCGCCGTCCCAGGCTCTCGGAGTCAGAGCAGCCAACCAAACTACCTCGCCTGGAGCTGGAGTCGCCAAGTCAGGTAACTTCGGTTGTCCTCGTTGATTGTCCTCTGGAAGAACCGACGTCGGGCCCGACGCTGTCGAGGCCCGAGTTGGGGGCTGCAGAGAGGTTGACGGCCCTGGAGAGCAGCCTGGCTACCTTCATGGAGTAGCAGTGGGTACTGATCGCTGGTTTGACCGGTGCATCTACCCAGCCCATCAGGACCTCGACGTCTAAGTCGACCCAGGAGCCCGAGCCAATCCTCGAGTCAATCAAGTCTCGAGTCGATCCTCGGCCAAGGTCTTCCTCGACCTCCCGTGCAGGGCCGAGGTCATCGACACCGGTGCCCTCGGCGTCTGGGTGGGTGGCATCGAGGCCCACACGGCCAGAGCCGCTCGACGACGCCTCAGAGGAGTCAGCATGCGAGACTGAGGACGAGGAGTCTCCCGACAACGTCCGGACCTGATGCGTCCCGTTGGACTCACCAGAGTCCGAGCCTTGGAGAAGGCCCCCCTCAGAGGATACCTGGTTCTCGGATTTCATCAGGGACATGCCCAAGGCTTTGGCATTCCCGGCGGACGCCGAGGAGGAGCCTCAAGCCGAAGAGCTCGATGCCCTTCAGTATGATTTTCCTCCGAAGGAAGCCTTTACTGTACCGGTTCCTCTGATGCTGGAATGACTGCTTTTCCGTATGTGGGAAGCACCGGCCTTGGCGCCAGTTCTTAGCAAGCGGGTCGATTCTATCTATCGAGTCCGTAAGAGCCCTGGGTTCCAAAAGGCGCAGCTGCCGCACAACTCCATGGTTGTGGAATCGGCCATGCACAGGCTGAAAAGCCAAAAGATGCACTCCTTGGTGTCTCCCGGCCAGGAGGCCCGGAACCTGGATGGCCCTCGGTAGAAAGTGCTTCCAGGGCTCGATGCTGTCTTGCCGTGTCCAGACTTACCCAGCTGTACATGGGTATGTACTTACGAGACCTGGCAAAGGAGATTGCCGGGATCTTGGCTGGCCTCTCCGAGGAACCCTTGCAGAGATTCAAAGCCTTGTCCCAGGGATCCGAGAGTGCTCGAAGTTTATATCTCGAGCAGCCTATGACGGCTTCGAGGCTTCGGCCCGGGTAGCCGTGGCCGGCATCGGTGCACGTTGTCAGTCCTGGCTACAGTCATCGGACCTGGAGTCATGGGTGCAGGATAAGTTGATCGATGTCCTGTGCCGAGGTGACAACCTGTTCGGCAAGCCCATGACTGAGAAGGCTGCAGAAATCGAGACCGAGACTCTCACCAGGACAAAGCTGTCCAGAAAGACTTCTGCCCCTTCTCACAAAAAGAAGGGCTCGGGGAAGAAGCCCTTTTTCCCGAGAAAGGGTACTGCCTACAAAAGCTACCCTCAATATCGCCTCTCCAGCTCCCCATCAGGGCCAAAGGGCCAGGGGCATGGGCCTCGTAGGCAGAAAACCCCCAAACCTCCAGCTCCGGCTCCTGCACAGCAGGGAGGGGGTTTTTGATCCCAGGGCATAGCCTCTCCTCCGCCGCTGGCCCCACTCAGCACAGGAGGTCGGCTGACCCTGTACGCCTACAGTTGGCCAGCCATCACAGGGGAAACCTGGGTGCTGAGCATAGTCCAGAAGGGCTATATGCTCCATTTCCACCAGCTACCCCCCCTCCTACTATCCAGGGGGAGCCTCCAAGACTCCCTCTACACAGGAACCTCCTCCTTCAGGAGTTGGCAAGTCTTCTAAAGGAACAGGCGGTGGAACCGGTGCCACACCACCTAAAAGGGCAAGCCTTCTACTCCAGGTACTTCCTGGTACCAAAGAGAACAGGAGGCCTAAGACCTATCCTAGACTTGTGAAATCTGAACAAGTTTCTGGAGAGGGAAAAGTTCAAGATGCTTACCCTTGGGATACTGCTGCCCTACCTCCAGCAGGGAGACTGGCTATGCTCCATAGACCTAAAGGATACTTATACTCGCATCCTCATCCATCCAGACCACAGACAATATCTCAGATTTGTGGTGGGAGGAAACCACTTTCAGTACAGGGTGCTTCCTTTTAGCCTGACCTCTGCCCCCAGGGTTTTCACCAAATGCCTGGCGGTGGTGGCGGCTTTTCTCAGAAATCAGGGGATTTTTGTCTTCCTGTACCTGGACGACTGGCTAATCAGGGGCCAGTCACTCCAGGAGGCCCGACAGGCCACTCTTCGCACTGTCTCTCTTCTTCAGCATCTGGGCTTTGTCATAAACTCCGCAAAGTCCACTTTGCTCCCCTCTCAGAACCTAGAGTTTATAGGGGCCAGGTTGGACACCCTTCAGGCAAGAGCTTACTTGCCCGAGGACAGGGCCCACAGACTTATGGATTTGGTCAACCAGGTCCAACGCAATACTCATGTTTCCGCCAGGCATTTCCTGCGTCTCCTGGGCCACATGGCATCCATTGTACATGTGACCCCGAATGCCCGTCTGCACATGCGGACTGCTCAATGGTGCCTCAGAGATCAGTGGACAGAAGCCACCGGCGATCTCTGAGACACAGTAAAGGTGTCCAGACGACTTCTGAACTCCTTGCAGTGGTGGCTACATCCACCAAACCTTCTCAGGGGTGTACCTTTTCAGGCTCCAGCACACCCAAGGGTGCTGACGACGGATGCTTCCTTCAGAGGCTGGGGTGCACATTGCCAGGGCTCATGCACTTAAGGCCTGTGGTCCCCTCAGGAGGCCACACAGCAAATCAACCTTTTAGAGCTGCGAGCAATCCGCTTAGCTCTGCAAACTTTCTGTCATGCCCTCTCTCAACAGTCTGTCCTAGTTCAGACGGACAATCAGGTGGCAATGTTCTACATGAACAAACAAGGGGGCACAGGGTCCAGGCTCCTATGTCAGTAGGCACTGGCCCTTTGCTCCTTTGCGGTCAGGCAGAGTATGTTTCTCAAAGCAGTCTACCTATCTGGTCAAGAAAACTTCCTAACAGACAAGCTAAGCAGGATTCTCCAGCCTCACGAATGGCAGTTGAATCCATTGGTGGTCCAGCAGATCTTCCTCCACTGGGGACTTCCATCCATCGATCTCTTTGCAAGTCTGCTAAACCATCAGCTACACAGGTTTTGCTCCAGACAGCTGCATCCCCTAAGGATGGCAGCGGATGCTTTTCTGATCTCTTTGTCTAAGGGCTTCCTGAATGCATTTCCTCCCATGCCCTTAGTGGCCCGAACTCTGTTCATGATCCGTTGGGACAAGGCCTCGGTGATTCTGGTAGCCCCCAGATGGCCGAGTCAGCCTTGGTTTCCACTTCTTCTGCAGTTGGCGGTGGAAGCTCCGTTCTCTCTAGGGCTGCAACATGATCTCCTGTCTCAAGAGCAGGGTTCCCTTCTGCACCCCAACCTCAGGTCCCTCAATCTGATGGCCTGGCTGCTGAAAGGGTAGTGCTAGCTCCCTTACTTCTACCTAAGAAGGTTGAGGAGGTGGTATTGGCCTCTAGGAGGTAGTCCACCAGAAAGTCCTATGCCCTCAAGTGGCATAGGTTTATGGTGTGGTGTGCTCAGCGCAATGAAGATCCTTTCTCTTGCCTTGTTCCAGTAGTACTGGAGTATCTACTTCACCTATCAGACCTAGGCCTTAAGTCTAACTCTGTGTGGGCCCACCTCAGTGCTTTGTCAGCGCACCACTCACCGGTGGAAGGACAGTCTCTGGTGTCCAGATTTCTCAGAGGTATGCTTCTACTCAAGCCTCCGGTTCGCCCACCGGCGACTGAGTGGTATTTGAACGTGGTCTTGCAGCAACTTACTCGCCCACCATTTGAGCCGATGGCTACTTGCCATTTGCGCTTCCTCTCTTGGAAAGTGCTCTTCCTGGTGGCTCTTACATCGGCCAGACATGTAAGTGAGCTACAAGCTCTGGTTTCTGATAGACCGTATATGCGGTTCTATAGGAACAGGGTGGTCCTACGAACCCATCCCAAGTTCCTCCCAAAAGTGGTTTCCTCTTTCCACCTCAATCAGGAGGTGGTTCTTCTGACCTTTTTTCCCAGGCCGCATGCCAGCCGGGCTGAAACAGTCTTGCATACCCTGGACTGTAAGAGGGCGTTGCCCTTTTACATAGAACGTACGTGGGAGCATCGAAGGGCTGCTCAGCTCTTCGTCTCGTTTGACCCTAATAGGATGGGGTTACCTGTCTCCAAGCGCACGTTGTCCACTTGGGTAGCAGATTGCATTGCCTGGGCGTACAGGGCAGCCGACCTCCCCTTGCAGGGTTGGGTCACGGCCCACCTTGTCAGGACGAAAGCCGCGTCAGTAGCTCATCTGCGCTCTGTTCCGTTGGCAGACATCTGCCGGGCCACAACTTGGTCTTCAAGCCAGACCTTTGCAGCCCATTACTACCTGGAGAGAGAGTCTCGGCGGGACAGTGTTTTCGGCCAGGCAGTATTCCGTAATCTCTTTGAGGTTTAGGCAACTCCTACCCTCCAGCCCTTCGTGTTGGGCTATCGTATAGGGTACGTTCTTAGAGAAAATTCTTGTCACGGATGCTGTGGCTCTCGAGAGGGAGCCATTTTTTCAGCTTTGGGTTCACAGTAGCCTAGAGCTGGGGAGTCCCATATGTGAGGACTGACTTCCTGCTTGGTTCTGGAGAAAGTGTAGTTACTCACCCATAACAGGTGTTCTCCAGGAGCAGCAGGAATCAGTCCTCACGACCCATCCTCCTCCCTTGGAGTTGCAGTCATAACCTTCATTTTGATTTTTTGCTGGCTTTTAGCTATGTCATCAGACTGAGCAAGATGGCACCCTTGGGTGGGAAGGGGACCGCGCATGCGCGCTGCATTCCCAAAGGCTTTCTTTGAAAGCTGGGGAAATGCTCCGCACGAGGGTTCTGTCGGCGCCGACATCACCAATATATGAGGACTGATTCCTGCTGCTCCTGGAGAACACCTGTTACAGGTGAGTAACTATGCTAAATGGTACATTGGTTGAAAAGTAAGGCAGAGGACCAAGAGAACTGCAACTGCTTCCAAAATTTTAGAATTTTGCTAATCTTAGGTTAATTAATTTTCCGAAGATCCCTAATGTTACTGCTAAGAATATGTTCAAAACGTATGTGCATGAAGTGTTGAGGGTTCCAGCTGAATCCTGCCTTCCCCTGGTTTAACCCTTTGAAGGCCTACTGCAGCCGGGTTAATTTTTGCATATTTCAGGAAAATTGTACCCGTCTTATTCAATATGTTCTAATAGTGATTTTCCTTCTGCTATGGTCATGTATTATATACCATTTGATAGGAATATTTAGTCAGAATTTTAGATCCTGAGAGTTTTGGGCTCGGCCTGGAAAGGGTTTTAAGCTTATTATCTTCCAGCTGGGGCAGGAACTCCTGGCCCCCGGGAAGTTGAAATGGCTGTATTAAATGTGTCTGCGATACTGAATACTTCTGATATTGATGTTGCTCTTCCTGCAGCTTGTTTAATAACTTTAGCCTTGCTATCTGATTGTGAGTGGCTCCTCCAGATATTTTTTAGAAAAAGAAATGTTTCCTTTACGGGTTGCATGCTGCATATTTTCCTGGACCTGGCTAAAGAGACACAGCGTCGCAGGTGGGAATTCCTGATCCTATATCCGCTTGTGCTGTAGCTGGGAGGGAGTTCTTTCTTGAAATACCCTTTTTATTTATTTATTTGGCTAGGTTTATATATTGCTTTTCACATTGGTCAAAGCGATTTACAGTGAAGTAGAGACATAGACCTTTGTAAATGTCTCGTTAAGTTCCAGGCCCACCAAAGTAGCACTACATCACGTTACTAGAAGACACCCGTGGGAAAATTGACGTCATCGTTCAATAAATGTATCCTTGAACGATGACGTCAGTTTTCCCGCGGTTACTTACAGCGCAAGTGCAGGCATTTCAT
The DNA here is from genome assembly GCA_033557465.1 of Ichthyophis bannanicus. Classification (NCBI taxonomy): domain Eukaryota; kingdom Metazoa; phylum Chordata; class Amphibia; order Gymnophiona; family Ichthyophiidae; genus Ichthyophis; species Ichthyophis bannanicus. The sequence continues at coordinate 1,575,671,349 of CM066031.1, read as the reverse complement.
CTGACAAAGTGCACAGAACAACCAAACTGACTTTATCTAACAACTAAGCTCGCCCGAATCCCCTGATGAAGTGAAATCGAAACACGGCCTGTGTCGGGCTATTTGGGCTTAATGCAATCAATCAAGTTTTCAAATTTCTAATAAAGTAATCCTTCTTGTTAAACCACGTATTTGGACTGGGTGTCATTAAGTTCCAGGGCCAATCTTATATTTTCTTTTTTCCCTCACAATTAATTTCCTTTTTACATGCTTGCAAGTCTCTAGTTGAGGGTGGCTAGCTTCTCCTACCTGGGTCTTAGAGTAATGCTGGCTGTGCCTTTTTCAGTTTTCCTTCTACTGATGGTATATTTTGGATATATTGTATTTTGGATATATTTTATTGTTCATTTTAGATCTCTTTTGTGGGCTAGAGGATGGGTAGCCTATTTTTATTTTGTTTTCCTTGGTTCTGCTCATTGTGGATTTCATGATTGTTTTGTGTTGTTACAATGGTTACCCACATTTCATATCCAGATGTTCAATGGCAGCTTCAATGTTCAGACTTGCTTTTTTAACTTCAGTATCATAATCCATTCATTCTAACCGCAAGTCCAGCATCCAGGTGCGCGGCGTTATTTTGAATGCTGGACTTGCGGTTAGACTTATATCATATCTCCCCTCAGCCGTCTCTTTTCCAGGTTAAAGAGCCCTAACCTTTTTAGCCTTTCTTCATAGGAGTATCCTTCCATCCCCTTTACCATTTTGGTGGCTCTTCTCTGAACCTTTTCTAATAACGCTATATCCTTTTTAAGATACGGCGACCAGAATTGCACACAATATTCAAGGTGCGGTCTCACCATGGAACGATATAGAGGCATTATAATATCTTTTGTTTTATTTTCCATTCCTTTCCTTATGATACCTAGCATTCTATTTGCTCTCTTGGCTGCCGCTGCACACTGGGCCGAGGGTTTTAACATGTTATCCACAATGACGCCTAAATCTTTTTCCTGGGTGGTGCTTCCTAATGTGGAACCTTGCATCATGCAACCATGGTTTGAGTTGTTCTTTCTTAGGTGCTTAACTTTGCACTTATTCACATTAAATTTCATCTACCATTTGAATGTCCATTCTTCCAATTTATCACGGTCCTCTTGTAATTTTTCACAATCCTCTTGTGTTTTAACAACTTTGAATAATTTTGTGTCATCTGCAGATTTGATCACCTTGCTCGTTATTTCCATTTCCAGATCATTTATGAATGTTAAAAGCAGCAGACCCAGCACAGAATGACAGTTCTCTCACCTTCTAACAAGAAAGACCCTTTAAAAAAATCTCTTTATAGGATAATTTCTCTAACAATATCTCTCTGTATACACAAATAAATTTTGCTGTACTCTTTCTCTGTTAATAGACAAACAAAAAAGCTTTGCTGTTAAGCTGTATCCTAGATCTGGCTTTAATAAACAATTACGGGAAGTTTTTCTTTTCAGCTATGCCCTGAGTTCACAGTAATCTACCATAGCCAAGGAAGTCATGTTGGAGAATGTTATATTGAGATTAAACATGTGGAGGAAGTGATACCACCTCATTATTATGCTTCTGGAAGAGATGGTATTATTACCTGCAAGTTTGTGGATCCTTTCCCATCCGAGGTGATCAATGTGTATGATCCTCTGCTCTAGTAATCAGTGAGGTGAGGAGGCCAGTGCAGAACCACCTGGGAGTACAAATAAGGTCTCAGACAGTGCAGCAGAAATGGATTCCAAATTTAACACTATGGGAGAGTTAATTTTAGAGTTCCATTGGATGTTGCTGATTTAGGTGGCAGAGTAGAGAAGGTAGAGCAAAGGGTAGATGCTCAAGAAGAGGAGCTTGCCGTTATTGCAGCAAGGATGGACAAAATTGAATTGGCTTGGGGGGCGCACAGTTGAAGCTAGAAGATATAGAGAACCTGCAACTGCAATCTGTGGGTGCAAGGCATTTCAGAAAGGAGTGAAATTTTAATGTAGATGAAATGATCCATCATGTGTCTCATATGGTGCTGCAGCTGACAGGCAGCAGGAATGGAACTGTGGAAGTGCTTTTTGAGAGGCTCACAGATCTTTGGGCCTGTAGTGAACAAATGTGCCCTGGACAGTGTCATGTATCTTTACTGCTTAGAAACATAGAAACATGAAGGCAGAAAAAGACCACATGTCCTATCTAGTCTGCCCTTCCATATCAACTACTACAATAGTCTCCTCTTTTCCCTTAGAGATCCTCTGTGTTTGTTCCATGCTTTTTTGAATTCAGATACTGTCCTCATCTCTGCCACCTCTACTGGGAGTCTATTCTACGCATCTACCACTCTTTCCATAAAGAAATATTTCCGCATGTTACTCCTGAGTCTATCCCCTTTCACCCTCATCCTATGTCCCCTTGTAGCAGAGCTTGTTTTCAATTGAAAGAGGCTCTCCTACTGTGCATTTATGCCATGGAGATATTTCAACATCTCTGTCATATCTCTTCTATTCCGCCTTTCCTTTATACATATTAAGATCCTTAAGTCTGTCCTCATATGCTTTATAATGAAGACCACTAAACATTTTAGTAGCCACCTTCTTTACCAACTCCATCCTATTTATATACTTTTGAAGGTGCGGTCTCCAGAATTGCACATAATACTCCAAATGAGGTTGCACCAAAGACATAGAGGGGCACAATCTCCTCCTTTCTTATTCCTCTCCCTATGCACCCAAGCATTCTTCTAGCTTTCGCTGTCACCTTTTCTGTTTAGCTACTTTAAGATCATCAGACACAATCATGCCTAGGTCCCATGCTTCTTTTGTGGACAGAAATATACTATATACTATATTGCTCCCTTGGATTGTTGCAGGCAAATGCATGACCTTGCATTTTTTAACATTAAATCTCAGCTGCCAAATTCTTGACCATTCTTCCAGCTTAGATAGATCCCTCCTCATATTATCTACACCTTTCTGGGTGTCTACTCTATTGCAAATTTTGGTGGTATTCACAAAGAGGCAAACCTTACCCGACAGCCCTTCCACAATATCACTAACAAAGATGTTAAAAAGAATTGGACCAAGGGCAAATCCCTGGGGCACACCACTGGTAACAACCTTCTCCTCAGAGTGAGCACCATTTACCTGTACCCTTTGTTGCCTCCCATCCAACCAATTTCTAACCGAAGCAGTCCATACCTAGGGTCCATCCCTAGGGTGCTCAATTTGTTTATATGTCATCTGTGTGGAATGGTGTCAAAAGCTTTGCTGAAATCTAAATACACCACATCTAGGGCTCTCCCTCAGTCCAACTCCTTGGTCACCCAGTCAAAGAAATCAATCAGATTTGTCTGACAAGACCTGCCTCTGGTGAATCCATGCTGCCTCGGATCCAGTAATCCATTGGATTCCAGAAACCTTGAGCAGAGTAGGTTGTTGAACTCTGGTAACCTCCTCAACTTTGGGAACTGCTAACACCTAATCAGGAGTTAGTGGGCCTGACCTGAGAGCAGCTGAGGCCTGCATAAAAGGCTCCAGTGCCCTGCCCTGTTGAGGCTTTCCTAACAGGGGCTCTACAGATCAAGCAACAGTAAGGATTTGAGGGTTTATTTTATTAAATTGCTAGCTCTCTGACTGGGAGCTCTTACAAAGGGTTTTTGTATATTTTTAAAGCAAGGTTACTTTCTTTTTGGTGCTTTAGTGGAAATTTCCTTGAGCAGAGTAGGTTGTGGAACTCTAGTAACCTCCTCAGCTTTGGGAACTACTAACACCTAAACAGGTGTTAGTTCCCTCCCTACCCACCCCAACTCCAACCCACCCCTAGTGAGCAGTCTTGCTTTATAGGGCACCTCCCCATTTAATAAAGCACAGAGAATTGGACCAGCACATTTTGTATATAATTAAAGAGATTTAACTGCTTTTTCTCTGAAAGGACAGCTGGAAAACCAGCTGGTATTTGGTAGATCTCTCTCTTTTGCTTTAACAGATACCTAAGCTCCACAAACAGAAAAATGCCTGGGAAAGGTCGTATCGCTAAATCTGTTGCCCCCATTACAGCTTCTACCTCGGTCCAGACAGAGGTCCTAATGCCAGTTGAAGGACCGGTTCCATGTGCAAGGTGCCTGCATGCTGAAGCTCTAAGGAAACAATTGCAGGAACTCAGGAGGTGGCCAGGCTGAGGAGCATTCAAGACAGTGAGAAGTACATTGATGAGATGCTTCTTTCAGCAACCAAGCTCTCCAGCAGAGGAGAAGATGGGTGCCAACAAAATGTCGATGGTTGGACACAAGTCACCAGGGCCTGCAAAATCACCAATCCAACTTCTCCAGCCCTTGAACTGAAGAACCATTATGCAGCCCTGGAAGTGGAGTAGGTGAAAGTATCCCTGGAAAGGGAAGAACCAGAGCTCAAGTACCCCAAAGTTGCAGAATCAGTGACCACAAGGAAACGAAGGGTAGTGATGGTTGGAGACTCTCTTCTGAGGGGGTACCGAGGCGTCCATCTGCCAACCAGACTTGATGTCCAGAGAGGTATGCTGTCTGCCTGGTGCCAAAATCCAAGATGTTATGGAGAGTTTGCCGAAACTCATCAAGCCCACTCACTATTACCTAATGTTGCTAATCCATGTTGGAACAAATGATACTGCCAGGTATACCTCAGAACATATCAAAAGTGACTTCATGGCTCTGGGACAGAGGGTGAAGCAGTTAGGTGCACAGGTGGTGTTCTCTTCAATCCTCCTTGTTGAGGGTAAAGGCCAAGGCAGAGAGGCTCGCATCCTGGAGATGAATGCATGGCTGCGTGGATGGTGTCATCGAGAGCGTTTTGGTTTCCTAGACCATGGGATGCTGTTTCAAGGGTTGCAGAGCAGAGATGGCATCCATCTGTCCAAGAAAGGTCAATGCGTCTTCGGTAGTAGACTGGCTAATCTACTGAAGAGGGCTTTAAACTAGATTCGTTTGGGATGGGTGAGGAAAGCCCCCAGGTAGGTGATACATTAAATACCTTTATGGAAATGGGTAACGGGTAACATATGGAAAGCAGTGTGTATAAATGCCCGTAGCATGGGAAATAAGATCCCTGATGTTGAAGCTTTGATGGGAGTGGCTGACTTGGATTTAGTAGCAGTTACAGAAACATGGTTCACAGAAAACCATGATTGGGATGTAACTATACCTGGCTATACTTTATTCAGGTAGGACAGGGTAAGAGAAGAAGGGGAGGAGGAGTGGCACTATATGTAAAAACTACTATTAAAGCTTTGGAATTACAGAGCTTAAAAGGGAGGGAGGAGGCACTGTGGGTTAAACTAGAAAGAGGGAAAGAGAAACCTATTTGCATTGGTGTGATATACAGACGTCCCTCACAAGAGGAAGAGGTGGACAGAGAGTTAATTGAAGACATACGCAGCCTTGCTAGGAAAGGGGAAGTGCTACTGATAGGAGATTTCAATATGCCAGATGTTGATTGGCACATTCTTGCTGCAGTATCATCTAGAAGTAAGGAGATCCTGGATTCTCTGCAGGGAGAACTATTCAGGCAATTGGTAACAGACCCCACACATGAAGGGGCCATACTGGACTTGGTGCTTATCAATGGTGAAAGTGTTTCTGATGTTGTAGTGGGAGATCATTTTGCATCCAGTGATCACCAGATGGTGTGGTTCAGTATTAGGACTAGGGCTGTTAGAATCCATTCAAAGGTGAGGATCTTAGACTTTAGGAAGACTAACTTAGCCAAGATGGGCCAATACCTCAGGGAGTCGTTAGTGGGATGGGAACAGCTGGGGGATATAGAAAAACAGTGGGCAAAACTGAAAGGGGATATTTTAAGGGCAACCAACCTTTTTGTTAAAGTGGTAAATAAAGGTAAAAGGAAAAGGAGACCGCTATGGTTTTTGAAAGAAGTAGCTGAAAAAGTGAAGAAAAAGAGGGAGGCCTTCATGAAATACAAGAGATCACAGAGAGAGGAGGACAGGCATCTGTATTTGGAAAAACTTAGAGAAGCTAGCAAAGTAGTCAGGAAGGCAAAGATTCAAAAGGAGGAGGAAATAGCCAATGCAATAAAATGGGGGAATAAGACATTTTTCAGATATATTAGTGAGAAGAGGAAGGGCAAAAGTGGTATTGTCAGACTCAAGGGTGCAGGGGAGGAATATGTAGAAGCTGATAAGGATAAAGCGGAATTGCTTAACAAATATTTCTGTTCTGTATTCACAGATGCAGAACCAGGAGCAGGACCTCAGCAAACACCCACAAACAGGAACAGAAGCGAGGGACGTCTTGAACAATTTTCAGAAGACTGTGTTCGTGAGAAACTATCTCAACTTAAAGTAGACAAAGCAATGGGACTGGATGGGATACACCCTAGAATACTGAGGGAACTTGGGGACGTTCTAGCAGCTCCACTGACTGACCTTTTCAATGCCTCGTTGGAGTCGGGAGTGGTGCCAAAGGACTAGAGAGAGGCTCATGTGGTGCCTTTACACAAAAGCAGAAGTAAGGATGTGGTTGAAAACTACAGGCCGGTTAGTTTAACTTTGGTGGTGAGTAAATTATTGGAAACGCTGCTGAAAGAGAAAATAGTGAGGTTTCTGGAGTCCAGCAGATTACAGGATCCGAGGCAGCATGGATTCACCAGAGGCAGGTCTTGTCAGACAAATCTGATTGATTTCTTTGACTGGGTGACCAGGGAGTTGGACCGAGGGAGAGCCCTAGATGTGGTGTATTTAGATTTCAGTAAAGCCTTTGACACTGTTCCTCACAGGCGACTTATAAACAAACTGAGCACCCTAGAGATGGACCCTAAAGTTACTGCTTGGGTTAGAAATTGGTTGGGTGGGAGGCGACAAAGAGTACAAGTAAATGGAGCTCACTCTGAGGAGAAGGATGTTACCAGTGGTGTGCCCCAGGGATCTGTCCTTGGTTCGATTCTTTTTAACATCTTTGTTAGTGATATAGCGCAAAGGCTATCGGGTAAGGTTTGCCTCTTTGGGGATGATACCAAAATCTGCAATAGAGTAGACACCCAGGAAGGTGTAGATAACATGATGAGGGATCTAGCAAAGCTTGAAGAATGGTCTAGAATTTGGCAGCTGGGATTTAATGTTAAAAAATGCAAGGTCATGCATTTGGGCTGCAGCAATCCAAGGGAGCGATATAGTATAGGGGGTGAAGTACTTTTGTCCACTAAAGAAGAGCGGGACCTAGGCGTGTTTTTTTCTGATGATCTTAAAGTAGCTAAACAGGTAGAAAAGGTGACGGCAAAAGCTATCAGGATGCTTGGGTGCATACGGAGAGGAATGACTAGCAGAAAAAAGGAGGTGATAGTGCCTCTGTATAAGTCTTTGGTGCGACCTCATTTGGAGTATAGTGTACAATTCTGGAGACCACACCTTTAAAAGGATGTGAACAGGATGGAGTCGTTGCAGAGGGTGGCTACTAAAATGAGTAGTGGTCTTCATTATAAAACATATGAGGACAGACTTAAGGATCTTAATATGTACACCTTAGAGGAAAGGCGGGATAGAGATGATATGGCTGAGATGTTTAAATACCTCCGTGGCATAAATGTTCAGGGAGAGAGCCTCTTTCAATTGAAAGCAAGTTCTGCTATGAGGGGACATGGGATGAGGGTGAAGGGAGAGAGATTTAGGAGTGATATGCGGAAATATTTCTTTACGGAAAGAGTAGTGGATCCGTGGAATAGTCTCCCAGTAGAGGTGGTAGAGATGAGGACAGTAACTGAATTCAAAAAAGCATGGGACAAACACAGAGGATCTCTAAAGGTAAAAAGGGGACTGTTGTAGTTGTTGATATGGAAGGACAGACTAGATAGGCCATGTGGTCTTTTTCTGTCATCATATTTCTTTGTTTCTATGTAAACCTCACTATTTTCTCTTTGAGCAGCGTTTCCAATAATTTACTCACCACAGAGGTTAGACTAACCGGCTTGTAATTGTCAGCATATCCTTACTTCCACTTTTGTGTAAAGAAACTACAGGTGTCTCTCTCCAGTTCTTTGGCACCACTTCCGACTCCATTGAAAAGGTCAGTCAGTGGAGCTGCTAGAACATCCCCAAGTTCCTTCAGTATTCTTGGATGTATCTCATCCAGTCCCATTGCTTTGTCTACTTTAATTTAGCTGGTTCCTCACAAACACAGTCTTCTGAAAATCGTTCGAGATCCCTGTCGCTTCTATTCCTATTTGTGGGTGTTTTCTGAGGTCCTGCTTCTGGCCCTTCATCTGTGAACACAGAACAGAAATATTTGTTGAGCAATTTTGCTTTGTCCTCATCAGCTTCTACATATTCATCTGCTTCACCCTTGATTCTGAAAATACCACTTTTGCCCTTCCTCTTCTCACAAGCATATCTGAAAATGTCTTATCCCTCTATTTTATTGCATTGGCTATTTCTTCTTCTTGTAGTATCTTTGCTTTCCTGACTATTTTGCTTGCTTCTCTAAGTTTTTCCAAATATAGATGCCCATCTTCTGCTCTCTGTGATCTCTTGTAGTTCATGAAGGCCTCCCTCTTCATCTTTTCAGCTGCTTCTTTTGAGAACCATAGTGGTCTCTTTTGTCTTTTACCTTTATTTACTTTTCTAACAAAAAGGTTTGTTGCCCTTAAAATATCCCATTTGAGGTTTACCCATTGTTTTTCTACATCCCCCGCTGTTCCCATCCCACTAACGACTCCCTGAAGTATTGGCCCATCTTGGCAAAGTTAGTTTTCCTAAAATCTAAAACCCTGTCTTTTGAATGGATTTTATTAGCCCTAGGTCCTAATACTGAACCACACTATCTGGTGATCACTGGATACGAGATGATCTCCCACTATAAATCAGAAACACTTTCACCATTGGTAAGCACCAAGTCCAGTATGGCCCCTTTACGTGTGAGTTCTGTTACCATTTGTCTGAATAATTCTCCCTGTAGAGAATTCAGGATCTCCTTAATTTAAGACGACACTGCAGCGGGGATGTGCCAGTCCACATCCATCATATTGAAATCACTTATCAATAGCACTTCCCCTTTCCTAGCAATGCTGCATATGTCTGCTATTAAATCTCCGTCTACTACTTCTCCCTCTGAGGTGGGTCTGTATATCACGCTAATGCAAATTGAGTTCTCGTTCTCTCTTTCTAGTTTAACCCACTGTGCTGCCTCTCTCCCTTTTAAGCCCTGTAATTCTATAGCTTTAATGTTATTTTTTACATATAGTGCCACTCCTCCTCTCCTTCCTCCTACCCTGTCCTTCCTGAATAAAGTATAGCCTGGTATATTACATCCCAATCATCGTTGTCCGTGAACCATGTCTCTGTACTGCCACTAAATCCAAGTCAGTCTATTCCATTAAAGCCTCAATATCTGGGGTCTTATTTCCCATGCTACGGACATTTATTCACACTGCTTTCCAGATGTTGCCCCTTTTACCCATTTCTATAGAGATATTTAATGTTTCACTTACCTAGGGGCTTTCTTCACCCATCCCCAATGAACCTAGTTTAAAGCCCTCTTCAGTAGGTAAGCTAGTCTGCTACTGAAGACATGTTGACCCTTCTTGGAATGATGGACACCATCTTTGCTCTGCAGCCCTTGGAACATCATCCCATGGTTGAGGAAACCAAAACGTTGTCGATGACACCATCCACGCAGCCATGCATTTATCTCCAGGATGTGAGCTTCTTTGCCTCCGCCGTTACCCTCAACAGGGAGTATTGAAGAGAACACCACCTGCACATCTATCTGCTTCACCCTCTATCCCAGACCCATGAAGTAACTTTTGATACGCTCAGAGGGATACCTGGCAGTATCATTAGTACAGTCGTGGATAATAGTCAGTAGGCTTGACGAGGCTTGGCAAACTCTCCATAGCATCTTGGATTTTGGCACCTGGCAGACAGCACACCTCTCTGGACATTGTCTGGTCAGCAGATAGACGCCTCAGTACCACTCAGAAGAGAGTCACCAACCACCACTGCCCTTCGCTTCTTTGTGGTCACTGATTCTGCAACTTTGGGGTGCTCTGGTTCTTCCCTTTCCTGGGATGCTTTCATCTCCTCCACTTCTATGGCTGCATAATGGTCCTTCAGTTCAAGGGCTAGAGCAGTTGGATGGGTGATTCTCCAGTCCCTGATGACTCGTATCCAGCTTTCGTCATTCTGCAGACTCCCATCTTCACCTCTTTTGGGGAGCTTGGATGTTTCAAGAAATATCTCATCAATATACTTCTCACTGTCTTGAATGCACCTCAGCCTTGCCACCTCTTCCCTCAGCTCCCCAACTTCTTTTCTGGGAGCTTCAGCATGCAGGCATCCTGCACAGGGAACATGTCCTTCAACTGGTATAGGGATTTCTGTCTGGACAGAGGCAGAGGCTGTAATGGGGGCAACAGTTCTGGTAATACGATTCTTCCCTGCCATCTGCCATTTGGTGGAGCTTTGGTACATGTTGAAATAAAAGAAAAAGACCTACCAAAGTACCTGCCTGTTCCTCAACTGTCCTTTCAGAGAAAAAGCAGTTAACCTCTTCTAAGTGTATTCTAACAGTGCTGTTCGAAGTCCCTGTGTGTAGCTAATTGGGGAGTTGCTGAAAATCAGAAACTCCGGAAATCAACCTGTTTGCCACGCCACACGACGCTCAGGTAGATCGCTTATGCTCCAGGGTGGCGTCCAGCAACAGGCTAGCGTCCGATGCCTTCCTCTGGAGTTGCTATACGCGTACCCCCAGTTCTGCTAGTAGCGAAGGCATTTTTCAAGCTCCAGGCCAACAGGGGCACCATGATACTCATTGTCCCATATTGGCCTAGGTAACCATGGTTTCCCCTGCTACTTTGGCGCTCTCAGTGGGTGCCTCTCCAGTTGGGCTGTGCCCCGAATCTCATCTCTCAGGACGAAGGAACGCTACTTCATCCCAGTGTGTGGTTCCTAGTCCTCACGGTGTGGATACTGAGCAGGTAGTCCTCTCAGAGCTCAGTCTTCCTGCAGTGGTGTAGAATGTCCTCTTAGCATCCCATAAAGAATCCACACATCAAGCCTATACCTTTAAATGGTGCAGATTCTCTCTCAGGTGCGCTGACAGGGCCCTGGACCCCTTTTCTTGCATGGTGGAGATGCTACTTACATATCCCGTATACCACTCTAATTTGGGCCTCCAGTCAAACTTTGCCTGAGTGCATTTAAGTGCGATTGGGCTGTACCATTACGGACTAGGTGGCAAGCCCATCTCGGTGCACCCCCTTGAGGCCCACTTCATGTGGGGTCTCCTCGCCAAAACCCTGGTCAGGCCCCTGCCTATGGTGTGGGATTTCAGTGTGGTCCTGGGGCAACTCGTCTCTGCCCCCTTTGAACCACTCGCCTCTTGTCCACTGAAATTCCTGACCTGGAAGATTGTGTTCCTAGTGGCGGTCACCTCTGCCCACTGGGTTATTGAGCTACAAGCCCTGGTGGCGCATGCGCCCTACACCAGATTTCATCAGAACAGAGCGGTTCTTCAGACATAACCGCTTTTCCTGCCCAAGGTGATCTCTTCGTTTCACTTCAATCAGTTGGTGGTCCTGCTCACCTTTTTCCTCAGGTCTCACGCCAATAGGGCAGAGGTCACACTGCACATGTTGGACTGCAAGCTTGCCATTGCTTTCTTCCTGGAAAGGACGAAAGCCCATCAGCGTTCTACTGAGCTCTTCATCTCCTTTGACCCCCAACAGGCTGGGCATGGTCATCTCCAAATGTGCATTGTCCATTTGGATAGCAGACCTTCAGCATTTCCTTCGGTTATGCGCAGGCTGGTCTGAGCCTCGATTCTCATATCATTTCTGTGGCCAACTTGTGCTCGGCCTCCATGGTGGAGATTTACAGGACTGCTACATGGTTCTTGGTCCACATTTTAACAGTCCACTACTGTCTGGGTGGGGATTCTCAGCGCAGCAGTTCCTTTGGCCAAGCAGTATTCCGGATCTGTTTGGGACTTAGATACAACTCCTTTCCACTGGCCCTTCTGTCCATCCAGGCTACCATAAAGAGTCTTCTTGATGTTAATGTCTGTAGTGGATGCTGAATCAGACGAGTCCCTTGGAGAAACTACTCATGCTTTTTCTTCCAGTTCTTCCATTTGATTGCCCCATTGGGCTTGATTTTAACATTTTTGGTAGCCTGTAGCTGGGGAGTCCCATATGTGAGGATTTATTCTCCGGGAACAAGCAGGAAGTCAGTCCTCAATATGGGTGACGTCTGCGCCGACGGAGTTCCTTCGGAAGTATCTTGCCAGCTTTCAAAGAAAGCCTGTGGGAGATGCATCATGCATGCCTGGTCCCCTTCCTGTCCAAGGGTGCCATCTTGCCTCAGTCTCCTTTTTTCCGCAGAGCCCTCCGGACATCTGTCCAGTTTCCCCTGGAAAAAGTGTGATTTATTTATTTATGTATTTATTTTATACATTTCTGTCCAGTTTGCAGACTGGTTCCTCCTGGGGCTCATTCCTTGTTTTTTCCCTTTTTTATCTCGAGGTATCCCTCAACCAGCATTCGCACTCTTTTTTTTTTTGCCAAAGGTCTCAGACCACAGTGGCCTCCAGCAGCTTCAAGAAGTGTGATTGCTGTAGCAAAATGATGTCCCTCACCGATCTGCATCACTGTTGCCTTCAGTGCCTCATCTCGGAGCACAATGACTAGGACTGCAAACTTTCCAGAACCATGATCTCAAAGGCCCTAAAGAGCTGCCATCAGCAGCAGAAAACATTCTTCCAAAAATCCAACTCTGTGCCGAAGTCTCCAGCAACACCATGCTCCAGAGCCCCCTCTGGTACCTCAGTGCCCTGTGAAGCCCGAGCCTCCTCGGAGTTCCGCAGCCGCTGTTCCTCCGAGAGAAAGTCCCCGGAGGTGGAATGCAAGAAGTCGAAACCCTCGAAGATCGCCTAAGACGATAGTTCCAGTAAGAAAGGGAAATCCCACTCCAGGCTCTGCAATCCCTAGTGCGAGTCTAAGGAGTCAGAGTGGGAGCAGTCTCACAAGCTGCCCCACATGGAGCAGTCTGCACCCGCCAACCGTCATTGGACATCTGTTTTCTGTCGTCATATTTCTATGTTTCTATAGGTGATATGATTGAGATGTTTAAATACCTCCGTGGCATAAATGTTCAGGGAGAAAGCCTCTTTCAATTGAAAGCAAGTTCTGCTATGAGGGGACATGGGATGAGGGTGAAGGGAGATAGATTCAGGAGTGATATGTGGAAATATTTATTTACGGAAAGATTAGTGGATCCGTGGAATAGTCTCCCAGTGGAGGTGGTAGAGATGAGGACAGTAACTGAATTCAAAAAAGCATGGGACAAACACAGAGGATCTCTAAAGGTAAAAAGGGGACTGTTGTAGTTGTTATGGAAGGACAGACTAGATAGGCCATGTGGTCTTTTTCTGTCGTCATATTTCTATGTTTCTATCTGAGGCCATCCTCATCGAGGACTCCCCCTCAACAGTACCGACGTCGGTGCCTGAGATCCTCAGTGCCTGTGTTGAAAGCTGCAGAACCAGCTGACATGGAGACCAAGATGGTGGCCTTAGAGAGCAGTATCTCTGCCCTTGTGGCCATGCAGCGGGCATTTATGTCTGGTTCATCCGCCTCGATGACGGGACCATCGATATCAAGGGTTTCCCCAGATATCAATCCAATCCTCGGGATACCTGTCCTCTCTGGCAAGTGCCTGCGGCTCGGACCGCAGATCCTCCGGAAGTCGCAGACTACCCGGCGTAGACCTCAATCATGGTGATCATGGAACCTCAGACTCAGATTTCGAGTCCGAATGAGAGACTGAGGATGATGAGTCCCCGAACACTCGGTCACACCGAGACGTGCCTTTGGACCCATCTCTTCTGGTGTCCGGATGCCATTCCCCACCCGAGGATGTCGCCTTCCTTGACTTTGCGCAGGACATGGCTAAGGCTCTCACCATCAAGACCGAGGCCGAGGAAGACCTGTGCACAGAGGAACTGGACATACCCCAGTACGAGGCCCCCCTAAGGAAACCCTTATGGTATTGGTGCCTCCGTTCCTCGAGCTCCTCCTCCTCTGGATGCGGAAAACACCGGCATCGGTACCCATTGTCAGCAGGCGACTTGACTCCATGTACTGAGTGCACCGAAGCCCCGGGTTCCAGAAGACCCAACTATCCCACAACTTGATGGTCATTAAGTCAGCCATGCACGGGCTCAAGAGCCAAAAGACTCATTCTTCGATGCCACCCGGCAGGTGGGCCTGAACCCTCGATGCCCTTGGCCGAAAGACCTTTTAGGGCTCGATGCTGACTTGCCAGATCCATTCCTAAAAGCTCTATATCGTCATGTACCTTAAGGAGCTGTCGAGGGAGCTTGGTGGATTCTCGGCAGGCCTCGACGGGGAACCACTGTAGAGATTTAAGTTCTGGCTTCAGTGGTCAAAGAGTGCTCTAAGTTCTTGTCTCGCAGCCTATGATGGCTTTGAATCTTCGGCCAGGATGGCTGCCAGAGGCATCGGGGCACGATGCCAAGCATAGCTGCAGTTGTCTGACCTAGAACAATAGGTTCAGGACAAACTTATTGATGTCCCCTGCATTCGAGAGAACCTCTTCAGGAAGCCCATGGCAAAGAAAGCTGCAGAGATAGAGACCGAGTTCCTAATGAGAACCAAACTCTTGAAGAAGACCTTGGCGCAGCCCCGTAAGAAGGCCCCAGGGAAGAAGGGGGGGTTTGGCAATACCTTGCAATTTCAGGCCTTCTCGACCCCTCAGCAAGGCCAAAAGCACAGAGGACAGGGGATTGGCCCCCATAAGCAAAAGACACCGGTCCCAGGTGCTGGCTCTGGCCCAGCCTGGGGGGAGCTTTTGACTGCCTGGGCATGACCTCCTCTCCCCCAGGAGGTCTCCTGCAACCCACAGGGGGGCATCTAGCCTCGTTTGCCCACAGGTGGTCCTCTATCACCCCTGATACCTGGGTACTACAAGTGGTCAGGGAGGGCTACCTCCTCCACCTACAGCAGGCACCACTCTCGTGCTTTCCAGGAGAGTCCATCAAACCTCTCCTTCACCAGACCATGTTTCTCACCGAGCTCGCAGGCCTACTCCAGAACAAATACCTGAAGGTTGGAGGATGGCCAATTTAACACCAATTTTTAAAAAGGGTTCCAGGGGTAATCTGGGAAACTACAGACCGGTGAGCCTGACATCAGTTCTGGGAAAAATAGTAGAAACCATTATAAAGCACAAAATTACCAAACATGTAGATAGTCAAGGCTTAATGAGAGACAACCAAACATGGCTTTAGCCAAGGAAGGTCTTGTCTTACTAATCTGTTATGTTTTTTCTAAGGGTGTGAATAAACAGGTAGACAAAGGTGAGTCGGTTGATATAGTTTATCTGGATTTTCAGAAAGCCTTTGATAAGGTTCCTTATGAGAGATTCTTGGTGAAATTAAGAAGTCATGGGATAGGAGGCATTGTGCTATTGTGGATCAGGAACTGGTTAAAAGATAGAAAGCAGAGGATAGGGCTAAATGGCCAATTTTCCTAATGGAGAAGGGTGAATAGTGGAGTACCCCAGGGATCTGTGCTGGGTCTGCTGCTTTTTAACATATTTGTAATTGACCTAGAAACGGGAATTACGAATGAGGTAATCAAATTTGCAGTTAACACAAAATTATTCAAAGTTGTTAAAACCCATGGGGATTTTAAAAAATTGAAAGAGGACCTTGATAAATTGGAAGACTGGGCATCAAAATGGCAGATGAAATTTAATGTGGACAAGAGCAAAGTTATGCACCTAGGAAAGAACAATCCAAACTATGGTTCCACGATGCAAGGTTCCACATTAGGAACCACCACCCAGGAAAAAGATTTAGGCATCATCGTGGATAACATGTTGAAACCCTCAGTCCAGTGTGCAGCGGCGGCCAAGAAAGCAAATAGAATGCTAGGAATCATAATAAAAAGAATGGAGAATAAAACAAAGCACCTGGGGACAGCAATCTCAGGCCGGAGGGACTGGGGATTCTAGTCCTATAGGCACTACTTGTGGCCTTGGGCAAGCCACTTAACCCTCCATTGCCTCAGGGACACATAGGTTGTGAGCCCTTTGCGGACGAGGGAATGTATCCAGTACCTTTTTGTAGTGATTACATAATGTAAACCACTTTGATTGAAGGATAAGGTGGTCTAGAAAACTGATTAAATAAATATTATAATACCTCTGTATCGTTCCATGGTGCGACCGCACCTTGACTATGGTGTGCAGTTCTGGTTGCTGTATCTTAAAAAGGATATAGCATTATTCTCCAGGACCAAGCAGGAAGTCAGTCCTCACATATGGGTGACGTCGGCGCCGACGGAGCCCCCGTGCGGAGCATTTCCCCAGCTTTCAAAGAAAGCCTTTGGGAATTGCAGCGCGCATGCGCGGTCCCCTTCCCGCCCAAGGGTGCCATCTTGCTCAGTCTTCTTTTTTCCGCGGAGCCCGACGGACATAGTTCGTTTTTCGCCGAGGAAAAAGTTGATTTCCCTGTTTTTTGTTCTTCTTCGGTTCGACGCCGGATCCTTTTCCCGCCTGGGCCCGATATGCCGGTATCGAGCCCATTCTCTATTTTTCAGTTTTTGTCCTTCGTGACTAGCGTTCGCGCCATTTTTCTCTTTTCACTGGCAGCCCTGTCTTTTGACCTCGCAGGGGCTCTTTTTCCCCCGATGGCTGCCAGCGGGTTTAAGAAGTGTGATCGGTGTAAGAAACTTATGTCTCTTACCGACACACATGACTGCTGCCTCCGCTGCCTCGGACCCGATCATGACCCGATGATCTGTGGTCCGTGTGGCAAAATGTCCTCGAAGGCGTTGAGGAGTCGGCAGCACCAAAAGGATAGAATCTTCTCTGATTCCGCGTTCGGACGGGCCCGGACCTCGTCAGAGGCCTCGACATCTCGGGACTCCAGCACCGAGCAGCGTCGGGGTTCCTCTTAGCGGGGGTCTCCTTCGTGGGAGCAGCGCAGGAAGAAAAAACCCGCGAGGGCGGCGTCGGTGGACGCTCCTGGTTCCTCGAGGGCCAGGTCGCATAGCCCCGATAGCCGTCCCGGGTCTTCGGAGTCGGAGAGGCCTGCCAAGCAACCTCATCTCGAGATGGAGTCTCCTGGACACGTGAGTGCTGTAGTCCTCGTGGACTCTCCTCCAGGGGAGCCGACGTCGGGCCCGACGCCATCGGGACCTGAGTCGGGGGCTGCTGGGTCTCCTGAGCTCGGACTCAGGTTGACGGCCTTGGAGAGCAGCCTCGCTGCCTTCATGGAACAGCAGCAGGCATTGATCGCCGGTCTCACCGGTGCATCTGCCCCGACCATCGGGACATCGACATCCAAGTCGACCCCGGAGGCCGAGCCGATCCTCGAGTCCATGCGGGCTCGAGTCGATCCTCGGCCACGGTCTCTCTCGGCCTCCCGTTCGGGACCGAGGTTGTCGATGCCGGTACCCTCGGCGTCGGGGCGGATGGCATCGGTGCCTGCCTGACCGGAGCCGCTCGATTCCTCCTCCGAGGAGTTGGACTGGGAGACGGAGGACGAAGAGTCACCCGACACCTTTTGGACTCGGTGTGTCCCGTCGGACTCACCGGAGTCCGAACCTCGGAGACGATCCCCACCGGAGGATACCCGGTTCTCGGACTTCGTGCGGGATATGGCCAAGGCTTTGGCATTCCCCGCGGATCCCGAGGAGGAGCCTCGAGCCGAGGAACTCGAGGCCCTCCAGTATGACTCTCCCCCGAAGGAGGCCTTTACTGTTCCGGTTCCTCCGATGCTGGAGCGGCTGCTCTTCTGCATGTGGGAGACCCCGGCCTCGACGCCGGTGTTAAGCAAGCGGGTCGATTCTATCTATCGAGTCTGCAAGAGCCCCGGGTTCCAAAAGGCACAATTACCGCACCACTCCATGGTTGTGGAATCGGCCATGCATCGACTGAAAAGTCAGAAGATGCACTCCTCGGTGCCTCCCGGTAGGGAGGCCCGGAACCTGGATGCCCTCGGTAAGAAGTGCTTCCAGGGCTCTATGCTTGCTTGCCGTGTCCAGACATACCAGCTCTATATGGGCATGTACCTCCGGGACCTGGCAAAGGAGATTGCCGGGTTCTCTGCTGGTCTCTCCGAGGAACCTTTGCAGAGGTTCCAGGCCTTGTCCACTGGTATTCGAGAGTGCTCGAAGTTTATCTCTCGAGCAGCCTACGATGGCTTCGAGGCTTCAGCCTGAGTAGCTGGGGCCGGCATCAGTGCCCGCCGACAGGCTTGGCTACAGTCATCTGACCTCGAGCCATGGGTTCAGGACATGTTGGTTGATGTCCCCTGCCGGGGTGAAAACCTTTTCGGCAAACCCATGGCTGAAAAGGCTGCTGAACTCGAGACAGAGACTCTCACCAGGACTAGGCTGTCCAGGAAAACCTCTGCCCCTTCTCAGAAAAAGAAGGGCTCGGGAAAAAAGACCTTTTACCCGAGGAAGTCATCTGCCTATAAACAATACCCTCATTATCAGGCCTCTGCAGCTCCCCAACAGGGTCAGCAGGCCAAGGGGCAGGGTCATGGGCCCCGTAGGCAGAAGACCCCCAAGCCACCAACACCGGCCCCTGGTCAGCAGGGTGGGGGGTTTTGACTCAGAAAGCATAGCCTTTTCTCCTCAGCTGGCTCATCTCAGCATGAGGCCTGCTGGCCCACTTTGCCCACAGGTGGTCAGCCGTCACCTCAGATACCTGGATGCTCCATATAGTCCAAAAAGGCTATCTTCTCCATTTTCACCAGGTACCTCCCTCCTATTTTCCAGGAGAGCCTCCAAGTCCCCCTCTGCACAGGGACCTACTCCTTCAGGAGTTAGCAAGTCTGCTATAGGAACAGGCTGTGGAACCGGTGCCCCACCACCTGAGAGGTCACGGCTTTTATTCCAGGTACTTTCTGGTACCAAAAAGAACAGGAGGCCTCAGACCCATCCTAGACTTGCGCAACCTCAACAAGTTCCTGGAGAGGGAAAAGTTCAAGATGCTTACCCTTGGAATCCTGCTGCCCTACCTCCAGCAGGGAGATTGGCTATGCTCCTTGGATCTAAAGGATGCTTATACTCACATCCTTATTCATCCCGACCACAGACAATATCTCAGATTTGTTGTGGGAGGAAACCACTACCAGTACAGAGTACTACCCTTTGGCCTAACCTCCGCCCCCAGGGTGTTCACCAAGTGCCTGGCGGTGGTGGCGGCCTGCCTGAGGCTTCAAGGCCTTTTTGTGTTCCCATACCTGGACGACTGGCTCATAAGGGGCCATTCTTCCCAGGAGGCCAGTCAGGCCACCCTTTGCACTGTGGCTCTGCTTCAGCACTTGGGGTTTGTCATAAACTTCGCAAAGTCCACTTTGCTCCTGTCCCAGAACTTGGAATTCATAGGAGCACGACTGGACACTCTTCAGGCGAAGGCTTTTCTGCCCGTGGACAGAGCCCACAGATTGATGGATCTGGCCAGGCAGTTTCACAGCAATTCCCTGGTCTCCGCCAGGCAATTCCTGAGACTTCTCGGCCATATGGCTTCCACGGTTCATGTAACCCCCAATGTCCGCCTGCATATGCGACCTGCTCAGTGGAGCCTTCGCTCTCAGTGGCATCAGGCCACGGGGAGCCTTGCAGACTCAGTGAGAATATCCACACTGCTTGTCTCCTCTCTACAGTGGTGGCTTCATCTTCCGAATCTGGTGCTCGGAGTGGTTTTTCAATCCCCTCCGCATTCTCAAGTGCTGACGACGGATGCTTTTCTTCAAGGTTGGGGAGCACATTGCCAAGGGGCGTGTACTCAGGGTCTCTGGACCCCTTGGGAGGCTGCTCTGCAGATAAACTTCCTGGAGCTTGGGGCGATACGCCTAGCTCCGAGGACCTTCTCTCACCTCACGTCTCACCAGTCTGTACTGGTCCAGACGGACAATCAAGTTGCCATGTTTTACGTGAACAAGCAAGGAGGCACAGGCTCCTTCCTTCTCTGTCAGGAAGCACAGCGGCTGTGCTCCTGGGCCATCAATCACGGAATCCTTCTCAGGGCAGTCTACCTCCCAGGTCAGGAAAATTACCTGGCGGACAGACTGAGCAGGATCCTGCAACCACACGAATGGAGATTGAACCCATTGGTGGTTCAGCAGATCTTTCTCAGGTGGGGCCTCCCCACCATGGATCTTTTCGCCAGCCCTCTGAACCAGCAACTCCCGCGATTCTGTTCCAGACAACCGCATCCTCTCAGAGTAGCAGCGGATGCGTTTCTGATCCCGTGGTCCACAGGCCTACTGTATGCGTTTCCTCCCATGCCACTAGTGTCCAGAACACTGTTCAAGGTCATCAAGGACGGCGCCTCAATGATTCTGATAGCCCCCAGGTGGCCGAGGCAACCATGGTTCCCACTTCTGCTGCAACTGGCGGTGGACACTCCTATTCCTCTGGGGCTTCAACACGATCTCCTGTCTCAGGAGCAGGGATCTCTCTTGCACCCCAACCTCCAGTCCCTTCATCTGATGGCCTGGCTGCTGAAAGGGTAGTCCTGGCTCCCCTACTACTGCCTAGAGAGGTGGAAGACGTAGTCTTAGCCTCTAGACGGCAATCCACCCGGAAATCCTAGGCTCTTAAGTGGCGTAGATTCTCCGCATGGTGTGCTCAGCACCGCGAGAATCCCTTCTCTTGCTTGGTAGCGGTAGTGTTGCAATATTTGCTTTACCTCTCCAATCTAGGCCTTAAGTCCAATTCTGTCGGGGTTCACCTCAGTGCTCTCTCAGCGCACCACTCGCCGGTGGACGGGAGGCCTCTTTCCAACCACCCTTTGGTGGCTCGTTTCCTCAGAGGCCTCCTCCTTCTTAAGCCTCCTTTACGTCCACCAGCCCCTGAGTGGGATTTGAATGTGGTCTTGCAGCGGATTACTTGTCCGCCATTTGAACCTATGGCTGCCTGCCCTCTCCGTTTTCTCTCCTGGAAAACCTTGTTTCTGGTAGCTCTTACCTCTGCTCGGCGAGTAAGTGAACTTCAGGCACTAGTGTCTGATCCCCCTTACACTAGGTTCTACAGGAATAGGGTAGTCTTACGGACTCACCCTAAGTTTCTCCCTAAGGTTGTCTCCTCTTTCCACCTCAATCAGGAGGTGGTTCTTCTGACCTTCTTACCCAGGCCGCATGCCAACCGGGCTGAGATGGTCCTGCATACCCTGGACTGTAGGAGGGCGTTATCCTTCTACCTTGACCGTACGCGGGGGCATCGGAGGGCTGTTCAGCTCTTCGTCTCTTTTGACCTCAATAAGTTGGGGTTACCTGTCTCCAAGCGTACTTTGTCCATCTGGGTCGCTGACTGTATCGCCTGGGCTTATGGGGCAGCCGGCCTCTCGTTGGAGGGTCGAGTCACGGCTCATCGTGTCATGGCGAAGGCTGCGTCAGTGGCTCTTCTCCACTCTGTTCCGTTGGCAGACATCTGCCGGGTCGCTACTTGGTCTTCAAGCCAGACTTTTGCAGCCCATTACTGCCTTGAGAGGGAGTTCCGCAGGGACAGTGATTTCGGACAGGCAGTACTCCATAATCTCTTTGGGGTCTAGGCAACTCCTTCCCTCTGGCCCTGATGTTGGGCTACCGGTCGGGGGCGTTATCAGAGAAGATTCCTTCCTTCAGTACTGCCGCGCTCGAGGGAGCTCATTTTTTCTGCTTGGGGTCTCCGGTAGCCTTAAGCTGGGGAGTCCCATATGTGAGGACTGACTTCCTGCTTGCTCCTGGAGAAACAGTAGTTACTCACCTGTAACAGGTGTTCTCTAGGAGCAGCAGGAATCAGTCCTCACAACCCTCCCTCCTCCCCTTGGAGTTGCAGTCATATGATTTATTTTGCTATTTTTTTGCTGTCTTTTAGCTATGTCAGACTGAGAAAGATGGCACCCTTGGGCGGGAAGGGGACCGCGCATGCACGCTGCAATTCCCAAAGGCTTTCTTTGAAAGCTGGGGTAATGCTCCGCACGGGGGCTCCGTCGGCGCCGACGTCACCCATATGTGAGGACTGATTCCTTCTGCTCCTGGGGAACACCTGTTACAGGTGAGTAACTACTCTTTAGAAAAGGTACAGAGAAGAGCCACCAAAATGGTAAAGGGGATGGAAGGATACCCTTATGAAGAGAGGCTAAAAAGGTTAGGGCTCTTCAACCTGGAAAAGAGATGGCTGAGGGGAGATATGTTAGAGGTCTATAAATTAATGAATGGAGTGGAACAGGTAAACGTAGATTGATTATTTACGTCATCAGAATATAGAAAGACTAGGGGACATGCAATGAAGCTACAGGGTACCCTATTTAAGACTAATAAGAGAAAATATTTTTTCACTCAACGTGTAATCAAACTCTGGGATTTGTTATCAGAGGATGTAGTAATAGCTGTTAGTGTAGCTGGGTTTAAAAAAGGTTTGGACAAGTTCCTGGAGGAAAGGTCCATAAACCATTATTAAAAGGGACCCAGGATATCACTGCTTGACCCAATACAAGCATTGTGGAACCTGTATCTTTTGGGGAAACTGCTAGGTACTGTCCCCCGCAGCCCCCTCTGGTGGCGGCGTAGTGGTACCACCGGGGCTGGGGAGCGCATAAGAAATAGGGGTTTTAGGGTTGACCTGTTGTGTGGGTCAATGAGGTAGCAGCCCTCTGTGTCAGCCTCATGGTCAACTTCCCAAAAAGCAACTCTTAGCCAAGTGTAGGGTTAAGAAAAGGCATTTATTTCACCTTTGCGCAAAAAGAAGTTCAAAATAGGCGGTTATGAGTAACAGAGCGATAACTTTCCTTGTATCAAAATGTAAATCAGCAAAACATTCAAAGTAACATTGTTAACCTTCACAAACTCAAAGCATAAGGTCTCCTGTATTCTTTTCATACATTGGGTTTGCTTCCCTTAACTTAAACACGTCTCATTGTGCAATAATTACAGTCCATCGGTTCGATGGCTTCCATAACCTCAGATTCCCCTGGCAGCCATTCCATTTCTGAGGGGTCCGAATCTGATGTCTCAGGGATGTTAAAATCTGACTTTCTAAAAGCATGCCATACTATATCCCAGTGTGGGCTTGACAGTTTGGGGCGTCGGCTTTTAGGTATGTTGTAACACCCTGAATTTTCTGCTGTTACAGGATTAAAAGTTTGCTTATTCCAGTCTTTGGCAGCACTAACCTTTTTCCTATAAAGATTATCTGGTATTTCTGGTTTAAAACTGTCCTTATCATCCAGATAAAAGTTAGTCCTTTGTTTCTCTCTTGGTCTAGGCCTTGGTAGACAATTACAGACACCAACTGTTTCCCCTTTAAACTTCCTGCAATCCCTTTTGTGTAAGGCTTGAGGCCTAGTCTGAATGTCCTCCGCTTCAGGCAGTTTCCAGTGATCCCAGGATATCTTTCCTGCTTTAGAATAGGGTATAACTCTTTTGAGGCAGGGCTGCTGCTGAGGCGCCTGTCTTCCACCTCCACCCCTGTGGCAGTTGACTACTGGCCGCGCCCTCTCAGCTATGTCCTCTTCCCCATGCCTCTGAATCTTTCTTTCATCTTTCAGGTCACTTTTATAAAAACTTTTAAAAGTACCTTTTCCTCCTTGAAAGTTCCTTTCCAGTGGATATATCTTCCTCTGCTTGTATCCCCGTCCTTCTCCTTGGACAAGGCTTCCTCTCCAGCTGGAAGGGTAAGCACCTCCTTCCTTGGCTGCACTCTGTAATACTGCCCCTTGCAGTTGTGTATGGCCTTCCTCTAGGCCTGCTCTTGGGCCTTCACCTCGGCCTGCTCTCCCAGTAGCTTTCACTCCTTGAGTTATTCTGGGTCTGTCAGTGACTTCACCCCGGTCTCTGACTCCGGCTTCTGGAGCTGCTCTTGGCACTGCTTCCTGTAATGCTCTCTGTGAAGCTCCCTGCCAAGCTCCTTGCCTCTTCTCTTGTAATGCTCTGTCCCTTGCTCTGTCCCTGCTTAAATCGAGACCAGCTGCTTCTGGGACCTGCCCATAGAGGCGTGGTTCCTCTGCTTCCAGGCTTGCTCTCCTGCTCCCTCTATGTGTACCTTCATGTAATTGCGGGTAAATCTTGTTTTTTTCAAGATTTAAAACTTTTTTTCTTTGTGTCAGAGGGCCTGCAGTATCACAGTACTTATGACCTAGATTGGCCACTGTTGTAAACAGGATACTGGGCTTGATGGAACTTGGTCTGACCCAGTATGGCATATCTTATGTTCTGATGTTCTTCTTCCTCATTATCGGAGCCCAACATGGTACCGGCTGCCATTTTGCCTTCCCCACACTGCTCTAGGCTTGCATTAGCGAATCTTTCAAATCCACTCTTTTTCTCATGATAGCCATATCTCCTGGTTCCTCAGCATGTCACATCTTTCTGCCACCTGTCTGCAAGCTTCAGCAGCCATCAGGGGTAGCTTAATTAATGAACTTATAGGGGTTCTTGCCAGAGCACCCAGCTTACACCACCATTGGGCATGATGATGTCACTTCCCAGATAGACATTTTGACTACATTTTATCGTAAGTTGTAGAAACGTACAGCTAACCATAGTTTCCCTACTTTCCTCACCTTTCCAGGCATTTTGTCTTCTACATTGTTATCTGCCTATGTGTTTCAACTTTTTTTTTTTTCACATTCACCCATCTCCATTCTGTCTACCCTCTCATCCTCTTCGGCATCATACCTCTCCTCTTCCCCCTACTCTCCTTCTCTTTGCTGGGGATATCGATCCCAATCCTGGCCCTCCAAGGCATCTCTCATCCCAACTGTGCGGTTCAAACTGCAACCTCTCCAATCTTATTTGCATCCCACTTCTTCTCCTTTCTCATGTGCCCTCTGGCATGTCCACTCTGTCTCCAGCAAACTTGTCTACATTCATGACTATATTATTTTTCATTCTCTGCATCTTCTTGCTCTAACCAAAACTTGGCTTTTTGCTGAAGACACTGCTACATTTGTTGCCTTTTGTCATGGAGATTACCATTTCTCCCATACCTCTTCCAACTGGCTGCTATTCTCTCTTTCTTGTAATTAAGTCCTTTCTTCCATTTCAGTCTCATTCCTTTTCTTCCTTTGAAGACCACTTCATCCGCCTATTCACTCTCTGCTTTTCAGGTAGTTGTCATTTATTGACCTCCTGACAAGCCCATCTCTTCCTTTCTCACTGACTTTGACTACTGACTTTCTTTCTTGAACCATCTTCCCCCTTCCCTCATTCTCGGGGGTTCATGTTGATGACCCCTGACTCTAATGCCTCAAAGCTCTTTGCTTTAACCTCCAGCTGTGTTCTTCTGCTTTTGTTTACCGGCATGGCCACTGCTCTGATCTCATCTTTTCTTTTTTCCAACTGCTCACACTCAAACTCTTCACCTTAGTTTTTCCTTGGGTCTGACCCATCATCTGTTAACTTTCACATGTAATCACCCCCCCCCCCCATACACAGTCTTGTCTAATCTCCACCCCTGCACTTGCTCCACCACTGTCTCATCTGCTGTGTTATCCGAGTCTGTCAATGAGGCAATCTTTTCCTATAACACTATAGTCTGCTCTGGATGCTCTTGCTTCTCTCTTTCTATGTTCAGAAAGACATACAATACCTTGGTTTTGGCTAACCTCCAGACTCTGCTACCTGTGTTCTTGTGCTCGCTCTTTTGAGCACTGTTGGCTAAAATCCCATGACCATACCAACTTTATATATGTCATATTCTTGCTAATGACCTTCCAACCTGCTGCTACATTTGCCAAACCAAGAGTACTATGTCCACCTGTTAGATTCTCTTGCCTTCAACCCTCGCTGTCTCTTTGCTGCAATCAACTCTCTACTCGAAGTGCTTCTGCCTCCGACCTCTCCCTCTTCACTTTCTCCCCAGACTATCGCTGAATTCTTCCATGACAAGGTTCACAAGATTAGTCTTCTCTACCAGAGTACTTCCATCCCCCTTCCTCCACTTCATTCTCAAATCCTTCCTTCAGTCCTTGCCACTGTTTCTGCCCTTTCTAAAATCATAGAGGAGGAAACTGCACATCTTTCTTTAATTTAATGTTTATGCAATTTTTATATAATATATACATACTTTCTTCCTTTACACCAAATAACATTGTACATATGAACTCCCCCTACCCCCCTCCCAATGCGCAAGTAATATTACCTTTAAACATTTACCAAATTGTATTTGGTAGCATACACTCCCCAGATCATTTGAATGTAGAGGAGCGTATCCAATTTAATCACCTTCAATCTTTCCATCAAATAAACTTTATTCATCCTTAAATGCCAGGAGTGAATGTTCAACAATTATACCGACGTCCAATAAAGTATAATCTTGCACTTCACTGCTATAGCACACATCCGTACCTATTTTCCCTTGGTACCCCACCACCCCTCATCCCTGCTCCCTTACACTACCCTTTCTAAATTTCAGTCAGCCTCTCCTTCAATCAGTTCCTTGATCACCCTTTCCACGCCTGTCTAAAATCCCTGTATGTGGACATGGCCACCACATATGTATGTAATCGCCCACTGCCCTTCACCCCCTCCAAAAGTGGAGATTCCAGGCACCACTTTATTTGTTTTAAAGTGGGTCAAATACCATCTATACAAAACTTTGTATCCATTCTCCATAATTGAGATTGACACTCTGCCTACTCCCCCAAAATATCTTTCCCTTTTGATGGTCATCCAACTCCTTCCCCAAATTTTTACCCATTGTCCTTGCAAATTCAATTTCACATCCTCTTTACCCATTAGCATCTTATAGATTTTAGACACTCCCCACTTACATGCCATGGGGTACAAGCACAATATCTCAAAATTATGCAGCTCCTTCTCCATTGCCTCTTAATAATGTCTCACCTGCAGATTCTCATAAAAGTCCTTAGATCACACTCCCTAATTTTCCTTTAGATCATCAAAAGATAACATTTCCTCCTAAGGGCAAATGTGAATCAAGGAGGTCAAACCCCTGCCTTCCTACTTCTAGAATAAGGAGTCAATCAACCCCGGTAAGAAATCAGCATTATATCTTATTGGTTGCAATAATGATACCTCGCTCTGCAATTATTTACAACAGGATAGCAGCCTCCACATCTTGTACACTTGTTTAACATATGGGTTAATTATCAAACTGCACATCTTCTGTCCTCCTCCAAACCCACTACCTGTTCCTCTGATGCCATTCCCACCTGGCTATTCAGCTGTATCTCTCCTGCTGTTATTTCTTCCATCTGTCATATCCTTAACCTATCACTTTCCATTGCAACTGTTGTCCTGCTGTCCTGATGTCTTCAAACATGCTATGGTCGCACCGCTTCTCAAAAAACCTTCACTGGACCCCTATCTGCCCTTCCAGTTATCATCCTATCTCCCTCCTCCTTTTCGCACCCAGACTGCTTGAACATGCTCTTCACTGCCACTGTCGTAACTTTCTTTCATCTCAAGCCATTCGAGACCAACTCCAATCTGACTTTTGCTCTCTACATTCTATAGAAATGACCCCTGCCAAAGTATCCAGTGACCTTTCCTGGCCAAATCTAAGGACCTTTACACGAACCTCAGCCTTCTTAACCTATCTGCTGCTTTTGATACTGTTGATCTTCACCTTCTCCTTGATATGCTGTTCTTGTTTGGATCTTTATAGGTAGCTTTATAGGAATCGGGAGCAGCGACCATCGTGGAGGGAGTGAGCGGGAGCTCCTCCTCCTCTCCCCTGCCTGCCACACCAACGGCTTGAAATGTGCCGCCTCAGAGGCACCCCGCCAGAATCGGGAGCAGCGACCATCGTGGAGGGAGTGAGCGGGAGCTCCTCCTCCTCTCCCCTGCCTGCCACACCAACGGCTTGAAATCTGCCGCCTCAGAGGCGCGCCCGCGCCTGAGGGCCTTGCCAGAGGGCCCTTTGGCGTGGCCCTTAGGCGTTGGTCCATGGCATCCATTGCTGTGAGTGGCATTGATGACATGATGTGGACTAGAGTGATGTGCTGCTATTTTGTGGTAACGTGCTGTTCCATGTTCCTCTTCTTCTCCTATCTGTTTGATTGTCTCTGTCCTCTTCTCTGTCCTATCATATAAATGGCGTTCCTTTCCTTTTTCATCAAATGATATAGTATTGTAAACCGCTCTAATGCCTCTGGCCTGAGCGGTATATCAAATTCAAAATAAACATAAATAAATAAACATAAACATACTTACATATCTTAAAGGAAAAGAGCTGCTCTCAGGTGCAGCTCGTTATCCAAATCAGTCATACACTAAGGACCTGAGATTAATTAAGCTTCAGGTGAACAAGGTATATTAAACGTATTAGGTACATTTTATTAGTATAAGTATCCATAGCAACTCTTAGTAAGCAAAGAACTTAAAGATCTAAACCCAAGCTTAAAACTAAGATGCAGACAGCAGTCCAGCAGCAAGATGGTGGCTTTCCAGTCTTTTGCATTGAGTGTCACATGTATGATTTTCTCCCAGTTGGTGAGAGGACTTGCGTGTGCACTAGGTGCAAGGAGCTGTTTGCTCTCAGGGAATGAGTCCGTTCTCTAGAGGCTAGAGTAGCAGACTTGGAAAACATAAGAAAGACAGAGAGGAACATAGATGAGACCTACAGGGATATAGTCCTGAAGTCTGTGATAAGGAAGCTTATCATAGCTCAGGAAGGAGCTATAGAAAAGGTGAAGTGACTCTGAACAAGCAACCTGTCAGTTCTGGTAGAAATAAGAAAACAGAATTTTCCCATAAAAGACTACCAGTCCCAGAATGCACCAGGTTTCCAACAGCCATTAGAGGAGCTGAAGTGGGGAAACGTGTGTTCAATCAGGAGGGCTATGAGGTAATCCCTAAGCACTCATCTCAAAGGGCAGGGCCTGATTCAGCACAGCTGCGCTGTGCTAAGGTGGAGCACTCATCAAAGCAGAATAAAGGTAGAGTTTATTCTACAGAGAATTATCCTCATCCTCAGATTCAGCTTGGAGATCCTCAGCTTGGACATCTTCATCATCTGGAGGATCATCAGAAGCAGAAGCCAGTGCGGACGGACAGAGAGGGCAAGAAACCCTTTGGAAGAAAGAAGAGGAAAGCATTTGGTAGGCCTAAAGGAGTCCAGAGCAGCACGTATACTGGGAGACATTCAAAAGGCCAGCATACACCATTGGACTGGGGAAAGCCAGAGGAATGGTGCTGCAGAGCTAGGAATCTCCAGACGGTACCTGTGAGGGAGACGGCTGCACTTGGAAGGGACCCTAGGTATGTGAAGAGAGATCCAGTGTCCAGGGATCTGGATTGGAAGGCTGGACATAAGAACTGGACTACATACTGGCCAGGCTATTTAGAGAGGAACTCTAACAGCAATGGAAGCTCAGGTATGAACACTGATCTATGCCCTAGCTATAACCTTGAAAGACAGCAGGGAAACAAGTATTCTCCTGAGAGTGCTCCATTGAGAAATTCCTCTGTGCCAATCCATGATATTGAACCCATGATTGTTGAAGAAGGGGGAGCGGTCTTAGATACAGGCTGTGAATATATGGATTGCTCTCTGTCTAAACTCCTTTGGTAATTTTATGTTACAAAGTACAACCACCATCACAAAGAAATACAAACTTGTTCTTTAATCTACTCAGAAAAGCTCCTGAGTAGGATTTTTTGCCACGCAGTAGAAAGCAAGCCAGCTAAGGGGTTTCAGCTGGGTAACTGCTAGCAATTGAGCCTTCCTAATTGCTTGTGAGCTCTGAAGGAATCACTTCTGAGTCTATGTGTGAAGATATAAGAAGTTAACCTGAAAAGAACAGTTTTTCCCTTCTTTGTGGGTTTTGCTTGTTGTTTGCAGCACTGCTAAGAAAATATTAGCTAAAGCCTACAGAAAAGACCAGTTTGTTACCAACCAGGTCTTTATTCTTTTGCTTTGATTGCCTGACAAGTTCAGCTGTTGTTTTCCTGATTTTGTTTTTCCAAGTTTAACACTGAAAGCAAGTATCCTGTTTTATGTGCTACCAAGCATATCTGTGTTGGGAGAAATAACCCCATAAATAAATATCTTATTGGCTTTACACTCAAGCACAACTAATTATTGTGAGCAGCTGTGTCTGGTGTGAATGGACTGCATTTCCCACAATCCCTTGCAAATCATATTGATATATGCATTTGCCAAGACTGTGAACATTCTCACCCAGGCAGCCGTCTGACAAGTCCCTCCTCCAGTCTGGCAGCATCCCTGTTGCCATGGAGGAGAGAGGTCACGTGACAGGAGAGCATCACCCTGCTGTGGCAGGAAGTGATCCTGTAACTAGGACCTGTTCTCCAGGTGATGTAAAACCCTCTCACACTGAGGAAGTTTCTCCAGGGCCATGTGCCCATGAGGGAAGGGTTAGGACAGTCGTTATAGTTGGTGATTTGATCATTAGGCATGTAGATAGCTGGGTGGCTGGTGGACGTGAGGATCGCCTGGTAACATGCCTGCCTGGTGTGAAGGTAGCGGACCTCGCGTGCCACCTAGATAAGGTCTTAGATAGTGCTGGGGAGGAGTCTGTTGTCTTGGTACATGTCGGTACCAATGACATAGGAAAATGTGGTAGGGAGGTTCTGGAGGCTAAATTTAGGCTTTTAGGTAGGAAGTTGAAATCCAGAACTTCCAGGGTAGCGTTCTCCGAAATGCTTTCCGTTCCACGCGCAGGACCCAAAAGGCAGGCAGAGCTCCGGAGTCTCAATGCGTGGATGAGACAGTGGTGCAAGGATGAGGGTTTTGGATTTGTTAGGAACTGGGGAACATTCTGGAGAAAGGAGGGGCTCTTCCAAAGGGATGGGTTACACCTTAACCAGGATGGAACCAGGCTGCTGGCATTAGCCTTTAAAAAGGAGATAGAGCAGCTTTTAAACTAGATAATAGGGGAAAGCCGACAGTCGCACAAGAGCGCATGGTTCGGAAGAATGTATCCTTGAAGAATACTACCAAAAGCAGAGAGGATCTAAAAAAGAGTAAAGTAGCCCAAATGCCCTTGAGTATGGAGCAGACAGAGCTTAAAGATCCCAAATTACCAATAGCCAAATTAATATGAATAAAATACAGTCTCTAAAATGCTTGTATGCAAATGCGAGAAGTCTAAAAAATAAGATGGGAGAGTTAGAATATATAGCACTAAATGAGAGGTTAGATATGATTGGAATCTCAGAGACATGGTGGAAGGAGGACAACCAGTGGGACACTGTGATACCTGGGTACAAACTATATTGTAATTATAGAGCTGATCAAATTGGTGGAGGGGTTGCGCTCTGTGTTAGAGAGGGCTTTGAGTCAAAAAGGATTAAAGTTTTGCAGGAAACATTTGCTGTAGAATTTCTATGGATTGAAATTCCATGTAAAAAGAGGAAGGCGATGGCAGTGGGGGTGTACTATCGACCGCCTGGCCAGAATGAACAAATGGATGATGAAATGCTCAAAGAAATCAAGGAAGCTAAGAAACGTTACAGCACAGTAATAATAATGGGTGATTTCAATTACCCCGGTATCGACTGGGTCAGTGTCACGGCAGGACATGCTAGGGAGATAAAGTTCCTAGATGACATAAATGACTGCTTTTTGGAGCAGCTGGTTCATGAACCGATCAGAGGGGAAGCCATATTGGACCTAGTTCTTAGTGGAACACCTAGTCCTTAGTGGTGCAAGAGATAAGGTTGTTGGGGCCACTTGGCAATAGTGATCATAGCATGATCGCGTTTGATCTAATTAATGGAGTAGGGATGGTAAGGAAATCCACAGTACTACCTTTTAACTTTCGAAAGGGAGACTATGATAAAACGAAGAAAATAGTTAAGAAAAAACTAAAAGGAGCAGTTGCAAAAGTTAAAGACTTACATCAAGCTTGGGTGTTGTTGAAAAATACTATCTTGGAAGCCTAGACCAGCTGTATTCTATGCTTTAAGAAAAGTGGATGGAAGTCCAAAAAACTGCCAGCATGGTTTAAAGGTGATGTCAGAGTGGCTGTTGTTGCCAAAAAAGCATCTTTCAGGAAATGGAAAAAAGAGCCAAACGACGAAACCTGGAAACAGCACAAGCACTGGCAAGTTAAATGCACGGCATTGATAAGGCAGTCAAAGGGAGAATTTGTGAAGAAGCTTGCTGCGGAAGCAAAAAGGCGTAATAAAGACTTTTTCAAGTACATTCGTAGCAAAAAACCTGTGAGAGAGTCAGTTGGTCCATTAGATGATAGAGGAATTAAAGGGGCACTAAGAGGCGACAAGGCGATAGCGGAGAGACTGAATGAATTCTTTCCTTCAGTCTTTACTGAGGAAGATGTAGGGATGTTACCCATGACTGAAGTGGTATTTAAAGGTGCGGAAGAATTGAAGGAAATATCGATACAACGGAAAGATGTATTACAACTATTAGATAAACTGAAGAGTAGCACATCACCTTGGCCAGATGATATACATCCAAGGGTGTTGAAAGAACTGAAATATGAGATTGCAGACCTACTATTAGTAATCTTTGAACTATCATTAAAATCATCTGTAATACCTGAAGATTGGAGGATGGCGAACGTAACGCCAATTTATAAGAAGGGTTCCAGGGGTGATCTGGGAAACTACAGACCGGTGATCCTGATGTCAGTACCAGGAAAAATGGTAGAAACCATCATAAAGAACAAAATTGCTGAACATGTAGATAGTCATGGCTTAATTGGAGACAGCTAACATGGCTTTAGACAAGGAAGATCTTGTCTTACTAATCTGTTATGTGTTTTTGAAGGTGTGAATAAACGGGTAGACAAAGTTGAGAAGGTTGATATAGTGTATTTGGACTTTCAGAAAGCCTTTGACAAGGTCCCTCATCAGAGACTTTTGGCAAAATAAGAGTCATGGGATAGGAGGCATTGTACTATTGTGGATCAGGAACTGGTTAAAAGATAGAAAGCAGAGGGTAGGGCTAAATGACCAATTTTCCCAATGGAGAAAGGTGAATAGTGGTGTACCCCAGGGATCTGTTTTGGGTCCGCTGCTTTTTGACATATTCATAAATGACCTGGAAAAGGGAATAATGAGTGACGTTATCAAATTTTCAGATGACACAAAACTATTTAAAGTTGTTAAAACCCAAGAGGATTGTGGAAAATTGCAAAAGGATCGTGATAAATTGGAAGACTGGGCAAAGGTTCAGAGAAGAGGCACAAAATGGTAAAGGGGATGAAAGGATACCCCTATGAAGAAAGGCTAAAAAGGTTAGGGCTCTTTAACTTGAAAAAGAGCTGGCTAAGGGGAGATATGATAGAAGTCTATAAATTAATGAATGGAGTTGAACGGGTAAATGTAGATTGATTGTTTACGTTATCAGAATATAGAAAGACTAGGGGACATGCAATGAAGCTACAGGGTATACTATTTAAGACTAATAAAAGAAAATATTTTTTCACTCAACGTGTAATCAAACTCTGGAATTTGTTACCGGAGGATGTAGTAAAGGCTGTTAGTGTAGCTGGGTTTAAAAAAGGTCTGGACAAGTTCTTGGAGGAAAGGTCCATAAACCATTATTAAGAAGGGACCCAGGATATCAATGCTTGACCCAATACAAGTATTGTGGAACCTGTGTCTTTTGGGGAAACTGCTAGGTACGTATGACCTAGATTGGCCACTGTTGGAAACAGGATACTGGGCTTGATGGACCTTGATCTGACCCAGTATGGCATATCTTATGTTCTCATTTTCTTATGTTCGTATCCCAAGGCTTTGTCCTGTCTTTGTTTTCTTTTTCTCTCCCATCGCACTGTTAGTGTATGCTGTGGTGGATCCTCTACCACTGCTATTCCACTATTGGTCCGTGTACCTCAGGGCTCTGTTTTGGGAGCTCTTCTCTCTCTATACTCGTTCCCTTGGTGTGCTGATCTCCTCGTATGGTTTTTAGTGCCATGTTTACGCTGATAACTCCCTGATATACCTCTCTGCACTAGAAATTTCTCCAGGAATCGAAGCATAAATCTCAGCCTGCTCGTTTGACATTGCTGCTTGGAAACCTGCCACCATCTGAAACTGAACATGGCCAAGTCAGAGCTTTTTATCTTTTCCCCTAAACCCATCTCCCCCTCCTTCCTCTATTTCTTTGGACAACACTATCATCCTCCCTGCTTCCTCGACTCGTAACCTTTGCATTATCTTTGATGCCTCTCTTTCTCTGCCCATATTCCAACAGACAGCTAAAATCTGTCATTTATTTCTCTGATATCAGCAAAAGTTGACCCTTCCTTTTTGAACACACTCACAAAACCCTTATCCACTCTCATACCACTTTCTTCTTAGACTACTGCATCCTGCTGCTTTCTGGTCTGCTGTTGAACCATCTCTCTCCCTTTCAGTCTATTCAAAACTCTGCTGCATAACTAATCTTCTGCTGGGGTCACTATGCTCACATAATCTTCTTTTCAAAGTCACTTCATTGGATCCCTATTCATTTCTGCATACATTTCAGACTTCTCTTGCTGGGCTACAAGTACATTCATTCTGAAGCCTCTCATTACCCCTCCTCCCTTATCTCTCCCTACATACCACCCTGGGAATTCCACTCAACAAGTAAATCACTTTTACTTCCAACTTGTTGTGTCATATGACTGGAATAGATTTTTTGTCTTGATATGCTAGGCTCCCCTTTGATTCTGTTCAAATCCATGCTAACCTCCTTTTGGATCCTGACTCCCCTATTCTCCTACTTAATAACATGTATGTTTAAACAGGGCCGTACTGAGCCAGAATCGCACCATGTGACTTGCACATTGGGCGCACGTGCCCCCTCCTCCCCATATCTCCGTCCAGCCGCTGCCTGCTCCTGCCCTGCTGCTGCTGCTGCCTTCTGTTTTCTCCACGGTGGCGCCGGCAGCAGGGCAAGAGCAGGCAGCACTGGATGGAGGTTTTTTGGGGGGGGTGCGGCTCACGCCCAATGTTCAAATCACAGCAGCAGCAGATCTGATCCCTCCCTGTTCTGATGTCGTTTCAGAGCAGAGAGGCATCAGAGTTTCCAAAAGACCCGCAAAAAGTCTTAGGGGCGCATTTCGGCTGCCTGCTGTTGCCCTGCCACCTCTGAGAGAACAAAAAGTGGTGGTGGCGGCAGGACAACAGCAGGCAGCCGAAATGTGCTCCTTAAGCCTTTATGCCCTGTGTGGCTGCACCGCTCGCACAGGGATAGGTACCTTACTTGTTTAAATCATTCCCTTCAATGTGGCAGAGTAGCCTAATGGTTAGAGTAACAGCCTAGTACCCAAGAGATCTGCGTTTGATTTCCACTGGCACTTGTGGTTTTGAATATGTCACTTAGCCCTCCATTTCCTCAGAGGCAGGGCTTGGAGAGGAACACACTGCAATGACAAAGCAAGGGGAAGAGTTAATACATCCTCCTCCCAGGCCCAGCTCTCAAAACAAGCTCAAGGTTAACCCTAGGTGGGTTAATCACTGGCAAAGGTGGAGGGCAGAGGAGACAAACCCCCAGAGGCAGGGCTTGGAGAGGAACACACTGCAATGACAACTGCAAACATCCTCCCATGCCCAACTCGCAAAAGAAGCCCACAGTAATCCTGGGTGGGTATACTCACTGGAAGAGGTGGAGGCAATGGAAGCAGACACTGCAGTGAGAAAGGGATAGCTGTAAAACTGAGCATGCGCACAGTCCCTCTACCCAAATACACCTGGTTCATCTAGATATGTACTCGCCAGATATCTCTGAGTCTATACCACCGAACAAACCATTGAGAGCTTTCGGCTGAAAGGTGGAAGTAATCAGCTGGTCCAATGGAGTCAACTCAGTGGAACATGGAGGCCCACTCCCAGTCTTCCGCCGTGATCTCTCAATTGCAATCTTTTTTTTTTTTTTTACTGCACGTCTCTCATCGTGCCACCGGTGCTTCAATTGTGGTGTCGTGCGCACCTTCACCCATATGGCATTCACCTCTGCTGCAAATTGATCCCACAATTTATTCCTTTGACCAGCTGCATTCTTTGCAAGAAATAAATCGTGGTAATTAGCAACCCCACGATGGTAGAGCACATCCTTTTCCTCCTCTGAAAACCTCGAAGAGCGAGACCGCTTTGCCGTCTGTCTAGCAGTCTGCTCACTACCTGATCCTGAATCACATTGCATCTCTACAAATCAAAAAGAAATGAGAAAAGGGATAGCTGTAACATTTAGAATGCTTGCATTCCCACCACCCAGATACACTAGTTCTTCTAGATATGTCCTCACCAGACATCCGAGCTTACAAAAGGAAACTTGTTAGAAAGCGTTTATAGGTATGTGCTGTAGTGGACGTAGTCTGCAACAAGAAAGAAAAGCACAGTACTGCAGCATTTATATTTATGCACTGCAGTGGGCGCACAAATGTGCCCGCTGTTGTGTAATGACATCTACATTGGACTGGATTGCGAAATTATGCGCATGCTCTGTCATCATCTTCTTGCGTTTCCTTTTGTGCACATGTTACCTAATTTCTAATGCCAATATTTAACGATGATTTTTACCTTAGTGCTGGGGTTTTACATGTATCACATTTGCATACGATTGGTTTTGCGCATTCTTCATTTGCATGGCCTCTTCTTTCTGCATTGCGCGTTGTGGGTGCGTTACGTGAACACGTAAAAATTCTATAAGGCGCACGTTCAACACACGTTTTCTGCATCAGCCCATTAGATTGTAAGCCATCTGGGGACAGGGAAATACTTGAATGTAACTCGCATTGAACTACCATTGGAAAGGCGTGAGCTAAATACAAATAAAATAATTAATTAATTAATCCCTAGTCCCTTTTTGTTCTGTTTGTCTTGAATTGATTGTGAGCTCTGTCAACCAGAGACTCTCTCTTAAACTGCTGCATATGCTGAGTAGCACTATAGAAATGAGAAGCTGTAGTAGTAATAGTACTATTGAATCAAGCTAGTTGGAGGATATTTTTAGGGAACTGCAGTTGTGTTCTCTTACAAATGAGCAGGTAGCGGTGCTACAAGCTCCACTGGAGGGTGAGGAAATCCTGTGTGATTTGTGGTTTGAAAATTTCAAGGCAGCAGGACCAGATGGAATTTGCACTGAATTCTATAAGGCTTTGGGAAAAATGATAGTGCAGCATTTGGAGGAAATACATTGTAAGTCATTAACAGTGGATTCCTTTCCTCCTTTGTTGAATCAGGCAATCATAATGGTGCTGCCAAAGAAGAGCAAAGATCATTTGCAACCAGGGTCTTATAGGCCCATTTCTTTACTAAATATTGATATTGAGATCTATGCCAAAATTATGGCAGATAGTTTAGGAAATATATTACCAAGCCTGGTAGCCCCTGAACAAGTATTCAGCACAGAAGAAGGGAAGGGGTGCACTGGTGGTGAGTACTGATTTGGAAAAAGTCTTTGATAAAGTCAGTTGTGATTCTTTATGGTATGTATTGAGGAGTTTAGGTTTGGGGACAAAGT
This sequence comes from Ichthyophis bannanicus, assembly GCA_033557465.1. Lineage (NCBI taxonomy): Eukaryota > Metazoa > Chordata > Amphibia > Gymnophiona > Ichthyophiidae > Ichthyophis > Ichthyophis bannanicus. The sequence continues at coordinate 1,575,633,949 of CM066031.1, read as the reverse complement.
TCTTAAACAAATAAAGATTTTGTACACTTTGCCTATGGCATGAGTATTAGTGAATAGTGAACTGTCTCCAGTGTTCCAGTTGCAGGATGCGACCAGGTAGAGCTGTCCCCTGTCCCTTGAACCTTTTGCCTAATCCAGGAGTCTCCCAATCCAGTCCCAGAGGGCCACAAACCAGCTAGGATTTTAGGATATCCCTAATAAATGTGCATGAGAGAACTTCAAATATAATGGAGGCCGTGCATGCAGATATGCATATTCATGCCACCCAAGCAAACTCCCAGAACACCCACAGGTTAAATAAATAAATACCAATTCTATAGATAATTTCCCAAAACAAAAATTTCCCTTTACAACTTCTACAACCTGCTTGAATTTGAGGTAGCAAATAACATCAAAGCAGAAATACCCTCAATATAGATAGATAGTTAATCAATTATTCTAGTAATTTTATATTTTTTCATTATAATAGCATAGTTTAATTGGCAAAGAAAGTGGAAGAACAAGAATTTGTGACGTGTTTTACCGTACTCAGCCGTGTCCAAGAAGTTTGCTTCATCAGTTATTCAACACTGGACTGTTCTCTCTGCTCTTCCATGTTTTCTAGGGTTGTGCACACGGGTGGCGTATAGCCGGGATTGTAATTTGCACTATCTACAGTGTCCACCATCCCCTGGAGGCCTCCTAGTAGCCATATTAATGGACATTTTAAATGTGGTCTGTATTTTTTGTGCAATTATGGATGAGGTTCGAGTTTCCAGGTGAGTAATCGTCACTTTTACCATCATTAGAGGACTTCCTGTATGTCTTCATATGTAGTGTACCTACTGCATTGCCCTTGCAATAAATACTACATCGGTAAGACTATGCAGCAATTGCAGGTTCGTATGTCCCAGTTTAGAAACAATCTGTTAAAATGTCGGGATGAGGCACCTATAGTTTCTCATTGTGTACCAAATCATCACTCGTTTCAAGATCTTCGATGTATAGCTATAGATTATATTCCATTAAATTTGTGTGGAGGGGATCGTGGTAAATCTTTGATATAACAAGAGCAGCGGTAGATTTTTAATCTTAACACCCTGGAACCAGAAGGATTAAATTATAAGATTGACTGGGGGTTTTTTCTTTGACATCTGTTGAGGGTTCCTTCTGTAGCTTCGGTGTGTTGTGTTGTGCAGTTCCTTTGGTATTTCCCCTGTGTATTTGGTTTTGAATTTCCCGGTGTTTGATAGGTCCTCCCAATTGGGTGTTAGCTTTTTCTGATGGATGGGTTTACCGGTTAAATTTTATTTATTATTTATTTAGACAGTTTTGTATACCGCCTTATCCTTCAATCAAGGTGGTTAGGGACATAACCTGGGTCTACATTCAGCAGAGGGGTGGCAAGACATACATATATTTCTGGGGGTTGAGTCCCAGGACTGAGTCGTTGGTGTTTGGTGGCTGTATCGGCAAGGCTGTGTATATTGGGAGTTATGGTACTTGTTCACATGAGTCCATAAACTGGTGGGTTTTGAAGGATTTGAGGAATTCCTTGAGGTCTTTTTGTGCTCTTAATTCCTCAGGGAGAGAGTTCCATAGGTCCGGTGCCGAGAGTGATATCGCTCTTCTGGAAGTTGTTTGTTTCGTTTTGTAGTATCTGGCTGAGGTGCGTAGTCTATTGCTGCCTTGGGTTCGCCTGGGTCTGCTGCTTGTGTCTTTGGTTATTGTGGTCTGTAAAATTTCTGCTGAGCATTGGTGTATGGTCGTGAAAATGATTAGTGTTGTCTTGAATTTGGCCCTTGCCCTTATCGGTAGCCAGTGTAGCTGTCGGAGTACTGGTGTTATGTGTTCGTAATTGGCTGTGCCTGTGATTATGCGTGCTGCAGTGTTTTGAACCAGTTGAAGTGGGTGGACAGACTGTTTGGGTAACTGATGCCGATGTCAGACACTTTTTTCTGCACGGACTGTTTGTCCGGCTGTCCAGTCTTTTCCTGAAGAAGCCATTAGGCGAAACAGAGACCTTTGTTAAAAAGGGCAAAGGCAATTCCTATGACTGGTTAATGGACTGTGAATTCTTGGTGAATGAGTTTGAACGAGCTACTGCAGATTTTTCAGCTTGCAGTTTGTTGTCACTGGAGTCTTCCTGCAGTCTGCAGTCGGCCGTTTTCAGATAAGTGAATGGTTGGGCTGTGTTGAATCAGACTATGTATTTATGCTGACTGTATTTTGTTTGCAGGTCTTTGTTGCCACTGAATTTGTGATTTGAGCTTCTAAAACATTATAAGAAAATTGTGGGAAAATAGTGAGAGGGTGGCGTTTAAGCACTTTGACAATGGCCCTTAGTTTTAGCATTAAAGATTAGAGGAAGTTTTCTAATTCTGTGATGTGAAGCTCACTGGTTCCCCTGGGGCCTTCATGTTGCCATATAGTGGGACAAGTTTTTCCCTGAAGTTTTTTCTCCCCGTAATTAAACTATGTTCTTTATTATAATGAAAAAATATAAAATTACTAGAATAACTGATTAACTATTTATCTATATTGAGAGTATTTCTGCTTTGCTGTTCTTTGCTACTTTAAATTCAAGCAGGTTGTGGAAGCTGTAAACAAAAATGTTTGTTTTGGGAAATTATCAATAGACTTGGTATTTATTTAACTAGTGGGCATTCTGGGAGTTTGTTTGGGTGGTAGTGTATTACTCTGTGTGTGTTGTATTTTGTGTAATGCATATTCATTAGGGATATCCTGAAAACCTGACTGGTTTGCAGCCCTCCAGGACTGGTTTGGAGACCCCTCGCCTAATCCATTGAACCCTTTGCTAGAAAGTTGATGCAAACTGAAGTAATAAAAGGAATTCTAGTGTGTGGATAAGAGCTCAAACTGCTTTTGCTCACTGATGATGCAATGGTTTTGTTAAAGGACCCAATGCACTCGCTACTGGTGGTACTGAAATGTTAGAGCAATTTTCAGGGCTATAGGTATGAGTTACCACATTCCCTGTGGGATAGAGTTCAACTTATTAAAATTATTATATTACCAGAATGATTATTTATACTGCAAAGCTTTCTGCTAGTTCTTGCGCAGATGGACTTGATATGGGAGAAAGCGGTGAGGAGTTTTCTGTGGAATGGGCGTAGACTCAATATAGAACTACAATTTCTGCAACAGGCAGCAAGGGATGGGTTTGCTAGATCTTTGATTATATTTTTGTTTGTTTTGCTTTGCTCAAGAATGGATGGGCATCCCCTCTAGATTCATGGACATACACCTGGAAGCTCAGTTGGTGAAGCCATACTCGTTGTCTTTTGCCTTGCATTGCACCACAGTGTGTCCCTTTTTGATGGTCAGCAGAGTATTTTGACATGTTGAGCCTGGAAATGAGTACGAAAGAAAATGGAGCTCTTTGTGCGGTTTTCTTATTATTTAGTGCTCTGGAGACCTCCCCCCGAGAATGAAGAACTCGTTTTTTGGGGAATGGCGAGGTGAGGACTTTTCCAGGTAGGACCCTTTTTGGAATCTGGAGGGCGATTGGTTAAACGTTTTGCTATGCTTCAGAGAGTTTAATTTGGGTCATAAGGATTCTTTGGTTATTTGCAAGCTCGAGATTATATAAACCAGAGTTTAAAAGCTGAAAAGATGCCCCTCTTGAAGGGTCATTTTGATGATTTTATTATGAAGCCTTCCTCTCGGGTTGGGCAAGTTTCATGGCTTTATAAGACTCCTATCAGGGTTGAGGAATGGAGCACCCTTGAGACCCTAGTTAGAACTTAATGTTAATGATTTTTGGTGTTTATGAAATGGTTGAAAATGTGGTGTGATATGAGAGACATTTTAAATTTATGTATGGATTTATATGTACTCTTAAGTGGTGTTTAAAGTGGGGGTGGTGAACTCTGAAGCATGTCTTAAGTATGCAGAAACAGAGAACATGTACCTGCCGGATGTGTCCTCGAGTGATGGTCCTTTGGGAGCAGGTATTTCAGTTTTTATCAACAGGGCTGGGAGTGTTTTTGAAACCAGGGCTTGAGATATACATGACCAACTCCCCTTGGTAGAAGAAGATGGATGTGCTGTTTGTGCAGAAGGCTGTGATGCAATGTATATTGCATAAATGGGTGGGGTGTGACCTGCCCATTTTTGACTTTTGGAGGATATAAATGTATATTTAGTTGTGAATGGAGTGATTGTCCACCATGGCAATGAGAATAGCGGTTAAAGAGTGTTTCTTGGCTATGTGGTGCTCTTTCCTAGTGATATTCACCCAAAGGTAGAGAAGTGAAGTAATAAATATTATTGCTTTGAAGTATATGCTGTGAATTGGGGAAGGGAGGGCGGTTTGGCTGTTTCATCTGATTGTTGTATCAAAGTGAATGTGCCTTTTGTTTGTTAATATTATCAATAATAACAATAAAAAAGATTAAACCATAAACCTGTATAGCCTAGAGCAGTGGTGCCCAAATTATGGATCATGATACCAAATGCAGATGCAAAATCCTTATTTGGAGTTGTGAGCAAGTCCTCAAAAAGCCCCCCACTACAGCCAGCATCAGCATATAATCAACCATGTAAAACATTAATGACATTCTGCTTATCCTTTGTATTCTGATAAGTTACCTGTTTGAATAAGTTACAATGTAATGTTCTAGTTTTGTTTGATGTAAACCACTTTGATTCTCCTGAAAGGCTGTATATAAAACCGTTCAATAAATAAATAAATGTGGCCAGTTGGCACACACAGCAAACCCATTTTTTCTTAATATCCATATGTGCCTGCTAGTTGAGAAAAAGGCAAGATCAGTGAGTCAGTTGTTCTCTGCTACTCTTCCCCAGGGCCAGTGTGAGAATTGGAGTTGCCCTAGTGGGCCCTCCATCCTGCTGCCCGTGTCTCCTGCCCTCATTACTGCTGCTGCCACCCCTCTCCAGGGCCTGCAGTGGAAGCAATAGCTCCCAAACTGCGACACAGCGCTTACCAATACACTCCAGTGCTGTGTCACAGTTTGTCTCTCTTTGTGTGCTGTTTCCACCCCCTTCTGACGCAGCTTCCAGTTTTGCATAAACTGGAAGTGCATCTGAGGGGGGAAGAAATGGCATATGGTAAGAGACAAAACTGCAACACAGCATCAGTGTATTGGTAAGTGCTGCATCACAGTTTGGGAGCCATTGCTACCACTGCAGATCCCGGAGAGTCAGCACTCTAGGTGAACTAGACCAGCGATGGCGAACCTATGGCACGCGTGCCAGCTGTGGCACGCGAAGGCCTTGCAGCTGGCACGCGGGAAGGTCCGCATTTAAAAGGTCCCAAATTTAAAAAAAAAAAAAAACCAAACAAACCGGCTGCTTCTGCCGCGGCAGCCTCAAGAGCTCTGCCGCGGCAGCCTCAAGAGCTCTGCCGCGGGGCCCCCCCCCTGCCCGGCAGAGCCTCCCTGCATCATCTACCTTCAAGTCGCAAAACGCGGTCTTCTTTCAGAGCCGCGAGAGTTTCCTTTCTCGCGAACAGAGCCGCGAGAAAGGAAACTCTCGCGGCTCTGAAAGAAGCCCGCGTTTTGCGACTTGAAGGTAGATGATGCAGGGAGGCTCTGCCGGGCAGGGGGGGGGGCCCCGCGGCAGAGCTCGTGAGGCTGCCGCGGCAGAAGCAGCCGCTTTGTTTGGGTTTTTTTTTTTTAATTTGGGCTGATAGGGGGGAAGGGGGTTTAGGACTGGTAATGGGCTATGGTGGGGAGGCTAAGACTGGAAATGGGCTGATGGGGGGGGTTAGGACTGGTAATTGGCCATGGGGGGGGGGCTAAGACTGGAAAGGGGCTGATGGGGGGGGGTTAGGACTGGTAAATGGCCATGGGGGGGGCTAAGACGGGAAAGGGGCTGATGGGGGGGGGGGGTTAGGACTGGTAATTGGCCAGGGGGGGGGTAGGACTGGTAATTGGCCATGGGGGGGTTAGTACTGGTAATAGGCCGGGGTTAGGACGTGTAATTGGCCATGGGGGGGGATAAGAATGGAAATGGGCTGATGGGGGGGGGTTAGGACTAGTAATGGGCCATGGGGGGTGCTAAGGCTGGAAGTGGGCTGGTGATGGTGATGGTGATTTGGGGGGGGGGGGTAGGACTAGTAATGGGCTATGGGGGGGGGCTAAGTCTGGAAATGGGCTGATGGGGGGGGTTAGGAGTGGTAATGGGCTGTTGGGGGGGTTAGGACTGGTAATGGGCTATGGGGGGGCTAAGACTGGAAATGGGCTGAGTGGAAGGAGGGCTTGAACTGCAAATAGCTGATGGGATTGGGGCTTGGAATGGAAATGGGTTGTGAGGGGGAGGGAGCTAGGACTGGAAATGGGTGAGGGGGGGCTAGGACAGGAAATGGGCTGATGGAGGGGCTAGAATAGGACTGGAAATTGGCTGTTGGGGGGTGCTAAGATTGGAAATGGGCTGTGGTGGGGGTTTGGATTGAAATGGACTCATGAAGGGGCTAGAACTGGAAGTAGGCTCATGGGGGGCTTGGATTGGAAATGGGCTGAGTGGAGGGGAGCTAGGATTTGACATGGGCTGATGGTGGGGCTAGGAAAGGACTAGAAATGGGCTCATGGGGGGCTGGGTTTGGAAATGAGCTGATGGAGGGACTCGGATGGGACTGCAAATAGATGGGGGAGCTAGGACTGGAAATGGGCTTATGGGGGGTTAGGACTGGAAGTGGGTTGATGAGGGGGGGCTAGGACTGGTATTGGGTTGGGAGGTTGCTAGGACTGGAAATGGGTTGGGGGGCTGCTAGGACTGGAAATGGGCTGATGCAGGGACTAGAAGGGAATGGATGCTGGGTGAGGCTGGAACTAGAAGGGAGCTGGTGTTGGGGGAGGATTAGAATGGGATGGGGCTGGGAGAGTAAAATGGAGAGGGGAAAAATATTTTGTGTGGGAGGGATAAAAAATCTACAATTGGCCGGGTATTGGGAGAATAAGTGGGGATTGAGGATGGAGGGGTAAATTTTGAGTAGATGAAATAGGAATGAGGAAAGAGCAAAAGGAGAAAGATTAGTATGTTAAAGCAGATGTAGAGAGAGAATGGAAAAAAAAAACCAAGAAGACAGAAGAAAGGACAAATGGACAGCAGATGGAGAGTTAGGAGAAGACACGAAGAAACCAGAAGAAAGTGGCTGGAGCAATTGCAACTGAAAAAAAATGCACAAAAGATAGAAAAATATCTCTTTATTTTGAATTTATTAACTGGAATATGTCAGCTCTGGGAAATGTGCATCATTAATTTTTGCGCTTTGTTTAGTACAAGAGGAAATTAATTTATAGTTTTATTTCTACAGTGTTGTTGTATATTCCAAGTTTGGCTTTTGGGGTTCCCAGTTTAATTATTGTCTTCCTGTTTTTAAATTGTGATTCCTTGTTTGGTGATGGTCTGTTCTGCATGTGTAACTGAGCTGAGGTATTCTGTTTATATAATTCCTATTTGACATTGCCACTTGTTCTTTCCCCAGTAGGTCATGTATTGTTGTTCTCTGAAATGTATTGGTTTAATATTTGCAGTGTTGCCTTTTGATAGTTAGGGTATGGTGCTTTGTGAGTCCTGGTAGTACTGTTAGGATACGGCGGGTTTGCTATGGGTTCTAAATGGGCAGCGTTTGTAGTAGTTCCTAATGTGCCTGGCGGTTGGTACTGGATTATAGTAATGTAGAAACCTTTTAGTCTTTCTTTATCCATATACTCATTAAGAGGCATGTTTACTAAAAGTTAGTGTATGGTAACATTATGCAAATATTTATGCAAATGAGGCACCTTATGCAAATGAGGCTTTAATGGACGTGCTGGCACTTTGAGGAAATTCTTTGGTTTTGTGCGGCAGTTTGGGCACTCGGGCTCAAAAAGGTTAGCCATCACTGAACTAGACCACCTAGTTTGTCTAATGGTAGCACCAGCCCTGCTTTTCCCCCCACATATTCCTGCATCCATCTAAAGAGACTGATGAACAGGAACTAAGTGTCTGGTCATTGCCACTCGACATCACTGCCCCCACCCCATGATCACCGCTGTTACCAGCCTGGGAAGAAATGGGGGCTACTTCCTCCCCATCACATTGGTGATAACCACTACTGCAAATCTGCACCTGATTTACTGTCCCCCAGTTATCGTCACTGCTGCCAGCCTGAGCCTCTTTTCCCTTTCTGATTATCGTTGCTTCCAGATCGAGTCTTCTCTATCTATCTGATGATCACCACTGCACCACCCAAGTCACGATTCTTCCTTCCCCACCAACTATGACTGCCACTAAAACCAGCTGTAGAGGAGGAGGTGGGATGACTTGAAGCACCCACATTCCTCCTCCTCCTACTGGTTCTGATTGTGGGTAAAATGGATTTAAAAGGGTATTGGTGACAAAGTTACGTGTGAGATGAAAGAGAGAGTTGTAGTGGAAAGAGGGGGGAGAAAGTGGATGAATCTGGATCAGGATGAGCCTAGGATAGGAGCTGAGAGAAAAGAGAGAGCTGCTAATTTATTTTGGTCATATTCGGAGCTTATGCAAATTTTCACATCCTAAATTTGTGTCATGCTGGCTGAAAGGCTGGGAAGCCCTGCTCTAGAGAAGAGATAAGATGAGAGATATAATAGGGACAATAATATACCAGAAGCAAAACAGTTTCAAGGAAAAGAATGTTCTAGCATAAAGGTCCCCAGACTTTCCACACTACAAATTGGTAAGCGAACAGGATGTTAGGTCCTCCTCTGAATTTTCTGAGTGGGGGGAGGGGATCCCACTTCCTAGATGACTGAGTGGAGGCAGCAATGAGGGAGTAGGTGGGGGACATCTCTAGCCCTTCCGATTATCTTAAATGCTAGGAAATGATGGAGGCACAGTTCCAAAATATGTACTGTAAATTTTTTGGATGTTGCTATCCTTGCCAAGCCCTCAGAAGCCCTTTCCCCTAGCTTGCCCTTCCCACTCTCTCCTGTATCTAGTGTGTAAGATGAGGTCTAAGGGTCTATCTATGGGGCACACACTCTCATTCCCCACTCCCACCACTCTTCTTTCACTTACCTCCTTTCCCTCTCATCTCTTTGCTCCTCTCACTCATCCTACCCACCTCAGGCATCATTGTCTTCTTGCTGGTGGAGCCTGGACAACCCATCAACCTTTCCCTTGCTACTACTGGAGCTCATCTAGTTCTGCTACTGATGGTGAGGACAGAGATTTATTGCCAAATATGTAAAAAGCAGTCTTCCTCTATAGGCTGGATCCAACCTGCGGGCTATATTTTAGGGAACTCTGTTCTAGAATAAGGGATCATGATATGATGCTTCAAGGGGGTAGATGAGGACCAATGTGAAGAAATATTTTTTCCCAGGAAGCCAAATGTTTGAACAAGGACATACTAGTTTTGATGGCTATTTAGATTATTACAGAGCTTTGTGGTTGGGGTACACATCCTTATGCTTTATCAGTGCAGTATAATGCATTTGTTTTCAGTGCTGCCTTATAGATCTGTTTGTGTGATGTCCATTTATATTTTGATTTTAAATTAGCAATTCTGAAACCAGAATTCTATATTTCACTCTGAATGTTCTGGAAACACTTTGCAGCTTGTTAAATTTCAGTTCACCAGGAATGTGGAGAAGTTCCTGTGCCTTGGAATACAGTTACTTATTGAATGCTGCAGCTGATACAGGGATTTGCTGGTGGAATTGCTGCTGTTAAGAATGTTGTTCAGTCAGGCTTGCAACTGGCAACTGCCAGCAATAAATTGACAAACGATTTGTGAACAGTGGTACTCTGTTTTCTGCTCTGCCAACACCTAGACCAACTGAAAGTCGGGGTAAAGGTACTATATTATGAGTCCATCACTCACCTTCAAGCGATGTGTCTCATAAATGCAGCCTACTTCTGTATTATTTGCCTATTATGCATCATCATAAATTATATTCATATTCATATTCATTTATTTGATAGACCGCCCTTCATTAATAGGCAGAGCGGTTTACAATAAAATTACAAATGAAAGGCACAAGGCCAGGAGTCAGAAAGGAAGTTACATATTAGATAGGAAAGAAGAGCGAGAGGAGTAACAGAAGGGTAGAGGAAGAGGTGAGAGGATCAAGGGTCGGGGGTGAAAGGTCAAAGGCAAGGGAGAAGAAATGAGTTTTAAGGGAACACTTGAAGGTGGGGTAGTGAGGCTCGAGGCGGAGAGGTGGGGGAAGGGAGTTCCATAGAGCAGGGCCAATAAAGAAGAAAGCTGAGGATCGTGTGGACTGTAGATGTATAAGCCAGGTCTGCTTCTGATGACTGAAGGCTATTTTAGGCAAGATCTATTATGTACAACAGAATATTAAAGAATAAAGATGAGAGCAGACACTGGTGTCTTAAATCCATATGCTGGAGGGTACAAAATGATCTGAAAGATTCTTGAGCCACATCAGAGGCCAGTTTGAATTGGTAAATACAGACCGCAGACCATCTGAATTCCAGACTATGAGCCTGATTGACTGAGAATGGGGCTTTTGGGGTGGGGTGAAAAGGCTAGTATATGGCCACCTGACTCATAAGCTCCACTTCTTACCTTCAGAATTGAACCACAGGGCATTACTGAGATGAGGTGAACATCATCTAAAAATGCTTGTTGGAGTTCTTAGCTTACCCCCCCCCCCTCCCGGGATTGGGATGGTGATGGTGCTGGCAGTCCTGTGCTGGAGTGGTTAATACAGCTTGTACTGATGGATAATCAAGATAGTGAAGGAGAGCCACTGAAAGAGTGGTATGGATGGAAGTAAACCTTATGGTTGAGCATGTGAAAGCACACTCCCCTTTTGTTTTTGCAGCACCAAGAGTTGCGGCAGTGCAGCTGTGAAGCCTTCTGCAGACAGGGAATATTATGAGGTGTAATTAAGCTGCACAAATCAGCCAATGACAGTCTAGATGAGGGTTCAGCACAGTGTCTGGCAATTTGAGCGTAGATGAAAGAAAAAGAGGAGAGTGGAGAGTGGAAGCAATGGCAAGCCCCTAATATTTCCATTGGTCATTGGAGCATATATTGCATTAGAGTTAAGTGCAGCAAGTAGTTCATTAAAGATATATGGACACAGTACTAGGGAATTAAATACACTATAAAAGTTGTGTGCTGCAGAGGCTTAATGGATACCACTCTCCACTTCATCCTGGTGGACTTGAGGTAGCGTCCTTGAGAGCAGATAGAAAAGAGAGAAATGGAATATTAGCTTCCTAGTATCTGGAAGGTTTACATGTTTAAGCTACAGTGCTGCTCCCTCTTAAAGACTCATTATTCTTGAGATACCTGAGACCTGTTATAGAAGTCTGAAGATAAAGTCCTCAAATCACAGCTCTGCCTATGGAGACTAAGACCAGCTATGCAGAAGCTTTTGCAAAATTTAGTACTCATCAAAAGAATGAACTGAAGGGCCAGTGATCTTGACACTATCTCAAACAAAATCAGTAGACACCACTGATGAATGCTCCTGTAACTAAAGCCAGTATTTTGGAGGGCTCCGAGGGAACCTGTTTAACCCTGGGAGTACCAGTGGGGTCAAAAGCGACCCCATTGCAAGTTTCACAACGCTATCTCGGAAACTAGTTGTTCAAGAATGCAATCTTTTTATGACTTTTCACATGTCAATATTCTCTTTATATTGCGCCATGAGAGGAATCGTGTTCATCCGCTAGGTGACGCTAGAGATGAATTGCAGCACAGAGTACCAGTGGGGTCATTTTTGACCCCAGTTGCTTACGTCCGGTTTGGATCGTGATACAATTTGCAGTTTTGTGAATTTTTTTATCTGACACAGGTATTTATCATTAATTATGTATCATTTATTTTTTGTACTCTTATTTTATGAAAATTACACATTTTCTGTAATTGATATCATACGTTCTCTCATTATTTCCAATGAAATCCAAAGGCTTTCAGCTCGTTCATCATGATTATTGTACACCTATAGTAAAACTGCTTTGCGTTTTATTCAACTTTATCTTTGTTTATTTATTTTAGGTTATTGTTTATGATGTCAAAACGAAAGTATTCAACTGCCCAAGTCAGAGAAATATTGCAACGAGATGCTGACAGTGACGGCTCTGAGTCGTCTGATGATGCAGCATATTCAGCAAGCGAAGAAGCATATCAGCCAAGTTCGGACGATAAATCTGATGATGACAGTCATGATTCAGATGGCGACAACAGTTGGTCGCCAAGTGAATGTGAGACTGATGTTGAGCCGGTAACATCGCCTGCAGCAAAGAGTCAAGTTACAGGTCGAGGCAAAGGTCGCGGCTGTGCTGGACGGGGAAGAAGCAGGCGTCCTCGCTGTCAGTATCATCTGTGAGGAATCTTAGTTGTGGTCGTAGAGGAGCTAAGAGGTCATCAACTATAAGCACAAATGTTGCCATTGAAGCCTATGTATCTAAGGATGCCACATCATGGAACAGGAAACCTATAAAGCAAGCTGCTGGAAGATATGCCAGAGCTAATGTCATGCCCATACAACAAGGTCCTACAAGGTATGCTGTACGAAATGTTGATGGCCCTCTCGCAGCATTCCACTTGTTCATGAGGAAGAACTTATTGAATGAAATCATGATGTGGATGAGCAAACAAGGAAGACACATTTATGACGACACCTGGAAAGATTTGACAGACGGATAATTTCAACGTTTTCTTGGACTTTTGATCCTCTCAGGCATGTACAAGTCACAAAATGAATCCATAGTTCAGTTGTGGAACCTTGAAGATGGTCATTCTGTTTTTGGTAAAAATATGGCCCGTAACCGTTTTCAGCAAATTTCTTGTGCTCTCAGATTTGATGATGCAACCAACAGACGTGAACAACGAGGCGTGGATAAGCTTGCTCCAATCAGACACGTTTTTGATACCTGAGAAGCAACTCTAATTGACGCCTTTGTTCCTGGTGAAAATGTTACCGTGGATGAGCAACTGCTTACATTTCATGGCCGTATTCCACTCAGACAATATATTCCCAGCAAACCTGGGAAATATGGCATAAAGCTATGGATGTTGTGTGACAGTGCAACGTCATATGTTCTGTGTCTTCAAGTATATACAGGAAGGGAACTCGGACAAAACAGGGAACAGAATCAGGGTGAAAGGGTTGTGCTGCAACTCACTGAAGGATTGATGCAATCTGGCAGAAATGTTACTGTTGACAGTTTCTTCTGCAGTTTATCCCTGTCACGGAAATTGCTAGAAAAACAAATGACACTTTTGGGGACAATTTGAAAGAACAGAAAAGAATTACCTCCAGAATTTGTAACAGCAAAGGGGCGAGAGGTATTCACTTCACTGTTTGCCTTTTGCGATGACGCCACTGGTTTCTTATTGCCCGAAGAAAGGAAAAGTGGTGGTTGTTTTGAGCAGTTTGCATGATCAAGAAGAAGTAGATAACAGTCGTCCAGACAAAAAAAACACGCATGATCTTGGACTATAATTCTAGTAAAGGTGGAGTAGATACTGCAGATCAAATGTTGCGCACGTATACCACAAAACGAATGACAAGACGCTGGCCAGTGACAATCTTCTACAACATGTTGGACATCAGTGCTTTGAACGCCTTCATTGTTTGGATGTCACTAAATCCAGAATGGCAGTCCAAGTCAAAGCACAGACGTCGTCTATTCCTCTTGGAATTAGGAAAGCAGCTGCTTCAGAGTAATTGCAGCGAGACTTCTTTCAGCATTGAAGAAGCCACTGATGCTGTTTGCAATGTCTAGATCCCAAAGAAAAGGGCAAGGTGTCACTGCTGTTCCAGAGAAAAAGACAAGAAAAGCAACATAGTTTGTACCTCTTACAAGCGCAATGTTTGCAAAGAACATTCAGAAATTGTCTGTGTCTCATGCAAATGACTGTAGTACTTTACTGTGTTCATCAAGTGCATGCAAAAACTGCTTTCATGGCAACTCTTCATGTAATATTATGATAAAGCATTAAATTTCAAAACATTTAATCTTCATATAATAAATAATTAATTCGGAATAATATTTTGTCTGTTTAGTTTAAATTTTTCATGGTTAACAATTAAAATTCGTCGTGGGGTCATTTATGACCCCAACGGTATTCAGTGTGTGCAAAAAATCTCGGTAATTCCAGGGTTAAGGCAGTTGGTGAAATCAAGTTAAAATTAAAGGCCTTAGATGACCAGGTCACTCAGAATGAGATAGACATTGAGGAGTGATTGATGACACTGCTGTCTTCCAGACAAAGCTCAGAAAAATTGAGTTAGCTAAAGAGACCAGAGAAAGATAAGATGATATGGAGAACCATCAGAGGAGATTTAATATAAGAATATTTGGACTTCCCGAGCCATCAGAAGTGACAGAAGATAGTGCAAATAGTTCAGAACATATATACTCATTTTGTCCTGGAAGCAAACCAAATGTTTGCATCAAAGAGCGCACAGAATTCTAGGGAAATATCAGAACAGATTAGATGCTAACAGATCAATCATTACATGCTTCTACTACTTTGAGGATAGGCAGGTGGTGCTGCAGAACATTCAAGGCAAAAGGACTATGGAGTATCAAAAGCATGCTCTACAAATATACCCAGACCTATTGTACTGTACCCTTTAGAAAAGATGGAGTTTTGCCCAACTGACCCAACTGCTCCAGAGTAAAGGAGTGAGATCTCTCTGGGGATTGCCCTTTGTGGTAATCTGACTTAAACAACTTTCTCATTACAGAATTGGAGAATTGTATGGATCTCCTTGGAAGAGCCTGACTGGCAGCATCAAGACCAAATTAACAACAATATCAGCACTCAGAATAGAAGGGATCAATACAGAAAAGAAGGAAAGTCGCTAGAAGCAGATGACAGCTTTTAGATCCACTGATGGACACAAATGAGAAAGGAATGGACACTGCTGCACCTCGGCAGATATTAGTTTGGGCTTAAAGAGCTTATTTATAGCTCGGTTTAGACAGACTAGATCCTAGACTGAGTAGGTTGTTTACACTGCATTAATTTATTCTGGGTGGGTGGCACCATACCTGCCTCTCTTTCTTGTCTCTAAATATCTGATCATACTTTGTTTTCTGACCTCTGCTACTTAAACTCTTTTCTTTGTTCCCAGTTTGCGATCAGCCATCCCAGACTCTGCAAGAGTCTGCTTCTTTCTCTGATTTTTTCAGAGGAAGAGGTGACTATGGGTGTGTCCACAGTACCCTCCTGTAGATGTGGGTTATACCACATATTTGTTGAGCACGGATATTGGGGTTTGGCCTTCTTTTTTGTGTTAAGTTCTGGTTGAGGGTTTCTTTGGGTGGGTTATTGGAGAGGAGCACTTTTAGGAGTCAAGGGGTTCCACAATAGGACATGCTGTAGAGATACAGATACTGCAGAGGTGTGAAGTCATAAGATGTAGGGTTTTGGCAGAGTTCTATAACAGAAGGGAGATAGGGTAAATTGTTAAGTTAGTGTTATGAAATGTTTGGGGACTGAACATCCCAAACAAAAGAAAAATGGTGTTGACTTGATATTCCTCCAGGAGACCCATTTGTCATTGAAAGAACATTTGAAGCTTAGAGGAAAAGGGACAGCCCACATCTGTGTTGCAGCCTATGAGCCCATAAGTGAGAGATGGCCATATTCCTTTCTGGAAATTGTATGTTTGTAATGACCAAACAAATTACGGATAAGCATAGCAGTTAAAGTAACATAGTAATATAGTAAATTATGGCAGAGAAAGACGAGCATGATCCATCTAGTCTGCCCAGAAAGGTGGCTAGGGTTGTACTTGCTGCTCCTTGCAGGCACTGTCAATATTGTCAGGGTCACCTTGACCAATGTCTATGCCCAAATACAAATGTGGCTACATTTTTTTCAGACTTTTTTTTAATGAACTAAAATGCGACTTGGAGGGTCCAGTATACTCAGGAGATTTTAACTGCACATGGCTACGCTACCTTCTCATAGATTTGAGAATAGGTTAACTAACTAGGCCAGTAACCGCAACTTGTATTTGTGCATGACTTGGCTGGGCCTAGTGGTTGCCTGGCACTCGTTGCATCCAGGGAATGAGATTATACTTACTGCTTTAAACCAGATCTGTTCTAAAATAGCACTTTGATGTAAGTGTGAGGGTTGTGATGCTGGCATATGCTGTAAGCTCTACAATGAGTTCCAAAGCTTAATATTTTCTCCCGTTTGTTTTAAAAGTACTACTTTGTCTCATAGCCTTTGTACTTTTTGAAAGCATAAACAATTGATTTGCATTTATGCATTCCTTTCAGAATTTTTTTTAAATTAAGTTTTACAACATAGTTACAAAGTAACATCATAGGCAATGAAAAGAAATCAAAGGCAAACAGAAGACCACATATCACTAAAAAATAATCCAAAAGAGGAGTTGAGGGAGGTAAATTAAAAAAGAAATTACAGTTCTTATGAACATAATAAGAAGTTACCCCCTGTACATAGTCAACCTCCATGTTTGCTCCCAAAAACAATCACAGTAGGATAATATGAAGCTAATTAGATTTCTTAGCTTCCAGAAACGCACTCAACTGACTCGGATCAAACAAAATACATTTTTCCTCCTGAAAGATCACAACAACATGGATACTTTAAAAGGGAAAGTTGCTCCAGTTTCAGAATTCTATCCTTTAGTGCCAGGAATTCCCTTCTGTATGTTTGAGTAGCACATGACATGTCTGGAAAGACCTGAATTTGAGACCCAGAAAAATTTGCTTTTTTATTTTTAAAGTACGCATGCAAAACAGCCAATTTATCCTTTTCAGAGAAAAAGGAAGTTCTAAATATATACTAATTCAAAATAATATCCTATGACTCTTCGAGGAAAGTAGAAAGATCTATAGGATTATCAACAGAAACATGTTGAGGCAAGCCTCCATAGGCTCATTCGTTCAGAGGACATCATAAGCATTAAAGGCAATTTTCTCAGATGCAGGTCATTTCAATCCCTCTTGGAGATATTTTTATAACGAGATCTTAGGGGAAAGTAAGTACAATTTGTTGTTGTTAAGTGCCGTCGAGTCGGAGTCGACTCATGGCGACCCTCTGGATAGCTATCCTAAATTGTGTTCGATCTTCAGTCAGGCGGCTCATTGTTGACAGACTGGTACCCGTAGCTGCTGTTATTGTATCGATCCATCCAATCAAGTACAATTTAGGGAAGTTCAAAAATCTAAGGTTAGCTTTACATATAAAATCTTACACTTATGGTGCAGGCTGAGAGAGTCTTTAATCATCGATCCTTTCACTGCCTGAATAAGAACATAAGATATGCCATACCGGATCAGACCAAGGTTCATCAATCCCACTATCCTGTTTCCAACAGTGACCAATCCATATCACAAGTACCTGTCAGGTTCCCAAAAATGTACACAGATTCTAAGTTACTTAGACACTTTTTACTCAGTGAAAACACACAACTGTGAGACAGTACTCTTAAGAATTTGCTGAGTTCTAGTAACCACCAACCAGATGTCTCGAAAAGAGATATCAGAGTCAACAAGAACAGAAGAAAGCAGTCCAGTAGGCAATTTCACTGGAACAAACTACAAAGAATCCAATGCGGGCCCCGCAAATTGGCTCCGCAGTTATCTACAGGCACAGATATAGCTTGAGATGGTGAATTTACTTGTGGTGGCAAAGGTGGAGATCTCCCACCAGTCCACTCAGGATTTTATAGACCTCATTTGAGCAGAGAACTAAACTGTGCCCAATTCATATCAGAACAGAAGACAAACTTATCTCCAGGAACAAGCTGGAATGTAGTCTTCACATATGGGTATCATTGGTACCGACGGAGCCTGCGCAGGAATTTCTCCCCAGCGTCCAATTAGAAAGCTTTTTGGAGCATCCCACAGCACCTGCGTGCTGCCTTCCTGCCTTTCCCAACTGTCTCTCTCCAGTTCTTCGTTTTCCGCGGAGCAGGCAGGTCGCACTTCCTGTCACCGCAGAAAATATCCCATTTATTCTTCTTTTTTGTGGTCGCGTCTGCCTTCCTTCGACACTACACTGGTACCGCCAGTTCTTTCTTTCTTTTCCTTGTAAAAAAAAAAAATCTTTTCCTGGAGTCTTCCAGCTTTTTTTTTTTTTTCTCCTCTGGTGCCACGCGCCATTTTGGGCACTAGGCCCAGTTTTCCTCTACAATGGAAAAACCCACTTCGGGTTTTAAAAAGTGTTCCAAGTGTGGCGGTACCATCTCCGTCACCGACACCCATGAGTGGTGCCTCAAATGTTTAGGTCCTGACCACTCTATCTCCAAGTGTGTTGCCTGTGGGATGATGTCGAAGAGGGGTTGGCAAAACCAAGCTGCTAAACTTAGCACCCTTTTTCCCTCTGATGCAGCATCTGTGACATCAACATCTTCCAGGGCTTCGTCTTCCTCCCATGGATCTCAGGTAACTAAAAATAAGTCTAGCCGGTCCTCAAAGGGTAGATCTCCTTCTAAGTATCGAGATGCCTCTGCCGTTGTCCTTGAGGGACTCACACCAACAAAATTGCTCTGGCGTGAGGCTTCGGCTTCCAAAACATCATTGGGGCTCCAGGATGTTCTCGAGGCCCCAACCTCGGCAGAACTACTGGTGCCATGCTCTGGGGCACCAGCCGCTTTGTCCGGTACCGATACCCAGGCATTGGCGGCGTCGATAGACCAGAGATTCTTGGCTATTGAACGCGGTCTGGCGGCTCTTCTCTCGGCATCGATGCCCCCGAAACCGCTTCAGACAATTCAACCAGTACCGGTACCGGCACCTACATCGGTACCAGGGGCAATTGCATCGACGTCGGCAGATGGACTACCGGCGGGACAAGTCGGTACCGGACCCTGTCGATACCGACATCGATCGGTACCGGTATTGTGCGCTGCACGATTATCCGGACAGGAGATACTTTGAATCCTCCGACGAGTCTGAAGACTCTGACAGCTCTGTCGATACCAGAGTACTTCTTCCTGAGGATTCTTCCTCTCCTAAACGTAGGATGTCTCCTCCAGAGGATATATCCTTCCAGGATTTTATCCGGGATGTGGCTCGAGGTCTTTCCATCACAGTGGCTCCTGAAACAGAGCCTAGGGCAAAGGAATTGGAGATTTTACAGTATCCTGAAGCTCCCAAAGAGGCAGCTACTTTGCCTATTCATGAGATTTTGCATGATCTCATGCTAAGGATGTGGGAAACACCTCTCACCACTTCTCCTCATTCTTGTAGGCTCGATACCATGTATCGAGTTCCTCCCTGTCCTGGATTTCAAAAAACTCAGCTGCCCCACCATTCCATGGTGGTGGAATCAGCTATGAGAAGGATCAAGAGTGCAAAAAGACATGCATCTAATCCTCCAGGACGTGAATATAGAACTCTTGATGCCTTTGGGCGTTGAACCTTCCAGGCCTCTATGCTTTCTGCCAGGATTAGTTCCTACATTTTATATATGGGAATGTTCCTTAAGGAGGTTACAGGAGATCTAGAGCTTATGAGCCCTCTCCTTCCTGATGATAAGAGACAAGATTATCTTGCACTTATCAAACATGCTCAGGATGTTTCCAAATTCGTAAATCATGCAGCTTTTGATTGCTTTGAGTGCATAAGCAGAACTTCTGCTATTGCCATAGGCACACATAGGATTGCCTGGCTCCAGGCATCTGACTTGGAACTTTGGGTACAGGATAAACTGGGGAATATTCCTTGCATAGGAGAGAATCTCTTTGGCAAAAATTGGCAAGAGAAAGCTAATGAGCTAAATGCTGATAATCTCAACTTGGATAGATTATCAAAATCTACAGCTGACCCTGCAAGGAAAAAGTCCTACAAAAAAAACATTCTTCACTAGAAAGAAGACGTTCTACCCCTCCTATACCCAGCAAGGGCATCGTTTAGGTCAGTCTGCCCAAAAGGGTCAGCAACAACCTAAACTAAGAAAAACAAAGGCTGCTAAGCCTCAACCGGCTCAGCAGACTCAGCTTCCACAGAGGCTTTGACTCCCATCTAGAGAACTTTGTCTTCCTGGCCCTGAACGAGCCAGAGCCTTCCACCATTCCAGGAAGGTTATGTTATTTTGCCCCCAGATGGGGGAAGATAACAGCAGAAAGTTGGACTCTGTCCATTGTAAGAGAGGGATGCAAGCTTCACTTCCTCAGCATGCCCCCTCCTACAATGGTAAGACAGTTCAATTCTCAGACCTCTCTCAACTCCCAGTTAGATCACGAGGTCAGTCTGCTTCTTGCCCAAAGGGCAATAGAAGAAGTACCTATTCATCAACAAGATACAGGGTTCTATTCCCCCTTTTTCCTTATTCCAAAGAAAACAGGAGGGCACGGACCCATTTTGGACCTCAGAGAATTGAACAAATTCCTGTTCAAAGAGAAATTCAAAATGATTTCTCTGGGAACTCTACTGCCATACCTTCAGAGTCAGGACTGGCTTTGTTCTCTAGATCTCAAGGATGCGTACACTCACGTTCTCATCCATCCAACTCACCGAAGGTTTCTTCACTTTCTATTTCAAAAGAAGCACTACCAATAGAGTTCTTCCTTTTGGCCTGGCCTCGGCACCAAGGGTGTTCACAAAATGCATGGCTGTGGTGGCAGCATTTCTCCGCACCCTAAAAATATTCGTCTTCCCTTACTTGGACGATTGGTTCATTCGAGCCCCATCAGAGCCAGAGGCCAGGTTTTCTCTATCTCGCGCAATGCGTATACTTCAATATTTGGGACTCGTCATAAACTTCCCAAAATCCAACCTAGCTCCCACTCAGTCTCTAGAGTTCATAAGAGCCCTGCTGGATACCAGACAGACAAGAGCCTATCTTCCACAGTCCCGCTGCCTTCGCATTGTGCAGTTAGCTTCCCAAGCAATGCTAAAGTCTCACCTCACTGCTCGGGAAATGTTACAATTGCTAGGCCACATGGCATCCACTGTGCATGTGGTCCCTTATGCCCGCCTCCATATGAGAGCAGCCCAGTGGACTCTATCCACTCAGTGGACTCAGGCGTCAGGTTGCATGTCAGACAAAATAGCAACCTCAGATCATCTTATTTTGTCTCTCCAATGGTGGCGGTCACCTCAGAATCTGCTGGTGGGGTCCCCTTTTCAGCAACCCCCACCCCAAGTAACTCTAACAACAGATGCCTCACAGGTGAGTTGGGGAGCCCATTTGCAAGGCCTCTCTTCCCAGGGTTCCTGGACTCCACAGAAGACCGATCTACACATCAATCTCCTAGAGCTCAGAGCAATCTTTCTTGCTCTTCGAGTGTTTCACACCCAGCTCAGCTACAAAACTGTCCTAATTCAAATGGACAACCAGGTAGCCATGTTCTATGTGAACAAGCAGGGCGGAACAGGCTGTCGCTCTGCAACAAAGCTTTGCGACTTTGGGCCCTTGCCAGAGAGCATCAGATTCATCTCCTTGCAGTGTATCTTCCAGGCATTCAAAACTCTTGGGCAGACAGACTCAGTCGAGTTCTACTTCCACATGAATGGTCTCTCCATGCAGACCAGGTGGCCAAAATTTTTCAATTTTGGGGAACCCTGGACATAGACCTCTTTGCAAGTCAGTTGAATGCCAAACATCCCCGGTTCTGTTCCAGAATTCCGGCTCAGGGTTGTCAGGTCAGGGATGCCTTCCTCCTCCATTGGGGTCGGGACTTTCTGTATGCCTTCCCACCCATTCCCCTAATTCCCAGAACTTTATTCAAGCTTCAGAGAGACAGAGGCCATATGATTCTCATAGCCCCACATTGGCCACGACAAGTGTGGTACCCTCTGCTCTTACATCTCTCTCAAGCTCCATCTCTGGAGTTAGGATCTGCTCCAGATCTCCTATCTCAGGAGGGCGGGATGCTGTGGCATCCCAATCCCCAGTCTCTACATCTCAGGGCCTGGTTGCTGAAAGCCTAGAACTTCATGGTCTTAACCTTTCTCAGCAAGTAAAGGATA
This sequence comes from Ichthyophis bannanicus, assembly GCA_033557465.1. Lineage (NCBI taxonomy): Eukaryota > Metazoa > Chordata > Amphibia > Gymnophiona > Ichthyophiidae > Ichthyophis > Ichthyophis bannanicus. The sequence continues at coordinate 1,575,612,067 of CM066031.1, read as the reverse complement.
TCCTTTATGCTTCCAGGAAACCATCCACAAGACGCTCTTATGCTTTCAAGTGGAAAAGGTTTACCATATGGTGTTCGCAGAAGGGTCTTAACCCTCCTGCAATACCTCTGGAATCATTACTGGAATATCTCCTTCATTTGTCTAATGCAGGGCTTAAGACCAATTCAGTGAGAGTTCATTTGAGTGCTATTGCAGCTTCTCTCAAACCTTTAAATGGGCAACCTATTTCCTCTCATCCTATCATAGCAAGATTTATGAGAGACCTTCTTCTAACTAAGCCTCCCGTTAAGCCACCACCGGTGGCATGGGATTTAAATCTGGTTCTTGGCCAGCTCATGAAGCCGCCTTTTGAACCATTAGCTACGGATTTAAATCTGGTTCTTGGCCAGCTCATGAAGCCGCCTTTTGAACCATTAGCTACTACCTCGTTGAAATTCCTTTCCTGGAAGGTTATTTTTCTTATTGCAATCACATCAGCACGTCGCATCAGTGAATTACAAGCATTGGTGGCTGATCCTCCTTATACAAGGTTCCATCATGATAAGGTAGTCCTTAGGACTCATCCTCACTTTATGCCAAAGGTGGTTTCACCTTTTCATTTAAACCAAGCAGTTTACCTTCCTGTTTTTTTCCCAAGGCCTCATGCCTCTAATGCAGAAAGGAATCTTCATACTTTGGACTGTAAAAGAGCTTTGTCCTTTTACTTGCAAAGGACGCAGCAACATAGAAAGTCCTCTCAACTCTTTGTTGCTTTTGATCCTAGTCATTTAGGACTTTCATTCTCCAAAAGGACACTGTCCAACTGGATTGCACAGTGTATATCTTTTGCCTATCGGAGTAAGAACCTTTCTCTTGAAGGCCATGTCACAGCGCACAATGTGAGAGCTATTGCAGCCTCTGTGGCTCATCTTCACTCTGTGTCTATCGACGACATCTGTCGAGCAGCTACCTGGGCCTCGGTTCATACCTTCACAGCCCATTACTGCTTGGACAAGGACTCCCGCCGGGATGCCTTGTTTGGTCAGGCTGTTCTTCAACACCTGTTCCATTCTTAATCAACTCCTACCCACCATCCCTGGTAGGATGCCAGAGATCCATGGGGGGAAGTGGAGCCTTTTCAAAAGGGCACACAACTTCTGGGGTTTCTCCCTGGCATCTGTAGCTAGGGAGTCCCCATATGTGAAGACTACATTCCTGCTTGTTCCTGGAGATAGCATAGTTACTCACCTGTAACAGGTGATCTCTGGGAACAGCAGGAATTTAGTCTTCACAACCCACCCACCTCCCCTAGGAGTTGTATCTCTCTATCTCTCTCTTTTCTCTCTCTCTCTCTTTGTCTCAGCTTTAAACTCAACTGGAGAGAGACAGTTGGGAAAGGCGGGAAGGCAGCACACAGCCGCTGTGGGATGCTCCCAAAAGCTTTCTAATTGGACGCTGGGGAGCGTTCCCGCGCAGGCTCCGTCGGTACTGACGATACCCATATGTGAAAACTAAATTCCTGCTGTTCCCGGAGATCACCTGTTACAGGTGAGTAACTATGCTTTTTTCCCTAGCCATTAGAGATGATCCAGATACCTCTGAGATATCCTTCCTCTGCCCATCTTCCCCTCCCTTTTATGATTTCTATAGTTCTAATAATGGCACTGTAACCTACTTTTTTATGCCTTCAATTTCTTCATAAAGATGCATTGTAATCTTTTATTTTTGTTTTTATGATTTTTGTTTTTAATGAGATATTGTAACTTTATTTTTCCTTTCTGATTTTTAAATGTTTTTATTGTAAATATCTTTGAAAATCCTTGGACTCGTTAGTTTACTTGTAAATTTGATATACCGCTTAACTGTCATATCGCCTCTCAACTGTCTTTTCTTAAAGCTGAAGAACCCTAATCTCTGCAGCCTTTCCTCATATGAGATTCACTCCATCCCTTTATCATATTGGTTACCCTTCATGATATCTTTTCTAGTTCCGCTGTTTGTTTTTTGAGATGTTCCACCAAAATTGCACACAGTATTCCCGGTACGGTCACACTATAGAGTGATACAGAGGAAATCTGATATTATTTGCTGTTTTCCGTATTCCTTTCCCAATACTTCATAAGATTTTGTTCGTTTTTTTGGCCACTGCCACACACAGGGCAGGAGATTTCAAAGTATTGTCCATAATGACACGTGGATCCTTTTCCTGAGTTGTTACACCTAATATGGAACCTAGCATTGTGTAGCTATAATTTAGATTATTCTTCCCTCATCATTTTGCCCTTATCCACATTAAATTTCATTTGCCATGTGGATGCCAAATCTCCCCAGGTCTGCAAGGTCTTCCTGCAATTTGTCACAATCTGTATGTGATTTAACAACTTTAACTAATGTGATGTCATCTGCAAATTTAATAAACTTGCTGGTTGTTCCTGTCTTCAGATTATTTATAAATAAGTTAAAAAGTACCAATCAAAGTACACACCCCTGGGGTATTCCACTATTTATCTTCCCTCCACTAAGAAAATTGCCCACTTAACCCTACTCTGCTTGCTGTCTTAACCAGTTCCTTATCCATAAAAAGACATTGCCTTCTATCCCACTGCTTTTTATTTTCCTCAGAAGTCTTTCATGAAGAACTTTGTCAAACGCTTTCTGGAAATCCAGATACTCTATATCAGCTTGTTGAACTATATCTATATGCCTTCAAAAAAATGGAGCAGATTGGTGAGGGAAGACTTCCCTTGTCCCATTAAACCATGTCTGTATATGTTTTCAGTAATTTTTTTCTTTTTAATGTCTAAAGTGGGATCGCTATAAAAGACTTCAACAGTGCACCAATCTAACACCATTTACCAAACTATGGGTATAAAATAAAACAACCTGGGTCATGTGTAGGAGATTTCATTAGGCCTCAGATGAGGGATCCGGCTTAAGATGAATCTCACAGCATTATTTCAAAGCCCCAGGATTAAATCTCCTAATGTATCTTTTAGCCATTGGCTAAGAGTTTTAAATTTTGAAATACATTTAAAAAACAAGTCACTTAGTTGACATTGATAAATCTTCCAAACACCAAACCACAGAAACACTGGATGACAATTTTGACTTGAGTTTCACCAATGTTATTTACTATGGCTGCCCCAGGAGTCATTCACAGTGATGGGACCTTATGTGCATAGAATAATCACTCCCAAAGGTTTGGTCAATTTAACTCAGAGCAGCGTTGCATAAGCAGACAAGGGAATTCTGCCTAATCCAGTCGTGTGGAGAACCATTCTAGTGTCTCATTTAGACTATTGGGATACAATGTATCTGGAGTGTAAATCCATTTTTGCTCTAGTCGTGCAAGGCAATCCAGTGTGTTACCTTGTTGCAAATTTTCATTCCAATCTATGACCAACCATTTCAGATTTTGCCACTGGTGAGCTTGTTCCAAACAATGCTGAACAATGGAGCCGATATTACTGAACTGACAAGCCAAGATTTGTATTCACTCAATCTGGTCTTGATTTTATGGCATGTTTTGCCTCTATACAATTTTATGCAAGGGCACACCGTCATGTATATAGCCAATGTTGTATTACAGTTGGTCATGTATTTCAAAGCATATTCTCATCATGTTTTACTAACCCTCCAGACATTAGTATCGAATGATGTCCTGTACATTCCCCACACGGGGCATGATGACCCTTTCATCAGTCTTTGATCCACCAGTGGTATAAAATCAGAGTGCACTAAACTGTCTGGTAGATTCTTGCCTCTGGAAAAGGCTAGACAGAATCCAAAACAATCCAAAAATCCCCACTGTGGCCTACACACTAATTTTTGTCGGAGCGGATCAACTCAGTGTCCCAGGAAGAAAACCTGAGACACCACCGTAATTGCTCCTTTTTATTCTTTAAATTTAAAAGCAGCCCAAACTTAGCTGTTTTTCCAAGAGCACCGCCAAAACACTTTCCAAGAGCACCGCCAAAACCAAGAAACCCTGCTTCAGGTCAGATGGATCGACAAATCGATCCATCTGACCTGAAGCAGTTGGTTGTTGGGGAAAACTCGAAACGTGAGCCACGTTGTTTATTGGAAGTGCTTTGGCAGTGCTCTTGGAAAAACAGCTAAGTTTGGGCTGCTTTTAAATTTAAAGAATAAAAAGGAGCAATTACGGTGGTGTCTTAGGTTTTCTTCCTGGGACACTGAATTGATCCGCTCCGACAAAAATTAGTGTGTAGGCCACAGTGGGGATTTTTGGATTGTTTTGGATTCTTTCTCTGTCTGCTTTGAACTTAATCCAATCGGGTCCTTTTCCTTTTCATCTGGAAAAGGCTATGCAAGGGCCATTACGAAAAGCAGATCACAGGGCTAACACACCACATGCCAGTGTTTCTATATACTACGTGCTACTTCTTGAGCTCAATCAGTGTAGCGCAATATGCATATTTATTTTTCCATGCCTGAAGGTGGTTGTTTCTGTAACAACAGAGATCTGTTGGCCTACTTCGTCTGTAGGTATGCAGCCCTAACTATGGCTGCCGAGTATCCCCTTTGTAAAAAAAAAAAAAATCTTATTGTTAATATCCTTGCTTGACAATTAAAATCCTCAAACTCAGAACAAATGCATCTTAGTCATAAAAACTGCCCAATAGGAAGGGCTTTCTTCAACTTATATGGATGATGACTGTTGAAACTCAAAAGATTATTGCGATCTATACTTTTTTGGTAAAGAGAGGTCACTAATCTGCCGTTATGAATAGAAACCAGAACATCAAGGAAAGATATCTCTAGTGTGGAGTAAGACACTGTGAACTGTAAATGAGAGTTCTGGCAATTCAGCCATTCTGTAAACTGCTCCAACTCTGATTCAGACCCATGCCATAAACAAAAAATATCATCTATAAATCTGACCCACAGGCCAATCTTTTGAAACCGTATCAAAGGATATAAAAAACATTCTTCAAAGTTTGATACATACAAATGGGCTACACTGGGGAAAACCGATGCCCCCATTGCTATTCCATGTGTTTGTAGGTAGAACTTGTTACCAAACCAAAAGTAGTTTTTTGTCAAAATAATCTCAGTAAGAGAACAAAAATGCATTAGAAATGCAATCTGAAACTTGCCGAGATTGTAAAAGTCTCTCCACTGATTTGTAAGCGGTCATCTGTGGGATATGTGTATATAGTGCAGTGATTTCATAGGTGACCATAATTAGTGATTGAAATCTCAATTCAAGCACCTCCGTTTTGTTCAAGAAATCAGAGGTGCCTCGTATATATGAACCTACAGTTTTGACAAAAGTTTGTGGAAAGTAATCCACAAAATTGGACAATGGCTCAAATAACGAAGACTTGCTGGACACAATCGGTTGTCCCAGAGGTGTCTGCACTGCTTAATCCTGGGTTTTGAAATAATGCTGTGAGATTCAGCTTAAGCTGGATCCGTCATCTGAGACCTAATGAAATCTCCTATACATGACCCAGGTTGTTTTATTTTATACATATAGTTTGGTATATGGTGTTAGATTGGTGCACTGTTGAAGTCTTCAATTTTTATACTGATCCCACTTTAGACATTTTATTGTTGATTTGAGTGTAAGTTTTTTGTGGATTTTGACTGGTTTATGTTACTGATGTTTGTAGTTTCTCAGATCATCCCTAAATTTTTTAAAAACTGGTGTTATGTTGGCCAACATCCAATCTTCAGGCACCATAGACACTTTTAAGGACCATTCTCTTAGCCTTCCATGGCTAGCATCATGATCTTTGCAGTTTTCTGGGTCATGGAGCCTAATCCTCATGGGTCTCCTGCAGATCTCTCTTATCTCCAGGAACAAGCAGGAATGAGTCTTCACATATGGGTACGTCGGTACCGACGGAGCCTGTGCGGGAACGCTACCCATCGTCCAATCAGAAAGCTTTTGGGAGCATCCCTCAGCGCCTGCGTGCTGCCTTCCTGCCTTTCCAACTGTCTCTCCTCAGTTTTCGTTTTTCCGCGGAGCCGGCAGGGCGTCCTCCTGTCACCGCAGAAACTTTTTTCTTTAATTCTTGTTTTCTTGTGGTCGCGGCTGTTTTCCCGCCGCCACCGGTACCACCGGTGGGTTTTTTCTTTTCTTTTTCTCAAACTCAGGGAGAGTTTTTCCCTCAGTTTCTGTCTTAAAATTTTTTGGGCCTGTAAGGCCTCTCCATCATGGAGCCTTCTTCTCCTAAGAAGTGCCTTAACTGTGGAAATACAGTTTTCTTTTTAGACTCCAATGACTGGTGTCTAACCTGTTTGGGTCCTGACCCTTTTTCCCCTGAACCATCAGGCTACAATACTGTGAGAAGAGATTCTCTATTTCGAGTTTCCCTCGATACCGTTTTCCCTCCCTGTGTGAGGGCACTGGCCATTTCTTCTCTACAGGATCAGGTAACCCACAAACAGTCTGTTAAGACTAGCCAATCCTTGAGTGGTAGGTCTCATGCCAAGCATGCTGACGGCCCCGGCCTTGCCCTCAAGACCCCATTGGCATTAAAACCCCGGCGGGAGTCTTCGGGCTCCAAAGCATTTCAGGGGTTTCAGGTTGTTCCTGGGGCTCACCCCTCACAGAACATACCTGAGCCATGCTCAGTGGTGGCAACCGCTTCGAGCGGTACCGATACCCTGGCATCGGCACCGGTGTTGAGTGATCCGCTCTTCACCAGGGATCGTCATCTGGCGTTCTCGGTACCTTCGGGACCGACCGATACGTCCCAGATTGACTTTCCAGTATCGGCAGTACCGCCGATACCACCACCGACGTCAGTACCCTCTAGGCATGCATCGATAGACTCGCTTCCTTTGATGCCGAGTCTAGAATCGATATCTAGTCTAGAAGACTGGGTACCGACGCGTCTCGGAACCGACGTTTACCGATTCCGCATACACGGTATCGAGGATAATCACCAAGGCTTTTTGGTTACCTCGGTACCGCTTGAGCAGCCTCCGATGACTGCTTCGGTGTCGGTTTCGCCTTCGATTCCGGCACAGCTACCGGTATCGGTATCGATGCCGGTACCTGCAGTATCATTGGGACCAGCTCCTTCCATGCTTTTTTCACCTGGATCGCTCCTCTCTATACCTAGTTTGGAGTCGATACCTAGCATGGATGATGCACTACTGACTGTCTCAACTCATACCTGCCAGTTCCAGTATCCATCCATTAGAGATCCTGTTCTGCACCGGACAGGTACATCCTCCGGTGCCCAGGCTACTTTTTCAAATTTAGCCTGTCCAGGGATGGTTTCCATCAGAGATCCTTCTTTTCAGAAATTTCTCCTTGATATGGCAACCTTCCTTAATATTCCTATCCCTGGCTATGAGTCTTCTCAAGGTTTTTCTGCAGAAAAGGAAAATATAATTCTTCCTTTACATCACTCTTTGCAGCATCTTCTTCTGAGAGTATGGGAAAAACCTTTAAGGGTTTCTTCACCTCCTACAGCAACTGATCTTCTGTATCAGGTGCCCCCCTCTCCAGGATTTCAAAAGCCTCAACTTCCCCATCATTCCATTGTAGTGGAATCTGCAATGAGGAAGGTAAAAAGCAAGAAAAAACATTCTTCTTTCCCGCCAGGGCGTGCATCTAGAACACTGGATGCCTTTGGACGTCAAACCTTCCAAACATCCATGCTGACAACAAGGATTCTCTCATATATTTTCTATATGAGTCTATCCCTTCAGGAGATCACAAAGATATTATCTCTTTTGACTCCTTTTCTATCAGAGCCCAAGGCTGCAGACTATTCCTTACTTCTTAGTCATAGCCAAAATATCTCTTGGTTTCTTTCTCGTGCTTCCCTAGACTCTTTTGAGTCTGTTAGCAGAACTTCTGCTATAGCCATAGGGGCACGTTGTAAAGCCTGGCTCCAAGCATCAGACTTGAATAGATGGGCACAACAAAGACTGGGTAATACTCCTTGTACTGGAGAAAATCTCTTCAATAAGGAGTCCTTACGTCAGGTTGCTCATTGCTCCACTGACTTTCCTGTTTCTGAGGGTCATCCTAAGCCCTCTCCTTCCTCAGCAGGTAGGAAATGCCCTACCAAACCTTCTTTCCCTAAAAGAAAGAGGTTTTCCTCGTCTCCTGCCCATCATTCAGATGTTCCCAAGCAGGGGAAGTCTCGCCCTGGTCTGAAGAATCCAAACTCTAGCCAGGCTGAATAAACACAGTAACCATAGGTTTCTGATTAATCTTTTTATAACTACAGTTAACTTCTTTTCAGCAGAAGTTTTTCACTGTTTTTCCATTCAAAACTCTGCTCAGGGATTCCTATTCTCAGGAAATCCATTTACTCTTCAGTTTGCTGAACTGTCAGGATTTTCATGTCTATAAGTTACAGGGTCTTCCACCTCTTGCTGACTAGAAGAGAGGTTTAACAACTATCACATGATAGTTTCTCTGTACCAGCATGAATTTTTTCCTTCCAGTGACTTACCATGCGATAAGTCCTTCTTCAGCTTCTATCTCTACCCTCTTCTCCAGGGTTTCCCCTGTAAGAGTGGTACCATACCATTGAAAGACTTTTCTTGTCTTTCTTTTCACTGTAGAGTTTCTTCTCCTGCGTAAACTCCCTTCTTTATTTGGGCAGCTCTGCAGACAGAGACAGCTTTCTCTCTTGTTCAGTCTGTTCTCTCTGTTTGACACAGACCGACTCTCTCGGTTGTCCTATTCAGTAGCTGCCCATGCAGGAGTTCCAGTAATTGACTACTGGTACTTTTCCACAAGTCCCAGTCTTGTCTTCCACCACTTTTGTCTGGCCTTAGTAGTGATTCCAAGACAGTTTTCTACATCTTTCTTGGATAATCTTTCTCACTACAGGCTTCTTACACTATCTTCTACCCTTGCCATCTCCAATCTCTGGGTTTGGCAACGTAGTGGACTTGGCTGTGAGTTTTCTCCATCAGCCAGTTCTACATCCCAGTTCTCCTGCATAATGCTCTCTGCAATCCTACTGAGAAGCTTTCCACTATGGGCCCTTGCTAGAGAGCATACAGTTTCTCTAATGGCTATCCATCATGGTTGAAAAAAGGCTTCCTCAGTCATCCCCTATGACTGTGAGGGTTCTTCACACCCTACTATCTCCTTTTTAAAAAAAAAAAAAAAAGAAGAGGGAACAGGACATAAGCCTTCTCCATGTGAAAGTCTAGGAGTTATCCCATTCCTACAGGGAATATACTCTTTTTTTTTTCTTGCAGCTTGTCCTTATGGTATCCTAATCCTTCAAGGACAGCACATATTAATCTGGAAAACGCCCGATACCTCCTTTGTCCCTCACGTAGGTCAACCTGGTATCTCATTCTATGCGTTTCTGTCCTTTTACCATGCTGGAGTTCCACAGGACTCCGGACTTGCTGTTTACAGACTGATATTATCCTCTGTTTTTTCACGTAACCATCCTGGTTATTCACTGGATAGCATTCCTTTACCATCATCTATGGGGGAATAGATTCTCTATATATCTTCTCAAGTAGGTTTCACCTCCTTCTTGTTAGATGAATCTTATCTCCAGGAACAAGCAGGAATAAGTCATCACATATGGGTACGTCGGTACCGACGGAGCCCGCGCGGGAAAGCTCCCCAGCTTTTCAGATTAAAAGCTTTTGGGGCCTCCCACTGCACATGCGCGCTTCCTTCCCGCCTTCCTGACCAGCTCTCGTCAGTTCTTTAGACCGCGTACCTGCCTTCCCCATTCTGAAACCGGTACTGCCGGTCTCTCTTTCTTTCTTTTGAAAAAAAAAAAATATATATTTTTTTCTTTTCTTCAGCACAGCTTGGTACTTTGTTAGGCCTTCAGGCCTACACAAATTCTCCTCATGGAGAAGCCAGTTCCTGGTTTTAAAAAGTGTACCAAGTGCAGTGCTGTCATTCCTCTTACAGACACCCATGAATGGTGTCTTAAATGTTTAGGACCTGACCATTCCATACCGGACTGCCCATCCTGCTCCCAGATGTCGAAACGTGGATTGCAGAACCGGGCCAACAAGTTCCATGTGCTGTTTCCTTCAGAAGCATCACAGTCATCCAGGTCTTCCTCTCCGGATGGATCTCAGGTAACCAAAACTCCAGTGGGCAAATCCTCTAAAAGCAAATCTCTTTCTAAAGATCGAGAGGCTCTCAATTCTGAGTTTGAGGATTCTGCCCAGGCCAAAAAACCCCGGCGGGAGGTTCCGGCCTCCAAAGCAATCATGGGGTCACAGGTTGACATCGATGGCGCGGCCTCAACAGATCACCTGTTGTACTGCTCTGGGGTACCGGCCCATACCGGTACCGACATCCAGGCAGCAGTGGCGTCTATGGGCAATACTGTCCAAGTCATGCAGCAGGCCATTCTGGCTTTTATTAATGCTGCTACGCCCTCGGTACCGCAGCCAGCCGGTACCGGGTCCGGTTCTGGTAATGGCTTCCATACCGGAACCGAGGCCATCGTCTTCCAAACGCAGATCGGTTCCGCATGCCGGATCCGGGCTTTTGCCCGGTACCGATCCCATACCCGGTACGCCCGATGTCGATACCGAACGGTATGCGTATCGTGTGTTGGAAGCACATAGAGGATACTCTGCTTCTTCAGAGGATTTTAACTCCTCTGATGATTCTGATGAGTTCTCCCTTGATCTTCCTGAGGAGCCTTCTTCTCCTAAAAGGAGAATGTCTCCACCAGAGGATTTGTCCTTTCAGGACTTCATCATAGAAATGGCTAAAGGTCTTTCTATTGCTTCATCCTCTGAAAAGGAACCCAGATCAAAGAAACTGGATATTTTAGGATACTCTAAGTCTCCTAAAGAGGCAGTTACCCTGCCTATCCATGAAATCCTTCAAGAACACTTGATGGACTTATGGGAGGCTCCTCTAACATTGTCTCCTTCTTCTCGCAGGTTGGACACCATGTACCGTGTCCCCCCTTCTCCTGGTTTCCAAAAAACCCAGTTGCCTCACCATTCTATTGTGGTGAAGTCTGCAATGAAGAAGATAAAGAGTACCAAAAGGCACTCTTCTACTCCTCCAGGGCGAGAATGTAAGACTCTAGACTCTTTTGGCAGGAAAATTTTCCAGGCTACTATGCTTATAGCCAGGATTAATTCCTATAGTCTTTACATGGGCATGTTTCTCAGTGAAATCGCTCTAAAAGTTCGGCATTTTGCCCCCTTTATCCCTGAGGATAAGAGGGAGCAGTTCATTTCCTTAGTGAAACACCTTTTGGATATTTCAAAGTTCTCCAACAGGGCAGCTTTTGATTCCTTTGAGGGTGCTGGTAGGGCTTCGGGCATTGCTATAGCAGCCCGACGTCTTGCTTGGCTCCAGGCTTCTGATCTAGAACCTTGGGTCCTAGATGGCTTACGAAATCTGCCCTGTACAGGTGAGAACTTATTTGGTGAGGAGTGGCAAATTAAGGCCACTCAAATGGACGCAGAAAATGCCACCTTAGATAGACTTTCTAAGTCTACCTCCACTCCTGCCAAGAAGAAGTCTTTTAAGAGGCCTTATTACAAGAAGTCCAGATTTTCCACAAATACTGGCCAACAATCCTCTCAGCCTCGTTTTGCTGCTAAACGTCAGCAACCTAAACAGGCAAGGTCAAAGCCTGCGGCGTCTGCTACGCCTCAGCAGGCTCCACCCCCTCAGGGGTTTTGACTTGCCCCTAGAGAACTTAACTTTTCTGGCTCTAGAACAACCAGAGCCCCTCACCATACCCGGAAGGTTAGCTCACTTTGCTCCCAGATGGGAGCAAATTACATCAGAGCAATGGACCCTCTCTATCATCAGAGAGGGTTACAAACTCCATTTTTCCGACCTTCCTCCTTATACTATGGTGAGGCAGTTCAATTCTCCCCCATCTCTCCTGGCCCTCTTGGGTCAGGAAGTCTCCTCCCTCCTTGCCCAGGGGGCAATAGAGGAGGTCCCTCTTCTTCAACAGGGGACGGGATTCTACTCCCCTTACTTTCTAATACCAAAGAAGACAGAGGGCTTCAGACCAATTCTGGATCTGAGAGAATTGAACAAATTTTTTTTCAAGGAGAAATTCAAAATGCTTTCTCTGGGCATTCTCCTTCCATACCTTCAGAGTCAGGATTGGCTTTGTTCTCTAGACCTAAAGGATGCATATACACACATACTCATCCACCCATCCCACAGAAAATACCTTCGATTTCTGTTTCAGGGAAAACATTTCCAGTACAGAGTACTCCCCTTCGGTCTAGCCTCTGCTCCAAGAGTGTTCACCAAATGCATGGCAGTCGTAGCTGCCTTTCTAAGAGGCCTGGGAATTTTCATATTCCCATACCTGGACGACTGGCTCATCCGAGCTCCCTCTCAGTCCCAGGCCCAAATTTCCCTGGACCGCACAAGGCGTCTTCTGCAGTATCTAGGACTGGTAGTAAACCTTCCCAAGTCTCAACTAATCCCTACTCAGTCTCTCGAGTTCATAGGGGCCCAGTTAGACACCATCACTGCAAGGGCCTACCTGCCTCAGGTCAGGGCCCAACGCCTGCTGAGTTTGGCCTCCCAAGCTCAGTCCAGCAGTCATTTGACAGCCCGGGAAATGCTGCGACTTCTGGGCCACATGGCCTCCACGGTACATGTGGTGCCCTACGCTCGTCTGCATATGAGAGCAGCTCAATGGACCTTGGCCACCCAGTGGACTCAAGCATCTGGAGCGCTCTCCGACCAAATACCTCAAGCCGTCTATTTTGGTCCCTCCAATGGTGGACATCCACCAAGAATCTGTTGTTGGGGGCCCCCTTCCAACCTTTGTTGCCCCAAGCAACCCTCACAACAGATGCCTCCCAGACAGGGTGGGGAGCTCATCTTCAGAACCTCTCCACTCAGGGCACTTGGTCTCCACAGGAGGCCACCCTTCATATCAACCTCCTGGAACTGCGAGCAATTTACCTTGCCCTCAAGGTCTTCTATACCCTCCTTGTCAGCCTGACTGTCCTAGTTCAGACAGACAATCAGGTAGCCATGTTCTATATAAACAAACAAGGAGGGACAGGCTCTCTGTCGCTTTGCAACGAAGCTCTCAGATTATGGGCCTTCGCCAGAGAGCATCAAATTCACCTTCTTGCAGTGTATCTTCCAGGAGTTCAAAACTCTCGTGCAGACAGACTCAGTCGAGTTCTGCTTCCACACGAATGGTCCCTACATATGGACCAGATACGCAGAATCTTTCAGGAATGGGGGACCGCAGACATAGACCTCTTTGCAAGTCCGTGGAATGCCAAACTTTCCCGGTTCTGTTCCAGAACTCAGTGTCAGGGAGCTCAGGCCCACGATGCCTTCCTCCTGCATTGGGGTCAGGAATTCCTCTATGCCTTTCCACCCATTCCTCTAATATCCAAGACTCTGTTCAAGCTCCAGAGGGATCACGGGACTATGATCCTCATAGCTCCCCGCTGGCCACGCCAGGTGTGGTTCCCTCTACTTCTGCATCTCTCCCAGGGATCCTCCCTGGACCTGGGAGCTGCGCCAGACCTTCTGTCTCAGGAGGAGGGGACTTTGTGGCACCCAAACCCCAAATCCCTACATCTCAGAGCTTGGTTACTGAAGGCCTAAGTCTTCAAGACTTTAATCTTTCTCAACCTGTGACAGATATCCTTCATGCCTCTAGGAAACCTTCCACGAGGCGTTCTTACGCTTTCAAATGGAAACGTTTTTCCATTTGGTGTGCTCAGCAGGGTCTTGACCCTCTAGCACTTCCTTTGAATTCCCTCTTGGACTATCTCCTGCATCTTTCAAATGCAGGCCTTAAGACAAATTCAGTAAGGGTCCATTTGAGTGCTATTGCAGCATCCTTAAAACCTATAAATGGACAACCTGTCTCCTCTCATCCTCTTGTTGCACGTTTCATGAGAGGCCTGACTCTAACTAAACCTCCCATCCGACCTCCTCCGGTGGCATGGAATTTGAACCTAGTTCTAGGTCAGCTTATGAAGCCACCTTTTGAGCCTTTGGACTCTACCTCCTTCAAATTTCTTTCCTGGAAGGTTGTTTTCCTTATTGCAGTCACTTCGGCTCGCCGCATCAGTGAACTGCAGGCTTTAGTGGCTCATCCACCTTATACTAGGTTTCATCATGATAAGGTGGTCCTTAGGACGAATCCCCACTTTATGCCCAAAGTGGTCTCGCCTTTTCATCTTAATCAAGAGGTATATCTACCTGTCTTTTTCCCGGCTCCTCATGCATCCAGTGCAGAGAGGAACCTTCATACTCTGGATTGTAAAAGAGCTCTTGCCTTTTACCTCAACAGGACTCAACCACATCGAAAGTCTTCCCAACTTTTCGTGGCTTTTGATCCTTCTCATTTGGGACTTCCAGTCACCAAGCGTACACTTTCCAATTGGATCGCTCAGTGTATTTCTTTTGCTTACCAGAGTAAGAACATTTCTCTGGAGGGCCATGTCACAGCTCACAATGTGAGAGCCATGGCCACTTCTATGGCTCATCTTCACTCTGTGTCCATAGATCAGATCTGTCGAGCAGCCACTTGGGCCTCGGTTCATACCTTCACAGCCCATTACTGCTTGGACAAGGACTCCCGCCGGGATGCCTTGTTTGGTCAGGCTGTCCTCAAACACCTGTTCCATACTTAAACAACTCCTGCCCACCTTCCCTGGATGGATGCCTGAGATCCATGCGAAGATGGTTTACCCTTGGAGGGGGATCTCCCAGGCATCTTAGCTAGGGAGTCCCCATATGTGATGACTTATTCCTGCTTGTTCCTGGAGATAGCACAGTTACTTACCTGTAACAGGTGATCTCTGGGAACAGCAGGAATTAGTCGTCACAACCCACCCACCTCCCCTAGGAGTTGTATCTCTATCTATCTATCTTCCTGTCCTCTCTCTCTATTGTCTCAGCTTTAAACTCGAACTGACGAGAGCTGGTCAGGAAGGCGGGAAGGCAGCGCGCATGTGCAGTGGGAGGCCCCAAAAGCTTTTAATCTGAAAAGCTGGGGAGCTTTCCCGCGCGGGCTCCGTCCGTATCGACGTACCCATATGTGATGACTAATTCCTGCTGTTCCCAGAGATCACCTGTTACAGGTAAGTAACTGTGCTTTCCCTTCACATCTCCATGTGAATGTCCTGATATGCATAGCTCTGTCTGCTTAGTTGCAGGCATCTATCTTTAGACCTATATAGTCAGGTATATATATCTCTATATATATATATATACCTATATACATCTCTGTAGATGTATCTGTCTGTCAGCTAAGTGTGCATATGCTATGCCCTTTAGATCTCATTATAGATCTATATATATCTATATACCAGTATATATATATATATATATATATATATATATATATACACACACATATATCTACATATATATGTGTATTTATTTATTTATTTATTTTATTTAGCGTACATTTATATCCCGCTGCTTCCAGTGATTAGCAGCGGTTGTTACACATGGTAAGGTTGGCTGTACTGGCCAGAATTAAGGCTGTATACAAACTGATTTAGGGAGGGGGGGGGGAAGCACAGCAAAAACACAGGTTACAGGCTTACAGTTGATTGTTGTTGAGGTTCACCCAAGGTACATTATATACATATATACAATTGACAGGTTCACACAAGGTACATTATATACATATTTACAATTGACAAGACTGTTAAAACTTTATAAGTGATCCGAATCTGCATATTTACATGTGGCCGCGTGTAGCTCATGAGGTAAGGTTGTAATGAGATTGGAAAAGGTGCGTCTTAAGCTCTTTTCTAAAGTCCTTTAGATCACAGATTTCACGCAGATCACTTGGCAACCGATTCCAGAGTATAGGAGCTGTAAATGAGAAGGCTCTGTTACTGGTACAAGCATTGGTCTTTGTGAATGATCTCGGGAGGCAGATGGTGTTGAGGTTTGTTGCTCTCCTACTTCTGTTGTTGGGTGGATTGGAAATCAATCTGTTGAGGTGAGAGGGCGCTATATTATGGATAAGTTTGAAAGTAGTGACTAGCATTTTGTATTGAATGCGGGCCGTGATGGGGAGCCAATGCAGCTCAATTAGGGTGGGTGTAATGTGGTCAGAGAGTCCTTTTTGCATGATGATTCTGGCTGCAACATTTTGTGCCATTTGCAGAATATTTGTAGCTTTCTTTGGTAGGCCTTGCAGTATGGCATTGCAGTAATCTAGGTGTGGAATGATGAGGGCCTGAGCGACAGATCTGAAGTCATCATGATCAAGGATGCTACATAACGGCTGCAGGACTCTTAATTTATGGAAAATGGCTCGATTGGTATTTCGAAGGTGCCTGACCATATTTAGGTTGCTGTCAAGCATCACACCTAGATATTTTATCTCCGATTTTATGTTGTAATTATTGTTGTTCATGGTGACAGTTTTAGGGGGCTCGAATCCTGGTTTCCTGGAGATACACATTGCTTCAGTTTTCTTGTGGTTAATGAACATGTTATTTCGTTGGAGCCAGATTTGTAGCTCGTGTAGGCATTTTTCAAGCTTGCTGATGTTCGGGTTGTTTGCATCTAGTTGTGTGTAGAGCATGAGGTCGTCCGCGTAGATATGGTAGTTGATCTCGTGGGCTTGGAAAATTTTGCACACTGGTTGCAGGTATAGGTTGAATAGGAGGGAGGAGAGGGTGGAACCTTGCGGAATGCCCTGGGTTTGCAGGAAAGGGGTTGCTTTATCATTGTTGAAATTGACCTGCTGCATTCTGTTTGTTATATAGGAGGAGAACCATTTTAGTGGGGTCCCTGCAATGCCTATGGACTCAAGTCGTTCCAATAGTGTTGGGTGATGCACCGAGTCAAAGGCAGCTGAGATATCAATGAAGATAAGCATATACATCTTGTTCTTGTTCTCCAGACCCTTAAGTAGATTGTCCAGCAAGGCTAGCAGGAGGGTTTCCACGCCATGATGTTGTCGAAACCCGTATTGATGTACATCCAGGGCATTTGTATCATCAATGTGGTCCTGTAGCTGCTGCTGCACTGCCTTTTCAATGATTTTGGCGAGGAAGGTTATGCTTGAGATAGGGCGGTAGGAGGTAGGGTCATCTTTGCTGAGAGCTTTGTTTTTCAAAATGGGGCGTATGAGTGACTTCTTGAGGAGTGATGGCATGAGACCTTGCAGAAGTGATAGGTTCACTATATGGGAGATGTGCTGTGCTATTTCCTCTTTGGTTGCCTTGATCCAGGAGGCTGGACGGGTCAAGAGGAGAGGTGGTGGTTTTTAGGTTGGTGATGATGCCTTTTATCTGTTGGTCATCCACTTTCCGGAAGGTTGACCATTTTCCACCATGAACGGTTTTTCCCTGTATGTTGATTTTTTGATGGGAGTTGGTTGAGTCCAGCGTGGGGGTGATGAGGGTAGGTGCTGCGGGGTTAAGCTTGCTGGCGTAGTGATCTGCTAGCTGTTGCGCTGTTATGGAGCCGCTGGGATTGCTGTCTTGTGGGGCTTTGGTGAGAGATTTGACGAGCGCGAAGAGCTCCCTGGGCCTGTTGAGGGCTTTATTGAGTGTGATTGTGTGATGAGTTCTCTTCGCCTGGTTGACTTCATTCCTGTAGGTTGATAGGAGGTCGAAGTAGGACTTTTTGCATTCCTCAGTTTTGTGCTTTCTCCATTTTCGTTCTTGCCTTCTCAGGTCCTTCTTCAGTTCCCGTAGTGTTGTGGTGTACCATGGTTCAGCCTTGTTCCTGGTTGGGTACCTTGGGTGACTCCAGGTGGGTTTTGAGGCAGCCTCGATTCCTGTGTTCCAGCGGTTTGCCAGTAGTTCGAGGTCTGAGCAATCCGGGTGAAT
Source organism: Ichthyophis bannanicus (assembly GCA_033557465.1). Classification (NCBI taxonomy): domain Eukaryota; kingdom Metazoa; phylum Chordata; class Amphibia; order Gymnophiona; family Ichthyophiidae; genus Ichthyophis; species Ichthyophis bannanicus. The sequence goes on along the minus strand of CM066031.1, from coordinate 1,575,594,319 downwards.
GTGATTTGCAATGGATTCAAGGAGGTCTTCTTTGATGAGTTTTTGGAAGCATCTCCGTTGGTGTGATGCTTGGTCTGGTTGAGTTTGGCCAGTAGCTGGGGGGGGAAGTAGGGTTAGTTCAATTTGGTGATGATCTGACCATGGTACTTGAGTTATTCTAGGTTTGGATATCAACATCTTGGGGTGTTTAGTGGGTGGGAACACCATGTCTAGTGTATTACCTTTGATATGGGTTGCATCTTGGATGATTTGCTCATAACCCAGTTGTTCCATAGCTTCGTGGAAAATGTTTGCTTGCACTGCGGTGGTGGAGGGTAAGTTCAGGTCTCCCAGGATGACCTGGTTTTTTTTGGGCGCTGTAGCTGAGATGATTTCCAGAGCTGATGCCAGGGATTCATGTGGGGAACCTGGTGGTCTATAGATAAGACATATGGCTAAGGTTCTGTTTTCAATTTTAAGTATGTCAATGCCTTCGGGTACGCTTAGTGGTGTGCTTGTTAGGGATAATTCAGATTTGGCCAAGATTAAGACCCCTCCTCCTCTTTTCTTAGTGCGAGGACAGTTATACGTAGTATATCCAGGTTTGCTTATTTGATTGAGGATTACAGGGTCTGTTTCGGTTATCCAAGTCTCGGTGATGCAAAATAAGTCAGGCTTTGCATCTGACAGGAGGTCATATATTATATGAGCTTTATTTCTTATAGATCTGGCATTTATGAGTATAATGGAAATTGTGGACTGGGTTGTTTGCAGGTTCTTGCCCCCGTTCTTGCTCTTCTTGGTGGGTCTCGGTTCTTTCGGCCGGTGAGCCTTTCTTGATTTGTGGTGGTGACAGGGATGCTGTTTTTTATTGTATGCATTGCTGGGTTCGACATTGGGTAGGGTGGTAACTTGTGGGTGTGGGTGCAGATAAACCTTTTGGGTTGCAAGGGCTGGAAGAGGGTTGCAAAACAATAATGGCTGCCAGGTATAGGGGGTGTAGATGTGCGGGATAGTGTTTCCTATGCATGTGACTAGGCATGCGGTTAGGCAAAGGAACCAAAATATTGAGACGTTAAATGGATCCATTGCTGTTTGGCAAATGAGAGGCAGTGCACGAAGAAAGCTTGTGATTCGATGTTCAGAGAGGTGCAGCTCTCTATGAGGAACGGCTACCTTGTTTACCTTATTTGATTCACATTACCTTTACATTCAAAATATGCAGTTATTTAAGACGATCCGTTTACCTGATTTAACCGTGACAGATTAAAGCACTATGAAAAACATTTCTAATATGTAATACTTTTGAACGTTGCTAGAAGGTTCAAGGCGGGTTTACTTGATTTAACACCTTAAAAGATTAATGCAATGGGGAACATTTTCTACCTTATATAACTCGCTACATTTAAATCATCCATGTATGCATCCATTGCATTATGACATTCATTTAGTTTGTTTAAGCTCAGAGCAACTTAAACTGGTTTTGCTAGTAGGCAAATCTGAGTATGGCTATGCATGGAATCATCAATACATTGACAAACATTTCATTACATGTGGCAGAGTTCAATGAACTTTATAGTGTGGATTTGAATGCTTTAGTTTAGTATGGTGACTGAGTGGGATGTAACGGCATTAAGTCTGAGGATAATATTACCTGGGTTCGACGGGGTCCGTTGCGAAGGGAGGTTCCAGCAAGCTCTACCTGTGCTGGGAGCTCAAGCTTTGTTGTGCTACTGCCGCCGTGTAGCCAGTAGGTATGCGTCTTTTAAACCATCAAGTTCAGGCTATCTTTGATTAGACTGTTGCGGGTGTGGTGCTCGACCCGTGTAGGCAGCCAGGGCTTGAGTGAGGCTGGTCGCGGGCCCCGGTTGCCTGTGTGCTGGGTTGGAGGTTGGAGTGGTCCACCGCCTAAGGGCCACGCCAAAGGGCCCTCTGGCGAGGCCCTCAGGTGCGGGCCCGCCAGGCGCGGTCGCGCCGGACGGCGCTGCTGTTTAAGTATCCCGGCTGTCCAGATACTTCTTATAGGTAGATATGTATTTCCATACTTATCTCTCTGATTAAGGTTTTTACCTTCCTGTATGTTCCTGACAGTGGGCTTGCACAGCTTCATACTGTTCCACAGTATGTTTCGGATATTCTGCACACAACCACTGCTGTGGTACTGACAGCCCTACCGTATCCTAGGTTTACGTATCCCTGAAGCTCCATGCCCCAATGTCTTCCTACCTCTCACCAGTTAGGAAAGATATGGTGGATCTTCAGTGGATTTCAGATTCAATTCCTCAAACATCTGTCCTTTCTGGGAGTATGGGGTTCTCACATACCCTTTCCTCCCTCAAGTACTAGGTCTGTTTGTCCAGATCGGTCAGTCTTCCTCTTTTGCTCCTACCTCTGAATACTTCTGTAGCCAAAAGAGTTTTCAGCTTTCCATGAAGCTTCCCACTGAAGACCTGCCGTTTTTGTGCTATCCCAATTGAATCCTGGGGTCACCTCTCACTTCCAGATGTTGACCTTCACCTTCACTCCAGTGAGGTCACCTTGAACATTATTCTACTGGATCCCCAGTAGACTCCATCAGCCTCTCTACTTCCTGCAATCCAGTAGGTGAGCGTCATATGGTAATTGTTCATTTCAATATATTTTATGATAATGATCATACATACAAGGACTCCTTGTTGGTAGTCCTTTCTTAGGTTAGCTGTTTTTCTACAGCTCCTCTCTTTTCAACTCCTACCCTCCATCCTCAGGATGCCTGGCCATATGAGGTATAGCATGTTTCAATCTCCAACATGTTAGGGCTCCAGGCATCTTAGCTTGGGAGTCCCCATATGTGAAGACTCATTCCTGCTTGTTCCTGGAGATAGCACAGTTACTTACCTGTAACAGGTGATCTCTGGGAACAGCAGGAATAAGTCTTCACAACCCACCCACCTCCCCTAGGAGTTGTATTTCTCTATCTTTCCTTTCCTCTTTCTCTCTCTTTGTCTCAGCTATAAAACTCAACTGAGGAGAGACAGTTGGAAAGGCGGGAAGGCAGCACGCAGGCGCTGAGGGATGCTCCCAAAAGCTTTCTGATTGGACGCTGGGGAGCGTTCCCGCGCAGGCTCCGTCGGTACCGACGTACCCATATGTGAAGACTTATCCCTGCTGTTCCCAGAGATCACCTGTTACAAGTAAGTAACTGTGCTTTCTCAACTTCAATCTTTTAAAATACAGCTGCACAGTTTGTCTTTTTTCAATATTGCTACAACCATATAGCCCCCCTTCTCAAGTCATTATATTGACTCACCATCTACATCTGTATGTAGTTCAAGCTTCTATTGCTCACCTACAAATGCATTTCACTCTACAGCTGCTTATGACTTCTCTCCCTGCACCCTTTTTCTACATTGCTAACTCCAGACTCCTCACTTTAAACCTTGTTAATGCTACCTGAAACAGACTTCCTGAGTTAGTGTGTCATGTTAACTCACCTTTTTGAGATTGCTTCTAAATCTTGATGACTTATCTATAATAAATACTTTCTCCTAGATGCTCTTGTTGGTCATATATGTTTATCATGGCTCAGTTTTAAGTTCTATGGAGCAGAGACTGTCTCGTGTGTGTGTCTATACATGCTGTCTATGTCTGATAGTGCTTTATGAATTAGTAGTAGTTGTAGTGGTGTCTTAGTTTGCCATGCTGTTTCTTTTTTACAATAATGGACATAATAGTGCCCCAAGGGATATTCAAACATACAAATTGCCTTGTACCTTTGCTTGGTCTGTACTTTTGAATAACCTTATCCTGGAGTTCTTTTTGCTGCTCTCTGTTTGGCATGTTGAGACCTCTGCTCAAACTCTCTTAATAGAATAAAAACAGCTTGATTTTTCATCCAAGAATATGGAATCAGTTCATCCACGAATACTGAATCAGTTCATCCACTATGACTGGAAACAGGTGGGCTATATTTAACTTATTGTGGGCTTTGTTAAGGCAATTTTTTGTTAACCCACGGGCCAGCTGGGATTTCTGTAAGATTCATCTTTTCTGGGTCATGCCTTAATTAGGCCTTAGAGGATAATCTCCAGGAACAAGCAGGAATGAGTCTTCACATATGGGTACGTCGGTACCGATGGAGCCTGCGCGGGAACGCTCCCCAGTGTCCAATCAGAAAGCTTTTGGGAGCATCCCTCAGCGCCTGCGTGCTGCCTTCACGCCTTTCCAATTGTCTCTCCTCAGTTTTCGTTTTTCCGTGGAGCCAGCAGGACGTCGTCCTGTCACCGCAGAAAATTTTTTAATTCTTTAATTCTTGTTTTCTTGTGGTCGCGGCTGTCTCCCCGACTTCACCGGTACCGCCGGTGTTTTTTTCTTTTCTTTTCCTTACATTTAGGGAATTTTTTTCCCTCAGTTACTGTCTTAACTTTTTTGGGCCTTCTAGGCCTCTCCATCATGGAGCCGCCTCCTTCTTTCCCTAAGAAGTGTCTAAGCTGTGGCGGTACAGTTTTGTTTTTAGAGTCCAAGAACTGGTGTCTAACCTGTTTGGGTCCTGACCATTTTCCTCCGGAGCCATTAGGCTACAATATTGTGAGAAGAAATTTTCCATTTCGAGTTTCCCTCGATACCGAGTTCCCTTCCAGTGTCAGGGCACCGACTATTTCTTCTTCTCCACAAGATCAGGTAACCCACAAACAGTCTGTTAAGACTAGCCAACCCTTGAGTGGTACGTCTCATGCACAGCATGATGATGACTCCGGCCTTGCCCTCAAGGATCCATTGGCTTCAAAACCCCGGCGGGAGTCTTCGGCCTCCAAAGCCTATCAGGGGTTTCAGGTTGTTCCTGGGGCTCACCCCTCACAGAACATACCTGAGCCATGCTTGGTGGTGGCATCCGCTTTGAGCGGTACCGATACCCCGGCATCGGCACTGGTGTTGAGCGATTCACTCCTCACCAGGGATCGTCATCTGGCTTTCTCGGTACCTTCGGGACCGATCGATACGCCCCAGATTGACTTTCTAGTATCGGCATCAACGCCGATACTACCACCGACGTCGGTACCCTCTAGACATGCATCGATAGACTCGCTTCCTTCGATGCCGAGTCTGGAATCGATATCTAGTCTGGAAGACTGGGTACCGACACATCTCGGTACCGACGCTTACCGGTTCCGGAAGCTCGGTACCGAGGGTGATTACCAAAGGCTTTCGGTTACCTCGGTACCGCTTGAGCAGCCACCGATGACTGCTTCGATGTCGGTATCGCCTTCGATTCCGACACAGCTACCGGTATCGGTATCGATGCTGGTACCCGCAGTAACATCGGGGCCAGCTCCTTCCATGCTTTTTTCACCAGGATCACTCCTTTCTATACCAAGTTTGGAGTCGATACCTGGCATGGATGATGCAGTACTGACTCTCAGGTCATGACCTCCAGTACCAGCATCCATCCCTTAAGGATCCTTTTTTGCACCGTGCAGGATCTTTTATTCCTATATTCTCAAGTAGATCCTCCGGTGCCCAGGCTAGTTCTTTAGGGCTAGCCTGCCCAGGGACGGTTCCCTTTGGAGATCGTTCTTTTCAGAATTTTCTCTTGAATATGGCAACGTCTCTTGCTATTCCTATCCCTGGCTATGATCCTACACAGGGCTCTCTTTCTACTGGAGAAAAGGAAAATATAATGCTTCCTTTACATCATTCCTTGCAGGATTTTCTTCTAAGAATGTGGGAAGCACCTTTAAGGGTTCCCTCACCTTCTAGAGCAACTGATCTTCTGTATCAGGTGCCCCCCTCTCCAGGGTTTCAAAAGACTCAACTTCCCCATCATTCCATTGTAGTGGAATCAGCAATGAGGAAGGTGAAAAGTAAGAAGAAGCACTCTTCTTACCCACCAGGTCATGAGTCTAGGACACTAGGTGCCTTTGGATGTCAAACCTTCCAGACATCCATGCTGTCAACAAGGATTCTCTCATATATTTTTTATATGAGTCTATCCCTTCAGGAGGTCACAAAGAAATTATATCTTTTGGCTCCTTTTCTTTCAGAGCCCAAGACTGCAGACTATTCCTTACTACTTAGTCATATTCAAAGTATCTCTTGGTTTCTTACTCGTGCTTCCCTAGACTCCTTTGAGTCTGTTAGCAGAACCTCTGCTATAGCCATAGGGGCACGACGTAGAGCCTGGCTCCAAGCTTCAGACTTAAGCAGATGGGCACAACAAAGACTGGGTAATACTCCTTGCACTGGAGAAAATCTCTTCAATAAGGAGTCTTTACATCAGGTTGCTCAGTGCTCCACTGACTTCCCTGTTTCTGAAGGTTATTCTAAGCCTTCTCCTTCCCCAGTAGGTAGGAAATGCCCTACCAAACCTTCTTTCCCTAGGAGAAGAAGGTTTCACCTTTCTCCTGCCCATCATACAGATGTTCCCAAGCAGGGGAAATCTCGTCCTGGTCTGAAGAATTCAAACTCTAGCCAGGCTGAACAAACCCAGCAACCATAGGTTCCTGAAGTTCACAACCTACAGTTGACTTCTTCTCAGTAGAAGTTTTTTCACTGTTTTTTCCTTCAAAACTCTACACATGGATTCCCTTTCTCAGGACATCCAATTGCTCCTAGGTATGCTGAGCTGTCAGGATATTCATGTCTATGGGTCACAGGTTTCTCCTCTTCTTCCTACCAAGAAGAGAAGTTAACAACTATCCCATGATAGTTTTCTGTTCCAACATGAATTTTTTCCTTCCACAGACTTACCACATGGTAAGTCACCCTTCAGCTCCTGTTTCTCTACCCTCTTATCCAGGGTTTCCCCTGAATGAGTGGTACCATACCACTGCAGGGCTTCTCTAGCCTTTCATTCCAGTGTAGAGTTTTTTCTCTCAAATTAACTCCCTTCTTTTCTCTGGGCAGTTCATCAGACAGGGACAGGAATTTCTCCTCTTCTTCTGTTTGTTCTCTCTGTTTTACACAGAAAGATTCTCTCTGCTGTCTTATTCAGCAGCTGCCCATGCAGGAGTTCCAGTGATTGGACTACTGGTACTTTTCCACAAGTTTCCAGTCTGTCTTCCACTACTTTCTGTCTGGCCTTGGTAGTGATTCCAAGATAGTGCTTTCATCTATCTTGGATAATCCTAATCACTTCAGGCTTATCCCACTATCTTCTTTTCTTGCCATCTCCAATTTCTTTGGATTTGGCAGCATAGTTGACCTACAGCCAGTTTTATTTCCCAATTCTCCTGCATAATGCTCTCTGCAATCTTACAGAGAAGCTTTCTACTATGGGCCCTTGCTAGAGAGCATGGGTTTTGTCTCTGATGACTATCCTATATGGTTGGGAAAGGCTTCCTCAGTCATTTTCCATGACTGTGAGGGTTCTCCACACCCTATTATCTCCTGTTATAATACAGGACATAAGCCTTTTCTACGTGAACGTCCAAAGAGTTCTCCAATTCCTACAAGGAATATGCTCTTTTTTCCTTGCAGCTTGTCCTCATGGTATCCTACTCTTTCATGGACAGCACATATTTTACTAATTACGCATGATACCCCTTGTGTCCCTCCAGTGGGTCAACCTGGTATCTCATCCTATGCGTTTTCTGTCCATTTACCATGCGAGAGTTCTACAGGACTCAGGACTTGCTGTTTACAGACTGATATTATCCTCTGTTTTTTCACGCAACCATCCTGGTTATTTCACTGGATAGCATTCCTGCACCATCTTAGCCAGGGGGAATAGATTCTCTGTATATCTTCTCAAGTAGATTCCACCTTCTTGTTATTAGATGAATCTTTCTCCTTCACATCTCCCATGTGAATGTTCTTATGGGCATATCTCTACCTGCTTAGTTGCAAACATTTATCTTTAGACATATATATATTCATCTATGTATATATCTCTATATACTTCTCTATAGATACATATGTCTGTAAGCTGCGTGTGCATATGTTATGCCCCTCCAGATCTCACTATAGACATATATATATATACCCTTATATATATATATATATATATATATATATATACATATATACACACACATATATATATATCCCTATATATTTATGTGTATCTGTTGAGATGCTTCCTTATAGGTGGATATGTATTTACATACTTATCTCTCTGTCTATGCTTATAAAGGTTTTACCTTCCTAGAGGTTCCAGACAGTGGGCTTGCATATGTTCATACTGTCTCTCAGTATGTCTGGGGTATTATGCACACAACCACTACTGTGGTACTGACAGCTCCTACTTTAACCCTAGGTCTAGGTATCCCTGAAGCTCCATGCTTCAATATCTTTCCTATCTCTCACCAGCTAGGAAAGACAGGGTGGATCTTCAGTAGATCTGAGGTTTCAGCCCTTCAGACATCTGTCCTCCTTGGGAATACAGACTTTTTTCCCATACCCCTTCTTCCCTCCAGGACTGGGCTAGTTTGTCCAAATTGGTCAATCTTCCTCTTTTGCTCCTAAATGTTAATGACTCTGTAGCTAAAAGAGTTTCCAGCTTTTTCCCATAAAGCTTTCCACTAAAGACCTGCAGTTTTTATACTACCCCAGTTGACACCTGGGTCACCTGTCAATTCCAGATTTGGACCTTCACCTTCACTGCCGTGAGGTCACCTTGAAGATTCCTCTACTGAATCTCCAGTAGACTCCATCAGCCTCTCTACTTCCTGCAATCCAGTAGGTGAGGTCCATATTGTGATTGTTCATTCAATATTTTTCATGATAATTATCATACATACCAAGGACTCCTCACCTGTAGTCCTTAGGTTAGCTGTTTTTTCTACAGCTCCTCTCTTTTCAACTCCTACCCACCATCCCTCATGGGATGCCAGAGATCCATGTGTGGGAAGTGCAGTCCTTTCCCAGGGACACGCATTTTATGGGATCTCCCCCTGGCATCTACAGCTAGGGAGTCCCCATATGTGAAGACTCATTCCTGCTTGTTCCTGGAGATAGCACAGTTACTTACCTGTAACAGGTGATCTCTGGGAACAGCAGGAATAAGTCTTCACAACACACCCACCTCCCCTAGGAGTTGTATCTCTCTATCTATCTTCCTTTCCTCTTTCTCTCTCTTTGTCTCAGCTATAAAACTCAACTGAGGAGAGACAGTTGGAAAGGCGGGAAGGCAGCACGCAGGCGCTGAGGGATGCTCCCAAAAGCTTTCTGATTGGACGCCGGGGAGCGTTCCCGCGCAGGCTCCGTCGGTACCAACGTACCCATATGTGAAGACTTATTCCTGCTGTTCCCAGAGATCACCTGTTACAGGTAAGTAACTGTGCTTTATGATGGCTGTGCCGGAGGCAGAGCTGGCTTACAGAGAAAGTTAGCAGGTGATTCCCTTTTCAATCTCTCCATGGTACTAGGCAGTGGTAAAGGAACTTTCAGGGTAAGAACCCCTGATTAGGGCCCTGGATTCCTAGGGCCCTATCTCAGCTCTCCCCTCAACCAAAGAGAGCCAGGTTAGCCCTTTGGCCCATGGGATAAAGGTCTGCTTCTTGAAATGCTTGACAGTCCCAGCAGGAGGGGGAGGGGGAGGAGTGCTGCATGTGGGGATATCTCTTTTGAAAGTTGAAGTTGTGCAAAGGGCAGTGCTTTGTTCACGCCTGCAGTTTAGCTCTCGGAGAAGATTTCTACCCTCTGCTGGTGGCTCTGGCCCCTTGCTCCCAAGATTGCAGATTTGTTTGTGAGAACACCTGGCTTGGTGTGGGGGGAGGGGGGAAGGTGGTCAGGTTGTCACTAAGAACAGTCTCCTATCAGGAACTAGAGGGCTCACAGCACTCCATGTGGGTGGCTGCTGCACAGTAATGCAGGTGCACGGTCTCTCCCCAGTTACAGGTGCTGGCTTTTTTCCAGTGAGGGCTCCATTCAGTGATGGACCAGTCCCCCTTAAAGGTTGCTTTCTCTGAGTGGAGAAGCTAACCATTCTGTGTCTGTCTTTCATGGGTGAAAGGATCTTCTAGGGCCGTACGTACACCCTGGAGCTGCCCCTCTGGTGAAGGGGAGTCCTGCGGGGTCTCCACTGCAGTAGGAGCAGTCCTGGGGGAATGTCTAGTAGACTCTGGTTGCCTCCAGGGAGGACCTTGGGAGCCTGTAATTCTTCTCAGTGGATGCCAACAGTCCTGCCCGAAGGGCAGCCAGCTGGAAGGTATCTGTCTATTCCCAAGGAGTGCACCTGTACTATATTCACCTAGTGGGTTTTAGACTCCTTGAGGGTTTTGCAGTTGTCAGCTCTTTCCTGTCCTTTAGGGGATGGTTCAGGCTGACCTAGGGCTTTGGTTGCGTGCTTGGTGGGCTACAGTTGAGCTTTTGAAAGGTCTCTCTGGAAGAGTTTCCCTATATGCTCAGGTGGGGGATGTTGGTGCCCACTCTGTTAAGCTTTCAGCAACAATGGGTTGTTTCTCTTGTCCTCTCCGTGGTGGGGTTGGGGACATTTTCCCTGGTACATGCGGATCTGCGAAGGGATCTTCATTCCATCATGTCCTGAGCCTAGAATCTGTGATCTTCAGATTCAGTTTCTCTCATGTTCAGGGCTAGCATTATAGCATTCAAGCAGGGCCCACCTGGACTTTACCATGACGTTTGTCACTTTCCACGGTGAATAGCATTGGTTGTTTCTCCCATTTGCATTGTATGCTGCTTTGGTGAGGTGAGACATCACCTTGAAACTTAAGACGTGGTACCTCATACTTTTAACAAGTTGCTAGAGTTGCTAGCAGTACTTCTTTGCATGCAGAGGGCTCAGTTGCCCATGCCTGGACATCAGCAGGCCTGGTTAGTGTCTTTGGGTGTGCCCAAAGGTGACTCAGGCTGAGGTTCCTCTGCCTGGAAAGTTTGTAGCTGAGGAAAGGCTGTCCTGAAAGCAGCTTCATTCTCTCCCACAAGTTGGAAATATCAGAGGTCTGGTATTACTCTCCTGAGTTAACGTCTCACACAGTGATTTTCCTAAATTTCAGCTGACTCAGTGATTCTTTGTCATTGTGCTGGTCTTAGTCTCTGAACCACGGGCGAAGCATCAACCTTTGGGCAGGATTCTCGTCTGCAGTGCGTTTGCCCTAGATTCAGAGACACTCTCTAATTTTCTAGTCTCCATGTTCTCTGTCGTTCGACCAGGCACTTCCTCTTCCCCTGGGAGATCAAGGAGCAGGGATAGTAGCAATTGCGGTTTCGTGTTATGATTGGGAGGTTATGGAAAGTATCGGAGGAGATGCTTGTCAGCTTAAATACCAGCTGTAAGGGCTGGAGGTGAAACCTGGTCCAGTTGGCCCGGGGACTCTGTCCTCTCAGGGGTCCCCTGGGAAATGTCTGGAGGCTGATCAAGTTGATTCTAAAGGAGGCTCATGCCTCCTTTAGTGCAAGCAGTGAGCAATGTGTCCTCGATATGCTCCTGGCAGTCATGCAAGTCATCTTCTGCAGCAGAACTTGCAGATCTGGTGCAGTACTCACATTCGTCTAATTTGGCTGTTGGGCAGTGGAGCATCTGATGGCATTAGCTGCAACAGATATCGCAAGCTTTGGCATGTGGTCTGATTTTTTTTTTTTTCTGTGGGGGAACTGCATCATTGTGCGAAGTGAGAGCACAGCCTTCCCATGCAGGATCTCGTAGTGCAAGGACATGCCTTCTGGAACCCTATATTTTGGCCATTCTGATTAATGGTGGTTGCGGGGCTATTTCAGGTGTAGGGATGTTCCGCAGATGGCAGACTTGGGGGACCTGACCTTGGGAATGGCCTTGGGGAGGAATGCTGGTGGCTTTCTCTCTGTTCCTGGGCTCCCTCTGCATAGGTTAGTGGCCCATCTGTTCTTGGTGATCCTAGGCATCCTGGTGGGACCTTATGCAACATGTTGCATAGGTCCTTGGACCAAGTGGTATGGCCATTCTCTGGCTTTTCAAGGTACAGACCTGCAGTGGGAAACTTGGTGTGAGCTTCAGGTAAGGCAGCTTCCTGGCATTCTCTCTTTTAGGGTCTGGCCCTTGTGGGTGCATGTTGGTCAGTTTATACTGTTTGGTAACCTCCTGGCTTGAGGAGGTTTATGCTTATAGCAGATGTTATCCATTCAACTTGGACCATGGTTTGGCCTTAAACCATCAGGGTTCGAGTGGTGGGCCTGCTCTTCTGCATGAAGCGCCTCCAAGGGATTCTTTAGGAAGTATCTCGGCAAGCCCTCCTTCGGCAGGAGTGAAGCTGTTCTGTCTGCTTGAGTGTGCTGTTGAGTCTCAGTGAGTTCCTGTGGTTGAGGGCTCTGGAAGAATCCTTCCATGGGTCCATGTATGAGGCCTCACTGGTAGGTTAGTGCCTTTCTCCGGGACCAAGCAGGAAGTCAGTCCTCACATATGGGTGACGTCGGTGCCGACGGAGCCCGCATGCGGAGCATTTCCCCAGCTTTCAAGGAAAGCTTTTGGTAATGCAGCGCGCATGCACGGTCCCCTTCCCGCCCAAGAGTGCCATCTTGCTCAGTCTTTCTTTTTCCGCGGAGTCCAATGGATGTAGTTCGTGTCACCTGGGAAAAGTAGATTTTTTTCTGCAATTTTTCGCGTTTCTTTATCTGGTTCGATGCCGGTTCCCCTCCTGCCTCGGCTCGGTACACCGGTATCAAGTCCGGAACTTCTTTTTCAGTTTTTGTCCTTTGTGACTAGCGTTCTCGCTTTTTCTGTAATTTTCACTGGCAGCCCTGTTGGATGCCGAGGAGGAGCCTCGAGCCGAAGAGCTCAATACCCTCCAGTATGATTTTCCTCCGAAGGAAGCCTTTACTGTACCGGTTCCTCCGATGCTGGAACGGCTGCTTTTCCGAATGTGGGAAGCACCGGCCAAAGCGCCGGTTCTGAGCAAGTGGGTCGATTCCATCTATTGAGTCCGTAAGAGCCCTGGGTTCCAAAAAGCACGGCACCGGTTCTTAGCAAGTGGGTCGATTCTATCTATTGAGTCCGTAAGAGCCCTGGGTCCCAAAAAGCGCAGCTGCCGCACAACTCCATGGTTGTGGAATCGGCCATGCACAGGCTGAAAAGCCAGAAGATGCACTCCTTGGTGCCTCCCAGCCAGGAGGCCTGTAACCTGGATGCCCTCGGTAGAAAGTGCTTCCAGGGCTCGATGCTGTCCAGACTTACCAGCTGTACATGAGCATGTACTTACAAGACCTGGCAAAGGAGATTGCCGAGTTCTCGGCTGGCCTCTCCGAGGAACCCTTGCAGAAATTCAAAGCCTTGTCTACAGGGATCCGAGAGTGCTCGAAGTTCACATCTCGAGCAGCCTATGACGGCTTCGAGGCTTCTGCCTGGTTAGCCACGGCCGGCATCGGTGCACATCGTCAGGCCTGGCTACAATCATCGGACCTGGAGTCATGGGTGCAGGATAAGTTCATCGATGTCCCGTGCTGAGGGGACAACCTGTTCAGCAAGCCCATGACTGAGAAGGCTGCAGAAATCGAGACCGAGACTCTCACCAGGACAAGGCTGTCCAGAAAGACTTCTGCCCCTTCTCACAAAAAGAAGGGCTTGGGGAAGAAGCCCTTTTTCACGAGGAAGGGTACTGGCTACAAAACCTAGCCTCAATATCAGGCCTCTCCAGCTCCCCAACAGGGCCAACAGGCCAAAGGGCAGGGGCATGGGCCTCGTAGGCAGAAACCCCACAAGCCTTCAGCTCCGGCTCCTGCACAGCAGGGAGGGGGTTTTTGACTCCCAGGGCATAGCCTCTCCTCTGCCGGTGGCCCCATTCAGCACAGGAGGTCGGCTGATCCTGTACGCCTACATTTGGCCAGCCATCACAGGGGATACCTGGGTGCTGAGCATAGTCCACAAGGGCTATATGCTCCATTTCCACCAGATACCCCCCTCCTACTATCCAGGCGAGCCTCCAAGACTCCCTCTACACGGGAATCTCCTCCTTCAGGAGTTGGCAAGTCTTCTAAAGGAACAGGTGGTGGAACCGGTGCCACACCACCTGAAAAGGCAAGGCTTCTGCTCCAGGTACTTCCTGGTACCAAAGAGAACAGGAGGCCTAAGACCTATCCTAGACTTGCGAAATCTGAACAAGTTTCTGGAGAGGGAAAAGTTCAAGATGAGATACTGCTGCCCTACCTCCAGCAGGGAGACTGGCTATGCCCACCGTGTCAGGGCAAAAGCCGCGTCAGTAGTTCATCTCCGCTCTGTTCCGTTGGCAGACATCTGCCGGGCCGCAACTTGGTCTTCAAGCCAGACTTTTGCAGCCCATTAGTGCCTGGAGAGAGAGTCCCGGCGAGACAGTGTTTTCGGCCAGGTGGAACTCCGTAATCTCTTTGAGGTTTAGGCAACTCCTACCCTCCGGCCTTTCGTGTTGGGCTACCGTACGGGGTGTGTTCTCAGAGAAAATTCTTGTCATGGATGCTGTGGCTCTCTAGAGGGAGCCATTTTTTCATCTTTGGGTTCACGGTAGCCTAGAGCTGGGGAGTCCCATATGTGAGGACTTACTTCCTGCTTGGTCCTGGAGAAAGCGTAGTTACTCACCTGTAACAGGTGTTCTCCAGGAGCAGTAGGAATCGGTCCTCACGACCCTCCCTCCTCCCCTGGAGTTGCAGTCATATCCTTCATTTTTATTTTTGGCTGTCTTTTAGTTATGTCATCAGACTGAGCAAGATGGCACCCTTGGGCAGGAAGGGGACCACGCATGCGCGCTGCATTACCAAAGGCTTTCTTTGAAAGCTGGGGAAATGCTCCGCATGAGGGCTCCGTCGGCGCTGACGTCACCCATATGTGAGGACTGATTCCTGCTGCTCCTGGAGAACACCTGTTACAGGTGAGTAACTACGCTTACGATTCATTCTAGGGGACTTATGGCGCCTGCCTTAGGTTGTCTCTGCTGCAGCCCTTAGAATCAGTTACATTTTCTGGATCTCTGGACGGCTCCTTTTGCTGTGAAGTCTTTGCTGTCTGGCCTTCAAGGAGGCTGCTCCTTTTTTCCTCATCTCCGCTGAATTGTGGTCCTGCTGCATTTGGTGGACTGGCAGAGGGTGTTGTTTGAGTTCATTGCAATTCTTCATTCCTCCCTATGATCTGTCCTGCTTCTTTCTCTGCAGTTTGAGATGAATGCTGGCAGAGGTCAGCTCCTCTATTATCTGTTTTCCCCTGGAGTCTGTTGTGGGCAGGATGCATCCTGCCTAGTAAGCACTTTTAGGAGTGAGTTGCAGTTCTCGCCATGTAGCGTAACCCTCTTGGGTGGAGTCCCCAACATATATTTCTAAGGCTTCTGGACCTTCATTGATTGCCTTATGAGATTCTACAGGCTACTTGTAGAGCTTATTTAGACGACCCCTTTGACAGAGTAATTTGTCTTGAATGTCACCTTCCTCCCACCCTGGGTCCTGACTGCTTGAGTCATCCCACTTGTCTGGACTGGTTTAGCAGGATGATAAGGAAGTAGAGATTTTATTCATAACTGGTAATCTCCTTTCCTTGAATCCTGCTAGACCATTTCAGGACCTGCCCTGGAAGACTCCTTTTGCAGATTGGAAAGCCTGCTGCCTTTTGATCACAATAGCGATGTCTCTGGGAGACTTTTTCTGCAGGTTTGGGGGGGTTTCGGTTGCTGTGGAAGGTCTAGTCATCATTCAGGACTGACTCCAGTTTCCTCATAGTAAGAGAGCTAAATACTTATGCCTTTTGTGGTGAAGCTGTTTGTGCTTATTAACATTATCTGAGTTTTTGCCTGACTTTTTCAGATTGTCTTACCACTTGGGAAGTGTCATACTGGCTTCTTTTAGTGCTGTACCAGTGAATATACCAAGTGATAGCATTATTAAAAGTTACTCAGATCTGCCTCCACCTGCTTGCAGGGGGACATAACCCACTTGTCTGGACTGGTCTAGCAGGACACAAGGAAAGCAGATTATCAAGCATGAATAAAATCTCTCCTTTGTGTTTATTTATTTATTTAACAAGTTTTATATACCACCTTTCTTAAATTCAATGCGGTTTACATACAACATAGTAACATTTAGAACTTTACATTGAACAGGTAATTGAACTTGGAATTATGGGGAGATAATGTACATCAAATAATGTTTACGAAATGATAAATCGAGAAGGAGATGCTATGTAAGGCAGGAGGATAAGGGAACCAAAGGGGAAAATACATAATTGTGAGTAATGTAGAAGGCGTAGTGAGGTAGTAATGAGTTAGTAGGGGGGGAGGAGGAGAGGTGGGGGAAAAAAAGTAGAAAAGGGGTGTAAATCACTTGGCTCAGCTAATACATGGAATGGAAGTTCGATGGCAGAATTATTATTCATGGATTGGTCATAATGTTCCCAGAAAAGGAAGGTTTTCAAGGCTTTTCTAAAGTCCATTAAGTCTTTGATGGTTCTAATGCTCCCAGGACATGCATTTCAGATTGCAGGAGTGTATATTGAGAACCCCTTCTTACATGTTACTTGTCTTGCTCTGGTTTTGATTGAGGGGGTGAGTGGTTCTGTTGTGAAATTCGTCTTGCTCTCAATTCTGGATCCTTGGAGATAAGTGAAGAGAATTTGGGTATAGCTGTTGGATGATTTTAAAGATAAGGAGTAACGATTTGAATTTGGCACGTGTAGCTATTGGCAGTCAGTGAAGCTGCTTCAGAATTGGTGATATGTGGACATTTATGTGGACTTTGATTGAAGGATAAGGTGGTATACAAATCTGTCTAAATAAATAAAATAAATAAATTTATCGCTGTTCCTGCGATAATCCGAGCAGTCATGCTCTGCACTAGCTGTAATGGGTACATGGATTGTTTCGGGAGTCCTTGGTATATCACATTGCAATAGTCTAGTATTGGCATAATCATGGCCTGACACACTGCAAAAGTGGGTCTGGTCAAGTAATGTCTTGAGCTTTCTCGCTGTGTTTAGCTTGAAGTAAGCCGCTTTTGTAGCCATGCTAAAATGCTTGTGGAAAGATAGGTTCCGGTCCAGATGCACACCGAGGTACTTAACTTGTTCTTTAACTTTGTCATTGTGTAATATTTTCAAGGACTTTGGTGGGATAAAGGAGGTGTTCCAGGTTACAAAGAGCGAATCTGATATTTTTGTAATTTATATTAAGGTTTTGTTTCTGAAGCCTGTCAGTCATTGCTTTCAGGCATGCCATTAGATATTTATTTATTTATTTATTTAACAGGTTTTTTATACCGCCTTTCTTACAATCAAAGCGGTTACAAGACTACATCAGGTTAGCATGAAATACAGACATAAAAACATCAGACTACAAAGACAAAACAATGCATCCAATTTTATACCACCTTATCAAAATATCAAAGTGATAAGCAATGGATCTATAGGTAACAAAGGAAGACTACATCAGGTTAACATGTAATACAGACATACCTCTAAACGGAAGAGCATCTAAAGGGAGAGACAGACAGAGGAAGTTATACTGAGAATAAATACTCAAATTAGATCTTATACACATTTGATGTTCTTTGATATGTGAAATCAGGTTGGTCTGCGTCAAACGGGGCAGAGACCATGATGTCATCCGCATGAATTCTGTATTGTACCTTGAAGTGATTAATAATATTACACAGTGGTTGTATGTAGATATTAAAGAGGATAGCTGAGAGAACTGAACCTTGTGGGATGCCTTGTGGTTGATCTGAAAGGCCCTGGTTGGATTTTACTTGCAGCTTTCTGCGGGATAGGTGAGAGGTGAACCATTGGAGGGTAGTACCATGGAATCCTATTTCCTGTAGCCATCTCAACATAATATTTTGATAAATTGAATCAAAGGGGAGGATGTTGGGGAGGAATTAAAGGGGTGCGGGGGCACATTTATCTTTTAAATGGATATTCCACAACTAAATGTTGGCCTCGATACCATAAATAATATAGCACACATGATACAAATGAAATCCTAGTGTAAGAGATGTGAAGTGGCATTTTAGAAAGGATGTCTTGGATGCCTTGGCCTGGGTAGGTCAGAAGGGAGGCATTTGTTATGAAACTAGCATGTCCTGCCCTGCCATTTCAGTTACTCAGACGTGCAGCGGCTGGCCAGTAGTATGTTTGGAGTATGTATTTAAAGGCAGGTTATTTCAACCAGAAAATGTTAACTGCTGTGATGGAAGTGTATTTTGCTTTTCCCCCTAGAAGCATTGCAGCCATGAAACAAACACTTTTTGCACCTAATTCATTGTCAGGAGCAGATATAAGCATGGATGTTTTATTTATTTGCTATACCTTCTTTTCTGGTTACACAAAGTGGTTTACAAAGCAGTATTAAATAAAAATAACATGATGTCTCAACAATCAGGGCCTGACATGCTTGTGCCATTCTGAAATCGCACCACGATGTGCAGCTCCCAGGGCATGCCTCCACCACGTCCCCATTCTACCTAGAATCACACCGGGGACATCTGTGTACCCGGCTTTCTAAAATGGCTCTGGGAGCTTCTCCATGATTTGTATGTCTATTTGCCCATTTTCAGACATTCAATTCACAAATAGAGCTTCTAAAATACTCATAGTTTTTTGGTGCTTTTAAATGTCTTCTCCCAGTTGTACAAATGTGAAAAATAGATAACTAAATCAATCAACCAAGCAATGAGAAAATAACATGATTTGCAAATATATAACTGCTTGGACTGTATATTTAATTACTGTAGAATTCACAAATCAAAACGTTTTCATTTAAGAAACAGTCTTAAACATTGGAATGAATGAATGAATGAATGGCAGCTGATAATACAGTTGTCTGTAACTGTTCAGTGAATCTTGCATACATTCCAGTGCAGAATGAAGTGTCATTTTTCTGTCGCCTATCTTTATCAATGTTTGAGTAAAGGTTAAATACCAGACTTTATCTGGCTGGTCCCTGCATACTGTAACATGGCCCTCCCTGTTGACCTGCTTGTTCTGAAGACCCTGAGCTTATTGTAAGCATGTGCCCCTCGGCACAGCAGTGCGGGAGGGGGAGAGGGGGAGGGTGATGTGCATGCATTTGAGTGCATGTTATGTGTAGTCTGAGTGACAGGGGCAAAAATGACCCTAAGCCGCACTGGCTGGAGCCCACTGAGCAACATTAGCAGCTGCTGCTTGATGTCTCACACTGTGAGAGCACCTTTCTGACAGGTTCTCAGGCTCGACTCTAAGGTCAGCCCAGGATTAGGACTGAGAACCCATTCCGCCTGCATGGACAGCTGCACAGTTGAGTCAGAGCACTGTGACTTCAGCTACATGGCCTCTAAGGAATGTTTAATTAATTTTACCCATTATAAAAAATTGTCTCATGAAAAAGACTCAGACTCAATATGTTTGAACTATGAGCAATATACATTCATTGCCATTGGACTGATAATGCTGGGAAATGAAAGCGTTTTTTTAAAAAGTAAATATGATTTGTTTTTATATTTTAATCATCTGATCAAGTGAAAGTTTGCAATTATTAGTTTGAATGCAAATGGTTTTGTTTACCGTAAATGTAACTTAAGTTCAAACCCTTCAGCTTAAACTGGTTGGGAACTGTTTTTAGCAGTCATGTTTTGTTAGTGCTTTCGTTTTTTAAATCTGGCCTTCAAAGCATGTCTTTACCCAGTTTGGGCTCCTCTTACCTCTTAAAACACATAGGAAATGGACTTGGGGAGAATGAAAACACAAGGAAAATCTAATTTTTTTTACAGCCTTGTTCAAAAATGAAAGGTTCTAATAAGGAGTTTTCCACAATTTTAGAGGGAAGAGTGGGCTTTATATAGAAGAAAAGGATGCTTTGGTTACCTTGTTCATTTTACCACTGTTGGTTCTGTTTCATGCATCAATTTCTTTAAGCAGACTACCTATTTTTAAATTATTGTGCTTAAGATTCATCAGGATTTTGTCCCTCTACATATGTCTTTTTGGCCATTGTGAATAGCTTAGGGAGGGCATAATGCATAGTTAAAAAGGAATATATTTTTTAGTCCTTCGTCAAAATAGTTTGTTTATAAGTGTACCACGAATGGATGGATGATTTCATTAGAGATTGGCTACAGAATGGAATGTTTTACACATTGAATTTAGAGAAGTTGGCGATTATCTGTTTTATTTAGGGAATTTCTTTGGATTGATATCAATAATTTACCGTATTACCCAAGAAATAAATTGATCCGTACTCGAAGGTGTGTGATTCATTGATGGAAACAAAAAGTGCTTAAACTAGGTTTGTAATGGATATTAATCTTTATTTATTTATTTATTTCTCTTATATACCGCGCTCTTCAACATCAGTGCGGTTTACATGGAACATTTAGGTTTTACGGTGGGGTTAACCGTAAAAATGCAGATAACAGGTAGCTCAACTTTAGAATTGTTTATAGCTATAGAATTACGTAAACATAGACACATAGAAAAATGATGACAGAAAAAGACCACATGGCCTGTCTAGTCTGTCCTTCCATATCAAAAACTACAATAGTCCCCTTTTTTCCTTTAGAGATCCTCTTTGTTTGTCCCATGCTTTTTTGAATTCAGATACTGTCCTCATCTCTACCACCTCCACTGGGAGACTATTCCATGGATCCAGTAGCCACCCTCAGTACTGACTCTATCCTGTTTATATCCTTTTGAAGGTGCGATCTCCAGAATTGCACGCAATACTCCAAATGAGGTTGCACCAAAGACTTATGCAGAGGCACTATCACCTCCTTTTTTTTGCTAGCCATTCCTCTCCAAATACACCCAAGCATCTTTCTAGCTTCTGCTGTCGCCTTTTCTACCTGTTTAGCTACTTTAAGATCATCAGACACAACCATGCCTAGGTCCCACTCTTCTTTAGTGGATAAAAGTACTTCACCCCTTATACTATATTGTTCCCTTGGATTGCTGCATCCCAAATGCATGACCTTGCATTTTTTAACATTAAATTCCAGCTGCCAAATTCTAGACCATTCTTCAAGCTTAGCTAGATCCCTCCTCATGTTATCTACACCTTCCTGGGTGTCTATTGCAGATTTTGGTATCATCCGCAAAGAGGCGATGTAGCAAGATATAATTGTTAAAATGAATCGTTTTTATAGATTTCTTATTATTTGCTTAGGTGGAATGTAAATATTGTAAATTTAATTATATATCTGTCTGCAAAAGTTCATTCTATTCAGCTAAAAATAAAACTGAGTCAACGTAACTTCTTAATTCTTCCATCTCTCTTATCTTGTAAAGGAATATGGTTAGCTGTAGTGTGGAGAGACCATTTTATCTGGAGGAGCATAGGTTTTGTATGCTTTTACAGTTCATGTTCATTTTCAGGTGCCTTTTTTTCCAGTGATAGCTGTTTGTTGTTGAGGGTTGGCCTGTCTATTTCTATCCATCCAGCTAATCACATGGAGTGTTGTTTTTAAAAGGTGCATATCCATGCAACATTGAAAAGATTTTGTGCTGGCAGCATTTCTAATTCTTGCTGATGCAAGAAGATGACCTCGTAGTACTGTTGAGACTCAATGCTCATGGGGTTCTCAACCCCTTTTGGCACAAGTCAAAAGTCTGTATGGTACTGAAAGGATCAGCACCAGTTGGGATCTCAGCCTTCAGTGGCATAGGCAATAACCTTTGTGGTGGCAACAGGACTCTGTGATGGTAAGGTTTGCATCCATCGCCATCACAGAAAAAGATCATGAAACAGTGAAAGGACCCATGACAATGGTTTTCCCAACCATCATCAGCGCACAGTAAGAGGCTCATACAGGCACAAGATGAAAAGAGAGGGAAAAAGGAGTGAGAGAGGGGAATGAAGAATAAGAAGTAAAAGGAAATGGAGGGGAGAAAGGTAAGAGGAGAATGTGAGAGGAGGAGGAGGGGTTGACACACACTTCGCCAACTCAAACACAGACTCATGTATGCATCAGCCCAAATTCCTGCATATACACACACACACACACACACACACACTTGAGAATACAGACCTCATCTACACACTTGTAGATATCCCCAGACCCATAATCCCCACTTCCAAGCTATCCATCACCCATACATTCCACCCATACCCACTCACACACATATTTGCATACACATAACCCAAGTATAAACTTGCAGACTACCCCACCTACTCAGACAGCAGCACACTTAGCCAACTCGCTACTCATACAAACACATACACACACAATGCCCCTCATTCTGTCACACACACACACATGCACACAGACCACCAACTACAAACTTGTAAACATTGCTAACCCCCTAACCCACAGCCCCGATTCCAGTTTTGCATCCCACACATATCTACCTTTGTCTCATGTTTTTAGGTACAACTTGTTTTATTTTATTTTATTTATTTAGTATACATTTGTATACCGCTACTTCCAGCGATCAGCAGCGGTTTGATTACAGATTGGAAATTGTCAAAATCATGACAGGAAATTTTTGAGGTATAAACACATTGATTAGACAGGAAAGCACAGCACACAGAGAACTATTTTACAGGGAACATGGGCTATGGAGGGTTAAGTGGCTTGCCCAAGACCACAAGGAGCACCTGTGGGACTAGAAACCCCAGTCCTTCCAGCCCAAGGTTGCTGTCCTCTAGTGGGATTTGAACCCCCGACCTTCCGGCCCGAAGTACCTTGCCCCAACCACTAGGCCACTCCTCCACTCCACATTCTTTATTCTGTACTGATTGCAAGGCTTGGAAATTGTTTTTTGAGCTTGTACATAATAATGTCTTAAATTCAGTATTGACATGTATGAAGACCATTGCTGTCATATCCAACCTAGTTTACATGTGGTATACAAGTGTACAATTCAAAGTATATATAGAAGCATAGAATATGATGGCAGGTAGGCACCACAAGATCTATCTAGTCTACCTAGTTTCATTCTTGTTGCAATACTGCTAAAGCTATTGGTTGTCTGGCTTTGCCTTCATTTCATCTCAACTAATGATTCTTTGTGTTTATCCCAGGTCTTCTTGAATTCTGTTCTGTTTTTGTCTCTAACCACTTCCACTGGGAAGTTGTTCTATTTATCCACTACCATTTCCGTGAAGAAATATTTCCTAATTTTACTCTTGAGTGTAACACCTTTCAGCCACATAGAGGCCAATTCCAACAAGGCATGTCCAGGCCATCCAGGTGTCCAGAAATCTGGACAGCCCAGATATGCATCCGATTCAGATACCGCGGGAGCAGAATCGGGGCATGGGGCATTGATGTCCCGGACGTCCCCCGATTCCATGCCTCCGAACGTCCAGGCACTTCCCCGGCTAGCCCAGTCAAGCTCCTGCATGGAGCCACCGTGCCATGGCGTCCCGTTGCCATAGCACCGTGGCTTCATGCACGAGCCACGATCAGCCACAATCATCAAACTACTGCTTCCCTGCAGCCCGACCCCGATTGGCCTTTCCGAGGCAGGGATCGGGCTGCAGGGAACCCCCTCCCCTGCTCACCTCAGTGTGGGGTCCTGGCATGGTCGTCCCGCATCTAAGGTACCCAGCCTGGACATACAGTCTGTCACTGGAATCAGCCCTGTATGCCCGGGTTGGGTGCCCTGCCTCCAGCCTGCCTTTGCTCCTCCTCCTGCCCGCCCCCTCCCACCCGTACAGAGCTCCCCACACATCTCCCCTGTACATGTGGGGAGCTCTGTTACCAGAATCAGCACCCTGGCATTTAGCAAGGGTGGACATCCAGATTGGACATCCATCCTCACTAAATGCGAATCTGAATGACTCCCATACTGTATCATGACTTGTTCTGCTAGAACCTCTTTACCACTGAAAAAGATTTGCCTCTCGGGTATTATTTATGCCTTTGAGTATTTGAGTGTCATTCACATATCCTCTTTTTGTCGCATAAAGCTCGTGTACTAAATTTTAAATTCTCTTTCTAGTTGGTCTTATTTATTATATTTATTTAAAAATTGATATTCTGATGATGTTTTCAGTGTGTTACAAAACGTAAAAAATAATCAAAGCAGTTCACATTAGGACATTAAAATAAAAACACTGTAAAATACCTAACGTTAAAACATTGATATATTTATTTAGGTTTATTTGGCTACCTTTTTGAGGAAATTTGACCAAGGTAGTGTAGAGTAAGTATAAACTAGTCATAGACAGTTTCCAGTCATAGTGACAACATAACCTTAATAAAATGCTGAAATATTAGCAGCGTACACAATTAGAACAGTAAGATAAACTTGGAAACAGACAAATTAAATCCTAGTAAGAGCAATAACAAACCTAATAAGACACTCCCTTTCTCTAGGATCCAGGTTGCTAGAACTCTGCACTACCAATATAAACCCAAAATGCATTGCCTGAAAATGGCTAAATATGTTCAAATTTTTTAAATAAACTCTTTGTCAGAGTATGATTTGTAAAAGGTTTTTTTCCCCAGGCACTGACTGAAAGAAAACTTTTGATTAATTAGACCATGTATTTTGCAGGCTTCCTATTAGAAAACTAGTGTTTGAAGTGCAAGAAGTCTTTTAATCTTTTAAAAAGTGTTACTGTGATGATCTGGGAAATGGGCCCTTGGGGGACAGCAGAGATGAAATAGGGCAACACTCATCTGATTTCACAGTCATGTATGTGATGATTTTTCAACGCTTCTGCTCCTCTAGACTCCCTGAGACTTGGGTTCACTGCCAAAGACTTTTCCACCAGGAGATTAGAGGAGAGGAAAGACTAAAAAGAGCCGATTATGCCACTGTTTAAGTGCAAGATTTGGGAAGATGGTTAGAGGTTGCAGTCCTCCTCATTAATGTGCACTGTGCCATCTTTACAAAACTATTCATTCCATGGACTATGGGAGGATGGCTTGAAAACTGAAGCCTGACTAGCTTCCCCATTGCTATATACAGGAGTTTTCTGACAGGTTGACTACAGTGTATAGTTTTTTTCACAGTCCATGCTACTTACTTCTAATTATCAGCTCTCTGATCGACAATGACAGGCAGACAGATATTTTCCACCCGTCAGCCTACCCAAAGGATGTAAGGATAAAAAATGTATTTTTTAGTCATAAGGTCAGGTTGAAAAGAGCCATGTTCCACGTCAGACATGTCCAATGTAAGGCCATCCTGTGATACTTGATGAAGCAAGATATATTGCACAGAAACCAAACAGTCTCCATTCCAGAAGGAAACACTTCATGATTCAGCTCTGAGGATTTCTGTGAAAAATAGATATTGTGCTGCAAACATGGAGTGGCAGCTTTCAAAAAATGGAAAAAACAAAAATGTTGGTAGACATCAACTTTTTTTATGATTTAAAATTTCTCTCCCCCCCCCCCCCCCAAGCGAGTTGTCCTGACGATGGCCATGATGCTTGTCTGCCTGCGGGGATCCAATCTCCCATAGGCAGAAGAGAAGGGTATGGCTGCAATCGCAGCAAAGTTTCCGTCTATTTGCCCCCAGGAGATCGGATCCCCACAGGCAGAAGAGATGGGGATAGCAAGATAGGTTCTGGGGGGGGAGGGGGAGGAAGGAGTTCAAGTGAGGTAGAAAAGGCAGGGACAGTCTAAAGGGGCAGGGGGCCTGTTTTAAAAAAGGAGGATATGGGGATTTTAAAGCAGGGGATGGGAGTGCTAGGGGGGGTTGGTGAAGAGGGAGAATATGGAAAGGTAACAGAGGAGGGGAGCAGGCAGGAGAGGGGTTGGAAGGGGAGGGATAAGTGTGCAAGTTGTTGCCGAAAGGTGCATTCCCATTCCCCCCCTCCGCCTGCAGAACACACACAAGCACACCATCTACGCACAATAGACACGCATACACACAGGCACCCTATCTCTGCATGACAGACAATACAATGCAATGTGTGCCTTCGAGTCAGTCCTGACCCCCGGCGACCCAGAAGCTCCTGGGTTTTCTTGGCAGTGTCACCGGAAGTAGATTGCCAGGCCTTTCTTCCGAGGCAATGGAAGGTTAAGTGACTTGCCCAAGGCCACAAGGAGTGCTAGTGGGATTCGAACCCTGGTTGCTTGGTTACCAAGCCAGTGTTCTAACCACTAGGCTACTCCTCCACTCCAGATGACAGACACGCACACACAAACCCACACATATGGGGGGCACCTCACCTTGGCACCACACACACATACAGGCACCTCGCCTTCGTGCCACACACACGAGCACCCCATCTCTGTACCACACACACACACACGAGCACCCCACCTCTGCACCACACACATGCACCTCAACCCTGCACCCCACCCATACAAAAGTACCTGCTACCACATCTCCCATGCACATCTCCTGCTGCACCACACGCACATACAGACATGTAACATCTGAAGCTATAACTGTTGTTATCTGTACATAAGAAATGCCATACTGGGTCAGACCAGAGGTTATTAACAGCAGCCAATCCAGGTCACAAGTACCTGTCAGGTTCCCAAAAAGATACACAGATTCCATGATGCTTATCCTGAGGTAAGCAGTGGATTTTCCTGGTTCTCCTTAATAATGGTTTATGGAGTTTTCTTCCAGGAACATATCCAAATATTTGTTTAAACCCAGCTACACTAATAGATTTTACCACATCCTATGGTAATGAATTCCAGAGTTTACGCATTGAATGAACAAATATTTTCTCTTATTAGTCTTAAATGGGTTACATTGTAGCTTCATTGCGTGTCCTCTAGCCTTCCTACTTTTTGAACAACCAAGCTACATTTACCCATTCTACTCTCTTCATTATTTATAGATCTCTATCATATCTTCCTTCATCCGCCTTTATTCCAAGTTGAAGAGCTCTAACCTTTTAAGCCTTTCCTCATAGGGATATCCTTCCATCTTCTTTACCATTTTTGCCGCTCTTTGCTGTACCTCTTCTAATTCTGCTATATATTACTACTACTACTAATAATAAACATTTATAAAGCGCTACAAGGATATCCTTTATAAGATATGGCGACCAGAATTACACACTATTCAAGGTGTGTTCTCACCATTGAGTGATAGAGGCATTATAATATCCTTCGTTTTATTCTCCATGCCTTTCTTTATGATTACTAGCATTCTGTTTGTTTTCTCTTGGAAGCAGGAAGTCAGTCCTCAAATATTGGTAATGTCAGCACCAACAGAGCCTGCACGGAAACATCTCCCTAGCTTTCAAAGAAAGCCATTGGGATATGCACCACACATGTGTGGTCCACTTCCCACTCAAAGGTGCCATCTTACCTCAGTCTCCTTTTTTCCGTGGAGACCTTCGGATGTTGTCCTTTTTTCCCTGGAAAAAGTCTGATTTTCTTATAGTTAAATTTTGTCCGGTTTGAGTACTGGTTCTTTCGTGCCCCCCGAGCCAGCTTGCCTCGGCATGTAGTAAAAGCTGTTAGTGTAGCCAGTTTTAAAAAAGGTTTGGACAAGTTCCTGGAGGAAAGGTCCATAAACCATTATTAAAGGGGACCCGGAATATCCACTGCTTGACTCAAGCATTGTGGAACCTGTGTCTTTTGGTTAGACTGCTAGGTACTTGTGACCTAGATTGGCCACTGTTGGAAACTGGATACTGGACTTGCTGGACCTTGGTCTGACCCAGTATAGCATATCTTATGTTCTTATGTTCATCAAGATCCATCTCGACCGGTGTTTGCGCCCTTTTTCAAGCAAAGTTCTCAGACCCCTGCCGAGAGGCGGAGACCCCCTTTTTCCAATGGCCTCAAGTGGTTTAAAAACGTGTGACTGATGTGGCAAAGTGATGTCAATCACTGACCCACACGACTGTTGCCTTTGATGATTTGGCCAGGAGCATAATGAAAACGACTCTGACTGCGTGTTCTGCAAAATAATGAACTCAAAGGCCTTAAAGAGTTGCCATCAGTAGCAGGAAAGAGTAGTTACTCATCTGTAACAGGTGTTCTCCAGGAGCAGCAGGAATCAGTCCTCACATATGGGTGACATTGGCGCCGACAAAGCCCCCGTGCGGAACATTTTCAAAGAAAGCATTTGGGAATGCAGCGCGCCTGCGCAGTCCCCTTCCCACCCAAGGTTGCCATCTTGCTCAGTCTGATGACATAGCTAAAAGACAGCAAAAATCAAAATAAAGTATATGACTGTAACTCCAGGGGAGGAGGGAGGGTTGTGAGGACTGATTCCTGCTGCTCCTGGAGAACACCTGTTACAGGTGAGTAATTACTCTTTCTCCAGGACCAAGCAGGAAGTCAGTCCTCACATATGGGACTCCCCAGCTCTAGGCTACCGGGAACCCAAAGCTGAAAAAAATGGCTCCCTCTCAAGAGCCTCAGCATCTGTGATAAGAATATCCTCTGAGAACGCCCCCGTACGGTAGCCCAACACAAGGGCCGGGGGTAGGAGTTGCCTGAACCTCAAAGAGATTACGGAGTACCACCTGTCCGAAAGCACTGTCCCTTCGGGACTCTCTCTCGAGGCAGTAGTGGACTGCAAAGGTCTGGCTTGAAGACCAAGTAGCAGCCCGGCAGATGTCTGCCAACGGAACAGAGCGGAGATGAGCTACTGACGTGGCTTTCGCCCTGACACAGTGGGCCGTGACTCGACCCTGCAAGGGAAGGTCGGCTGCCTTGTACGTCCAGGCGATACAATCTGCTACCCAAGTGGACAACGTACGCTTGGAGACAGGTAACCCCAATTTATTAGGGTCAAAGGAGACGAAGAGCTGAGTAGCCCTTTGATGCCCCCGTGTACATTCAATGTAAAAGGACAGTGCCCTCTTACAGTCCAGAGTATGCAAGACTGTCTCAGCCCGGCTGGTATGCGGCCTTGGAAAGAATGTTGGAAGAACCACCTCCTGGTTGAGGTGGAAAGAGGAGACAACTTTTGGAAGGAACTTCGGATGAGTCCGAAGGACCACCCTGTTCCTATAGAACCTTGTGTACGGTCTATCAGAAACCAGAGCTTGTAGTTCACTCACAAGTCTGGCCGAGGTAAGAGCTACCAGGAAGAGCGCCTTCCAAGAAAGGAAGCGTAAATGGCAAGTAGCCATCGGCTCAAATGGTGGGCGAGTAAGTTGTTGCAAGACCACGTTCAAATCCCACTCAGTGGCAGGTGGACAAATTGGAGGCTTGAGCAAAAGCAGGCCTCTGAGGAAGCGGGACACCAAGGGGTGAACCGACAGAGCCTGTCCCTCCACCAGTGAGTGGTGTGCCAAAAGAGCACTGAGGTGGACACGAACAGAGTTGGACTTAAGGCCTAGGTCTGACAGATGAAGTAGGTATTGTAGCACTACTGGCACAGGGCAGGAGAAAGGATCTTCATTGTGCTGAGCACACCACACTGAGAACCTGCGCCACTTGAGTGCATAGGACTTTCTGGTGGATTGCCTCCTCGAGGCCAAGACCACCACCTCAACTTCCCTAGGAAGAAGTAAGGGAGCAAGCACTATCCTTTCAGCAACCAGGCCATCAGATTGAGGGATCTGAGATTGGGGTGCAGAAGGGAACCCTGATCCTGAGACAGGAGATCAGGTTGCAACCCCAGAGGGAATGGAGTTTCCACTGCCAACTGCAGAAGAAGTGGAAACCACGGCTGCCTCGGCCATCTGGGGGCTACCAGAATGACTGAGGCTTTGTCCCGTAGAATCTTGAATAGTGTTCGGGCCACCAGT
Organism: Ichthyophis bannanicus; assembly: GCA_033557465.1. NCBI lineage: Eukaryota > Metazoa > Chordata > Amphibia > Gymnophiona > Ichthyophiidae > Ichthyophis > Ichthyophis bannanicus. Next base: position 1,575,564,878 of record CM066031.1, on the reverse strand, counting down.
GGCGTGGGAGGAAACGCATACAGGAGGCCCGCAGACCAAGAGATCAGAAACGCATCTGCTGCCATTCTCAGGGGATGCAGCTGTCTGGAGCAAAACCTGGGCAGCTGATGGTTCAGTGGACTTGCAAAGAGATCGATGGATGGAAGCCCCCATCATAGAAAGATTTGCTGGATCACTAGTGGATTCAACTGCCATTCGTGAGGCTGGGGAATCCTGCTTAGTTTGTCTGCCAAGAAGTTCTCCTGACCAGGTAGATAATCTGCTTTGAGAAACCTGCCTTGTTTGACTGCAAAGGGCCTGCGCCTCCTGACACAGGAGTCTGGATCCTGTGCCCACTTGCTTGTTCACATAGAACATTGCTACCTGATTGTCTGTCTGAACTAAGACAGACTGGTGAGAGAGGGCATGCGAAAAGGTCTGTAGAGCCAAGCGGATTGCTCGCAGCTCCAAAAGTTTGATCTGTTGTGTGGCCTCCCAAGGAGACTAGAGGCCTTGAGTGCACGTGCTCTGGCAATGTGCACCCGAGCCCTTTAAGGAAGCATCGGTCGTCAGCACCCTTGTGTGTGCTGGGGCCTGAAAGGGTACCCCCCTGAGGAGGTTTGGGAGATGTAGCCACCACTGTAAGGAGTCCAAGAGCAGTTTGGATACCTTTACTCTGTCTCGGAGGTCGCCTGTGGCTTGCACCCACTGAGCTCTGAGGCACCACTGAGCCGCCCGCATGTGCAGACGGGCATTCGGGGTCACATGTCCTGTGGATGCCATGTGACCCAGGAGCCGCAGGAAGTGTCTGGTGGAGACCTGAGAATTGCCTTGGAATTGGCTGGCCAAGCCCATCAGCCTGTGGGCCCTGTCCTCGGGCAAGTAAGCTCTTGCCTGCAGGGTGTCTAATCTTGCCCCTTTAAACTCTAGGTTCTGTGAGGGGAGCAAAGTGGACTTTGTGTAGTTGATGACAAAGCCCAGATGCTGAAGAAGAGAGTGCGAAGAGTGGCTTGTCTGGCCTTCTGGAGAGACTGACCCCTGATGAGCCCGTCGTCCAGGTATGGGAAGACAAAGATTCCCTGATTTATGAGATAGGCCGCCACCACCGCCAGGCATTTGGTGAAAACCCTGAGGACAGAAGTTAGGCCAAAGGGAAGTACTCTGTACTGAAAATGGTTTCCTCCCACCACAAATCTGAGATATTGTCTGTGGTCTGGATGGATGAGAATGTGGGTATAAGCATCCTTTAGGTCTAAGGAGCATAGCCAATCTCCCTGCTGGAGGTAGGGCAGCAGTATCCCAAGGGTAAGCATCTTGAACTTTTCCCTCTCCAGAAACTTGTTTAGGTTTCGCAAGTCTAGGATAGGCCGGAGGCCTCCTGTCCTTTTTGGTACCAGAAAGTACCTGGAGTAGAAGCCTCGCCCTTCCAGATGGTGAGGCACCGGTTCCACCGCCTGTTCCTTTAGAAGACTTGCCAGCTTCTGAAGGAGGAGGTTTCTGTGCAGAGGGAGTCTTGGAGGCTCCCCTGGAAAGTAGGAGGGGGGTATCTGGTTGAAGTGGAGCAAGTAGCCCTTCTGGACTATGCTGATGACCCAGGTATCCCCTGTTATGGCTGGCCACCTGTAGGCTATAGGGTCAGCCGACCTCCCGTGCTGAGTGGAGCCAGCTGTGGAGAAGAGGCTATGCTGTGGGAGTCAAAACCCCGCTCCCTGCTGTGCAGGAGCCGGAGCTGGCGGCTTGGGGGTCTTCCACCTACGGGGCTCATGCCCCTGCCCCTTGGCCTGCTGGCCCTGTTGAGGAGCTGGAGAGGCCTGATATTGAGGGTGGGATTTGTAGGCAGCACCCTTCCTCGGGAAAAAGGGCTTCTTCCCCGAGCCCTTCTTTTTCTGAGAAGGGGCAGAAGTCTTCCTGGACAGCCTTGTCCTGGTGAGGGTCTCAGTATTGATTTCCGCAGCCTTTTCAGTCATGGGCTTACTAAAGAGGTTTTCACCTCGGCAAGGGACATCGACCAACTTGTCCTGCACCCATGGCTCCAGGTTTGATGACTGTAGCCAGGCCTGACGGCATGCACCGATGCCGGCCGCGGCTACCCGGGCCGAAGCCTCGAAGCCATCATAGGCTGCCCGAGAGAGAAACTTCGAGCACTCTTGAGTCCCTGTTGACAAAGCCTTGAACCTCTGCAAAGGTTCCTCGGAGAGGTCAGCTGAGAACCCACCAATCTCCTTTGCCAGGTCTCGTAGGTACATGCACATGTACAGCTGGTAGGTCTGGACACAGCAAGACAGCATAGAGCCCTGGAAGAACTTTCTACCGAGGGCATCCAGGTTCCGGGCCTCCCGGCTGGGGGACACCGAGGGATGCATCTTCTGACTCTTCAGACGGTGCATTGCCGATTCCACAACCATGGAGTGGTGGGGTAGCTGCGCCCGACCCATTTGCTAAGAACCGGCATCGAGGCCGGTGCCTCCCACATACGGAAGAGCAGCCGTTCCAGCATAGGAGGAACTGGTACAGTAAAGGCTTCCTTCGGAGGAAAATCATACTGGAGGGCATCGAGCTCCTCGGCTCGAGGCTCCTCCTCGGCGTCCAGAGGGAAGGCCAAGGCCTTGGCCATGTCCCTCACGAAGTCCGAGAACCAGGTATCCTCCGTGGGGGACCTTCTCCGAGGCTCAGACTCTGGTGAGTCCGAAGGGACGCACCGAGTCCGGAAGGTGTCCGGGGACTCCTCGTCCTCCGTCTCCCACTCCGACTCCTCCGAGGAGAAATCGAGTGGCTCCGGCCATGTGGGCCTCAGTGCCACCCGCCTAGATGACCTTGGCCCCGCACAGGAGGTCGAGGGGGACCTTGACCGAGGATCGACTCGAGACTTCATCGACTCGAGGATCGGTGCGGTCTCTGGGGTCGACTTAGACGTTGAGGTTCCCGTGGTCGGGGCAGATGCACCGGTCAGACCGGTGATCAGCACCTGCTGCTGCTCCATGAAGGCAGCCAAGCTGCTTTCCAAGGCCGTCAACCTAAGTCCAAGCTCAGGAGACTCATCAGCCCCCGACTCGGGCCCTGACGTCGGCTCCCCGGAGGAGAGTCTACGAGGACAACTGCACTTAACGTGACTCGGGAATTCCGGCTCCACACAAGGTAGCTTGGAAGGCCTCTCCAACTCCGAGAGCCCGGGGCGGCAGTCAGGGCTACACGACTTGGCCCTCGAGGAACCAAGAGCCTCCACCGATGCCGTCCTCGCGAGCTTTTTCTTCCTTCAGTGCTCCCGGGAGGGAGACTCCCTTTCAGAGGAACCCCAGCGGCACTCGGGGTCGGACTCACGAGATGTCGAGGCCTCTGACGAAATCTGGGCCCGGCCAGACGCGGAGTCAGAGAAAATTCTCTCACGTTGATGCTGACATCTCCGAAGCGCCTTCGACAACATTTTGCCGCACGGGCCACGGGTCATGGTCGGGCCTGAGGCATCGGAGGCAGCAGTCATGTGTGTCGATGAGAGACATAAGTTTCTTACACCGATCACACTTTTTGAACCCGCTGGCAGCCATCAGGGGAAAAAGGGCCCCTGCGAGGTCAAAAGACTGGGCTGCCAGTGAAAACACAAAAAGAGCGCGAACTCTAGTCACGAAGGACAAAAACCGAAAATTACAACTCCGGATTCGATACCGGTGTACCGAGCCCAGGCGGGAAGGGGAACCGGCATCGAACCGGATAAGATAACGTGAAAATCGCAGAAAAAAAATCAACTTTTCCCGGGTGACACGATCTCACGTCTGTCGGGCTCCGCGGAAAAAGAAAGACTGAGCAAGATGGCACCCTTGGTCGGGAAGGGGACCGTGCAGATGCGCTGCATTCCCAAAGGCTTTCTTTGAAAGCTGGGGAACTGCTCCGCATGGGGGCTCCGTCGGCGGTGACATCACCCATATGTGAGGACTGACTTCCTGCTTGGTCCTGGAGCAAAAAATGTTCATGTCTGACTCTGCCCTGGAGTCTCCGGTATTACCACACTCAAGGGCCCCTTCCGATACCTCAGTGCCTCGTGAAGCAAGAGTCTCCTCAGAGCCCACGGCTGCAGTTCCTCCGAGCGGAAGTCCCCAGAGGTGGAGCACAAGAAGAAGAAATCCTCGAAGACCACCTCGGAGGACATATCCGGGAAGAAGGTGAAATCCCACTCCAGGTCCCGCAGTCCCAGGCGCGATTCCGAACAGTCGGGGAAGGAGCGACCCTCCAAATTGCCACACAAGGAGTCATCGGCTCCTGCCTCGGACCTCCGAGTCCATACTCATCGAGGACTTAACCTCGATAGTACTGACGCTGGGCCCAAAGTCCTCTTTGCCTGTGTTGAAGGCTGCAGAGCCAACTGGTATGGAGAGCAGTATATCTTCCCTAGTGGCCATGCAGCGGGTGTTTATGTCCAGTTCGTCCGGTTCATCTGCCCCGATGATGGGACCCTCAACATTGAGGGCTTCCCCGGAAGTCGAGCTGGTCCTCGAGTGCCACCAGCCTTGAGATGACCCCCGGCTCCGATTGAGGTGCCGGTCCTGTTCCTTGGGACACCAGCTCGGACCAACAATCCTCCAGAGGTCCTGCACCGCAAAGAGCAATTCTCGACCGAGGTGATCGTGCAGCGTTGGACTCGTACTCTGATTTCGAGTCCAAATGGGAGACCGAGAATAGAGAGTCCCTGACACAAGGCGACACTGTGACGTGCCCTCCGACCCGTCTCCCCCGGCGACCCAATGCCGCTTCCATTCGAGGACATTGTGTTCCTCAATTTTGTGAGTGATATGGCCAAGGTTCTTGTGATCGAGACAGAGGCTGAAGAGGACCCATGAACTGAGGAATTGAAGGTACTCCAATACGAGCCTCCCCCGAAGGAAACTCTTTATCTTTATTTCAGTGCTTGTTATACCTCCCAAGCAAAGCGTCAGAGTAGTGTACAAATCAAATGTGGGCTGTGAGTGCTCCCGATCCTCGACCGCCGCCTCCTCTGGATGTGGGAAACACAGGCGTCTGTACCAATTGTCAGCAGGTGGCTCAATGCCATGTACTGGGTACATGGCGTCCAAAAGACCCAGCTCCTCCACAACTCAATTGTCGTGGAGTCAGGCTCTTCTACAATAGTAGCCTTTGCTGTTATAGCCTGACAACAAATTCTTTTCATATTAGGGAGCTGGTAATTTATGTGTGATCATTGAAGAGTAACTTTGTGAGATTAATATTCATATATAGGTCATTGGTTATTTTTATCTCTTGTTTTAGAGCATTTGTCTCTTTGTTTTAAATTCAAGGCAGGTTACAAATGCAATTAGTGTAGTAATATAAATGTAGAAATGCAACTTTCCTACACAAAGGAGTAGTTGGTCTAAGTCTATATCTAAAACGGATCTACATTTATGCTCAAAAAAGAAGAGGGCTGATAGTGTGACAGGTTAGTAAATTATAAGGATGCCAATGGAAAAAGTTGTTTTTATTTGGTTCATTTATAGATCCTGGAAATCTTTATTTCATTTAATTACATTAACACTAGAAGCCCCAAAGTGCGTCAATTGACGCAAATGCATCTTCGAAGTTGTATACCAGCGCCACTGCTAGAACTATGTCAGTCATGTTCCATGACTTTGTTAGCAAGGTCAAGATGTTCAAATATGTGCATCGAAAATTAATGACAGATGCACCACCTAGCAGGAAAATGAATTTATACCTAGAAGCCCCAAAGTAGGTCAATTGACACACTCAATTGTCTTGGATGCGTCAATTGACGTACTTTGGGGCTTCTAGGTATAAATTCATGTTCCCACTAGGTGGCACATCTCAATCACTGTTTACAGTTTTACTCCGACATTACAAACAATAAACACACGATGACGTCCCTCCTGCCCACCCCCTTTGTCTTCCTCACCGCCCCTTTCCCCTCCTTCTACCCCTACCTTTCCTCCCTCTCTTACCCACACGTGGTCCACTTTCTATCCCATCACTATCTCTGAATTAATCCGCTGACCTGGTTTATACATGTCTGCCCGTGTCTTCCCCTCTGTTTTGTCCTTCCTATGTATTCTCTTTCTCTTTCCTCTTTCCTGTCTAGCTATGTATTTCCTTTCTTGCAATGAGGGCTTGTGCCCATCCCTGTAATATTTTGTAAACCGCCCTGGTGTAATGAAGGGTGGTATATCAAGTTAAATAAACATAAACATACTGCACGTATTTAACAAATAAGTAACTTCACATTAGTTCACATCTGCATTTCATGCTAAATGCAGTCGTCATGATAATGCGTCAATTGACACACTTTGGGGTTTCTAGGTAAAATTCCTTTTAGGGCTTCTAGTGTTAAGTCAATGAAGAAACCAATTTTCTACTTAACAGTGGAGTTTTCCATACATTTTATATGAAACTTGTTAAAAATGTGTTGGCAGGCATCAGCCACAGGGCAATACCACTCTAAGACATCAAGTGGCATGAAGACCCCATGGCACCAAAAGAGGGTGCAAGGGGCACTAACATGGAGATGAAGATTCCGGGACACTATGAGAAAGACAAAGCATCACTAGTATCAGCAAGAACACTCCAAAAGCCTGGGAGAAGGGCAAAGCAGTACCAACAGTAGCATTTTCTGGATGTGGGGCTAAGAAGCACCAACAAGAATTAAGTTCAGGTCAGAGTTCTGGGGAGAAATTGAGCCTATTTGAGGGGGTACTTGAAGGTGTATCTAAATATCTTCATAGACAGGCTTGCCCTGGAGAATTTGATGGCAAAAGCCTGGTTTCTCCGTGTACAAGCAGGAAGTAAGTCCTCACGTATGGATGACGTCACTGACGGAGCCCACACAGAATGCTCCCCAGCTTTCATTGGAAGCTTTTGGGAGCTGCACTGTGCATGCGCGCCTGCCTTCCCGCCTATCGCTGCACCATTTTCTCCAGTCTCCTTTTTCCGTGGAGCCCTCAGGACATGTCCTGCACTAGTGAAAAAACTTTTCTCTGCACCCCCTGCAAGTGTATCTTTTTCTTGAGTAATTTTCACTGTCTGTCATCAGGTTAATCGGCTCCCAGCCGATATTTGTTGTTTTTCTTTTGTTTTTTATTTATTTATTTATTTATATATATATTTATATACCGCATCTTCCAAAGTTCAGTTGCGGTTTACAATGAACAACAATTAACAAAGTAAATTTGTTTTACAGGGAACGTCATATTATAACAGAACATATTTACAAGGAACATCATATTATAAGTAAACAGTCAAACAATGTTAGATAAATACAAAGTGGCACAGATTAACTATATACAGTTTTTATATGTATATATATACATGGATGTGAAAGGATGTAAGCTGAGAGGTAATCGTGGGTGTGTGTTTTTGTTTGTGTTAAAGGCTTTTGCTTAATGTGGACTGAATACCTGTTTAACCTTTGTCTAGTGCAGGCGCTGAGTTATCTATGTTATAGTGTTTGGTGAACAGATAAGTTTTCAATTTTTTACGGAATTCCATGATTTCGGTTAAGATTCGTAGCTCTTCTGGGAGGGAATTCCAGGTCATTGGGGCTATGTGGGAAAAGGCTCTGTTGTTTGTTGATTTATGGGCTCTTGTATAATCTTTTGGGGTCTTTAATCTGTTTAATTGTCCTTTTCTGTGTGTGGGCTTGGATGGTTCTTTGTGTATTAAGTTACATAGCATGGTTGGGGCCATGTCGTATAACGCCTTAAATACAGTTATTATTGCTTTGTAGGTTATTCTACTTTGAATTGGTAGCCAATGGAGGGAGGCTAGTATTGGTGATATGTGTTGGAGTGAGTTAATTTTCAATATGATTCTGGCTGCTGCGTTTTGCGCTAATTGCAATCGTTTGATGTTTTGTTTTGATATGCCTATTAAGATTAGATTGGCAAAGTCAAAATGTGGAGTTATTGTTGCTTGGATTATGCTGATAAAGTCTTGGGTAAATACTAGCGGTCGAAGTTGTTTGAGGGTTTTGAGTTTGAAGTAAATTTTCTTTATGGTATTGCTAATGTGTGTTTCCATCGTTAGATGAGTATCTAGTATAACGCCTAGATACCTTATTTCGTTTTTTATTTTAATTTCTTGGTTTTGAAGTCTTATGTGTGTTGGTGGAATATAAGTTTTGTCCTTGGTCACAATAAGAACTTCTGTTTTAGTATGGTTTATGTGGAGGTTTTGTGTTTTTAGCCACGTTGTGATTTCGTTATAGCAGTCCGATAGTAGTTGTAGCGGTATATTGGGTATCGAGAATGGTATATACATCATAATATCATCTGCGTATAGATGATATTTTACTCCAAATTTTTTGAAAATGTTGCAGACAGGTTTTATGTAAATATTGAAAAGTAGGGCTGACAGCGCTGAGCCTTGTGGTAATCCGATCTCTTGTTTATATGTGTTTGAGTTTTGATTCCCAATTCTTACATTTTGCGTTCTATTATTTAGGTAAGATGAGAACCAATTATGTACTGTGGAGTTTAAGCCTATTTGCTTCAAGTTGTTGAGCATTATTGTGTGGTGTACGCTATCAAACGCAGCTGATATATCAATAAAAAGTAGAATGAAGGCCTGTTTATGATCGTCTATCCCTCTTAGGAGCGCATCTATTAGAACTGTGAGGAGTGTCTCAACTCCATGACGGGGTCGAAAGCCATACTGTTGCTCATCGAGCGGGTAAGATGAGTCTAGGAAGTCCTGAGTCTGTAATTGAACCACTTTTTCAATTATTTTAGCTAAGAAAGGTATGCTTGAAATAGGTCTATATGATGCAGGCAAGGTTTTATCAAGTTTGCTATTCTTAAGGATTGGCCGTATTTGAGCGTGTTTGAGTGCAGGCGGTAGGTAGCCTTGGGTCAGAGAGAGGTTCACTATTGATAGGATATAGGGTAATAGAATTGGTAGTGTATTCTTTATCCATGTTACTGGACATGGGTCTAAGTATGAGGTTGTGGTGTTGAGGCTGGTGATGATATTTTTTAGTGTCTCTTTAGTTATGGGGTGAAACTCTGACCATAGATCTGATTGCTTGCATGATGATTTGATAGTGTCTATAGACATTGATGGCATTTTTGCTTTGTTTTGGTAATGGTAGGCTAGGGTTTGAACCGAGATGTCGGTGATTTCATTGTCAGAGGTTTGAGGGTTGGTTAGGTTTCTTACAATGGTGAATAATTCTCTTGGCCTGTTATATGATTTTGATAGTATTTTAGCATAGTATTCTTTTTTTGTACTGTCTATGGTATCTTTATATTTAGTGAGTTGGTTATTATATATTTCTTTATGTATTGTCAATTTAGATTTGCGCCAGTTGTGTTCTAGTTTTCTAAGATTTCTTTTCATTTGTTTTAATGTGTTGTTGAACCATGGTTTAGTATTTGACTCAGGGTAAGTGGGCTTTTTGTGTGTGTGGTTAATTTTGGCTGCATTGTAGATGGTTTCATGCCAGTTCTTGACAGTGTCATCTAAGTTAGTTGCGGATGAAAGGAGGTGGGGAATTATTAGATCAATAAATTCTTCATTGTTGAATTTTTTGAATTTTGATGTTGTAACATTTATGGGTTGATTGTTAGTGCTATTAAAGGGGTATGTAAGATTTAATTTTATAATGTAGTGATCAGACCAGGGTATCTGTGTACATTCAACTGAATTGTGATTTATTAGCTTGAAGAGTGTATTAGGGAGAAGGATAAGATCGAGTGTTCCACCTTTTGTGTGTGTGGATGTGTTTATTATCTGATGATATTCCATGTCTGATATTGTATCAAGGAACAGTTTAGATTCCAGTGTTGGTAGCGAGGGAAGGTTAAAGTCTCCAAGCATGATTATAGGGTGTTGTTCTGTGGATGAACTGAGGAGTTCGATAAAGGCGTCAAGGTAATCTAACTTTTGGTTTGGGGGTCTGTATACTAGGCAGAGTTTCATGGGACCGATCTTTATTAATAGTGTATCTGTGTCGTTGGAGATGTTTGACTGGATTGATTTGGCGCTTAGTACTTTTCTTGTCATTATTAATACGCCTCCGCCTTTTTTATTGGTTCTATGTTTATAGAAAGTGTCATAATCTTCATTATTAAGTTGATTTAAGTAGACTGTATCTGAATCGGAGAGCCAAGTTTCTGTGACACATAATATGTCTGGTTTGGAGTCTGCTATTAAATCATTAAATATGGGCAGCTTGTTTTTCATTGACCGTGCATTGATAAGGATGCATGAGAGGGATGTTAGGTTATTGGTGCATGTTCCCTTGGTTGTATGGTATGGGTATGTTTTTATGTGAATTAGTCTATGGAAGTTTGGTTTAGGATGGTTGTTTGGATAAATGTGTCCGATATGGTTGTTGTCCCGAGTGAGTGAGTGAATTATGGGAATTGTTTTATAATTTTTACTGTTTAGGCTTAGTGTTAAGTCAATAGTTAGAGTTGCTAAAACTAGACTGATATTAAATAGATTCATTAGCAAAATGTTTGTACGTGTCATTTTAACTGTTTTGTGGTTAGTGGCGCTAAGCAGTTATATGATGGGGTAAAATAAATGAGAGAGAAAGAAAGTCATTAGGTGGTTGTGTTATGCAGAGAATAGACTAGGTGGTTGTGTTATGCAGAAAATAACAACAATATTGATTAATGATAATCTGCTAAAGACAACTATAATAGAATGTATGGTTGTTACTTATTAGTTAGCTACTTATTTACAGCAGTTCTGAGTGATGACTTACTGTCTAGCAACAGTAATTACTTACTACTGGCAACAGTATCAAGTGATGTCTTACTACTGGCAACAGTATCAATAATTTACTACTGGCAACAGTATCAAGTGATGACTTACTATTGGGAACAGTAATAGGTACTGTTGAAAACAATGATGTAGAGAGAGCTAGTGTCCTTTTTTGCTTCTTTTTGTGCTTTCCCTCTGTCTGGGCGCCCAGTATTTGTTAAGACCTGACTTAAACCATATCCACTGCACAATCCCTTCGAAACTGTATGTGCTGTAGATCTACACTTGAAAGTAGCAGCTTTTTTTTGTAAATGCCACTATTTACATAGGCAAATGCTGTGCAAGCCTTTTAAAATTATCTCCATTATCACAAAAGGTGTGATGTGAGATATAGTTTGTCTGGTACTTTCTTTTGTTTGGAATTTTTTGTTTTGCAAAGTGAATTTAAAATAATTCAAATTATTAAATGCAATCTAGAGGGCACACATCCTATAAAGAGTTGCAGTGATAGTTTGCTAAATTTTTTAAATATTCACCTAGCATATAATGCATATCTCAGTCTTTCTGTAAAAAAATTCTTGTTGTATAAACAAAAATCTTTCACAAGGCATGCCACGCTTCCCTTTTCTAACAAATTGCAAGATGTTTCAACTTCCAGCACTCTTGTACTATATACCACTTACTCACACACACTGTATTTTTCTGTCTTTCAACTCTGAATCTTCCAAGTACGGTCGTGTCTCTTTCTGAGAAATGTAACTTTCCTTATCGGTCCTACAGTTCAGTCCTCCACTTCTGGGTTGTGCACCTCCTCTTGCAGCATGGAGACTGGACAAGTCAAACTTGTGACATCACCGGGTATATCCTGCTGGTCTTCTCCCATCATCCCCCAGTGTGTCCAGTCTCCATGCATCAGGAGGAAGTAGTGAGCCTAGGTGCTGGGCTCACTTCAGAATCAGATTAGGAGCAGTTAGTCAGGATTTAATTTAACTTGATAATTTCTTTTGTTTTCCTTCTTTAGGTTGAATCTTTTAAATTTTAATCAATTTAATTTTAATTAATTTTAATTTAATTTAATTTCAATTTTAACTTAATTTAATTTTATGCTTCAGGTTAATATTTTAATATCAGTCTAATCTGACTTAGTGTACAGTGAGGATCTGCCCCTTTAAAATTAGCCTCTGTGCTTGGGTTCCATCGATCACTCTGTGCCCGGTAATGATCTCTCACCCAGGACTGTACGGGGGAGAGAGCTGTGGATCACATCTGCCTTCTGGGGGTGCGCAGGGCGTCAGATTTCCGGCGCAGTGGGAGCCTCAGGTTGTTTGTTTATGTTTATTATAATTTGATATACCACTCAGGCCAATGGCATCAGAGCGGTTTACAATGCTACATCATTTGAGGAATTAGGAAAGGAACGCCATTTATATAATAGAATAGAGAACAGGGCAGCAATGTGGTTGAAAGCGTTTCACCCCAGAGCTACAGCAGGGTGGTTGCTGGATTCCGTTGCCACAGTGGAGGCCCTCGAGCCCGAAAGGAGGGGCTTGGGGCTGTTGCCGAAGCAGAGGTATTTGGCGCCAAACGGGCCTGCCTGGGGTCGGCGCCATTTTCTCTGCATGGCTGAGACCTCATCGCAGAGGGCGGAGCAGCCCGCGCTATGCCAGACGATGCTGTTCTACACTGCTCTACACAGATAAGGAATTCATTGATTTTAATTTTAATCAATTTAAATTAATTTAATTTTAATTTAATTTACTTTAATTTAATTTTATAATGATCTGTGAGTTAGTTTAATTTAATTTCTCATGTAATTGTCTAATCGCTTGTCTAATGTGAGTGATTGGGGAGTTACTTCGTTTTGTGGTTTTTGGCGGTTGGCCTGCATTCTGGCAGCTAACAGCTTCTGTCCGAAGCAGGGGACATAGTTGGATTAGGCCATTAAGGTAGATCTGCGGCCAGTTGATTCAGCGGTTAAGCAAAGCCACCTGGCCTCGTGGTCTGCTTTCTGTTGCAAGTTTTTCTGCTGTAAATCCTTCTGGTAGAACAGATGTTAACCCTGCGCTTTTCTTATCTTCTGGGGGGAAAAGTAGGGGGCTGTAATTGTTCATTCTGAAACTTGCACGCGCCTCATAAGACTGATGAGGTAAATCACATTGGCACCCAACGATTTAAGATAGCAGAAAGTCTTTTCTTTTTTACCCTTTTATAGGGCAATTAATACTATTGACACTCATTTAGGGTGTCTTAGGATGAACAATGATATTAATAACTAGAGTTAAACTGTAAACCACGAAAAGTCGGTACTAGTGTCCGTGACCACCAGAGGGCAGCTGGGGCGCTCAATAATGCCTTTCTGTGACCGAGTGTAGTAATCCTCAGACTAATAGCTGGAAGGCGGGAAGAATATGGGGCTTAGCGCCTAGCAAGCCAGCTGTGCTATTCTGCAAATCAAGACTGTGTGACCAAGGTTTAAAACCCTTTCCTGTTCGGTAATCCAGTTTAGTCCTCCAACATCGGGTAGTGCCCCTCCTCCTGCAGCCTGGAGACTGGACCAATCAAGTCTTCTGTAGTATATATGCAGACGGAGCTCCCAGAAGCCCCCAGTGTGTCCAGTCTCCTTGCAGCTTGCAGACTTCTGTGCCCTTTCTGGGCACACTAAGTGACACTTGAAGGAGCAACACTAGTTAGTTAGTTCTTTTGGGGTTTTATTTTGGGTCCTTTATTTACCATTTCTTTGCTAGGTAGCTGTATCTTTAAAAAAAAAAAAAAAAAAAAAAGGGAGCACTGCCACAGGGGAGCACATCCTGGGGGAAGCCAGACCTGCATTGGGCTCCTGCCTTCCTGCCTGGGAATATCTGAAACCTGGGTTGAGCTCTCCCCAAGACTGTTCGGGGAAGAGCCATACCTGCTACAGCATTGCCTGTCACTTGGAGAAGTTGGCTGAGTTCCTTGCTGTTCACTGAGCTGGTAGGAATTTTCCTTGCTTTATCTTTTCAGCTCTGTTGTTTTTTTGCATTGTCAGAGGCTCTGTCGGCTCCCCTGGCTTCCGAATTGCACTTTTTCCTGATTTTTTTCGCTTGCCCTGTATTAGAGGGTCGTTTTCTTTCTTTTCCATATTATTTGGTTACCTTTGTATTTTCGCGCCTTTTTTTATTGTGGGTGGAAAGGTGCGGCGGCCATTTTGGATTTCTAAAGTGTGCTTTTTAAGGGCACTTTTTAACACTTGTGCACGGGTTCCCCTGGCATTTTTGGGGTTTCTTTTGCTGGCGATTTTGCTCAGGGCACCCCTAGGATTCTGGGGAGTATTTTGTTTTCTGTAAAAAAAAAAAAAAACGTTTTAAGTTTAAAGCTGTACTGATTTGAATATGGTTAGTCCCTTTGCTGTGGGCTTCCCTGTTCCTGTTTCCTTCTTTCCCCCTGGAAGCAGGTTGCCTTAGCATGGCTGCCAAACCTCAATGTGTGATTTGTGGGTCCCGCAGAGGTACAATGACTGACTCTGGCATCTGCAGGAGCTGTGCTGCAGTTTCTTCAGAACTAGAATGTCTTCTCCCTCTGCTGTTTGCAGCTCTGTGGTAACTCGATTGATTTTTCTTGATTTTTCAGCGATTTTAGGCATTTCTCTCATGCCTGCAACCCTCCCACCTTCTTCTTTGACTTTTTAAGTTAATTCCTTAGCTTTTGGGGGTTTTAATTCACTCTTTTGGTGTTTTATTTTTGCTGGTGGCCATTTTGAATAGCTAATGAGCCTCGGTTTTTGGCGGGAAGCCAGATTACTTCTCTGCTAGCTTCTAAAAGCTATATTGTTGTTTCAGTTTGTTTCTTCTTTCCACAACACTTGCTAGATGTCAGTTGTGCAGAGGTTACTTTTTTCTCTGCCTCTGTATGAACATAATGGATAAAAAGTACAGAAGGCATGGATAGAGAACAGTATGCAATTCAGAGCCACAGTACAATGCTGAGTCACTGACGAAGGGTGCAGGGCTCATGGCTTCCATTCCCCACTGTACCCAACAAAGAAGGCTGGCTGAGGCATTACCTATTGTGGGGAATATTGTTAAATGCCTGTTCCGGCGGGACGCAGTTATTTCTTTTTAGTTCTCCCTGTGCCTTATTCAGGTTTACGCTGCATAGGCTGTCAGAAGAAACACAGGGACCTCAGGCATCAGCTCTACTCTTCCCCCAGCATCTTGATTCCCCTGAGGAACTTGGGAACTCCGGAGCTTGGCTTCGGGGGAGCTCTCCATTGGCTTTATGCTGCACTGAGTCTTTACCACGAGAGTTTGAATACCTCCAGGAAGTTCAGGTATCATTTTCTGTAAGAAAACTGTGCGTACTCTGTTTTGTTTTTTTTCTTCCTTGCCTCAGCTGCTCTGGGATGCTTTCAGCTGTATCTGGACCGGCTGCCCCTGAGTTTGGAAGTGCCTACTTTGACTTTTTAGTCCACAAACTGCAGCCGGGTTACTTTGTACGTCCTACTGATTATTGTACCTGTCTTATTCAATATACCATTTGGTTGAGGTTTTAAGTCAGTGTTTTGGATCCTGACTGTTTTGGGCTCGGCCTAATTAAGCATGATCACTGTAATTTTCCTATGGCTGGATTGAGCTTCTACATCCCTCCCCAGAAACACCTTTCAGCCCCTACCATGGAGGTCTGAATGGCTGCGGAGGGATCCCACTCTAATTTCCCTACTTTCAGTCACTGTAATTGCCTTACCCTGACCTTGAAAGTTTCTCTATGCCAGCACAGTGAATGACTGACAGTTTTTTCGGTGCCAGCGGCTGTTTTGTTTTTCTCTTCAGTGTTTCTTTTTAGAGGAAACAGCTCTAAACAGCAGTTTCCACACACTTAATCATGCTGTGGAGGCACGTGCAGTTTCAAAATCCTTTTCTTAAACAGTCTTGGGTTTCCCTGAGCCTTCCTTGCTTTTTGTTTTAAATGCAAAAAAATAAATAAAATAAAATAAAATAAAATAAATAAATAAATAAATAAATGAAACCCCACACAAGAAGAGGAAAGGTGGTTTAAGTCTCTACAATGCTTTTTTCTATGGCTGTATTATATGTGAAATGTAATCAGCCGAAGGGTACATTAATAGCTTGCTTGTGTTACACCTGCACGCTGCATCCCGGAGGCTTTCCCCATACCCACTACGTTGCTAGCTGGGTCCCCCAGCACCTTATCTCCCCCCTCCTCAGAGCCCCTGCTGCAGGATCTTCCACAGCCGCTGCAGACCACATTACACATTCCCATCCGGCCGTCTCATCAACGGTTTCTCCACTTCGCTCTTCCGTGGGGCCACTTCCAATTTCCGGCCATGCCGTTTGGTCTCGCCACGGCCCCCCCGCACCTTCACAAACGTGATGGTAGTGGTCGCGGCGGCCTTGGGCACAGAGGGCATCCTGGTCCATCCGTATCTCGACGACTGGTGGATTCGGGCAAAGTCCAGTCGGGAGTGTGTGCACGTCACGAGCAGGGTGGTGGCTCTGCTGCGGTCCCTCGGCTGGGTGGTGAAAGAATGCAAGAGTTGTCTGTGCCCGACTCAGGATCTCGAGTATCTGGGAGTGAGCCTCGACACAGCACGTGGCTTGGTGTGCCTGCCGGAGCACCGCATTCGGTCTCTTGTCCGACTCTTCAGGGGGATGCCCGCTCCGTCTGCATGGTGATAGCTACAGCTCCTCGGTACGATGGCAGCAACCTTGGAGGTGGTGCCCTGGGCGCGCTTCCACATGCGCCCGGCTGCAGAGTGCTCTGCTGCGCCGTTGGTCCAACCAATTCGACTCGTTGAACAGGAGATTGACTTGCCCAAGGGCGGTTCGCCGATCACTCCGGTGGTGGCTCTCCTCCGAGAATCTGGCGCGGGGGATTCCCTGGAGCCTCCACTTTGGGTTCCGTTCACAACGGATGCCAGCTTAACCGGCTGGGGGGCTCACTGCGAGACCCGCTTCGCTCAAGGGGAATGGTCTCCCCTGGAGACTTCTTGGTCGATCAACCTCCTCGAATTGCGGGCGGTGCGGCTAGCCCTCCTGGCCTCAAAGCCCTAGTTCTCGACCGGCCGGTGCGAGTCCTCTCGGACATTGCGACCCCCGTAGCTTACATCAATCGCCAAGGGGGCACCGGCAGCATGGCCCTGGAATCAGAAGCGATGGCCTTGGTCAATTGGGTGCAGTCTCGTCTTCCGGCCATCTCGGCAGCGCCTATTGCAGGCGCAGACAATGTTCAGGCCGATTTTCTCTGCAGAGTGCGGGTGGACCCCGGAGAGTGGGAGCTAAACCCGCAAGTTTACGCGCAAACAGTTCGTCGGGGGGGGGGCCGCCCTTCATGGATCTCATGGCGACATTTCAATCGGCCGAGACAGGACGCTTCTTCAGCAGGCAAAGGGAGCGTATGTCCGAGGGGCTCGACGCTCTCATTCAGCCGTGGCCAACGTCCGGCCTTCTTTATGTCTTTCCTCTGTGGGTGCTGATTGGCCGGGTCGTTCAGCGCATCGAGGGCCATCGGGGTCGAGTGTTACTGGTGGACCCGGACTGGCCTGGGTGGCCCTGGTATGCCGATCTGGTCCGGCTGAGCGACGGCATTCCTTGGCTCCTATCCACGCTGCCGAATCTTCTTTTTCAGGGACCCTTGCGGATGCCCCAAGTGGGTCAATTCTCGCTTACGGTTTGGCCATGGAGAGGGCTCGGCTGAAAAAGAAGGGTTACTCCCCCCGCGGTGATTTCTACCCTACTGCGGGCGGGGAAAACGTCCACTTCTCTTACTTACGTTCGGATTTGGGGGATCTTTGAAGACTGGTGCTCCCGGCGTGGAGTCCGGGCGGCGACGGTTTTCGTTTCCGTCGTTTTAAGTTTCTTCAGGTTGCTTTTGATAAGGGCCTTGCGGCTAGTTCTCTGAAAGTCCGGTTGGCGGCTATCTCTTGTTATCGAGGCAAAGTTTTAGGCCGTCTCTACGGTTCTTATCCGGACGTACGTCATTTTCTTACGACTGTTTTTCATTTGCGGCCCTCCCGCAGGATTTTCGTTCCTCCGGGGGACTTGAATCTAGTGATGCGGGCCCTGGTTCGTGAACCTTTTGAACCCCTGAGTAGGGCGTTTCTGAAAGATTTTACGCTGAAGACGGTTTTTCTTGTAGCCATCTGTTCGGCACGGCGTATTTCAGATCTACATGCGTTGTCCTGCCGAGAACCTTTTTTGTCTTTTTCCCCGGTCCCTTCCTTTTTGCCGAAGGGGGTTTCCCCTATTCATGTGAATCAGGCAGTGTTTCTTCCAGTTCTTTCTTCCCACTCTGTCGGGTCGGCGGACAAAAGTCTTCACCGTCTCGATGTGGGTCGGGCACTTCGTCGTTCTTTGAAGGCTACCGAATCTTTTCGGAAGACTGACCGGTTATTCGTGCTCTTCGGGGGCGCACGTAAAGGGGAAGCGGCGGCTAAGGCCTCCGTTGCAAGATGGCTCAAGGAAGCGTTCGCGTCTGCGTATCTGTTGCAGCAGCGGTCTGTTCCGGAGGGGCTACTGGATCATTCCACTAGGGCTCGGGCTACCGCTTGGGCGGAATATAGCCTAGTTCCGCCAGCAGATATCTGTAAGGCGGCCACCTGGTCGTCTCTGCATGCTTTCAGTACACACTATCGTTTAGATGTGTCAGCGGCTCGGGATTCCTCTTTTGTTCGGTGGTTCTGCGCGCCGGATGGCAAGGTCCCGCCCGGTCTTAACTGCTCTGTTACATCCCGATGTTGGAGGACTAAACTGGATTACCGAACAGGAAAGGGAAATCACACTAACCTGGTAATTGTAGTTCCTGGAGGGTCCAGTTTAGTCCTCCTTCCCTCCCGACTATCTGTTATAAAAATGCGGCGCGCTTTCCGAACGGTGGATCATAAGACGGTTCCTCTTGCCGTTCGAACCTTTTTTGCAGCCGCGTTTTTGGCTATGGCTCTTCCCTTCTCAGGTGTTCAGTCAGCTCCTGAGATTTCTGATACGGAGCTGTATTTTGATTTCTGGGGCGTTGGTTCCAGTGCAATACAGTGTTCTGACTTCCTCGTTTGGAGAGAAAGTTGGATATTTTTGTGGGGGGGAAACAAATTGTTCTTTAATTATGTCATTTTCATTATGTCATTTTGTATATTAATCTAATGTGTTGCTTCGTTAAGTATGCTTTGTTACTAGTACACTGGGGGCTTCTGGGAGCTCCGTCTGCATATATACTACAGAAGACTTGATTGGTCCAGTCTCCAGGCTGCAGGAGGAGGGGCACTACCCGATGTTGGAGGACTAAACTGGACCCTCCAGGAACTACAATTACCAGGTTAGTGTAATTTCCCTTTTCTGCGGTGTCGTTTGTCTGGTTTTGGTGTCCTTTAGGCTACCTGGTGGCAGTGCTGCTCATGAAGCATATATACTATTCAGTGCTCTCATCCAGGTGGGGGTGGGTAAAATGCGGAATTGCATTCATCTTGGATTCACACAAGCTGCAACCACTAAGACCTCTGGTTGCAAGGCTGCCTGGGTCTCCCACCACTATTTCTTTGCTTGCGGGAATGCCGGGGGTGGGGGGGGGGCGCCTGTGTGTTTCATAGCTCCCTTTAGCATGCCCATCCCAGGATCAGAGGCTACCTCCCCGACTTGTCGGTAGATGAGCGTTTCTCTATGTAATGTAGCAGGGGCAGGTAAGTCTCATTGGTCTACAGCCTGTGCAATCAGAGCAGAGCTTTGAGCACTTAGCGGGGACGCTGCCCCATCTGGGCCATCTTGTTGAAAGGTCCGTGTTGGAGATAATGAGAAGTAATGCTGGAGGTACAGTCTGGGGCTTAGCGCTCCAGGGTACTGGAAGGTTTCTTAGCGGAAGTCAATACTCGCCATGATGGCCACCTAGGTTCACGCGTGTTCACTGCTCTGTGTTTGGTGACAGGAACTGGGTCACCTGTATATATGGAGCTGCGTGGGGTATGTGCTCACATTGGCTCAAGCTTAAGTCTTAGGTGCACTCACTGTAGAGTGCGTCTGCAGTTCCAGCTTTGGACTGGGTTCTCATGCTCAGATATTTGTCCAGCAATGAAAGAGGTCGATTGGGATAACGTGAAAAAGGTCTTCATTGTGTTTCATGGGGGTTGCAGAGGCAGGAGTGAGGCCGTCCTGTTGAGTTAGTGTCACAGTCACCAGTTTCCCTTTCTCTTTGGCTTGGGTCCCAAATACTGTTCCTCCTACGTCTCGACTGTCCGGGAGGCAAGACCCCAGGCCCACTACAGATTCTTTTCTCAGCCTCTTCTCAATGTGGGCGGAGGAACTGGGAAGACAGGGAAAGACGTCCACGAGACAGCGCAAGTCCTAATGTCATTCCACTGCCACGGTTTTCTAGAGTCGCATGGTCCCAGTCATTTAGTTAGTTGACTATGCTGTGTTTTTATGCAACTCAAGGTGGTCTACAGTCGGATGCTTTTCCCTTGTTCCTGAAGGGGGTCACAATTTAAGTTTTTGTACGTGCGGAGGTTTAAGTGGCTTTATCAAGGCCAGAATGCTCTCCTGTGGGACCAGAAACCCCAGTTCTTATGATCCTACGTTGAGGTGCTCGAGGGGGAAGCAAACCTTTGGTCTGCTGATGTCTTGTCCCAACCACTAGGTCTTTCCTCCCCCCAAGGCATCGCTGAGCATCACTGCGTCGTGGGGGCTAGCCGCAGGACCATAGAGCTAGGCTCAGCTGATTACATCCAAGGCGGAGACCTTGGGGAAGTCCCAGTCCTAAGAATACAGGAAGTGCTGTGTTGGGTTAGACCAAGCTTCCTCGAGCACAGGGGCCGGTTGCCTTGGTGGCTGGTCCAGGTTTTAAGGTCACGGCAGTGGGCCAAGGAGACAACGAGGTTACTCAGGGCTGGTATTGGAGCATGAACTGGATTTCCATAGGCTCATATTCAAAGCCTTCCGTTACAGGTACAACTGATGTGGCGTTCTGTTAGATCGTGTGCCTTGTAGACCATCGGGAAGAAAAAAAAATGGATACATTAATAATTGGCTCCACTTCGCTTTCTTAGAAGGTTCTGGACTGTCCTCCGGGAGCTTGGCCAGAGTTTTGTTAGACTCAGCTACATTTCGGAGAGTCTTTTGCGCAAGGCGCGTGGTGCATGTAGCAGGCCCAGTGGTCAATCGGCCGGCTGGAACTGTGAGCGGTACGGAGGGTGTGGCAGGCGTTCGCAGCCACGGTGACAGGTCGAGCGGTGCGAGTACTGCCCGACGACTCCGTGACGGTGGCCTACATCGATCGGCATGGCGGAGCCGGAAGGGTGGCCTTGGGGACCGGGGTAAAGGGTCGACGTGCACGGATAGAGCTCGGCTCCCAGCGTTCTTGGTGGGGGCAATGTGACGGCGGGTTGCCTTAGCAGAGTCCGAGTAAATGCCAGAGAATGGGAGTTGCATACGGAGGTGTTTGCACAGCTCGGTCTCAGATGGAGACAGGCCGTATTGGACCGCATAGTGACATTTCAGTCTGCAACAGCAGATCGCTTAGTCAGCAGGCGACATGGAAAGGATGTCAGACGGCATAGATGCTTTGGTGCAACAGAGGTCGTAGGCCGGTCTTCGTTAGGCCTTTCCTCCTGGGGCACTCTTAGGTCGAGTGCTACTGCGTGTCAAAGCACATCGGGGGAAATTTGTTTGTTGGGGGCCTTGGGCTGGCCGATTCGCCCGTGGTACGCAGACCTCTTACGGTGGCTTGTCGGGAACCCAGGGAGGTTGCCGACGTTGGAAAACCTGTTGCTACAGTGTTTTCCTTTGAATGTCTCAGGTGGATCAATTATCGTGTATGGTGGGGCCATTGAACGGTTAAGTTTAAAAAAAAAAAAAACAGAGGCCCGGGTGCGTTTATGGCGCATCTGTGAGAACGGGGACTCGCGGAGGCAGATTCGCGCAACAACAGTGTCTGGTTCCTTAGGATGGAGTCTTCTACAGGACGGGTTCGATACGGAGTGGCAGCCAGGTCCTGGGGAGTTCAGTTGGTAGCTCTGTTCTGCTATAAGGGCAACAGGCAGGGAGTGGCTCTCGTGCCAGGTCAAGGTGGTATGCTTGCTCTGGTGGCTACCAGATGGCAGCCTCGCGTGGACTATGAACGCCACCGGGGCTCCTCAGTGTGGGTTGGGAGCGTTGGCTAGCACGCCATTCCAACCTTTGCGGCAGGCATAGGTTACAAATTTATCCTGGAGGGCAGTATGTTGGTGGCCATCTGTTCGGCAAGGCGATTTTAGGAGTTGCAGGCATGGTCCTGGCAGAAACCATTTTTGCCTTTCGCCAGAGTGAAGGTGGTTTGGCGGCCAGTTCCATGGGTTTTGGGTCAGAGGTGATTTTCCGTTTCACCCATTTCCTTCCCAACTATCTCTGGATGGAACTCCGTTCTGCTTCGGGGCTTGGAATCCACCTGTGGCCTGCCTAGTTGCCAGTTTTGAGACATACGCAAGAACACTCTGTTCGTAGTCTATGTTCCTTGGTCATTAGGTGAAGTCGGCGTCAGTATGTCAAAGGTCGCATCGTCTGTCTGTCCGCTGCAGCGGTTCACGCAGGGGAGAAGCGGCAGCTAAAGTTTGACGTTCTGGTGAGGTCGAGAAGCAAGGGCATCTAAAGCGGCTTTTTCCAACAGGGCTCAGGTAGCCATTTCGTCAGGATATATGTTTCTAGGGCGTTCAGTACCAGGACGGTTGCAAGCGGGCCCTTCGGATGCGCTAGCGATGCTTGGTACAGGGCACAGTGGTGCCTCGCCAGTGAAGAGGGTCAGAGCGGACCCTCGGTCGTTTCTTCGTGGTTTCAGTAACACCTGTTGACTGGAGGGGCAGGCAGTGAACGGTGCCTGTTCGGTTCGGTTGGGTGGCGAGCCAGCTGGAAAGGTCCCTCCCAAGGATTACTGCTCTGTTACATCCCAGAGGTGGAGGACTGAACTGTAGGACCGATAAGGAAATGGAAATTACACCTACCTGGTAATTGTTGTTCCTTGAGGGAGTACAGTTCAGTCCTTATTCCCGCCCGAAGATGTACAACTCAGACGCGAGGCGTCAGTCTGGAGAGGGTTTCCGGTTCATATGGCGGCAATGGGCTATGATTTGCCGGTAATCGTGAGAGTGGCTTTTCTTCCTATGATTTTCCTTAGTCCTTCTTCCTTCTTGCTGTCTGTCCTTCTCTGATTTGGGCACGGGAGGACAGGGGCAAGGAAGGGGGTGGTTTCGACCCTTTGTCTTAGGGCACTGTAGTTTAAAAGCTGAAGTTTAAGCATAGCATTGTGGTTAATTCCTTAACGGGTCATGTGTTGCTCTTTTGAGTCTGCTTTGTCAGTAGGTCACTGGGGGATGATGGGAGAAGACCAGCAGGATATACCTGGTGATGTCACAAGTTTGACTTGTCCAGTCTCCATGCTGCAGGAGGAGGTGCACAACCCAGAGGTGGAGGACTGAACTGTACTCCCTCAAGGAACAACAGTTACCAGGTAATCACCGTACAATTAAGTACGGTCTTCTGGTCTCTTTCTGAGAAATGTACCTTTAGTGTGACTATGTCTTAGATGCTGTTTATTTTATGTATTCCAACTTCACTTTTTCCTTGGAAATGTAATAGCTATACAGTGTTCCCTCGCCACTTCGCGCTTCATGTTTTGCGGCTTCAGTGCTTCGAGGGTCAGCAGCCACATTGTGGAAAGGAGCGTTGTTTCATGTTGATGCGCGAGAGAGAAGGATCCCTGCATGTCAACCAAAGAGATGAGTTGACTCAGAGTACATGTACTGTACATACCACGGGCTTTCATAAAGGCGCGTGATTGGTTTCCGTTGTGACATCGACCAATAAGAGTATGAGTGGATTTATCCCTGTGAGTTGATTGTCTGCGCATCATTGCAGCCTCACCTAGCATCTTCTCTTGTTGTATCTCGCCAGTCTTGTCCATGATGTTGACTGTCTCGCATACAGTACTGTATTTTAGTGTTGTGTTGGCGATAACTTTTTTATTAATTAAGCCCTTATAATGCCGCCTAAGCGCTGTGCCCCTGCGAAAGCTTCCTCCGGGGCGCCCAAGAGGAAGAAGATGATGACCATCAGCGAAAAAGTGAAACTTTTAGATATGATCAAAGAGGGCAGAAGTTATGCATCTGTGGCACGCCATTACGGGGTGAATGAATCTACAGTGCGGTACATCAAGAAAGAGGAAGCAAACATCCGCAAAACTGCTTCAATAACCTTCAACAAAGAAGCAAAACGTGTGATAACTCCGCGTAATGTTTATTACTGTATAAGGTTTTGTAATTAACCCTATTGTAATTAGCACTGACACGTTTAAGTAAATACGTATACAGTACTGTTGTAATTTTTGTCTTAAATGAGTAAAGTATGAATACTGTTTACATATTTAAAACATTCTTGTACAGTACCCGCATACACAAAAATTCCTAGGGGCAAATACTACTTCGCGGTTTTTCAGCTTTCGCGGAAGGTTCTGGTCCCCATTAACCGCGAAAAACGAGGGATCACTGTATTATTCCACTGTTGCGTGGCAACCCTTATTGCCATCTAATACTGAGAATTAAGTGGAAGCACTATTCTTACTTATATTCTATTTATTCTTGCAAAGGAAATATAAAGATTGTACATAGTTCAAGGCATAGGTCAGCTGATCTGAAAACTTTCTGGATTTACAAAACTACTAGTGGATGTAGATATTGTGCTACTTTTCTTTTTTTCTGTCCTTTCTACTGTGTGACTTTTTTGCATAGCTATTTCTTCAGTGCGGTTTCAGAATGCAGTATGACTGCATCTTCTCTGATTTAATCCACTGTAATCCCCCTTCAACCCATTCCTTGAAAAAGTATTGCAAGAAAAAGTGAAACCTATAGTCAAAAAAATAATACTCCTGTTACAATGTTTTGTTCTTCTTTGAGTGCTTGTGTGTTATGGTTGGGGGGATGCACCTTTTTGGCATATATGCACATTGTGCTCCTTTGTCCCTTTATTTACTCTTGTTACCTTCAGCACCTTGCTCTGTTCCCCTTCCAAACTCTCTCCCATTCTGCCTCCCCCCTAGCACTCCCATCCCACGCCCTCCATTACCCCATCCTCCTTTTTTTTTTAAATTTACTGCTGCTTTAAATGTTTGCCACCTCACTCTCCCCTCCTGTCTAACCATTTTTTTTTCAGCAGGCCCTGCATCTGGCTCCTCTGCCCACAGAGGTTGGGATCTCCGCAGCAGCCCTACTGCCTTCTAGGCTACAATTGCGGCCTTCCCCTCCAGTTCTGCCTGTGGGGATCAATCTCTTGTGGGCAGACAGGAGTGCAGGAGGGGCCTTTGCCGTGATCGCAACCTTCTCCTCTTCTGCCTGCAGAGATTTAATTTCCCATGAGCAAAAGAGCTCCGCAATCGAAGCAAAGACAGAAGGGGTCTCACTCTCTGCTGCCTATGATGGTGGGTTTTTGTAAGGGAGGGTCATGGCGACCTGGCACCTGGGATTTGTTGAGCCCTGCTATATAATACCACATTAAGGAAAACAGAATGCAAGTGGCGCAAAAATAAAGATACTACATATTATGAGTCCTATCACAACCAACTCAAAAAGTATAAAGAAGCAATAGATAGCTCTAAAAAGAACTACCATGCAACAATACTTGATAATTCACTAAACAGACCTAGGGAATTATTCTCTATTGTACAAAAACTCACGAATAACAATCATAGCTCTTGCATGGAAATCACAGAAATTTCCCCTCAGACTCTGGCAAATCACTACATAAATAAAACTAAACACCTCCTGAACCTGCCAAAAACAACGAACACAGCTCAACATATTTACCCAGATAACTGGTCTAACTTCTACCCCATAACTAAAGATACACTCAAGAACATAATACTAAACCTAAACACCACTACGTCTTACCTTGACCCATGTCCAGTAACCTGGATAAAAAAATCTCTACCAATCCTATCACCATTCATTCTCCCAATAATCAACCTATCCTTAACCAAAGGGTACCTATCACCAGCTCTAAAGCATGCACAGATTCGCCCACTGCTTAAAAACAACACCCTTGACAAATCTTCACCAAATTCATACAGACCTATTTCAAGCATACCATTCATGGCAAAACTAATTGAAAAGACGGTTCAAATTCAAACACAGGAATATATAGACAACTCAGCACCCCTGGATGATCAACAATATGGTTTCCGCCCTCGCCATGGAGTAGACACTTCTAACTGTCCTAATTGACACACTCATAAGATGGATAGATAACCCAAAGCAAGCGTTCTTACTTCTATTCATAGACATATCTGCGGCTTTTGATAGTGTTCACCATACCATAATGCTCAATAATCTTTTTTTTTTTTATTGAAATTTTAAACATACTTACAAAGAAAGTACGCAAGCAATCAAGATGCCAATGACAATCCAGAAACAAGAAAAAAAAGGAGGAAACCCTCCAAATATTAATAAGAAAAATAAACACATCAGCAAATCATATTCTTAGCCCACTATAAGGGGGAGAATTAAAAAGCAATTAATACAGCAAAATATTCAGGAACCCAAACCCAAATCCTAATACTAAGACAGCACAAACCCACTATCCCCACTTCTCCTAGCACAAGTGTGCACCTTTATTTATTATCCAAAAATAGCTACAATTGGGAAGGATCAACAAATGTATATTTAGACCCCTGAAATGTAATTAAACACTTACAGGGGTAACGAAGAAAAAAACTTGCTGAAAGAGCCAAGACCTTAGGTTTCAAAGCTAAAAAAGCCTGCCTCCTAAGTTGAGTGGCCTTACAGACATCAGGAAACATCTGCACCTTAGCACCACAGAACAGAACAGATGACCTTTTGAAGTACAGTTTAAACACAGCGGATTTATCATACTCAGATACAAAAGTGACTACCAAAGTAGCCCGAGTAAGAATAGTATCCTGAGAATCTTCTAAAAATTTGGTAAGGTCAATGTCAGCGCCACCTTGGAGAGTATCACACTCACCAGGCGTGCCGGCAGATACCTTCCTCCCAGTCAAATAATACAACTTAGAAACCAAAATAGAGTCGGCAGACGCCAGACCCAAAGATTCTTTTAAATACTTCCGAAATAATATATCTGCAGATAACAAATGACATATAGGAAAGTTTAACAGCCGAATATTTTTAGCTCTAAACAGATTGTCATACATTTCCATCCTGTGATGAACATACAAACTCTCCTTAATACTTGATACACTAGTAGCTTTAAGAGTTGCACACTGACTTTCACATTTAATAAGCTGAGAAGACATATTCCCTAAACGCTCTTCCACGTCAGACAGCTGGTCACTAACCTCCGAAGAGAAGTTACAGAGCTGTGAGACGGTGGGGGTTAAGATATTTTCTATACGGGTAATACTCCTCCATATGTCAACCAGAGTAGCCTGATTCTCAGGTACTTCCGCGATGACACCTGGAACAGAAACCCAAGCAACTGGTGTCAATTTCCCCCGTGGAACCACTGGGGTACTTTGCTTAACATGCTCCCCCACAATTACCGAAGAGGGCGGAGAAATATACACTGGAGGAGAAGGTGGAGATCTGTCCGGAGAACTTAGAGACGCCACTGATGAGCGAAAGGCCAGAAAATCTGGATCCAGGGACGCATCTGCCCCTACCTCTGCCTGAAGATGTTTGTCCATGGGGCCCACCACCGGATCAGCTTTCGCCTCTGGTATCACCACCTTCTTCCTTTTCCCCATCACAGTCTCTGCGGCTGGCAGAACTTACTGTCTACTGCTCCTGCGAGGCTCCAAGGGGCTCCCAAGGGGCCTAACACGCCCCTTGTATCGTGCCCCTTTGATCGCTGCCCCCGACAGCGCCTCCGGCTGCGCCTGACTGCAGAGCTTTTACAGGGAAGGCCCCCGATGACGTCGGGGCCGCGGGACCAAGAGCCTGCCACCTCCGGGCACAACGCTGCCTCTCCGGCTCTCCCACTGATGTTCTCTGCTGCACGCCTTTTACAGGGAAGGCCCCCAATGACGTCGGGGCCGCAGGACCAAGAGCCTGCCGCCTCCGGGCACAACGCTGCCTCTCCGGCTCTCCCACTGATGTTCTCTGCTGCATGCCTTTTACAGGGAAGGCCCCCGATGACGTCGGGGCCGCGGGACCAAGAGCCTGCCGCCTCCGGGCACAACGCTGCCTCTCCGGCTCTCTCCCATAATGCTCAATAATCTTAAACAAATAGGGATAAAATCAACAGTGCTAAACTGGTTTACCTCATATCTAGGCAATAGAACTCAAACTGTCAGAATAGGAAACAACACATCTAACACATACAATCAGGAAATTGGCCTACCCCAAGGTTCTGCTCTATCAGCCCTCCTATTTAATATTTATATAAAACAGGTCTGTAACATTTTCAAAAAATTCAAGGTATACTATCATTTGTACGCAGACGACATAATGATGTATATCCCATTCACGATCCCCAATCTACCACTTAAATTACTCACTGAATGTTTCAACGAAATTACCACCTGGCTAAATAACAGTAACCTCGCCATCAATCACTCCAAAACCGAAGCACTAATTGTAACCAAACACCAATCATACTCTCCCCCACCACATATTATACTTCAGGACCACGAAATCAAAATAAAGAATGAAGTGCGATATTTAGGCGTCATACTGGATACACATCTCAATATGAATATGCACATAAGAAACACAACAAAGAAAATTTACTTCAAGCTCAGAATCCTAAAACAACTACGTCCTCTAATACATTTACAAGATTTCACGAAAATAATACATACAATAATAACCCCTCACTTCGACTTCGCCAATCTAACTCTATTAGGGGTAACGAAACAAAACATCAAAAGATTCCAACTTGCTCAAAACGCAGCGGCTAGAACCATCATGAATGTCCCACCGTTTCATCACATAACACCTATACTGGCAAATCTTCATTGGCTACCAATACAAAGCAGAATCCTATACAAAACACTAACAACAACTTTCAAGGCTCTAAACAATATGGTCCCACCGACCCTAAAAAATCTCATATCTAAAGAATCAACCAATAATCTACATAGAAGAGACCAAACAAACAAATTAAGGACCCCAAAAAAATACATAAAAGCTAAAAAGACGACTAACAAAAAAGCATTTTCCCATGTGGCCCCCATTATCTGGAATGACCTCCCAGAGGAAATCAGATCAATAAATGAGATCAAAGAGATCCGTAAGAGTCTAAAAACACATCTGTTTAAGGCACACTACAGGCTATCAACAAACTCCCTCTCCCAACAAGAAAACGGATAATAACACTGTTTGACTGAGTGACACAAAATTGACATGATCCAACACCTTCCACCCCTAAGATTTTACACTAGTTTAGAAATTTATAATATATTTTTACGTCTTATGTAATGCACTCATACCCCAATTGTATATAGTTACCAAAATGTTATTTGTTTTTGCACAATTTTCCTTTGTTTTAAGATGTTCCTTGTAAATGATTACTGACTGTTTTGTTGTATAATAGTTACACTGTTTCAGACGTTCATTGTAAAACAGACATCAGCCTGTTATATTGTTGTTAAATGTAAACCGCACCTGATCTCTGGAAGGTGCGGTATATAAGCGACTGTTAATTAAACTAAATTAAATTTCAAATGCCTATATTTTTCTAACCTCTTTACTATAAATCCATGTTTTATTTTTATATCTTTCCACCAAGCAGATGTATGCATTAAGTAGTCACTTTTAGCTTTAAATGTACATTCCTCAAAGAAACGTCTTGCAGTTCCAAAACCCCTGCTTTGCTTTTCTTGTTCTTCTTGGTTTTTATACTTAACAGCAGAGCAGTTCTATTTCTAATTCATCCTCCCTTCCACCTTCTTCTATTGTTTTCTTTACTTTTTTTGACACATTATACGCGTATGTCAAAAATATGTTGTTAAGTGCCGTCAAGTCAGTGGCGACTTATGGCGACCCTCTCGATAGATGTCCTAAACTGTGTTTGGTCTTCATTCGGGTGGCAAATTGTTAATAGAATTTAGTCCATAGCTGCTGCTGTTGTATCCATCCATCACATTGCTGGCCTTCCCCTTTGGTGCTGACCTTCAACTTTGCCAAGCATGATGTTTTTCTTGAATGATCTCTCTTCGCATGATGTGTCTAAAGTAGGAAAGTCAAAATCTTGTCATCCGAGCTTCTAAAGAAAACTTAATCTCCTCTAGTACTAACTGTTTTGTTCTTTGGTCAGACCATGGTATACACAATATTCTTCGCCAGCACCATAATTCAAAGGCATCAATTTTCTTCCTGTCTTTCTTCTTTTACATCCATATGATGTTACTTATGCCATGGTACTTTCAGTGCGGGGTGCGATCAAAAAGTATCGAGACATGTACAATAACATAAGAAGTATAACACTGACAGTTATTGCACTCTGTCTCCTTCAAAGTAGTCTCCTTCCAATAAATTGCACTTCCTCCAGTGTTCCTGCCACTACTGGAAACAATTTTGAAATGCCTCTTTCGTTATGCTGTGAAGCTGCTGTGTCAAATTTTGCTTAATGATCTCCAGATCATTGAATCTCCTTCCTTTCAATGGTTATTTCAGTTTTGGAAACAAAAGAAAGTTTCAGGATGCCAGGTCAGGTGAGTAGGAGGCTGACGGACTTGCTCAATTTGATGTTTGGCCAAGAACTGCTGGACCAGATGTGATGCATGAGCTGGGGTGTTATTGTGATAAAGCAACCAGTCACCATTCCTGTGCAACTCTGGCCTCTTACGATGAACTGCATCCCTCAAATGAGTCAGAACTTGATGATTTTGCATTTTGGAGTGCATACTCATGATGAACAATATCATAGTAATCTAAGAAAAACTGTGAGCATGACCTTGACATTGCTTCTCACCTGATGGGCTTTCTTAGGTCTGGGAGAGTCTGGATTACTCCATTGTGAGGATTGACCTCTAGTTTCTGTGTCATAACCATAAACCCATGATTCATCACCAGTAATAATCATTTTTTATGAAATCTAGTCATTTTCAACACATTCCAACTCCCTGGCTGCAGACAGTCGATAATCTTTTTGGTCAGGGGACAGGAGTTTCTGCATGCATTTTGCAGACACAGGTCTTATCCCCAAATTGACAGTAAGAATGGACTGTACTGACCCAAAACTGATGTCCATGTGCTCAGCAAGCTCTGATTGGTTATTCGAAAATTTGAGCATATTGGGCACACCCTGCTTCATCTTTGTCTTCATTCCTGCCCGTGGATGGCATTCCAGAACGTTGATCACTGTCAGCACTTTGGCGGCCCCCTTGGAAATGTTTGTACCAGTCATAAACTCACGTGCAACTCATACATTCATCTCCATACACTTGCTGTAACTTGTCTCTTTTCACGAATCTCCAAGTTTCTGGCAGAATTTAATGCAAATTCGCTGTTCAATTTTTTTCACTCATTGTAAATCTGATGAACTACTTTTACATGATACCAAACATCATGTGATTAAATAAAAAGTATAGTACACTGCAGTCACGCTACATTCTGCACATGCAGAGCACATAACTAAGTCACTGCATGCTTAATAGCATCGTGGTACAATGTATTGTTACATAGCTACTGAACAAGTCTCAATACGTTTTGATCATACCTCATAAGTCGAATCTTTGTATACAGAGATACATCTCTGTACTTGAGAATCTTGTCTAGGCCCTTTCCTGAATCTCGCTTGCACTTCAGGCAGTTCTCGTTCTAGGTATGCTTGTAGTCTCCACTGAATGATCTTGAGTAGAATCTTGCTGGCATGTGGGATTAGAGTGATTGTGTGATCATTTCCACAGTAATTTTGATCACCTTTCTTCAGTATTGGTATGAACATAAAACTTTTCCAGTCAGTTGGCCATGATGATGTCTTCTAAATTTCATGGCAGATCCTTGTAAGTATTATAACAGCTGCATCTTATTGATGTAATACTTCAGTGGTTCCTGATCATTAGGAAGAGGTTGAAACGACTGCTGGTCCACTTGGTCTTTATGGTATAATGACTCTGTGTGTTCTTTCCTCCTGTTGTTGATTTTTTCAGCATCATTCAACATGGATCCGTGAGCATCTTTTAGCATTCCAATTTGAGGCTGGAATTTTCTCTTTAATCCTCATAGTTTTGAAGGGTTTGTTCTTCCTCTAATAGTTTCAGATTCTATTTCCTTGCATGTGTCATTGTAGTACGCCTTGTTTTATCTTGCTGCATGTTCAAAATCTATGTTCTGTGATAGCCTCTCTTTCTCCTCTGTGTTTCACTTCTTTGCATTTCTCTGCAATTTTCAGAATTTCTTCAGTCATCCATTTTGGCCGTTCTTGCCTTTTCAGCTTTTGTAGAGACTTCTCACTTTCTTTGAGCACAATTTTCTTGATTTCATCCAAAAAAAAAAAAAAGTTAAATAAATAACTGTCATTTGTAGTCAAAGCAGTGCATCAATTTCACAGGCAGTCTGTAAATTTTGTTGGTATATTTTCAAGATCCTATTTTGCTACATTGAGTGGCTTGTTCTTTTTCAACTTTAGCTTCAGTTTGCATACCAGTAGCTGGTGATCTGTACCACAGTCCGCTCCAGGTTTGTCAAAAATATTCTAAACTTGTATTTGTGCATTCTGTGCAGCTAACCATGAAAAGGTAAATTCTCAAAGGTTGTAGATGTTTAACTTTAAGGAGTTTGGTTTTTTTTAGTGCCATCAAGTTAGTGCTCCACCTCCGTCAAATTAGGGCTGTTCACTCGTTTCTCCCCCCTTCATCTGTTGTCACTCTGGTCTTGTCACTGGTTATCACACGTCTGGATTATTGCAACGCCATCTATGCTGGTCTTCCTTTCTCTCAGCTTCGTCGTCTCCAACACGTCCAAAATACCGCTGCTCGTCTCGTTACCTGCTCCCCTGCTCCCCCGCGCGTTCACATGTCACTCCCTGCCTTCTCGCCCTCCATTGGCTTCCGGTGAAGTTCATTCTCCAGGACCAAGCAGGAAGTCAGTCCTCACATATGGGTGACGTCGGCGCCGACGGAGCCCTCGTGCGGAGCATTTCCCCAGCTTTCAAAGAAAGCCTTTGGGAATTGCAGTGCGCATGCGCGGTCCCCTTCCCGCCCAAGGGTGCCATCTTGCTCAGTCTTCTTTTTTCCGCGGAGCCCGACGGACGTAGTTCGTTTTTTGCCGAGGAAAAAGTTGATTTCCCTGTTTTTTGTACTTCTCCTTCGGTTCGACACCGGATCCTTTTCCCGCCTGGGCCCGATACACCGGTATCGAGCCCACTCTCCCTTTTTTGGTTTTTGTCCTTCGTGACTAGCGTTCGCGCCATTTTTCTTTTTTCACTGGCATCCCTGTCTTTTGACCTCGCAGGGGCCCTTTTTCCCCCGATGGCTGCCAGCGGGTTTAAAAAGTGTGATCGGTGTAAGAAACCTATGTCTCTTACCGACACACATGACTGCTGCCTCCGCTGCCTCGGACCCGATCATGACCCGATGATATGTGGTCCGTGTGGCAAAATGTCCTCGAAGGCGTTGAGGAGTCGGCAGCACCAGAAGGATAGGATCTTATCTGACTCCGCATCCGGACGGGCCCGGACCTCGTCAGAGGCCTCGACGTCTCGGGACTCCGGCCCCGAGCAAGGGCTCCTCTGAGCGGGGGTCTCCTTCGCGGGAACACCGCAGGAAGAAGAAACCCATGAGGGCGGCGTCGGTGGACGCTCCTGGTTCCTCGAGAGCCAGGTCGCATAGCCCCGATAGCCGTCCCTGGTCTTCAGAGTCGGAGAGGCCTGCCAAGCAACCTCGTCTTGAAATGGAGTCTCCTGGACATTTGAGTGCTGTTGTCCTCGTGGACTCTCCTCCAAGGGAGCCGACGTCGGACCCGACGCCGTCGGGGCCCGAGTCGGGGGCTGCTGGGTCTCCTGAGCTCGGACTCAGGTTGACGGCCTTGGAGAGCAGCCTTGCTGCCTTCATGGAACAGCAGCGGGCATTGATCGCCGGTCTCACCGGTGCATCTGCCCTGACCACCGGGACATCGACGTCCAAGTCGACCCCGGAGGCCGAGCCGATCCTCGAGTCCTTGCGGGCTCGAGTCGATCCTCGGCCGCGATCTCCCTCGGCCTCCCGTTCGGGACCGAGGTCATCGACGCCGGTACCCTCGGCGTCGGGGCGGAGGGCATCGGTGCCCGCCCGACCGGAGCCGCTCGACACCTCCTCCGAGGAGTCGGGCTGGGAGACGGAGGACGAAGAGTCACCCGACACCTATCGGACTTGGTGTGTCCCATCGGACTCGCCGGAGTCCAAACCTCGGAGATGATCCCCACCGGAGGATACCCAGTTCTTGGACTTCGTGTGGGATATGGCCAAGACCCTGGCCTTCCCCGCGGATCCCAAGGAGGAGCCTCGAGCCAAAGAGCTCGAGGCCCTCCAGTATGACTCTCCCCCGAAGGAGGCCTTTACTGTACCGGTTCCTCCGATGCTGGAGCGGCTGCTCTTCTGCATGTGGGAGACCCCGGCCTCGACGCCGGTGTTAAGCAAGCGGGTCGATTCCATCTATCGAGTCCGCAAGAGCCCCGGGTTCCAAAAGGCACAATTACCGCACCACTCCATGGTTGTGGAATCGGCCATGCATCAACTGAAAAGTCAGAAGATGCACTCCTCGTTGCCTCCTGGCCGGGAGGCCCAAAACCTGGATGCCCTCGGTAAGAAGTGCTTCCAGGGCTCTATGCTTGCTTGCCGTGTCCAGACATACCAGCTCTACATGGGCATGTATCTCCGAGACCTGGCAAAGGAGATTGCTGGGTTCTCTGCTGGTCTCTCCGAGGAACCTTTGCAGAGGTTCCAGGCCTTGTCCACCGGTATTCGAGAGTTCTCGAAGTTTATCTCTCGAGCAGCCTACAATGGCTTCGAGGCTTCGGCCCGAGTAGCTGTGGCCGGCATCGGTGCCCGCCGACAGGCTTGGCTACAGTCATCCGACCTCGAGCCATGGGTGCAGGACAAGTTGGTCGATGTCCCCTGCCGAGGTGAAAACCTCTTTGGCAAGCCCATGGCTGAAAAGGCTGCAGAACTCGAGACCGAGACTCTGACCAGGACTAGGCTGTCCAGAAAAACCTCTGCCCCTTCTCAGAAAAAGAAGGGCTCGGGAAAAAAGACCTTTTACCTGAGGAAGTCCTCTGCCTATAAACAATACCCTCATTATCAGGCCTCTACAGCTCCCCAACAGGGTCAGCAGGCCAAGGGGCAAGGTCATGGGCCCCGTAGGCAGAAGGCCCCCCAAGCCACCAACACCGGCCCCTGCTCAGCAGGGTGGGGGTTTTTGACTCAGAAAGCATAGCCTCTTCTCCTCAGCTGGCTTCTCTCAGCACAGGAGGCTGGCTGGCCCACTTTGCCCACAGGTGGTCAGCCGTCACATCAGTTGCCTGGGTGCTTCATATAGTCCAAAAGGGCTATCTTCTCCATTTTCACCAGGTACCTCCCTCCTATTTTCCAGGGGAGCCTCCAAGACTTCCTCTGCACAGGGACCTACTCCTTCAGGAGTTAGCAAGTCTGCTAAAGGAACAGGCTGTGGAACCGGTGCCCCACCACCTGAGAGGTCAAAGCTTTTATTCCAGGTACTTTCTGGTACCAAAAAGAACAGGAGGCCTCAGACCCATCCTAGACTTGCGCAACCTCAACAAGTTCCTGGAGAGGGAAAAGTTCAAGATGCATACCCTTGGAATCCTGCTGCCCTACCTCCAGCAGGGAGATTGGCTATGCTCCTTAGATCTCAAGGATGCTTATACTCACATCCTTATTCATCCAGACCACAGACAATATCTCAGATTTGTTGCGGGAGGCAGCTGCTATCAGTAGAGAATACTACCCTTTGGCCTGACCTCCGCTCCCAGGGGGGTGTTCACCAAGTGCCTGGCAGTGGTGGCGGCCTACCTAAGGCTTCAAGGTCTTTTTGTGTTTCCATACCTTGATGACTGGCTCATAAGGGGCCAGTCTTCCCAGGAGGCCAGTCAAGCCACCCTTCGCACTGTGGCTCTGCTTCAGCACTTGGGATTTGTCATAAACTTCGCAAAGTCCACTTTGCTCCCGTCCCAAAACTTAGAATTCATAGGAGCAAGGCTGGACACTCTTCAGGCGAAGGCTTTTCTGCCACTGGACAGAGCCTGGCTGCCTGGCTGATGGATCTAGCCAGGCAGTTTCACAGCAATTCCCTGGTCTCTGCCAGGCAATTCCTGAGACTTCTCGGCCATATGGCTTCCACGGTTCATGTAACCCCCAATGCCCGCCTGCACATGCGATCTGCTCAGTGGAGCCTTCGAACTCAGTGGCATCAAGCCACAGGGAGCCTGGCGGACTCAGTAAGAATATCTGACCTACTCGTCTCCTCTCTGCAATGGTGGCTTCATCTTCTGAATCTGGTACTCGGAGTAGTTTTTCAATCCCCTCCGCATTCTCAAGTGCTGACGACAGATGCTTCTCTTCTAGGTTGGGGAGTGCATTGCCAAGGGACATGTACTCAGGGTCTCTGGACACCTTGGGAGGCTGCTCAACAGATAAACCTCCTGGAGCTACGGGCGATACGCCTAGCTCTGAGAGCCTTCTCCCACCTCACATCTCATCAGTCTGTACTGGTCCAGACGGACAATCAAGTTGCCATGTTCTACGTGAACAAACAAG
Organism: Ichthyophis bannanicus; assembly: GCA_033557465.1. NCBI lineage: Eukaryota > Metazoa > Chordata > Amphibia > Gymnophiona > Ichthyophiidae > Ichthyophis > Ichthyophis bannanicus. The sequence goes on along the minus strand of CM066031.1, from coordinate 1,575,528,530 downwards.
GAGGCACTGGCTCCTTCCTTCTCTGTCAGGAGGCACAACGGCTGTGCTCTTGGGCCGTCAATCACGGGATCCTCCTCAAGGCTGTCTACCTCCCAGGTCAGGAAAATTACCTGGCGGATAGACTGAGCAGGATCCTGCAACCACAGGAATGGAGATTGAATCCGTTTGTGGTTCAGCAGATCTTTCTCAGGTGGGGCCTCCCCACCATGGATCTTTTCGCCAGTCCTCTGAACCGGCAACTCCCCAGATTCTGCTCCAGACAACCTCATCCTCTCAGAGTAGCAGCGGATGCGTTTCTGATCTCGTGGTCCACAGGCCTACTGTATGCGTTTCCTCCCACACCGCTAGTGTCCAGAACACTGTTCAAAGTCCTCAAGGACAGGGCCTCATTGATCCTGATAGCCCCCAGGTTGCCACGGCAACCGTGGTTCCCGCTTCTGCTGCAACTGGCGGTGGACACTCCTCTTCCTCTGGGGTTTCAGCATGATCTCCTGTCTCAGGACCAGGGGACTCTCTTGCACCCCAACCTCCAGTCCCTTCATCTGATGGCCTGGCTGCTGAAAGGGTAGTCCTGGCTCCCCTACTACTGCCTCGAGAGGTGGAAGACGTAGTCTTAGCCTCTAGGCGGCAATCCACCAGGAAATCCTACGCTCTTAAGTGGCGTAGATTCTCCGCATGGTGTGCTCAGCACAGCGAGAATCCCTTCTCATGCTTGGTAGCGGTAGTATTGCAATATTTGCTTTACCTCTCCAATCTAGGCCTTAGGTCCAACTCTGTCAGGGTTCACCTCAGTGCTCTCTCAGCACACCACCCGCCGGTGGATGGGCGGCCTCTTTCCAACCACCCTTTGGTGACTCGTTTCTCCTAGGCCTCCTCCTGCTTAAGCCTCCTTTACGTCCACCGGCCCCTGAGTGGGATCTGAATGTGGTCTTACAGCGGATTACTTGTCCACCATTTGAACCTATGGCTACCTGCCCTCTCCGTTTTCTCTCCTGGAAAACCTTGTTTCTGGTAGCTCTTACCTCTGCTAGGCGAGTAAGTGAACTTCAGGCACTAGTGTCTGATCCTCCTTACACTAGGTTCTACAGGAATAGGGTAGTCTTACCGACTCACCCTAAGTTTCTTCCTAAGGTTGTCTCCCCTTTTCACCTCAATCAGGAGGTAGTTTTTCCGACCTTCTTTCCCAGGCCGCATGCCAACCGGGCTGAGATGGTCCTGCATACCCTGGACTGTAGGAGGGCATTATCCTTCTACCTCGACCGTACGCGGGAGCACCAGAGGGCTGTTCAGCTCTTTGTTTCTTTTGACCCCAATAAGTTGGGGCGACCTGTCTCCAAGCGTACTTTGTCCATATGGGTCGCTGACTGTATCGTCTGGGCTTATGGGGCAGCCGGCCTCTCGTTGGAGGGTCGAGTCACGGCTCATCGTGTCAGGGTGAAGGCTGCGTCAGTGGCTCATCTCCGCTCTGTTCCGTTGGCAGACATCTGCCGGGCCCCTACTTGGTCTTCAAGCCAGTCTTTTGCGGCCCATTACTGCCTTGAGAGGGAGTCCCGCAGGGACAGTGCTTTCGGACAGGCAGTACTCCATAATCTCTTTGGGGTTTAGGCAACTCCTACCCTCCGGCCCTGGTGTTGGGCTACCGGTCGGGGGCGTTCTCAGAGAAGATTCCTTCCTTACGTACTGACGAGCTAGAGGGAGCTCATTTTTTCGGCTTGAGGTCCCCGGTAGCCTTATGCTGGGGAGTCCCATATGTGAGGACTGACTTCCTGCTTGGTCCTGGAGAAAGAGTAGTTACTCACCTGTAACTGGTGTTCTCCAGGAGCAGCAGGAATCAGTCCTCACAACCCTCCCTCCTCCCCTTGGAGTTGCAGTCATATGATTTATTTTGCTAAATTTTTTGCTGTCATTTAGCTATGTCATCAGACTGAGCAAGATGGCACCCTTGGGCGGGAAGGGGACCGCGCATGCGCGCTGCAATTCCCAAAGGCTTTCTTTGAAAGCTGGGGAAATGCTCCGCACGAGGGCTCCATCTGCTCCGACGTCACCGATATGTGAGGACTGATTCCTGCTGCTCCTGGAGAACACCTGTTACAGGTGAGTAACTACTCTGATTTGTTTACAAATTACTCACCATCACACATAGAGCTCTTCACTCCAGCACCCCCCAGTATCTGGCTGACATCATTCGTCTTCAACCCTCTCCACGCCTTCTTCGCTCAGCACATGGCAATCGTCTCTTTCTCCCCTCCCCTTCTCACGCACGTCTGGAACTCACTCGTCACTCCGCTTTTTTCTTCCTAGGCCCCGCTTTATGGAATTCACTTCCTCTCTCTCTCCGCACTGAACTGTCTTATCCCCACTTTAAAGCTCTCCTCAAAACCCATCTCTTCTGTCAAGCTTTTGATCTCTCCCCCACCACCGATGGCGCTCTGCCCCCAGCCGCGCCCCCCCCCACCCTCCGTAGCTTTCCCGCAAGTATTTTTTGACTAGCCCTTCCTTGTCGTCTCTCCCGTCCCCTATCCTCCTTTCCACTTTATGGACCTCCTTTGTTCTCTATCTCCTCTCTGCCCCTCTCTGTCCTCTGTCCTGTTGTTATTGGCGTTCTTTTCCAACTTTATTTCTCAGTAGCCTTGCTTTTTTTGTATTGTACACCGCCCTGACGCTATGGCTTGGGCGGTCTATCAAGCCTTACAAATAAAGATAAAGATAAAGTGCTGAGGAGTTTATGCAGGTAAATTGACCCCTTTTGAAAATCCATCTTTTAAGTGGCAAAATCAAGTTGCCTTATTTTGCTACATTTATTTATTTATTTTTTAATTTCTTCTATACTGCCCCTTCCTGAGATCAGGGGTGGTTTACAATAAACAACTACATTACATTGAACAGGGTTACAACTTAAACATTAACAGTTTAGATGGCTATATTTAGCTGCTGTGGGAGGTGGGCCCATATTAATTCATTTCCATGTTCATGGAAATAACTGAATGAAAATTAACACTATTTGGCTATCTTGGCCGCTTAGTGGCTTTTTGAGTATTGGCCTGTATGAAGCAAAACATATGCTCCAGTGCATGACTGACTATGGCTACCTGTGTATTAAGAAATAAGGATAGGGAGACTTTCCTGTATTGTGTTTACATTTTTCCTCCCTAAGAGTAGATGGGGCAAATGTAGGGGAATTTTGGGTAAACCAGAAATGTGATACTAAACATTGCATGTCCTGATTTCACCCTAAGATGCAGTATGAGTTCAAGTATCATACTTGTGCTACTTAGCAAGGCCAAATACTTTGGTATAATCCAAGAAAGAAAACCACCCTAGTCATTGTGACAACAAATAAATCAGAAAAAGCATAAATCCATGAACAATAGTGCAAACCTTTAACAAACAGTGCGAAGAAGACCAGAATTATGAATCTGACAAAGGCAATATGGATGTTGATAAGCTGTTTAATACATAATCATCTTTGTAGTTATAGCCAACAGGTTACAGTTTTGTTTTTGCTTTTTCTCTCTCCCTTTGCACACTCTACCTTCACATCCTGATGTTCTAGTCACTTAAATAAGAGATGAGCACACATCTTCACATCGCTGCCATGTCTTGTCCTCTTCAGCCCAGACTTGGTATTTTGCATGTAAGAAGACCATTTCTCTCTCCTCTTCCTTTGCAGAACATTTACCACTCAGTTTCTCTGGGATGTATAGCATCAGATAGTCTTAAAAAAATAAAAAGCAGCAGAGTTAATTCATATGCTCTGTGTATTACACATGACATGACATTTGTTGTATGAATTGGACTGCAGCATGTGCAAGTGCACCTTTGACTATATCTGGTAATACAAAAGTAGAAGAGATTTTCCCAAAAAGCTTACATTTGATTTGGCACTAGACATTGCATGTCCTAATCCTATCCTGTGACAAAACATTAGCTTAATGGACCAGACTGACAATTCCGACTACAGCCATTTGCATGATGATTTTATTTTTGATGATCCATTACAGTGGCATTGCACAATTGTATGCATAGAAGAGAATTTGTTTGACAGATTAACTGATATTTTTTCATGCTTAACCATAGTAGTGTTTTGTAGATATAGCTAATGTGATATTCTGAAATCTAAGGTCAGAAATCTTTGGATTATTTTAAATTATCATCTTGCAGTGGAGGACCGTATTTCAGCTAATGTCCAGAAATTCATGTTGAAATTTTGTATGCTTAAACAGTTTAAATCATCAGACAAAATATACGATTTTAGAATAGTATTACAGACTCTTCTGTTGTAGCATATTGATTGCTGTAAGTCATTGTGTGCTCTGGCAATGTAACTTGCATGGAACAGATTGATAAGGCTGGTTTCTGATTGCCATTTTAGAGAACATATTGCTTCAGTTTTTGCTGTCAGTTTCATCATGGGCTCAGTTTAAGTTGGCTACACCTTACGTTCAAGGTTGTTCCTCCAACACCACTGGCTACTAATACCTTTCCATGTTCAATTCAAAATTCTGACTCTTGTCCAAAACACATTGCATTTTGGTTTACCGCACTCTGTTATAGTCACGCTACCCTCCTCTACCTTCCTTTGGCATCCCAAGCAAGGTACCAGTTGACCAGAGATTCAACCTTCTGCTTCTGTGCCCCACATCTCTGGAATAACCTGACTCCTGAGCTCCACCTGGAACCTGATTACAGTTGTTTTAAATCTGCCCTGAAGACTCACCTTTTCCAGAAGGCATTTGACCTTTCACATGATTAACACTTACAGATAGCTCTGCTTTCTCCACACCCTCTTACTCTCTCTCCCCCCCCACTCCTGTATGATTATGGCCCCTTCTTTTATCATAATGATGGATTTCTTTTCTTTCTTTTACAGTTTTTAGTTGTATATAAACCGCTTTGATTATTTTGAAGGATGGTATATCAAATGATCTCCAGGAACAAGCAAGAATGAGTCTTCACATATGGGGTACATCGGTACCAACGGAGCCTGCGCGGGAACGCTCCCCAGCGTCCAATCAGAAAGCTTTTGGGAGCATCCCACAGCGCCTGCGTGCTGCCTTCCCGCCTTTCCAACTGTCTCTCCTCAGTTGTTCTTTTTCCGCGGAGCCAGCAGGTCATGTTCCTGTCACCGCAGAAGAATTTCCTTATTTTTTTCTTTATTTCTTTTCTGTCGCGTCTGCCTTCCTCGACGCTATACCGGTACCGTCGGTTCTTATTCTTTTCCTAAAAAAAAAAAAAAAAAAAAGACCTTCTATTTTTTCTTCAGGTGTACTTCAGTTTTGGGCCTTAGGCCCAAAACCTTTTTCCTCAAATATGGAAAAAGCTGCCTCAGGTTTTAAGAAGTGCACAAAATGTGGCGGTACTATATCCGTCACCGACACCCATGACTGGCGTCTCAAATGTTTAGGCCCTGACCATTCCATCAAAGATTGTATGTCCTGTTCAATGATGTCTAAGAGAGGTTGACAGAACCGAGCTGCCAAGCTCAGTACCCTGTTTCCCTCTGATGCAGCTTCGGTGGCATCGACGTCTTCCAGGACTGTTTCTTCCTCACATGGATCTCAGGTAACTAAACATAAATTCAGCCGGTCCTCGAAGGGCAAATCTCCTTCTAAGCATCGAGATGCCTCTGGCCTTGCCCTCGAGGATTCTGCACCGGCAAAATTACCCCGGCGGGAGGCTTCGGCTTCTAAAGCATCATCATCGGGGTTCCAGGACAATCTAGATGGCGTGGCCTCAACCGATCTCCTGGTGCCATGCTCTGGGGTACCGGTGGCCTCCACCGGTACCGACTTCCAGGCATTGGAAGCATCCATGGATCAGAGGATTCTGTCCATGGAACACAGTCTGGCGGCTTTCCTTGTGGCATTGACGCCCGTGGTACCGCATCAGACTACTCCGCAGGTACCGGCTCCGGTATCGTCATCGGTACCGATCCCGGTACCGGTGGCATCGGCATCGGTGTCAGCCATGCCGGTACCCTGCCCTCTGCAGCTTTCCGGTACCGATGATTCCCGATACCGACCCCGGTCGGTACGGGTATCGGGCTTTGCAAGAGCATCCCGACAGACGATACTTCGATTCCTCTGAGGATTCTGAACAGTCTGTCGATGCAGCGATGCTTCTTCCACAGGAGGAGTCCTCTCCTAAACGAAGGATGTCTCCTCCAGAGGACTTGTCTTTTCAAGACTTTATCAGAGAGGTGGCTCGGGGTCTCTCTATTACAGTAGCCCCAGAGTCAGAGCCTAGAGCTAAGGAGTTAGATATTTTACAATATCCTAAAACTCCTAAAGAGGCAGCTACCTTGCCTATTCATGAGATTCTGTATGATCTCATGTTAAGGATGTGGGAAGCACCTCTAACCACCTCTCCTCATTCTCGCAGGTTGGACACCATGTATCGTGTCCCTCCTTGTCCTGGTTTCCATAAGACTCAGCTTCCTCACCACTCTATTGTGGTTGAGTCTGCAATGAAAAAGATTAGAAGTGCCAAGAGACATGCCTCTAATCCTCCAGGACGTGAATGTAGAACTCTGGATGCTTTTGGTAGAAGAATCTTCCAAGCTTCCATGCTTGCTGCAAGAATTAATTCTTATAGTCTCTACATGGGCATGTTCTTAAAAGAGGTCACTAACCATTTCCAAACTTTAAGTCCTTTTATGTCTGACAATAAAAGGCAAGAATTTCTCTTTGTGCTCAAACATGCCCAGGATGTCTCCAAATTCTCCAACCGTGCAGCTTTCGATTCTTTTGAATGCGTAAGCAGAGCCTCAGCTATAGCTATAGCAGCACGTAGGGTTGCTTGGCTTCAAGCACCTGATATGGAGACCTGGGTCCAAGATGAATTGGGAAATATCCCTTGTACAGGTGAAAATCTGTTTGGTAAAGATTGGCAAGCAAAAGCCAATCAGATGGATGCTGAAAATTCTGCTTTGAATAGACTATCCAAATCTACAGCTGCTCCTGCTAAGAAAAGGTTGTTCAAGAAAACACCTTTTTCAAAGAAGGGTAGATCCTGTCCTGCTTATAGTCAGAGAGCATCTTCTGCAGCTCAGTTCCCTTCCAAACGTCAGCAATCCTCCAAACAGACCAAGGCGAAGGCTGCGAGGCCTGCTCCAGCCCAGCAGTCTCAGCCATCTCAGGGCCTTTGACTTTCTACTAGAGAACTTAGCCTTTCTGGCTCTAGAAGGACCAGAGCCCTCCACCATTCCAGGAAGGCTATGTCACTTTGCTCCCAGATGGGGGAAAATCACAGCAGAGCAGTGGACACTCTCCATCATAAGAGAGGGGTACAAACTTCATTTTTCCAGCTTGCCCCCTCTCACAAGAGTGCACCAGTTCAATTCTCCAACCTCCCTCAGCCTATTAGAGCAGGAGGTTGCCACTCTTCTAGCCCAGGGGGCAGTAGAGGAAGTGCCCTCTCATCAACAGGGCACAGGATTCTACTCCCCCTATTTTCTTATTCCAAAGAAAACAGGGGGCTTCAAACCCATTTTAGATCTCAGAGAATTGAACAGATTCCTAGTCAAAGAAAAATTCAAGATGGTTTATTTATTTTATTTTATTTATTTATTTACATTCTCTTATATACCGCGCTATTCTGCATCAGTGCGGTTTACATTGAACAAACTGAAATTACATTGAACAGGGCATTATAACTTGGAGATAACTATTTTACAGGGAACATGGGCTATGGAGGTTTCTCTAGGAACTCTGCTGCCATACTTTCAGAGTCAGGATTGGCTTTGTTCTCTAGATCTCAAGGATGCGTACACTCATGTTCTCATCCATCCAACTCACAGAAGGTTCCTTTGGTTCCTTTTCCAGGAGAAGCACTATCAATACAGAGTGCTCCCCTTTGGCCTGGCCTCTGCACCAAGGGTGTTTACGAAATGCATGGCAGTGGTTGCTGCTTTTCTGCGCACCCTGGGAATATTTGTCTTCCCCTACCTGGACGACTGGCTCATTCGAGCTCCCACTCAATCAGAGGCCAGGACTGCTCTAACCTGCACAATGCGTATCCTTCAATACTTAGGACTTAGGGCTGGTAATAAACATCCCAAAATCCAATTTGATCCCTACTCAGTCCCTGGAGTTCATAGGGGCACTGCTGGATACCACAAAGGCAAGGGCCTTTCTTCCCCAGGCCCGTTGCCTTCGCTTGATGCAGTTAGCTTCTCAAGCAGAGTTGAAACCCCTACTCACTGCTCGAGAGATGTTACAGTTGCTAGGCCACATGGCTTCCACCGTTCATGTGGTACCATATGCTCGCCTTCACATGAGAGCAGCTCAGTGGACTTTATCCACCCAATGGACCCAGGTATTAGGCTGCCTGTCAGACAAAATAGCAAACACAAGTCGCCTCATTTTGTCCCTCCAGTGGTGGAAGTCCCCTCAGAACCTCTTGCTGGGGTGTCCTTTTCAACAGCCTCTACCCCAGGCAACTCTTACAACAGATGCTTCTCCAATGAGCTGGGGAGCTCATTTCAGGACCTCTCCACCCAGGGCATCTGGTCCCCACAGGAGACTTGTCTCCACATCAATCTCTTGGAACTCAAAGCAATCTTCCTTGCTCTATGAGTTTTCCACACCCTGCTCAGCCACAAGACAGTCCTTGGCCACATGGACAATCAGGTGGCCATGTTCTACATAAACAAGCAGGGAGGAACTGGCTCTCTGTCGCTTTGCAACGAAGCTCTGCGACTGTGGGCCCTCGCCAGAGAGCATCACATTCATCTTCTGGCAGTCTATCTTCCAGGGGTTCAAAACTCTTGGGCAGACATACTCAGTCGAGTTCTGCTTCCACACGAGTGGTCCCTACATATGGACCAGGTGTCCAAACTTTTTCAAATTTGGGGAACCCCGGACATAGACCTCTTTGCAAGTCCGTGGAATGCCAAACTTCCCCGGTTCTGTTCCAGAACTCCGGCTCAGGGGACTCAGGCAAGGGATGCTTTCCTCCTTCACTGGGGTCAAGACTTCCTGTATGCCTTTCCACCCATTCCCCTAATTCCCAAAACCCTGTTCAAGCTTCAGAGAGACAGAGGCCACATGATTCTCATAGCTCCACATTGGCCATGGCAAGTGTGGTACCCTCTGCTTCTACATCTCTCTCAAGCTCCCTCCCTAGAGTTAGGGTCTGCTCCAGACCTCCTCTCTCAGGAGGACGGAAAGTTGTGGCATCCCGATCCCCAGTCTCTGCATCTCAGGGCTTGGTTGCTGAAGGCCTAGATCTCCAGGATCTTCCTCTTTCTCAGCAAGTGAAAGATGTTCTTCAAGCTTCCAGAAAACCTTCCACTAGACGTTCTTACCCCTTTAAGTGGAAAAGGTTTACCATCTGGTGTTCTGAAAAGGGTCTTAACCCCCGTGCCATACCTCTGGAATCGTTGCTGGAGTATCTCCTGCATCTGTCTAATGCAGGTCTTAAGACAAATTCAGTAAGAGTCCATCTGAATGCTATTGCAGCTTCACTCAAGCCTCTAAATGGACAACCTGTTTCCTCTCATCCCCTTGTAGCAAGGTTCATGAGAGGCCTCCTTTTAACAAAGCCTCCCATTAGACCACCTCCGGTGGCATGGGACTTAAATTTGGTTCTTGGTCAGCTTATGAAGCCTCCTTTTGAACTTTTAGCTACTACCTCCTTGAAATACCTTTCTTGGAAGGTTATCTTTCTCATTGCAATCACATCAGCACCCCGCATCAGTGAATTGCGAGCACTAGTAGCTAATCCACCTTATACAAGATTCCATCATGACAAGGTGGTCCTTAGGACTAATCCACATTTTATGCCTAAGGTGGTCTCGCCTTTTCACCTCAACCAAGAGGTCTACCTACCTGTCTTTTTTCCAGGGCCTCATGCATCACCTGCAGAGAGGAATCTTCATACCCTGGACTGTAAAAGAGCTCTGGCTTTTTACTTACAGAGGACACAGCAACATAGAAAGTCTTCCCAACTCTTTGTTGCTTTTGATCCTTCTGATTTGGGACAACCAGTCTCCAAGAGAACTCTTTCCAACTGGATTGCCCAATGTATTTCTTTCGCCTATCAAAGCAAGAACATTTCTCTGGAGGGCCATGTCACAGCTCACAATGTGAGAGCCATGGCAACCTCAATGGCTCATCTGAACTCTGTGTCTATCGACGACATCTGTCGAGCAGCCACTTGGGCCTCGGCTCATACCTTCACAGCCCATTACTGCTTGTACAAGGACTCCCGCCGGGATGCCTTGTTTGGTCAGGCTGTTCTCAAACACCTGTTCCATACCTAATCAACCCCTACCCACCATCCCTCAGGGGATGCCAGAGATCCAGGTGAGGAAGTGCAGCCCTGTCCCAGGGTCACACAACTTTCGGGCGCTCTCCCTGGCATCAAAAGCTAGGGAGTCCCCATATGTGAAGACTCATTCCTGCTTGTTCCTGGAGATAGCACAGTTACTTACCTGTAACAGGTGATCTCTGGGAACAGCAGGAATAAGTCTTCACAACCCACCCACCTCCCCTAGGAGTTGTCTCTCTCTATCTCTCTCCTTTCCCTCTCTCTCTCCCTCTTTGGGTCAGCTATAAAACTCAACTGAGGAGAGACAGTTGGAAAGGCGGGAAGGCAGCACGCAGGCGCTGTGGGATGCTCCCAAAAGCTTTCTGTTTGGACGCTGGGAAGCGTTCCCGCGCGGACTCCGTCAGTACCGACGTACCCCATATGTGAAGACTTATTCCTGCTGTTCCCAGAGATCACCTGTTACAGGTAAGTAACTGTGCTTTACTAAACCATAAACCATAGTATTGGGGGGGTGGGGGGGGGGGCTAAGTTAACTGACATATTGGTTAAGTATATCCCTGCCTGTTTCCACAGATTGAGGAAGGGTTGACCACCTTTGTATTTCATCTGCTGAAAAACTGAAGTTGGTCAGATCAAGATCTCGGTCCTTTTCTTGTGAAGCTGTTACTATTTATTTATTTATTTGATTTCTCTTATATACCGCGCTATTCAAATCAGTGCGGTTTACATATAACAGAACATATACAATGCAGGCGGGCTGTATTGTATTTACAATGAACAGGGACTATAACTTGGACATAACTGGGGTAACTATCTACAAATTATTTACACTAGTAACAATCTGAACATACTAATATTTACCTGGAGTGGCTCCGGTGAGGTTAGCTGCAGGACAGTGTGCTGGGTGAGTTGTTGGAGAGGTCCTGGAGCTTGGGGGTGGCTGATTGCGAGCTGTCTTCTGAGTAGTACTATAAGAATAGATGGTGCTTCAACGCCTTCCTGAATTGGGCCAGGTCGGTGATTGCTCGAATGGCTGTAGGGAGGGCATTCCAGCAGCTGGGTACATAAAGCATGAACGCCCTATTGGATGTTGCGTGGGTGCATTTCGTTATTTCGTTGGGTGTTATCAGTTTATTATGTGGAGTAAGATTTTGTTTCTTAAATTATTTGTGGTTAATTATGATGATAGCGTTTCAGTGGTATGTTCAGGGCCGGGCCCTAGGCATGTGTGGGTATGTCACCCGCACATGGCCCTGCGTGCGCCTGGCCAGCTTAAGAGGGAGCCGGTGAGGCCCAAAGCATAGATCTCCAGGAACAAGCAGGAATGAGTCTTCACATATGGGTACATCGGTACCGACGGAGTCCGCGCGGGAACGTTTCCCAGCATCCAATCAGAAAGCTTTTGGAAGCATCCCAACACGCCTGCGTGCTGCCTTCCCGCCTTCCCAACTGCCTCTCCTCAGTTTTCGTTTTTCTGCGGAGCCGGCAGGACGTCCTCCTGTCACCGCAGAAAATTCTTCTTTTATTTTTTAGTTTTCTTGTGGTCGCGGCTGCCTTACCCGATGCCACCGGTACCGCCGGTGTTTCTTTTTTCTTTTCTTGTAAAATTTTTTCCTTTAAGGAATATATTTATTTCTTAGTGTCTCATGGTTCTCAGCCCGCCTAGGCCTCTCCGTTTTTCCTCATGGAACCGCCAGCCACTTTCCCCAAGAAATGTACAAATTGTGGCGGTACAACTTTATTTTTAGACACTCACAATTGGTGTCTAACCTGCTTGGGTCCTGACCATTTTCCTCCGGAGCCCTCGGGCACCAGTATTGTGAGAAGAAGTTTTCAACATCGAGTTCCCCTCGACACGCGGTCCCCTTCCAACTTCAGGGCACCAACCATATCTTCTTCTACACAGGTTCAGGTAACCCAAAAACAGTCTGTTAAGACTAGCCAGTCCTCGAGCGGCACTTCTCATGCACTGCATAGAGATGCCTATGGCCTTGTCCTCGAGAATCCACTGGTTTCAAAACCCCGGTGGGAGTCTTCGGCCTCCAAAGCCTGTGTGGGGTTTCAGGTTGTTCCTGAGGTTCACCCCTCACAGAACATACCTGAGCCATGCCCGGTGGTGGCATCTGCTCTGAGCGGTACCGATACCCCGGCATCGGCACTGGTGTTGGATGAAACATTCCTCACCAAGGATCGTTGTCTGGCGTCCTCGGTACCTGTGGGGCCGGTGGATACGCTTCAGATCGACTTTCCAGTATCGGTATCGACACCGATACTAGTACCAACGTCGGTACCCTCCAGACGTGCATCGATAGACTCGCTTCCTTCGATGCCGAGTCTCGAATCGATCTCCAGTCTGGAGGACTGGGTACCGACTCGCCTTGGTACCGACTCCCGTTGGTACCGAAGGCTCGGTTCCGATACTTCGGATCCGCAACTCTCGGTTCCTTCGACACCGTTAGAGTTGCCACCAACTGGTCTTCTTCCACCGGTATCAGATGCGGTACCGAGTTCGGTACCAACATCCACAGTACCATTGCTGTCGGTACCTTCCATGCTTCTCTCCTCAGGCTCGCTTCCCTCGATGCCGAGTCTGGAGTCGATCCCTTGCATGGACGATCTGTTACCGACTGTCGCTGGTTCTGACCTGCAGTACCAGCGACCACCATCTAAGGATCCCATACTGCACCATTCAGGATCTTCTATTCCTATATACTGGAATAGACCCCTCGGTGCCAACGCTAGTTCTTCATCAGAGCTAGCCTATCCAAGGGAAGTTCCCTCTGGGGATCCTCCTTTCCAGATTTTCCTCCTGGATATGGCAAAATCACTTGCCATTCCTATTCCTGGACAAGATCCTACACAAGGGAATACAGAATACCTCTCTGTTCCTAGCAAAGCAAAGGAGAACATAATGCTTCCTTTGCATCATTCTTTGCAGGATCTCCTTCTATGAATGTGGGAAGCTCCTTTAAGGGTACCCCCACTTTCCAGAGCAACTGATCTCCTATATCAGGTGCCCCCCTCTCCAGGGTTACAAAGGACTCAACTTCCTCATCATTCCATTGTAGTGGAATCAGCATTGAGGCAAGTGAAGAGTAATAAAAAGCACTCTTCTTGTCCGCCAGGTCGTGAATCTAAGACACTAGATGTCTTTGGACGTCAAACCTTCCAGGCATCCATGCTTTTAGCAAGAATTCTCTCATATATTTTTTATATGGGTCTATCTCTTGAGGAGGTCACAAGGAAATTTCATCTTTTGACTCCTTTTCTTCAAGAGCCCAAACAAGCAGACTATTCCTTACTGGTTAGTCATGCTCATAATATCTCTAGGTTTCTTACTCGTGCTTCCCTAGGCTCCTTTGAGTCTGTTAGCAGGACTTCTGCTATAGCTATAGGGGCACGACGTAGAGCCTGGCTCCAAGCTTCAGACTTGGACAAATGGGCACAAGAAAGACTGGGAAATACTTGCACTGGAGAAAATCTCTTCAACAAGGAGTCTTTACTCCAGGTTACTCAGTTATCCACTGACTTTCCTGTTTCCAGAGGCTGTTCTACGCCGCCTTCTTTCCCAGTAGGTAGGAAATGTCCTACCAAACTTTCTTCCCCTAGGGGGAGAAGGTTTTGTCCATCATCTGCCCATCATACAGATGTTCCCAAACAGGGGAAACATCGTCCTGCTCTGAAGAATCTACAAACTCAACAGGGTCAACAAACCCAGCAGTCGCAGGGTTTCAAATAGATCATTGTCCCTCTTGGTTGGTGGTTAGGGTGGCAGTCTGCTTCTTTCACTTGCAGTATCTGCACTAGCATTATCCTAACCTACCTAGATAGCTCTTCATGAGACATCTTTTCTCTAAGAGTCTTTCTGATGATCATGTCCATACTTAACAGTTTTTCCTCTTCCTCTTGCAGGAAAGAGAGGTAACAACTATCAATAGTTGTTTCCCTGTACTGGCATGTATCATCTCACCTGTCAGAGACTTCCTCCACAGTTGGTCTCCTGCAACTCTGTTTTACCTCCCTCTTACTACAACATTTGGTTTGTAAGAGTGACTTTTTACACGGGTAAGCCCCTATGGTCCTCTACCTGTTCTACCGGGGGATTCTCCCTTCTGGAGTTGTCTCCCCCTTATTACCTTAGGGCAGCTCCTCAGACAATAGGAAGTCCTACCATGTCTGTTGTTTCTTTTTCCCAATCTAAAAAAAGAGAGGGGAAAAGAAATTCTCCATGCTGCCCTGATAGTTGCTGCAGATGCGGAAATTCCTAGTGGTTAAGCCACTGGTTTTGTCACTACATAACCAGGGCTTCCCTTCCACTAGCAATTCCCCTAGCCTCAGTGCTAAGTCCCAAACAGGTTATCAACCTTGTTTGGGAAACCATATTATCACAGTTTGGTTGGTTAACTTCTATTCTTCGCCCCCTTGTCCTTGGCAGAATACTTGGTTACCTTCTGGCTTTCCACATTCCTCACCAGGGATCGTCCACAGCGAGTTTTTTCTTCTAACCAACCTGCAGCATGCTCTCTGCAACTCTACAGAGTAGCTTTGCACTATGGGCCCTTGCTAGAGAGCCTTAATATCTTGTCTAGCAGATAATCCCAGATGGTTAAAAGGGGGTTCCCCCAGTCATGTTTCATGCCTAGCAGGTATTCTCTACCCTTTCCATCTTATCTTAAATCTCTTTTGAGGCATAAGCCTCAGGCCTTTCATTACGTGAAAGCCTAAAGAAGGGCCAATTCCCTGGCTTGGCCCATATCTCCTTGGGTCTCCCGTCAGAGATAAATTCTTCACTGGCAGCTAGAGGACACCTAATACCCATCTTGCCCTCATAGGCGGATCACTAGGGTATCTTCCTCCAGAGGCCTCTTCTATCCAATCTCCATACTACAATTCTGGAGATATCTGGACTTCCTGTCTGCAGACTGCCGTTATCCTCTGCCATTTTCACGTAGGCCATCCTGGTTACTCAAGAGCTCAAATTCTGCAAAGAATTAAGCCGCCTTCTTGTCAGGGACACCTTTCCTCTGACTGTGCCAGTCATAACCAGGAGAAGAGGATTTTTCTCTATTTATCTTTTCAAGCAGGTATCAACCTTCTTGCTGTTAGATAAATCTTTCTCTCTCCCTATAAGGGGGGATGGGGTTCTCTGGACATCTCTTCATCCATATACCTGGAGACATGTCTCTATATGCCTGCCTATTCATCTAGGTATACATCTAGGTATATGTTGTTGTTAAGTGCCGTCGAGTCGGAGTCGACTCATGGCGACCCTCTGGATAGCTATCCTAAATTGTGTTCGGTCTTCAGTCAGGCGGCTCATTGTTGACAGACTGGTACCCGTAGCTGCTGTTATTGTATCGATCCATCTCATTGCTGGCCTTCCTCTTTTGCGTTGACCTTCTATCTTGCCAAGCATAATGTCTTTCTCTAATGATCTCTCTCTTCGCATGATGTGTCCAAAGTATGAAAGTCGAAGTCTTGTCATCTGAGCTTCTAAAGAAAGCTTAGGTTTGATCTCCTCTAGTACCGACTGGTTTGTTCTTCGGGCAGTCCATGGTATACACAGTATTCGCCGCCAGCACCATAATTCAAAGGCATCAATTTTCTTCCTGTCTATCTTTTTCACTGTCCAGCTTTCACATCCATATGATGTTATTGAAAATACCATGGCTTGAACAAGTCGAATCTTTGTATGTACTTATTTATATCTATCTGTGTGTCTTCTGCCCATACATATCTCTTTATAGATATATGCATATATATACTCTATATGTATATATATATATATATATATATATATATATACATACATACATATATCTTAATAGATATAATGAGATATATCTTTAGATAGATCTGTATCCATCTACTTATCTGTCTGTCTGTTAGGTTCAGATATCCTGACATTCCCTTATGATCTTGACAGATGGGCACTAACCCTATCAATGCTGTACCAGCATACCTAGGGGACTACACCTATAACCACTCTTGTGGTAATTAACCTTTTCAGGTTAGGTACTCCTGAAGCTCTCCAGGTACCTTTCTTTCCTAATTGACCCCATTTAGGAAAGACATTGCGGAGCTTCCGTTGCTCTAAAGCTTAGCGCTCCTGAGTCTGTCCTTACCTTCTTATCGGATACAAGGATTTCCATACCCTTTCTCCCCTATATGGACTGATATGGACTGATTCCAACCCCAGTCCAGTGGGGTCAGACTCAAAATTTTTCTCTTGGTCCTAAATTTCTACTGTTTTTGGACCAAAGCAGCTTAAGCTTTCTTTAATAGTACCTTCTGCGTCTTCGCTGAAGCTCTACCTCTTATACTACCCCAGTTTTCCCCTGGGGCTATTTCTCACCCTAAAGGGTTCTGACCTCCACTTGTTTTTGTTCTACTTTATTACCTCTACTTCTCAGTGAGGAACCCCTTGAGCACATTCACTGGCTCTTCTATCAGATCCCTATGTAGCTCAGTGCACTTGTGCAATGCCAACAAGGGAGACCCAGATTACAATATTTTATTACTAAATGCCCTCAATACAGGGTCTTCCCCTTCTGAAGCCCTGTTCTAGCCAGCTGTTCCACAGCTCCTTTTCTGTATTCAACTCCTACCCTCCATCCTCCAGGATGCCTGAGGTCCTGAGGAATAGCATGGCTCGTTCTAGACTTGCTACATGCTAGGACTCCCTCCGGGCATCTGAGCTTGGGAGTCCCCATATGTGAAGACTCATTCCTGCTTGTTCCTGGAGATAGCACAGTTACTTACCTGTAACTGTGGGAACAGCAGGAATAAGTCTTCACAACCCACCCACCCACCTCCCCTAGGAGTTGCATTTCTCTATCTCTATCTTTCCCTTCCTTGCTCTCTCTCTTTCTTTGTCTCAGCTTTAAAACTTAACTGAGGAGAGGTAGTTGGGAAGGCGGAAAGGCAGCACGCAGGCATATTGGGATGCTTCCAAAAGCTTTCTGATTGGACGCTGGGAAGCGTTCCCGCGCGGACTCCGTCGGTACCGACGTACCCATATGTGAAGACTTATTCCTGCTGTTCCCAGAGATCAGGTAAGTAACTGTGCTTTCTCTGGCTCACCTCTGCACAGCAGCAGGAGCATTTTCCTAAACTCCTGTGGTTGTGCTAAATCACAGCTGCCGGAGCTGCTGAGTTCATAGAGGTTAAGCAGGGGCAGAATGTCTCCTCCAGAAGACTTGTCTTTTCAAGACTTCATTAGGGAAATGGCCAGGGGCCTCTCTATTTCAGTGGCCCCTGAACCAGAGCCTAGAGCCAAGAAATTGGATATTTTACAATATCCTAAGGCTCCTAAAGAGGCAGCTACTTTACCAATTCATGAGATCCTTTATGATCACATGTTGGGCATATGGGAGACACCTCTTACTACCTCCCCTCATTCTCGCAGGTTGGACACCATGTACCGTGTTCCTCCTTGTCCTGGCTTTCATAAGACTCAGCTTCCTCACCACTCTATTGTGGTGGAGTCTGCTATGAAGAAGATAAAGAGTGCAAAAAGACACTCACCTAATCCTCCAGAAAGAGAATGCAGAACCTTGGATGCTTTTGGCCGGAGAATCTTCCAGGCCAATATGCTTACTGCCAGAATCAACTCCTATAGTCTCTATATGGGGATGTTTCTAAAGGAAGTTACAGATCACAAACTTTATCTCCTTTTGTCTCAAGATAAAAGGGAGGAGTTTCTCACCTGGCTTAAACATGCCCAGGATGTTTCCAAATTTTCCAACCGTGCAGCCTTTGACTCTTTTGAGTGTGCCAGCAGAGCCTCGGCTATTGCCATAGGTGCACGCAGACTTGCTTGGTTACAAGCCTCTGATTTGGAACCCTGGGTCCAGGATGGATTAGGAAATCTTCCTTGTACAGGTGAAAACCTTTTTGGCAAGGATTGGCAAGCAAAGGCCACTCAGATGGATGCTGAGAATTCTGCCTTAGATAGACTTTCAAAGTCTACTTCTGCTCCTGTTAGAAAAAGGTTATTCAAAAAGGCTTTCTTTCCCAAAAAAGGGAAATATTATCCTGGTTATGGTCACCAGGCATCTTCTGCAGGTCGTTTTGCTGCAAAGCGTCAGCAACAACCGAAACAAGCCAAGCCTAAGGCTGCAAGGACTGCTACAGCCCAACAGCCTCAGCCTCCTCAGGGCCTTTGACTTACAACTAGAGAACTTAGCCTTTCTGGCTCTAGAAGAACCAGAGCCTCTCACCATTCCAGGAAGGTTAGCTCACTTTGCTCCCAGATGGGAACAAATCATAGCAGAGCAATGGACCCTCTCCATCATAAGGGAGGGGGTACAAGCTTCATTTCTTAAACCTTCCTCCTCACACCATGGTGAGACAGTTCAATTCTCCAACATCTCTCCTTGACCTTCTGGGCCAGGAGATTGCTACCTTTCTTACCCAAAGGGCAATAGAAGAACTACCCCTTCTTCAACAGGGTTCAGGGTTCTACTCCCCCTATTTTCTTATCCCAAAGAAAACAGGGGGCTACAGACCCATATTAGATCTCAGAGAATTGAACAAGTTTCTATGCAAGGAGAAATTCAAGATTATTTATTTATTTATTTATTTATTTATTTATTACATTCTCTTATATACCGCGCTATTCTGCATCAGTGCGGTTTACATTGAACAAACTGAAATTACATTGAACAGGGCATTATAACTTGGAGATAACTATTTTACAGGGAACATGAGCTATGGAGGGTTAAGTGGCTTGCCCAAGACCACAAGGAGCACCTGTGGGACTAGAAACCCCAGTCCTTCCGGCCCAAGGTTGCTGTCCTCTAGTGGGATTTGAACCCCCGACCTTCCGGCCTGAAGTACCTTGCCCCAACCACTAGGCCACTCCTCCACTTTCTCTCGGTGCTCTCCTTCCATACCTTCAGAGTCAGGATTGGCTTTGTTCTCTAGATCTCAAGGATGCGTACACCCATGTCCTCATCCATCCAACACACAGAAGGTTCCTAAGGTTCCTTTATCAGGGAAAGCACTACCAATACAGAGTGTTTCCTTTCGGTCTGGCCTCTGCTCCAAGAGTGTTCACAAAATGCATGGCAGTGGTAGCTGCATTTCTACGCACTCTAGGAATATTTGTATTCCCATATCTGGACGACTGGCTCATCCGAGCTCCATCCCAGAGAGAGGCCCAGGCTTCCCTAGCCTGCACAAGGCGTGTTCTTCAGTATCTGGGACTGGTAATAAACATCCCAAAATCACATCTCACCCCTTCTCAGTCATTAGAGTTCATAGGGGCCTTGCTGGATACCACAACTGCAAGGGCCTATCTTCCCCAAGCCCGTTGCCTCCGATTGGTGCAGTTAGCCTCACAAGTTCAGTTAAAGTCCCATTTAACTGCTCGAGAGATGTTACAACTGTTAGGCCACATGGCATCCACCGTGCATGTGGTTCCTTACGCTCGCCTTCACATGCGAGCAGCTCAGTGGACTCTGTCCACCCAATGGACCCAGGCATCAGGGTGCTTGTCAGACAAAATAGCAACCTCCAGTCGCCTCTTTTGATCTCTCCAGTGGTGGAAGTCCACTCAGAATCTGTTGCTGGGGTCCCCCTTTCAACAGTTGCTACCCCAAGCAACCCTTACTCCAAGGGGTTGGGGAGCTCATCTACAAGATCTCTCCACCCAGGGCAACTGGTCTCCACAGGAGACATCTCTACATATCAACCTCTTGGAGCTCAGAGCAATTTTTCTAGCTCTCAGAGTCTTCCACACCCTGCTCAGCTACAAGACCGTCCTCATCCACACGGACAACCAAGTAGCCATGTTCTACGTGAACAAGCAGGGTGGGACTGGCTCTCTGTCGCTTTGCAACAAAGCTTTGAGATTGTGGGCCTTCGCCAGAGAGCATCAAATTCATCTCATGGCAGTGTATCTTCCAGGGGTTCAAAACTCTTGGGCAGACAGACTCAGTCGAGTTCTGCTTCCACACGAATGGTCCCTCCATGGGGACCACATAGCCAGGATCTTTCGAATTTGGGGAGCCCCGGACATAGACCTGTTTGCAAGTCCGTGGAATGCCAAACCTCCCCGGTTCTGTTCCAGGATTCCGTGTCAGGGAGTTCAGGCCAGGGATGCCTTCCTCCTCCATTGCGGGCAAGACTTCCTCTATGCCTTTCCACCCATTCCCCTAATTTCCAAGACACTGTTCAAGCTTCAGAGAGACAAGGGGTCTATGATCCTCATAGCTCCACGTTGGCCACGCCAAGTGTAGTACCCTCTACTTCTTCATCTCTCTCAAGCTCCCTCCCTGGACTTGGGATCTGCTCCAGACCTCCTGTCCCAGGAGGAGGGAACGTTGTGGCACCCAAATCCCCAGTCTCTTCATCTCAGGGCCTGGTTGCTGAAGGCCTAGACCTTCAAGATTTGCATCTTTCTCAGCAGGTGAAGGATATCCTTCATGCTTCCAGAAAGCCTTCCACTAGACGTTCCTATGCTTTTAAATGGAAAAGGTTTACCATTTGGTGTGCGGAGAAGGGTCTTAACCCTCTTGCAATACCTCTGAATTCTTTACTAGAGTATTTACTGCATTTATCCCATGCAGGCCTTAAAACGAATTCAGTTAGAGTCCATTTGAGTGCTATTGCAGCATCCCTTAAGCCTCTCAATGGACATTCTATTTCCTCTCATCCTCTTATTGCAAGATTCATGAGAGGCCTTCTTTTGACTAAACCTCCCATTAGACCACCTCCAGTGGCATGGGATTTGAATTTGGTTCTTGGCCAGCTCATGAAGCCACTCTTTGAACCCTTAGCCACTACCTCCTTGAAATTCCTTTCCTGGAAGGTTACTTTTCTCATTGCAGTCACCTCAGCTCGCCGTATCAGTGAGCTGCAAGCCTTGGTGGCTAATCCTCCTTATACAAGGTTCCATCATGACAAGGTAGTCCTCAGGACTAATCCACACTTTATGCCTAAAGTGGTCTCACCTTTTCATCTGAACCAGGAGGTGTATTTACCTGTCTTTTTTCCAGGACCTCATGCATCAAGTGCAGAGAGGAATCTTCATACCCTGGATTGTAAGAGGGCTCTTGCTTTCTACTTACAAAGGACACAGCAACATAGAAAGTCCTCTCAACTATTTGTTGCTTTTGATCCCTCTCATTTAGGACTTCCAGTCTCTAAGAGAACTCTGTCCAATTGGATTGCTCAGTGTATTTCCTTCGCCTACCAGAGTAAGAACCTTTCTCTGGAGGGCCATGTCACAGCTCACAATGTGAGGGCCATGGCAGCCTCTATGGCTCATCTAAACTCTGTGTCCATCGACCAAATCTGTCGAGCGGCCACCTGGACCTCGGTTCATACCTTTACAGCCCATTACTGCTTGGACAAGGACTCCCGCCGGGTTGCCTTGTTTGGTCAGGCTGTTCTCAAACACCTGTTCCATACCTAATCAACTCCTACCCCCCATCCCTGGTTGGATGCCGGAGATCCATGGGGGGAGGTATAGCCCTTCTCAGCGACTCACAACCTTGGAGATCTCCCTGGCATCTCTAGCTGGGGAGTCCCCATATGTGAAGACTCATTCCTGCTTGTTCCTGGAGATAGCACAGTTACTTACCTGTAACAGGTGATCTCTGGGAACAGCAGGAATAAGTCTTCACAACCCACCCACCTCCCCTAGGAGTTGTATCTCTCTATCTATCTTTCCTTTCCTCTCTCTCTCTCTTTGTCTCAGCTTAAAACTCGAACTGGAGAGAGGCGGTTAGGAAAGGCGGGAAGGTAGCGCGCAGGCGCTGTGGGATGCTCCCAAAAACTTTCTTTCTGGACGCTGGGGAGCGTTCCCGCGCAGGCTCCGTCGGTACCGACGATACCCATATGTGAAGACTTATTCCTGCTGTTCCCAGAGATCACCTGTTACAGGTAAGTAACTGTGCTTTATTGTAAGTTGTTAGCAGTGCAGCTTATGCTGAGTGTTAATGCAGGCAATAAAGTGACAATGTGTTATTATCTTACATGTAGCAGCTAACTGTATACAATGTTTCTATAAATTGCTAGTGGTACATATATGCAAGGCTATTACAAGTTGTTAGCAGTGTTGGTTATGCAGAGTGGTAATGCAGCAATGTCGCAGCTGGCAATATACAGCGTTTCAATAAGTTACTGGTGGTGTATATGCCCAGTATTATTATTATAAGTTGTTAGCGGTGCAGATTATGCAGCATGGTAGGATGTAATATTAACCAGTGCTAGCAGTCTCTGTACCGCTTGGAGTATTAATGACTCTCTAATGTCAATTGAAAAGATAGAGACCTAATAAATGAATAGGCAGTCTTAGATCCGATGGGTAGTTTGTACTCACAGAGTCGGTAGGCCAGTACGTTCAAGGCAGTTTGGTCTTGATGCAGCTGAAGTATGGCACAGTATGCAAGCTTAGGCCTCGTGTAAGATTCCGATATCTTGCAGGTCTGTGGTAGCGGTGTATCCGGTGGAGTGCAGAGCGTGAATACTCCGTGGGATTGGCTTGGTCTTGGCTTTTCGTGCCCCACCTAAGGGCCACACCAAAGGGCCCTCTGGCGCGCCCCGCCTGTGGGCGCACTCTTTTAAAGCGCCAGGGACTGCCCCGATTGGGCAGCTGCTTCAGCTGGAACTTAAACTGCATAGAGAGAACCAGAATATGTGAAAGGCATGAGGAAGAGGGCAGAAAGGGAAAGGGGGGAGGGGAAGAGGAGGGAGGAAGAGAAGGAAAGAAGGATAGGAATGACCCAGGGGCTGTGCACACTGTAGTAAGAAGAAATATTTTTATTTATTTATTTAGACAGATTTGTATACCACCTTATCCTGCAATCAAAGTGGTTACATCACATTGGAGGGTTACATTTAACATGTGGGTACTTTACAACATTTACCATGAGGGTATTTAACAACATTTAGACAGCGCAATTGGTGGGTTACAATTAGTATGAGGGTACTTAATGACATTATGGAGGGTTACATTTAGCATGAGGGTGCTTAACAACACTATACAATGAACTCCTATATCTAGTTGGGATGATTGGGTATTGAGTTGCGCAGCCTTTGATGTTTACAGGGGTCTTTTCCAGAATTTTTTTGAACATTGTATTCTATTATATTAATTCCATAATTAGTTTTTATGACTCTACATTTGTTTCTATTGCAGTATTATTTTTGTCATTTTACAGTAGCGTTTTTTTTGTATGCTTTTATCCTCCCCTCTTTTCTATATAACTCCTGGTATTTATAGTTATCTTTTAAAAGTTTTGTTTTGCACTGTATTACAGCGATCCAGTAATTGGTATTTATGACCTTATAATTGCTTTCTTATTATAATATCGTTTCTATTATTTGATTAATGTATTTTATATGCATATGTTTTGTTTTTCTCCTTGATTGATGTACTCTCACCATCATTAAGACTTTTAAAGATGTCTGTATGTTTGTTTACTTTTTTAATACTGATATATGCTTTGTTTTTAATTGAGGTCCTATGCCCCTGACGAAGCTTCTTTGCCAAAACATGGACGTATAGGGTGAGATCTATTGATACTCCAATAAAGTTTTCTTTTGTACTTCCACAGTGTGGTCTGTCACCTTGCTCCTTACATTCTTTTGCTGGACATTTGTGGGTGGGTGTGCTTCTTTTGGACTACTACATGAGAGAGGCCATAGGAAGCTGGCAAGGAGATGAGTGAAGATGGTGATTATAGAGGGGTGAAACGTATTAATGGGGAGTGGGTGAAAGACAGAGGGAAATACAAGGCTAGCAAAGGAGTGAGATGAGAAATGGGGGAGCTAGGCTGGCGGTTAGAAGAGTAAATGGAAAGTTGCTAGGTGAAACGTCAAAAGGGAATTGAAGATGGAGGAGTTAAAATTTGAGTGGGTGAATGAAGAAAGAAATGGAGAAAAGAACAGAAAGCGAACGATTAGTATGTCGGAGGCGGATGTAGACAGAAAATGGGGAAAAAATAGGAAAAGACAGAAGAAAGGACAAATGGACAGCAGACAATAGAGAGTTTAGCAGAAGACATGAACGCAGAAGAGAGAGACACGGGCAATTGCAAATGAAAAATAAAATGCCCAAGCAACAAGAGGTAGAAGAAAAGGTATTTTATTTTGAATTTATTAACTGGAATATGTCATCTCTGTGCATCGCTGATGTCTTTGCACTTTGTTCAGTCCAAATGAAATTAATTTCATAGTTTTATTTTTCCAGTGCTGTGGTGCATTCAAAGTTTGACTTTTCGGATTCCCAGTTCAATTATTGCCTTCATATTTCTAAATTTTGATCCCTTGTTCTCTATTTGGTGACGGTCTGTCCGTTTTGCATGTATGATAGAGCTGTGCTATTCTGTTCATGTGATTTCTGTGTAGCAGACCACTTATTCTCTCTTCCCACTAGGAGATATATTGGTTTAATATTTGTAGTGCTACCTTTCGATAATAGGATTTGGTGCTTGATGAGTCCAGGTACTTCTATTATAGTATGTCAGGTTTGCTATGGGTTCGAAATGAGCAGGATTTTGTAGTAATGCACCTTGCCAGTTGGCCCTGGAGGGTAGTAATGCAGAAATATGGTAGCCTTTCTTTATCCTCACTGTACATTTAAATGGTTTTCAGACACTCATTAAGAGGCATGTTTACTGAAGGTTAATGTGCATTCACAAATTTGAACGTTGTCAGACGGCTGCCTGGGTGAGAATGTTCACAGTCTTGGCAAGTGCATATGTCAATATGATTTGCAAGGGATTGTGGGCAATGCAGTCCATTCACACCCGACACAGCTGCTCACAATAATTTAGTTGTGCTCAAGTGTAAAGCCAATAAGATATTTATTTATGGGGTTATTTCTCCCAACACAGATATGCTTGGTAGCACATAAATCAGGTTACTTGCTTTCAGTGTTAAACTTGGAAAAACAAAAACAGGAAAACAACCTTTGAACTTGTCAGGCAATCAAAGCAAAAGAAATAAGACCTGGTTGGTAACAAACTGGTCTTTTCTGTAGGCTTTAGCTAATATTCTCTTAGCATGTATCAAACAACAAACCAAAAGCCACAAAGAAAGAAAAAAAACTGTTCTTTTCAGGTAAACTTCTTATATCTTCCCACCTAGATTCAGAAGTGATTCTCTCAGAGCTCACAAGCAATTAGGTAAGGCTCAATTGCTAGCAGTTATCCAGCTGAAACCCCTTAGCTGGCTTGCTTTCTACTGCGTGGCTAAAAATCCTACTCAGGAGCTTTTCTGAGTAGATTAAAGAACAAGTTTGTATTTCTTTGTGATGGTTGCTGTACTTTATAACAGAAAATCACCAAAGGAGTTTAGACAGAGAGCAGTCCATGTAAACAGATTCTTCATCTGCTATCACCCCCTCTTCTTCAACAAGCATGGGTTCAATATCATGGATTGGCACAGATGAATCTCCCAATGGAGCACTTTCAGGAGAATACTTGTTTCCCTGCTGTCTTTCAAGGTTATAGCTAGGGCATAGATCAGTGTTCATACCTGAGCTTCCATTGCTATTAGAGTTCCTCTCTATATAGCCTGGCCAGTATGTAGTCCAGTTTTTATGTCCAGCCTTCCAATCCAGATCCCTGGACACTGGATCTCTCTTCATATACCTTCTGGCACGGGTCTTAGGGTCCCTTCCACGTGCAGCCGTCTCCCTCACAGGTACCGTCTGGAGATTCCTAGCTCTGCAGTACCATTCCTCTGGCTTTCCCCAGTCCAATGGTGTATGCTGGCCCTTGGAATGCCTCCCAGTATACGTACTGCTCTGGACTCTTCTAGACCTCTCAAAGGCTTTTCTCCTCTTTCTTCCAAAGGGTTTCTTTTCCTCTCTGTCCGTCCGGTTTGGCTTCTGCTTCTGATGATCCTCCTGATGATAAAGATGATCAAGCTCAAGCTCCTTCTCTGTAGAATAAACTCTACCTTTATTCTGCTTAGATGAGTGCTCCTCCCTAACACAGCGCAGCTGTGCTGAATCAGGCCCTGCCCTTTGAGATGAGTGCTTAGGGATTACCTCATAGCCCTCCTCATTGAACACACGTTTCCCCACTTCAGCTCCTCTAAGGGCTGTTGGAAACCTGGTGCATTCTGGGACTGGTAGTCTTTTATGGGAAAATTCTGTTTTCTTATTTCTACCAGAACTGACAGGTTGCTTGTTCAGAGTCACTTCACCTTTCCTATAGCTCCTTCCTGAGCTATGATAAGCTTCCTTATCACAACGTGTGCTAAGTGCAGCAACTCCCATTTATTTCTATGGGCACAATAGCACTTAATGCACATTAATGTTTAGTAAACATGATCCTAAGTCATTTTTAGGACAAAAAAAGAGGCTTGTGAAGTACTCCATTGAAAGTCACTTAGAATTTCAGACAGGCAGCATATACATTAATTGTATTTATACAAATGAGACCCAGTGGATATGCAAATATTTATGCAAATGAGACTGCACATGGTCTCGCAACACCCTAGGGCTGCCCCTGGGCATGTGTGTTTTTTTTATGGTTTTGATATATTTAATTGTTTTAACAATTACTTTTTATATTTTTATGATTATCTTTTTGTTTGACTTTAATATTACATATTTATAAATTGCCTGGAGCCTAAGTTGAATAGATGACTCATCAGATGCAATATAGAAAGCGAGGAATCTGATTGTATTGTGATAGTGGTTTTCAAAGGGATGATTTAGACCTACTTACTGAATAATAGTGATGAGGCAGGCAACACTGCTTCATAACATTTTGAGTACAACTATTATTACTTTTAGTGCAGATGAACTGCCTCTAATACAGATATCTGGAAGGATTGTGCTGGCTAAATATGCCTCATCTAAAATAGAGCATCTTCCAGCAGTGGCAAAACAGTTTTGTCTTGTGAACCTTTCATATTCTCCCATTATCTGATTTGGAACTTCACCCATAACAAACTAATATCTAGGAGAAGACCACACATATACATACCGATGCTCTCACTCTGTTTTTTCTAATAAACTACATATCTCTGACCTCAGCCTATAAGCTATCATATTATTCTCTTGCATTACTCTCTAATTTTGTGTGTTCATGGGCTGCCAATAAGGCAATAGCCAAAAATAACTCATTGTGAAGGGCATTGTTTATAGGGTTTTTTGTATTTTTCGCTCTCGTTTCATTAATTTGTCAGTCTAATTGGGAGATGCCTTACTAGCTGCCTTATATCCAGGAGGTAGCCCTGATTGTAGTTTTGGTGGGAAGACACTGACACTTGCTAACAGTTGCAGAGTTTTGTGAGGCTCCTGTTTTTGTGAAGGAGCCTCACAAAATTCTGCAGACCATAGTAAAGCAGAGATAGTATGAGCCTTCCTTGATCCATCACTCAGAAATTTATGTGATATGCGCTTTATGGTCTGTATACTAAGTCAAATTAAAACCAGCATGGCAATATTCAGTAGCTGCAAAACATCTACAGCTCCTTCCAAATGTTTACCTTTTGTTCCCTTTTATCTTTAAGTGGAGTGGAGTGGAGGATTAGCCTAGTGGTTAGAGCACTGGCTTGGTAAGCAAGAGACCAGAGTTTGAGTCCCACTAGCACTCCTTGTGGTCTTGGGCAAATCACTTAACCCTCCATTGCTTCGAAGAAAGGCCTGGCAATCTACTTCCAGTCACACTTCCAAAATAACCCAGGAGTTGCTGGGAGTCAGTACTGACTCAAAGGCACACGTTGTTGTTTGTATCTTGGAAATACAGTGCACACATCCTTCTATACATCAGCCAAGTAAAGAATATATTCCTGACATCCTTATAAAATGAAGTAGAGAGAAGTATGAAATAGTTTGGTTAGATAAATGTCTATTCACTTATGCTTCTGTGTGTAATTTCAAATTTTTGGATCTCTGGTATAATCAATTGCCTTGAAAAGCACATTCTGAGTGAATTAGTCCCTCCTATATTAAATTCTACTGAATCACATGATAACAGGATAAATTCAGTAGTTTCCGTTGGTTCCCCCTGCAGAATAGTGTATTTTGAAACGCAGACCCAACTATCAGCAACAAGGAGCTTGACAAAAGAA
This sequence comes from Ichthyophis bannanicus, assembly GCA_033557465.1. Classification (NCBI taxonomy): domain Eukaryota; kingdom Metazoa; phylum Chordata; class Amphibia; order Gymnophiona; family Ichthyophiidae; genus Ichthyophis; species Ichthyophis bannanicus. The sequence continues at coordinate 1,575,500,213 of CM066031.1, read as the reverse complement.
TGCTGGGATAAAGTTATGGAAAGACATAGACCCAGAGGATGAGTATAAATGGACAGTCCTTGAATAGGCCTCAAAGCATGGTCAAGATGATTATTAACACTAGAAGCCCCAAAAGGAATTTTACCTAGAAACCCCAAAGTGCGTCAATTGGCGCATTATCACAACGACTGCGTTTAGCATAAAATGCAGATGTGAATTAATGTGAAGTTACTTATTTGTTAAATACGTGCAGTATGTGACGTCATTACATGACATCATCGTGTGTTTATTGTTTGTAATGTCAGAGTAAAACTGTAAACAGTGATTGAGATGTGCCACCTAGCGGGAACATGAATTTATACCTAGAAGCCCCAAAGTATGTCACTTGACGCATCCAAGACAATTGAGTGCATCAATTGACGTACTTTGGGGCTTCTAGGTATAAATTTGTTTTCTCGCTAGGTGGTAAATCTGTCATTAATTTTCGATGCACATATTTGAACATCTTGACCTTGCTAACAAAGTCATGGAACATGACTGACATAGTTCTAGCAGTGGCGCTGGTATACAACTTCGAAGATGCATTTGCGTCAGTTGATACACTTTGGGACTTCTAGTGTTAAGAAGCCAATGATATGTGATGCCACCAAGACCCTGCCTAGATCTGGTCATCCCTCCAAACTAGGTGATTGAGCCAGGAGGACTCTGATCAGGGAGGCAACCAAAAAGCCATTGACAACTTTGAAAGAGTGCAGGCTTTGATGCCCAAAATTGGTCTAAGTGTGCATATATTATTACAAGCTCTTATATACCGCACTATTTGGGATCAGCGCGGTTTACAGTATAACAAAAGACCATACAACAAGCTGTTTGGTTTTACATTGAACAGGAAGAAGAACTTGGATAATACATGGGGAAATTTTAACAATATGGCAACAATATTCTAGGTACTCCACAAATCTAGCCATACAGTAGGATAGCAAGAAGGATGCTATTACTCAAGATAGCCCACCTTGAATCACACTTAAAATATGCTAAAGAACACTCAAGATACTGTAGCTATGTGACAAAACATTTTTGGGTCTGACTAAACTAAAATATAACTTTTTTGCCTGAGCGCTACATTTGGCACAAACCCAAGACAGCACATCTCCCATTGAACACCATCCCTACTGTGAAACATGGTGGTGGCCATATCATGTTATAGGGATGTTTCTTCTTGGCAGAGATGGGGGGTAATTTTCAGGATAAAAGGAATAATAAGAGAGGTATAGAAAAGCATTTGAGAAAACATACTACTCTTGCCAGGAAAACTGAATCTGAGTGAAAGTTCACCTTTCAGCATGAGATTCGCCCAACATGCATGCTTCCAGAGCTATGGTGGAATAACTTAAGGAGCAAAAAAGTAAATGTCCTTGACTGGCCTAGTGTGAGACCTGTTTAATAGAACTGAAAATCTGTGGCATGATTTATTTGAAGATTGCTCTCCAGAACTTAACAGATTCTGAAGAGTTTTATAAAGAAGAATGGTTTAATATTGATAAATTTAGCTGTTCAAAGCTATGGAGACCTAGCCCAACAGACTCATAGCTGTAATTGCCGCTGAGGATGCTAACACCAAATACTGGCTTAAGGTGGGTGCATACTTATCTAGTTCTTGCATTTCAGTTTTGTGTTTTATTATATGGTTTGTTTCCCAATAAAATATTTTTTTTCCTTGAACGTGTAGAGTATGAAGTGTTGATGAATAGATGGTGGCTCAAAGCCCCGTAGGTGACTCCACCCAGACATCGGCCATCTCCCTGTACAAGTGCATGCTGGTTCTCAGGAGGAGTTTGGCTGCTCTCCTGGCAGCCTCAATACCGATAACATCAAGAGCTCCAGGAGTGCAGGTGTCCACACTGAGCATACCACCAGCAGTATCGGCCCCGATGCCGGCCCTCGAGCCAACATCGTAGGAACCCCTGAGGCCAATACCTGACTAGGAACTGACTCCCAGTACCCAACAGTCTCAGACTGCCATGGCTTTCGATTCCAATACCTTGACCCTCAATGTCCAGGAAGCATTGAGGTCAAAACCAAGACCGACGATACTTCAACTTCCTGCCAGACTCTCATTCCATTTCTTCAGATTCTGACAAAGGTTCTCCCAGTTTCCGAAAACTCCCGGACATCCCTTCGGGCCCTCCTCCACCTTAGGAACGGTGTCTGTCCCACCAGAAGATATGTCTTTTCAGGAATTCGTACGTGACATGGCAGCTGGGCTTTCCATCATTGTAGCCTTGGAAAAGGAACCGAGGGCAGAGGAATTGGAGATACTTCAGTACCCTCCCATGCTCAAGGAGGCGGCTATCCTACTGGTGCATCGTATCCTGCAGGATCTCATGCTCTGCATATGGAAGGCCCCGCTCATCGTTCCACCTGTCAGCAAAAGGCTTGATACCATGTACTGAGTACCAGGATGGGAACACTGGGGGATGTAGAAAAACAGTGGGCAAAACTGAAAGAGGATATTTTAAAGGCAACCAACCTTTTTGTTAAAATGATAAATAAAGGTAAAAGGAAAAGACAGCTATGGCTGAAAAGGTGAAAAAAAGAGGGAGGCCTTTATGAAATACATGAGATTACAGAGGCATCTATATTTGGAAAAACTTAGAGAAGCTAGCAAAGTAATCAGGAAAGCAAAGATTTAAAAAGAGGAGGAAATAGCCAATGCAATAAAATGGGAGGGGGGGGAGACATTTTTCAGATAGGTAAGTGAGAAGAGGAAGAGCAAAAGTGGTATTGTCAGACTGAAGGGTGAAGGGGAGGAATATGTAGAAGCTGAAGAGGATAAAGCAGAATTGCTTAACAAATATTTCTCTTCTGTGTTCATAAATGAAGAACCAGGAGCAAGACTTCAGAAAACACCCACAAACAGGAACAGAAGCGTGGGGCATCTTGAACAATTTTCAGAAGACTGTGTCCATGAGGAGCTAGCTAAACTTAAAGTAGACAAAGTGATGGCAGCAGATGAGATACACCTGAGAATACTGAGGGAACTTGGGGACATTCTAAAAGCTCCACTGACTGACCTTTTCAATGTCTCATTTGAGTCGGGAGTGGTGCCAGAGGACTGGAGAGAGGCACATGTGGTCCCTTTGCACAAAAGCGGAAGTAAGGATGTGGTTGAAAATTACAGGCCAGTTAGTTTAACCTCAGTGATGAGTAAATTATTGGAAGCGCTGCTGAAAGAGAAAATAGTGAGGTTTCTGGAGTCCAACGGACTACTGGATCCAAGGCAGCATGGATTCACCAGAGGCAGGTCTTGTCAGACAAATCTGATTGATTTCCTTGACTGGGTGACCAGGGATATTGGACTGAGAGAGAGCCCTAGATGTGGTGTATTTAGATTTCAGTAAAGCTTTTGACACTGTTCTGTACAGGTGACTTATAAACAAACTGAGCACCCTAGGGATGGACCCTAAAGTTACTGCTTGGGTTAGAAATTGGTTGAGTGGGAGGCGACAAAGGGTACAAGTAAATGGAGCTCACTCTGAGGAGGAGGAGGATGTTATCAGTGGTGTGCCCCAGGGATCTATCCTTGGTCCTATTTTTAACATCTTTGCTAGTGATATTGCAGAAGGGTTGTCGGGTAAGGTTTGCCTCTTTGCGGATGATAACAAAATCTGCAATAGAATAGACACCCAGGAAGGTGTAGATAACAAGATGAGGGATCTACCTAAGCTGAAAGAATGGTCTAGATTTTGGCAGCTGAGATTTAATGTTAAAAAATGCAAGGTCATGCATTTGGGCTGCAGCAATCCAAGGGAGCAATATGGTGTAGGGGGTGAAGTACTTCTGTCAACAAAAGAGCAGGACCTAGGTGTGATTGTGTCTGATGATCTTAAAGTAGCTAAACAAGTAGAAAAGGCGATGGGGAAAGCTAGAAGTATGCTTGGGTTCATAGGGAGAGAAATGGTCAGCAGAAGAAAGGACGTGATAGTGCCTCTATATAAGTCTTTGGTATGACCTTACTTGAAGTATTGTGTGCAATTCTGGAGACCGCACCTTCAAAAGGAAATAAACAGGTTGGAGTCGGTACAGAGGTTTGCTACTAAAATGTTTAGTGGTCTTGGTTATAAAGCATATGAGAACAGACTTAAGGATCTTAATATGTATACTGTCACAGCCCCTCCTAGTGGCAATGTGCCAAAGGGTCAGGGTGGACATTTTAATTTTTGTTGAAGAAAGAAAAACTTTTAGACCAAGTGCATTCTTGTCCTTGTAGTCCCTCTTTCACAAGAAAATAAATATGTGAGCCTTGAGCAGGGTGAAACAAAAAGGTTTTTATTCCCTTGTTACGCAAAAGGTTCTTCAGGAAACAAAGTAGAATTACCTTATTTCAGGTTTAGTGCCAAGCAATGTTCCCTCTAATTTTCTGTAGGCTGTGTGCGCATAAAATATCAGCTGTGCAGCTTTTGAAGGAAGCTTAAATTTTTGTGCGCCACATAACGACACTTGGAGTTATATACTTTAAAATTTGACTACATGTCAGAATACAGTATGTACACCACATTGATTGCACTAGAAAATATTGTAGAACTTGTGAAAGCCATAAATACACAACAACTTTTCAATTTTAAGAACGTCTGTGTTGTTTTCTATCAGAATCAGAACCGTAATTTTTGTGCGCTCTGTCGTAAAGTATGTGCGCTCACTCGGCGAGGTGTGTGCGCGCGCACACACGCACAGCTTAGAGGGAACAGTGGTGCCAAGAATATTTACAAAAGGTCAGCCATTGTTACAAATGCTTCACCATTCTCTGTATCCAAGCAAGTTTCTCAAACAGCAAGAAAAACAAGACAAAACTTCTTCCTTCAGTTTTAACAGAAGCAAAAAGTACTTTAAAACATGTGCTGCTGTTATATCTCGGTAAGAGATTCCAGGCTCTCGATAACACACAGAGAACAGTCCATTGGTTCAAGCATCAACGGTTCTGGTTCTGCAAACTCAATTTGCATGGGTTCTAGCTCACTCGTGGTGTCTTCTAATCCTGAGCTTTCCCTGGTTAACACAGCTTGCAGTTCAGTATTTCTTTCCCCCACTTTCCAGCCTTTGCAGGCTTGGGTTTAGCAAATAACTATTAGGGCTTTTCCCTATACCTCTCTGTACAGGGTTGCAAAACTTCCTCCAGCTTTGTTTCTTCTCAGAATGGCTTTTTAGGTTATCAGCCTTCCTAGGACCTGGCATCCATTTAATAAATGAAGTATCACTGTACCTTGGATCTCTGTAGCGTTTGCTGCTGGTGTTCTCTCCACCAGAGACTCTCCCTTTGTCACCGTCTTCCTTGAAGACTGGCTCCTGGAGCTTTCTAAGCTGGGCTTGTTCTCCCTGGAACTTAGCTCTGCTTTTCCATGTATCCAAGCTTCTCTGCCTTGCAGTGTATGAGGTACCTTCCTCAGGTCCTTCCTTCAAAGATCCTTTCTCTCTCTCTCTCTCTCAAAGGTCCTCCCTCGAGTTCCTTCTCAGATCCTCTCTCGAGTTCCCCCTTAGATCCTCTCTCGAGTTCCCCCTTAGATCCTCTCTCGAGTTCCCCCTTAGATCCTCTCTCGAGTTCCCCCTTAGATCCTCTCTCGAGTTCCCCCTTAGATCCTCTCTGTCTGCTTCCTTGTGAGCACTGCTTAAAAAGGCATTCTCCAACTGAGTTTCCTGGCTTTCTACCCAGGTGCCTTTGATTAGGTACTGCATTGCTACAACCTGGGTGTGTCAGCTTAACTTCTGCAGCCTCGTGCCTGCTCCCTCTAGCTGCCCTTCTAGGTAATTGCACCCTCTGTAACTCAGTTGCTTCATAAGAAAGAGAGGTTTTTTTCTACATCCATCGCTTCAATGGCTTCAGCTCCATCACAATACTTTAGAGGAAAGGCGGGATAGTGGTGATATGATTGAGATGTTTAAATATTTCATTACGGAAAGAGTAGTTGATGCATGGAATAGTCTCCCAGTGGAGGTGGTAGAGTTGAGGACAATATCTGAATTCAGAAAAGGGATGGGACAAACACAGAGGATCTCTAAAGGCAAAAACCGGGACTGTTGTAGTGGTTCATATGCAAGGGCAGACTAGATAGGTCATGTGGTCTTTTTCTGCCATCACGTTTCTGTTTCTATGCCCAGGATTCCAAAAACCTCAGCTCCCCACCAGTCAGCGGTGGTGAAATCGGCGATGCACCGGATAAAGAGCTCAAGGCGCCATTCATCCATGCCTCCAGAGAGGGACTCAAACACTCCATGCCTTTGGGTGTTGATGCTTCCAAGCTTGCATGTTGGCCTCCAGAATAAACGTATGCATGCTATACATGGGCATGTTTCTGAAGGATGTCACCAGGGATCTGGAGACTCATCCCCTGATTCCTGAGGATAAGGGGAGTGCATTCCAGGCACTCATCAAGCGAGGCCAAAATATTTCCAAGTTTCTTACCAGTGCCTCTTTTGATGCCTTTGAATCAACAAGCAGAGCTTCAGCAGTCTGCATTGGGGCTCACAGAATGGCCTGGTTACAGGCATAAGATCTCGAGCAATGGGTCCAGGATAAGCTAGCCAATATCCCATGTATTAGAGAAAACCTTTTTTGGTAAGGACTGGAGGGGAAAGGCAGGAGGGATTGAGACAGATTATCTCACCCTGACATGCCTGTTCAAAAAGACAGCTGACCCATCCAAGAAGTCTTTCTATTCGAAGAAGAAGAGAGAATGTCCTCCTTACCCACCTTCAGCTGCCTATCTGCCTCGGCATCCTCAGCAGAGGCAGCAGGGCCCTTGAAAACCAAGGACGCCTATGGCTCCTAAGCCTCAACCAGCTACACAGGCACAACCTGCACCTGACTTTTGACTCTCTCCTAGAGTACATTGCCAATCTGCCCCTGGAGGGTCCCCAGCCCCTCCACATAGCAGGCAGACTTTGTCACTGTGTCCACAGGTGGCACCTTAAAACATCCGAGCAGTGGACACTTGGTTGTTCAATGGGGTTATCAGCTTCACTTCAAAGCCGTGCCCCCCCCCCCCCCACTGACTTCACAGGGGATTTTCCCACACAACCCCTTCAAAGCACTCTCTTAAGAGAAGATGTGACCACCCTGTTGCCCCAGGGTGGCACAGAAAGAGCACCTCCTCCTCAAGAAAGGATGGGCTTCTACTCTCCATGTTTTCTCATTCCAAAGAAAACAGGAAGATTCAGGCCCTTCTTGTTCTCTAGATCTAAAAGAGGCATACGCACATTTACTGATCCATTCTTTGCACAGACAGTATCTGTGCTTCATGTTGCAAGGAAACCATTATCAATACTGGGTTCTCCCCTTCGGTCTAATCTCTGCCCCAAGGTTCTTCACCAAATGCGTGGCAGTAGTCGCTGCCTACCTATGCACCTTGGGGATATTCGTCTTCCCTTACTTAAATGACTGGCTGCTTAGGGGAGACTCTCCTCGAGGTAAGACTCTCCCTTCATCATACCATCATGGTGCTTCAAAACCTGGGATTTGTCATAAACTTTTCAGTCTCACTTTGCTCCAGCCCAACAACTGGAGTTCATCTGAACACTCTTAGACACTCAACAGGCCCGAGCTTTCTTCCCACAGGATCGCTGTGCCTGCCTCATCGAGCTGGCAAGAGGGAAACAAGAGCAAAGCAGAGTATCAGCTCGAGAGATGCTAAGGCTACTAAGACACATGGCCTCCATAGTCCATGTCATCCCATATGCTCGATTACACATGCGCTCGATTACACTCGATTACACTCGATTACGCTCGATTACACTCGATTACGCTCGATTACACTCTGTCTTCCCAATGGACGCAAGCGAAGGGTCGACTCAGAGAAGATCCACATCACCCCTCAGCTGATCAAATCCCTTCAGTGGTAACCTACTCAGGTTACCTTGATGATGGATGCTTCCAAGCTGGGTTGGGGGGGCGCATCTGAACGATCTCACCACACAGGGACTGTGGACACAAGAATCTGCCCTGCAGATCAACCTGCTAGAGCTACAGGCACCGATAAATGTTCTTTGGATTTTTCAAACCCAACTTTCGGGGCAACCTCTTCTAGTCAGGATAGACAACCAAGTTGCCATGTTCTATGTGAACAAATGGGGGGAATGGGGTCCCGTCCCCTCTGCAAGGAAGCGATTTGTCTATGGTCCTTTGCCATCTCACACCGCATTCACCTCAGAGCGGTGTACCTTCCGAGCGAACTCAATGTCCTTCCGGAGAAGCTAAGCCGTATTCTTTGTCCACACGAATGGACCTTGCATCGGGAGACGGCTGCGTGGATCTTCTATTTGTGGGGAACCCCATTCGTAGATCTTTTTGCCACTCTGCAAAATATACAGCTTCCACACTTCAGCTCCAGGGTTCCGTCACTGCACAGACAGGATCCGGATGCCTTCCTTCTCCACTGGGGACAAGGACTGCTTTACGCATTCTCTTCCATCCCCTTGATACCCAAGATGCTGTTCAAACTATAGGCCGACAGGGGTTCCATGATTCTCATTGCCTCCTTCTGACCCCATCAAACTTTGTTTCCTCTGCTTCTTCGTCTTGTACAGAGTCAACCTCTTAGCCTGGGATGTGTACCCAACTTCCTTTCTGAGGACCGCAGGATGCTCCTCCATTCCAATCTGTACTCACTACGCCTGACAGCATAGCTGTTGAAAGGCTAGCACTCACCGAACTCAAGCTACCACAGGCGGTCAAGGATGTCCTCCTAGCATCTCGTAAGGATTCCACCAGATGATCTTATGCCTTCAAATGGCTTAAGTTTGCCCTCTGGTGCTCCTCAAAAGACATTGACCCTTTTTCTTGTCTGGTGGAGTCACTTTTACAATATCTCCTCCACTTACCCTTGACAAGTCTTAAGACAAGCGCAGTGAGAGTTCATCTTAGTGCCATTGTGGCATTTCACAGACCAGTGGATGGACAGCCTATCTCCTCACACCCCTTAGTAGCGCTCTTCATGTGGGGCCTCCTGTTGTCCAAGCCACCCATTAAACCAGCTCTGGGGGGCCTGGGATCTGAATGTGGTTCTTGCGCAACTTCTAAAGCCACCTTTCAAACCTTTAGCCACCACTTCACTGAAGTTTCTATCTTGGAAGGTCATCTTCCTTATTGCCCTCACTTCAGCTCGCCACATCGATGAGCTGCAAGATCTAGTGGCAGATCCCCCCTATACCTGGTTCCACCATGACAAGGTGGTTCTCTGTACTCATTCACACTTCCTCCCAAAGGTGGTTTCCTCTTTCCATCTAAACCAGTCTGTAATCCTCCCAATTATCATCACTAGACCACATGTGTCTCAGGGATGAAGCAGCACTACACACCTTAGACTGCAAGCGAGCGCTGGCTTATACTTGGATAGAGCTAAGGATCACAGGCGATCCTCTCAATTATTCATCTTTTTTTTTTATTCTACTCATCTAGGTCTACCGGTGGCGAAACATACTCTCTCTACATGGATAGAAGATTGCATTTCCTTTGCTTATGCACTAGCAGGAGGGTCACATCACTGTTCACAATGTGCGGGCTATGGCAACCTCAGTAGCCAATCTCCGTTCCGTATCCATTGATCTGTCGGGCAGCTACCCGGTCTTCTATTGATATCTTTGCTGCAAGCTACTGTCTGGACAGACTCCCATCAGGATGCTGCCTTTGGCCAAGCTCTACTCCAGCACTTCTTTGGGATTTAAACTCATCTCCTACCCTCTGTCCCGGACTTCTGAAGGATACCAGACTATCCTTAAGGAAGTATTGCCTCCTGGAATCAAGTCCAATGGTCCACAACTCTTCCAGACTTCTCAGCTACAAGTTTTTTTAATTCAGGGATTGCACTGCTCTTTCCCCAGACGAGTGAGCTAGTGAGTTCCATATGTGAAGACTGCATTCCTGCTTGTTCCTGGAGATAGTGTAGTTATTCACTTGTAAAAGGTGATCTCCAGGAACAGCAGGAATCGGTCTTCGCAACCCGTCCTCCTCCCCTAGGAGTTGAAGGGTTCTTTTATTTTCCTCCTCTTCTCAACTACAAACTCAACCGAGGAAAGGAGTTGGGAAGGCAGGCATGCAGGCGCAGTGGACTGCTCCCAGAGGCTTTCCTATTGGACGCTGGGGAGCGTTCCCGCATTGGCTCTGTCGGTGATGTTCACCCATATGTGAAAACTGATTCCTGCTGTTTCCCGGAGATCACCTTTTACAGAGTAACTATGCTTTAGCTACATATTTCCTCTCCACAACATTTTCTCCTGATATCCAGCTAGAACCTCAATATATTTTTCCCTCCTTGTGTTTCTTTTATATTTTCTCTCCACCTTCCCTTAAGACTCCCATCTTCTCCACTCATCCACCACTCTTCCCTATTCCCACCTCCCACCCTTGCACTCTCCTACCCCTTGCATGAAGTCTCTTTTCACCAAATCGCTTCCCTTTTCATGGACTCCAGCACATCTTCCAGAGGACAATCCACCCATCACACTTCCATGCCTTATAGTCAGCCCCTCTTAACCAGTCCTTCATGTTCCTACCTGACACACCCATCCATTTCATCTCTCTCTCATCTTTTCTCATATATCACATGCCCCATTCACAACTCCCCTTTAAGATAATGCCGAGGAAAGTTGGTCTGCCCCATTACAGCTCAACCTTTCCCCCAGAGCTTCCCTATATGATTTCATTAGTTCCACTATAGTCATCCCTTTCACTCCCCACCCTTCATATCATTTTTTCAACACGACCCTTAAATGGGGAGTGAGCAGACTCTGAAGTGGTCTCCAACGCACTACCTCCATACATCACCAATATTAAATGAGCAAAAACAACATATAACACCATCCATCCCAAATAATATCTGCCCCTCACACAGACCAGATGCAATAGACATCCATTCCAGGCCCGCAGGCCATAAAAATCTTTAGTCACTCAACAGCCTGAGTCTTAATTTCAAACTGAGATGCACACTGAAATCCCCCAATATTTATTTATTTAACTGATTTTAATATACCGTTTTTCTACAAGTCATAACGGTTTACAATGAACAAGCTGATAACAGTACAGGTGATTTATACAAATAAATAAAGTTTGTTCTTTGTAATTATGCATTGTTCAGATTCCAGTCAACTTATCACTCAGTCCTGCACTTTCACCTCCTCATACCTTCTCCTCCTGCTGTCTCTGGAACCTCCGATGATCGCCTTCTACTCACCTCCATCGAAACTCCACCAAGATTTGCTGCACTGTCAGGTTATTTGGCTTTTCTCCCCTCTGGTATCCTTTCTTCATTAGAAAAGCCCAGTCTTCCTCCACCGTTGAGACTCTTTTGGGTTCCTTGACCTGTAATCAAGATCCCAAAGGAGTAGAGCCACTTGTACCACATCTCCTCCCTTTTCAAGAGTGTAGGTACTTTTCTGAATTCTCTTCTACTCTGTAGAGCAATCAAAAGAACACCTCCACTTTGACATTTTTCCACAAGATTTCTCCCAAGGCATTTGCCTTGGCCAGGAACATTTCTTTGTTGGTAAAATGGTGAAAGCACACAATAATAACATGGAGTTTCTCATCTCTCCTGGGGCCTATGTGCTCTATCAGTCTTTACTCCCGATCCTTCATTTTATCAAGTACATGCGCAAACAACTTCTGCACCACCTTGATGGTGGTGTTATAATCACTAACATCCAATATGCCTCTGATGAACAAATTGTTCCTTCTAGTGCGATTTTCTAGGTCTTCAACTTTATTCCATTTGACCCAGTTCTGTGCTCTGATCTTCTCCATTGTTTTGTTAATTGATCTCAGAGATTCATAGTGTCCCTCTATTTTTTGCTCCATAATCTTGAAGTGTAAGCCCAGTTCACTACCTCTGTTTTTATTTCTTTTATTGTGCCTTTAATTTTCGCTTTCACAGATGAAGTTCCCCTTTTTAACTCTGCCATCCATTGCAGCATGTCTGCTTTGGTGAGCCCTCCACACCTGATGTGACCGTGCTGTCCTCCTCTGATTCCCTCTCTGACATGTTATCCAGCATGTGCAAGGACAAGTTCTGAGCAATTTTTACCGCTGCCTCCAAGGGTGCGCCAGAGCTGCTATCGGTACTCTTCTTTTTTGATGCCACCCACTCCTCTGACACTTCCTTTGCACCCTCCTACCACCACACTGTCGCCACAGGGTCAGGCATTTTAGTGGGGGCTTTGCTTTCCTCCTCCAGAGCTAACAACTCAGGCATCCATTTCCCAGGATGACATCACCAGAAGTCCTGGAGTGTGGAGTTTTTATTCTAGGTAAGATAAAGCAGTCAGGGCATTGGGGCATTTGCTTTCCCCTACCACCAGAACATCTTTGCTAAGCCTTTACAGAATTTTTTTTGTGTATTCTTGGCAAAGTCAAAGCAGCATCCACAGTAGACCCCATTTTACACTTGTCTCCCCTATCCTCTTCACTTGGTGCACTTGAAGTTGCGTTATATGTTTATTGAAATATTTGTAATGACTTTTTATCTACAAATACACCAAAAAGTGGGAAAAATGGTTAACATAGAAAACTAGAAAAATGTAATCACTTAAGATGGAAAAATCTGGATCAGCTTGATGACTTGGTGACATTGCTGCCAAGGTTGCCTGGCTCAATCTTCTGCACCTCGAGTTGGCTGGTGATGTTGCAGAGACAGCATTCAGAACCCTGGGAGATGGCAGCAAGGGACCATTATTAACGGTGACACCTGCTGGCTGAATTTAGAGCCCATGGTAGAGGGTTACACAAAGCCCTGCTGCGTGGCTCCTGGTCTCAGTACCATTCATGCAATGATCAGTTTAGGAACATTGGGAAGAAGGCCTATTAAAAGAGGAGAAAAAAATCCCTGCATGGTTGTGATTGAAAGTTCATGGTGGTAGAATTCCAGTACTGGTTCCAATTGAGCTGGAAGGAAAAAAAAAAGAAAGGTGGAACTCTAGGCCACAGCGAGAGAAAGAAAGACATTAAACTCACCCCCTCACCATCTCCAGGCAAGATGATAGACTGAACTCTGTGTTCCTGATCGTGTCCCAGTCTAGTCCCATAACCTCTGGGTTCCCAATCCAATCCAGCAGCTTGGAGACTGAGAAACTCCACCTTTTTTGTGACATCATCTGTATAAGTCTCCGGTGCCCGCCTCATGCCACCAGTCACCTCAGTCTCCAAGCAGCTGGATAGTTGGGAGCCCGGGGGTCCCGGGCTCACAGGAGAAACAATTGAGACATCTTAGTTTATGGGGTTAATTTAGCAGTTATTTATTTTGCAGTTTATTTCTTTGCAGTCTGTTTCTTTAAATTGGGAGCACTCCAGCTCTTTGGCTCTGAGTCCTCCTTCTCCCCCCTCCTCCACCTGGCTTTCTCTTCGGGGCAGCGCACGATACCGCGGCCGGCTGTTTCAGAGTCTTGCCTGAGACACAGCAGCGGCCCGGTCAAGTTCCGGAGGGGTAAATCTGTCTTCAGAGAGAGCCGGCGCCACGCGGAAGACTGTGCCTGCTAGCGCATTCGGCTGCTCCCCCCCCTCTATCTCTACCGCTGTTCGGGACCTGTACGGTGAGTCTGCCTTGAGGGGGGACGGAGGGTGTTCCTTTGCTGGTCGGGGGCCTCACGGGCAACTGCGGGGCCGTAGACCGGACCGGAGTTTTTTCTTTTTTTTTTTTTTGCTGTGCTCGCGTCTACGGCGCGGGCAGAGACCGCGGCTCCGTTTGTGCTTGTCAGCGCGCTTTCGCACCCTTTTTGCCTCGCGGCCCTGCCTCGTGGTGGAGACACGGTTTCTGCACGGGCCGGATTTTTTGGTTTCCCGGCCTTTTCCACTGTACTGTTCAGCCATTTAAAGGGAGAAATTGCAGCATAACAGTTCAGACATACTTCCCAGTTTAGAAGCAGAGCAGTTTTCAGCTTTTGGGTTTCTCTGTCTGCCCTCAGCGGTTTTGGTTTGGAGCTGCATTTTTCGGGTGTCCCGGGCCATTCTCTTTTAGCACCCGGGTTACTATAGAGGCAATGGTGTTCAGCATGCCCTCCAAACCCCTTTGCATTGTGTGTGGGACGCGGAAAGGCACAAATGCAGGGGTCTGCAAAGAGTGTGCGGGGGAGGCCCGGGAGCTGGATAACCCCCCCTCGCAGGCAGTTACAGCTCCAGGGCCCGTGCCAGAGGCTTCGCCTTCGCGAATACCAGACCTGGCGCAGGAGGAGCCGCTGCCAGGAACATCTTCAAGTTCGGGCGCTCCGGCTTCTTCCATGGTGTTCCCCAATGAGCTCTCTGCCATCTTTTCTCAACAGTTTGTGGCGCTTCTTCAACATTCTGCTTTTAGTGGTTTGTTGCAGACAGGTTTGCCGAGCGGCTCCAGTGGAGCCGGTAAACGTCCATTTCCCCGAGTAGGAGCAAGAAGCCTCGGGGGGACGATACTCTAGGGGACCTCTCCAGACTGTCGGAAAGCCCTCTATCAGATGAGGGCGCCCGCAGTGTATGTTTGGATGACGAGTTAGAAGAGGGTGAGATCTCTGAAAAGGAGGATCAGGCCAGGGTAGTGAGAGTGTTTCGGAGAGAAGAGCTGCCATCTCTCATTGTAGAGTCGCTTAAAGCGCTCAACATGCCGGAGCCTGCGGCTGCGAAGGACGAGTCGTTGGAGGATCCGCTGCTGCAGGTGTTCAGGAAAACTCAAAGGGCTTTCCCGGTGCACAGGGTGTTTCAGGAGATGATTCAGGAGGAATGGAATATCCCTGAGGCACCCTTGAAAGGCGCCAGGGTGATGAGCCGTTTGTACCCCTTATTAGACCAGGACAAGGAGGTGTTTCAACCTCCCAGGGTGGACGCAGCGGTCTCGGCAGTGACCAAGAAGACGACCATTCCTGTAGAGGGTAGCGCGGCGCTCAAGGACGTTCAGGATAGGAAACTGGATGTCTTGCTCAGGCAAGTCTTTGATGTTAATGCTCTCTCCCTACAGGCGGCCATTTGTGGCGCCTGGGTTTCTAGGGCTTGCCTGCGTTGGTCTCAGAAAGTTCAGGAGGGCCAGGAGTCTCATTTGGCAGGAGAAGCGGCACGTCTGGAGTCAGGGGCCGCTTACCTCTCGGATCTCCAGTACGATCTTATGCGGGGGCTGTCCAAGAGTATGGCGTCGGCGGTGGCGGCGCGGCGCTATCTCTGGTTACGTAACTGGTCCACAGATACTTCGTCCAAGACTCGGTTGAGCAAGTTGCCCTTTAAGGGGCGTCTGCTGTTCGGCGAGGACTTGGACAAGCTGGTCAAGGACCTCGGGGAGTCCAAGGGCGGACGGTTGCCGGAGGACAAGCCCAGAGTCTCTCGGGGGGCATCGAGTTCCCGGGGGCAGTTGCGGGATTTTCGTCACTTTCGTTCCCAAAGAGGTGCTCCAGGACAGAGGGGGCGCTTCCCCTACCGAACCCAGGGTTTCCGGGGGTTTCGGGGGGCGGGCCGAGGTTTCGGTCTTAATGCCTCCTCCTCCTCCTCCCTTAGCCTTAAAAAGTCCCAATGAAGTGAGGGGGGCCCAGTCGTCCACCATTCCCGTGGGAGGACGTCTGCGGGAGTTTCTTCCCGCCTGGGCCCACATTATTTATTTATTTATTTTATTTATTTACATTCTCTTATATACCGCACTATTCAGCATCAGCGCGGTTTACATGGAACAGAAACGCTCAGTACAGTTAACATGTATGAGTTTACAGATAACAGGGCAAGTAACTTAGATAACAGGGGTAAACTATTTACAAAAACTTGCTACATAAGCTTGTAACTATTTACAAATATTGCTACATAAGGGTGTTGGAGGTTGTTCGCGAAGGTTATGCTCTGGAGCTCTTACGTCCCGTGCGGGACTCCTTTGTGCTCTCCCCCGGCAGGACTGTGGCAAAGCGGGCAGCCTTAAGGCAGACAGTACAGCGGTTACTGGACCTCAGAGCGATTGCGCCTGTGCCCGTAGATCAGTACGGGTGCGGTCGATACTCCATTTATTTTATTGTCCCAAAGAAGGACGGGGGTATTCGACCGATCCTGGATCTCAAAGGAGTCAACCGCTGTCTCCGTGTGTCTCATTTTCACATGGAAACCCTGCGCTCCGTCATAGTGGCGGTGCGACAGGGGGAGTATCTCACTTCTCTAGACCTGTCCGAAGCTTATCTTCACATTCCCATTCGGCCGGAGCATCACAAGTTCCTCAGGTTTGCAGTCCCGTTCGGACATTTTCAGTTCCAAGCGTTGCCCTTCGGTCTAGCGACCGCCCCGAGGGTCTTTACCAAGGTCATGGTGGTGGTGGCGGCGGCTCTGCGAAAGGAAGGCATTCTCGTGCATCCTTATCTGGACGATTGGCTGATCCGGGCGAAATCGCACGACGACAGCGTGCGGGCTACGGCCCGGGTAGTATGCTTGTTGGAGAGTCTAGGTTGGATTGTCAATATGTCCAAGAGCCATCTACAGCCTTCCCAGAATCTGGAATACCTGGGGGCGCGGTTCGATACGCGGAACGGAATAGTGTTTCTTACCAACCAAAGGGCCCTAGAATTGCGGAATCGGGTACAGAGGTTCCTCAGGCTCCGGACTCCATCCGCGTGGCATTACCTGCAGTTGTTGGGCACCATGGCGGCGACGATAGAAACGGTCCCATGGGCGAGAGCTCACATGAGGCCCTTACAGAGGGCTCTGCTTCGCCAGTGGTCGCATCAGCGAGACTCCCTCTCACGGAAACTTGCCTGCCCGGAGGATGTTCGTCAGACCTTGCTCTGGTGGTTGCTTCCCCAGTCGCTCGAGAGAGGGAAGTCCCTCGAATCGCCGGCATGGGTGGCAGTGATGACCGATGCCAGTCTGCTGGGCTGGGGAGCCCATTGTCAGGGCATCTTTGCTCAGGGGCTTTGGAGCGCTCAAGAAAGCGCCTGGGCGATAAACCGGTTGGAGCTAAGAGCGGTGTCGCTGGCTTTGCAGGAGTTTCGGATGCTTCTCGACGGGAAAGCGGTCCGGGTACTGTCGGACAACGCGACGGCGGTGGCCTATGTCAACAAGCAGGGCGGCACCAGCAGTGTGTCTCTAGAGTCCGAGGCCGAGGCTCTGTGTGCCTGGGCAGAGGTCCACCTTCTGGACCTGTCGGCAGCCCATGTAGCAGGGGTAGACAACGTGGAGGCCGACTTCCTCAGCCGGGTAAGAGTGGATCCCGGAGAATGGGTCCTGCATCCCGAGGTGTTCGAGATGGTGGTCCACAGGTGGGGCAGGCCAGTGTTGGATCTCATGGCGACCTTTGCGTCGGCGAAGTGCAACCGTTTCTTCAGCAGGCACAGGGAACGGATGTCGGAGGGCTTGGATGCTCTCTTGCAGGTCTGGCCGGAGGAGCAGCTTCTGTATGTATTCCCGCCGTGGGTGCTGATCGGCTGGGTTCTACAAAGAGTAGAGGGCTTCCGGGGTCATGTCATCTTGATTGCGCCGGATTGGCCACGGCGTCCTTGGTACGGGAACCTGGTGCGGTTGCTGGTGGCCAAGCCCTGGCGTCTCCCCAACAGAGCGGATCTGTTATCTCAAGGGCCGCTAGTCATGCCTCACGTGGGTCGATTCTCTCTTACGGCCTGGCTCTTGAAAGGGCGCGGTTGACCTCCCGGGGGTATTCTCCGGCGGTTATCTCTACCTTAGTCAAGTCCAGAAGGCATTCCACTTCGTTGTCCTATGTCCGCATCTGGAGGATTTTTGAGGCCTGGTGTGGTGAGCGGAAGTACCAAGCATTACGGGCTTCTCTCCCGCAGATCCTGGAATTTCTACAACATGGTTTCGAAAAGGGTTTGGCAGCGGCTTCGTTGCGAGTCCAAGTGGCTGCTTTATCTTGTTTCAGAGGCAGGCTGGCGGGTCAGTCGCTGGGCGTCCAGCGGGATGTAAAACGATTTCTCAGAGCGGTTTCTCTTGCTAGGCCTCCGACCCGACAAGTCTTTCCCAAATGGAGTCTTCCCTTCGTTTTGGAGGCCTTAGTGGGGGAGCCTTTTGAGCCGCTGGCTAGGGCGTCACTCAAGGATCTTACTCTGAAGGTGGCCTTTCTTGTGGCAGTGTGCTCGGCTAGGCGTGTTTCCGAATTACAGGCTCTTTCCTGTAGGGAGCCCTATCTTTCTTTCTTTCCGTCTAAGGTGGTGTTACGGCCGGTGCCGGCTTTCCTTCCGAAGGTGGTCTCGGCATTTCATGTTAACCAGGAAATTTCCTTGCCGGTATTGCGCAGGGATTGCGGTGGTTCTTCAGCTACTCGGCTACATCTGTTGGATGTCCGGAGAGCTTTAAGGAAGTATCTCAAACGGACGGAGTCCTTTCGGAAGTCGGACAGACTTTTTGTGCTTTTCGCAGGGCCGAAAAAGGGTGATGCGGCCTCTAAGGCATCTATTGCTCGCTGGATTAGGGAGGCCATTGAGTCGGCTTATGTGTTGAAGGGCAGAGTCGTGCCAAATGGTGTGAAAGCACATTCTACGCGGGCTCAGGCTGCCTCCTGGGCGGAGGCTCGTTTAGTTTCGCCGGTGGAAATCTGCAGGGCGGCGACTTGGTCGTCCCTCAATACTTTTGCTAGGCACTACCGTCTGAATGTACAGATGGCGGAGGAGACCTCCTTCGGATCAGCGGTTCTTCAGGCTGGTTTGCCAGGTCCCTCCCATGTTTAAGTGTGTTTCACTGCTCTGGTATGGACCCAGAGGTTATGGGACTAGACTGGGACACGATCAGGAAGGTTACATTAGACTTACCTGCTAATTGTAGTTCCTGGAGTGGAACAGTCTAGTCCCATATCCCTCCCAGAGTGCCTGGGCAAACACATGTCCGGCTTGTCTCGGTTTCACAGGTAAGCTGCGCTTGATTCTTAGTTCTGTTGGGACTGTTCCTTACTTCAAGCAGGGGGTTGGAATGCTCCCACTTTCTCTTAAGCGCTATAATGGGCTGGGAGTTTCTTGCCCTCATTTGCTATTTTACTGTTATCAATAATGTTTACTATAGTCTTTTGGCTTACTTGTTTCTCCGGTGAGTCTTCTTTGTCAATAGGTTACTGGTGGCATGAGGCGGGCACCGGAGACTTATACAGATGATGTCACAAAAAAGGTGGAGTTTCTCAGTCTCCAAGCTGCTGAATTGGATTGGGAACCCAGAGGTTATGGGACTAGACTGTTCCACTCCAGGAACTACAATTAGCAGGTAAGTCTAATTTAATCTTCAAATCAATTTAGAAGGTTAAAAAGGGAATAGGGAATATATAAAAACAACTTACGTGGCATTTTAATATGAAAAAATTAAATAGTCTTACTAGAGTTCTTTATAGCAAATAGTTTACTTTTTGCATGTTTAGGGGGACATGAACTTCCCCCTTTTTACAAAAAGGTTGAAGCTATAAAATTTATCATGAATGGTTGGTACAAGTCACTGGCCATATCTTCTGGCTTACCCAAGAAGTTTGTAAAATTGCATGTCACCGTTTTTTGGCAGGCAGACCAGATTAGCCCTTGTTAGTATTTTATTTTCAGCTCAGAAACAGCCCTCTGGCATCAGTCAAGCATGCCCACATCCAAAACACGTGCTGGCTTAGCTTAGTCTTATTTTTGTGCTACCATAAAAAGAAACACAAAAAAAGAATAGTGTTCCAGTAACAGTAAATAAAGCCCTCCTCACTGTGTGCCACACTGCTGTAGAGAAGCTCTGATTTCAATGTTTTATGGAGGGCACAGTGCACAGAAAGCCAGTTAAAATTGTTATCTCTGATTTTACTGGCTACAAACAATTTATTGTCAAAATATACATTTTACTTTTATGCTAAAATGGTTACAGGTGATGTAGAGAACGTAAAGAAAACATATACTTTTAAATGCCTACAAATATTAGTTCATCAATATACAGTCTCTTGAGTATTTACCAGTTGGCAAGAAGTCAGCAAATAAGCCTTGAGTTAGCTATCAGTAAAATATCATCTGTTATAATAACAAATATAAAGATCAAGGGGGTGAGGGGGAATCTTGCATATTGTAAATATTATACAGTTGCAGGTAGCTGGATGAAGGTTATCTATCATAATACTGCCTACATTTGTATGAACAGGTAATTGGTTGCATGTGATACAAAGTCAGGAAGCCAATTCTATAGAAGACAAATTTCTGTAGCAATATCAAAGTTAAATAAACATTGTCTGTATTCTTTGACTGGGAAACCAGAAACCTTGTGTCTAATGGGATGGAGGACAGTATGTAAATAGTACTAATCGCCTCTGAAACCTGAGAAATCTCATTAAATCCTTGCTAAATCTTGAAAAAGTAAGAGCAAATTCTTGTTAAATGGAGAAGACCCTGGCTTTCTTTTACTGTCGCTCCAGTTCATCAGTGGAGCCAAGATAGTGTGCAGTGTTAGCTCTAAGGAGTAGTTTGTGCTGGGATATTCTGGCCCAGCAGCTTTCTCCTGATCCTTTGGTCCTCCAGATCAAGTGGAACCGGTTTTTATTGACCTATGTCACCATTAGCCATCATTCACCTGGCTTTTCCCACTATTTTTATATACACCTTTCAACTCAGTCCAGCCATTGTAGCAGTGGCCCTCGACTAGGGGTCACACGCTGCTCTCCTTCAGAAATAGTCACTTTCTTACTTAAATCTCATTTTAAAGTCCACCTGATTCTGGTTCTTTGCCCTTAATCATTTTAACCCATAAGCCAGATGAATAGTAATAGAAGTAATAGAACCTGATTCATATGAACCCTAAATCTTGGCAGCTAGATGTTACTATTGAGTGATGACTGGCACGCCATTCCTCCCTAGGAGCTGTGAACACAGCCTCTGCAGTATCCTTAGCCATTGATGGCTTGAGGAGCAGAAGGCAAGCCCTGATGGCTTGAGGAGCAGAAGTGGACCACTTATAGGACCTAGAGGTGGTCCACTGGGTCAGCCCTATTACATGTGTGGTTAGAGAGAGTTTGGACCTGGCAGTTACCTCCTGATCCTTTAGACTTTCATGTCGGTCAGAACCAGAGTTGAAATCTGATAATCATGAACCTTTATTCTCGACTACCTGGCAATTTCTCCCCTATTCTGTATCATCCTCTTCTAACTAGCTCAGTCTAGTCACTGCAGCAGTAGCCCTTGGCCAGAGACCACACACCAAGGCTCCTTCTAAAACCCTGCGATCATAGGCCCTAAAACTGTTAAGTATAATTGCTACATGATGGCTGAGACTCCCCCAAAGGGTTGTGAGTGCCACCTCCTGCTGCTAATGTGAAGGGCGGTATATCAAGCTTAATAAACATAAACATAAACCTCCACAACATCCTCCACTTTGACACTGGTTAACTTGAAGAGAAGAAACCTGACCCAGAAATTAAACTCAAACCCTCTAAATGGCATTGTACAACACTGCCACTTGAGCTAGCCTATTATGTGTGTTTTTAAACAATGGCTATGCATGCATACTGTATCCTGTAGTCTCTTAAAATCTATAATGCTGTGATGTTGTCTGCTTCTGTGAAAAGGCTAAGGCATGAATGAATGGTAGAGACAAGTAACCAACATATCAAAAGTTTAAATATTTGAGAAGCTGGCATTAAGATGAACAGTGTCATTCAATTATCATTGCTGACTATTAACTTTTATAGATCCATGATCAGTCCATTACAAATTGGGGAGAAACAGCACATCATCCTATTGTACAACATTATTAAAGGAACCATATAGAACAATTCAATAACTTGGCTTCAGGGCATTTTTTAAAAATAATATGAGTGTGTTTGTATGCGTTTTCCATTGGGTGGAAGCTGATGATAAGTCAATTTGTGATTTTTTTTTCGTGTTCCTTTCCAGGAATGCACCAGGGGTAAAAGGGCACTAAGAGGGGACAAGGCCATAGTGGAGAGACTGAATGCTTTGCTTCGGTCTTTACTGAGGAAGATGTAGGGATGTTACCCATGACTGAGATGGTGTTTAAAGGTGATACTGCGGAAGAATTGAAAGAAATATCGATACACCGGGAAGATGTATTACAACTGTTTGATAAACTGAAGAGTAGCAAATCACCTGGACCGGATGGTATACATCCAAGGGTGTTGAAAGAACTGAAATATGAGATTGCAGACCTGCTATTAATATCTGTGAACTATCATTAAAATCATCTGTAATACCTGAAGATTGGAGGATGGCCAATGTAACGCCAATTTTTAAAAAGGGTTCCAGGGGTGATCCAGGAAACTACAGACCGGTGAGCCTGACGTCAGTACCGGGAAAAATGGTAGAAACCATCATAAAGAACAAAATTACTGAACATGTAGATAGTCATGGCTTAATGGGAGACAGCCAACATGACTTTAGACGAGGAAGATTTTATCTTACTAATCTGTTATGGTTTTTTTTGAAGGTGTGAATAAACAGGTAGACAATGGTGAGTAGGTTGATATAGTGTATCTGAACTTTCAGAAAGCCTTTGACAAAGTCTCTCATGAGAGACTTTTGGCAAAACTAAAAAGTCATAGGATAGGAGGCAGTATACTATTGTGGATCAGGAACTGGTTAAAAGATAGAAAGCAGAGGGTAGGGCTAAATGGCCAACTTTCCCAATGAAGAAAGGTGAATAGTGGAGTACTCCAGGGATCTGTGCTGGTCCGCTGCTTTTTGACATATTCATAAATGACCTAGAAATGGGAATAGAGTGAGGTGATCAAATTTGCAGATGACACAAAATTATTCGAAGTTGTTAAAACCCATGAGGATTGTGGAAATTTGCAAGAGGATCTTGATAAATTGGAAGACTGGGCATCCAAATGGCAGATGAAATTTAATGTGGAAAGTGCAAAGTTATGCACCTAGGAAAGAACAACCCAAACTATAGTTACACGATGCAAGGTTCCTCATTAGGAACCGCCACCCAGGAAAAAGATTTACGCGTTGTCATGGATAACATGTTAAAACCCTCTGCCCAGTGTGCAGCAGTGGCCAAGAGAGCAAATAGAATGCTAGGTATCATAAGGAAAGGGATGGAAAATAAAACAAAGGATATTATAATGTGTCTGTATCGATCCATGGTTCGACCGCACCTTGAATATTGTGCGCAGTTCTGGAGTGGAGTGGAATGGATAAACGTAGATCGATTATTTACGCATCAGAATATAGAAAGACTAGGGGACATGCAATGAAGCTACAGGTTAACCTATTTAAGATTAATAAAAGAAAATATTTTTTCACTCAACGTGTAATCTAACTCTGGAATTTGTTACCGGAGAATGTAGTAAAAGCTGTTCCTGTGCGGATATCCAGTTTAGTCCTCCACAATCGGGTACTGCCCCTCTCACTGCAGCCTGTAGACTGGACCAATCAAATCTTCTGTAGTACATATCCAGCAGGAGCTCCCAGAAGCCCCCCAGTGTGTCCAGTCTCGTTGCAGTGTGTAGACGTAAAAGTGTGTCCTCTGGGCACACTTAGTGACCTTTGCAGGAGCAACACTAGTTAGTTGTTTTTAGGGTTTGTTTTGGGGCATTTCTCTACTATTTTTGTTTTTGGTAGCTAGCTGTGCCTTTAAAAAAGAAAGACAAAAGAAGCCTGTCTCCCTGGAGCTGTGCCACAGGAGACTAGGAGAAAGTCAGACCTGCTGGCTGCTGTTGCCTGCCTAGCACATTTTATCAGCCCTGGGTGAGCTTCCCCTAGACAGGACGGGGAATTGCCATACCTATAAGGCAGTGCCTGGTACTGGGAGATTGTGGCTGAATCTTCTGTTCCTGAGCTGGTAGGAGTTTGCATTTCATTTTTTTCTTTCTTGTGTGCAATGCTCTGTCTGGGATGCCAGCGTTTCTGTAGGCTCTCCTGAGCCCATTTGGCAGTTTTTATTCAAACTGCTCGTGTGCCCTGTGTTAGAGGGTCGTTTTATTTGTTTTCCATATTATTTGGTGGTTTTTATATTTTCGCGCCGTTTTTTACCGCGGGTGAAAAAGTGCGGCGGCCATTTTGGATTTTAAAAGTGCTTTTCCAGGCATTTTTGATCGCTGTGCACAGGTTCCCCTAGCGTTTTTGGGGTTCCTCTTTCTGGCGATTTTGCTCAGGGCACCCCAGGGATCCTGGGATATATTTTGTTTCTTGTAAAAAAAAAAAAAAAAAAGTTAAGTTACTTTTAAATCGGGGCTGATTTGCATAGGATTGCCCAGGTGGTGTGGGCTTTCCTGTGGCTGTCTTATTCTATTCCCCTGGGCAGAGGTGGCCTTGGAATGGCTTCCAAGCCCCAGTGTGTGATTTGTGGGTCCTGCAGGACGGCAGGGACTGACTCTGGCATCTGCAGGGGCTGTGCTGCAGTGCCCTCTGAGTTAGAGCAATCTGTGAATGTTCAGGAACAGGCTACCCCTGGGGATGCTTCTACTTCCGGGGACAGCGTTCTTTCTCCAAGCATCCCTCAGTCTGGCTCGGTTCCTCCGGCCAGCGGTTCAGTGGCTGCGCTCCAGCAGGCGTCTGTTGCTGCCTCAACTATGGACTTCTCCCCTGATTTTGTACTCCTCATGCATCAGGCATTTCGCCTGAGCAGGTCCGGACAGTTGCCGGCTGTCTGGCCCCCCTCCCTCCCCTCGGGGTCCTTGGGGGCGGCTCAGTGTCCCTCATCGCCCGGGGGCAAGCGGCTTCGGTTGGGGGGACAAGAGCAGGACGCCCTGGGTCTCCTGGATCCGAGGCAGAGGGCGATCCTGAGACTGAAGCGGAGGATTTGGAGGATGGGGAGATCCCTGGGCCGGAAGATCAGGCTCGGGTCATTCGAGTGTTCCGTAGGGACGAGCTGGTTCCTCTGGTCACGGAGTCCCTTCAGGCGCTAAACCTTTCGGCGGTGCGGCCCCTGGAGGAGGAGGGTCTTGAGGATCCTCTGATTCAAGCAGTCAGGGATGCCCAGGTGGTTTTTTCCCCGTACACTGAGTGGTGGATCAGATGATCCAGGCGGAGTGGGAGCACCCGGAATCCGGTTTGAAGGGGATTCGGACCATGAATCGGCTTTATCCTCTTGCTGACAAGGACAGGGACTTGTTCAGGTCCCCCCGGGTGGATGCTGCGGTCTCCGCAGTGACCAAGAACACCACCATCCCGGTTGAGGGGGCGGCGGCCCTCAAGGACGGGCAGGATAAGAAGGTTGATAACTTGCTCAAGCAAACCTTCGATACGGATGCCGTGTCATTGCAGGCCTCTATCTGTGGGGCTTGGGTGGCTCGGTCGTGTCTGCGGTGGTCACAGCAACTGCGCTCGAGCCCCGGACTAGACCAGCAGGGTCTGGTGGAGGTGACCCGGCTGGAGTCCGGCTCGGCTTACCTGGCGGATCTGTTTTATGATTTGATCCGCGCGTTGGCTAACAGTATGGCATCCGCGGTAGCAGCGCGCCGGTCCCTCTGGTTGCGCAGCTGGGCGGCGGACAGTTCTTCTAAGGCCCGCCTCAGTAAGCTGCCGTTTAAGGGCAGATTATTATTTGGGGAGGCTCTCGAGAAATTGGTAAAGGATCTCGGTGAGTCCAAAGGGGGCCGGCTTCCGGAGGATAAACCAAGGTCCAACCGGTCCACCTCGTCGGCGCGGGGATCCTTTCGGGATCAGCGCAGGTTTCGGCCCTCCCGCCAGTGGTCCTCGCAGCGGGGCCGGTTTGGAGCCCGTAGCCAAGGATTTCGGGCTTTCAGGGGAGCCGGCAGAGGCTTCTCCGCAGCCGGCTCTTCTTCGGGTTCTTCCTTTGGACGCAAGCCACAATGACGCCAGGCAGGCTCTGGAGGGAGGACCGCTTGTCGGCGGTCGCTTGCGCGACTTTCTTTCCTCTTGGGCCCAAATAACGTCGGATCGCTGGGTGCTACAAATTATAGAGGAGGGTTACGCTCTGGAATTTGCGTTCCCACTTCCAGATTCCTTTGTTCTGTCTCCCAGCAGGGGCGAGCAAAAGACGAGGGACATCCGCGTGACCCTGGCTCGATTGTTAGCGCTGGGAGCGGTGGTTCCAGTGCCTCCCTTGGAAAGAGGCGCTGGTCGCTACTCCATCTATTTTGTGGTACCCAAAAAGGGCGACTCTCTGCGTCCGATTTTGGATCTCAAAGGCGTGAATCGCGCGCTCAGAGTGCCGCATTTCCGCATGGAAACCCTGCGGTCAGTCATTGTAGCGGTGCGAAAGGGGGAGTTTTTGACGTCCCTCGATCTTACCGAGGCCTATCTGCACATTCCGATACACCCAGCCCATCAGCGGTTTCTCCGCTTCGCGTTCCCGTGGGGCCACTTTCAGTTCCGGGCCATGCCGTTCGGCTTGGCTACGGCCCCGCGCACTTTCACAAAGGTGATGGTGGTGGTTGCGGCGGCCTTGCGCAAGGAGGGCATTTTGGTCCATCCTTACCGGGACGACTGGTTGATACGAGCAAAATCCGGTCGAGAGTGCCTGCGGGTCACGAGCAGGGTGGTAGCTCTGCTGCGATCCCTCGGCTGGGTGGTGAACGAAAGAAAGAGTTGTCTGCGGCCCTCGCAGGACCTGGAGTATCTGGGGGTGCGCTTCGACACTGCTCGGGGGCTGGTGTGCCTTCCCGAGCGCCGCGTCCTGACGTTGCGGGCTCTTGTCCGACTATTTCGGGGGATGCCCGCTCCGTCGGCGTGGTGGTACCTACGGCTTCTCGGAACGATGGCGGCGACCTTAGAGGTGGTTCCGTGGGCGCGGTTCCACATGCGCCCGCTACAGAGGGCGCTCCTTCGTCGCTGGTCCAACCAGTGCGATTCCTTGCACAAGAGACTGCCCTGCCCGAAGGCAGTGCGGCGGTCGCTTCGGTGGTGGCTCTCCTCCGAGAACCTGACGCGGGGGATTCCCTTGGAGCCTCCTCTGTGGGTCCCCCTCACTACGGATGCGAGCCTAGTCGGCTGGGGAGCACACTGCGAGACCCGCTTCACGCAGGGGGTGTGGTCCTCGCAGGAAGCGTCTTGGTCGATCAACCGCCTCGAGCTTCGGGCGGTCCAACTAGCCCTGATGGCCCTGGAACCTCTGCTCCTGGGCCGGGCGGTCCGAGTCTGGTCGGACAATGCGACCACGGTGGCGTACATCAATCGCCAAGGGGGCACAGGGAGTGTGGCCCTGGAAACAGAAGCGACGGCCTTGTTCAGCTGGGTGCAGACTCGGCTGCCGGCGATCTCGGCGGCGCACATTGCAGGCGCCGACAATGTCCAGGCCGACTTTCTCAGCAGAGTGCGGGTGGACCCCGGAGAGTGGGAGTTAAATCCTCAGGTATATGCGCAGATAGTTCGGCGGTGGGGTCCGCCCATCATGGATCTCATGGCGACCTTCCAGTCGGCCAAGACAAGTCGCTTCTTCAGCAGACGGCGGGAGCGGATGTCCGAAGGACTCGACGCTCTCATTCAGCCGTGGCCGACGTCCGGGATGCTGTACGTTTTCCCCCCGTGGGCCCTGATCGGTCGGGTCGTCCAGCGCATCGAGGGCCATCAGGGCCGGGTGCTGCTGGTGGCTCCGGATTGGCCCCGGAGGCCCTGGTATGCCGACCTCGTTCGGCTTCGAGACGGCGTGCCGTGGCGCCTTCCGGCGCTACCGGATCTTCTTCTTCAGGGCCCCTTGCGGATGCTCCAGGTGGCTCGGTTCTCGCTTACGGTTTGGCCATTGAGAGGGCTCGGCTGAAAAAGAAGGGTTATTCGCCCGCGGTGATTTCCACCTTACTGCGGGCAAGAAAGTCGTCCACTTCTCTTACTTATGTTCGAATTTGGAGAATTTTTGAGGACTGGTGCTCCCGGCGTGGAGTTCGGGCGGCGACGGTCTCGGTGCCCGTCGTGCTCAGCTTTCTGCAGGATGGCTTCGAGAAGGGTCTCGCGGCCAGTTCCCTGAAGGTCCAGTTGGCCGCGCTCTCTTGCTATAGAGGCAAGGTCTTGGGCCGCCTTCTTGGCGCTCATGCGGATGTGCGGCGTTTCTTGACCGCCGTGTTTCATTTGCGGCCTTCCCGCAGAGCGGTGATTCCTCCGTGGGATTTGAATTTAGTTCTGCGGGCCCTGGCTCGGGAACCCTTTGAGCCCTTGCGGAGGGCATCCTTGAAGGATCTCACGTTGAAGACGGTTTTTCTGGTAGCCATTTGCTCGGCACGGCGCATCTCGGATCTACAGGCCTTGTCATGCCGAGAACCTTTCTTGTCTTTTTCTGCGGAGCGGGTTGTGCTCCGTCCGGTTCCCTCCTTCCTGCCAAAGGTGGTGTCTCCTTTTCACCTGAATCAGGCAGTATTTCTACCAGTGATTTCGGCGGCCTCGGTCGAGTCGGTGGACAAGGGGCTTCACCGGCTTGATGTGGGCCGCACGCTGCGTCGGTATTTACAGTCTACCGAGTCATTTCGGAAGACTGATCAGCTTTTTGTGCTCTTTGGGGGTGCACGGAAAGGGGAGGCGGCGGCTAAGGCCTCCATTGCTCGATGGCTTAAAGAAGCGATCGCCTCCGCGTATCTGTTGCAGCGGCGGCCAGTTCCGGAGGGGCTCCGGGCTCATTCTACTAGGGCTCAGGCGGCCTCTTGGGCGGAGCATGGTCTGGTTCCACCAGCGGAGATCTGTAGGGCGGCCACTTGGTCGTCTCTGCATGCTTTCAGCAGGCACTATCGCTTGGATGTGTCAGCGGCTCGGGATTCCTGTTTTGGTTCGGCGGTTTTGCGCGCCGGCCTACAAGGTCCCGCCCGGTCTTAACTGCTCTGTTACATCCCGATTGTGGAGGACTAAACTGGATATCCGCACAGGAAATGGAAATTACACTAACCTGGTAATTGTAGTTCCTGTAGGATCCAGTTTAGTCCTCCTTCCCTCCCGAATATCTGCATGATCTTGAGGCGCGCTATCCCGAGCGGGAGATTCTAAGATAGTTTTGCGTCCCGTTCGGACCTTAGCGGCAGTCGTGCTTATAGCTATGGCTCTTCCCTTTCTTTTGGGGTTCCGTAAGCTCCTTAGTACCTGGGGGGAGCTCTGTGTCAATTTAGGGGCGTCGATTCCGGCGCCGTGCAGTGTTCTGACTTCCTCGTTTGGGGAGGGAGTTGGTTATTCCAGGGGGGGAAGTACAAGGTTTAATGTTAATCTGATAATAATCTGATGTGTTGCTTCGTTCAGTATGCTTTGTTACTAGTACACTGGGGGGCTTCTGGGAGCTCCTGCTGGATATGTACTACAGAAGATTTGATTGGTCCAGTCTACAGGCTGCAGTGAGAGGGGCAGTACCCGATTGTGGAGGACTAAACTGGATCCTACAGGAACTACAATTACCAGGTTAGTGTAATTTCCATTTAGTGTAGCTGGGTTTAAAAAAGGTTTGGACAAGTTCCTGGTGGAAAGGTTCCTAAACCATTATTAAAAGGGACCCAGGATATCACTGCTTGACCCAATACAAGCATTATGGAACCTGTGTCTTTTGAGGAAACTGCTAGGTACTTATGACCTAGATTGGCCACTGTTGGAAACAGGATATTGGGCTTGATGGACCTTGGTCTGACCCATTATGTCATATCTTATGTTCTTATGTCCTTGACCTTAATAGAATTCCACGTAAGATTTCAGAAGGCAAATTTTCTGGTGGAAACGTTTCTCACAGCATGTATTGAGGATAACCATAAAGGCCAGGGACTCCCACTGACTTCTTTTGATGGAAGATTCCAGGACTTTACGATCACCCTTAACCTCCGAGAAAAATGTCTGCAAGCATTGCTGAGATATTAGGAATGAAGAGCCTGTTTTGACTCACCTGTTTCTTTGCTTTTCTCTTTGAGATATTTCAACCTGACATTCCAGATGTGAGGACTGACGAGCACTGCCAATACTACAACTCAGTCAGTGCCTCCTAGCACTCTAATGAACGCCTGTGAGAATAGACCAGCAGCTGCCTTCACATAGTGATATACAACACAGACTGTGAAAGCAACAGTTTCTCTGCTCTCAGAGGTTTTCGGAAGAATGGTAGATGCAGGCAACTACTAATATAAGGAGAGATATCCTGGGACTGGCCTTGCATTTCAGTGCAAATTGGGTTCATTTGCATTTTCATAACCCTTTGTTTACCTGCAGTGTTAAAAGAGAGCACGATACATCAGGCAGGGTGAAAAGGTGGTGGTGAATTAGCATGAACTTCAAACTTGAGCAACTGCACTAGTCATGAAGACATCAGTTCTAGTTTGAAACTTCACCTCGATGCCTTTGGCACAGTCTCGAGTGGCTGGTGCTCCTGCCCCCTGGACACTGATCCCCTGACAGAAACAAAAAGACCTGGTGGCCTATTGGCCCCAATTCCCGCCCCACCCCCCTCCACGCCCTCCTGAAACACTGACCCAGTGGCCCAATCCCCCCCCCACCCCTCCTATACACCAGCCCAGTGACTTCCTCACCACAGTACCTTAAATGTTGGGGCAGGAGCATTGCCCACACGCTCCTGCCTCCATGCTTCCATCTTGTAAAATGGCAGCAATTGGCCCTGCTTGGTGCATCCTGGGATGCACCGGGCGGAGCCAAAGTTTTAAAGTAAGCGCCACATGGCTGTTTGAGGCCATTGCTGCCATTGAAGGTGCTGGAGAGGGGCGGCAGCAGTGCCAGTTGGGAACGGAGAACGGAAGAGGGCGCAAGGGATGAGGTTCGCCTAGACGCCTCATCTCCTTGCATCATCCCTATCAAAGACCATGATATCTTCACAAATTATACCACCATTGTTAAAGGCATACTTTTAGTCAGCTTTAAAAAGAGCATCAAGGGGGCATTTTGAAGCTGTTGGTATTGGTCAATTTTTAAATGTTTTCAGAATTTTTGGAATCTTCATAAGATTAGGCTATTCTTGTATTATTTATAGCGGAATGATGAATCTCCAGGAACAAGCAGGAATGAGTCTTCACATATGGGTACGTCGGTACCGACGGAGCCTGCGCGGGAATGCTCCCCAGCATCCAAAAAGAAAGCTTTTGGGAGCATCCCACGCGCATGCGCGCTGCCTTCCCGCCCATTTCCTTCCCTCTCATCAGTTTTCCGTTTTCCGCGGAGCCGGCAGGACGTACTCCTGTCACCGCAGAAAATTCTTCTTTTTATTCTTAGTTTTTTGTGGTCGCGTCTGCCTTCCCTCGACGCCACCGGTACCGCCGGTGCTTTTCTTTATTTTTCCTGAAGAATTTCTTCTTTTCTTAGAAATTTTTTCCTGTTTAGTGCCTGACGTTTCTAGGCCACTAGGCCTCTACCCTTCCATTATGGAAAAGCCAGCCACTATCCTTAAGAAATGCTCAAAGTGTGGCGATACAGATATATTTTCAGACACTCATACTTGGTGTCTAAAATGTTTAGGTCCTGACCATTGCCCTCTGGAGTGTCTCTCCTGCTGGAGCTCAAACAGAAGAAGTCTTCAGAATCGAGCACAACTCGATACCCCGTTCACATCGTTCTCAATGTCACCAGCTAGAATATCTTCTTCAGGTAACCAAACAAAAGTCTGTAAAGACTAGCCAGTCCTCGAGTGGTAGATCTCCTTCTCAGCATCGAGATGGCTTCGGCCTTGCCCTCGAGGGCATCTTGGCAATAAAGCCCCGGCGGGAGTCTTCGGGCTCCAAAGCATTAACGGGGCTCCAGGTTGTTCCCGGGGTTCTTACCTCGATGAACATACCTGGGCCATGCTCTGTAGTTGTGGCCGCTTTGAGCGGTACCGACACCCCGGCATCGGCTATGGTGATGGATGAAACACTCCTCACCGATGAACGTAGTCTAGTACTCTCGGCTACTTCGGTACCGCTAGAGTTGCTGCAGACCGTTCCTCGAGTATCGGTTTCGGTACCGGTATTGACATTGGCATCAGTGTCGGTACCGTCCATGCTTGCTTCGACAGAATCGCTTCCCTCGATGCCGAGCCTGGAATCGATCTCTAGCATGGAGGATTCGGTACCGAGTCGTCTCGGTACCGACCTCGGGCGGTACCGAAGACATCGCTTTAAAGAAAATCCGATGCTTCATCCTTTCAAGTCTTCCGATCCCGATGACTGGGATGAATCCATCGGTACCAAGGCTGATTTTTCCACAAGTCTAGCCTTTACCCCTCATTTTAGAGGGTCCTCCTCGGGGGAGATTTCTTTTCAAACTTTTCTGCTTGATATGGCAAAGTTACTTGCCATTTCTATACCTGGTAAAGAATCCCTACCGGGGAATTCAGAGACACTGCAATTCCCCTGGATTCCAAAGGAGGTGATCATGCTTCCTTTGCATCAGATCTTACAAGATCTACTATTAAGAATGTGGGAAACTCCTTTAACGGTATCCCCACATTCTAAGACACTTGACACTATGTACAAGGTGCCACCTTCTCCAGGTTTTCAAAAGACTCAACTTCCTCATCATTCTATTATTGTAGAATCAGCAATGAGGCGTATTAAGAGTGCAAAAAAGCACTCTTCTTATCCGCCAGGTCGTGAGTCTAGGACTTTAGATGCCTTTGGACGTCGATGCTTCCAGGCATCCATGCTTTCAGCAAGAATTCTCTCATATATTTTCTATATGGGATTATCTCTTGAAGAGGTCACAAAGAACTTAGTTTTTGAACCCTTTTCTTCCAGAGCATAAAAGAGCAGACTATTCCTTATTAGTCAATCATGCTCAAAATATCTCTAGGTTCCTTAATCGTGCTTCCCTGGACTGTTTTCAGTCTATTAGCAGAACTTCTGCTATAGCCATAGGAGCACGACGCAAAGCCTGGCTCCAAGCTTCAGACTTAGACAGATGGGTTCAGGAAAGGCTGGGAAATACTCCTTGTACTGGTGAAAATCTCTTCAACAAGGAGGCTTTATTTCAAGCTAATCAGTTGAGCACTGATGCTGTTACTTTCAGAGGATTGTCAAAACTTTCCTCTATCCCAGCTAATAAAAAATCTCCTAAAAAGCTTTATTCCCCCAGGGGAAAAAAGTTTTATCCATCTTCTACCCATTCTGCAGATGTTTCCAAAGATGGGCAACATCACACCAGGCTAAGAAAATCAAAACCTCAACAGGCTCAGCAAACCCAGCAATCGCAGGGTTTCTTATATTTTATTCATTTTTTTTTCTGTATGAGGTTTAAAACTTTTGAGTCTACTTCTTTTCAACAGAAGCATCTAAAATTCATCTCATCCGTGCTGAGATATCAGTCATACATTGACTCAATCCTCATCTCTGGGCATGAATCTCTTGCTACAAGAGAAATCTATCCTTCTAGCTCCAAGAGCTATTAAGGACTATCATACCCCAGAGATAACAGGTTCCTCCTTTTAAAACAAAAGGAGGCCTAACAACTAACAACAGGGTGAGCTATACCCTTCACCTTGTCAATTTACTGTACGAGTATATCTCATACTTTTAACTGCAAGGGGACCCTATCTCTTCAAAGACTTACCAAATTGTAAGTCTTCTCAACTCTGTATTACTTTCTATCCCTCTTAGCCCAGACATTCAGTCTCTCTAAGAGTACTACTACTCAACTGGAGGGCTTATTCTCTAAGCCATAGGTTTTTCTTCAATACCTACTCCAGTAAGTAGTTTCCATACAGAGTTTTCTCCCCCTTTGCGGTTCATCATCTTCTCAGATATCTTTTTAAGGTAGCTTTTTGGACAGAACTTGGGTATCACTACTCCAAATTGTTTCTCTCGGTCCTCTCCAATCCATAGGACCTAACTTTTTGTGCTGCCTTAATAATAGATAATTCCAAAAGAGGTCCAGAACTCATTTGGACTGTTTATTGTTGCAGGCTTCAGGCCTGTCTACTATTCTTAGCCACCTTCAGTTCTCTTTGGCTTCAACAGAATAGATTAGGTTGCACACTGGCAATTCAACAGCCAGATCTAAGCAACCTACAACATGCTCTCTGCAATTCTATAACAAAGCTCTGCAACTGTGGGCCTTTGCCAGAGAGCCTCAGAGCTACTCCTAATAGATAGCGGCCACATAGTTAACAAGGGCTTCAGCTGGTAGACTCTGCCAGTCATGCTCCTACATGACTGTTTTTTTCCTACTCTTACCATATTCCTTAAAATTTCCTTTAAGAAAAGGTAACCAGGGTTTAGACCATGTGAAAGCGTAGAAAATTGCACAATTCCCTGGTTTGTTCCACATCTCACTGGAACTTCCACATCAGGGATGCATTTTTTTCACTGCAGTTGGTCCTTATTCACTACTTTCCTTCTAATTCCTATACTTCATGGTAGCTTATGTTGAACAAGAAAACGCACGATACTCATATTGCCCTCATAAAGAGGCAAACATGGTATCCCCTTATATTTCGTCTTTTTCTCCAGCTACTATTTGAAATTATAGAAGGATCCAGACTTGCTGTCTTAAGACTAAGGATCTCCTCTGCACTCATTCACTTACGTCTCGAGACCTGGTTATTTCAGGGGCTAGATCTTTTCAAGAAGTCTAGTCCTATCCCTGTAAGTGACGAACATAATATCAATTTCCACGAAACCTCCTTTATAGTTCTTCCACATTTAACCAGGCAGAGATTCTCCATCAATATTCTCAAGTAGGTCTTAATCCTTCTTGTTATTGCGTCAGTCTCTATACAACATCTGACTTTGAAAGATCTTCAAGAAATTGGGGGTTCAGCGCCTAGTACAAATGTCTCTGTCTTTCATTGGAATAAAAGGGGGTCTTAAAGACTTATCCCTTTTTTTCTACAAAGGGTATTTCTGCCTTTTCATCCAAACCAGTCAGATTATCTCCACTCTTTCCTAGGACCGTATTCTGCTCCAAGGACAAGAAGTTCAATTTTTGGACTTTACAGAAGCTTTAGCTATTTCTCAAAAGTCCAGCCTCATTGAACTCCCCAGTATTTCTTCTGGGGTTAGTTCTGGCCATGAGGGCTTATCTCTTCCTGTATTGCAAAAATTTATTTTTTTCCCTCTACTTCACATTGAGGGAATTTCTTTGAGGATAATGTACTGGCTCTCAACCACAGATCCATATTACCCTCAACAAGTATTTTTGCAATATTTTTGAGTGAGATCCACATTAGAAAATTGGAATTCAATATTTTTCTAATATTTATGATTTACACAAGGACTCCCCTCTGGATACCTTGTTTAGTCAAGCTGTTACACAGCACCTCTTTTATTCTTTTCTAGTTCAACTCCTACCCTCCATCCCTTGGATGCCTGAGGTTTTGAGGGATAAGCATGGCCCATCTTTAGATTTGCAACATGCTGGGGCCTCCTCCAGGCATCTTAGCTTGGGAGTCCCCATATGTGAAGACTCATTCCTGCTTGTTCCTGGAGATAGCACAGTTACTTACCTGTAACAGGTGATCTCTGGGAACAGCAGGAATAAGTCTTCACAACCCACCCACCTCCCCTAGGAGTTGTTCTCTCGCTCTCGCTCTCTCTCTCTCTCGCTCTCGCTCTCTCTCTCTCTCGCTCTCATTTGTCTGCTTCCCTCCTTTGGTCTCAGCTACAAACCCAACTGATGAGAGGGAAGGCAGTGCGCATGCACGTGGGATGCTCCCAAAAGCTTTTGGATGCAGGGGAGCGTTTCCGCGCAGGCTCCGTCGGTACCGAAGTACCCTTATGTGAAGACTTATTCCTGCTGTTCCCAGAGATCACCTATTACAGGTAAGTAACTGTGCTTTATTACGTTTATTCTAGATATTGATTGCAATTTAATCTGAACTCGATCTTCAAAAATTGAGAAAAGACATTTTATGGAGAAAAAGGTTGTTACCAGATATTATCTATCTCAGATTATCTATTTTTCTTGAAATTCATGCTAAATTTATTATATTTTCAGAAATCTATATATACCATTTATGATTCTTTGTTCGAAGCAATTGCTGTTTGGGGCAGTGGTGAGGGTTGATCATAGGCTTCATAGAATCTTGAAAGGTTTTCTATTTGGCCCCCATTTTGGGTTTAAATGCTTCTCCTCCCCCCCCCCCCCCCATTATGAACTGTAGTTTGTTTGTTATATATTCTGTATGTTGTAAAATATTACTTCTTTTTTCTGTTTTACCAAGAAAGATGTAAAATTTCCTCACTTTTTTGTCTTTAACAAGCATCGTTGACCAACTACAGAAAAAAAAGTGAAAAAAAGTAAAACATTTCTTCTTTGCCATCTTTTTTCTACCTCAAATTCAAACTTTTATACCACCCCTATCTCCCTGATGCTTTGCTCAATGATATAAGTTAGTGGGCTAATTACTAAACTGTGGTAAAATAGTCTATTTTATCGCATGGGAGGAGTTAACGTGCAGTAGCTCAGTAGTGCAGGCTAGTGACTCCAATGCTAAAAGAAAAAAAACAGCTTGTGTCGAGCATCACAAGCTGTGTTACTTCAAGGGAAAAATAACACCAGCTCAAAACTGGCGTTATTTTTCCTTTCTAGGAGTATTAGGCTACTAACACTCAGCCTGATGCCCCTGGGAGCCACCTTAAAGGGCCAGCTTATTTTGAAACTCCACAGTCCAGGTGCCCCCTCCCCCTGGCACCAGCAAGCGGTTAGTGCCCCACACAAAGAGAGATCTCCTCTCCAGAGACCCTGCCCCACCAAGGAACAATGGAAGCCACCACCCAGGCCTACCTAGAAGAGTTCCTGGTGGTCTTGAGGGTGGGGGTTGGCAGGAACGATCCCCTCTTTTCTCCAGGAACAAGCAGGAAGTCAGTCCTCACTTATGGGTGATGTCGGCACTGACGGAGCCCATGCAGACCAATTCCCCAGCTTTCAAAGAAAGCTTTTGGGATTGCTGCCACGCATGTGTGGTCCTCTTCCTGCCCAAGGGTGCCTTCTTGCTCAGTCTCTCTTTTTCCCCGGAGCTCTTCGGACGCACGTCCTCGTACCTCGGAAAAAGTTTTCATTTTCCTCGCCTTAACAGGCTATTTCTCTTTTTTCCGGTTGCACCGGTCCTCTACCCGTCCTCCCCTTGCTTTCTTTTGGAGCTTGTGGGGGATATCTTTTCAAAATTTTTTCTTCCCAGGCTTCACACCCCTTTTTTCTCCCAACCGCTGGCCGCGTGGGTCTTCGACCTCGCAGGGGCCATTTTTGCCCCCATGGCCACCAGGTTTAAAAAATGCGATAGATGCTCTAGGAACATGTCGCTTACGGACACTCTTGACTGCTGTCTAAGGTGTCTGGGAGCCGACCATGACCCAAAGCTCTGTTCACTCTGCAAGAAAATGTCCTCTAAGGCCCTGCTCAGCTATAAGCAGAAGTCCGAAGACATTTTCCGAAAGGCTGCCTCGGAGTCCCCGGTGGCACCCTCGGTCGTCTTCCCTCCAGTGGGTTCTTCCCCTGCGGCACCGTGTTCCAGACGGCATTTGGACCAGGGTTCCCCCGAGGTGGAATGGCGCAAAAAGAAGGCGGTCTCGAAGTCGCTGTCTGGGTCCCTCGACAAGTGAGAGCACTCCCGTGCCCAGTCACTTAGCCCCATCATGTGTTCTCGAGAGTCGGACAATGAGCGGCCCCGCAAGGTACCTCGCAAAGAAACGGAGGCCTCCGGCGAAGACGCCCAGTCTCCTGAGGGCCGTCCCAGTGAGGACCCCCTCTTTTCCTCAATGCCCTATCAGCGTCCCAGGGCCCCCATGCCCGCATAGGAGTCCCATATGCTGGCGCTAGAACGCAGCATTTCTGCGTTCATTCCTTCCCAGCAGGCGCTCACTGCCAGCTTTGTTGACTTGCGCCTGGAGACCGTGGGTCCCTCGCGTGGGACACCCAAATCTGTCCAGGAAACCCCCGAGAGCCACAGGCCTCGTGAGGGTCCTCGACGTCGGTCTCGCTTGCCTTCCCATTCTTCGGGGGCAAGGTCATCCAGTGCCTCCGGCTCCAGGCTGCCGGCCATTGGACAGGGCGAACCACCTGGCTCGGATCCCTCAACTGATTGTTTGGACTGGGAATCCGATGGGGACACATCCTCGGAGACCTGCACTCACCGGGATCTCCCGTCGGACCCCTTGCCGCCTGACATCCAGCGGTGTTCACCGCTCGAGGACACCTCCTTTTTGGTGTTTATTCGGGACATGGCTCATGCCCTCAACCTGGTCACCCAGACCGAGGAACACCCCAGTGCTGAAGAACTCGATATTCTTCAGTACGAGGCCCCACCCAAGGAAATCCTCTCCCGGCTGCTGCTCCACATTTGGGAGGCCCCGGCCTCGGTCCCCATTGTGAGAAAGCGCCTAGACACAATGTACAAGGTGCAGCGAGGGCCAGGCTTCCGTAAGACTCAACTTCCACACACCTTGATGGTAGTGGAATCAGACATGAGGAAGCAGAAAAGCCCAAAGTCCCACTCCTCAGTCCTGCCAGGCCGGGTGTCCAGATCCCTTGATGCTTTGGGCCGCAAGGCCTATCAAGATTCCATGCTCTCCTGTCGCATCCAGGCATACCAGTTATATATGGCTATGTTCTTCTGCGACTTGGATGAAGAACTTGGCTGCTTCTCTGCGGGTCTCGAGGGTGAGCCCCTCGGCAGGTTCTGCACCCTGTTGAAATCAGTGGCGGATTGCTTCAAGTATATTTCTCGAGCCTCCTATGACGGCTTCGAGACATCGGCTCGGGTGTCGGCCGCAGGCATCAGAGCTTGTCGCCAAGCTTGACTTCAATCTTCGGATCTGGAGAGGTGGGTGCAGGAGAAGCTCCTGGATGTAACCTGCCTCGGCAAACAACTTATTGGTAAGCCAATAGAGGAGAAGGCTACGGAGATTGAGACAGAGTACATCACTAGGACCCGTCTCTCTTGCAAGACCTCGACGCTGCCTCGGAAGAAGCAGCCTACCAAGAAGCCCTTCTTTCCCAGGAAAGGCCTCCAGTACCGCGGCTACCCGCCGTACCCGGCTACCCCCACGCCGATCACTCCAGCACAGAGGAAGTCTGGCCAGGGTTACCACAAACCAAAGGGCCCGAAGGCCCAGATGCCGGCTCCCCCGCGGCCTCCTCAGAGGTTTTGATGCCAGTGGCATGGCCCCTCGCCCTCCAGTGGCGCAGCAGTCAGTGGGGGGACGCCTGTCCTGCTTCACCCCGGCATGGGCGCTTATCACCTCGGACACCTGGGTCCTCCAGGTCATCCGGGAGGGCTATCGCCTTCACTTCGACAGGCTCCCACCCCCTTTCTCCCCGGCGGAGCTTCCTCGACTCCCCGCATACCAGCTCTTGCTGCAGCGGGAATTACACTCCCTCCTCGCCCAATGGGCAGTCGAGAAGGTCCCTCCCACCTTTGAGGTCAGGGCTTATTTCTGGTACTTTCTCGTCCCGAAAAAGACGGGGGGGTCTGCGACCCATTCTCGACCTCCGCAAGCTGAACAAGTTTCTGGTGCGGAAGAAATTCAAGATGTTTTCTCTTGGCGTGCTGCTGCCCTTCCTCCGGCAGGGTGACTGACTATGCTCCTTGGATCTAAAGGATGCTTATGCCCATATCCTGATCCATCCCCAACACAGGCAGTACCTGCGTTTTAAGGTACAGGGGGAACACTTCCAGTACAGGGTGCTCCCCTTCGGCCTTGCATCCGCCCCATGGGTCTTCACGAAGTGCCTCGTCGTGGCCGCCGCTCACCTTCTGCGCAGGGGCGTGTCGGTGTTTCCCTACCTCTACGATTGGCTCGTTATGGGCTCCTCCATCGAGGAGGCCCGGCAAGCGATGTTGCGCACTGTCCTCCTTCTGGAGAGTTTGGGGTTCTTGGTCAACTACTCAAAATCTCACCTCGAGCCGGCACAGGCTCTCAAATTCATTGGGGCACGCCTCGATACTTGGCAGACCATGGCCTTCTTGCCGGTGGATCGCTCCTCCGGACTCTGGCAGAGCGCATCCAGAGCACCCACCAGGTCACCGCTCAGTCCATGCTATGTCTCTTGGGCCACATGGCCTTGACCGTGCATGTGGTTCCTCACTCCCGCCTGCACATGTGGACGACCCAGTGGTGCCTCAGCTCCCAATGGAGCCAATCCTTAGGCACCTCAGAGATCCTATCAGGGTTCTTCCCGACTTTTGTTTTTCCCTGAACTGGTGGCAAAACCCCCGCAACCTCCTGAGGGGATTGCCCTTCCAGGCCCCACAGCACGATGTGGTACTGACCACGGATGCTTCCCTGTTAGGGTGGGGAGCCTATTGTGGGTCCCTTTGCACGCAGGGGCAGTGGTCGCCGGTGGAGGCTCAACAGCAGATAAATCTGCTTGAGTTCCAGGCCATCCGGTGGGCCCTGAAGGCCTTCGAAAACGTCCTCAGTGGGAAGTCGGTTCTGTTGTAGACCGACAACCGGGTAGCGATGTTCTATATCAATAAAGAGGGGGTCACGGGGTCATGCTCCCTCTGCAGGGAAGCAGTCCCCATCTGCTCTTTTGCCGCCCGGAGGAGGATGTCTCTCAAGGTGACATACCTCCCGGGTCAGGAGAATGGCTTGGCGGACAGGCTCAGCAGAATCCTTCGTCCCCACGAGTGGCACCTCGATCCCAGAGTGGCAGGCTGGTTGTTTCTAAACTGGGGCACTCCAGCGATGAACCTCTTCGCTAGCCTTCAGAACGCTCAACTCCCTCGCTTCTGTGGCCCGGTGCCGCACCCGAGCAGGGAGGGCCCTGATGCATTTCTCCTGGATTCGTCCTCCAGTCTTTATGCATTCCCTCTTTTTCCCCCTCATTGCAAGGACTCTGTTCAAGGCTCAACGGGATGGGGCATTGCTGATTCTCGTGGCCTCGGCAGGCTTGGTTTCCACTCCTGCTCTGGCTGTCGTCGGAGCCTCCGATCCCCCTGGGCTCTGCCAGGGACCTGCTGATGCAGGAGGAGGGTCGGGTACTACACCCGAATCTACCCTCCCTATCCCTCACAGCCTGGTGGCTGAATGGGTCTCTCTATCCTCTCTGGCCCTCCTGGAGGAGGTCGAGGAAATCCTCCTGGCCTCTAGGAAGGACTCCACTAGGCGGGGTTACACCTTTAAGTGGAAACGCTTCTCCGTCTGGTGCTCAGAGCACCAGATCGACCCCTTCTTGTGCCTGGTTCAGTGGGTTCTCCAGTACTTTCTGCACCTCTCGGGGGATGGGCTGAAGTCAAACTCTGTTAGAGTTCATCTGAGCGCCATATCGGCTAATCACCTCCCTATCGAGGGAAAGCCTCTCTCGGGGCAACCTCTAGTCTCCCGCTTCATGCGGGGCCTTCTTTTGTCCAAGCCACCCATCCATCCCCCTCCGGCGGAATGGAACTTGAACATGGTGCTCACGCAGCTCACTCCGCCTTTCGAGCCGTTGGCGATGTGTTTGCTCCGGCATTTGTCCTGGAAGGTGGCCTTCTTGGTGGCACTGACCTTGGCTCGCCGAGTCAGTGAGCTTCAGGCGCTCATGGCTGGTGCCCCTTACACCAGGTTTTATTGGAACAGGATGGTCCTCCGGACCCATCCTAAATTCTTGCCTAAGGTCGTGTCGGCTTTTCATTTCAATCAGGAGATAGTGCTCGTGACCTTCTTCCCACGGCCCCACGCCGATCAGGCGTCGGCGACTCTCCACACCCTCAACTACAAGTGGGCCCTCGCCTTCTACTTGCAGCGTACCCAGACTCATCGCAAGTCTGAACAGCTCTTCGTGACCTACGATCTCAATAGGCAGGGACAAGCAGTCACCAAGCGTACCCTCTCTGTTTGGGTGGCGGACTGCATCGCGTTCCCCCATGCGAAGGCGGGCGTCCCTCTGGATCATCGAGTCACTGCACACGATGTCCGAGCCAAAGCGGCCTCAGTGGCCTCACTCCACTCTGTGCCCATGATGGACATCTGCCGGGTGGCAACCTGGTCTTCTACGAATACCTTTGCCGTCTACTACTGCCTGGAGAGGGAGCCCCGCCGGGACAGCGCCTTCGGCCAGGCTGTACTCCGTAACCTGTTCGGGGTATAAGCAACTCCTGCCCTCCGACCCTTCTTCACGGCTACTGAGGGCTTCGCCCCGAGGACTCGAGGACTCGGGCTCCTTTGGGCTTCGTCTTCTGCTTACGGCCTCGTGAAGGCATATTTGGTTACAGGTTCGGTAGCCTGTAGCTAGGGAGTCCCATAAGTGAGGACTGACTTCCTGCTTGTTCCTGGAGAAAGCATAGTTATTCACATGTAACAGGTATTCTCCAGGGACAGCAGGAATCAGTCCTCACTACCCTCCCGCCTCCCCTGTTGAGTTGCTGTATTTTTGTCCTTCCCTTGCCATCTGCTTGGTAGGCCTCGAGCTAAGGGACCTGACTGGGCAAGATGGCACCCTTGAGTGGGAAGAGGACCACACATGCGTGGCAGCAATCCCAAAGGCTTTCTTTGAAAGCTGGGGAATTGCTCCGTGCGGGCTCTGTCGGTGCCCACGTCACCCATAAGTGAGGACTGATTCCTGCTGTCCCTGGAGAACACCTGTTACAGGTGAGTAACTATGCTGTTCCTGCAGGCGCCAGGTTCAAAATTGTACCTGCAACTCCTAGCAAGTTCATTCCTAGTGGTAGTATCATGGGTTGCCATTTGAACCCAGTGCCAGCAGGAGCAGGAGGTTACTCCCACTGGCCCCACTCTAGACCACCAGGGACTCTTCTAGATTCTGGTGACCTCCAGGGGGTTCTGCTTTGGAGTCTAGGGGGGGTGTCTTTTGGAGAGGAGCTTCTACTGTGCCATGAGGGGATGGACTTTCTTAAGGGAGGGATGTTTTTTGGGAGGGGGGGGTGCTGATCATATGTTGGTGCAAGGGGAGGGGATCCGTGGACCATGGAGTTAAACAACAAAGAAATCTC
Organism: Ichthyophis bannanicus; assembly: GCA_033557465.1. Taxonomy (NCBI): domain Eukaryota; kingdom Metazoa; phylum Chordata; class Amphibia; order Gymnophiona; family Ichthyophiidae; genus Ichthyophis; species Ichthyophis bannanicus. The sequence goes on along the minus strand of CM066031.1, from coordinate 1,575,457,594 downwards.
CTTTAAGATGACACCCAGGAAAATTGGTCTGCACATTAGCAGCTCGATGCCCCCAGGGGGAAAGCTAAAATGTCAGTTTTGAGCTGGTTTATTTTTTCCAAGAATAACGCAGGTTGCAGTGGACTTTCTTCCCCTGCTAAGTAATGTTGTTCTTGCAGTAGCTGGTTATTCTTCTTGCCCATTCCATCTTGATGGACAAGAAGGGAAGGTGCAAGAAAGCTGTGAATGGTGTACAGAACAATATACTGATGATAAATGTTGAGCCACCAGTTTGATTCAAGTAGTTAAGTAGAAGGTGTTTTGCCTTTGTATGCAAACATGTTGTTCCAAATCTCCACTGATGTAAAACAAAGAGATGCTCAGTGTATTGGAAGAAAAGAATAAAGCCCCCTGCTATCACAGAGATGGGAACAACTTTGAGAGAGGCTATAGAAAGGTTTGGTTATTAGAACCCAAGAAGTACATTTATTTTATTTTATTTATTTATTTAGACAGTTTTGTATACCGCCTTATCCTTCAATCAAAGCGGTCACAACACAATTGGGGGATACATTTAACACGTGGGGATATGAGACACATACATGGGAAATGGAGGGTTAAGTGGCTTGCCCAAAACCACAAGGAGCATCTGTGGGACTAGAAACCCCAGTCCTTCCGGCCCAAGGTTGCTGTCCTCTAGTGGGATTTGTACCCCTGACCTTCCGGCCTGAAGTACCTTGCCCCAACCACTAGGCTACCCCTCCCTCCAGTAATGGCTGGAGATAGTAGACATTTGAAGAAATTATGGTTGAACTCAATAGCAGCAGTGCTGGAACCCAATGAAAAACATCAATTAAAGTAATTTTACTTTGCAATTATTTTTAAAAATCTAGTAGCATAGATAACTCTTTTCCAAGGGGAAGCTGGGAGCAGATGGAAGCCTTTGTGGGTAAGCGATCATTATTTTGCTGTCAAATTAGGTGGCTTAAAGCTTGGGATAGAGGAGATTGTGGGTTTATTTGGAAAAGTCTATCATTGATTTCATTAAAAAAAAAGAAAAATAGCTCTCAGCTTGCTTTAGAGGTTTAAAATTAATTTGTGTTAGATATAGATAGGCCCTTATAGTCTTAAGAGAAAGCAGACAGTCTCTTTCCCACCCAACTCAGAAACATCCCTTAATTTATAGTTATCCCAATGAAGAAAGAGTGAAATTTGATATCACTGTGTATTTTAATCAGCAAGTCATTAATCCTTAACATATTATCAGTTGATTAGGAAGCAAACACAAAATAGCATAAATGTACTAAATAATCCTAAAGCCCTATATATTAGTTTAGATATCACTACTCCTTTAGCATCTCTAAGCAACTAAACTCATAATACAAAGATGCAGACAGCAGTCCATCAGTGAAATGGGGGTTATTCAGTCTTTTGCACTGAAGGTGCAGTACATCAAATAACCAAATACCTTCTGATCCACCTGGAGGACCCAGTACGTGAACAGAAGTACTTCATCCCCTGGTATGCCACAAGGATCTGTCCTTGGTCCTATTTTTTTTAACATCTTTGTTAGTGATATTGCAAAAGGGCTATCAGGTAAGGTTTGCTTCTTTCCGGATGATACATAAATCTACAATAGTGTAGACATCCAGAAAGGAGTAGATATCATGAGGAGAGATCTAGCAAAGCTTGAACAACGGTTGAGATTTGGCAGCTGAGGTTTAACGCTAAAAAAATGCAGGTTCATGTATTTGGGCTGCAAAAATCCAAGGGAGCAGTACAGTGTAGGGGGTGAAGTACTTATGTCCACGAGAGGAGAGTGGGACCTGGGTGTGATTGTTTCTGATGATCTTAAGGTGGCTGAACAGGTAGAAAAGATGACGGCGAAAGCCAGAAGGATGTTCGGGTGCACAGGGAGAGGAATGGCCAGTAGAAAAAAGGAGGTGATAGTGCCTCCATACAAGTCTTAGGTGAGACCTCATTTGGAGTATTGTGTGCAATTCTGGAAACCACACCTTCAAAAGGATATAAACAGAATGGAGTCGGTGCAGAGGATGGCTACTCAAATGGTCAGTGATCTTTGTTATAAACTGTATGGGGACAGACTTAAAGATCTTTATACGTTAGAGAAAAGGCCAGATAGAGGAGATATGATAGATGTTTAAATATCTCCATAGCATAAATGCACAAGAGGCGAGCCTCTTTTGATTGAAAGTAGACTCTGAAACGAGGGGGCATAGGATAAGGGTGAAAGGGGATAGACTCAGGAGTAATGTGCAGAAATATTTTTTTGTGGAAAGAGTGATAGATGCATGGAATAGTTTCCCAGTGGAGATAGTAGAGAAGAGAACAGTATCTGAATTCAAGAAAGGATGGAACAAACAAAGAAGATCTCTAAAGGAAATAAGAGACTATAGCAGTTGATATGGAAGGGGAGACTAGATAGGCCATATGCGGTCATATTTCTATACTGCACCACTTCCTTGGATTTTTGCAGCCCAAATGCGTGACCCTGCATTTTTAGTGGTAAATCTCAGCTGCCAAATTCTCGATCATTTTTTAAGCTTTGCTAGATCCCTCCTCATGTTATCTACACCTTCCTAGATGTCTACTCTATTGCAGATTTTGGTATCATCTGCAGAGAGGCAAACCTTACCCAACAGCCCTTCTGCAATATCACTAACAAAAATGTTAAAAAGAATCAGACCAAGGACAAATCCCTGCGGCACATCACTGGTAAAATCCTTCTCCTCAGAGTGAGTTCCATTTACCTGTACCCTTTGTTGCCTCCCACCCAACCAATTTCTAACCCAGTCAATCACTTTAGGGTGCAATCCTAAAGTGCTCAGTTTATTTATAAGTTACCTGTGCGGAATGGTGCCAAAGGCTTTACTAAAATCTAAGTACACCACATTTAGAGCTCTTGGTCCAACTTTCTGGTCACCCAAAGAAATTAATCAGATTTGTCTGACAAGACCTGCCTCTAGTATAACCATGCTTCTCGGATCCTGCAATCCATTGGGCTCTAGAAACCTCACTATCCTCTGTTTTAGCAGCATTTCCTTAATTTACTCACCACAAAGGTCAGACTAACTGACTTGTAATTCTCAACCTCATCCTTACTTCTGCTTTTGTGTAAAGGGACCACATGCACCTTTCTCCAGTCCTCTGGGACCACCCCCGACTCTAAAGCATTGAAAAGGTTAGGCAGTGGAATCACTAGAACTTCCCCAAGTTCCTTCAGTACTCTTGGATGTATCCCATTTGGCCTCATTGCTTTGTCTACTTTTAGTTCAACTAGTTTCTCATGAACACAGTCTTCTGAAAATCGTTCAAGATCTGCTTCATTTCTTTTCCTATTTGTGGGTGTTTTCTGAGGTCCCTCTCCTGGCCCTTCATTTGTGAACATAGAACAAAAATATTTGTTAAGTAATTTCCTTTATCCTCATCAGCTTTGACATATTCCTTCCCTTCACCCTTGAGTCTAACAAAACCGCTTTTGCACTTCCGCCTCTCACTAACTAGATGCAGAAACAGATAGAAACATGATGACAGAAAAAGACCACATGACCTATCTAGTCTGCTCTTCCATATCAACCACGACAACAGTCCTCTTTTTTTTCCTTTAGAGATCCTCCATGTTTGTCCCATGCTTTTTTGAATTCAGATACTGTCCTCATCTCCACCACCTCCACTGGGAGACTGTTCCATGCATCTACCATTCTTTCTGTAAAGAAATGTTTCTGCATATTACTCTTGAGTCTATCCCCTTTCACCCTCATCCTGTGTCCCCACGTAGGAGAGCTTGCTTTCAATTGAAAGAGGGTATCTTCTTTTGTATTTATGCCACAGAGGTATTTAAACGTCTCAATCATATCACCTCTAGCCTGCCTTTCCTCCAAAGTATACATGTTAGATCCTTATGTCTGTCCTCATATGCTTTGCAACGAAGACCACTAACCATTTTAGTAGACTCTCCTGTACTGACTTCAACCTGTTTATGTCCTTTTAAAGGTGTGGTCTCCAGAACTGCACACAATACTCCAAGTGAGGTTGCACCAAAGACTCATACAGAGGCACTATCACCTCCTATCTTCTGCTGGTCATTCCTCTCCCTATCCAGCCAAGCATCCTTCTAGCTTTCCCCATCACCTTTTCTACCTGTTTAGCTACTTTAAGATCATCAGACACAATCACGCCCAGGTCCTGCTCTTCTTTTGTGGACAGAAGTACTTCACTCCCTATACTGTATCACTCCCTTGGATTGCTGCAGCCCAAATGCATGACCTTGCATTTTTTAAGATTTAAATCTCAGCTGCCAAATTCTAGACCATTCTTCAAGCTTAGCTAGATCCCTCCTCATGTTATCTGCACCTTCCTAGGTGTCTATTGCAGATTTTGGTATCATCCGCAAAGACGCAAACCTTACCCAACAGCCCTTCTACAATATCATTAACAAAGATGTTAAAAAGAATAGAACCAAGGACAGGCACACCACTGGTAACCACCTCCTCCAGAGAGTGAGCTCTGTTATCTCCAGGAACAAGCAGGAATGAGTCCTCACATATGGGTACGTCGATACCGACGGAGCCTGCGCGGGAACGCTCCCCAGCTTCCCAAAAAGGAAAGCTTTTGGGAGCATCCCACAGCGCCTGCGCGCTGCCTTCCCGCTTTTCCTAACCAACTCTCCTCAGTTCTTCTTTTCCGCGGAGCCAGCAGGTCGTGTTCCTGTCACCGCTGAAGAAGTTCTTTATTTTAATTTATTTCTTTGGCGCGTGTCTGCCTTCCCCGACGCCGGACCGGTACCGCGGTCTTTTCTTTCTTTCTAAAAAAAAATATATATTTTTTCCCCTCACTTGGTGTATTTTTCTTCTTAGGCCTTCAGGCCCAAAAGAAACTTTTCCCTCATGGAAAAACCAACCTCCGGGTTCAAAAAATGCACTAAGTGTAGTGGTACAATTTCTGTTACAGGTACCCATGAATGGTGTCTTAAATGTTTGGGTCCTGAACACTCCATTCCGGATTGCCCGGCCTGTTCTTTAATGTCTAAACGAGGGTTACAGAACCGAGCAGCCAAACTCCATGTGCTGTTTCCCCCGGATGCACCGGCGGTGGCATCGACATCTTCCAGGTCTTCCTCTTCCGATGGGTCTCAGGTAACCAAACATAATCCTAGCAGGTCCTTGAAGGGCAAATCTCCCTCCAAGCATCGAGATGCCTCCGGGCTTGCCCTCGAGGATCCTGCCCCAGCCAAACAGCCCCGGCGGGAAGTTCCGGCTTCCAAAGCTCCTCCTATGGGGTTACAGGTTGGCATCGATGGCACGGCCTCGACCGATCACCTGTTAGACTGCTCTGGGGTACCGACACAATCTCCCGGTACCGACATCCAGGCAGTCGTGGCGTCCATGGATCACACTGTTCAATCCATGCAGCAGGCTCTAATGGCTTTTATTAATGCTACGACACCGACGGTACCGCAACGGGTTCCGTTGTCGGTACCGGCGCCGGTACCGGTACCAGCACCAATACCGGTACTGACTGCATCGACATCGGCCAGGATACCGACTCAGGTTCCTTGTCCAGGGCTATTTCTCGGTACCGATCCGGTACCGGGGACGCCCGATGTCGGTACCGATCGATACGCGTATCGATCGTTGGAAGGGGACAGTCGATACTTCGATTCCTCTGATGATTCTGATTCATCAGATGAGTCTCCTGAAGTATCCATTACCGTTCCTGAGGAGCCTGCTTCTCCAAAAAGGAGAATGTCTCCTCCAGAGGATTTGTCCTTTCAAGACTTCATAATAGAAGTAGCTAAAGGACTCTCTATTTCAGTAACCTCTGAAGCAGAGCCTAGAGCAAAAAAATTAGATATTTTAGGATACTCTAAGGCTCCCAGAGAGGCAGTCACCTTGCCAATTCATGAAATTCTTCATGAACATATGATTGACTTATGGGAGACTCCTCTCACCCTTTCTCCTCATTCTCGCAGATTGGACACTATGTACCGTGTCCCTCCTTGTCCTGGATTTCAGAAAACTCAGCTTCCTCACCACTCCATTGTGGTGCAGTCAGCTATGAAAAGGATAAAGAGTACCAAAAGACACTCTTCTGCTCCTCCAGGAAGAGAATGCAGGACCTTGGATGCTTTTGGTAGGAAAATCTTCCAAACCAGCATGCTTATTGCCAGAATCAACTCATATAGCCTTTATATGGGTATGTTTCTAAAGGAAGTTGCACAAAAACTGCACACCTATCTCCCTTTTATTCCAGAGGATAGAAGGGATGAGTTCCTCCTTTGGCTTAAGCATACTCAAGACATTTCAAAGTTTTCCAACAGGGCAGCCTTTGACTCCTTTGAAGGTGCCAGCAGAGCCTCAGGCATTGCCATAGCTGCTCGCAGAATTGCTTGGCTCCAGGCTTCTGATCTAGAACCCTGGGTTCAAGATGGCTTAGGAAATCTGCCCTGTACAGGTGAAAATCTCTTTGGCAAAGAGTGGCAAATAAAAGCCACTCAAATGGATGCAGAAAATTCTGCTCTGGATAGACTTTCAAGGTCTACCTCCATTCCTGCCAAGAAAAAGACTTTTAAGAAGTCTTTTTTCAAAAAGGGCAGGTTTCCTTCCACTTCTGGCCAACAATCTTCTACAGGTCGCTTTACCGCTAAGCGTCAGCAACCTAAGCAGGCCAGGCCTAAGTCTACAGGGGCTGCTGAAACTCAGCAGTCCCAACCTCCTCAGGGTTTTTGACTTGATACTAGAGAACTTAACCTTTCTGGCTCTACAACAGCCAGAACCTCTCACCATTCCAGGCCTTCCTCCCTACACCATGGTGAGACATTTCAATTCTCCAACATCTCTCCTCGACCTTCTGGCCCAAAGGGCCATAGAAGAGCTTCCTCTTCTTCAACAGGGGTCAGGGTTTTACTTCCCCTATTTTCTCATTCCAAAGAAAACAGGGGGATACAGACCCATTCTAGATCTCAGAGAATTGAACAAATTCCTATGCAAGGAGAAGTTCAAGATGCTTTCTCTAGGCACTCTACTTCCATACCTGCAGAGTCAGGATTGGCTTTGTTCTCTAGATCTCAAGGATGCGTACACTCATGTCCTCATCCATCCATCTCACAGAAAATTCCTACGTTTTCTGTTCCAGGGAAAACATTACCAATACAGAGTCCTTCCTTTCGGTCTGGCCTCTGCTCCAAGAGTGTTCACCAAATGCATGGCAATAGTTGCTGCATTTCTACGCACTCTGGGAATCTTTGTCTTCCCATATCTGGACGACTGGCTCATCCGAGCTCCAACCCAGTCGGAGGCTCAGATCTCCCTGAACCGCACCAGGCGCATTCTGCAATACCTGGGGCTTGTGGTAAACCTCCCAAAGTCCCAGCTCACCCCTTCTCAGTCCCTGGAATTCATAGGGGCCTGGTTGGACACCACTTCTGCAAGGGCCTACCTCCCTCAGGCCCGTTGTCAACGTCTAGTGCAGTTAGCCTCCCAGATTCAGTCAAAGAGCCACTTAACTGCCAGGGAGATGCTACAGCTGCTAGCCCATATGGCTTCCACAGTACATGTGGTACCCTATGCTCGCCTACACATGAGAGCAGCTCAATGGACTTTGTCCACCCAGTGGACTCAAGCTTCAGGAGCTCTCTCAGACCAAATAGCAACCTCCAAACGTCTCTTTTGGTCTCTCCAATGGTGGATGTCCACTCAAAATCTGTTGCTGGGGTCTCCCTTCCAACCTTTGTTGCCCCAGGCAACCCTCACAACAGATGCCTCCCAAACAGGTTGGGGAGCTCATCTACAAGACCTCTCCACCCAAGGCACTTGGTCCCCACAGGAGACCTCTCTTCATATCAACCACTTGGAACTTCGAGCAGTGTTCCTAGCTCTCAAGGTCTTTCATACCCTCCTCAGCTACAAGACAGTCCTCATTCATACGGAAAATCAAGTAGCCATGTTTTACATAAACAAGCAAGGAGGAACTGGCTCTCTGTCGCTTTGCAACGAAGCTCTAAGATTATGGGCCTTCTCCAGAGAGCATCAAATCCATCTCCTGGCAGTATACCTCCCAGGAATCCAAAACTCTTGGGCAGACAGACTCAGTCGAGTTCTGCTTCCACACGAATGGTCCCTGCACATGGATCAGGTACTCAGAATCTTCCAGGAATGGGGAACCCCGGACATAGACCTCTTTGCAAGTCTGTGGAATGCCAAACTACCCCGGTTCTGTTCCAGAATTCCGTGTCAGGGAGCTCAGGCCAAGGATGCCTTTCCACCCATTCCTTTGATTCCCAAGACTCTGTTCAAGCTTCAGAGAGATCAAGGATCCATGATCCTCATAGCTCCATGCTGGCCACGCCAACTGTGGTACCCTCTACTTCTGCATCTCTCCCAAGCCCCCTCCCTGGACTTGGGAGCTGTGCCAGACCTTCTGTCCCAGGAGGAAGGGACTTTGTGGCATCCAAATCCCAAGTCCCTTCACCTCAGAGCTTGGTTACTGAAGGCCTAGACCTTCAAGACTTCAATCTTTCTCAGCAAGTGAAGGATATCCTCCATGCTTCCAGGAACCCTTCCACTAGGCGTTCCTATGCTTTTAAGTGGAAAAGATTTTCCATTTGGTGTGCTCAAAAGGGTCTTGACCCTCTGGCACTTCCTGTGAATTCTCTATTGGAATATCTCCTGCATCTCTCCAATGCAGGCCTTAAAACGAATTCAGTAAGGGTCCATTTGAGTGCTATTGCAGCATCCCTTAAGCCTCTCTATGGACAACCTATTTCCTCTCATCCTCTTATTGCAAGATTCATGAGAGGCCTAACTTTAACTAAACCTCCCATTCGACCTCCTCCGGTGGCATGGGACTTAAACTTGGTTCTTGGTCAGCTTATGAAGCCACCTTTTGAACCCTTAGCCACTACCTCCTTGAAATTTCTTTCCTGGAAGGTTATTTTCCTTATTGCAGTCACTTCTGCTCGCCGCATCAGTGAACTGCAGGCCTTAGTGGCTAATCCACCTTATACAAGGTTCCATCATGATAAGGTAGTCCTTAGGACAAATCCTCACTTTATGCCTAAAGTGGTCTCACCTTTTCATCTTAATCAAGAGGTATATTTACCTGTCTTTTTTCCAGCTCCTCATGCATCCAGTGCAGAGAGGAACCTTCATACTCTAGATTGTAAAAGAGCTCTTGCTTTTTACTTACACAGGACACAGCTTTTTGTTGCTTTTGATCCTTCTCATTTAGGACTTCCAGTCTCTAAAAGAACACTGTCCAATTGGATTGCTCAGTGTATTTCTTTTGCTTACCAGAGTAAGAACCTTTCTCTGGAGGGCCATGTCACAGCTCACAATGTGAGGGCCATGGCCACCTCTATGGCTCATCTTCATTCTGTGTCCATCGACCAGATCTGTCGAGCAGCCACCTGGGCCTCGGTTCATACCTTCACAGCCCATTACTGTTTGGACAAGGACTCCCGCCGGGATCCCTTGTTTGGTCAGGCTGTCCTCAGACACCTGTTCCATTCTTGAACAACTCCTGCCCTCCTTCCCTTAATGGATGCCTGAGATCCATAGGAAGATGAGGAACCCTTCAGGGTCTCATACCTTGGGGATCTCCCAGGCATCTTAGCTAGGGAGTCCCCATATGTGAGGACTCATTCCTGCTTGTTCCTGGAGATAGCACAGTTACTTACCTGTAACAGGTGATCTCTGGGAACAGCAGGAATTAGTCCTCACAACCCTCCCACCTCCCCTAGGAGTTGTATCTCTCTCTATCTTTCCTTTCCTCTCTCTCTCTATTGTCTCAGCTTTAAACTCGAACTGAGGAGAGTTGGTTAGGAAAGGCAGGAAGGCATCGCGCAGGTGCTGTGGGATGCTCCCAAAAGCTTTCCTTTTTGGGAAGCTGGGGAGCGTTCCCGCGCAGGCTCCGTCGGTACCGACGTACCCATATGTGAGGACTAATTCCTGCTGTTCCCAGAGATCACCTGTTACAGGTAAGTAACTGTGCTTACTTGTACCCTTTGTCGCCTCCCACTCAACCACTTTCTAACCCAAGCAGTAACTTTAGGATCCATCACTAGGGTGCTCAGTTTGTTTATAAGTCGCCTGTGCAGAACAGTGTCAAAGGCTTTACTGAAATCTAAATATACCACATCTAGGGCTCTCCCTTGGTGCAACTCCCTGGTCACCCAGTCAAAGAAATCAGTCAGATTTGTCTGACAAGACCTGCCTCTGGTGAATCCATGCTGCCTCGGATCCAGTAATCCATTGGATTCCAGAAACCTCACTATTTTCTCTTTTAGCAGCACTTCCAATAATTTACTCACCACCAAGGTTAAACTAGCCAGCCTGTAGTTTTCAACCACATCCTTACTTCCGCTTTTGTACAAAGAGACCACATGTGCCTCTCTCCAGTCCTCTGGCACCACTCCTGACTGCAAAGAGGCATTGAAAAGATCAGCTAGTGGAACTGCTAGAACATCCCCAAGTTCCCTCCGTATTCTCAAATGTATCCCATCTGGTCCCATGGCTTTCTCAAATTTTAGTTTAGCTAGTTCCTCATGAACACATTTTTCTGAAAATCGTTCAAGTTGCCCCTCCCTTCTGTTCCTCTTTGTGGGTGTTTTCTGAGGCCCTGCTCCTGGTTCTTCATCTGTGAATACAGTACAGAAATATTTATTAAGCAATTCTGCCTTATCCTCATCAGCTTCTGTATATATTCCTTTCCTTCACCCTGACAATACCACTTTTGTCTTTCCTCCTCTCAGTAACATATCTGAAAATGTCTTATCCCCTCATTTTACTGCATTAGCTATTTCCTCCTCTTTTTGAATCTTTGCTTTCTTGACTACTTTGCCAGCCTCTCTAAGATTTTCCAAATATAGATGCCTGTCTTTCTCTCTATGTGACCTCTTGTATTTCACAAAGGCCTCCCTCTTTTTCTTCACTTTTTCAGCTACTTCTTTTGAGAGCCATAGTGGCTTCCTTTTCCTTTTTCCTTTATTTATCATTCTAATAGAAAGGTTGGTTGCCCTTAAAATATTCCCTTTTAGTTTTGCCCACTGATTTTCTACATCCTCCAGCTGTTCCCTTTCTGCTAGCTTCTCCTTGAGATATTGGCCCTTCTTGGCAAAGTTTGTTTTCCTAAAGTCTAAGACCCTTGCTTTTGAATAGATTTTTATCAGCTCTAGTCCTAATACTGTTCCACACCATGTGGTGATCACTGGACGCGAGATAATATCCCTCTATAACATCAGAAACACTTTCACCATTGGTAAGCACCAAGTCCAGTATGGCCCCTTCATGTGTGGGTTCTGTTACCAGTTGCCTGATTAGTTCTTCCTGTAAAGAACCCAGGATCTGCTTACTTCTAGATGATACTGCAGCAAGGATCTGCCAGTCAACATCTGGCATATTGAAATCCCCTATCAGTAGCACTTCCCCTTTCCTGGCAATACTGTGTATATCTTCTATTAAATCTCTGTCCACTTCTTCTCCCTGTGAGGGAGGTCTGTATATCACGCCAATACAAATGGATTTCTCTTTCCAGTTTAACCCACAGTGCCTCCTCTCTCCCTTTTAAGCCCTGTATTCCATAGCTTTAATATTATTTTTTTACATATATTTATTTATTTTTTATTTATTTACATTCTCTTATATACCGCGCTATTCTGCATCAGTGCGGTTTACATTGAACAAACTGAAATTACATTGAACAGGGCATTATAACTTGGAGATAACTATTATACAGGGAACTTTTATAGCGCCACTCCTCCTCCCCTTTTCCTACTCTGTCTTTTCTGAATAAAGTATAGCCTGGTATAGTTACATCCCAGTCATGGTTGTCCGTGAACCATGTGTCTCTTACTGCCACTAAATCACAGTCAGCATCTCCCATTAAAGCCTCAACATCTGGGATCTTATTTCCCATGCTATGGGCATTTATACACACTGCTTTCCATATGTTGCCCCTTTTACCCATTTCCATAAAGGTATTTAATGTTTCACTTACCTGGGGGCTTTCTTCACCCATCTCCAATGAATTTAGTTTAAAGCCCTCTTCAGTAGGTTAGTCAGTCTGCTACTGAAGACACGTTGACCCTTCTTGGACAGATGGATACAACCTCTGCTCTTCAACCTTTGGAACATCATCCCATGGTGCAGGAAACCAAAACGCTCTGGATGACACCATCCACGCAGGCATGCATTTATCTCCAGGATGCAAGCTGCTCTGCCCTGGCCTTTACCCTCAACAAGGAGGAATGAAGAGAACACCACCTGCGCATCTATCTGCTTCACCCTCTGTCCCAGAGCCATGAAGTCACTTTTGATACGCTCAGAGGGATACCTGGTAGTATCATGTGTGCCGACATGTATGAGCAATATCGGGTAATAGTCATTCTCCAGGAACAAGCAGGAAGTCAGTCCTCACATATGGGTGACGTCGGTGCCGATGGAGCCCTCGTGCTTAGCAATTCCCCAGCTTTCAAAGAAAGCCTTTGGGATTGCATTGCGCGTGCGCGGTCCCCTTCCCGCCCAAGGGTGTCATCTTGCTCAGTCTTCTTTTTTCCGCAGAGCCCAACGGACGTGGTCCCGTTTTCACTGTGGAAAAAGTAGAAAAGTTGAATTATTTCTTTCAGCTTCCCGGTTCGACACCGGTTCCCCTTCCCGCCTTCGGCTCGGTACACCGGTATCGAGTCCGGTCATATATTTTCGTTTTTATCCTTCGTGACTAGCGTGCACGCTCTTTTTATTTTTCACTGGCAGCCCAGTCGTTTGACCTCGCAGGGGCCCTTTTTCCCCTGATGGCTGCCTGCGGGTTTAAAAAGTGTGATCGATGTAAGAAGTTAATGTCTCTCACCGACACACACGACTGCTGCCTCCGATGCCTCGGCCTTTCCTGGTGAGGGAAAGTTCAAGATGCTTTCCCCTGGATCCTACTGCCTTACCTCCACCAGGGAGACTGGCTATGCTCCTTAGACTTAAAGGATGCTTATACTCACATCCTCATACACCCAGACCACAGACAATATCTCCCTTTGGCCTAGCTTCTGCTCCCAGAGTATTTACCAAATGCCTAGCAGTGGTGGTGGCCTTCCTCAGAAGCCAGGGAGTCTTCGTCTTTCCATACCTAGACGACTGGCTCATCAGGGGCCAATCGGCACAGAAGACACAGCAGACCACTGCTCGCACAGTCACCCCCCTACTCCAGCACCTAGAGTTTGTTATAAATCACGCAAAGTCCATTTTACTACCCACTCAGAACTTCATGTTCATAGGGGCAAGACTAGACACACTTCAGGCAAGGGCTTAGCTACCGTGGGACAGGGCAAGGCATTTGCTGGACTTGGTACAGCAGGTCCAGCACAGACCTCAGGTCTCCGCAAGGGTCTTCCTACGCCTCCTGGGCCACATGGCCTCCACGGTGCATGTGATTCCATATGCTTGATTCCACATGCGCACAGCTCAATGGAGTCTCAGAGATCAATGGATGCAAGCTACTGGCTGCCTCAGAGACAGGGTAGCGATTTCCAAGCTACTGGTGATAGCCTTGCAATGGTGGCTTCATGCCCCCCAACTTGCTTCAGGGAGTACCATTCCAACCTCCCTCTCACACCAGAGTGCTGATGACAGATGCCTCCTTGCTGGGCTGGGGAGCCCATTGCCAGGGCTCATGCACTCAGGGTCTGTGGTCCTCGCAAGAGGCCGCACTTCAAATCAATCTTCTAGAGCTTCGAGCTATCCGCCTAGCTGTTCAAGCCTTCTGTCATCTTCTTTCACATCAGTCGGTGCTGATACAGACAGACAATCAAGTAGCAATGTTCTACATCAACAAACAGGGAGGCACAGGATCTCGCATCCTATGCCAGGAAACTCTGGACCTCTGCTCTTTTGCAGTAGCACATCACATGTCCCTAAAGGCAGTTTGTCTGCCAGGTCAGGAGAACCTCCTGGCCGACAAGTTGAGCAGGATTCTTCAGCCTCACGAGTGGCAACTGAACCGGGATGTAGCCCAGCAGATCTTCAACCACTGGGGTCTCCCATCCATGGATCTCTTTGCCAGTCCGCAAAACCATCAGTTGCCCTGGTTCTGCTCGAGGCAGCCGCATCCACTGAGCGTGGCGGCAGATGCTTTCCTGATCTCGTGGGCACAGGGACTTCTCTATGCATTCCCACCCACACCTCTGGTGGCATGCACTCTGTTCAAGATTCTTCGGGACAAGGCCTCTGTCATCCTGGTAGCCTCCCACAGGGGGTGCAGCCCGACCTCTTGACCCAGGAACAGGGTTCCTTGCTACACCCCAATCTCAGATCCCTCAACTTAATGGCCTGGCTGCTGAGAGGGTAGTACTTGCTCCTCTACTCCTTCCCAAGGAGGTTGAGGAGGTGTTGCTGGCCTCTAGGAGGCAAGCCACTAGAAAATCCTACGCGTTGAAGTGGCATAGATTTGAAGGGTGGTGTGCCCAAAATAAGGAGAACCTGTTCACTTGCCAAGTACTTCAGGTATTACAGTAATTGCTCCACCTCTCAGAGTTAGGCCTCAAGTCTAACTCTGTCAGGGTCCACCTGAGTGAGCTATCAGCTAACCACTCTCCAGTGGACGGGCAACCTCTTTCAGTTCACCCTTTGGTATCCCGATTCCTCAGAGACCTCCTACTCTTGAAGCCTCCGTTTCGCCCACCGGCTGCAGAGTGGGACTTAAATGTGGTCTTGCAGCTGCTTACTTGCCCACCTTTTGAACCAATGTCCACCTGTCATCTCCGCTTCCTTTCCTGGAAAGCACTCTTTCTGGTGGCACTCACATCTGTTCGACGTGTGAGCGAGCTGCAAGCTTTAGTATCGGATAGACCGTATACACGGTTTTATAAAAACAGGGTGGTCCTATGTACTGACCCCAAGTTCCTTCCAAAAGTAGTTTCCTCATTTCACCTCAACCAAGAGGTGGTTCTTCCAACCTCCTTCCCCAGGCCACATACCAGCAGGGCAGAAGTGATTCTGCACACCCTGGACTGTAAGAGGGCACTCCCCTTCTACCTGGAACGTACGCGGGGTCATCGGAGAGCTTCCCAGCTCTTCATTTCTTATGACCCTAGTAAACTGGGTTCTACCTGTCTTCAAGCGCACGTTATCCACCTGGGTGGCAGACTGCATTGCCTGGGTGTACAGGGCAGCTGACCTCCAACTGCAGGGCGGAATCACGGCCCACTCTGTCAGGGCTAGGGCCGCATCAGTGGCTAACCACTGCTCTGTTCCGTTGGCAGACATCTGCCAGGCCGCAACTTGGTCTTCAAGCCAGACCTTTGCAGCCCACTACTGCCTGGGGAGAGAGTCCCGGTGGGACAGTGTTTTCGGTCAGGTGGTACTCCGTAACCTATTCGAGGTTTAGGCAACTCCTACCCTCCGACCTTTTGGTGTCAGGCTACTGTGGGGGGTTGCGTTCTCGGAGAAAGATCCTATCACTGCTGCTGCGGCTCTTCTAGAGTGAGCCATTTTCAGCTATGGGTTCTCGGTAGCCTATAGCTAGGGAGTCCCATATGTGAGGACTGACTTTCTGCTTGTTCCTGGAGAAAGCATAGTTACTCACCTGTAACAGGTGTTCTCCAGGAACAGCAGGAATCAGTCCTCACGACCCTCCCTCCTCCCCTGGAGTTGCAGTCCTTTGATTAATTTTTTCTCATTTGTGGCGTCTTTTTAGCTATGTCATCTGACTGAGCAAGATGGCACCCTTGGGCGGGAAGGGGGACCGCGCATGCGCGATGCAATCCAAAAGGCTTTGTTTGAAAGCTGGGGAATTGCTCCGCATGAGGGCTCCATCGGCGCCGACGTCACCCATATGTGAGGACTGATTCCTGCTGTCCCTGGAGAACACCTGTTACAGGTGAGTAACTACGCTGTAGGCTTGATGAGTCTCGGCAAACTCTCCATAACAACTCGGATTTTGTCACCTGGCAGACAGCATACCTCTCTGGACATCACGTCTGGTCAGCAGATGGTTGCCAGTACCCCTCAGAAGAGAATCACCAACCACCACTGCCCTTTGCTTCCTTGTCACTGATTCTGCAACTTTGGGGTGCTCAAGTTCTGGTTCTTCCTTTTCCTGGGATGCTTTCACCTCCTCCACTTCCAGGGCTGCACAATGGTTCTTCAGTTAAAGGGCTGAAGGAGTTGTTTTTATGATTCTGCAGGACCTGGTGACTCATGTCCAACCTTCATCATTCTGTAGGCTCCGATCTTCACCTCTGCTGGAGAGCTTGGATGTTTAAAGAAGCATCTGATCAATGTACTTCTCATTGTCTTGAATGCTAAGCCTCACCAGCTCTTCTCTGAGCTCCTCCACTTGTTTCCTGAGACCTTCAGCATACAGGCATCCTGCACATGAAACTGGTTTTTCAGCTGTCATTGGGATCTGTCTGAACAGAGGCAGAAGCTGTAATGAGGGTAACAGTATGATTTTTTCCCAGCCATTGTTCAGTTGGTAGAGCTTTGGTACCTGTTGAAGCAAAAGAGAGAGAAACCTGCCAAAGTATCAACCTGTTTCTCAGCTGTCCTTTCAGAGAAAAAGCAGTTAACCTCTTTGAAGTGTGTTCTAACTGTGCTGTTCGGAGTCCCTGTGTGTAGCTAATTGGGGAGATGCCCTATAAAGCAAGAATGCTCACATGGGGTGGGTAGGGAGGGAACTTATACCTGATGAGGTGTCAGTAGCTTCAGAGAGCTGGGAAAGAGAGACTAAGAGCAGAGTTTTAAACCTACACCACTAAAGAAAATATTTCGCCTTTTGAAATAAACCACCAAAAAGAATGTAATCTACCAAAACCCCTTTAAGAGCTCTCAGTCAGAGAGCTAGTAATTAAAAGACACATGCTCTTATCTTTGCTTGAAATACAGAGTCCCTGTTAGAAATGCCTATTAGAAATGACTTCATTAAAGGAATTATGTGAGGGTAGTCACACTGGGGACAGATTAGCCTTGTGGCTGAATTTTGAATGGATTGAAAGGGACAGAGATGATTCAGGGGGAGATCAGCAAGAAGCAGAATGCATTAGTCTAAACAGGAGGTGAGTTGAGAGTGGATAAGGGTTTTGGAATGTGTTCAAAAAAGGAAGGGATAAATTTTGCTGATGTTATAAAGAAAGATACGACAGGTTTTACCTATTTAGAAACATAGAAAAACGATGACAGAAAAAGACCGCGTGGCCTATCTAGTCTGTCCTTCCATATCAACTACAACAGTCCCCTTTTTTCCTTTAGAGATCCTCTGTGTTTGTCCCATACCTTTTTGAATTCAGATTCTGTCCTCATCTCTACCACCTCCACTGGGAAACTATTCCACGGATCCACCACTCTTTCCGTAAAGAAATATTTCCACATAGAAACATAGAAAAATGATATGCTCAGTGGATGTGTGCAGAGAAAGAGAGAGGAGTCCAAGATAACATCATGGTTATGAGCTGAGGAAATAGGGAGGATGATACTCTTATCCATAGAAAAAGAGAGCAAGGGGGAGGGGGGAGAGATAAGGAGCTAGAAGTCTAAAAAAAATCAAGATAGGAAAGTTAGAATAGATAGCACTGAATGAAGAGGTAGATATAATTGGTATCTTGGTGAGCTGGTGGAAGGAGGATGAGCAATGGGACACCGATACCAGGGTACCAGTTATATTGCAGTCATAGGGTAGATCACATTGCTGGAGGATGATGATATATGCTACAAAGAGCATTGAATCAAACAGTATAAATGTTTTGCAGGAAACAGAATGTACTGTAGAATCTTGACGGATAGAAATTCATGTGAGAATGGGAAGGGATTAGCAGTGTGGATATACTAATGTTCACCTGGCCAGAATGAACAGATGCATGATTAAATGTTATCAGAAATTAGGGATGCTAAAAGAGTTAGCAACACAGTAATAATGGGTGATTTTAGTATCCCTAGTATCAATTATGTTAGTGTCACATCAGGACATATTAGGGTTATAAGTGAATTAAATGACTGTTTCATGGAGTAGCTAGTTCAGAAATGAACATGAATGGGAGCTATTTTAGACCTAGTCCTCAGTGGAACACAGGATCTGGTGTGAGCGAGAATGGTGTTGGGGCCACTTAGCAATGGTGATAATAACATGATCAAATTTGATTTAATAAATGGAGGGGGGACAGCAAGGAAATTACTGCACAGCATTTAACTTTCAAAAGGAGGGACTATGATAAAATAAGGAAAATAGTTATGAAAAAAAAATAAAAGGACCAGCTGCAAAGATTACGAGTTTACAGCAGGCCTAGATATTGTTAAAAGTACCATTTTAGAAGCCTAGACTAGTGGTATTCCATGCTTTACAAAAAAGGTGCAAGGAAGGCCAAATGACTACCGGTATAGTTAAAGGTGAGATGAAAGGGGCTACTTATAGCCCAAAAAAATGTTTCAAGAAACAGAAAAAGGAGCCAAATGAAGAGAACAGGAAACAGAATAAGCACTGGCAAGTTTACCAGCCTTATCAATGCTTTACATGTAAGAGAGAACTTAGAGAAGCTTGCTGTGGAAGCAAAAACTCATAATAAAAACATTTTCAGGTACATTCGAAACAAGAAGCCTATGAGGGACTCAGCTGGCCCATTAGATTATATAGGGGTGAAAGGGACACTAAGGAAAGACAAGGCCATAGCAGAGTCACCAAATGATTGTTTGCTTTGGTCTTTACTGAAGGAAATGTAGGGGAGATACCCATACCAGAAATAATATTTAAATGTGATTATTTGGAAGAACTCAAACAAATTTTGATGAACCTGGAAGATGTAATTGAGCAATTTGATGAACTAGTAGCAAATCACCTGGACTGGATGGTATGCTCCAGGGTGGCTCTCAGGGTGCTAAAAGAACTCAAAAATGAAATTGCAGTCCTATCAGTAGTAAGCTGTAAACTATCATTAAAATCATCTGTAGTACCCAAAGATCGGAGGGTGGCCAAAGTAACGCCAGTTTTTAGAAAGGGTGGCAGGTGTGATCTGGGAAACTGGAGACCAGTGAGCTTGACATCAGTGCCAGACAATATATTAGAAAAATTTAAAGAAAAACATGAGTGACAAAGCCAACATAGATTTAGTCAAGGGGAAGTCTTGCCTGACCAGTATAGCTAAATTAGGTTGAAGATGTGAATAAACATGTAGACAAAGAGATTTTCAGAAAGCCTTAGATAAGGTCCCTCAGAAAAGATTAAGGGAATTAAAAAGTCATGAGATAGGAAGTAGTGTTCTATTGTAGAATGGGTACTGGTTAAAAGAAAACAGGATGAAATAGTAAGTTTTTTCAGTGGAGAAAGGTGAATAGTAGAGTGACTCAGGGATCTTTACTAGGTCCACTACTTTTTTTTTAATTATTCAAGGCTTTATTAAAGTACAGAAGGAAACCTTTATAAAGCAGCAATAATTCCAACTGAAAGATAACATCTTAAAGGTCAGCAACCAAGACATGCCTCATTTTAACATTTTTTGAGGTTTAACACAAACATCCCAAATGCCCCCCCCCCCCCCCTCATTCCGCCAAACTTCTCAGAGTGCATTCCTGGAACTGGGCCTCACCGCTACTGCTCCCCTGTCCAGGGATAGTATACTTGCAGCAAAAGGGGTCCCATATCCTCTTAAAGACTTCCACTACTTTTTAACGTATTTATTACTGATCTAGAAATGGGAACAAGTGAGATGATCAAATTTGTAGATGAGACAAAATTATTCAAAGTTGTGAAATCACAAAAGGATTGTGAAAAATTGCAAGCGGACCTCAAGAAACTGGGAGATTAGGCATCCAGATGACCAATGAATAAAAGAATCTAGGTGTCATTGTGGATGCTATGTTGAAATCTTTTGTTCAGTGTGCAGGGGCAGCCAAGATAACTAATAAAATGCTAGGGATTATTAGGAAAGAAACGGAGAATAAAACAAAGGATATCATAATGCCTTTATATAGCTCTATAGTGTGACCACCCCTCGAGTATTGTGTGCAGTTCTGGTTGCCACATCTAAATAAAAACAGAGATGTAACAGAATTAGAAAAGGCAAAGAAAAGGGAGACCAGAATGATAAAAGGGACGGAACAATTGTACTAGGAGGAAAGGCTTAAAAGGTTAGGGCTCTTCAACTTGGATAAGAGATGGCAGAGATGAGATATGATATAGAGGTCTAAAATAATGAATGAAGTGGAACAAGTAAACATAAATTGATCACTAGTGGGTGTGCAATAAAGCTAATAGGTAATACATTTAAGATTAATTGGAGGAAGGGTCACATAATGTGGTAGAGCTGAGAGGATTTGTCTCTCTGAGCTTCTGGGTCCTTCCAATCCAAATTGAGCTATAAAAACCATAGGTTTTTTGTAAATTGCAATAACTGAGTGCGATTGTGACCCTGAACATCTCACATGTCACTGGTGGCGAACAGGTCAATAGCATCTAAGGCTCCCTGAGAAAAGAAAGAAAAGCAGAGGGGTGGTCAACATCATGCAGCTTTCAACCCGTCCTCATCACAGACCAAAGCTTTGGTAGACGTTTTTGAAGTTATAGTAAAAGAACTAGAAGGTAAATTTGAACAAGTCTGTGCAAAAATTGGACAGCATTGCCAACATCTTACAGTAGTGCCTAGTTTGAATGGCAGAGGTAGAAAAATGTGTCTTCCATGTCAGGGATAGGTCGCACAATACATTGAAAAATTTGATCTTGAAATTTTTCTCAAAGAAGCAGACTGCGGAATCTGTTATTTCAAAACATGGTTTGCCTTTACATTTGAAATTTGAACAGACAGGCACAATACAGCTGCAGCATGCGCATTGGCTAGGACCCCACAGAAAACGCTAGATCATGAGTGACATTTGCTCAGTTTCTCAAGTTTGTACAAAAAGCTGTTGTCCTTGAAGCTCTTTTTTTTTTTTAGTGCCATCAAGTCAGTGTTGACTCATAGTGACCCAGCTACCTCTGGATTTTCTTGGCAATGTATCACCGGAAGTAGATTGCCAGCCTTTTCTTCCGAGGCAATGGAGGGTAAAGTGACTTGCCCAAGGTCACAAGGAGTGCCAGTGGGAATTGAACTCTTGATCTTTTGGGTACTAGGCAGTTGCTCTAACCACTAGGCTGCTACTCCTTGAAGCTCATAAGTAGCAACAAAAGCTTCGACTACTCCATGCAGCTAATAGAGCAAAGACAAATTCTCTATAGTTTGTTTCTTAGCTGCATGCTAGAGGTGTGTGGTTTGTGCAACAGTATTTTCTTTTGACAGCAAATCTACCATAACAGATCTGTGCAGGTGTTCACACAGTCAGAGAATGCCAAAGTCTTTATGTACAGAGAGCTGAAAGACCCCCATAGGCATGAGCCAGTGAGTATTATGCAACACAATGAATCTGAGTACTTGGAGAGATACCTATTAGTATGCCTGAGGCTGGAGGCTAGAGATGTCTCTGTGATGAGGAATGGTTAATGACTTTGTCAGCCCTGGCAGAGGCTGATGAGATGATAGAGGCCTAGCTTATTGCTGCAGTAGCCTCAAGATCTGTTGTTAACATTTGTAGTGCCAGCTGGACTGCCGCAGAAAGAGATGACCTTCAAGCTATAAGCTCCTGGGATGATTATCAGGATTAGCGCTTCTTTGGGAACAAGATTTACAGACTAAGTGCCATATGACACATTTTATACAATGACTATAGCGCTCTCATTCAGTAAATTTGGGGCTAAAGCCAAAGTGCAATCTGATTAGGATATGAACCAACGATTTTACAACCTCTGAGACCAGGTCTCGTTGCATGAGGGCTACTATGCCCTTGAAAGTGAGATAAACGTTTCTTACCAATCATGGATATTCAGTCATAAATATACAAGGCCCCATAATTAAACCTTGTCTTTTTCAATTGTGCCTGGATATTGCTTTTCACAAGGAACATGGTCATCTTACCAGGCAGATCTAAAACAGGCCGATGTGCTTTCTGGAATATATACAACTTTGGACCATGCATGATTTATTACCACTCTTCTGTTAAGCTCTCAAGGAAGTGGAAGGGGGCATCTCCAGGAACAAGCAGGAATGAGTCTTCACATATGGATATCGTCGGTACCGACGGAGCCTGCGTGGGAACGCTCCCCAGCGTCCAGTAAGAAAGCTTTTGGGAGCATCCCACAGCGCCTGCGCACTGCCTTCTCACCTTTCCTAACCGCCTCTCTCTAGTTCTTCTTTTCCGTGGAGCCAGCAGGTCGTGTTCCTGTCACCGCTGAAGAAGTTCTTTATTTTTCTTTATTTCTTTGGTCGCGCGTCTGCCTTCTTCGACATCGGACTGGTACCGCCGGTCTTTCTTTCTTTCTTCTTTAAAAAAAAACCAAACAAATCTACCGTTTTTCCACTTCTGTGCAATTTTGTCTTTTGGGCCTTGGGCCTACAAGATTTTTCCTCATGGAAAAGCCCGCTTCCGGGTTTAAAAAGTGCACGAAGTGCAGCGGTACTCTTTCTATCACCGACACCCATGACTGGTGTCTAAAATGTTTGGGTCCTGACCACTCCATCACCGATTGTGAGTCCTGTTCCATGATGTCTAAAAGAGGTCGACAGAATTGAGCGGCAAAGCTCAGTACCCTGTTTCCCTCTGATGCAGCTTCGGTGGCATCGACATCTTCCAGGGCTTCGTCTTCTTCCCATGGATCTCGAAGGGTAGATCTCCCTCTAAGTATCGAGATGCCTCCGGGCTTGCCCTCGAGGATCCTGCACCGGCAAAATTACCCCGGCGGGAGGCTCCGGCTTCCAAAGCTTCATCTGTGGGGTCACAGGTTGACATCGATGGCGTGGCCTCGACCGATCACCTGTTGCCATGTTCTGGGGTACCGGGGGTCTCCACTGGTACCGACATCCAGACATTGGTTGCGTCGATGGATCAAAATATTCTGACCGTGCAGCGTGCCATCACGGCGTTCATACAAGCTGCGACGTCTCCGGTACCGCAACAAACTCCGTTGGCGGTACCGGTTCCGGCACCGATATCGGTTCCGGTGCCAGTACCGATTGCATCGACATCGGCATCGCTGTCGACTGCAGCGGTACCCTGTCCTGTGATGCCCAGCGGTACCGAATCGGTACCGATCACTCCCGATGTTGATACCACTCGGTACGCGTATCGGGCCCTGCAAGAGCATCCAGACAGGCGATACTTCGATTCTTCTGAGGACTCTGATGAATCAGAGGCTTCTGTCGAAGCATCGGTACTCCTTCCTCAGGAGCCCTCTTCTCCAAAAAGAAGAATGTCTCCTCCAGAAGACTTGTCTTTTCAAGACTTCATTAGGGAAGTGGCCAGGGGCCTCTCTATTTCAGTGGCCCCAGAGCCTAGAGCCAAGAAATTAGATATTTTACAATATCCTAAGGCTCCTAAAGAGGCAGCTACTTTACCAATTCATGAGATCCTTTTTGATCACGTGTTGGGCATATGGCAGACACCTCTTACTACTTCCCCTCATTCTCGCAGGTTTGACACCATGTACCGTGTTCCTCCTTGTCCTGGCTTTCATAAAACTCAGCTTTCTCACCACTCTATTGTGGTGGAGTCTGCTATGAAAAAGATAAAGAGTGCTAAAAGACACTCATCTAATCCTCCAGGAAGAGAATGCAGAACCTTAGATGCTTTTGGCAGGAGAATTTTCCAGGCCAATATACTTACTGCCAGAATCAACTCCTATAGTCTCTATATGGGGATGTTTCTAAAAGAAGTTACAGATCATCTGCTAACTTTATCTCCTTTTATCTCAGAAGATAAAAGGGAAGAGTTTCTCATCTGGCTTAAACATGCCCAGGATGTGTCCAAATTCTCCAACCGTGCAGCCTTTGACTCTTTTGAGTGTGCCAGCAGAGCCTCGGCTATTGCCATAGGGGCACGCAGACTTGCTTGGTTGCAAGCTTCTGATTTGGAACCCTGGGTCCAGGATGGATTAGGAAATCTTCCTTGCACAGGTGAAAACCTTTTTGGTAAGGATTGGCAAGCAAAGGCCACTCAGATGGATGCTGAAAATTCTGCCTTAGATAGACTTTCAAAGTCTACTTCTGCTCCTGCTAGAAAAAGGTTATTCAAAGATACTTTTTCCCAAAAAAGGGAAATATTATCCTGGTTATGGTCTCCAGGCATCTTCATAAAATCGTTTTGCTGCAAAGCGTCAGCAACAACCAAAATAAGCCAAGCCTAAGGCTACAAGGACTGCTACGGCCCAACAGCCTCAGCCTCCTCAAGGCCTTTGACTTACAACTAGAGAACTTAGCCTTTCTGGCTCTAGAAGAAGCAGAGCCTCTCACCATTCCAGGAAGGTTAGTTCATTTTGCTCCCAGATGGGAACAAATCACAGCAGAGCAATGGACCCTCTCCATCATAAGGGAGGGGTACAAGCTTCATTTCTTAAACCTTCCTCCTCACACTATGGTGAGACAGTTCAATTCTCCAACATCTCTCCTCGACCTTCTGGGTCAGGAGATTGCTACCCTTCTTGCCCAAAGGGCAATAGAAGAAGATCCCCTTCTTCAACAGGGTTCAGGGTTCTACTCCCCCTGTTTTCTTATCCCAAAGAAAACAGGGGGCTACAGACCCATATTAGATCTCAGAGAATTGAACAAGTTTCTATGCAAGGAGAAATTCAAGATGATTTCTCTCGGTGCTCTCCTTCCATACCTTCAGAGTCAGGATTGGCTTTGTTCTCTAGATCTCGATGCGTACACCCATGTCCTCATCCATCCAACACACAGAAGGTTCCTTCGGTTCCTTTATCAGGGAAAGCACTACCAATAAAGAGTGCTTCCTTTCGGTCTGGCCTCTGCTCCAAGAGTGTTCACAAAATGCATGGCAGTAGTAGCTGCATTTCTACGCACTCTAGGAATATTTGTATTCCCATATCTGGACGACTGGCTCATCCGAGCACCATCACAGTCAGAGGCCCAGACTTCCCTAGCCTGCACAAGGCGTGTTCTTCAGTATCTGTGACTTGTGATAAACATCCCAAAATCACAACTCACCCCTACTCAGTCATTGGAGTTCATAGGGGCCTTGCTAGATACCACAACTGCAAGGGCCTATCTTCCCCAGGCCCGTTGCCTACGCTTGGTGCAGTTAGCCTCTCAAATTCAGTTAAAATCCCATTTAACTGCTCGAGAGATGTTACAACTGTTAGGCCACATGGCATCCACCGTGCATGTGGTTCCTTATGCTCGCCTTCACATGAGGGCAGCTCAGTGGACTCTGTCCACCCAATGGACCCAGGCATCAGGTTGCCTGTCAGACAAAATAGCAACCTCCAGTCGCCTCTTTTGGTCCCTCCAGTGGTGGAGGTCCACTCAAAATCTGTTGCTGGGGTCCCCCTTTCAACAGTTGCTACCCCAAGCAACCCTCACAACAGATGCCTCCCCAAAGGGTTGGGGAGCTCATCTACAAGATCTCTCCACCCAGGGCATTTGGTCTCCACAGGAGACATCTCTACATATCAACCTCTTAAAGCTCAGAGCAATTCTGCTAGCTCTCAGAGTCTTCCACACCCTGCTCAGCTACAAGACAGTCCTCATCCATACGGACAACCAAGTAGCCATGTTCTACGTGAACAAGCAGGGCGGGACTGGCTCTCTGTCGCTTTGCAACGAAGCTTTGAGATTGTGGGCCTTCGCCAGAGAGCATCAGATTCATCTCATGGCAGTGTATCTTCCAGGGGTTCAAAACTCTTGGGCAGACAGACTCAGTCGAGTTCTGCTTCCACACAAATGGTCCCTCCATGGGGACCAGATAGCCAGGATCTTTCGAATTTGGGGAACCCCAGATATAGACCTGTTTGCAAGTCTGTGGAATGCCAAACTTCCCCGGTTCTGTTCCAGGATTCCGTGTCAGGGAGTTCAGGCCAGGGATGCCTTCCTCCTCCACTGGGGGCAAGACTTCCTCTATGCCTTTCCACCCATTCCCCTAATTTCCAAGACACTGTTCAAGCTTCAGAGAGACAAGGGGTCTATGATCCTCATAGCTCCACGTTGGCCACGCCAAGTGTGGTACCCTCTACTTCTTCATCTCTCTCAAGCTCCCTCCCTGAACTTGGGATCTGCTCCAGACCTCCTGTCCCAGGAGGAGGGAACGTTATGGCACCCAAATCCCCAGTCTCTTCATCTCAGAGCCTGGTTGCTGAAGGCCTAGACCTTCAAGATTGGCATCTGTCTCAGCAAGTGAAGGATATCCTTCATGCTTCCAGAAAGCCTTCCACTAGACGTTCCTATGCTTTTAAATGGAAAAGGTTTACCATTTGGTGTGCGGAGAAGGGTCTTAACCCTATTGCAATACTTCTGAATTCTTTACTAGAGTATTTGCTGCATTTATCCCATGCAGGCCTCAAAACAAATTCAGTAAGAGTCCATTTGAGTGCTATTGCAGCAAACCTTAAGTCTCTCAATGGACATCCTATTTCCTCTCATCCTCTTATTGCAAGATTCATGAGAGGCCTTCTTTTAACTAAACCTCCCATTAGACCACCTCCAGTGGCATGGGATTTGAATTTGGTTCTTGGCCAGCTTATGAAGCCACCCTTTGAACCCTTAGCCACTACCTCCTTGAAATTACTTTCCTGGAAGGTTATTTTTCTCATTGCAGTCACCTCAGCTCGCCATATCAGTGAGCTGCAGGCCTTGGTGGCTAATCCTCCTTATACAAGGTTCCATCATGACAAGGTAGTCCTCAGAACTAATCCACACTTTATGCCTAAAGTGGTCTCACCTTTTCATCTGAACCAGGAGGTGTATTTACCTGTCTTTTTTCCAGGACCTCATGCATCAAGTGCAGAGAGGAATCTTCATACCCTGGATTGTAAAAGAGCACTTGCTTTCTACTTACAAAGGACACAGCAACATAGAAAGTCTTCTCAACTCTTTGTTGCTTTTGATCCCTCTCATTTAGGACTTCCAGTCTCTAAGAGAACTCTGTCCAATTGGATTACTCAGTGTATTTCCTTCGCCTACCAGAGTAAGAACCTTTTTCTGGAGGGCCATGTCACAGCTCACAATGTGAGGGCCATGGCAGCCTCTATGGCTCATCTAAACTCTGTGTCCATCAACCAAATCTGTCGAGCGGGCCCACCTGGGCCTCGGTTCATACCTTTACAGCCCATTACTGCTTGGACAAGGACTCCCGCCGGGATGCCTTGTTTGGTCAGGCTGTTCTCAAACACCTGTTCCATACCTAATCAACTCCTACCCCCATCCCTGGTTGGATGCCTGAGATCCATGGGGTGAGGTAGAGCCCTTCTCAGGGACTCACAACTTTGGAGATCTCCCTGGCATCTCTAGCTGGGGAGTCCCCATATGTGAAGACTCATTCCTGCTTGTTCCTGGAGATAGCACAGTTACTTACCTGTAACAGGTGATCTCTGGGAACAGCAGGAATAAGTCTTCACAACCCACCCACCTCCCCTAGGAGTTGTATCTCTCTATCTATCTTTCCTTTCCTCTCTCTCTCTTTGTCTCAGCTTTAAAACTCGAACTGGAGAGAGGCGGTTAGGAAAGGCGGGAAGGCAGCGCGCAGGCGCTGTGGGATGCTCCCAAAAGCTTTCTTACTGGACGCTGGGGAGCGTTCCCGCGCAGGCTCCGTCGGTACCGACGATACCCATATGTGAAGACTTATTCCTGCTGTTCCCAGAGATCACCTGTTACAGGTAAGTAACTGTGCTTTACCCAGGGCAGCATGTAGGTATGCAAGTTGATAGAGTAAATGCGAGTGAGTGGCTGAAGGATAAAGAGGAACATGAAAGCAGGTGAAGTGAGTGGGCAGGATTGTAATTGGACACATCTTTGGTGACTAGCTTGTGGTATAGAGCAAGTGGCTAAATCAAAGGGGTGGTTATTTAAGGTGGGGGGAGTTGGGAAGGATAGAAATAGGGAGAGGGGTAAGGGGGATACAGAGAAGGCTACCAGACTGATCTGTTAATAGAACACGGAGGGCGAATGTAATACTGGATTATAGTATATGATGGAGACAGAAGGTCTTTGTTGTGGCTAGGAAGGCCACCCTAGACTGGGAAGGATAGAAATAGGGAGGGGTAAGGGGGATACGGAGAAGGCTACCAGACTGATCTGTTAATAGAACAGGGAGGGCGAATGTAATACTGGATTATAGTATATGATGGAGACAGAAAGTCTTTTTTGTGGCTAGGAAGGCCACCCTAGGCTGGGGGTGGAGGGGTGGGCAGCACCCTTATTTCTGAAGAAACGTCAGCTGTACTTGGGTTGCATTGTGCTGCTTATGGGTTGAGACATATGCTTTATTTTTTGAAATGTGTGTGGGATAGGCTCCCCTATAAAGAGACACAAGATGCTGCGCATGCTGTGAAATCATAAAGTTGCCATTGTCATGCTTCAGGAGATCTATCAATTGGAGGTAGAACCTGATAAATTGAGACACTGATGGGTGGGCCAGGTATATGGGAGCCCATCAGTGGAAAGAAAAAGCTGTTGTAGTGATTCTTAATGGAAGGATATTTTCTTTATCCTCCAGAGGGAGATAAAAGACCCAGCCGAATGATTATTGTGGCTAGTATTCTCTTTGGGAGACTAGTGGTGTTATGCACTATATAGTCTCCTAATGTCTTTGACCTCTGATTTTATTTGCCTCCCTAACCCATGCTCTGGGATCACTGCAGTTAGGGCACTTAATACCAGGAAGAGACCTTAAAGGGGTCATGGACCCCAGTCTAGGTTGTCTTCCAGAAACATGGCCAGAGATTGTACTTCACAGTGTTTAGTGCAGTTTTGTGCATGCTCAGAGTTTATTGATACATGGTTAATGCTGCATGCCTGGTAATGGAATTATTCTCAGCTATTCAGAACCCTTATTACACATTTCAGGATACGTTATTTGTTGGTGGCTGTGCCGCTTTTTGGCTGGGTCCTTTGAGCTCAACGGACCATTAGAGGTGTCCGACCAAGCCCCTATTTGGATTGAGCTGGATTGGGGTGAAGCAGAGCTGGCCACACGATTCTAGAGGTTTTACTGGTCTGTATAACAATGAGAGCTTCTGAATTTACTTAAGAAAAAAAATGTAAGACGTTTATGAAGTCACAAGAAAGGATCATGTAGAATTTCCAGTTTTACTTGGAAAACAGTCGAGGTAGTGCTATGAGGGGAGATAATTGCTTATAATGCAAGAAAGAGAAAAGAAATTACCTCAGTTGGAAAGACAGGCATGCATAGACCAGAGGCTTCTGACCTGTTAAAAAAAATACAGCCCTAATTAGAGTCAATTTATTATTGTCCCAAGTAGCTTTAAATGCACTTATCCACCAAAAAGCTAAGAAGTCTTTAATGTACTACAAGTTTCAATTTGGGGACAAGAATGGTAGATTGTTGTCTGGGTTTTTAAGGAGATGATGAGGCCTGAGATATGTTTCTGCGTTGCAGGACACCCAGGATGTTCTCTGCATGGCCACTAGCAGAATCATTGACATTTTTAGAGATCATTATGCATCATTGTACTCTAAAGAACTTGCCACTATGGCCCAGATCCGCACATATCTTTCACTAATAAATCACCCTAAAGTGACCTCTCTTCAACTGGAAAAGCTTTGAGTACATCCAATGGGTTAGAAAGCAAGCGGCTTGCTGTAAAGCTTAAGGGTCCAATGTATTCACAAGTGAATTTTACAGAATTCTGCAAAATAAGCTATGCCTTGCCCTAACAGAGCTCTTTAAATGTTTGATAGAGTGGGACACCTTTCCTTATGATTTAAATTATTCTCATATCACCATAATTGCCACTTCTGGGAAGGGCCCAGTCATGCCAGAGTTCTATTTCCTCATCTCTTTGCTCAATTTTAATCTAAAGTTGATGGCTAAGGTAATGCGGACTGGTTGGCAGAAGTCCTTTAATACAAGACACTCGGGTTGACTTTGTGTGAGGTGCCACTTAGTGGGAAATCTTTGTAGGATCATAGGCTCCTTGGAGTGCATACGTTGAGTCAGATGTCCTCTATGCTCATTAGTTTTGATGCGGAAAAGGCCTTCGATCAGGAATTACATATTTGAAGTATTAGATCCTTATGGGCTAGGAGGACTGGTTTTGAGCTACAATGCGACTACACTACTCTGCACCCACAGCAGCTGCTCTGGTTAGTGAGGCTGTGTCCACATTTCAGTTGCAGAGAGAAACCTGCCAGGAGTGCCCTTTTCTCTGTTGCTGTTCCTAGTAGTTAAAACTACTTTTGTGCAGGATCTAGGGGAGAACGGATATTAGGGGTTATGAGTGGCATTTGTGAATGATCAATTGGTTGAGTTCACTGACCCCTAATATTCGTTGGCAAAACATATGGAGGAAATTTCTCAATTTGGAAGCTTTGCGGGTTTGAAACTCAATATGACTAATTCAGAAGCATTGTGTATGGGGTGGGGCTTTAAGGAGATCCTAAGTAGGAGTTTTTCCATTGAAATGGTTAGAAGTCTTCTTTAAATATTTAGGAGTTTTGATACTGATGAGCCTCTCATACCTTTATAGGTTAAAGGTTGAGAATTTGATGTGAATGACTCATGAGAAACTTAGGGAGTGGCAATCTCTTCCTTCCCTTGTTGATGTTTGGGAGGATGGGGGTATATAAAATTACTCTTTTTCCTAAGTTACTCTGTACATTACAACCCATTAAAATTGTACCAGAAAGATGTTAAAATCGTAGAACTAGAGCTTAATAGATTTCTTTGGGAGGAGGGGGGGGGGATTTGACTTCCCGATTTACCCATATATAAATTACCCTGTATATTGTGACATTTAAGAGATTAGTTGGGAGAGATCTTGGAGTATAAACCCATAGTGATGGAAACTGGATTCGTGCAACCCTTCTACCTTGCATATGTAATGTAAGCTAAGCCATAATGTCTCACCTCTTTATCAGAAAGTATGTTCTCCAGTATTCCAAGCCTGGGAACACCTCTGTTCATTGTGGCACCAAAGTTTAAGTGACTCAGTTTTTCACTATAGGGGAAGCAGGATTTTTTATTTTTTGTTAATACTGGGTATGGAATCCAAAGTTTTCGAAGTATGGGCTCAGAAGGGAATGAAAACATGGGCTCAGATGATAGATAAAACAGGAAAGCAACTTTCTTTTCAACAGCTAACGCACAAATATGACCTGGCTCTTAAACATGTTTATGCTTACTTGCAGATGCGACAATATGTGCTATCTCTTAAAGCCTGAGGCACTGAAGAATGAGTTGAGTGAATGAGTGGAGCAGTTTTTAGAGCTGGAGGACAGGGAGAGTATCTTGATTTTGTTTTATAAAAAAATAATTAGACTGAGTTTGGGTAGTGTTTTAAGTGGATGGGGAACTTTAAGCTCCTATGGACAGTGACGGTAGGAGCACTGCGAGCTAGCATGGGCACCAGAGCATACAATCTTTCCAGGGCTCATTACCTCCAGCCTCCCACCAGACCCTTTCTTCAAAAAATGGCCTTGTAGCACCCATGCACACTCTAGATCTGCTGCATCCTGTCCCCTTCAACCAAGGCCATTTTTACCTATGTGTAAAAGGGCAGCTGCCCTGGGCCCCTGCATAAAAATTCAGTGCAGACTGCCAACTGCTCTTCCTCTGTGTAGTCACGTCCATGAAGCAAAGGTGTAAATACCACCCAATGTAACCTGTCCACCTTCAAGGTACAAAGTTGTTTTTACAGTAATTAATGATTTCACTAATGGAGCTACCAGAATGGAGTGTGCAAGAAAATCTCTCTTTTAAATAACTAAAAAAAACATATCTACAAAACATCAAAAAATCTTTATTCCTCTTCGTCTCTCCGGGCCAGTCCAGGAACCCCATAGGGTAGTCAACCTCCTCCAACAGCTGAGGACTGAATTACAAAGTCTTGCTGACAGTCTAACCAGCTCCCTCTGGTGTCAGAGACTCAGTCTTTCAGTCCTCAGCAGCTGGATAGAACATGGCTGACAGACTCCCTGAGAGAAGAAGAGGAATGAACTAATAGTTTGGTGAAAAGTGTTGTATTTGATTCTGGTCTCCCCTAGCAGGGTGGATAGTCCAGAGGAAAGGGGAATTGACAAACAAAAAAAAAAAAAAGAAAGAGTTCAGAAGGCCGGCGCTTGAGGCAGAGCCTGCCTCGTGGAAGTGCTTTAGTCTTCCCCGATGGGGTTTCACAGGCTCTGGGAGCCCCAGAGTGCAGCCCTCTGCCCTAAGTACTTTACTTCCTTCACCCGCGAGCAGCGGGAGTGAGGGAAGTTAGCAGATCGCACGCTTCTGAAAGGTAGGAGATTGTCGGTAGTTGGCGGCGTTGTGCTCGTGTCGGTCGGCAGAGAGCTGGGCGGAGAGTCGGGCTTGTTGTCTGCTGCAGGCGCATGCTGTCCGGAGCGGCAGCATGCGCGCAGTGCAGAAGTCGGCGGGGGCTGTCGGGGCCAGGTATTTGCCAGATTTGTTTTCGCACTGCGCGTTCAGTGGAGAGGCTCTTCAGGGGTGTAATGGAAGCCACCGCAGGTGTAGTTGAGGTATCCGATTTCAGTCGGAGCGCGGAGGAGAAGACGGGAACGGCAGCCATTTTGTCAGTGCCTGCCGTTTTGCCCACGTGTCAGACTAAGACCGGGAAAAGAAAGTCGAAATCTAAAAGGCCTTCTTCAGAGGTGTTTTCAGACCAAGGTCAGTTGCCAACAGTGCAGGGGGGCTTGGAATCTTTGTTTTCCATGGAGTTTATTTTTGCCATGCATAAAGCCTACTGTTTGAAGGTAGAGCAGAATCTGGGCAAAAAGGAGTCCTCTAACGCGGTTGGTACACCACGGGGGGATCTCACGTTGGCTGATCTCAGAGAGGATCCCTCTAATAGCGGATGAGGACGGCTTCAAGACCTTCAGGCCACAGCGCAGTGCGCCTCAGGGGACAGAAGAGGGAGAAGTTCTCTCTGAAGAGGGCTTGGAAGCATGGGCACTGGGTGAGTTAGAAGAGGGTGAGATAGTGCCTGGCGAGGACCCTAATGTGTTTCGGGTCTTTCGTAAAGAAGAGCTGGGTGCGTCCCTGGGGGCTTTGAACATTGCCATTCCAGTAGTGCAGGAGAAACTACTTGAGGACCAGGGGTTTAAGCTGGAGCAGCGCTGTTTTCCAGTTCATAGGGTGATTAATCAGATGATTGATTCAGAATGGGAGTGTCTAGAGGCATCCATGAGAGGTAGCCGGGCCATTGGGCGCCTTTACCCGGTTCCCCAGGAGGAGAAAAAGTTGTTGCGCATGCTGAAAGTGGATGCGTTAGTGGCAGCGGTGACAAAGAAGACCACGATCCCGGTGGAAGGCGGAGCAGCCTTAAAGGATCTGCATGACCGTAAGCTGGAGGCGTTGCTCAAGCAGGCTTTTGATGCTAATGCGCTGTTGTTACAGGCCGCCATTTGTGGAGCGTATGTCGCTAGAGCTTCTATTCGCTGGCTTCAGGGTGACTCCAGTTCGGATAAGAAGGAAGGCTCTTCACTGGATGGAGCGAGACTGGAGTCGGCAGCGGCGTATTTGGCGGATGCTTTTTACGATCTAGTCAGGATTTCGGCGAAGTCCATGTCTTCGGTGATTGCAGCAAGGAGGTTTCTTTGGCTGCGGAGTTGGGCGGCGGATGCCTCCTCTAAGGCTCATCTTAGTAAGCTCCCCTATAGGGGCAAACTGCTCTTCGGGGAAGCCCTAGAGAAGATTGTGAAGAATCTGGGGGATTCCAAGGGAGGTCGGCTCCCGGAGGATCGACCGAGAGGGGCCAGGCCTGTGGCGTTAGCAAGAGGACAAGGAAGGGATTTTTGCAGGTTCCGTGGATCTCGTTTTGCCCCGTATCAGAGAGACCGCTTTGTAGTGGAGGGGCAGTCCTTTCGAGGTGCGCGGGGGTTTTGGCAGAGGGTATTTCAACTCCCAGCAGAACACCCCTAAGAAGCCGCAATGAAGGGCATCCGGCTCAGACGGAGCCTCCGGTGGGGGGAAGGTTACAGGGGTTTCACTCCGTCTGGGCCGACATAATGACAGACTTGTGGGTGCTGGAGATCATCCGAGAGGTTATGCGCTGGAGTTCGCTCAGCCGTTGGGGGAGTCGTTTCTAATGTCTCCTTGCGGATCTCAAGAGAAGAAGAAAGCAGTGGGAGACACGTTCCAATGGTTGCTCCAACTCCAAGCAGTGGTGCTGGTTCCTCTAGGGCAACACGGGTTAGGTCGATACTCGATTTATTTCATGGTCCCCAAAAAGGAAGGTTCTTTTCGTCCCATTCTGGACCTCAAACACGTGAAACGCTGTTTGAGGGTGCCACATTTCCGCATGGAGACTCTGAGGTCAGTAATTCGAGCGGTAAAGCCAGGGGAATTTCTGTCCTCAATAGATTTAACAGAGGCCCATCTGCATATTCCAATAAGGCCGGATCATCAACGGTTTTTGCTCTTTGCAGTACCCATGGGCCATTATCAGTTCCGAGTGATGCCGTTTGGTCTGGCTACAGCTCCGCACACCTTCACGAAGGTGATGGTGGTGGTCGCGGCAGCATTGCGGAAGGAAGGTATTCAAGTGCACCCTTATCTGGACGATTGGCTAATTCTAGCAGGGTCGCAAGCGGAGTCATGCAGAGCTACTGAGCGAGTGATTCAGCTCCTGGAGCAGCTCGGTTGGGTGATAAACCAGCACAAGAGGCAGTTACAGCCAGTACGGCAGCTGACTTACCTCGGGGCTTTGTTTGATACGGAGATTGGGCGGTTTTTCTGCCCGAAGACAGGGTGCAAATGCTTTGCAGACAGCTGCAGGCCTTCTTGCGCCTTTGGGCGCCCTCAGCGTGACGGTATTTGCAGCTGCTCGGTTCCATGGCGGCAGCCATGGAGCTGGTTCCATGGGCCAGAGCTCATATGCGGCCGCTTCAGCAGGCTATGCTCTCCAGGTGATCCCCGCAGCATCAGTCCCTGGCTCTACGGCTGGGTTGTCTGGAGAGTGTACGTGGCAGCCTGCAGTGGTGGTTGGACCCCTGGCATCTTCGAGCGAGGGTCTCCCTCGAAGAGCCGGAATGACTGTGGGTCACCACGGATGCCAGTCTTGCAGGCTGGGGTGCCCATTGTTTGTCTCAGGTGACTCAAGGAGTTTGGTCAGAGGCAGAGAGAGGTCGGTCGATCAATCGTTTGGAGATGAGGGCGGTACACCTAGCGCTTCAGGAGTTCGCCGGTCTGGTGCGGGGAAGAGTGGTTCGTGTTTTCTCCGACAGTGCGGTGGCGGTATCTTATATCAACAGGCAAGGTGGCACGGGCTGTGCAACTTTGTTGGACGAGAGTCAGATGTTGATGCAGTGGGCGGAGATCCATCTTCTGGCCATTTCGGCAGTGCATGTGGCTGGAAAAGACAAAGTGCAGGCCGATTATCTCAGTCGGAATATCCTAGATCCCGGCGAGTGGGAACCAAACGCGGCTGTGTTTCATGACATAACGGTTCACTGGGGGCAGCCGGTGATGGCCCTCATGGCGAATCTGCACAATTCCAAGGTGTCGCGGTTCTACAGCAGGTACAGAGTACACATGTCGGAGGGGCTCGACGGGCTAGTCCAGCCCTGGCCATTGGGCGAGCTGCTATATGTGTTCCCTCCATGGCCTTTGATTGGCCGGGTGATACGGAGAATTGTGGGGCACAAAGGAAGAGTGATTCTCATTGCTCCGGATTGGCCCAGGAGGCCTTGGTATGCGGATTTGGTAAGGCTGCTTGTAGATCGTCCTTGGAGACTCCCCAGTCGGATCAATCTGTTATGTCAGGGGCCAGTGCTAATGCCGCAGGTGGATCGGTTCTTGCTTACGGCTTGGCTATTGAAAGAGAACGGCTCAGGCATCGAGTATGCGCCAGCGGTGATTACGACCTTGTTGAAATCCAAGAGACGGACCACTTCCCTGGTGTACGTCTGCGTGTGGCATATTTTTGAAGGATGGTGTGGAGAACGGGACGTTAGGCCGCTCTCCATGTCCTTGCCGGTCATTTTGTCTTTCTTGCAAGGGGGTCTGGAAAAGGGCCTCGCTCTAAGCACTCTCAAGGTGCATTTGGCAGCTCTGGCTTGTTATAGAGGAAAAGTTCTTTCAGCGCACCCGGATGTTCAGCGGTTTTTCAGGGCCGCTAGGATACTTAGGCCGCCCGTGCATTCGGTAGTTCCGGCTTGGGATTTGAATTTGGTTTTGGAGGCCTTAACGCAGCCTCCCTTTGAGCCGGGATCGGCGATAAGTTTGAGAGAGCTTTCTTGGAAGACGGCGTTTTTAGTCGCCTTGTGCTCTGCTAGGAGAGTATCGGACCTTCAGGCACTCTCATGTAGGGCGCCCTATATTCAGTTTTCAAAGGAAAAGGTCATGCTTCGGACAGTGCCATCGTTTCTGCCGAAGGTGGTGTCTAGTTTTCATCTTAACCAGACTGTTTCGCTTCCGACTTTTCGTAGTACGGAGGAAAGTTCTTTTGGGTGCGCTCTTCGTAAGTTGGATTTGGGTAGAGTGCTTAGTAAATATCTCAAGGTGACGGAGTCGTTTCGGAAGTTGGACAGGTTGTTCGTGATCTTTGGAGGGCCACGTAAGGGGGAGGTGGCGTCTAAGGCGTCCATTGCCCGTTAGGTGAAGCGGGCGATCGGGGCGGCTTATGCAGCGAAAGGCAGAGTGCCTCCCGATGGGCTTAGGGCTCATTCAACTAGAGCTCAGGTGACTTCCTGGGCGGAGTTCACGTTGATTCCTCCGGTAGATATCTGTCGCGCGGCGACTTGGCCGTCGCTTCATACTTTTACTAGACACTATCGCCTGGATGTTCAGGCTAGGGGGGACGTGAAGGTTGGAGCTTCAGCTGTATTAGCGGGACTCGCAGGGCCCTCCCGTCATTAGGAACTGCTTTGGTACTTCCCTATGGTTCCTGGACTGGCCCGGAGAGACAAAGAGGAAGGAGAAATTAGACCTTACCTGCTAATTCTCTTTCCTTGAGTTCTTTCTGGGCCAGTCCAGGGCCCACCCAGTTAGTAGGCGAGTCTGGTTGGTGGTAGACAGGAAGTGGTTTTGTTTGTTTGGATAGTTCCGAGTGGCTGCACTTTGGACCTCCTTTTTGGGATGGAGGGGGTGTGTTGGGACCGCTCAAGGTCAGGTGTAAAGAGAAAAAAAAAATGATGATGAAGAGACTGGCAGATTATAATGAAATACAGCACTGCTGATAGTGGGGAAGGACAGGCCTTGGTAAAGCTAGGTAGTTTGGTTGTTTTGTTATTAGAATTCGCAGAGTGTTCTTAGGTCAGTTTTTATTCAATTACAGGCTGCTTTGACAATAGAAGACTGAGTCTCTGACACCAGAGGGAGCTGGTTAGGCTGTCAGCAAGACTTTGTAATTCAGTTCTCAGCTGCTGGAGGAGGTTGACTTACCCTATGGTTCCTGGCTTGGCCCGGAGAGAACTCGAGGAAAGACAATTAGCAGGTAAGGTCTAATTTCTCCTTCTTATTTCTTGGAAGACTCATTGTGAATTCATGGAACCATTCATCCAAAAATACAAATGACCCTCACTCCTGACAAAGTTTTACATAATATATTCCTCCAAAGAAACATGAAATCACAAATTGTATTTTCACATTAAATATATAACCCCAATAACACTTAATGATTCCACATTTGTTATACATAACCACACTATATCAGATGATAATATCAAACATTGAACATTAAATAACCATATCTTTCATATATCATATAATTACATTCTATATATAAATGTATTCCATATATAATATCACAGTCACATTATCCTTCCTCAGGCGCCATTGTCTGCCATCTCTCATATAGTCTTCTATATATGATATCCTGAATTCTGCAGAAGACTTGAATTGGCATTCAATCAATAAGATCTCAATCCAGTGAACCAGATTTTTTACTCAGCAAACCGAACAGGCACCCGATCCATAAATCATCTGATCAGTGAATCCGTAATCCGGACGACCAGGTCTTCTTAGGCAACAAGCCAAGCAATCATATGCCGCATTCACATAAGGTCACATGAATCATTTTCCAACCATGGGTCCCAGTTTCGCCATTACCAGCTTCATCAGGGAAAACTAAAAAGTAAATTCAGAAAAACTTTAAAATCCCCACCCACAGACAAGAGATGTAAAACCTGGGATGGGCATATTCACTGTATGAGGCCAGACACTGCCCCAGAAATAGTAGGCCTCAAATTGGAGGGGGCCCCTCCCTAGTTTGGGGGGGGGATAATAGTTCTAGTCATATATCCTGAGGTGGGAGTTCATTTAACAGTTTGAATGGCCCTGCAAAGTGGCTGTTCCTGATAGCATGCACTGCAACTTTGAGATCCAGGGCATTGAGAGTGGCCCTGCTTGGGGCTGACATCCCAGTACAGAGACCCTTGGGGGAGAGGGATTACAGTACTCATAGGAGACTTAGCTGGTGTTACTTTGGACCCCTGGAGTGTGCAAGGAACCCTACACTTGGGCATAGACACTGCAGTGTTTGAGTTGAGATTATGCAAGGACTGGATCTGTTGGAGAGGCAAGGATGGATGAACGTAGGGAGGATTGGTATGATAAAGAAATACATAATTCTGGCTCTGTTTTGTAAAAGCTGTTAGTGTAGCTATGTTTATAAGAGGTTTGGACAAGTTCTTGGAGGAAATGTCCATAAACCATTATTAAAGTTAATTGAGGGGAAATCCACTGCTTATCCCTGAGATAAGCCTCATGGAATCTATCTAACGTTTGGGATCCTGCTAGGTATTTGTAACCCAGATTGTCCACGATTGGAAACAGGATACTGGGCTTGAATGGACCTTTGGTCTGACCCAATATGGCTTATCTTATGTTCTTACAACTGCAAGCCTATTGTTCTTCAGCTTCACCATAAAATAACTTCATAGAAATAAAAGCTGAGTTGCGGTTCTCCTATAGCTTGGATGATGCACTGTGACTGCTCTGTCCATTAGGTTGGTATGCTCCTTGGGAAAGGAGGTGTTTTACTGCTGTATGAGTGGTGCCTGTTGCCTTGAGAGCTGTGCTAGGGAATATAGCACTCTTGCTCATTTCTGATGAAAGTTTTCCTGCATTGCTTCTCTTGAAAATTAAAAGGAATAGCCGCTACAAAAATAAAATGAAATTAACATTTGTCACATGAATGGATTTACTGGAATCAAATTAACTTGTAGATTTATTAACTAAAAAAAGTGAATCAGATTTTGGGGCACTGTGAAAATGAGGGACTGGACATGAGATATGGCCAGAATAGATTTTACATATGGAGGTTTATGTTAGAAATGCTATAATCATGTTTTAGTTCCACTGAAGCAGAGTATCAAATACTTTCACCTTTCCAGATTATCTAGTGGAGTGGAGGAGTAGCCTAGTGGTTAGAGCACTGGCTTGGTAACCAAGCAACCAGGGTTCAATTCCCGCTAGCACTTCTTGTGGCCTTGGGCAAGTCACTTAACCCTCCATTGCCTCGGAAGAAAGGCCTGGCAATCTACTTCCAGTGACACTGCCAAGAAAACCCAGGAGCTTCTGGGTCGCCAGGAGTCAGGACTGACTTGAAGGCACACATTGCATTGCATTGATTATCTAGTAAGGCAATAGGCTGCTTATGAAATGTAGTATAATAGATTTAAAGTGCCACAGCCTGGGCCTGCCCAACCATTAGGAAAGACTAGATGGTCACTTGGGGCAGCAAAGAGAAACAGCAGTCAAAGCAAAACAATAGATCCTGACAGCCACACAAACTCAAAGAACCATGGGTACATTTTTACCTGCAGGAAGAGCAGGCTTAAACATACACACGAAGCAGACTTTAATATTTAAATGTATGATGTTCAGTTATGCATTTTTACAGAATTGTTGTTGAAAGATAGTGTGCAGATGATCATGATTGTTGAGTTTAATTATCAAAATCCTGAGGGTGGGGGTTTAAGGCTGAAGGTCTGTCTAAGGCACCCAATACGTTGCAAGTGGCCCTGGGGCCAATCCTGACCTTAGCCTATTTGAAATTCATGGGGCTTTAATCTGTAGTTTTTTTGTGTAGCAAAAGAATGCAAGTAGCAGTTGAGTTTGTTTAGTCTTTGACAAATGAAAGCTCCATTATGGTGTATTTAATCTGGTTATCAGTAGCCAATAATGGGCAAAGTGTGGAAGGTCTTGTCTGGCTGAAATTTCCTCATCAGTTACTCAGTCAGCATAGGGCTAAGAAGAAAAGGGATTAATGGAAAGCCTGTGAGCTCTGTGTATGAGATAAAGCAATACTGTTAGCAATAAGGGAATCAAAGCTCACCACTAAGCCACTTCAGACTTTGTGGATAGGATGAGTGAAGTACCAGAACTATACAGGGAGCACCAGCATTTTTGCTTTTTAAACTGAGGGGGGGAAGATATTTAATATTCCTTTGTGGTATGTTTTTCCACTTGTGTATCAGTGGGCAGATTAGACTTCAGTGCAACAACAGTATGTGCTTGTTGAATCTATTGCAGTCTTTAAGTACTGCCCTAGTGGGCTAAGACTGTGTTTGAGGAGTACATAATACTTCATGAGAGGATCTTGGTATTGATCAAAGTGTCTTCGTTCATGTGCACAGAGGTCTGCAGTTCATAAGCTGCTCTGGCACCATCAACAAACGGCTCTTTTAAGAATGGCTCGGACATTTCTTTAATGTAAACCGGAAGGTATTTGAATGGTAGAGAAGAATGAAGGCTTTTTCTTTGCACAGCCCTGGGAGAATGAGAAGTAGAATTATTCCTTTCCTCTGGGAGAATGAGAAGTAGAATTAAAACTCCCTGAGACCACACTGCCCTAGAAAGATGTCTGCCATACATTCCCTACTGTATAACCAATGAGAGATTTTTCTAGAAAGGAACAAACACAGATGGTCCTTTTTGCAATACAAGTTTTGACTATCAGTTTTGAAAATGAGTTAAATGGCCATCCTTTGGTATTCAGCTTTTGCTGACTTCTACCAGATTGTCATGTAAAAATCTGTAGTTTATTCTTTTTGTTGCATTCATAGCATCAATGCAGATTCAATAGGACAGAAGTGCACACATTCAGTTCTTATGGGCCACAAAGAGACTGAGTTTTCAGGATATCCAGAATAAATACATGAAATAGATTTGCATAAAATGGAGGTAGTATGTATGCAGATTTCTCTCATGCATATTCATTAGCAGTCTCCTGAAAATCTGGCCTGTTTATGGATATTAGGAATTGAACTTGTGCGTGCCATACAATATGTTTTGTGAACGTTAAGTAATTGGTAAACATGGACAATCAACCTGGTATTATTACATGAATTATTCTGCAGTGTCACCATGGTCCCTTCTCTAGTCTGTAAAGGTGCTTTTAATCTGTCCCATTATTTTAACTGTAAGGACAACCTCTTTAACCACACTTTTGCATCCCTGCAGGGCCTTTTCTTACTTTCTGTGCCTTTTTGTGCAACAAATTAAATGCTATGTTTTTTTAAAGTTTGATTCAGATTTCCTTTTAAATTAATATCCCTACTCTGGGTGCTTAATAAAATATCTCCATGGTCTTGATACATCACTAAGGAAAATGAGGCGATTTCAACTTTTTTTTATATGGATCCATAAATATAGATGTGTTGCTAAATACAAATTGAACAATTCAAAAGAGATTCCCCAAATCTAATTATTTATGAACATAAGAAAAGTTTTAAATGTATTAGAAAACTATAAACCTTTAGTAATAAAAGCTAGCATTATTTAACCTTTTTATCTAGAAATATTGTAGAAAATCAATTTTATATGCAGCATTTCTGCTTCTTTTCTTTCTGTGTGAGAAAACTTTCTGAACAATTCTTCCCACCCCAAGAGGACTATGGATTGCTTGTACTGTCAATACTTCTCTCAAATCTTTTGTTCAACACAATAAACCTCCTGTCCTTTTTATTGAGAGGGGCGGTAGAATTTCACTCACCATTTAAAATGTAGATAATGTATTGTTTGGAGGAGTTTGTTTGAAAAGTGGTTTAAATTCAAATGAATTATCACCTAGGCTGTGTGTGTGTGTGTGGTGTGTTTGCCAGGAACTCAATACTGTGGGAAAGCTCCAAATCACCTTCCAAAGATAGTGAGAACAGAAATAAAGAACAGCTCAATTAGTTTTGCCCTTGGGATTGAGTTTGCAGCCGTCCCTATCATACTCGACCAATTCATAAGCGATGGTGGTCCTATTGAACAGAGAAAGAGACCTGGATTGCCTCACCTGCACATGGAACCTCCGACTCAGGAGAAAGGTTTTCCAAAACCTCCATTGATAAATAGTTGAAATGAATATGCTTTGCAATAATCCCAGCTTCTTTTAAAACTGATGGTAATTCTTTTTTTTTTTTTACTTCAAACGTTTTAAAACATTTGACATATAAGAGTTCTGCAGAAGAGAACGTTCATAGTCCTGAAAGCACTTGTGCTACTGCATCTATTATTTTTTTTGGCCCTTTATAAAGGTATGACCATCCTACAAAAACTCCAAGATTTACATATATCCATATCATATTTTTCAGACGTTAAGAAGCATGTCTTATTTTTTTATTAAAAAGTGGATTAAAACTGGCCAGCATCATCATAGTGTGATGGTTGCTGAAGATATGGCAGCTCCTGTCTCCAACATCCTGCAGGAGCCAAAGATCAAGATAAAAGATAACTCTGGAACAACTGGCTGAGCCCATCCTGCCATTTGTCAAAAGAGCAGATATGACCTTATTTATCTATAATGCACATTAAAGGGGTTATTCTCCGGGAACAAGCAGGAAGTCAGTCCTCACATATGGGTGACGTTGGCGCTGACGGAGCCCGCATGGAAGCATCTCCTCAGCTTTCAAAAAAAGCCTTTGGGAGATGCACCACACATGCGTGGTCCATTTCCTGCCCAAGGTGCCATCTTGCCTCAGTCTCCTTTATACTGCGGAGCCCTTTGGACGTTGTCCTTTTTTCCCCAGAAAAAAATCTGATTGTTTTTCTATAGTTAAATTTTGTCCGGCTTGCGTACTGGTTCCTTCCTGCTTCCAAGTCAGCTCGTCTTGGCGTCGCTCCTTGGGTTTGTCTCTCCATTTTCCACTTTTTCCATCGAGGTCTGCCTTGACTGGTGTTTGGGCCCTTTTTCAGCCGAATGCTTTGGACCCCTGCCTGGAGGCAGGGACCCCCTTTTTCCGATGGCCTCAAGTGGCTTCAAAAAGTGTGAACAGTGTGGCAAAATTATGTCACTTACTGATCCACATGACTGCTACCTCCGATGCCTTGGCCCGGAGTACAATGACTCCAAAGGCCTTAAAGAGTTGCCTTCAGCAGCAGAAAATTTTTTTCAGAAGTCCAACTCTGCCACGGAGTCTCCGGTAACACCACGCTCCAGGGCCCTCTCGGATACCTCAGTGCCCCACAAGCCAGAGCCTCCATGGAGTCCTGTGGCTGCGGCTCCTCTGAGCGGAGGTTCCCGGAGGTGGAGCATAAGAAATCCTCGAAGCCCGCCTCGGAGGATGGATCAGGGGAGATGGTGAAATCCCACCCCAAGCGTGAGTCTGAGGAGTCGGGGCAGGAGCAGCCCTCCAAGTTGCCCCACAAGGAGTCATTGGCACCCGGCCTGAGGCCTCCAAGGCTATCCTCATCGAGGACTCCCCGTCGACAGTACTGACGCCGGGCC
Organism: Ichthyophis bannanicus; assembly: GCA_033557465.1. Taxonomy (NCBI): domain Eukaryota; kingdom Metazoa; phylum Chordata; class Amphibia; order Gymnophiona; family Ichthyophiidae; genus Ichthyophis; species Ichthyophis bannanicus. The sequence continues at coordinate 1,575,413,977 of CM066031.1, read as the reverse complement.
CGAAGTCCTCAGTGCTTATGTTGAATATGGAGATCAGAATGGCAGCCCTAGAGACCAGTATGTCTGCCCTAGTGGCCCTGCAGTGCGCATTTGTTTGGCTTGTCCGGTTCATCTGCCCCAGTGATGAGACCCTCAACATTGAGGGCTTCCCAAGCTGTCGAGCCGGTCCTTGAGCACCATCGGCCTTGAGAGAGCCTCCGGTCGAGGTACCAGTCCTGTTCCTTAGGACATCAGTCCTCCCTGGCGAGCCCCCATAGCTTGGACCGCTGAGAGCAGCCCTTCATCGAGGCGATTGTGCGGCACTGGATGCGTACTCAGACTTCGAGTAGCCAGGCTACAGTCATCAAACCTTGAACAGTGGGTTCGGGATAATTGTTCAATATACAATGCCAAGGAGAGAATCTCTTCGGCAAACCCATGACCGAAAAGGCTGCCAAGCTGGAGTCCGAGTTCATGACGAGGACCAGGCTCTCTAAAAAGACCGCTGCCCCTCCCTGATGGAAGGGCTTGGGTAAAAAGCCCTTCTACTCAAGAAAAGGGGCTGCTTACAGAAACTACCCACATTTTCAGGCCTCCCCAGCAGGGTCAGCACGCCAAGGGACATGGGCAAGGCCCTCGTAAGCAGAAGGCTCCCAAGCCCCAGGCATCAGCTCCAGCCTAGCAAGTGGGGAGGTTTTGATTCCTTGGGCATAGCCTCTTCACCCCAAGGAGGTCAGCAGCTCACAGGGGGTCATCTCATCCATCATACCCAAAGGTGGCCAGCTATCACCAACAATTCCTGGGCAGTCCAGGTGGTCAGGGAGGGTGACCTCCTCCGTCTGGCTCAGACACCCCCTCTCTTCTTCCCAGGAGAGCCCACCAGGTCTCCCCTTCATGGGGACCTTCTAATGAAGGCACCCATGAAGGGAAAAGGGAATGACGAGTGAGGTTATCAAATTTGCAGATGACACAGAACTATTTAAAGTTGTTAAAACCTAAGAGGATTGTGGAAAATTGCAAGAGGATCTTGATAAATTGGAAGACTGGGCATACAAATAGCAGATGAAATTTAATGTGGACAAGTGCAAAGTTATGCACCTAGGAAAGAACAACCCAAACTATGGTTACACAATGCAAGGTTCCACATTGGGAACCCCCTCCACCCAGGAAAAAGATTTAGGCGTCATCGTGGATAACATGTTAAAGCCCTCCGCCCAGTGTGCAGCGGTGGCCAAGAGAGCAAATAGAATGCTAGGTATCATAAGGAAAGGAATGGAGAATAAAAGAAAGGATATAATAATGCCTCTGTATCATTCCATAGTGCGACTGCACCTTGAATATTGTGTGCAATTCTGGTCGCCGTATCTTAAAAAGGATATAGCGTTATTAGAAAAGGTTCCTCGGACACATGGGTCCTACTTTAGTCTGTATCTGCGGACTCAATTGCTGCTGCTCACGGCTTCCCTTGGGGGCACCCATATTTTTCTATGGGCTATTGGTAGTCTGTAGCTAGGGAGTCCCATATGTGAGTACTGACCTCCTGCTTGTTTCCTGAGAAAGCATAGTTACTCACCTGTAACAGATGTTCTCTGGGGACAGCAGGAATCAGTCCTCACAACCCACCCTCCTACCCTTGGAGTTGCTCTTTTACTTAAAAATACTTTCTTTGCCGCCTTCAGCTATGTCATTTGATTGAGCAGGATGGCACCCTTGGGCGGGAAGGGTACCACGCGTGTGTGGTGGCATCTCCCAAAGGCTTTCATTGAAAGCTGGGGAGATGCTTCCACGAGGGCCCCATTGGTGCCGACATCACCCTATATATGGGGACTGATTCCTGCTATCCCCTGAGAACACCTGTTACAGGCTATCTCTGGGGTACTCCACTATTCGACTTTCTCCATTGGGAAAATTTGGCCATTTAGCCTCTCCCTTTGTTTTTTATCTTTTAACCAGTTCCGGATGCACAATATTACACTGCCTCCTATCACCAAGTGTCTCTCATGAGGGACCTTGTAAAAGGCTTTCTGAAAATCCAGATATAGTGTATCGACTGGCTTGCCTTTGTCTACGTGTTTATTCATACCTTCAAAAAAATATAACAGATTAGTAAGACAAGACCTTCCTTGGCTAAAGCCATGTTGGCTTTCTCCCATTAAACCATGACACTCTCCAAGAACAAGCAGGACGTCAGTCCTCACATATGGGTGACATCAGCACCGACGGAGCCTCGTTCGTAGCATTTCCCCAGCTTTCAAAGAAAGCCTTTGGGAATGCTATCATGCATGCATGGTCCCCTTTCCGCCCAAGGATGCCATCTAGTTCACTCTCCTTTTTTCCGTGGAGCCCAAAGGACGTAGTCCTCTACTCCCCCAGAAAACGTTCTAAAAATCCTTCTATATCTCCAGTTTGCATGCCGGTTATCTTCCCACCTCGAGCAGACACCCTCGGTGCCGTCCGTGGATCTCCTTTTCATTATTTTCCTTGAGGTTCCTCCTCGACTGGCCTTCATGCCAATTTTTGCCCTGGAGTCATCAACCCCGGCCAGCTGTTCTCCCACCATGACTCCCGGTGGGTTCAAGAAATGCAACCGCTGCAGTAAGACTATTTCAGTTACTGATACCCATGACTGCTGTCTCCGCTGCCTGGGCCCAGACCACGACAGCTCCACCTGCGACTGGTGCCAGGCCATGACCCCCAAAATGAACAAGAAGCGGTCGGAGTTGCAGGGGAAGCTGTTCCCAAGATCTGACTCTGCCCCAGCTTCCCCATCGCCGAGCCCCAAAGTCGGCACTTCCCATGAGGTCCGGGTGTCCTTGGGAGTGTCCACAGGCACAGCCCCGGACCCTCCCAAGAAAAAGGCACTGAAGCCTGCCGAGGTGCCCTGATGAAACCTGGCAAAGTCCTGCAACGGGACTCAGGTGACTCCAAGCAGCGCCCTCAGAAAGTCTTGAGACAGGAGTCCTCAGCCGGCGGAGACCACGCCAGGACCCGTGAACCCGTAGTTCTCCTAAAGGATGCACTCTCTGGAGTGCCGGCATCGGACCCGAGGCCCTCGGTGTCCACGCTGAAGGCTGCACAGCCATCGGGCCTTGAGTCCTGAATGACGGCCATGGAGCCAGAACATCTCCTCCATCCTGGCCTTGCAGCAGGCATTGATGTCTGATTTTCCAGCATTATTGGCCCCAACACTGGGCCCCCCAACCCATCATCGGTCACGCTTCTCGGGGATTCAGTCCACCCTGGCAAGTTTTTGGGAGTCCGACCCCAGATCCTCCGGGGGACCCCCATTCCTTGGGGCTACCTCTGAGACCGATTCCTCGACACCCTCAGGATCTAAATGGGGAAACCGAGGCCGAGGCCTCTCCCGACACAAGGATGTTCCCTCCGTGCCCTCTTACCCAGAGCCTCAGCACCACTCCCCACCTCAGGACGTAACCTTTCATGACTTTGTCCGCGACATGGCCTGGGCTCTTTCGGTCCAGACTGAGTCGGAGGAGGATCCGCGCACTGAGGAACTTGAGATCCTGCAGTATGAGTCTCCTTCCAAGGAGACTCTTATGGTGCCGTTTTCATCCATACTCGAGAGACTACTCCTCAGGATGTGGGAGAACCCAGCCTCTGTGCCGGTGGTCAGTTGGCTCTTGAACGCTATCTGCCATGTCCGGAAGGGCCCCGGGTTCCATAAACAGCAATTCCTCCATGGTGGTTGAGTCCTCCATGCATAAACTGAAGAGTCAAAAAACGTACTCTTCGGTTCCCTCTGGCAGGGAGGCCTGTGCCCTCGTTGCCCTGGGCCGCAAGTGTTATCAGGGTGTCATGCTTGGGTGCCGTATCCAGGCATACGAACTGTACATGGGAATGTAACTAAAAGGCCTGATCCAGGAGCTCTTGGGGTTCTCGGCGGGCCTCACTGGGGAACCCCTGCAGAGGTTCTAGTCCCTGGCGGCAGGCATCTGGGACTGTTCCAAATTCATCTCTAGGGCTGCCTACAACAGGTTTGAGTCTGTGGCCAGGGTGGCAGCCGCTGGCATCGGCGCCAGGCATGGTTACAAACCTTGGACCTCGAGCAGTGGGTGCAAGAAGAGCTGCTGGATGTCGCCTGCAATGGTGAAAACTTGTTCGGGAAACCAGTGTCTGACAAATTGGCTGAAATCGAAGCTGAGGTAATGACCTGGCAAAGGCTGTCCAGGAAGACCTTGACCCTCCTAAGAAAAAATCCATTTTTTGATTTCTTTATCCTGGATAAAGAAATCAAAAAATGAACTGAGCACACCATTAACCCGCATCGTCAACGAATCCTTCTCCAGAGGACACATGCCAGACGCCCTCAAAACCACGATCATCCGACCTTCCTTGAAAAAGCAAAACCTAGATCCTCTCGACCCTGCATCCTATAGACCCATAGCAAGTCTATCTTTCACAGCCAAAGTAATTGAGAAGATCGTCCAACAGCAGCTTCAGGAACACCTGGATATTAACAACATACTCGACCCTCAACAACACGGCTTCCGCCCGCTACATGGAGTTGAGACCCTCATGACCACGCTGATGAACACCCTCCTCACAGGAATCCAAGACAGACACTCCGGATACGCCATGATCTTCCTCGATATATCTGCAGCCTTTGACACCATCTCCCACAACATCCTCGTACACAGACTACAGACTATCGGGATCAAGGACACCGTGCTGAAGTGGTTTCAATCCTACCTAACAAACAGACAACAACTAATCCGCACCAGCGCCTCAACCTCCCCCCCTTTCCAGCAACACCAGGGAGTACCCAAGGATCCACACTGTCAGCCATGCTCTTCAATATTTACCTCCAGCCACTCTGCACACTCATACGCACACACAACGTCAGCTTCCACATCTACGCCGACGATATCATGCTCTACGCCCCCATTACAACCACAAACCCAACAAACACCCACCTATCAGCATGCTTCACCGCAGTCTCTAACTGGTTACAAACAAACAACCTATCCATCAACATAAAGAAAACTGAAGCCCTCATAGTCACAAAGGACCCTGACTTCACACCACCCACACACCTCAACATAGGAAGTACAAGCATCCAAATACGACCACAGATAAGATACCTGGGCATTATTATTGACCAAGCCCTCACCTTAAAGCAACAGATCACTAAAACCTCCAGAACTATATTCCATAAGGCAAAAACAGTGCAACGTCTCAGACCCCTCCTGGAACATCAAGACTTCCGAACAGTGATGCAAGCCATGACATTCCCACATCTGGACTACTGCAACATAATCTACCATGGACTTCCAACCACACACACCAACCCCCTCCGAACTGCATTGAACACCACTGCGAGAATCATTCAGAGCGCAAAGAAAACCGACCATATCACCCCAATACTGAAAGAACTACACATTCTCCCCCTTGAAGCACGGACAAAATACAAAGCCATCCTTCTCACCCACAAAGCCATCCATCAAACGCAGGACTCCCAGCTTCGCACCCTACTAGCACGCCCAGCCCACGGCAGATCTACTAGACAAACCTCCAGCGTTTCCCTCACCATCCCCCACAAAAGAACCAAATGCTCGCAACGGACCTGCAACCGAGCCTTTGAGCTTTATGCTCCATCTTTATGGAACTCTCTACCGAGCTATCTCAGAAACAATGCCAACCTTCTATCCTTCAGAAAACAGCTAAAAACCATCCTTTTCCAGGAATACTTCAACTCGACCCCCACCAAAAAACCCACAAACCACTGAGCTCACCCACATTGAGCCCCTAACTCAAAACTACCATGTCTATGTCCCATGTCTGTCCTTTGTCCAAAGTCTGTCCTATGTCAAAATCATCAATGTTGCCTCCCCGGTGATGGCCCCACCCTTATACTTAATTCCCCTACCCCTATGTAACACCGCTTTGACCCGGTGAAAAGCGGTATATAAATACAGCTAAATAAATAAATAAAATAGGGCCCTACCAGCCTTACTTGGGGCAGCAGCACCAGGCCTCACAACCTAAAAGTCAGGGGCATGGGCCTTGGAAGCCTAAGGCCCCCAAGCCCTAGACACCAGCCCCCACCCAACCAGGGGGAAGCTTTTGACTCCCTGGACAGGGCCTCTCCTCCCCCAGGAGTCCCACCTCAGTCCACAGGATGTTGGCTGGCTTCATTTGCCCACAACTGGTCCAGCATTACCACAGACAAGTGGGTCCTGCAGGTGGTGAGGGAGGGTTGCCAACTCCATCTACAGCAGAACCCTCCAGATTTCTTCCCAGGAGAACCATCACAGCCTCTCCTCCAGCAGGCTTTGCTCGTCACAGAACTCGCAGGCTTACTCAGGTGCAGGGCAGTGGAGCCTGTACCTCAACACCTCTGGGGAAAGGGGTTCTACTCAAGGTTTTTCCTTGTCCCAAAAAGAACAGGGGGCCTCTGGCCCATCCTGGACCTGTGCAACTTGAACAAGTTCCTCACGAGGGAGAAGTTCAAGATGCTCTCCCTTGGGACACTGCTGCCCTACCTCCGCCAGGGAGACTGGCACTGCTCCTTGGACCTAAAGGATGTGTACACTCACATCCTGGTCCATCGCTCGCACTACCAGTACAGGGTACTGCCATTTGGTCTCACCTCCTCTCCAAGGTTCTTTACAAAGTGCCTGGCAGTTGTGGCTGCCCATATGCGCCTCCAAGGGGCCCACGTCTTCCCCTGCCTGGATGAGTGTCTCATCAGAGGCAGCACGGCCCTCGAGGCCAGCCAAGCCGCAAGACTTACAATTCACACGCTGCAGAAGTTAGGCTTCATCATCAACTTCCCCAAGTCCAGTCTCTCCCCAGTTCAAGACCTGGAGTTCATAGGAACCCAGCTGGACACTCTGTAGGTCAAGGCCTTCCTCCTGATAGAGAGGACTTGTTGCCTGATGTAGTTAGAGGAGAGGGTCCAAAACTGCAGGTCAGTGCTAGCCTGCCTGCTGCTCCACTTGTTAGGCCACATGGCCTCAACGGTTCATGTCACGCCCTGGGCTCGCTTGCATATGTGAGCAGCCCAGTGGTGCCTCAGATCCCAATAGACACAGGCCACAGGCAAGCTGAGAGACAGGGTAAGGATCCCCCACCAACTGGCGGCCTCCCTCAACTGGCGGCAGTCTCCACAACACCTCAGGATGGGGATGCCTTTCCAAGCACCAGCTCCACAAAAGATCCAGACAACAGATGCCTACCTGGTGGGCTGGGGTGCACATTGCGAGAGCCATTGCACTCAGGGCAACTGGTCCCCAGATGAGTCTCTGTTGCAAATCAACCTCCTGGAGCTCAGGGCCATCTTCCTGGTCCTACAGGCCTTCCGCTACCTCTCGGTCCTCATACAGATGGACAGTCAGGTTGCCATGTTCTATGTGAACAAGCATGGAGGCACGGGCTCCTATTCCCTCTGTCAGGAGGTGGTAGCCCTCCACTCCTTTGCAGTGCGCAACAGCATGCTCCTCCGAGCGGTGTGCATGCCGGGCAGGACAGCCTCCTAGTGGACAGGGTCAGCAGGGTCCTTCGCTCACACGAGTGGTATCAGGATCCCAGGATGGCACAGAGACTTTTCTGCCTCTGGGGCAGACCCTGGCTGAACCTGTTTGCCACTTGGGTGGCAGACTGTATTGCCCTCACTTATGAGCGAGCTGGCCTCTACCTAGAGCACGTGATCACTGCTTATTGTGTGAGGGCCACCATGTCGGTGGCCAACCTATGCTCAGTGCTAGTGACAGAAATTTGTAAATCTGGCACATGGTCTTCAGTGCATACGTTCGCAACTCACTACTGCTTCAAAAGTGAGTCCTGCAGGGACAGTGCCTTTGGCCAGGCAGTAAGCCAAAGCATTCTCGGTGTATAGACAACTCCTGCCATCCGACCCTTCTGTGTTCAAGCTACCAGAGTAATGATGATGCTGGATGCTGGGGTCTGTAGAGTCTCTTAGTAGGGACTCACCCTCTGCAACTGACAGCCTTCCTATAGGTAGCCATTGGTGCTGTTTTGGTTCGGTCCCCAGCAGCCTGGAGCTAGGGAGTCTCATATGTGAGGACTGACTTCCTGCTTGTTCCTGGTAACACAAAGACATCCTATACATCAAGAGATATCCCTGCACAATGCCTTCTCTGCGTTGGATAATGAGGATGCCCAATTCAAAGAGACTGAAGGGCCTTTAAATGAGTCAGACAATGCCCAATCCACTGCAAAAGCACTAAATATGACAGCGAGGGGGGAAGGCAAGTTGAAATACATGGAAGCGTGGGAGAAGGATTTAGGGGTAAGCTGGGGGGTGGAGGAGTGGGAGACAGTGGCACTAGGAATAGCACGATTCTCCATTGCCACGACACTGCGAGAGAATGGGTTTAAGGTGCTGAGTCGCTGGTATCTCACACCGGAGCGGTTGTGTAAAGCGGGGGTGTTGCAAACGGATGACTGCTGGCGAAAGTGTGGGGAGCGCGGCTCCTGGCTGCATATGTGGTGGACGTGCCCGGTAGTGAGAGAGTACTGGCACCGTATAGGGGAAAACATTAACAAAATGATGGGGGCGAACCTCGAGCTTGGCCCTGAGATGTGTCTCCTGCATAGACCAGATGGAAAATGGGAGGGGGATTGGAAAATTATTTGGTATTGTGTCACAGCGGCCCGCTGCGAAATTGCATGGTATTGGAATAGACCAGCTCTACCCTCCATGGCGAGCTATGCACGCAGGGTGTCGCATCTTTATGCCATGTATAAATTGACCGGGGAGCGGGGAGGGAGAGGGGAGCAAATGGAGAAGCGGTGGGCAGGGGTTTGGAGGTGGTTGAGGGAAGAGGGGTGGAAATAGAGAGGGGGTGGGGGGATGGCAGATAGGAGGAGAAATGATCAGTGAAAGCTGACTATTGAGAGGGCCGCATAGGCGGTACGCTGTTGGGCCCTCTCAGTTGGCCGCTACATAGCTTGAGCTAGAGCACTGGGGGAGGGGAGGAGGGGGGAGATTGGGTTGGGTGGGGGGGGGGGTCAGGGATGGGATTCAGGTAATAGGGATTGTGTGTTAGTTGAAGGGTTGTCTCTTATGTTGTTGTTTGCTGAATCCTTGATGCCTTGGAGCTGTTGAGTACATGCTAATGTAACTGTTACAAAAGTTAATAAAAATTTAAATTAAAAAAAAAAAATAAAAGCACTAAATATGAAGAAAACCTCACCAAACAGAAAACTACTTCTACTTGGAGATTCCATCATCAGAGGCACCAACTTGGGAACACAGTTCAAAGGAGAGAAGATAGTCATGTGCCTACCAGGCTCTTCAGCCAGCAGGAATACAAACCAAGTTGTTGAATTACTTAGTGCAAAAAGTGAACATTCCAAACTTGATGTCATTATCCACCTAGGCACAAACGACCTGGCTAGGAACAGTGCCTCTACAGCCCAAAAGGACTTCCAATCTCTGGGGGAGAAACTCAAGCACGTTGTTAACACTGTTGCATTTTCAGAGGTTCTACCTGTTCTTGGTAAGGGGACAAAAAGACTGCATCGCATTAACAGCTTTAATACATGGCTCCAGACCTGGTGCAGAAAAGAAGGATTCGGATTTATTGGCAACTGGGACAACAGATGGACCAACAAGAGACTATACTGTGCTGATGGACTACATCTCTCTTCCGCAGGGAAAAGAATCCTAAGTGAAAAATTCAGGCAGTATGTGGACATGCATTTAAACTAGGAAAAGGGGGTGACGGATGTGGAAGGTCAACATCTGCATGCCACCCCCAACAAAAGCAGAACAACATCAGAAACAGCCACACTTTTAAACCACACATCAAAAACATGTGGGAGGAAGTGGGCAGAACAAAATCAATGCAAAATACACACAAGCCAGGAAAGTGCTGGAAAGCAATGAGCACAAATGCTCGAAGCTTAGCCAACAAAATTCCAGACCTGGAAGCCCTAATGGTGGAAACAGAGTTGGACATTGTGGCCATTACAGAAACATGGTTTAATGAATCACATGATTGGGATATAGCCATAGCTGGCTATAATCTATTCAGAAGGGACCGAGAAAATGGAAAAGGAGGAGGAGTAGCCTTGTATGTCAAAAGCAATATTAAAGCTACTGAAATGCAGGGGACATGGGGAAAAGAAGAAGCGCTCTGGATTGCGTTGGAGAGAGGAGATGGCACCGTCATCCATATTGCTGTAGTCTATAGACCTCCGACTCAAATTGAAGAGAGAGACAATGAATTGATTATAGATATTGCCAAGATAGCATCAAAGGGGGAAGCAATCATATTGGGTGACTTTAATCTACCTGATGTGGATTGGATTACTCCTTCTGCACATCTGGAAAGAAGCAAAAAAATTGTGGATGCTCTCCAAGATGCATTATTTAGACAAATGGTGATGGAACCAACCAGGGAAAGCTCAACGCTGGATGTAGTGCTCACCAACGGTGATAGTGTGTCGAATGTCTGCGTGAGTGCCCCTGTGAGCAACAGCGACCATCACACGGTGTGGTTTGAAATAAAAGCCATGGTACAGGCCAATCATAGCAAGCTCAGAGTCCTAAACTTCAAATACACTGACTTCAATAAAATGGCAGAGTACGTAAAGGAGGAGATGACCGGGTGGGAAGAGATAAAGGAAGTGGAATTGCAATGGGCTAAACTAAAGGAGGCAATAAAAGGAGCAACAGTTAAATATGTAAGAAAAGTAAATAAAAGCAAGAGGAGAAGGAAACCTATTTGGTTTTCCAAAGAGGTGGCTGCTCATATAAAGGCAAAAAACACAACTTTTGCAAAATTCAAAAGCTTGCAGACAGAAGAACATAGAACTGAATACAGGATCCAACTCAAAGAGTCTAAAAGAGTAATAAGGATAGCAAAATCAAAAGCAGAGGAAAAGATGGCTAAAGATGTTAAGGGTGGCAACAAAAATGTCTTCAGGTATATTCAGGAAAGGAAAAAGATCAGAGTTGGAATTGCAGGACTCAGAAGTGCTGGGAAAGGACTCGTGGAAAGTGACACTGAAAAAGCAAAATTGCTAAACAATTACTTCTGCTCTTTGTTTACTAAAGAAGATCCTGGGGATGGACCAGCTGTGACTCCCAAATATAAAAATGGGAATGAAGTAGATACCACACCATTCACAGAAGAAGAGGAGTTAGAACAACTTGCTAAACTGAAAGTGGACAAAGCCATGGGACCAGATGGGATACATCCCAGGATACTGAAAGAGCTCAGAGAGGTTCTTGCAGGACCGTTAAAGGATGTCTTCAACAGATCCTTGGAAACAGGAGAGGTTCCTCAGGACTGGAGAATGGCTGATGTCGTACCTCTACACAAAAGTGGTGACAGGGAAGAAGTGTCAAACTACAGGCCCGTGAGCCTTACCTCGGTGGCGGGAAAAGTAATGGAGGCACTCCTGAAAGAGCAAATAGTGAACTTCCTGAAAACCAACAGCTTGCAAGACCCGAGGCAACATGGTTTTACCGAAGGACGATCTTGCCAAACAAATCTGATCGAGTTCTTTGACTGCGTGACCAGGGAACTAGATCAGGGGCATGCGATGGATGTCATCTACCTGGATTTCAGCAAAGCCTTTGATACTGTTCCTCATAGGAGACTTGTCAACAAACTCAGTAGCTTGGGGATGGGTCCCAAGATGGTAAACTGGATTAGAAATTGGTTGACTGACAGACGACAGAAGGTGATTGTACATGGAGCTCACTCGGATGAGAGGAAGATGATTAGCGGGGTGCCCCAGGGTTCGGTCCTGGGCCCGGCACTGTTCAATGTATTTGTGAGTGATATTGCTGAAGGACTGAATGGAAAAGTCTGTCTTTTTGCAGACGACACAAAAATTTGCAACAGAGTGGACTCCCCCGAGGGAGTGCTTAACATGAAGAAAGATCTACAAAAGCTGGAAGACTGGTCTAAAGCTTGGCAACTACGATTTAATGCAAAAAAGTGCAGTGTTATGCACTTGGGTAGCAGAAATCCAAGAGAAATGTACGCGATAGGTGGAGAAAGGTTGGTATGCACAGTTCAGGAAAAAGACCTTGGTGTGATTATCTCTGCTGATCTCAAGGTGGCAAAACAGTGCGACAAGGCGGTGGCAAAAGCCAGGAGGATGTTGGGCTGCATACAGAGAGGGATTACCAGCAGAAAAGAAGAGGTACTTATATCACTGTATAGGTCACTGGTGAGGCCTCACTTGGAATACTGTGTTCAGTTTTGGAGACCATATCTTGCAAAGGATGTAAAAAGACTGGAGACTGTTCAGAGGAAGGCGACCAAAATGATTTGGAGCCTGAGTCAGAAGCCTTATGAGAAGAGACTTGAAGACCTAAATATGTACACTTTGGAGGAAAGGAGGGACAGGGGAGATATGATTCAGACCTTTAAATATTTAAAGAGAAATGATGAACAAACAAACCTCTTCCAAAGACGGGGAACCTGTAAAACTAGAGGGCATAACATGAAACTGCAAGGGGGTAAATTGAAAGGCAATATCAGGAAATATTTTTTCACTGAAAGGGTGGTGGATGCTTTCAATGCCCTCCCGATGGAAGTGGTAGGGGCGAACACGGTGACGGAATTCAAAAAGGCATGGGACAAACACAGAGGATCCCTTTACAGAAATAGGATAAAAACAAAATAAACGGTACCATCTAACTTCTGAACCATATAATGTCTCAACAAATAGGGGTGTCTTACATGGAGTGGTGGGTTTACCCCTGAACAAGGATATGGGGAGGGGTGGCCTGTGCGGAGCGACAGGTGCACCTACTCTTGCCATCTTGCTGGGCAGACTGGATGGACCATGCTGGTCTTTATCTGCCGTCAACTACTATGTTACTATGTTAAGAAAAATTAAAAGGAACAAGGTTAAAAGTTTACATCAGGCATGGGAATTACTTAAAATACTATCTTGGAAGCCAAGAACAGATGTATTCCATGCTTTAAAAAAGGTGGAAGGAAGGCCAAACAGCCAGAATGGCTTAAAGGGGAGGTCAGAGAGGTTGTTATAGCTAAGAGAGAATTTTTTAGAAAATGGAAAAGAGCCAAATGATGAGAACAGGAAACATAAATACTGGCAAGTTAAATGCAAGGCATTGATAAGGCAGGCAAAGAGAGAATTTGAAAAGAAGTTTGCCGTGGAAGCAAATTTGTATAATAAAATATTTTCAAGTATATTTGTAGCAAAACATCTGTGAAGGGAAATAGTTGGACCATTAGATGATGGAGGGGCAAAAGATGCACTCTGAGGACAAGGCTATAGTGGAGAGACTGAATTAATTTTTTGCTTTAGTCTTTACTGAAGAAGGTGTAGGAAACTTACCCATGCCAGAAATGATATTTAAAGGTGATGTATCAGAGGAATTGAAACAAATCTTGATAAATTCGGAAGATGTAATACATCTAATTGATAAACTAAAGAACAGCAAATCACCTGGACCAGATGGCATACATCCCAAGTACCGAAAGAACTGCAATAAAGATTGTAGAGGTACTAATAGTAATCTGTTATCTATCATTAAAATCATCTGTAGTACCTGAGGATTGCAGAGTGGCCAATGTAACGCCAATTTTTAAAACGGGTTCCAGGGGTGATCCGAGAAACTACAGACCAATGAGCCTGACATCAGTACCAGGCAAAATGGAGGAAAGCATCATAGAAACAAAATGACTGAACATGTAGATAGTCATGGTTTAATGGCAGAAAGCCAACATAGATTTAGCCAAGGAATGTCTTGTCTTATCAATCTCTTACTTTTTTTTGAAAATGTGAATAAACAGGTAGATAAAGGTGAGCAGTTTATTTAGACAGTTTTGTATACCGCCTTATCCTTCAATCAAAGCGGTCACAACACAATTGGGGGATACATTTAACATGCGGGGATATGAGACACATACACTAATACTGACAGGGAACATGGGCAATGAAGGGTTAAGTGGCTTGCCCAAGACCACAAGGAGCATCTGTGGGACTAGAAACCCCAGTCCTTCTGGCTCAAGGTTGCTGTCCTCTAGTGGGATTTGAACCCCCGACCTTCGGGCCTGAAGTACCTTGCCCCAACCACTGGGCTACTCCTCCCGTTGATATAGTATATCTCAATTTTCAGAAAGCCTTTGACTCTTGGGGAAATTAAACAGCCATGGGATAGGCGGAAATTTACTATTGTGGATTAGGGGCTTATTAAAAGATAGAAAACAGAGAGTAGGGCTAAATGGCCAATTTTCTCAATGGAGAAAGGTAAATAGTGGAATACCCCAGGGATCTGTGCTCGGCCTGCTGTTTTTTAACATATTTATAAATGACCTGGAAATGGGAATAATGAGTGAGGAGATTAACTTTGCAGATGCCACTGAATTATTCAGTTGTTAAAATACAAGAGGATTGTAAAATATTCCAAGAGGACCTTGATAAACTGGGAGACTAGACATCTAAATGGTAAACGACTTTTAATATGGACAAGTGCAAAGTTGTGCACGTAGAGCCCAATTCAATAACAGCTATGTCTGGGCTGCAGCTGTGTACAAAATGGAAACGGGGCTGATATCAACCTGATTCCAAAACCGTGGGTAAAGACGCACCCGCTGTTTCGGGATCAGGGAGATATACATCCCTGTGCGCAGCGCATACAGAAAAATTGGACATTGTAGAGGCTCCCCGTATCTGTGTGGCCACGCCTCTGCTCGCAGTATATGCAGCTTCTAGGCTGATGGTCACATCAGCAGCTGTCAGCATAGCCTGTGGCAGTGGTTCTACAGATTTGCATATGGAAACCTGGAATCTGTCATGCACAATTGCATCTTGCGCTCTCTGTGGCAGCACACACACCACCTCACTACATCCCTGACACATCCCATTCTCCATATGGCAACCAATGTAGGGCAAAGCTGAATCTGCTCTAAGTCCTGCCCTTATTCCATGGTCCAGCAGGAATAATGTGTACATCAACAGGGACATTCAGGGGTATTTCCTGAATACCCTTTCTGTGTCTCGGCGGCTAACCACACCCTTCCCACCCACGTTCTATGATCGCCATACTTGCGCCGTGTACATGCAGGGCTACAGAATATGGTGGGACACATTTTCAGGGGGGTGGACATCAATCCTGCACGTTTAACTGCCCTATTCGCCTTTCAGAATGATCCCCTTAGGGAAGAACCCAAACTATAGTTAAACGATGCAAGGTTCCACAGTAGGAAAAACATGTGGCAAATGCACAGATACAGTGGGAAATACAAGAGCGGACACATGAATGGTTAAGGAGAGGTGAATTGGAAGTGAAGGATGAGAGATTGATAGTTGTAGCCCAGAACAGCAGCTTATGAATGGGATGGTTTACAGCAAGCATTGAAAAAACTGGCAAAACAGACATATGTTGGTTCTGTGGAAAAGCGCTGGAAACAGTGACTCACCTCATAGCTGCCTCTGATGGCCGGAAATTTCTATACAGAAAGGCATAATAAAGAAGCATGCCTTATCCATTGGAAACTCTATAAAGACTACAACATCACTGTACCTGAAAAGCACTGGGATCATGACCCTAAAAGAATTACAGAGCATGAAGAGGTTTTGATCACCTGCGATACTCCCATTCTGACCGATAAAAAGCTGGATGCGAAGAAGCCGGATATAGTGGTAAAGGAGAAAAACACCAGAACAGCATTAGAGGTGTCAGTTCTAAGCGACTACTCTGTGAATCGTGTTAAGAGGGAGATAATCTTTAAGTATCAAGAAACGCAGTTGGAGACCAAGAAAATATGGCAGAAAGATACAGAATTATTTTCCCTTTTTGGGAACCACAGGCCTAATTAAGAGGAATTTCCAAGCACACCTTGATAAATTACCCATATATATGACATCTTATGAACTCCAGCAGGAGGTTCTCTTTGGCATGATGCAAGTACTACGCCAAGCATTAACAATTAATATGAGAGAATGAGATCATACTCCATATACTCTGGCTTAGAAGTGAGGTTCATGACTGTCATAGTATGCCCAGAACTCATTCATTTGGAGAAACTGCCCTGAATGGAACCATCACCTAAGAAAAGGATTTAGGTATCATCGTGGATAATACATTGAAACTCTCTGCCCAGTGTGCAGTGGCGACCATTATTCCTATTTCCAGGTCATTTATGAATATGTTAAAAAGCAGCAGGTCCAGCACAGATCCCTGCAGTACTCCACTATTCACCTTTCTCCATTGAAAACATTGACCATTTAACACTACTTTCTGTTTTCTATCTTTTAACCAGTTCCTGATCCACAACTACACTGCCTTCATTCCCATGGCTTTTTAATTTTGCCAAGAGTCTGTCATGTGGGACCTTGTCAAAGGCTTTCTGAAAATCCAGGTGCACTATATCACATTTTTAGACAAATGTTTCAAGTTGTACTGCATAACTTATCCATTATTTTGCTATAATACCAGGAACAGATGTGAATCCCTGATCAGTGAGTATCTGATATAAAAATAAATGCCAGGGATAAGGAGAATAGAATGAAAGGATTTACCTTACCAAGCAAAGTTGCACAGCCTGGGATGAACATGGGAAAAAGAAAACAGCAAAATAGAGAGAGAGTTTTGTATAATTCAGAAAAACGCACAGATGTTCCTCTTGGCATCTCAATGGTTATAGCTAGGGCTAAATTTTTTTTGTTTCAGACATGGATTGTGAGGCTTCTTTGTTGGAGACAACATGTTGCCTGTGGTGTGCATTGCTGCAATGATGGGAAAGTATTGTAATGTATTGTTGGATTACAGTGATTTTCAATAGAGACAGTACATTAAAGTCGCCTTGTGGGCAGCAGGTTATTGCAGCCAAGCCTGGCTAATAACACATTCTTCTTGGCAGTTGCCTCTGAAAAGGTATAGTTGTCATGATTCTGGAGTCATGGGACCTACTGCATGCGTATGCATCAGTGTGTCAGCTTTTTCTTCTACCAGTTTTAGCAGCCAAAGTTTCTTTTCTATGTGGTTTGTTTATGCCGCTCATGTTTCTCCCAGTGCTCTGCTGGCCTCTCATTCTTTACTCACTGAAAGGTGATTCAGCTATTCTGCTCTTCGGCTATTTTGGTTACCTACAGACCCTTCCAGGAATAAATCTATTTATCATCGTTTGTTCTGTGTTCCCTTTGCTGAATTTATCTGATAAGCATTCATGTTGTGTTCAGGTGGTTCTCTGTAACAAACGGGTTTACCGTTTCATACAAGTGGGTTCTGACTTCAAGTGGAAGAAAATTTCATAGCTTACATATTTTTCTGTGTGCAGTATTTCCTACATTGTAGCAGCCTGGCACTTTTCTTTTGACCACTGTCAAGAGTTGAATGTATTATTTTAAGCTCTTTGGTTTTTAGTTCAGTATTTGTGCTTTTCTTCCTAGTCTTCATCAGACATTTTATTATTTTTTCCTCTTAGTTCATTAAGCAGGTTTTCAGCCCTTTAAACGTTTTATTTACTTTATTGATGCTGTGCCAAATCAAACCCTTCTCCCTCCCCTCAATTTTTCAACAAGAAATGGGGCATCAGGCAGGCTTCTGATGGGTTTTCCTCTCTTCTCTGTGGACTTGTTTTCTTTTAATTTGACATCACCAACTTTTTTTCTCATAGTGTTAGAGAAGCAAGCCATTTGCTTTGGATTCTCTCCCCAACTATGCATGGAAAGTGGCTATCACTGATCATAACAAATTATGCTGCATTTCTCCAGTAACAAGGAGGAAGTCAGTTTTCACATATGGGTGACGTCGGCACCAATGGTGCCTGCGCGGAGCATATCTCCAGCTTTCCAAGAAAGCCTTTGGGAATGCTACCATGTATGCGTGGTCCCCTTCCCACCGCAAAGGTGCCATCTTACTCAGTCTCCCTTTTTCCGCAGAGCCCTTCGGACGTGCATCTCGTCCCCAGAAAAAGCTTTTCTCTCTTTCAACCGGTTTATGCTCTATCGGTCCTCGCCGGTTCTCTTCCCGCCTCTCGAGCACCTCTGCTTCGGCCCTGGTCTCGGGGTTTTTTTCCTTTTGCCTTTGTTTTTACCGCGCTCCCTCTGTAAAAAGATGTCCTCCAAGGCCATCCAGAGTCATAAGCAGAAGCTGGATGATCTCTTCCGTAAGGCAGCGCCGGTATCCCCAGTAGCCTCCCGCTCTTTGGTCCTGCAAGCTCCGGAGTCTCCCAAGGCTCCTCCCCAGCCCCGGCGACACTCTGACCCCAGGGGTCGCCTGAACACGATCAGAAGGAGAAGAAGGCCTTGAGGACTCTGTGTGGGGCGCCAGACAAGCGTGAGAGGTCACATGCTCAGTCTCTCAGCCCCTCTCGGCAGTCTCTGGAGTTGGAGAGGGAGTGGCCCAGTAAGGTACCTCAAACTGATACAGAGGCCTCTGGCGAAGGCACCTGTTCTCCCAAGGGTTGTCCTGGTGAGGACCTCCTCGACATCTGACCCGGTCACCCTGGTGTCGGTGTCGCAAGGCCCCACTCCCGAGTGGGAGGCCCAGAGGCTGGCCTTAGAATGCAGTGTTTCTGCAGTCCTCGCTGCCCAGCAAGTGCTGATGCCTGACCATTGCCTACAACCTCTCAGAAACACACAATTGACCTGGTTTATCTTTGTTTGTCTGACCTCCTCTTTATGTCTTGTCTCTGCTTCTCCTGCCATTTCTTTTTTCCTGTCACAATTGTAGTTCCTTTCCTTTTCTATGGCTTCAAGCCATCCCGTAAATGTTTCTAACTAATGTAATCTGCCCTGATGTCATAAAGGGTGGTATATCAAATGTAAATAAACTGAAACTGAAACTCCACCCGGGTGGCGGTGGCTGGCATCGGAGCCCACCGGCAGGCTTGGCTCCAGTTCTCGGACCTGGAACAGTGGGTCCAGGAGAAGCTGCTGGATGTCCCTTGTCTTGGGGAGCAGCTATTTGGCAAACCCATGGAGGACAAGGCCGCAGAGATTGAGACAGAGTACGTGACTTGTACTCGCCTCTCCCGGAAGACTTCCTCCCTCCCCAGGAAGAAGCAGCAGAGCAAGAAGCCGTTCTTCCAATGAAAGGGGCTCCCGTAAAGGGGCTTCCCAGCCTATCCACCAGCATCGACCCCCGTTCAAGGCAGCCAGGGCAAGTCCACGGTCCACGGCCCTCGCAAGCAGAAGGGCCCCAAGCCCCGGCTCTAGCTCAACCAGCCTTGGGGTTTTGACGCCATCAGCATAGCCTCTCATCCTCTGGCAGGGCGGCTATCCGACGGGGGGGCGTCTGGTCCAGTTCTCCCACAGGTGGGAGTCCATCTCCACCGATGCCTGGGTTCTTCAGGTCGTTCGGGAGGATTATCGCCTCCATCTGGACCAGGCCCCTCCTCTGTACTTTCCCGGGGAACCACATTGGCTTCCCTAGCACCAGGCCCTCCTGAGTCAGGAACTCACAGGCCTCCTCGAGGACGGCGCGGTAGAACCAGTCCCACCGCAACTCCAAGGATGGGGGTTTTACTCCCGATACTTCCTTGTCCTGAAGCGGACAGGGGACCTTCGGCCCATCCTTGACCTGCGGAACCTCAACAAGTTCCTGGTGCAGGAGAAGTTCAAGATGCTCTCCCTTGGAACGTTACTGCCCTATCTCCATCAGGACGATTGGCTATGCTCCTTGGACTTAAAGGATGCTTACGCTCACATCTCGTCCATTTCCAAAAGCTCTGACCCTGATCCTCCCGGTCCCCCGCCAATACGACCATAACTGGATTGTGATCCGACCATGTTATCGAATTTTTCTGCTGCCTAGATCCAACAACCACACTCCCCCCACCCATAGCACATCGATCTGGGATTGGATCCCATGCACTGCCGAGTAGAAGGTATAGCTCCCTGAGGATGGGGCAGCACAAGCCAGGCATCGAGCATCTCTAGATCCCTCATGAATTTCCTAAAGAGGGTTCTCTCCCCCCACCCCTTTCCATGGCATCCTTCTCCCCATCCCAGACCACATTAAAATCACCCCCAATCACTAAAGTACCCGACCCCATCCTCAGGATTACCCCTCTCCCTCCACCAGTAGCCATAAAAATCCCCACGTAGGCTATTAGGGCCATATACATTCCCCAGCACGAATCACTTCTGTCAAATTTTAGCTCTCATCACTATGTACCTCCCCAATTTTCACCTTTAGCTTGTTAGAAAAAAAATCCCCGTTCCCCCCCCTTTCTTTTTCTGCAGTCAGTTTCAGGCAAACACGTTTGTCTCATAATTCTTGCAAGAAATCAACCGCTCTTGTGCTGGGAGCAAGTACATTTCCCATATAAAATATGCAGTGGCCACTTGGCATTGCATCTCTGTGTATAGCTTCTGCCACTTCAAAGGCAAATTTAGACTTTTGACATTGAGGATGACAATCTTCAGATCCCCCCTCATTCTATTCCCTCCTTCTCCCTGGGCTTTCTCCATCCTGTCCACCTCCCAACCTGGACATCTCTTAGGACCCACTAAACCTCACCTGCCTAGCCAGCCAATATCTTCCCCCTGCCCCTGCTCACTCCCCTCCTTCCCTATCCTCCACGACTCCTACTCTCTACCCTGTCCCCTGACCCATCCTTCAATATCTCTGCCCTCCCTGCCCCACAACCTCCGTCCCTCACCACAAACCCAAGAATAAACATCTATTGGTGACAACAAAGAGAATCGCTCCCCTTTTACACAGCACCAACAAAATACCATTCTCAAAAGTCAAGTGGGTTTAGCGTGCACAGCTAGGGTTCCCCTTCCTCTGTGGATTGACGCCGCAGGCACCATCATACAGACGTGAACCACTGCCACATTGGCTGCTCTTTGCGCTGGTCTCCGTCTTGCTGTTCCTCTAGGGCCAAATAGGTCAACCCTCCTTCTGTCAGGATCTTCACTGCTTCTCTCTAGGTCTGCACACAATGTGTCTATCCTTTCAGTGTGAAATTTAGGCCAGAAGGGAAGGCCCAGCTGTAGCGCACCTCTTCCACTCGTAACTTCTGTACACATCCCACATCTGTCTCCAGTGATGGAGGGAAACCTGCGCCAGATCTGCAAGCACCTCGACCCGGCAGCCCTCCCACTGGAGGGATCCTAGTCCTCTGAATTTACTGGCCACTCGCTCCTTAACACCATAGTCATGGAGGCAGGTGATAATGTACCACGGTCTGTTGGGCCCTCCCGGGCCAAGCACACAGTGCACTCGATCCATATGCAAGTCCATGCCCGACCAGTCCACATTAGTAGCTTGAAAAAACACTTTTGTAAATTGCACCACTACCCACTTACAGTCCAGAAACTCTGCCCCCTCAGGGATACCTCTGAAGCGCAAGTTATTGCGGTAAGAGTGGTTCCCTAAGTCCTCCAGTTTATTTTGTATCTCCTCATGCTGGTGGGCCAGATTCACTATATGCAGGTTGAGACTGGTTATAACATCCACCTGCTCCTCCATCTGGCTCTCAGTTCCCAGCCCCCAAACTCATTCATGTCGCGATGCAGCCTCACCAGCTCTGTTTTCAGTTTCTCCCAGACTGTGTTCATGTCAGATCGCATGAACTGAAGGTCCTGTTTTATGCCATGGAACCACTCCGGACCTCCTCCTGGAATCCTTTGGTCAGCTTCTGCAGGGCTCCCTCTTACCCCTCTCTGTGCCTGGGGCTGTGTGTCATCCATTTCAGCCTGTTCTGTGTTCTGCATGTGTCATGCTGGCCCCTGCTGTGCTGCGGTGGCCATCTTTCCTCCATTCACCCTCCCCCTGGGACTGCCGGACTTTTAAACGCGAACTCCCACAGATCAAGAGCTTTCTTTTTTGCTGCCATCTGCCTGGGTGTTGGGGCTGCCAGATCACTGCGATTTGCTACCACTAAAGGTACTGCGGTGCGAGTGAGCTGCACTTTTATTCAGCTCACGCTGTGGCGGCCATCTTGGCGCATGACATCAGTGCATCCACCAATGCAGATATCTTATAAAATATATAGATAAATGCCAATCCTCACCAGCATATACATGCACAAAGTTATTTCTGCCTCAGAGCTGGTGTAACTTTGAGTGGCAGTTTTCAGTGGGTTATTTCATAATCACATAAGTACATATGTTGTCTTCATAAAAGAAATGCAACTTATGCAATTATTTGCTTTCCCTCCTAGGCTTCCTTTTAGAAAATTACCCTCTCTGTATATTTAACAAATGCCTATAAAATAAGCATAAAATGTGCTGCTGAATAGAATCTGAATTCTAGTTGTATGTGGTTGTATCAGATGACCATTTTTCCTTTATTCTTTACCTTCATACTACATCTCTTTTCAAAATAACAATATTTTAAGTCCTTAGGAAATACCTAACCAATCTCTCTGTATATGAGCAGAATTTTCTTTGCTAATTGTTTTCCTGCCAGTATGTGTTCAAACAACACATGTTCATAAAGAAAGCTATTTTTACACAGGTGTGCACTGACATGTGGGAGGGAATTTGGAGTGTGACAGTTTTCACATGGGTATCAAATTTAAGTAAACACCCTGTTTTTGCTCACACAACAGCTGATCACATGCCCCATAACAGTCAAGTTTGCTGTTTCCCCACTACAGCAGTGAAATGATGGCAAAGTGGAAAAAGCCAAATGTTACTGAATTTCAAAGGGAACTTTGCTATGGCCAGGCAGGGTGCCTAATTTTTGGCAGTTTAATGGACATGATAATTGCTGCTATGTTTCTCTTTCATTGGAGAGCTGGGGTTTAATAGTCTACCCATTTAGCCTCAATTGCCAGTTTACAAGTGGGATGAGAAACTGCAAAAGAAATAAAATGGAGGAGAAGAAAGAAGGGATGAGAAACTAGAGAGGAGGGAGGGAAAAAGGAAGGATTAGAGGTAGGGAGGAATGAAAGATTTGAGAGAAGACGGAGTGTAAAAGAGAAAGAGAGGAGGAGACTGGTAATAGAAGAAGTGGAGAAAAAGGAAAGAAAAGTTTGAGATTGGAATGGAGGAGCAGGAGAGAGCAAAGAGGTACGTGAGAGGTAAATATAATTTGTCAGTCCTCCTGCCAAATAGTTTAGTGAAAGGCTTGGTCAAGGTGAACAATAGAGGGGAAAAATGAGAAAGAAATTTCAAGGAAATAATGAAAAAAAGAAGTAAAGAATAGCATAGCCTGGGGGTCAGAAAAGTGGGCTGAGAATTACAGGAGCCAGGGTTCAAATTTCACTGCTGCTTTGTGTAACATTGGGCAGGTCACAAACCTCTGTTCCTTCAAGTACAAACTTACAGGCCAATGCAGAAAGCCGGCACTGAAGTTGCGCACTATTCTCCGGGAACAAGCAGGAAGTCAGTCCTCACATATGAGTGACGTCGGCACCGACAGAGCCCTCGCAGAAGCATCCCCCCAGCTTTTAAAGAAAGCCTTTGGGAGATGCCACCACGCATGTGTGGCCCCCTTCCCGCCCAAGGGTGCCATCTTGCTCACTCTCCTTTTTTCCACAGAGCCCTTCAGACGTTTGTCTGGCTTGTCCCCGGAAAAAGTTGATTTTTCTCTTTGAGTTTCATACTCATCTCTGGTTTCGCACCGGTATTCTTCCCGCCACTGACCTTGTTGCTTCGGCGTTGAGTTCTGATCTATTTATGTAGTTTTCATTTTCTTTTCCTGGAGTCTTTGCGCTTTTTTCTCCCAACTGGCAGTCTGGAGCGTCTTCGATCTCGCAGGGTTACTTTTTTCCCCCATGGCTACAAGTGGCTTTAAGAAGTGTGATTGGTGCTCAAAATTATGTCTTTGAACGACACACACAACCTCTGTCTCCACTGCCTTTGGGCCAGACCATGACCTGGCAGCCTGTGTTCTCTGTAAAAGGATCTCCAGTAAGGCCCTCAAGAGCCACCAGCAGCAGCACGATAAGTTTTTCCCTGAGTCCACGGTGCCTCCGAAGGCCCCGACGTCTCAGGTGGGACCTCCCAAACGCAAGCCCCATTGTGGGTCCTCAGAAAAGGGGTCTTCCTCAAGGGAACCCAGGAAGAAGAAAGAACCCTCGAAGGCAGCATCCTTTGACGGTTCCGACCAGCTGGAGAGGGAGCGGCTTGCAAAGGTCCCCCAAAAGGATCTGACCGCAGACTGGCCTCAGTCCCCAGACACCATCTTCATCGAGGATTCCCCTTCGGGGGAGCCGGCGTCAGGCCGAGGCCCATGCTGAAGGCTGCAGAGCCTTCTGGTCTGGAGTCCAGAATGGTGGCCCTGGATTGCAGTTTGTCTGCCTTCGTGGAACAGCAGTAGGCGCTGTTATCCGGCATGAATGCTTCATCCGTTCCGAACACCGGGCCCTCGACATCCAAGACATCCCCGGAGGCCGAGCCGATCCTCGGCCAAGATCGTGATCCGAGTCCCGCTCGACAGGACTGCGGTCATCTCTGGCAAGTATGCCAGGCACCGGCCGCAGGACATCGGGGGCCCCAAGGCCCGCAAAGCAGCCCTCCTACAAGTCCTCGACGGACTACTCCAGATGAGAGATGGAGGACAAGGAGTCCCCTATCGCCACTGCGATGTCCCATCTGACTCTTCCGTCTCGGAGCCTCGACAGCGGTCCCTGCCAGAAGATATGGGCTTCCTTGATTTCATTAAGGATATGTCAAAGACCCTGACGTTCTCTACCAAGTCGGAGGAGACCCTCTGGTGAATGAGTTGGAAATCCTCCAGTACGAAGCTCCTCCGAGGGAATCGCTCACAGTGCCCTTTCCTCCCATCCTGGAATGGCTGATGCTCCAGATGTGGGAGACATTGGCTTCGGTACCAGTGGTGAGCAGATGGCTCGACACGATGTACCGAGTCCACTGGAGCCAGGGCTTCCAAAGTCACAGCTGCCGCATAACTCCATGGTGGTGGAGTCAGCCATGCGTCAGCTGAAAAGCCAGAAGACACACTCCTCGGTGCCCCCAGGCAAGGAGGCTCGCACCCAGGGCACCCTCAGCAGAAAGTGCTACCAGGGCTCAATGCTCTTTGGCTGTATCCAGGCCTACCAGCTGTACATGGGCATGTACCTGAGAGACCTGGCAAAGGAATGTGCCAGGTTCTCAGCTGGTCTCTCCAAGGAATCTTTGCAGCAGTTCAAGAACCTGGCAAAGGCAGTCCATGAATGCTCCAAATTCATGTCTCGAGCGGCCTATGACGGGTTTGAGTTGGCGGCTCGAGTAGTGGCGCCAAGCTTGGCTGCAGTCATCCGACCTCGAGCAGTGAGTTCAGGACAGATTGGTCTGTGTCCCCTGCCAAGGAGAGAACCTCTTTGGCAAACCCATGACCGACAAGGCTGCCGAGCTGGAGACCGAGTTCATGACGAGGACCGGGCTCTCCAAAAAGACCGCTACCCCTCCCTGACTGAAGGGCTCGGGTAAAAAGTCCTTTTACCCAAGGAAGGGAGGTGCTTACAGAAACTACCCACCTTTTCAGGTCTCCCCAGCTCCCCAAAGAGTCAGCAGGCTAAGGGATATAGGCATGGCTCTCATAAGCAGAAGGCTCCAAAACCCCAGGCACTGGCTTCAGCCCAGTCAGGAGGAAGTTTTTGACTCCTTGAGCATAGCCTATCTACCCCAAGGAGATCAGCAGCCCACGGGGGGGACGTTTGGCCCTCTATGCCCAGAGGTTGTTGACCATCACCACCAACTCCTGGGCACTTCAGGTAGTCAGGGAGGGTTACCTCCTCCACCTGATTGACACCTCCCCCTTATTTTACGGAAGAGCCCCTCAGGTCTCCCCTCCACCGGGACCTTCTACTGAAGGAGATAGCAGGTGTTCTCGAGGACAAAACGGTGGAACCAGTGCACCACCATCTCAAGGGCAAGGGGTTCTACTCCAGGTACTTCCTCATGCCAAAAAGGACAGGGGGTCTAAGGCCCATCCTTGACCTGAGGGAGAAATTCAAGATCCTCTCCCTTGGAACATTGCTGCCATACCTCCAGCTCCTTAGACCTCAAGGATGCTTATACTCGCATCCTCATTCACTCCAACCACAGGCAGTACCTGCGGTTTGTAGTGGTGGGCAGGCATTTTCAGTACAGGGTGCTCCCCTTCAGCTTGGCCTCGGCCCCAAGAGTCCTTCACAAAATGCCTGGCAATCATGGCCGCCTTCCTCCGCCTCCAGTGGGTCTTTGTCTTTCCCTACCTGGATGACTGGCTCATAAACGGAGGCACGGCCTCAGAGGTGCCTCAGGCCACCGCCCGCACCATCCAGGTCCTGCAACACTTGGGGTTTGTCATAAACTACCCCAAGTCTCACTTTTTCCTGACAGTGTCTGGAGTTCATTGGGGGAAAGCTTGACACTCTCCAATTGAAGGCCTTCTTGCCCAGGGACCGAGCCGACCATCTCATGACTCTGGCCTGAGACATACAGTACTGTCCCTCGGTGTCCTTCCGGCTTCTTCAGGACCTCCATGGTCCATGTCACCCCAGACACTCGCTTCCACATGAAAACGGCGCAGTGGTGTCTCGGGGACCAGTGGTCTCAGGCCACGTGTCGTCTCCGAGACAGAGTCTCTGTAACCTGCCAACTGGTGGACTCCCTGGTCTGATGGCAGTCTCTCCAGCATCTCGAGATGGGCATGCCTTTTCAGGCCCCGAGCTCCGAGTCAGACAATCAAGTGGCAATGTTCTGCATGAACAAACAGGGGGGTACGGGGTCTCTTACCCTTTGTCAGGAGGCATGGTCCTCTGCTCGTACGCAATCCAACAGGGTATCCTCCTGCGGGCAGTGTACCTGCCAGGCCAGGATAACCTTCTGGCTGACAGGCTGAGCAGAGTCCTCCAGCCACACGAGTGGCAACTGGACCCCAGGGTAGCCAGTTGGCTTTTCCGGCTCTGGGGGGAACTCATGATGGACCTGTTCGCCAGCCTGGACAACTTCCAGTTGTCCTGCTTCTGTTCCCAGCAGGCCCATCCCTCCAGGGTGGCAGCAGACGTGTTCCTTGTCTCATGGTCGGAAGGCCTCATGTACACCTTCCTTCCCACGCTGCTGATCGCCAAGACCTTGTTCAGGACCGTCGGTGACAGGGCCTCGCTCATCCTGATAGCTCCTCGGTGGCCCAGGCTACCATGGTTCCCACTGCTTCTCCGGTTGAGGGTGGAGACCCCCATCCCCTTGGGGATCACCCCGGGACGCCTGTCTAAGGAGGGGGGCTCTCTTCTGCACCCCAACCTGTGGTCCCTGTCGCTGACAGCATGGCTGCTGAGAGGGAGACTCTGGCCCCTTTCAATCTTTTGGTTGAGGTGGAAGAGATTCTGCTGACCTCTCGCAAGGCCTCTACTAGGAAGGCTTACACTCTCAAATGGCTCAGGTTCTCGACTTAGTAAGCCGAGCATGGGGCTGACCCATTCTCCTGCCTAGTGGGACTGGTGTTACAGTATCTTCTCCACCTCTCTCAATCCGGACTCAAGTCTAACTCCATCCAAGTGCGCCTTAGTGCCCTGGCGGTGCACCACCATCCGGTGGATGATACACCCCTCTTGGTCCAACCTTTGGTGACCCGTTTTCTTCTGGACTTGCTCTTATCAAAGCCCCCGGTTTGCTCTCCGGCAACCGAATGGGACCTCAACGTAGTGTTGGGGCAGCTCACTCGCCCACCCTTTGAGCCTCTGGCTACCTGCCACCTTCGCTTCCTCACTTGGAGGTGGCTTTTCTGGTTGCGCTCACCTCCACTGACAGAGTTAGTGAGCTTCAGGCCCTTGTGGCGGAGGCACCTTATACCAGGTTCTACAAGAACAGGGTGGTGCTCTGCACGCATCCCAAATTCCTGCCGAAGGTAGTATCGCCCTTCCATCTCAACCAGGAAGTGATGTTCCCTACCTTCTTTCCAAGACCTCACTCCATTCGGGCGGAGACAGTCCTTCACACCTTGGACTGTAAGAGAGCTTTGTCCTTCTATATCCAACGCATTCAGGGCCATCATAAAGCTTCTCAGCCTTTCATCTCCTATGACCCCAGTAGGCTGTGGGAGGCAGTGACCAAGCATACGCTGTCCACCTAGGTGGCAGACTATATCGCCCCCTCGCCTATGAGTAGACTGAGCTCCCACTGGAAGGCTGCGTCACAGCGCAACATGTCAAGGCCATGGCGGCCTCGGTTGGAAACTTGCGTTCTGTCCCGATGGTGGACATCTGCCAGGCCGCCATCTGGTCTTTAGTCCATACCTTCGCAGCTCATTACTTTCTGGAAAGAGAATCCTGACGGGACAGTGCCTTCGGCCAGGCTGTGCTCCATAACCTTTTTGTGGTTTAGGCAACTCCTACCCTCCAATCCTTCTGTGTTCAGGCTACCGGAGTGCTGGTTTCATCGGACACGGGTCCTACTGTGGTCTGTGGACATGGGTCCTACTGTGGTCTGTGGACACAGGTCCTACTGTGGTCTGTGGACACGGACTCATTTGCTGCTGCTGCTTGTGGCTCCCCACGAGGGAACTCCTATTTTTTCTATGGGCTTTTGGTAGCCTGTAATTGGTGAGTCCCATATGTGAGGACTGACTTCCTGCTTGTTCCCGGAGAAAGCATAGTTGCTCACATATTACAGATGTTCTCCGGAGACAGCAGGAATCAGTCCTCACAATCCTCCCTCCTCCCCTTAGAATTGCTGCTTTATCATCTTGTTTTTGCCATCTTTTAGCTATGTCATCTGGCTGAGCAAAATGGCACCCTTGGGCGGGAAAGGGACCATGCATGCGTGGTAGCATCTTGCAAAGGCTTTCTTTGAAAGCTGGGGGGATGTTTTTGCGAGGGCTCCATCCGTGCCGACGTCACCCATATGTGAGGACTGATTCCTGTTGTCCTCGGAGAACACTGTTACAGCTGAGTACCTACACTTTAGCTGTGTCTGCGTTTTTGTAGCACACCAATAGCACGAGACTTCAGTACCAGTTTGCAGCAAAGGGCGTGTATGCAAATGAACTGTGCACAAAACTTCAGCATAAAGTTGAAAGGAGGGGAACTAACACATGCAAACAAGAGATGTGCTACAAGTGGCTGTATACGCATGCGCGTACATGTCAAATGCATACATTATACGCACAGGACATGCAGGTTCTTTTGGTAATCATCCCATAATAACCAGTACTGTTTTACCCAAAAACATCTTTTTATGAAATCACAAGAAAGAGACGTAAAATAAAAAATGAATAATATAAACGAGTGGAAAAAAAACACACAAGGATAAGAAGCAAAAAACATTTTTTTCGTGAACGCTGAACTTTCGCTTATATGCTGAAAAGATACATGCAGAAAATGTTCATGTCGAAGGTAACTATTCATCGGTACATATCTCAAAACAATTTTCCCTACATGTGCAAGATGTTTGTCACCTCAGACCAGGCACAGAGATATTGGCGCTCCTGCTGGTTATGTAATCCTGTGCACATTTCTCTGCATCTGGCGCAGACCTTATTAGCATGCCACTTTAATACGTACATCTCATTTGCATATTATTTAAATATATTTGGGGTTACTGTGTGCAGATACTTTTCCTTTGCTATTTACGCGTGCGCCAATCTCTTTTCTGCATTTGGCATTGTGTAACTTGTGCATACAAGTTGTGTTATCTGCACACAAATAATATGTTAATCTTTCTGCATCAGCCTGTTAGATAGTAAGCCCTCTAGGGACAAGGATATACCTTATGTACCCCAATGTAACTTGCCTTCAACTACTATTAAAAAGGTGTAAATCAATATCCAAAAAGCTGGAAAACTATTTTCTTTTCTTTCTTTTCTTGATGTAGTAGTTACTCTTTTCTCCTTTACTTCCAGCACAGTCAGAACAAATGCTGGGGTCCTGGTGCCATGAGCTTTCACGTCCAACTCTCATAAATTTTTCTTCCACAGCCTTGTCATTGCAGAAATGGTCTTGAGGTTGGGTCATGTACCAGCTCCTTTCCTCATCCTTGTTTATGGGCTTTGGTGCCACCCATCAAGTGTCATCCTTACTGATGATTGTGACTCCCATCCCAACATCATAGCTGTGAACACTACTTCAGCAATATATACAATTCCAGTCAACCCTGGGGTACAGAAGAACTGATCCAAGAACTGAGGCCAGAATCCTGTGCTACGGAGAGACTGTAGTGTTATCTTTGTTTTTAAAAGAGCATACTTGGATCTTCAAAAAAGATTGTTTTTGGGAAGTTATAAAGTGACAGTATAAAAAAGAGAGGCAAATAATATACCATTGTACCAATAGTGTACTCCCTGTACACCAATGTCACTGTTTCCACATTCACAAAACCTTATTGTGCCTCAAGAGACAGAGTATCATAACCTTGTGCTAGGTGTCTATGCAGAGACTCCATGTATATAAACTTTTAGTGGATTCGTAGGAGGAATTGGAGAGAACTTGAATAATGTGGAACAGGCCAGGAGGCAGAAAGAAGAGGAGAGATCAGAAGATTGGCCATGGACCTCCTAGTTGATAGGTGTGCTGGTTGACCATGGAGGTTGATAGGTATGCTCAGCTCAAGAGAGAGATCGACTGCCAAAGTTACACCTTACACCTAAGACAAAAAACGTTAAGTAAAATTAATAAGGCCATAATTTATATTAAGAAACAATCAATAGATATTACAGAGATAAATTGGATCCAGTACTGTGCACCAAAACCTGTTACTGAGCCAATTCTACCTCAAAGGATATAGGGTCAAAAGAAAAGGAGAATGAAAACAACTTGTCCTTGGAAAAAATGTATTGAAGAAAAAATAAAATTGTTGTGTGCCGAGGTGTCCCTGATAGATGGGTATCTCAGAAGATCAAGATCACCAAAGATGTGGAGCCCCATTCCGGGAGGGGGACGTCCAGGCCGTCCAGACGTCCCTGCTGAAGATAGGGCTGTTAGGACCCGATTCTGGTCCTCGGGAACAAAACATTTCCGTGGGAACCAGAATTGAGCCTGAGGACAGCCTGGTGTGCCCCTCCTGCCTGCAGGGACATCCTCCCTGCAGGCGCTCCAGACTGTGGCGACCCTGGCCCCCAATATCCCTGCCGCTCGCCCCACGGCTGGCCTCTCGCAACCTGGATCGGGTGACAGAGACACGCCCAGCCCCGTGGAATGGCTCCCCTGCCCCGATTCTCCCCAAAAAACTGCTTATACCACCTCTGAGGTGGTATAAGCAGTACAGCCCAGCAGGCCCGGCGGCACGTACAGGGTCATGACCTGAATTGTCCATGTACGTGCTACCGGGCGTCCCACCCACGCTGTGTCCCCCGCCGGCTCTCCCTGTCCTGAAGCACAGGACATATGGGGAGAGCCAGTGAGGGAATAGCGTTTAGGTGGATTGTGGGTCTGCACAACCCGCTTTCTAGAATGAGGGCCAATGTGAAAGATCCAAAACACCAAAATGAAACATGCTACATCAACAGAAGAAGACCTTAAATCCACATTCTCCAATAATAAACTAAAAGTAACAGCAGAAGCACAACAATTTTAGAGATATGAAGAAAACAGGAAAGAAAGAAATCAAAACAAACTATTTAGAGAAAACCCAGAGTTTTACAGAGAACTGGGAAAGAGCATCAGTGAGGTGAAAATGCCAACAAAACTGACACAAAAATTCTGGAGAAATTTATATAAAAACCCTGTAGAGCATAACCAAAAAGCAGAATGGCTACTCACTATTATTTATTTATGTATTTATTTAATTTTCTTATATACCGCGCTATTTGTCATCAGTGCGGTTTACATTGAAACAATACAACAATTGGTCAGATATAACAGACCTATTACAAGTAACAGGAAAATTAACATGGAAGTAAACAGGGAGAACATTTGGAAAAGTTGAACTTCGAAGCTGTGGACTGGCCTGAGAACAACACAAGAAGTGGAAAATACATAGATTAAACAGAGTCCCAAATTGGAAAAGCCCTAGCCCAGGTGTAACTAATTTTTGACTCAGTTAACATCCTTTCACCACGACCTGGCAAACTGCAAAAATCAATTAATCAGGCAGCCAGATTAAACACCACAATCGCTAATAACAGGGAAAACACTTCTCCTTCCAAAGGGAGACCCAGCTAACATCCCAAAAAATTATAGATCAATAACCTTTTTGCTTACAAATCTACAAGCTATCTACTGTAATAGATGTTGACAGAATTTATGACCATATCGATTCCTTTAATATTATGGCAGTAGAATAGAGCAGTAACAAAAGGGGAGTACAGGGAACCAAAGAACAGCTATTGCTAAACAAAACCATCATGATTAGTGCTAAGAAAAGCAGAAATCTCAGCATAGTGGGGATTGACTAAGATAAAGCCTCTGACAGTGTCCCACATTCCTAGATCATAAATTGCCATGAAATGTATAAAATAAATTCTAAAGTGATTGAGTATGTGAAATTCACCATGGAAATGTGGAAAACCTCACCCCACCTACAGGATGCAGATGGACAGTTCACCATTCCTAATATCGAGATCCAGCAAGGATATTTCAGGGAGATTCCTTATCACCACTCTTGTTTTGTATAGCACTTAATCCTTTGCGTGCACTTCTTAACTCTTTGAGGTATGATTTTAGCCTTAACCCTAAAGCAGGTAAAGACCCAGAGGTTTGTAGATGATTTGAAGCTCTATAGTTTTAGTGATAAACATCTAGCTAACAACTCCATTTAGTAAAAAGCTTCTCCGATGACATCAGGATGACTTTTGGTCTGGACAAATGTCCTAAGGCAACCTTCCTTGGAGGAAAATTGAAGAAAACTGAAAAAATCTCTCTGATGACTGTAACATAAAGAAACTTGAACATGAAGGTATATATGAATCCTAGGAGCAGAGGAAGGAGCAATAATTCAGCATAAAGTATTGAGAGAAAAGACCAGCAAAGAGTATTACAGGAGACTGAAGCTGATTCTGAAAAGTACATGAACATCATAGAATAAGATACAAGCCATCAATCAGCTTGAATCCCCATGCTTACGTATAGCTTTGGAATTGTAGACTGGCCTCTGAAATATCTTGAGAAACTAGATGCATGAACAAGAACCCCCCTCCCCCACCCACAGATGTCTATGAGGTGGTTTTTTTTTTTTTTTTAACTTTTATTTTCATTTTACAACAAGCAAAAGAAACAACACACCAAAGGAAACAAATACAAGCATACAATAAGGAAAAGCAACCCCAATTACCCCCCACCCCTATGCTTCTTCTCTAAGCTGATAAGTATCATCATATAAGCGCTTACAAACAACAGTAATTGTACATCAAAACAAACGGAAAAAGTATCTGCGATACAGAATGATCATGTGACAGAAATTTACACAGATTTAAACAGTCAGATGAGAGCATTGAGCAGTTTGAACATAGTCGTTGAGCATCTTCCATTTAGACAAGTGGCGGGGAGTCTGAGCGGAAGAAGCTAACATACGAGGTATTTGCTCATATTTACTGTAAAGACAGACATGATTCCACCATTCATTGGGGCTCAGATGGGAGCTATTTTTCCAGTATTTCGTAATTAGGGAAATAGCTATGCCCAGCATAAAGTCTAAAAGGAAGTAAGCCGATTTGGGAAGAGAGGGGATCCCCGCAGCTGAGCGGAGTCCCACTATCTTCCAAGAGAGGGGCTCCTGAAAGTGCAAAATAGATTGAATACGACCCCAGACCCGACTCCAGTAATACTGTAATGCGGGGCATTCATAAATAACATGAGGTAGTGAACCAATGGCCACATGGCATGTCCAGCATCTATTGCTCTGGGTGGCTTTCCATTTGGCTAACCTGTCAGGAGTATAGAAACATCGGTGGGCTAGAAAGAAAAGTGTCTGAGTGAGTGAGGCGGATCGAGAGACCCGTGTCACTTTGCTCCAGACTAGGCTCCATTGCTCCGGGGTCAAAGTTACATGCATTTCCCGCTCCCAGGATTTCTGTGCTGTAGGAGTGCCTCTATTTACAGTATTACATAAAGTTTTGTAAAAGTTAGATGCCACACCCGATAAGCTCCCGATAGATCGGATTATCTCCGACAATCCTTGGGTATGGGTTTCCGATGGCGGGAGCACCTTAGCACTCCGAAGACAATGCTGAAGTTGCACCAACTGAAAGTAGTGTTTCGCTGGGAGACCAAATTCAATTTGTAATTCGCTAAAAGTTTTCCAGCGACCATCATAGAACAGCTGGTTAGGGATCCAAATGCCCCTAGTGTACCAGGGGCTCCACGCCATCGGTTTATTTTGTATTTGAAATCGAGCATTGTGCCAAAGCGGGAGTCTATCTAGGCATAGTAAGCAGGGTTATCCACATTCGGAGCATAAATACAAATACACGTGAATTCACTATCTCCAACCTTAAGGTGTGCACGGGCCCATCTACCCTCCTTATCAGAGCTAGTATCCATTACAGTAGCTTGCAAAGACTTCTTAACCAAGATGGCTACCCCACACCGTTTGGAAACGGCGGGAGAGTAGGCAGCCACCATGTAAGGCTTAGCATTAAGTTTCAGTGTTTCAACGGAGTTTAAATGCGTTTCCTGAAGAAACACTAAATCAGCATGCTCATGATTAAGGTAGCTAAGAATTTTCTTTCTTTTGATTGGACTATTGATGCCTTTTACGTTCAGTGATAAGATCTTACATAAGGCCATTCAGAAGGGTTAAAAATTCTGAGAAAGAACATGATAACGCACATAATTTCACAATGTCCCTCATATTGACTGTATATGGCTGTACACATGACATGATAGAAAATAAGCTAATGAAAAACAATGAAGTGCCCCATATAAAAAATAAGCACCGAAGTGCATTAGAGAAGAAGCAGAACCCCAGAAATTACTGGCGACCATATGTCTGCGGGGAGAAACCCCGGAGAAGGCCTAAATTGAAACATATAACCTGTATAGCTGTGCGTGTTCCGAATCCAACCGAGGTGCACATCATGGAGGGAAAGGAGACCAAGAAAGTTATATATAGAAAGAAAGAAAAGTCCAGGCAGTCTCTGTTCCAGGCTGTGATCACCGCGTCGGGCCATTCAAAATGGCGGGCAGAGCCGGCGGATTACAGATCCAAGATGTTGAGTTAGCGCATCTGGTCTGCTTCTTTGGAATCTAAAAATGTTGCTAGTAGATCAGGATCTTCGAAGGTTCTAGTTTGGTTATGGAGAGTCACTCTGAGCTTCGCTGGATACAATAGGCCAAAGCGAGCCTGTAGCTGTTGAAGTCTAGGGCGAAAAGCAAGGAGTCTCTTCCGACGGTCAACTGTGGGCTTTGCCAAGTCAGGGAAGAAGGAGACTTTATGACTTTCAAACTCCAGATGATGATTCGCCCGGGCAGCATTTAGAATTTGTTCAACTTGCTGATATCTCAGTAATCGAAAGATGATAGGCCGGGGGTCGTCCGATTGAGCGCCATGTTGGTAGGGACACGATGTGCTCGGTCAATTTCCAGATCTCTGTGAAAAGTGATCTTCAGCAAGGAGGGAAGAGTTTTGACCAGGAATTCTCTTATATCTCCTGCTTCCGCCCCCTCCGGTACTCCAATGAGCCTTACATTGTTGCGACGGGCTCGATTATTGCTATCCTCTAGCTCTTTTTGAAGATTCTGTATCTGACGCTCAGCCTTGTCCAGTTTCCCCAAGCGCACCGCGTGCGAGTCGAGGACCCCCGCCATGTTGTCCTGCCGTAGTGAAAGACCTTCAAGCCGGTCCTGAAGCATACCGAAATCTTCTCGCATGGCTCGGAGCGCTTCTCCGTTGGACTGTACCAGTTCCTTCACTCCGCGTATTTCCTCCAAAATCTCCTGTTGCATTTCGGGGTTTTCCCGAAGTGGAGCTATCTTTTGTGGGGAAGACAACTCTGTTTTGGAGCGTTTTCCGTGTGAAGAAGAGGGAGACCCGAAGTCTAAGCGCGCTGGTTTGTGGGCCGCCATCCCCCCCGAGGCACCCCAGTAAGTTCGGAGCAAGATATTAAGTTTATGTAGGTATTAAGTCAGGATTCTGAGTAGGCCTCTCGGGAGCTTCAGCGCGAAGCGTCTAACCCGCTGGACATCAGGCTCCGCCCCCCCGTCTATGAGGTGGTTTATAAGAATCCATGTATGCCGAAACTGTACATGATGCATCCCAGGAGCTGGAGGAGGAATAGACTTCATAAAAATTGATTATACATATAGAGCGACCATCATAGATCTCCAGCCTACTTAACAGCATCAACAGATCTGATTGCATGAAAAGTGTTGCAGTATGAAAGTAAACAGCCAGAGTCTATATCCATTATCGAATTAGGACAGGCATCAGATGAAAGAAGGAATGGATGAAAATCCACCAGTATATACAGGGAAGGAAGCAACAGAATTTGCATAACAAGAGAAAAAACTCTTTAAAGAATGAGATCAGCAAATGAGGAACAAGAAGTGGAAAATTAATAAATACAGTAGGACATACAAAGCATTACTCCAGGAGCCATTTGTTGATCAAACAAGGACACACAAGTGGTTAAGGAGAGCAAAATGAAACCTAAGAATGAGAGATTGATAATTGCATCCCAGGACAGTGGATTACAGATGAGATGGTTCACATCAAGCATAGAGAAAGCAGGTAAAACAGACATATGCAGATTCTCTAAGAAACAGCTGGAAATGGTTATTCACCTTGTAGATGGTTGTGAAGTACTGATGGCAGAAAATCTCTATACAGAAAGACACAATAACGTGGCACGTCTCATCCATTGGAAACTTCATAAGCACTACAACATTGCTGTACCAGAAAAGCACTGGGATCATGAACCTAAGAGAATTACAGAGAATGAAGAAGTTATGCTCCTACCATTCAACCATGGACCTCATTCAGGGATGTCCCCCACTGAAGAACTTCTGAAACCATCACCTGCATCAACGCCACCACCTCCCCTTTTGATCCCTGCCCAGTAACCTGGATCAAGCTAACGAAGACACTGATGCTTCCATTCATCTCCACCATCCTTCGCACCTCACTCACCCAAGCCTACTTCCCACCTGCGCTCAAACAAGCCTCTGTGAGAC
Source organism: Ichthyophis bannanicus (assembly GCA_033557465.1). Classification (NCBI taxonomy): domain Eukaryota; kingdom Metazoa; phylum Chordata; class Amphibia; order Gymnophiona; family Ichthyophiidae; genus Ichthyophis; species Ichthyophis bannanicus. Next base: position 1,575,377,084 of record CM066031.1, on the reverse strand, counting down.
CTCTCCTGAAGAAATCCAACCTTTGATCCCAACTCACTTGCATCATACAGACCCATAGCCAGCGTACCCTACCTTTCCAAAATTATTGAAAAAGCAGTGCAAATTCAGCTTCAGGAGCATGTCGATAGATTTGCACCACTCGATGACAATCAACATGGCTTCCGCCCCTACCATAGTGCTGAAATGCTTCTCACCTCCCTCCTAAGTACACTCATAGCTGGAACTGAAAAACCCCTCTATGGCTTCGTGCTGCTGTTTCTTGATATCTCTGCAGTATTTGACACTATATCCCACCAGATTCTACTCAATCAGCTCAACAGTATTGGTGTTCAGGATGCCCCGCTCAAATGGATCCACTCCTACCTTTCCCAGCACACCTAACTGATAAGAATCGGTAACCAATCAACGCCTTACATCCTTCCCCAAGAAGTGTCTCAGGGTTCCACCCTCTCCTCTCTCCTGTTCAATATCTACATTAGGCCCGTTTGCTACATCATTCAGAGATTCAGCATTGGATACCAACTGTACGCCGACAACATAATGATTTTCACTCCATTCCACACCACCCCCCCCCCCGACTACTCCATTCTTACTGCGTGTTTCAGAGAAATTGTCTCATGGCTACAGCTCCACAACCTTACTATCAATTTCAACAAAACTGAGATCCTTCATGTGTCCAGAGACCCTGACTTCACACCTCCTCAAAGCATTAAACTCGGAGACACCGAAATACAAGTGAAGCCTCAGATCAAATACGTTGGCATTATCCTAGATCACCATCTAAACTTCCAACCTCACATTATGAATATCACCAGAAATATCTATTTCTAACTCTGAATTCTTCGTAACCTATGCCCTCTCCTATCTCCTGACAAGTTCCGTACAGTTTGCCAAGCCTCACTCCACTACTTGACTACTGCAACTCTGTCCTCCATGGACTTCCCAAGGCCACCATTGCCCCCCTGCAGCTTGCCCAAAACACTGTTGCACAAATTATAGCCGGAGTCCCCAGACACTCCCACATCACCCCTATTCTAAAATCTCTTCACTGGCTCCCTGTCGCATCCCAAATCAAGTTCAAGATTCTCGCCATCACCCACAGAGCTCTCTTCAACACTTCTGCCGAGCAACTCCAATTATTAATCAGACATCATGACAGTAACAGACAGAATACATCAAATCTTCTCCTCCCACCAACGTATATTCACAAGAGGTCTCAATGAACATGCACAAGAGCCTTTGAATTCTACGCTCCCACCACATGGAACCAACTACCCCTCACAATATGCTGCATCCAATCCCACACCCTATTTAAAAAGCACCTCAAGACGCTCCTCTTCAAAGAACACTATGGTGCATCCACTACAACAAACCCCCCCAGCAAGAGCATCCTCCACTCCCTCTTACCATTCCCATTACCCCCCTTAACATAGAAACATAAAAACATGATGACAGAAAAAGACCACATGGCCTATCTAGTCTGTCCTTCCATATCAACAACTACAACAGTCCACTTTTTACCTTTAGAGATCCTCTGTGTTGGTCCCATGCTTTTTTTAATTCAGTTACTGTCCTCATCTCTACCAACTCCACTGGCAGACTATTCCATGGATCCACTACTCTTTCTGTAAAGAAATATTTCCGCATATCACTCCTGAATCTATCTCCCTTCACCCTCATCCCATGTCCCCTCGTAGCAGAACTTGCTTTCAACTGAAAGAGGCTCTCTCCCTGAACATTTATGCCACGGAGGTATTTAAACATCTCAATCATATCACCTCTATCCCGCCTTTCCTCTAAGGTGTACATATTAAGATCCTTAAGTCTGTCCTCATATGCTTTATAATGAAGCCCACTAATCATTTTAGTAGCCACCCTCTGCACCGACTCCATCCTGTTCACATCCTTTTGAAGGTGCGGTCTCCAGAATTGCACACTATACTCCAAATGAGGTCGCACCAAAGACTTATACAGAGGCATTATCACCTCCTTTTTTCTGCTAGCCATTCCTCTCCGAATGCACCCAAGCATCCTTCTAGCTTTTGCCGTTGCCTTTTCTACCTGTTTAGCTACTTTAAGATCATCAGACACAACCACGCCTAGGTCCCGCTCTTCTTTAGTGGACAAAAGTACTTCATCTCCTATACTGTATTGCTCCCTTGGATTGCTGCAGCCCAAATGCATGACCTTACATTTTTTAACATTAAATCCCAGCTGCCAAATTCTAGACCATTCTTCAAGCTTAGCTAGATCCCTCCTTATGTTATCTATACCTTCCTGGGTGTCTACTCTATTGCAGATTTTGGTATCATCTGCAAAGAGGCAAACCTTACCCGACAGCCCTTCCGCTATATCACTAACAAAGATGTTAAAAAGAATCGGACCAAGGACAGATCCCTGGGGCACACCACTGGTAACATCCTTCTCAGAGTGAGCTCCATTTACTTGTACTCTTTGTCGCCTCCCACCCAACCAATTTCTAACCCAAGCAGTTACTTTAGGGTCCATCCCTAGGGTGCTTAGTTTGTTTATAAGTCGCCTGTGAGGAACAGTGTCAAAGGCTTTACTGAAATCTAAATACACCACACCTAGAGCTCTCCCTCGGTCCAACTCCCTGGTCACCCAGTCAAAGAAATCAATCAGATTTGTCTGACAAGACCTGCCTCTGGTGAATCCATGCTGCCTCAGATCCTGTAATCCGCTGGACTCCAGAAACCTCACTATTTTCTCTTTCAGCAGCGTTTCCAATAATTTACTCACCACCGAAGTTAAACTAACCGGCCTGTAGTTTTCAACCACATCCTTACTTCCGCTTTTGTGTAAAGGCACCACATGAGCCTCTCTCCAGTCCTTTGGCACCACTCCCGACTCCAACGAGGCATTGAAAAGGTAAGTCAGTGGAGTTGCTAGAACGTCCCCAAGTTCCCTCAGTATTCTAGGGTGTATCCCATTCGGTCCCATCGCTTTGTCTACTTTAAGTTGAGCTAGTTTCTCACGAACACAGTCTTCTGAAAATTGTTCAAGATGTCCCTCGCTTCTGTTCCTATTTGTGGGTGTTTTCTGAGGTCCTGCTCCTGGTTCTTCATCTGTGAACACCGAACAAAAATATTTGTTAAGCAATTCCGCTTTATCCTTATCAGCTTCTACATATCCCCCCCCCCCCCCGCACCCTTGAGTCTGACAATACCACTTTTGCCCTTCCTCTTCTCACTAATATATCTGAAAAAATGTCTTATCCCCCCATTTTATTGCATTGGCTATTTCCTCCTCCTTTTGAATCTTTGCCTTCTTGACTACTTTGCTAGCTTCTCTAAGTTTTTCCAAATACAGATGCCTGTCTTCCTCTCTCTGTGATCTCTTGTATTTCATGAAGGCCTCCCTCTTTTTCTTCACTTTTTCAGCTACTTCCTTCGAAAACCATAGCGGTCTCCTTTTCCTTTTGCCTTTATTTACCATTTTAACAAAAAGGTTGGTTGCCCTTAAAATACCCCCTTTCAGTTTTGCCCACTGTTTTTCTACATCCCCCAGCTGTTCCCATCCCATTAACGACTCCCTGAGGTATTGGCCCATCTTCGCAAAGTTAGTCTTCCTAAAGTCTAAGATCCTCACCTTGGAATGGATTCTAACAGCCCTAGTCCTAATACTGAACCACACCATCTGGTGATCACTGGATGCAAAATGATCTCCCACTACAACATCAGAAACACTTTCACCATTGGTAAGCACCAAGTCCAGTATGGCCCCTTCACGTGTGGGGTCTGTTACCAGTTGCCTGAATAGTTCTCCCTGTAGAGAATCCAGGATCTCCTTACTTCTAGATGATACTGCAGCAGGAATGTGCCAATCAACATCTGGCATATTGAAATTTCCTATCAGTAGCACTTCCCCTTTCCTAGCAATGCTGCGTATGTCTTCAATTAACTCTCTGTCCACCTCTTCCTCTTGTGAGGGAGGTCTGTATATCACACCAATGCAAATAGATTTCTCTTTCCCTCTTTCTAGTTTAACCCACAATGCCTCCTCTCTCCCTTTTAAGCTCTGTAATTCCAAAGTTTTAATAGTAGTTTTTACATACAGTGCCACTCCTCCTCCCCTTCTTCCTACCCTGTCCTTTCTGAATAAAGTATAGCCAGGTATAGTTACATCCCAGTCATGGTTTTCTGTGAACCATGTTTCTGTAACTGCCACTAAATCCAAGTCAGCCACTCCCACCAAAGCTTCAACATCAGGGATCTTATTTCCCATGCTTTCCATATGTTACCCCTGTTACCCATTTCCATAAAGGTATTTAATGTATCACCTACCTGGGGGCTTTCACTTACCTGGGGGCTTTCTTAACCTATCCCCAACGAATCTAGTTTAAAGCCCTCTTCAGTGGATTAGCCAGTCTACTACCGAAGATGCGTTGACCTTTCTTGGACAGATGGATGCCATCTCTGCTCTGCAACCCTTGGAACAGCATCCCATGGTCTAGGAAACCAAAACGCTCTCGATGACACCATCCACGCAGCCATGCATTCATCTCCAGGATGCGAGCCTCTCTGCCTTGGCCTTTACCCTCAACAGGGAGGATTGAAGAGAACACCACCTGTGCACCTAACTGCTTCACCCTCTGTCCCAGAGCCATGAAGTCTCTTGATACATAAGATTGCTCATCCCCCCCCCCCCCCGTTTTCACTGCCCACCTCAAATACCCTCCGTCGTCCGCCTCTTCCCTCTCCCACCGCAATCCCTCACTACATCTTAAACATTCTGTAATATAGGTTACAAGTTTACCTTTCCTGTATCTTACCCCCCCATGTTAAATGTTGCTTATAATTTAGTTGTATCTGTATAAAGTTGCCTGTACACGTTTTCAGTTGTTCCATGTAAACTGTTTTCTTTTTGTTTCATGTAAACCATTTTTCCTGGTAGAAAAACAGTATATTAAAACCAGTTAAATAAATAATAACTTGGGACATTCCCATTCCAACTGATAAGATACTGGATGCAAGGAAACCCATCACAGTGGTAAAAGAGAAAAACACCAGAACAGCATTGAGGTGTCTGTTCAAAGTGATTATTCTGTGAATTGCGTGAAGAGGGAAAAGATCCTGAAGGACCAAGAAAATGTGGCAGAAAGATACAGAAATATTTCTCTGTGGACAAGCAGGAAGTAAGCCCTCACATATGGGTGATGTCCCCGATGGAGCCCCATGGGAGATTGCTCCCGAGCTTCTACAAGAAGCTTTTGGGAGGCTCTACTGTGCATGTGCGCCTGCCTTCCCGCTTGCCGTGGTGCCATTTTCTTCAGTTTTCTTTTTCCACTGAGCCCCAAGGATCTGTTCCTCCACTATTGGAGAAGGTTTCTTCTTTTTTGCCTTTAAGGGTCCTCTTTTGCGGGGGGTTTTTACCACTTGTGTCAGTAGCTCTGGCCCCTATGCTCTCGCTTTCTTTTTGTGCATTTTTGCACTCCCTTTTTCTCTTTTCCTTTTTCCCCACGGCTGGTACCATTAAGTCCGTTCGACTCGGCCATGACCATATTCCTGGACATGCCCCAGAAGCCAGCAAGCAGTTTTAAAAAATGTACCAAGTGTGCCCGGACCATCTCAGTCACAGACCGGCAAAATTGGTGCCTGCAATGCCTGGGCCCCGATCATCAACCTGCCTCTTGCAACCTGTGCTTGCAGATTACAAGAAGGGATCTGAAGGGTCGGGAGAAGCAGCGGGAGTCCATCTTGGGCTGACGGATTCTGCATCAACCCTGGTGTCCTCGGGCATCATGGCAGCATCGACTTCGAGAGAAGCCTGAGCGAACGCAGATCCGAGGGGCTGTGGGGTCCTGGAGTGAAGGGCCTCTGTCGACCTTCACCAGGAATCAACTGCACAAGTAGTGGCCCATTTGATCCTGTGTTCCTAGGGACCCCAGGATCAAATGGGCCACTACTTGTGCAGGGTCAAAGAGGAGGCCACACAGCATCCCTCCCCTAGGACATTCCAGAGAAAGAATCTCTCATCCGCAGAATCCCGCTGCACTGAAACCACAACCAGCATCCGCCAGACAAGTGGACACATGGGGTATTGGCAGGCCAAATCTTTGTATTAGGATATTTCATGTGGAAAGGCTGAATTCTCATTTTGCCCAGACTTGTGGAGCTCTGACACAGACAGAATACATGCTACGAGACTGCATGCTAATGAAACTTGTGATATGTGCTGAAGCTAGGGCAATCAGATAGGAACTTGTCCAAACCTTTTTTTTTAAACGCAGCTACACTAACAGCTTTTATTACTTCCTCTGGTAACAAATTCCAGAGTTTGATTATGCATTGAGTAAAAAAATATTTTCTCTTATTAATCTTAAATGGATTACAATGTAGCTTCATTGCGTGTCCTTTAGTCTTTCTACTTTTTGATGGTGTAAACAACTGATCTATGTTTACCTGTTCCACTCCATTCATTAATTTATAGACCTTTATCATATCCCCGTAAGCTGTCTCTTTTCAAAGTTGAAGAGCCCCAACCTTTTAAGCCTCTCCTCATAGGAGTATCCTTCCAGTCCCTTTACCATTTTTGTCGCTCTTCTCTGTATCTTTTCTAATTCTACTATATCCTTTTTAAGATCTGGGGACCAGAATTGCACACAATATTCAAGGTGCTCCTCTGCCAAACAGTGCTACTGTACAGCCACCAGAACTGCTACACACCTGTGAATTCTGTTGTATTATAAAGCATGTGTTACCCTCAGGGCCTTGTTTCAGAACACTAAGTCCACTACTTCCCTTAAAGGAGGTGTGAGCCGCTCAAAGGTCAGTGTGACTGCTGTGGCCTCCATACGGAAGATCCTCCTTGGGGCCCTGTGAGGGGAGAGTCGCTGGGTCAACTAGACCAGGTCTCATATCGCCAGCCTTTCCAGCTGGAAGCCAGGCTGGCAAACCTCTCTTCAAATGCTTCCCACAGCATCTGGTCAGGAGATGGAACTGGTCAGGAGATGGAACTATATCCACTACTTCACTTACTCCTACATCCCCCAAAGAAGAGGAAGAGCCTGGTTGAATGACAGGAAATGCTAGAGACCAGACTAGGCAGTGCATCTCAATTGAGTGCCTGTGTCGCCTAAAGCAAGAATCTGGCCATAAATCGACGCTTCACGCCTGAGGACCAGAGGAAATCAGACACCTTGAATTGACTGAGGAACAGATGCTCAAAGTCAGCAGCATCTTGAACGAACCTTCCATTGACAGTAAATTCGACAAAGGAGAGCAGTGGCCACCCCTAGGACCTCACCTCCTGGGAGATAATCAGGCTGCTCTTAGGACGGCTGTTTCTTGACTCCAGACTCCTCAGCCCGAGTTCCATGGGCTTGTGCCATTAGCACCCTTTGCCAAGGACACTCAACCAGTCCAGCTTGATGTCCAGACATGAGCAGCTGGGCCTTCTGCCTGCAGAAAGGTACCGATAACACCGTTTTTACCTTAAGAAACGTATAGGGAGCCATAACCTCTAGCTGACCGTTAGAAGCTTGCTGAAGGGCTCTGGATACCCAGAGGGTACACTTGAGATCCAAATGCCCCCGAAGGGGTCTGAAAAGCAGCTAGCCAACTGAATAGAGACTAAAAGCTTTTTGAGGAGCTGTAGCGCAACCTGGCCCTCAGTTGGAGCCCTGGATCCTTAAAAGGCCACTCTGGCTAGGTCTACACAGTCCACAAAAGTGTTTGCAGAGCTCACCAGCAGCACAGGAAAAAAAGAAAGGAGCAGCTGGGGCCACAGGCACGGTATCAGGCTCTGGTCCACCTGCGGGATATGTCAGGATGCCAGCTAAAGGTGCCCTGGTATCGAAGCCCTACTGTGGGCAAGAAACTGCAGCTACAGTGAAAAAACACTAGGGGCTGCGGCTGTATCGGGCAGAGGAAAATTGCAGTGGTAAAAGAAAAAAAAACACAAAAACATTTGTGCTGAAAATAGTTACCCGGAGCTGCAGCAAACAGGAGTCCCAAAAAAGGAATCCTGAGGTCTGTTGGGAAACTCTATTAGGGAGGCTCCAGATTCCCACATAAGCCTAGGGAGATCTGGCTGGAGAAGGTCTTTTTTTTTTTTTAAATTGAATCTGCTTTATTCAAAGCAGCTGAGAGCCAATTGAAATCAAAGGGCAAAAAAGGGACATAGAAAATATTTCACAAAAAAGAGTGAAGATCAAATAAGGACAGGAAGAGGGAAGGGGGAACCAGGCTCAACTTACTGACCCCCCTCCCCCAGGAGCCTCATGGGGTTATCCTGCTCCTCTTCCGGCCCACCAGTGCTAGTAATCTAAAGGAAACAGTCTGAATACAGGGCAGCTGTCTGTTCCAGGAGATATGGGCGTACCCGCATTCAAAGCCATTGGGCATTTCAGGACTCAATCCAAGGCTCCTTGCCGTAGTTCAGATGAGGAGAGTCCAACTCAATACAAGGCCTCTGCACTGAAGGGAGGACGAGGAGAATCAGGCCTATCTTCACTGCTGTACCAGTCCACACACGTTGCCACCTGCTGGAGGCAGACAATACTGGCTTCTCTCAGTGCTGTACTAGAGGGATATACCAGGTAATGACATCACTGTAGGTTTATCAAGCCTGCCTCCATGGGGACATAACCCTCTCTTCTGGACTAGTCTAGCAGGATGATAAGGAAATTATCACTGTTGCAATCCATGGGAAAGAGCAGTGGTAGACCAAGTGGGCTCATTGTTCTGCATCAGCCCAAAGAAATAACATGGCAGCAGAAAAAAGTGACATGAGAGATGTGTAGAGTTTGGAAGGGGTATGCAAAATGCAATGTGTGCCTTTGAGTCAGTCCTGACTCCTGGTGACCCAGAAGCTCCTGGGTTTTCTTGGCAGTGTTACCGGAAGTAGATTGCCAGGCCTTTCTTCCAAGGCAATGGAGGGTTAGGTGACTTGCCCAAGGCCACAAGGCGTGCTAGTGGGAATTGAACCCTGGTTGCTTGGTTACCAAGCCAGTGTTCTAACCACTAGGCTAGGAGAATATTGACATATTGTTATGAAGGCATCATTACCTCGACTGGATGCAAGCTGCTGACTCCATAATAACTGAAACACTCCCAGAACATCATCTTTTGGGGGTGTTTCACATTCTGGTTGATGTGGGAATCACAAATCTTTTCTCCAGGTGAACACCGAACGTTGTTGGCTTCTTTGGACCTGGACGAAGAAATGACTTTCATCACTGAATATTACTTTCTCCATTCTTCTTTAGTCCACTCTTTGTTTCAGTCCTCATTTATAGCGCTTCTCTTTCATAACCTTTGTCAGAAGTTGTTTTTTCAGAGGTCGTCGTGCTTTTCGACCAACTTCCAAAAGTAGCCTGCAAATTATGGAAGAATTGACCATTATACCTTTCTTTTCTAAATCTCTTTTTAATGCGTCACTTGTCTTCCGAGGGTCTTTTCTACTTTCCCTGAGAACATAGTTGTTCTCTAGGTGTGGTTTTCCTCTTACGACCACAATTTCCCTTTCGTTTAGGCGAGATGGATCCTTTTGAGATTTGATCATACGACTGACATTTGATCATACATCTTCCTGGTTTATCAATATTTCTTACAGTTCTTCTTATGAACCACCTTTAAATACCATTTCAGTCATGGGTAACTTCCCTACATCCTTTTGAGATTTGATCATACGACTGACGGTTGCGAGACTGACACCAGCTATTCTTGCCATATCTCTGTAGAGTCTTCCCTGTGTGTTCGTGCAAGGTGACGATGTTTGTGTGTTTTCTGGGTGTCGCATCCATCATGCGCAACGGTTGGATTAACAACTAAGAATACACGCAAAAGAAAATCTGATGCAATGTTGGCTGATATTATAATTGCATACACAGTAAATCATTCCTACATCATATCACATCATCTATTACGTCATTTAACCCATAAACCCACAAATAATGATGAAACATCTCATATGTGATGATTTAACCCAGTTGATTAAAAAAGGATCAAAATTAAATGCATATACAATTCGTAGCTGAAAAGTTTTAAAAAATCTGGTTTGTTTCAATTAATTTGCACAAGGGTATACTTCAATATAAGAAAAAAAAGAGACCATACTAGACCACAACATGGTGGGGAACCACAAGAAATTCCATACTAACAAGCAGAAAAAGAAAAAAGGAGTACAATGCAATCTTCACATAGCAGTCGGTATGAGATGCATCTCCTAACCCTCAGGAACATTCTCTCCCACAAGTAAAATTTCTTCCATATTTCTTCCAGTTGTCTGGGCTCAAAGAAAAGAAGTTGCTTAGACTGATACAAAATCATACATTTACATGTTTTTTTTTCAACAGAAAAGTAGCCCCCAGAGCGGTGACACTCTGGCATAATGCCAGAAAATCTCTCCTCTGCTTCTGAGTTTCTCTAGAAAAATCTGGAAAAACAGATATTCTTGTTCCCATAAACTGAGCAGTCATATTCTTGAAATATAAACGCAGATCTGAATTTTGGTTGGATTCAAAAGCAAAACACATCATTAATGTGGCCCTGCTAGTCACTACTTCAAGAGAGCTTTCCAGGAAGGTAGGTGAGATCCAAAGTTGCCTACTCAGCCGGATCCCCAAGGACAGAGGAGCCCTTGGATTTGAAAGAAACTGCAATATATTGAGTCTGAACAACAGGAGGCAAAGCTTCCTGAGGCATCGAGGATTTCAAGGAAATAGTTATAGGTCAGATCTGAAGATGAAAGCAGAGGGGATCGAGGAAAATTCAGGAAGTATAAATTATTCCTTGTAAGCTGGTTCTCTATATATTCTATGTTCTGTGCCTGAATGCTCCTCTCCTTAACCTGAGCGCTTCCAAACACTTGCAAGTCTCCTAGGTGTGATTCCAGCTGAGCCATACGGGTGGTCTGCTGAACCTGTTCCGTCATTAAAGCCTGCACGGTAGATTTCAGAGAGGAAACCTCTTGTTTCAATATACTCACAATGGATAGGAGAGAACTATTAAGGGTAGAAATTGTGTCCCACAAGTTCATTTCATTTATTAAAACTTGCTATATTGCCCTTAGTGGGAACTGCAGAGTGGTTTACAATCAATAAAATTCAATTAACAAATAGAAAAGGAATGCCAATTACGGATAGGAATGTAGCACAAGATAATAAGAAAGAGAAAATATAAGAGGGTAAAACATCTCTTATCAAAAGCCTTATCAAAGAACAAAGCACCAGGCATTGATAGCATTCCCATAGAAGTATTGCAGCAATCTGATGCAGCTGTTAGATAAACTGAAGAGTAGCAAATCACCTGGGCCGGATGGTATACATCCAAGGGTGTTGAAAGAACTGAAATTTGAGATTGCAGACCTGCTATCAGTAATCTGTGAACTATCATTAAAATCATCTCTAATACCTGAGGATTGGAGGATCGCCAATCTAACACCAATTTTTAAAAAGGGTTCGAGGGGTGATCCGGGAAACTACAGACCGGTGAGCCTGACATCAGTACCGGGAAAAATGGTAGAAACCATCATAAAGAATAAAATTACTCAGCATGTAGATAGTCACGACTTAATGGGAGACAGCCAACATGGCTTTAGACAAGGAAGATCTTCTCTTACTAATCTGTTATGTTTTTTTGAAGGAGTGAATAAACAGGTGGACAAAGGTGAGTCAGTTGATATTGTGTATCTGAACTTTCAGAAAGCCTTTGACAAGGTCCCTCATGAGAGACTTTTGGCAAAACTAAAGAGTCATGGGATAGGAGGCAGTGTACTATTGTGGATCAGGAACTGGTTAAAAGATAGAAAGCAGAGGGTAGGGCTAAATGGCCAATTTTCCCAATGGAGAAAGGTGAATAGTGGTGTACCCCAGGGATCTGTGCTGGGTCCGCTGCTTTTTGACATATTCATAAATGACCTGGAAAGTGGAATAACGAGTGAGGTTATCAAATTTGCAGATGACACAAAACTATTTAAAGTTGTTAAAACCCAGGAGGATTGTGGAAAATTGCAAGAGGATCTTGATAAATTGGAAGACTGGGCATCAAAATGGCAGATGAAATTTAATGTGGAGAAAGTGCAAGTTTATGCACCTAGGGAAGAACAACCCAAACTATGGTTACACGATGCAAGGTTCCACATTAGGAACCACCACCCAGGAAAAAGATTTAGGCGTCATTGTGGATACCATGTTAAAACCCTCGGCCCAGTGTACAGCGGCGGCCAAGAGAGCAAATAGAATGCTAGGTATGATAAGGAAAGGAATGGAAAATAAAACAAAAGATATTATAATGCCTCTATATCGTTCCATGGTGAGACCGCACCTTGAATATTGTGTGCAATTCTGGTCGCCGTATCTTAAAAAGGATATAGCGATTTTAGAAAAGGTTCAGAGAAGAGCCACCAAAATGGTAAAGGGGATGGAAGGCTACTCCTATGAAGAAAGGCTAAAAAGGTTGGGGCTCTTTAACCTGGAAAAGAGACGGCTGAGGGGAGATATGATAGAAGTCTATAAATTAATGAACGGAGTGGAACGGGTAAACGTAGATCGATTGTTTACCTTATCAGAATATAGAAAGACTAGGGGACATGCAATGAAGCTACAGGGTAAACTATTTAAGACTAATAAAAGAAAATATTTTTTCACTCAACGTGTAATCAAACTCTGGAATTTGTTACCGGAGGATGTAGTAAAGGCTGTTAGTGTAGCTGTGTTTAAAAAAGGTTTGGACAAGTTCCTGGAGGAAAGGTCCATAAACCATTATTAAGAAGGGACCCAGGATATCAATGCTTGAACCAATACAAGCATTGTGGAACCTGTGTCCCTTGGGGAAACTGCTAGGTACGTATGACCTAGATTGGCCACTGTTGGAAACAGAATACTGGGCTTGATGGACCTTGGTCTGACCCAGTATGGCATATCTTATGTTCTTATGTTACCGTACTTACAAGGCTCTGCCAAGAAATATGGAAGACAACATTATGGCCAACTGACTGGAAAAGATCTGTGTTTATACCAATACTAAAGAAAGGTGATCCAACTGACTGTGGAAATTATCGCACAATCGCTCTGATCCCACATGCCAGCAAGATTCTACTGAAGATTATTCAAAAGAGACTACAACCATACCTGGAACAAGAACTACCTGAAGTGCAAGCAGGGTTCAGGAAAGGGCGAGGAACAAGAGACATCATTGCGGATGTGAGATGGATCCTTGAAAAGACTAAAGAATACCAAAAGGATATCTATTTGTGCTTTATCGACTATAGCAAGGCTTTTGACTGTGTAAACCATGAGAAACTCTGGGCCAAATTAAGAAGCATGGGTATACCAGAACACCTGATCGTTCTCTTGCACAATCTGTACATTGATCAAGAAGCAACAGTTCGAACGGAACAAGGAGAAACAGAATGGTTTAAAATAAGCAAAGGTGTAAGGCAAGGCTGCATACTTTCCCCCTACCTGTTTAATTTATATGCAGAACAAATAATCAGAGAAGCAGGATTGTATGAAGACAACAGAAGTGTGAAGATTGGTGGAAGACTCATCAACAACCTTCGCTATGCTGATGATACCACATTACTGGCTGAAAGTGAAGATGATCTGAAACATTTGCTTCTCACAATCAAAGAACGTAGTCTCAAAATGGGCCTGCACCTTAATGTAAAGAAGACAAAGATCATGACAACTGGCATAATCAACAGGTTCATCATTGAAGGAGAAGAAATTGAAATTGTGAACAACTTTAACCTACTTGGATCAACTATCAATAAAGAAGCAACAAGCAGTCAAGAAATCAGACGACACATTGCTCTTGGCAGAATGGCTATGAAAGACCTAGATAAGATACTCAAGAGCAGAGATGTCTCTCTCCATACAAAGATTCGATTTGTTCAAGCCATGGTATTTTCAATAACATCATATGGATGTGAAAGCTGGACAGTGAAAAAGACAGACAGGAAGAAAATTGATGCCTTTGAATTATGGTGCTGGCGGCAAATACTGTGTATACCATGGACCGCCCGAAGAACAAACCAGTCGGTACTAGAGGAGATCAAACCTAAGCTTTCTTTAGAAGCTCAGATGACAAGACTTCGACTTTCATACTTTAGACACATCATGCGAAGAGAGAGATCATTAGAGAAAGACATCATGCTTGGCAAGATAGAAGGTCAACGCAAAAGAGGAAGGCCAGCAATGAGATGGATCAATACAATAACAGCAGCTATGGGTACCAGTCTGTCAACAATGAGCCGCCTGACTGAAGACCGAACACAATTTAGGATAGCTATCCAGAGGGTCGCCATGAGTCGACTCCGACTTGACGGCACTTAACAACAACAAAACATCTCAGGAGAAATCGACATTAAGAAAGAGACAGAATCATGGAGGGTCCGATGGAAGGTTGTATGCTATGGAAAATAGGTGGGACTTCAATGATAATTTGAATTTGGGGAATGATGTTTCTAACCAAAGGGAAGCCAGGAGGTTATTCCAGAGAGAAGGGCCAAGGAAATAGAAAGCTGAGTGACAAGTAGTTATTCAGTGTTACAAGAGCCGGTCTTTTCAGCCTACCGTCTTCAGAAGCAAGCTGTCCAAGTGTATTCTTAGAAGCCGGCAGAGATAGGGGAAGCAGCTCCAATGAGCTCCAAACATCACCCAGTCACCTTTTTGATGGGCAGCTAAATTACAGGAAGTGCCACGGTATCAACTTCCCGAGGCTGCAAATGCTGACTCCACTGCGCTCAACTGTCACTTCCTGGTTGTGGCAGCAAAGTCCTCTGCTTGGGGCTGAACTCCACCCCATTGCTACTCAGGTCCAGTGTGGAATTCAGCGGTCCCGCTGTGGCAGTGCTCAGCACCGGGGTGGAACAGAATTTATCCAACATCTGCTGGGACGGTGCCGGAGCTGGCTTGGAGTCTGAGGATTGGCCCTTCTGATTCCTCTTATGCTGCCCCATCAAAAATCTCCAAGGCACGCCACAAACACATATGGACAGGTAGAGCTCCCCTCGATGCAAACTACTCCAATGCCATCTTGGATTCCTGTATAAGTCTTTGGTGAGACCTAATTTGGAGTATTGCAATTCTGGAGACCACACCTTCAAAAGGATATAAACAGAATGGAGTTGGTGCGGAGGTTGGCTACCAAAATTGTCAGTTAGCATGGGGACAGACTTAAAAATCTCAATATGTATACTTTGGAAGAAAGACAGGAGAAAGGAGATATAATAGAGACGTTTAAATCCCTTCATGGCATAAATTCACAGGAGAGCCTCTTTCAATTGAAAGAAAGCTCTGTAACGAGGGCATAGGATGAAGATAAAAAGGGATAGACACAGGAGTAATATATGGAAATATTTTTTACAGAAAGAGTGGTAGATGCATAGAATAGTCTCCCAGTGGAGGTAGTAGAGCCAAAACTGTATCTGAATTCAAGAAAGCATGGGACAAACACAGAAGATCTCTAAAGGAAAAAAGGAACTGTAGAGCTTAGTGGTTAGTATGGAAGGAAAGACTGGTTAGGCCGTATGGTCTTTACCTGCTGTCAAGTTTCTATGTGAGGTGCCATCCAAAATTAAATGAGCCTTCCCCCACCCCCTTCCTTGAGAAATACCTGAACGTGAAGGCACTCCGGGGCAGTGCTTACAGACCTGTATTCTGGCAGTTGTCCATTGCTTTCCCATAGCTGCAGCCAAATTCATTCTTCCAGTATGAACTGTGTGTTGGGACGAATGTTTACTGCTGCTTTGGATCTAGGGGATATAAGATGAATTTAAGAAGATGTTACATTTTTTCATCACTTTCTTTCCACCACCACTATTTATGGTTGGAATAAGGAAAAAAAAATGAGGGACTAGCTGGCTAGCAAGTCGCCTTCTTAGTGACATCACCAAGGGAGCCCAGCACAGGAAGGCTATTTCAGCTTGGATTGGTTTGGAAGCTTTTGAACAGCTTCACCACGCATATGTATCACTTCCCACCGACCATTGCCATGCAGGGCCACCTCATTCTTAGTCTTTCCATGGAGCCAATTGGACATCGCTTCAGTCAAGACTTTTTCAACTATTTTTTCTGGATTGTTCAGGTTTTCCTATGTTTCTGTGACTCCTGTTACTCTCATGCAGTTTCCAATTCCTGATAGTGTCTTAGGTTTTTTTAAGTTTACTTTTATTTTTCATGTTTGCCTGGTACAAAACTCAATGGAAGGTCTCATTCACCGTGGTTGGATAGTTTTTCAAAATAGAGTTGTTTACTTTTGCTTTAGCAGTATTTTTCAGCAATATGCCCCAGAAAAAACTCCCTAGTGGATTTAAAAAGTACACCCAGTGCAGCAAAGCCATATCCATGCCAGATACAATTTATTTATATATATAATAAATTAATTTATTTGGATTTGATTACGTGCTTTAAGCAAAACACAAGGCGTGGTACATAATAGAAAACACATTGCATGCATTGGATTGCAAGAGAGCCTTGGCCTTTTATTTGGAGTGGAGTAAAGCCCTTCAAAAGTCCACACAATTTTTGTTTCTTTTGACCTTAATAATCCAGGGGCTACCGCTACCAAACACACACTATCCAATTGGCTAGCAGATTGCATTTTCTTCGTTTATGCTCAGGCAGATTTGAAGTCTGCATGTCATGTCATTCATGATACCACAGCTATGGCTGCAACGTTAGCCCATGTGAGATCACTCTCCATGGAAGAAATTGGCAAAGCTGTAGCATGGACTTTTGCCCATACATTCACATCCTACTACTGTCTAGAAAGAGACTCCTGATGCGACAGTAGGTTTAGCTAGTCCATCCTCCAGAAGATCTTTCGGAATTAGAATGCAGCTCCATTCCCTAGGCCCTTTTCTTTTCATTTCCAGGCTGCCTTCCAAAAATTTTTAAAAAAGCAAAAAATATTAAGAAAAAGGCTGGTTGCAAACAAAAAGATGTTGGTGTCTTCCTATTGCATTACCTTGCGTGTTGCTTATTTTCCCCTTTTTTGATGAAGACATCCTGTAGTAAGGAGTCCCATGCTGTGAGGACTTGCTGTCCTGCTTTTCCTCCAAGAAAACCAAGTTACTTACCTGTAGCAGGGATCCAGGAGTGATTTGGGAAACTACAGACTAATGAACCTGATGTAAGTGGCAGGCAAAATAATAGAAACTATTATAAAAAACAAAATTACTGAACCTATAGAATAGACTTGGTTTAATAGGACAAAGTCAACATGAATTTAGCCAAGGGAAGTATTGCCTTTCCAATCTGCTCCATATTTTACAGGTATAAATCAGTGGCGTTCCCAGCCCCCTCAGTACCCAGGGCAGGCCTCCCCCCCCCCCCTTTCCCAGCAGTGTGGTTTGGTACATCCTGCTTGGCCCACATTTAGGAGGCAGAACAGCAAACTTACCTTAAAAACGGGTGTCTCCACTGTCACACTGCCGCACCGTCTCCAATCCAGGCCCGGCGGCTCTTCACTCCCAGGCCAAAGTCTCGCCCCATCCTTGATATGCCACTGGTGTAAATAACATGTGATCAAAGTTGAGCCAGTTGATGTTGTGTATCTGGATTTTTCAGACAGCATTTGACAAAGCACTGTATGGAAGTCTCCAGAGAAAATTAAAAAGCAATAGGATAGAAGGCAATGTCCTATTCGGACCGGTGGTTTTTTTTTTACATATTTATAAATGATCTGGAAATGGGAACAATGAGCAAGGTGATTAAATTTGCAGATAACAACAAGTTATTCAAAGTTGTTTAATTGCATGCAGATTGCAAGAAGTTGCAGGAGGTCCTTGTGAGATTGGGAGACTGGGCATCCAAATGGCAGATGAAATTTAATGTGGACAAGTGCAAAATGATACACATAGAGAAAAATAGCCCAAATTCCATATTGTACTGCTAGACTAGCCCAGACAAGTGGGTTGTGTTCCTCTACAAGCAGGTTGGTGGAGACGGCCAATGACATGCCCAAGTTTCAATGACATCACTTCCATGCCTCTATTAGCCACCAGAGGGCCCTTCAATATTCTTCTGTCTCCAGCAGATGGTGGATGGATTATCTCCAGGAATAAGCAGGAATGTAGTCTTCACATATGGGTATCGTCGGTGCAGACAGAGCCTGCACGGGAACGCTCCCCAGCGTCCAATAGGAAAGCTTTTGGGAGCATCCCACAGCGCCTGCGTGCTGCCTTCCCGCCTTTCCCAACTGTCCCTCTCCAGTTCTTCGTTATGTGTTATGGTCTTCTCAGAGTATGTTGATAATATTAGATTTATGGAAATACTCTACTTTAACTAGCATCAATATTTGGAAGTTTATATAATTGAAATCCCAGCAATATGTCTTTTTTCAAATTATAATTTAAAGAAATATGCTCCTAATGTAGTCTCAGACCACTATAGCGCTGTGAACCACAATCTTCGTGGAAAACAAATAGCGCCTCTTTCGCATCAACGACTACAAGGAGCTGACCTTTTTTTCTTTTTTTTTACATGAATTAGTACAAAAATATCACCGGCATTCCTCCACCTTGTGATGTTCTAAAAATTATATTATAAGCTTATCTTAGTTCTCTCTTTTCGCTCTTGCTTCATCAATATTCTCTACGCCTTCCTTCGGCGCCTCTTTAGCGTTTCTCTCCTTATTGGAGTTTCATCAGGAGAATTGATAAGTGCTGCCCGCGTCTCACTGTTTCTCCTTGTGATTTGAAAAAACGCCGCGCAGAAGGTGGAGGAATGCCGGTGATATTTTTGTACTAATTCATGTCAAAAAAAAGAAAAAAAAGGTCAGCTCCTTGTAGTCGTCGATGCAAAAGAGGCGCTATTTGTATTCCACGAAGATTGTGGTTCACAGCGCTATAGTGGTCTGAGACTACATTAGGAGCATATTTCTTTAAATTATAATTTGAAAAAAGACATATTGCTGGGATTTCAATTATATAAACTTCCAAATATTGATGCTAGTTAAAGTAGAGTATTTCCATAAATCTAATATTATCAACATACTCTGAGAAGACCATAACACATTTTTTGTAATACTATCATGTAATGGCAGCTGGGACAGGTACCACAGGTTTGCTTCCACCATTTCCAGGCACAAATAATAAATAAAAATAAAAAAGGTGTGGGAGATGTCAGCATACATCAGCATGGCATAGGCGTCATGGCTTTTTCCCCAGACCTTGGATTTCATGCAGCTTTGTTACTCTGGTGATATCAGTCTCCAAAGTTAATGAGGGTAGTTTACAAGATGAGATTAACTCTGACCCCCTGGTGATGTCAGTCTCTGGGCCCGATGAGATTGGTCTGCAGCCCCTCCTTGCTAAATCAAGAATAGCAGACCTCAAAGGGAGGTACTAGAGAAAATTCACTATAAAGGACATAAATACTTCCTCTTTCTCTCTCTCTTCCTCTATTCATCAGACATGAAGGACAGGAGGCTCTGATAATCAATTCTCTTCACCCCTCTCCCCTCTCTCTCTCTCTCTGATCTCTCTCTCACACACATGCACACACATAGAGTCTTTCATATACTCTATTCTTTCACACATGGACACACCCACACAGATTCATTGATGTACACTGAAGCAGCTTTTTAACAACCACTATATAACTCTGTTCTGTACCTATGTAATAAGCCTATTTCTACATAAAGACCTGTTTCCAAGCCACACCTGGTTGGTTGTCTTATTTGTGCTGCTTACCCTACTGTCTCTGTGAAATGAACCCAGAACCAAACGGAGAGTAGACCAGAAGATTACTAGACCAGAAGAATACATATTCAGAAGATTACATTCCTCATCACCCTCTGTTGGTCTGCGAATGAAAGAACGGCTGTTTGAATCACCTTGGGCGAGTTGCTGCTTTTGACAGCAGCAGTGCCCGTTTCTCTGGACGATTGGGGCAAAGGAACATACTCCATCTATTTTGTGGGGCCGAGAGAAGAAAAAAGAAAAGGATGGATCATGTCAACACATACTGGACCTGAAAGATATCAACTTGCACTTGCACGGCCTGCGCTTCCAGATGGAAACTTTGCAACCGGTGATTCAAGCGAAGCATCTTTTTATATTTCAATCCAGGAGGATCAGCAGTAGTATCTGCATTTTGTCATACTTGGCTCTCTTGCAGTTTGCCACTCCCCGTGCGAACTCTCCACTGCCCCAAGGATGGTTCTCCAAGGTCTTGGTGGTGGTGGCTGTGATGCTACGGCACCAAAGGATTTGTGTGCAGCCAGGCTGGATGACTGGATCATCTGAGCCTGCTCTCTGTCAGTGGCATCTCAGGAAGCGGCCCAAGTGTAGTGGCCTTTGGAAAGCCTCGGCTGAATGTTCAAATGGGGGAAGAGCCAGTTTTTGCCTTCCTAGTCCTCTGTGGTTCCTGGGAGCATGTTTTGGTACTCGAGTGGGCAGAGTCTGCCTGCCAGAAGAGAAAAGCAAAGGCGGTTGGATTGCTTGGTGCTGTCCTGGTTGCTACAGGCTCCCAGATTCTGAGATTATCTTCAGCTTCCCAGCTTCATAGTGGCAACAATCAAGATGGTGCCATGGGCACATGCTCATATGCAGCTGCTTCAATAGTTTTGCTGACTCAATGGTTGCCGAGTTCTCAGGAGTTCGAGCTCAGACTTCCACTCTCACTGATGGTGAAGACCAGTCTGCATTGGTGGTGGCAGCCCACTCATCTGAGGAAGGGTGTGCCGCTGGATGATTACTTGTGGCTCCTTCTGACGATGGATACCAGTCTCTTGGGCTGGGGAGCCTATTGATATGACAAAATGGCTCAGGGCAATTGGAACCGCAAGGAGGTGATGTGCTCCATTAATCGCCTCGAATGAGGGCCAGCAGGTTGACTTTTCTGCGTTTCCGGCCCCTGGTTGAGAGCCAGGCATTTCAAGTATTTTCGGGCAACACCATGGCGGTGCCTTACGTCAATCAGCAAGGTGGCACGAGGCATGCCGGGATAACCCTGGAGATGTCTCCTCTGTTTGCCTGGGTGGAAAAGAACCTCCTAGCTCTGTCGATTCAGCATATTGCCAGGATGGACAGTGTGGAAGCAGACTTTCTTAGTCATCATTCTCTGGATCCAGGAAAGTGGGAGTTGAGTCAGGAAGCATTTCATTTGATTCTGCACCATTGGGGTTGCCTCAAGATGGATTTGATGGTGACCACTCCAGTGCCAAAGTGTGCCACTTTTTTCAGTCACCTTGTCAAGACCTGCCTTGTGTGTTTCCTCCTTGGTGGCCATTGAGGTGTGTGATTTGGCATGTAGAACGCCACCCAAGACAGATTCTTCTGATGGCGCTGGATTGACTGAGGAGTGCATAGTTTGGAGATCTGATGCGGCTCCTGCAAGCACCTCCCCATCATCTGCCTCCATCTTGGGGCCTGTTACATCAGGGACCGATTGTCCTGGCAGCCTTGGCCCCCTTCTTACTTACAGTTTGACTCTTGGAAGGAGATGGCTAGCACGTAAAAGATATTCTCCTGTGATGGTTCCACTCTCCTCAGAGCCTGGAGGAGTTCTACTATCCTGGCATACGTGTGGATCTGGTGCCTTTTGGAGCGATGGTGCGGCACATGGCAGCTGGCTCCTGAGGCGGCCATGGTTACGTCTCTGTTGGCCTTTTCTGAAGGAAGGTCTGAAGAGGGGCTTTTCTCTTAGCTCCCTGAGGATTCAGCTGGCAGCTCTGGCCTATTTCAGAGGTCTGGTGGCTGGTAAGTCTCTAGCTTTACACCCGGATGTGTTGTGCATTCTTCAGGGGATGTGGAATCTGTGTCTTCCACTTCAGTCAGTTTTCCTTCCTAGGATCTGTGTCTGGTGCTCAGGGCCCTGATGTCGGAGTCATTTGAGTCATTAAAGCACGCTACTCTGAAGGATTTATTGTTCTAGGTGATCTTCTTGTTTGTGATTTGTTCTGCAATGTGGATTTCCGAGCTGCAGGCTCAGTCTTGCCGAGATCCTTATCTGTCCTTTTCTGAGGAAGCTATTTCCATTCGGCATAGACCCACCTTTCTACCTAAGGCAATTTCTCCCTTTCATGTGAACCCAATGGTTTGCCTGCCCTCCTTCTCTTAAGAAGCGGTGTTGGGGGAAGAATAAGGCTCTTTGTTTTATGGATGTCTGGAGAGTGTTTCTCTGGTACCTGGAGATTATGAAAATCAGATCATCTGTGCTATTTGCTGGCCCATGCAAGGGTGACAAGGTGGCTAAGTCTACATTGGGGTGCTGAATCAAGGAGGCCATTACCTTGGTGTGGCTGTTGCAGAACCGGCCGGTTCTGGAAGGTTTGCGAACCCTCTCAACTCGAGCACAAGTGTCCTGATGGACAGAGAATAACTTATTAGCTCCTTCAGACATCTGTCAGGCGGCAAAATGGGTGTCACTATCCACTTTTTGTCGAGCGTTCCACTTGGATGTCCTTGCTCAGGCAGACAAGACCATGGTTCAAGGTTTTGCAAGCTGCTATGTCTTCTTCTCACGCACTGGAGGCATAGCTTTGGTACATCCCACTTGTCTGGACTGGTCTAGTAGGATGATATGGAAGGTGATATTTTACTTAACAGATAATGTCCTTTCCTTGAGTCCTGCAAGACCAGTCCAGGGCCCACCCCTGGAACTGTGTTGGTTCTGTTTTTTCTGCAGTAGTACCTTTGGTCCTCTATGATTTCTATGCTTGATTCTGCATGCTCTTATTTTACTGAGGAAGTTCTTCCTATTTATTCTTTCCTATGCATAGTTCTCTGATGTATGATGTCTCAATGTTGCCAACGTTGAGGTTGTGTGAGGTTGGCCCTGATTCTCCCATAGGCTAGGATGGATACTGAAGGGCCCTCTGGTGGCTGAGGCAAATAGGGGCATGGGAGTGATGATATTGAAACTTGGGCATTTTATTGACAGTCTATCTCCACCAATCTGCTGGTAGGGGAACACAACCCACTTGTCTGGACTGGTCTAGCAGGACTCAAGGAAAGGGCATTATATGGTAAGTAAAATGTCACCTTATAGCTAGATGATGCAAGGTTCCACATTAAGAGTCACCACTCAGAAAAAGGATCTGAGTGTTATCGTGCATAGTACATTGAAAGCCCAGTGTGCAGTAGCAGCCAAAATAAAGCAAACAGAATATTAGGAGTTACTAGGAAAGAAACAGAATAAAACAAAGAGCATCTGTATTGTTCCATGGTGCAACAACTGCACCTTGAGTACTATGTGAAATTCTGGTCGCCACATCTGAAAAAAGATAATATGGCATTAGAAAAGATGCAGAGATGGGTGACTAAAATGATAAAGGGATTGGAACAACACTCCATTGAGGAAAGGCTATAGGTTTTAGAGCTGTTCAGCTTGGAGAAGAGACAGCCAAGGGGAGATAAATAGAGTTCTATAAAATCCTGATTGGAGTGGAATGGGTAAACACAAATCAATTGTTTACTCCTGCAGAAAGTTCAACAACTAGGGGATACACCACAAAGTTATAAAGTGGTATATTTAAAACAAAGTGGAGACTATATTTTTGTATAATTGAACTTTGGAATTGGTTACTGGAGGATGTTTGTAAAAGCAGTTAGCATAGCTGGGTTTAAAAGAAGGTTTGGACAAATTCTTGGAGAAAAAGTCTATTAACTATTATCAAGATAGACCTGGGGAAACCTACTGCTTATCCCTAGGGATAAGTAGTATGGAATCTTGCTGCTATTGGAATATAGCAGGTATTTGTAACCTGGATTGACCACTATTGGAAACGGGATACTGGGCTTGATGGGACCTTTTGTCTGACCCAGTATGGAAATTCTTATGTTCTTCATGACATTAGGATTCAAGTCCTCACAGACCCTCCCACTTCCCCAAGGAGTTGTATCCTACTATGAGCTATGATAATAGACTACGGTAGTCCTGTATAAGAGTGGCAGGCAGGAAATGACACACATGCATATTAAGGCTGCTCAAAAGCTTCCAGAGTAATCTAAATTGGAATAGGGCTCCATCTGTGATATCGGGCTCCATCTGTGATATCACTCATACAGTGAAGACTTGCATCATGTAGTCCATAGAGAACACCTGCCACAGGCAGGACACTACCAAGCTAGAAATGCTCCCTGTGTGACTAACGAATCTGGTGCCCCTCCTCCACCCAGCCACAATGAATAACTCACTCTTTTTGAGAGGCCTGGAAGCCTAATGATGATATCGGTGACCCCTTCTACGCTTGTGCCCTGTGCAGCCATACCGCTTATACAGTCCTTGTTACTGCCTTGGCCACAGTTAAATAACTTGGTTATACTCTTGCTCCTCTGAGTTAAAAACACCATTATCTTACTCCTTCTAATTTTAATATAACTTTTTCTATTATGATTGTTTTCAGTACCTTAGCTGTCATTGGGATCTATAACATATTTATATTATATCACTTTTATTATTATATATTTCATTGTACTTGTATTACTGTAGCAGGAGATCCTTCTCACATTTTAATAAAATCATCTGGTGCAATATTGGCGTAAGAACTTTGTAAGGAAACTCAAAAGAACCTGAAGCAGTGCAGTAATGGTTAATTTCTCTGAAGAGATTTCCCCTGGTATGAGGATCGTCAACTAATTTGGTAGGGATTTTTTTCCCTTAAGGCTCAAGGCCCTTTTCCATGGCAACCTCCATATAGCATTGGACAAAGAACAGATTTTGCAAGTAATATCAAAAAGCATCATAGGCAGAACAAAGCAGTTTAGTACAACTGTTATCGGTATCATTGAGAATCAAGTTTAACTCTGTGTTTGCGAAGGAAGTTACTTAGTTATATTCCAAGTCTTCTGCAGCATGGTATGCATAAGTTGGACCATGTAGAGTTGTTGAGAAGCTATTCTTACAGAAAGGATGCAAGTATGAATGACCTTTTTTGCTCGCAGGTCTAGGAGCTTTTGGTCCTTTCCAGAAAGTGTGTTGAAGTGATCTCTGCACTTTTTAGCCTTTTTCATGGCTGATTCTTTTTCCAAATACATTTGAAGGGGGAAAAAACCCATAAGGGAATCAGTTGGATCACAGAAGTGCCTTATTTGCAATAGTGACCCTGTAGGAATGTCAGTAAGTGCAGGGCACTGTAGACCTTTATATAACTCTCAGCTATCAGGCTCCTAAGCAAGCTAATTAAGGATACCAACACCTGAGAAGAGCAGTGACTCCAAGGAGCTTGCCTTTCTCTTTGAGCCTGAAGGCTAGAAGAGAACCCCCCCCCCCCCCCCATAACAGCAGAAAAAAGCTTTCCCTAAGAACACAAAAATACCTCTTCTGCAATATTTATTTATTTACCAGTGCTTATATACCACTGTTCACCGGGTCAAAGCGATGTACATTCAGGTACAGTATATTTCCCTTGTCCCTGAAGGGCTCACAATCTTTGTTTTTGTACCTGAGGCAATGTAGGGTTATTGCCGAAGGCTACAAGGAGCGCCTGTGGGACTAGAAACCTCAATCCCTCCGGCCCAAGTTTACTGTCCTCCAGCAGGATTCAAACACCTGAGACAACTTGCCTCAGCCACTAGGCCACTCCCACTCCAGCTGCAATTCATGGCAATGCAAGAGAGAAAGCGATTTAAAAAAAAACACCTTGAAGAGCTCTCAGGCAGAGGGTTTGTATTCAAGTGCCACAGAAGTACCTTGCTGGCAATGCAGAACCTGTAGAAATGCAAATGTAGAAGGATGCTTGGGTGCATAGTGATAGGAATGGCCAGCAGGAAGAATGAGGTGATAGTGCCTCATTTGGAGTATTGTGTGCAATTCTGGAGACCACACCTTCAAAAAAATCTAAAAGGGATGGAGTCTGTGCCAAGGGTGGCTACCAAAATGGTCAATGGACTTCATATATGATTACCGTAGACCTCAATTACTAGAATATTTAACTCTATGTAAATACTTTGTAGATATCATGTGAATAGTTCCCCTGTTATCCCATTTTTGAGTATTCCTTGTTCCATGTAAGCACATTGTGATATTAATGCATTGTTGCACTGTTCAGTTTTAATGTAAACCGCGCTGATTTCAATAGCGCGGTATATAAAAAATAAAAATAAATAAATAAAATAAATCATAAGGCTTATGGGGACAGACTTAAAGATCTCAATATGTATACTTTGGAGGAAAGGTGTGAGAGAGAAGATATGATAGAGACATTTAAATATCTCCATGGCTGGTGAAAGTGAGAATCGCCTGGTAACATGCCTGCCTGGTACAAAGGTA
This sequence comes from Ichthyophis bannanicus, assembly GCA_033557465.1. Classification (NCBI taxonomy): domain Eukaryota; kingdom Metazoa; phylum Chordata; class Amphibia; order Gymnophiona; family Ichthyophiidae; genus Ichthyophis; species Ichthyophis bannanicus. The sequence goes on along the minus strand of CM066031.1, from coordinate 1,575,350,899 downwards.
GTGGACCTCACACGCCACCTGGACAAGGTGTTAGATAGCGCTGGAGAGGAGTCTGCTGTCTTGGTACATGTTGGTACCAATTATATAGGAGAATGTGGAGGGGAGATTCTGGAGGCCAAATTTAGGCTTTTAGGTAGGATGTTGAAATCCAGAACTTCCAGGGTAGCATTCTCTGAAATGCTTCCTGTTACATGCACAGGACCAAAAAGATAAGCAGAGCTCTGGAGTCTCGATGCATGGATGAGACGATGGTGCAAAGAAGAGAGTTTTGGATTTGTTAGGAACTGGGCAACATTCTGGGGAAAGTAGGGGCTCCACCTTAACCGGGATGGAACCAAGCTGCTGACATTAACCTTTAAAAAGGAGATAGAACAGCTTTTAAACTAGATAATAAGGGAAAGTCGACAGTCGTCCCAGAGTGCATGATCCGTAACGATGTATCCATGAAGGATACTAGCAAAAGATTGAAGTTAGGACATATAAGAACATAAGATATGCCATACTGGGTCAGACCAAGGTCCATCAAGCCCAATATTCTGTTTCCAGCAGTGGCCAATCTAGGTCATATGTACCTAGCAGTTTCCCCAAGAGACACAAGTTCCACAATGCTTGTACTGGATCAAGCATTGATATCTTCGGTCACTTCTTAATAATGGTTTATGGACCTTTCCTCCAGGAAACTTGTCCAAACCATTTTTAAATCCAGCTACACTAACAGCCTCTACCACATCCTCCGGTAACAAATTCCAGAGTTTGATTACACATTGAGTGAAAAAATATTTTCTTTTATTAGTCTTAAATAGTTTACCCTGTAGCTTCATTGCATGTCCCCTAGTCTTTCTATATTCTGATAAGGTAAACAATCGATCTACGTTTACCCGTTCCACTCTATTCATTAATTTATAGACTTCTATCATATCTCCCCTCAGCCGTCTCTTTTCCAGGTTAAAGAGCCCTAACCTTTTTAGCCTCTCTTCATAGGAGTATCCTTCCATCCCCTTTACCATTTTGGTGGCTCTTCTCTGTACCTTTTCTAAAATCGCTATATCCTTTTTAAGATACGGCGACCAGAATTGCACACAATATTCAAGGTGCGGTCTCATATATCAAAAGAGAGGTTCCAGTAAAGACAAAAATAACCCAAATGCCCTTAAGTACACAGCAGATAGAGCTTAAAGATTCCAAATTACCCCTGCCTACCAATAACCAGATTAATATGAATAAAATACAACCTTTAAAATGCTTATATGCAAATGCTAGAAGTCTAAAAAATAAGATGGGAGCGTTAGAATATATAGCACTAAATGAGAGGTTGGATATGCTTGGTATCTTAGAGATCTGATGAAAGGAGGACAACTACTGGGACACTGTGATACCTGGGTACAAATTATATCGCAATGATAGAGTAGATCAAATTGGTGGAGGGGTTGCTCTCTATGTTAAAGAGGGCATTGAGTCACACAGGATTAAAGAATTGCAGGAAACAAAATACACAGTATAATCTCTATGGATTGAAAATCCATGTAAAAAGGGGAAGGCGATGCCAGTGGGGATGTACTACTGACCACCTGGCCAGAATGAACAAATGGATGATGAAATGTTCAAAGAAATCAGGGAAGCTAACAAAAGTTACAGCACAGTAATAATAATGGGTGATTTCAATTACCCCGGTATTCATTGGGTCAGTGTCACGGCAGGAAATGCTAGGGAGATAAAGTTTCTAGATGAAATAAATATAAATTACACTTACCTGGTAATTGTCGTTCCTGTAGGAACTACAGTTTAGTCCTCCACCTCTGAGTAGTGAACCTCCTCCTGCAGCTTGGAGACTGGGCATGTCAAAATCGTGACATCACTGGATATAGCCTGCAGGTTTCTCCCATCAGCCCCCAGTGAACTATTGACAAAGCAGACTCAAAGGAGCAACAAATAAGTAGCTATCATAACAAATTCCACCTTAAACTCAAACTGAACATATGAACTGACATGTTTAACTAAGAAACCCCTTTCCCAAATATGGGAAACCGTTTTATTATCACTCTCATTTATCTTATTTTCTTACCCTCTCTTTTGCGCCCTATGCCTGACGAAGAATAAGAGAGTGAATAACAGATAGAAAACAAGAAGAAACTTAGAGCCCATCGAGACCCAAGAAAAAGCATAACTCACCTGTAGTCATGTACCTCTCCCTACTGAATCACCGCTGCAAACCACTTCATCCCGGGCGGGAATGAGGACTAAACTGTAGTTCCTAAAGGATCGACAATACAGGTACACTACCAAAAAACTGCCTCCAGTTTTGCAACTGATTCCTATAGATTTTGGGGTGCTGAATCCAGGAAAAATAGCCAAAATGTTCCATCACGTCACGTTTTCTTGCAAAATTAGATTTCTTACCCATATAAGGAATGTTCACATAATTTCTTTTTAGCCGACTGCAGGTTATTTTCTTGGCCCAAAATAGAGGTTGTAATGGTTAACTAACTAGAAACACTCCCTCATGATATTTTAGAGTGTTTTGTATTCATTTTATACATTAACAGGACAATTAGGAGGCGGGGGGCTAAATCCAGTACTCGCGCTGGCGCATGTTCTTTCCTGTTCGCCTTGCCTCGCCTCGTTCGCTCGCTCAAACACGGTGGTTGCGACATGAACGTTCCTGTCAAATTTCAGTTTCTTGCAAGTTCATTATTACCTTTTGTTTGCTCAGTCGTAATCCAGCTTTATTCCGAAGTGGTTCACTACAGTTGTAGTTTGCAGTGCTGTGTATTTGTGATGGCTCACAGAGCCAGAGGTTGCGTCAACTCTCTGGACAGTTTTTGTTTTATTTGTGGGGAATATACCGTGAAAAAGCGGCAGAGGAACATTTCTGCATTTATTAAAAAAGTATATTTCGCCTATTTCGGTTTGAAGTTAGGCGATCAAGACAAACCGTGGGCTCCTCACAAAGTGTGCAAGACATGTGAGGAAGATCTACGCTTATGGATGAAAGGTAAAAAACAAGCATTTCGTTTCGGAATACCTATGATGTGGCGTGAACAAAGAGACCACAGCAGTGACTGCTATTTTTGCTCTTGCATTGTGAAGGGATACAACTTAAAAAATAAGAACGTAATAAGTTACCCCAACCTTCCCTCAGCAATTAGGCCTATGCCTCATAGCAACGAAGTACCTGTGCCTGAACCACCAAAATCTTTGGATCATATTTGTGTGGACGGTTCTGATCATGATGAGACTCATCAGATGGCTTTTCCCGATGAGTCCAGTACTTCCGAGTTTGAAACTGAACCAGATCCGAAACCTGAACTTTTCTCTCAAGCTGAATTGAATGATTTAGTCCGGGATTTAGGACTCCCAAAAGATGCTGCCCAACTGCTAGGTTCTCGGCTTAAACAGAAAAATCTATTGTCACCAGGAACAACTTTTTATTGGTACCGCAACCGCGAGACACAATTTTTGAAGTATTTCAGCAAAGAGGAAGATTTGGTATTTTGCAACGATATATACGGAGTGATGGAAAAGTTTAAACTCAAGTATGATCCTGCTGAATGGCGGCTGTTCATTGATTCGTCAAAAGACAGCATAAAAGGTGTTCTTCTTCATAATGGCAACACATTCGCTTCAGTTCCTATTGCTCACTCTGTTATTCTCCAAGAAAAATAAAAGAATTTGGCCCTGATTCTTCAGAAGATTCGTTATGATGAGCATAAGTGGATGATTTGTGGAGACTTTAAAATTCTATCCATGCTATTAGGGCAGCAATCCGGTTTCACCAAATATCCCTGCTTCCTTTGCTTGTGGGATAGCCGGGCCCGCGACCTACACTGGGGGAAAAAAGACTGGCCAATTCGGGAGTATTTGAGACCCGGTGAGAAAAATGTTCTTCATGAGAGCTTGGTACCTCGTGATAAAATTCTATTACCACCTCTCCACATTAAGTTGGGTCTCATTAAGCAATTCATCAAGTCCCTTCCAAAAGATGGTGAGTGCTTTCGGTACCTTTGCTCAAAGTTCCCCCGACTTTCTGAAGCAAAGCTAAAGGAAGGAGTGTTTGTTGGCCCTGATATAAGGAAACTCATTTCAGATGGAGCATTCGCTGAAACGATGTCTGAGAAGGAAAAAGAAGCCTGGGATTCCTTCAAGGATGTTGTTCTCAAATTCTTGGGGAACAGGCGGGATGAGAACTATAAGGATATTGTTGCCAGGATGCTCAATGCCTTCAAAGAACAAGGCTGTAACATGAGCCTGAAAGTCCATTTCTTGCACTCCCATGTGAACTACTTTCCCGAAAACTTGGGGGCGTACAGTGAAGAACAAGGTGAAAGGTTTCACCAGGACATCAAGGACGCAGAGAGAAGGTACCAAGGAAGATGGAACACCACTATGATGGCTGATTTCTGCTGGTTGCTGCTGCGGGAAACCCCAGATGAAAAATACGCCAAGCAGCGCACCAAGAGAAGCATTCGGGGGAAGAAGAAACGGGCCCACCAGGAGATTGATTGACCCAAGAATGACTTTAAAATCTAAACTGTGTTGACAAATATCGTGTTTTTACTAAACTTTGAAATAAAAATTTGCTAGTTATTACCACAGTGTCTGATCTCATTTATTAGAATTTTATTTTCACACCATCGGGTGTTTGTCTTCATGTATTGCAATGGTGCGGTTTGCGTTTTCTATTCTTACATACATACCTGTACAACATTTTTTGCACATTTCTTTGCTTTGCTTTGTGTCTAACCTCGCTCTTATATGCTCAATGTTTGTGCACATGTATGTGGCTGTTTTAAGTGCAGACAATTTTGCTACCATCACAGTGTGTTTTGTTGACATTACTCTATTCTTATGTGCTGCCTTGTTACAATTTTCTTTATTCTTATTTGAATAACTACTAAACAATTAGTATAAAGAATTCATCCAAGAAACTTTTATCTCGATCGCACTCAATCTGAAACGTTCACCTCAAACTGCTAACCCAATGTAGCAAAAAATCTGTACGTGATGGAGCAAATTGGTTACCAGATTTGGATTCAGCGCACCAAAAAACGTAAAAATCAATCGAAACATTAGAGGCAGTTTAAAAAAAATTTTTTTTAGTGTACCTGTGCAATTACCAGGTAAGTGTAATTTTTATTTCCTTATCGTTCCTCAGGTTAGTCCTCCACCTCTGGGGTGTAACAGAGCAGTAATCATTGGGAGGGACCTTTCCAGCCGGAGCGCAATACCGCCGACCCGAAACAGGCATCGCTTGCTGCCTGAATATCCAGGCGGTAGTGCTTACTGAAGGTATGAAGCGAAGACCACGTAGCCGCTTTACAAATCTCCGCTGGCGGCACCAAATTGTGTTCCGCCCAGGAGGCCGCTTGCGCTCTAGTAGAATGAGCTCGTAAGCCTGACGGTACTGGCCGACTTTGCAGCAGATACGCTGACACAATTGCTTCCCTAATCCAACTGGAAATGGAAGCCTTCGCCGCTGCCTCTCCCTTTGCAGGGACCCCCAAACAACACGAAAAGACGGTCCGATTTGCGACTTTTAAATACTGTCACAACACCCATTTTAAATCTAAACAGCGAAGACTATGGTCAGAAACGTTGCCCTCCACTGTACGCAGCTTTGGAAGAGAAACCGTTTGGTTGAGATGAAACGGTGATACTACCTTCGGTAAAAACAACGGCACTGGCCGCAACACCACCTTTTCCCTGGAAAAAGTCAAAAATGGCTCCCGACAGGAAAGCACCTGCAACTCCGAAATTCGCTGCGCTGAACAGATGGCCACCAAAACCACCGTCTTTAAGGTTAAATCTTTAACGGACGCCTGGTGCAAGGGCTCAAATGGTTCCTTAACTAATGCCCCTAAAACCAAGTTGAGATCCCATGGCGGAATCGAGATTCTACAAGACGGTTGCAGCATGGAGACTGCCTTGAAAAAGCGCAAAACATCCGCATGTGACCCCAGAGCCACTCCTTGAACTTTTCCTGTATAGCACGACAACGCTGTTAATTGAACTCTCAAGGAACTGGCTGCCAGGCCCTTGTCAAACCCGTCCTGTAGAAAACTTAAAACCAATGGAACGGATACTGTAGCCGCACGGACTTGCTTACGCAAGCACCAGTCCTCAAATATACGCCAGATGCGTACATACGCAAGAGACGTGGACCTTTTCCTTGGTCGAAGTAAAGTAGCAATGACTGCCACCGAGTAACCTTTCCTTCTCAACCTTGCCCTTTCAATGGCCATACCGTAAGTGAAAATCAACCCACCTGAGGCATCCTTAGAGGCCCCTGCAACAACAGATTTTCCGACACCGGTAACCTCCAGGAGCAACCGAATGAGATTGGTGTACCATGGGCACCTTGGCCAATCCGGGGCCACCAGCAACACCTTTCCCCAATGAGCTTCGATCCGCTGAACCACTCGACCTATGAGCGGCCACGGAGGGAAAACATAGAGGAGTCCTGACGACGGCCAAGATTGCATCAGAGCGTCAATTCCTTCCGACATCCTTTTGCGGCGTCTGCTGAAGAAACGACTCGTTTTTGCTGACTGAAAGGTCACCATGAGGTCCATTATGGGCCGTCCCCATCTGCGAACTATCCGCGCAAAGATGTCCGGATCCAACTCCCATTCACTGGCATCCACCCAGACTCTGCTGAGAAAATCCACCATCACATTGTCCTTCCCTGCAATGTGAGCCGCCGATATTGCCAAGAGTCGCATTTCTATCCAAGAAAAAAGAGACTCCGCCTCCTCCTCCATGGCTACACTCCCTGTGCCGCCCTGCCGATAGATGTAGGCCACCGTCGCGGAATTGTCGGACAGCACTCACACTACTCGATCTGTCACCATATCCTCGAACATTTGTAAGGCTAAGCTGACCACTCTGAGTTCTAGCCGGTTGATTGACCACTTGCTCTCCTGTATTGACCAGGTGCCCTGCGCGAATCGAGCACCGCAGTGTGCCCCCCATCCCGCAAGGCTCGCATCGGTCAACAAGGGAAGCCACTCCAGCTGCTCCAGAGGCATCCCCGCCATCAGAGTTTCCGGAAGTAGCCACCACCGAAGGGACTGCCAGACCGAGAGGGGACAAGGGAGATGTTTGCTCAGCGAGTCTGATTGATGCGACCACCGGCGAAACAGCGCTCTCTGCAACGGCCGCATGTGAAACCTGGCCCACGGCACCACCTCCAACGTCGCCGCCATGGTTCCCAGCAACCGAAGGTAATCCCATGCCAAAGGCGCCGGCGCAGACCTGAACTTGCGAACAAAGCGTCGCAGTACTGGGCTTGCCGGAGCGGCAGAAATACCGCTCCGCTCTTCGCATCGAACCGGACTCCCAGATATTCGAGATCCTGGCTTTTGGAAGCATTGACCACTCAACCAAGACTCTGGAGAAACCTCACCACCTTGCCGGTCACTCGAACGCTCTCGATCTCCGACTTTGCTCAAATTAGCCAATCATCTAGATAGGGGTGAACCAATACCCCTTCTTTCCTTAAGGCCGCCGCCACCACTACCATAACCTTGGTGAAAGTGTGCGGTGCCGTCGCTAGACCGAAGGGCAAGGCCTGGAATTGATAATGCCCCCATGGAAACGCGAAACGCAGAAACATCTGATGAAATTCTCTGATGGGGATGTGTAGATACGCTCGGTGAGATCGAGAGAGGTTAAGAACTCCCCTTGGTGCACCGTGATGATAACCGACCGCAGGGTTTCCATCCGTAAATGTAGTACTCGCAGACAGCGATTCACCCCTTTTAAATCCAGAATAGGCTGGAGCGACCCGTCTTTCTTTGGCACTATGAAATAAATGGAGTATCGACACACGCCATAATCCGCTACAGGGACCGGCACGACTGCTCCCAATTGTAAGAGGCGGTCTAAAGTCTGATGAATCGCTAGTGTTTTCTGCTGTCCCCTGCATGGGGACATCACAAAAGAGTCACGCACTGGCCTTGCCAGCTCCAGCTCATAACCCTCGCGAACAATCTCCAACACCCACTGGTCGGACGTGATTTGGGTCCAGGCAGAAAGAAAGGCTCGAAGACGCCCCCCTATCGGCTGACTTTCTGCCTGGACCCGCCTCCTTTCATTGCGGCTTCCTAGTGGTCGCTGCGGAAGCTGCTGTGAAAACTCAACTTGCTCCATGAAACCCCTGAAATCCCTGGGCTCTGGAGGCAAATCTTCCTCTTTGAAAACCACTCGACCTGGAGGTCCGAAATCTTCTGAAATCTCTAAATTGCCCCCGGACGTTTGGTAGAGATTTTCCTGGCTTAGGTTTATCCTCCGGGAGTCTACCACCCTTAGTCTCACCCAAATCCTTCACCAACTTGTCAAGATCTTCTCCAAACAACAACTTTCCCTTAAAGGGAAGTTTACTAAGTCACGATTTAGACAACCCATCGGCCGCCCAATTTCTCAACCACAAGGATCTCTGAGCGGCGACCAAGGAAGCCATACTGTTTGTTAGCTCTCTGATCAGGTCATAATGCACATCCACCAAATACGCCGACCCCGACTCTAGGCGATCAACCTCCCTTAAGCCTTCTGGATCCAGATGCGGAGACTGGCAGATGTGTTGCGACCACCTGAGACAGGCTCTTGCCACCCACTCCCCACAAATGGAGGCCTGTAAGGATAAAGCGTTAGCCTCAAATGATTGTTTCAACAAACCATCCACTTTTCTGTCCTGTGCATTCTTTAAGGCCGCGCTACCTTCCACCGGAATCGTGGTGGTCTTCATGACTCCCGAGACCGCTGCATCAATCCGAGGAGAACGGAATTTCTCCTTGTCCTTATCCGCCAAAGGATAGAGCCTGTTCATGGTGCGGACTCCCCGCAGTCCAGCCTCGGGTTGGTCCCACTCCTCCTGGATCATATGATCTACCACGCGGTGCATGGGGAACACCACTTGCGTTTGTCTCACTGCTTGAATAACCGGATCTTCCACTTCCTCTACATCCATAGGTTGTGCCGTGGCGAGATTCAGAGTCTGAAGGGATTCCGTAATCAGAGCCGTCAGCTCCTCCCTCCGAAACACTCGAATAATCTTCGCCTGATCCTCAAGTTCGGGAATCTCCCCTTCTTCCAAATCCTCCATACCGGCCTCCAGATCCAACTCAGTTTCGTCCGCCTTGTGCCATTCCAAATCTGTAGGGGAAAGCTCATCAGGGCGAGCTCTCTTGAGGGGCCTCGGACCAATACTCCCCGCGTCTCCCGAGCAAGGTGGCTGCATAGGGGCCGCCAACTTTAAGGGGTCAGGCAACTTTCCCTGCCACTTCAAACAGAACACCTGGTGCATTAGCAATACAAAATCCGTACAGAAATCCTCCAACTGGGACTTGGAACCTACAGCGAGCCCCACACTTGAAGGACCTGCAAAACCTTCCGGAGAAGGTCCAGACGGCGAGACCACTATGGCCTCAATACCTGAGGCAGCCCTCAGGCTAGGGGCCTCCACACTCCCTATCTGCTCCATCTGCTGCTCCACAGTGGTGGACACCACAACACAGCCCCGACAGACCCCAGTGTCAGTGACCGTGCCCCTGCGAGTACCGCAGACCACACACTGCAGACACGTTGACATCAGTTAAGCCCGCAGCCACTGCTGTGTCCCAAGCAGCGTGGATGGAAGGCAATGTACTCTCCTGTCCTGAAATCTCCTTTATTTTTAAAATGAAAATACAAGAGAATGCCCCTGAAGTAACAGAGCACTAAATCACCAGTCGATTCCCCTCCCCCCGAAGGGACAGAGAGGACAAAAACTCCCCCAAACAAAATGAAAGAGTCCAAAAGAAAAGAAAAAAAAACACATTAAATAAGGAAGCCTTAGTGGGAACCCTCAAATAACACACTTTCTGCCCACAGCACGGCCCTCTGCCCGAAAGCCGTTAGCCGCAGGAACTCCCGCCACGCGGCTCAGCGAGATAGGCCTAAAATGGCGTCTCTACCCGATGCACTGAAAATGGCGCCAAAAAACGCCGTTCTAAAATGCAGGCAGAAAACCCTCCTTAGAAGATGAATGGGCTTACCTGCGGTACCAGACGCATCAGAAGTGCTCCCCGAACTGTAATAAGGCGGCTGCCGCCACCATGATGTCTTCCGGCAATGCCACAGCAACCTCCGCCATGAGAATCACTGTCCCGGCAATGAGAGGCAACGTGCTGTGTCTGCTGCAACTCTCTGCCTCAGCCTACAGCACAACCGAGTGCCGACGCTGTCTGCGGAGCTCACCCCCGGACAATCAAGGAGGAGAGATCGCAGCTACTGCCCCAAAGGAAAGAAAATGAACAGGCAGCCAGACGGAGGGTTTGTCTTTTTTTTTTTTTAAAGGGTCATACCCTAAGTCCCAAATAAAGGGAATCAATTTAAATTAAATTAAAGAAACAATCAGGAGAAATTTAGGATCAAGCTAACACCCTATCTAAAGTGCTCCTTATCTGTTCCTCTAGTGAGCCCAGCACCTAGGCTCACTAAGTCCTGCTGCATGGAGACTGGACACACTGGGGGCTGATGGGAGAGACCTGCAGGCTATATCCAGTGATGTCACGATTTTGACATGCCCAGTCTCCAAGCTGCAGGAGGAGGTTCACTACCCAGAGGTGGAGGACTAAACTGTAGGAACGATAAGGAAATGACTGCTTCTTGGAGTAGCTGGTTCATGAACTGACAAGAGGGGAAGCCATTTTGGACCTAGTCCTTAGTGATACACAAGATCTGTGCAAGAGATAAGGGTGTTGGGGCCACTTAGCAATAATGATCATAACATGATAGCATTTGATTTCATAAATGGAAATCCACAGTAAAGGGAGACTATGATAAAATGAGGAAAAAAACTAAAAGGAGCAGTTGCAAAGGTTAAAGATTTACATCAAGCATGGACATTATTTAAAAATACTATCTTGTAAGCCCAGACCAGCTATATTCCATACTTTATGAAAGGTGGAAGGAAGTTCAAAAAACTGACAGCATGGTTTAAAAGTGAGTTCAGAGAGGCTGTTGTAGCCAAAAAAGCATCTTTCAGGAAATGGAAAAAGGAGCCAAATGACGAAAACTGGAAAAAATATAAGCACTGGCAAGATAAATGCAAGTCATTGATAAGGCAGGCAAAGAGAGAATTTGAGAAAAAGCTTGCAGTGGAAGAAAAATACATAATAAAGACTTTTTCAAGTATATTTGTAGCAAAAATCCTGTGAGAAAGTCAGTTGTTGTAAAAGGGGCACTAAGAGGGGACAAGGCCATAGTAGAGAGACTGAATGAATTCTTTGCTCGGTCTTTACTGAAGAAGATGTAGGGAAGTTACCTATGACTGAAATGGTATTTAATTGTGATACATCGGAAGAATTGAAAGAAATATTGGTAAACCGGGAAGACATATTACAACTATTTGATAAACTAAACAGTAGCAAATCACCTGAACCAGATGGTGTACACCCGAGGGTGTTGAAAGAACTGAAATATGAGATTGCAGACCTACTGTTATTAATTTGTGAACTATCATTATAATTATCTGTAGTACCTGAAGATTAGCGAATGGCCAATGTAACTCCAATTTTTAAAACGGATTCCAGAGGTGATTTGGGAAACTACAGACTGGTGAGCCTGACGACAGTACTGGGCAAAATGGTATAAACCATTATAAAGAACAAAATTACTGAACATGTAGATAGTCATGATTTAATGGGAGAAAGCCAACATGGCTTTAGCCAAGGAAGGTCTTGTCATACTAACCTGTTAATTTTTTTGAAGGAGTTAATAAACAGGTTTACAAAGGTGAGCCGGTCGATATAGTGTATCTGGATTTTCAGAAAACCTTTGACAAGGTCTCCCATGAGAGATTCTTGGCAAAGTTAAAAAGTCATGGGATAGGAGGCAGTGTATTATTGTGGATCAGGAAATGGTTAAAAGATAGAAAGCAGAGGGTAGGGCTGAATGGCCAGTTTTCCCAATGGAGAAAGGTGAATAGTGGAGTACCCCAGATATCTGTGCTGGGTTCACTGCTTTTTAATATATTTGTAAATGACCTAGAAATGGGAATAACGAGTGAGGTAGTCAGATTTGCAGATGACAATTATTCAAAGTTGTTAAAACCCAAGAGGAATTTGAAAAATTGCTAAAGGACCATGATAAATTGGAAGACTGGACGTTCAAATTGCAGACAAAATTTAATGTGGACAAGTGCAAAGTTATGCACCTAGAAAAGAACAACCCAAACTATGGTTACACAATGCAAGGTTCCAATTAGGAACCACCACCCAGGAAAAAGATTTAGACATCATACATTGAAACTCTTTGCCCAGTGTGCAGCGGCAGCCAAGAAGGCAAATAAAATGCTAGGAATCATAAGGAAAGGAATGGAGAATAAAACAAAGATATTATAATGCCTCTGTATCGTTCCATGGTGTGACTGCACCTTGAATATTGTGTGCAATTCTGGTCGCCGTATCTTAAAAAGGATATAGCGGAATTAGAAAATGTACAGAGCCACCAAAATGGTAAAGGGGATGGAAGGATAACCCCTATGAGGAGAGGCTTAAAAGGTTAGGGCTCTTCAACCTGGAAAAGAGACGACTGAAGGGAGATATGATAGATGTCTATAAATTAATAAATGGAGTGGAACAGGTAAACGTAGATCAATTTTTTATGGCATCAAAAAGTAGAAAGACTAGGGGACATGCAATGAAGCTTCAGTGTTTAAGACTAATAAGAGAAAATATTTTTTCACTCAACGTGTAATCAAACTCTGGAATTCATTACCAGAAGATGTAGCACAAACTGTTAGTGTAGCTGGGTTTAAAAAAGGTTTGGACAAGTTCCTGGAGGAAAGGTCCATAAACCATTATTAAAGAGGACCCAAGTAATCCACTGCTTGCCACAATATAAGCATTATGGAACCTGTGTGTCTTTTTGGGAAACTGCTAGGTACTTGTGACCTGGGTTGTCCACTGTTTGAAACAGGATACTGGGCTTTGATGGTCCTTGGTGTGATCCAGTATGGCATTTCTTATGTTCTTAAGTACTGCATGCTAACTGCAATGCGCTGTCCATGCCCACTCTCTGCTCATAACCTGACCAGTCCCTACCTCGTCACACATTAAGCAGTTAATGCAGGTTTTTACTGCAGAGGCTGTTTTTAATGTATGGTAGCTATTGTCATGGGTTTACACTAACAATTTTTTTTTTGTGCCTTTGAGTCAATGCTGACTCCTGGAGACCCAGCATCTCCTTCTTAGCTCACTTTAATAAAAGGGCCCCTCGGTTACTTAGATTAGAAAGTGTTTGCTGGTTAGGGTCTTTTGTGCTACACTGCTTAATTGGAAAACTCAATAGCTGCATGTGTGTTGTCTGTAGTACCAATAGGAACTACTTTTGTTATCTGATCTGCATGTTAGTACCAACAGATGTGGTTAGTAAAACAAGAGACTCTTTGAAGATGGAGTTTACTAGAGCTGTAGATACTGAACTGACACTGTGCAGTAGTTTATGAAGCTGTATAACAGATTAGAAACTGTGGATAAGTATATTGTCCATATACAATAGAATACTTAACATTTTGGAATAGTTCTTATCTATGTTGTAAGAAAACAGTAACAGTCTCAACTTTATTGGATTTACATAGCATCATTTTTCATTATTAGACAAGTTTATATTCAGTAACCTTCTCAAATCCCCATTATGACAAATTTGGTTTCTGTTTGAAAGTAACCCAAAAATATCCACATGCTTACCCTGCTATTTGTGTAGCAGAAGTTCCGGGAGCGGGGAGCATGCGCACTTACAATAAATAAGTATTTATATTCAGCCAATCTAGATATCTAAGTCTGTGGTTATGCACCTTTGAAAATTGCCTTCTTTCATTCTAGACTTTCAACTGTAATGAGCTCCATGCTAAGAATTCATTACCTAGTGATCTGTCTATGCTATTTACATGATATTCTTATAATTACTTATTAAAACCCCATGCATCTTTCTCAGAAACTATTTCTGGTTATTGAAACATCAGTCCAGTGGAACAGAAGTAGTATGTGCACTATTTAATTATCCTGTCTTTAATTGTATTTATTCAAGATAAACTGACTCCCAGGCAAGCTCTGGATTTTTCTGCTCAGAGATATGCTTTCGTTACTTATAAACCAAAATATCATATTAACTTCTTTATGTTCATATCCAGCAAGAACATTAGAAAAATGCATAATAGTTGGAACAGTAATGTAATAGAGGTATACCAGATGCTTTTTAATAACCATGTAGAGCAAGATTTATTCATTGCTGTTCAAACAGACAGCGTTACTTCAGTCCTTTAATTTTTTTTGAAGTCTAATACTTTAGAACATTGGAATGCTAGGGAACTTTGAATCTGCTCATCTTGGAAGTAGGTTTCTCATGCAGCATGTTTCCATTTTTCTCCTTGAAATGTTAGTGAATAGCACCTCATAATTGTTAGGTTATATCTGATTCCATCTTCAAAGCAAAACTAAAGGACTTGATGTCACTGTCAGCACTCTGACATCAGGTCTTGAAATGGCTATTTTTTTTAAATTACATGAAAAAAACTACAGTGCTGCCTCTAAAGATGACTGACGTAAATTGGTATTTTGTGACATAGCTACAGCAAATACAGTGTTTTATGACAGGACCTCCCTTTCCTAACCTGTCAGATTTTGTCATATAGAGGAAAAGATTAATATATTCTCCATTTAATGTAAAATGCATAGACAGTATAAGACCTATTTCATTTAGGCCGTTCAATCCCTGTATGGCTGGGCAGAATCAGGCCGTGCAAAGTTAGATCCATTTCTGATCCCGCAGCCCCCGCAGGGTCAGAATTGGATCTAGCGTCTGGATTGCAGGCCAGGACACGATTCTGCCCAGCAATATGTCCCAGCAATTACCCGGCTAACCAAGCCGGGCTCATGAATGGAAACCCAGTGCCATGGTGTCCCATTGCCATGGCACCACGATTCCATTCACGAGTCGCAATTGATGGCCACCCCGGTGGGAATCCCGTTCCCTGCAGCCCGACCTCCGATCTGGCCTTCCAAAGCCTGGGTTGGGCTGCAGGGAACCCCCTGAGCCCCCTCACCTATCTGTCTGCCTGTGTCCCGCGCTGTGGTCTTCTGCTGTCCAGGGGGACTTATTCCACCTTTGGGTTGGAATAATTCCCCCATCTAGCCTGAAGGCCCTGGACATCCAGGGCCGACCTCTGAATCGGCCCTGTACATCCAGAGTCAAGGGCCGCCCACATCATGCCCTCACTCTGCCTCTGGAATGCCCCCTCCCATCCCTGTCTAGTCCTCCTCCTACAAACCCGCTGTTCGTATGGGGAGTTTAGGGATGGGGACGGCAGGGGGACGAATAGTGGGGATGGACATCCATACCTGCTATTCGTAGGACAGAATGACCCCCTGTGTGTACACTGTGTGAGAGTCTGGACGTCTAAGTACACCTACTCAGTTATGTTTTTTTTAAATGACCAAGTATGGTAAAATCTGTAAATTTAAAAAAATCAAATAAAATAGGAAATGGCAGGAAGGCCAAAGGAAACCATAGACTTGCTATATATGTACTTAGCAACCATTGAAACAAAAACATTGCTGGTTTGTTCCAAGAGAACTGTTTTATGATTGAAATAACCAGTTAATTTTCTGAACAAAGTCAGAATTTCTCACAGCATTCTCTGAGGATTCAGTGGTTCAATGCCAGCCTTGTATTTAAGAGGTTTTGTATTATTTAATATGTTTATGTCAAATACCTTAGAAGGGTAAGCCTCTCTATTTTAAGTCTGGCAGATGCTAAAGAATGCCTGTGGAAAGAAATGTCTAAACCCTCTCCAAAGGGAAAGTCTTTAAACCATGCCCTTGATAGAGAAATGCAAAACCCAGATTTAATTGCTCTTTTCCTATATTGCTCAGACAGGCGGGCTTGTTCAGTAAGGCATATGGTATGAAAGGCTGCGTGGTGGATGAGAGCAGCTATGGTAAGGGGCTGGAAATAGCATCAGAGTTTATAGATATCAGACATAGTGAACTTCTTGGAAATGAAAAGAAAAAAGAACTTGACAAGCAACATAGACACACCATAAAACAACACATTGTAAATGCAGTTCTCTGAAACAATTCCATTTCCATTGCAAGGCAGCAGATTTACATGTTTTTAATGTGGAATATAAGACTGAAGAGGCTTGCTTGCAAGCATTTTCATTTAATTAAAAAAAATTGTATAGGGAAAATGAAAAGGCACCATGGTTAATTCCCTCTCTGTTAAGTATTGCACAAAATTGAAGTACTGCTGCCTTCAAATATAGAACAGTTTTACTGTGTTACCATCAGATTTCACTAGTCAAAAGTGACTAAAAACTTAGTTTGTGCCTTGTGTTTCTGAAGCTCTGGAGGTCTACATTTTGGTATATTTGGGTTTGATAAATAAAACAGTTATAAAGCGATAGCCGATACTCAAAGTTGTACACTACCAGTGGTCAGCGTGCCATACCAGGTGCCTGGAATGCAGTATCAAAGGCAAGGTGAAGAACCATTGATAACCACCTTGTTGGTGGTTCTTCACCTCGCTCTTAATACCATGGCTTGTTGGTTGTGAGTGTGAGTTTAGTTTAGTTTATTCGGATTTTATATACCGCCCTATATGACATCAGGGCGGTTCACAATAAGCCAAAACAATTGTAAAGAGGCACAGGGCCAGGAAACGGAAAAGAACTACAATCTTAGACAGGAAAGTGTGAAAATTGTAAAGCGTAAAGAGAGAATACACAGGAGACAAACTTAGACAAACATTGATAAACCAGGTCAAGATTGAGAGGCTGGGAGGTTGTAAGTTGTGGTAAAAAGGTGAGCTTTCAGTTGAGACTTAAAGGCAGGAAAGTTGGTTTCTAGGCGGAGTGAAGTTGGTAAGGAATTCCACAGGGCTGGACCAAGGAAGAAAAAAGCGGAGTGCGAGTTGATTGTAAGTGTGCACGTGAGGGTGAAGGGAGATGAAGATGATTGACATGAATTGAACGAAGGGAACGGGAGGGAGTGTGGAACTGAAGAAGGTCAGTGAGGTACTGAGGTGTTTGGGTATAAATGGCTCGATGAACTAGAATAAGAATTTTAAAATGAATACGAAACTTGATAGGTAACCAGTGCAGGTGATAGAGAAGCGGTGTGACATGATCTCTTCGGGAAGAATAGGTAATAATCCTGGCACAGTGTTTTGTAGTAATTGTAGACGACGTAGCTGAGTACAAGTGAGACCTGTGAGAACTGAATTGCAATAGTCGATACGAGAAAGCACGGTAGCTATGGTAATGGTGGTCAGGGCAGAAGCAGAAAGAAAGGGATGAATGGAACGAATTTTGCGCAGGAAGAAGTAAGAGGTTTTTGAAAGGTGCGAAATATGGTCGTTGAAGGAAAGATTAGAATCAAGCAGAACACCAAGGTACTGAAAGGAAGAAACCAAAGGAATTGGGGAACCATCAATGGAGGGTGTAAGTGAAGGACAAGGGCCACCAAAAGTGAACCAAGTGCATGAAGTTTTGGTTAAATTGAGATGCAAACAATTCGAGGAGAGACATTTAGATACTAGAGAGAGACAGGAATTTAGGGGAGAGAGGTCAGGGTGAAGAGGACTGGTGTGATGTAGAATAATATCATCATCAGCGTAAAAGAAGGCAGAAAGACCAGTTTGCTGAATGCAGAGGGCAAGGGGTGCAAGGAAAAGATTAAATAGAAGAGGTGCGAGGACTGAGCCTTGTGGCACACCACAGGGAAGGGAAATGGGAGAAGAAAAGCAATGGGGACGAGAGGGTGAGACCACAGAGAAAGATCGGGAGGATAAGAAAGAATGAAACCAACGGTGGACTGTTCCCCATAACCCGGCGTCCTGGAGACGTGAGAGGAGGAGGGAGTGATTAACTAAGTCAAAAGCAGCAGAAAGATCTAGTGAAACCACCACCGAAATATCACCTTTGTCATGTGAAGAATGGAGATCATTAAGAACTGCTACTAGAGTCGTGTCTGTGCTGTGGCCTTGACGAAAACCTGACTGTCGAGGATGTAGAAAGTTTATGGCGTTCAGGTATTGAGAAAACTGGGAGAAGACGAATCTTTCTAAAAGTTTAGCGAGGAAAGGTAAGTTTGAAAGAGGGCGGTAGTTGGCAGGAATAAGAGGATCTAGAGTGGATCTTTTCAAAATAGGGCAGACCAGGGCGTGTTTCCAGAGGGAGTGGAAAGATCCAGAGGAGAGAGAGTTATTGATTATAGTAAGAATAAAGGGTAGAAAAGCGAGAGAAGGTTCAGAAAACCAGGAAGAAGGCATGGGGTCAAGAGAGCAGGTGATCTTGCGTACTGAGGAAATAAGAGTTAAGAGTTCTGGTGATGTGACAGCATAGAAGGATGACCAACAATGAGAAAAGGAAGAAGGGGGAGAGGAAGGAGGAGATAGAGGAGGGGGGGAGGACAGCGAGAGAGGACAGGAAGGAAGAGCAGCGCTGAGATCGGAGATCTTGGTTCCAGAGAAGGAAGCAAGACTGGAGGGGGAAGGTAGGGGCTGAGATGGGCCTGAGGAGTGATCCGTGTTAAGTGAGGTAAGGGTACGAAGCACAGAAAAAAGCTGTCTGGAAGGATTAGTGGCTGTTGTGATACAATTCGAGAAGAAGGTCTGTTTAGCATGGTGCACTGAGGAACGGTAATGATGATGACTTTCATGGAATTGTGCCAGAGTAGGATGCTTTCTTTTGGTGGATGCAGTATCAAAAGACTTTATATAAGCAACTTATTTGTACAAGATAAATATATTGCAGTTAAATGGAGTATGTAGATCACAGATTCACCCAAAGGGTTTATGAATTGTGTGTATACTTTTAGGAGAAAACATTTATCTTTATTAGATTCTTGATATACCGCTCAGGCAGAGCATCACAGTGGTTTACAAAACACAAATTTAGCTATGAAAATAAGAAACAGAAAGGAACACCATAATTAAACAGGATAGAGGAGTGAAAGACTACGTGTTTAGGAGAGAATGACAGGAGGGCAGATAGATAGAAGGGGAGAGAGCTATGACTGGGGGAGTGAAGGGTCAGAAAGGGTAGGGTGGGTGGGAAGGAGGGTGAGGTTGAAGGCTGCATGAACTAGATGGATTTTGAGCATGTTCTTAAACGTAGTAAATGGGAGTTCTGAGCGGAGGGAAGCGGGTAGAGAGTTCCAAAGGGCAGGTCCCAGGAAGAAGAAAACAGAATTTCGGGTAAGCTTGAGATGAGCTTTGGAGGAAGAAGGAAGCATTAAGCAGTTGGTGTGAATAGATCTAAGAAAGCAGTGTGCAGTGTGAAATTGCAGGAGATTTGAGAGGTATTGAGGAGTGCCAGTGTGAATAACTTTATGGACCAAGGAGAGTATTTTATAGTTGAGTCGATGTTTGAGAGGAAGCTAATGCAGTCGGATGAGAATGGGAGTGATATGGTCTGAGCGGGAAGAGTGGGTGAGAATTCAGGCTGATGTGTTCTGAAGGAGCTGAAGGTGTTGTAGTTGATAGTGTGGAAGACCAGTGAGAGTAACATTGCAGTAGTCGAATCTAGAAGTGACTAAGGACAGAACGAGTATTGTCAGAGAGGAGAGAGAGGAAGGGGTGTACTGCCTGAATTTGTCAAAGAGATAAAAAAGTGTGGCATATAAATGAGGGTAAGTGCATATTAAATATAAAAATGCTTAACATAAAACAAAATTAAACATTAAATCTAAAAATTAGAAAAGGAAAAGTAAAACATAAGATCCTAAGAGGCATAGTAACATAGTAAATGACGGCAGATAAAGACCAGTATGGTCCATCTAGTCTGCCCAGTAAGATGGAAAGAGTAGGTGCACCTGCCGCTCCGTGCAGGCCACCCCTCCCCATGTCTTTGTTTAGGGGTGAACCCACCGCTCCGTGTAGGCATGTTTGCTAAAACCATGCTAACCGTTAGCGCTGGGTTTACCACACCTAAGCCTGCCACGGTAACCATTACAGCATGCTATAAATGTGTCCACAGGTAAAAGAAAATCCTATGCTAACCACTTAGCGCAGGTTGGGGTCGAAACTGGGCAGCTTAGGTGCAGAATGTAGATGTTGACTGCACATTGCGGTTAGCACAGGCATCTTTAGCGTTTGCGGACTGTCAATATTGCAGTTAGCATGGATGCACTTACCATCAGCTGAATGGGTGTCGGTAACTGCACCCGCGATAACCATGGCAAATGGCTTAGTGTGGAGGTGTCACTGGCCCCTTGCTAACTACATAGGGACATGCCATGCATGCTCCCATTCATTAACATTAGTCTGATGCCACCTCCCCACTGAAGTCTGAGGTTGAACACGTGGTAAACTACAGTGTTTTAGTAAGTGCATCCCTAAATGAATAACAAAGCTCCATTGGCGCCTAGATAAATAATATGTACATGTGTATGTTAAAATAACATCTAATAAAATGAAAATATCTTACAATAAAATATAAAATTAAGCATTTTAAAACACTCTAAAAATGGCATAACTTTTGTAAAAGGTACTTAAAACACTTAAATACCACAGTAGATAACCCTCTAAACTCCTCAGCACTTGGAAAGAGGAGTACACAAGATGCATCACTAGTAGTTCAAGGCCTTATAAAATGTTTTTGGCAGTGTTAAAGGCATAACTTATTTGCTGTTGACAAACTCTCTCCCTTATTTGTTGGCTGTATATATGAATTGTTCAAGTATGTTACCAATGTTTTGTTGTCTGTACTGTTTGAGGTGGAGTTGGGAAGGAGAATCAATAAAGTGTTTGTTCATTATGCTATACTCATTGAGGTCCAGGCTTAGAGTACTTCTCTGTGCCTCCCCTTTGGTACTGAGCATGTTGGTACCAATACAGGTCCAGCTCCCTGAGTATGAGTCTGTTTCAAAGCCATCTGCACCAACTTGGAGTCAGCCAGCATCACAACTGGAAGCATCTTCCTTGACATCCCTTGGTCCCAGTATCAATGGAGGTGGACTTTCAGCCATAGATGTCTCCAGAGTCTGAATTTCTCTCTTTTTTATTTTTTAATTTAAGCAATTTTTCTAACATTTACAAGAACAAATCTTTCCTGGTAAAAAGGCAACATAGTCACAATAGCATACAGCAAAGTTAATACAAAATAAAAGAAAATTAAACAGACCAGCATCCACAAGCCCTCAGTACAAAATACGGGGAGAGGAAGAGCACAAATGAAAAGCACATTTTAACTGGATACAATAACCAACAGGCTGATGCAGAAAACTAGTACAGCCTTTAAGCACAGATAACAGCACTTTTAAGCACACTTACCGCCACCATCAAGTACAGAAAAGAGATGGACATGTGCGTAAACAATTATGGAAAAACTAGCACCCAATTAACACCGAGTATTTAAATGTATTTAAATTATAGGCAAAAGAGCTGCACAAAATAAACTGGTATGTAAATATTGGCTATGCTTAATGCCAGAGAAACACATAGAGGATTTTTCAACCAGCCTTAGCGCCAGTACCTCTATGCCTGGGTCTGAGATGGCTTAAACATCTAGTGCATTCCCTCTGATACTATTTTGATGGCATCAGGTACTTTCCCTGATTCCTGGATCATCTGAGGAGAAAGCCAATCCTCGATCCCCCCACATGACCAAGTTAAAACAATTCCTGGTGGCCCAATGGCCCCGATAGTCTGACATGACACTGTGAAACCCGGGATGGATGACGTGGGGCACGTGTCGCCATTTTTCAAGGTGGCGGGGCAAGTGCTGGAGTGCATGGGCAGCGTTCCTGCTCATTTCTAAAGGTACCATAAAGGGGGTGGGGGATTTGGGGCCAGTAGACCACCAGGGTTATTTTTGGTTGGGTGGGGGGGTGAGAGGTTCGGGGCCACTGGGCCATCAGGGATTATTTTTACTTTGATGGGTGGAGGGTTTGAGGCTGCTGGGCCACCAGGGATTGTTTTTGCTTGGGCGAGTGGGGGATCAGGGCGCTGGGCCACCAGGGATTGTTTTTACTTGTCAGGGGGGAATCGGGGCCGCTGCACCACCAAGGATTCGGGCTTTCGGGCTTTTTGATATTTCCCCTCAGATGATCCAGGGATCAGAGAAAGTCCCCGATGGCATCAAAATGCACACAGTTTAATGTGTGGCTCATTTGCATATGGGCCCCTTTCTGCATGCCTGCGCTGAAGTCATGCGGTATCGGTGCATTGCAAATAGTTAAAAGATGATAGAGCGTGACTTCAGCACCAGCTTTCAGCATCAGCCTGCAAGTAATAACAAGCAGACTCAGAGGGGAGCAGTATTCATCGTGTACTTCAGGGCTTATGTCAGGACCATCCTCGAGTGTGGACTGGAGAGCAGCCACCTGAGGATATAAAGATGGATAGGTGAGGGACAAAAAAAAAGAAAGTTGGATCCAGCCAACTTAACTAAGCATTTACAAGGAAAACATAAAAAGAATAACCCGCCCAACTGAAGCACCCCAGATTTTAGCAACAAAAATTGCTTCCTTCTTTTTTGGGTGCCTCCGGAGGCGTCAGGGAAAATCCTAATATGGCAATCCATAAACACTTTATTAGATGATCGAAAATACATTTTTAGGAGTCTGTCCCAATCTGATTCTAAAGCCAAGATGACTAATAAAGTAGCAGTCAGCTTGGGTTCGGATTCAGACCTCTCCAAAAAAGCTGCTAAGTCCAAACTGTCACAAGACAACATTGAAGATTGTTTGTAGCCTCCACCATCCTAACTTTAGCGGTAGGCAAATAAAAAACTTTAGATATTGGAGGCAAAGATTTAGAAGGTATCTTCAAAACGAAAACCAGAAACTTCTTAAACAGTTCCTACGTCGAAATAAAGGGAACCTTGGGAAAATTAAGAATCCTCAAATTTCTACTTCTATTGGCATTTTCAAGGGTTTCAAGCTTCTATGTATAACCTCACAATCTTTCATAAATGCTGAAGCATTTTCTTGGAGCTGATCCAACCTTACTTCTGTAGAAAACATTCTGTTCTTAAAATTATCCAATAATGTCTCATGTGCCTCAATTTTCTGCCATTCTGAATAATCAGTATTGAAATGGACTGAAGCTGGAGGGAAAGAGACTGCTCCAACTTCCTACAAAATTTCCAACACTTGAGGTGTCACCAAAACCAAATGGACACCAATACCAGGATCCTCCCGGATAGAGTCCAATAGACGCAGATCTGAAGGGGGCAAACAGACTTCCTTTCTGTGGTGTTGCTGAGCAGATCGCTGCCCTGTGGCCCTGACTTCACCAAGTGGAAAACCCCACTGCCCGGGCCTCTCATCTGGCGCAGGGTGGCTGTAACCTCAGGGGAAAAGATCTGCTGGATTCCTCCCACAGTAGTTCTCCAGCCCCAGCCTCAGAGATCTTCCGCGCTGGCTGAATCAGAGGGTTTCGGCATTCCGGGCTCAAAGACACATCGAGCCCAAGGGAAAGCGAAGGGCTCCCAGCAGGCCACCCAAACCTCTCTCCCCACCAGTGGTCTCATTGGCCTGCGAATCTCTGACTTGGCTGCCAATAGTTTCACCTTGCATTTGCAACCAGAATGTGGCATTGAAGAGAAGGAACAAAGGCAGCAACTCGGAAAACAGCAAGGTGCCTCTGCACAGGTGAGGCAGTGAGCGTCCGCCGCCACCATCTTCCTCTACCTATCTGTGAATTTGTAGACATTCATTCAGCCAATCTTTTCTGAATTGTAGTTTGAGAAGTCCTGAGACTGTGGATACTTGCAAGGAGAATATAATTCCCACTGGAACCACCTGTTATTAGAATAGTAATGTATCTCCACATGAAGACCTTGCCTTTCCTGCCTGTCCAGATGATGACTAAGACACTTCCCTTTGGTGTGCAGTTGAGGGGGCATCCCATGACACTTCTATTAAGCCGCCACAAATACCTGGATGTCCTTAAAGAGTTTGTGACAATACCCCCATACTGTTTCAGGGTATATGAGAGAGGATGCAAAAAGACCTCCATAATGTGGGGGATATTTTTTCTGTCGTCTTCATGTTAAAAGGCAGTTAATCAAGTTAATAAACATGAAACCTAATTTTATAAACTCTTCCCACACATAAAACTCTGTTTTGTGTGTGTAAAAAGGCTTTTATATGCAGTGACCAGAAGGTGCATACTTTGACACATGTGTAGGTGTCTTCTGCTGGGGCGGAGTTGCAAAGTACACATGCTTTTTTTTTTTTTTGTAAAATACATGCAGTCATGCAGATTGTATGCACATACATTTACCCAAGCCTCTATTATATAATGACTCATACTTTCAGACGGTAAGAGTGTAAGCATGATATATTGTATCCAAGCAACTAAGGGATTCAACACACAATAGCTACGTCACCCTCAACAGAACAGATATCCCACATCATCTCCACAATCAACACAAGCACTGCTCCTACAGACCCATGCCCAGTGTCATGGGTCAAAGCCACCAAATCAAACTTCATCCCAACCATTCACAAAATGGTACACAACTCACTCACGCAAGGACTCATGCCAAAGCAACTAAAGCTTGCCTCAGTAAGACCAATCACAAAGAAAACAACTCTTGACAAAAAAGATCCAGCAGCATACCGACCAATCTCCAGCATACCCTTCCTCGCAAAAATAATCGAAAAAACGGTCCAACTACAACTTCAGGAACACATCGACAAACACGAAACACTCGACGACAACCAACACGGATTTCGTCCCAACCATGGAGTCGAAACTCTACTGATCTACCTCTTCGACAGCATCATAAGAATAATTGACAACACCAGGAATGGAATTATAATGATCTTCATCGACATCTCCTCAGCTTTCGACACAGTTGACCACAATACGCTCCTGGAGAGACTAAAGAACACTGGTATACACGGTATCACATTGAAATGGTTCCACTCGTACCTAACCGAACGACAGCTACAGGTCAAGGTGGGACACGACACCTCCCGACCCATAAATGTCCAACAAGGAGTACCGCAAGGATCAGCACTCTCAGCACTCCTATTTAACATCTACATCCAACCAATATGCAACATTATGAAAGAGAACAACATTCAATACACAATATACGCAGACGACATCATGATATACACCCCGATATCAATCGACAACCCGGACTTCTCTAAGATAACAGACTGCCTTACCCAAATGACGAGTTGGTGCCAAAACAACAACCTCGCAATAAACTACAACAAGACCGAAGCTTTAATCATCACTCGGAACCAAAGCTTCATATACCCACCAAACATAAAGATACAAAGCACTACGATACCGATAAGATCAGAGGTGAGATACCTTGGAGTTACTCTGGACAATAAACTCAATCTCAAACCACACATAGACAAAACAATCCAAAAAGCCTACTACAAGATGCAAATCGTCAGGAGACTGAAACCACTCCTCGCCCCAGAACACTTCCGTACCGTCTGTCAAGCCCTGATAACCCCACTACTGGACTTCTGCAATCCGATATACCTTGGACTACCGAAACAAGCCCTCAAACCACTCCAACTGGCACAAAACACTGCAGCACGAATAATATCCGGAGCTGCAAGACGGGAGCACATCACACCTACCTTAAAGGACTTACACTGGCTTCCAATCAGTGCACGCATCAGATACAAGACTATCATAAACCTATTTAAGATAAAACAGCACACATCAGCCAACAGCCTCCACACGCTCATACAACCAGAAACCAGCACACGTCCTAGAAGAAAACAAACACACAACCGAGTCAGTACCCCAAATGAATACAAGCACACACGCAAGGACACAACAGACAGAGCACTCTTCATGGCTGCTCCAACAATATGGAACAATCTACCGGACGATTTGAGGGCAACGCCAGACCTCAAAGACTTCAGAAAACAGCTGAAAACCATGCTGTTCATAGAGCACTATGGACACATCACATAACCTAAGAGAATGTACAACAGCTCACCATACCTCCTAAACACTGTATGTATATAAAATGTGTTTTTAGCACCACTGTAGATAGCCCACTTTGTACATAGCTCAAACAAATCTAGCACACAACACAGCCCACACACAACTAAGTCTCACCCTCACTGCATGTATAACACACCCACTTTACCTGATTGCTTGCTGTGATACCACCTTGATTATTAAAGATAAGGCGGTTTAGAAATACTGTTAAATAAATAAATAAATAGTGTAGTAGTTTAATTTGGCCTATAAAGGGTCAAGAAATTGAGAAGGCATGCTTTGGTACCCTTTTGATGTGACTTCCATTCTGGATCTTTTTGTGAAGAAGCATTACCAGAATGCTGTTTTTTAGTCCCACAAATCTGCATGATGCAATCCTTCAAGAAACCCAGGAATTCACCAGACTTTGCCTCAAGAGATAAGAGTTCTGTCACCTGATAGAGATTGCTAAGGAATGTGAAAAGCCTGTGGTCCAAACAATCTATGATACTTTTGAAATGACATTCATAATCATTGATGCCCACAGAATCTCATGGTTGAAAACCTCAGAGCTACGTGAGAATGTGCAAGAAGGCTCACAAACGTGCTATAAATCACTTCAAAGATACAGACAAGGAAACAGTGGAACTCATGAAAAAGCCACTATTCTACACTTAAGAACTGCCATACTGGGTTGAGCAAATTGTCCATCAGGCACAATGTTTTGTTTAAAACAGTGGCCACTCCAGGTCACAAGTATGTGGCAGAATTCCAACATATAGATAATTTCCACATTGCTTGTGCTTAGCAGTGGCTTTCCCAAGTCTATCTCGTTAATAACAGTTTATGGATTTTTCTTCCATGAATTTGCCCAATCCTTTTATAAACCCAGCTATACAAGGTGTGACAAAAAAGAAACGAGACTGTGGCAGCCATGCCCATGACTCAGTGCCAATTGGCTACTGCTTATGTCACTGTGTTGTGCGACATCTCGCCAATATGCTGCTATAATATCTCTCTCACTCTGTTTTTCTTTTTCAGTTTTTTTTTGTAGCACACTGCTCCATTACTTTGTCATGCAACTGGAGGTGGCAGAAATATGGAGCAAAGAATCAACTTGAAATTTCTGGTAAATTGGAGAAGGGCCCAACTGAGTGTATCCAACTTCTCCAAAAGGCTTATGGAGAAGATTCAATGTCAAGGCCATGAGTCTTCGAGTGGCACAAATGCTTCAAGACTGGTCGTGAGGAGGAGGAGGTGGAGGATGACCCCAAGTCAGGACGGCCTTCCATGACAAAGACGGCTGAGAACATTGACAGAGTGAACCAGCTGGTGCGGAGTGATCGCAGATTGACGGTGCGGCTGATAGCTGAGGAGCTCAGCCTGAACAGAGAGTCAGTGCAGACCATTTTGGTGCAGCAGCTGGAAATGCGGAAGATGTGCACCAAGATGGTGCCCGAGCTTTTATCAAATGACCAGAAGGAGTACTGGGTCAATGTTTGTCGAGACTTACTAGAGAAGATCAGAGAAGATCCAGAGTTCGTTGGCCGAGTCATCATAGGGGACGAGACTTGGGTCTTCCAGTAAGACCCTGAAAGCAAGAGACAGAGCCTGCAGTGGAAGACTCTACTGTCACCCAGACCCAAGAAGGCACGCAAGTCCAAATCAAGGATCAAGGTCATGCTGATCGCATTCTTTGACCAGAAGGGAGTGGTCCATCGTGAGTTTGTGCCTGAGGGTCAGACAGTCTACCAGCAGTTCCCCAATCGCCTTGACCGGGTTCAGCGCAGCAGGTGGGCTCTGTGGAGAGACAAGTCATGGCTGCTCCACCATGACAACGCACCACACACAACTGCACTCAGTGTGAGGGTATTCTTGGCCAATAAACAGATCACCGTTCTCGACCACCCTCCTTATTCCTCAGATCTCGCACCATGTGACTTCTGGCTCTTCCCCAGGCTGAAGACTGTGCTCAAAGGAACTCATTTCACCTCTGTAGAAGAGATAAAGTCCACTGTGATGAGGAGCTGAGGGACCTCAAGGAGGAGGACTTGACCGAGTGCCAGAAGTGAATGCAGAAGTGCATTAACTCTGGAGGGATTACTTTGAAGGGGACAATGCATAATTTCTCTGTAGATTTTGTATTAAAACATTTATGGGATAGTCTCGTTTCTTTTTTGTCACACCTCGTACTAACAGATTTTTTGGTAAATGCCATAGTAACAAATTGCAGAGCTTAGTCGCGCATTGAATGAAAACTTTTTTCTCCAGTTTATTTAAAATGTGCTTTTTAGTAACTTCATGGCATTTCCCCTAGTCTTTGCACTTTTTGAAAGAATAAACAACTGTTTCACATTTACCTGTTTCATTCCACTCATGATTTTATTTGACCTCTATCATATCTCCTGTTAACTGTCGCTTTTCCAAGCTGAAGATCCTTAAGCTTTTCAGCTTCTCTTCCTCATAGGAGAATCTTTTCATCTCCTATGTCATTTTATTTGCCCTTTCCTGTAATGTTTCTAATTCCGCCATATCTTTTTTTTGAGATGCAGCAACTAGAATTTCACAAAATACTCAAAGCATAGTCACACCATAAAGCAATACAAAAGCGTTATGATATTCTCTGTTTTATTCTCCAATCCTTTCCAAGCAATTCCTAATTGCTTTTTTGGCCATTGCCACACATTGAACAGAAGTTCAATGTGATGTCCATGATGACACCTACATCCTTTTCTGAGTGGTAATTCCTGCTGTGGCATCTAGCATTATGTAGATATAATTTGGATTATTCATCCCTACATACATTGCTTTGCACTTTTCTAAATTAAATTTCATCTGCTATCTGGATACTTGGTCTGCAAGTCTCACAAGATCCTCCTGCAATTTGTCACATTCTGCTCAGAATATAACAGATCCGAATAATTTTGTGTCTGCAAATTTGATCATCTCACTCATTTGTTCGCATTTACAGATCATTTATAAATATGTTAAAAAGCACCGATGCTAGCACAAATCCCTAGGGCACTCACTTTTCTCCACTGAAAAAATTGATCATTTAGCCCTATTCTCTGTTTTGTAACTATTAGCCAGTTTCCAATTCCATAGTAGGATATTGCCTCCTATTCCATGACTTTTACATTTCCCTGGGAGTCTCTCAAGAGGTACTTTGTCAAATGCCATAATTATTTACACTTTCAAAAAAATGTAACTGTTTTGTGAGGCAAAACTTCCCTTGGTTAAATCCATATAAATATGTCCCATTAAATATGACTATTTGTATGTTGAGGTTGGTTGTTCTTTATGTTTCTACCTTTTTTCCTAGTTCTGACATCAGGCTTACCAATTTATAGTTTCATTCCTAGAACCCTTTTTAAAAATCCTCCATTACACTGGCCACCTTCCAGTTTTCATATATGTGCCTGTATGTTAATGGGGGTGGGAAGCTGGTGTTATTCTTAAACCACTGGCCCAAAGAAACATCAGACAGCTTGAACTTTCAGATTTGTAATAGGGAAACAATATCTGCAGTATCACTTTTTGTTTTTTAGATAATTTTCAGCACTATGTGTATGCAAACGTGTGTTGCAGTTGTGGTATTTCTGTGCAATCTGGGAACTCATATTTTTCTACTTGAAAAAACTGACTGATCAAGAGCACATCTCAGAAAAGAGGAAATGAATCCAAATGGGTTAGGGTATGTGGAATATGATCTTAGTTTCTCAGATTTACTGCTAATGCTCAGCATAATATTTGCATCATGCCAAAGAGAGCCTCCTTCTGGAGTTCGAAAGATATAACATATATGGGTAGTTTGTCAAGATGTGCTTGGAAATTCTTCTTTATCAAACCTGTGGCTCCCAATTCGAAAAAGAAGATTTCTGTATCTTTCTGCCACATTTTTTGGTCTCTGCGTTTCCTGGTACTTCAGAATCTTCTGCCCCTCCATGCAATTCACAGAATAATCACTTGGAACTGACACCTTTATTATTAATACCGTTCTGGTGTTTTTCTCCTTTATCATTATGTCAGGTTTCCTCGTATCCAGTTTCTTATCTGTTGGAATGGGAATGTCTCAGGTGATCATAACCTCTTCATTCTCTGTACTTAGAGTCATGATCCTAGTGCTTTTTAGGCACAGTGATGTTGTACTGTTTACAGAGTTTCCAGTGGATGAGGTGTGCTACTTTGTTTTGCCTTTCTGTATAGACATTTTCCACCATCAGAGCTTCACAGCCAGCTATGAGGTGAGTCATTGTTTCCAGGCCTTTCTTACAAAATTAACATATATCTGTTTTGCCAGTTCTTTCAGCGCTTCTTGTAAGCCATTTCATCCGTAATCCGCTATCCTGGGTTGCAACTATCAAATCTCTCATCTTTTGGTTTCAGTTCACCTCTCCTTAACCATTCATATGTCCGTTCTTAATTGACAAAGAGTTCCTGGAGTAACATTTTGTATTTACCACTTTGTGCATTTGCCACTTGTTTTTACTCGTTTGCTGATCTAATTCTTTGAAGAGTTTTTTCCTCTTGTTTTGAAAATTCTGTTGCTTCCTTTTCAGTGTGTGCTTGTGTATTCTCACTCATTCCTTCTAGCCATTGGAACACTTGTCCAGGTTTGACAATGGAGACAGATTCTGGACGTTTACTTTCATATTTCAGCACTTTTTGCTTATTTGGCTTCAGTGATGCTGTTAGGTAGGCCTGGAGGCCTATGATAATAGCTCTGTACAGTATGTGTAATCAGTCTCTATGAGCAGTGGCAGAATTCAAGTCCTCATTGGAACTGGTTCGGTCCATGGTAGGAAGCAGCCGGGTCGCACTGGTTCCTAGCATTTCCCATGTTTGCCAAACTGGTCCCTACAGGCTGTTTTACCGCTGGATCTGCACTGGCGGCTTTCAAAGCACCTGGCATTATTTGGATGACATAGGGTTTCTCCCAATGCCGCGATTCCCCCCATGTCATCCAAATAATGTCTGTTTTTTTCAAACACGACAGTACAGATCTGGCGATGAAACAGCCTGTAGAGACTGGTTCGGCAAACCCAGGAAACGCTAGGAAGCAGTTCATGTGAACCGGCTGAATCCCCCCACTGTCAATGAGGCCTAGCCCTCCTTCAGCTTTATGAATGTACTGTCTTGTCATATGTTGATTCTTGTAAATTACCTCATGTGCATGGAGGAGTTTTCTTGTTCACACATCCAGTTTTTCAAAATCTTTAAGAGGCCAATCTACAATTCCATATTAACCCATAAACTGAGTTTGTCCTGAAGCAGAAGACTTGTCCCTTCCTGTTCCAGCCATTCACAAACAGATCCACCTCAAATGTACCTCACACAAAACACTATCATTACAATCCATGTGGAACACTAGATGTCGCAACCACTAAGGTCATTGGTCACGGGCTTCAGTTTAGTTCAGGAGTTCTCAACCCAGTCCTCAGGACACAGCTAGCCAGTCAGGGTAATCATAATAAATATCCATGAGACAGAGTTGCATAGAGTGGAAGCAATGCATACAGATCTTTCACATGCATATTCATTGTGGTTATCCTGAAAGCCTGACTGGCTAGGTGTGTCCTGAGGAATGGGTTGAGAACCCCTGGTTTTAGTCCATGTTAAGAACATTGGGTCTTATGGCTTCTACAGTTTATATAGCTCCCATAGCATGTCTCCATATGAGACAAGCCCAATGGACCTTAATATCCCAATGGAATCAAGTCACTCAGCTACTCAAGGAAAGCATCTGTATCTTGGAGCAGCTCACCCATGATGGTTCTTCCATTCCAGTCTGTCCTGGGGTTTATCTTTCCAAATGTTTTCTCTACAAATTTTCTTAAGTGCATATTTATTTATTTTATTTAGACAGTTTTGTATACCACCTTATCCTTCAATCAAAATGGTCACAACACAATTGGGGGATACATTTAACACAAGGGGATATGAGACACCTACACTAATACTTACAGGGAACATGGGCAATGGAGGGTTAAGTGGCTTGCCCAAGACCACAAGAAGCACCTGTGGGACTAGAAACCCCAGTCCTTCCGGCCCAAGGTTGCTGTCCTCGTGGGATTTGAACCCCTGACCTTCCGGCCTGAGGTAACTTGCCCCAACCACTAGGCCACTCCTCCTGCATCCAGCCTAAGGAGAGCAGTTCATATATGAGGATTTTGCATGTAAGGTTCCTATTCTGTCCAGAAGAAGAGTTTGTACATTAACCTTCTGGAGCTATAGAAGTTCTGAATGCGCTAATGTCTTTCAGAAGTCAAGAGGATAATTTTATTAGGCATGCCTATATGAACGCATGTATTTCATGCCTATTTTTATAAATCAAGATATACAGTGCCTTGTGAAAGTATTCATCCCCTCGGTTTTTATCCTGTTTTGTCACATTATAACCTGGAATGAAAATAGAGGTTCATTTGGATGTTAGGTAATGGACCTAACAATATAGTCCAAATTGGTGACGTGAAATGCAATAAAATACCTTGTAAATATTAAAAAAACAAGTAATAACTGAAACGTTGTGAGTGCATATGTATTCATCCCTTTTGCTATGAAATCCCTAAATAAGATTTGGTCCAACCAATTAACTTCATAAGTCACATAATTAGTTGATTAGAGTCTACCTGTGTGCAGTCAGTATCACATGATCTGTCACATGGTGTCTGTATAAATATGCCTGTTCTGAAAGACCCCTGACTCTGCAACACAACTAAGCAAGCAACATGGAGACCAAGGAGCACTCCAAACAGGTCACAACTCCAAAGTTGTGAAGAAGTATAGATCAGGATTGGGTTATTAAAAAAAAAAATCCCAAATTCTGAATATCCCACAGAGCCCCATTAAATCTATTATAGCAAAATGGAAAGAATATGACACCACTACAAACCTGACAAGAGAAAGCCACCCACCAATACACACAGACTGGGTAAGGAGGGCATTAATCAGAGATGCCACAAAGACACCAAGGATAACACCGAAGGAGCTGCAAAGATCCACAGCGGAGATAGAAGTATCTGTCCATAGGACCACTTTAAGCCGTACACTTCACAGAGCGGGGCTTTATGAAAGAGTGGCCAGAAAAAAGCCATTGCTTAAAGAAGAAAATAAGAAAACATGTTTGAAGTTTGTACAGCAGCATGTGATGGACTCCCAAACACATGGAAGAAGGTTCTCTCCATCAGATGAGACGAAAATTGAACTTTTTCGCCATCATGGGAAACGCCATGTGTAGCGCAAACCTAACACTTCCCATCACCTCGAGAACACCATCCCCACAGAGGATGTTTTTCATCGGCAAGGACAGGAAAACTGGTCAGGACTGAAGGAATGATGGATGGCATTAAATACAGGGCAATTCTTGAGGACAACTTGTTTCAGTCTGCCAGAGATTTGAGACTGGGATGAAGGTTCACCTTCTAGCAGGACAATGATCCTAAACAAACTGCTAAAGCTACACTGGGTGGTTTAAAGGGAAACATGTAAATGTCTTGGAATGGCCTAGTCAAAGCCCAGACCTCAATTCAATTGAGAAAATATGGCATGACTTGATTGCTGTACACCAACGCAACCCATCTAACTTGAAGAGTTGGAGCAGTTTTGCCTTGAAGAATGGGTGTAAATCCCAGTGGCTAGATATGCTAAGCTAATAGAGACATACCCCAAGAGACTTGCAGCTGTAATTGCTGCAAAAGGTGGCTCTACAAAGTATTGACTTTGGGGGGGGGGGGGAGGGGGAATACCTATGTACACTCCTGATTTATGGGGGGTTTTTGTCTTAATTATTGTTTGTCATAATAAAGCAGATTTTGCACCTTCAAATTGGTAGGCATGTTGTGCTAATGGTGCTAATCCCCAAAACTCCATTTTTAATTCCAGGTTGTAATGCATGAAAGTACGTGCAATTGGGCCAATGCACATATTCCAGGAAACAGGATATTG
Organism: Ichthyophis bannanicus; assembly: GCA_033557465.1. Taxonomy (NCBI): domain Eukaryota; kingdom Metazoa; phylum Chordata; class Amphibia; order Gymnophiona; family Ichthyophiidae; genus Ichthyophis; species Ichthyophis bannanicus. The sequence continues at coordinate 1,575,317,005 of CM066031.1, read as the reverse complement.
TGCTTGATGGACCTTGGTCTGACCCAGTATGGCATATCTTATGTATGTTCTTATCATATACACATGTAAATTTAGGTGTGACTTATAAAATTACTCCACAAGTGACCATCAAAATTGACACAATCTAAGTTGACAATAAGGTGGAAATATTCTACTTGAACAAACGGGGAGGAATAGGCATCATACTTTTATTTTAGAAATTCTCAAGGTGTAGAACCGAGCCATCTCTCCTGCATCCTGGCAAACAAACTCAGTTGGTACCTGAACTCCCACAAGTGATTTTTGGATCACTATTTGTCAGAAAGAAATTGCTTTAAGTGAAATACACTTGAGGTGGACCTGTTTGTGAATGGCTGGAATAGGAAGGTACAAGTCTTCTGCTTCAGGACAATCTCAGTTGATGGTTTAGTGTGAGAACTTATACCCTTCTTTGGGCGACAGGTCTTATGTACATAGATCCTTTTATATCTCTTAACTGTCAAAATCATAATAAAAATTAGAAAGAACCAGGAACTTATGATCTTTGTAGCTCTCTTTGTCTGAGACAGATTTGGTTTCCACTCTTTTGGGATGTATCTCTGTGGACTCCAGTCCAAGTTGAGATCTTCTCTTAACTTTGATCACAAAGAACTAAGAAACACTGCTACATCCCAGTATCCAAGTTTATGGCCCTCACAGTCTAGGTGTTAAGAAGATGTAATATAAACTCTTGATTTCTCTAATACATCTATTTCTTTCTAAATAAAAGAGGTTGCTGTCTAGTATAACGTAGTTACTCACCTGTAACAGGTGTTCTCTGGGGACAGCAGGAATCGGTCCTCACACATAGGTGACTGCATCAATGGAGCCCGCTTGATAATCACTCTCCAGTTTTCAAAGAAAGCCTTTGGGAGTTAGGCCATGTCTGCACGGTCACCTTCCCATCCAAAGGTGCCATCTTACCTCAATATGACATAACTTAATCCAACATTAAAAAGAAAAACAACTCCACAGGGAGTGTTGTGAGGACTGATTCCTGCTGTCCTTGAAGAACACCTATTACAGGTGAGTAACTACACTTTCTCCAGGAATAAGCAGAAAGTCAGTCCTCACGTATGGGACACCTAAGCTACAGCCTACCAAGGCGACCCAATAGGCGAACTGTGAGGGGCAACAAGGAGTGCTGAATGGCCTGAAGTCCAGTGATGCAGCCCCAACATTGACACTTGAACCCCCTCTCCGGTAGCCTGGACACAAAGGGCCAGAGGGAAGGAGTTGACAAAGTGCTTCCTGGCCAAAGGGCTATTGCACTGTGAGCTCTCGTCCAAGCAGTAGTGCATTGCGAAGGTATAGACCGAAGACCAGATGGTGGGCCCGGCAGATGTCCTGCAGGGGGGACCAAGCGCAAGTGAGCCACCAGAAGCCGCCATGGCGTGGACATTATGCACAGTGACATGACACTCCAGAGAGAGTCCAGCCTGCTCAAAGGTGAAAGAGTTGCGGTCTGCCACCCAGGTAGACAGGGTACGCTTAGAGACTGCAACCCCGAGCCTGTTGATGTCATAGAAGATGAACAGTTGTGACGAGTGGCAATGGGCCTTTGTCCTCTCGAGATAGGCCAATGCCCTTTTGCAATCTAAGGCCTCCACCCGGGATACCTGAGGCCTGAGGAAGAAGGTGGGAAGAACCACCTCTTGGTTAATATGAAAAGTGGACACCACCTTAGGCAGGAATTTCGGGTGAGTCCGGAGAACGACCCTGTTTTTGTGGAACCTGGTGTAGGGGAAGTGGGCCACCAGTGCCTGCAGTTCACTGACCCATCTGGCCAAAGTGAGCACCACCAGGAACACCACCTTCCATAACAAGAACTTGAGATAGCACGAAGCCAGTGGCTGAAAGGGGGAAGCTATCAGCTTCCCAAGGACAATGTTTGGGTCCCACACCACCAGCTGTGGGTAGACGGGTGGCTGTGAGAGGAGAAGTCCCCGCATAAAACGGTCCACAAGGGGTGCACAGAGACAGGCTAGCCATCAACAAGGTGCTGATGCACAGCCAGGGCACTGAGGTGCACCCTGACAGAATTGGATTTTAGACCATCCCAGGAGAGGTGCAGCAGATACTGGAGGATGTCTGTGCACCAGATTGAGAATCTATGCCATTTGAAGGCATACGTGAATCATGTTGAGTCCTTGTGCGATGCCAGTAGGATGTCCTCCGCATCACGAGGTGGAGGTGTACTAAGGCCAGCCATTCAGCAGCCATACTGTCAAGGGAAGGGACTGGATGTTGGGATGAAGAAGAGTCCTTACATCCTGCAAGAACAAGTCCGCGGCATGGCCCAAGGGTATTGGGGCTACCCATGATAGCTGCAGAAGTAGGGGGAACTACTGCTGCCGGGGACACCGAGGGGCAATGAGAATTGCCGAGGCCTGGTCCAACTGCATCATGAGTAGCATCTTGGGAACAGGGGAGTGGGTAAGTACCATACAGTAGACTCTCAGACCAAGACTGGAGAAAGACTTCTGCCACTGCCCATTCTGGGGTTGGCCTCTGGAAGCAGAAGTACGGCAGCTGCACAATCTCTGGGCTGGCAAAGACGTCCAACATTGAGGTCTCCCAGCTTCAAAAGATGTAGATGGTCACTGCAGGTAGACCCACCCGGAGGATCTTGCCCTTCTCCACAGCAAAGGTACAGCGATGGACTGCCCCCCAGCAGAGGAGGTATGAGCCCATTTCCCCCTGCTTCTTCATGTAAAACATCTCTACTTGGTTGTCTGTCTGAATGAGGACAACGTGGTTCGCCAGGTGGGCCTGGAACACCCAAAGAGCATTCGTTACCGTTCGAAGTTCTTGGAGGTTGATCTGGAGGGCACTTTCCTCCCGAGTCCAGGCATCCTGTGACTGAAGATCATCGCAATTGGCTCCCCAGCCGAGTTTGGAGGCGTCCATGGTCAGAATGCGTTGGGGCCTGGAAGGGTAGACTGGACATAAGATTCTTTTGGCTCTGCCGCCAGGCAAGAGAGTCTGGGTGACTCGGTCCCGATCCTCCAGTTGGCCCTTGGCTTGAGTCCATAGAGAGTGGTGGGTCTGCTGGGCTTGTCGCATGCATAGATGGCCCTCCGGGGTTATGTGAACCATTGAGGTCATGTACCTCAATAGGTGCAGCAGGAAGACAGGCGGATGCCGATGAGCAACTCTGTACCTCTTTTGCTAAGGTCATCAGATGCCAAGTCCAGTCCAGTGGGAGGAAGGCCCATGGCCTGGGTTGAGTCCGAAAGGGCTCCTATGAACTCCAGGCATTGGTTTGGTTATAGATGTGACACTGGGAAATTGATCACGAATCGCAGATGTTGCAGCATCCCAAGATGAGCTGCCTTTCAGGATCTAGTCATCCAGATAGGGAAAGACAAAGACTCCTAGCAAGCGGAGGTGAGCGGCGACTAACGCCAGGCACCTGGTGAACACCAGGGGGCCGAGGAGAGGCCAAAGGGGAGCACTCTGTACTGGTAATGGCAGTTTCCAATGATGAAGCAGAGGTACTAACAGTGTGGGGATGGAACAGAATGTGGGTATAGGCATCTTTGAGATCCAAGGAGCATAGCCAATCTCCCTGCTGGAGGTAGGGCAGCAGTGTTCCAAGGGATAGCACCTTGAACTTCTCCTTGACCAGGAAGCAGTTTAGGTCCCGCAGATCCAGGATGGGCCAACAGTCCCTTGTCTTTTTTGGGATGAGGAAGTACCGGGAGTAGAACCCCATGCCCCAGAGGGGCTGAGGGACTGGCTCCACCTTCCATTCCTCGAGCAGGGACTCAAGTTCCTTCTGCAGGAGCTCTCTGTACAGGAAGGTCATGGGAAGTTCCCTTGGAAAGAAAGGAGGAGGCATCTGGTCAAAGTGCAGAAGGTAATCTTCCCACACCACCTGCAGGACCCAAAAGCACCCCTCCCCAGGCTGTGGCTGGGGCACTGCTTAGGGCTTGGCAGCTTTCTGCTTATGGGGGCTGTTCTCTGGCCCTTGGCCTGCTGACCCTATTGGGGAGCCTGATAGGCCAGAAATTGAGGGTACTTTCCGTATGCCTATTTGCCTTAGAGTGAAAGGGCTTTTCCCTGAAGCCTTCCATTGAGAAGGGTCAGCGGTCTTCCGGTGCAGCCTAGTCCTGGTCATAAACGCTGACTCCAACTCAGCGGCCTTGTCAGTCATGGGTTTTCCAAAGAGGTTCTCTCCTTGGCAGGGAACATCAGTCAGTTTATCTTGTACCCATTGCTCCAAGTCTGAGGCCTGTAGCCAAGCCAGGCAGCAGGCACTAATGCCCACTGCAGCCACACGAGCCACGGGCTCAAAGCCATCATAAGCCGCTCAAATCTGGAATTTGGAGCATTCCTTGACCGAGGAGATCAGGGTCCGGAAGCACTCGAGAGATTCACCTGCCAACCCAGCTGAGAACCTGGTGAGCTCCTTCGCCAGGTCTGTCAGGATCTCCAAGTCCTCAGCACAAAGCTTGTCTCACCAGTTCCACCTCAAAAGCCAGGGCCTTCAGCATTCCCCGGACAAACTCAAGGAGACCTCGGATGGAGACCACCAGCGCTCCTGAGGGGGATATGGGTCAGAGTGACTCTTTGTCGGTCTCCCAGCCCGACTCGGAGCCGGACAAGACCTCGAGACCCAGACGGTTATTAGTGCGATGAACCACCGGTGCTGAGGGAGAACGATGTGCCTGATGAATTGACCCTGAGTTGTTCGGGGGGCGAGTCATGCCTCGAGCAGGAGGCCGACTGATGCGGGTCTGAATGAATTGTGAATTATTCCAGTACAGGCTGGACATCCGGGTAGGTCCTCGCAGTGGAGGGTCCCAATGTTGGCACCAATAACAAGGCCCCGCTGAGCCTCATGGAAGACAGCCAGGCTGCATTCCAAGGCTGCCATCCTGGCTTCGATGCCAGTAGGCTCCATAGCAACTGGTTCGGGCCTCGAAGGCATAGAGACCGAAGCTGGTTCTCTTGAAGTGGAATCACCAATGATGATCACTTGCTGAGTACTGGGCCTGATCCCCCGATGCAGTGGGAGTCTCCCCTCACTGAGGAAGCTTTGAGGGTTGCTCCAGGCCATCACCCTCTGCATCAGGATGAGGACACTGAAGCCAGGAATCAGGACTTCGACTTCAGCTTGGATGATGTCTTGGATTCATGGGGGGAGGTCCTCAGAGGACAGCCCCCGGTCTGAGGCTCTGCAACCTTGGGGTTTTGGATCAAGCACATGGGTGCGACGCCAAGTTGTCATTGCAGTCTCCGAAGGCAGCAATTCCAGCCTCGATGCCAGAACTGCGGCAGAGATCTTCAAGACACAAAACTCCCCTCACTGATTTTCACGATTCCTCCGGCTCTTGCTCGACATTTGCAGGCAGAGCCGGGCAAGCGGCGTCATTGTGATCTGCACCGAGACACTTGTTACAGCAGCTATGGCGATCTGTGATGGAAATGGTTTGGGGGCATTTGCCACATTGCTTAAATCCGCTGACCGAAGACATAGCAAGGAAGACGGCACCCGCGAAGTCAGTCTCAGACATCTCGGTCAGAGAGGGTGTGAGAAAATACCCACGCACCGAAAAGAAAATTGGGGACCCAAGAAAAACATTACGCCGAAGCAAGGACGGACTCAGGCAGCGAGAAGATGATTGGGAACCGACTGGCAAAAAGAAGAGCGAGAAAACGCTAAGGATTAGAAAAATTGACTTTTACTAGGGATGACAGACAGGACATCTGCAGGGCTCCGCAGAAAAAAAAAAAGACTGAGGTAAGATGGCACCTTTGGGTGGGAAGATGATCATGCATACGTGGCCTAACTAACAAAGGCAATCTTTGAAAGCTGGGGAGTGATTACCACACGTGCTCCATCGATGCTGATATCATCCATATGTGAGGACTGACTTTCTGCTTGTTCCCGGAGAAAAGGGCAAAGTCTTAGGTCTCTACTCTTATACCTCATAGAAAACTGTTTCAAAACTTTATATATCTTTCAGGATCAGGTCTAAAAAACATTTTGTTAGGTTTCACTTCAGTGCAGTTGGGACTTAACACCATCATGTAGAAGGAAACCCTGGGGTTGATATTCAAAAGGGTTTAGCCAGTTATCAGGACCTACTAACCAGCTAGCTCATGCTCTGCCCGATAATCAATGGCACCTTAAAAATGTACAGTCTTTGGGCAGAGCTGGGGCAGTCCTGGTGACTCTCCAGTTAGTGACAATATTCAGCCACTAACTGAAAAGGAAAACCACATAAAGTTAGGGCAGGTCAATGGCTATCCTAACCTTATGTGTATTTTGTTATCCACTTGGTGGCTGAATATTGCACAGTAACAGGATAGCAAAATTGTGGGCAGTGACATTGGATAGTCAACACCGGATGCCAGATAGATTCTGGTGCTGAATATCTGGTTTTTGGCTTCGGTGGTCAGGCACTTTAGTAGCGCTAAACACTGTGGTCTGAATATCTCCCCCTCCTCCCTAATTTCTTACAGCCTCCTGTTGTCAGGATTATGTGGGGCTTGCTTCCATTGTAACGTCCTTCCAGCCTCACACACTGTTATATGAAATGCATTTTTCCTAGGAAAAAGGGTGCTGGTAGGAGTAGCCTAGTGATTAGAGCAACTATCTAGTATCCAGAAGATCAAGGGTTTGATCCCACTGGCACTCCTTGTGACCTTGGGCAAGTCACTTTACCCTCCATTGCCTTGGAAGAAAAGGCCTGACAATCTACTTCTGGTGATACCATTGCCAAGAAAACCCAGTGGCATCTGGATCACCAGGAGTCAGCACTGACTTGACGGCACAAAAAAACCCCTCATACACAGGGCTCTTTCATTAATTCTTGAGGGCCATGGGTCAATTTTAGTAGGCACTGAAAAAGGTGCCAGCACTCCATACCACTGCATCACCCCTCAAAAAAAGCCCTGGTTATAGATTAGTGTGGTTCTCAACCAGCTGAAAAAAGCCATGTTTGGGATTCCAGATTCTTATGAGCTCAAGAGCTAACCCAAAAGTTTGCATTTTAGGTAGCAGTCATTTCAGCGTTGATAAACTGTAGTTGTAACTTATGCTCCTCAAGCTAGATTTTCTCATTATACAATGCTGCTCTGCCCACATCACAAATTTGTGTAAAAATGTAGTATTGGATTTCCTCTTTAATGAGTGAATTGCCCTTCCATGATTTACAGACAACTACATCTCCATAAAGATGAAAAGGCTCTTCATTCCCTAGATTGCTTGAACTGTTGTCTACTAAAGCTCCTAGGAAGTGTCCCCGGCTTTTTGCTTCTTTTAACCCTGATAGGCTTGGAACAGCAAAGAAGATAATTCTAACTGGATAACAGACTGCATCTTTAGCCCGATTTTTATTGGCAGGTCTGACCTTAGAGGGCCATGCCAAAGCTCATAAAGGCTCCTAGACATACTCCCATTGAGGAGATTTGCAGGGATGTGATATGAGGTTTAGTCCATCTGTTCACATCCTAGAATGTCTAGAAAAGACTTCTCAGCAGGAGAATAGGGTTGGGCTGTTCATGACATCTTTGAGGAACAAAGCACATCTTTGTCGTTTTTAGGGCCCTACTTTATAATTTTGGGTACCTTCCTTGTTTAAAAAACAAAAAATGAAAGGGAAGGGTCCCAACAAAAGTATTTTATTTATTTAGGCTTATATATTGCTTTTCTATCAGTCAAAGCGGTGTACATTCAGGTACTGTATATATATTTTTCCCTTGTCTCTGAAGGGCTCATAATCTGTGTTTTTTGTATCTGAGGCAACGGCGCGTTAAGTAGCTTGCTCAAGGCCACAAGGAACACCTGTGGACTAGAAACCCCAGTCCTTCCAGACCAAGGTTGCTGTCTTCTAGTGGGATTTGAACCTCTGACCCTCAGACCCGAGATAATGTGCCCCAACCACTAGGCCACTCCTCCCTTTCCATCCATTGGTAGTCCTTATTATTCCTCTTTTTATGTTGAAGACAACCTTAAGCCGGGAAATCCATATCTGCCAATGGTGAATTTCTTGCCTTCATTAAAAAGAAAATTGCTTACAAGGTAAGAGGTGTTCTCTGAAAATAGCAGTTCACCAGGCACGCTGTCTCCTCTTCTCTTCTTTTAAAGTTGTTCTCTTCTCAGTTAAAGCTGTTATACAAAACTGAGGAGAGCTGGGGATCCAGCAGCATGGAAACTATCAAACATCAGCAGTGAAAGGAGTTTCCAGAAAGCTCTATAAGAATTGACTCAGCGCTGAGTACAGTCACGTGATCCATGTTTGCAATTTTTGAACTGCTGTCTTCAGAGAATACCTATTTCAAGCACCTTTACTTTACTGCTGTATAGCCCTCTGCCTTCTTCTTAAAGAGTGTTAAGGCTTTCAGTAATATAAATGCCTCTTAGAAGGAAATTACCTTTGACACTAATTTTGATAAGAAGTTAAAAAAAAAATAAGATTTTTAATTTTTCTCATTTTATTTCATGGGAACTTTGATCTTTTTGGAACTAGCCTTCTTTTGAAAATAACTAAATTCCTACTTTGTCTGTGGATTCTACATAAAGCTTCTACCTTAAACACAGGATAGCCTTGGTTGTTTTAAGGATTAATGCTTTGGTGCCTAGATATAATGAAGGGTTTTATATATGATTACCACGCCTGCGGCAGCCTATCATTTGCCTTTCTTCTAAACTTGGCTGATGGGAATCACTGCAAGACGTATTCATGTTTCCGCTTTCTGTGTACCTTCTATTGATCTCTTATCCTAAAATTCTCTAGCTGTAGGGAACATCTGTCACAAAAGACAATGCTCAGCCTCACATAGACTGACAGTTGTGTCAGATGCCATAGGTTGATGCTCTTCAGTACACTTTTATCAGCAGGTGCGACATGACTGTAGAAAACTTTCTTTAATAATTGGATTAGGTATGATTAAAGTATCTTGGGCTTGTGTTTGCATTACATTACCTAAGCACTAGTTAAGGTTTATGGCATTTGTTCCACAATTTAACTTCTATGTCTTCTCTTTACAAATATGTGCCCCTAAGGTGTGCTGTAAAAAAGTAGACTGACTTTCACCACGATCATACAGTGTCTCTTCAACTAATAATAGCTTGCTTCTAATTTAATGACATATTGAGAAAGGCTTGCTGCTAAAGATCAAAAGCAATATTAATGCTCTGTGGAATCTCCAACACATGATATAGCAGACCTTAGTGCCAGTATACAAAAGTGTATGACATTAAAGCTTTTTAAAATTTGTATCCACCCCTTAGTAAAATCGAATAAGCACATAAGATTTGTATAATGGGTCAGACCAATGGTCCATAGCCTAGTCCTTTTCCAACAGGGCCAATCCAGGTCAGTAGTACCTGGCAGGATCCCAAAAGGTAGACAGATTCCATACTCCTTATCCCAGGGATAAGCAGTGGATTTCCCTCAGTCCACTTTAACTCTTTTGGTGCTGAATTAAAAATTTTTACATTTGTTCCCAGTGCTGAATTGTTTTACAAAAAATGAGTTATTTTTGCTAAATGTGCAACATTGTTTGTAATCAGTCCTGACACAAATAAACAGTAATGGTATCAACACATATGTCTAAAACTAATGTTCAGTGTTAAGAATCTAAGAAATTTAGCCAACCAATGTCTAACCATGTCACTGCAATATTCGTTCTAGATTTGATAATTGTGAAGCGTGTGGTAACGTTCAAAGCATGTTGTAGCATGCATTGGGTCACCACACTGCTTACAATAAGTGTTGCACTGATGACACTTAGTTTGTCTATTGCTGCAGACGACACAATCTGGTTTGTATTTTTTATCCTCATAAGCAGCAAGGAAATGCCGACCAATCATCCTGGCTGGAATGGCATCCTTGCATTTTCGTCCTTGAGCAGGGTTCTGAACTAGAACATAGTCTGACAATAAACCATTGAAACCTGCTGACGAAAATTAGCCGCGGTCAGTGGTTGACCTTGGTTATGCTGTTTGTACAGTATGTAACCATTAGTAAGTGCTACTTCACGTATGCGATAGACAACGTGGTACCATTTCGAAGACTTGTGGCTGTAAGCATATGACCCAAACATCTGGTCGAGACGATTGACGCCAGCCATTTTCATATTCTTTGATTAGAACAGGCTTATCTAGCAATCGTCCTTCTGGTTTCCTTTTTTCCTCGAATGACTTTATCACATGTTGTTAGTGTGAACTGTTGATAATGCTGTCACTCGTTTGACATCATGCCAAGCTACAGCAACCTAATTATCTGCCCGAAAAAACACTGGGTCATCACCACGTTTCAGTTTCAGTTTCTCTGGTTGTAGTTGCAGAGGCATGTTCTTTCTGTTTATTCTTACAGTGCCACATGTACCAATGCCTTTGTTCTGCAATTGTATGAACAGATCTGGTGACGTGTAAAAATTGTCCATATAAATAACATGTCCATCATTCTCGTAGCTATCAAGCAACTGCAGAACTACTTGACTGGTCAATGGACAGTCCTGCCTGGAAAAAGACATTTTGCCAGTGTAGGTTATTATTTTCAAGCAGTATCCATTATTGACTTCAGCTAGAACAAAATCCTTTATACCATATTTTGTCGGCTTGTTTGGCATATATTGAGGAAATACAATCTCCCCTTATACTTTATCATTGATTCATCAATGGACAGCTCACGGCCAGGTTGGTAGCAGGCGCGCTACGTCGGTGATGTAATGTCGATCAGTGGCTGAACTTTGTATAAGGGGTTGTATCCAGGTTCCCCCTGACAACTTGCTGGTCATTATTACAGAAATGCACAAAACTTTGAATCAAAATGTAATGGTCACGTGACATGACACGCCCAAAGCCACCTTGAGAAATGTCACGCGTGGACCAGTGCTCTTTGTAATTGAAATGCCAGTTCATACCCATCTCTATTTGCAGAGCAACAAAGCCTTTCAATTCATCTTTTGTTGTTACTTTCCATTTCCTAAAACGTGACTTTGGTGACATTTCACACCCTTGTTCAAGATAACTTTCAGCATATCTATTCATCTCTTCAGCCATCAGTTCGAAGACAGTCTCTGGGAAAAATAGCTTGAAGTAGTCAACAGTTGTATAGTCAGTTGTATCAACTAAAACACCACATCGCCTGGAAAAGTCTGGTAACCATGACGGCTCATATATATCTATATCTGGATAGTCATCCCATGCAATAGTTGATGGCACGTATTCTACACTTTAGTTTGTTTGGACAGCAGCCTCATGTTCACTTTCAGTTTCTACATCACCAGCCTCAAAATCGATGTCTGATAAGTCAGAGTCTGAATCAGCAACAATATTCAGCACATCCTGAACAGAAAACTTTCTTTTACTATCTCGTTTTGGACGCATTCCACTACACGACGCCATTGTAAAAGTACACTTCACAATTCCATAAATTGGACGAAGTAAACGTTCACTAGCATGCTCACCAGTGCGCATGCGCTGGGGAACTAGGCCAGATTATTACTTACAGACCATAGCTGTACCAGACTATGGATAGCTATGCACATGCCAGGTGACTTTTGTAGATTAATAGCCATCTAACAGCACCCTACCCCTAGATGTCTACTTTAGTCAACGTCAGCACCTGGCCCCTTGAGTCGACTTTTGTCGACATCTGCACTAAAAGAGTTAATGATGGTATATGGACTTTTCCTTCAGGAACTTGTCCAAACCTTTTTTTTAAATCCAGCTACGCTAACAGCTTTTACTACATCCTCAGGCAATGAATTCCCGAATTAAATTACACATTAAATAAAAATATCTTTTCTCTGATTAGTCTTAAATGTACTACTTTGTAGCTTCATTGCACATCCCCTAGTCTTTCTACATTTAGAAGGAGTACACAACCGATTCATGTTTACTGATTCTACTCTAGACATCCTTTTATAGAGCTCTATCATCTCACCTCAGCAGTCTCTTCTCCACGTTGAAGAGTCCCTTTAAACCTTACCACATATAGGTATCCTTTCATCCTCTTTATCATTTTGATTGCCCTATTCTCTACCTTTGCCAAATCTGTTGTATCTTTATTTAGATTCAGTAACCAGAACTACACAAAATATTCAAGTTGCCGTCACACCATGGAGCAATACAGAAGCATTATGATATACTTTTATTCTCTATTCCTTTCCTTCAAATTCCTAACATTCTATTGGCTTTTTTGGCTGTCACTGCACACTGAGCAGAGGATTTCAATGTATTATCCATGGTTACACCAAGGATGCTTTACCTTGGGTAGTGACACCACCAAATCCTGCATTCAATGTAACTCACTTTGCATATTTTTTGTTGGACTAAATCATGCAAACCTACTATAAACCAGCTGCTCTTAATTGGTATTAGTCCATTTTATTCTTTTATTGTGATAAAAAATTATTCAAGTCTCATTCTGTAAAAAATTTCAACATACAGTCATAGTCTCATATTCTGTAAAGGATTATCAACATACAGCCGACCACAACAGTCGCGTTTCGAATAGTTTTAGCTTAATTCTGCATCAGGGCACTAATAATTCCAAACTGATGTACTTATCTTAAAAATCACAGAATATTAGTCAAAAAAAAAATCACAGAATATGAACTTCTTCCATAATTCCTCCTTTAAACAGATCGATCTGCCCACAGTCAGTGAGCTTCCCTAGCTTTCAAAAGAAGATGGCCACAGAGTTCTTTTAAAACTCTTGCAAGCTCCATCCTAAACAACTCTTATTTGCTGAATCCAAATTAGCTCATTCAGAAAAAACTACACCAATGTATATCAACCAATCTACTGGTTAAGTCCACTAGGATGCACTGTATTCACAGAAAGTATCTAGAATTGTTCCTTGTAGTTTAATTGAGCCTCCCGATTCCCTCTCCTCCACTTTTATTTTATTTATTTATTTATTTATTTAATGCTTCTATGCCGCCCCTTCCAGAGATCAGCATAATAAATAGCATAACAAGTTACATAGAACAGTAGTAAAACTATTTACATAGTAAAATGGGATATTTAACAAGAAACTGCATTTCAAGTTACATAATAGGTAGGACGAATTGCTATATAAGACCATACATAAGACTGGTAGTCTTGACATAATCAACTATATACAAGGTACATTGGGTAATATTAGGTCATAGAGACTTTTCTGGTATGTGGTCAATTACACGCCATTGTAAATCAGTAAATAACTAATTGCATTGAAGACAATGATCAACAATAGGAGCCGCTTTATTGGCAGTTCTCGACTGTGAACAGTGTTCTCAAAGTCGATGAATCATAGTTCGCCTTATTCTCCCCCATATAATTTTGCGCAAGAACACTGTATAATATAAACAACATTAGGCTTGTATAAGACATCTTAAAGTCATGGGACTTCAACTTCTTCCTTTAATAGTAGATTGACAAAACTCTCATTGGCCATATGAGTAATGACCTGATTCTCCAGTCAAAGATACCTCATCGATTTTCCAGTAATTCATTTACTAACACGATTAGCAATATTTTTCCCTTGCCGGGTTAACTTTGAAACAGGCATATGACTGTAATTTGCTCCAGTGCTTATAAATAAAAGAAGCTATAACTGGAGCTTTAACAGAAAATGGTAAAATACACACTACAGGAGTATTTTCACTGTTTGATTCCTGTGATGGTAACAACAAATGATCCCGATGTGCATGGAGACCTCGCTTATATGCTTTTTTCACAACATCCATAGGATACTCACATAAAATTGGACAGACTTACTGACTTGAATCTTGTATTTCTCTTTTTAAAACAAATTCGTCGAAGTCTAAGAAATTGACTGACTGGTAGTCCCTTTTTAAGTTTAACTGGATGATGACTAGACAAATACAGCAAGTTATTGCGAGTTACAGATTTCTGATGTAAAATCATCCGAAGAATAGATCCAGATTTTTCAATGACAAGACTCCAAGAAAGGCATCTTTTGTAAATCATGCAAACACTCAAATTGCAAATTAGATTTTCGAGCTTTTAGCCATTCAACAAATTCTTGTAAGGAAGACAAGGATCCTTTCCAAAGACAAAAGATGTTATCTAAATAATGTTTCCATATACAGATAGATGACATCCAATGAGCATAATATAAATTTTCTTCGAAATTAGCTACATATAATATCGCTACAGTGGGGGCTACTTTAGCCCCCATTACAATACCAAAGATTTGATGATAAAACAACTAAAATTGTTTAATGAAGATGAGGCTTTTTTACAAAAGTAGAATGGAATGCTCATGAAATGGACTTTAGATCTTATGCTGTTATTAGTGGAAACTCTTACAACCACGGAGGCATCAGTAAATGAATCCATTGGAAAATTAGAACATGAGTTAAAAGAAGGGATGGAAGAAGCAGTATTTAACAATGGTTACAAGAGGTAAAAGATCAAGTACAAAAATATAAAGAATCAATTAGGGCAACCAAGCTAAAAAAATTCCAATGAGATCAAACTGATTTTTTTTCAAAATCAGTATTTCCCTGGATGAATAAGAATGGCACAACACAAAATAAAGAGTATTATGATTTTACATCTGAGGATAATTAATCTAGTGGAGATGAATACACACGGGAATACAAGCATGATTTTTTAGAGGTTCCAGTGTTAGAAGTTACCCTGGGTAGTGGCTCCTAACGTGGAACCCTGTATTGTTTAGCTATAGTTTGGGTTGTTCTTCCCAAAGTTCATAAATATGAACTTGTCCACATTAAATTTCATCTGCCATTTGGATGCCCAGTCTTTCATTTTCTCAAAATCCTCTTGCAATTTTTCACAATCCTCTTGTGATTTAACAACTCTGAATCATTTTGTCTTGTCTGCAGATTTGATCACCTCACTTATGGGCCCAGCATAGATCCCTGAGGTACTCCACTATTTATCTTTCTCCATTGAGAAAACTGACCATTTAGCCCTATTCTAAGAAAATAAGATATGCCATACTGGGTCAGATGAAGGTCCATCAAGTCCAGTATCCTATTTCCAACATTGACCAATCCAGGTCACTAAAAAGATACACATTCCATATTGCTTATCTCAGGGTAAGCAGTATTTTCTATCTGTTAACTAGTACCCAGTCCATGACTTAATTTCTCATGAGTGTCTCATGAGGAACCTTTCAGAAAATTCATGACTTCATTTCCTCAAGAGTGTCTCATGAGGAACCTTTCTGAAAATTCAGATATACTGTGTCCACTGGCTCACCTTTATCTACCTAGCAGATTTGTGAGGCAGTGGACACACCTTTGCTAAAACCATTTTGGCTTTGCCCTTTTAAACCATGACTGACTATATGTTCAGTAATTTTGTTCTTTATAATGGTTTCTACCATTTTGCTTTGCACTAATGTTAGTCTGTAGTTTCCTGGTTCACACCTGAAACCCTTTAACATAGAATAATTAGCAGGACTTCCATTTACAGCATGTGGCTTTCTATACATTTTGAAGACTGCTTTTGTGTTCTTTCACAATGGTGTGTCTCAAATATCTTAATTTAAAATGTAAAAAAACAATGTTTCTGACTTGAAAAATGTTAGTACTCGGTAGGAAGAGAATGAGAAGGAAGTAGCTCCTGCTAATAGCAGAGAATTTGGATGACAGGTTTTCATTGGCTTTCTCACACTCCTGACAAATAGGCCTCATGTCAGAGGTATCCAGTTGAAGGTGTGCAATATGACCAGCAAAACTTGAAGAGAGGATTAAGGACACTCAAGCTGTTCTCTTAATACTCCATCAATAGACTATAAATATCATGTCAAAATTAGAGCAAGGAGCAGGAAGTTCCATCCTCCTGCTCCTCACTGCGAGGCCAATCGGGCCGCTCCAGGAACACCTTCAAAGGTAAAAGCGCCATCGGGTGCATGCACTACCTCCACCGGGACCCGAACAGCATGGGAGCAAGGAGCAGGAAATTTCATTCCCCTGCTCCTCACCGCGAGGCCATTCGGGCCACTCCAGGAACACCGTCAAAAGTAAAAGCATCATTGGGCGTGCCCACGCTAGAGGGCCCTTTGTCGGCGACTGAGTAAAGCAACCCTACACAAGACTAGACTCACAAATCAACACGCAGATGACTACAGCTAGAGGATTCGTCCTACCCCAACCAACACAGTAGCTGAGACTCCACACAGGCTGCCAAAACGGGATTCCACCCTCAACTCTCTGCAATCACCGAACCACTGGGGACAGTAGGAAAGAAGGATTGCGGCACAGATGCACTAGGAATGGGTCCCTGCAACCACCTCCCAGAGACATGCAGCAGGAGAAGAGGAAGGTAGGCCCAATACATGTGGCACCTTTCCCCGCCTTCCACCGACATTACTACCTGCAACACTGGGCATTTAAAAGTCAGTGCTTCAGGCTGTGGACCGAAGGAGAGACAGCACCAGAATAAAAGCCACAACTGAGACATCACGAAGGCAGGCCCGAAAGCAAACTATAAACATACACAGCAACAAGAGCACATATAACCCCCAATAAGAGCCAGGAGAAGCAATAATCAACAATGGAGATACAGCTTATTGCCTATGACCTGTTAGCAATAACAATGCTAATACAACTTATACAAGCACAGACTGGAGACAACATTTACAAACAAATTGCTCAAACAATACCATTCATACAAGGAATCGGAGATAAGAAAGAATGATACTGCCCACAACAAACAGAACAAAATGACTCCACAGATTCATTCAAGTATACATCTCTACACAAGAACTCAAAGCACAACACACCAATAATCACCATATAAACTGTGCCCTAATAAATGCACGATCCATTAGAACCAAAATACAAGCCATTTCAGACTGCATCAACAAACGACAAATTGACATAATGTGCATAACAAAAACATGGCTAACAGACACTGATAATGCTATACTAAACCAAATACAGACACAAGAATATACCATACACAACTGTCCCAGAACAACAAGGAGAAGGGGAGGAGTCCTCATCCTAGCAAAACGTACCCTAAAGTTCAACACACAAACATCACAAAGCACAGAGAGAATCAACCTAATAAACATAGCAAACAACAGCATCACAATCTGCCTGGTATACAGAGCACCAAACGCCACTGAAAAAGAATTAACAGACATCATAGAAAGAGTCTATCTACACTCAACCCCCAAGAAACCATTAATTCTCCTAGGTGACCTAAACCTAGCATCAGCACATACCAAATAAGCTAACTCTGTTTTAAATGCAATGGATGCACTCAACTACATTCAAATAATTCAAACCCCAACCCATAATAAAGGAGGAATATTAAATCTTATATTCATCCTAAATCAAATGGTGAAACAAGGTCTAACAGCCCACCCCATCACTAACAAAGTCCCATGGTCGAACCATTCCATGATAACATTCAGCATAACGACACCCTTATGGACAGAAAACCAAAAAGAAACAACAAATGCAAACAGAAAATACAATTTGATAACAATGCTTTCCTACAACAAGTAATGCCACTCCTAAACAGCAGAACAAATCTGGAAGACAGTATTGAAAACTGGAACAATACCATTGGCAGAGCAGCAACTGCACCACAAAAGAAGAGACCAAAAGAAACAAGAAAACACATAGCCCCATGGTACACAACGGAGATCAATGAGTCAAGAAGAGCACTACGGAAACTAGAGCAAGTATGACAAAGAACCAAAAACCCAGAAAACCTGACAAAATACAATGACAAGCTGAAACAATACAACCACCTGATACAAAGCTACAGAAGAGAATATCACATGAATTTAATAAGGAAATCTCTAAACAAACCAAGAGAATTATTTGAAATAATGACACAATCATACAAGAACCCAACCAAAGATCAGAATTGGAAAGGATAAATCCACAGCGTACAGCAGACCAAATGGCATCAAAATACAAACAAACAGTAGAGACACAGAAACAGACAAACATCACACACACAAAACAAAATAGCAGTGTAATCGGATACATTTCATATACCCACCACTTAACAACTGGACAACATCATAACTAGTATAAACACTACAACCTCCCCCCTGGATCCACATCCAGTCTCATGGATCAAACCTACACGAAAGGAATTAGGACCAGCCTTAAATAACATCACACAACTATCACTTGAACAAGGTTGTATGCCTGACAAACTAAAGATAGTATCTATCAGACCAGTACTAAAGACCACCAAACTCGACCACATGAAACCAAACTCATACAGGCCCATTGCTAGCCTGTCATTTGTCGCAAAAATAATAGAAAAAACAGTGCAACAATAGCTGCAAGACCATCTGGACCAACACGCACCGCTGGACCAACACCAGTACGGCTTCAAGCCTAAACATAGTGTAGAAACACTCTTCACACCACTCCTCGACACCCTAATCACAGGCAAAGATAATTTGAGACAAGGATTCATACTAATCTTCATTGATATCAAAGCAGTGTTCGATACAGTTAACCACCTAACATGCTAAGAAGACTACAAGAAAAAGTCTCTGTGGCACTATCCTTAAATGGTTCACCTCCTACTTAAAAAAAAACAACCAGAAAACAGCAAGTCAAATGTGGCACAAACAAATCAAGAATCATCACCTAGACACAAGGACTACCATAAGGATCAGCCCTGCCATCAACTCTATTCAATATCTACTTACAGTCCTTATGTAATATAATAAAGAAACACAACATACAATACAAAATATACATAGATGACATTATGATTTACACAACTTTCAACACCGAAAACTCCGAATACTCACAGATAACAAACTGCATGGAAGCAATGATACAGTGGCTGGAGAAACAAAATTTAACTATAAATTACAAGAAAACAGAGGTCCTGTATGTTACCAAGAGCACCACATTCATACCACCTGCAACAATAAAACTGCAAAAAACGAACTCGCAGTCAAAAATGAGGTAAAAAAGTAGGGGTCATACTGGATCAAACACTAATGGGGGTCATTCTGACTGTCATTTCATGGAACTGGACATCCGATCCAGACATCCAGCCCTGCTAAACACCAGGGTTACAATTCTCAAGGCAGGACTCCCCGAATGTCGATCCCTGTTGTACAGGGAGCTCTGTTTGTGGGCAGGAGGGGGCGGGCCAGGGGACGAGGTGGAATAAGTCCCCCTAGATGGAGGATGATGGAAGGCCTGGGCCCAGAAACCAAGGTGAGGGGGTGCAGGAGGATCCCCGTGGCTCGACCCTGGCCACGGCAGGGCCGGTCGGGAGTCAGGCAGTGGGGAAAGGGTGAAGTCAGGGTCTGCCGTGGATCGCGGCTCCTGTATGGCGCTACAGTGCCATGGCCATATAACGCCATGGTACTGCGGCTCCGTGCAGGAGCCTGGCTGAGCTAGCTGGGGATGTGGCTGGACATCTGTGGTGCCTGAATAGGGGCATGTCCCGAACGTCCAGCCACTATGCCACGATTCTGCTGTAGACGTGCACTCTCAGAATGGGCCTCTAAGCTTCCAAGTTCACATAAACAAGACAGTTAAAGCAGCATATCATAAAATGAGAACTCTGTCACCTCAAACCTCTTCTCAGCAATAGTGACTTCAGAACAGTATACCACGCAATAATAACACTAGCCCTGGATTACTGCAATATAATTTATCAAGGCCTCCCAAAATATGTAACACTCCCGCTCCAAATAGCCCAGAACATGGCAGCAAGGATGATCATAGAAACCACAAGAAATGAGCACATAACACCAACTCGAAACAGCTCCACTGGCTCCTGATTCAAGCACGCACCAAATTCAAAATTCTATTTAACATATTTAAAATACTAAACAAACTATTCCCAGACATATTACAACCGCTAATAAGAAAGAAACCAGAAAACAAAATAAAAAGAATCACACATAAAAATCTTCTCATCCTAAATACAAAGAAAAAGTACAAACCGTCAACATGCAACAGAGCATTCATCATTTACGCACCAACAATATGACATGCTCTACCAGAAAACCTGAGAACCGTAACAGACACATGGGACTATAGAACAGCATTAAAAACACATCTCTTCATGGATCATTATGGATTGACATAATGGTAATCACCATATGGTCATACACCATATACCACTAAATACCCCAGTGATAGAATAATTAATTGCTGTAAAACTCAAAGTTAAGCCTCCCATTATGAAAGTTACACCGTTAGCATCCAAGTTACTGTAAACTCCCTGTTATAATGTATGTTATATGTGAGCTGAAATGTAAACTGCTTTGAATCTATGATAAGGCAGTATAAAAAAACCCAATAAATAAATAAAATAGAGGGCAGAGTCCACTCATTTGAGTGCTTTTTGTGCCTTGGCTTTTACTCTGTGGAATTTGCTTCCTCAAGAGCTGAGGGATGAAAGTTCTCGTTATCTGCACTGACCTATGGTAACTCTTAGGGTGCTTCTGAGTATAGATGGCTGCTACCCTTCCCTGATATGTTTTCTGCAAGGCATTATAACTTCTTCCTTTTGTTTTCTTCCTCTATGTCTGCCTAAAACTTACTATGTTGCCTGGATTCTGATTTCTTCTTCTTTTTCACTGCTATTTATTGGTAAACTGCCATGTTCTATTTATAAATGACACCATACCAAATTAAGATCTAAACGTGATTTTACTACCATACTGTAGTAAGGCTTAGATTCCCGTGACTGCAAGTTTGGATTTTGTGGCATATAATAGGCGCACTCTACTTTCATACCATCAAGAAAACAAGCCAGAGACCCTGGAAAAAGAGAGAATCCAAGTCATTCCTAATTTGCAGTGCCTACCATGGGATTCCTGGTGCACAAATAGCAGTTTCTGAAGGAAGTTATTATATTTGAACCCCTTATCAAAGGCGTTTGCTGTAGTGACTGACTGATAAATGGCTGAGGACAGGCCCTAATCACAAATTGTGAAGGATAATAACAATAATATTTAATAAAGGGCAATAAGTGGGGTTGGGGCAGGTGACAAAAAAGAGAAAGCTGTTCAGGGTGCAATACGAAGTACTAAGCACCGATGAAGTAAAAACAGTAGCCTTGGGATACAAGCTCATGAGTGTATAAAGGTCCTCCTCTCACTAATGAGAAGCTTAGAAAGTAGTTACAGAGCATGATTTGTTCAATACAGTAAAGAGATTATGAACTTCATGTTATGTTATGGCCAGAAGTTTCATTTTCACTGTTTACACAAAAGGTAGCACAGGTGTAGCTAGAAAGTAGTGATTGATACGCTATAAAATGGTTTATTATGGTTTATGAATTTTATACAGAATAAAATATCCCCTGTCCTCTTTCCAATTCATTGTCCGTGCATTATCATATTGTCTCTTTAATAAAGGTAAATATGGATTTTTTTCCCTCTCTTGTTGTTCCATGTTTTTTTTTGATGATAAGAACATAAGAACATAAGATATGCCATACTGGGTCAGACCAAGGTCCATCAAGCCCAGTATTCTGTTTCCAACAGTGGCCAATCTAGGTCATACGTACCTAGCAGTTTCCCCAAGGGACACAGGTTCCACAATGCTTGTATTGGTTCAAGCATTGATATCCTGGGTCCCTTCTTAATAATGGTTTATGGACCTTTCCTCCAGGAACTTGTCCAAACCTTTCTTTAAACCCAGCTACACTAACAGCCTTTACTACATCCTCCGGTAACAAATTCCAGAGTTTGATTACACATTGAGTGAAAAAATATTTTCTTTAATTAGTCTTAAATAGTTTACCCTGTAGCTTCATTGCATGTCCCCTAGTCTTTCTATATTCTGATAAGGTAAACAATCGATCTACGTTTACCCGTTCCACTCCGTTCATTAATTTATAGACTTCTATCATATCTCCCCTCAGCCGTCTCTTTTCCAGGTTAAAGAGCCCCAACCTTTTTAGCCTTTCTTCATAGGAGTATCCTTCCATCCCCTTTACCATTTTGGTGGCTCTTCTCTGAACCTTTTCTAAAATCGCTATATCCTTTTTAAGATACGGCGACCAGAATTGCACACAATATTCAAGGTGCAGTCTCACCATGGAACGATATAGAGGCATTATAATATCTTTTGTTTTATTTTCCATTCCTTTCCTTATCATACCTAGCATTCTATTTGCTCTCTTGGCTGCTGCTGCACACTGGGCCGAGGGTTTTAACATGGTATCCACAATGCCGCCTAAATCTTTTTCCTGGGTGGTGGTTCCTAATGTGGAACCTTGCATCGTGTAACCATAGTTTGGGTTGTTCTTCCCTAGGTGCATAACCTTGCACTTGTCCACATTAAATTTCATCTGCCATTTTGATGCCCAGTCTTCCAGTTTATCAAGATCCTCTTGCAATTTTCCACAATCCTCTTGGGTTTTAACTCAGCCCATTTCCATTCCAAGCCCCCGTCCCCATCAGCTATTTGCAGTTCAAGCCTTCCTTCCACTCAGCCCATTTCCAGTCCTAGCCACCCCCCAGCCCATTACCAGTCCTAGCCCCACCATAGCCCATTACCAGTCCTAAGCCCCCCATAACCCATTAACAGTCCTAAGCCCATCAGCCCACTTCCAGTCCTAAGCCCCCATCACCCCATTTTGTCTTAGCCCCCCCCATAGCCCATTACCAATCCTAACCCCCATCAGCCCATTTCAAGTCCTAGCTCCCCCATCCGAGTCCCTCCATCAGCTCATTTCCAATCCCAGCCCCCCATCAGCCCATTTCTAGTCCTTTCCTAGCCCCACCATCATCAGCCCATGTCAAATCCTAGCTCCCCTCCACTCAGCCCATTTCCAATCCAAGCCCCCATGAGCCTACTTCCAGTTCTAGCCCCTCCATGAGTCCATTTCAATCCAAGCCAACAGCCATTTCCAGTCCTATCCTAGCCCTCCATCAGCCCATTTCCTGTCCTAGCCCCCCCTCACTCAGCCCATTTCCAGTCCTAGCTCCCTCCCATTACAGCTATTTGCAGTTCAAGCCCTCCTTCCACTCAGCCCATTTCCAGTCCTAGCCACCCCCCAGCCCATTACCAGTCCTAAGCCCCCCATAGCCCATTACCAGTCCTAAGCCCCCCACAGCCCATTCCAGTCCTAACCCCCCCATCAGCACATTTCCAGTCCTAACCCCCCCTATAGCCCATTACCAGTCTTAGCCCCCCCATAGCCCATTACATCCTAACCCCCATCAGCCCATTTCCAGTCCTAACCCCTCCCATCAGCTCACTTCCAGTCTTAGCCCCCCCATAGCCCATTAGTAGTCCTAACCCCCCCCCAAAGCCCATTACCAGTCCTAACCCCCCTCCCCCATCAACCCACTTCAAGTCTTAGCCCCTCCCATAGCCCATTACCAGTCCTAAACCACCCCCCCAAAGCCCATTACCAGTCCTAACCCCCCTCCCCCATCAGCCCTGATAGATTAAAAAAACCCAAACCGGCTGCTGCTGATCTGACATTTATCTCAAGTTCTCTAGCATTAAGGTAATTAATTAGTCACTAGTCTGATAGATAGAATAGGACTCGGAGTATAAAATTTACACAGTCATTAATTGCTGACTGCTTTCTGTAGCCGGTGCTGTACTTTTTTGAACAGATAATAGCAATGTTACCAATGATTTGGTGATACATTGTCCTCCCCTTTAATCACACATTAGTTTTCTGCATGATCCTTTCTGTTGCAGTAGATCAGCAAAATGTTTTTCGGAGTGCAGGGAGATTTCGTTAGAAACTTTTAAAAAGTTTTGTAAAGATTTTATTTTATTATTTGACAATATTGACTCCTAATTTGAATGCCCGCTAGAACATGCTGCAAGTATCTACTGATAGTACAAGAATTTCATTTTCTGTGAAGCATGAGAGCATTTGGTTAGCGGATGCCACTGTGTAAAATGGAGTCTTTTTGGTTGCACTTTTGCTCTGTGGCATCTAAATCCTCTCTGCTCTGTTTATTGGGTAATATATTCAAAGATGCCAACCCAAATTTGTAGGAAGCAGGAGAAAAAATATCTGCATAGCATAGCTTTTTTTGTTGTTTTTGTAAACTTATTTTGCTTTTTATTTCAACTTTCCTCCTTTAAGCTTTTCGCCTACTGCAGCATCTTTCCTGCCTGGCCCAACCCATAGGTGGCTCTTTACCTGCTTGACCCCTACAGCAGCTCGTACATAAGAGCGTAAGAAATGCCAAACTGGGTCAGACCAAGGCCCATCAAACCCAGTATCCTGTTTCCAACAGTGGCAAATCCAGGTCACATTTACATGGGAAAAGAATTGATTTTATTAGCATTTCCAAAAAGGCACACAGGTTCCACAATGCTTGTTCTGGGACAAGCAGTAGATTTCCCAGGTCCTCTTTAATAATGGTTTATGGACCTTTCCTTCAAGAGCTTGTCCAAATGTTTTTTAAACGCAGCTACACTAACAGTCTTCACTGAATCCTCTGGCAGCGCCGTACCTAGCTCTGTGCGAGCAGTGCAGCCACACAGGGCGCAAAGGATAAAGGGGCGCATTTTGGGCTGCTGGCCTCGGCTCCCCCCCCCCCCACGCTACTTGCTGTTGCCCTGCCGCCGCCACTTTTTTCTCAGCAGCAGTGGCACCAGCAACAGCAGAGCAGACTTGACTTCAAATAAAAAACAAAACTAATCGTGTCTTTCTGAGTCTGCACTTGTAGGCAGATCTGGTCCCTCCCTCCCTTCTCTGAAGTAGGTTGCATCAAAGGAGGGAGGAACCAGGCCAGCCATTCAAACATGAAATTGCAAAGACCCGCATTTGAATGGCTGGTCTGATTCCTCCCTCCTCTGACGTGTTCTACATCAGAGAAGGAAGGGAGGGACCAGACCTGCCTTCAAGCGCGGAGTCGAAGGACTGCGTGGGTTGTTGTTTTGTTTTGTTTTGCTTTTTATTTGAAGTCAGATCTGCCTCACTGCTGCTGCTGCCGCCGCCTCCGAGAAAACAAAAAGTAGCAGCAGCAGGGCAAGGGAAGGCAGCCGGCTGGAAAATGAGGACATGGAGTTATGGGTAAGATTTTGGGGGGGGAGGGGGGCACACCAGATGTGCAAATAACACAGGGCGCAATTAGGGCTTGGTACAACCCTGTCCTCTGGTAACAAATTCCAGAGTTTGATTATGCATTGAGTGAAAAAATATTTTCTCTTATTAGTCTTAAATGGGTTACATTGTAGCTTCATTGCGTGTCCCCTAGTCTTTCTACTTTTTGATGGTATAAACAACCTATCTACGTTTACCCATTGCATTCTATTCATTAATACACATCTGTCATATCTCCCCTCAGCTGTCTCTTTTCCAAGCTGAAGAGCCCTAACCTTTTGAGCCTCTCCTCATAGAGGTATCCTTCCATCCCCTTTACCATTTTGGTGGCTCTTCTATGTACCTTTTCTAATTCCGCTACATCCTTTTTAAAATATGGTGACCAGAATTGCACACAATATTCAAGGTGCGATTGCACCATGGAATGATACAGAGGCATTGTAATATCCTTGGTTTTATTCTCCATTCCTTTCCTTTTATACCTGAGCCCAGCCCAGCCATAGCAATGGCTCTTTTCTAGCTCAGACATAGCAGCAGGTTCTCTTCCACTGCTCCTCCTGACTGCACTGGCAACAGGCACAGAAATTTATAAGCCCTAGCTCTCAGGATGTGTCCAGCCCCAGTGAAAATGTACGTTTCTGTATTTACAGGGATCCTAGAAAGCTAAAATATAATGAAAGTATAATATGCAGGTCAGGATGTATTGCTTCCAGACAGTAGGATATTTATTGAACAGTGATGCCAGCTTGCGAGCTGAGGAAATCAACTTCAATAACATGTTCTGGGCTTCATATTCCAGCTTAGTTTAATAAAAATACGTTTTTAACTAGAAAACAGAAGATATCACTAGGAAGCTATGCATTTTAGACATATTTTTGATAATGATTCAAAGAGACTTGATGTCCTCCTGTCTAAGCATGAGAGCTATTGATTTACAGCATAATTGTAAAAATAGAAAAAAATTGTCCATGTTTCTGTAAGAGACTGTATGCAAAATCTTGATAACAAGAAATGCTCGATATTATTTTACCAGTTCTATGGTTCCTTTGGAAACTGGTAGAATATCAAGCAAACCATTCCCAGTTTATGAAATTTTCATTAAATACATAACTTCTTCCACTGGTGCTGAATTGGATTTGTTTGCCCTCTGGACATCATATGCAATTTAAAAAGTACACATAAAGACCAAAATCGCCCATTTAAAGGCACATTTTTGATAATATCTGGAGATTAAAATTGAGACATCAAGGTCAAGATATACATAGTTTTGGTGATTATTTTAAAAAAGGCTTTGCCAAATAAGGAGTCTTTTATAAAAAAAAAATAGTGCAAGAGTACATGTGTATTGGAGCCAGAGGAGTTATTTTACGTTGTCGTTAAGTGCCATGGAGTCAATGTCATAAGAACATAGGAAAAGCCATGCCTAGTCAAACAAAGGTCTATTGAACTGATCGGGGTAGAGCACAAGCATGGAAAGCTGTACTCCTCCCCATTGCTCAGTTCCAGCCCAATCAGGGGCCTTCTCTCCATCTTGAAAAGCAGCGCTCCATCGAGACCAAAGACTCACCACCATCTGCCTGCCTGCTCCCCCGATCGAGGTAGAGCTCAACTGCAGGAAGCTCTACTCCTCCCTGCTGCTTGGTTCCAGCCCAATCAGGGGCCTTCACTTCATCTTGAAAAGCAACGCTCCATCGGAACCGGACAAAGACTCACCACCATCTACCTGCCTGCCTGCTCCCCCGATCAGGGTAGAGCACGAGCGTGGGAAGCTCTACTCATTCCCGCTGCTTGGCTCCAGCCAAATCAGGGGCCTTCTCTCTGTCTTGAAAAGCAGCGCTCCTGAGGGCCTGCCTGCACCTGAGGGCCCTGCCAGAGGGCCCTTTCGAATACAGACTACTGCCCTACTGCAAAACCCCATCCACTCCGCCAACGAACCTGCCTTACTCGACGCCCATACCCTGAGCTGTGAAGACCTAACTAGAACTAAGGTAAAACCTCTAGTTAGTAACCCACTTCACAAGAAAGAGTCTAAAGTACACCGTGATTCCTGCTTAATTGCTGTGTTTTCTCGCATCATTATCCTCTGAAGAATCACCTCCCGTACAACTACAATACCAATACACACACTAACACATTCATTGAAGCCATGGATCAAATGGGATACTAGCAAATAATCAAAAAACCCACGCATGACAAGGGAAATGTCCTAGACATGGTATTCCTTCACAAAAAACACTCAAACAACATAGTAACAAGCACAACACCAAAAATAATGCATGTGCCTTGGTCAGACCACCACTTGATACAATTCACATTTGACATGCCAAAGCAGTCATCCAATATAGAAGCTAATACCAATGCACAAAAAAGATTGTTTAAAACACTAGACAAGGAAATGCTAATAAAATCAATTCTTTTCCCATGTAAATACAGAAACTTTAAATCTAGATGACTTAATCAAACAATGGAACACTGGAATAGAAACAGTTTCTAAACAACCACCCAAAACCACACCCAAAGAAAGCAACAAACTAAGAATAAGATCCGAACCATGGTACACATCAGACATAGCCAAAGCAAAGAAAGATCTCAGAAGAATAGAAAAAAAATGGAGAACTAGGAAATCTATAGAGATCAAAGAACAATACATGATATTACTCAAATCCTACAAAGAAATAATAAACACGGCAAAAAAGAATTACACAAAAAAATTAAACAGTGCTTTAAATAGGCCAAGAGAATTATTTGAGCTTGTAAAATCCCTTACCAAACCCCCAAAGGAAGCCAATACAAAATATCCGAATAATGCACAAATACTTGCGGACCACTACGCTAAAAAACTAAACCCTAATGAAGAATTAATCTCCCATAAAATTGGAATCAACACATCTCAAAATGTAATACAAAATATTAATTCCATAATATTATGGGAAGACTTTCACATAATAGATAGTAGACAATTATTAAACACAATTACAAACATAAACACCACCACTTCCCCTCTAGATCCTTGTCCGGTTTCCTGGATCAAGTCTACAAAAACAGAAATTGCACCCATAATACTAAACATAGTAAATCAATCACTACTACAAGGAACCATGCCAGCAGAACTAAAACGATCCCTTATACGCCCTATACCAGGGGTCTCAAACACGCGGCCCGCGAGAGCATCTTGTGCGGCCCGCGAAGCACTTACCGGTGTCTAAAAAAAATAAATAAATCCAAACTTGCCGCCGCAGTATTAGGCGTCCCGCGGCCCCTCTGCCTGCTCTGAGTCCTCTCCTCCCTGCAGCATCAGCTCAAAAAGTGGCGGCTTTCAGAGCCGCGAAGAGAGAGAGTTTCTCTCGCGCGGTTCTGAAGACTCGCTGCTCTTCAGAACCGCGCGAGAGAAACTCTCTCTCTTCGCGGCTCTGAAAGCCGCCACTTTTTGAGCTGATGCTGCAGGGAGGAGAGGACTCAGAGCAGGCAGAGGGGCCGCGGGACGCTTAATACTGTTGGCATTGGGATCAGGGACTGACTGCTGCCAATAGTGGCTATGTTTTAAAAAAATAATAGTCCCGGTGAAAAAACTGACACTACTCAAATTTCTCTGTGGCTGACTATGTTGTCTGTGTGAGTTTGCCATTGGTTCATAGACCCATCTGTCTGTTCATGCAACTAATAGTGAGCTCATCATTTTGGAAAATAAAAGAAAAACACAGTTTTAAGAAAAAAGGTAGGAGAGTCTATAAACATCAAAATAAAAGGCTTGTGCAACAGCTGGTGTAAAAATGGCCAGAGTGCACATGAGCTCTTTGGTCATATCATCAGTGCAAGACTTGGGGATCCTCTCCCATTGCTCCTGAAGTAGAGAAAAAGCAAGCAACTAGCCAGAGATGTCATTCCCAAATCCCAGAAACAGAGAATGTAGTAACACAGGGCCAGGGATCCCTTCCCTGGGACCCAAAAAGAGACAGGATGAATGAAGGAACCAGAGATCCTCTCCTCACAGAAGAATAAAGCGAGCATAAAGCTGGATGCCACCCTTTGAACAGCATAAAAGGAAGATCGTGAGTATAGGATCAACATAAGCAGAGAAGGAACATGGGGCAGAAGAATCCTCCCCCCAGGACCTTGAAGGAGAGAAACTGCACAGAACCAAAAGATTTCTCTCTCCAGACATCAGGAACAGAGAGAACAGAGAGCTAGGAAATCCCCTCCTTAGGGTTTTCAAGCAGAGAATGAACACAGGGCCAGAGATTCGAGCCACAAAGGTGAGAGCATCCCCCTCCATGTGACCAGAAAAGATATGGGAGTGGACACAGGCCCAGGGGCCCATTCTCCATGATTGTTCCCTTACATACAAGAGGAAATCAATTTATAGTTTTATTTCTACAGTGTTGTACATTCTAAGTTTGGCTTTTGGGGTTCCCAGTTTAATTGTCTTCCTGTTTCTAAATTGTGATTCCTTGTTTGGTGATGGTGTATGTTCTGCATGTTTACTAAAAGTTAGTGTATATGCAAATATTTATGCAAATGATGCCCTTATGCAAATGATGCCATTATGCAAATGAGGCCTGCGTCTTGTGCGGCCCCCGGGTTACTCTACAAGTCCTCATTTGGCCCTCAAAGCAATTTGAGTTTGAGACCCCTGCCCTATACTAAAAAACAAATCTCTAAACAAAGCAGACCCATCTGCTTACAGACCAATATCAAGTATACCTTTCATAGCCAAAATCATTGAATAAAACCGTACAATACCAATTACAAGATCATATAGATAGCACAAATGCACTTGATGCTCATCAATATGGTTTTCGACAATCACACGGAGTAGAAACACTTCTACTCGTACTATTTGACAAACTTTATAGAGGCATAGAAAACTGCAAGAAAATGTTCGTCTTAATATTCATTGACATAACTGCAGCCTTTGATTCAGTGAATCATAAGACTCTATTAATGAGATTGGAATCAATAGGAATAATGGGAACTCCCTTAAAATGGTTCACCTCCTATATATCTAATAGGTTACAACAAGTATACTTTGACCAAAACCTATCCAATACCTTCCCACAGACACAAGGTATTTCTCAGGGCTCAGCATTATCTGCCATGCTATTTAACCTATACCTAAGGCCCATCTGCACAATATTCCAAAAATACAAAATCGACTATCATCTATATGCGGATGACATAATGCTTTATACACAACTCAATATAGGTAACCCAGATTACAGCCACATTGAAGCTTGTCTCAAAGAAGCACAGCAATGGCTCCAAAATAACAGCATGAATATCAATCATAAAAAACCAGAAGTAATGTTTATATCTAAAAACCCAGAATTTAAACACCCTCCAGCAATCACTCTAAATAACACAGCTTACAACATTAAAAAGAACTAAAATACCTAGGTGTCACTCTTGATACAACACTTAACATGGAAACCCATCTAAGACTATTAAATAGAACGATCTTCTACAAACTAAGAACGTTACAGCCCTTACGCACCATTATTGAACTTCAAGACTTTAGATCAGTAATACAAACACTCATCACCCCACATATGGACTATTGTAATGGCATCTTACAAGGTCTCCCTAAAAAAACAACAAACATACTCCAGATGGCCCAAAATGTAACGGCTCGAATTTTAATGAATGTACCATTCTCGGATCACATCACACCCATACTAAGAGAACTTCACTGGCTACCCATACAAGTGCGTATAAGATACAAAATAATAATTACAACATTCAAGTTAATACACAATATCGCACCATCCTACCTTGCCACACTCATTAAAACTCAACCTCCTGATCAAAAAAGACGGACACACAATCTGAATACACTACATACTCCACTTTCTATCTGCAAAGTAAAAATGAATACTAGCAATAGAGCATTCACATACCTAGCGCCCACACAATGGAACAAACTCCCTGACACTCTAAGAGCTAACAACCTCATATCATTCCGATAAAACCTTAAAACACACCTTTTTCAAGAATACTACAATCAGTCAGAAATAACATAGAGTGAAATTTACACACAAAACAAATTTGATGGAGCTTAACGCATCCATTATCATATGAAAATTCAAACCATCAATGAACTAATTAACTGTAAATCCTACACGTATGTAATTCTCTTACTGTATCGCATCATATACATTGTATATAGTTTTTAACCATATATGTATTAACATACGTGCCCCCTTATTATGTAAATAGTTTGTTATTGAATTTAATGTTACCCTTCTACATGTTCAAAGCACCCCTATTACTGTTTTATGTAAACTGCTAATTTTGTTTTATGTAAACTGCTAATTTTGCAGAGTTAAATGTTAAATGTGAACCACTGCTGATCACTGGAAGGAGCGGTATAAAAATAAGTTCAAATAAATAAATAAACTATCCGAAACGCCAAGAGTTAAAACTAATCCTAAACTACACAGCTGATATCTCTTTCATGTACTGTTTTAAGCTTAAAACCATAGACTTTACCCAAAATCTCAACAACTCACTCTTATACACAATATCTTAAATTGCTCCCACATTACTCTGTAAATAGAAAAGCTACTGTTTCATGCCATACTGTTGAAATAAATCGGGTAATCCAAAACACAAAACCTCCAACAATGTGATGACACCCCAAAGGGGAACAATGTAACAAAAAGTCAAAACATATAAAGCCTGGAAAAGAAAAATTAGCTTAGATAACCAATAATCTTGTGTTTTTGTGTTTTCTGTCGGCGTCCACCGACCTGAGATGGGAAGAGGAAAAACCTCCCCACTCGTTGTCGGCAGAGACCTTTTATTGCTTTATTAAATGCATCAAAATATCAAAACTACATAGAGTGAAAACATCACTTAGCTGAGAGCTGGCGAAAGGGGCAGCAAGAAGGTGAATCAGCGACATGCATGTTTCGAGCCCCGGAGGGACTCTGTATCAAGCTGTTCCCAAGAATGCACTCGCCCTAAAAAATGCCAGGCAAACCAGGTCCTTTAAAATCACAAACGAAATCCAAGTGGCTGCTGAAAAGCGTCATCCATGACAACGGGATGATGTCAAAATATGCGCAGGGAGGAGGAGAAACCTAAAGGAGACTCCACCAATCACATTCCAGATTAAGTCCCGTAGGAAACACAGTTTGAAGCTGGAAAAGCCAACGTTGCTCACGCTGCTGCTTCAACAGCGTGAGCAACGTTGGCTTTTCCAGCTTCAAACTGTGTTTCCTACGGGACTTAATCTGGAATGTGATTGGTGGTTTCTCCTCCTCCCTGCGCATATTTTGACGTCATCCCGTTGTCATGGATGACGCTTTTCAGCAGCCACTTGGATTTCCTTTGTGATTTTAAAGGACCTGGTTTGCCTGGCATTTTTTAGGGCGAGTGCATTCTTGGGAACAGCTTGATACAGAGTCCCTCCGGGGCTCGAAACATGCATGTCGCTGATTCACCTTCTTGCTGCCCCTTTCGCCAGCTCTCAGCTAAGTGATGTTTTCACTCTATGTAGTTTTGATATTTTGATGCATTTAATAAAGCAATAAAAGGTCTCTGCCGACAACGAGTGGGGAGGTTTTTCCTCTCCCCATCTCAGGTCGGTGGACGCCGACAGAAAACACAAAAACACAAGATTATTGGTTATCTAAGCTAATTTTTCTTTTCCAGGCTTTATATGTTTTGACTTTTTGTTACATTATACTGTTGAAATAGGCTTTCAATTATAATTATCACACTGTAATTACTCCATATCACACTGTTATTTTTTGTCCTTTTGCAAAAAGGTTACACTGTAAGACTCTCTCGTCCCACATTCTAAACTCAACGACTTTACCTTCATCCCTATCTCCCTCCCCTTCCTAT
The DNA here is from genome assembly GCA_033557465.1 of Ichthyophis bannanicus. NCBI lineage: Eukaryota > Metazoa > Chordata > Amphibia > Gymnophiona > Ichthyophiidae > Ichthyophis > Ichthyophis bannanicus. The sequence continues at coordinate 1,575,284,154 of CM066031.1, read as the reverse complement.
CTGGTCTGTCCACCTACAGCAATTCAAAATGAAGTTCACTTATGAACTTAAATTGTCTCTACTTTATTATAGCCCTCCTAGTCCCAGCAAACTCACCGTGACCACGCCAAGACATCGTATTCACACTTACAATCCCCCATTCTCCAGGACCAAGCAGGAAGTCAGTCCTCACTTATGGGTGACGTCGGCGCCGACGGAGCCCTCGCGGAGCAATTTTCCCCAGCTTTCAAAGAAAGCCTTTGGGAATTGCAGCGCGCATGCGCGGTCGTCTTCCCGCCCGAAGGTGCCATCTTAGCCAGTCTTCTTTTTTCCGCGGAGCCCTGCAGACGTCCCCGTCTTGTCCCCGCGAAAAAGTTGATTTTCCTCTTTATTTTATACTTTTTCTTTCGGTTCGACGCCGATCGTTTTCCCGCCCGGACTCGCGACGCCGGTCTCGAGTCCTCTAGCGTTTTTTCGGTTTTTCTGACTTAGTCAGCTTTCATTTTCGTTTTCCCTGGCAGCCCGGTCCTTTGACCTCGCAGGGGCCCTTTTTCCCCCGATGGCTGCCAGTGGCTTTAAGCGGTGTGGTCGGTGTGACCGAAATATGTCACTAACCGACACACACGACTTTTGCCTCCGCTGCTTGGGCCCGGATCATGAGGAACTGATCTGTGGGCCCTGCAGCAAACTGTCCTCGAAGGCGTTGAGAAGTCGGCGGCATCAGCGCGAGAGAATCTTCGCTGACCCCAGCCGTACCCGGACCTCGTCGGAGGCCTCCGTGTCAAAGGGCTCCAGCTCGGACCGTCGCCGGAGTTCCTCCGACCGGGGTTCTCCCTCCGGGGACCATCGTCGGAAGGAAAAACCCGCGAGGGCGGCGTCGGTGGACGCTCCTGGCTCCGCGAGGGCCAGGTCGCATAGCCCCGACAGTCGCCCCGGGTCCTTGGAGAAGGAACATCTCCCGAAGCGACCTCGCCTGGAGTCGGAGATGCCTGCCCGGGTAAGTCCTGTAGTCCTTCTGGACTCGCCTCCGCGACAGCCGACGTCGGGCCCGACGCCGTCGGGGCCCGAGTCGGGGGCTGCTGGGTCACCTGAGCTCGGACTCAGGTTGACGGCCTTGGAGAGCAGACTGTCTGCCTTCATGGACCAGCAGCGGGCACTGCTCGCTGGCCTCGCTGGCGCCGCTGCCCCGACCGCCGGGACGTCGACGTCCAAGTCGACCCCGGAGACCGAGCCGATCCTCGAGTCAATGAGAACTCGAGTCGATCCTCGGTCGAGGTCACCCTCGGCCTCCCGTTCGGGACCGAGGTCGCCGACGCCGACTCCCTCGACGTCGGGGCGGCTGGCGCCGCACCCTGCCCGGGCCGACCCCACCGAGTCCTCGTCGGAGTCGGTCTGGGAGTCTGAGGAGGAAGAGTCACCTGATTCTTTCCGGACTCGGTGTGTCCCATCGGACTCACCGGGGTCCGAGCCTCGGAAGCAGTCCCCCCCGGAGGATGCCCGGTTCTCGGACTTCGTTAGGGATATGGCCAAGGCTTTGGCCTTCCCTGCGGATCCCGAGGAGGAGCCTCGAGCCGAAGAGCTCGACGCCCTCCAGTATGACTCTCCCGCGAGGGAGCACTTTACTGTGCCGGTTCCTCCTATGCTGGAACGACTACTCTTCCGCATGTGGGAGAGTCCGGCCTCCTCGCCGGTCCTGAGCAAGCGGGTCGATTCTATCTATCGGGTCCGCAAGAGCCCTGGCTTTCAGAAGGCACAGCTGCCACACCATTCCATGGTAGTGGAATCGGCCATGCATCGTCTTAAGAGCCAGAAGATGCACTCCTCGGTGCCTCCTGGAAGGGAGGCCCGTAACCTGGATGGCCTTGGCAAGAAGTGCTTCCAGGGCTCTATGCTCGCATGTCGTGTCCAGACTTACCAGCTCTACATGGGCATGTATCTCCGGGATCTGGCTAAAGAGCTAGCCGGATTCTCCGCTGGTCTCTCCGAGGAGCCCTTGCGGAGGTTCCTAGCCTTGTCCACGGGCATTCGGGAATGCTCAAAGTTCATGTCCCGAGCAGCCTATGATGGCTTTGAGGCCTCGGCTAGAGTGGCCGCAGCCGGCATCGGTGCCCGCCGACAGGCTTGGCTTCAGTCGTCGGACCTTGAGCCCTGGGTACAGGACAAGTTGGTCGATGTCCCCTGCCGAGGCGAAAACCTCTTTGGCAAGCCCATGGCGGAAAAGGCTGCACAAATTGAGACTGAGACTCTCACCAGGACCAGGCTTTCTAGGAAGACCTCCGCCCCTTCCCAGAAAAAGAAGGGCTCGGGAAAAAAGTCCTTTTACCCGAGGAAGGCGGCTGCCTACAAACAGTACCCCCATTATCAGGCCCCTGCAGCTCCCCAACAGGGCCAGCAGGCCAAGGGACGGGGTAACGGGTCCCGTAGGCAGCAAGCCCCCAAGCCTGCACCACCAGCCCCTGCTCAGCAGGGTGGGGGTTTTTGACTCGCTCAGCATAGCCTCTCCCCCCCCCGCTGGTCCATCCCAGCACCGGAGGCCGGCTGGTTCACTTCGCCCACAGGTGGTCCAGCATCACCGCAGATGCCTGGGTGCTTCAGGTCGTGCGAGAGGGCTACCTTCTCCACTTCCATCAGGTCCCTCCCTCCTATTTTCCGGGAGAACCTTCGCGCCCCCCCCCTGCACAGGGAGTTGCTCCTTCAGGAGTTAGCAGGTCTTCTGCAGGAACAGGCGGTGGAACCGGTGCCCCACCACCTGAGAGGTCAAGGCTTTTATTCAAGGTATTTTCTGATACCAAAGAGAACAGGGGGCCTCAGACCCATCCTGGACTTGCGCAACCTCAACAAGATCCTTGTGCGGGAGAAGTTCAAAATGCTTACCCTTGGAATCCTTCTGCCCTACCTCCAGCAGGGAGATTGGCTATGCTCCTTGGATCTAAAGGATGCCTACACGCACATCCTCATCCACCCAAGCCACCGCCAATACCTAAGGTTTGTGGTGGCAGGAAATCATTACCAGTACAGAGTACTGCCCTTTGGCCTATCCTCCGCACCGCGAGTCTTCACAAAATGTCTCGCGGTCGTGGCGGCCCATCTCCGGCTTCACGGCCTCTATGTCTTTCCGTACCTCGACGACTGGCTCATCAGAGCAGCGTCCGCTCAGGAGGTCACCAACGCCACGTGCCGCACGGTGACTCTGCTGCAGCACTTGGGCTTTGTCATAAACTTCGCAAAGTCCACTTTGCTCCCCTCACAGGATCTCGAGTTCATCGGCGCAAGGCTGCACACTCCTCGGGCACGAGCGTACCTACCGCTCGACAGGGCTCAACGGCTCATGGACCTAGCCGACCGCTTTCGCAGCCAGCCCCTGGTCTCCGCCAGGCGCTTCCTGAGACTGCTCGGCCATATGCCAGACGGACAATCAAGTTGCCATGTTCTACGTGAACAAGCAGGGAGGCACGGGCTCCTTCCTCCTCTGCCGGGAGGCACAGAAGCTCTGCTCTTGGGCCGTCAGTCACGGCATTCTCCTCAAGGCAGTTTATCTCCCGGGCCAAGAAAATTGCCTTGCAGACAAACTCAGCAGGGTCCTCCAGCCGCACGAGTGGCGTCTGGATCCCTTGGTAGTTCAGAAGCTCTTCCTCAAGTGGGGTCTCCCCACGGTGGATCTCTTTGCCAGTCCTCACAACCGGCAGCTTCCTCGCTTCTGCTCTCGTCAGCCACACCCCCTTCGGGTTGCGGCGGACGCCTTTCTGATCTCGTGGTCGGGGAGCCTTCTGTACGCTTTCCCTCCCATCCCGCTGGTCTCTCGGACTCTTTTCAAGGTTCTCCGAGACAAAGCCTTCATGATCCTGGTGGCCCCTCGCTGGCCCAGGCAGCCGTGGTTTCCGCTCAACCTTATGGCCTGGCTGCTGAGAGGGTAGTCCTTGCTCCCCTTCTCCTGCCGGCGGAGGTGGAGGAGGTCGTCTTAGCTTCGCGACGGCCTTCTACCCGCAAATGCTACGCCCTTAAATGGCGTCGCTTTGCAGTCTGGTGTACCCAACAGTCTCAGGATCCCTTCTCCTGCCCGGTGTCGGTGATCTTGCAGTACTTGCTGCACCTCTCTAATCTGGGACTTAAGTCCAACTCCGTCAAAGTTCACCTCAGTGCTCTTTCAGCACATCATGTGCCAGTGGACGGCAGGCCTCTCTCCAATGACCCTCTCGTAGCGAGGTTTCTCCGAGGTCTCCTTCTACTTAAACCACCTCTGCGCCCGCCAGCGCCTGACTGGGACCTGAATGTGGTTTTGCAGCGGATCACCTGTCCGCCTTTTGAACCTATGGCTACCTGTTCTCTCCGTTTTCTGTCTTGGAAAACACTGTTCTTGATAGCCCTCACTTCCGCTAGGCGCGTAAGTGAATTGCAGGCCCTCGTGTCGGATCCCCCTTACACTAGGTTCTACAAGAATAGGGTAGTCCTACGGACTCACCCAAAATTTCTGCCTAAAGTGGTCTCCCCTTTTCACATCAATCAGGAGGTGGTACTTCCAACCTTCTTTCCCAGACCACACTCCAGCCGAGCTGAAACGGTCCTCCATACCCTGGACTGTAGAAGGGCATTGAACTTCTACCTTGACCGTACGCGGGAGCACCGTAAAGCTGCTCAGCTTTTTGTGTCTTTTGACCCCAATAGATTGGGGCTCCCGGTCTCCAAGCGTACTCTGTCCATCTGGGTTGCGGACTGTATCTCTTGGGCTTATGGGGCAGCCGGACTCTCCTTAGAAAGTCGAGTCACGGCTCATTGCGTTCGGGCAAAGGCCACGTCAGTGGCTTATCTCCGCTCTGTTCCGCTGGCAGACATCTGCCGGGCCGCTACTTGGTCTTCAAGCCAGACTTTTGCGGTCCATTACTGTCTCGAGAGGGAGTCCCGTAGGGACAGTGCTTTCGGACAGGCAGTCCTCCGTAATCTCTTTGAGGTCTGAGCAACTCCTACACTCCATCCCGGATGTGGGCTACCGGTGGGTGATAATTCAGCGAAGATTCTATCCTTCTGTGCTGCTGAGCTTGAGGGAGCTCTTTTTTGTGCTTAGGGTCTCCGGTAGCCTTGAGCTTGGGAGTCCCATAAGTGAGGACTGACTTCCTGCTTGGTCCTGGAGAAAGCGTAGTTACTCACCTGTAACAGGTGTTCTCCAGGAGCAGCAGGAATCAGTCCTCACTACCCTCCCTCCTCCCCTTGGAGTTGCAATCGTCTGCTTATGTTCTTTTTGCAAATTTTTATGCTGTCTTTTTAGCTATGTCATCTGACTGGCTAAGATGGCACCTTCGGGCGGGAAGACGACCGCGCATGCGCGCTGCAATTCCCAAAGGCTTTCTTTGAAAGCTGGGGAAAATTGCTCCGCGAGGGCTCCGTCGGCGCCGACGTCACCCATAAGTGAGGACTGATTCCTGCTGCTCCTGGAGAACACCTGTTACAGGTGAGTAACTACGCTTTTCCACCCACTCATATTTTACAATCAACACACAATATCCAACAAACATGGTGCCAAATTTGATTCTCACACACATAGAAGCAAACCACACCGCAGAATGATCCACATTAACACCATCTATACCACACATCCCCACACTCAAACTGAAGCATTCACCACAATAAGTGGTCAGCTGGTAAATGCTTGCTCCATTAGAAACAAGATCCCAGTAATTAGACATCCTTACCGGCGAATCCCCGGACTTTCTCTGTATCACAGAGACTTGGTTCACTGACCATGATTCCATCCTACTAAACCAACTAAACACAGGTGACTACTGCATATTTAACTGTCCCAGAGACTCCAAAAGGGGTGGCGGAGTACTCATACTCACAAAATCTAACCTTAACTTCTCCACCAGTCGTTGTGCAAGCTGCGATGGCATAGATTTAATAAAAATTGAAAATAAAGACCTAGCAATTTGTCTTCTATATAGACTGCCCACCAATAGCCACTTCAATCTCACTACCATACTGGAATCTGCTTGTACATCCCCCTCAAGGAAACCACATATTTATTTATTTAACTGTATTTATATCCCGCTTTTCACCGGGTCAAAGCGGGATATAAATACAGTTAATTATTCTTGGAGATATCAACTTAGCAACCCTACTACTCAACAATCTTCCGACTTTGTTGATTTCATGGAAGTCATGGGCTTCCACAAATAGTAAAGCAGCCTACACATACAAAAGGTAACATACTAGATCTGATTTTTGTTCATAAAGTTCTAGTCTTACACCCTTACTTCACTTACCCCTCCGCCACGCAGGTCCCCTGGTCGGACCACCACATCCTAAGATCCAACTTCCCAATACACATCTCCCCAAAAGCACCCACCTACTCAACCCACCAAAACCCACACTTTAAAAAAAAGACACTTTCCTCGCAGATATCACCCCTAAACTCAACAGCCCTATACATATCCTAGATGACACCATAAAGAATTGGCCCACTATACTCAGTGAAGCTTCAAGACCAATCAACCCCAATGAAAAATCCTTCAAAAAGGCATCTGAACAATGGTACACCCAAGACTTACGTAACATTAAGAAAACACTGTGTCGCACCCCCTTCTGGCTAGGCGGTTGCCTAGGAGTAGAGGGCGTCACCTCTTAATGTCCCTTTCTGTTAATTGGATTCCCAGAGCCAAGGCTGCTGGGTAGTGTAGTTGTGTAATAAAAAATTGGCCGGGGTTTTCAAGGCAAACAGGAAATTTATTATTTTTTCTTCTTAGCCAATGAACTTTTCTTTTCAGCAGTTCACAATTACAACAACATAAATTGGATGCTTCTCCGTTGAAAAAGGAAACAAAAACTTCATAGCAAACTGTTATAGCAAACACAGCAGCACTGTTTCTCAGCTTGTTTAACACAGCAGTAAATCTTTTCCTTCATTAAAGATTTTAGCTTTAGGTTCCTGGCTGGGTTCAGCACAAACCTCTACTTCAGCTGAGCTCTGTACAGCACTTCACTTCTTTTCTACAAGTTGCTAAACATTTGCTTCCTTTCCTTCAAGCTGCTAAACATTTGCTTCCAGGCTGCAAGCATTCAAATCAGACCTTTGAATCTTCCTGGCTAGGACAAGAACATTAGCACTTCATTTGCATAATTCTCCAGCAGGTAAGCACTTAGATAAGCTTCTTGGGTTTTCTATAACTTTAAAACCTTAGAGCTTTCTCACTTCTGGCACACACAGAATGAGCAGTCCATTTCCGAAACTGAGGAAACATTATCTGAAGCACATTCATCTACTTGCATGCCCTCATCATCTAAGTCAATTGGACCTGGCTGGACTCAGCGTCTGGAACTACAGGTTTTAGTTTCTGTAACAACTTTAAAACCTTTCCCCACTGGGATTCCTCTCTATGCTGAGGGACACTGGAAGGCTTGAGGAGATCCTTATCCTTTATCAAACTTTGTAAGGTTTCCAATGTGCTCACCTTTCTTCTAGCACCCAGTCTCTTCCCAGACTTTGCTGAAGAGGACACACTTCTTACCGGCTCTCCTAAGGACACTCCCGTACGTTGCTCATAACCAGCATTTTCCACAGGGCAAACTCTCCCGTCCTCCCAGCCAGCTGTAATTCTCTTACAAGCTGAACTACCTTCAGAACTAGAGCTTCCTGAATGCTGCGTGCAATAGGGATTCCTCCTGAGACAGCTGCTGGAACACCTTCCTCTCACAGGGTTCCTCCTGGTTTCCTTACTTTCTGCTTCCTTGCAAGACTCTCCTCTCTTGGATACACCTTCCCTGGTGATCACTCTCTCACCTGGGGTCTCTCCTTTCCTGGTGGAAACCTCCTCCCCTGTGGATGCACCTTCCCTCCTGGTGGATGCACCTCTCCTTCCTGCTTCCCTGAGCTTATATGAGTGTGAATGCCCTATAGCCTCAAGCTCCACCCCTGGGTAATCCTCGTCACCTCCCATGGTTACCTTGGAGCTGGGGCATGGCTCACTATCAACAGCTCTGTGAATGCTTTTTTTTTCTTTAGCTGGAGTTTTAACCCTAAAACTCCCTGAACTATTTCCTTGCTCAGAGGAAAATGACTGTTTTTTCACCATTTTCTCAGGCTCTACTACAGTCTCGCCACCACATATCCCCCCCCCCTTAAGATATTCCGGGCTAGCGCCTCTACCCGCGCACAGCACGGAATTCCTGCTAGGGTGTGATGATCTACCTGACAGCTATCCACTTTGTCTTCTCTTGCAGCCAAACGAGCCAAAGCTACCCGCTTGTGCCATGGTCGCAAAACATTAATATGGAAAATCTGCTGTCTCCCTCTTCTAGTCTCTACCGCATATGAGACTGGCCCTACCTGTCTTATGACCTTATAAGGCCCCTTCCACCTACTTTTGAACTTCGGGCTTGATCCGGCTATGGTTACAATAACTTTCTCGCCCACCTCTAACTGGCGAGGTCTGGCATAAGGCCCACCTCTAACTGGCGAGGTCTGGCATAACGGTCATAGTAATTTTTCTGACGTTTTTGACTGGCGGTCAGATTCCCCTCTGCCACTTGGGATGTGCGCCATAGGCGTCCTTTTAAATCTTTTAAGAATTTTGGTATCTCCACTTCCTCTGCATCTGGTTCTACCCATTGCTCTCATAAGATGTCCAATATACCCCTGGGAGGCCGCCCGTACATCAATTCGTACGGAGAAACACCCAGGGAAGTCTGCTTCCGTTCTCTGCAGGCATATAATACGAAAGGAAGTATTATATCCCAGTCGGTCATGTCCCCCTCAAGACTTCTCCTCAAATGACTGTTTTTTCACCATTTTCTCAGGCTCTACTACAGTCTCGCCACCACAACACTCAGAAAGCTCGAGAAGAAATGGAGATCCTCCAAAACCCAAACAAAACAAAACAAAGAACTCTACAACTCAGCATTAAGTAACTATAAGGAAGCGATTCATAATGCAAAGAGAGAACACCACTCCTCTCTACTACAAAAGGCCATCAATCGCCCTAGGGAACTTTTTGAATTAGTAAAGACACTAGCCAAGACTCACACCAACCAGTCAAATACCAATCCCATCAAACCTCAAGTTATAGCAAATTACCTGGCCACTAAGTTAAAAAGCAAAAGCAACCCACCTGTACTTATCTGCAATGACTCCCAAACCTTCACTAGTAAACGGTCCGTATTTTACCCTATAAAGAAAAAACAACTACTTGAAACAATAGCCAAGATCAACACTACTACATCGCACCTTGATCCATGCCAATTTTCCTGGATAAAGACAACCAAAGCTGAACTCGCCCCTATTATACTCAACTTCATTAACCACGCCCTCTCACAAGAAATCATGCCGGACTCACTTAAAATATCCATCATTCGCCCTTTACTTAAAAACATATCCCTCAACAAGGAAGACCCTACGTCATATCGCCCTATATCAAGTATTCTATTCTTAGCAAAAATAATTTGAAAAATTAGTTCAGATACAATTACAAGATTTCATTGATCTTAATGCTCCACTTGACATCCACCAATACGGTTTCCATCCCTATCATGGCGTTAAAACCCTCCTTTTAGTGTTATTTGACTCACTCATCTGTGGGATGGACAACCCTAATCGGGCCTTCATCATGATTTTTCTAGATATCTCCTGTGCATTTGACAGTGTTGACCACACCATCCTGCTGGCCAGACTGGCAAACTTAGGTATTTCTGGAACAGCATTAAATTGATTCAAATCATACATATCTAACCGACACCAATTTGTAAAAATCAACCAAGAAGCATCGGCAACATTCCCCCAAGAACAGGGTATTCCCCAAGGTTCTGCCCTTTCGGCATTACTATTTCATCTATAATTCCAACCTATTTGCACAATCTTCAGAAAATACAACATTAAATATCTTATCTATGCCGATGATATAATGATATATGCTCCATTTGACATAAAAAATCCCCAATATGACATCACTGACTGCATAATTGAAGCAGAATCATGGTTAAATGCAAACAACATGCAAATAAATTTCAAGAAAACTGAAATTTTATTCACAGCTAGAAGTCAGAACTTTATGCCCCCCTCTTCCGTCAGACTCCATAATATTGAACTAACAGTCAAACAGGAAGTAAAGTACCTAGGCATCATTATCGATACAGCACTTACTATGCTCGCCCAAGTCAAACAAATGGCTAGGACAATATTCTTTAAATTAAAAACCATACAACACCTCAGACCGATCCTCGACTCCCAAGACTTCAGAACAGTAGTCCAGGCTTTGATTACTCCTCACCCAGACTACTGCAACAGTCTGTTACAGGGCCTACCTAAAAAAGACAATCCACCCACTGCAACTTGCACAAAATGTAACGGCTAGGATCATTACCAAAGCAGGACTTACTGACCACATCACCCCAATACTCTATAACCTCCATTGGCTCCCCATCGCTTCCAGAGTAAGATACAAAATGTTAGTCACAACTTTTAAACTACACAATAATATCTCCCCCTCCTTCTTATCCACGTTGATCCACCCACAGTCTGATGTCAGAATGAGAAGAGCATGTACAAAGGACCTCTTAGCCTTGCCCCCTTCAGTAAGGAAAATCAAGAATGCCACCAGCAATAGAGTCTTCAGATATTCTGCCCTGGCCCTCTGGAACTCCCTCCCAGACTCCATCAGATCAACCAAGGACCTACAAGCATTTCGTAAAATCCTAAAAACCTTACTCTTCTCAGAATATTATAACCCACCTATCTCCTGACCCTGCCGCCTACTTCGCTATTTACTACCCCCACCCCCCTTGATATGACTACGCCCCATATCTTACACTTTCCGCAATATATCATACACTGTTCACAATATATCATGTAAATAGTTCAGACGCAGCTGCCATGATACTTCTGTATAAGTGCCTAGCTGATCTGTACATAGTTTATTGTATTATAGTTTGAAATGTTCCCTGTAACCCAGTTTCTGTAAATTTAATGTAAATTGCCCCTGATCGTTGGAAGGGGTGGTATATAAGAACTGTTAAATAAAATAAAATAAAATAATAAATAAACTTAGCATCCTTTCTCCAATAGTGGCTAGTCTGGATCACAAGTACTTGATAGATCCCAAAAAGTAGATCTATTTCTCATAGCTTATTTCCAAGGATGAGCAATGGCTGTGACCCTTCGCTGTGTTATCTTGTTTGTTATTGTAGCAGATGAAATTCATTTCTGAGGTGCAGCTGTATATAATAAAATATTCTTTTTTTCTTTTGTGTTGATAGGAAATATCAAAAAGGGACCAGAGTGCGACTGAGATTGGTGGATTTGGAACTTGCCTCAAGATTCCTTGGTGGAGCTACAGATACAACTTTACTGGAGGCTGAAGCTGTGTTACTAGGACTTCTAGAGAGTAGAGAATCCAAACAAAGAGAATAAAATTGGAATAAATTATTTTGTGTGCCATCTGTACTTCTGTTTGCTTATACTTCAATAGATTTTGATTTTTTGAATCATTTAATAAATATCCTTGTATTAGCATTTTAAATAAACATTTTAAACATTAATACCATTTTTCAGTGAAAGAAGCTAGCCATGATTCTTTGCCATGCCATGTTGATTCACATTCTAATATCTACGATATTCTTATCTGACAATGACCCAACATTGTTTCCAGTCCTGAAAAAAATAAATTAGAAAATTTCTCCAGGAACAAGCAGGAAGTCAGTCCTCACATATGGGTGACATCGGCACCGATGAAGCCCGCGCGGAGCATTTCCCCAGCTTTCAAAGAAAGCCTTTGGGAATGCCACCACGCAAGCATGGTCCCCTTCCCGCCCAAGGGTGCCATCTTGCTCAGTCTCCCTTTTTCCTCTGAGCCCTTCAGATGTGTATCTCGTCCCTGTAAAAAGTTTTTTCTCTTTCCAATACAATTTTGTCTTTTCTGGCTAGCGCCGGTTCCCTTCCCGTCACCTCGAGCACCACAGCCTCGGCTGTCGGTCTTGGATTTTGTTTTTCCTGTCCTTTACCTTTCTGTGCTTTCGCATCCTTTTTAACTGCTGGCCACGTCAAGGGCCTTCGACCTCGCAGGGGTCCTTTTTGCCCCGATGGTCTCCAGTTTCAAAAAAATGCGATTGGGGTTCTAAGAACATGTCTCTCACAGACACCCATAACTGTTGTCTCCGGTACCTGGGGGCTGACCACGATCTGGAGCAATGCTCCCTCTGCAAAAAGATGTCTTCTAAGGCCATCAAGAGTCGACGGCAGAAGCTAGATGATATCTTCCATAAGGCAGATTCGACCCCGGTATCCCTGGTAGCCTCGCACTCCATGGCCCCACAACCCTTGGAGTCTCCCTAGGCGCCTCCGTGGGCCCACAGGCCCTCCAACCAAGAGTCGCCTGTGCATGTGCGAAAGAAGAAGAAGGCCACGAGGATGCAGTGCAGGGGGGCCAGACAAATGTGAGAAATCACGCGGACGGTCTCTCAACCCCCCACGGCAGTTCGAAGATTCAGAGAGGGACAGGCCGAGAAAGGGACCTTGAACCGATACAGAGGCCTCCAGTGATGACATCAGGTCTCCCAAGGGTTGTCCCAGTAAGGACCCCCTCTCCTCCTCGACGCTTGACCTAATCACTCCGGCGTCGGCATCGCTTGGCCCCACTCCCGAGTGGGAGGCCCGAATGCTGGCCTTGGAATGCAGCATTTCTGTGTTCCTCACTGCCCAGCAGGCACTGATACCTGACCCCACTAGCACGTGCCTTGAGACTGCAGGGACCTCAACCTCAAGGACTCCCCAGACCACTGCAGTGACCCCCGAGAGCCAGATGCCTCGTGAGGGTCCTCGGTGATGGTCTCGATCTCCGTCCCATTCCTCGGGCGCTAGATCATCTTGGGCGAGCGCTTCCGGCTCTGGACAAGTTCCGGCTTCGGGAACCTGATGCAGGTCACTGATCCCTCTGGAACTGCCTGGCCCTGAATCCTCCCCAGACTACTCGGACTGGGAATCCGATGGGGAAACCTCACCGAGACCTTCCCTCGGACCCATCTCTGCCCACCCAGAGGCAGCGGTCTCCTCCTGAGGACACCTCCTTTCTAGAGTGTGTCCAGGAAATGGCGTGGGCCCTTGCACTCACCATAGAATCGGAGGAGGAGCCCCGAGTGGAGGAACTCGATATCCTCCAATATGAGGCACCACCGAAGGAAACCCTTACGGTTCCGGTTCCCTCCATCCTTAGCCGGCTCCTTCTCCGTATATGGGAAACCCCTTCTTCTGTCCCCATCATCAGCAAACGCCTGGACTCTATGTATAGGGCCAGCTACCCAAAATCATACCTTACTCCGGTACAATCCCTTGAGTTTATAGGGGCTGGCCTGGATACACTTCAGGCCATGGCCTTCCTTTCTGGGACAGGGGAGACTACCTCAGTTCCCTGGCATCCGATGTACAGAGCTGCAGCACGGTCTCGGTACAGTTGATTCTTTGCCTTCTCAGCCACATGGCCTACACGGTCCATGTCATGCCCAACGTCCGCCTCAATATGCGGGCGGCACAGTGCTACTTCCGCACGCAGTGGACCCAGGCGACCGGCCAACTCTGAGATCCCATCTCTGTCACACCTCACTTGATGGAGTCCCTGACCTGGTGGTAGAGCACATGGAACCTGCTCCGAGGCATGTCTTTCCAGACCCTGACCCACCAGGCAGTCCTAACTACTGATGTCTCCCTCTCGGGCTGGGGTGCCCACTGCAAGGAGCTGCGCACCCAAGGGACCTGGTCTCACAAGGAGAGTTGGCAGCAGATCAGTCTGTTGCAGCTCCGGGCTGTTTTCTACTTGAACAAACAGGGAGGTACCGGCTCTTACGGCCTCTGCCAGGAGGCTGTGGCCCTGTGCTCATTTGCGATGAGTCAGGGCGTAATCCTCCGAACCATCTATCTCCTGGATCAGAACAATATCTTGACAGACCGGCTAAGCAGAGTCCTCCAGCAGCACGAGTGGCGCTTGTGCTCCAAGATGGCGTAGCGGCTCTTCCGGCGCTGGGGAACCCCAGACTTGGATCTCTTTGCCAGCCCTGCGAATGTGCAGCTTCCCCGGTTCTGTGACCCCCTCCCGCATCCAGGCAGGGTGGCTTTGGACGCCTTCCTCCTTTCGTGGGCAATGAGCCTGCTCTATGCTTTCCCCCCCACGCCACTCATAGCTCAGATCTTCCTCAGAGTCCAGCGAGACAGGGCCTCGGTGATCCTCGTGACCCCGAGGTGGTCCAGACAGCCATGGTTCCCCCTTCTACTCTGTCTCTCAATGGAGCCCCTGGTCCCTCTTGGGAGCTCACCGGGGCTCCTGACGCAGGAGGTGGCCTGGCTTCTTCTCCCCAATTTGGGGTCTCTGTCCCTCACAGCTTGTCTGCTGAGCGGGTCGCCTTAGCTCCTCTTTATCTCCCTAAGGAGATCGAGGAAATCCTTTTGGCCTCCCAGAAAGACTCGACCAGGTGGGCGTATGCCTTCAAGTGGCATCAGTTCTCGGTGTGGTGCTCGGAGAACCGAGCAAACCCGATCTCCTGCTCTATAAACTTGGTTCTGCAATACCCACTCCATCTCTCGCAGGCTGGACTAAAGTCTAACTCAGTCAGGGTTCACCTGAGAGCCATCTCAGTGAACCACCATCCCATTGAGGGCAAACCCCTCTTGGGGCAGCCCCTCATCTCTCACTTCATGCGGGGCTTCCTCCTCACCAAGCCCCCTTCCGCCTTCCACCAGCGGAATGGGATCTAAACGTCCTCACGCAGCTGACTAAGCCACCTTTCAAACCCATGGCTACCTGCTCCCTGTTGCACCTTGTCCTGGAAGGTGGCCTTTCTGGTGGCTCTCACCTCTGCCCGCACAGTCAGTGAACTCCAGGCACTGATGGCCGACGTGTCTTACACAAGGTTTTACAGGAACAGGGTGGTTCTGCACACTCACCCCATGTTCCTCCTGAAGGTTGTCTTGGATTTCCATCTCAACCAGGAGGTAGTACTGCCCACCTTCTTCCTGAGGCCCCATACCAACTGGGCGTCAGCAGTTCTCCATACCCTGGACTGCAAGAGGACCCTTTCCTTTTACCTGCAGCAGCTTTCAAAGAAGGCCTTTGGGAGATGCCACCACACATGCATGGTCCCCTTCCTGCCCAAGGGTGCCATCTTGCTCAATCTCCTTTTTTCCACGGAGCCCTTCAGATGTTTGTCTGATTTTTCTGTCTGAGTTTCATACTCATCTCCGGTATCGCAGCTGACCTGGTTGCCACGGCGTAGAGTTTGGTTCTATTTTTGTAGTTTTCATTTTTCTTTTCCTGGCGTCTTCGCACCTTTTTTCTCCCAACTGGCAGCCCAGAGAATCTTTGACCTCTCATGGGTACTTTTTTCCCCTATGGCTACCAGTTGTTTTAAGAAGTATGATCGGTGTTCTAAAATTAGGCTTTTAGGTAGGAAGTTGAAATCCAGAACTTCCAGGGTAGCATTCTCTGAAATGATTCCCGTTCCATGCGCAGGACCCAAAAGTCAGGCAGAGCTCCGGAGTCTCAATGCATGGTGCAAAGATGAGGGTTTTGGATTTGTTAGGAACTGGGGAATATTCTGGTGAAAGGAGGGGCTCTTCCGAAGGGATGGGCTCCACCTTAACCGTAATGGAACCAAGCTGCTGGCATTATTCTTTAAAAAGGAGATAGAGCAGCTTTAAAACTATAGGGGAAAGCCGACATTCGCCCAAGAGCATATGGTTCAGAACAATGTATCCTTGAAGGATACTAGCAAAAGTTTGAAGTTAGAGCATATCAGCAGAAAGGTTTCATTAAAGACAAAAGTAGTCCAAATGCCCTTGAGTACAGAGCAGACAGACTTTAAAGATTCCAAATAACCCCTGCCTACCGATATCCAGATTAATAGGAATAAAATACATCCTTTAAAATGCTTGCATGCAAATGCTAGAAGTCTAAAAAATAAGTTGGGAGAGTTACAATATATAGTACTAAATGAGAGGTTAATATGATTGGTATCTTAGAGACATGGTGGAAGGAGGACAACCAGTGGGACACTGTGATACCTGGGTATAAACTATATCGTAATGATAGAGCTGATCAAATTGGTGGAGGGGTTGCACTCTATGTAAGAGAGGGCATTGAGTCACAAAGGATTAAAGTTTTGCAGGAAACAATTCACTGTAGAATCTCTATGGATTGAAATTCCTTGTAAAAAGGGGAAGGGGAAGGTGATAGCAGTGGGGGTGTATTATCGACCGCCTGGCCAGAATGAACAAATGGATGATGAAATACTCAAAGAAATCAGGGAAGCTAACAAAATTTACAGCACAATAATAATAATCAGTGATTTCAATTACCCTGGTATTGATTGGGTCAGTGTCATGGCAGGACATGCTAGGGAGATAAAGTTTCTAGATAAAATAAATGACTGCTTCTTGGAGCAGCTGGTTCATCAACTGACCAGAGGGGAAGCCATTTTGGACCTAGTCCTTAGTGGAACACAAGAACTGGTGTAAGTGATAAGAGTGTTGGGGCCACTTGGCAGTAGTATTATAGAGTGACCGCGTTTGATGTAATAAACGAAAGAAGTACGGTAAGGAAATCCACAGTACTACCTTTTAACTTTCAAAAGGGAAACTGTAATAAAATGAGGAAAATAGTTAAGAAAAAACTAAAAGCAGAAGTTGCAAAGGTTAAAGATTTACATCAAGCTTGGGTGTTATTTAAAAATACTATTTTGGAAGCCCAGACCATCTGTATTCCACACTTTAAGAAAAGTGGAAGGAAATCTAAAAAACTGCCAGCATGGTTTAAAGGTGAGGTCAGAGAGGCGGCTGTTGCCAAAAAAAGCATTTTTCAGGAAATGGAATAAGGCGCCAAATGACGAAAACTGGAAACAACAAAACCACTGGCAAGTTAGATGCAAGGCATTGATAAGGGAGGCAAATAGAGAATTTGAGAAGAAACTTGCTGTGGAAGCAAAAAAGCATAATGAAGACTTTTTCAAGTACATTCATAGCATGAAACCTGTTAGAGAGTTGGTTGGACCATTAGATGATAGAGGGGTAAAGGGGGCACTAAGAGGGGAGAAAGCCATAGCGGAGAGACTGAATGAATTCTTTGCTTCGGTCTTTACTGAGGAAGAAGTAGGAATGTTACCCATGACTGAAATGGTATTTAAAGGAGATGCTGCAGAAGAATTGAAAGAAATATTGATATACCGGGAAGATGTATTACAACTATTTGATAAACTGAAGAGCAGCAAATCATCTGGCCTGGATGATATACAATACATCCAAGGGTGTTGAAAGAGCTGAAAATTGAGTTTCCAGACCTACTATTAGTAATCTGTGAACTATCATTAAAATCATCTGAAATACCTGAAGACTGGAGGATGGCCAATGTAACGCCAATTTTTTAAAAGGGTTCCAGGGGTGATCCGGGAAACTACAGACCAGTGAGCCTGACGTCAGTACCGGGAAAAATGGTGGAAACCATCATAAAGAACATTACTGAACATGTAGATAGTCATGGCTTAATGGGAGACAGCCAACATGGCTTTAGCCAAGGAAGGTCTTGTCTTACTTAATCTGTTATGTTTTTTTGAAGGTATGAATAAACAGGTAGATAAAGGTGAGTCAGTTGATATAGTTTATCTGGACTTTCAGAAAGCCTTTGACAAGGTCCCTCTTGAGAGACGTTTGGCAAAATTAAAGAGTCATGGGATAGGAGGCAGTGTACTATTGTGGATCAGGAACTGGTTAAAAGATAGAAAGCAGAGGGTAGGGCTAAATGGCCAATTTTCCCAATGGAGAAGGGTGAATAGTGGAGTACCCCAGGGATCTGTGCTGGGTCCACTGCTTTTGTAACATATTCATAAATGACCTGGAAATGGGAATAAGGAGTGAGGTTATCAAATTTGCAGATGACAAAAAGCTATTCAAAGTTGTTAAAACCCATGAGGATTTTGGAAAATTGCAAGAGGATCTTGATAAATTGGAAGACTGCGCATCTAAATGGCAAATGAAATTTAATGTGGACAAGTGCAAAGTTATGCACCTAGGAAAGAAAAACCCAAACTTTGGTTACACGATGCAAGATTCCACATTAGGAACCACCACCCAGGAAAAAGATTTAGGCGTCATCGTGGATAACATGTTAAAACCCTCCGCCCCAGTGTGCAGCAGCGGGCAAGAGAACAAATAGAATGCTAGCTATCATAAAGAAAAGAATGGAGAATGTTTGTTTTAGTTTATTAGATTTCTTGATATACCACTCCTTCATAACACCAGGGCGGTTTACAAATATAGAATACAATAAAAGGCATTGGCCAAAGGCCAGGAAAGGAAAGGGAACTCCAATGTAAGACAGGACAGCGATAGTGCAGTCAGAGAAGAAAGGGAAAGGAACCATTAGAGACATGAGTCGTAGGAAGGGTCATGAAAGGATAGAATTTTATAACAGATACAGTAGGTGAGTGTATGCAGAAAATGGCAGGAAACCACCACACAGCACCAACAGTCACCAGAGTCCATTCCGAATTGTGTCCCACACAGATGGAATTGGGAATTCTCCAGGACCAAGCAGGAAGTCAGTCCTCACATATGGGTGACGTCGGCGCCGACGGAGCCCTCGTGCGGAGCATTTCCCCAGCTTTCAAAGAAAGCCTTTGGGAATTGCAGCGCGCATGCGTGGTCCCCTTCCCGCCCAAGGGTGCCATCTTGCTCAGTCTTCTTCTTTCCGCGGAGCCCGACGGACGTAGTTCGTTTTTCCCCGAGGAAAAAGTTGATTTCCCTGTTTTTTCTCTTTATTTCTTCGGTTCGACGCCGGATCCTTTTCCCGCCTTGGCCCGATACGCCGGTATCGAGTCCACTCTCTCTTTTTCAGTTTTTGTCCTTTGTGACTAGCGTTCGCGCCATTTTTCTTTTTTCACTGGCAGCCCGGTCTTTTGACCTCGCAGGGGCCCTTTTTCCCCCGATGGCTACCAGCGGGTTTAAAAAGTGTGATCGGTGTAAGAAACTTACGTCTCTTACCGACACACATGACTGCTGCCTCGGACCCGATCATGACCCGATGATCTGTGGTCCGTGTGGCAAAATGTCCTCGAAGGCGTTGAGGAGTCGGCAGCACCAGAAGGATAGGATCTTCTCTGACTCCGCGTCTGGATGGGCCCGGACCTCGTCAGAGGCCTCGACGTCTCGGGACTCCGGCCCCGAGCAGCGTCGGGGTTCCTCTGAGCGGGGGTCTCCTTCGCGAGAACATCGCAGGAAGAAGAAACCCGCGAAGGCGGCGTCGGTGGACGCTCCTGGTTCCTCGAGGGCCAGGTCGCATAGCCCCAATAGCCGCCCCGGGTCTTCGGAGTCGGAGAGGCCTGCCAAGCATCCTCGTGTCGAGATGGAGTCTCCTGGACACGTAAGTGCTATTGTCCTCGTTGACTCTCCTCCGAGGGAATAGACGTCGGGCCCGACACCATCGGGGCCCGAGTTGGGGGCTGCTGGGTCTCCTGAGCTCAGACTCAGGTTGACGGCCTTGGAGAGCAGCATCGCTGCCTTCATGGAACAGCAGCGGGCATTGATCGCCGGTCTCACCGGTGCATCTGCCCCGACCACCGGGACCTCGACGTCCAAGTCGACTTCGGAGGCCGAGCCGATCCTCGAGTGCATGCAGGCTCAAGTCGATCCTCGGCCACGGTCTCCCTCGGCCTCCCGTTCAGGACCGAGATTGTCGACGCTGGTACCCTCGGCATCGGGGCAGATGGCATCGGTGCCCGCCCGACCGGAGCCGCTCGATTCCTCCTCCAAGGAGTCGGGCTGGGAGACGGAGGACGAAGAGTCACCCGACACTTATCGGACTCAGTGTGTCCCATCGGACTCGCCGGAGTCCGAACCTCGGAGACGATCCCCACCGGAGGATACCCGGTTCTCTGATTTCGTGCGGGATATGGCCAAGGCCTTGGCCTTCCCCGCGGATCCCAAGGAGGAGCCTCGAGCCGAGGAGCTCGAGGCCCTCCAGTATGACTCTCCCCCGAAGGAGGCCTTTACTGTACCGGTTCCTCCGATGCTGGAGCGGCTGCTCTTCCACATGTGGGAGACCCCGGCCTCGACACCGGTGTTAAGCAAGCAGGTCGATTCCATCTATCGAGTCCGCAAGAGCCCCGGGTTCCAAAAGGCACAATTACCACACCACTCCATGGTTGTGGAATCAGCCATGCATCGACTGAAAAGTCAGAAGATGCACTCCTTGGTGCCTCCCGGCCGGGAGGCCCGGAACCTGGATGCCCTCGGTAAGAAGTGCTTCCAGGGCTCTATGCTTGCTTGCCGTGTCCAGACGTACCAGCTCTACATGGGCATGTATCTCTGAGACCTGGCAAAGGAGCTTGCTGGGTTCTCTGCTGGTCTCTCCGAGGAATCTTTGCAGAGGTTCCAGGCCTTTTCCACTGGTATTCGAGAGTGCTCGAAGTTTATTTCTCGAGCAGCCTACGATGGCTTCGAGGCTTCGGCCCGAGTAGCCGGGGCCGGCATCGGTGCCCGCCGACAGGCTTAGCTACAGTCATCCGACCTCGAGCCATGGGTGCAGGACAAGTTGGTCGATGTACCCTGCCACGGTGAAAACCTCTTTGGCAAGCCCATGGCTGAAAAGGCTGCAGAACTCGAGACCGAGACTCTTACCTGGACTAGGCTGTCCAGGAAAACCTCTGCCCCTTCTCAGAAGAAGAAGGGCTCGGGAAAAAAGACCTTTTACCCGAGGAAGTCATCTGCCTATAAACAATACCCTCATTATCAGGCCTCTGCAGCTTCCCAACAGGGTCAGGCCCCTGCTCAACAGGGTGGGGGGTTTTGACTCAGCCAGCATAGCCTCTTCTCAGCTGCCTCACATCAGCACGGGAGGCCGGCTGGCCCACTTTGCCCACAGGTGGTCAGCCGTCACCTCAGATACCTGGGTGCTCCATATAGTCCAGAAGGGCTATCTTCTCCATTTTCACCAGGTACCTCCCTCCTATTTTCCAGGGGAGCCTCCAAGACTCCCTCTGCCCAGGGACCTACTCCTTCAGGAGTTAGCAGGTCTGCTAAAGGAACAGGCTGTGGAACCGGTGCCCCACCACCTGAGAGGTCACGGCTTTTATTCCAGGTACTTTCTGGTACCAAAAAGAACAGGTGGCCTCAGACCCATCCTAGACTTGCGCAACCTCAACAAGTTCCTGGAGAGGGAAAAGTTCAAGATGCTTACCCTTGGAATCCTGCTGCCCTACCTCCAGCAGGGAGATTGGCTATGCTCCTTAGATCTAAAGGATGCTTATACTCACATCCTTATTCATCCAGACCACAGACAATATCTCAGATTTGTTGTGGGAGGAAACCACTACCAGTACAGAGTACTTCCCTTTGGCCTAACCTCCGCTCCCAGGGTGTTCACCAAGTGCCTGGCGGTGGTGGCGGCCTACTTGAGGCTTCAAGGTCTTTTTGTGCTTCCATACCTGGACGACTGGCTCATAAGGGGCCAGTCTTCCCAGGAGGCCAGTCAAGCCACCCTTTGCACTGTGGCTCTGCTTCAGCACTTGGGGTTTGTCATAAACTTTGCAAAGTCCACTTTGCTCCCGTCCCAGAACTTAGAATTCATAGGAGCAAGGCTGGACACTCTTCAGGTGAAGGCTTTTCTGCCTATGGACAGAGCCCACAGGTTGATGGATCTAGCCAGGCATTTTCACAGCAATTCCCTGGTCTCCGCCAGGCAATTCCTGAGACTTCTCGGCCATATGGCTTCCACGGTTCATGTAACCCCCAATGCCCGCCTGCACATGCGGCCTGCTCAGTGGAGCCTTCGGACTCAGTGGCATCAGGCCACGGGGAGCCTTGCAGACTCGGTGAGGGTTTCCACCCTGCTCGTATCCTCTCTACAGTGGTGGCTTCACCTTCCGAATCTGGTACTCGGGGTGGATTTTCAATCCCCCCCGCCTTCTCAAGTGCTGACGACAGATGCTTCTCTTCTCGGTTGGGGAGCACATTGCCAAGGGGCATGTACTCAGGGTCTCTGGACTCCTTGGGAGGCTGCTCAGCAGATAAACTTCCTGGAGCTACGGGCGATACGCCTAGCTCTGAGAGCCTTCTCCCACCTCATGTCTCACCAGTCTGTACTGGTCCAGACGGACAATCAAGTTGCCATGTTCTACGTGAACAAACAAGGAGGCACAGGATCCTTCCTTCTCTGTCAGGAGGCACAACGTCTGTGCTCTTGGGCCGTCAATCACGGAATCCTCCTCAGGGCTGTCTACCTCCCCGGTCAAGAAAATTACCTGGCGGACAGACTGAGCAGGATACTGCAACCACACGAATGGCGATTGAATCCATTGGTGGTTCAGCAGATCTTTCTCAGGTGGGGACTCCCCACCATGGATCTCTTCGCCAGCCCTCTGAACCGGCAACTCCCGAGATTCTGTTCCAGACAGCCGCATCCTCTCCGAGTGGCAGCGGATGCCTTTCTGATTCCGTGGTCCCAAGGCCTACTGTATGCGTTTCCTCCCACGCCACTAGTGTCTCGAACACTGTTCAAGGTCCTCAAGGACAGGGCCTTAATGATTCTGATAGCCCCCAGGTGGCCGAGGCAGCCATGGTTCCCACTCCTGTTGCAACTGGCGGTGGACACTCCCCTGCCTCTGGGAATTCAACACGATCTCCTGTCTCAGGACCAGGGGTCTCTCTTGCACCCCATCCTCCAGTCCCTTCATCTGATGGCCTGGCTGCTGAAAGGGTAGTCCTGGCTCCCCTACTCCTGCCTAGAGAGGTGGAAGACATAGTCTTAGCCTCTAGGCGGCAATCCACCAGGAAATCCTACGCTCTTAAGTGGCGTAGATTCTCCACCTGGTGTGCTCAGCACAGCGAGAATCCCTTCTCGTGCTTGGTAGTGGTAGTATTGCAATATTTGCTTTACCTCTACAATCTAGGCCTTAAGTCCAACTCTGTCAGGGTTCACCTCAGTGCTCTCTCAGCACACCACTCGCCGGTGGACCGGAGGCCTCTTTCCAACCACCCTTTCGTGGCTCGTTTTCTCAGAGGCCTCCTCCTGCTTAAGCCTCCTTTACGTCCACCAGCCCCTGAGTGGGATCTGAATGTGGTCTTACAGCGGCTTACTTGTCCACCATTTGAACCTATGGCTACCTGCCCTCTCCGTTTTCTCTCCTGGTAAACCTTGTTTCTGGTAGCTCTTACCTCTGCTAGGCGAGTGAGTGAACTTCGGGCACTAGTGTCTGATCCCCCTTACACTAGGTTCTACAGGAATAGGGTAGTCTTACGGACTCACCCGAAGTTTCTTCCTAAGGTTGTCTCCCCTTTTCACCTCAATCAGGAGGTGGTTCTTCCGACCTTCTTTCCCAGGCCGCATGCCAACCGGGCTGCGATGTCCTGCATACCCTGGACTGTAGGAGGGCGTTGTCCTTCTTCCTTGACCGTACGCAGGTGCATCGGAGGGCTGTTCAGCTCTTCGTTTCTTTTGACCCCAATAAGTTGGGGTTACCTGTCCCCAAGCGTACTTTGTCCATATGGGTCGCTGACTGTATCGCCTGGGCTTATGGGGCAGCCGGCCTCTCGTTGGAGGGTCGAGTCACAGCTCATCGTGTCAGGGCGAAGGCTGCATCAGTGGCTCATCTCCGCTCTGTTCCGTTGGCAGACATCTGCCGGGCCGCTACTTGGTCTTCAAGCCAGACTTTTGCGGCCCATTACTGCCTTGAGAGGGAGTCCTGCAGGGACAGTGCTTTCGGACAGGCAGTGCTCCATAATCTCTTTGGGGTTTAGGCAACTCCTTCCCTCCGGCCCTGGTGTTGGGCTACCGGTCGGGGGCGTTCTCAGAGAAGATTCCTTCCTTACGTACTGACGAGCTAGAGGGAGCTCATTTTTTCGGCTTGAGGTCTCCGGTAGCCTTAAGCTGGGGAGTCCCATATGTGAGGACTGACTTCCTGCTTGGTCCTGGAGAAAGAGTAGTTACTCACCTGTAACAGGTGTTCTCCAGGAGCAGCAGGAATCAGTCCTCACAGCCCTCCCTCCTCCCCTTGGAGTTGCAGTCATATGATTTATTTTGCTAATTTTTTGCTGTCTTTTAGCTATGTCATCAGACTGAGCAAGATGGGCACCCTTGGGCGGGAAGGGGACCGCGCATGCGTGCTGCAATTCCCAAAGGCTTTCTTTGAAAGCTGGGGAAATGCTCCGCACGAGGGCTCCATCGGCGCCGACGTCACCCATATGTGAGGACTGATTCCTGCTGCTCCTGGAGAACACCTGTTACAGGTGAGTAACTACTCTCTCCCCAACAAGGACAATGACAAGGTCAGACTTGGTACTCACTCCCCTGAGAGCCCCAGGCAGAGAGTGCCTCTGTATTGCTCCATGGTGCGACTGCATATTGTGTGCAATTCTGGTTGCCTTATCTTAAAAAGGATATAGCGTTATTAGAAAAAGTACAGAGAAGAGCCACTAAAATGGTAAAGGGGATGGAAGGATACCGTTATGAAGAGAGGCTAAAAAGGTTAGGGCTCTTCAAACTTGAAAAGAGACGGCTGAGGGGAGATATGATAGAGGTCTATAAATTAATGAAAGGAGTGGAACGGGTAAATGTAGATTTGTTTACACCGTCATAATATAGAAAGACTAGGGGGCATGCAATGAAACTACAGGGTAGCCTATTTAAGACTAATAAGAGAAAATATTCTTTCATTCAACGTGTAATCAAACTCTGGAATTTGCTACTGGAGGATGTAGTAAAAGCTGTTAGTGTAGCCAAATTTAAAAAAGGTTTGGACAAGTTCCTAGAGGAAAGGTCCATAAACCATTATTAAAAGGGACCCAGGATATCACTGCTTGACCCAACACAAACATTGAGGAACCTGTGTCTTTTGGGGACACTGCTAGGTACTTATGACCTAGATTGGCCACTGTTGGAAACAGAATACTGGGCTTGATGGACCTTGGTCTGACCCAGTATGGCAGATCTTATGTTCTTATCTTAGGTTCTTATGTTCTTATTATGTCTCTGACTGACACAAATGACTGCTTTCTCCACTGCCTCTGGCCAGACCACGACCCAGCAGCTTGCAGTCTCTAGAAAAGGATGTCCAGTAAGGCTCTCAAGAGCCGCCAGCAGCAGCATGATAAGTTTTTCCCCCGAGTCCCCGGTGCCTCCAAAGCCTCAATGTTTTGGGCGGAACCTCCCGAACCCGAGCCCTGTCATGGATCCTCAGAAATGGGATCTCTCTCAAGGGAACCCAGGATGAAGAAGAAACTCTCGAAGGCGGCGTCCTTGGATGGTTCCGACAGGCCGAGTGCCCCCCGGGCCTGGTCCCACAGTCCGAGACGCTTGTCTGCGGCTTCTGAGAAGGAGAGGCCCGCAAATGTCCCCTGAAAGGATCCAAAAGCAGGACGGCCTCTGTCCCCAGACACCATCCTCATCAAGGATTCCCCTTCAGGGGAGCCGGCATTGGACCTGAGTCCCTCGGTGCCCGCACCGAAGGCTGCAGAGCCTTCTAATCTGGAGTCCAGAATGGCGGCCCTGGAGTGCAGTTTGTCTGCCTTCATGTACCAGCAGTGGGCGCTGTGGTCTGGCACGACTGGTACATCCGTCCCGACCACCAGGCCCTCAAAGTCCAAGATGTTCCCGGAGGCCGAGCCAAACCTCAAGGTCCTTCAGCCTCGAGTCGATCTTCGGCCAAGATCGTGATCCGAGTCCCGCTCAACGGGACCACAGTCATCCCCAGAAAGTATGGCGGGCACCGGCCACGGGGCTTCCGGAGCCCCACGGCTCGCAGAGCAGCTCTCCTACGAGTCCTCGACGGACTACTCCGAGTGGGAGACAGAGGATAAGAAGTCCCACGATACCCGTCGCCACCGCAACATCCCATCTGACTCTCCCATCATGGAGCCTCGACGGAGGTCCCCACTGGAGGATATGGGCTTCCTTAATTTCATCAAGGATATGTCAAAGGCCATGGCATTCCCTACAGAGTCGGAGGATGACCCTCGGGCGGATGAGTTGGAAATCCTTCAGTACAAGGCTCCTCCCTGGGAATCGCTCACGGTGCGCATCCCTCCAATCCTGGAACGGCTGATGCTCTGAATGTGGGAGACACTGGCTTCAGTACCAGTGGTGAGCAAACGGCTTGACTCAATGTATCAAGTCCGCCGGAGCCCAGGCTTCCAAAAGTCACAGCTGCCACATAACTCCATGGTGATGGTGGTGGAGTTGGCCATGCATCGGCTGTAAAGCCAGAAGACGCACTCGTCAGTGCCCCTCCCGGCAGGGAGGCCCGCACCATAGATGGCCTCAGCAGAAAGTGCTGCCAGGGCTCAATGCTCATCGGCCGTATCCAGGCCTACCAGCTGTACATGGGCATGTACCTGAGAGACCTGGCAAAGGAGCTTGTCAGGTTCTCAGCTGGTTTCTCCAAGGATCCCTTGCAGCGGTTTATAATCCTGGCCAAGCCAGTCTGAATGCTCCAAATTCATGTCTCGAGCGGCCTATGACGGGTTTGAGTCAGCAGCTTGAGTAGCGGTGGCCGGTATCAGTGCACGGCACCAAGCTTTGCTACAGTCATCCAACCTCAAGCAGTGGGTTCAGGACAAATTGATCGATGTCCCTTGCCAAGGAGAGAATCTCTTTGGCAAACCCATGACTGACAAGGCTGCCGAGCTGGAGACAGTGTTCATGATGAGGACCAGGCTCTCCAAAAATACTGCTGCCCCTCCCCGACAGAAGGGCTCGGGTAAAAAGTCCTTCTACCCGAGGAAGGGAGTTGCTTACAGAAACTACGCTTCTTTTCAGGCCTCCCCAGCTCCCCAACAGGGTCAGCAGGCCAAGGAACATGGGCATGGCCCTCTTCAGCAGAAGGCTCCAAAACCCCAGGCACCGGCTCCAGCCCAGCCGGGGAAGAGTTTTTGACTCCTTGAGCATAGCCTATCTACCCCAAGAAGATCAGCAGCCCATGGGGCTCTATGCCCAGAGGTGGTTGACCATCACCACCGACTCCTGGGCACTTCGGGTAGTCAAGGAGGGTTACCTCCTCCACCTGACTCAGACACCTCCCCCTTATTTCAAGGGAGAGCTCCTCAGGTCTCCCCTCCACCGGGACCTTCTACTGAAGGAGTTGGCAGGTCTTCTCAAGGACAAAGCGGTGGAACCGGTGCCCCACCATCTCAAGGGCAAGGGGTTCTACTCCAGGTACTTCCTTGTGCCAAAAAGGACAGGGGGCCTAAGGCCCATCCTCGACCTGCGCAACCTCAACAAATTCCTGTTGAGGGAGAAGTTCAAGATGCTCTCCCTGGGAACATTGCTGCCATACCTCCAGCAGGGAGATTGGCTATGCTCCTTAGACCTCAAGGATGCTTATACCCACATCCTAATTCACCCCATCTACAGGCAATACATGTGGTTCGTGGTGGGGGGCAGGCATTTTCAGTACAGGGTGCTCCCTTTCGGCTTGGCCTTGTCCTTGGCCCTGGCCCCAAAAGTCTTCACAAAATGCTTGGCAGTCGTGGCCACCTTCCTCCGCCTCCAGGGGATCTTTGTCATCCCCTATCTGGATGACTGGCTCATAAAAGGAGGCATGGCCTCAGAGCTGTGGCAGGCCACTGCATGCACCATCCAGGTCCTGCAAAATTTGGGGTTCATCATAAACTACCCCAAGTCTCACCGCCTCCTGGCACAGTGCCTGGAGTTCATCAGGGCAAAGCTCGACACTTTCCAGTCGAAGGCCTTCTTGCCCAGGGGCCGAGCCAACCGTCTTAGGACTCTGGCATGGAACATACAGTACCGTCCCTCGGTGCCTACTTGGCGGCTTCTTTGCCTCCTCGGGCACATGGCCTCCACGGTCCACGTCACTCCAGACGCTCGCCTCCACATGAGGGCAGCACAGTGGTGTCTCCAGGACCAGTAGTCTCAGGTCACGGGTCGCCTCCGAGACAGAGTCTCTGTAACCTCCCATCTGGGAGACTCCCTGGTCTGGTGACAGTCTCTCCAGCACCTCGAGGCAGGCATGCATTTTCAGGCCCCAAGCCCCTCATGGATTCTCACCACGGACGCCTCCCTGCTCGGCTGGGAAGCTCTGCACCCAGGGCAATTGGTCACCAGACAAGAGCACCCAGCAGATCAACCTCCTGGAGCTCCGAGCAATATACTTAGCCCTGTGAGTCTTCTACCACCACCTGCATCACCAGCTGGTGCTGGTCCAGACGGACAACCAGGTGGTGATGTTCTACATGAACAAGCAGGGGGGCACGGGGTCTCTATCCTTTGTCAGGGAGCACTGGTCCTCTGCTTGCACGCAATCCAGCAGAATATCCTCCTTCGAGCAGTGTACCTGCCAGGCCAAGATGATCTTTTGGCCAACAGGTTGAGCAGAGTCCTCCAGCCACACAAGTGGCAGCTGGACCCCAGGGTAGCCAGTCAGCTTTTCCAGCTCTGGGGGTACCCATGATGGACCTGTTCACCAGCCCGGACAACTTCCGGTTGCCCCGCTTCTGTTCCCGGCAGGCCCACCCCTCCAGGGTGGCAGCGGACGCATTCCTTGTCTCATGGCGCTATCAGGAAGAGCAAGGCCCTGTTGCGGATGGTCCTTCCCTCCTACTCTGTTGATCTCCAAGACCTTGTTCAGGACCCTCTGCAACAGGGCCTCGCTCATCCTGGTAGCTCCTTGGTGGCCCAGGCAATCGTGGTTCCTGCTGCTCCTTCGGTTGATGGTGGAGACCCCCATCTCCTTGGGGACTGCCCCAGGACTCCTGTCTCAGGAGTGGGGCTCTCTTCTGCATCCTAACCTGGAGTCCCTGTCGCTGACAGCGTGGCTGCTGAGAGGGTGACTCAGGCCCCTTTCAACCTTTCGGTTGAGGTGGAAGATATTCTGCTGGCCTCTCGCAAGGCCTGTAATAGGAAGGCTTACGCCTTCAAATGGCACAGGTTCTTGGCTTGGTGTGCCGAGCACGGGGCTGACCTGATCTCCTGCCCAGTGGGACAGTACCTTCTCCGCTTCTCTCAATCGGGTCTCAAGTCCAACTCCGTTGGAGTGCACCTTAGTGTCCTGGCCGCGCACCACCATCTGGTGGATGATAAGCCCCTCTCAGTCCATCCTTTGATGACCCGTTTTCTTCGGCATCTGCTCCTATCAAAGCCCCCCGGTTCCCCCTCCTGCAACTGAATAGGACCTCAATGTAGTGTTGGGGCAGCTCACTTGCCCACCCTTCAAGCCTCTGGCTACCTGCCACCTTCGCTACCTCTCTTGGAAGGTGGCTTTCCTGGTTGCGCTCACCTCTGCTTGCAGAGTCAGCAAACTTCAGGCCCTTGTGGCAGAGTCGCCTTATACCAGGTTCTACAAGAACAGAGTGGTGCTTCACACGCACCCCAAATTCCTGCCAAAGGTAATATCGCCCTTCCATTTCAATCAGGAAGTGGTGTTCCCTACCTTCTTTCCAAGACCTCACTCTAGTTGAGTGGAGACAGTTCTTCACACCCTGGACTGTAAGGGGGCTTTGTCCTTCTATATCCAATGCACCCACGGCCACCGCAAAGCTGCTCAGCTTTTCATCTCCTACGACCCCAGTAGGCTGGGGGAGGCGGTGACCAAGTGTACGCTGTCCACCTGAGTGGTGGACTGTATCGCCTTCGGCAATGAGCAGGCGGGGCTCTCACTGGAAGGCCGCATCATGACACACAATGTCAAGGCCATGGCAGCCTTGGTGGCAAACCTGCACTCTGTCCCAATGGTGGACATCTGCTGTGCCGCCAACTGATCTTCAGTCCATACCTTCGCAGCCCATTACTGCCTGGAACGAGAGTCCCGATGGGACAGTGCCTTTGGCCAAGCTGTGTTCCATAACCTTTTCGGGGTTTAGGCAACTCCTACTCTCCGACCCTTCTGTGTTCAGGCTACCAGAGTGCTGGTTTCATCGGATACAGGGGTCCTACTGTGGTCTGTGGACATGGACTCATTTGCTGCTGCTTGCGGCTCCCCATGAGGGAGCCTCTATTTTTGCTATGGGCTTTCGGTAGCCTGTAGCTGGGGAGTCCCATATGTGAGGACTGACTTCCTGCTTGTTCCTGGATAAAGCGTAGTTACTCACCCTTAACAGGTGTTCTTCAGGGACAGCAAGAATCAATCCTCACAACCCTCTCTCCTCCCCTTGGAATTGCTCCTTTACCATCTTTTATTTTTGCCATCTTTTAGCTATGTCATCTGCCTGAGCAAGATGGCATCCTTGGGCAGGAAGGGGACCATGCATGCGTGGTGGTGGTGGCATCTCCCAAAGGCTTTCTTTGAAAGCTGGGGGGATGCTTCCGCGAGGGCTCCTTCAGTGCCGACGTCACCCATATATGAGGACTGATTCCTTCTGTTCCCGGAGAACACCTGTTACAGATAAGTAACTATGCTTACTCTGGTGCCAAATATGCTTACCAGAACAAAGAAGGTCCACAACATTCCTCCACCCCCATCTATCCTTACCCTAACTCGTGCCGTTCCATCCCTCCCCAAATTACCCATCTCAGAGCCCATGTGTGCTTACCAAGACGCCTTAAGTCCAACACTGCCAATCTTCTATTTGAATTCAATACTGGAGTTATGAGCCCTCAGGGAAAGTATCTCCTCATAGTTCCAGAAACCTCTCTCACCTTGAATCAAACCCCAAGCCCATTCCCTATCCATCAATAAAAGCTGGTTCAGTGCATTCCACCAATGCCAATATGAAGGGCATTGATTGGACATCTAGTGATGTACTATTGCCTTCTTCCCAAGCAACCAAGCTCTCCTAACCCACATCCTCTCTCCTCTGCCCCGTGTTTCACAATCAGAATAAACATCAAATAGTATTGCTTTGGGTTGGCATTCTGTATAAACACACAAAACACTCGACAGTAAACATGAACTTCCTTCCAGAAGTCCCCATACCCATGGATGCCCCAAAACATATGCCCTAATATAGCTGTTTCTTCTCTACACTTAGCACAATCCGTGGATGCCACCCTTCGCAAATAAAAAAACCCTTACTGGGAAAATAGAGACCCTATGCAGAATCCTGCTTCGCATATCCTGCAACCCCACATTCACCACTAGTTGAGAAATAGCATCAGTGCCCCAAAAATAACTTCCCTCAAAAGCTGCAATCCTTCAACAAAGTCAACAAATGTTTACAGTCTTGGAGTATCCCACCCAGCTATAGTGATAACTGTAATTGAATGACCAAGACTCAACCCACTCCTGTGGCAAAGAAAATATCCTTTAGATCTGTACAAAAATCATTATCCAGAGAGACCTTAGGCAAGCCCTGAATATAACTATGGGCTTAC
Source organism: Ichthyophis bannanicus (assembly GCA_033557465.1). Lineage (NCBI taxonomy): Eukaryota > Metazoa > Chordata > Amphibia > Gymnophiona > Ichthyophiidae > Ichthyophis > Ichthyophis bannanicus. The sequence goes on along the minus strand of CM066031.1, from coordinate 1,575,252,904 downwards.
AAATATTCAAAAATGGCACTTTCACAAAGACCATATTGAGTTTTCACCTTCGCAAAAGTCAGGGGAGTTCCATCCTTCACAATTAACTGTTTGACCAGCCTCTATCCCCTTAACCCTCCAATTTAAAAAACTGGCAACTCCTAAGACCTGGTGCAAAGTCTGCATTCCCACATAGAGACAGATACCCCGAGACAGGCCAGGACCTATTCAGCCTCCAATAAATATTCTGCCATGCCTTCCAAACTGATATGAAAACGTTCCCTATTTTCAGCATCATCAGCAATTTCCCTCCAGTGGCATGAAAAATATACTTCAAAGATAGAAGGGCCACCAGTTCCCACTCAGATGCCAAGGCTGTATAATCCATAGTATTAAATAATCAATCCTTTAGAAATTGCATGGCACAGGGAGGAAGGAGGGTCATTTAAGTCCAGCATTCTTACTGGAGGAGTATTTTGGAGCTAGTAATGCAGAGGGTATGCAAGCGGCACCATGCTGACATCTTTGTCATGACCTCCCTACAGTTTAAAAGTAATACTTTGTTGTGAACTGAGGCCTGAGGAAGACACTATTGTGTGTGTCTGTCTTGAATTAATGTGCATAAGAGGAAGATTTACACTGAAAAGAAGAATCTGTCCATGATTTCCATACCAGTAACGGTAGATCCTATGGACAAAACATTTATTAGGTGAATTCTAGTGCTAGAGCAGTTCTTCGGTCTTCCTCTTTGGCTGAGGGTGTTTCCCTCAGTTCAGATGGTAGGTCCCTCATCCTTGTTGCCATTAAATACTTTGAAATTATCTTCTCAAGCTTCATCTGAAATAGGAACTAGTCCTGTTGATCAACCAATCAGTAGGACTTTAGTTGGTTTACCATCTTCTCCAGCAGTTCTGATGCATTTGGCTGTAATGCTATCTTCTGAATCTGGTGTTTCTGTTCTTTCTCTGGGAACAAGCAGGAAGTCAGTCCTCACATATGTGACACCAATGGAGCCTGCGTGGTAGCTTCTCCCCAGCTTTCAAAGAAAGTTTTTGGGAGATGCATCACGCATGCATGGTCCCCTTCCTGCCCAAGGGTGCCATCTTGCCTCCGTCTCCTTTTTTCAGCAGAGCCCACCGTACATGTGTCTGTTTTCCCAGAAAATGTGTTAAGTTTTTTCTTTAATTTTTCTTTCTCCAGTCATGTACCGGTTCCCTTTCCCACCCCTGAGTTTGCTTGCCTCGGCATCACATCTCGGATCCATTCTTCTTTTCTTTTTTGAGAGTTTCTCGACTGGCTTTGTGCTCTTTTTCCCTGGCTGGGCCTGAGGCTTTCGACCTCAGGAGGCCATTTTCTCCACCATGGCCTCTGCCAGTGGTTTTAAGCACTGTGACCAATGTGCCCAAACCGTGTCGCGCACCAACCCACATGACTGCTGCCTCCGATGCCTCGGGCCAGACCATGACCCCTTGGACTTGTGGTCTCTGCAAGAAGAGGACCTCTAAGGCAATCAAGAGCTATCAGCAGCAGTGGGAGTCCTTTTTCCACAAGATGGACTCTGCACCTTAGTCTCCGGTAACACCATGCTCCAGGGCCCCCTCCGGAACCTCAGGGGGAGACCATGCTGCCTCTGAGCCTCGAGTCCATGGGTCCTCCACCCGGAACACCCTGGAAGAAAAGCCCAAGAAGAGCCAGAAACCTTCAAAAACCACATCAGCAGATGAGCCTGGGAAAGCGGCCAAATCCCACAGGCCCCGGAGCCGCAGTCCCCATCGTGAGTCCAAGGGGAAGGAGCGAGAGCGGCTGACCAAAATATCCTGACAGGAATTGTCGGCATCCAGCGACCAGCCTCAGACCCCCGAGGCCATCCTGGTCGAGGACTCCCTCTCGACAGAGCCAGCATTGGGCCTCAAGATCAGGATGGTGGCCCTGGAGCGCAGTTTGTCTGCCTTCATGGCCCAGAAGTGAACTCTGATGCCCGACTCTACCGAGGTCATCACTCCCAACTACTGGGCCCTCGACCTCGAGGAATTCACCAGACATCGAGCCAATCCTCGAGCGCCACCTGCCTTAAGAGGTTCGTCGACATCAGTCCCAATCTCGGTCCTGGTCCGCAGGACCGAGATCATCCTCGATGAGTGCCTGTAGCTCTGTTCACAGGGCCTCCAGGGTCCATCAGGCTCAGGGCCTGACTCTGGGGTCCAGCCTGCCCTCAACACCTCAGCCGACTACGAATTGGACTGGGAGACCGAGGACAACGAATCCCTGGATAGCTGTCATCACTGGGATGTCTCTTCCAACCCATCTCCCACCGAGACCAGTGTTGGTCCCTACAAGAGGACAGCGCTTTCGTCGACTTGGTGAGGGACATGGCCAAGGCACTGGCCTTCGAGACCGAGTCAGAGGAGGACCCTCGGACCGAGGAACTCAAGATCCTTCAGTATGAGGCTCCTGTGAAGGAGGCACTCACAGTCCCTGTTCCCACGATCCTGAAATGGCTGTTCCTCTGCATGTGGGAGACTCCCACTTCGGTGCCCATAGTGAGCAGACAGCTAGACTCAATGTACTGGGTCCACTGGAACCCTGGCTTTCTAAAAGCACAGCTGCCACACAACTTCATGGTGGTGGAGTCAGCCATGCATCACCTTAAGAGCTAGAAGACGCATTCCTCAGTGCCCCCGGGTAGGGAGGCCCATGCCTTGGATGCCCTGGGCAGGAAGTGCTTCCAGGGATCACTGCTTATTGGCCAGATCCAGGCATATCAGCTGTACATGGGCATGGACTTGAGGGACCTGGCGCAGGTATTTGCCAGGTTCTTGGCTGGTCTCTCCAAGGAACCCCTCCAGCCTTTCCGAACCTTAGCCTCAGGTGTCAGAGAGTGCTCCAAATTTATGACTCAGGTGGCCTATGATGGCTTCAAGTCGGTGGCTAGAGAGTAGCTGTTGGTGTGTGATGCCAGGCTTGGCTACAATCCTCCGACCTGGAGCATTGGGTTCAGGACAAGCTGGTCGATATCCTTTGCCAGGGAGAGAATCTCTTCTGTAAATCCATGACCGATAAGGCTGCAGAGTTGGAATCTGAGTTCCTGACGAGGACCAGACTCTCCAAGAAGACTGCTGACCCTTCCTGACAGAAGCCTTCAGGTAAAACGTCCTTCTACCCGAAGAAGAGGAAGGCTTATGGAAACTACCCTCAGTACCAGGTCTTCCCAACTCCCCAACAGGGGCAGCAGGCCAAGGTACAAGGGCATGGCCCTCATAAGTCTAAGGCTCCCAAACCCGAGGCACCGGCTCCGGCCCAGCCTAGCGGGGGTTTTTGACTCCTTGGGCATAGCCTCTCCTCCCCCAGGAGGCCTAGCCTAGCAGCCCATGGGAGATTCTGGTTCTCTATGCCCAATGGTTACCTCCTCTGCCTGATGCAGACACCCTTCCATTCTTCCTGTGAGAGCCCGCCAGGATTCCCCTCCACTAGACCTTGCTTCTGCAGGAGCTCGCAGACTATTTTGATGACAGGGCAGTGGAACTGGTGCCCAAATACCTCAGGGGCGAGGGGTTCTATTCCCAGTACTTCCTCAAACCCAAGAGGACCAGAGGCTTCTGGCCCATTATGGACCTGCGGGATCTAAACAGATTCCTGATGAAGGAGAAGTTCAAAATGCTCTCCCTTGTAACACTGCTGCCATACCTCCAACCGGGAGACTGGCTATGCTCCTTGGACCTAAAGGATGCATACACTCACATACTCATCCATCCCAACCCCAGGAAATACTTCAGGTTCATGGTGAAAGGCGGCCACAACCAATATAGGGTGCTACCCTTCAGACTGGCCTCTGCACCGAGGGTATTCACCAAGTGCCTGACGGTAGTCGCAGCCTACTTTCCTCTCCAGGGAGCATTTGTTTTCCCTACCTGGACAACTGGCTCATAAGAAGCCACACAGCCACAGAGGTACAACATGCAATTACACTCACCATTCTCATCCTGCAGCACTTGGGGTCCGTGATAAACCACACAAAGTCCCATCTCCTCCTGACATAGTGTCTGGAGTTCATAGGGGCAAGGCTGTGCAGGGCAATGGCCAATGCTTTGCAGCACCAACACTCGGTATCTGCCTGCCTTCTGCTCTGCCTGCTGGGTCACATAATGTCCACAGTTTATGTCACCCCAGACACCTGTCTTCACATGAGGGCGGCTCAATGGGGCCTCCACTCCCAGCAGACCCAGGTCACAGGTTGTCTGCAGGACAGGGTGGTGATGACCTTCCAACTGACTGACTCCATCACCTGGTGGAAAGCTCCCCAGCACCTTCTGGCCAGGATGCCCTTCCATGCCCCCACCCCTAGAGGGTCCTAATCATGGATGCCACCCTTTTAGGCTAGGGAGCCCACTGTGATGGCCTCTGCACTCAGGGCAGTTGGTCGCAGACGGACAGTCTGCAGCAGATCAACGGAGCTTCGAGCCATATTCCTGGCCCTCCGAGCCTTCCATCACCACTTGCAACACCATATAATGCTGGTCCAATTGGACAATCAAGTGGAGATGTTCTATGTCAACAAGCAGGGGGGCACGGGATTGTACACCCTCTGCTGAAAGGCAGTAGCTCTCGACTCTTATGCGAACTGCCATGGGATGCTCCTGTGGGCGGTGTATCTGCCAGGCCAGGACAATGCCCTGGCGGACAGGCTGAGCAGGGTCCTCCAGCCGCACAAGTGGCAGCTAGACCCCAGAGTGGTCTATTGGCTCTTCCAGCTCTGGGGGACTCCATGGATGCACCTTTTCACCAGTCTAGCCAACACCCAGCTGCCCTGCTTCTGCTCCAGGCAGCCACACCCATCCCGGGTGGCAGCAGATGCCGCCTTCATTCCCACGCCAGATTTCCAAGACCTTGTTCAAGGTTCAACATGACAGGGCATCTCTGATAATAATAGCCCCTTGGTAGCCCAGGCAACCATGGTTCCCCCTGCTCCTTCGTTTATCCACTCCCCTGGGGAGAGCCTCAGAGCTGCTTTTGCAGGAGGAGGGTCCCTCCTACATCCCAACTTGGGGTCTCTGATGCTAACGACCTGGCTGCTGAAAGGGGTAGCCTTGGTCCCTTTCAACCTTTCAGGGGAGGTGGTGGAGGTCCTCCTGGCCTCCCGTAAGACCTCCACAAAATGGGCTTATGCTTTCAAAAGGCACAGATTCTCATGTGGTGCACGGAGCAATGGGTCAATCCATTCTCCTGCTCTGTGTAGCTTGTGCTGCAATATTTGCTTCATCTGTCCCAGGCAGAACTGAAGCCCAACTCTGTCTGGCTCCACCTGAATGCATTTGCAGTGCACCACCACCTTATCGAGGGCAAGTCCTTCTCCGTCCAACCCCTTGTGACCTGCTTCCTGTGGGGTCTCTTGCTGTTCAAGCCTCCTGTCTGCCCACCAACAGTGGAGTGGGATCTCAGCATGATGCTGTCACAGCTCACTGCTCAAGCCCTTGGCTACCTGCCTCCTGTGGTACCTTTCCTGGAAGCTCATGTTCCTGCTGGCATTCACGTTGGCTTGCAGGTTCAGCGAGCCCCAGGTGTTGTTGATTTATGTTTATTCACTTTCTTGATATACCACCCAGGCTGAAGGGCATCAGAGCTGTTTACAATTACTACAAGCAGGTACTGAATACATTCCCTCATCCCTAAAGGGGCTCACTATCTATGTGTACCTGAGGCAATGGAGGGTTAAGTGGCTTGCCTAAGGCCACAAGGAGTGCCTTTAGGACTAGAAACCCCAGTCCCTCTGGTCTGAGATTGCTGTCCCCAGGTGGGAATTGAACCCCCGGCACTCCAGCCTGAGGTACCTTGTCCTAACCACTAGGCCACTCCTCCCTCTGGATCCACCTTATATGAGTTTCTATAAGAACAGGATCGTGCTCCGCACCCCCCCCCCCCCCACACACACTTTCTTCTCAAAGTGGTGCTTTCCACCTTTTATCCACAGCCATATGCCAGCAGGACGAAGCTGTCCTTCATACTCTGGACTCTAAGAGGGCCCAGTCCTTCTACCTCCAATATACCCAGGGCCATTGCAGAGTCTTGCAGCTCTTTATCTCCTTTGACCCCAGACGGCAGGGGCCAGCGGTGACCAAATGTACTCTGTCCACCTGGGTGACAGACTGCATTGCCCTTGCCTCCGAGCAGGCTGGGCTCTCGCTGGAGCACCGGGTCATGGCGGCATCTGTAGCAAGCCTGCGTTCTGTTACTCTGTTGGAAAGCTGCTGTGCTGCCACCTGGTCCTTAGTCCATACCTTCGCAGCTCATTACTGCCTGGAGAGGGACAGTGCCTTTGGCCATGCAGTACTCAGCATCTATTTGGGGTGTAGGCAACTCCCGCCCTCCCGCCCTTTTGTGTTCTGGTTACTCGGGTGTCTGTCTTCTCAAGACTCGATGCTGCTGCTTGCGGCGCACCCTTTTTCTGGTCACCTGTGGCTTTTTACAGGTTTCTCGATGGCCTGTTGCTAGGGAGTCCCATATGTGAGGACTGATTTCCTACTCGTTCCCAGAGAAAGCATAGTTACTCACCTGTAGAAGGTGTTCTCCGGGGACAGCAGGAATCAGTCCTCACAACCCCCCTCCTCCGTGTGGAGTTGCTTTTTGTGTCATTTATTTTGTCTTTGAGCTATATCAAGATAGCCACTACAAATTCAAAACCACTTTAACAACCAGCACAGAAGAATCCAGCATAATCAATATCTCCAACAATACATGGCTATATGCCTTACGTACAGGCCCCCAAATGCCAAATCTGATGATGTAATGAAGATACTTGAAGCAATATGTGCACATGATAAAACACACAAGCCACTCATCATCTTAGGCGACTTTAACCCTACAGCAGCACCTGACAAAGCTGCCAAAGTCTTCCTCAAAGCAATGGAATCACTACATTACTATCAACTGATCAATGGACCCACTCACAGGCATGGAGCGACCCCAGACCTTATATTCATTCCTAGATCACTACAGACACCCAGCATAATCTCCCCTCCCCACAATCATGCCAACATCATGGCCAGACCACCATTTAATAATCTTAATGCAGATTGATCAACCAATGAAACTGCAGGAAGAACCCGAAACTAAGAGATTTAAGTCCTTTGATGAAGCCTTTTTGAAAAAGGTAATCCCAAATTTACACCAAAATACAGAAGACCTCAACAAGATCATTGAGAACTGGAACAATACCTTGACTACTGCAGCAACAGCACCCAGCAGGAGATGCCCACACACATGCAACAAACCATCTGCCCCTTGGTACTCCAACACAATCAGGGAGACAAAGCAAGAATTAAGAAAATGGAGAAGAAGCAAAGACCTGGAAATGCTGCAACTGTACATGGCCAAACAGAGGGATTACAACACCCTGATCAACAACTGCAAGGAACACAACATCATCATGAGATCGGTGAGCAAGCCAAAAGAACTTTTCAACATCTTGCAAGCACTCATCAGAGACAATATACATCAGGAGACCCCTGAAGTTCACCCCCCGGATATGGCAAACTACTTAGTTAAAAAGCATAACAAACTCAATAAGTACCCTCTGGCAACACCTCTGAAAGGCAGCAACACAAAAGACCAAGCCTCCACACAACCCCGGGGAGAATTTGCCATGCCATCTCTTAAACAAATAAAACAGTCACCTCGCTCAACACAACCACATCTCCAAATGACCCATGCCCTATGCAGGGATAAAAACCACTAAGGAGCAATTCAATCCATATATAAAGAAGATAGTCAAGTCATCCTTACTACAAGGACACATGCCTTCCTCCCTTAAACAAGCATCTATATGGCCAATTTTGAAAAACACATCACTCTGCAAGAAGGACTCCGCAACATATCGCCCGATCTCCAGCCTACCTTTTCTTGCAAAAATCATAGATAAGGCCATTCAGATGCAGCTGCAGGACCATATTGATCACACGCACCACTAGACCCACAACAGCATGGCTTCAAGCCACATCATAATGTGGAAACGCTTCTAACCTCACTCTTCAACAATGTCCTGAAGGGAATTGACAAAGCCAAAAACAGATTCCTCTTCATTTTCATGGACATTTCATCTGCCTTTGATTCACTTTCACACCCCATCCTGATACAACACCTCCAGGATATTGGTATCTGCAATAACATATTAAAATGGTTCACCTCATACCTAAACAGTAGGCTTCAACAAGTCAAATGTGGGGCTAACTGCTCAACACCCTTCACTATAGCACAAAGTATTCTGCAAGGCTGTGCACTCTCATCTGATATTATTCAGTCTATATATACACCCCGTCTGTGATATCATCAATAAGCATAAAATACTATTCCACCTATATGCTGATGACCTCATGGTATACACTCCAATTGACCTGGAGGCACCAAACCTAACAGCTATTGCTCATTGCCTGGAAGATGTAACTACCTGGCTCAGCAACAACAACCTCAAGAAAACAGAAGTACTCTACATCAGCAGAAGCACCACTTTCAACCCGCCACAAGAAATCCAACTGTTGAACCAAACTATACTTGTAAAAAGTGAAGTACGCTACCTAGGTATCATCCTGGATAAAAACATCAACGTCCAATCGCATGTAAACAAAACCGCAGCAAAAGCATACCCCAAACTAAACCTCATAAGAAGACTAAAGCCACTTTTAAACCAGGACCATTTCTGGACCATTTACCAAGCTATCATTACACCAATACTGCACTACGGCAATTCACTCTACCAAGGACTCCCAAAGCAAGCCACGCATCCACTACAGATGGTCCAGAACACAACAGCATGAATCATCAACGGAACTAACAAGACAGACTACATTACACCGGTATTATACCAACTGCACTGGCTCCCAATTCAAGCCTGCGCCAAGTTCAAAGCATTACTGAATATCTTCAAAATCATCCACCACTCCTCAGCAGACATCCTAGAGACCCTAATCACAAGAGAAGTGAGCACCCGCCCTAGACGAAACAATAACAGACACTTGATCAGTGTGCCAACAGACTACCAGAAAGGCAAACAATCCACCTCCAAAAGAGCCTTCTCACGAGCTACACCCAAACTGTGGAACACCCTCCCTGAAGAAATCTGAGCCACTGAAGATATCAAGGACTTCAGGAAGAAACTCAAGACCCTTCTGTTCATGGAACATTACGGAAACATCACAAGCCAGGAACACTTCCGCACTGTTTGTCAAGCCATTATTACCCCCATTCTGGACTACTGTAACTCCCTCTTCCTAGGACTTCCAGCTCAAACCACAAGACCACTTCAACTAGTTCAGAACACTGCTGACCATCTCATAGCAGGATCAGCCAAACATGAACAAATAGCACCCATTCTATTTCAGCTTCACTGGCTACCAATCACCTCAAGGACCAAATACAAAACAGCATTAACCGTCTTCAAGATCAGAAACGAAATGTCAGCCGAAACCCTACAGGAGCTTCTAAGCTCAAAACTAAGCAACAGACCCAAAAGACAAAGTACCAGAGAAACAATACCAGCTCCCAGCTTATACACCAAAGCCAACAAGACAATATCAAAGAGAGCTCTCTCGCAGTACCCACCATCTGGAACTCCTTACCAGAGAAGATAAGGACATTCAGGACTTTAGGAAACAACTAAAATCTTTCCTGTTCTCCGAATATTTCGGAGAGGCCACCCAGTAAACGCCCTCATGGCTCGCATCTAAACAAAACTGTACCCAACTACATCAGTTGTAAATAAGTTATGCTCCCGAGCAGGACCGTACCGAGCCCTGTGCGAGTGGTGCGGCCGCACAGGGCGCATAGACATCAGGGGTGCATTTTGGTTCTCTGCTGTGGCGGCAGGCAATGGCAGAGAGCCAAAATGCGCCCCTGAAGTCTTCCCGCCGTCACACTAACAGGTCTGACCTCTCCGGGAGAGACCAGACCTGCTTAGCTTGCCGGTGGCAGGCAGCTTGTACATCGGGTGTGCGCTTCTTCTCTCCTGCCCCCATAAAGTGGCTAGATGGGGGTACGGGGGGGGGGGCACACCCAATGTGCAAGTCGCACAGTGCATTTCACCATCGGTACGGCCCTGCTAAATCAGTCAGGGCCTAGTAGCAGCAGTTTAAGTTTAAATTTAAAACACAGAGGAAAACTTTCTGGTTACATTTCATATCCAGCAGAGAGCTTGTAGTTTAAATTTAATAGTCACTCAGGGCCTAGTAACAGCAAAGTACTTTTAGTTTAAATTTAAAACACAGAAGAGAGCATTCTGGTTACATTTGGAACCCAGCAGAGAGCTTGTAGTTTACATTTAATAGTCACTCAGGACCTAGCATCAGAAAAGTACTTTTAGTTTTAAAACACAGAGGAGAACTTTCTGGTTACATTTCATACCCAGCAGAGAGCTTGTAGTTTAAATTTAATAGTCACTCGGCCTAGCATCAGCAAAGTACTTTTAGCTTAAATTTAAAACACAGAAGAGAGCTTTCTGGTTAAATTTAGAACCCAGCAGAGATCTTGTAGTTTAAATTTCATAAGAGGTTAGAGACTAGCAGCAGCTAAGAGCTATAATTTAAATCAAATCAGAATATAGCTTACCTCAGCAGCACAAGACAGGGTACTGTGTAGCAGCCCTCTTTTAATAAGTGTTATAAGGGGATGGAAGGATACTCCTATGAAGAAAGGCTAAAAAGGTTAGGGCTCTTTAACCTGGAAAAGAGACGGCTGAGGGGAGATATGATAGAAGTCTATAAATTAATGAACGGAGTGGAACGGGTAAACGTAGATCAATTGTTTACCTTATCAGAATATAGAAAGACTAGGGGACATGCAATGAAGCTACAGGGTAAACTATTTAAGACTAATAAAAGAAAATATTTTTTCACTCAACGTGTAATCAAACTCTGGAATTTGTTACCGGAGGATGTAGTAAAGGCTGTTAGTGTAGCTGGGTTTAAAAAAGGTTTGGACAAGTTCCTGGAGGAAAGGTCCATAAACCATTATTAAGAAGGGACCCAGGATATCAATGCTTGAACCAATACAAGCATTGTGGAACCTGTGTCCCTTGGGGAAACTGCTAGGTACATATGACCTAGATTGGCCACTGGGCTTGATGGACCTTGGTCTGACCCAGTATGGCATATCTTATGTTCTTATGCTCCTGAGCATTTCCCACATGTCACCCTTTACCCATGTTTTCTAAATGAGTTCTCTGTACTTGTTCTGTTGAAGTTGTAATGTAAACCACTTTGATTCCAAGAAAGGCGGGATAGAAAACGTATTAAATAAAAAAAATATGTTTTCATAGATCCTACTCAATTAGATAGCTTTATTGTGGCCAGGAAAGGGAATTAATTTTTGTAAAGTATCTATTGCAGGGATTCTCAACCTAATCCTCGTGACACACTTAGCCAGTGAGCTTTTCAAGATAACCACAATAAATATGTATGAGAGAAATGTGCATGCACTGCCTTCATTGTATGCAAATCTCTCTCATGCATATTCATTGTGGTTATCCAGAAAATCTTGATTGTCTAGGTATGTTCCAAGGATTGGGTTGAGAACCTCTGATCTATTGCCAGCAAATGTTAAAGAAAGTTATAGATGGGCTAATTATGGAAGCAAGATTTCCCATTTTGTTTTTCTGTTTTTTTCTTGTTTATATAGTACTCTCTGCCTCTCCTTGATGTGGACCCTTGGGGGGGGTTTCTGTCATATTTGGGGTTTCTTATGTTAGTTTTTTTTCTCCCTTTTTTTGTTAAGCATTGCTTTTCTATTACTTTGTAATATGCATGTGAGTTTGCAATTAAAAAAAAGAATGAGATTGCATTGCCATTGGTTAAATTTCACCCTATCAGTTCCCACAATGAGGGGTCCCAGGAAGGAAAGAGGCCAACGTGATGGCAGTAAAGACAGAGCAACAAACTTTAACATGTTTGCTGTGTTGCCTCCACTCTCCTCTCTTCTTTTTGAGTTTTGAGGTCAGGCATCCATCATCTCCTATTGCCGGGCTGAAGTCTTGCAATAACAGCCACACTGTGAGATTTTGGCCTGGCAGATCATAGATCATATGAGCTGCAATCAAAAAGATTCAAAACTTGTACAATAACACAAGAATTAGAACATTGACAGTTATTCACTTAGACTCCTTCAAAATCATCCACTTTCCACTAAAACACACTTCCTCCAGCATTCCTGCCACTGCTGGAAACAATTTTGAAATACCTCGTTCGTTATGCTGTGAAGCTGTTGTGTCAAATTTTGCTTAATGGTCTCCAAGTTGTCGAATCTCCTTCCTTTCAGTGGTTGTTTCCATTTTGGAAAGAAGAAAAAGTCACAGGGTGCAAGATCAGGTGATTATGCAGGCTGATGGACTTGCTCGATTTGGTGTTTGGCCAAGAACTGCTGCAGAAGATGTGCATGAGCTGGGGCATTATCGTGATGAAACAACCATTCACCATTCCTGTGCAACTCTGGCCTCTTACGACAAACTGCATCTCTCAAACGAATCAGAGCTTGTATGTAGTATTCCTCATTGATGGTTTGGCCTTTTGGAGCATACTCATAATGAACAATACCCTGGAAATCAAAGAAAACTGTGAGCATGACCTTGCCATTCCTCCTCACCTGATGGGCTTTCTTGAATCTGGGAGAGTTTGGAGTCTTCCATAGTGAGGATTGAGCCTTAGTTTCCAGGTCATAACTATAAACCCATGATTCATCACCAGTAATAATCTTTTTGATAAAATCTGAGTCATTTTCAAAGCATTCCAACAGCTCACTGGCTGTAGAAGTCAATCTTCTTTTTGGGTAGGGAACAGAAGTTTTGGTACGAATTTTGTAGACACACGTCTTATCCCCAAATTGACAGTAATAATGGACTGTACCAATCTGAAACTGATGTCCATTTCCTCAGCAAGCTCTCTGATAGTCAATCCACAATTTGAGTGTATTGCGGCAGGCACTGCTTCAGCTTTGTCTTCATTCCTGCTCATGGATGGCCTTCCAGAACATTCGTCACTGTCAACACTTTGGCGGCCCTCTTGGAAATGTTTGAACTAGTCATAAACTCAAGCACGACTCATGCATTCATTACCATACACTTGCTGTAACTTGTCATAAGTCTCTTTGCACAAATCTCCAAGTTTCTGACAAACTTTAATGCAAATTTGCTGTTCAGTTTTTTCACGCATCGTAAATCTGATGAACTGCTTTTACACGATCCCAAATGTCATGTGATTTTAAAAAGTACAGGTATTCTGCAGCCATGCTACACTTTGCACATACAGAGCATATAACTAGGTCACTGCATGTTTAATAGCATTGTGGTGCGACATATATAGCTACACAACAAGTCTCAAAACCTTTTGATTACACCTCATATACATTAAAAGTTCCTTATTTTGATCACATTATGTTGTTCCTTAACAAATCCCACCTGAGAATCATGAACTAACATAGCAAGCACTGGGCTAAACAATCAGCCAATATCTTAGCTAAAATTTTGCTATCCGCATTCAGCAAAGAAATGGACTGATATGACACAGGATTCAGGGGATCCTTGCCTAGATTGCATATAACATTAGTGTCATAAGGAAACCACTCCAAACATTTTGCTCAAGGGGATACTTGCTTTGTCCTGCAAAAGTTTATAAAAATCCTGACTTAACCTGTCTGGGCCTGAAGCGCGACAGTTATGTATTCCCACTTTCCATCCTCCTGCAGATAAGCCAAATACTCCCCCCACCCACCATCTTTTGTAGTTGGAATGCTCCACATCAGTTAAGTGTGTTTCTTGTAGAGAAGCAACTGTAGCTCCATGGCTTTTCAGGGTCTTTTAATATTTTAGATATCTTAATGGGTGTACCAGTTTCACACATTTCTCTATTAGGGATCATCCTCTAGACCTAAATGTTATTCCCCCAATCTAGAATTCACCTAAAATGGGAGAATAACTATGGGGGCCCCCTAACCCAGACTCCCTCCTACACCTCCCCAGTCTTAATTCAAAAGAGTCAATGGACCTCATACATATAAGTTGTCCCCACCACTTCTGTCACCCCATCCCTGACTGCCCTCCAAATGCCCTAAGTCAATCAACTGTTTACTCTCTGCAATCATAGGATCACTTCTATATAATTGGGCCCTCCCTAACTACAACCACAGACTCCACTTATCCCTCTTAGCCATGGATGAGTACACCTCCACCCCCCAAGCTGAGGAAGTCAAATAAGGATTCCTTTATCTACCCTAGAGTGTTAGTCCTCACTATCTCTCCATAACCTGCACCATGATGAACTCATCCTCTGAATCCACTAGTCAAGGCCGGCCCAAGGGTTTCCACCACCCCAGGCAGAAGCCTCAGCCATGCTGCTGCCAATTCTGTTGGCAGGGTGGGGGAGGAGATAGCTTAGTGTGGCAGCGGCCTGTGGCAGGCCATGTGCTTTGGCACACGTGGCCTGTCGCCTCTGCCCCCCCCCCCCTCCTACACAGCTTTTTGTGTACACTGCTTTATGTCTCTATGATTTAAGCAGTATAGCAAATTTTAAAATAAAGATAAAAAGGGGTAAGAGGTGACAGGCCATGTGCTGTGGTGCACATGGCCTGTCGCCTCTGACCACCCTCTGGCACAACTTCCCGTCGGAGGGGGGTCAGAAGTGGCAAGCCATGTATGCTGAAGCACATGTCTATGCCACCTACAGAAGTCTGCTGCCCTAGGAGGCAACCTGGCCCGCCTAGTGGACATCCCAGCTCTGCCACTAGTTGTTCTACTTGATTCTATATTCCCTGAAATCCTGAAACACTTGGGCTCAAGCTCAAATCAAGCACTCTGACCTTCACCTTCCCCCAGTACTAACCACAATGCCCAATCATACACCCCCACATACATACGCAACTACTCCCCTTAACCAAACCCCATTCTTTCCAAAATTCCCACACACATTCAGTCAGTATATGCACTTTATACCTCACCCCAATGTCTAAAAACAATGTCAGCTGAGATCCTCCAACAGGGCTTAATAGGTGCATATTGCTCCTTCCAGTACACAGACGTTACAATACATCACCACCACCACCATCATCCAGGGTAAACATGCAGCATCATATAGGTGCTAAGATGGATATTATCATGCAAAATACAACCCAGTATCATGCACATTTCATCCAGAACTATCAACACATTCTCAAACTGCAGCCACCCCTCATCAGGTGGCACTCCCCAACCACCCCATTCAAAAACTCAGACTTCAATAATAATAAAACACATGAAGGCCAACAACTAGAGTCCAATAAAAAATTCTATGGCTTCTCAATATAGGTCCCAGCTAGACAGAAGGTTGATTGCTTCACTCACCACATGCCTGCTTACAGACGGACTATAACAGTGCATCCTGTGGTTGATCTTAGTAAGACAGAAGGTCCAGTCCACTGTAGACTACAGAATCAGGTTGCCATTAATCCACAGCTCAAACATCCATGAGACTTCACACAGCCTCCACAGAATGGGCTGCCCTCTTGTAATATGTGACCTATGCCACATACCATTAGGGAAAAAGAACTAAATGATAAAAACACAAACCATCTTCCAAGAAGTCAGTGTTGCCTGTGAAAGCAGCAATGAGCTGAGTTCAAGTCCCTCAACTTAAGGTCTCATTTTTGGAATCTCTCAGAGTCTGACATGAAACCATCCATGTCCCCAATTAGGATTCTGGAAGCAACCATATCTTTTAGCCCCATACTTCTTAGTATTTATTTATTTAACAGGTTTTATCTTTTCAATCAAAGTGGTTTATATTGTAACTTAAACTTGGTAATGTACATTAAACAGGGATATTGATAACTTGGATTTTTCTGAGGCAATGGAGGGTTAAGTGACTTGCCCAAGGCCACAAGGAGTGCTAGTGGGAATTAAACTCTGGTCTGTGGGTTCCCAAGCCAGTGCTCTAACCATTAGGCTACTCCCCCACTCCTTAGTATAACTTGGTACTCACCTACATCATGAGGATCACATTTTAAGTTTCCAACTTCAATGCCTTGGTGATATAACTAGGATTACAGACCCGGCTTAAGTTAGGTCCTATGTCATCTTTCATGCAGTGTTCAGTGAGGAACTTCTTTGCCTCCTCTGGAATTCCAAACATGTGCAATGCCATTGTAAAAGATCCATAGCCTAGCAGAATACTGAAGCATGAACGAAACAACAATTTTCTTTTTTTTTTTTGTAATAGGAAACAGCTAAAGAAACAAATTAAGTATTTAAACCACTTCAAGGAGGGGTGCTGCATAATTTAAACAAAATTGAAATGGTTCCTAGAGGAATCTAACAGATGCTCCTTAAAAAGAGACACTACTCAACTTTATCTTTAAGAAAATCAATCAAGTGTTTAGGATCAAAAATATCGATTACCCTGATACATAATAAGACATTTACATGGAAAACGTAAATGAAAGACAGCGCCAGCGGCCAACACACGCGGACGCTGCTCTAAAAAACAATTTTCAGCAAATTGGTAAAAATTCCTTCCAATGCACTAATACCATATAGGAAAAGTCTTGGAACAACTAGTATTTGCTTGCCTTCATAGTCCAACTTTTGCCAACTCTGTGCACTTCGGAGGACTGCCTCATTTTGTATGAAGCTGAGAAACATGTCAAACATGACATGCAGTTGACCATCCTCCTCCTGGTGTTGCCCAAGCTTATGCACTCGTTTGATTTGCAGAGGGCTCAGCGCACCATCTAACTGCAGCATCAAAGGGAGCCATGTTTCAAAAACGTTGTGCAACTCTAGCTCTTTGAGAGCCTCAGGTATACAATGAAGCACAGGTCCGTATCATCTGTCTTTGCAGGCTGAGCTTCCACTTGGGCCTTAAGGGTTGCCAGTTCCACTGCCACATGCTGTTGCCCATCCTTGAGTGCCAGGAACTGAGTCACTGCTTCAGACATCCATTGCTGGTAAGTGGCCATAGCCTGACCACCTTCTGAAAGCTTGAAGAATGGTCTAGAATTTGGCAGCTGGGATTTAATGTTAAAAAATGTAAGGTCATGCATTTGGGCTGCAGCAATCCAAGGGAGCAATACAGTATAGGAGGTGAAGTACTTTTGTCCACTAAAGAAGAGCGGGACCTAGGCGTGGTTGTGTCTGATGATCTTAAAGTAGCTAAACAGGTAGAAAAGGCGACGGCAAAAGCTAGAAGGATGCTTGGGTGCATAAGGAGAGGAATGGCTAGCAGAAAAAAGGAGGTGATAATGCCTCTGTATAAGTCTTTGGTGCGACCTCATTTGGAGTATGGTGTGCAGTTCTGGAGACCGCACCTTCAAAAGGATGTGAACAGGATGGAGTCGGTGCAGAGGGTTGCTCCAAAATGATTAATGGGCTTCATTATAAAGCATATGAGGACAGACTTAAGGATCTTAATATGTACACCTCAGAGGAAAGGCGGGATAGAGGTGATATGATTGAGATGTTTAAATACCTCCGTGGCATAAATGTTCAGGGAGAGAGCCTCTTTCAATTGAAAGCAAGTTCTGCTATGAGGGGACATGGGATGAGGGTGAAGGGAGATAGATTCAGGAGTGATATGCGGAAATATTTATTTACAGAAAGAGTAGTGGATCCATGGAATAGTCTCCCAGTGGCGGTGGTAGAGATGAGGACAGTAACTGAATTCAGAAAAGCATGGGACCAACACAGAGGATCTCTAAAGGTAAAAAGTGGACTGTTGTAGTTGTTGTTATGGAAGGACAGACTAGATAGGCCATGTGGTCTTTTTCTGTCATCATGTTTCTGTGAAGGAGGCATTCAGATTTCACCTCCAGCACTCTGACCACTGCCGTTGTGACCTCTTCCACCATCCTAGCATGTCCACTAGCTTGAAGGCTTGCGCAACCATTAGCAACCATCTTTGGGTAAGTAAATTTGCGTTTCTCCCTTTCCTTTTTACCTTCTTTTGTTTCCATAGATGGTCATGGACCCACTAAGGCAGGAGATTAAAACAGAAATTAATGAAAAAGGTAAGAGGATTAACTACAGTTAAGTGGACTTCTACAGATAAGGAGGAGATAATGCACTGCTACTTTTATACTACAAACCCTATATTTAAATCCAGAGGAGAATCCGCCAAAAACTGGAAGAAAGAGGAAAATTGCCACAAGAAAAATTGCAAAAAGCAACAGATGCAAATTTAAGATCTTTAATTTTGCAGATCAAAGGAAAGAAGTATGTGAATGATAAAATCTTGAAGCAACTAAGGGTTTCCGTGGAAAAAGAATTACAGGGAGGAGAAGGTGATCTGAGTGAGAGTACCAAAAGAAAGGAATACACAGAAACAGAAAGAGAAAGAGAAGTTGAGAGAGAGATGGAGATCTGAAACTGCAGGAGAGTGAGGTAACTACAGGACAGGTCAACCAATCAACTGAAGAGGAGGAAAAAAGGAAGGAGAAAGACCCAAAGGTGGAGGAGTTCAAGATTGAACTCCTAGTCCACATGGAAAAAGATGAATATGCTGGGTTTCCGGCAAGGGAAAGATTACCCACTTTAAATTTAACACCTAAGGTTAAAAGTATGATTATAAAGTTGAACAAGGCCATATCCAATATAAAGGGACCATTTATTGACATCACTAAAATAAATCAAATACAGTATTGTGCAGCTAAAATTATTACTGCAAGAATAAGAAGCTAAGATGCAGGGCCAGAAGAAAAAGAAAATAATGAAGTTCCTTGGAAAAAGCGTATCGAGAGAAAAATACGGTCATTGCGTGAGGAGGTATCACTGATAGACAAGTATCTACAAGGATTAAGATTATCAAAGATATTAAGGAAGATCCAAGACATCATGCTGAAGCATGCTGCATTAACAGACGAAGACCTGAAATTTATGTGTTCCAACAATAAATTGAAAGTAGCAACAGAAGTGCAAAAATTGCGAAGATATGAAGAAAACTGAAAAGAAAGATATCAAAATAAGCTATTTAGAGAGAACCCCAAACAATTTACAGGAAATTGGGAAAGAGCATTAAGATAATAAAAGCGCCCCCAACCAAAGCCAAAACAGAAAGCTTCTGGAGAAGACTATACGAGGATCCTATAAAGCACAATCAAGAAGCAGAATGGTTACCCTGCAAAAAGGAGCATTTAGAAAAAACAAACATCAAACCTATGGAATGGCCTGCAGTAACAACAAAAGAGCTGGAAAGCAGATTAAAGCGAGCCCCAAACTGGAAGAGCCCTTGCCCAGATGGAGTAACCAACTTTTGACTCAAACGCCAACCAAATACACACCCATCCCATCCACACACACAAATTTATCACACCACGTTAGTAAAGCGTAGTTACTCACCTGTAACAGGTGATCTCCGGGAACAGCAAGAATTTAGACTTCACATATGGGTATCATCGGTACCGATGGAGCCTGTGCGGGAACGCTCCCCAGCGTCCAATAGGAACGCTTTTGGGAGCATCCCTCAGCACATACGCGCTGCCTTCCCGCCTTTCCAACTGTCCCTCTTCAGTTAAGTTTGTAGCTGAGTGAAAGGATAGAGGGAGAGAGGAAAGAGATAGAGAGACAACTCCTAGGGGAGGTGGGTGGGTTGTGAAGACTAAATGTGGCTTTTCACACATACACTAACCACATCCCGATACTCCACAGTGACGGGAAAAGATGGACGGAGAATCACCAACACCTCCCAAGAGAACCCAACGACACGCCTTACTCACATTTATTACACATCCCACTTCAACATCTCAAGAAGTCACATTTGGACCGTCAGCAACACCATCAAGCCCTGAAGTGTGCACTCATCAACGCAAGGTCAATACGTACAAAATGGCCAATAATTACCGATCTGGTCACAACCCATAATCTTGATATCATCATGATCACAGAAACTTGGCTATCAGAATCTGACAACGCAATCATCAACCAGATGTTACCCACAGGTTTTTCAGTCCACACATGCCATAGAACCAATCAGAGAGGAGGAGGAACACTCATTCTTGTCAAAACCTGCCTAGGCTTCCAGATGTGCAACTCAACCAGCACAGCCCACCTGGACTCCCTCACCATAACAAATAACACCTGCACGATCAACCTACTGTACCGAGCACCAACACCATCCTCAGAGGATCTTGCAACGATAATGGGCCTCGCCTGCAACTCAAACAGACCACGATCCCAGAACTGGATCCTAGGTGATTTCAACCTGCCTACGCTACATGAATCTCAAGCCTCTGCTTTCCTAGAAGCGTTACAAGATCTAGGATATGAGCAACTAGTCATTAATCCCACCCACGTCAAGGGAAACAAACTTGACCTGATCTTTGCCCCGCAGACGGATAAGGATACCACCCCACTAATACCACCTACCATAACTCCTGTGCCATGGTCCGACCACAGCCTGATCCAATTCCAGATACCTATTAACACACACAATAAAAACTCCAACAAAACCAACACTGCCCACGAACCCTCCTTGAAGCGCTTCCGTCCCTTTAATAAAGAAGAGCTTAGAGAGAAGATCCTCCCACTCCTCAACAACATACCACACGACCTAGATGCATTGGTGTCCACCTGGGACGAGAGCCTCAAGACCATTGCATGCATACCAGCCACAAATAAAACAACAACAAAGAAACGAGAGCATGCACCATGGTATACCAAAGACCTCCGAGACTCACTCAAGTGCCTGCGCAGGCTAGAGAGAAGATGGCGTCGGTCTCACTCTACGGTTGCACAAGATACTTACATCGCTCATCTAAGAGTACACCGTGATGAATTAACAAAAAAGCGGAAACAATATCTTTCCGACATCTTGAAGCGGTCACTAAACAAGCCCCACGACCTCTTCAATATAGTGAAATCTCTCATAAGAGAACCTCCTGCAGACCGGTCACAGATGCCACACCCCCAGGCATACTCCAACTATTTACAGTCAAAAATGGTCCAGACTACTACATCTGCAACCAACTATCTTCAACCTGAAGTGACCCAGGCTGGTACAACCTCGAACTCCGCGGAAAACAGCTCTCAGCATACCTTGCCCCAACCATCACCACTATACAAATTTGAAAAAATATCACGCAGAGAGATTGAAGACACTATCGCTGCAATCAACCCTACTACCGCACCCAATGACCCATGCCCTGCATTATGGATAAAGGAGTTACGATGTGACTTAAGCCAATATCTGAGTGAATTAATAAACCAATCTCTTACAACCGGATCGTTTCCACCAAGTCTGAAACAAACATCCATCAGACCACTACTAAAAAATAACAAGCTGGACCCATCGAAAGTGGAATCATACAGACCAATTTCAAGTATCCCCATGCTTGCCAAAATAATCGAAAAGTTAGTACAGCGCCAAATCCAACAGCATATTGATACTGAAGCCCCACTGGATCCCTCCCAGCATGGGTTCAGAGAAGCACATGGGGTTGAAACCCTCCTCACCAACCTATTTGACCATCTAGTCTCTGGAACCGACAAAATTCATCAAGGATTCGCCCTCATATTCCTAGACATTGCGGCGGCTTTCGACTCGGTGAGTCACAAGATACACATACAACGCCTCAGCGAGAAAGGAATTCAGGGAACAGCCCTAAAGTGGTGCAAGTCATACCTGACTAATAGATGGCAACATGTAAGGTCAGGCTCCACAACCTCCGAACCATTTTTACAAAACCAAGGCGTGCCACAGGGCTCGTCACTATCTGCATTGATGTTTAACATCTACATGCAGCCCATATGTGCCCTAGCACGTTCATTCAAGGTCAACTGTTTAGCCTACGCAGATGACATCCTCCTATACATCCCATTCAGGACTAACCAACCGGACCTCTCCCCTCTAACAAGATGTTTTGAGGCAGTAGCAGAATGGTTCAGCACACAAAACATGAGAATCAACTACAGTAAAACAGATGTCCTTTTCATCTCAAGGAACCAGGACTTCACCCCTCCACTCTCTTTAAAAATCGGCAACACAGAACTGAAAACCAAACCCACAATCCGCTACCTTGGCGTTACACTGGATCAACACCTGGATCTGAAAACTCACATAAAAAACACAGTAAAAACAGTATACATGAAAAATAAAGACCTTAAAACATCTCCGACCGCTACTCGACTTCAGCGACTACCGATCGATCTATCAGGCATTAATATTACCTCATTTCGACTATGCCAACGTAATTCTACACGGTCTCCCTCAAGCAACGTTAGCTCCTCTCCAGCTTGCAATGAACACTGCTGCAAGAGTACTAACAGGGGCTTCACGGAGAGAGCACATAACGCCAGTACTGATGAACCTCCATTGGTTACCGGTTCAAGCAAGAACCCTCCACAAAGTTCTAACCTTAACTTTCAAAGCCTCAAACACTCTGACCCCCACAGCCCTCAGCAAGATGATACATAAAGTACCACAGAACAGAAACAGAAGAACCATGATGCAAAACACCCTAGAGGTCCCAAAAGTAATGACAAAATGCACAAGAACAACAACAAATAGGGCCTTTACGATTTACGCTCCCAGAGCATGGAATGCTCTCCCTACCTATATTCGAAATATCACTTACCTAACCCACTTCAGGAAGGCAATAAAGCAGCACCTGTTCACTACATACTACCCTGAATCTAGCCTTAGTAACCATACATATGGCCCCCCAGACAATCTCTCATTACAAGTAAACAATCAGACTCAGCATGAAAAAGGATAATCAACTGATCGCTCAGAATGTACCCCAGTGTAAATAAGATGTAGATATGTTCTGCCTGAAATCAGGTACCAGTGTGATACAATGTATAGAGTTAAGAATTGTACATAGTTTCCCCCAGTTACTTCCAAGTTGATCTCCCTGTTTATTGTAAATACAACTCAAAGTTCCTGGTGTTGTATAGTTGATGTTAAATGTAAACCGCTCTGATCTAAAATAGAGCGGTATAGAAGAACTGTTAAATAAAAATAAATAAATAAAATAAATAAATTCCTTCTGTTCCCGGAGATCACCTGTTACAGGTGAGTAACTACGCTATCTCCAGGAACAAGCAGGAATGTAGTCTTCACATATGGGACTCCCTAGCTGAGGATGCCAGGGAGATAGCCCCAGGAAGGTGCCACCCTAGAAGGTGGGAATCCTTCCTCCCATGGATCTCTGGCATCCCACCAGGGTTGGTGGGTAGGATTTGATTTAGGTGTGAAAGAGATTTTGAAGAACAGCTTGGCCAAAGAAGGCATCCCGATGGGAGGCTTTATCCAGGCAGTAGTGGGCTGTGAAGGTGTGTACCGAAGCCCAGGTGGCTGCTCGACAAATGTCATCGATAGATACAGAGTGGAGATTAGCCATAGAAGCTGCCATGGCTCTGACTTTATGAGCTGTGACATGGTCCTGAAGAGGAAGACCCTTACTCTCATAAGCAAAGGATATGCATTGGGCAATCTATTTAGATAAAGTTCTTTTGCAGACTGGAAGTCCCAAATGACTAGGGTCAAAAGCTATAAAAAGTTGCGAGGACTTTCTATGTTGCTGTGTTCTTTGTATATAAAAGGCTAAGGCCCTTTTACAATCCAAAGTATGAAGGTTTCTTTCTGCATTAGAGGCGTGAGACCTCGGAAAAAATACAGGAAGATAAATTGATTGATTTAAATGAAAAGGCAAAACCACCTTTGGCATAAAGTGTGGGTGAGTTCGAAGAACAACCTTATCATGATGAAACCTAGTATAAGGAGGATCAGCCACTAAAGCTTGCAATTCACTAATGCGACGGGCAGAGGTGATTGCAATTAGAAAGATGACTTTCCAGGTCAAAAACCTAAGGGCTGTAGTGGCCAAAGGTTGAAAAGGCAGCTTCATGAGCTGCCCGAGAACTAGATTTAGATCCCATGCCACCGGTGGTGGCTTGATGGGAGGTTTAGTTAATAAAAGGCCTCTCATAAATCTTGATAGGAGTGGATGAGAGGAAATGGTTGTCCATTCAGAAGCTTATAAGAAGCTGCAATTGCACTAAGATGGACTCTTACCGAATTGGTCTTTAGACCAGAATTCGATAAGTGAAGGAGATACTCTAGTATCGATTCTAAGGGTATAACCAGGGGGTTTAATCCCTTCTTGGAGCACCATATAGTAAAACGTTTCCACTTGAAGGCATAAGATCTTCTTGTGGAAAGTTTCCTAGAAGCCTGAAGGATATCTTTTACCTGTTGGGACAGGTTGAAATCTTGGAGGTCTAAGCCTTCAGCAACCAGGCCGTGAGGTGCAGGGACTGGGGATTCGGGTGCCATAGCATCCTGTTCTCCTGGGAAAGGAAATCTGGAGCATGCCCTAACTCCAGAGGTGCCACTTGAGAGAGATGTAGAAGCAGGGAATACCATGTTTGGCGTGGCCATCGTGGTGCTATGAGAATCATGCGACCCCTGTCTCTCTGAAGCTTGAGGAGTGTTTTCGGGATGAAGGGAATGGGTGGGAAGGCATAAAGGAAGTCCTGACCCCAGTGAAGGAGGAAGGCATCCCTTGCCTGACATTTGTGAGCCGGAATCCTGGAACAGGACCGGGGAAGTTTGGCATTCAGTGGACTTGCAAAGAGTTTTATGTCTGGAGTGCCCCAGAGATGAAATATCTTTGCCAGCTGGTCTAGGTGGAGGGACAAATCGTGAGGCAGCAGTACTCGACTGAGTTTGTCTGCCCAAAGGTTTTGAATGCCTGGAAGATATACCACTAGAAGGTGAATTTGATGCTCTCTGGCGAGGGCCCACAGTCATAAAACTTTGTTGCATAATGACAGAGAGCCTGTTCCGCCCTGCTTGTTCAATTAGAACATGGCTACTTGATTGTCCGTCTGGACTAGGACTGTCTTGTAGCTGAGCTGGACGTGGAATACTCAAAGAGCTAAATAGATTGCTCTTAATTCCAGGAGGTTTATGTGTAAACCAACCTCCTGTGGAGTCCAGGTGCCCTGGGTAGAGAGATGATTCAGGTGTGTTCCCCAACCCACCTGTGATGCATCTGTTGTTAGGGTGGCCTGAAAGAGGGGTTGATGGAAAGGAGACCCCACTGTCAGATTTTCTAGTGATTGCCACCATTGGAGGGACAAAATTAGTCGTTAAGAGATTGTTATTTTGTCCGACAAATGACCCGTGGCCTGTGTCCACTGTGTGGAGAGGGTCCACTGAGCTGCTCGCATGTGGAGGCGAACATATGGGACTACATGAACTGCGGATGCCATATGTCCCAGTAACTGCAGTAGCTCTCGAGCAGTGAGGGAGGATTTGCCTGCTGCTTGAGAAGATAGTTATTAATGATTCAGAGCGGAAGCTAATGACCACGGCCAACACAGAGAAATGGTGTAAAATAACCTTTATTGACAGATGATAAGATGAGTATGTCCTGTTTCGTTCCTTTACTTTTACTTTTAATATTCATGTTTATGTTTGTCTGTTTTTAGACCCCTGAAGAAGGCCTCCGGCCGAAACTGTTTGAGTTGAAAAAAAAAAAAAAGGGTCTGTCAATAAAGGTTATTTTACACCATTTCTCTGTGTTGGCCGTGGTCATTAGCTTCCGCTCTGATTCATTGGTACTCCTGCGGAAGATCCTCTTCTCTTGCCTTCCCCGCTTGAGAAGATAGTTGCATTATGCGAAGACACCGAGCTTGTGGAAGGAAAGCCCATGCCTGTCTGGTATCTAGACAGGCTCCTATGAATTCTAGGCATTGGGAAGGAACTAGTTGAGATTTTGGGAAGTTTATTAGCAATCCCAAGTATTGGAGGATTTGCATTGTATGGGACAGTGCATTGCTGGCCTCTGCAACTGTAGAGGCTCGAATGAGCCAGTCGTCTAAGTAAGGGAAGACGAAAATTCCCAGGGTTCATAGAAATGCAGCTACTACTGCCATGCATTTCATGAATACCCTTGGTGCTGAAGCCAGACCAAAGGGAAGAACCCTGTACTGGAAATGCTTTCCCCTGAAAAGGAAACGTAAGAATTTCCTGTGATCTGGATGGATGAGAATGTGAGTGTATGCATCCTTTAAGTCTAGAGAGCAAAGCCAATCCTGGCTTTGAAGGTATGGCAGAAGAGTTCCTAGAGAAATCATTTTGAATTTCTCTCGAAACAGATATTTGTTCAATTCTCTGAGGTCTAGAATGGGTCTGTGTCCTCCTGTTTTCTTTGGAATAAGAAAATAGGGGGAGTAGAACCCTGCACCCCGTTGAAGAATGGGTACTTCCTCTATTGCCCCTTGGGCAAGAAGTGTGGAGACCTCGTGATCTAGCAGATTGTCTGCAGAGGTTTGTGAATTGAATTGCTTTAGAATTGTGGAGGGGGCAACCTGACCTGGAGTTTGACTCTGCTGGGTATAGGAAGGATAAAACTTCCTCTTTTTGCTAAAAGAGGGTTTTTTATAAGGCTTCCTTTTGGCTGGAGTGGCTGTAGACTTTGACAATCTAGCTAAGGTAGAATTGTCAGCATCTAACTCGTTAGCCTTTTCCTGCCAGTTCTTGCCGAAGAGATTCTCCCTCGTGCAAGGAATGTTGCCTAACTTGTCCTGTACCCAAGTCTCCAAGTCTGATGCCTGTAGCCAGGCAATCCGTCGTGTGCCAATGGCAATAGCAGAGGTTCTGCTGATGCATTCGAAGCAGTCAAAGGCTGCACGATTAACAAACTTGGAGACATCTTGAGCATGCTTAATTAGAGCAAGAAAATCTTGTCTCTTGTCATCTGGGAGAAATGGGCTCATAAGTTTCAAGTCTCCTGTGACTTCCTTGAGGAACATTCCCATATATAGGATATATTAACTGATCCTAGCTGAAAGCATGGAAGCTTGAAATGTTCTGCGCCCAAAAGCATCCAGAGTCCTGCATTCACGACCTGAAGGATTGGATGCATGCCTCTGCACTTTTCATCCTACGCATGCCTGATTCCACTACCATTGAATGGTGTGGCAGTTGAGTTTTCTGAAATCCAGGACATGGCGGAACTCGATACATAGTATCAAGTCTTCTAGAGTGAGGAGAAGTAGTCAGAGGTGTCTCCCACATTCTGAGCATCAAGCTATACAGAATTTCATGGATAGGCAGAGTGGCTGCCTCCTTAGGAGCTTTATGATATTGGAGAATTTCCAGTTCCTTTGCTCTGGGTTCCTCTTCAGGAGCTACTGTGATTGAAAGACCTTTGGCCATATCACAGATGAAATCCTGAAATGACATGTCCTCTGGAGGTGACATTCTGCGTTGGGGAGAAGAGGGATCTTCTAGGAGAAACCCTCTAGTGCCAGCAGAATTGTCAGAGTCTTTGGAATCGGAGGAATCGAAGTATTCCTGACTCCGATGCTCTTGCAAAGCACGATCCCGGTACCGATCGAAGTCGGTACCGAGCTGACCCGGTACCACTTTGTCAATTCCAGCCAGAGATGGCATGGGAAGAGTTCCCACTGGGGCCAGTACCATCAGTACCAGTATCGTTTGTGTCAGTACCAGTGTCTGTACCGGTTTTGGTACCGGCATCGGTGTTGATGTCGGTTCCGGTGCCCATGGGACCATCGGTACCGCAGCTGAAAGAAGAGCTGCGATGCTGCGCTCAATAGCGAGGAACCTCTGGTCTATCGACGCTGCTGATGCCTGGGTGTCGGTACCTTCTGAGGTTGATATGACTGGGAAGAAAGATGTAGTCATTGGAGTGGTCCCTTATGTGCCGAATGCCCCGGGGATAATTCACATTTTGAAGAAACATTGGTCTATGTTGTCTTTACACCCTTGTTTTCGGAAACCTTTGATGGTAGCATACCGAAGGTCCCGTACAATAGGTAATTGGATAGTGCAGACCTCTGCCCAGCATGATGGTGTGTCTGGGGGCTTAGGTCGAGGTCACTATGCTTGTGGCCATTGTGATTTTTGTTCTACTACATTGGAGGTTTTGGTTTGGGTGGATCCATCTACGGGCTTGCAATATAGCTCTAAGAGTATTTCTGATTATTGTACAGCGTTTGTAGTATACATCTTGGTGTGCCCCTGCAACCTCATCTACGTTGGCAGTACCATACGCCCCGTACGTAAAAGGTTATTGGAGCATCGCTCCCGGATCAATAGGCGACAGGAGGGGGCCCCTGGAGTACTCCATTGTCAGCAGAAAGGGCATTATTTTGCGGATTTGCATTGGCGAGTGTTGGAAGTGGTTCATCTACCTTTTAGGGGGGGAGATCGCCAAGCCCGACTTCATTTGAGGGAGCAATATTGGATTTTTTGTCTGGGATCTATACTACCGCGTGGTATGAATGTGGAGATCGATTGGTGGGGTTTGCAGTTTTAATTTCAATAAAGTTGTTTGAATGGGTTGCGTTCTGATTTCCTCTGACGTCACTGGAATTGGTGATTTAATCGGAACTAAGGAGGATGTGGGAACCCTTTTTGTTCGGCATTAAGGGGGAATGCTGGTTTCGGCGGTGGAATTAGAGCCATATTTTTTATGGGTTAGAAGCAGAGCGATTGCCCAGTTCCAGCCGAAGGAATTTCTCCTCCTGTTTCATTTAATCGGAGAAGCTAAGTACTTGATCTCTTAGTTGCTTCATTCGTTATAGAGACTTGGACTGAGTATTTACATTATTCATTCAGTGCATATGAATTCTCGTTTCACTGACGGCGACATGTGTTGCTTAGTCAGGTTTTAATGGCCAATGAAAGGCTGTTCTAAAATGATTAAAATGGAGGGCTCACTCCGAGAACAGGATCATTCCTTTTCATGGTGAGCGATCCGACAAAAAAATGTGATTTGAGTTTGGGGATCTTTTTGAAGCACTCTTTCTAAATTAATTGATGAAGTGTTAGTGTTTAGTTCCAAAGATTGAAGGAGTGAAATCAAGATTTCTTTTGGTGTTTCGGGAGTTGATTTCAGTGGGTGTAAATTATTGGGTGTCAGTACCGGCAAGGACGGCCGGAACCCCTGAGCATGGCACAGGTAGTTCTTGCGAGGTTGAGGCCTCGAGAACATCCTGAAGCCCCATTGATGCTTTGGAAGCTGAAACCTCCCACCGGGGCTGTTTTGCTGGTGTGGTTCCCTCAAGGGCAACGCCAATGGCCTCTCGATGCTTAGCAGGAGAGCTACCCTTTGAGGGCTGGCTTTTATGTTTAGTTACCTGAGATCCATGGGAGGAAGAAGAGACCCTTGACGATGTTAATGCAATGGATCTGGCATCTGAAGAAAAGAGGGTACTGAGCTTTGCAGTCCGGTTCTGTCTTCCTCTTTTAGTCATCCCCATACAGGAGAGACATTCAGTTGGAGAATGTTCAGGTCCTAAACATTTCAGACACCAATCATGGGTGTCAGTGACAGAAATGGTACCGCCACACTTAGTACATTTTTTAAAACCACTAGTTGGCTTTTCCATGTTTTAGGATTATGGGGCCTAGTGCCCAAAATGGCGCCTAGCACCAAAGAGAAACGTTTCTGAAAAGAAACAGTCTAAAGCCTACGATTTTTTTTTTTGTATGAAAAGAAAAGAACCGGTGGTACCGGTAGGCATCGAGCGGTAGGCAAACGCGACCACAAGAAAAGAAATTTAAAGACGGAATTTTCTGCAGTGACAGGGAATAGATCCTGTCGGCTCCACGGAAAACAAAGAACTGAAGAGGGACAGTTGGAAAGGCGGGAAGGCAGCGCGCATGTGCTGAGGGATGCTCCCAAAAGCGTTCCTATTGGACGCTGGGGAGCGTTCCCGCGCAGGTTCCATTGGTATCGACGATACCCATATGTGAAGACTACATTCCTGCTTGTTCCTGGAGATATACCTTTATGTTAAATGTTACCTCAACTGTACTGTCTAAATACTGTTACGTAACTGTACTGTCTAAATGTTTACACGTACCCTAATGTTAAATGTAACCCTTCAATTGTGATGTGACGTGACCACCTTGATTGAAGGAAAAGGTGGCATACAAATCTGTCTAAATAAATAAACAGTTAACATCACTCCACTCAGACCTGATGAATTGCAAAAATCAATTGTTTAAGCAGCCAGACCTAACATCACAATGGCTTACTATAGGAAGAACATTTCTCCTTCCAAAAGGGGACCCAAGTAACATTCCCAACAATTATAGACCAATACCTTATCTACCTACAATCTATAAGCTGTTCACTGCAATACATGCAGAAAGAATATATGATCATATTGAGTCCAATAACATCATGGCAATAGAACAAAAGGGCAACAAAAGAGGAACATATGGCACCAAAGACCAGTTAATGTTGAATAAGGTCATCATGGCCTTTGCTAAGAAAGGCAGAAATCTCAGTATAGCATGGATTGATTATAAGAGAGCTTTTGAGAGCATCCCACACTCTTGAATAATAAGTTTGCCTTGAAATGTATAAAATAAATCCTGGCTTGATAGAGTACATTAAGTTCATCATGACAATGTGGCAAACCACATTCTTTTTGAAATGTGAAGATGGTCAGTATATCATTCCTAACATCAGGATCCAGCGAGGAATATTTCAGGGGGATTCCCTGTTGCCTCTTCTGTTTTGTGTGGCACTTAATCCAATGAGTACTCTCATCAACTCTTTGGGATACAGATTTAGCTTGAATCCTAAAGAAGGTAACAACCCAGAAACAACATCTCATTTATTGTTTGTAGATGATATGAAGCTCTATAGTTCCAGCGACCAACAATTAGCAGAGCAACTCTGTGTGGTGAAAAACTTTTCTGATGACATCAGGATGACCTTTGGCCTTGACAAATGTGCTAAGGCAACTTTTTCTAGAGGAAAATTGAGCAAAACAGAAAACATCTCCCTGGCTGAAGGACGTGGTATCAAGGACCTTGAACAGGAAAGTGTATATAAGTATCTCAGAGTAGAGGAAGGAACGATACTTAAGCAGAAATTACTGAGAGAAAATATCAGTAAAGAATACTACAGGAGATTAAAATCATTATTGAAAAGTGCTTTAACATCATGGAATAAGATACAAGCCATCAATCAGCTGGCAATTCCTGTACTTTCGTACATCTTTGTGATTGTGGAATAGCCTCTTAAAGATCTTGAAAACCTGGATGTGCAAACACGAAAACTCCTCCATGCCCATGAAGTGACTTAGAAGAATCAGTGTATGCCAAGACTGTACATCCCTAGAGCTGAAGGAGGGCTAGGACTCATAGAGACTGATTACACATACAGAATATTATCATAGGTCTTCAGGCCTACTTAACTACATCCTCAGATCCAAATATGCAAAAAGTGCTGAAATATGGGAGTAAACGTCCAGAATCTGTTTCCATCATCAAACCTGGACAACCATTCTAATGACTAGAAGGAATGAGTGAAAATCCTCAAGCATGCACAGAGAAGGAAGTAACAGAATTTGCAAAACAATAGAAAAAACTCTTCAAAGAATTAGATAAACAAACAAGGAAAAACAAGTGGCAGATGAAACATATACAGTGGGAAATGCAGAGTGTTAGTCCAGGAACCTTTTGTCAATCAAGAATGGACACATGAATGGTTAAGGAGGTGTGAACTGAAACCAAAGGATGAGAGGTTGATAGTTGCACCCCAGGACAG
The DNA here is from genome assembly GCA_033557465.1 of Ichthyophis bannanicus. NCBI lineage: Eukaryota > Metazoa > Chordata > Amphibia > Gymnophiona > Ichthyophiidae > Ichthyophis > Ichthyophis bannanicus. The sequence goes on along the minus strand of CM066031.1, from coordinate 1,575,221,386 downwards.
TGGATTACGGATGAGATGGTTTACAGCGAGCATTGAAAAAACTGGCAACACAGACATATGTCGATTCTGTAAGAAAGAACTGGAAACAGTGACTCACCTCATAGCTGATTGTGAAGGTCTGAAGGCAGAAATTTCTATACAGAAAGACATAATACAGTAGCGCACCTCATCCATTGTATTCTCTATAAGCACTACATAGTAAATGACGGCAGATAAAGACCAGTATGGTCCATCTAGTCTGCCCAGTAAGAGGTAAGAGTAGATGCACCTGGCGCTCCGTGCAGGCCACCCCTCCTCTTGTCTTTGTTTAGGGGTGAACCCACTGCTCCGTGTAGGACACCCCTGTTTGTTGAGAAATTAGATAAAGTTTATTTTGATTTTATCCTGTTGCTGTAAAGGGATCCACTGTGCCTGAAAAGCACTGGGATCATGACCCTAAGAGAATTACAGAGAATGAGGAGGCTATGATCACCTGGGATACTCCCATTCCAATCGATAAAAAGCTGGATGTGAGGAAGCCGGATATAGTGGTTAAAGAGAAAAACACCAGAACAGTATTGATATAATAGAGATGTCAGTTCCAAGCGAGTACTCTATGAATCGCATGGAGAGGCAAAAGATCAGGAAATGCAGTCAGAGACCAAGAAAATGTGGCAGAAAGATACAGAAATATTTCCCATCTTACTGGGTGCCACATACTTGATAAAGAAGAATTTCCAAGCACATCTTAACAAACTACCCATACATGATATATCTTATGAACTCCAGCAGGATATTCTCTTTGGCACGATACAAGTACTACACCGAGCCTTAGCAGTAAATTTGAGAGACTGAGATCATATTCCACATGCCCTGTTTAGAAGTGAAGTTCATGACTGTCATGATAATGCCAAAACTAACCCATTTGTGGAAACTGCCCTGAAACATTCAGATTTCAGCTTCAGCACTCTGACTACTGCCATTGTGACCTTCTCCACCATCCTGGGTGTCCACTGTCTTGAAAGCTTGAGCCACCACTAGCAGCCATCTTGGGGTAAGTAGATTTGAGTTTCTCCCTCTCCTGTTTATCTTCTTTTGTTTTTATAGAATGGGTGGTATCACAAATGCACTACAGTAAAATGCCAAAAGGATTACAGGTTGACACACAACTCAGACTGGGGTCATCTGCACAGCAAATATACCCTCTGTTACAGGAAAGGCTCAAGAGCACAGGAAAAAGCATCTTCCCTGCAGCCAAATCTAAGCAGTTTGACATCCCAAACAGAGATGGGTGACAGTTTTAATTCATGTTCTAGGGGCTCTCTGTCTCTGCCAGAAGACATGGAAGTCAGCTCATGATGCAAATCTTTAATCTTATCTAAAAGCATTGAGAAGCCAAATTAGGAGAGGTACTGTATCTCTAAACACCCTTTAACTCAGCAGGTTAACATAACCCCCATCATCCCAGCCAAATTTCAACAGCCTCTGTTGGGACAACCCTATAGTGAATCCCACAAAGCTTTCACTGCTTAAGCCCCTTCATATTCCCTTATCATACCAATCAACAATGTAACTCTTTTTAATACCTGGACTGCAAAGCCACTAAAAAACTATCACTCATTTACCTCATTCACACTTTCTCAGTTATCCCTCTCTCTCCCTTCAGGTTCTCTCCACTCATACCTGTCTTCCACATCCCCTACCATTCAAACACCATGGTCTATAGGCTCTCAATCTCTCAGAAAACAAGGCAGTCAGCTCATGACTCAAATCTTGCATCTTATTCAAAAGAGCTGAGAAAATTAGGAGAGGAAAGAAAATATGCCTGATATTAAAATAGTAAATCAATAATATCAAAACACCTCCACTATAAGGAATATTCCATAATAATGATAATCAACACAATTCCTTATCTTTATATTTTATCTATGAAATTCTTCAATTTTCTGTATTTTAAATGGTCTTATATTTTATATTTCTTTTCTTTTTTTTAAGGAAGAACCTCGGTGCTTAGACTGACAGGTTGAAATTATCTGTCTGGCTTTTCTAATCATCAGAAAACCTCCTTCAGAATGCTCTTCCTTCTTTATGAAAACATTTAATATATAATTACCATCAAATATGTATTAACTTTAATATTTTTTTTATAGTTTTATAAAAGGAATGGGCTATCTAGCTACTCTCTCAACCTGCAAAATAGCAAGCTACTTCACTATACTTCCAAACTGCAAAAGTGTCCATGCTATTGATACTAATAATGGCTATCATTTGGCTGATGCTGTTTCAAGATCTCTCACAGAACACTTTTCCTAAATTAAAATTAAGAAATAATTTACAATTAAATTTTTACATAAAGCAGAGAACTTATTTTTAACTTTAACTGCTTACTATTCCTTCACTGGCATTTCACCGGCTGCCTCATTCATTTCCCTAAGTTCAAAATGCATATAATTTTGGACAAGGGCATATTATAATACACACTACAAAAGCAGTAGAGCATGTGGTAAAATGTGTTATATGATACCCCTTCCCATCATGGCCCCGATGGGACATCCAGCCCCATTATCAGCAGATTCTGCCTCTTGGCCCTGCTGCACGTGCAGATCCGCTGTACATGCTACGGGGGACGGGAGCAGAGAGTAGGTGGAGCAGGGTGGGGCCGACCCCCGGACATACAGGGCTGATTCCCTCGGAGGTGGAATAAGCACTGGCCGCCCTCCCCCCCCTCCCCGATCAGCCAGCCAACTCCCCAGTAGTCACAGTGGAGAGCAGGGAAAGACCCCTGCTGCCCGATCCAGGTCTCAGCTGCCCCCATCGGGGTCAAGTGGCAGAGAAACGGGGAGTCTGAAGCAGCGGGCAGATTGAGCCTTGGGGAGGATGTCCTTGCGGCGATGCAGGGGCTTGCCAGGCCGTCTCCACGGTCCTGATCCTGCACCCACAGGGCCATCTTGCTCCCACGGTGCAGAATCGGATCCTAATGGGCCTGTCCTGCTCGGGACCATCCTGATGGCCTGGACATGCCTCTTGCTGAATCAGGCTCCATATGGATTCTAAGGTTAATCTTGCATATCTCTAAATTACCATATTGATAACTGCCTCTTCTGTTGTCATCTCCCAAATTTACCAAATGATTATTCAAATAAGATAAATCTATGGAACATAATTATTCTTTCAGATTCCTAGCCTATGAATATGCTATTCTTACTCTCTTATCTGTAAAACGTTGTGTAAGCCCAAAATCCCCCAATGTTTTCTGAAGGATGCGCATTGTGCGAGACAGAGAAACCCTGGCCTCTGGCTCTGAAGGGGCTCGAATGAGCCAGTCGTCTAAGTAAGGGAAGACGGATATTCCCAGGGTGTGGAGAAATGCTGCTACCACAACCATGCATTTTGAGAACACCCTTGGTGCAGAAGCTAGGCCAAAACGAAGAACCCTGTATTGGTAGTGCTTCCCTTGAAACAGGGATCAAAGGAACTTTCGGTGAGTTGGATGGATGAGAACATGAGTGTACGCATCCTTGAGATCTAGAGAACAAAGCCAATCCTGACTCCAAAGGTATGGCAGCAGAGTTCCTAGAGAAATCATTTTGAACTTCTCTTTGAACAGGAATTTGTTCAATTCTCTGAGGTCTAGAATGGGTCTGTGTCCCCCTGTTTTCTTTGGAATAAGGAAATAGGGGGAGTAAAACCCTGTACCCCATTGGGGAATAGGCACCTCTTCTATTGCTCCTTGAGCAAGGAGCATTGTGACTTCTTGACCTAACTGGTCGTTGGGAGAGGTCTGAGTATTGAACTGTCCTACTGTTGTAGGAGGGGGCATGCTGAGGAAATGAAGCTTGTACCCCTCTCGTACAATAGACAGAGTCCAATTTTCTGCTGTTATCTAACACCATCTGGGGGCAAAATGACATAACCTTCCTGGGATGGTGGAGGGTTCTGGGCCGTTCAGGGCCAGGAAGGCAAAGTTCTCTAGATAGGAGTCAAAGCCCCTGTGGAGGCTGAGTCTGCTGAGCCGGTTGAGGCTTAGCTGCTTTTGGCTTCCTTTGTTGCCTAGGTTGTTGCTGCTGTCCCTTTTGGGCAGACTGACCTGAACGATGTCCCTGCTGGGTATAGGAGGGATAAAACTTCTTCTTACTGAAGAATGGTTTCATAGAGGATCTTTTCCTCGCAGGATCAGCTGTAGATTTGGACAATCTATCCAAAGTGATATTGTCAGCATCTATCTCATTAGCTTTTTCCTGCCAATTCTTGCCGAAGAGATTCTCTCCTGTGCAAGGTATATTCCCCAGTTTGTCCTGTACCCCAATTTCTAAGTCTGATGCCAGGAGCCAGGCAATTCTGCGTGCACCTATGGCAATAGCAGAGGTTCTGCTTATGCATTCAAAGGAGTCAAAGGCTGCACGATTCACAAACTTGGAAACATCCTGAACATGTTTAACAAGAGTAAGATAATCTTGCCTTTTATCATCAGGAAGGAGAGGGCTCTTAAGCTCCAAGTCTCCTGTGACTTCCTTAAGGAACATTCCCATATACAAGATATAGGAACTGATCCTAGCAGAAAGCATGGAGCCTGGAAGGATCGACGTCCAAAGGCATCAAGAGTCCTACATTCACGTCCTGGAGGATTATATGCATGCCTTTTTGCACTCTTCATCTGTCTCATGGCTGATTCCATCACCATGGAATGGTGTGGTAATTGAGTCTTCTGAAACACAGGACAAGGAGGAACTTGATACATGGTGTTGAGTCTTCGAGAAGGAGGAGATGTGGTTAGAGGTGTTTCCCACATTCTTAACATAAGATCATGCAAGATCTCATGAATAGGTAAGGTAGCTGCCTCCTTGGGAGCTTTAGGGTATTGTAGGATTTCTAATTCCTTTGCCCTAGGCTCTTTTTCAGGAGCCACTGTGATGGAAAGACCTCGGGCCACATCTCGGATAAAATCCTAAAAGGACATATTCTCTGGTGGAGACATCCTACACTGAGGAGAAGAGGAATCCTCGGGAAGAAGTACTCTGGTATCGGCAGAGCCTTCGGAGTCTTCAGACTCATCCGAGGATTCGAAGTATCTCCGATCCGGGTGATCGTGCAAGGCACGGTACCGGTACCGATCAAAGTCGGCATCGGAGTGGTCTGGTACCGACTTGTCGATGCCTGATAGAGACGCATGACTCGATCCCGGTAGAATACCTGCCGATGTCGATGCAGTCGGTGCCAGCACCGGAGTCAGTCCCGGTACCGGTTGAATTGTCTGAAGCGGTCTCATGGGCATCGAGGCCGTGAGAAGAGCCGCCAGACTGCGCTCAATAGCCAAGAATCTCTGGTCTATCGACGCTGCCGATGCTTGGGTATCGGTGCCGTTTAAAGCAGCCGGAACCCCAGAGCATGGCACCAGTAGTTCTGCTGAGGTTGAAGCCTCGAGAACATCCTGGAGCCCCGTTAGTGCTTTGGAAGCCGAAGCCTCCCGCCGGGGCAATTTTGCTGGTGAAAGTCCCTCAAGGGCAATGCCAGAGGCATCTCAATGTTTAGAAGGAGATCTACCCTTTGAGGACCGGCTAGATTTATGTTTAGTTACCTGAAATCCATGGGAGGAGGATGAAGCCCTGGAGGACGTCGATGCCACGGAGGCTGCATCGAAGCTTAGCAGCTCGGTTTTGCCGGCCCCTTTTTAACATCATTCCACAGGCAACACACTCTGAAATAGAGTGGTCAGGACCTAAACATTTGAGGCACCATTCATGGGTGTCGGTGATGGAGATGGTACCGCCACACTTAGAACACGTTTTAAAACCCAAAGCGGGTTTTTCCATTTTGAGGGAAAAAGTTGGGCCTAGTGTCCAAAACGGCGCATGGCACTTGAGAAGAAAATCACTGGAGAAACACTCCAGAAACAAAGTGTTTTGTTTTTTTTAGAAAAAAAGAAAAGAAGAACCGGCGGTACTGGTATAGCGTCGAGGGAAGGCAGACGCGACCACAAAAAAGAAGTATAAGAAGGGAATTTTCTGCGGTGACAGGATGCGCGACCTGTCGGTTCCACGGAAAATGAAGAACTGGAGAGAGACAGTTGGGAAAGGCGGGAAGGCAGCATGCAGGCGCTGTGGGATGCTCCCAAAAGCTTTCCTATTGGACGCTGGGGAGCGTTCCCGCGCAGGCTCCGTCTGTACCGACGATACCCATATGTGAAGACTACATTCCTGCTTGTTCCTGGAGATAAAGACATTTAGGGGGAAGTGACATCATTGCTGTAGATGGCTGCTTAACTGAGAGGCTCTGAAAGCGGAGATACATTATCACCCAATAACGGGATTATAAAAAGACCATATTACCCCCAACCCAGAGTAAACATCAACTGAGGGAAACCATGTGACGGATTGCTGGAAAAAAGACTGCAGTTAACCTAAAATCCTTTACATTTATTATTTAATCTTTATTGGCATTTATAATAACACTCAGGTATTTACATAAATGAAAATAAGAAAATGTGGGAACTCCACAATGTACCAATTATTATAGCAGAAAACATATTGAAAGTAATACATCCTATCCCAAAATTTAGTCCACAATTAAAGTTAGGGGGCTACAGGAAATAAACCATTCACCATGATTTACACACCTTCTCGAGAGCAAAACAGGGCTTAAGGAAAAAGAAATACCAATTACCAGCAGGATAAGACTTATGCGTCAGCTGTAATAGGACCGACCTCTATCCCAATCTCTTCCCTTGCACATATAAATCCTTTACAGTTAAAGCGAAATCGGGAGCAGGAACCAGCCATAGCAAAACAGTGCCTGGAGGAAGCTTGGCTGATGAGGACCAGAGGGAAAGTTCAGAGGGAGCAGAGAAATCCAAAAATGAGGTGCAAGCACTCGGAGATGAACTGAAAGAATGATTTGGGAGCCTGAAACAAGATCTGACCATCTTTAAGACAGAAGCACATGGTTGGATAACAGAGATAAAGTTTTACCTGAGTGACATGGGGCGCAGGATTGAGGAAACTGAAGGGCACTTGGAGGAACATGATGTTAAAATACAAGCTGTCCAATAGTATGTAAAGCTGGTTATGGGAACCCAAGAAGAGCTACTATTAAAAGTAGAGGATTTAGAAAATTGCTCACGGAGAGCTAACATACGACTCCGGGGCCTACCAGAATTAGAGGAAACGTGGGACTATCGTAACCTTATAGAACAATTCTGCGGGACATTTGCTACAGGGTGGAGCATGGCCACCGAGCCTTAGGTCCAAGGAAAGAAGGCAGACTGTGTGAGATGGTAGCATAGTAACATAACATAGTAAATGATGGTAAATAAAGACCAGTATGGTCCATCTAGTCTGCCCAGTAAGATGTCAAGAGTAGGTGCACCTGCCGCTCCGTGCAGGCCACCCCTCCCCATGTCTTTGTTTTAGGGGAGAACCCACCGCTCCGGGTAGGACACCCCTGTATGTTGAGAAATTAGTTAAGTTTATTTTGATTTTATCCTGTTGCTGTAAAGGGATCCACTGTGTCTGTCCCATGCCATTTTGAATTGTGTCACTGTATTTGCCCCCACCACTTCCATCGGGAGGGCATTCCAAGCATCCACCACCCTTTCAGTGAAAAAGTATTTCCTGACATTGCCTTTCAATTTACCCCCTTGCAGCTTCATGTTATGCCCTCTAGTTTTACAGCTTTCCCGTCTTTGGAAGAAGTTTGTTTGTTCATTATTTCTCTTTTAAGTATTTAAAGGTCTGAACCATATCTCTCCTATCCCTCCTCTCCTCCAGAGTGTACATATTTAGGTCTTCAAGTCTCTTCTCATAAGGCTTCTGACGCAGGCTCCAAATCATTTTGGTCGCCTTCCTCCGAACAGTTTCCAGTCTTTTTATATCTTTGCAAGATATGGTCTCCAAAACTGAACACAGTATTCCAAGTGAGGCCTCACCAGTGACTTATACAGTGGCATTAGTACCTCTTCCTTTCTGCTGGTAATTCCTCTTTGTATGCAACCCAACATCCTCCTGGCTTTTGCCACCGCCTTGTCGCACTGCTTTGCCACCTTGAGATCCGCAGAAATAATCACACCAAGGTCCTTCTCCTGGTCCGTGCACACCAATCTCTCGCTCCCTATCGTATACATTTCCCCTGGATTTCTACTTCCCAAGTGCATGACACTGCATTTCTTCGCATTAAATCTTAACTGCCAAGCATTAGACCATTCTTCCAGCTTTTGTAGATCTTTTCTCATGTTATCCACTCCCTCAGGGGAGTCCACTCTTGCAAATTTTGCATGCCTCCACAAATTCTCAATGAAAGAATTAGTGATATCTGCAGCACGTAAACTGGGTAAAATCCACTGGGAAGGCCAAGCGGTGAAAGTTTAGGGAGATCTGTTAGTGATCACGATGTGGAAACGCAGGGAATATTACCCTGTCACTAAGCGTTTGCGAGATGAGAAAATTCGCTACAGATAGCTGTTCCCTGTGGGGCTGCAATACACGATATCTGGAGTGACCACATATGCCAAATCGGTGGAGGAGGCAATTAAGGGACTTCAGAAAGCAGGATGGACTAACCTCCCTGAATATCCCACCCAGGAAAAAGATTTAGGAGTCATCATGGATAACATGTTAAAACCCTCCGCCAGTGTGCAGCAGCGGCCAAGAAAGCAAATAGAATGCTAGGTATCATAAAGAAAGGAATGGAAAATAAAACAAAGGATATTATAATGCCTCTGTATCGTTCCATGGTAAGACCACACCTTGAATTTTGTGTGCAATTCTAGTCGCCGTATCTTAAAAAGGATATAGCATTATTAGAAAAGTTACAGAGAAGAGCCGCCAAAATGGTAAAGGGGATGGACAGCTACTCCTATGAAGAGAGGCTACAAAGGTTAGGGCTCTTCAACCTGGAAAAGAGATGGCTTAGAGGAGATATGATAGAGGTCTATAAATTAATGAATGGAGTGGAACGGGTAAACGTAGATCGATTGTTTACGCTATCAGAATATAGAAAGACTAGGAGACATGTAATGAAGCTACAGGGTAAACTATTTAAGACAAATAAGAGAAAATATTTTTTCACTCAACGTGTAATTAAACTCTGGAATTTGTTACTGGAGGATGTAGTAAGAGCTGTTAGTGCAGCTGGGTTTAAAAAAGGTTTGGAGAAGTTCCTGGAGGAAAGGTCCATAAACCATTATTAAAAAGGGACCCAGGATATCAATGCTTGATCCAATACAAGCATTGTGGAACCTGTGTCTCTTGGGGATAGTGCTAGGTACGTATGACCTAGATTGGCCACTGTTGGAAACAGGATACTGGGCTTGAAGGACCTTGGTCTGACCCAGTATGGCATATCTTATGTTCTTATGTTCTTATCCCTCAGGCCTTAGAGGCAACCCAGGACCCCTCCAGAGCGGTACTGCAACCACAACTAGATGGCAGCGAGCCCCGTTGAGGGACAATGCTTCCAGTAGCAAAAATCTTCTGCTGAGAGGAGGAAGTTAGAGGAACGCTGACTAGACTCCGGTGAACTGATAATCCCAATGGGAGAGACAGTATCTCTCATAGCTGGTGACTAACTGTATATGTTGAGGCAACCTCCTCTTTGTTTGCTGTTTTGGGGATTGATGTTTGACAATGAGTTGGGCAGCGAAATGAGTGAATTCAATGGTTGCCTGATGATGACTCGCATCTCTTGTATGAGAGTCAGATGGGGAGGGGAAGGGGAGGAAGGACAAGGGATTGGGAGATTGGGGGGGACTAAAACAAAAAGGAGGCAGGGGGTAGGGAGGGGAACTACATGGGATCCCTTACACTATATAAAGACTGGTAATAGATCAACAGATGACTGACTTCAGGGCTATGACCTTGAATGTTTGGGGTCCAAATTCTTACTATAAATGCCAGATGCTTTTCAAAGAACTTAAATGCCTGGATTGCGATATAGCATTTATTCAAGAAACCCATTTGATGGATGAGGTGAGAGTAACTGACTCCCGCTTTCCCTTGAGATATTTTGCATCCAATAAGGTTGGGCACCCACACTTGGTTTGTAGCTTGTCCTGCTGTGAGGACTTATGTGCATCAGTGATGCTGAGGGCTAAGTTATTAGTAGCTTAATTACTGGCAGGGTCTCCCAAGATGGGCAGGTCTCAGCTGAGGTGCCAGACCAAGACAAACCACCCATCTGGGCAGCAGAATGGAATGGTGTTGGCGGTAGAGGATCACATTTCTGTGACAATGGCAACACTAGAATTACCTATGTAGAAGAAAGGCCTGGCAATCTCCTTCTGTATCTTTCCACAAAAACCAGTAGATAATCACAACAAAACAAATTGCACTATAATGCTGGAAGATGAGACCTCCAGGTTGGCAGGCACTCAACTGGCTACTGGGGAGGAGCTGAAGACTTTTCAGAGTAAAGCCAGCATTTATGATGTGGTTGAATCAAAGCCCTCGGGACGTCTGACTGCTGATGTAGCTGTGCATGAAACGAGAGTTAGAAGCTCCAAAGATGTCTTACATATGGGGACATGGAATGTATGAAGCATGAACCATGGGACGTTGGAGGTGCTCAAGAATAAAATGGAACGTGTAGAACTTGATCTGTTGGGTGTCAGTGAACTGAAATGGACTGGCATCAGGCACTCTGCATCTGATGATCACATGGTCTACTATGCTGGACATGAAAGACAAAGAAGAAATGGAGTTGCATTTATAATCAAGAAGAAACTTGTAAGAACTATAATGAAATACAATGCATAGAAACATAGAAATATGACGACAGAAAAAGACCACATGGCCTATCTAGTCTGTCCTTCCATATCAACAACTATAGCAGTCCCCTTTTTTCCTTTAGAGATCCTCTGTGTTTGTCCCATGCTTTTTTGAATTCAGTTACTGTCCTCATCTCTACCACCTCCACTGGGAGACCATTCCACGGCTCCACCACTCTTTCCGTAAAGAAATATTTCCACATATCACTCCTGAATCTACCCTCATCCCATGTCCCCTCGTAGCAGAACTTGCTTTCAGTTGAAAAAGGCTCTCCCCCTGAAAAGTTATGCCACGGAGGTATTTGAACATCTCAATCATATCACCTCTATCCCACCTTTCCTCTAAGGTGTACACATTAAGATCCTTAAGTCTGTCCTCATATGCTTTATAATGAAGACCACTAACCATTTTAGTAGCCACCCTCTGCACCGACTCCTTCCTGTTCACATCCTTTTGAAGGTGCGGTCTCCAGAATTGCACACTATACTTCAAATGAGGTCGCACCAAAGACTTATACAGAGGCACTATCACCTCCTTTTTTCTGCTAGCCTTTTTTCTGCTGCTTTTTTCCTCTCCATATGCACCCAAGCATCCTTCTAGCTTTTGCCGTCGCCTTTTCTACCTGTTTAGCTACTTTAAGATCATCAGACACAACCACGCCTAGGGTCCCGCTCTTCTTTAGTAGACAAAAGTACTTCACCCTCTATACTATATTGCTCCCTTGGATTGCTGCAGCCCAAATGCATGACATTACATTTTTTAACATTAAATCCCAGCTGCCAAATTCTAGACCATTCTTCAAGCTTAGTTAGATCCCTCCTCATGTTATCTACACCTCCCTGGGTGTCTAATCTATTGCAGATTTTGATATCATCCGCAAAGAGGCAAACCTTACCCGACAGCCCTTCCGCTATATCACTAACAAAGATGTTAAAAAGAATCGGACCAAGGACAGATCCCTGGTGGACACCACTGGTAACATCCTTCTCCTCAGAGTGAGCTCCATATACCTGTACTCTTTGTCGCCTCCCACCCAGCCAATTTCTAACCCAAGCAGTAACTTTAGGGCCCATCCCCAGGGTGCTCAGTTTGTTTATAAGTTGCCTGTGAGGAGCAGTGTCAAAGGCTTTACTGAAATCTAAATACAGTACACCACATCTAGGGCTCTCCCTCGGTCCAACTCCCTGGTCACCCAGTCAAAGAAATCAATCAGATTTGTCTGACAAGACCTGTTTCTGGTGAATCCATGCTGCCTTGGATCCTGTAATCCGCTGGACTCCAGAAACCTCACTATTTTCTCTTTCAGCAGCGTTTTCAATAATTTACTCACCACTGAAGTTAAACTAACCGGCCTGTAGTTTTCAACCACATCCTTACTTCCGCTTTTGTGTAAAGGCACCACATGAGCCTCTCTCCAGTCCTTTGGCACCACTCCCGACTCTAACGAGGCATTGAAAAGGTCAGTCAGTGGAGCTGCTAGAATGTCCCCAAGTTCCCTCAGTATTCTAGGGTGTATCCCATCCAGTCCCATCTCTTTGTCTACTTTAAGTTGAGCTAGTTTCTCACAAACACAGTCTTCTGAAAATTGTTCAAGATACCCCTCGCTTCTGTTCCTGTTTGTGGGTGTTTTCTGAGGTCCTGCTCCTGGTTCTTCATCTGTGAACACAGAACAGAAATATTTGTTAAGCAATTCTGCTTTATCCTCATCAGGTTCTACATATTCCTCCCCTTCACCCTTGAGTCTGACAATACCACTTTTGCCCTTCCTCTTCTCACTAACATATCTGAAAAATGTCTTATCCCCCCATTTTATTGCCTTGGCTATTTCCTCCTCTTTTTGAATCTTTGCTTTCCTGACTACTTTGCTAGCTTCTCTAAGTTTTTCCAAATATAGATGCCTGTCTTCCTCTCTCTGTGATCTCTTGTATTTCATGAAGGCCTCCCTCTTTTTCTTCACCTTTTCAGCTACTTTTTTTGAAAGCCATAGCGGTCTCCTTTTCCTTTTACCTTTATTTACCATTTTAATAAAAAGGTTGGTTGCCCTTAAAATATTCCCTTTTAGTTTTGCCCACTGTTTTTGTACATCAGTGAACGCTTAATTTCTATTCGTCTATGAGGAATGCCCATCAACATAACTATAATACATGTATATACCCCAACAACAGCTGCAGAAGAGGATGAATTTGATGAGTTCTATGAACAGGTACAAGCTGAAATTGCAAACAGGATATCCTGGTAGTCATGGGTGACTGGAACACAAATGTTGGCAACAAAGAAGAAGACAAAGTGGTTGGAAAATATGGACTTGGCAACAGAAATGAAGCTGGAGAAAGACTGATAGAATTCTGCAAGATCAACGATCTATTCATCTCAAACACTTTCTTACAGCAACACAAACAGTGACTGTACACATGCACTTCACCCAATGAATTGTACAAAAATCAAATTAACTATATCTGCAGAAGTCAACGATGGAAAAGCTCGATAACATCAACAAAGACAAAACCTGGAGCTGAGTGTGGTACTGAAGTTAAAGTTGAAAAAGAGCAAGCCAATCATGAATGTAGCACAATATGACCTTGAGAATATATCACTGGAAGTTAAAGACTGCCTGCAAAATCGATTTGCTGCTTTAGATACAAATGACAGAGGTCCAGAAGAGTTATGGGATGACATCAAAAAGTTTGTGTTGGAAGAAAGTGAGAAGTCTCTAAAAAAGGTGAAAAAGCAAAAACAGCCAAAATGGATAACCGAAGAAACTCCGAAAAGTACCCAGAAACGCAGAGAAGCTAAAGCAGAGGAGAAAAAGATGTAATTCTCAACAGAGATTTCCAACATGCAGCAAGACAAGTCAAGGAGAAATACTACAATGGCACGTGCAAGAAAATAGAAGCAGAAACTATTAGAGGGAAGAACAAGATCGGCTTTCCTAAAGCTACAAGAATTAAAGAAAAAATTCCAGCCTCAAATTGGAATGTTACAAGATGCTCAAGGATCCATATTGAATGATGCTGAGAAGATCAAGGTGGAAAGAATATATAGAGTCATTATACGAAAAAGATCAAGTGTACGAACAGCTGTTCCAACCTGTAGCTTATGATCAGGAGCCATTGTTGATGAAAGACAAAGTCGAAGCAGCATTGAAAACCTTATCAAAGAACAAAGCACCAGGCATTAATGGCATTCCCACTGAAATATGCAGCAATCTGATGCAGCTGTTACCATACTTACAAGGCTCTGCCAGGAAATTTCAAAGACAACATCATGGCCAACTGACTGGAAAAGATCTGTGTTTATACCAATACTCAAGAAAGGTGATCCAACTGACTATGAAAATTATCGCACAGTCGCTCTGATCCCACATGCCAGCAAGACTCAACTCAAGATTATTCAGCAGAGACTACAATCATACCTGGAACGACAACTGCCTGAAGTGCAAGCAGGGTTCAGGAAAGGGCAAGGAACGAGAGACATCTTCGTGAATGAGAGATGGATCCTTGAAAAGACTAAAGAATACCAAAATGATATCTATATGTGTTTTATTGACTACAGCTAGACTTTTGACTGTGTAAAACATGAGAAACTCTGAGCCACATTAAGAAGCATGGGTATACCAGAACACCTGATTGTTCTCTTGCACAACCTTTACATTGATCAAGAAGCAACAATTTGAATGGAACAAGGAGACACAGAATGGTTTAAAATCAGCAAAGGGTCTTAGCAAACCAGTTACTATCTCTACTGTCTCAACTGGTCCACCCCAACCAATCGTGGTTCATCCCTGGTAGACAAGCCTCTGATAACATCAGGAAGGTTCTTAATTTAACATTGCTGGGGAAACAGAGCTCTGAAGACTTGGCTGTGCTGGCTATTGATGCCGAAAAAGCCTTTGATAGAGTGTACTGACCCTTTCTTTTTAAAACCCTGGAAAAAATGGGGATCTCAGGAGATTACCTAAGGTGTATTAAAATCTTGTACAAATCCCCGATGACCTGTCTAAAGATTAATGGAGACTATACTTGGTCCTTTGAATTGTATTGTGGAACCTGCTAGTGGTGCCCCCTCTCTCCATTATTATTTATACTGGCAATGGAACCCTTGGCCCAGAGAATCTCTCACTTTTTGCTGATGATCTGTTTCTTGTTACTGACCTGGAATCTTCTCTACGGTCCGTCCTGAGCGAATTAGACACATACAGCTCACTGGCTGGGTATTGCATTAATGTTAATAAATCAGAGCTGTTAACTATGTCCCTCTCTCCAGGGCTAGTGGAAACCCTGAAAACATCATATTCCTTCAAATGGGCTAACTCTAGTATTCGTATCTGGGAGGTCAATTGATGCCTCCCTTGTGGAGGAGAATATCAGAGGATCTTGATAGGTGGGGGGCCCTGGGGCTATCCTGGCTCGGGGGCATAGTGACCATTAAAATGGTAGTGCTCTCAAGGTTTCTATACTTATTAATGACACTACCAATCTTGGTGCTCAAGCTCTTTTTGGATAAGCTACAACACAGAATTATGTTCTTTATATGGGGTGGCAAGAGACCCCGGGTTGCCAGTAAGATTTTTGTGCCAAGAAAGGGAAGGGCAGGCGAGGAGTTCCCCATCTTAGTAGATATTTTGAAGCGGCTAGATTGCACTCTGTGCTAGAGTGGTGGATCCATGAACAGCAGGAATGGGTGGTGCTGGAGAAGGAAGCATTGGGCTTCCACCACCTGGGAGAAACAATCTGGCACATGGGAGAAGGGCAAGCACCGAAACAATATGACAATCCCTTTATTGCCTCCTCCTTGAAAATCTGGTTTAAATGGAAAAAGATTTGGTATGGACCTAATGGATATTCTAAATATATCCCACTACTGGGTAACCCAGATTTCCCTCCTGGTAAGGACAATCGTGTCTTTGCCCGGTGGACTAAAGGGGTTGGCACTGCGTGGGCCAGTTTAGAAAAGAGGGGGAATGGATATCTTTTGAGGATCTACAGAACAAATATTCTCTACCATATGTATACCCAGGTAGTGCACTATATTAAGCACTTATTAAAATAAAATAGGAGATCACCTCTGGAAGATAGAGGCCCTTTTTGAATGTACAGAGGTTTAAGGGGCTATCTCTGAATTGTATTTCTTCATGGAGAATGCAAGGGAAGGGGTATGGCCGTGCCTGAGGACATAGGAAACAGATTTCAATAAATCATGTAATGAGAAACAATGGGAATCAATCTATAGAAGACTTTTTAAAGGGGTCCTGGCTAGTAACCTGCTAAAATACAATTACAAAATGCTATATAGATGGTCTCTCACCCCATCACGACTGCAGAATCTCTATGGCAGGTCGGCACAGTGCTGGAGAAAATGTGGTGCTCTGGGCTGCTTTTTGCATTTCTGGTGGTCCTGTGAAAAGATACGTCCCTTCTGGGCTAATGTGTTTGCATGGCTAAGTGAGACTATAGGGGAGAAATATAGGTCAGGGCCAGGTTTGGACCTCTTAAATGTAAAGGATGACAGCATCCCAACAGGAAATTACCCACTACCCACAACCATCAAAGCAGCCGCCCCAAAACACCTACAGCGCACAGCCCCAGCCCGGCACAGTAGCACCACCAGACTCCCGGTCAGGCACATGTATAAAGTCACCTCACCTTGTAAAGAGTAGCTAGGCAGCACAGTCGCCACTGCACTGCCATCGACCCTACTGCCTAGCCTGTATTATAGCTCCCTACACGCTACAGCGTAACATGTACATAGTTACCCCAGTTAATCCAAGTTGCAAAACCCTGTTTTTTTAAGTCCAGTATGGGAGCCGCCTGTACTGTACAAACCTGCTGTTAATTGTAAACCGAGCTGACTTTAAAAAGTGTGGTATAGAAAAGACAAATAAAATAAATAAATAAATACAAATAAAGATGCTCTTAAAGATGGGATGTATGGCCGCAAGAATGGCAATAGCCCAGGCGTGGAAGCGAATGGACGCTTCTAACTAATGGCAGACCAAACTCGAATGCAACATCTCTATATAATGAGTAAGTTAACTGCTCTATGCCATGTTAATCTATTACCTTTCATGAAAGTATGGGCTCCCTTCTCAAACTGACATAACTCACAAGGGTGCCCTGACACATAACTGGCTAGATGACTATTATGTCCATGAAAACCCATATATCAAGATACAATGATATGGTCTGAAAACAAAATAAGGGATCCTGAGGGGGGGAGTTTAGAGGTATTGTATGAAAGTTATGTTTGCAATGATCATTTATTTGTAATGTTTCATCTTTTTTGAATAAATAATAAATAGAAAAAAAAGATAAAGACGTTTAAATACCTCCATGGCATCAATGCACAGGAGGAAAATCTCTTTCAATTGAAAGAAAGCTCTTCAATGAGGGGGATAGGATGAAGGCAGAAAGGGATAGACTCCGGAGTAATATGTGGAAATATTTCTTTACAGAAAAAGTGGTAGATGCATGGAATATTCTCTCTGGGTAGTAGAGACTAGGACAGTATCTGAATTCAAGAAAGCATGGGAGAAAAACAAACAAACCAACAAACCTATTTCAAAGACGGGAAAGCTGTAGTACTAGAGGGCATGAAATGAAATGAATCTGTAAGAAGATGAATTTAAAAGAAATATCAAGAAATACTTTTAAACGGAAAGGGTGATGGATGCCTGGCATGCCCTCCCAAAAGAAAAGGTGGAAGCTAAAATAGTGACAGAATTCAAAAAGGCATGAAACAGACACAGAGAATCACTACATAGCAAGAAGACGGAATCAAAGCAAAACAAATGTAAATAACTTCTAAATGGAGAGGGGTAACCTGTCTGGAACGACGGGTACAACTCTGGTACCTTACTGGCCAGACTAAATGGACTATGCTGGTCTTTATCTTCCATCATTTACTATGTTACCTTGTTTGTATATCTCTAAAGGAAAAAAAGGGACTATAGTAATTCATATGGAAGGGCAGACTGGATAGGCCAGGTGGTCTTTTTATGCCATTATGTTTCTCTATTTCTGATTTCTTCAATATTAGAACAAATACAATGATGCAATGGCAAGAACAGCCAGCAGAGATGCCTCCATGCACAGGTGAAGCATCTCAGAGTGCCTTAAAGGTCACTTCAAGATTATGATGATTAAACAATTACTCCAGCCTGAGAATAGAAAAAAAAAAGGAAAGAATACACAGGTACACTACCAAAAAACTGCCTCCAGTTTTGCAACTGATTCCTATAGATTTTGGGGTGCTGAATCCAGGAAAAATAGCCAAAATGTTCCATCACGTCACGTTTTCTTGCAAAATTAGATTTCTTACCCATATAAGGAATGTTTACATAATTTCTTTTTAGCCGACTGCAGTTTATTTTCTTGGCCCAAAATAGAGGTTGTAATGGTTAACTAACTAGAAACACTCCCTCATGATATTTTAGAGTGTTTTGTATTCATTTTATACATTAACAGGACAATTGGGAGGCGGGGGGCTAAATCCAGTACTCGCGCTGGCACATGTTCTTTCCTGTTCGCCTCGCCTCGTTCGCGCTCGCTCAAACACGGTGGTTGCGACATGAACGTTCCTGTCAAATTTCAGTTTCTTGCAAGTTCATTATTACCTTTTGTTTGCTCAGTCATAATCCAGCTTTATTCCGAAGTGGTTCACTACAGTTGTAGTTTGCAGTGCTGTGTATTTGTGATGGCTCACAGAGCCAGAAGTTGCGTCAACTCTCCGGACAGTTTTTGTTTTATTTGTGGGGAATATACCGTGAAAAAGCGGCAGAGGAACATTTCTGCATTTATTAAAAAAGTATATTTCGTCTATTTCGGTTTGAAGTTAGGCGATCAAGACAAACTGTGGGCTCCTCACAAAGTGTGCAAGACATGTGAGGAAGATCTACGCTTATGGATGAAAGGTAAAAAACAAGCATTTCGTTTCGGAATACCTATGATATGGCGTGAACAAAGAGATATGTTTCTTTGAAGGTGTGCATAAACAGGTAGACAAAGGTGAGTCGGTTGATATAGTGTATCTGGACTTCCAGAAAGCTTTTGACAAGGTCCCCCATCAGAGACTTTTGGCAAAGCTAAAAAGTCATGGGATAGGAGGCAGTGTACTATTGTGGATCGGGAACTGGTTAAAAGATAGAAAGCAGAGGGTAGGGCTAAATGGCCAATATTCCCAATGGAAAAAAGTGAATAGTGGAGTACCCCAGGGATCTGTACTGGGTCCGCTACTTTTTGACATATTCATAAATGACCTGGAAAAGGGAATAACTAGTGAGGTTATCAAATTTGCAGATGACACAAAACTGTTTAAAGTTGTTAAAACCCAAGAGGATTGTGGAAAACTGCAGGAGGATCTGGATAAATTGGAAGACTGGGCATCCAAATGGCAGATGAAATTTAATGTGGACAAATGCAAAGTTATGCATCTAGGAAAGAACAACCCACACTATAGTTACACGATGCAAGGCTCCACATTAGAAACCACCACCCAGGAAAAGGACTTAGGAGTCATCGTGGATAACATGTTAAAACCCTCCGCCCAGTGTGCAGCGGCGGCCAAGAAAGCAAATAGAATGCTAGGTATCATAAAGAAAGGGATGGAGAATAAAACAAAGGATATTATAATGCCTCTGTATCGCTCCATGGTACGACCGCACCTTGAATATTGTGTGCAATTCTGGTCGCCGTATCTTAAAAAGGACATAGCGTTATTAGAAAAAGTACAGAGAAGAGCCACCAAATTGGTGAAGGGGATGGAAGGCTACTCCTATGAGGAGAGGCTAAAAAGGTTAGGGCTCTTTAGCCTGGAAAAGAGACGGCTGAGGGGAGATATGATAGAGGTCTATAAATTAATGAATGGAGTGGAACGGATAAACGTGGATCAATTGTTTACGCTATCAGAATATAGAAAGACTAGGGGACATGTAATGAAGCTACAGGGTAAACTATTTAAGACAAATAAGAGAAAATATTTTTTCACTCAACGTGTAATCAAACTCTGGAATCTGTTACCGGAGGATGTAGTAAGGGCTGTTAGTATAGCTGGGTTTAAAAAAGGTTTGGACAAGTTCCTGGAGGAAAGGTCCATAAACCACTATTAAAAAGGGACCCAGGATATCAATGCTTGACCCAGTACAAACATTATGGAACCTGTGTCTTTTGGGGATATTGCTAGGTACGTAGGACCTAGATTGGCCACTGTTGGAAACAGGATACTGGGCTTGATGGACCTCGGTCTGACCCAGTATGGCATGTCTTATGTTCTTATGACCACAGCAGTGACTGCTATTTTTGCTCTTGCATTGTGAAGGGATACAACTTAAAAAATAAGAATGTAATAAGTTACACCAACCTTCCCTCAGCAATTAGGCCTATGCCTCATAGCAACGAAGTACCTGTGCCTGAACCACCAAAATCTTTGGATCATATTTGTGTGGACGGTTCTGATCATGATGAGACTCATCAGATGGCTTTTCCCGATGAGTCCAGTACTTCCGAGTTTGAAACTGAACCAGATCCGAAACCTGAACTTTTCTCTCAAGCTGAATTGAATGATTTAGTCCGGGATTTAGGACTCCCAAAAGATGCTGCCCAACTGCTAGGTTCTCGGCTTAAACAGAAAAATCTATTGTCACCAGGAACAACTTTTTATTGGTACCGCAACCGCGAGACACAATTTTTGAAGTATTTCAGCAAAGAGGAAGATTTGGTATTTTGCAACGATATATACGGAGTGATGGAAAAGTTTAAACTCAAGTATGATCCTGCTGAATGGCGGCTGTTCATTGATTCGTCAAAAGACAACATAAAAGGTGTTCTTCTTCATAATGGCAACACATTCGCTTCAGTTCCTATTGCTCACTCTGTTATTCTCCAAGAAAAATACGAGAATTTGGCCCTGATTCTTCAGAAGATTCGTTATGATGAGCATAAGTGGATGATTTGTGGAGACTTTAAAATTCTATCCATGCTATTAGGGCAGCAATCCGGTTTCACCAAATATCCCTGCTTCCTTTGCTTGTGGGATAGCCGGGCCCGCGACCTACACTGGGGGAAAAAAGACTGGCCAATTCGGGAGTATTTGAGACCCGGTGAGAAAAATGTTCATGAGAGCTTGGTACCTCGTGATAAAATTCTATTACCACCTCTCCACATTAAGTTGGGTCTCATTAAGCAATTCATCAAGTCCCTTCCAAAAGATGGTGAGTGCTTTCGGTACCTTTGCTCAAAGTTCCCCCGACTTTCTGAAGCAAAGCTAAAGGAAGGAGTGTTTGTTGGCCCTGATATAAGGAAACTCATTTCAGATGGAGCATTCGCTGAAACGATGTCTGAGAAGGAAAAAGAAGCCTGGGATTCCTTCAAGGATGTTGTTCTCAAATTCTTGGGGAACAGGCGGGATGAGAACTATAAGGATATTGTTGCCAGGATGCTCAATGCCTTCAAAGAACAAGGCTGTAACATGAGCCTGAAAGTCCATTTCTTGCACTCCCATGTGAACTACTTTCCCGAAAACGTGGGGGCGTACAGTGAAGAACAAGGTGAAAGGTTTCACCAGGACATCAAGGACGCAGAGAGAAGGTACCAAGGAAGATGGAACACCACTATGATGGCTGATTTCTGCTGGTTGCTGCTGCGGGAAACCCCAGATGAAAAATACGCCAAGCAGCGCACCAAGAGAAGCATTTGGGGGAAGAAGAAACGGGCCCACCAGGAGATTGATTGACCCAAGAATGACTTTAAAATCTAAACTGTGTTGACAAATATCGTGTTTTTACTAAACTTTGAAATAAAAATTTGCTAGTTATTACCACAGTGTCTGATCTCATTTATTAGAATTTTATTTTCACACCATCGGGTGTTTGTCTTCATGTATTGCAATGGTGCGGTTTGCGTTTTCTATTCTTACATACATACCTGTACAACATTTTTTGCACATTTCTTTGCTTTGCTTTGTGTCTAACCTCGCTCTTATATGCTCAATGTTTGTGCACATGTATGTGGCTGTTTTAGGTCAAATTTGTTTATTGAAAGAACAACACCAGCCCCAACAGGGGTTAAAAACAATGCACAAAGGAGTGAAACAGGCAAGAAACAGACCAAAACAAACAACATCTTTACATTTTACATTTTACAGCCCCCCTGTTTTAAGTGCAGACAATTTTGCTACCATCACAGTGTGTTTTGTTGACATTACTCTATTCTTATGTGCTGCCTTGTTACAATTTTCTTTATTCTTATTTGAATAACTACTAAACAATTAGTATAAAGACTTCATCCAAGAAACTTTTATCTCGATCGCACTCAATCTGAAACGTTCACCTCAAACTGCTAACCCAATGTAGCAAAAAATCTGTACGTGATGGAGCAAATTGGTTACCAGATTTGGATTCAGCGCACCAAAAAACGTAAAAATCAATCGAAACATTAGAGGCAGTTAAAAAAAAATTTTTTTTAGTGTACCTGTGATATTCTTGGGTGTTCCTGCACATTCAGGTTCCACTTTGAGACCTTTGTAGCCCTAATCTATATCCCTGCATGGAAGGAAACACAGGTTGACCTTGGCAGTGTTTGGGGTGCTGGAGCATTTCACTGACTGGGGCAAGAGGAGGAGGAGATTATTGGTTCAGAAGGCAGGGAGACTGACTTCTTAGAAGGGGTTGAGACCTCAGTGAGGCTGTTTGGAAGAGAGGAGCTGATGACCCTTATTTTTTAGGACATGGCCTTCTGGTATGTCTTAATTGGGCCATGATGGTAATCTGTAGGGGGGGGGGGTTCCTATATTGCTGGTGGGTATAGGCCTCCCTCCCAATCAAGTGCTTCTTGCTAGATCTGATTGCTGAAGATGGGATTATCTCAGTCTGAATTGCCTGATTCTAGCCTTAAGATAGTCAAGACCGAGGGATGTCCATTCTTTTCCAATGAAGAGAAGGATATGATGTTAGATCACCTAGGGAGCTTGTCCTTATCTTGTAAAACCACAATCGGAGGGAAATACAGCATTTAGGGACTTTCCATGGTAGAAAGATAACGTTTCTGTTTAAACAATTTTTCATTTCTCTGTAGTCTCTCTCCAGCCCGCTATATGCAGTGGCTCCAGGACTCAAGTCCTCTTATGTTTGGTTTAGCACTCACCAGATGTGCAACCTTGGTGACCTCCTTACAGATGCCGATGATCCCCTAGTGATAATCTTGCAGTATGCAGCTGTACCATGAGAATATCACTAGGGGTCATCAGTGCCATTTCGGAATCCAGCATAAGATGAGCAGGAGCAAGTTTTGAAAACTGATTGGAAATTCTGGAGACTGGAGAAGAGTAACAAGAGTCAAAGTATATTTTCTTAAGGGGCAACCAGAAGCAAGTCATCCAAATAGGAAATATCATATGATCCTTTTGCTAATTTGGGCAGTCACTCTCAGAAGGCATTTGGTAAACACTCTGGTGGCTGATGCCAGCCTAAAAGGTAGGACCTTGTACTGATAAGTTGGGTTGAAACATAAGCCTGAGGTATTTCTTGTAACATGGATGAATTGAGATGTGGGTATATGCATCCTTGAGATCCAGAGTACACAACTAATTTCCCTTATTGAGATTAGTAAGAATAAACAGAGTGTGCTCATTTTTAATTTTTTTAATAGAAGAAATTTGTTGATGGGGTGGGAATTCCTGATCTTCACTGGAATAAGAAACCTCAGTTTCTCTCTTATGGTGGAATAAGTACTATGGATTTGGATAAAGCATAAGAGACATTGCTTTCTCTAGAAGACTAGTGTGAGAGAAGGAAAGATGGGACTAGTTTAAAGAAAATCCATATAAAAGGGGGAAGGCGATGGCAGTGGGGGTGTACTATCGAGCACCTGGCCAGAATGACCAAATGGATGATGAAATGCTCAAAGAAATCAAGGAAGCTAACAAAAGTTACAGCGCAGTAATAATAATGGGTGATTTCAATTACCCCGGTATCGACTGGGTCAGTGTCACGTCAGGACATGCTAGGGAGATAAAGTTCCTAGATGAAATAAATGACTGCTTCTTGGAGCAGCTGGTTCATGAACCGACCAGTGGGGAAGCCATATTAGACCTAGTCCTTAGTGGAACACCAGATCTAGTGCAAGAGATAAGGGTGTTGGGGCCACTTGGCAATAGTGATCATAGCATGATCGCCTTTGATTTAATTAGTGGAGGAGGGATAGTAAGGAAATCCACAGTACTACCTTTTAACTTTCGAAAGGGAGACTATGATAAAATGAGGAAAACAGTTAAGAAAAAACTAAAAGGAGCAGTTGCGAAGGTTAAAGACGTACATAAAGCTTGGGTGTTGTTGAAAAATACTATCTTGGAAGCTCAGACCAGCTGTATTCCACGCTTTAAGAAAAGTGGAAGGAAGTCCAAAAAACTGCCAGCATGGTTTAAAGGTGAGGTCAGAGAGGCTGTTGTTGCCAAAAAAGCATCTTTCAGGAAATGGAAAAAAGAGCCAAACGACGAAACCTGGAAACAGCACAAGCACTGGCAAGTCAAATGCAAGGCATTGATAAGGCAGACAAAGAGAGAATTTGAGAAGAAGCTTGCTGCGGAAGCAAAAACGTGAAATAAAGACCTTTTCAAGTACATTTGTAACAAAAAACCTGTGAGAGAGTCAGTTGGTCCATTAGATGATAAAGGGGTTAAAGGAGCACTAAGAGGCGACAAGGCGATAGCGAAGAGACTGAATGAATTCTTTGCTTCGGTCTTTACTGAGGAAGATGTAGGGATGTTACCCATGACTGAAGTGGTATTTAAAGGTGCGGAAGAATTGGAGGAAATATGATACATTGGGAAGATGTCTTACAACTATTAGATAAACTGAAGAGTAGCAAATCACCTGGGCCGGATGGTATACATCCAAGGGTGTTGAAAGAACTGAAATATGAGATTGCAGAACTGCTATCAGTAATCTGTGAACTATCATTAAAATCATCTCTAATACCTGAAGATTGGAGGATCGCCAATGTAACACCAATTTTTAAAAAGGGTTCCAGGGGTGATCCGGGAAACTACAGACCGGTGAGCCTGACGTCAGTACCGGGAAAAATGATAGAAACCATCATAAAGAATAAAATTACTCGGCATGTAGATAGTCACAACCTAATGGGAGACAGCCAACATGGCTTTAGACAAGGAAGATCTTGTCTTACTAATCTGTTATGTTTTTTGAAGGAGTGAATAAACAGGTGGACAAAGGTGAGTCGGTTGATATTGTGTATCTGGACTTTCAGAAAGCCTTTGACAAGGTCCCTCATCAGAGACTTTTGCAAAACTAAAGAGTCATGGGATAGGAGGCAATGTACTATTGTGGATCAGGAACTGGTTAAAAGATAGAAAGCAGAGGGTAGGGCTAAATGGCCAATTTTCCCAATGGAGAAAGGTGAATAGTGGTGTACCCCAGGGATCTGTGCTGGGTCCGCTGCTTTTTGACATATTCATAAATGACCTGGAAAGTGGAATAACGAGTGAGGTTATCAAATTTGCAGATGACACAAAACTATTTAAAGCTGTTAAAACCCAAGAGGATTGTGAAAAATTGCAAGAGGATCTTGATAAATTGGAAGACTGGGCATCAAAATGGCAGATGAAATTTAATGTGGACAAGTGCAAGGTTATGCACCTAGGGAAGAACAACCCAAACTATGGTTACACGATGCAAGGTTCCACATTAGGAACCACCACCCAGGAGCAAGCTTAGGTGCAGAACATTGGCAGTCCCATTATTTCAGCACTGTCTAAACGAAGGGCACTGTTTCGAGCAATTGGTATGTTTCTGTATAGATAAGGTTGCAGGTGGTAGTGGGGATAGAACTCACGATCAAGTTCTAATTCAGAGGGAACAAAGGTGGATCTATAAATTAAATATCGTTAAACCCAATGGATTGAATGCGATGATAGATTGGGCGGCATGTATATGATCTTAACCTTTTTTGGACTATCTCTTGACGCATTCAGATGGTGAGAGGTTATAGAGAGTAGTTAATGGAGTTATTGGAGGTCATGTTGCGGTTGAAATATATAGCGGGGAAACTTCACTTTCGTGAGGAGGCTAGTCCCCTAAGGGGAGGTTTTAGAGATTACAACTCTGACAAAGGGGAGGAGTCTATCACGTCACACTACGTTACGCCTTTAAAAATGAATCTGAAAGAAACAGACCGCATGCGCGCCGTCTTTTTGCTTTTGAGAGCTGAAAAGTATTTGTTAGAAAACAGAGGAGATATTCTGTCTTAGACGTGGGCAGCATTTCTGTGAGTATTTAAGGGTTTTGGTCTTGTTGGTTGTTTAAGGTTTTAGAAGAAGAGGAAAGTAGTATGTTGGGAATGATTCTATGTTTCATTTTGTTTGAATGCAGGATTTAAAACTGATCCCCTGAGGAACCCTACTAGGAGAAACGCTAAAAAGGCGCTGGGGGAAAGCGTCAGGATCTTTCGATAGTGTCATTAAGATTGACAGCCATAAGTATTAGTGTTAATGGACTATATATTAATATGGTGAATTATATGAGCTTAATAATAATCATTATAGTTTTGAGCCATATTGATATGGAGAACTAAGAGGGTTAAATCACGATTGCTACACTTATGTGCTTTAGTCTGCTATCGTGGAGGTCATTGATGCAATCCGGCACAAAAATTTCTATACAGACGTTTAAGCCTATGAAATTGGTGCCACTGTAAGTCTGAGACCTCCCGGTAGACATTGAGAAGATTGCTACACTGTTGAATGAGGAAAAAGAAAGAGTGTTAATTTATGGGAATAATTCCCTCTATGTTTCACTGAACGTCATAGTGTTATTTTGTGAAGTGATTCAATGTTCAAAAACAGACCATTTTTTAGCGTGTTATCACGATGGCAGGAGGTTTGTAGTGGTGCCATATTCTTTCTATTTTGTTATAATGGATTTATTGGTGCTTGGTGGGATATTCAGAATTTCGGATTTTTTTTATAACGCAACCCTGATCT
This sequence comes from Ichthyophis bannanicus, assembly GCA_033557465.1. Classification (NCBI taxonomy): domain Eukaryota; kingdom Metazoa; phylum Chordata; class Amphibia; order Gymnophiona; family Ichthyophiidae; genus Ichthyophis; species Ichthyophis bannanicus. Next base: position 1,575,194,663 of record CM066031.1, on the reverse strand, counting down.
AAACTTCTCCACAACTTTGTCTCTGACCTGTTTGGAGTGCTCCTTGGTCTTCATGTTGCTTGCTTAGTGGTGTTGCAGAGTCAGGGGCCTTTCACAATAAGTATATTTATACAGGCATCATGTGACACTGATTGCACACAGGTGGACCCTAATCAACTAATTATGTGACTTCTGAGGGTAATTGGTTGGACTAGATCCTATTTAGGGGTTTCATAGCAAAAGGGATGAATACATATGCACTCACATCTTTTCAGTTTTTACTTGTTTTTTAATATATATAAGGTATTTATTGTCATTCCACATCTCCAATTTGGACTATATTGTTAGGTCCATTATCTAACGTCCAAATGAACCTCCATTTTCATTTCAGGTTGTACATAATGCGACAAAACAGGACAAAAACCGAGGGGATGAATACATTCGCAAGGCACTGTATTTTGGCCTGGAAGGAAGAAAAGTGATAGTCACTGACAATCTTCATCCCACTGGCCACTATAAAGAAGCTCTGGAGTTAGTAGCTAACCTCCTCTTCTTTTTCCCTCTGGCTGCATTTCCCTCCTTTGCAGCGTGTGCAGCTGAGCCGTTGAAGCTGGATGTTTTTGCTATATCTTTGTACTGCTCTTCTGCAGCAATCATTGCAGTGGCCTAATACAGGTGAAAGAAACATGGAGGTCACGGCAGATGCAGGATGGAAAAAATAGAGAATTGAATAAGTGATATATTAGAGAGATGGGAAGTGAAAAAAAAATGTTAGGGGTCTGGAAGGGTGATGCAAGTTGTGGTGATGAGAGAGACTGAAGGACTCGAGTGAGTATTCCACTTTTTCATTTTCACCACCTAAGTACTGCAAGAGAACCTTTCAGATTTGCTCCCCCAAAATTTGGCAACCTTAGCAAAGAGGGTTGGGTGTGGAGGAGTAGCTTAGTGGTTTGAGTAGTAGCCTGGTGATCAAGAGGCCAGTGTTTGATTCCCACTGACACTCCTTGTGGCCTTTGGCAAATCAATTTACCCTTGATTGCCTCAGAAGAAAGGCCTTTCAATCTACTCCAGTCACACCTTGCCAAGAAACCCCAGGAGCTGCTCAGTCGCCAGGTGTCAACACTGACTTGACGGCACACATTGCATTGCATTGTAGTAAAGAGGGTTAAAGCAGATGGGAAAAGGATAAGCTGAACAGAGCAGAGGAGAGAAAAAATATTAGAGAACAGAACTTTTTAAATTTTGATAGATTGTACTAGGCTGTGATATGAGGCTCAGAGGGGTAGATCGCAATATGTATTACTCCTGGGGAAATTTTGCACAAAAGCAGTAACATTTCTATGCACAATAATTAAAAAAAAATAGGAAAGGTTTTGCATCTGATATTTGCCAGAATACCAATAAAATCACTGTCTGAGTATAATTTAAAAACCAATACTCAAAAAGTTATTACTCAAAGATGCAGAATATTATTTTATCCAGAATTCCTCCAGGAATTTTGTAGAAGTATGCTGTAAAGCCCAGTTCTTTCTCTTGAGGTTTCATTCCACCCAGTTTGCTCTCTCATGCTTTGTCAGCAACCCAAGTTCAACACCCCATTCATGCTGTCTCTTACCCATCAAGCTATTCCCCTCCAGATTCAGCCCCTTCCAGCTTACGTTCTCTCTCTCCCCCCTCCCCCACCCATTCCAACCTCAATATCCCTCCAGCATTCTCCCTTCCTTCACCCTAGATTCAAAAATTCCCCATGCTTTACCACCCCAGCTATCTGTCCTCCACCTCCAAGCTGAATCTGAACTAAAAGCAGACAAAGGGATGAAGCCAGATGGAATGCATCTGAGAACAGTGAAGTGACTTAGGGACGTTCTGGTGGTTCTGACCTTTTCAATGCTTATTTATTTATTAGTTTTATATACCCTTTTTTCAAAAGCTACAAAACTGCCTACAGTATTAAAACAAATAGCCCCCTCCCTTCCATACCTCATACCCCCTTCTGCATCATAAGCTTACTGTAACATAGGTTCAAAAGTTTTACTATCCCTGTTTTCTGCTCTCTCCCTTTGTTATGTGCTGTTCCAGTTTAAAGTTGCCTGTATAGCTTCACATTTTCAATTGTTCCATGTAAACCATTTTGCCTGGTAGAAAAATGGTATATTAAGACCAGTTAAATAAATAAATAGAAGCAATCACAGAATTAATTTATCATCTTCCATAGGCATTCACAAAGAGCCATGTTTTACACAATTTGTGAAAATGCAATACATCATAAACATCTTTCAGCTCAACTGGGAACTTATTTCAGAGGACTGAAGCAGTATATGAAAATGCACACTTATTGGTTTGCTTGAACCATATTTCACCAGGTATCTCTAACAATGCCTTTTGTTAAAAATGCAGGATCTTGGATGGTTTGTATTGCTGAATGTAAGCTTCTAACATCTTAGGCACCAAATTATGCAATATTTTAAATACCAACACCAAAATGTATTCTATGTTCCAGAAGGAGCCAGTGAAGTTCTTTTAAAACAGGCCACATATATGCTACCATGATTTGGTACCAGGGGTGGCCCAAGGGTGATGCAGGGCCATGTATGGAGACTCATTACAGGGTCTCATTTGCAGAAATACATATCCATTGAGCCTCAATTGCATAAATATAATTTATTTTAAAACTTATATGATGCCCATCTAAAATCCTAGATGGCTTCCAAACATACATACACAATATATTAAAACAGACATTACAATAAAAAATAATAATAATCATGAATCAAAATTAGCTTAAAACCACTTTCACATACTCATAAAAAAAGAAAACCATTATAAATATCTGTATACTGTATTTATTTGGTCAGTGCTAAAAGCATCTCTAGGAACAAGCAGGAATGTAGTCTTCACATATGTGGTTATCGTCGGTACCGACGGAGCCTGTGTGGGAATGCTCCCCAGTATCCAATAGGAAAGCTTTTGGGAGCATCCCACAGTGCCTGCGTGCTGCCTTCCCACCTTTCCAACTCTCCCTCTTCAGTTCTTCATTTTCCACGGAGCCGACAGGTCGCATACCTTGTCACCGCAGAAAATGTATTCTTATTCTTTTGTTTTTTGTGGTCGCGTCTGCCTTCACTCGACGCCTATCGGTACCGCCGGTTCTCTTTTGTTCTTTAAAAAGAAAACAAAAACAAACCTAGCTTTCTAAAAGATTTTTTTTCAGGGGCCTCTCCCCTCTCGGCGCTAGGCGCCATTTTGGGCACTAGGCCACTTTTCTTCAAACATGGAGAAACCAGCTAGTGGTTTCAAAAGATGTTCTAACTGTGTCCGTACCATATCCGTCACCGACACCCATGAATGGTGTCTTAAGTGTTTAGGTCCTGACCATTCTCCACTGGAGTGTCTCTCCTGCAGAAAGATGACCAAGAGGGGCCTGCAGAACAGAGCTTCAAAACTCGGTACCCTTTTTGCCGCAGATAAGATGTCAGTCACATCGATGTCTTCCAGGGCTTCATCTTCCTCCCATGGATCTCAGGTAACTAAACCTAAGTCTTCTAAGACTGGCCGGTCCTCAAAGGGTATCCAAGTATCGAGATGCCATTGGCATTGCCCTCGAGGAAAGTTCACTGGCAAAACAGCCCCGGCAGGAGGCTTTGGTCTCCAAAGCATTAACGGGGCTCTAGAATGTTCCAGAGGCTTCCACCTCTGCAGAACTACTGGTGCCATGTTCTGGTGTCATGGCCGCTTCCACCGGTACCGACACCCAGGCATTGGCAGGAGCGATGGATCAAAGAATCCTCGCTATCGAACACAGTCTAGCGGCTCTCTTATCAGCTTCGGTACCGCTAAGACCACTACAGATAGTTCCACAGGTATCAGTACCAACATCGGTGCCAGTACCAACTGCACCTGCCTTGGCCAGTATACTTCCTCCCACGCCAAGCCTTGAGTCTATTTCAGGTATCAAAAGATCGGTACCGAGACACCTCGATACTGACTTCGAGCGATACCGGTACTGTGCATTGCAGGAACACCCGGCACAGAGATACTTCGAATCGTCCGATTCCGATGACTCTGATGATTCTGCCAGTACTAGAACAATCCTTCTGGAGGATCCGCCTCCTTCTCCTCAATGCAGAATGTCTCCTCCAGAGGACATGTCCTTCCAGGATTTCATACATGATGTAGCTCGAGGTCTTACAATCACGGTGACTCCAGAGAAGGAACCCAGAGCAGAAGAATTAGAAATTTTTCAATATCCTAAAGCTCCTAAAGAGGCAGCAACTCTGCCCATTCATAGGATCCTGCATGATCTTATGTTAAGAATGTGGGAAACCCCTTTAACAGTGTCTCCACACTCCCGACGTCTCGATACCATGTACCGAGTTCCAAGCTGTCCTGATTTTCAAAAGACTCAATTACCACACCATTCAATGGTAGTGGAATCGGCAATGCGTAGGATTAAGAGTGCTAAGACATATTCTTCCAATCCTCCAGGCTGTGAATCGAGGACGCTTGATGCCTTTGCACGTCGATGCTTCCAATCCTCCATGTTGTCAGCCAGGATCAGCTCTTACATTCTCTATATGGGAATGTTCCTCAAGGAGGTTACAGGAGACTTGGAGCTCATGAGCCCTCTTCTTCCTGAGGACAAAAGAGGGGAATTTCTTACTCTGGTCAAACATGCCCAGGATGTCTCTAAGTTCGTGAACCGTGCAATCTTTGATTGCTTTGAATGTATTAGCAGAACTTCTGCTGTTTCAATCGGTGCACATTGTATTGCCTGGCTTCAGGCATCAGACTTAGAACAATGGGTGCAAGATAAACTGGGAAATATCCCTTGCACAGGAGAAAATCTCTTTGGCAAGGATTGGCAAGACAAGGTAAATCAGATTGAATCTGAAAATACTACCTTGAACAGACTATAGTTGACAGACTATAGTTGACTGACTTTTTCTTTGCTGGGTTGGCTGTAGACTTTGATAGCTATCAAAGTCTACAGCCAACCCAGCAAAGAAAAAATCAGTCAAGAAACCCTTTTTCAACAAGAAAAAGAGGTTTTACCCATCTTACACCCACCATGCTCACTGTCCAGTTCATGTTCCCCAAAAGGGGCAGCAACAGAACAGACAGAAAGGAAGCCACAAGTTCCAAGAACTCAACCGGCTCAACAAGCTCAGCCTCCTCAGGGGCTTTGACTCTTTCCTAGAGAACTTAGTCTTCCTGCCCCTGAAAGGTCTGGAACCCCTTACCATTCCAGGCAGGCTATGCCATTTTACCAAAAGATGGCAACAAATAACATCAGAAAATTGGACTCTGTCCATTGTACGGCAGGGGTACAGGCTTCATTTTCACAGCATGCCCCCTCCTACAATGATAAGACAGTTCAATTCTCAGTTCCATGCCACCAATCTCTTGGGTCAGGAGGTCGCATCACTTCTTGCTCAAGGAGCAATAGAAGAGGTACCCATATCCCAACAGGGAACGGGATTCTACTCCCCCTACTTTCTCATCCCAAAGAAAACAGGGGGACACAGGCCCATTCTGGACCTCAGAGAATTAAACAAATATCTATTCCGAGAAAAATTCAAAATGATCTCCCTCGGAACACTCCTGCCATACCTTCAGAGTCAGGACTGGCTATGTTCTCTAGATCTAAGGGATGCATATACGCATATCCTCATCCATACAGATCACAGGAAATTCCTTTGGTTCCTTTTTCGGGGAAGACACTTCTAACACAGGATTCTTCCCTTTGGTCTGGCTTCTGCCCCAAGGGTCTTCATGAAATTCATGGCAGTAATAGCAGCATTTCTAAGAACTCTGGGAATATTCATCTTCCCTTACTTAGACGACTGGCTCATTTGAGCATCAACAGCTCTAGAAGCCAGCTTCACTCTGTCTTGCACGATGCGAATTCTGCACTATTTGGGACTGGTCATAAACCTCCCAAAATCTCAGCTCGCCCCTTCTCAATCTCTAGAATTCATAGGGGCTCGTCTAGACACAAGACAGTCAAAGGCTTTCCTGCCACAGCTGCGCTGTCTCCGTATAGTGCAGCTGGCATCCCAAGAAGCTATTAAAGTCTTTCTGACTTCTCGGGACATGCTTCAGCTTCTGGGGCATATGGCATCCACTGTCCATGTGGTTCCTATGCTCACCTTCATATGTGAACAGCCCAGTGGACCCTATCCTCTCAGTGGACACAGGCCTCGGGTCGCCTATCGGACAAAATCAGAAACTCCCCACGTCTCATTTCGTCCCTTCAATGGTGGCAATCACTGGAAAACCTTCTAATAGGATCTCCTTTCCAGCAGCCTCTATGCCAAGCCACCCTAACAACAGATGTGTCCAAGTTGGGTTGGGGGGCTCACTTGCACGATCTCTCCACTCAGGGTCTCTGGACCCCACAGGAGGCTTGTCTTCACATAAACCTCCTAGAACTCAGAGCTATTTTCTATGCTCTTCGAGTATTCCAGGCCCAGCTCAGCTACAAGACAATCCTGGTTCAAACCGACAATCAAGTAGCCATGTTCTACGTGAACAAGCAGGGCAGAACAGGCTCTCAGTCATTATGCAATGAAGCTTTGCGATTGTGGGCCCTCGCCAGAGAGCTTCAAATCCACCTCCTAGTGGTATATCTTCTGGGCATTCAAAACCTTTGGGCAGACAAACTCAGTTGAATACTGCTGCCACATGAATGGTCTCTTCACATAGACCAACTGGATCGAGTATTTCGAATCTGGGGAACCCCAGATATAGACCTCTTTGCAGGTCCACAGAATGCCAAACTTCCCCGATTCTGTTCCAGAATTCCGGCTCAAAACTGTCAGGCAAGAGATACTTTCCTCCTCCACTGGGGTCAGGACTTCCTCTATGCCTTCCCACCCATTCCCCTCATTCCCAAAATGTTGTTTAAGCTTCAGAGAGACAGAGGTCGTATGGTACTCATAGCTCCACTTTGGCCAAGACAAACGTGGTATCCTCTGCTTCTACGTCTCTCTCAGGCCACACCTCTGGAGTTGGGATGTGCTCCAGATCTTCTTTCCCAAGAGAACAGGACTCTGTTGCACCCGAATTCCCAGTCCCTGCATCTGGGCCTGGTTGCTGAAAGCCTAGAACCCCTGGATATCAACCTTTTTCAACAGGTAAAGGATACCCTAGTGGCTTCCAGAAAGCCTTCCACAAGGCGATCTTACGCCTTTAAGTGGAAAAGGTTCTCTGTATGGTGTTCTCGAAAGGGACTTAACCCTCTTTTGGTGCCTGTACAGTCGCTACTGGAGTATCTTCTCCATTTATCAAATTCTGGTCTTAAAACCAATTCAATAAGAGTCCATCTGAGTGCCATTGCAGCTTCCTGCAAGACTCTGAAGGAACAACCTATTTCCTCTCATCCACTCGTAGCAAGATTCATGAGAGGTCTGCTCTTAACAAAACCTCCCATTAAGCCGCCGCCGGTGGCATGGGATCTGAATCTTGTTCTCGGGCAGCTCATGAAACCGCCTTTTGAGCCCTTAACCTCTATGGATCTGAAGTTTTTCCTGGAAAGTCATCTTCCTGGTTGCTCTCACTTCTGCAAGACACATCAGTGAGTTACAGGCCTTAGTGGCGGATCCTCCTTATACAAGATTCCACCATGATAAGGTAGTTCTTAGGACTCATCCCCACTTATGCCAAAGGTGGTTTCACCTTTTCATTTAAACCAAGTGGTATACCTTCCTGTATTATTTCCTAGGCCTCATGCCTCTAATGCAGAAAGGAACCTTCATACTTTAGATTCTAAAAGGGCCTTAGCCTTTTACCTTCAAAGAACTAAGCAACATAGAAAATCTTCTCAGCTTTTTATTGCTTTTGATTCTAGTCATTTGGGACTTGCAGTTTCCAAAAGAACTCTCTCTAGGTGGATTGCAAATTGCATATCCTTTGCATATGAGAGTAAGGGACTTTCTCTCGAAGACCAATGTCACAGCTCACAATGTGAGAGCAATGGCAATCTCTATGGCTAATCTTCGTTTTGTGTCTATTGACAACATCTGTAGAGCAGCCACTTGGGCTTTGGTACATACCTTTACAGCCCACTATTGCTTAGACAAGGACTCCCGTCAGGATGCCTCGTTTGGCCAGGCTGTGCTCCAGCATCTCTTTCAGACTTAGTACAACTCTTACCCGCTGTCCTCGGTTTTCGATGCCAGAGATCCATGGGAGGAAGCATGACGCATCTCACCTTGGGTTCGCAGCTTTCTGGGGTCATTCCCCTGGCAAATCTCAGCTGGGGAGTCCCCATATGTGAAGACTACATTTCTGCGTGTTCCTGGAGATAGCTTAGTTACTCACCTGTAACAGGTGATCTACGGGAAGAGCAGGAATAAGTCTTCACAACCCACCCAAGTCCAAGTGTATCTGGACTTTCAGAAAGCTTTTGACAAGGTCCCCCATCAGAGACTTTTGGCGAAGCTAAAAAGTCATGGGATAGGAGGCAGTGTACTATTGTGGATCGGGAACTGGTTAAAAGATAGAAAGCAGAGGGTAGGGCTAAATGGCCAATATTCCCAATGGAAAAAGGTGAATAGTGGAGTACCCCAGGGATCTGTACTGGGTCCGCTACTTTTTGACATATTCATAAATGACCTGGAAAAGGGAATAACTAGTGAGGTAATCAAATTTGCAGATGACACAAAACTGTTTAAAGTTGTTAAAACCCAAGAGGATTGTGGAAAACTGCAGGAGGATCTGGATAAATTGGAAGACTGGGCATCCAAATGGCAGATGAAATTTAATGTGGACAAGTGCAAAGTTATGCACCTAGGAAAGAACAACCCACACTATAGTTACAAGATGCAAGGCTCCACATTAGAAACCACCACCCAGGAAAAAGATTTAGGAGTCATCGTGGATAACATGTTAAAACCCTCCGCCCAGTGTGCAGCGGCGGCCAAGAAAGCAAATAGAATGCTAGGTATCATAAGGAAAGGGATGGAGAATAAAACAAAGGATATTATAATGCCTCTGTATCGCTCCATGGTACGACCGCACCTTGAATATTGTGTGCAATTCTGGTCACCGTATCTTAAAAAGGACATAGAGTTATTAGAAAAAGTACAGAGAAGAGCCACCAAATTGGTGAAGGGGATGGAAGGCTACTCCTATGAAGAGAGGCTAAAAAGGTTAGGGCTCTTTAACCTAGAAAAGAGGCGGCTGAGGGGAGATATGATAGAGGTGTATAAATTAATGAATGGAGTGGAACGGATAAACGTGGATAAATTGTTTACGCTATCAGAATATAGAAGGACTAGGGGGCATGTAATGAAGCTACAGGGTAAGCTATTTAAGACAAATAGGAGAAAATATTTCTTCTCAACGTGTAATCAAACTCTGGAATCTGTTACCGGAGGATGTAGTAAGGGCTGTTAGTATAGCTGGGTTTAAAAAAGGTTTGGACAAGTTCCTGGAGGAAAGGTCCATAAACCACTATTAAAAAGGGACCCAGGATATCAATGCTTGGCCTAGTACAAGCACTGCAGAACCTGTGTCTTTTGGGGAAACTGCTAGGTACGTATGACCTAGATTGGCCACTGTTGGAAACAGGATACTGGGCTTGATGGACCTCGGTCTGACCCAGTATGGCATTTCTTATGTTCTTATGTTCACCCACCTCCCTTAGGAGTTGTGTGTCTCTCTCTCTCTCTTTTTCTCTCCTTCTCTCCTTTTGTCTCAGCTTTAAACTCAACTGAAGAGGGAGAGTTGGAAAGGCGGGAAGGTAGCATGCAGGCACTGTGGGATGCTCCCAAAAGCTTTCCTATTGGACGCTGGGGAGCGTTCCTGCGCAGGCTCCATCGGTACCGACGATACCCCATATGTGAAGACTTATTCCTGCTGTTCCCGGAGATCACCTGTTACAGGTGAGTAACTACACTTTATTGGAGAGGAAGGAAGATATAAAATAAGAAAAACTAATTCTGATAACCAGGAATTCAAGATCATAGTGCCCAGGCTAGATTGGATCATATTAGTGGAAAAACTCAGAAATTAGGAGCAGTGAAGCTAAAAGGCTATTAAGCAAAATTAAACTGACATGTTCCCTTAAAATTTGAGATTTCCTTGAATCTGAACTAACAAAATATTTTAAATTTCATATTGCACTACCAACCACCAACACCCTACAGTTGAATGCACACCGAGAATAGGACCCATAGAGCAAATCTATCATTCTATAACACTAACATCCAAAACTCACACAACAAGGAGCCTACCCAGAAAAGGGTGGCACCATAAATATTGCAGTGCGAACCTACAATATGCATATACCTACTGGGAACACTAAGCAAGTCAGATTCCTACACAGAAACTCCATACTAAAAGAATATCTGGCTTCAGTCATACACTTAGAACATAGATAGTCCCTTATCAAGTACAAATTAAGGGACCGCAAACCAGAAACAGAAATATGTTGACCAAAATTAAACCAAAGGTAGCGGACCTCACGCACCATCTAGATAAGGTTTTAGATAGTGCTGGGGAGGAGTCTGCTGTCTTGGTACATGTCGGTACCAATGACATAGGAAAATGTGGTAGGGAGGTTCTGGAGGCTAAATTTAGGCTTTTAGGTAGGAAGTTGAAATCCAGAACGTCCAGGGTAGCGTTCTCCAAAATGCTTCCCGTTCCACGAGCAGGACCCAAAAGGCAGGCAGAGCTCCGGAGTCTCAATTCGTGGATAAGGCGATGGTGCAAGGATGAGGGTTTGGATATGTTAAGAACTGGGGAACATTCTGGGGAAAGGAGGGGCTCTTCCGAAGGGATGGGCTTCACCTTAACCGGGATGGAACCAGGCTGCTGGCATTAACCTTTAAAAAGGAGATAGAGCAGCTTTTAAACTAGATAATAGGGGAAAGCCGACAGTCGCACAAGAGCGCATGGTTCGGAAGAATGTATCCTTGAAGGATACTACCAAAATCAGAGAGGTTCCAAAAAAGAGTAAAGTAGCCCAAATGCCCTTGAGTATGGAGCAGACTGAGCTTAAAGATTCCAAATTACCCATGCCTACCAATAGCCAGATTAATATGAATAAAATACAGTCTCTAAAATGCTTGTATGCAAATGCTAGAAGTCTAAAAAATAAGATGGGAGAGTTAGAATATATAGCACTAAATAAGAGGTTAGATATGATTGGAATCTCAGAGACATGGTGGAAGGAGGACAACCAGTGGGACACTGTGATACCTGGGTACAAACTATATCGTAATGATAGAGCTGTTCAAATTGGTGGAGGGGTTGCGCTCTATCTTAGAGAGAGCATTGAGTCAGAAAGGATTAAAGTTTTGCAGGAAACAAAACTTTTGCTGTAGAATCTCTATGGATTGAAATTCCATGTAAAAAGGCGAAGGTGAAGGCGATGGCAGTGGGGATATACTATCGACCGCCTGGCCAGAATGAACAAATGGATGATGAAATGATGAAAGAAATCAAGGAAGCTAACAAACGTTACAGCACAGTAATAATAATGGGTTATTTCAATTACCCCGGTATCGACTGGGTCAGTGTCACAGCAGGACATGCTAGGGAGATAAAGTTCCTAGATGGAATAAATGACTGCTTCTTGGAGCAGCTGGTTCATAAACCGATCAGAGGGGAAGCCATATTGGACCTAGTCCTTAGTGGAACACCAGATCTGGTGCAAGAGATAAGGATGTTGGGGCCACTTGGCAATAGTGATCATAGCATGATCGCATTTGATTTAATTAGTGGAGGAAGGATGGTAAGGAAATCCACAGCTCTACCTTTTAACTTTCAAAAAGGAGACTATGATAAAATGAGAAAAATAGTTTAAAAAAAACTAAAAGGAGCAGTTGCAAAGGTTAAAGACTTACATCATGCTTGGATGGTGTTGAAAAATACTATCTTGGAAGCCCAGACCAGCTGTATTCCACGCTTAAGAAAAGTGGAAGGAAGTCCAAAAAACTGCCAGCATGGTTTAAAGGTGAGGACAGAGAGGCTGCTGTTGCCAAAAAAGCATCTTTCGGGAAATGGGAAAAAAGAGCCAAATGACGAAAACTGGAAATAGCACAAGCACTGGCAAGTTAAATGCAAGGCATTGATAAGGCAGGCAAAGGGAGAATTTGAGAAGAAGCTTGCTTCGGAAGCAAAAACGCATAATAAAGACTTTTTCAAGTTCATTCGTAGCAAAAAACTGTGAGAGAGTCAGTTGGTCCATTACATGATAGAGGGGTTAAAGGGGCACTAAGAGGCGACAAGGCGATAGCGGAGAGACTGAATGAATTCTTGCTTCGGTCTTTACTGAGGAAGATGTAGGAATGTTACCCATGACTGAAGTGGTATTTAAAGATGCGGAAGAATTGAAGGAAATATCGATATATCGGGAAGATGTATTACAACTATTTGATAAAGTGAAGAGTAGCAAATCACCTGGACCGGATGATATACATCCAAGGGTGTTGAAAGAACTGAAATATGAGGTTGCAGACCTGCTATTAGTAATCTGTGAACTATCATTAAAATCATCAGTAATACCTGAAGATTGGAGGATGGCGAACGTAACGCCAATTTTTAAAAAGGGTTCCAGGGGTGATCCGGGAAACTACAGACCGGTGAGCCTGACGTCAGTACCAGGAAAAATGGTAGAAACCATCATAAAGAACAAAATTGCTGAACATGTAGATAGTCATGGCTTAATGGGAGACAGCCAACATGGCTTTGGAGAAGGAAGATCTTGTCTTACTAATCTGTTATGTTTTTTTGAAGGTGTGAATAAACAGGTTGACAAAGGTGAGTCGGTTGATATAGTGTATTTGGACTTTCAGAAAGCCTTTGACAAGGTCCCTAATCAGAGACTTTTGGCAAAACTAAAGAGTCATGGGATAGGAGGCAGTGTATTATTGTGGATCAGGAACTGGTTAAAAGATAGAAAGCAGAGGGTAGGGCTAAATGGTGAATTTTCCCAATGGAGAAAGGTGAATAGTAGTGTGCCCCAGGGATCTGTGCTGGGTCCGCTGCTTTTTGACATATTCATAAATGACCTGGAAAAGGGAATAACGAGTGAAGTTATCAAATTTGCAGATGACACAAAACTATTTAAAGTTGTTAAAATCCATGAGGATTGTGGAAAATTGCAAGAGGATCTTGATAAATTGGAAGACTGGGTATCAAAATGACAGATGAAATTTAATGTGGACAAGTGCAAATTTATGCACCTAGGGAAGAACAACCCAAACTATGGTTACACGATGCAAGGTTCCACATTAGGAACCACCATCCAGAAAAAAGATTTAGGCATCATTGTGGATAACATGTTAAAATCCTCCGCCCAGTGTGCAGCGGCTGCCAAGAGAGCAAATAGAATGCTAGGTATCACAAGGAAAGGAATAGAAAATAAAAGAAAGGATATTATAATGCCTCTGTATCGTTCCATGGTGCGACCGCACCTTGAATATTGTGTCCAATTCTGGTCGCCGAATCTTAAAAATGATGTAGTGTTATTAGAAAAGGTTCAGAGAAGAGCCACCAAAATGGTAAAGGGGATAAAAGGTTACTCCTATGAAGAGAGGCTAAAAAGGTTAAGGCTCTTTAACATGGAAAAGATACGGCTGAGGGGAGATATGATAGAAGTCTATAAATTAATGAACGGAGTGGAACGGATAAAAGTAGATCGATTGTTTACGTTATCAGAATATAGAAAGACTATGGAACATGCAATGAAGCTACAGGGTAAACAATTTAAGACAAATAAGAGAAAATATTTTTTCACTCAACGTGTAATCAAGCTCTGGAATGTAGTAAAGCTGGGTTTAAAAAAGGTTTGGACAAGTTCCTGGAGGAAAGGTCCATAAACCATCATTATATCAATGTTTGACCCAATACAAGCATTGTGGAACCTGTGTCTTTTGGGGAAACTGCTAGGTACGTATGACCTAGATTGGCCACTGTTGGACCTTGGTCTGACCCAGTATGGCATATCTTATGCTCTTATGTTCTTATGAAATCCCAAAAAGCCACACTCCGCATGTAGCGCAACACCAAAAAAATAGAAATGCATATAAAGAAAGCACATATAAATTACAAAAACCAATGGGGGGATATTCAGCAGCGATGGCTAGCACTTGTAAAACACATAGCCATTACCACTGAATTCTAACCCCTGATTTTCAATACTAGGGTCATATCTGGCCACCAGCATTGAATATCTGGGTCATTGCAGAATCCAGAAGCTAACCAGGCAGTAGTGATATTGAGCCACTGCCTGGTTAGCTTCCATGGGTAAAGCTAGCCCAGCATTTGCCACACCTTACTTTGCCCGCTTGTCATTAATCAGGCAGCTGCTCAATTTCCCCGCTGCCCTCTTAGCAATGGCTGCCGTCTGCACTCCACCCTGGAACATGGTTAGTGCTGCTGGATATCCGTGGATGCCGCCACAACACAACAACACATCCCGATGCTAACCGCTTAGTACTGGGTGTGTAGAGGCAGCACTCATAGCTACTTAGCGGCACTACCCATGTTATTATTGTTGTTAAGTGCCGTCGAGTCGGAGTCGACTCATAGCAATCCTCTGGATAGTTGTCCTAAACTATGTTCAGTCTTCAGTCAGGTGGCTCATTTTGGCAGAGTGGCACCCATAGTTGCTGTTATTGTATTGATCCATCTCATTGCTGGCCTTTTACTTTTGCATTGACCTTCTACTTTGCCAAGCATGATGTCATTCTTTAATGATCTCTCTCTTCGCATGATATGTCCTACTCCCTATTTCCTGCCATGTCTAGCATCTGTACTCCATCTCCCTTATTTCTTGTCAAGTCCAATTTTTCCCCTCTGTAGCTCTTTGCCCAATCCCCTGTGTCTAGCATCTCCTTTCCATCTTGGTATGCCGAGTGTCCAGCATCTTCCCTCCCTCTCAGCTCTCTAAATGTCCACCATCTCCCCTCCATCTTCCTATGACCCCACTCTATATCAAGCATATCCTCCCCATCTCCCTATCACCACCTCCCCCATGTTCAGCATCATTCTCTTCTCCATTTCCCAAATTCTCTTTCATATCCATCTGCCTATAACCCGCCCATCTCCCTATTACCCCTTCCCCTGTGTCAAGCATCCTTCTCCCTCTCTCTTCTAATCCCTATGACCTCCCCCTTGTTCTATATCTCCTCTCTTCAATTTCCTCTATCCTTTCTGTCCAGTAGCTCTACTATGTTTTCCATTTCCCTGCCAAATGGTCCTTTATGTTGCGTCCCCTCTAACCCAACCCCCTTTCCATACAGCACTTCCTTCCACCGTCATAGATAGTTGCTAATCCATCCCTTCATGTCAGTAGCATATTCATTTGTTAATGTCTGCAGCCGGGTGGATATCGTGCTGGGGTTCAGCTGCCACTCAAGGCTGCAGCATGGGCTCCTCCTACCTGGCACGCTCAGCCTCTCCACCTCAGCCACTGGTTCCTCCTTTTCCTCTCCCGGGGGGTGTGGCCTGGCTGCAGGTGCTAAGCATAAGACTGCTGCCCCTCTCGCTCCATCACCACAGCTTCCTTCTCCCCAGCTGCAAACTGCTGCTCTGGAGGCCCTGCACTGTGCTGAACTTACTGCTGCCACCAGTGCAAAAGGGACAGCTGCCCCAGCCCCTGCACAATGGGAGCCCAGCTTCCCAACTGCCCATGGATAACAGTGGCCCTGCTCCTGCCCCCGCGCCTATTGCCGCCCTTCTTTGGGATGTGCAGCGGTGGGCAACACATAAAAAAGGCATTGCGGCACCAGAATTATCTTGTTTTTTGGCACTGCAGTGCCATTTGTGCTTCTGCTCCCCCTCTGATTCATCGAAGGGGGGGGGGGGTGAAAGTGGAAGTACAAACAGCATCATGGCATCGGATAAAAAGGTAACACTGGTGCTGCGATGCCTTTTTTATGTGTTGTCACTGCTGCATGTCCCAGAGAGGGGGCAGTAGCGGTGGATAAGAGGAGACCATGGGCAAAGGGAGTCCCCCACCGGAAAGGTTTGCTCTGGGTCCCATAAGGGGTTGAAGTAGCCCTGGCCACCACAGCACTGCAGCTGTGGGTGAATCGATCATGCAGCAGCAGCAGTGTCTGGAATCTGGAGGGGGGATTTCAGTGTAGTTGGCGCGGCATGGGGCCTCCAGCTGTGCAGGGCCATGTGCAGACAACATGCCTGAACATGCCTAGGGCCAGGGCCAGCCCATCCATTGTGCGAGAATGTTGTTTGCACAGGGCCCCGTGCGAACTTCATTCTCACATGGTGGTGCTCTTGAAATGCCGGCTTCAGAGGGAGCTGGGGAAGCCCACGCAAGGCCAGGCTCACCTCTGCACAGCCGCCAGCGTGAAGAACAGCATTTTCCCTCATGCTGGCAGCTGTGTTCTTGTGAAGTGCAGGAGTGCTGAGAAATTTCCTTTAACCTTTCTCAGCATTCAGCGAGCTTCACTAGAACACATAAGAACATAAAATATGCCATACTGGGACAGACCAAGGTCCATCAAGGTCATAAGTACCTAGCAGTCTCCCCAAAAGACACAGATTCCTCAATGCTTGTATTGGGTCAAGCAGTGATATCCTGGGTCCCTTTTAATAATGGTTTATGGACCTTTCCTCCAGAAACTTCTCCAAACCTTTTTAAACCCAACTACACTAACAGCTTTTACTACATCCTCCAGTAACAAATTCCAGAGTTTGGTTACACGTTGAGTGAAAAATATTTCTCTTATTGGTCTTAAATAGGTTACCCTGTAGCTTCATTGCATGTCCCCTAGTCTTTTTATATTCTGATGATGTAAACAATCGATCTATGTTTACCCATTCCATTCCATTCATTAATTTATAGACCTCTATCATATATGAGCCGTCTCTTTTCCAGGTTGAAGAGCCCTAACCTTTTTAGCCTCTCTTCATAGGGGTATCCTTCCATCTCCTTTACCATTTTGATGGCTCTTCTCTGTACCTTTTCTAATAACGATATATCCTTTTTAAGATACGGCGACCAGAATTGCACACAATATTCAAGGTGCTGTCGTACCATGGAACGATACAGAGGCATTATAATATCCTTTGTTCTATTTTCCATTCCTTTCTTTATGATACCTAGCATTCTATTTGCTCTCTTGGCCGCCGCTGCACACTGGGCGGCGGGTTTTAACACGTTATCCACGATGACGCCTAAATCTTTTTCCTGGGTGGTGGTTCCCAATGTGGAACCTTGCATTGTGTAACTATAGGTTGAGTTGTTCTTTCCTAGGTGCATAACTTTGCACTTCTCCACATTAAATTTCATCTGCCATTTGGATGCCCAGTCTTCCAATTTATCAAGATCCTCTTGCAATTTTCCACAATCCTCTTGGGTTTTAACAACTTTAAATAGTTTTGCGTCATCTGCAAATTTGATAACCTCACTTGTTATTCCCTTTTCCAGGTCATTTATGAATATGTCAAAAAGCAGCAGACCCAGCACAGATCCCTGGGGTACTCCACTATTCACCTTTTTCCATTGGGAAAATTGGCCATTTAGCCCTACCCTCTGCTTTCTATCTTTTAACCAGTTCCTGATCCACAATAGTACACTGCCTCCTATCCCATGATTTTTTAGTTTTGCCAGCATGAGGGGAAATGCTGCTCTTCATGCTGGCGGCTGTGCAGAGGTAAACTGGGGGGGCCTCATGTGGTCTTCCTCAGCTTCCTCTGAAGCCGCTTTGAGAGGCACGGGGCTCTTCGGGGGGGGGGGTGTCTAGGATAGGACTGGAAATGGATGATGGGGGAGTAGGATAGGACTGGAAATGGCCGATGGGTGGGGGGGCCTAGGATTGGAAATGGGCTGATGGGAGGAGCTTAGACTGGAAATGGGCTGATGGAGGCTGGAATAGGACTGGAAATGGCTGATGAGGAGCTAGAACTGGAAATGAACTGATTGGGGGGGGGGGGCTAGGACTGGAAATGAGCTGATGGGGGCTGGAATAGGACTGGAAATGGCTGATGGGGGGCTAGGATTGGAAATGGGCTGATGGGGGAACTTGGACTGCAAATGAGATGATGGTGAGCTAGAATAGGACTGGAAATGGCGGATGGGGGGCTAGGGTTGGAAATGGGCTGATGGGTGGCTATGATTGGAAGGGGGGCTAGGATAGGACTGGAAATGGCTGATGGGGGTGCTAAGATTGGAAATGGGCTGATGGGGGGGGAGCTTGGACTGGAAGTGGGCTGATGGGGGCTAGGGTAGGACTGGAAATGGCTGATGGGGGGAGCTTGGACTGGAAATGTGCTGATGGGGGGCTGGAATAGGACTGGAAAAAGCTAATGGGGGGTTAGGACTGGAAATGAACTGATGGGGGGGCTAGGACTGGAAATGGGCTGATGCGGGAGCATGGGAGAATGGGACTAGAAGGGAGCGGATGCTGGGTGAGGCTGCAACTAGAAGGGAGCTGATGTTGGGCAATGTTCCCTCTAATTTTCTGTTGGCTGTGTGCGCATAAAATATCAGCTGTGTGCAGCTTTTGAAGGAAGGTTAAATTTTTGTGCACCACATAACGACACTCGGAGTTATATACTTTAAAATTTGACTAAACGTCAGAATACAGTATGTACACCACATTGATTTTAATCAAATTAAATGAAAATAGACGATTACTAAAAGAAGCGGGAAATTTCTAGTAATTACAATCATAACTTTTAAATTTTAAGACGTCTGTGTTGTTTTCTATCAGAATCAGAGCTGTAATTTTTGTGCGCTCTGTTGTAAAGTATGTGCGCTCGCTCAGTGAGGTGTGTGTGCGCGCGCACGCACACAGCTTAGAGGGAACAGTGATGTTGGGGGATGACTAGAAGGGGATAGGGCTGGGGGAATGAGGATGGAGAAGGGAAAAGATATTTTGTGTGGGTGGGAAGAAAAATCTATGATTGGCTGGGTATTGGGAGAGTAAGTGGGGATTGAGAATGGAAGGGTGAAATCTGAGTGGATGATAAAGGAATAAAGAAAGAAATGGAGGAAAGAGCAAAAGGTGAAAGATCAGTAGGTTAAAGCAGATGTAGAGAGAGAATGGAAAAAATCTAGAAGAGAGAAGAAAGGAGAAATGGACAACTATTAGAAGACATGAAGAAACCAGAAGAAAGTGACTGAAGCAGTTACAACTGAAAAATAAACTGCCCAAACAAAAGGTAAAAAAATACTTTTTTATTTTGAATTTATTAACTGGAATATGTCAGCTCTGGGAAATATGTATCGCTAACGTCTTTGCGTTATTGTTTAGTACAAGAGGAAGTTAATTTATAGATTTATTTCTGCAGTGTTGTTGTACATTCTAAGTTTGGTCTTTGGGGTTCCCAATTTAATTATTCTCTTCCTATTTCTAAATTGTGATCCCTTGTTCTTTGTTTGGTGATGGTCTATGTTCTGCATGTGTATCCGAGCTGAGGTATTCTGTTCATGTACAGTAGTTTGTATTTGACAGTGCCACTTGTTCACTTTCCCCGGTAGATGTATTGGTATTTTCTGAGATGTATTGGTTTAATATTTGCAGTGCTGCCTTTTTGATAGGTAGGATTTGGTGCTTTGTGAGTCCTGGTAGTATTGTCATGATATGATATAAACCACCATTGTATTTAGTTACCCCGTTTCTCCAAGTTCTACTTCCTGTTAAATGTAATGACCAGACATATGTAAATTGTCAGATGTTTTCTGTTCAATGTAAACCGCGCTGATGTCTAATAGTGCGGTATATAAGAATTGTTAATAAATAAATAAATAAATATGGTGGGTTTGCTATGGGTTCTAAATGGTCAGTGTTTATAGTACTTCCTGATGTGCCTGGCGGTTGGCATTGGAGTATAGTAATGTAGAAATCTGGTAGTCTTTATCCAGACACTAATTAAGAGCATGTTTGCTAAAAGTTAGTGCATGTTAACATTATGCAAATGAGGCTCTGTATGCAAATGAGGCACCGTAGTGAGTTTCCACACATGGCCCCGCACCCCCCTTTGGGCAGCCCCTGGATGAAATCTCCCGTGATAACTCACCTTTTCAATTTGGGCTGGTAAGTATGAAGGATTTTGAGATGTAGCATGCAATCAAAAACATTAATACCCTGTCCAAGATAGATATTATTTTTTAGGCCATAGGGGGCATGCATAGCATACTATTTCATTTGTATATGCTAAAACCTAAATTTGCTTGTAATGTTGTTTAATATACATGTAGGTACACCCTTATGTATTTAGTTATTTTTATAGACCACTTTTCTGAGAGTCAAAGTGGTGTCCATACAAACGAATCTTGAAAACGTTTACATAGAACAAGTATGGTTTAGCTTGGAGAAATAAGATGTTACATTGATTTGAATCCAAAATGGAATTTCAGCTAGGATGGGTTAAAAGGGAGGAGTAATCTTATACAGGGTGTGTAGTTTGTTTTTTTAAGCGCCATCAAGTCAATGCTGACTCCTGGCAAGCCAGCAGCCCCTGGGTTTTCATGGCAAATTATGACTGGAAGTAGATTGTAGGTCCTTTTCTTCCGAGGCAATGGAGGGTAAAGTGACTTGCCCAAGGTCACAAGAAGTGCCAGTAGGAATCAAACTCTGATCGCTTGGATACTAGGCTGTTGCTCTAACCACTAGGCTACTCCTTCACTCACAATATAGGGTAGTACAGAGTAACTGGGATGATAATCATAGACATTAACTTAAAGTAACTAGGAATAGTACAAGGGAAAATACTCGAGTCATAAGGGAAAAGCCTTATTGAGAGGTGTTCTGAATGAGTTGGAGGAAAGGAGATTAGGCATGAGGGAGGTTTGGTAGGGGGTGCTTGGGAGGGAGGTTTGGTAGGGGATGCTTGGGAGGGAGGCTGGAAGAGGGGGTTCAGGTGTTACTGTTGTAGTATTAATTGAAGAGGTGTGTCTTAATTGCCTTCCTGAAGTCCTTAAGGCCGGGTATAGATCACAAGCTCTCAGGTAGGGAGTTCCAAATGGTTGGTACATATAAGGAAAAGACTTGGTTAGTGGTGGAATATTTGCTCTTTATTTTTAGTTTGGGGATGCTGAAGGTATTTTGAGCATTTGCTCATTTGGACCTGATGTTCGTGTTTTCTGTAGCAGTGCTTGAAGGGATGTTGGGAAAATCATATCATGCTTTGAATGTGGTCACTAGAACTGTATATTTGGTATGGGCTATTATTGGGAGCCAGAGTAGTTGTCTGAAGATTGGAGTTGTGTGTTCAGTTCTGGATATGCCATGTAAGATCTGGGTGGTGGTGTTTTATGCCATCTGTAGGGGTTGAAGTGCGTATTTCGGTAGGCCTTGTAGAATATTTCAGTAGATGAAGTGCAGGAATACTTCGGATTGAAAAACTGTGCGGAGGAACTTGGAATTGAGTAGAGATTGTAGGTGTTTGCAGTGTTTTCATCTTGTAATAAATTTCCTTGATGATGTTATTGATGTGGGGCTGTAGGGTGAGGTGTTGGTCCAGTATTACTCCCAGATACCGTACGTGGGTTATGATCTTTAATTCTGCTCCGTGAACTTCTAAGAATTCAGGGGAGTTAAAGTTTGAGTCTCTAGTGATATAGAGCACTGATTTTTGTGATTTATGGTGAGGTTATGCTTGGATAGCCAGCTTGTGACTGAGGTAAAGCAATTTACTAGCACAGTGAGGATGAGATTTGTGGCAGAGAATGGGATGTATAGCATGATGTCTTCTGCATATATGTGGTATAGCACACCCAGGGGCGGCCCAAGGGGGGTGCAGGGCCATGTGCAAAGATTAATTGCGGGGCCTCATTTGCATAGGGAGCCTCATTTGCATAAATACTTGCATAATGTTAACATGCATTTGTAGTAAACATGCTTCTTAATGAGTGTCTGGATAAAGAACGACTAACAGATTTCTACGTTACTATATTCCAGTGCCAACCGCCAGGCCCATTAGGAAGTACTATAAACACTGATCATTTAGAACTCATAGCAAATCCACCATATCATAACAGCTTTGCCAGGACTCACAAAGCACCAAACCCTACCTATCAAAAGGCAGCACTGCAAATATTAAACCAATACATCTCAGAGAATACCAATGCATCTCCTACTGGGGAAAGAGAACAAGTGACATGGTCAAATAGAAACTACATGAACAGAATACCTCAGCTTGGTTAAAATGCAGAACATAGACCGTCACCAAAGAACAAGGGATCACAATTTAGAAATAGGAAGACAATAATTAAACTGGGAACCCCAAAAGCCAAACTTGGGATGTACAACAACACTAGAGAAATAAAACTATAAATTAATTTTCTCTTGTACTAAACAAAACACAAAAGACGTTAACGATGCACATTTCCCAGAGTTGATATAGTCCAGTTAATAAATTCAAAATAAAAGAGTATTTTTCTACCTTTTGTTGCTTGTGCCTTTTCTTTTCAGTTGTAATTGCTCCAGTCATTTTCTTCTGGTTTCTTTGTGTCTTCTGCGAGCTATCCATTTTCCTTTCTTTTTTAGATTTTTTTCCAAATTTTTTCTCTATATCTGCTTTAACGTATTGATCTTTCCCCTTTGGCTCTTTCCTCCATTTCTTTCCTTATTCCTTTATCATCCACTCAAATTTCACCCTTCCATTCTCAATCCCCTCTTAATCTCCCAATACCCGGCCCATCGTAGACTTTTCTTCCCTCCCACACAAAATATCTTTTCCCCTCTCCATTCTCATTCCCCATCCCTTTCTAGTCCTCCCCCAAAATCAGTTCCTTTATAGTTCTAGACCCACCCAGCATCTGCCCCCTTCTAGTCCCAGTCTCCCAAGTTTCCACAACAGCCCATTTCCAGTCCTAGCCTCCCATATGCTGTTTTCCAGTTCCATTCCAGCCCCCCATCAGCCCATTTCCACTCCAAGCTCCCCATCAGCCCATTTCCAGCCATATTCCAACTCCCATCAGCCCACTTCCAGTCCTATTCCAGCCCCAATCAGCCCATTTCTAGTCCTATCCTAGCTCCTCATCAGCCCATTTCCAGTCCTAGCCCCCCATATGCTCTTTTCCAGTTCCATTCCAGTCCGCCATCAGCCCATTTCCACTCCACGCTCCCCCATCAGCTAATTTCCAATCCTAGCCCCCTTGTCAGCCCACTTCGCCCTATTCCAGCCCCCATCAGCCCATTTCCAATCCTAATCCAGCTCTTCATCAGCCTATTTCCAGTCCATGTTCCCCCCCACCATCACAGCCCATTTCGTCCATTCCCCCCCACCATCACAGCCCATTTGCAGTCCTATCCCCCCCACCATCACAGCCCATTTGCAGTCGTCCCCCCATCACAGCCCAATTGTAGTCCGTTCCCCCCTCACAGCCCATTTCCAGTCCGTTCCCCCCCACCATCACAGCCCACTTGCAGTCCTCCCCCCCACAGCCCAATTGCAGTCCATTCCCCCCCCACATCACAGCCCATTTCCAGTCTGTTTCCGGCCCATCACAGCCCATTTCCAGTCCGTTCCCCCCCACCATCTAAGCCCTATTGCAGTACATTCCCCCCCCCCACCTCACATCCCACTTCCTGTCTGGTTCCCCCCTCACAGCCCATTTCCAGTCCGTTCCCCCCCATCACAGCCCGATTGCAGTCCGTTCCCCCCCCCCATCCGAAGAGCCCCGCACTGTCTAAGGGACTGCAGAGGGAGCCGGGGAAGCCCGTGCAAGGCCCCGGCTCCCTCTGCACAGCCCGCCAGCGTGAAGAGCCTTTACCTTCCTGCTGGCGGCTGTTTAAATGAAGCCGCGAATGCTGGGAAAGGTTAAAGGCAATGCCGGGGCTTCGGCGGGCTTCCCCGGCTCCCTCTGCAGCCGTCCATTGAGCGAGAATGTGGTTCACGCGGGGCTCCCTGAAGCGCGGGGCCCTGTGCGAACAACATTCTCGCTCAATGGACGGGCTGGCCCTGAGCACACCATGGGCCTTTATGACCATGCATATGGGTTGGAGGTAAATGTTGAAAAGCAGCAGTGATAAGAAGGAGCCCTGTGGTACACCTTGTTGAGGGTAAGGTGCTGAAGTGGATGTTCCTATTTTTACTTGTTATTGTCTGTCAAATAGGTAAGATTGGAACCATTTCAAGGTTATGTTACACAGACCTAGGGATTGTAAATGTGCAAGTAGGATGTTGTGATGAACTGAATCAAAGGCTGATGCGATATCAAGATATAGCAGGATGAATCCTTGGTGCAGCTTGTTGAGCACTTTTATGAGTCTGTCCATGAGAGATGTAAGTAGTGTTTCTACTCTGTCGGGCCTGAAGCTGTGTTGTTGTGGGTCGAGTGGAGCATGGGTTGTGCTGTGTTCTTTGAGCTGCTGCTGTACCACATTCATGATGATTTTTGCGAGGAAGGGTAGGCTTGAAATTGGTGGTTTGTGTCTAGATGGGAATTTTTAAGAATTGGTTGAATGGAAGTATGCTTGAGGCTGGTGGTCATGACTTCCTGGGATAGGGAGAGCTGGATAATCTTAAGGATAGAGGGATCCAGTTCTGTGTGGGCTATTTTTAACCAGTTGACTGGGCACAAATCCAGTTGGGACGTGATCATGTTGAGGCTTGAGATGATGGACTCATTTTGTTGGAGTGTGATGAGGGTGAAGCTTTGCTAGGAGTAGGGCAATGTATTGTTCTCCAGTGATGATGTGTTTGTGGATGAATTGGCATTGGTTGTATTCGCCTTACTCTGAAAAATGTTGGCTATTGTCTGTGGGGGAATGTTGTGTTCTTTTGTGATAGGGCAGTATGTAAGTGATTTCAGTACGTCAAAGAGTTCTCTTGAATGATTTATTGAGGTCATGATGAGTTTTTTATTCCTTTAGCTTGGTCATGTAAGCGATTTGGTCGTCTGGGCTTTTTGTGCAACGCAATCTCCTCTCAATTTGTCTGAGCTTGCTTTTGGTGTCTCGTAGTTCTATGGTGTACCAGGTAGCTGTGTGGTGCTTTCTTGCAGATCCAACCATTTTAGAAGCTATTGCTGCTTTACTTGTAACCTAGTTCCAGTTCTGAATTATTGCTTTGAGATTGGGTCCTGAGTGAGATGCTGTATGGTGGTGTTCAGAAAAGCTTGCTTATCCAGATTCTAAAATCTTCAATTTGTAGGCTGTGTTTTAGTTTCTGTGCATGGAGGGGAGGGGGAGGGGTCTGAGGCAAATGGAATGTAATGATTTTGTTGTCAGACCAAGGAACTGGGGATACTATGGGGGGGACAGGGTGAAGTATCTGTAAAAGGGTCCTAGGTGCAAATATGAGATCTAGTGTGCTCCCACTTTGGTGGGTTGTTTCGTTTATTATTTGGATGTAGTTCAAAGCTTGCATGGCTCTGTCCCCAGAGGGCTCACAATGTAATCCCCTACCCAAGCAGAAATACTACTACCACCGCCAACTAAGCACACGCCCATCCTATCCACACACACAAACCTATCATACCACATTATTAAATACCTTCATGTTAAATGTTACCTCAATTGTACTGTCTAAATGCTGCTTAGTAACTGTAATGTCTAAATGTTTACACATACCCTAATGTTAAATGTAACCCTCCAATCGTGATGTGACTTGACCACCTTGATTGAAGGAAAAGGTGGCATACAAATCTGTCTACATAAATAAATAAATAAATGCTAAAGTTGAATGTATCCCTCCCCCTGACCCAGTTACTAAGTTTACTGTAATGCTACAGTTGAGTTAGTTGTAAACCATCATGATTTTTGGAAATGTGGTATATAAACCTGTTAAAGAAAGAAAGAAAGCAGAGCAGAACAGATTCTTTCATGGTTGACTAGAGTGGTAGCACCGTGGCTTGAGATGCGGTATGGAGAGAAGAAGGCTGTAGGCAACTACGCAGTGCTTAGGGAAGGCTAGGGGTTAGTTAGTGATCTTTTGTGGAGGAGGGAAGATTTGCTGTGCTTGCAATTGAGATTCCATGGTGGTATGATTGTGTGCCAGTGTGTCAGGTTAAGCATAAGGCTGTTATATTCACTAACGCTTGATTCCCACCCAAGGGCCCTTTGGCTTGGCCCTTAGGTGAGGGCCCACCTGTGTGCTCTGGGGTTTTAAAGGAGTCATTGGCGGGTGATGATGCCTTGGGTGGGGTGGAGTTTATCAGGGTGCCTTGGGTGGGGTGGAGTATATCAGGGTCACTGGGTTCTGCTGGTCCTTGCCTCTGGGCTGATCAGACAGGCGGAGAGGAGATCAGCCTGCTGTGTGGGGAGGCCACTGGTGTTAGATCCCATGCTGGCTGAGTGGGCAGGGCAGCAGATGGAGAGCTCTGGATGTGTTGGTGGCTGGGCCACATAATCCAGGAGTGGATTGTGTACCAACTAATATAGTTACATAATAGATGATCCAACAAAAAAGTGAACCCCTAATAGTCAATGACTACAAAATAGTAGAACAAAAAACTGAAAGTCATTGGGAAAGCCACAAGGATACCCCCAATACTTATAGTCAGCTTGTGAAACAAGATGTTTTTGTCGGGACCTGACTGGCAGGAGGGGGGAGGGGAAAAACTCCCGCCTCGACGCCAGACGGGCCCGTTTTATTCAAACAAGCAAACAAGCATTAATAGTGAGAATAGTGTAAACACACTTATCTGTAAAACAAGGTGAAGAAACTTCAAATTGGTTCAAAAAGCACGACATGCATGTTTCGGGCGTCAGCAGCCCTGTATCAAGTGCCCAATAGTGAACTGAAAAGTCGCCTTCAAAAGAAGACCAAAATCCCCGGCATATTTAAACATGGCAAAATGACAGCTGATTGGACACATAAGTCACGTGTGAGGAAATCCCAAATGATGATGCCACAGATGTCAGAGAACACTCCACCAATCACATTCCAAATTGAGACCCGAAGGCTCCACAGTGTGTAGTCGGAAGATCCATCACTGTTCTCGCAACTGAAGCCGATGTTCCCGATCACCCCCCCGCAGACTAACTGGCGCGGAATCAATAATTCGCCAGCGTAAATCAGAAAAGACATGGCCCGCAGCCAGGAAAGTGTTACAATCGGTGCTGAAAGGACTTGGTTGCGTAATCTGGAAGCATGCTCACTCAGTCGAATGCGGACTGGTCGAACAGTGCGGCCAATGTAAGAAAGACCACAGGGGCAGGAGATCATGATGACACGTGAAACTCCCCAAAATTGTGTAGGTACTACCCGTTAAGGTATCCTTGTGGCTTTCCCAATGACTTTCAGTTTTTTGTTCTACATAATAGATGATAGCAGATAAAGGTTGAAATTGTGCACCCAGTCTGCTCAGTAAGGAGTTCAGGATTTTAACTGCCGTTCCTTGCATGTTACCCCTGTGCCTTCATTTAGGAATATGTTAAAGGAATAGTTTGGTGTATGTACTAAATGGCCTTAGTGTGCATACCAGGCATTGATGCTAGTTTTATGTTATAATCAAAACTTACATAAATAGATATGTAAGCTACATTTTGTTATTTTTATTTTACATGCATAACCATTTTCTATCTATCCATTTTACTAAATTATTACTTGTGGACCTTTGTTTAAAATGTGTCTAATTCTTGACTCTACATAAAATTATGCTATTAGAATGTTAACTGGATTCAAACCAATATAAATATTATTCTGAAAACAACTGCGCTAAACCAACATTCTCTAAGCTCTTTAAATAATTTTAAGTGTCTTAATCATTTTTGTTTTCTCCTTAGCAATCTTTTGCTTAATGCGCCACAGTTCCAAGCAGGAAGACTTGTGTGTATTGACTTTTCTAACCTGTCTTCAGTGTCCTATTAATATTACTGAACATTTGTATAGCACTACAAGACATACGCAGTGCTGCACAGACACATGTAAAAGATGGTCCCTGCTCATCAGAGCTTACAATCTAGTCAAGACAGACAACACAGTAGCTGTAGACATAAAATACTAGAGGGAATGGTAAGGAAACATGAGGGAGAGTTCAAGATACTATGTAAGCTAATCAGCCCAAGGGCTATGCTTCCTTTGAGATGCTCAGTTTTTGATTAGGAATCACTATACAGTGCAATGTCTGCATCTTAGATTTAAAGATTTCTTATAGGTATTTAAAGTTGTTAAGTTATGTAAAGTTGCTAGGGGAAAAGGGTACTTAAACCAATACAACTATACCTAATAAGTATATAGGACTTTTAGGGTCCCCCTCAAGGTGAACGGCAACGGCTTAATTAATCTGCTCCTAAGGCCTAGTAACCTGTTGATGAAGATAATCAGTTAAACCTGAAACCGAGTAAGATCACCCCATTCCCCTTAACTGGTTTAGGAGGCTAGGCAGAGCAGATGAGCAAGGAGGTAGCTCTTCCCCACTGCCCCGATCCTCCAACTGCAGCCCCGGGAACTGAACTTTAAAAATCAAAAGCTCCCAGGTATGCCCAGAAGACAGGCATGGGAAGAACAAGCTGCCGAGGAGGTGAGCACGGAGGTAGCTCCTCCCCATTACCCCAATCCTCCAACTGCAGCACTGGGAACAGAACTTTAAAACTCAAACACTCCCTGGCGCACCCATGCAAGGTGGGCCCGCGCCTAAGAGCCATGCCAAAGGCCCTTAGGCATGGACCTTAGAATGGCCTGCAGAGTGCTGCATCCCAGTCTACACCACCGGCACTCCATGCAGCGAACCTCTCCCCACACAAGCACTCCATGCAGCGAACCTCTCCCCACACAAGTTACCCTCCAGCAACAGGAGCAGTCGCATGACAGAAACAATCTTAGATGGATCATCCTTAGCATATAGTGAAGGGCCTTCTGCTCAGCCTTGCATGGACAACAGAGCAGCTGAACTAACCTAGTGACATGACTTCTCTCTGGAAGACTCCCGAAACCCCAATGACAGCGCTACCTCACAGAACAACAGACTAAAGGCTGTCACCCATGCCACCACAACCCTACCAATAGCCAAGTATTCCGCACTGAGAAGAACCACCACACAGTCACCGCTCACCAAAATATCACCCCAGTTGGTAAGCTCTTCCAGCACACAAAACAGAGTACCTCATCTGGATCGCCAGCAAAATATACCACATTGGGTTCTCAATGGCTCCCCTAGCCATCCTCTTAAGTCTCTACCTCACCTCACTTCTCCCATCTGCCACAGCACTAACTCCCACCTCAGCCTTCATACAAGTCATTCACTCACACTCACTCATCATAACACCCCCCCCCCACACCTTTCACAAAAACAGATCTAGACACAAACACCACATCATCCACATCAAAACACAAGCACCCACTGCCATATCACCTACAGGCAAGAATACAAACAGCACTCCAAACCTAAAGTGCATCCTGCTTAATGCTAGATCAGCAAGAAACAAAATCCAACTCCTCACAGACCTCCTGCTTGACAACAGCATCAGCGTTCTATGTGTCATGGAATTTTGGTTTAATGAAACTGATAATGTCCTGCTGAACCATCTAACACCACATGACTGCAATCTCTCCAGTTCCCCAAGAGCACAACGCTGAGGTGGAGGTGTATTCATTCTAGCAAAGAAAAGTCTCAGCTTCCGCACCTTCACCAAGTCCTCTGACAAAGGACTGGACACAGTAACAATAACAAACAGCAGCATAACCCTCCTACTTGCCTACAGATTCTTGAGTGCTAGCCCAGAGCAGTTGGATACACTACTAGAAGCAATATGCAATTACAGATCACAAGCCAACTACCTCACATCTTGCATCTACACCAAACAACGCAAATACATTCCTTGATGCTATGGGGGCCCTTGACTTGTCAAGCACTCCACCCACAACAAAGAAAATACCCTAGGCACGATCTTCATGTCACAGAATCTCACTGAAAATCACTCCATCTCACCTCCCACAGCTGTTGACGTCCCCTGGTCACATCATAAAGTAATCTCCATCATCATACCCCATAACGCACTAGATCAAAGACCACACAGGGATGAACACATTTCACGCAGATTCACAAACTTAGAAAAAAAAGATCGCCTAGAGAAAATCCTGCCTAATCTGCAATCCGCTCCTGAAGACCTCATCTCCCTCATACAAACCTAGAATAAAACCATATCCAATGCAGCAACAATGCCACCCATGCCCAAACATCACAAAAGACACAAAGCTGCAATACAGTACTCAGCACAACTAAAGGACATGAAACATACTCTCAGAGCTACTAGAGGAAATGGAGAAATAACAGAATACCCACCAGCCTTACCTCCTACAAAATCAGTCTTAACTGATATCAGACAGCCACATACCAAACAAAAAAGGAATATTACGCAAATCTGACCAAAGCTCAATGAATCATCCCCCATGAGCTCTTCGAGGTAGTTAAATCCCTAACAAAGGCACATCCCAACAAACAGATGAAACAAGCCTAACCTCACAAGCGATGGCAGACTACTTCCAGACCCTAACCTCTCCCTGTAACAACAGCACAAGCACCCTTATTGATACAAAAAATCAACAATGTTCAAAACCTGAGCATACCTGGAAAGCATTCTCAACAGTCACACCCAAACTTCTAAAATAATTACCAGCATTAACATAACCACATACCCACTTGACCCATGCCCAGTCAGCTGGATCAAGGTAGCCAGACAAGAACTCGCACCAACAATCCTCAAGATTACCCAACTATCACTACAACAAGGTTAAATATCCCCAGAACTCACAATGGCCTCCATCCGTCCAGTAAGAAAGGGAACAACCAACGACATCAACCAACCAAGCTCCTACAGACCCATAGTCAGCCTCCCATTCATGGTCAAGATACTAGAAAAGATTGTACACCATCAGCTCCAGGATCACATAGACACCCCCCCTCCCCTCGATCCTGAGCAACATGGATTTAGACCTCACCATGGAGTTGAATCCCTCATGGCTGCACTCCTGGACAACTAAATAAAGGGTACCAGCAAACCCAACACAGGATACTTGCTCATCTTCCTAGGCATCAAGGTGGCATTTTATTCAGTATCTCATAACCTAATCATCCAGCGACTTCAAGCAATTGAACTAGCAGACATTCCACTAAACTGGTTCAAGTTCTACCTATCAAACAGACAACTTCAAGTTAAAACAGGCTCCACAAAATCAGCGCCATACATCCAAAGTCAAGAAGTCCCCCAGGGCTCGGCCCTTTCTGCACTAATATTCAATATCTTCATCCAGCTGATCTGCATAATTATACAAACATGTCCTATACCACATATACTCTGATGACGTCATGATTTATGCTCCCGTCAACACATTCAACCCAGACATAACAAACATAACAAATTTCTTTACCTTCATCAGTAAATGGCTCACCACCCACAACATGACCATAAACCTCAAGAAAACCGAAGCCCTCTACATCTCCAGAGACTGCAGCTTCACCCTCACTAGACACCATAAACACAGATAGAACCCAACTACAAGTAAAACCAAAAGTATGATGCCTAGGAGTCACCCTCGATCAGCACCTATCCTTCTCCACCCACATCAAAAACATCACCAAAAGCATCTGCTACAAACTCAAGACAATACAACACCTCAAGTCTCTCCTAACCCATCAAGACATCCGCACAGTTCTCCAAGCTCTCGTCTTCCCACACCTGGTCTACTGCAATATTATTCTCCAAGGCTTACCAAAGACAACCATCCATCTACTTCAACTTGCCCTCAACACAGCAGCACAGAATGAATGCACTGTAGGTCAGTAGGAGATGTTTGATCTGGATGCAGAAATGGATAGGGAGCCAGTGAAGTGACTTTAGAAGAGAGGTTACATGAGCATGGTGACACTGGAGGAAGATAAGATATGCAGCTGTGTTTTGAACAGATTGAAGGGGAGAGAGATGATTCAGAGGAGAGACCAGTAAGGAGCAAGTTACAATAGTCAAGATGGGAGGTGACTAGAGAGTGGATATGAGTCTTAATAGTGTATTCAGAGAAGAAGGGACACATTTTGATGAGGTTATAGAAAAAGAAGTGATAGGTTTTAGCTATCTGTTGAATGTGTGCAGAGAAAGAGATAGCAGAATCATCTCCTGTAATACACTCCCTCCGCCATCCCCAATTAGGGGAACAGTGCCACCAAATATGCACAAAGTCACCCTTCACTAAACACCCCCTACCTGAAGCTAGAGGGAACATTGTGTTTACCGTATCTGGAGTGTCATACCATTGATAGATAATTTTATATACATTCTTCTTAGCCAAAGTACACACGGAGACCTTCCCAGCCTCTTCAAATACTCTCTTCCTTTTTTTCTCTGTCAGATTCATCCTTTGGTCCCTTTCTCATGCCACCATAAACTTCTTAAAAACCTCCTCCCCAAGATACTGATACCATTTAGTAAAAGCCCCTTTTAACTCTTTCAGAAAACCCCACAAACCCTCCAACTGGGCTACCCTTTCCTTATCTTCATCCCCAATTTTCCATCTCTTCATATATTGTTGCACTGCAGGATAGAAAGCAAATCACCCTTGGGAGGTGAAACTTTTCCTGTAACATCATAAAGGATATCCTGTCCCCATCTTCCATTAATTGCCCAAATCTTAACAACTCATTCTCTGCCCACCACTGAAACACTCTCTGATCCTCCACACCTTCACCCCCATAAACTGCAAATCATACTAAACAGGGGTGCTGGTATAAACCGCACCCCTTGTAACCCTTCCAGAGTCAACACTTCTTGCCATATCACCAACAAATCTCTAGTAAAGGGATTTGGAATCTGTTCAATTTTCACCCCTCACCCCCAAGCTAAGGTAGGTATTTCAATTTCCCACTAGGCAACCACTCCTGTTCTAAGGACACCACCAATTTATCCTCATCCACTTCCCAGTCTGACATATGCTTTTACTGAGCTGCCAGATAATATCATCTATGACTGGAAACAGCTAATCCCCCATCCCTTTTCCCCCTCAATGCAATATTGCCCTGGCCCTTAAGGGCACTTTCTCCCCCATATAAACTCCATATGTCCCTATGCACCCCTTCCAAATACCCCCACTAGCAGCAACCAAAAATAGAGCAGCAGTCTCAAAAAAGTGTTCATTTTTATGACTGCTATCCTCCCCCAGCAGGACAAGCATCTCTTATGCCATTTTTCCAGATCTGACCTAATTTCCCACGTTTTCCCATAATTATACTGAAATAATGTCCATAAATCTGTCCCAGTTTTAATTCCTAGATATCTAATAGTCTCCTTCCCTCACTTGAAAGAAAAAGACCCCCATAGCCGGTCTATTTCTTTGGGACCCAGATTAACAATGAATGCTTCATCTTATCTATATTTACTGTATCTTATACTCCTCTACTGCTTCAAAGTTCAGCAATGACCAACATACGACAAAATATCTTGTGTCCCTGCCCTTTAACTATAATTCTTTTAATGCCCCCATTGCTGCTATTTTTTTAATCTCTTTATTGGGAGGGCCACAAATTTTAACTGTCAAGGGTTCCAATGATAAGGCAAACAGCAAAGGTGATAAAGAGCAACCCTGCTGGTTCCCCTCTCCAATTCAAAAACATCTGAATATGCCTCATTCACTTTAACCCAGGCCACTAGAGACTCAAGGGGGCTTTGGGGAGAAAGGCATGTTTGACCTTGCTGATAGGAAGATTCCCTGCTCTGTCTCTGTCTGGTGGCTCTGTCCTGCCAAAACACACACACCTTCCATCCCTCCCCAGACATCCCCAACTCTCCTCGATAGTCTATATCTTCATGCCACATACCCATGTATTCGACATATACATATGTCTCCTGATACTTGCAGACATACACACAGAGCCACATACATAACTTTATCACACAAAAACCTACCCCCTTTCACAAATGCTCTAGCGCTGTACTACTATTTTTGCCATGACTTTGGCCCTTGGAGGCAGGGTGGGCCAAAGCATTAGGCAAGACTAGTCAGACGCCCTGGGTGACAGCTTCTCAGAGGCAACAAAGAGCAGCAGCAAGCTAAATAAAACAATAGATCCTGACATCCACACAAACTCTAAGAGCCATCTGCACATTCTTGTACCTGAAAGGAAAGTGGATACACACATACATACAAAGCAAAGTTTAATGTTTAAAGTGTTGTTGTTGTTAAGTGCTGTCGAGTTGGTGTTGACTCATGGCTATCCTCTGGATAGTTATCTTAAACTGTGTTTGATCTTCAGTCAGGTGGCTCATTGTTGATAGAGTGGCACCAATAGCTGCTGTTATTGTATCGATCCATCTCATTGCTTGCCTTCCTCTTTTGCATTGACCTTCTATCTTGCAAAGCATGATGTCTTTCTCTAATGATCTCTCTCTTCACACAATGTGTCCAACATATGAAAGTCAAAGTTTTGTCATCTGAGCTTCTAAAGAAAGCTTAGGTTTGATCTCCTCTAGTACTGACTGGTTTGTTCTTCGGGCAGTCTATGGTATACACAGTATTCGTCGCCAGCACATAATTCAAAGGCATCAATTTTCTTCCTGTCTATCTTCTTCACTGTCCAACTTTGCATCCATACAATGTTAATGAAACTACCATGGCTTGAACAAATAAAAACTTTGTATTGAGAGAGACATCTTTGCTCTTCAGAATCTTGTCTAGGTCTTTCATAGCAATTCTGCCAAAAGCAATGTGTTGTCGGATTTCTTGACTGCTTGTCATTTCTTTAATGATAGTTGATCCAAGTAGGTTAAAGTTGTTCACTATTTCAATTTCTTCTCCATCAACGATGAACTTTATTGATTTTGCTAGTTGTCAGGATTTTTCTCTTCATTACTGCGCAGGCCCATTTTAAGACTATGTTCCTTGATCTTGCGAAGCAAATATTTCAGGTTGTCTTCACTTTCATCCAGTAATGTAGTATCATGGAGTGGAGGAGTAGCCTAGTGGTTGGGGCAAGGTACTTCAGACCGGAAGGTCGGAGGTTCAAATCCCACTAGAGGACAGCAACCTTGGGCTGGAAGGACTGGGGTTTCTAGTCCCACAGGTGCTCCTTGTGGTCTTGGGCAAGCCACTTAACCCTCCATAGCCCATGTTCCCTGTAAAATAGTTATCTCCAAGTTATAATGCCCTGTTCAATGTAATTTCAGTTTGTTCAATGTAAACCGCACTGGTGCAGAATAGCGCGGTATATAAGAGAATGTAAATAAAATAAATAAATAAAATAATCATCAGCATAGCGAAGGTTGTTGATGAGCCTTCCACCAATCTTCACACCTCTGTTGTCTTCATACAGTCCTACTTCTCTGATGAATTGGTCTGCATATGAATTAAACAGGTAGGGGGAAGTATGAAGCCTTGTCGTATACCTTTGCTGATTTTAAATTAGTCTGTTTTTCCTTGTTCTGTTCAAACTGTTGCTTCTTGATCAATGTAAAGATTCTGCAAGAGAACAATCAGATGTTCTGGTATATTCATGCTTCTTAATGTGGCCCATAGTTTCTCATGGTTTATACAGTCAAAAGCTTTGCTATAGTCGATAAAATACATATAGATATCCTTTTGCCTTTTCAAAAATCCATCTCACATTCGTGATGTTGTCTCTCATCCCTCGCCCTTTCCTGAACTCTGCTTGCACTTTAGGCAGTTCTCGTTCCAGGTATGGTTTGTCATGATGTGGGCACTGATAAAGTTGTTTTGAAGAAAAGAAATCCTGTTTCTTTAGAGGAACTAGATGTGCAGTTACCCCCAGGCACAGCTAGAGGGAGCAGGAACAGACATGCCGCACTTAATGAACCTAAGCTCTCTGATGACCTGCAGCTGAAAGGGAACCAGGAAGTCATCAGTAACCGTTCACTTTATAAGCCAGAGCAGAATGCTTCTGGACAGGAAGAGGAAGAGAACAGGGAAGGAGTAGAGCTGGTAGTAGAAGAAGGAGAAGGAGAAACAGCAGAGAAGCCTGGAGGCTACCAAGGAGATAAGCCTGATTGCTGTGAAGGAAGCAAGGCTGGGAGCTGGAGGAGAAACAGACCTCACAAGGTGGGAAGCCAGAAGGCCCAAACTGATCCTGTGGTACAAGGGGAGTTTGGTGGAAGTTACCCCAAGGTGAGAGCATCTGCCACGCCTAGTTCCTATACTCTGCCTGAAGTTAGAATAGAGAGAGGAAAGCCAAGAACCAGAAAGAAAGGTTCTGACAGAAGCTTATTATCTCTAGAGGATCATTACCCAGTTTTACCTGTTCAGAGGGAAAAGCACCTTTATAGGCAACAGGAGCTTTTACCCAGAGTGAGAGGAGAATCCAACAGAAGTTTTATTCCACTGCCTAGAAGCACAGCTCGGTCCCCGGCTGGTAGGCAGAACTGCAGCTACCAAGGGAGAGGTGCAGGAAAAAGAAGCACTGTGGATTTTATCTCACCAAAGCCAAGGTATGAGGCATTAAATATTGACTGTGATAATTGTGCTACTAAAAGCTCTACTAAAACAAGTATTCCTTCTATGAGATACAAGAATCAAGACTGGTTTAGTAAACTACCACCAGCCCTGAGAATCCCTGGCTATGGGAAGCCAGACTCCCAAGTTTTAAACTACCATGCTGAGATAGACAGGGACAGTGAATGCTCCTTGAATGAGTACAGGGGAGAAGAATCTATGGAAGTGGATTATCCCAGCACTGTTCCCTCACCTATGCCAGAGTTAATGGAATGTGATTGGTGCACTGTCTATGCTCCAAAGTCTGCATGCTCCACATACCACAGAAGAATAAGTGAAATGTAATTTAATGTTTCTTATATTGAATGCTACTATGGAAAAACTTGCCTTAACTGTGAAGTAACAGTTAACTGCTCAGTGTGAATATTGGTACCTTTTAAGACAAAGGACTGTTTCTGTTATCTGGAATTATCTCTTAGTTGAACCTTGCTTTAAACAAGGAATAAAAGCCTTTATTTCCCTCACCTGGTCTCTTTGATCATTAACGTCTCTACATAGTGGCGAAAAATCTTTGTGTCACCGGGAATCCAGTGACATAAATGGCGTAGTTGTTCGGATGTGGATATAATCCTAAGAGATACAGCAAAGAAATATAGAAACAAATTGCCAGTGTTCATCTTGAAAAAAAAAAAACCTGGACTGGAGTTAAAGGAAAACCCGGACCGGAGTATCAGAAAACCGGACTGGAGTGAAAGGAAACCTGGACCGGAGTACCAAAAGGAAACTGGATCGGAGTGAAAATCCGGACTGAACCTTTGAAAAGAGCCGGATCGGAGTTGGAGAAAGTGGACTGGACCGCAGCAAATCCGGAACGGAGAACGAGTTCCTGGAGGGTGCTACGACGCGAGGCCGCACCACCGTTGCTGAGAGCCTGAGTCTACACTTCTACCAGGTAATGGGTAGAAGCACCTAACTTGTTTGGATACAAGTGTCAGTTTAAAAAGCGAGAATTTGGGAAAAAAAAAAAGGTAAAAAAGAAAGAAGTGTAGGGCTGAGTGTTGTGCAGCCACACTTGGTTTTTCTTTGTTTGTTTCTTTTCAGGGATCATCGCGATGGAGCAACGCGACCTATTTGATTGGATGGCGTCCCAATTCAGTAAACAGGCTGAACTGGCTGCGCAGACCCAGCAGCATGCTATCCTGGCGATGCAGGAGCAGCAAAAGCCAGTCCTGAAGGTGCTGGAGACTTGGATGAGCCATCAACAGAAGACCCAGGAAGCAGCCGCTGGGCTCATAAAGCAGAGCTCAGGACTGAGCCATGGTCTGGTAGGACTAGGGTCCTATGACACTCTGACTTTAGGGAAGTTGGGGGAGAAGGACGATCCAGATGAATTTCTGGACGCATTCGAAAGAATTGCCCTTTCTGTGGGTTGGCCAGAGGACCAATGGTCCATCAGACTGGCAGTGTCCCTTACCGGAGAGGCACTGTCAGCCTACAGGGCAATGCCCGCTGCGTTAGCGGCGGATTATAGCGAAGTGACAAAAGCCATCAGGGAACGCCTGGGCTTGACCCCACTTATCTATAACCGCAGGCTACGAGCAGCCCGGCTTGAAGTAGGCGAAACGCTTAAGTCATTGGGTCATCGACTGAGGCGCTTGGCTGAAAAGTGGCTAAGGCCCAGTGAAAGATCCATAGATTCATTATTGGATATGATAGTTCTCGAGCAATTCATGACTGCCGTACCTGGTAAAATAAAGAGCTTCCTTATTCTCCAGAATTGTCGCTCAACTATGGAGGCGATTGCCTTGACAGAGAGGTATTTGGAGGCCGAATTAGTTACCCAGCCTACGGACGGGGTAGCTAAGACAGCCATAGCGACATTCAATCCAGTCTCAGGAAGTCTCTACCAGTCTAAAACACCTAATGTAAAGTGTGATAAAAAGGCAGAGAAAAGTCTTGTTAAGAGATGTTTTAACTGTGGAAAGTTGGGACATGTCATGAATGAATGTAGGGTACGTACTGCTCTCATAGGGGAGCATAAGCATTTATTGTCAGAAGGTTTTGTACTCGATGTCACGGTGCAGGGAGTAGCAGCCAAAGCCTTACTGGACTCTGGTGCCGACCAGACAATGATTTCGCGCAAGCTCTGGTCTACCATTCAAGAGCAAGCTGCGTCCGCCCCAGACCGTCCAGAAGGTCAGGTAAAGATTAAGTGTGTACATGGCGCTGCTACCTTGTATCCTGTGTACAAATTGCTGGTCAAAGGTCTGGGAATAGAAAAAATTATGCTGATAGCAGTGGTCCCTAGATTGCCCAAAGAGCTGGTCCTTGGTAGGGACTGGCCACAATTTGAGAAGGGCCTAGAAAAGGGTCTAAACCCCAGAGAGGTTTTTGTTTCCACTCGGGGCCAGGCGAGTGCCGCGGAAAAACCCTCCTGTTCTAGGGAAGAGAGCATAGTTGATCTCCCATCCCATGATGATTTAGTCAATATTCCTCCAGATAGGGACAGAAAGACTAAGGCTCAAAAACGCAAAGAGAGAAAGGGACGCTCTCAAGGTCGAGTG
This sequence comes from Ichthyophis bannanicus, assembly GCA_033557465.1. Classification (NCBI taxonomy): domain Eukaryota; kingdom Metazoa; phylum Chordata; class Amphibia; order Gymnophiona; family Ichthyophiidae; genus Ichthyophis; species Ichthyophis bannanicus. Next base: position 1,575,155,820 of record CM066031.1, on the reverse strand, counting down.
GATTTAGAAGCGGGTGAAGAACTACCATGGATCCCAGCGGAAATGGTAGAGAAGTTCCCTTCATTCGCCGCTGAGCAAAAAGAGGACCCTGTGCTAGCACGCGCATTTGAGAATGCTTCAACGAAAAGAGATGTTTTTCCCCATTTTATAAAGGAAGAGGGACTCCTTTATAGAGAGAGCATAGACCCACGGACTAAAAATGTACGAAAACAGTTGGTAGTCCCAAATACCTTCAAAGCGGCAGTACTAAGGATAGCCCATGATCACCCGACGAGCGGTCACAAAGGGGTACAAGGAACCCTTGACCAGATACTGGCCAGATTTTATTGGCCCGGAATTTTTAGGGAGGTCGCACGTTTTTGTGAGTCCTGCGCCTCCTGCCAAAGGGTGACCTCCATAAAACCCGCTGGAGTGCCATTATTACCAATGCCAGTGATAACAGAGCCTATTAAAAGGATAGCCATGGACATAGTTGGCCCCCTTTTAAGGACTCCCAGGGGTTTCCAATATATATTGGTTATCGTTGACCAGGCAACCCGGTTCCCTTGGGCCATACCCTTGAGGAATATATCAGCAAGGTCAATTGCCGGGGAACTTATAAAACTGTTCTGTGAGGTGGGCTTCCCTCAAGAAGTTTTGACGGACCGAGGTACGAACCTTTTGTCCAAATACCTAGCCCAAGTGTGGGATGCCTTTGGCATCAGGCATCTCAAAACCTCCGCATATCATCCCCAATGCAATGGTTTGGTAGAAAGGACAAACCAGACCATCAAGCAAATGTTGCGACGAGCGCTGGATGGGGAAATGGAAGAGTGGGACACAATGCTACCATTTATATTATATGCCTGCAGAGAAAGGACACAAGCATCATTAGGCACGTCGCCTTATGAGTTAATGTATGGGAGATCACCCAGGGGCGTGCTTGATATTCTGAAAGAGCAATGGGTGGAACCCGAAGAAAAAGAAATAGGGATACCCCAATTCTTGAGGAGATTAAGAACACGATTAAGAAAAACTTCACGATTTGCTGAGGGACAACTGAAGTGCAGTCAGCAAAGACAAAAACAATATTACGATAGGAACACCAAGCCTAGACACCTAACTGTGGGCGAGAAAGTAATCATCTTGGTATCAGGCACCACTCCAAAATTTGAAGCTAGATGGAAAGGACCTTATGTCGTGGCCCAACCACGAGGTACAGCATCCTATTTAATAAGGGATGAAAAGGGACATGAACAGGTCTATCATATCAATGTTCTTAGAAGATGGCACGAGAGATACACCTTGTTTGCATCAACACAACAGAGCTCTAGGATTACGTGCTGTAATGAGGGTCATTCAGCCCGTAATATTTTAAGAGGGGGGATGTGTCATGATGTGGGCACTGATAAAGTTGTTTTGAAGAAAAGAAATCCTGTTTCTTTAGAGGAACTAGATGTGCAGTTACCCCCAGGCACAGCTAGAGGGAGCAGGAACAGACATGCCGCACTTAATGAACCTAAGCTCTCTGATGACCTGCAGCTGAAAGGGGACCAGGAAGTCATCAGTAACCGTTCACTTTATAAGCCAGAGCAGAATGCTTCTGGACAGGAAGAGGAAGAGAACAGGGAAGGAGTAGAGCTGGTAGTAGAAGAAGGAGAAGGAGAAACAGCAGAGAAGCCTGGAGGCTACCAAGGAGATAAGCCTGATTGCTGTGAAGGAAGCAAGGCTGGGAGCTGGAGGAGAAACAGACCTCACAAGGTGGGAAGCCAGAAGGCCCAAACTGATCCTGTGGTACAAGGGGAGTTTGGTGGAAGTTACCCCAAGGTAAGAGCGTCTGCCACGCCTAGTTCCTATACTCTGCCTGAAGTTAGAATAGAGAGAGGAAAGCCAAGAACCAGAAAGAAAGGTTCTGACAGAAGCTTATTATCTCTAGAGGATCATTACCCAGTTTTACCTGTTCAGAGGGAAAAGCACCTTTATAGGCAACAGGAGCTTTTACCCAGAGTGAGAGGAGAATCCAACAGAAGTTTTATTCCACTGCCTAGAAGCACAGCTTGGTCCCCGGCTGGTAGGCAGAACTGCAGCTACCAAGGGAGAGGTGCAGGAAAAAGAAGCACTGTGGATTTTATCTCACCAAAGCCAAGGTATGAGGCATTAAATATTGACTGTGATAATTGTGCTACTAAAAGCTCTACTAAAACAAGTATTCCTTCTATGAGATACAAGAATCAAGACTGGTTTAGTAAACTACCACCAGCCCTGAGAATCCCTGGCTATGGGAAGCCAGACTCCCAAGTTTTAAACTACCATGCTGAGATAGACAGGGACAGTGAATGCTCATTGAATGAGTACAGGGGAGAAGAATCTATGGAAGTGGATTATCCCAGCACTGTTCCCTCACCTATGCCAGAGTTAATGGAATGTGATTGGTGCACTGCCTATGCTCCAAAGTCGGCATGCTCCACATACCACAGAAGAATAAGTGAAATGTAATTTAATGTTTCTTATATTGAATGCTACTATGGAAAAACTTGCCTTAACTGTGAAGTAACAGTTAACTGCTCAGTGTGAATATTGGTACCTTTTAAGACAAAGGACTGTTTCTGTTATCTGGAATTATCTCTTAGTTGAACCTTGCTTTAAACAGGGAATAAAAGTCTTTATTTCCCTCCACCTGGTCTCTTTGATCATTAACGTCTCTACATATTGGCGAAAAATCTTTGTGTCACCGGAATCCCGTGACAGGTTGTAGTCTCTGCCAAATAATCTTGAGTCGAATCTTGCTTACATGTGGGATCAGAGCCATTGTGCGATAATTTCCACAGTCAGTTGGATAACCTTTCTTTAGTATTGGTATAAACACAGATCATTTTCTGTCAGTTGGCCATGATGTCTTCCAAATTACTTGGCAGAGCCTTGTAAGTATAGTAACAGTTGCATCCAATTGCTGTAATACCTCAATGGGAATGCCTTCAGTGTCTGGTGCTTTGTTCTTTGATGAAGTTTTCAGTGCTGCTTCGACTTCTTCTTTCATCACCATTGGTTCCTGATTATAAGCTACAGGTTGAAATGGCTGTTTGTCCACTTGATCTTTATGGTATATTCTTTCCACCTTTTCTTGATCTTCTCAGCATCATTCAACATGGATCCTTGAGCATCTTGTAGCATTCCAATTCGAGACTAGAATTTTTTCTTTAATCCTTGTAGCTTTAGGAAAGCCAATCTTGTTCTTCCTCTAATAGTTTTCTGATTCTATTTCCTTGCATGCATCATTGTAGTACTTCTCCTTGTCTTGTCTTGCTGCATGTTAGAGATCTCTGTTGAGTTCTGCGATTGCCTCTCTTTCTCCTCTGGATTTTGCTTCTCTGTGTTTCTGGGCAATTTTCAGAGTTTCTTCAGTCATCCATTTTAGCCGTTTTTGCTTTTTCACCTTTTATAGATACTTCTCACTTTCTTCCAACACAACCTTCTTGATGTCATCCCATAACTCTTCTGGAGCTCTGTCATTTGTATCTAAACCAGCAAATCAATTTTGCAGTCAGTCTTTAAATTCCGGTAGTATATTCTCAAGGTCATATTTTGCTACATTCATGAGTGGCTTGCTCTTTTTCAACTTTAGCTTGGGTTTGCATACTAGCTCCAGGTTTGTCTTTGTTGATGTTATAGAACTTTTCCATCATTGACTTCCACAGATGTAGTCAATTTGATTTTTGTACAATTCATTGGGTGAAGTCCATGTGTATAGTCACTGTTTGGTTTGCTGGAAGAAGGTGTTTGAGATGAATAGATTGTTGGTCTTGCAGAATTCTAGCAGTCTTTCTGCAGCTTCATTTCTGTTGCCAAGTCTATATTTTCCAATGACTTTGCCTTCTTCTTTGTTGCCAGCTTTTGCGTTCCAGTCACCCATGACTATCAGGATATCCTGTTTGCATGTTCTGTCAATTTCAGCTTGTACCTGTTCGTAGAACTCATCAAAGTCACCCTCTTCTGCAGCTGTTATTGGGGCATATACCTGAATTATAGTTGTGTTGATGGACATTCCTTGTAGACGAATAGAAATTAAGCATTCACTGATTGCATTGTATTTCATTACAGTTCTTGCAAGTTTCTTCTTGATTATAAATGCAACACCATTTCTTCTTTGTTTTTCATTTCTGAAATCAGATGCAAAGTGCCCTATGCCAGTCCATTTCAGTTCACTGACACCCAACAGATCGAGTTAATACATTTTTCATTTCATTCTTGACTACCTCCAACTTCCCTTGGTTCATGCTTTGTACGTTCCATGTCCGAATATATATAAGACATCTTTGCAGCTTCTGACACTCATTTCATGCACAGCTACATCAGCAGTCAGTCGTCCTGAGGGCTTTGATCCAACCAGATCATAAATTCTGGCTTTACTCTGAAAAGTCTTTAGCTTCTTTCCAGTAGCCAGCTGAGCACCTGACCTGGGGGTCTTTCTTCCAGCACTATAGAGCACTTTGTTTTGTCGTGACTATCCATTGGGTTTTCGTGGCAAGATATGGAAGTAGGTTTTCAGGCCTTTCTTCTGCGTAGGTAATTCTAGTGTTGTTGCCATTGTCAGAGACATGTGATCCTCTGCCGCCAACACATTCTGCTGCTGCCCATCTGGGTAGCAGTGTTTAAAATATGATGTTCAAATCTGCATTTTACAGGATTGTTGTTGGGAGGGGTTGTTGGGATGGTCATGATTGTTGAGTTTAATTATCAGAATTTTTTTTGTGGGGGGGGGGGCGAAGAGCTGAATATTTGCCTAGTGCTTATGAACATAAAATAGTGTGCATACTAAATTGATGTCAGGTATCATTAGTACAGACACAATAACAATCATGCGTACATGCACATAAATGAAAGTATGTCATATGCAAATTAGGATTTAGTAGGCCCACAGAAAATCACCTGGAATGCTGTATGTGCTGTGTAGTGTGTAATTTTAACACTGTTTGCACAGATGAAAGGTATGCATGTACTTTTCATTCCATGGACTTTGCTTGATTTAGATAGTGAAAGTACATAAGAACATAAGATTTGCCCTGCTGGGACAAACCAACGGTCCATCAAGCCTAGTATCTTGTTTCAGATGGTGACCAATCCAGGTCAGAATTACCTAGAAGGATTCTAAAAGGTATTCAGATTTCGTGCTGTTTATCCCAGAGATAAGAAGTGGATTTCCACCAGTCCACTTTACTAATGTTTTATGGATTTTTCCTCCAGTGGTTTGTCCAAACCTTTTTCTAAACCTAGTTACACTAACATCTTTTACTACATCCTCAGGCAATGAATGCCAGAACTTAATTACATGTTGAATCCCCTAGTCTATACTTTTTGACGTTTGCTCATCTACTCTACTCATTTTCTATGGGCTCAATATTCAAAGGCATTTGGTTTACAGACCTTTAAACCATGTAAATGCCGCTGAATGGGATATTCAGCAGCACTAACGCGGTTAGTACTGCTGAATGTCCCTGATTAATGCCGCTACATGCCCCGCTGCTAACCACTTAGCACTGGGGCATGTCGTGGGCATTCCGGGGGTGGCACCAGTGACTAACCGGGCAGCGGCAATATTGCACTGCTATCCAGTTGGCACCCACAGGTAAAAGATACACACAGCAAAAACTGGCCTATCTTTACCCATGGGAGCTAACCGGGCAGTGGCTCAATATCGCCAATGCCCGGTTAGCTTCTGCAGGCTTGTGGGCTGTGCGGCGACCTGGGATATTCAATGCCGGGGCCGGATATGACCCCGGCATTGAATATCCAGGGTTAAAGTTCAGTGGCGATGTTTATGCGCCGTAGCAGCACATAGCCGTGCCAAAAGAATATCAGGCCCTAGATATCTAACATATCTAGGGCTGGCCTGTCCACTAGGTGGACTAGTGGCCCACCTAGGATGGCAGTCCTCAGGGGAATGGCACCATGACCCATCCACCATGCTTTAATGCAGTGGCAGAACAAGCCACTTTGGCATCAAGAGGATCCTTGAGGTCCACATGCACACACTTATGGCCTGCCGCTTCTGCCTTCTCTGACAGGAAGTTTGCGTTGGAGGAGGCAGGAGCAGCAGGCCATAAGTTTGCACAGGTGCTTCAAAGCTCCTAATGTAGAACCTTGCATCTTGTAGCCATAATTTGGGTTGTTTTTCCCTAAGTGCACAACTTTGCACTTGTGCATATTAAATTTCATCTGCCATTTGGCTGCAGAGTCTCCCGGTTTATTCAGTATATAGCTCATGCCTTTCCAGTGGTAGTTCAGGTTCAGTTACAATCAGGTACTGTTGGTATTTCCCTATCCCTGGAGGACTTACAATCTAACAGAAGTTATTTAAAAACCTCTAAAGCAAGCTGCTCTTTTCCTGCTTACAGCGCACTAAATCTAACAGAAAGGGATTTAAATCTCTACAACAAGCTCCTATTTGCCTGATTGATTTATTTATTTAACAGCTCTTTTATACTGCTGTATCTACAAGTCACGGTGGTTTACATGGAACAGGTTTAACAAACGTAACTTTACAAAGAACACGGTTAACAATGTAATAATTAAACAATAATAACACAGGTACACTAAAAAAATTTTTTTTAACTGCCTCTAATGTTTCGATTGATTTTTACGTTTTTTGGTGCGCTGAATCCAAATCTGGTAACCAATTTGCTCCATCACATACAGATTTTTTGCTACATTGGGTTAGCAGTTTGAGGTGAACGTTTCAGATTGAGTACGATCGAGATAAATGTTTCTTGGATGAATTCTTTATACTAATTGTTTAGTAGTTATTCAAATAAGAATAAAGAAAATTGTAACAAGGCAGCACATAAGAATAGAGTAATGTCAACAAAACACACTGTGATGGTAGCAAAATTGTCTGCACTTAAAACAGCCACATACATGTGCACAAACATTGAGCATATAAGAGCGAGGTTAGACACAAAGCAAAGCAAAGAAATGTGCAAAAAATGTTGTACAGGTATGTATGTAAGAATAGAAAACGCAAACCGCACCATTGCAATACATGAAGACAAACACCCGATGGTGTGAAAATAAAATTTTAATAAATGAGATCCGACACTGTGGTAATAACTAGCAAATTTTTATTTCAAAGTTTAGTAAAAACACGATATTTGTCAACACAGTTTAGATTTTAAAGTCATTCTTGGGTCAATCAATCTCCTGGTGGGCCCATTTCTTCTTCCCCCAAATGCTTCTCTTGGTGCGCTGCTTGGCGTATTTTTCATCTGGGGTTTCCCGCAGCAGCAACCAGCAGAAATCAGCCATCATAGTGGTGTTCCATCTTCCTTGGTACCTTCTCTCTGCGTCCTTGATGTCCTGGTGAAACCTTTCACCTTGTTCTTCACTGTACGCCCCCAAGTTTTCGGGAAAGTAGTTCACATGGGAGTGCAAGAAATGGACTTTCAGGCTCATGTTACAGCCTTGTTCTTTGAAGGCATTGAGCATCCTGGCAACAATATCCTTATAGTTCTCATCCCGCCTGTTCCCCAAGAATTTGAGAACAACATCCTTGAAGGAATCTCAGGCTTCTTTTTCCTTCTCAGACATCGTTTCAGTGAATGCTCCATCTGAAATGAGTTTCCTTATATCAGGGCCAACAAACACTCCTTCCTTTAGCTTTGCTTCAGAAAGTCGGGGGAACTTTGAGTAAAGGTACCGAAAGCACTCACCATCTTTTGGAAGGGACTTGATGAATTGCTTAATGAGACCCAACTTAATGTGAAGAGGTGGTAATAGAATTTTATCACAAGGTACCAAGCTCTCATGAAGAACATTTTTCTCACCGGGTCTCAAATACTCCCGAATTGGCCAGTCTTTTTTCCCCCAGTGTAGGTCGCGGGCCCGGCTATCCCACAAGCAAAGGAAGCAGGGATATTTGGTGAAACCGGATTGCTGCCCTAATAGCATGGATAGAATTTTAAAGTCTCCACAAATCATCCACTTATGCTCATCATAACGAATCTTCTGAAGAATCAGGGCCAAATTCTCGTATTTTTCTTGGAGAATAACAGAGTGAGCAATAGGAACTGAAGCGAATGTGTTGCCATTATGAAGAAGAACACCTTTTATGCTGTCTTTTGACGAATCAATGAACAGCCGCCATTCAGCAGGATCATACTTGAGTTTAAACTTTTCCATCACTCCGTATATATCGTTGCAAAATACCAAATCTTCCTCTTTGCTGAAATACTTCAAAAATTGTGTCTCGCGGTTGCGGTACCAATAAAAAGTTGTTCCTGGTGACAATAGATTTTTCTGTTTAAGCCGAGAACCTAGCAGTTGGGCAGCATCTTTTGGGAGTCCTAAATCCCGGACTAAATCATTCAATTCAGCTTGAGAGAAAAGTTCAGGTTTCGGATCTGGTTCAGTTTCAAACTCGGAAGTACTGGACTCATCGGGAAAAGCCATCTGATGAGTCTCATCATGATCAGAACCGTCCACACAAATATGATCCAAAGATTTTGGTGGTTCAGGCACAGGTACTTCGTTGCTATGAGGCATAGGCCTAATTGCTGAGGGAAGGTTGGGGTAACTTATTACGTTCTTATTTTTTAAGTTGTATCCCTTCACAATGCAAGAGCAAAAATAGAAGTCACTGCTGTGGTCTCTTTGTTCACGCCACATCATAGGTATTCCGAAACGAAATGCTTGTTTTTTACCTTTCATCCATAAGCGTAGATCTTCCTCACATGTCTTGCACACTTTGTTAGGAGCCCACGGTTTGTCTTGATCGCCTAACTTCAAACCAAAATAGGCGAAATATACTTTTTTAATAAATGCAGAAATGTTCCTTTGCTGCTTTTTCACGGTATATTCCCCACAAATAAAACAAAAACTGTCCGGAGAGTTGACGCAACCTCTGGCTCTGTGAGCCATCACAAATACACAGCACTGCAAACTACAACTGTAGTGAACCACTTCGGAATAAAGCTGGATTACGACTGAGCAAACAAAAGGTAATAATGAACTTGCAAGAAACTGAAATTTGACAGGAATGTTCATGTCGCAACCACCGTGTTTGAGCGAGCGAACGAGGCGAGGCGAACAGGAAAGAACATGCGCCAGCGCGAGTACTGGATTTAGCCCCCCGCCTCCCAATTGTCCTGTTAATGATAAAATGAATACAAAACACTCTAAAATATCATGAGGGAGTGTTTCTAGTTAGTTAACCATTACAACCTCTATTTTGGGCCAAGAAAATAAACTGCAGTCGGCTAAAAAGAAATTATGTGAACATTCCTTATATGGGTAAGAAATCTAATTTTGCAAGAAAACGTGACGTGATGGAACATTTTGGCTATTTTTCCTGGATTCAGCACCCCAAAATCTATAGGAATCAGTTGCAAAACTGGAGGCAGTTTTTTGGTAGTGTACCTGTGTAATTCAACTGAGAACTTGGTTGAAGAAGTGAGCACTCATATCATAATTAATGAGCAATTCATGAGCGGAATTGCTTAGAATGGTAAACAGACAATAGTAGCAATGGGGAATGTGCTAGTGTTTGTACAAGCAAGAGGAGAGGAGTGGGAGCTAAAGTTGCTTAGGAAGGGTGGGCGAGTCAGGTGGGTTGTTAGGTGTCTGAACCAAAGTGCTCTAAGAGCTTTCACTGAAATTCCCCGATGTCTGTTAAGGAGTAAATCTCTGCAGGGAGGGAGTTACAAGTCCTGGGTGTGTAGAAAGAGAATGCTCTACTAGAGGTGGCAAGCTTGGATAGTGCAGGAGAAAGATGCCGGGAGTGATAGGAGGCTGTGGTTGGCTGTTCTTCTTGATTTGTTGTCGAAGGGTTTGGTTATGATAGTCCGGAGGGCATTTGCTGAGAGATCATGGAGGATCTTGAAAGTGATAAGGGAGACTTTATACTTCAATTCCAGGTAGATAGGGAGCCAAAGGAGCTGCTTTAGTACGGTGGTGATGTGCGTTCGTCGAGTAGCTCCTGTGATCAGTACCGTATCAAGCCCTGTGCGAGCAGTGCAGCCGCACAAGGCACAGAGGCTTATGGGGCACATTTTGGCTGCCTGCTGTTGTCCTCCCGCCACCACTTTTTGTTCTCTCAACGGCAGGAGGGCAACAGCAGGCAGCTGAAATGTGCACCCTAGGCCTTTGCGCGGATCTTTCTGCAGGTCTAGTCTCTCCTCCTCTGAAGCAACATCAGAGCAGGGAGGGATCAGATCTGCTTAAAGTTAGGTCTGCTCTGCTCTGCTGCTGCCGGCGACTTGCACATCAGATACTCCTCCCCCATACCTCCGTCCAGCTGCTGCCTGCTCTTGCCTTGCTGCTGCCACTGCCGTGGAGAAACAGAGAGCAGCAGCAGCAGGGCAAGAGCAGGCAGTGGCTGGATGGAGGTGTGGGGAGAAGCTATTGTGCAAGCTATAGAGGGAGCAGAGTATTTTTTGGTAGACCCTGATAAATGGAGTTTGCGTAGTCCAGTACTGGAGTGATGAGAGCCTGACAGACATTTCTGAAATCGGATTGGTCTAATAGTGGTCAAAGGTTCTGAATCACTTTCATTCTGAGGTAAGCAGACTTGGTAGTTGGCTTGATGTGGACTTGGAAGTTAAGACTTTGGTATAGTGTAATACCAAGGTATTTTATTTGATCCTTGACCTATAGTATTAAATTGGCTAAGCTGAGTGTAGATGGTGGGGAGAAAGTGGGATCTGTCTTGTTACGATTGATGTGCAAGTTGTGGTTGCTTAGCCAGTTGATGACTGCTTCCAGGCATTGTCCTGTTGTAGAGAAGTCTGGGTCATTGATGGAGAATGGAGCATAGATTGGAATGTCATCAGCATACAGATGGTAGAGGGAGTTGTGATTCTGGATGCTGCTGCACAGTGGTTGGATGAGGATGTTGAACATCAAGGATGACAAGGCAGTGCCCTGGGATAGGCCTTCAATAGTCAAAAGAATACCGCTGATCCCCAACTGCAATCACCATCAAATTTTTGTCGGGTATAGACCGCAAGGCAAAGAGGAAACTCCTCTACACCTCACGCAGTACATGCCCCTTTTTTATTTTATTTTCCATTAAACATTGTCCATGCTGTGACTCAAAAACTTCAAAAACTTGAAACAAATCCACACTTATCTGCTCAGGCACGACGCGCACGTTTCGAAGCAACAAGCTTCTGCTTCAAGTGTACCCAATGAGAAGGTAGTGTATCCGTTCTTTCAAACTATGGCGTTCTTGGGAAGTTTGAAAGAACGGATACACTACCTTCTCATTGGGGACACTTGAAGCAGACGCTTGTCGCTTCGAAACGTGCGCGTCGTGCCTGAGCAGATAAGTGTGGATTTGTTTCAAGTTTTTGAAGTTTTTGAGTGACAGCATGGACAATGTTTAATGGAAAATAAAATTAAAAAGGGGCATGTATTGCGTGAGGTGTAGAGGAGTTTCCTCTTTGCCTTGCGGTCTATACCCGACAAAAATTTGATGGTGATTGCAGTTGGGGATCAGCGGTATTCTTTTGACTATTGATATTGTTTGGAATACTTATGCTATTGGGACTTTTTTGTTCTGGGATAGGCCTTGGCATAGGCTAAAAGAACAGGAAGATTCTGATCCCACTTTGATTTGCTGATGCCTTTCTTCCAGGTATGAGTGAACCCATTGTAGAACTGTATCTCTTAGGCCAATTTAGTGTAGACGTGATATGAGTTGTTCATGTATAACAGAGTTGAAGGCAGCTGAGATGTCCAGAAAAATGAGGATGAATCCTTGTGTGGGTTTTTTTCGGTACCCTTTATTAAGGTGTCCAGAAGAGAGTTTAGTAGGGTCTGTGAAAGAGATTGAAACTGTGCTGCTGGTGATCAAGAGGAGCGTTGAAGTCTATGTAGTCTTGGATTTATATTTGCACCGCCTTTTCAGTGATTTTGGCTGGGGCTGGGATATGCTTTATTTTAAGACCATAAGGGCCTACTTAAATCTAATACATACTTTCACTTTGAGAATTATCTCTGGAAAGGTACCTGCATAAATTTACACCTACTAACTTCCATGGATATTTTTCTGATAAAATGCATGCATATAAGTGAAAATCCTTCCCCTGGAAATATCTTTTTAAAATGTAATTGAATTTATACACATAAGGTTACCTGCATATAGGGTAGGCTCTTAAATTTAAATAAATAAATACAACTCACAGCTTTTTATTGATAGCTGAAAACGTTACATGCAGATATCATAGGTTTTTCTCTGTTCCTAGGAGATGTATAATTTAACAGACCAATGCAGAAAACTTTAGTGCAGTATTTTTCTGGGGCTTTTCCCATGCTAGGCTTGCTCTCTGATGCAGAAAGCAAGCTAGTGCTGTAAAAACACCAGAAAAATGACTGTGGAAAATTGCAGTGCAGTGGGCATGCAAATTGCTGCATATCTAATATGTGCCTGATATAATAAACTGTATTGAAACTTAGTGCAGTTTTTTAATATTATTTTTAACGCGGATCTTCAGGCCAGCTTTGGGCAGCCATAATGATCCAGCCAGGAGCAAAAAGATCATCTGTGGTGAAGTCTGACACTTCACCTCAGATGATCCAGGCATCGGGGAAAGGCCCCAATGCCTTCAGCACAATGTTGGAGGGTCAGTGACCCCACCAGACACCAAATCCCTGACAGAAATAAAATCTCTGGTGGCCCAGCGAACCTGATCCCCCCCCCACTCCCTTGAAAAAGAAGACCTGGTGGACAAGTGGCCCCGATCCCACCCATCCCCCAAAACACAAAACACCCGGTAGTCCACTTTCCCTGAACCCCCCAGTACCTTAAATGTTGTAGCAGGAGTATTGCCCACATGCTCCCATCCAAACACTGTCATCTTGCAAAATGATGGTGTCTGGCCCTGTGTAGTGCATCCTGAGATGCACTGAGAGGGGTCAGACTGTCATATAAAGCAAAAAATGCCTTATATGGCAGAGTGCCCCCCCCCCCCCCATATTTCATCATGGGATGCATGATACAGGGCCAGCTGTCCTGGGATGCAACACTAGACAACATCAGCTGTTGGGGATATATAAGAGTTATGATTTATTCAATATCTGGCAGGTGTTTCACCTTAAGAAAAAAGATTATACCCTCCAACTGCAGATACATGACTTATGTCTTGGATAGACTATTTTCTAAAAACACATGTGCTCTTGGAGTTGGCCCAGGTAGTGGCAATTGGGCCTCTGTAGATTTCAGACCATGTCATGGTATGGATAGATTTGATTCAATTAGACATAGGATGGCAGGGCGACCTTGGCACGTTCCGTATTACTTGTATGAGGATATATGATTCCAAAACCTTTTGAGGTCAGAATGGGAGCTTTATGAGGAAACTAAAACAGAGTATAAAGATAACCCCTCTTTGCTCTGGGAAACAGCAAAGGCATATTTTAGGGAAACAATTATAGGATTTACGATTAAGCATTGAAGTGTTATGACCAAGTGGATGGTAGATTAGGAGAAACAGTTGTATAGACTGCATTGACAATGGGAGGCGACCCCAACTGTAGAGATGAAGGTACATCTCAATTCAGTCTTACTATATTATAAGCAAAACTCTTTCAACTTGGGGACACATATGGGAAACTAATGTCTGCCATGATTCATTGTGGCAGGGGGAAACTGATGCACCTAGGCTCTTAAGCATGGTTAGGAGGAGGTTCAGATAGATCAACGTAGGATGGGGTGATCTTTTAGAAATTCTATCAGATTTTTTACCAAGGGAGGGAAGATAGCATAGATAGAGCTCAGCAGGCTGTGGTCTACCACAGGCTATGATGAAACAACTGGCTTCCGAAATGCTCCAGTTTTAGCAGTCAATGTTGGGAGGATGATTAAAAAGGCTCACAATTGCAAAACTCCAGGGTTGGATGAGTACATTAGTGAGTTCTATAAACTCCTTCAGGATAAGGTTTGTCTCCCTTTGAATGAATTGTATAGTCAGTTAGTTGAGCTAGGGTCTTTTCCTGCTGACACCAATGAGGCACTAACATGGTCATGCCTAATCATGGCAAAGACCCTTTGAGACCTGAATCGTATGAGCCAATCTCTTTGCTCAATGCTGACCAGAAGATCTTGGCAAAATGCTTAGTGAGATTCTACCCTATAAGATTCATCGAACACAGGTTTTGTGATGGGTTAGCCTGCAGTCATTAATAAATGCAGGATTTAGGCGTCTCAGGGCTACTGCATTAGTAAGGGGATCTCCTCCTTGCTCATTAATTTTAATGCTGAAAAGGCCTTCCATAGGATGAATTGGAACCATATGTTCCTGGTGCTGAAATACTTTGGATTGATAGGATTTTTCCATCAAGCTGAAACGACCGTTAGTGATATTCAAATGACCTCAATTATGCTCCATCAGGATACCAGACAGGATACCAGGGTTGCCTTCTATCCCCTTTGCTTTTCTTACTTACCCTTGAACCACTGTTATGTAAAATCAGGGGGAACGGGAGGATAAGAGGGGTCAGGATAGATCAGATTGAGTTCAAAGTTTCAGCATTTGCAGACAATCTGTTGGTACACATCATGAAGCCAGATCTCTCCTTAACTTATTGATGGCAGAATTCGAGGAATTTGCTTCAATTTCTGGGTTTAGGTTGAATGTCATTAAATCAGAGGCCCTTTCAATTTATCTGGAGGTAAGGGCTTGCATGGGGACAAATTTTCCCTTCAGATGGGCACATGACTCGTTCCGCTACTTAGACATTATATTGACAACTCACCCCCCAAATTTGTATTACAGTAATATTCCCCTATTGCTCCAAATTGTGGAGTCCCAGTTGCGATACTGGTAGGAACTGCTTCTATTGCTAGGGAGCTGGATTTTGTTGTATAAGATGGTACTTTTCCTGAAGTGACTCTACATCTTACAGATACTGTCTTTAAGAGTGTTTAAATGAGATTATATAACGATGGATCAATCGCTTAATAGTTTCATTTGGCAGGGGCGACAGGCCTATATTACTCTCGGTGTTGCGAGGTCCATGGTCTAGGGTGGGACTCAGATTGCTAGACATGAGCAGTTTTAGTGCTGCATGTTTTCTCTGGTACCTTAAAGACTGGTTGTTTGACTCTGTCGACTATATGCCCTTGGAGTGTGACAGGGCTCTGGTTTCTCCCTTTTCTTTAATGTATTGTATCTCTCACATATCAAGTCTGGACAGCTGTCCTCAGTACTGACTCATTTCGAGGAGTTTGTCAGACCTGGTAGCAGATCTGTGCCAGGTCAAGAAATTTGGTGGTATAATTCCAATATTTACTTTATTTATTTATTTATTTAATAAACATTTTTATTCGTGCTTTCCAATGATCAAGCACGGTTTCCAAAAAAAACAGGATATGAAATGCATTTCAGTGCATATTCATTTACATAGAACTGGTAAACTTTATACAATTTTATACAAGTACAGGTATAACAAGTATCATAACAACGTAACAAACTATATACAGTAGGGGTGTACAGGGGACTCTGAGGGAGAGTACAATATAGTTACTGTAATGTGGGAATGTTATCACATAGCGTTAGTGAAGGAGTACTCAGGTTATGGGGTGTACAGGGGGCTCTGAGGGGGAGTACAGTATAGCACTGTAATGTGGGAATGATATCATATGGCGTTAGTGAAGGAGTACTCAGGTTATGGGGAGTTTATACGGTTTGTGTGGGTGCATTAATCTTTGATTCATAGTAAGTAGTAAATAGGTGTGTTTTTAGGTGTTTGTAGAATGTTCTTAGGTTATTAACTTCTCTAAGGTCATCAGGTAATTCATTCCAAAGTATAGGGGCGATGTGTGAAAATGCTTTATTATTGGTTACCTTTTTGGCTTTTCTACCTGACTTTAAACCAGGGATGCAATCTAGGATATTTCAGGAGTGAGAGACAGTGTAGTTACTCACCTGTATCAGGTGATCTCCAGGAACAGCAGGAATTTAGTCTTCACATATGGGTAACATCGGTACCGACGGAGCCCGCATGGGAACGCTTCCCAGCGTCCAATAGGAAAGCTTTTGGGAGCATCCCACTGCGCCTGCATAGCTGCCTTCCCACCTCTCCCGCTCTCCCTCTTCAGTTGAGTTTGTAGCTGAGATAAAAGGAGAGAAGGAAAAGAAGAGGAAAAAGTACAACTCTTAGAGGAGGAGGGTGGGTTGTGAAGACTAAATTCCTGCTGTTCCTGGAGATCACCTGTTACAGGTGAGTAACTACGCTATCTCCAGAAACAAGCAGGAATGTAGTCTTCAAATATGGGACTCCCTAGCTCAGAGATGCCAGAGAGATGACCTCAAAGTGAGCTGTGCATCACAGGCATAACTGAGTAGGTCATATGTCCTCCAAGGATGTCTGGTGTCGAAACCCAGGACGGAGGGTAGGAGTTGTTCTAAGTTTGAAAGAGATGCTAGAAAACAGCTTGGCCAAACAAGGCATTCTGGCAGGAGTCCTTGTCTAGGTAATAGTGAGCAGCAAAAGTGTGGACAGAAGACCAAGTTGCCACTTTGCATATCTCATCAATCGCTACAGAGCGTAGATTTGCCATAGAGATAGCCATGGTGCAAACATTATGTGCAGTGACGTGACCCTTGAGAGAAAGTCCTGCACTTTCGTAAGCAAAGGAGATGCAATCTGCTATCCATCTGGAGAGAGTCCACTTGGATACTGGCAAACCCAGGTGACTCGAGTCAAAGGCGATGAAAAGCCGGGAAGCTTTCCTATGCTCTCAAGTTCTCTGGAGATAAAAAGCCAAGACATGTTTGCAATCCAGAGTGTGAAGTGCTGCTTCTGCCCTAGAGGAATGAGGTCTAGGGAAAAAGACAGGGAGGTAGACTGACTGGTTGAAATGGAAGGGTGAGACCACCTTTATCATAAAGTGAGGATGAGTCCTAAGGGCTACCTTATCATGGTGGAATCGTGTATAAGGAGGGTCAGCCACCAAAGCCTGGAGCTCACTGATGCATCTTGCTGAAGTGAGGGCAACAAGGAAGGTGACCTTCCACGTGAGAAACTTCAGAGAGGTAGTTGCTAGAGGTTAAAAGGGTGGCTTGAGAAGCTGTCCTAAAACAACATTAAGATCCCATGCCACTGGAGGGGGCTTAATGGGAGGTTTGGTTAAAAGAAGACCCCTCATGAAGTGTGCTGCAAGTGGCTGAGAAGAGATGGGCTGACCATCCAAGGGCATGTGAGAAGCCGTAATTGCACTTAGGTGTACTCTTATCGAATTGGTTTGGAGTCCAGAAGAAGACAGATGGAGAAGATATTCAAGTAATGCATCCACCGGAGCTGAGAAGGGATTAAGCGCCCTCTGTGAACACCAGAGAGAGAATCTACGCCACTTAAAAGCATAGGAGCACCTGGTGGAAGCCTTTCTAGAAGCTAAAAGGATATCTTTAACCTGTTTAGAGAGGTTAATGTCCTGGAAGGCTATGCCTTCAGCAGCCATGCTGTAAGATGTAGGGACTGCAGATTTGGATGGAGCAGTGTCCCCTCCTCCTGAGAGAGGAGATATGGAGTGGACCCCAGATCTACAGGTTGAGCCCAAGACAGACGTAGAAGGAGAGGATACCACGGTTGTCGTGGCCAACGTGGGGCTATGAGTATCATGTAGCCCTTGTCTCTCTGGAGTTTGAAAAGAGTCTTTGGAATGAGGGGGATGGGTGGAAAGGCATATAGAAAGCTCTGACCCCAGTGGAGGTGAAAAGCATCCACCTGCTGGACGTCCGGTGCAGGCGTCCTGGAGCAGAAGCGAGGAAGCTTGGCATTTTGAGGACTCGTGAACAGGTCTATCTCTGGCGTTCCCCAGATCTGAAAAATGTGAGTGACATTGTCTGCATAGAGACCACTTGTGGGGTAGAAGGACTCAACTAAGTTTGTCTGCCAAGACATTGCATTTGCCTGGAAGATATATCTTCAGAAGGTAAATGTGGTGCTGTATGGCAAAAGACCACAGATGTAGGGCCTCATTGCAGAGAATCCAAGAGCCTGTTCATCCCTGCTTGTTAAGGTAGAACATGGCTACTTGATTGTCCATCTGGACCAGAACTGTGTGGAATCAAAGATAGTCATGGAACACCTTGAGAGCATTGTGGATGGCTCTGAGTTCCAGCAGATTTATGTGGAGTTGTGACTCCTGATGAGACCAAAGCCCTTGAGTGGAGAGATTGTCCAGATGAGCTCCCCAGCCCAATTTGGATGCATCCGTCGTCAGAGTACACTGATGTCCTGGCATCTGAAAAGGTGACCCTACCAGGAGGTTTTTTGGGGATTGCCACTACTGGAGATTCGAGATTAGTTGGGTAGAGACCATTATCTTGTCTCCCAGGCGACCCAATGCCTGAGACCATTGGGAAGCCAGTGTCCATTGAGCTGTGCGCATATGTAGACGAGCATATGGAACAAAATGCACTGTTGATGCCATATGACCCAGAAGTTGCAGCAGTTCTTGAGCCGTGAGAAAGTTCTTAAGGCAAGCCTGAGATGCTAACTGAATGAGTCCAGCACAGCGAAATTGGAGCAGAAATGCCCTTGATTGCTGAGTGTCTAGTAGAGCCCCTATGAACTCTAGTGTTTGAGAGGAAATGAGTTGGGACTTTGGAAGATTTATTACAAATCCCAAATGTTGCAGCACTTGCATGTTTCACGAGAGGGACAGACTGGCCTCTAGGGAGGTGTTTGCTTGAATGAGCCAGTCATCTATGTAAGGGAAGACAAATATCCCAAGAGTCCTTAGGAATGCGGCTACTACCGCCATGCACTTTGTGAAGACTCTTGGGGCAGAGGCAAGGCCAAAAGGCAAGATTCTGTATTGATAATGTCTCTCTTGAAACATGAAGTGCAGGAACTTTCTGTGCTGTGAGTGAATAAGTATGTGAGTATATGCCTCCTTTAGATCTAGAGAACAGAGTCAATCCTGACTCTGGAGATAGGGAGAAAGATGCCTAGGGAGATCATTTTGAATTTCTCCTGTAATAGGTACTTGTTTAGTTCTCTGAGGTTCAGCATGGGCCTGTACCCTCCTGTTTTCTTGGAATGAGGATGTATGGAGAATAGAAGCCCATCCCCTGCTGGGATGGTGGACCTTCTCTATTGTGCCCTGAAAGAGAAGGGAGGTGACCTCTTGCAACAACAGAGCAGTGAGAGGGGGCTGAGAGCGGAATTCTCTTGGAGGAGTTGGGGGGGGGGGGGGTAGACTTCGTAGATGAAGCCTGTACCCCTCCCGTACTATAGACAGTGTCCACTGCTCTGATTTATTTTATTTATTTAACAGTTTTTCTATACCGCCTTTATCCAAGGCGGTTTACATTTAACAACATGACAATTACATGGTAATTGTTTTTACATTGAACACTGAACATAAGAATTAAACATGGCAGTTACATGGGACTTGATTTACATTAGCAAGGGAGTACAACTTGGAGAAGAGTGGGGAGAGAACTATTTACATATCGAGGTGGTCTTCTTTTCATGGGGGGACTGATTTGTCTTATCTGGTTTTCAGAGCAGTGGGTTAATGTTTGACTTAGGTTTTGTCGTCAAGTCCATAGTATTCTCTGAATAGATGCGTATTTAATTGTTTTTTAAAATCGTTGATGGATTTTGTTGATCTTAAATTATCTGGTAGTGTGTTCCAAATTGATGGGGCATACAGGGAGAATGCTTGGTTGCTGGTCTGTTGTGTGGTTTTGGTCTTGAGCAAGGGAATGTTCAGGAGGTTCTGATTGGGTGTTCTTCTTGGTCTTTTTGAGTGCATTGCTGTGATAAGTTCAGAGAAGGGTGGGAGCTGATAGACTGTGCATGACCTTGAAAGTGGTGGTGATGGCTTTGTATTTTTCTCATTGTGCTATTGGGAGCCAGTGTAAGTTTTTTAGGATTGGCTTTATATGTAGCATTGTCGAACTGGTGGTGAGAATTCTGGCGGCGGTGTTTTGGACTAGTTGGAGTGGGTATAGAGTGGATTTTGCGAGGCCCTGGTAGATGATGTTTCTGTAGTCAAGATGTGGTGTGACTAAGGCTTGCAGTACCGATCTGAAGTCAGACAGACTCATGCAAGAGATATCGTTGGGGTTTGATGAGCTTTAGCTTCCAGTAGGCAAGTTTAGATGCATTTTTTATGTGGGCTTCCATGTTGATGCTGCTGTCAATGGTTATGCCTAAGTATTTGATCTGTTTTATTGAGATTTCAGTATCCTTTGCTATTATCTTTTAGGTGGTTTGAATTTTTGGTCTCTGAATATGAGTAATGCTTCAGTTTTACTTCTGTTTACTTTCAGATTTATATTAGCTAAAATGTTTGTCACAGTGTTGAAGACATCTGTTATCGTCGAAGTCTGGATTATTAGTGTTGAGTGGCATATAGAACATGATGTCATATGCATAGAGGTGGTAGTGCATTTTCCATTTCCGTAGTATATTGCAGATCGGTTGAATATATAGGTTGAACAGTAGTCTGGAAAGGGCAGAGCTTTGAGGAATGCCTTGTGCTGATTTAAATGGTCTAGAGTTGTTAGAGCCAACCTTCACTTTCATGGATCTGTCAGAGAGGTATGATTTGAACCATTTTAATGTGTTGTCTGTTAGTCCAATGTCCCTTAGTCTATTTAGCATGATGGGATGAGACACTGAGTCAAAGGCCGCGTTTATGTTGAGGAATAGTAACACAAATCCCTGTCTGGGTTTATCCAGGCCAATGATGAGTCTGTTAAAGAGATCTGTTAGTAGGGAGTCAATGCCGTGTTGTGGGCGGGAGCCATGTTGGTGTTGGTCTAGGGGTGCATGAGCATCTACATGTTCTTGCAGTTGATGGTGTACAGTTTTCTCAATTATTTTGGCCAGGTATGGAATGCTTGCAATTGGGTGATATGCGTTTGGGAGGGTCTTATCCATGGCGGTCTTTTTTTAAGATAGGGTTACAGTGGCCTGTTTGAGCGCCAGTGGTAGGTATCCTAGTTTTAGGGAGGAGTGAACAATCTGTAAGATGGTTTTTGCAAAATGGTTGCGTAGATTTTTTATCCATGTCACAGGGCATGGGTTGATGGGTGAGGTTGTAACAATTGATGTTGATGATGTTAAGCATTTCTCTTTTATTTATGAGGTAGAAGTTGTGCCATGGATGTTTCTTCTCTGAATTTTTGTTTTGTTGGGGTGGTATAAGGCATTGTTGTATTGTTGTAAGTTGTTTATTGTAGAGGAAATCTTATATATAAAATGCTCAAAGGTATCCCAAACAAACCCAAGACCAGATACAAAATGCAAAAAAGAAGTCCCGGAAATGACAGCAATCAAATTAATCTTTATTTGTCGGAGCAAAAAACACAAAAGGAGGTGGGAAAAAACTGCCATCACCTCGCTGTGATTGCTCCTTTTACTCACATTAATAAAGTGTTGAAAGTGAGAAAATACCAAAATACTTATCTGAAAATATCACAATGTGTCACGTTTCGGGTCGAACAATTCAAACCCTGCTTCAGGTGTAGTATATACTGATTCACTTATATTCACATCCAGAGCAAACTGCATATGTGCGTTCTCATCAACACAAGCTTAGCAAAAGAGCAAAGCTGCCAATGTAACACTTAAAAATGGCATCTGACGTCATAACTGAAGGGCTGGGCCAACTAATCAGAGATCAAAACATTTTAAAAACCAATAGAATGAGGTTATCCCCACTGAAAAAAGGAAACACCCACTCTCATTGGTTACACAGGTAAATGACCTCAGGATCAAAGGCCTATCAGAACAAAGTATGCCACTCCAACGCTGCATTCAAGCCACCAGGGATGACCGTTCCCAGCTGAAATATCCAACGTTGTTCTCGATATTGGAGCTTTGAAACCCGATCCCCTCCTCGCGGATCAGATGGTACAAACTCCAGGACTCTCCAACGCAATTGTTCAAAGCAATGATCTTTAAGAAGGCAGTGTTCCACCATAGGTGCAGCTATTGTTTTAGTGTGTAAACGTGAGGCATGTTCCGCCAAATGAGTCTTCACCGACCGAGTAGTGCGCCCAACATAATACAAAAGACAAGGGCAGATAATAATATACACTACAAAAGCCGATTCACATGTCGTATGCCACCGTGTCAAAAAAACCTTTGATGTCCGGGAGTAGCACCAGTCCATGCCGGTGAGGGATAAAGCACAGAACCGACATTTCCCGCAAGAAAAATGCCCCGGATCCACATCAGACAATATAGGGCGATCAATGATAGACGCAAAATGAACTACCCGGTCCCATAGATTAGCACCACAAGAATACGCCAAAGATAAATTCTTACCTGCAAAACATGCATGCAATTTCAAAACATTCCAGTATTTATGCAAAATTGTTGTCACCTTCTGAACTCCTGCCATATAAGGGAGCACACCTACTATCTTATCATCCATTGAAGAATCTGCCGAAGCAGAAGTTGTAGGAGATAATAGCCAGTCCTGATGTGTAAAGCGTGCACGCTTAAAGGCCATCATTACAATTTTTAGGGGATAACCCCGAGATAGAAGATGCTGCTTCAAGTCCAAAGCATGACTGCAAAATTCATCTAAGGTGGAACAATTTCGACGTAGCTTTAAAAACTGGTCATAAGGCAAGCCTCGTTTCAGAGGGGGGGATGGAAACTCCGATATTGTAAAAGGGTGTTTCGTTGTACTGGTTTTCAAAAAAGAGGAAATCAGCCATAATTTGTGGGTCGATTTGTGTTTTTTCATTTGATGTGTCGGCTGTGTTGGGGTCGTTGGTCATTTGGGTTACAATCAAGAATAGTTCTCTTGGGAGGCTGAGTGATTTCATAAGTGTGTTGGTGATGTATTCCTTTTGTGTCTTGTTACATAGGTCATTGTATTTGTTTTATAGGATTTGAAGTTGTGTCTTGATTATGTTTTCTCTTGTTCTTTTCCATTTTCTTTCAAGGTGCCTGAGGTCTTTCCGCATTTGGTCCAGTGTTTTGGAGAACCATGGAGGTCTTGAGGATTTTTGATGTTTTGTTGTGGGTTTTTTTTGGAAGGTTGCAGCATTGTTTATTGTTTGATTCCCCACGAGTCTATAGATTCGTCTAGGTTTGTTATGTCTGCATCTATAAGTGTTGAGGTTTGCTCAAGGAAGTATTGCGCGTTGAATGCCTTGAAACAATGTTGGGATTGTTGCTGTTGGGGGTGTTTCATTGGGGTAGTATTGGCTGGTGGGCAAAGTGGCAGAGTCTGCTGGGAATATGGATGGGATCTGGAATCTCCAGAGGCAGAATGGCTATGTTCTCCAGAAAGGAGTCAAAGACCCTGAGGAGGCTGGGTCTGTTGAGGTGGTTGAGACTTAGGAGTCTGAGCCTTCTTTTGCTGTTTTGATGGCTGCGGAGTGTAAGAAGGATAGTACTTCTTCTTATTGAAAAAGGCTTTCTTCGCTGCCCTTTTTCTAGCTGTAGATCTAGAAAGTCTATTAAGAGTGGTGTTCTCAGATTCCAATTGAGAGGCCTTGTCCTGCCAATCCTTGCCAAAAAGGTTTTCACCGGTGAAAGGGATATTACTCAGCTTATCTTGAACCCATTGTTCAAGATCTGATGCTTGGAGCCAAGCAATCCTGCGTGCACCGATGAGATAGATGAAGTTCTGCTAATACACTCAAAACAGTCAAAGGTTGTCCTGTTAACAAATTTTGAAACATTTTGAGTATGCTTTAGAAGGATAAGATAATCTGCCCTCTTGTCATCAGGGAGAAGAGGAGCCATGAGCTCCAAATCTCTAGCCACCTCTCTAAGGAACATACTCATATAGAGTATATAGGAACTTATCCTGGCCAATAACATGGAGGCCTGAAAACAACATTGACTGAAAGAGTTGAGGGTTCTCAATTCCCTACCTGGAGGGTTCAAGGAATGTGTCTTAGCACTCTTTATTTGATGCATTGCCGATTCCACCACCATGGAATGGTAAGGTAATTGTGTCTTTTGAAAATCCGGACACTCCGGTACTCGATACATGGTATTGAGTCGTCGGATATGTGGAGAGATGGTAAGGGGTGTCTCCCACATACGAAGCATAAAGTCGTAAAGTATGCGATGAATAGGAAGAGTAGCTGCTTCCTTCGGGGTTGTAGGATATTGAAGAATTTCAAGTTCCTCAGCCCTAGGCTCTTTCTCCGAAGTTACCGTTATAGAGAGACGCCAAGCAACATTGCGAATAAAGTCTTGGAAAGACATGTCCTCTGGAGGGGATATGCGACATTGCGGATACAGAGATGGGTCTTCTGGGAGAGTTCTCATGTCCTGGGTATCAGCCGATTCATCATCCGACGAATTGGATGCCAAAGACTCAAAGTATCGATGGGCAGGGTGTTCCTGTTCTGCATGTACTCGGTACTGATCAAAAACGGTAGCCGAAGGTTGCAGTGCAGGAACCTCCTTACCAGAAACTGACTCGAGGGTCGGTATGGGTGGTAGAATGGTAAGCGGCAAAAAGGTTGATCCCGGCTGTGTCGGTACCAGAGCTGATATCGATGCCTGAGGAATCGACTGTAAAGGCTTTACCAGAACAGAGGCCACCAGTAAGGCTGCTAAGCTCCGCTCAATAGCCAGAATACGTTGATCCATGGAGCTTGCTGATGCTTGGGTATCAGTACCAGAATTGCGGGCCATGATCCCAGAGCATGGCACCAGGAGGTCTCCGGAGGTGGAAGCCTCAGGAGCATCCTACGACCCCACTAAGGCTTTGGAGGCAAAGTTCTCTCACCGGGGTTGTTTGGCCGGTGTGTCCCCGTTCAAGGCAATGCCTGAGGCATCTTGATGCTTAGAAGGAGATCTACCTTTGAGGGGCTGGCCAGTCCTTGAAAAAGACCTAGGTTTCGAAACCTGAGAACCCTGGGAGGAAAAGGAAGCTCTTGATGATGTCAATGCTAAAGAGACTGCATCGGAGGCAAAGAGGATGCCCAGCTTCGCAGCTCGGTTCTGTAGGCCTCTATTTGTCATCTTCCTACAGAGAGGACATTCTGATGGTTGATGATCTGGTCCTAAGCATTTTAGACACTAGTCATGGGTGTCTGTGGCCAAAATGGTACTGCCACATTTGGAACGCTTCTTAAAACCACTGGATGGTTTTTTCATTATGTCAAAGAGAAAAGGAGAGGCCTAAGCCTAAGATGGCATTGAAGCGCCTGAAGGAAGAAAGATTTCTTCCTTCACAGAATTTATTTTTTTAGATAGAAAGAAAGTACTGACAGGGGTCGGTACCAGTGTCGACAGGAAGGCAGACGCGACCACAAAAAAATAAGAAAGGACAAATTTTCTGCAATGACAGGAATTGCTTCTTGTCGGCTCCGCGGAAAACGAAGAACTGAAGAGGGAGAGTGGGAAAGGTGGGAAGGCAGCTACGCAGGCACAGTCAGATGCTCCCAAAAGCTTTCCTATTGGACGCTGGGGAGCGTTCCCATACTGGCTCTGTCGGTACTGACGTTACCCATATGTGAAGACTACATTACTGCTTGTTCCTGGAGATCAAGAGTTCAACAATATTTAAGGAGGTGTTAATGGAGAATGGGAAGATGCTCTCATTCAGAGAACTTCAGCAGCAGAACAGATTTGAGGGAAGAGACATCTTCACCTATCTTCAATTATGTGGCTATATTAGGGAGTTAACCAGGGGGCATCTTTCTAGTGACTTTTTCTCAGCCCCTGAGGACATTTTCTATCTGAGGAGGTAGGGAAAGTGAGAATCGCAAAGGTTCAGAAATTCATCTTAAATTTGACAGGTCCAGTGAACTGTGAGGAGATTGCCACTAAATGGAAAGGAGAGTTGGAGCTGACTTTAACTGGGGAAGATTTCTTGCAGACAATTGCTTGAATCATGCAGATTACGGGAATATGGCATTAAGGAAGGTCCAATATAAATTTGTATGTCACATGTTCTATCCCCTGGTGCACACTTTTAATTTAGAAGACATAGCTAGCCCTAGTTGCCTAAGTGTGGGGTGATGCTGGTTAACTTGAGTCATATATTCTGAGGAGCCCAAAGATCCAGGAATGTTGGACTTTGGTACATGATTATATGGAAGGGATTGTTAACAGTCGGCTTCTTCGACAGGCTCATGAACTCTTGTTTGATGAAGTCACCCCATTGGGTTTAAGGAAGACAGGCAAGAAGCTTTGGATTTGGAATGCCTGGTTGTTGGGAAAGAAGTCTATTCTCTTGGTGTGGGTAAAATGCCTTCATTTTGGCAGTGGTGGGTTCCATGCATCAGCTCATGCAAATGGAGCATGTAGGAATCCAGGGGGGAATTAAACAGGCACAAGTTTTCTTAGGTATTTTGGGGGATTACCTATCTACTTTAACCCCAAGAATTTGTAGTAAAATTTGGAATTTCCTATGATTTTTAGGATAAGAACATGTATGGCAGAGTTTCCAAGTTACCCAGTTCCAGGAGTGAGATTTTAAGCCAGTCCTGGATTTCTGACCAACTCATTCTGCTGCATTACGGGACCTGCAGCACTGATTCCAATGTGTAAAATCAGGGACTACAAGTACCATAGTGCATTGCAATGCAAATTTAAAATAAAAAATCAAAAATAATTTGTAGAAAAATATTCCTTTAATTTTATTCAAATATTGCATTTCTCTTGATCCTTACAACAAAAAAAATCGACATATATAATAAACGTTAAACATAAATGCACCTCAAAAAAAAAATTATGTCAAGACACTTAACCAAGGGAGCTCAAAACAATCGGGCACAGCGTTATCATATCTGTGTGCTCCAGTCTTCTCATTACCACTCCCGAGGTCAGGTTTTTTAAAGATTTGTAACAATCAATTCAAACTTCACATTCATATACCAGAAAGGAATTCGCAAAGACTTATCTGGAGTAATAGGGTAGCTCATCGCCTTATTTCATTTATCCACCAGACTTGAAGTCTCCTTCAGAGTGTCCACAAACATCTTGTCACTATCTCTCAATGTTCATAGATGTCTTATCAAAATCCCAACCCTGGACAAAGTTTCACCTCAAACGGTTTCTTCAGGAGTTCTTCATGCCCAAAGGGTAACAAACATGGCCACCATGGTCGGTATAAATCTTTAAAAAATCTGACCTTGGGAGCGGTGATGAGAGGACTAGAGCACATGGATATGATAACGCTTTGCCGGATTGTTTTGGTTAAGTGTCCTGACATAAATGTTTTTTTTTTCAGGTGAATTTATGTTTAACATTTATTATATATAAGTTGATTTTTTGTTTTTGTGATAAGGATCCAGAGGAGTGCAATATTAATATTTGAATAACACAACACCCCTGCTTCTCCATCTTCACTGGCTGCCCGTTTTCTTCCGCACTCAGTTTAAATTGCTCACCCTCGTCCACAGGGCCCTTCACACCAACACCCCACAATACTTGGCAGACCTTATCCATTTCCACACTCCCAGACATACCCCCCGCTCATTTCACCTTAACCGACTTACACTTCCACCCCCCTCCCTTGCCCACCTCCAGTCCACCCGTTCCTCAGCTTTTTTTTTCGCAGGCCCTGCCCTTTGGAATTCTCTTCCCACCTCCCTTCGTCTAGAACCCCATCACACTGACTTTAAACGTGACCTAAAGACCCACCTCTTTTCCTTGGCCTTTAACCTTCCCTCTCCTTTTGTGTAATCTCTCCTCCTATGCTTATAGTTCTGTACTCCTCTTTTCTCCTCTGTTCTATCGAAGATTGTAAATTCCTTTCTATTTCCCTGGCCTTTGCGCTTCTCCTTGTTAATTAATGCATTGTAAACCGCTCTGATTACTACAGAAGGGCGATCTATCAAATGAAATAAACAAACATAATTAAAGGAATATTTTTCTGCAAATTATTTTTAATGTTATTGTTTTCTTGCAGATATTGTGTGGATTTTAACTGTATTTCTAATGCAAATGTAAAACCAGAACTGGCAGAAAATCTCACTTCTGGAACTGGGTAACTTGGTAAGGCTGGTATAGCTAAGGAATAAGGAGACTCTGGATTCTGAGGGGGAGGGGAAGGATTACTGTTGTTAGGTGGTATGGAAAGATGGGAAGTTTGGGGTGTCTGGGTATAAGCTTATGTGGCCCTAGGGGAGTGGTCTAGACAAAGGGGAAGGGGATGGGATTCTTTGAGCTTGCTATGGTGTGAATATGTGTGCATTATTTCTCTTGTTCTTTTGTGGTTTTGTTTTGATACATGCTCTGTAAAATTTAATTTGAGGTACTATACTTCATTATTTAAATATGCAGTTTGATTACAGGTAAGATATAAGTGCACAAAAAATTTAATTTAACCACTTGGTAATTTAAATTAAAAAAATATATGTGTGTGTTATGTATTGAAAATAATGGATGAGGCTAGTTTTTTGGGCTCTGTTACAAGCAGTGATTTTTCCTTGCAAGACAGGTGGGACATGGACTGCAGAATTCCTGTGTTTTCGGTTACTAAGACCCCAGTTACATTTTGTTTTCCCAAGATTTTTCAGTGATGAGTATTGAAGAGCCCCCATCAATGAAGCCAGCAAGCTGCAGAAGAGGAGAGCGAGAGCTGTTAAAGAGAGCAGCGTCTGTTTTGAATATTTCTGCTTTGCCCCCAGGACCTTGAGCTGCAAGTTCCCTGCACACGCTGGATCACAGGGGAGCTGAAGTTTCATTTACCGACTCAGCGACTTTGAAAAAAGTCCCTGTTCCCAATTAGTGTTGCAAGTTGTACAGATCAATGGTGGGTTAAACTGAGCTGCCCACTCAAGTGGTGGGCGTAGCATTTATTAAAGGGGGAGTGAGGGGGGTGTCTCTCTCTTTCAAGGAGCTGGATTCTTTCAGCTGAGCTGCAGTGAGCTAGAAGCTTGTGTGAAAAACAACTGCCACAATACTCAAGTCCTAACCTCTTCACCCCTGACGGCATGGGAAAGTGCTCTCCTCAGCTGTTAGTTATAGAAAGGCCCCTGTAGTCATGAGAAATGTTGATAAAAATGCAGTTTAAAGCCTGCCCTCCTACTCAGCACATGACATCTTGCCTATCAAACAGTCTAATTGGAAAATTGGACTAGCCTTAATTTAGAATGCTGAAAGTTCATGTGCCAGTGATTTCTCAGAGACCCATTTTAAAAGATTAAATTTACTACATTTGGGAAGTTCTCTAAATTTTGATCTTGTCCAAAAAGTTGTCATCATTTTAGCAGCCCAGAAGAAGCCTTTAGAGGCCACAGATCTTCAACACTTTACCTATTTGTGGCACACCTTACTAATTTAAACCAAACCGTGCATTGTTGTCAGTAAATGAGAAAATCTAATGTTCAGAGCAAACCAACAGCTTTCACAATATTCCCAACACATATAGCATCACGTAAGCCATATTGGTCCTTGAGATGGCAGGATTCTCTCGGGACATGTTGTTTTCACGCAAGGGTGATATGATTGGATGTAGCCTTGGCTAGAGAAAATGTCAACAAAAGCTGTCAAAGCTCCTGGAGCTTTCTAGAGTGGTGAACTGCAAGGCCACTGCAGTTCTCTTGTTTTCCATTGATCTTCAGTTTTTCTGCAGTAGCCTTGCTATAAGTAATACAGCCTGTGCAACTGCATCAGTTTGCCTCTTATCTTTCTTAGAAAAACCCACTGAGTTTTAAGTTTCCTCGATTCTTAGCATGGCTGCACTAATATTGGTGCATCGAGCAATACTAGACGGCCTGTTTTTCAGCTTCCAGTAGTTTGATTTTGTTGCAGTTATTTGTGACTGATATCCCAGAAAGAAATACTCCTGGTGGCTTTAAGTGCGAGAGGTATACCAGGATGATATCAGTTTCCAACACTTACAAATTGTGCCTGGTGTACCTTGGGCCTGAACACAACATAGCTAGTGGTGCCACCTATCAGAAAATATCATTGGAGGGTCTTAGCCATCAAGGGCAGAAGGAATAGCTGTCTGATTTGATCAAGTCCAGCCTAAGTACATCAGCAAAAGCATTGACTCACAAGAGCTCTGAAACAATATTAACCGCAAACGCAATTGCCACACTGAGGACTCACTGTGTGTGGGTTCTTGATTTTAGTGTGACAATTGCATTTGTGGTTAATAAATAATAAAGTAAAAGGAGGGTTTGATATGAAGGTGGTGTTACTGCCCAAGGCAAATGATCCGACAAAAAATTAGCAACTAGTAATAGCAGCATATAGCAGTTTTCATTATTGTAAAGTACTTGGGTCGGATTGATAAGATGAGCTTGTAATTTTGGTGTGGAGTGATTTTACATACTCGAGGTCTGAGGTTCATGAGCTCTCACTAAAGGCAGAGAGGCATCGGCATCAGTCTTCTTGGAGCATGATGCAGTCTGCAGGAAGAACTGATGTCTGCTTACCCAGCTTGTAAGCATCCTCACAGAGAGGACTGTTCATCCTCAATGACATCTATAGGATGCAAAATTCTCGAAGGGTCTGGGTTCCTGCTATTGATACACCTCAAGTGACCCAGGAGGATGCCACCACTTCAGAAAAGAACACAGAAAAAGAGATTCCCTCCACAATAAGGCGCCACAGCACATAAGAGCAAAGAGAGAGCATGAATGAAGGACCTTATCACACTATGTAAAGACAGAGTTATAGAACTGTAGCTGGCCTCTCACCCAGGGGATGAGGATAGCCAGAGAGGCATAGCATCTGCAGAGAGAATTAAAAGAGTTCCTCTTTCTTTAAATGGGGCAACACACAGCAGAACAGCAGACAAGAGCACAACCCCCTCCGCACACAACTTAAAGGGTCCTGTAGGACAGAGGGAGCCCAAGGTGTAAAATGGAGCAAACAAAAATGCACAAGGCAAAAGGTCAAATGAGTGCAAGAAAGTTATTTTAAGTAAAACATATTTATTAGTGACCCCCCAAATCAAGTATTTTTACAGTCTTTCAAAAACAGAAATAATACACTAAAGTGGAAACAAGTTGAAATGTGTATGCTTGCACTGTAGCACAATGTTACATTTCCCCAATTTACAGAATCAGGCATGTGGAGGGTACATTTCTGTGTATGATGGGGTGTCTGGGGGTGAGTGGGTATGTGTGCATGTGTGCCATGGGGAACACTGAGAACTGCTTGAAGTGTGTGTGTCATCGGAACTGTCAGGAGTTGCATGCATGCACAGGTGTCATTGGGAGTGTCGGGGTGTGTACGTGTGTGTGTGTCAATGAGATTGTCGCGAGACTGCATGTATGTGTCATGGAGAATATTGTCGGGTATGTGTGTGTTTCTCATGGGGAGTGTTGGGTTCATGTTTCATGAGGAGCCTCAGGGTGCATACAGAGTGTTGTAGGCTGTGTGTGCATGTATGTCATGGGTAGTGTCTGGAGTTGCTTGTGAATGCGGATATGTCATGAGGAGTGTATGACGTGCATGCATGTGTGTTTGTGTGAAATGGGGTGTGTCAGGGAGGCTTGTGTGTGTGTCATGAGAAGTGTCGGGGGGTGTGTGTATGTGTGTGTCATGGGAAGCGTGGGGTGCATGCACATGTGTATGTGTTTGCCTGATGGGGGTGTCAGAATGTGCAAGTGTGTATCAGGGAAATGCCAGGAATGTGCATATGTGCTTGTCATGGAAGTGTTGGGGTGTATGCATATGTGTGTATCATAGGGAGTGTCAGAGGGTACACGTGTGTGTATTGGGGAGTGTCGGAAGTGTGTGCATTCATGAGCATGTGCATGTGTCATGGGGAGTGTCAGGGCTGTGTTTGTGTGTCATGGGGAGTGTTGGATAGTTGGTGTGTGTCATGGGGATTATTGGGGGATGTTGTGGAGTGTCAGGGGGTGTGTTGTGGGGAGTGTTGGGGATGCATGCATGTATGTGCATTGGGGTTGTGTGCGCATTTATGTGTTAGTGTGGAGGGGATGTTCCCTGTCGTCTTGCACCTTCTCCTTGATTCTCCCATCCTTTTGCACTGTTTCCCCTCCCTATCCTTCTTTTTCCTCCACCCACCCGTGCACTCTCCCTTCCCTGCTACCCAACCTTGCACTCTGTCAGGTCTTTTCATTCTGTCCTTCCCTTCTTCCTTCATGCAATCTCCTTCTCTTCTCTTTTTCTTCTTTAACTCTGCTCCTTCCCTTATGCTCTGCCTCTATTCTCCTTTCCTCTTCTAGCCCCTTCCTAATGCCCAGCACTTTCTTTCCTTCTAACATTATCTCTTAGGCTCCACCTCTTCTTTTGGCACCACCCTCTTCCTCTTCAGGCCACAGCCTCTCTCCTGGCCAGTGGGATCTGGGGCCTCCTGCTGGTCTTTTCAGGTCACAGCCCTGGCTCTTTATACTAGTGGGACTGAGACTCCCACTGGCTTTTCATTGTGTTCATTTAAGCAGACAGAAATCTAGCCAGCTTGACCCTTGATGGTAGGCCATATTTAAGTAGAACGCGCCTGAAGAGGGCAAGGTGTAAGAAGTACTTCAGAGTCCTTGGATTTGAAATTCTTCTGTTTTTTTCTTCTTTGTTTTCCTGTTGTCCTCCTTTTCTCTGTATTCCTCTCCTAGTCAATTTTGAGTTGAGTACTTTTCTCTACAATCCTTAAATTTCAGCCTTCTCATGTATGAGGCCACAAGATACACCTTCAGCCATGTTTATGTTTATTAGCTTAATATACCGCTAAACGAAAAACATCATAGCGGTTCACATAGTTCAAATCAAAGAAATACCATAAGGCAAAGAAAGAAGAAAAAGAAATTACAATGGCGGATAGGAAAGCAAACCTAGCAGATTCATATGACAGGACAATAGGGAGGAGGGAGAGAGAAGAAGAGGGAAGACAGGGTCACACAAGGGGATCAGGGAGGTCAAAGGCAAGGGCAAAGAGGTGGGCTTTGAGACTGTTCTTAAAGGTAGCGTGTTCCTGCTCAAGTCGGATAGAGGAGGGCAGAGAATTCCATAGGGCGGGGGCAAGGAAGAAGAACGCAGAAGAGCGGGTGGATTGGAGGCGAGCACAGGTGGGTGAGGGAAGATGCAAGCGGTTAAGATGGAGAGATCGCAGGGAGCGAGCTGGGGTATGAAAATGGACAAGGTCCGCCAAATACTGAGGGGAGTGGGTATAAAGAGCACGGTGGAGGAGCACCAGGATTTTAAAGTGAATGCGGAATTTGATAGGGAGCCAGTGAAGACACATGGAAGGTAATTTCATAAGGATCCTAGTTTAAGAGGGCAAATAGGAGCCAACTTAGGTTCTATTTTGGTTCAATCTTTGTTTTATTGTTTTCAAACCAACATTTAAAACAATGGGCCTTCAGGACCTGAAATTTCAATGCAAAACAAAAGTCCAACAATCCCCCAAATTATTTTTACCTCTACTCACCATCATGGTGCCTTAAGTAATAAGATTGGGAGGAATAAGAGAAGTATCTCCAACCCCCATCCAGAGGCAAATAGTGCAGCCTAGTCCATAATGCATTACATATTCAGCACTTTACTCCGAGCTTTCCCTGGGACCGAATTAACATAAACAGTTCATACATCCAAACAATTCATAGACTGTACTGGGCCCACTGTTCTACCTGTTCCATAAGTCATGAAATGTATTATGCCATTGTGTTATCAATGGGCTAGACCAGGGGTGGCTAACTCTGTTCCTGGTGCACCAAGATCCAGCCTGGTTATTGGAACGCCCCTAATGAATATTCATGAGATACATTTGCATACAATGAGAGGCAATGGATGCAAATATACCTCATGAATATTCATTAGGGACATCCTGAAAACCATGCTGGATTGTGGTGCACTAGGACTGGAGTTGGCCACCCCATGGGCTAGACTCTTCCATCCAATTGCCAAGATGGCTTTCTTATTAATAAAGAACGCTTTCCATAGCACACTGCATTGATTACCATCCAGCTGCAAAAGCATGGGAAGGTTATTTGAGACACATCTCTGATGAAAGGGTCCAGGAATTCTTTAAGATGAGAATATGATTTTGAGAGAGTCACTATAAATTTTTGTGGCGAGTGTATAGAATGAGAAGTTGGGTATACAAAGTATGACTGGTAAATTCTGAGGTTTGTGTCAGACATTAGTTGCTAGTTTATAAAGGCGCATGGGTACCTATGTGTCTTAATAAAATACTAGCATAAGAAGCCGAGATCCCAGCCTAAATGCAGGCGTGGACATGAATGTACATAAAGTATACACATAGATTAAGGTATTTCATAACTGATGTACATATTTGGAAATACTGCCCATGTTCTACCCAGACTGCACCTCTGTCTGCCAGCAACATGCATGCATCTATGCCAACACACTTATGTTTACGCTAATTGGTATTTTATAAGATCCCATGTATACATGTACTGTACGTTACCACATACGCATGCAAAAGACTCCATAAAATTAGCCCCTATCATTGCAACCATACCCTGGACAAAAAGCTCCAACAAAACTCCTTCTCAGTCTGTCTGACCATGAAAGAATGTATCTCTAATTTGGAGGTAACTTTTAAGGGATATATTTGCTCTCCTCTCCAATAGCCCAGGCAGGAACTGTAAAACTCTGAAGCTCACTCTTCAACAAAAAAGTCAAAACCTACTCTTGTATTGTGCAGCTAGGTAGCAGGTCCCTTCCATACAGTATCATGTTCTCTGTAGTTTACAGCAGGGATGCTACGGGTGACAGGTCCCTCATATACTCTTTGATTCTTCTCACCTCTCCTCAACAGAAGGAAAGATGGTTATCTTCTCCCTTAGTATTACCCACTTCTCTGTTGCTGGCTCCTACCTTCACAGATCTCTTTAAAACTGTGCTCTCTTTTTCCCTTAGATTGCCATACTTGTTAGGAGGATTAGACATGTTTGTACCCATTAAGGTTGTATTGCTGTAGATTGTAAGCTCGGAAGAGCAGGGAATGTCTCTTGCTTGTTCCTATTGTAAACCGCGCTGATTTTAAATAACGCGGTATATAAAACCAAATAAATAAATAAATACTCTTTTTTTCAAGTCAAACCAGGCTGGGGTGACTGCTCTCTGCAAGGTGCAGCCAAGTAGGTTACAAACTGGTGCAGTACCTTGGGCCCCAACTATGGGCTTAGTCAGATTCTCCCACTTCACCTTTGGACTCCTAGTGGAAGATCCTGTTGCTGGCTTAGCAGTGTGGAAGCGACTCTTCCTGTCCTGAAACTGATAGGGAAAACCAAATACATCATCTTATACTGAGGCTTAACTTAGGAGTATGGCCTCCAGAATGTTCGTCCTTTGTCATACAGAGGACACATAATGGGATCTTGCTATAGAATTATAAATAACCTTAAGCAAAAACAGCACAAACTAAGGTAAAATTACATTAGCATCTATTGACAAGATTTAAAATTTACAATAAAGATGCGATATGGCCATATTTCAGGCCAACCGCCTGCATCAGGGTACTGATATTTACAATGTTTTTTTGTATTCACATTTAATATACTCTACGGTTGTGGTCAACATTATTGACACCCTTGATGTCCAATATCTCCTAAAAAAAGTGGCCAGTGAAATGATTTTGGACTATATATGCACACATATTTGACATATAAAAGAATCAAATAAAACAAGACCAATTTAAAAAAAGAAATAGTAGGAAAAAGTATAAATCTGGGACATTGCCAGAACATGATTATTCAATAAAGAAAGGCTCACTTCTAACATCCCTACACCGACATCATAATCATGTTATTAAAGGCAAATAATATCCCACAGTGTTATTTTTTTGTCGGATCGTCTGTACTGAGAATGTATAAACATGCTCGTTTAACAGACCCTTCTTTTTATTCGGTTTTTAAAAAAGGTCTCTTCGACCAAATTTTGTCTGAGGCTATAAACGGCCCATAAGACCAGCCCCTGCAAACAACCTATGTGATAAATGCTACATGCACAATCATCTCTTCCAATGAACAGTTTTCTGTAACCAATGAATGTCTCTTGTTATGGAAATATCACTACTTATCTGGACCGTTGAGAGTTCTTACAAGACGGCGTTGTTGTTCCCGTTCTCCTCACTATTCCAAAATACTCCCACTTGGTCCAAAGTCATCAGTCCAGCCAGCTTGGGACCCGAAAGGGCTTACCCATCGCTGTTATTCCCTTTTAGATGACCCCCTACTGCCAACGTTGTGTCCCTATGCATACTGGCATGAACCACCCGATCTGCTAAGTTAGCACCTCGGCGATACGCCAGGCGCAAGGGTAATTGGAAGCATGGGTGCTCTGCCAAAATATGCCAATGAGTTCTAAGAATCGAGGCATATAGGGTAATATACCCGTAAAACATTGTATTGATTCCTCCTTCTGCGAATGTGAAACTTCCCACCACTCGGGATGGTTATTAAGTGCCTGTTTATATGCTGAATGAATTAAAGTCATTGGATATCCACGAGCCTGTAGCCGATTCTTCAGATCCATAGAGTGTTTCTTATAGTCAGTCCTAGTAGAACAAAGGCGGCGAATGCGAATAAATTGACCTATAGGTAAAGCTCGTCAGAGAGATCGAGGATGAAAACTCGTATAGTGCAACAGGGTATTCCGTTGAACAGGTTTTCGGTAAAGGGTAGACTGTAACCTCATGTTTTCTTTATATAAGGTCATATCTAATACAATTGTTATTAAGATGTTTTCTGCTCATGGAACTAACAAGAACCTCCCGGGATGTGGTGGGAAGAGGAAAATTAATCCAAGAAGTCTTTGAAGGTTAGTGCAAACTGTTGGAAAAGCACCATGTGCAACATCCAAATAGCTTAAGGCTGACCTGGATAAATCTGGATTGGTGGTTTCACCCTGCACCATATCCTACATACTAAACAAAGAAGGACTTCATGGGCGAAGGCCAAGGAGTCCCCACTGCTCAAAGATAGACATAAAAAGGCATGCCTGATCTTTGCCCAAACCGACCTTGAAAAACCACAATCCTTCTGGGAAAATGTTCTGTGTACAGATGAAACTAAACTTGAGTTCTTTGGCAGTGCAGACCAGTGATACATTTACAGGTGAAGAAATGAAGCTTATAAGGAAAAAAACACCCTTACTACAGTTGAATATGGTGGACGTTCCATAATGTTGTGGGACTGTTTTGCTGCCTCAGGAACTGGAGGCCTGGAACATATTAAAGGAATTATGAAGTCAGAGGACTACCAAGGTATTTTGGAGCAAACTTTGCTCCCTAGTATCATAAAGGTAAATCTGGATCGAAGGTCATGGGTCCTTCAGCAGGACAATGACCTAAAACATACATCCAAAAGTACAAAAGAATGGTTAAAAAGGAACAAATGGACTGCCTTAAATTGGCCTGCAACAAGTCCTGAAATCAATCCAATTGAGAACCTTTGAAAAGAGTTGAAATCTGCCATTGGTAAAAGGAATCCTGGAAACATTCATGAGCTTGAACAAATCACAGTTGAAGAGTGGGAGAAACTACCAGCAGACAGATGTGTGAAACTTATAGTTGGCTACAAGAAACGTTTGGAGGCTGCCATCACTGTGAAGGGTTGTGCAACCAAATATTAGTGAAGGGTGCCATTAATCCTGTCCAGGTCATATTTTGTTTTTTCTCTCGGAAATTACTATATCTGAGTTGCACAGACATCGTTTTTTTGTTGCATACCTCTGAATATCTATTAAAATATTATGATGACATACAGTGGAATATTTCCTATTATTTCTCAAGATATTGTACACAATATACCTAAAATGCAAGGGTGCCAATAATGTTGACCATAACTGTAACTCCCCTCCTAAAGCAATTGCACTGGCTCCCAATGCATGCATGCATGTATCAAATTCAAAACTACACTCATCGTATTCAAAATTCTACATCATACATCCGCAGGAACATTCCAGTCGCTGTTCCCAAAAGACTCAGAAATCAGACCAAGGAGAGCCAACAACAGAACCAATGAATCATTCCCAACACCAAAACAAGAAGTAAACAGACAACATGTAACAGGGCATTCTCTCTATCAGCACCATCAATATGGAACGCCTTCCCAGAAGCAACTAAAAACATTTTGATTCTCTGAACGCTGTGGAACCGTCACGTAGCCCAGTATATGTCTGCCATACTAACCTCTTCTGTAACATAATTAATGTTCATTCCAAGTTTTTTGTTAACCTGTACTCCTGCTATAACATCTTTAATGCTCAGACCTAGTTAATGTTAATGGATACCCCAAGTTCAATGTTCCTGTTGTAATATAATCATTAAGGGGGTCATTCCAGAACATGAATAAGGGGTCTGTACGTGCGGCGGGGGATGTGTATGTGCTGAAAATGTCCCCCACCGTATTCTGAAACACTTCTATCATACACTTACACGGCGCTAGCATGTGGATCACAGAACATGCCCAGAAGGGGCGGAATGGGGATGTGGTCAGCTGCGGAGATGTATAAAGCATATTTAGGAAAGACCTGTGTACATTTCAAGTGTTTCTCGGAAACCTCTATGTTATTCCTGCTGAAACATGGTATAAGGCTAGGACTTAGAAAATATTTTGCTGTGCTCTGAATTCATCCCATATAGAAGAAATGTTGTAACAAGTATGTGCTGAACTGGTGTGACTGCAGTCTGAAAAAATACAAGATGCAGTCACAAAGAACAGGAAGTAGGGTGAGGGAATGTTGTAAGGTAAAAGAAATATTTATAAACACTCTTACAAAAATGTTAAGAAGAGCAATAGTGTTTAGTCAGACCATGCTGAAATGTGCTGTTTGTGCTAAAAGAGTTAATCCAGGGGACCTTATCAAATCCTGTGTTCTGAAAACTGTGCCTGCTGATGTAAGAATAGCATGCGAGTGAGTCTGGAAACAAATCATGTTGCAGTGAGAATGGGAGATCATAGGTGTAGTCCTGGAACGTCAATCCATTATGGCATA
The DNA here is from genome assembly GCA_033557465.1 of Ichthyophis bannanicus. Lineage (NCBI taxonomy): Eukaryota > Metazoa > Chordata > Amphibia > Gymnophiona > Ichthyophiidae > Ichthyophis > Ichthyophis bannanicus. The sequence goes on along the minus strand of CM066031.1, from coordinate 1,575,117,015 downwards.
GCAACTGTGATTCATAGGTTTGGTTAGGCAGAATGATGTCTATTATGACTGTAAGTAAGAGTGTGTGATGTGGGGGTAGCATGGGAGGATCTGGTATGCTGATCTGCAAGTCAGGAAAACAACGAATGGCTGGCCAGTATCTGGACCATATGGATGCTCGCAGGGTCACCAGGTGCCAGTATGATAGGGCAGCCATACATCAGCTGTGCCAGGCACTGGGAGACATGACTGATTTAGTGCCACCATTCCCCAGAGTGTGCCAAGAGGCCTACATCCTTCGCCAGTTCAGTTTCTAAGCAAGCTGTGAGAGTGGTGATATATCTGGAGGCTGGTTGCCTGAGTATGATGGCACAGGGATCCCCCCTCCCAAGCCCGATCTGGGGAGCAGTGGAGATGTATACAGACTGACATACACCATGATGGGACAGGTGTAGCTGCTGTGGGGAATGCCAGCACCCAGATGTGTGGAAATAAGATGCCATAATCAGAAGGCCATACTACTACCACTACTACTATGACTGGTAATTTGTATAGCGCTACAAGGCATACACAGCGCTGCACAGACACCTGTAAAAGATGGTCCCTGCTCAGCAGAGCTTACAGTCTAGTCACGACAGACAACAGCAGCTGTGGACAGGATACATTGAGGGAATGGTAAGGGAACACAAGGGAGCTTAGGTGGATCAGATTCAAAAGCAGCAACGAAGAGGTGAGTGCTCAGCCTGGATTTGGGAAGGGCCAGGGAAGAAGCCTGATGTATAGACTCAGGTAGTTTGTTCTTGGCATAGGAAGAAGCAAGGTGAAAGAAGCAAAGTCTGGATTTAACGGTAGAAGAGAAGGGCACAGATAGAAGCAATCTGACAGAAGGGCGGAGTTCCTGAGGAGGGATGTAGGGAGAGATAAGAAGAGAAAGGTAGTGCGGAGCAGCAGAATGAGTACACTTATAGATCATAGGCATCAAAAGGGCATACATTTGTTGCTCAACAATATTATGCATCTTTGGGGAACTGCAATGTTAGTTTTGGTTTTGGTGCACTTGGTATGGGTCCATCCTTAGCAGTTTAAAGCATGTTTGTAGGGATGACCAAGGCAGGAATCACTGGGGTTGGTTCCTACTGCCAAGTACCATTTGATGCAAGGTATGTCCTGACATACATGTTCATAGTTACATTCTCTTATACCATATTAGGTGCCCTGGGATTACTTAGCATTTTTCTGGGCCTGTAGAGGACTGGTATGTGGTCTAGGTTGCAGCAGCAATTTCCTATTGGTATTTATGTCTAGTTCGCATCAGCACACTACTCTCAGTGTGAAGGGCAGCTTAGGAGATGCACTTTTTCCCAAGGAGTGACGTCCATGAGTACATCATGGAGAAGGGCAAGAGCCAAAACGTGTAATGTTTCAGAATATGGTGCATGTGAGGACATCCAAAACGTTTACCCATGCCCAATAATATTGACAGGGATGTATTTCTCCATGATATCATATGGCCCATGTCTGCATCTGTGCGCGGGCCACACACCAGTTGTGTGCACATGCCAGCTGAATACACAGTGCCCGTGCCACGCCGAACATGCCTATCTCCCTGATTCTGGACCTGCAGCCCATGTAGAACTGCAGATGAAAAATTAGGTTCAAACGGGGCCCGTTTGGGATTTAGATGTGTCTATGGGTCAGACGTGCATGTTATGGAATTGGGCTCTAAGTTTATCATATAATGTAAACTGATTTGACTAAATGATAAAGCGGTATAATCCCCCCCCTCAGGTTAAATAAATAAATAAATAAACTAACAATAACTGCATATGCAAACAAACCTATGCCTATAGATGAACAGACATGCAGACAGATGCTCCTAAATAGGGGCTTCTCGCTCAAACAAAACACTCCTAATAATAAAGCATGCTGTTGAAGTTTACAAAACATCGGGTTTTTGAAACTGTTTGTAAAATTGACATTGCATAATTGATTTGAATAGCCTCTTTAGCTGATGTTTATAACTGATAAATTGTTTTGCAGCAAGAGCTTGAACTGATTTATATTGATTAATTTTCTTAGATGTGAAGTTTGTATCAATAGCTAGACAGCCTCTTTGATGAACAGCTTTGTTCAACATATACTCAAGACGTCTGTGCTCATCAGTATTACAGGCCATAGCCACACTGGAGCATGTTAAGTCTTAAATATCTACTTTATTCCCTGTCTCCTATATAGGTCTAGAGATGCAGTGAAGTATACCACTTTGAAGGTTTCTAGAGGCAGTGGCCAGTATATAAATATAAATAAATTTATAGCGTAATCTTAGGGCCCTTTTACTAAAGTGTGCAGTGCACGTTAATGGAATGCTCAGGCCCGTGTTAACAGTTACTATGGGGACATGGCAGTTAACCAAGGCCAATTTTCGCACTAAATGCCAATCATGCATTAGGGTGCCAAATGGGCGGATTGGGGCAGAGAGTGGGCATAGAAAGCACATTGCAGATAGCGCAGGGGTACATATTGTACACCGTCAATGCTGCCATTAGCGTGGGTTTATTTAACACCTCTTCAATAGGTGGAGGTAAGTGCACCTGCGGTAATAACGGAGTGTATTAAGGTTCTCTTCCATGCGTTAACTTTCAGGAACTTGTTAGCCATGCCCCTGACAGTTCCTGTGGAGGCTTTGCATTTAATGCATGTCAGTTTTTGCGTTAAACGTATTAAGTGCAAAAACCTAATGCACTTTAGTAAAAGAGCCCCTTAATATTAATAGTACTCACAGATTATATATGCTTATGTGCTCTATTGCCTTGACACTGAACCATATCCATTTTGTGTTTTCTCACTCTACTGGCAATGCACACAGCTCCTGTTAGTGCCAGAAAAGAGAGAATTAACTTTTCTCCTTCAAACCCTCCATCCAGTAATGATGAGGCTGTCACCCTTTAGAAACTGAGCATATTAGTCATCACAGAAGAACGATGCCATCACATGGAACCATCTCATTTCCGTATAAAGCTTTACATTAGAAGAAGCCTACTCCGAGGGGAGGCAGGTAGATTTTGTGACTAATATCCTGCTGTCTTCAGAGAACACCTTTTACAAGTAAGTAACTTAGCTTTCTCACAAGACAAGCAGGGTAGGTAGTGGTTGCTAATTGAATAATGATTCCAAATTAATTTGGCCCTCTTCCCCAGACTTTTTTTTTTTAATTTTGCTTTTTTCAATCTATCCTATTGTTTAGTCAAATTAGTCTGGAATCATTGTTCAATTAGAGTCTGCTGTATAGCATACCTACCACTGTATAGCATGTACAATATGACATAGCCGTGATATATTAGATTTAATCAATTTTATTTTCTAAATATGCACACTTTTATTTAAAATAGTTCTTTAAATACTCCCTGAGCCACCAGCCCAACCCCTGTGCCCGTCCCTAGCTGGCCAGTTTTCACTTCTTCTGCCTTGCCTGCAAGACAGATTTTTCTCTCCTCTTTACTTTCCGAGTCTATTTCTAGAATTTTACAAAAAAACCCCGAAAAATATATCAGCAGAAAATCACTCACCATGCCCGGATCTGAGAGGAGCCCTCCTGTTCCAGGAAAATGAGCAATGGATATCTCTGAGATCCAGAAGGTCAGGAGGACATACTCTGGAAAGAATTCCTGGCTCTCTCTCCTCTAGCGACAGAAACGGCAGATTCCAGCAGTGGCATCACTGTGGTACACTACACAGCCAATGCTCTGCACAGCAGAAGGTCACTGGTTCGGATGCTGGCTGTGGATCTTTCAATGCATGTCCAACCTTGAAATGGGGCTTAAGAGGTATTGTTCCAGTCAAGCAGTGACCCCCACGGCAGCCCAGGACATGCCTAAAAGGACCTCCGTCCCCGGCCAGTGCCCCGTGTTCTCTCTGCTTCTTCTGATGCTCCTGAATACCATACAGGTGTGAACCATGGGGGCAGCCATCTTGCTTCTGGCCATGCTGCCTTACAAGCCACTGCCCCCCTCTACAGCAATTGGACATAGCCACTCAGCCTCCGCCCCCTCTGCAATGATTGGGCAGAGGTCTCTCAAACTGCCACCCCCTCTGCAGGGATTGGACAGCAGCCTCCCTGTCTGACTCTGACTGCCCTCAGCACTGACGGAAGAGATATTGTCTCCTACTCTGCGCTGAAGCTCTTAAAGTTCTGCTCTGTGTTTCAGCGCCGATGGAGAGAATCATCCTGGCATCTACAGCTTCTCCAAAGCAGACTGCTGACCATCAACGGATCCCAACAGCCCAGAGAGGCCAATGCCTATTCAACATGGATCAGCACCAGCCACTGGTGGTCTCAGTGCCAAACTTCAGGGAGCAGGGTCATGGCACAGATGCAGTCATGGCCAGTCCTCCTCTCCACACTGTTTTGTCTCCAGACAGCTACAGTGTCAGCCCTTGGTGCACCGATGCAAATTTCCTTACGGATTCTTCTGCACCAGCCAGGTTTCCATCAGCCTCTCAATGCAGACACTTTCCTCTGCGTCATCAATGGACTTAAATGGCATGAAAAAAATAACTCAAATCCTTTTTCTTAGGCAAGGTCCAGCTTTGAACCCATGACCTTTGGGTGAGAAGGCAGATCTCTTGCACAGGGAGTTATCAGGCCTTCATCTGCTTCTTATAGTGACTTTAGGCTACTTGACTGTCGGTGTCTCCTGGGAATCGGCACTTAGAAGCAAATACTACAGTGCTGAGCCTGCCATCTGGCATGGAGACTGCAACCATGTCCATATTCTCCTTTGGGCATACTATCTCTCTTGGCCAGCTCAACCAACCATTGGTGCCATGACATGGGAGAAGCTACAAGAAGATATTGGTGAGGAGGCACAGGAAAAGATTCAACTACAGGGCGCAGTCCTGTGAGGTTGGCACCTCCATCTGCTCAACTGAGTCCACACAGAGCTGTAGCAGTTCCTCTGGCTGCTGACTGTGGCAAGGCGCAGGCCCTAGAGTCCTTGTGCTGAGGCCCACACCCAGCAGTTTTTAAAGAACTGCACTGCAAGGGGTGAGAAATCAGTAGTGCCTAAACGTTAGCCATCAGTGCTAGTTTCGACCCATGGAGCCCTGGGGCATGAATATCTGGACCCACACAGGCTCAGACCTCAGTACAGAAGCCACACTGAAGGGCAGGATGCTGACCACCCAGTGCAGAGGAGATGGTAGGATGAGCACGTCAGCATGCTGCCATGCGCAAGGCTGCTCCGTCAGGCGCAGATGGCTCCCTGTTCGAGCCGACATCCCACTGTGGAAAAACCTGATGTCACAGACGACAGCACAGCTTGATGGCAAGAGCTCCATAGACCTAGGCGGCTTCAACAAGGTGCATTACGCTCCAGTCTTCTTCCTAGCTGATACCAGGTCAGTCCCAAGGCTCCCCTACACAACTAGTTCCTCCTTAAAACAACAACAACAAAACAAAGCATATAAGCAGGCCAGGGCTGGTCTCTGTTCCAGGCAGTATTAGGCACAATGGACTTCTGTTTGGCTCAGTATGGAAGATTCCCCATCCTTCCCCCACAAGCCTTTTCTCATGTTCAACACAAAGCAAATGCAGCATGATTCTCATTGTTTTTACAGGGAGTTCCTCTCCTCCAACGGACACCATCAGAGGCACCCAATTAGCATGATTCTCATTGTTTTTACAGGGAGTTCCTCTCCTCCACTGGACACCATTGGAAGCACCCGATCAGCACAGGAACAGAGGTCAGAGAAATTTGCCTCTCCCGCAGCTCCCTCTAACCCAGTCAGGGTTCTGAGCACACTTTAAAGCCAGCTGCACACTGCAGGGGGTTCCTCTCCTCCACCGGACACCATCGGAGGCACGCGATCAGCACAGGAACAGAGGTCAGAGCAATTTGCCCCTTCCGCAGCTCCCTAACCCAATCGGGGTTCTGAGCACACTTTAAAGCCAGCTGCACGCTGCAGGCGTGCCCGTGCCTGGTGGGCCCGCACCTGAGGGCCTTGCCAGAGGGCCCTTTGGCGTCAGACCCTGGCAGGATCTCTTTGAAGCTAAAAACATCACCCCAGTTATCGCAGCGAGAAGACCGGAGCTGTCTCCTACATAGTCACTCGGTAGCAGACCACGCGGTCCGACTACCCCTGCTCTGCAGTCCCAACCCAATCAAGATCTTCCTACGATTGTACTGCCGGCCTAAACTACCAGTCCTTGCCAGCTAACTCCTTCAAGCTTGGCAATAGGGTAAGCCATTCCACAGATTGGTTCAGTCCATTCATGCGATCTTATTGCAATCTCATTCTTACTACTCCACAGATACGCTGTGATAAGGAAGCTTATCATAGTTCAGGAGGGAGCTATAAAAGAGGTGAATTGGCTTTGAACAAGCAACCTGTCTTTGCTGGTAGAAATACTAAAACAGAATGTTTTCATAAAAGACTACCAGTCCCAGAATGCACCAGGTTTTAAACAGCCTCTAGAAGAGCTGAAGTGGGGAAACGTGTGTTCAATCAGGAGAGCTATGAGGTAATCCCTAATCACTCATTTCCAAGGGCAGGGCTTGATTCAGCACACCTGGGCTGTGCTAGGGTGGAGTGTCCCTCTAAGCACTTTAAAAGTAAAAGATATTCTGCAAAGAAACAGAACAGGGAGAAACAGAACAGGCAGCACGGTGAGAACAGAGGGAGCAGAGAGAACCAGATCTCACAGAAGCTGCAGAACCAGGAAGAAGAGAGAGGACTACAACAGCAGAAGCATCGCGGAAGGAAGAACAGAAAGACATCTTGGAGGTCTAAAGAAGGAGGCCACAGCAGTACGTGTTTTGGGTGTGATTCCAGAGGCAAGCATACTCCTTTGGACTGGAGGAAGCCAGAGGATTGGGGTTATAGAGCCAGGAACTCCCAAACAGCACCTTTGAGGGAGACGGCTGCATTTGGAAGGGGCCCTAAGGCCGGTGCAAGAAGGTATGTGAAAAGAGACCCAGTGTCCAGGGATCTTGATTGGAAGGCTGGACATAAAAGCTGGACTACTTACTGGCCAGGATACCAGGAGAGGAAACCTAACAGCAAGGGTAGCTCAGGTATGAACTTTGATCTATGCCCTAGCTCTTCATCTGGAAGACAGCAGGGAAACAAATATTATCCTGAGAGTGTTCAATTAAGGAATTCCTCTGAGCCAGACCATGATATTGATTCCATGATATTTGAGGAAGAAGGAGATATATCAAATGATCAGTTGGAATACATGGACTGCTCTCTGTCTAGGCTGCTGTTTTAAAGTAGTTTCTCACTAATACAACAACCACCAAAAGGAACTGTAACTTGTTCTTTTATCTACCCAGAAAAGTCTCTGCAAGAAAGCTTTAGGGTAGGATTGAGCCACGTAGAGAGAGTGAACCAGCAAAGGGGTTTGCAGCTGGCTAATTATTGGTAATTGAGCCAGGCACAAGTGCACGTGAGCTCTAGAAGGAAACTTCTTCTTTGTGTGTGTGAATAGAAGAAAGTTATCCTTGGTAAAGAACAGTTTTTTTTGTTACTTTTGGGTTTGTTTTTGCCTTTTGGAGCACTGCTAAGAAGGTCATTAGCAGGAGCCATCAAAAAGACCTTTTCTGTTTCCCATCAAGGTCTTTATTGATTTATTGCTTAAGAAGTTCAGTTACCTTATAACATGTTTTGTTTTTCCTGAGTACAATACTTGAAGCAAGTGTCCTTTTGTGTTACCAAGTAAATCTGTGTGGGAGAATTAACCCCATGAATAAAATCTGTTTTTCTTTGCTTACACTCAAGCATCACAACTCATTATTTTGTGAATGGCTGATTCTGGTACGAATGAACTACAACCCCCACAATCCTTTGCAAGTCATAATAATATTTTGCCTTTGCTAAGACTGTGGACTTTCACGACCAGCACCCCCGTTTACAACGCTCATAACTGTTGTTTTTACTGTTGGATCACTATACCACCCAAATCTAATTATTAGTACCAGAAACCGTAACAAATTGCTACAATACAGGTTACCTGAAACTGAACCAGATGATTACGTTGTATACTCCTACAATGTTCACTTAATCTGTATCCACTGTACTTATACATTGTATACTACTGCATTGTTCACCTAATCTGTTTCCCCTTTTGCTAATACCAATAACTTGTTTCTCTCGCACTCGAAATTCAGCAAAATGGATCTCAAACAAATGATCATGCTTATCCTAAATGTACTATGTTACTCAATTGGTCTGGTACTCATATTCACCCCCGCCTCCATACCTTCGCCCCTCCCTCCTAACCTTCTTGGATCTGCATACATCCAAAATATTCCCTACCAACATAGGCTAGAACACCCCTCCCACCTTAGACAAAACTACCATAATTACACTAGAGCACTCCCATTCAGAGAGAGAACCCTCCTACACCTGAGAAGGCAGAACAGAAGGCTTATCCATATAAATATCCTAAAAAGAGCCCCACCCCCCCCTACAACAAAATTACAATTCATCCTCATCAATGCCAGATCAATTAGAAATAAAGTTCCACTCATAAGAGACCTCATCACTGACGAAAAACCTGATTTCCTCTGCATCTCGGAAACATGGATAACTGAATCTGACTCAGTTCTCTTAAACCAACTCAAAGTGAATGGATATACTATTTTCAATTGCACCCAAGATAGCAAAAGAGGAGGAGTTATCATAATAGCAAAATCTGAGCTTAATTGCTCCCCTACCATAAGTGATAACCAAGATTTTATTTATTTTATTTATTTACATTCTCTTATATACCGCACTATTCGGCATCAGCGCGGTTCACATCGAACAAAAATCTCAGTACAATCAACATGCATGAGTTTACAGATAACAAGATGGCATGGATATCCTAAAAATAGAAAATAAAAACATACAGTAGCTATCTGCCTATTTTAAGGCCTCCTACCCCAGATGCTCAGAATATAGCAACTATCTTTGAATCTGCCTGCAATACCACAATAAGAAAACCCCATATCCTCCTTGGGGACTTCAATCTAGCCACGCTAACCAGCAGCCATTCAACAACATTCCTTGACTCAATGGAAGAAATGGGTTACACACAGACAATCAAATATTCCACACACATTAAAGGCAACACCCTAGACCTGGTATTCCTACCAGAACACATAACCGAACTACCTCAATACACTCCTCCTACCATATCCCAGGTCCCATGGTCATACCAGTTCATGATATGCTTCTCTCTCCACATCCATCACTCCTTCAACGGGCAACATACCACCACACACCATGGACCCAGATTCCGACCCTTTGCCATGGAAAAGTTCCTGGAAACAATTATACCAAAACTTGATGGCGACGCAACCAACCTTGACAAAGCTGTATCAAACTGGAACAACATCATAAAGAAAGATTCTGAACCACTTCCAATTTCTAACAGACCCCAGCAAAAACCATCTGAAAAATGGTATTCTGTTGAACTAACTAAAAAAGGAACTAAGAAAGCTAGAATATATATGGAGATCAAAGAAAACACCTGAATCCAGAGAACAATACTTCACAACACTTAACTCTTACAAGGAAGCTACAAATAATGCCAAAAAACTTCACCATACAAGAATGCTATCCAAAGCCATTAACCGTCCAAGGGAGCTATTCCAGATAGTGAAAACCTTATCCAAAGCCCCCACTAGCAACAGCCACAAGATTCCTATTGATCCCCAAACCATAGCTACCTACTTTGCAGGTAAACTTAAACAAGCATTCTTCCTGCGCCTGACCCCCTACAACCAATAATGACAAACCCCAAGGAATGGAAATCCTTCCGCTGCATTGACAGAAAACCACTGCTCGAGATAATTTCAAAGCTCAATACAACCACATCCATCCTGAATCCGTGCCCTGTAGCCTGGATCAAAACAATGAAGCAAGACCTGATCCCTTTCATTTTAGACATAGTGAACCAGTCCTTACAGCAAGGCTTCCTACCAAGAGAACTCAAACTCTCAGCAATTTGCCCATTGCTCAAAAACAAAGCTCTAAACAACAATGTGCCATCCTCCTACCGACCTATCACTAGCATCCCTTTCCTGGCTAAAATCATTGAAAAGGTTGTCCAGCTCCTGCTACAGGACTTCATAGACACAACCGCACCACTTGATGAGCATCAGTACGGGTTTCATCCTTTCCATGGTGTGGAAACACTCCTCCTTGCCCTTTTTGACTCCCTCATCAGAGGTATGGACAACATCAAGCAAGCCTTTATTTTGGTGTTCCTAGACATATCCTCCGCTTTTGACTGTGTAAATCATGACATACTTATATCCAGACTCAGTCAAATAGGCATTAAGGAAGTAGCTCTTGATTGGTTTAAATCATATATCTCTGACCGTGCCCAATTTGTACAAATCAACAAAGTTGCATCACCACCCTTCCCACAGGAACAGGGAATCCTGCAGGGCTCAGCACTGTCCGCCCTCCTTTTTAACCTGTACCTTCAACCGATATGCTCCATATTCAAAAGTCACAACATAAACTACCACATCTACGCAGATGACATCATGTTGTTCACTCCACTGAACATATCAGACCCCAACTATGACAAAATAGCAGCATGCCTTTCTGAAGCAGAATTATGGCTTCGCTCTAAGAATATGTACATCAACCCCAAAAAGACAGAAGTACTATTCACCTCAAGAAACCCTAATTTCACCCCCCATCAGTTATCAAGTTTCAGAACTTCACCCTCCCAGTTAAGCAGGAGATAAAATACTTAGGCATCACCCTTGACAAGACTCTTAATCTAACTTTGTACATAAAACAAACTACCAGAGCAATCTTCTTCAAACTCAGGACCTTACAACATTTAAGACCACTTTTAGACAAGGACGACTTCAGGACCGTGGCCTAAGCTCTAATAATGCCTCATCTGGACTACTGCAACAGAATTCTCCAAGGCATAACAAAAATAACCCTTAACACATTCCAAATGGCACAGAATGTTGCAGCCCAAATAATTGCCAAGGCCAGACTATCTGACCATATTTCTCCCATCCTGTACGCCCTCCATTGGCTTCCGGTTGCCAGCAGGATCCAATATAAAACCATAGTGACTACCTTCAAATTAATCAACAAAATTGCACCCTCACATCTTTCTACCTTGATACAAAGCCCCCTGGAAAACAGAATAAGAAGAAGAATGAACCTCAATACCATCTTAGTACCCGACGCAATCAGAAAATCAAAACAGATAACAAGTAAAAGTGCTTTCTCCTATGTTGCACCGGTACAATGGAACAATCTTCCAGTCCAGCTTAGGGAGACTAAAGACTGCCAAACTTTTCAAAAGGACCTGAAAACATACTTATTTACACAGTACTATTATAACCTAGACCAGGGGTCTCAAACACGCGGCCCGCGGGCCGCATGCGGCCCGCAAGAGACCTTTGTGCGGCCCGCGATGCATAGGGGGAAAAAAAAACAAACCGGCTTCTGCTTCTGCTGCTGCTGCCGCCGGCAATAGCAGCAGTATCGCAAGTCCCGCGGGCTCCGCTCTCCCCCCCTCGGCAGATCCCTTCCTGCTGGCCTGCCAGTTCTCCGCTTCGGCTTTCAGAGCTTCGCGGCTCTGAAAGCCGAAGCGGAGAACTGGCAGGCAAGCAGGAAGGGATCTGCCGGGGGGGGGGGGGGGGGGGGACTGCGGGCCCCGCGGGAGGGGCGATATTGCGTGTATTGCCGGCGGCGGCCGCAGCAGCAGAAGCCGGTTTTTTTTTTTCCCCCTATGCATCGCGGGCCACGTGTTTGAGACCCCTGCATTAAATGAATTGTGAAGCCAGCAGGAAGAGAATGGCAGACGTCCTGCCACACAAGCACAGGACCCACATGGGAAAGACATTGTGCAGAAGGGGATCCTAGTCAGCCCAGGAAATGTGAGGAAGGGTACTTCACCGGAGAGATGGGCCAGATGTTATTGACAAGCCCAGTAAAGCTCTGCAGTAGAATCAGCCAAAGGGCTGCGCTGAATAAGTCAGAAGAGCAAGTCAATCAGGATATTTGCTTCTGGTGAATAAGCATTTCTCCCCCTCTGTTTGCCAGTAAAGAAGCGATTTGTGCAAGAGGAAGGAAGTGAGTGGGGGCAGAGAGGAGAAGGGTGACTGGCAGGCCTGGGATGCAGGGATGGGTCAGGAGAAGGAGTGACCCTCTCAGGACTATAAATATTCACAGGGGGAAATGACCAGGTCCAGTCAGGAGAACAGAGAAAGGGGACACGGACTTGAAGGGCCTGGCAGAGTTTGCCCAAAGTCTGTGTGGAGCTTCAGGGGAAACCAGGATACGATGTGGCTCGGAGTCCTTCTGTGTTCCCTGCTCCTTGGAGCAGTCGCTGAGGAATCCACCCAGCTGTGAGAGACCAGATAATGCATCCATGTTTCACTGTCTCTCCTTCCTTTCTCTCTCTGTCTATTTGTCTTGTGTACCTTGCTTCTCATCTATAATTTATTTATTTCTATTTATTTCATATTTAGCTCATGCCTTTCCAGAGGTAGTTCATAAGACAAATCTGTCCTGGGATTCATGTGTGTGGTGCTAAAGGAGACCTGCTCCTTCCTCAGCCTGGGATCTCTGTGTGTGGTGTTAAAGGAGACCTGCCTTTTGCTCAGGCTTAGATCAGTGTTAAAGCAGACTTGCCCTTCACTCAAGCTGGGATTTGTGTGTGGTGTTAAAGGAGACCTGCCTTTTGCTCAGGCTTAGATCAGTGTTAAAGCAGACCTGCCCTTCTCTCAAGCTGGGATTTGTGAGTGTGGTGTTAAAGGAGACCTGCCCTTCCCTCAAGCTGGGATTTGTGTGTGTGGTGTTAAAGGAGACCTGCCCTTCTCTCAAACTGGGATTTGTGTGTGTGGTGTTAAAGCAGACCTGCCCTTCTCTCAAGCTGGGATTTGTGAGTGTGGTGTTAAAGGAGACCTGCCCTTTGCTCTGTCTGGGACCAGTGTGTGCTGTGTTAAAAAAATTAGAGTATGAATATTTTTAGCCAACAGTTTTGCTTCTTTTTTTTTAATAAACAGTAGATCCTGCTTATCTTGTTGACAGGAATAAAATGACAGAGACATTAGCACTTTATCTGAAAAAGCAAAGAGCAGCTTCCAGCAGCTCTTCATAGGACTGGGTTTGGGACTTACAGTACTTGGTCCTTTCTGAGGATCAAGCTTCAAAACGCTTGGGGGACTGGTGGTGGGAGGCGAGGGGGGTGGATTACAAAAAGATATGGCACTGGTTTATAGTAATGTAGAAATCTTTTAGTCTTTCTTTATCCATACACTCATTAAGAGGCATGTTTACTAAAAGTTAGTGTATGGTAACATTATGCAAATATTTATGCAAATGATGCCCTTATGCAAATGAGGCCCTTATGCAAATGAGGCCTGCGTCTTGTGCGGCCCCCGGGTTACTCTACAAGTCCTCATTTGGCCCTCAAAGCAATTTGAGTTTGAGACCCCTGACCTAGACCATCCCGTCGAAAAAACCACATAGTCCCAGACTGACCACCCAACCTAATACCCTACTTATAAAACCTTAGCCTTACCCTACTTCAGCCAAGACAATAGATTTCTCACTCCTCGCACATATGTAGTATATACCTCTGTACCTTCTGGAGCCCCGATGCGGTGACTCGAGCTGTAAATAGTTGCTGTGTTCTGCCACAGTTGTGTAAATAGCTCTACGTTCAACTAAGTCCAACTGTTTTTTGTAATGTTATAATGTTCAGAACGTTCAATGTATGGTTCCTTGTTACTTTTGTTCAATGTATACCGCCCCTGATCTCTGGAAGGGGCGGTATATAAAAGTTTCCAAATAAATAAATAAAAATATGCTGTATGTGTTCATGCCTTAGGGCTCCTGTTATGATACATGCTGCTATATTTTGAGCCATCTGCAGAGGGTATAGAGCTTTTTTTGGGAGTCCTGGGTATATCAGGCTGCAGGAGTCCAGTATTGGTGTTATTGTTGCTTGACAAACAGTTCTGAAGTTGTTTTGGTTGAGCAGAGGTTTGAGTTTTTGCAGTCTTCATCTTGTAATATGTGGCCTTTGTGGTTTTGCTTATATGTGACTTGAGGTTGAGGTTTTGGTCCAGTATGACTCCCAGGTATTTTACTTTCTGCTTTACGGTTATGTTGTTGTTGTGTGATATATTTATAATTGTTAGGGGGATGAATGTTTTGTTCCTGGTGATGTGGAGAGCCTCTGTTTTTTGTAGTTTATGTTTAGATTGAGCTGGTTTAGCTAGTTTGTCTTCGATTTCAGGCATTTGGTTATTTTTGTGTAATCAGGCTTGTCTTTGTTGAAAGGCGTGTATATTATAATATCATCTGTGTATATATGGTATAGCGCTTCATGGTCTCGTATTATTGTACACAGAGGTTGTAGATATAGAATGAATAGCAGAGCAGAAAGGGATGACTCTTGGGGTATCCCTTGGTACTGTTTGAATGGTTTTGACTTGTGTGGGCCAATTCTGACTTGTTGCTATTGGAGGTTTATGTATGAGTGGAACCATTTGAGGGTGATTTTATTAAGGCCTATTTCCCTCAGTCTTTGTATTAGTATATGATGGCTGATTATATCAAAATCTGCTGATATGTTGATGACGATTAATATGAAGCCTTGTTTGATGTTATCTATACCTGTTATGATTTTGTCCAGAAGGGGTGTGAGTAAAGTTTCCACACTGTGGTTGGGTTTGAAGCCATTCTGGTGGGGGTCTAGAGGTTCAACTTGGTCAATGTGGTCTTGCAATTGAATTTGTATGGTTTTCTTGATCATCTTGCTTATGAATGGTAAGCTAGAGATAGGTATGAGATGGATCATTTGGGTCAAGCGGGAGATTTTTTAGCATTGGTCTGATGGATGCTTGTTTAAGGCTGGCAGGCAGGTAGTAGCCCTGTGAATGTGTAAAGTGTGTGATGTTAAGTAGATTTGTACCTAGTTCCTGTTTTGTGAGCTTGATCCATGATTCAGGACATGGGTCCAGTGAGGATATAGTCATGTTTAAGTTGGTAATAATGTGATGTAGTTGCTCCAATGTTGGGAGGTGGACAGTGTCCCAGGAACTCATGGTGGAGGGGTACAGTGGATTTTCATTTGTCTGTAAAAAGGCTTCAGGTTGTATATTTTTGAATCTTGTTTCCAGGACGTTTGCTATCTGCTGGGGGTTTATGTTGGGTTCTTTTTTCCATGTAGGTTCTTTTGTGAGTGCTTGAGCTATCTCAAAGAGTTCCCTGGGTTGTTGAGAGATTTCATTATCAAGTTGGTGTAGTATTCTTTCTTGCACTTGTTAATTAGAATGTTGCATTCTTGCTGTTTAATTTTATATTTTTGCTGGTTTTCTTTGTCTTTAGTATGTCTTCATTTTCTTTCGATCTTCCTCAGAGTACTTTTTAGGTCTTTGTTGTCATTGAAGTATCATGGTGCTGAGTGTCTTCTTTGCTTGGTTGTCTTATGTGGTGCAGTTGCTGCATTGGAGATGATGCCATTCCAATTGCTTATTATGTCTTCTAGGTCTAACATGTCTTGATTCAGTTGTGGTATGACATCTTTTGTGTAGAGGTCTTTCTCGAAGCATTTAAACTTTCTGTGTTCATTTTGTGATACTTCTTGTTTGGTTAGAGTTGAACAAAGTGCTATATTGAATGTGAGCATGTGATGGTTTGACCAGGGTACTGGTGTTTTTGTGGGTGGGGATAGTCTGTTATTGTCCAACATGTGGTTGGGAACGAAGATGAGGTCCAGTCTGTCCTTGTTTGTGTGTTGGGGTTATTAAAAGTTGTGTGAATTGTAACTCTTCCATGGCTTTAAGGAAGGAATTGGATTCTTTGTGGGAAATTGACAGGAAGTTGAGGTCCCATAGGATCATGAGTGGTTTGTGTTGTTTCATGTATGTGCATGCTGTCAGGTGCTGCTGCCAAAACGGTTGTCTTTTACTACTTTTACATTTACTACTATTCACTGTTCATTTTTATATGTATTTAGAAATAGAATTTTTTCCTACACAATTGCAGAATAATTTGAACAATTTAGAATAAGATGAACAAAATACGTTGCACTCTCTTTAGTCTTTATGTGTGTGTGCTGTCAAGTCAATGCTGAATCCTAGCAACCCAGCCCCTGGGTTTCCTTGGCAATGTACAAAAGAAATTAACAATGGTGCCAACCTTGCTCTGCTGGCATTATTTGTAATTAGAAACATTAGGGCTCATTCTGTTCTGGATGTAGATCCCCTCTGTACGTCTGGTCTGAGCCAGACATACAGAGGGGATCGTGATTCTGATCCTGCGGGGCATGTGGAATGCCCTCCCCGTGAATATAGTGGGGGCAAAAACAGTTATGGAAGTCAAAAAGGCATGGGCCAGACAGAAAGGATCCTTATATGACAAGAGGACATTATCAAAGCAAACTTAAATAACTTCAAAAATAGAGGGAAGGTAACCTGTATAAAGTGACAGGTGCAACTGTACAACTTTAGCTGTCATTTACAATATTATGTTACTAGGATAAAAGGTCTGTTATGAATGTTATTGTTTTTACAGGATGAGATAATAAAATGTATATTTATTATAGTTTTTCTTTGTTTCTATTTTCTGGTCCTGGTTCTTCAGTCTTTGATATTTTATAAAGTTGATACAGGTGCCTATATACTTTTATAAATAGACTCCCAGGAGTAGCCCCATTAATGCACAAATGCTTACACACAAATTTACACTCCCTCTGAAGAAGCTGTAAATGTGTCCATGTACTCTATGCATGAACTTCTTTATTTCATAAAATATGTGCATACATCTTGGAGGTAAATCTATTAGAGGGTGTGTTCTTCTAAGTGCCATGTACACACCTAAAAGGGGCTATTTTAGTCATTTATGGGTGCATTTGGCCATATACATACATAAATGACTTCTTATTAAATAGCAGCCAGCATAAAAGTGTATAGATTGATTTGATAGTATGTACTTTCTGGCCGACATGTGCATGGGCAGATTTTAGGGGCTGCATGGGTGAAGCACGCAAGTATGCATATAGATTCTAAAATACTATAAAATTAGTGCATACTTGAAAAATATGTATTGAGATTTACAGAGGCTCTAGGGTGCTTTAACTTATGGTGCAATCTCTGCCACTTAAGCTAGCGTTTTTTAAAGAAAAGTAAGCCAACACACAAGCACCTAAGATCATTTAAATAGGTTCAATGTCATGCTTAAAGTAGCTGCCACCTTATAAAATTGCTCTCCATGCCTCCACACTTGCTCTACCCAAACTATTCCCTCTAGAGACCCTTTCTGCACGCAAAGCATATTTTACACATGAAAAATGCTTTATAAAATGACCCCCACAATGTATATATACAGAGAAATTGCCTGCCATGCCATCTTTTGAAGGGCCTGACTTTCTATAGCTGTTCTCCTATTCTGTCTCTATGGGGGAATCAAGGCCTAAGACCGATGTGTGAAGCCCCTTAGAGATGATTTCACTCGGGGCGCCTATTAAATCCTTTAGCAAAGTACATTAGCCTGTAGTCAAAAGAGAAGCACTATGCAGAAGCAGCATATGTGAGCTGTTAAATAAGGATTTCCAGTTTCCTGTAAAAAAAACAAACCACCAGCACAGACAAAGTAGAATAAACCGAGACCTTGGGAAATTCCAGCCCCCCATGCTTAATTGCTCACTGTCTGCTGTCTGCAATGCCACTGTCAATAGTATAAAGTAATAGCTGCAGTTAATGCACCGTGGCAACTGGATCCTAGTTTCTACATGGACTATGGGCCTCAGCGCTTGCATTCAATGAATTATTAAAGGATGTCAGATGTTCAAATGAGAGTAACTGGCGTTGTGGTTAAAGGCTCACCACATGTCTAATTTGAGGTGTGCCCACTAGTACTAGCCCCTATTCGCATTAATTCTTTATCAGTGCCTGTCATTTCACATCTGCGCCACAGCAGGATTAGACTCATTTATAGGAGCCCCATATAATATTCTGTATATTGAAATCAGTAGTAGGTGATTAAGCTACACACAAAGTAAGAGACTCTGATTCACCAGAACAGTTTAGCTGAGAAGTAATAATACATCCTGTCATTAATTCTTCACTATAGGGTTGGGCAGTCACTCAGCTTAGATTTCCAGAACATATGTGCGGAAATGTTGTAGGTGAGCTGCTGCTGACTACCCTGGAAAAGTACAATATGCAATGTTATTTGGATTTAATTACTCGCCTTTTCCAAAGCTGAGCTCAAGACACGTTTCAAATTCAGCTGAGTTGTTTCCCTGTCCAAGTGGATTTACTATCTAATTGAACATGAGGCAATGGAGGGTGATGTGACTTTCCTAAAGTCACAAGGAGCATCCATGGGAGATGCATTTGAACCATGGCTTCCCTGCTTCTCAACCTGTTTCTCTAACCACTAGGCTATTCCTCTACTCCCGTATAGTGGTCCCACAAAAATAATACAAAAATTTTCTTTAAAGATTTGGAATGGTAAAATTAAAAATTCTAAACAATAAGAGCCTGATTCTGGAAGCGGGACATCTGGGCAGTCCAGATGTCCCCACTGAAGATGAAGCTGTTAAGACCCGATTCTGGTCCGCAGGAGAGCCAGAATCGGGCCTGAGGATGACCTGGGGTGCCCCTCTGGCCTGCGGGGACGTCCTTCCCGCAGGCACCTCAGACTGCCGCAGCTCCAGACCCCAAGATCCCCACCGCCCAACCCATGGATGGCCTCCTGCGACCTGGATCGGGTGGCGGGGACCCCCTCACCCAGC
This sequence comes from Ichthyophis bannanicus, assembly GCA_033557465.1. NCBI lineage: Eukaryota > Metazoa > Chordata > Amphibia > Gymnophiona > Ichthyophiidae > Ichthyophis > Ichthyophis bannanicus. Next base: position 1,575,098,258 of record CM066031.1, on the reverse strand, counting down.
CCAGCCCCAATGGTGGTTGCCATGCCCAATTCACAAAAAACCCCAAAACCTGCTTATACAACCTCTGAGGTGGTATAAGCAGTATGGCTCAGCAGGCCCGGCAGCACATACAGGCCCGTGAGCTGAATTGGCCCTATACGTGCTGCTGGGCGGCCCTCCCCCACTCCGCCCCCTTCCAGCTCTCCCCATCCTGAAGCACAGGACGTATAGGGAAAGTCAGTGGGGGAATAGGGTATAGGAGGATGGCGGGACGTACAGCCCCGCAACCCACATTATAGAATGAGAGCCTAAACTATTATAGACCTCACATATTTAGCCTGCCATTATTTTTGGCCTTTTGTTTATTTTGCATGTGTGAACTTTTCTCTTTTTTAACAAATTGTTTTCATGAAAATTTGAACATGTTAGGGCCACAGAGTGTCACGCCACAATGGTGGACCTTAGTTTACGGGAAGGCCATGCAAAATGTGATAACAGAGACTGAACAGCTGCACTGCTGGAAGGGCCAATCCTCTTGCTCCGATTTGCATATCTTAGCTTCTGCACCAGAAGTACAAACATATCAGTGGTTTTAAAATTGCTTTATTTTGAGGGAGGAAGTGACGTCACCGAACCCGATGGCAGTGTGAGGGCATCGCTCCGGGCTAACCCTACCAGAAAGTTATAAAACGAAACCCTTGTGGAGTGTAACAGAGCAGCCGATATAGCGGATGAAATCCGCAGGAGCAGTCGGGTTGTAAAAAGACAACTTGGAGCTGTGTGAGTGAGAGAGGAGAGGAGGAATAGTCGGCGGTAATGACGGCAAGCTCAAGGAGCAGTCGGGGAGAGAGACAAGTGACCGGAGGGGAGAGAGAGAGCTGAAGCAGCAGTGACGGAGCGGGCCGCTGAGACAGATGGCATCGGGAGCGGCAGGGAGGATAGCAGCCAAAGCAGGGTGCAGAGGCTGGAGAGAGCGTGAATTGAAGCGGCACACCAGGACAAAAAAGGGACAAGGGCGATTGGCAAACATGTGGCAGACAAGACGGCTGCGTGAGCAGGTATGGAGCATAGACTTGTCAAAGAAGATGCTGAGGAGTGCAGTAAAGGCAAGGAATAGGTAGTACCTGAGTGAAGGAGAAGATTTGATGACCAGAGGGAGAGGAACAGAATACTATAAAGAAAGAATGGCAGTTACAGTGCACCAGTGACAGCAGAGAGGAGCAAACTGCAGAGGGAAAACAGAGAAGACAGCTCACTCAAAATGGTGGAGGTAAGGGGAGAAGAAGAGCAATAAATAAAGCTGTGAAAGTTGGAAAAGAGCAGGTCTGGAAGAGTAACAAAGATTACATTGAGAAAATAAGTGGGTTTGTGGGTATCAAAGGAAGGGAGCTAAAACAAGAACTACATTCGGTATATAGTGGCTGAAGAGGGAGGAGGAGAGAGAGCCAAGAAGTGTAATATGGCTACGAGAAGAAAAACTATGGACTTGAGAAAATATGCATTTCAGAGTGGGGGGGCGCCGGTGAATATACTGCCTTGGAGAATAAGAATAAAAACGTTGAACAACTGGAGTCTGCTGAGGGGACTGTAAATAGAAATATTAGAGCAAGGAAAGGAAACCTTAAAAGACATTTCCAAAGCAGAGTTAAAGGAATGGTTCACTGAAATAAAGAAAGAGGTGCAAGCAGTGAAAACAGAGCTCAGTGATCTTATAGGGAATTTGAAGGAGGACATAGTGGAGCTGATGCATACAGCAGGAAACCACGAGAACCGACTACAAAGCCTGGAGCAGCAGCAAGAGGAGCAACAACAGGGACTTCAGGAAGTCCAACAATGGCAAAAGGAGATGCAATATAAATTGGAAGACTTGGAAAATAGGTCACGCAGGAATAACTTGAGGATCAGAGGAGTACCAGAGGAGAAGGAATTTCAAGACAGCGCGAAAGTGGCGGCTTCAATATGTTGAGAAATACTCAGAAAGGGGGGGAGGAAGTGGCCCCCGAGGAGGTCGCACTTGATAGAGCACACAGAGCATTGGGAATGGTGAGAGTGAACAGACCTAGAGATATCATAATATGCTTCACTGGATACAAAATGAAAGAAAGGATTGCAACAAAAATAAGGAGCATGGGGGCATTTACTTGGCAAGGATATCCAGTAACTGTATAAGAGGACTTGTCTATTGGAACGTTGCAGAGAAGGAGAGCCATGCAACCTGTTACGCAGACATTGAGAAACGGGGACATTAAATATTGATGGTTGCATCCCTTCGGGCTGTCCTTCACATTAAAAGGGAAAACCTGGAGAGTACAAACGCTAGAAGAGGTGAAAGCAGCGATACAAGAACCGGGGGTGAGGATGGAGAAAGCTAAAGGCAGCAATGATGTGGACAACACAGGGAATGGGGCGGAAAAGCAGCAAGTTGCTGAAGAGCAGCAAGAAGTGAAGAAGGGAAGGAGTAAGGAGAACAAAGAGAGAGCTAAGAGATGACCAGCTACGGAGGTTGAGAGCTTACAGAAAGGCATGCTGGAAGAGGAAAAAAGGGCAGAGATGGTGAACTAGAGACATAACAGTTGTATGGAAAGCAATGTATGGCAATAGAAGTATTTGGAATGTGTAAGGTCATAATGGTTGAAATGTAAAAGATTGATGTAAAATGTCTTTGAATATTGGGGTATGTATAAAGGGGGAGGGGGATGGAAGGGAGATAGGGTGGGAGTTACAGAAGGTAGAGGAGGGGAGGGGGTAGGAGGTGGGGCAGGTGGGGGAGCAGGTGACGCACTACTCGAAGTTCTCCGGGAGGCGGAGGGAGGGAGTGAGGGGGGAGGGGGCGAACAGAGGGCAAAGAGGAGGAGAAGAAGAAGGGGGGAATAGGGAGGAGGGGAGAGGGAAGTAAGAAGGAAAAATGGTGGTGGTGGGAAAACTAAGCAGTTAGGGGTCGCTACCATTAATGTAAGGGGTTAAGAACGTGGCAAAAACGTAGGATGTTAGAACGGGAGGGTAGGCGTATGAATGCAGACATAATATGTGTGCAGGAGACTCATCTACGGGTAGGACAGGAATATTTGCTAAACTCAAAATACTATCCAAAGGTGGTGTTAGCGGGGCCGCGGGCAAACTCTCGGAAAGGAGGGGTTGGAATCTTGGTGGGGGAAGCATTTAGGCATTTGGTAATAGGAGAGGGGAGAGGGAAGGATGGGAGATGGGTGGGAGTGAAGTTCAGAGTGGGGGAGGAAGAGGTGTGGATGATAAGTATATATGGGCCAAATGAGGGGCATGGTGAAGCATTTGATAAACTGACAAAGGAGCAGAAAGAATTGGGGGACACCCCATTGATATTGGGGGGAGATTTTAATCTAACAAGTAATCCAAGGCTGGACAATAGTGGAGGGCAGGATAGTGGGGGGAAGAAGGATAGGCAAAGCATGAAGAGGATGCAGGAGAGATTAGGTGTAATAGATTTATGGAGGGCTAGGCACCCAGGGGAGCGTAGGTACACATTCTGTTCGCAGGTACATGGACATACAGCAGATTAGATCTGGGGAGGTGGCAACTGGGCATCAAAAGTAAAGGAGGTAGAACAAGGGGAAATTACTTGGACAGACCATGCCCCAGTGAGTGTGATTTTTGATATAGGAGTGGAGGATGAGGGGATCAAGTTTTGGAAATTAAATGACTCATTGTTGGATGCAGAGGAGCATGTGGGGGCAGTAAGAGCAGCTATAAAAGAGTATTTGGCGATCAATGAGACAGGGGAGGTCCAGTTGAAGACCATTTGGAATGGATTAAAGGCAGTGATTAGGGGAAAGCTAATAAGTATAGCAGTGTGAATTAAAAGGGAGAAGAAGAAAGTGGAAGGTGATTTGGTAGGGAGGATAAAGCAATTGGAGACCCAGCATCAGAGGACTAAGGATAAGGGGGTAATGGCTAAATTGATAAAAACAAGAACAGAGCTAAATAGGTTGAGAAGTCAATAAATAGCATTTAAACTAAATGTATTAAAGCAAAAATATTTTGAAGGGGGAATAAAGCGGGGAGGATTTTGGCAAGTAGGTTGCAGGCCCAAAAGCAGGCAGCCTATATTGAAGGAATTTGGGATAATAAGGGGAAGATGGTACATCGTACGAAAGAAATTAGTCAGACCTTTAGAGAATATTACCAAAAGTTGTATCAAAGGGGTATGTTTACTAAACCGTGGTAACATAGCAGTAGCTACATTAACGTGTGATAACGTTACCAAATGTAACGTTAACGAGCGCTAACGTTACCAGATGCAACGTTATCGCGTGTTAATGTCTCCAGCAGCGTTAAGTCCTGCAGAGGGTGGAGAGAGGGCGGAGAGAAGGGGTCAATGGGCGGGGAGTGGGGGGGGGGGGAGAGGCTCCTGCTACACTAACGCGGTGAACTGAAGGGCTGAACATTACCGCGAGTGAAAACATGTCATTAGATGCACATTTGCAGGAGAGAGAAACCATTTCAGTGTCGGCAATGTACAGCATAGGCAGGGAGCCCAAAAAAAGTGATAGTAGTGTTACATGTGCAGCAACAGCCTAGTGCCCAGGTATGCAAGGGCACTATGGCGATGCTGCAAATGGGGCACAGGGGAATGCAGGCGGGACATACAGTGGGGCAGCTGGGGCACAGGGTGGGCTAGGCAGATGCCTAGGTGGCACATAGGAATGCAAAATCTGGAAATCAGCAAGAGAGCAACTGACAAAGGTCAAACATGCCCATGAGTCTGTGTCCCATAGTGTCCCATCCAGGGGACATTACATTGGCAGATGGTGCCGGGGGAAGCATGGATGTCTATGTAGGCACCCCTACCCCAGACCCCATGCCCTAGGCAGCCGCCTACCTGCACACTGGATGGCCTGGGACTGCGCACCATCAGCACCACCAGCATATGGGCATGTCAGCATGGTGGGGGAGGGGCGCTGGTAGTGGAGGGAGCAGTGGCATCTGCCCACAGCCCTGTTCATGTGGGTGGCGTGTAGTGCAACAGACAAGGTCTGTCTAATGAACAGTCATGGTATCCCCAGGGACTGACTTGTCTCTGTAGCAACCGTATGGTGCAGTACACACAGCCAGTGTGTCCTGGGGCAGAAGGTCACAGGTTGAAGTCCCAGCTGTGGCTCCTGCAGACGATGTCCCTACATTTTACCCCACATTGCACATACAACATAAACATGTGCACTCCCTAGAACATCGGCCAACAGGGGCACAAACACCCATACCCACAGGCTACACTATCCAAAGCCTCATGGAGAGTCAGACTCCTGGGCCCGACATGAAGCAGCACTTACCACCAAAGCACTAGCGCCTGCATACCTTAGCAATGCCTGCACTGTGCTCAGGACTAGTGTGGCGGGCAGGGCTTCCAACCACCCCTATCTTTGCACAATGCTGGAATAGGAGTGGGAGTGTGTGTATGTCTATCCATTGTTTTGTGGCTGCCTACTCCTCATTGGGCCTACAATGCTTACACTGTTTCCAGCGTTAGCCTGCCAATGTGCATAATGAGAGCAAGGTATTGTGGGTATGGTCCAGACAGGGTGGACTGGGCAGGATGCATCTGCACAGGGTGTGGGGCAATGGCTGGGACATTGTAGTGCCCAACCACCACCTGCATGGACAGGGTGGCCACAGCATGTCATGCTGGGAGGGTACTCTCACCCTGACTGAGCAGTGACCATGGCATGGCTAGGTTCCCATAGAGTGCTCAACAGTGTTTCTCTCAGGTGATATCTGTGTGTTCCCTGTTCTGGGGCCTAATCACTGAGATACCTGCTTGGTGTCTGTGCTTACATCCCACCTATGGGTGCACATATGTTTCTCTGGGGACATGCACTATAGATTGGCTAGCGGACTGTCTGTGGTCAGCATGTGTATGGCTGGAATGCCTTGCAGAGTGCAGCAGGTGCAGACTGACTGTGCCTTCTGCTGGTGAATGTCAGATTGTGGTAGGGGCAGCTGAGCTTTTCCAGGCCTACTGCCTGTCTGCTAGTGCGTGTGTGATACGTACAGATCTGCATCAACTGCCTTGGATGGTGCCCTTTCACCAGCAGGACTGGGGTTGATGGTCCCACAACCCTTCATCATGCCCCTCTACTGCCTCCATTGCAAAAGATGTAGAGTGTTGGTCTGTTGGGGGCTGATCCTGTCCACCACCTTGACCCAGACAGGGCAGGTTGGTAGGTGGTGCTACATAATCGGCATGTGGCTCCAGACACCCCCCTGCTCTTATAATAATTGACCATGGCAACTACACTGGATATCCTTAACTTGGGTGGCTCCTGGTCCCCAAGGGCTAGATGTGACTGAGGAATACAGATGGACACAGCATTATCTAAGTTGTGGCTGCAAAGAATACCTGTCACACACTGGCAATGATAGGGCTCTACAGCAAAGCTTATCTCAAGCAACCTGGGTACTGTGGACCTGGTGCTGGCCCCACCTCACCCTCAGGATGAACACAGAACCGGCACAATGGCATGGTGTGTGGCTACTCTGTACCAGTATCACACACGGTCAGTTCCTCCTACCACGCTGAGGTGCTGGAGAACTGCATACCCCATCTGGTGATCAGATGTAGACTGCTCTTCTGCATATGCATTGCATCATGGGTACTGGTGGGTTTAACCTATCCTGGTGGACACAGCAGACAGTTTGTGCGGTGACCTGCAGTCTTTCTGTAGCCAGCCATTGCTGAAACAGAAGCCATAGAGGTATAGTCCACTGGTTAATACAATGACATCCTAAGCAGAGGTCATGGGTTCAATCCCTCCATGTTCTCATTTTATTAGGCCTGTCTGAGGCAAGTCCTTTTCATTCCTGTGACAGTCATATCTCTGCAGTTCTGTGCTGCCAGCACATAGTACCCTCATCACAGTTGCAAGCCATCCTTCTGTCCGTCTGTCTGCATCTGTCAGCTGTGTAGCGTCCTGTCTTCATGTGCTGGCTGCTACCCCATGTCCTGCACTGGTACCCTTTTCTGCATTGCGGCTCTCCATGCTTGCCTCTCCTGTGTCTGCTCTGCATGGCACTACTACTCATCTGTCCTCCTATCATTGCAAATATCTTGCCACCACTACCTCCACTGGAGGACACGTATTCCCCGTCCTCTTCCACCCAATGTCATTGTAGCACTTTACATTGCCAACACCCTGTGCATCGGTACAGCTGCCTCCAATATGTTTGTCCATTTTTCCGGCTCCCACCTCTGCTTCCTTCCATCACTTGTCCATTGCCTTTCCTTGGTGCTCTGTGCAGTGTTAGTGTTACATCAGTTTTTTGCCCTTACATTTCATGCTTGTCAACTTGGGCACCTTACTGCCCTTGGGCACCATATCTTGGGTCACCTTAACATCCTTAGGGCAGCTTATACGGCACCTTATAAGGCACCTTATAAGGTGCCTTAACCTGAGGCACCTCATGAGGCGCCTTTTAGGGCGCCTTATAAGGCGCCCTACAAGGCACCTTCTAAAACACCTTGTCAGCCTTGTAATTATGTTTTGTTTCTCAGCTTTAATGTGCAATGTCCCGTTAACATGTGCTAACTAGCCAAGTCGCCCTTTAACGCGCGTTACACGGCCATTGCTACCTTAACGCCGGTACGCCCACTTCCTTATATGGCATTACTCACGTTAATGCTGCACTTATCGCCGGTAATGTTACTGCGGTTTAGTAAACATAGCCCAAAGTGAGTTGCAAAAGTGACAGGAGGAGATAAAGGAATACCTACAGGTGTGCGGGTTGCAGAAGGTTGATCCAGAGGATAAGGAAAGAATAGGGGAGGACATTAAGGAGGGGGAAGTGAAGGAAGCTATAATGTCCTTAAAAATAGGGAAGTCCCCAGGATTAGATGGGTTTATGGCGCAGTTTTATAAGAAGATGGTGGAGCAAGTTACTCCAATCTTAACATGGGTTTTTAATAAGGTGCTCGAGGATGAGGGGATTCCTCCGACGATGGGGGAAGTGGGTATCACAGTGCTACCAAAACCAGTTTCAGCAAGCCTTTCAACTTTCACCCGATGGTTCTCCCTGATGTTTTTTTCAGTTGATATGAGTTGTTGTTTGTTTGTATACTTGTCCTGTCTTGTACTTTGTTTACCCATAGTCTATCTCCGTCTTCCCCAATGTGGGCCTATTATTTTTATCCTTGCTGTAATTTTTTGTTTTCAGTAACTTTATGCTTTTAAATACTGGCCCTTTTGTTCTGTTTTGTTATGTTCTGTCCATTTTACCTGTTTATGCTTTTATACTTCTGCTTTCCTGTCTTACTTTGGCGTTCTTTTCTTTATATGTGCATTGCCAACCTTTTATTGTACACCGCTTTATGTTTCGACGAAAAGCGGTTTATCAAATTTTAATAAAGATAAAGATAAGGGGGTGTGTGGGTCCTATAGGCCAATTTTGTTGATAAATCTGGATGCCAAAATCTTTGCTAAGGTATTGGCAAATCGGATTCAGGGGATTTTATCTAAGATTATACACAGAGATCAAACGGGGTTTGTAAAGTGGAGGCTGGGGAGTGATAATATACGGAAAGTGATGAACATTGCTTGGCACCTGCAGATCACTGGAGAGCAGATGGTACTAGTTACGGTGGATGCGGAGAAAGCGTTTGGCCGGGTTGAGTGGCCCTATATGTTTCAAGTCCTGGAGCAGATGGGATTTGGGGACAAGTACATATCATGGATAAAAGCTTTGTACGACTGCCCGAGGGTGAGGATTCGGATAAATGGAGGATATTCTGAACAGTTTACACCGGGGAGGGGTACCCGGCAAGGGTGTCCTTTGTCGCCACTTCTATTTGCGCTGGCAATTGAGCCCTTGGCCGAAGTGGTCAGGAGGTAGACGGATGTAAAGTGGGTGGTAGTAGGAGGGAGGGAGGAGAAACTAGCACTATTCACAGATGATGTCATCTTTTCATTGACGCAGCCTTTAACTACCCTATCAATCTATAAAATCAACTCAGGATTAGAGGAAAGGTTAAAGTTGCATTTTAATTTTAAGTGGGTGAAACAGCAGTTTCGATACTTGGGGATACAATTGGGGAAGCCAATAGAGAGGATTACTCAGTGGAACTACCAGGCTCTGACAGAAATTATACGGGAAGATTTATCAAAGTGGGGGGAGGGGGGCACTAAGAGTGTCATGGCTGAGTCGTATAGCAGCAGTGAAAATGAACATACTGCCAAGATTATTGTTTTTGTTCACGTCCTTACCTTGTAGGGTAAATAAGAAGGAGATAAAGACGTTACAGAATATGATAATGCAGTTTATTTGGGAAGGAAAACACCCGAAGGGGGACCATGCAAGGGGGACCATGCAAGGGGGACCATGTATCAAATGCGAGCAGAGGGGGGATGCCATGCTTGTTAAAATATTTAGAAGCGGCACAATTGAGGGTGCTTCTAGCGTGGAGGGATGGGTGGATATCCTGAGCTGGGCACAAATAGAGGCAGAGGGTGAAGAAGCTAAGGAGAGGAGAATTTGGGACTGGGAGGGTGTCGAGACCAAGAAGGGAAGGGTACCATTTAGGGAGCACATGTTCCAGGTTTGAAAAAAGTTGAAGGGGGTTTCTTAGGAAGGGAAAGTATATTCACGGTATACACCAATTAGAGCGGTGGGAGATATTGTGATGGGAGGGAACTCTAAAATATTTAAGGGATGGAGTGGTAAAGGGCTAGAAAGGCTGGGACAACTATTACAAAAAGGGGGAGGAATTAAAACATTTGAGGCACTCCAACAAGAATATCAGCTAGATAGGAAGGATCAGTATGCATATGTGCAATTATGGTATTTTATGAATACAAGGGAGGTGAAATCAGATATGGAGAGGAAACCTACACAATTTGAAGAGATGATGGGAAAGCAGTGGTCGCAGAGAGGGGTAATATCAAAAATATATAAAATATATATAAAGGGAAAAGGGAAGGTGGCAGCAGCGGTGGGAAGAAGATATCCCGGGAGCTTGGGATGATAGCCGGTGTGCAGAAATATACGTGAGAGCACAAAAGTTGGCTAGGGGAACCCCAATGTTAGAAAATAGTTTAAAGTTGCGGTACAGGATGTATTGGACACCGATGAGACTACGGGGGATATTCCCAGAAAGTTTGCGAGTGTTGGAAGAAGTGCGGGGCAATGGGAGATTTAATACACATGATATGGAAGTGCCCAAAGGTGCAGGGGTATTGGGGAAAGGTGGAAAGTTTATATAGGGAAATCATGGGAGTGCCAGTAAAGTTAACACCGGAGAGGGTCATCCTTAATGAGGGGGGGGGGGAGAGGGACAGGGAAATATAGCAATTTTTATGGGATATGGAATTATAGCAGCCCAAATGAGTCTTTTGAGATGGTGGAAGAATGTGGCGGTGCCTCTGATAAGGGAGGTAGTGGGTAAGGTGGAACAGTTATGGGGCTTATGCATGGTGGAAGCGCATAGAGTACATCAGGTAGGAAAACATAAAAAGGTGTGGCAATGGTATGAAGCTTGGAGGAGAAAAGGAGTGGAGAAAGTATGGAGAGGAGAAGGAGAGGAGGATTGAGGGGTGTGAGGGGGTAGGGAGGGGGAATAAGGTTAGGAGGAGAGAGTAGGTGAACTGGGGGATAGAGAGTTGGGGGGAGGGGGGGGGAGGAACTACACATATAAAGGTGGAGGTGGGAAAGCATCTGGGAGGAGTGGCCTAGTGATTGGGGCAAGTTACCTCAGGCTGGAAGGTCAGGGGTTCAAATCCCACTAGAGGACAGCAACCTTGGGCTGGAAGGACTGGGGTTTCTAGTCCCACAGGTTCTCCTTGTGGTCCTAGGCAAGCCACTTAACCCTCCATGTTCCCTGTAAAATAGTTATCTCCAAGTTATAATGCCCTGTTCAATGTAATTTCAGTTTGTTCAATGTAAACTGCCTTGATATCATGAAAGGCAGTATATAAGAAATGTTAAATAAATAAGGAGGTTAGAGGTAATATATATAAGATCAACTAAGTTTATCAGTAGTATAAGAAAGTATAAAAGTTGTATACATAACAGTAAAGTGTTGAAAGATAAATGGATTGAATGTATTACTGTACAAGTGCAAAATATGACAAAGATTAATGAGTATAATGAAGTTTATAAATGAAAGGGAGGGGAGCAGGATGGGGATATATGTTCAAGTTTGAATTTATGTTTAATGACTGAAGGAGAGGAGGGGGAGCAAAACGATTTATGAAGAAGTTTGTAAATGTTGGAAAATGACAATAAAATATAAATTACAAAAAAAATTGCTTTATTTTTTTTATTAACCCTGATTGTGCTCTTCTAGGTCTAACGTGGTAACATACACGTACTGTATCCATAGTATGTGTATGTTATCTTTATATAATGTTTATGGACATCATAATTACCATATAATATTGTAAAATTCCTTTTGTAGTGAGTTCCCTACCGTGCTGGAAATTTCATAAAGTCCTGCTTCTGACTAGACTTAACCAGGATCCGAATCTGATCCCCTATGTCAAACCATTCAGCACTATAACCTTGACCATTCCATCTACTAAAGTATCCTAACATATAAAGCCATGCTCTTGTGAAGGAATTGTATATTAAAAGTTGATATTCAAACTGAGGCCTAGGCAAGTACCTAAGGTGCCAGATTTTTAATACACCAAATAGTTATACCACAGAGGAACCAGTTCCTGGTTTCTTTAGAGCTGTGCACTAGTACGGCTTCAAGGGGGTGGTGTTGTGGCACTGCCAAAATCTTACACCGGTCCTATGTTCACCAGATGTTATGGCTACGGTTTATAATTCCCAGGAATTACATCATCTCAATATAAGAGTATGTGTTTGTTAGCAGTGATATGAATTTGTTTGAAATGCGATGGGAAGATTTAATAACATTTTCCATTCTTCTTTTTCAAAATGTAACAAAAGAAAAACAAATGAAACAAAAAACAAATCCTCTGAGGCCCTGTTCCAATCTTTTACAAGCTTACAACTTCCTGGGCTCTCTTATTTATGTTTCTTCACAGGACAGGAGCAACCCCCAGTTGCTCCTTCCCTACCAATGTGGCTTAGGGAAGTATGGGAGGCTCCACAGTCTGACTTCTTCAATCATTCTTTAGAGCTGAGGGTGATTCCAGAGGACTGGAAATCAGAGAATGTGGTTCCTGTACACAAAAGCAGAAGTAAGGTGGTAACTACAGACCAGTTAGTCTGAGCTCTATGGTGAGTAAATTAACGGAAGCTCTGTTAAAACAGAGGATGGTGCAGTTTCTGATAATACCAATAAATGTAATCGATTAAAACACAAAAAGGTAACATACACTTTTACATTTATTGGTAATTGGCCTGGTAATTTGGTTTAGTTATCTACAGGAACGTTTAGATGAGACAGCAGGGTTTTATTTTAGATATTTCTATGTACTGTCACACGCCTGTACCCAGAGTGCACTTCAAGGGATGCAAAGGTGTCTGGGCCCAACACTTGCTTCAAGGTCCCATGTGCACTCCTGAGATGGAGAATCTGTTCTGCTGTCAGCTGGAGGGTTTAGGGTGCATTCCCGCTGTGCCACCCCAATAAACCTCCACCAGAAGCAAATCAGTCCAGTAACCAAAAGAAAACAAAAGAAACTCAGCTGCTATAGATGCAGTCCTAAGATCAGGGGTTCCCAAACCTGTCTCCCAGCCAGGCGGTTTTTTAGGATATCCACAATGAATATGCATGAGAGAGATTTGCATGCACTGCCTCCATTGTATGCAAATCTCTCTCATGTATATTCATTGTGGATATCTGGAAAGCTTGACTGGCTGGGGAGGTCCTTGGATAGGTTTGAGAACCCCTGCCTTAGAGTAACTGGTAAAGCTTCAAAATGAGCCAGCCTGGGTTTTCCTCCAGCTGGAATGCCGGCAATAAACCAACTAAGTCACCCTGGACATTACCCAGGGTTGCAAGACACCTCGGCTCGGCCCTCGTCCTAAAGAGACTTTTTACTGCAGTTCCTGCAACTAATAACAGTTCATAATATGCACATTAGTTTAGTCCATTCCACAGTTTTAAACTACTGCTGCAAACCTAGACAAATCCTTACTCCTCAATAAACTGGAGTAGGATTGGAGAAGCTTTCCTCCCACACCTCCCCTAGGCAGTCCCCAGCCCAGCTCAAAGTCACCAGAAAGTAATTCAGAGGACTCACGGGCTTGAGGATGCAGCTTCCTGGGAGTCCATGTCCTTTCAAAGACAATCCCAGGGTTGTGCTTGTTTCAGCTCCATAGGGTCTGAAGTCTCAGGAATTGCAGTAAGCTCGCATGGGAGCTATCTCCAGGCAGGAGGAGCCCCTTGGGGAGCTGGTCTTATATCCTCCTCACCCTGCCAGGGAGGAATATCAGCCCTTCCTTCTTCCTTCGGCCCCCAGGAAACCAACCAGTCCTTGGCTCTACCCCTCTGATGTAGTTCTCCAGGGTTCAGGGTAATCCCTAAATCCCAGGCTGGATTCAGCCCAGTTCCTTCTCCTTTGGCTGACCCTGGGCTCTTCCTCCTCCTCCCTGCATGGGTGGCCCTGGCTCTGGGGAATTCTCGGGGCTGGATAAGCCTTCTTCCCCCTGGACTCAGAGGCAGACTGTCTCTGCCACTGTATGGTGGTATTAATTTTCATTATAGCATTAAGATCCAAGAAGAAGATCTTACAGTATTTGTTAATTCTATAAAGATAATAAAGTCCTCTTCTTGTTCATTAAAATACATCATACTTTGTGGAAAGGATCAAGCTGACAACCATTGAATAGCCATATGCTGACTGCTCTCTGTGACTTCCCTTTTCTCTTGTTTGTATTTAGCTGTTAAGCTATTAGATAAACTGAAGAGTAGCAAATCACCTGGGCCGGATGGTATACATCCAAGGGTATTGAAAGAACTGAAATATGAGATTGCAGAACTGCTATCAGTAATCTGTGAACTATCATTAAAATCATCTCTAATACCTGAAGATTGGAGGATCGCCAATGTAACACCAATTTTTAAAAAGGGTTCCAGGGGTGATCCAGGAAACTACAGACCGGTGAGCCTGACGTCAGTACTGGGAAAAATGGTAGAAACCATCATAAAGAATAAAATTACTCAGCATGTAGATAGTCACAACCTAATGGGAGACAGCCAACATGGCTTTAGACAAGGAAGATCTTGTCTTACTAATCTGTTATGTTTTTTTGAAGGAGTGAATAAACAGGTGGACAAAGGTGAGTCGGTTGATATTGTGTATCTGGACTTTCAGAAAGCCTTTGACAAGGTCCCTCATCAGAGACTTTTGGCAAAATTAAAGAGTCATGGGATAGGAGGCAGTGTACTACTGTGGATCAGGAACTGGTTAAAAGATAGAAAGCAGAGGGTAGGGCTAAATGGCCAATTTTCCCAATGGAGAAAGGTGAATAGTGGTGTATTTATTTTTATTTATTTATTACAGTTTCTTATATACCGCGCTATTTAGAATCAGCGCGGTTTACATCATAACAAAACGACCATAACGACAAACTGTCAGGTTTTACATTGAACAGGAGTACAAACTTGGATAACTGGGTAAACTATATACATAAACTATCTACACTGCAGTGTGAGGGCATTTCTAGATTGGGTCATTTCTTGGAGGGGATATCTAGTTCAGTTGCTGTCTGGGAAATATTGGCAGAAAAGGTATGTTTTGAGAGCCTTTCTGAACTGATATAGATTGGTAATGGCTCTAATGTCAGGGGGTAGGGTGTTCCAGCATTTTGGTACATAAAACTGAATGCCCTGTTTGTGGTGTTCGTGTTGGACTTTGTTGAAGCCTTTGGTATTGCTAGCAAGTTTACAGCTGATGTTCTTCTTGCTCTGTTGGGGGGGACCATGTGGATTAGATTCGTGAGTGAGAGGGATGAGGTGCCTTTGATTGCCTTAAATGCTAATACAAGGGATTTGAAGGTGATTCTCCCGTGAATTGGTAGCCAGTGTAGCTGTTTGAGATCTGTGCTGGGTCCGCTGCTTTTTGACATATTCATAAATGACCTGGAAAGTGGAATAACGAATGAGGTTCTCAAATTTGCAGATGACACAAAACTATTTAAAGTTGTTAAAACCCAAGAGGATTGTGAAAAATTGCAAGAGGATCTTGATAAATTGGAAGACTGGGCATCAAAATGGCAGATGAAATTTAATGTGGACAAGTGCAAGGTTATGCACCTAGGGAAGAACAACCCAAACTATGGTTACACGATGCAAGGTTCCACATTAGGAATCACCACCCAGGAAAAAGATTTAGGCGTCATTGTGGATACCATGTTAAAACCCTCGGCCCAGTGTGCAGCGGCGGCCAAGAGAGCAAATAGAATGCTAGGTATGATAAGGAAAGGAATGGAAAATAAAACAAAAGATATTATAATGCCTCTATATCGTTCCATGGTGAGACCGCACCTTGAATATTGTGTGCAATTCTGGTCGCCGTATCTTAAAAAGGATATAGTGATTTTAGAAAAGGTACAGAGAAGAGCCACCAAAATGGTAAAGGGGATGGAAGGATACTCCTATGAAGAAAGGCTAAAAAGGTTAGGGCTCTTTAACCTGGAAAAGAGACGGCTGAGGGGAGATATGATAGAAGTCTATAAATTAATGAACGGAGTGGAACGGGTAAATGTAGATCGATTGTTTACGTTATCAGAATATAGAAAGACTAGGGGACATGCAATGAAGCTACAGGGTAAACTATTTAAGACTAATAAAAGAAAATATTTTTTCACTGAATGTGTAATCAAACTCTGGAATTTGTTACCGGAGGATGTAGTAAAGGCTGTTAGTGTAGCTGGGTTTAAAAAAGGTTTGGACAAGTTCCTGGAGGAAAGGTCCATAAACCATTATTAAGAAGTGACCGAAGATATCAATGCTTGACCCAGTACAAGCATTGTGGAACTTGTATCTCTTGGGGAAACTGCTAGGTACATATGACCTAGATTGGCCACTGTTGGAAACAGAATACTGGGCTTGATGGACCTTGGTCTGACCCAATATGGCATATCTTATGTTCTTATGTAAGCTTTTTTATTCTTTTTTTGATGGGTGAAAGGAAGGATAACATCCAAACATTTTTCTATGTGTGGGACAGCCTTTGCCAGTGCTCCAATGGATAACTGTGGTCACTGCACTGTTTTATAATCATGTAATTAAATAAACAAACCAACTAACCCCAGAGGAAGCCTTTGGAGCCTCAAACAGATGTTTTGGCAGATTCTCCAGACTGTGTCACACTAGGCCTCAGGCAGCATTCAGTATTCGAGTGCCTGTGGTTGAAGCACCACTTCGTGATGGTGCCCTGGTAAGCCTTAGACTGTCTGTTGAAGCTGAGGCAGGACAGGATGGAATCAGGCTGAGTTGTGTGCTGCTGAGTAATCTGAAGGTTGGCAGAAATATGAAGAGAACCTGATGGAGATGGGAATTACCGGAATGAGTTCACTTCAGAGCCCTTGTGGAAGCTGGCTTGAGAAGAGAAGACAGTCTCCCAGAGAGGTAATGGTAGCTTCTGGATGTTCCAAAGAGAGGCCCGAGGAAAAGTGCTGACAGGGAAATAGCTCTTAGGTTCATTTTCCTTACTATACAAACTATGTGCCTTGAGGGAGTTTGAAATACAATGTGTGCCTTTTGGGTCTTGTAGTTGACTTAGCAAATTAATGGGGACTATGTCCAAACTTGCACCAGTTTAACAAGAAATTTAAAGCCACACAAAATGTTTAAATTCCCTGGGAAAAAAGTGGAGAAAATAAAAGGGGAAAGTTTTTCTTGGATTAAGAATAATTTGACTCTACTTAATAAACTGGAGATTCTGGAACATAGAGTCGGACAAAGAATTTATGTTTTTGTTAACTTTCCCAGAGCAACCACTCTAGATAGTATGCTCAAGTGGTTGTATCTTGTCAAAGTTTTTAAGATGCCAGGAGAAGCTCTTCCTCCTAATCCGAGAGCAGTCATCATTAAGAGTAATGCCTGGTAGTCAAACTAAGACCCCATGATATAGGATTCCAGAAGGAACCTTGATGCATGGCTTACAGCCTCAGAATCACTGCTGCAATAACCTGAATAGGATCAGTGGAAGGAAGGACCTATTAAAATAGGATAAAATCCTTACATAGCTGTGAATGGCAGCTCAATGCACTAGAATTTCACCCTGGTTCCAAATGAAATAGAATAAAAAGGAGAAAGTTGGTACCACCAGACTAAAAATAAAAAGACAAGAACTGTGACTTCCATTGAAGAAAACATTATTGTCTCTTTAAGTGTCAAGAACGGTTTTCTAAAATGAGACCCTTAGTGATCTTTCACCATGCACCTTTTTCATATGTAGGGTCTTTGCTTGGTATGAGGAGTGGATTAATACTTTCTGCTCGTATGTTGAGATTGTAGTTTACAAGTCCAGAGAGGAGCATCTTGAGGAACCTTTGTGATAAAAATTGTAAAAGGGAGGATGTCAGGGGAGTAACAAAGAGATCTGGAGTGGAGGAGTAGTCTAGTGGTTACAGCAGCAGGTTGAGAACCATTGAAGCCAAGGTTCATATCCAGCTTCCCAACCCCTACTGATGCTCCTTGTGACCTTGGAGAAATCACTTTGCTCTCCATTGCCTCAGCTACCACTTAGATTGTAACTCTGCTTCGCAAGAGAAGTAACTTATGCACCTGCTTGTAATTTGCCTTGAGTTTGGATTTGGAAATGGTAACTAAAACTGACAAAAAAATCCAGTATAATAATCAAATATACTTCTAATCTAAACAAAGGACTAAAGAGGAGTATTCATAAATATGCTGTCAAGAACCACAGCATCAGCTACCTAGTCAGTGTAGTATATAATTATTAGGGGTATGCAGGGAAAAAAATGTCATTTTGTTGGGAGTTTTATTTTTTTTTTTCATTTTCACATCATTTTTTAAAACAGTGCACCCTATTATACAATAGTGCACTCTATTGTGCAAGAAGGCACACTATTGCACAACACCATGCCCTGTTCACACATGCACGAACAGTGCACTATTCGCAATGTGTGAACAGTGTGTGCTATAGTGCACCCTGTTGTTCAAAACAAAAGTACAGTAATATTTTTTCTTTTACAAAAAACAGGTGCTTATAACAAAAAACATACGGTGCTTCTCGGTCTCTTATATATTCAAAAAATATCCAAGTGCAGGGAATTTAAACATTGTTTTAGGTGCATGTTGAATAAGTAGCATATTTAAATAAGGTAATCAGAACATTATTATATGCTGAATAACTCATGTATTGAACTTTGAAACATAATACTTAGCTTAAATGGCACTAGAACCATTCATGGCTAGGAGCAAATTGTTAGCGGCAGCATTTCAGAATGCTAACACAACTCATACGCTGTGTTAACAAAGCACCAAAATATAATCTGCAAAAGCTGGTGCAGCACATATAACAAGTCCAACTTGTACAAATGCTTTTAATAAATATCTGACTGAGTCTCAGTATTCCAATACCTGCACTGGACTTATTGTACATAACATGGGTAATTTTATATGGAGGTGCTTTCTTTTATGTTTGAAAGGTGTATTTTAGTCACTTACTCATGTAAATGGCCTCTCATAAAATCGCACCCAGCGTAAAAGTTCATGCATTCATTTCATGGTGTATACTTTCACCTTGGGAGTGCATGGAGATGAATTTTAGGTGAAGCTTGCAAGCACATGGGTTGATTATAAAATACTATATTTTAAGTGCCATTTTAGATAGGGCATCCAAGTGCAATCTGGGACGTCCAGGGCAAAACGCGTGAAACATACTAGGGACTTATATGTTTTGGCCCAAATAGAAACATAGATGTTCTCAACATAGACGCCTGTGCCGGTGTCCACGTAGATGTCCATGCTACAAAAACCTGAGGCGGAGATATCTATCATATGGTACTTTCCATATGGAGATGTCCA
The DNA here is from genome assembly GCA_033557465.1 of Ichthyophis bannanicus. Lineage (NCBI taxonomy): Eukaryota > Metazoa > Chordata > Amphibia > Gymnophiona > Ichthyophiidae > Ichthyophis > Ichthyophis bannanicus. The sequence continues at coordinate 1,575,079,342 of CM066031.1, read as the reverse complement.
TCAGTGTGGCAAAATGAAAACATGATCCCTCATTCCCCATCAGTGTTCGTTGTCAGCATGGAAAATATAGGGGATATGAGTGTACCTCCTTTTCCACACCTTCCGAATGTTTGGCTGCCTATTTGTGCCTGGAGCAAGTATAACCTTTGATGCATCTCGGGATGTGCAGGGTGTTTCTGAAATTGGGTGAGGACATTCAAGTTCTTGGGAATGCCCTAGACACACTTTCACCCTGCCCCCTTCAGAGCTTGGACGTCTTTGTGCCGGGGACGTCTCTGGAGCCAGCTTCTAAAATGCCCCTGTAGACATATCTGTGCTTTGGATGTCTGTATGCCCATTTGCAGACATCCAAAGCATGAAAATTATTCTTTTAAGTGCTGTCAAGTCAATGTTGACTTCTGGCAATCCAGCAGCCCCTGGGCTTTGTTGGCAAGGTATAATTGAAAGTAGATTACCAGGCCTTTTCTTCTGTGGCAATGGAGGGTAAAGTGACTTGCTCAAGGTCACAAAGAGTGCCAGTTGGAATCAAACGCAGATCTCTTGGGTGGTAGGCTGTTGCTCTTACCACTAGGATATTCCTCCACTCTTCAAAGCCTGAATAGCACTTTTATTTATTTATTTATTTATGCTTTTCTTCTATACTGCCCCTTCCAGAGATCAAGGGTGGTTTACAGGGAACAATTCAACTATTTTACATGGAACAGCAGTTATAACTATTTACAGGCAACGTTACATGAAACTGTGTCAATTAACTATTTACAATGAACAATAAACATATTATACAAACAACCTTGTGTGAATCTTAGTAGTTACAGGTGTCTCTCTCGTCTTGAGTTATCTTCTTCATTTGGTAAAGGTGTGTGTGTGTGTGTGTGTGGGGGGGGGGTTAATAGGATGTGGGTTCTGGAGGGGGGGTAATAGGGTGGGGGTTCTGGAGGTTAGTGGGTTGGTTCTGTGATTGTTGGGGGTAGTTCGTGGGAGGTAGGGGATTTCGGTTGGGTTTTTATAATGCTCTGTGAAAAGGTGAGTTTTAAGTTCTTTTCTGAATATATGGAGGTCTTTTGTCATGCGGAGAGTCAGTGGAAGTTCATTCCAGAGGGTGGGGGCAGCAAATGAGAAGGCTCTAGAGCAGGGGTTCTCAACCCAGTCCTCGGGACCCACCTAGCCAGTCGGGTTTTCAGGATAACCACAATAAATATGTATGAGAGAGATTTGCATACACTGCCTCCATTATATGCACATCTCTCCCATGCATATTCATTGTGGTTATCGTGAAAACCTGACTGGCTAGGTGGGTCCCCAGGACTGGGTTGAGGGGGAGGAGCCACTTCTCCTGTTCCACTCCCTGACGCCGATCAGGTGGAGGTGCTGGCAGGGGGCTTCCTTCTGGCGCCAAGAGCGCTCCTGCCCTTAAGCCGCTGCTGGTGTTGGCCCGATTGGCCTCGGCGTGTGGAGGGCATGTTCTACATGGGCATGTTCCTCAAGGATGTAGCCAAGGATCTGGATACATTTGCACCTCTCCTTCCTGTTGACAAATGAAATACATTCCAAGCCCTAATCAGGCAGAATCAAGATTCATCCACATTTCTTACCAGAACATCTTTCAATGCCTTTGAGTCATCCAGCAGAGCTTCAGCAGTCTGCATTGGTGCTCGAAGGATGGCCTGGTTCCAGGCATCATATCTTGAATAGTGGGTCCAAGACAAGTTGGCTAATATTCCCTGTTCTGAAGAAAACCTCTTTGGAAAGGGTTGGAGGGAAAAGGCTGGAGGGATTGAGACAGATGATCTTTCCCTCAAACGCCTTTCAAGAAAGAAAGTAGATCCGTCTAAGGAGAGGTCTAATGCCAAGAAATCTTTCTATCGAAAGAAGAAGATATATTATCCTTCTAATCCACCTGCAGCTGCTTACCAGCCTCGACAATAACAGCAGCGCCAGCAGGGCCCTTGCCAACCCAAGAGGTCTAAGGCTACTAAACTCCAACCAGCTGCATAGCCACAACCAGCACCTGGTTTTTTGACTCCTTCCTGGAGAGCATAGGCACTCTGCCTCTGCAGGGTCCCCAACCCTTACACATTATAGAGTCTACACACATAGCAGGCAGGCTCTATTCCTATGCCTACAGGTGGCACCTCATAACACAAGATTAGTGGGCTCTTAAGATCATCCAAAGGGCGCTATTTGCTTCATTTTGAAAGCTTACCCCCCACCACCTTCATAGGAGATTATCCCCAAAACCCCCTGTAGATGAATCTCCTCTTAGAAGAGGTGTCTACCCTGTTAGCTCAGGGGGCCATAAAAAGAGTTCCTCTGCCCCAAGAGGGCATGGGCTACTCTCCTTTTTTAAAATTTTTAAAAAAGGGTTCCAGGGGTGATCCGGGAAACTACAGACCGGTGAGCCTCGCGTCAGTACCGGGAAAAATGGTAGAAACCATCATAAAGAATAAAATTACTCAGCATGTAGATAGTCATGGCCTAATGGGAGACAGCCCACATGGTTTTAGATAAGGAAGATCTTGTCTTACTAATCTATTATGTTTTTTTGAAAGTGTGAATAAACAGGTGGACAAAGGTGAGTCGGTTGATATAGTGTATCTGGACTTTCAGAAAGCCTTTGACAAGGTCCCTCATCAGAGACTATTGGCAAAACTAAAGAGTCATGGGATAGGAGGCAGTGTACTACTGTGGATCAAAAACTGGTTAAAAGATAGAAAGCAGAGGGTTGGGCTAAATGGCCAATTTTCCCAATGGAGAAAAGTGAATAGTGGTGTACCCCAGGGATCTGTGCTGGGTCCGCTGCTTTTTGACATATTCATAAATGACCTGGAAAGTGGAATAACGAGTGAGGTTATCAAATTTGCAGATAACACAAAACTATTTAAAGTTGTTAAAACCCAAGAGGATTGTGGAAAATTGCAAGAGGATCTTGATAAATTGGAAGACTGGGCATCAAAATGGCAGATGAAATTTAATGTGGACAAGTGCAAAGTTATGCACCTAGGGAAGAACAACCCAAACTATGGTTACACGATGCAAGGTTCCACATTAGGAACCACCACCCAGGAAAAAGATTTAGGCGTCATTGTGGATAGCATGTTAAAACCCTCGGCCCAGTGTGCAGCAGCCGCCAAGAGAGCAAATAGAATGCTAGGTATCATAAGGAAAGGAATGGAAAATAAAACAAAAGATATTATAATGCCTCTATATCGTTCCATGGTGAGACCGCACCTTGAATATTGTGTGCAATTCTGGTCGCCGTATCTTAAAAAGGATATAGCGTTATTAGAAAAGGTTCAGAGAAGAGCCACCAAAATGGTAAAGGGGATGGAAGGATACTCCTATGAAGAAAGGCTAAAAAGGTTAGGGCTCTTTAACCTGGAAAAGAGACGGCTGAGGGGAGATATGATAGAAGTCTATAAATTAATGAACGGAGTGGAACGGGTAAATGTAGATCGATTGTTTACGTTATCAGAATATAGAAAGACTAGGGGACATGCAATGAAGCTACAGGGTAAACTATTTAAAACTAATAAAAGAAAATATTTCTTCACTCAACGTGTAATCAAACTCTGGAATTTGTTACCGGAGGATGTAGTAAAGGCTGTTAGTGTAGCTGGGTTTAAAAAAGGTTTGGACAAGTTCCTCGAGGAAAGGTCCATAAACCATTATTAAGAAGGGACCCAGGATATCAATGCTTGACCCAGTACAAGCATTGCGGAACCTGTGTCTTTTGGGGAAACCTCTAGGTACGTATGACCTAGATTGGCCACTGTTGGAAACAGGATACTGGGCTTGATGGACCTTGGTCTGACCCAGTATGGCATATCTTATGTTCTTATGTTCTAACCCCTGCTCTAGAGCTTGTAGTTTTCTTTGTCTTGCAGATGGTTTTGGGTATGGTGAGTGAGTGGGTTGCATTTTGCCTGCGTGTTCTGGATTCTGATGGGGGGTGTAGGAGGGTGGTTAGTTGGGAGGGTGAGATGTCATTGAGGAGTTTGAATGTTGTAAGGAGTATTTTATATTTTATCCGGCTATTTATAGGGAGCCAGTGTAGTTCTAGTAATATGGGGGTTATGTGGTCGGTTAGTCGTGCCTTTGTTATGACTTTTGCACATATGTTCTGGGCTCTTTGTAGTAAATTATTTTACTTTTAAAATATTTCCCTTTATGCGCAAACTTGCAATGTAGCTGTGGTCATTTACACCAGCACGTTTTTGACCACTTATGCTAGTATTTTATAAAGAAATAACCACTCATCTTTTTTTTCTTATAAAATAGGTTTACACTTGGTGTGTTTTCATGCCCTAAACCACTCCATCTAGGGTGGTGGATGAGGTCGCAGTAGGCCCCCCCTCTGGACTTGAACACTATACTCTCAACACAGGCATGGAGAAGAGGGCAATTTTATAACAGGTTGCCTATATATGAAGGCCATTTAGGTACCTATTTTAGCCTATTTGATAAAGATACATAGGCGTCTATCTTTATAAGATAGAAGCACAAATTCAGCAGAAATAGCGGCTAGTTTAAAGCTGCAGAAACAGACATTTAGCCCTGCTTAGGAGCAGGCGTGAATATATATTTTATAACATACACAAGTAAATTGTGATGCCACCATTTTTTTTAAGTGCCATCAAGTCAATGGCACACTGCACCAAACTGCACCAAAACAACATCTAACAGGGCCTTCAGACTCTGTGCCCCAAGTCTGTGGAACTCCCTACCACCACATATCAGAGCAATCCCCAACTTGAGCCAGTTCAGGAAGGCCCTGAAACATTTTCTCTTTATCAAATATCTCACTGACTGCCCTGAACCCCAGCTATACTAGAATAGTGCGTCCCCAAGTATGTACAACACCCAACAATATCCGTTCTCATTTCATCTGCATATGTAAATAGTTTACCCTGTTCAATTCATCTGCATATGTATATAGTTTACCCTGTTCCCCAAGTTACATTTCCTGTTCAATGTAATGACCTGACATATGTTTATTGTCGGATTTTGTTGTTCTATGTAAACCGCGCTGATCGCAAATAGTGCGGTATATAAGAAATGTAAATAAATAAAATAAATAAATAAATGCTGACCCAGCAGCCCCTGAGTTTTCTTGGCAAGGTATGACCTGAAGTAGATTGCCAGACCTTTTCTTCCAATGCAAGGGAGAGTAAAGTGACTTGCTTAAGGTCACAAGGAGTGCCAGTGGGAATTAAACCCCAATCACCTGGGTGGTAGGGTGTTGCACTACTCACTAGACTACACCTCCATTCCAATGCTCTGTCCAAACTCCTCACTTGAACATGTCTGCTGTAAACTCACATGTAAGTACATGCCTAATTGCACTGTGTGTACTTGTGAGGTAATTTTATAAGAAACCCTTTATGTTCATATATTGGCATATACACATGAAAGATCTTTTATAAAATTCCTTCCAAATTGTGTTTACCAAGAGATAGAAGTATCTCAAAACAAATGCAAGCCTAGTGTGTGGAGTACTTGCATCTACACTGGACGTATGCCACTGTGAGCCCAATTGCATACCTCCATAACCCTCTAATTGGGGCTCATGCACCCTCCTCTCCTGTAGCCTGCATAGGAGATGGCTATAAGGATGACTTGCATATGACAGTCTTTTCCATGGGAGAAAAAGAAAAAAATAACAAATTATCCTATCATAAATGATAATAAGGGGTACATGGTAAACAGGGAGGCCCAAAACGAATTCTTTTTGTGAGCTAGAGTAAATAAATTCAGGGAGAAGATTAAAATACATTGTATAAATGTGTGTGTGTGTGTGTGGGGGGGGGGGGGTTGGGGAGGGTTAAAAAGGTTTGGATGAGTTCCTGGAGAAACTGTCAATAAACTGTTTTGAAGGCAGATCTGGGCAAAGCCACTGCTTATTCCTGGGGGCAAGCAGTATGGAATATTCCTACTTTTTGGGATCCTGATAGGTACTTGTGATCTCGGTTGGCCACTGTTTGAAACAGGACAATGGGTTTGATAGTACTTTGGTGCAACCCAGCATGGCAGTTCTTATGTTTTTATTGCCTCCTGGATGTCCCACAGCCACTTTACATTTTATATAGCCAAGACAGAATTCCTTATCTTTCCTCCCAAACTCACTTCCCTTCATATTTCTTTTTATGTCTTTTTGGGTGGCACTCTCATTCTTCTGATTTCCTTGGCCTATAACCTTGGGGTCATCTTTAATACCTCTATTCTCTTTTCCACACACATTGAAAACACTGCAAAATAGAGTAATTTCTTTCTCTTTAACATTGCTAAAATCCATCTCTTCTTTTCTGAACATGCTACCAAAATACTCATCCACTCTTATCACCTCCCACTAGGACTATTGTAATCTACTTCTCGCGGATGTTCTACTCAACCATCATTTCCTACTACAGTCTATTCAAACTTTAGTCGCTTGACTTATCTTCCTTCAACATCACTATGACCATGTAACCCTTTTTGTCAAGTCCCTGCATGCCAAGTCACAAGCATCAGGCAAGTGACACTCATTTGGACAACTTCACATGCCCACATGCCAAGGCCCCCTCCTCTCATGCATTCGGGAGTCCAATATCAATCATCCTCCTCCTGTCCCGCCTCCTTCCCTTATGCCACCAGAAGAAGCAGCAGTAGCACTAAAGAGTTAGCTAAATAAAAACAAACAGAGAAAGTTGATGGTTTATTTATTTATGGTTTATTCTGCTTTTGATAGACACCCTTTAAAATTGACTATGATAAAATGCAGAAAATAGTTAAGAAAAAATTAAAAGGAGCAGCTACAAAGGTTAAAGATTTACATCAAGCATGGGCGTTGTTTAAAAAATACTATCTTGGAAGCCCAGACCAGATGTATTACACACTTTAAGAACAGTGGAAGGAAGGACAAAACTGCCAGCATGGTTTAAAAGTGAGGTCAGAGAGGCTGTTGTAGACAAAAAAACATCTTTCAAGAAAAAGAAAAAGGAGCCAAATGATGAAAATGCAAAACAACATAAACACTGGCAAGTTAGATGCATAAGGCAGGCAAAGAGAGAATTTGAAAAACACCTTCCTGTGAAAGCAAAAACACAAAAATAAAAACTTTTTCAAGTACATTCATAGCAAAAACCTGTGAGTCAGTTGGTCCATTAGATGACAGAGGGGTAAAAAGGGCGCTAAGGGGGGATATAGCCAGAGCGGAGAGACTGAACAAATTCTTTGCTTCAGTGTTTATTGAAGAAGATGCAGGGAAGTTACCCATACCTGAAATGGTATTTAAAGGTGATGTATCAGAAGAATGGAAAGAAATATTGATAAACCGAGAAGATGCATTACAACTATTTGATAAAATGAAGAATAGTAGATCACCTGGACTGAATCGTATGTATCCAAGGGTATTGAAAGAACTGAAATATGAGATTGCAGACCTACAGTTCGTAATCTGTGAACTATTAAAATCATCTGTAGCATCTGAAGACTGGAGAATGGCCAATGTAACAATAATTTTTAAAAAGGGTTCCAGGAGTGATCCTGGAAACTATAGACCGAGGAGCCTGATGTCAGTGTTAGGCAAAATGGTAGAAACTATTCTAAAGAATAAAATTACTGAACATGTAGATAGTCATGGTTTAATGGGAGAAAGCCAACATGGATTAGGCAAGGAAAGTCTTTTCTTATTAATCTGTCATATTTTTTGAAGGTATGAATAAACAGGTAGACAAAGGTGAGTCGGTCGATAGTGTGTATCTGGATTTTCAGAAAGCCTTTGACAAGGTCCCTCATGAGAGACTCTTGGGGAAATTAAAAAGTCATGGGACAGGAGGCAGTGTACTATTGTGGATCAGGAACTGGTTAAAAGATAGAAGCAGAGAGTAGGACTAAATGGCCAATTTTCTCAAAGGAGAAAAGTGAATAGTGGAGTACCACAGGGATCTGTGTTGGGCCTGCTGCTTTTTAACAAATTCATAAATGACCTGGAAATGTGAATAATGAGTGAAATGATCATATTTGCATATGACACAAAATTATTCAAAGTTGTTAAAACACAAGAGGATTGTGAAATATTGCAAGAGGACCTTGCTAAATTCGAAGACTGGACGTCCAAATGGCAGATGAAATTTAACGTGGACAAGTGCAAAGTTATGCACCTAGGAAAGAACAACCCAAACTATAGTCACAGAATGCAAGGTCCCACATTAGCAATCACCACCCAGGAAAAAGATTTAGGCATCATCGTGGATAATACAGTGAAACCCTCTGCCCAGTGTGCAGCAGGAGTCAAGAAAGCAAATAGAATGCTAGAAATCATAAGGAAAGGAATGACGAATAAAACCAAGGATATTATAATGCTTCTGTATCGTTCCATGGTGCGACCGCATCTTGAATATCATGTGAAATTCTGGTCCCCATATCTTAAAAAGGATATAGTGAAATTAGAAATGATACAGAGAAGAGCCACCAAAATGGTAAAGGGGATGGAAGGATACCCCTATGACGAAAGGCTTAAAAGGTTAGGGCTCTTCAACTTGGAAAAGAGACAGCTGAGGGGAGATATGATACAGGTATATAAATTAATCTTAAATGGAGTAGAACGGGTAAAGCGTAGTTACTCACCTGTAACAGGTGTTCTCCAGGGACAGCAGGAATCAGTCCTCATATATGGGTGACGTTGACGCCGACGGAGCCCCCATGCGGAGCAAATCCCCAGCTTTTGAAGAAAGTCTTTGGGACTGCATCGTGCATGCACGGTCCCCTTCCCGCCCAAGGGTGCCATCTTGCTCAGTCAAATGACATAGCTAAAAAGACGGCAAAAGAACAAACATTAATGAAATTACTGCAACTCCAGGGGAGGAGGTAGGGTCGTGAGGACTGATTCATGCTGTCCCTGGAGAACATCTGTTACAGGTGAGTAACTACGCTTTCTCCAGGAACAAGCAGGAAGTCAGTCTTCACATATGGGACTCCCTAGCTATAGGCTATTGAGAACCCATAACTGAAAAATAGGCTCCCTCTAGAAGAACCGAAGCAGCCATGATAGGAGTTCAACCAAGAACGCAATACTCCGGTAGCTTGACACCAAAGGTTCGGAGGGTAGGAGTTGCCTAAACCTCTAACAGATTACGGAGTACAGCCTGGCTGAAAGCACTGTCCCGTTGGGACTCCCTATCCAGGCAGTAATGGGCCGCAAAGGTCTGGCTTGAAGACCAGATTGCGGCCTGGCAGATGTCTGCCAGCAGAACAGAGCGGAAGTGAGCGGAAGTGAGCCACTGATGCAGTCTTAGCCCTGACCTGGTGGGCCGTAACTCGACCCTGCAATGGGAGATCAGCAGCCCTGTATGCCCAGGCGATGCAATCTGCCACCCAAGTGGATAACGTATGCTTGGAGACCGGCATCCCCAGCTTACTGGGGTCATAATAAACGAAGAGCTGAGGAGCCCTTCGATGTCCCTGCGTATGCTCCATGTAGAAGGCCAAAGCCCTCTTACAGTCCAGGGTATACAGAACTTCTTCTGCCCGACTGCCATGGGGCCTGGGAAAGAAGGTCGAAAGTACCACCTCCTGGTTGAGGTGGAATGAGGAGACCACTTTCGGAAGGAACTTGGGGTGCGTGCGAAGCACCACCCTGTTCCTACAGAACCGTGTGTACGGTCGATCGGACACCAGAGCCTGCAGCTCACTCACTTGTCTAGCTGATGTGAGTGCCACCAAGAAAAGCGCCTTCCAAGATAGGAAGCAGAGATGGCAGGTAGCCATCAGCTCAAAAGGTGGGCGAGTAAGCTGCTCTAAGACCACATTCAAATCCCACTCAGTCGTTGGGGGGCGGACTGGGGGCTTCAGCAGAAGCAAACCTCTCAGGAATCTGAACACCAAGGGGTGTACAGAGAGAGGTTGTCCTTCCACTGGAGAGTGGTGTGCTAATAAAGCACTAAGATGAACGCAGACCGAGTTTGACTTAAGGCCTAACTCTGAAAGGTGAAGCAGGTACTGCAACACCACTGCCACCTGGCAGGAGAATGGGTTCTCACTCGGCTGAGCACACCACACCTCAAATCTATGCCACTTAAATGTGTAGGTTTTCCTAGTCGAGTGCCTCCTAGAGGCTAGCAACACATCCTCTATCTTTTTAGGGAGGAGAAGTGGTGCAAGGACTACCCTTTCAGCAGCCATGCCATCAGGTTGAGAGATCTGAAGTTGAGATGCAGAAGAGAGCCCCTCTCCTGCGACAGGAGGTTGGATTGTAATCCAAGAGGAATTTGAACCTCTGTCGCCAGCTGCAGGAGCAGCGGAAGCTATGACTGTCTCGGCCACCTGGAGGCTACCAGGATGACCGAGGCTTTGTCCTGAAGGATCTTGAATAAGGTCTGAGCTACCAGGGGTGTGGGAGGAAACGCATATAGGAGGCCCACAGACTATGATATTAGAAAAGCATCTGCAGCCACCCTGTGAGGGTGTGGCTGCCTGGAGCAGAAGCGGGGCAACTGGTAATTTTGCGGACTCGCAAACAGATCCATGGATGGTTGCCCCCAGCACCAAAAGAGCTGCTGGGCTATGTTGGGATTCAGTTGCCACTCGTACGGCTGGAGAATTCTGCTTAACTTGTCGGCTAAGAAGTTCTCCTGACTTGGCAAGTAAACAGCTTTGAGGTACATACCCTGGATGACTGCAAAAGAATATAGGTCCAGGGTCTCCTGACATAGGATTCGAGAGCCTGTGTCCCCTTGCTTGTTCAAACAGAACATCGCCACTTGGTTGTCCGTCTGAATTAAGACAGGTTGATGAGCCAGGGTTTGGCAGAAGGCCCGCAGAGCTAGGCGGATCGCTCGAAACTCTAGGAGATTGATCTGTTGTGTGCTCTCCCATGGAGACCACACACCTTGAGTGCAGACCTGCTGGCAATGGGCACCCCACTCCAGCAGGGATGCATCTGTAGTGAGCACCCTCAAGTGTGTGGGAGGCTGGAAAGGTACTCCCTCCAGAAGGTTGTGAGGCTGAAGCCACCACTTCAACAACTGCACCAGTCATTGGGAGACCCTGATGCTGTCGCTGAGTCTGCCTGTGGCTTGTGTCCACTGGTCCCTGAGGCACCACTGAGCTGTTCTCATGTGGAGCTGGGCATTGGGTGTCACATGCACTGTGGAGGCCATGTGACCAAGGAGGCACAGAAAGTGTCTTGCAGAGATCCGGGATCTGCGACTCACCTGCTGCACTAGGGCCACAAGCCTCTGCGCCCTGTCTTCTGGCAGATAAGTCCTTGCCTGAAGTGTGTCTAACCTTGCTCCTATGAACTCCAGTCCCTAAGTAGGAACTAGATTGGACTTTGTGTAGTTGATCACAAAGCCCAGGTGCTGGAGCAAGTGGATAGTGCGGGACATGGCCTGTTGGGCTTCCGGAGCTGACTGGGCTCTGACGAGCCAGTCGTCTAAGTAGGGGAAGACAATTACCCCTTGAATTCTTAGGAAGGTCGCCACCACTGCAAGGCACTTTGTGAATACCCTGGGTACCAAGGCTAGGCCAAATGGAAGTACCCTGTACTGAAAATGGTTTCCTCCAACCACAAATCTGAGATATTGTCTGTGGTCTGGATGAATCAAGATGTGCGTATATGCATCTTTGAGATCTAAGGAGCATAGCCAGTCTCCCTAGTGGAGGTAAGGCAGCAATATTGTTGCTGTATATAGTTCATTGTATATGGTTTATTTAGATTACCTTGTTTCTTCCAAGTTCTCTAATCCCTGTTACTTGTAAAATGCACTACAGTTATCCTGTATGTATATGTTTTGTTCCATGTGAACCGCGCTGATGATAATAGTGCGGTATATAAGAAATGTTAAATAATAATAAATAAAATAAATATTCCAAGGGAAAGCATCTTGAACTTTTCCCTCACCAGGAACTTGTTTAGGTTTCGCAGGTCGAGGATGGGTCTTAAGCCTCCAGTTCTCTTTGGTATCAGAAAATACCTGGAGTAGAAGCCTTTTCCCTGCAGGTGGTGGGGCATCAGTTCTAAAGCCTGATCCTCGAGAAGACCTGCTAACGCCTTCAAGAGGAGGTCCCTGTGAAGAAGGGGTCTGAGAGGCTCCCCTGCAAAGTACGAGGGAGGCACCTGGGTGAGATGTAGCTGATAGCCCATTTGGATTATCTGGAGAACCCAGGTGTCTGTTGTAATGGCTGGCCACCTGTGGGCATACAGGGTCAGACTTCCTCCTGTGCATGGCTTTGCCTCCTTTGAGAGAGGGACTATGCTCTGGGAGTCAAAAACCCCCTCCAGGCTGGGCCGGAGCAGGTGCCTGGGGCTTGGGGGTCTTTTGCTTACACGGGCCATACCCCTGTCCCTTGGCCTGCTGCCCCTGCTGGGGAGCTGGGGAGGCCTGATACGTGGGGTAGTTTCGGTAAGCTGTACCTTTTCTCGGGAAAAAGGACTTCTTACCTGAGCCCTTCTTCTTAGAAGGGGCAGATGTCTTCTTCTCAAGTCTTGTCCGGGTCAGGTACTCGGACTCGATCTCAGCAGCCTTCTCAGTCATGGGCTTGCCAAAGAGGTTTTCACCCTGGTAAGGGACATCGACCGACTTGTCCTGCACCCATGGCTCCAGGTCAGATGACTGTAGCCATGCCTGGCAGCGTGCACCAATGTCGGCCGCAGCTACCCGGGCCAAAGCCCCGAAGCCGTCATAGGCTGCTCGAGTCATAAACTTCGAGCACTCTCGGATCCCAGTGGACAAAACTTGGTAGCGCTGCAAAGGTCCCTTAGAGAGACCAGCTGAGAACCCGGCAATTGACAGCATTGAACCCTGGTAGCACTTCCTGCCGAGGGCATCCATGTTGTGGGCCTCCCGGCCGGGAGGCACCAAGGAGTGCATCTTCTGGCTCTTGAGCCGGCACATGGCCGATTCCACAACCATGGAGTTGTGCGGCAGCTGTGCTTTTTGGAACCCAGGGCTCTCGCGAACTCGATAGATGGAATCGATTCGCCTGCTGAAGACCGGTATCAAGGACGGTGTCTCCCACATGCGGAGCATCAGCCGTTCCAGAATGGGGGGCACCGGTATAGTAAGGGCTTCCTTAGGAGGAAAGTCATACTAGAGGGTCTCGAGCTCTTCAGCTTGAGGCTCCTCCTCGGCCTCCGCTGGGAATGACAAAGCCTTTGCCATGTCCCGGACAAAGTCCAAGAAACGGGTGTCCTCCAGGGGTGACCTTCTCTGAGGTTCAGATCCCGGGGAGTCTGACAGGACGTACTTGGTATGGTGGGTGTCCAGAGACTCCTCTTCCTCTGTCTCCCAGCCGGATCCCTCCGAGGAAGAATTGAGTGGCTCCGGCCTTGAAGGCTTCGGTCTCGACTGCCACGATGCCGAGGGAATCAGCGTCAACGACCTCGGTCATAAGATCATAAGATATGCCATACTGGGTCAGACCAAGGTCCATCAAGCCCAGTATTCTGTTTCCAACAGTGGCCAATCTAGGTCATATGTACCTAGCAGTTTCCCCAAGAGACACAAGTTCCACAATGCTTGTACTGGGTCAAGCATTGATATCTTCGGTCACTTCTTAATAATGGTTTATGGACCTTTCCTCCAGGAACTTGTCCAAACCTTTTTTAAACCGAGCTACACTAACAGCCTTTACTACATCCTCCGGTAACAAATTCCAGAGTTTGATTACACGTTGAGTGAAAAAAAATTTCTTTTATTAGTCTTAAATAGTTTACCTTGTAGCTTCATTGCATGTCCCCTAGTCTTTCTATATTCTGATAAGGTAAACAATCGATCTACGTTTACCCGTTCCACTCTGTTCATTAATTTATAGACTTCTATCATATCTCCCCTCAGCCGTCTCTTTTCTAGGTTAAAGAGCCCTAACCTTTTTAGCCTTTCTTCATAGGAGTATCCTTCCATCCCCTTTACCATTTTGGTGGCTCTTCTCTGTACCTTTTCTAAAATCGCTATATCCTTTTTAAGATACGGCGACCAGAATTGCACACAATATTCAAGGTGCGGTCTCACCATGGAACGATATAGAGGCATTATAATATCTTTTGTTTTATTTTCCATTCCTTTCCTTATCATACCTAGCATTCTATTTCCAGAACAGGAGGTTGAGGGAGACCTCGGCCGAGGATCGACTCGAGTTCTCATTGTCTCGAGGATCGGCTCGGCCTCCAGGGTTGACTTGGATGTCGAAGTCCCGGTGGTCTGGGCGGACGGACGTGTGAGACCAGACATCAGTGCCCGTTGCTGGTCCATGAAGACAGACACGCTGTGCTCCAAGGCCGCCAACCTGAGACCGAGCTCAGGAGGCTCCACAGCCCCCGGGTCGGGTCCCGACACAGGCTTTCCTGGAGGAGAGTCAACAACGAGGACAGGGCTTACCTTCCTCGGCGTCTCCGGGTCCTTTCGAGGGGGTTTGGCAGGCCTCTCTGACTCCGAGGATCCGGAGCGGTGAGCCGGGCTCCGCGACCGAGCCCACGAGGGACCAGGCCGCTCAGAGCTCTCAGATGACACCGCCCTCACGGATTCTTTTCTTCCTCCGGTGTTCCTGCGAGGGAGACTCCCTTTCAGAGGACACCCGATGCTGCTCGGGATCAGACAGCTCCCGAGAGGTTGAGGCCTCTGACGAGGTCTGGGCCCAGGCAGGTGCGGACTCTGGAAATATCCTGTCATGTTGCTGCTGCCTGCTCCTCAAGGCCTTTGAAGTCATCTTTTTGCACGGGCCACAGACCTTTGGGTCATAGTCGGGCCCGAGGCAGCGGAGGCAGCAGACATGTGTGTCGGTGAGAGACATCAACTTCATGCACCAATCACACTTTTTAAACCCGCTGGCAGCCATCAGGGGAAAAAGGGCCCCTGTGAGGACAAAGGACCAGACTGCCAGCTAAAAAAAAAAAAGAGCACGAATGCTAGTCTCTAAGGACAAAAACGAAAAATGAACTGGACTCGATACCAGTGTACTGAGCCATAGGCGGGAAGGGGAACCGGCGTTGAACCGGTTAGCAGAAAACACAATTTTCTAACTTTTAAATCAGTCAGGGCCTAGTAGCAGCAGTTTAACTTTAAATTTAAAACACAGAAGAGAACTTTCTGGTTACATATCATACCCAGCAGAGAGCTTGTAGTTTAAATTTAATAGTCACTCAGGGCCTAGTATCAGCAAAGTACTTTTAGTTTAAATTTAAAACATAGAAGAGAGCTTTCTGGTTAAATTTAGAACCCAGCAGAGAGCTTGCAGTTTAAATTGCATAATAAGTTAGAGCCTAGCAGCAGCAAAGAGCTATAATTTAAATAAGAATATAGATTAGCACAAAAGGCAAAACAGGGTCAGTACTCTTTGAAGAGCAAAAAAGGTTTTCTAGAGACCTTTACAAAGAGACCTTCTACCTAGGGGGCAAGAGACCTGTGCAATTTTTTCAATAGGTGTTAACACCAGGTGGCAGGACAAAAGGCCATTTTGAAAGACTCCTTCTATCCAAGCAAGGACTGTTAATCATCCAGGAAGTTGGTCACAGCTTACCTCAGCAGCACAGGCATAAATAGCTCAACCACAGCTCTGTGATCCTCAGTCTTGCAGGACTACAAAAGGGAACTGTTACTTCTGAAGAGAGATCTGCAATTGTGAGTAAATACTTCTGGGAATTTTCTGTAAGGAATTCTTTGTATTAAAGCTAATTAATCTGTGAACCCACTATTTTTTGTTAAATCAGTCAGGGCCTAGTAGCAGCAGTTTAAGTTTAAATTTAAAACACAGAAGAGAACTTTCTGGTTACATATCATACCCAGCAGAGAGCTTGTAGTTTAAATTTAATAGTCACTCAGGGCCTAGTATCAGCAAAGTACTTTTAGTTTAAATTTAAAACACAGAAGAGAGCTTTCTGGTTAAATTTAGAACCCAGCAGAGAGCTTGTAGTTTAAATTTCATAATAAGTTAGAGCCTAGCAGCAGCAAAGAGCTATAATTTAAAATTTAAAATCAAATAAGAATATAACTTACCTCAGCAGCACAGGACAGGGTACTGTGTAGCAGCCCTCTTTTAATAAGTGTTATTTCCCTCCCTCCCTCCCCACACTCACCCACCCCTGGGATAATCGTAGCTTTATAGGTACTTACACATCTTAAAAGACAGGGGGTGCTCTCAGGTGCAGCTCGTTAACCAAATCAGTCATACACTAAGGACCTGAGATTAATTAAGTTTCAGGTGAACAAGGTATATTAAACGTATTAGGTGCAGTTTTATTAGTATAAATATCCATAGCAACCCTTAGGAAGTAAAGAACTTAAAGATCTAAACAAAAACTTAAAACTAAGATGCAGACAGCAGTCCAGCAGCGAGATGGGGGCTTTCCAGTCTTTTGCATTGAGTGTCACATGTATGATTTTCTCCCAGTTGGTGAGAGGTCTTACGTGTGCACTAGGTGCAAGGAGCTCTTTGCTCTCAGGGAACAAGTCCGTTCTCTAGAGGCTAGAGTAGCAGACTTGGAAAACATAAGAAAGACAGAGAGGTACATAGACGAGACCTACAGGGATATAGTCCTGAAGTCCCACCTCCAGTCTGGCAGCATCCCTGTTGCCATGGAGGAGAGAGGTCACGTAACAGGAGAGCATCACCCTGGTGTTGCAGGAAGTGATCCTGTAACTAGGACCTGTCCTCCAGGTGATGTAAAACCCTCTCGCACCGAGGAAGTTTCTCCAGGCCATGTGCCCATGAGGGAAGGGTTAGGACAGCCGTTATAGTTGGTGATTCGATCATTAGGCATGTAGATAGCTGGGTGGCTGGTGGACGTGAGGATCGCCTGGTAACATGCCTGCCTGGTGCGAAGGTAGCGGATCTCACACGTCACCTAGATAAGGTCTTAGATAGTGCTGGGGAGGAGTCTGCTGTCTTGGTACATGTCAGTACCAATGACATAGGAAAATGTGGTAGGGAGGTTCTGGAGGCTAAATTTAGGCTTTTAGGTAGGACGTTGAAATCCAGAACTTCCAGGGTAGTGTTCTCCGAAATGCTTCCTGTTCCACGTGCAGGACCCAAAAGGCAGGCAGAGCTCCGGAGTCTCAATGCGTGGATGAGACAATGGTGTAGCGATGAGGGTTTTGGATTTGTTAGGAACTGGGGAACATTCTGGGGAAAGGAGAGGCTCTTCCGAAGGGATGGGCTTCACCTTAACCGGGATGGAACCAGGCTGCTGGCATTAACCTTTAAAAAGGAGATAGAGCAGCTTTTAAACTAGATAATAGGGGAAAGACGACAGTCGCCCAAGAGCAGATGGTTCGGAAGAATGTATCCTTGAAGGATACTACCAAAAGCAGAGAGGTTCCAAAAAAGAGTAAAGTAGCCCAAATGCCCTCGAGTATGGAGCAGACAGAGCTTAAAGATCCCAAATTATCCATGTCTACCAAAAGCCAAACTAATATGAATAAAATACAGTCTCTAAAATGCTTGTATGCAAATGCTAGAAGTCTAAAAAATAAGATGGGAGAGTTAGAATATATAGCACTAAATGAGAGGTTAGATATGATTGGAATATCAGAGACATGGTGGAAGGAGGACAACCAGTGGGACACTGTGATACCTGGATACAAACTATATCGCAATGATAGAGCTGATCAAATTGGTGGAGGGGTTGTGTTCTATGTTAGAGAGGGCATTGAGTCAGAAAGGATTAAAATTTTGCAGGAAACAAAATTTGCTGTAGAATCTCTATGGATTGAAATTCCATGTAAAAAGGGGAAGGCGATGGCAGTGGGGGTGTACTATCGACCGCCTGGCCAGAATGAACAAATGGATGATGAAATGCTCAAAGAAATCAAGGAAGCTAACAAAAGTTATAGCGCAGTAATAATAATAGGTGATTTCAATTACCCCAGTATCGACTGGGTCAGTGTCACGGCAGGACATGCTAGGGAGATAAAGTTCCTAGATGACATAAATGACTGCTTTTTGGAGCAGCTGGTTCATGAACCGACCAGAGGGGAAGCTATATTAGACCTAGTCCTTAGTGGAACACCAGAACTAGTGCAAGAGATAAGGGTGTTGGGGCCACTTGGCAATAGTGATCATAGCATGATCGCCTTTGATTTAATTAGTGGAGGAGGGATGGTAAGGAAATCCACAGTACTACCTTTTAACTTTCGAAAGGGAGACTATGATAAAATGAGGAAAACAGTTAAGAAAAAACTAAAAGGAGCAGTTGCAAAGGTTAAAGACTTACATCAAGCTTGGATGGTGTTGAAAAATACTATCTTGGAAGCCCAGACCAGCTGTATTCCATGCTTTAAGAAAAGTGGAAGGAAGTCCAAAAAACTGCCAGCATGGTTTAAAGGTGAGGTCAGAGAGGCTGTTGTTGCCAAAAAAGCATCTTTCATGAAATGGAAAAAAGAGCCAAACGACGAAACCTGGAAACAGCACAAGCACTGGCAAGTTAAATGCAAGGCATTGATAAAGCAGGCAAAATGAGAATTTGAGAAGAAGCTTGCTGCGGAAGCAAAAACGCATAATAAAGATTTTTTTTCAAGTACATTCGTAGCAAATAACCTGTGAGAGAGTCAGTTGGTCCATTAGATGATAGAGGAGCTAAAGGGGCACTAATAGGCGACAAGGCGATAGCGGAGAGACTGAATGAATTCTTTGCTTCAGTCTTTACTGAGGAAGATGTAGGGATGTTACCCATGACTGAAGTGGTATTTAAAGGTACGGAAGAATTGAAGGAAACATCGATACATCGGAAAGATGTATTACAACTATTAGATAAACTGAAGAGTAGCAAATCACCTGGGCCAGATGGTATATATCCAAGGGTGTTGAAAGAACTGAAATATGAGATTGTAGACCTGCTATTAGTAATCTGTGAATTTTCATTAAAATCATCTGTAATACCTGAAGATTGGAGAATCACCAATGTAACGCCAATTTTTAAAAAGGGTTCCAGGGGTGATCCAGGAAACTATAGACCGGTGAGCCTCACGTCAGTACCGGGAAAAATGGTAGAAACCATCATAAAGAATAAAATTACTCAGCATGTAGATAGTCATGGCTTAATGGAAGACAGCCAACATGGCTTAGGCAAGGAAGATCTTGTCTTACTAATCTATTATGTTTTTTTGAAAGTGTGAATAAACAGGTGGACAAAGGTGAGTCGGTTGATATAGTGTATCTGGACTTTCAGAAATCCTTTGACAAGGTCCCTCATCAGAGACTTTTGGCAAAACTAAAGAGTCATGGGATAGGAGGCAGTGTACTACTGTGGATCAAGAACTGGTTAAAAGATAGAAAGCAGAGGGTTGGGCTAAATGGCCAATTTTCCCAATGGACAAAGGTGAATAGTGGTGTACCCCAGGGATCTGTGCTGGGTCCGCTGCTTTTTGACCTATTCATAAATGACCTGGAAAGTGGAATAACGAGTGAGGTTATCAAATTTGCAGATGACACAAAGCTATTTAAAGTTGTTAAAACCCAAGAGGATTGTGGAACATTGCAAGAGGATCTTGATAAATTGGAAGACTGGGCATCAAAATGTCAGATGAAATTTAATGTGGACAAGTGCAAAGTTATGTACCTAGGGAAGAACAACCCAAACTATGGTTACACGATGCAAGGTTCCACATTAGGAACCACCACCCAGGAAAAAGATTTAGGCGTCATTGTGGATAGCATTTTAAAACCCTCGGCCCAGTGTGCAGTGGCAGCCAAGAGAGCAAATAGAATGCTAGGTATCATAAGGAAAGGAATGGAAAATAAAACAAAAGATATTATAATGCCTCTATATCGTTCCATGGTGAGACCGCACCTTGAATATTGTGTGCAATTCTGGTCGCCGTATCTTAAAAAGGATATAGCGTTATTAGAAAAGGTTCAGAGAAGAGCCACCAAAATGGTAAAGGGGATGGAAGGATACTCCTATGAAGAAAGGCTAAAAAGGTTAGGGCTCTTTAACCTGGAAAAGAGACGGCTGAGGGGAGATATGATAGAAGTCTATAAATTAATGAACAGAGTGGAACGGGTAAACGTAGATCGATTGTATAATCCATGTTTACTTATGGCGGGGGAATTGTAAGCTTGAGAAGAAGGAAATTTTGTGCCATTGTACCCCTGAGGAAGCTATGTTTTGGCGAAACAAAAGCTTTTGTCGGGTTGTGGAGCTATATCTTTCTGAGACTTGTCAGTGGAATTTTTAGCGGTTAATATTGTTCCCCGCTATATTGTTTGAGATCTTCTGATCCTGTTTGTACTTCGAATCAAAGTGGAGCGTCTGCGAGACTGGCTGGTTGCAAGATATCGTTTGAAGATAAGTAAACGTGGATTATACAGTGTTGTTAATTACATTGGTTACTTTATCTACTATTTTCCTTTGTAGGTGATAAGCTGCTGGTCGGACAGAACTCCATGTAGTTCTGTGACGTTGGAAGGACGCTTGTCTGTATGTGTTTGTAAGTGGTTTATGGTTGGTGTATGTTTGGTTGAGATGTTGTGGTGATAAAATGATTGATTGTTTTTCCCAGTGGTAATGAAGTGGTGTTTATTGTTTTGAGTGGGTTATGGTATTGGTTGAGGCTCTTTGACCGGTGATGTGAGCGTCTGCCACTCCCTATAGTGATTTTTCACTAAATGTAGGGTATGAGCTATTCTGAGGTCATTTTGCCTGTGGAGATATGTGTGGATGAATTATTGGTTAAGTAATAGTGTGAGTAGAGATTGCTTTTTTAAGAGCTGATATTGTTTAGTTTACAGTCCAGTAAACCATGTAAATGCCTTAGATGGGGTTATTAAACGGAGTTTACATGGTTAGTGCCGCTGAATATCCCCTTCCAAGTCCACTACACACCACGTTGCTATCCAGTTAGTATTGGGGCATGTTGGGGTGGCAACAAGTTGGCAGTAATGATATTGCATGCTGTCTGGTTAGCGATCTTTATGTTTATTAGGAACATTTGATATACTGCCTATTACCGAAGTGTTAAGGCGGTGTACAACAAAGGTTAGGGCTGAAGGAAAATATAGAAAGAAGGGAATGCCATTGAATTGATAGGAAAGTGATTCAAGAGAAAAGGAAGAAAGACAGTAAAGGACAGATTTCGACAAAGCGAAAACACTGGGGGTAAAAGACACAGGAAAGGGAATGGGTGGATCAGAGCGGGAGGGAGGAATTACGATGAATGACGGGATACCTGGGCCGTTGGGCGGATGCTGACAGAGCGTGCATTTGACAGGTTATGGGTGGTTGGGGGGGGAGAAGGTCAAAAGCCTGACAGAAAAGATAGGTCTTGAGAAGAGCCTTAAACCGAGGAAAAGATGCTTTGGTACGGAGAGAGTGCGGGAGAGAGTTCCATAGGGCGGGACTTGCAAAGAAGAAGGCAGCGTGACGGGTGGATTCAAGGTGGGCCTGGGTGGGGTATGGCAGGAAAAGGCAAGTGCCGTGTGCAGAATGGAGCAGACGGGGAGTAGGTTGAAGATAGGTTGAAAATAGACAAGATCAGCTAGATACTGGGGAGTGTTGGTGTGGAGGACCTTGTGAGTAATGGTAAGGAGCTTGTAAAGATATCGGACCTTGATAGGGAGCCAGTGAAGGGAGAGAAGACAGGGGGTGACATGATCTCGGTGGGAGGAAAAAGTAAGGAGACGGGCAGCTGTGTTTTGGATTAGTTGCAGTCTTCGAAGTTGGTATTGGGGGAGACATGAATTACATGTAGTGAATTACAATAGTCAAGCCGAGTGATGACCAAAGAGAAGACAAGAGTGGTAAGGGAAGTGAGTGAAAGGAGAGATCGAACAGCCCTGATCCTGTGAAGATGAAAAAAGGAGCTACGCACCACTCCAGAGATGTGCTGGTGGAATGAGAGTAAAGAGTCCAGGGTAACGCCAAGGTAATGATCTGCACCTTAAAGATAGGCAAGGGAAAACCATGCTGATTTTCCCTGCTTGTCTGGCTGCAGTGGAAGGAAATGTTAAGACGGTGGGTTTGAGGGGGCATGAGAGAGAGAGAGAGGGAGATATTGGGTGATGGTTTGGGGGCAATGAGAGAGAGAAACTAGCTGATGGCTGGGGGTGCAATGACTAAGACGGACACCAAGTGATGGGGAGCTACAAGAGAGAGACACTGGGTGATGGTTGGGGGAGAATACAAGAGAGAAAGAGACTGGATGATAGATGCGGACTTCCAGAGAGAGAGAAATTGTGTGTCGGTGCCGTGGGGGGGGGGGGGAGCAATGAGAGACAGAACAAGAGAGACATTGAGTGATAGCTGTGGGGGCTATGAGAGAAATCAAAAAACCTACTGATGACTGGGAGAAGGGCAATGAAAGAGTGAGACACCATGGGATGGGGGGGGGGAGGACTATGACAGAGAGAGTCAGACACTGGGTGCCGGCAAGGGGGCTATGGGAGTCATTGGGTGATGACTGGGGGGCTACAAGAGAGAGAAAAACACTGGGTGATGGCTGGGGAGGGGGAGCTACCAGAAAGAGAGACATTGGGTGATGGCAAGAGAGAAAGAAACATTGAGTGATAGCCGCAGGGGGTCAATGAGAGAGAGAGAGAGACAGACTGGGTGATGGCTGGGTGGAAGTTTACAAGACAGAGAGAGAGAGAGAAAAATTGGGTGATGGTTGGGGGCTATGAAAGAGAGAGACATTGGTTGATGACTGGGGAGGCTATGAGAGGGAGATATACACACACTGGAGATAGCTGGGGGAAGTATCAGAGAGAGAGAGAGAGAGAGAAACAGTCTGGAAGAAGCCTTGAAGGGGGTTCATGAGAGAGAGAAAGAGAGATAGACTGGAGGAAGCCCAGGAGGGAGTTCATATGAGACAGAGAGAGAGAGAGACATGTGCACACAACCTGTGACACTCCCATGCAAGACATGCACACACACACATTCCATCCCGATATGACCTATGACAGACGGACATACATGCACACACATATATGCAGACCCCAACACTTCCCATGACAGACCCCTTGGAAATTTTTCATCATGTTGGGACAAAAAAGGCTTGTGAAAGGTTCCATTAAAATCCACTGGGCTAGGTGGGGGGTAGCATGGTAATCACTTGCACATGGCAGAAAAAATGGTAGCACCAGCTCTGCATACTAGCATGCGCCTGCCAGGACCAAGCCCTTAGCGAGAAGGCGCCAGGAAACTGTCCTACCTGGAGCCTCTGCCATGTTTCTTCTGTAGGCCCATACTTGACCACGAAAAGAAAAAAACACACTGCTTGGCCCAAGTGTCCCTGAAACACAGTGTGGAAGTTCATTCTGGGACCCCTAGGAACACAGGATCAAATGGCCCTACTTGTTCAGAAACTGGCTCACTCAGGGTCAGACAGGAGATTACACAGCATCTCTTTCTTAGGCCATTTCAGAGGAAGGGCTTCCCAGCCTGCCATTCTTGGAATCCCCCCTGTGACTGAAGTCACTCCACAACCAGTATCTGCCAGAGAAGTGGACACATGAGGTACTGGAAGGTCCAGTCTCTGCCTTAATGTATCCCGTGTGGAAGGGTCAACTTTTCATTTTGCCTGCACTCATGGAATTCTGACACAGACCAACCACATGTTACTGGACCCCATGCTAATGAAACTTACGATATGTGCTGCAGCTAGGGCAATCAGATGCTCCTCTGCTAAACAGTACCACTGTACAGCCACCAGAACTGCTCCAAACCTGTGAGCTCTGCCACAGAAGAAGGCACATGCTATCATCAGGGCCATGCTTAAGAATGCTCAGCCCACTGCTTCGCTTAAAGGAGGTACAAGCTGCTCCAGGGTCAATGTGACCGCTGTGGCCTCCATGCTGAAGATCTTTCTTGAGGTTCCTGTGAGGGAACAGTCCCTGAGCCAACTGGACCAGGTCTCATATCCTCAGCCCTTCTGGCTGGAAGCCTGGATGACAAGACTCTCCTCAAGTGCTTTCCACAACCTACTGATCAAGAGGCGGAACTATGTCTACTTTCCTTGCTCCGAGATCTCTCGGGGGAAAAGGAAGAGCCTGATTGAATGACAGGAATTCTGATGACCAGACAAGGCAGTGAATCTCAATCGAGTGCCTGTGCCTCCTAGTGCAAGAATCGGGCCTCAATTTGATGTTCCACAGCCAAGGGCCAGAGGAAATCAGACACATGAGGACCAGACACTCTGAGTCAGCAACAATTTGAAAAAACTTTCTGTTGACAGTAAATTTAGCACAGGAGAGCAGTAACCAGCTTCACCTCCTGGGAGATAATCAGGCTGCTCTTAGGACAGCTGGCCCTTGCCCCCAGACTTTCTAACCCAAGCTCTATGGGCGGCTAGCACAACATTCAGGGATGAGCAACTGAACCCTCTGCCTGCAGAAAGGTTCTGCTATCACTATTATTACCTTAAGAAAGGTACAGGAAGCTGCCAAGTGAGAAATGTAGATCCAAGAGGCAGGAGCACCCCCCCACTGGACCAATGCAACAACAGACCTATAGGGCCTTATGTGAAAATAAGAGACTGTATCAGAGGATAATACCAAGTGAGGACATCAATGAAAGTTGCTCAAATCTGCCTCTACCTGCTGGTAGGGGGACATAATCCACTCATCTGGACTGGTCTAGCAGGATGATAAGGAAATTGTATTTGTTGTGTGTGTTTTAAATTTCTTGTTACATAGTACTGATTCAGAGATAGCAAAGCAGAACCAGAGACTGAGACCAATATGATTAGAAAAATAAAATCACCATACAGCAAAGGTAGAAAAATAATTTTATTTTCAGTTTATTGACTGACTGTGTCAATTTTTGGAAATGAAATCTACTATCTTCATATTTTTCACAGTACAGGAGAAATGCATCACTGTTTCTATTTCTCTAGCATTGCACTGCATGTGGAGTCTGACTTCTTGGGGTTTCAGTTTAAGTTTTGTCTACATATTTTTGTTTTTAGTTTGTGGTAATTTATTCTGTACTTGAGGGTCTATGTTTTTTTTAGCAAACATGGCGCTATACAGAGACATGTGAGAAACAGTCCTAAGAGCTTACAGTCTAGTCAAGACAGACAACACAACTGGGGATTAGGATATATCTAAGGGAATGGTAATGAAGCGCATAGGAGGTGAATAGGAGACTAGGGGCATCAGGATCCAAAAGCGGTCTCAAAGAAGTGAGTTTTAGCCTGGATTTGAATAGGGCCAGAGATGGGTTGATAAATATAAAAGATTTTGGTATTAGTTGGAAGGAAAAGTCTAATAAAAGTAAACAGGAAAATTACAAAGGGACCACATTAGATCAGTGGTTCTCAACCTCTTTTTCATCGGGATACACCTGACAAACGATGCTCACATATGTGACACACTGCACACGTGTCCCTCACGCACCTTTGGTCTGATACAGTATAATAGTCCAATGTAAACATGTTCTGCATCCACAAAAGCACTACAACAGGTGCAGATCAGAATTAGGACATTTCTCCATAAAAGTAACCATACAAACAAATATTCTGATTCAAATGTCATTTGAGTAATAGCACCATAACTCATCCACTACCAGGGACATTGTAAAAGAACTCAAAACCTGAAAAAAGATTCCACCACTCACATATGTAGTAAATGTGCCATACTATAGAAGCACTACTTCCTTTGATTCAAACAGCTAGAACCCTACCAAAGAATAGGCAGCACTACAAATATTACACTGGGCCATAGAACACTAATACACCTACTACTGGTAAAACAGATCAAGTGAGACTGCTATGGTTCTCTACAGAAACTACACACTAATGCCACCGCACCTTGGTCACATGCAGAACTTTGACAGATTCTCACCAAATACAGAACAAGGGAGCACAAATAAGAAACAAAACTATGAAGACAAAAATTGAACTGAGAATCCCAGGAAGCAAATTTAGCAGGTACCGCAAGACTAGAAAACTAAAACTAAAAATGTATTTCCTCTTGTACTGAACAAAATACAAAACATCCGCAATGCATATCTCCCAAAGCTAACATATTCCAGTTAATAAATTCAAAATAAAATACTTTTTTCTACCTTTGTTGTCTGGGTTTCTTGAAGGAATACCAGAAGGGGCTGCTACAAGGAAATAGATCTACATCTGTATTAATCTTCTGAAATAAACTCTAAATCTTGGAGGGAAAAGGGAATTCTTTGGGTTAAAACTCATAGACCTGTGTATTTTAGAATTCAGTATTTTTGATGAGTCAGTCAAATCTTAGTACCACCAGAGAGCTTGGTATTTAAGTCAAAGCAGAGTACAGCTTAGCATCGAAAGTAAATTAAGGGGTATGTTTACTAAACCGTCCTAATGTTACCGGCACTAGTTGCAGCGACAATGTGAAGAATGCCATATAAGGAGTGGGCGTTCCAGTCCTAAGGTAGCAAGAATATGTATCGCGCGATAGTGGGCGCCCTGGCACGTTAACGCGCGTTATCCCTAAGTACATGCAAACGCAGTGCTAGAAGCTATAATGATGTAGCCCACTGGTTACTGCAATGACTGTGGAAGCACAGGTCATGGGTTTGATCCTGTAGTGGTGTAATCTAAAAAGGCTGTCCAAGGCATTTTCTTTTAATTTAAATCAGTGCTGCCAGCAAATACACCCTCACAGTGCCCTAACCTAAGGTGCCTCATAACGTGCCTTAAAAGGCACCCCATAGGTCACATTATAAAGTGCCCTGTCTGCCAAGGAACCCTATAATGTGCCCTATAGGGTGCTGTATAGGGCACCTTATAGGGTGCTTTACAGGGCGCCTTATAGAGCACCTTACAGGGCGCCCTATAGGGTGCCTATGAGGCACCTTAGGCTACAGCACTGTGAGGGTGTTTCTGCTGGCAGCACTGATTTAAATGGTGAAATTAGACTTACCTGCTAATTGTTGTTCCTGGAGTGTAGCCAGTCTAGTCCCAGACCTCTGGGACCCCTATCTCATCCAGAAGTTTGGAGACTGAGAAAACTCCTCCTTTTTATGATGTCACCGGTATATCCACTCGGAATCCGCTTCCTGCCATCAGTAACCTATTCTATAACCTAAAGATCATTCACTGTCCCATAAAATTCATCAACCTTTGTGTATAACAGGAAAATTTCCTAACTTTAATTTTTTGTCGGATCGCCTGTCGCGAGGGTGTACAAACACTCTCAATTGACAGACCCTCCTTTTATTCAACTATATTTTGAAAAGGTCAGTACAACCTAAATACGCTCCAGGCTACAACAAGCCCAAAAGGACCAGCCCGTGCATAAACTAAATGCTAACTTGCATCGGCACTTCTTTAACAGAACTGTTCTGTAAACTGTAGAATAACAGAAGTAGTGGCACTTAGCTGAATAGTGAAGTGAACTGGCGTAATCCAGACAGTCTAACTCCGTCGCACCTGGAAAAGGATTCAATTTTTAATGAACCTCCATTGAAACCCCTAAGGGCTATTTCAGGCTCCAAACATATCTTGCAACGGTCTCCCAGAAAAACTCCACTTATGAACTTGCCAATATTCTTCCGTAACAGTCAAACCTTGGATGGGTTAGGTAGCGACACAAACTGTTGTGTTTCAAGCCCGCCGTGGCACTGGCTCTTTTTCAAGCAAACCCAGCCAATTTCCTGTTCCGGCCAAATACGAGATGACGTCATCAATACGTATGGAACCTTCCGATGATGTGCAAAAATGACAAATTTAACAAATTTTAAAATTCATCGAATCTTCCACCATTCGATCTCCGCATTCATACCTGATGGAGTCACAGAGTTGAGATTGAATATCCATCGTTGCTCATGATGATGCAACACCGCCCGACGGTCCCCTCCTCTGGAAAGCGGAGGAACTCTATCTAAAATTGTCCATTGAAGTTGCTCAAAACTGTGGGAAGCTGACAGGCAGTGCTCAGTAACCTATTGACAAAGCAGACTCACCGGAGACACAAGTAAGAGAATGACTGGAGAAAATACTACTTTACCTATAAAAGTACTAAGCAACCCTTAACTAAACTTTAAAACCATCAACCTGCAGAACAGAAAAATTCCTGCTCCAGACTGTGACGTCAACAAACGCAGGCTACTTTCTCCTCCCAAGGAAGGGACAACCCGCAATAGCAGACCTACTCCTGTATCTCCCCTTTTTCTCTTTTTTTTTTTTTTTTTAACCTTCATGTAATTCCACCTGCAATTCCTACCACTTTGAACAGTAAAAAACACTCTTACCTGTGATTGATCCAATCACTTCAGGCCAATCTAGAACTACAAAATCCTGGGGAGGGACACGGGACTAGACTGGCTACACTCCAGGAACAACAATTAGCAGGTAAGTCTAATTTCACCTTCCTGATCGTGTAACCAGTCTAGTCCCGGACCTCTGAGTACGTACCAGAGCAGTGAATCTTCAAACCTGGGAGGGCCCCGGAAGACCCGCCTGCAGAACTGCAGAGGCAAAAGAGGTCTCTTCCACCCTCTGGACATCATGACGGTAATGCCTCACAAAGGAATTCAGCGACGACCAAGTCGCTGCTTTGCAAATCTCCACCGGAGGCACCAAATGTACCTCCGCCCAAGACGAGGCTTGCGCTGTAGTAGAATGAGCCCTAAGCCCTTCCGGTACTGACTTACCTTTCAACATGTAAGCTGACGCAATGGCCTCCTTAATCCACCTCGCGATGGACGCCTTTGACGCCGCTTCACCCTTTCTGGGCCCCGCGAAGAGGATAAACAGCTTGTCTGATTTGCGAAAGCTGGCCATCCGATGAAGATACTTTTTTATCACCCTACGGACATCCAACTGGTGCAACTCCCTCGAACCAGACGCTCCCGTGTCCTTCGAGAAGACAGGCAAAGAAATTTCCTGATTCACATGAAAAGGGGAAACCACCTTCGGAAGGAAGGCCGACACCGTCCTTAAAACTACCTTCGAAGGAAAGAACGACAGATAGGGCTCTCCAGGAGATTGATATGGAGATAGGCCTCCTGTGGAGTCCAGGTACCCTGGGTAGAGAGGCCTTGCAAGTGGGCTCCCCAACCCACCTGTGAAGCATCTGTTGTTAGAGTGGCTTGGGGTAGGGGCTGCTGAAAAGGAGACCCCCACCAAAAGGTTTTTTGGTGACTGCCACCATTGGAGGGACAAAATAAGGCGATCTGAGTTTGCTATTTTGTCTGACAGGCAACCTGACGCCTGAGTCGACTGAGTGGATAAGGTCCACTGGGCTGCCCTCATATGGAGGCAAGCATAAGGAACCACATGCACGATGTATGCCATGTGGCCTAGCAACTGTAACATTTTCCGAGCAGTGAGGTGAGGTTTTAGCACTGCTTGGGAAGCTAACTGCACAATGCGAAGGTAGCGGGGCTGTGGAAGGTAGGCCCTTGTCTGTCTGGTATCCAGAAGAGCTCCTACAAACTCTAGGGATTGAGTGGGAGCAAGGTTGGACTTTGGGAAGTTTATGCCAAGTCCCAAATACTGAAGAATGCACATTGTGCGAGACAGAGCAACCCTGGCCTCTGGCTCTGAAGGTGCTCGAATGAGCCAGTCGTCTAAGTAAGGGAAGACGAATTTTTCCAGGGTGCGGAGAAATGCTTCTACCACAGCCATGCATTTTGTGAACACCCTTGGTGCAGAGGCCAGGCCAAAAGGATGAACCCTGTATTGGTAGTGCTTCCCTTGAAACAGGAATCGAAGGAACTTTCAGTGAGTTGGATGGATGAGAACATGAGTGTACGCATCCTTGAGATCTAGAGAACAAAGCTAATCCTGACTCTAAAGGTATGGCAGCAGGTTTCCTAGAGAAATCATTTTGAACTTCTCTCTGAACAGGAATTTGTTCAATTCTCTGAGGCTAGAATGGGTCTATGTCCTCCTGTTTTCTTTGGAATAAGGAAATAGGGGGAGTAAAACCCTGTACCCAGTTGGGGAATGGGTACCTCTTCTATTGCTCCTTGAGCAAGGAGCATAGTGACTTCTTGACCTAACCCAGTCGTTGAGAGAGGTCTGAGAATTGAACTGTCTTACCATTGTAGGAGGGGGCATGCTGAGGAAATGAAGCTTGTACTCCTCTCTTACAATAGACAGAGTCCAATTTTCTGCTGTTATCTGACCCCATCTGGGGGCAAAATGACATAACCTTCCTGGGATGGTGGAGGGTTCTGGGCCGTTCAGGGCCAGGAAGGCAAAGTTCCCTAGACAGGAGTCAAAGCCCCTGTGGAGTCTGCTGAGCTGGTTGAGGATTAGCTGCTTTTGGTTTCCTTTGTTACCTAGGTTGTTGCTGCTGTCCCTTTTGGGCAGACTGACCTAAACGATATCCCTGCTGGGTATAGGAGGGATAAAACTTTTTCTTCTGGCTGAAGAATGGTTTCTTAGAGGATCTTTTCCTCGCAGGATCAGCTGTAGATTTAGACAATCTATCCAAAGTGATATTGTCAGCATCTATCTCATTAGCTTTTTCCTGACAATTCTTGCCAAAGAGATTCTCTCCTGTGCAAGGTATATTCCCCAGTTTGTCCTGTACCCAGATTTCTAAGTCAGATGCCTGGAGCCAGGCAATTCTACGTGCACCTATGGCAATAGCAGAGGTTCTGCTTATGCATTCAAAGCAGTCAAAGGCTGCACGATTCACAAACTTGGAAACATGCTGAGCATGTTTAACAAGAGCAAGATAATCTTGCCTTTTATCATCAGGAAGGAGAGGGCTCATAAGCTCTAAGTCTCCTGTGACCTCCTTAAGGAACATTCCCATATACAAGATATAGGAACTGATCCTAGCAGAAAGCATGCAAGCCTGGAAGGATCGACGTCCAAAGGCGTCAAGAGTCCTACACTCACGTCCTGGAGGATTAGATGCATGTCTTTTTGCACTCTTTATCCGACTCATGGCTGATTCCACCACCATGGAATGGTGTGGTAATTGAGGCTTCTGAAACCCAGAATAAGGAGGAACTCGATACATGGTGTCGAGTCTTCGAGAGTGAGGAGATGTGATCAGAGGTGTTTCCCACATCCTTAACAAAAGATCATGCAAGATCTCATGAATAGGTAAGGTAGCTGCCTCCTTGGGAGCTTTAGGGTATTGTAGGATTTTTAATTCCTTTGCCCTAGGCTCTTTTTCAGGAGCCACTGTGATGGAAAGACCTCGGGCCACATCTCGGATAAAATCCTGAAAGGACATATCCTCTGGTGGAGACATCCTATGCTGAGGAGAAGAGGAATCCTCAGGGTGAAGTACTCTGGTATCAGCAGAGCTTTCAGAGTCTTCAGACTCATCCGAGGATTCGAAGTTTCTCCGATCCGGGTGATCGTGCAAGGCACGGTACCGATCGAATTCGGCATCGGAGTGGTCCGGTACCGACTTGTCGATGCCGGATAGAGACGCATGACTCGGTCCCGGTAGACTATCTGCCGATGTCGATACAGTCGGTGCCGGTACTGGAGTCGGTGCCGGTACTGGTTGAATTGTCTGAAGCGGTTTCAGGGGCATCGAGGCCATGAGAAGAGCCGCCAGACTGCATTCAATAGCCAAGAATCTCTGGTCTATTGACGCTGCCAATGCTTGGGTATCAGTGCCGGATGAAGCGGCCGGAACCCCGGAGCATGGCACCAGTAGTTCTGCCGAGGTTGAAGCCTCGAGAACTTCCTGGAGCCCCGTTAGTGCTTTGGAAGCCGAAGCTTCCCGCTGGGGCAATTTTGCCGGTGAAAGTCCCTCAAGGGCAACGCCAGAGGCATCTCGATGTTTAGAAGGAGATCTACCCTTTGAGGACTGGCTAGATTTATGTTTAGTTACCTGAGATCCATGGGAAGAAGATGAAGCCCCGGAAGACGTCGATGCCACGGAGGTTGCATCAGAGGGAAAAAGGTTGCTAAGTTTAGCAGCTCGGTTTTGCTGGCCCTTTTTCGACATCATCCCACAGGCAACACACTCTGAAATAGAGTGGTCAGGATCTAAACATTTGAGGCACCACTCATGGGTGTCGGTGACGGAGATGGTACCGCCACACTTAGAACACTTTTTAAAACCCGAAGCGGGTTTTTCCATTTTGAGGCTACAAATTGGGCCTAGTGCCCAAAATGGTGCGTGGCACCCAAGAAGAGAATTACTGGAGAAAGACTCCAGAAACAAAGGTTTTTTTTTTTTTTTTTTAGAAAAAAGAAAGAAGAAGAACCGGCGGTATCAGTATAGCGTCAAGGGAAGGCAGACGCGACTACAAAAAAGAAGAATAAGAAGGGAAATTTTCTGCGGTGACAGGATGTGCGACCTGTCGGCTCCACGGAAAACGAAAAACTGGAGAGGAGCAGTTGGGAAAGACGGGAAGGCAGCATGCAGGCACTGTGGGATGCTCCCAAAAGCTTTCCTATTGGACGCTGGGGAGCGTTCCCGCGCAGGCTCCGTCGGTACCAACGATACCCATATGTGAAGACTACATTCCTGCTTGTTCCTGGAGATATACTTTTTCACTAAAAGGGTGGTGGATGCTTGGAATGCCCTCCTGATGGAAATGGTGGGGGCAAATACAGTGACAGAATTCAAAATGGCATGGGACAGACACAGTGGATCCCACTATAGCAACAGGATAAAATCAAAATAAACTTAACTATCTAATTTCTCAACAAACAGGGGTGCCCTACACGGAGCAGTGGGTTCACCCCTAAACAAAGACCTACTCTTGCCACCTTGCTGGGCAGACTAGATGGACCATACTGGTCTTTATCTGCCATCATTAACTATGTTACTATGAAAGGAGGAAGTCCAAAAGTAATATTGTCAGACTGAAGGGTGAAGGGGAAGAATATGTAGAAGCTTATGAGGATAAAGTGGAATTGCTTAACAAATATTTTTGTTCTGTGTTCACAGATGAAGGGCCAGGAGCAAGACCTCAGAAAATGTTCAGAAATAGGAATAGAAGTGAGGAGGATCTTGAGCGATTTTCAGAAGATTGTGCTTGTGAGCTAGATAACCTAAAGGTAGACAAAGCGATGGGTGGATAGGATACATCCAACAGTACTGAAAGAACTTAGGGAAGTTATAACAGCTCCACTATCTGACCTTTTCAATGCTTCTTTAGAGTTGGGGGAGGTCCCAGAGGACTGGAGAAGGGCACATGTGGTCCCTTTACACAAAAGCAGAAGTAAGGATGAGGTTGGGAACTACAGGCCGGTTAGTCTGACCTCTGTGCTGAGTAAATTTTGAACTCTTTTGCTCTTGTATCCCTTGATCAAGTTGTTGTTATGTTATCTAGTTTTAAGCCTAAATCATGTGTACTTGATGTTATCCTGATGGTTTTTTTTGTTAAATGTCGAGAGTGGGCAGTTTCATTCTTTGTATCTTTGATTAATTCGATCTTTTGACAAAGGTCTCTTTCTGAGGATGTCACCTGTGCCGTGGTGAAACCAGTTATGAAGAAGGGTATGACTGCTGTTGATGATCTTGCTGCTTATCACCTGATTTCTGAGTTGCCCTTTCTGAGTAAGCTTCTTGAGAAATTTGTGTATCAGCAGCTCCTTGCTTTTGTAGGCAGGGCCGGCCTGTCCATTGAGCAAGAATGTTTTTTGCACAGGGCCCCACGTTTCAGGGGGCCCTGCGCAAAGAACATTCTGCTTGCAAAATAAATTTTAAAAATATTTTTAAAAAGCTGTCTGCTGCCGCTGCCGCTGCCGCCGCGGCAGCAATGGCAGAATCGCATATCCCGCGGGGCCCCTCCCCCCGACAGAGCCTGCCCTCCCTGCATCAGCTCCGTCGGCTTTAAGAGCTCGAAGGGAGACTAGTTTCCCTTCTGTGGCTCTGTTAAGCCCGCAGGGGCTTATGGGACTTTCCCATCAGCCCCCGCGGGCTTAACAGAGCCGCGAGGGAGAAACTTTCCTTTCGCACTCTGAAAGCTGACGGAGCTGATGCAGGGAGGGCAGGCTCTGTCGGAGGGGGGGAACCCGCAGGATATGCGAATCTGCTGTTGCCGCCGCCGCGGCAGCGGCAGCAGACAGCTTTTTTTTTTATTTTAAATTTTCCCTGGGCTGTTGGGGTGGGAGTTAGGACTGGAAATGGGCTAATGGGGTTAGGACTGGAAGAGGGCTGATAGGGGGTTAGGACTGGGGCTATGGGGAGCTAAGTCTGGAAATTGGGTGATGGGGGTTAGGACTGGAAATGGGCTGATGGGGTTAGGACTGGGAGTGGGCTGATGGGGGTTAGGACTGGTAATGGGCTATGGGGGGCTTAAACTGAAAATTGGGTGATGGGGGTTAGGACTGGAAATGGGCTGATGGGATTAGGACTGAGAGTGGGCTGATGGGGACTTAGGACTGGTAATAGGCTATGGGGGGGGGGGCTAGGACTGGTAATGGGTTGGGGACACTGTTCCCTCTAAGCTGTGCGCGTGTGCGCGCGCACACACCTTGCCGAGCGAGCGCACATACTTTACAACAGAGCGCACAAAAATTACGGCTCTGATTCTGATAGAAAACAACACAGACGTCTTAAAATTTAAAAGTTATGATTGTAATTATTAGAAATTTCCCGCTTCATTTAGTAATCGTCTATTTTCATTTAATTTGATTAAAATCAATGTGGTGTACATACTGTATTCTGACGTGTAGTCAGATTTTAAAGTATATAACTCCGAGTGTCATTATGTGGCGCACAAAAATTTAACCTTCCTTCAAAAGCTGCACACAGCTGATATTTTATGCGCACACAGCCTACAGAAAATTAGAGGGAACATTGGTTGGGGAGGTTCCTAGGACTGGAAATGGACTGAGGGGAAGGGGGGCTTGAACTGCAAATAACTGATGGGGAGGGGGGCTTGGAATGGAAATGGGCTGAGTGGAAGTGGGGCTTGAACTGCAAATAGCTGATGGGGAGGGGGGCTTGGAATGGAAATGGGTTGTGAGGGGAGGGAGCTAGGACGGGAAATGGGCTGATGAAGGTGGCTAGGATAGGACTGGGAATTGGGTGTTGGGGGGAGCTAAGATTGGAAATGGGCTGTGGTGGGGGCTTGGATTGAAATAGACTTATGGAGGGGCTAGAACTGGAAGTAGGCTCATGGGGGGCTTGGATTGGAAATGGGCTGAGTGGAGGGGAGCTAGGATTTGACATGGGCTGATGGTGGGGCTAGGAAAGGACTAGAAATGGGCTGATGGGAGGCTGGTATTGGAAATGAGCTGATGGAGGGACTTGGATAGGACTGGAAATGGATGGGGGAGCTAGGACTGGAAATGGGCTGATAGGGGGGGGCTAGAACTGGAAATGGGCTGATGCAGGGACTAGAAGGGAGTGGATACTGGGTGGGGCTGTAACTAGAAGGGAGCTGATGTTGGGGGAGATTAGAATGGGATGGAGCTGGGAAAGTGAAATGGAGAGGGGAAAAATATTTTGTGTGGGACGGAAGAAAAATCTACAATTGGCTGGGTATTGGGAGAGTAAGTGGGGATTGAGGATGGAGGGGTAAAATTTGAGTGGATGAAATAGGAATGAGGAAAGAGCAAAAGGAGAAAGATTAGTATGTTAAAGCAGATGTAGAGAGAGAATGGAAAAAAATTAGAAGAGAGAAGAAAGGACAAATGGACAGCAGAGGATGGAGAGTTAGCAGAAGACACAAAGAAACCAGAAGAAAAGTGGCTGGAGCAATTGCAACTGAAAAAAAATGCACAAAAGGTAGAAAGATATCTCTTTATTTTGAATTTATTAACTGGAATATGTCAGCTCTGGGAAATGTGCATCATTAAAATCTGCGCTTTGTTTAGTACAAGAGGAAATTAATTTATAGTTTTATTTCTACAGTGTTGTTGTACATTCCAAGTTTGGCTTTTGGGGTTCCCAATTTAATTGTCTTCCTGTTTCTAAATTGTGATTCCTTGTTTGGTGATGGTCTGTGTTCTGCATGTGTAACTGAGCTGAGGTATTCTGTTTATGTAATTCCTATTTGACATTGCCACTTGTTCCCTTTCCCCAGTAGGTCATGTATTGTTATTCTCTGAAATGTATTGGTTTAATATTTGCAGTGTTGCCTTTGGTAGGTAGGGTATGGTGCTTTGTGAGTCCTGGTAGTGCTGTTAGGATATGGCGGGTTTGCTATGGATTCTAAATGGGCAATGTTTGTAGTAGTTCCTAATGTGCCTGGCGGTTGGCACTGGATTATAGTAATGTAGAAATCTTTTAGTCTTTCTTTATCCATACACTCATTAAGAGGCATGTTTACTAACAGTTAGTGTATGGTAACATTATGCAAATATTTATGCAAATGAAGCCCCTTATGCAAATGAGGCCCCGCACCGAGTCTCCGCACATGGCCCCGCACCCCCCTTGGGCCGCCCCTGTTTGTAGGTTCACGTGATTGTCTGTATTTCAAGCAATCTGAGTTATGGACTGGTCATGGAACAGAGACGATTTTGGTGTTCTTATTGAGAAAGGTGCATTTGGTACTTTATAAAGGTAAGGATGTGTTAATTGTTTATTTAGATTTGTCAGTGGCATTTGATACTGTGGATCATGCCTTTCTTCTTCAGAGTCTGCAGGGCTCTGTCTTACAGTGGTTTGTTTCATACTTAAAGACCAGTAGGCAGTAATTAGAGTGGGAAGGTGTGAATTAAGGCCAGCAGTCTTTGGATTGTGGACTCCCTCAAGGGTCAGTGCTTTCTCCCCTGCTTTTTAATTTGTTTATTCATCCATTTTCCGGAGATTTGGTATTTTGTATCATCTATTTGCAGCTGATATTCAGCTGGAGTGGAAGTGGAGGAGAATCAGGGGGCAGCACTGCTTAGGTTGGCAGACTGTCTGCAGGCAACTGGAGCTTGGTGGCAGGTGTCTAAGTTGAAGCTGAATATTTTAATAGAGGGCTGACTTTTGTAACGGATATTGGGGGAATTCAGTTAACTCGATACCGAATAGTGTGGAATTTGGGTGTGATATTTGATGAGGGATTATTTTTCCCTGCTTAGATCTCATCAGTGATCCAGGCCTCTTTTGCTGCTTTACGGTTGCTCCGTCAGGTGCGACCATTGTTGGAAGTGCATGATCTTGCTACACTGGTGCATTCTTTTGTTACAATGCGATTAGATTATTGTAATGTTGTTTTTGCTGGGCTTCTGAAGTACCAGCTCAAGAGGTTGCAACTTGTGCAAAACACGGCTGCTCAGTTTTTAACTTTTAAGAAAGCACAGGACCACATAACTCCCATTCTGGTGGCTCTCCACTGGTTGCCCGTGGAGGCTTGTATCCAGTTTAAACTGTTATGGCCCAGCTTATTTGAAATCCTATCTATCTTTTTATGACTCAAGTAGAAGCTTGTATTCTTCCCAACAGGTGTTTCTTGTTGTGCCTTCGGGTGTCCAACTGCAATGTACTCATCACTGGTCTTTTGCTGTTCAAGATCTTAGTTTTTGGAATATACTTCCTTTGTTTATTAGTAAGGAAGGTTTTTATTTGGCTTTTTTGTAAGAAAGCAAAAGCTTGGTTGTTTGCTGGTGGAAAGGGAAGGGTATAAAGTTTAAAGATAACAATGACCTAAAAGATTTCCGGAAAGACCTAAAAATCTATCTATTCCAGGAATACTACAACTTGTCCTAATGTAACAATGCACCAGGCTATGTAAATAACCATGAAACGCTTGTAAATATGTTTCTAACACTAGGCTTTGTAAATACCCATGAAACGTATGTAAATATGCATATAATCCTACAATTATCATACTGTAAAAATCCAAATTTTCGTTATCCATATGTAAATAAATTAGACTATTGTTATATCTAAAAGAATTGCTGTGTTAAAAGTTTAATGTAAAACTGCTACTGATCGCTGGAAGAAGCAGTATATAAATGTAACCAAATAAATAAATAAATAAAGTATTGTAAGTCATTTATATTTTTTTCTTCTTTGTATGTTGTATTTTATTGTAACTCGCCTTGCATGTTATGAGAAGGTGTGTATATCAAGTTTAAATTATTTATTTATTTAATTAATGGAAATGCTGATTTAAAAAAAAGAGGATAGTGAGGTTTCTGGAGTTTAGTGGATTGCAGGATCTGAGGCAGCATGGTTTTACCAGAGGCAGGTCTTGTCAGACAAATCTAATTCATTTCTTTGACTGGGTGACCACAGAGTTGGACCGAGGGAGAGCCCTAGATGTGGTGCACTTAGATTTCAGTAAAGCCTTTGACATTATTCAGAACAGGCAACTTATAAATAACTTGAGCTCTCTAGGGATGGAACCTAAAGTGATTGACTGGGTTAGAAATTGGTTGAGTGGGAAGCAACAATGAGTACAGGAAAATGGAGCTCACTCTGATGAAAAGAATGCTACCAGTGGAGTGCCACAGAGATCTTTGCTCCGATTCTTTTTAACATTTATATAAGTGATATTGAATAAGGGCTGTCAGGTAAAGTTTGCCTCTTTGTGGATGATCCAAAATCTGCAATAAAGTAGACCCCCAGGGAGGGGGCACTTTTTTCCCCAGTGCACAGAAAACCAACCTGCATGTTTTTCCCAGTGCTCCTCCCAGTCTCCATGTTTGTTTTCTACACTGCTCCAACCCAGCCTACATGTTTTTTTTTTCTCTTCGGCAACCACACCTAGCACTTTATTGTTAGGATCCTGCCATGTTTTACCTGTGGTGATCTCTTTCAGTTTGGGTAGAAGTTCTACAGCAGCAGCAGTGGCTATGATGATGGTGATTGGAGGGCTCATTCTCTGGTGCTTTTTTTGGCAGTGGTGATGGTGGCCTGGTTGGTGCCAGATTGCATAGTGTGGAAGGGAGTCAAGATACTGCAACTGCTTTGATAGCAGCTAGGAGGTGCCCGGATCAGGTACTGGCTGAACCACAATGGTTGAAGTGGTGGCTCTGGGACAGACCTGCATCAAGGTCAGGGCATGGTTGCTGGAAGTCATGGCAATGTTGGTCCGCAAGGCCTGGGTCTGGAAAGGAGAAAAAACTACCATTTAAGGGAGCAGACATACTGCTACTGTCAGGTTGGTGGCCATGGAGAGTGACTGAAGGGGAGGAGAATGTCCTGATAAATAGTGCTTCGGGGCATTTAAACAGCAATGTGCCAATCTCGGCAACTACTTCATTCACTTAATGGTAGTACCCTGTGAGAGGATGCCTCTTGCAACAGAGAAAGTTAGAAAACACAACTACACAGTACAGCGTCTGCTTTTCAAAAATGCATTTCCAGCAACTTTGAAGGCACTGCTGCGCCTATATTTTGGGATGATGGAGGAGGCAAAGGCTTGCATGGCATACCAGTTGAAAAGCATTGCTTTGCCAGTACCTCTTCTGAAAGACCGTGCACACTTTCACTGTGGGTGTGCATTCAGGCATAGCATTGGCAGAGGGGTAAATTTACATGCCTTCATTACATAATAATATAACTTAAGCATGGTCCTTGGTAATCTAAGTGTGGGCATTTACGTCAACCCTAGATTTAACATGTGTTCTTGGATACTTATGTCCCTATTTTAGAACAAAAAGTAGATGCCTACTTTTCTTTATAAAATAGGCTCAAGACAAACATGTTCTGGGTGCCTAAACTAGGAGCCTCTTAGGGGGTCATTTTAAAAATCTGTCATGATTTGGACATTTGAAGGCATGCACGTGGATGTCCAAATCACAGAGATGTCCTTGGAGCCATTTTACAAATGGCTTTTAAAGACATCTCCACTGTGGGGACATCCAAGAGGCAGGGAGTGTGGTGGAGGCGTGTCTGGGGAGGTGCAATGGAATTAGACATCCCCATTTGATTTTAGAAATGTCGGGAATGCAGGATCAGCCCATCCACTAGGCTGCTGCCGAGAGCGGCAGCCCTTGGTAGGCGACACGGCTTGGTACTCGCAACAGGCTATCTGCTTCGGCACACATGGCCTGTCAATTCTGAGCCGCCTCCGACAGAAAGTTGCATCGGAGGG
Organism: Ichthyophis bannanicus; assembly: GCA_033557465.1. Lineage (NCBI taxonomy): Eukaryota > Metazoa > Chordata > Amphibia > Gymnophiona > Ichthyophiidae > Ichthyophis > Ichthyophis bannanicus. The sequence continues at coordinate 1,575,039,540 of CM066031.1, read as the reverse complement.
GGGGTCAGAAGCAGCAGGCCATGCGTGCCAAAGCACATGGCCTGCTGTGGGCACCATTGCCACCGAGCGGAGCCGCCTCCCTCCCTGCAGATGGAATCGGCGGCAGCACAAAGACACCGTTTTTAAACTTTTGCTAATGCTGAGCTGAGCCCCTGCCCCCAAAGACTGAACTGGCCGCACACTGGGTGGAGGGGCCTATGGCATGGCCAGGGATTCTGCCTGTGGCGGCAGAAATCCTTTAGGCCAGCCCTGCATGGATGTCTGCAGGCATGTCCACATTTAGACCTGCTCCAGGTACCAGGAAAGTGTTTGTTTTGGTCTTAAAACACCTAGACAAAAAAAGATGGAGAGTTAAGTGACTGGTCTAAGATCACAAAGGCCTGCCCTGGGATTTAAACCCTAGCTACCCTGTTCCTAACTCACCATTCTAATCATTAGGCTATTAGTTATCCCTATTGTGAAATGCTATTCTGGGGAAATCTATGTAGATGTCTCCATAGATGTCCATATTGGGTACATCCACGTTTGTGACATTGTGTCTGAACGTGCACTTACCTGTTTTTTTTTCAGACATTCTGGCTTGGATGTCTCAGATTGCACTGGGATGTCCTTTGTAAAATGTGCCTTCATATATAGCTGGGTTTAAAAAAGTTATAGACAAGTTCCTGGAGAAAAGTCCATACAATATTATTAAGGTCGACTACTTATCCATAGGAGTAGACAGCATGGAATGTTGCTACTTTTTGGGAGCCTAACAGATATTTCTGACCTAATTTGCCGTTGTTGAAAACAGGATAGTGGGCTTGATGGACCATCAGTCTGACCCAATATGGCAGTTCTTATGTTCTCATAGTTCATTTCTATGGTAAAGTGATGGCTTTCCCAAGTCAACATGGCTAATAATTTTTAATTTACTTTTCCTCCAAAAACTGAGGTAGGATGGGGGGGGGGGGCACATAGTCACCTCTTTTGAACCCCACAGAGTTAATTGCCTTACCATGTCCCCCAGCAACAGATTGCATGCTTAATTATGCACCGTGTGAAAAATGTTTTCTATGCTTTGTTTTCAGTCTGTTGCCTCTTAGGGGTGTGTTTACTAATCGGCGGTAGCGGTTTCTGTGCGATATTGGAGCCGTGGCCCCAAACCCCTTACTTTTTGTTTTAGTGGGGGGGTTTTATCAAATAAGTGAAAAACAGATCAGCAAAATAATGGAAATAGAAAAGAAATATAGTGATTCACTTTGGATGCTACTCAAGAAGCATAACAGAGACCAAAAACTGCCCAGTTATGTAATGATGGGTGGGTTAGAAATATTATTAAATAAAAATAAATAAAATTTAAAAAACACCTTGAAAGTAGTTTATTAGAAAAAATTCATTCAAAAAAGTACTGCGATCTCTTAAGAGTTTCTTCTGACTTAAAATGAACTTCCCAGAGTGAAGTAAGTATAGGAGGGTAAATGCATTTAAGGTAAGCTAGCATAGTGATCTCTACTGTCTAACATTTTATTACCTCAACATAAACCCCACTGGCATTTCATTGTCACTAAACAAAGATAGGAAACACTTCATTGATATTTTTCAGTAGGCTTTAAAAACATTAAACTGCCGACTTTGAAGAATATATGAGACCTGTAATCTGCACATATTTTAGCCCTTGTTTTACCTCCTGAATCTGAAAAAGGAACACACTGAACTTTCAATTTGCTTTGGTTGGAACACTGCTTTATCATTTCACATAATACTCAGCCAAAATATTCTGTCTCAGTGAGCAGCTCCATGCAGACTGTGCTCAAAACAATGAGAACAAACATATTATCTGAATATATACTAAGAAATATAAGTGCTGTATACAGATAAACATTACCAGACAATATGTTGGTCAGTACTTTCATATTTTTGTCTTTCCTTAAGCCACCAGAAGCTAAGGATGTACGAGGGCTGCTCAGAAAGTAATGCCCCACATGTTTTTTCTCAGTCCAGAATGAAGATAGAGGTGTGAAATTGAAAGGGTAGTAACTGGGAACTTCAAAGGACACATGTGTGTAATTTTACAGTCGTCCGACAAATAGCGAGGCAGTAGTGATCCTTCAAATGGCGTCTGTGAGTGACACACGGTACAAACAATGAGCTGTAATTGAATTCTTGGTGGAGAAGAAAGAAAGTGTGAGAAACATTCACAGACGGTTGTGTGCTATGTATGGAAGTTCTGCGGTAGATGGGAGCACCGTTGGTTCATAGTGGTGAGCCCAGGTTTCGTCACCTGTGACGATCCAGGACAAAAAGGCCTCCCCTCAGCTTCAAAACACTCCAACAAATCAGAGCAGAGGTCTTTCCTTTGGCGTTTGTGTTCGGTTGTGAGACTTCGCGGAACCCATCTTGCACACACCTTTGAATATCCCAAAGAGTCAATAATTGCCATTGCACTACCTCTACTGACAGAAAGCTGTACGGACAATTCCCGACTCGTGATGTGCCGATCCGCACGAATAATGTCATCAGTGCGCTGCAAGTTGTCTGGACTGGTGGCTGAGGCAGGATGCTCAGACCGCGGCCAATCTTCCAGTTCCGTTTTACCACTTCCTGAAGCCTTTACTCTCTTCACCCATCGTCCAACGGTGCTCCTATCTACCGCAGAACTTCCATACATAGCACCCAACCGTTTGTGAATGTTTCTCACACTTTCTTTCTCCTCCACCAAGAATTCAATTACAGCTTGTTGTTTGTACCCTGTGTCACTCACAGATGCCATTTGAAGGATCACTACTGCCTCGCTATTTGTCGGACGACTGTAAAATTACACACATGTGTCCTTTGAAGTTCCAAGTTACTACCCTTTCAATTTCACACCTCTATCTTCATTCTGGACTGAGAAAAAACATGTGGGGGCATTACTTTCTGAGCAACCCTCGTATTAGAGACTGTGATGGATTTATATTCCTTTACACTTTATTTTGCTTGACCTACTAAAATGACTAATAAGACGCACACTTTTTTTTACTTTTTTAAGAGGGAAAGGGAGTTCCAAGCTGTCTCAGTGTACTCATTTATGCTTAAGGAAATAAAAAAGTTTTGCAAATTGCACTAATCAGTGGTAGCTAAGGACTAAAACATTGGATGGCAAACATAGAGGGCTTCCCCCAATTACATTCAACAGAAGAGGGGTGCGTGTGTGTCTTTATTTAAAGAGGCCATTCACTCACGCCCCCCTGTACGTTGTTCATCTCAGTCACACTCTCCCCACCTTTAGCCCTTTACATTTCCCTCTCAGAAAACGATGCTCAAACACCATGGCCTTGGTCAGTGGTGGCAGTAACGTTTTTGCTGTGCAGCAGAGTATAGAGCCTGGCTATTTCTCTTTGATTCTAGTGCCACCGCAAAGCAGAACGAAGAGGCCAGCTCAGTGGGAGGAGGTGATTCAGGTAATGATTTTTTGCCTATCTTTTCCATCTCTCTCTCAGAGTTAGTGGTATAGAAGTCAGAGTTGAGACAAAGAGTTTGGTTTGTCTAACAGGCAAACACAAGCTGAGTCAAATGAGCACAGAATAAATGAGGGTCCTTGACTTAGGGTTGCCTGCTTTTTGAAAGACAAAAACCCACCACCTGTGGCTAACCATGCTCTGCCCATGCCCATCCCTTGCCCTGTCCAAACCCAAAAAAATAATTGCAGAGGGTAATGATGCAGGCTTTAATATCTTCAGGCTATATAGGGCGGGGTTACAAGAAGTTGAACTCTACAGTACCTATTCAGCCACTTTTCACTTCTCAGGCCCCTCCAGTACACATATGCACTCCCACATAATATTAAATCTAAACATATATTCTGCATCCACTGAACCCTACCCCTGGCCCCTTCCCCAACAATCTGTGCAGTGCAGAGCAGAGCTAGAACCTTCCCCATAAAATTTAACATACAAGAAAAAATCCCTATCAATACCAAGCATATTGTGAATTAATCAGGACCAGTCTCAGAATTGACTGATTCAAAGTATTGGCACCCTAAGCAAATCTTAACCCGTATGTCCCCTCTGGCTGTCAGAATATTTGTTTAGTTTTGAATGCCCTACTCTCTGCTGACCCTCAGAAGCCTAGGTTGCTTGATGGTTGGGCCAGCCCTGGAATTAATATAAAAAGTCATTCAGGACCAACAGCAAATCTATCATGCCAGTACTAACTTCCAAAACTCATACAAGGACCCTACCTAGAAAAAAACAGCACCGTAAATATTGCAGTGGGCCCTAAAACATCAATAAACCTATTAGAAAAGCTGAAGAAGCCAGATTACTACACATTCTTAAACAGAAATTTCATGCTAACAGAATACCCAGTCTTGGTCACACACACACATACACATTACAGACAGACCTTCACTAATAAGTGATCAGAAAGTGAAAAATTAAACTAAAACCTCAGAAAGCCAGACACTGAATGCAGTACAACACTAGAGAAATAGAAAGAAATGCATTTCTCCCTGTGGAGGCCAATTCCAATTGGGGCACATCTGGGCCGTCCAAAATCTGGATGGCCAGGATATGCACCCGATTCTGCTCCCATAGGAGCTAGAAAGCCCTGCAGGAGCAGAATTGGGGCATAGGGCCTGGACGTTCCAGATGTGCCCCAATTCAGGCCGGCTAGATGTGCAAAAATCCCACCCGGCTAGCCTTGCTGGGCTCCTGCATAAAGCCATGGTGCTGTAGCGTCCCATCGCCATGGCACCACGTCTCCATGCAGGAGCCCCGATCGCTTGCACTGCCTGCAAAGGTCTTTTTCTAAACTGTCTGACCCCTGATCGGGCTTTCTGGGGCCAGGATCGGGCTGCAGGAAACCCCCTCCACTGCTCACTTCGTCCTGGGGTCCTGACATGGATGTCCTCTGTCGTCAGGGGGGACTTATTTCACTTCCGAGGTGGAATAAGTCCCCCATCTAAGTCACCCAGCCCGGATGTACAGGGACGTCACCGGAATCGGCCCGGCATGTCTGGGGTGAGCGCCTCGCCTCTGCCCCTCCTCTGGTCCACACCCTCCCACCCCCATCCAGAGCTCCCCGCACATCTCGGCTGTACGTGCGGGGAGTTTTGCAGCTGGCATTGGGCCCAAGTGTTTAGTGAGAATGTATGTCAAAATAGGACATACATCCCCGCTAAACGCTACTCAGAATCTACCCCTTATTGTACAAAACAAAAGACAGCAGAAGTCAGGATTGGCATTAGGAGGGAAGCAACCAGGGCAAGAAAGTTTGTTTGCCTAGAGCAGCGCTTTATTCCAACTAGCTTTTACTTCTGAGAGACTATGATATCATAAGTCTGACCCCTGACGAAGGCTCCTGTAGCCAAAACTTGGCCATCGGGCTTTGCTTCAATAAAGAATTTTGTATTTCATGGTCTCCTTCTGCTTCCTTGTGCCATGATTGATTTCTTCATTGCGAAAGTTGTTACCTTCAGTCTACTCTTCACTTTTAAACCTGGCCTTGACAAGTTTTCTTGGAATCTAGGAGTTGAAACCTAGGTCACTGTGCATTCCCCCCCCCCCCCCCAAAAAAAAAGGTGTATTGCAGTTCCTTTTTTAAGTTTTAGGGCCTGATTTACTAAGACTGTTTTCCCATTTTCCTTGATAGAAAGTTTAATAAATCAGGCTCTTAATTGGCCATTGTACAGTGCCAACAAAAGGCAGTGGCCAACTCCTCCTTCTCCCTCTCCTACCACCCCCACTGACCCTTTAAGCTACAACTGTGTGTGTGTGTACATGTGATGTGGAAGTGGGGTGTCTGTGTGTGTGTGTGTGGTGTAGAGGTGTGGAGCCTGTGTGTGTGTGTAGTGCAGAGGTAGGGGTGCCTGTGTGGTGTGGAAATGGGAGTACCTATGTGTGTGGCAGGAGAGGGGTGTGCCTTTGCACATACACATTGTGCCCTTTATTTCCTATACATTCATCCCTTCTCTCCCCACTCCAACCCCTCTTCTGCTGTCCCTTCCACACTCCCAGACTCTCCCCTTCAACCCCCCCCCCCCCCACTGCCCCTTTAATTTATTCAGCCATCTGTGCAGCAAATGTAGTAATCTTTTTTTATTTTTGGCAGGCTGTGCAGTCACCGATCGTGGCCAGAAGAGCTGATGACTGACCATGGGGATTCCGACCCTCGCGGACAGTCACCGGCTCTCCTGGCTGCGATTGTGGCTGCTTCCGCACTTCTACCCGTGGGACTTGGGATCCCCACAGGCAGTTACCAGCTCTCCTAACCGCGGGCTCGTGTCTGTTTCTGAACATTTGCTCATGGGGCTTGGGATCCCCATGGGCAGTCACCAGCTGCGATCCTGTGGCTGTTTCTGATCTTTTACCCTCAGGACTCGGGATCATCACAGACAGACAAGAGCAATCGGCAGTTGGCAAAAAAACAGGCCTTCATTTGCTGGTTTTACCATTCTGCCATCCACCAGCCTCCAACATGAAAAACCAGTCGGGCCAGCCTAAAACCAAAGGGTTGGTTAGCAATCCTACCTTCATTTGACCATAGCACTAAACAGTGCAGGTTGAAATTAGGCAGGTCCTAGCTGAGTTTCCTTAGACTCTTTGTTGCACTCAGATGCTGGAACTAATCGGACATCCAAAAATCTCCAGATCCTCTATGGTCTGTTCTCATTTCAACTTTGTTTTTCCCAGCGAGGCCTAGCCAACCTGAGTAACCTCTTCTCCTGATCAAAGCCTAGCTGGACATGAAGAAAGGCAGCTCCTTGCTATTTCTAAGTAGCACCAAGCCCAGAGACCCCTAGCTTCTGGACTCTTAACATCCAACAGGACCCAAAATTCAGATTAGGTATGATATTTTATAGTTTCCTACAAATCACAAGAAAGGGGATCTCCCACTTATTGGCAAGGCTGGATTTAAGATGTTGGTCCCATAGGCAGGACTAGACAGCAGATCCCAGAGAATGGGGGGCAGAAGGAGGGTATCAGAGATTTCATAGATTGGAGAGCCAGAAAAGAACCAGAACAATGTCATAATGCCACAAGGTCATAATGCCACACTCTTTGAAGCAATATATACACATAGCCCTAAAGTGTACAAAAACAGGCTCCTCTTTGGCATGCATATCTGGTGCCTTTCACATGCAGCATCTTAGAAAGTTGCCTGTGTTGCCTGCTCTTAAATCCAGGTCTCTTTACTGGGAAGACACCTGAGTTTATCTTACATTACCTCACTCCATTACACATATCTGAGGGAAAAAAATTACATCAATCCTGTTGGTACATTTCTGTTAGTGCACAGGGGAGGGAGGGGAGGGGAGGGGAGGGGAAGGGGGAGGAAAAAAAAGTAAGGGGGAGCCGGAGAGGAAAAAGGAGTGGGGAGAGGGACGGGAAAGGAGAAGGAGAGGGAATGGAGGGAAAGGGAAGGAGGGGGAAGAAAAGGTGAGGAAGGGGGAAGGAAGATAAAGGACAGGACCGAGACTTACCTGCATAAAAAACATTAAAATGAAATACAGGAGGTTAGAACATTAGGAACGTGATCCCATTAGGGGCATGTCCAGGCTGTCTGGACAGCCCTGAGTAGGACGGTCCTATTAGGACCTGATTGTGCACCGCGGGAGCCAGATGTTCCCACGGGAGCAGGATCGGGCCCTGAGACAACCCAGTGTGCCCCTGCATTCCTGTGGGGACATCCACCCTGCTGCTTGGTTGGCCCACCAGAGTAAAGACCCCCAAATCCCCGCTGCATGACCCCAGGCAGGGCAGCCAGGGCCTGGATCGGGCGCAGGGACCTACCTGCCTCCGCCCCTGATGCTGGGTGTGCTTCCTGGGCCTGTTCCACACCATTCCCCCTGCTTATTCCACCTCTGCGGTGGAATATGCAGGACGTCCGTCCCCCTTCTGTATGATATACTGGACCGTGACCTGAATTGGCCCTGTACATCCTGCCACATTGGCATGCCCCAGTTCTGCCCATTCTCTGCCCCCTCCAGCCCCCTGCCGGCTCTGCCCATACTGTGGGGCTCTGGACGTGCAGGGAGGAAGGGATGCGGAATCGACGCAGGATGGCTAGCAGAGCTGCACATCCCGCTGGGTGCATTGCAGATTTGGGCTTTATTTGTATAAATACTAACATACATAAAACCATACATAAAACCAGAGGGCCCTTTGGCGTGGCCCTTAGGCGGAGCACAAGAGGCGGCACACCAGATGCCTCACCAGTGACCTAACTGCCGGACACCTGACACCTGACCAAGATTCCAGCGTCTACCAACATCTGAACTGTGAAAATGTGTTTTTGTTGAATATCTCCATCTATTGTAAGCCACATTAACTTACAAAGTAACCTGATAGCATCATAACGTATTAGATACTATCTTAGCAATACAATCTTGCCAGTTGGAAGTCTATTTAAACTGCTAGCGTTGCACTTCTTACAGTGTTCACATTACTGCAATACTGCATTCTCTCTGTAAAGTTAGCCATTATCTTGCATGTAAACTGTAAAATTAGTCAATATCTTGCATGTAAACTGTACCTGCTCTATTGTGCGCTCTCATATAATTACTCCTCCACAGTGTCTCACACACAATCCAAACCCTCAGAATGGCCCTCCAGGTCGCTGTCATTCTTAGCCTCTACCTCCTCACCCACTGGCTTGGAACCTCCCAATCTCTCTACATACCACATGGCAGGATTCCAATCCTGAATAGCCATGGCAAAAGATGGAATAGTCCCCCTTACTTCAACACAGAAAGTAACACCTACCCACGCCACTCCCACCTGATACATGTAGCACTCCAGCTATCCAATACACCCAACCAGGAAAAACCTTGTAGATGCCGACCCCTAAAATGTGCCATCATTAACGCACGTTCCATCCGCAAAAAATGGCCTGTGGTCCTTGACACAATCTCCTTCTATGACCTTGAGATCCTCATGATCACAGAAACATGGCTATCACCAGAAGACAACGTCCTCCTCAATCAACTACTTCCCCCCAATTTTTCCATACACACGAAACATAGGGAAAACAAAAAAGGAGGAGGGGTGCTCATAATCTCCAAATCAGACCTCAACTTCCAGATTGTGGACTCTTCTAGCACAAACAGCCTAGACACTCTCTCTGTTGCTAACCAACAATTCTCCCTTACCCTGTTATATAGAACACCATCTACTTCCCCAGTTGACCTTCCAACCATCATTGACCTTGCAGCTAACACCCGCACTCCCAACAAACCAAATTGGATAATGGGTGATTTCAATCTCCCATCGCTACACCAAAACCACGCAAATGCGTTCCTTGATGCAATGAAAGACCTGGGTCTCAAACAAATCATAAATGAACCCACACATACAAAAGGGAACATTCTGGACTTGGTTTTTATGCCACATCCAGTCAAGGACAAAAGCCACAATCTGCCAACATCAGTCGTGGATGTACCCTGGTCCGACCACAAATTGATCATTATCCAGATTCCCAGCAACAATGACCAGCTGAACAGAAGCCAACCCACGAACATCACCTCTCGAACTTCCACTAGATGCTTCCGCCCCTTCGATAGGGAACTCATCCTTTCGGAGACCCCATCACTCATCAACAAAACAACACCTGACCTTGATGAACTAATCTCTCACTGGAATTCCAGCCTGCTTGCCATCTCACAACACCCAAACCCTAAAAATACAGCAAGAGCGAAAAGAAAATCCGCCCCATGGTTCTCTCCTGACCTACGCGCTTCCCTCATGCAACTACGTAGACTTGAACGCCGATGGCACCGATCACGCTCACCGGAAGATCAGACCGCATACCTAACCCACCTTGCAATACATCGAGGAACAATCTCTATCAGAATGAGACAATATCACACTGACACCCTAAAGAGGTCATTGAATAAACCTCGTGACCTCTTCAATTTGGTCAAATCCCTCTCAAAGGAACCATCACCCGAGCAACACATCAACATACACCCACAAGAATTCGCTGATTATCTGCAATCCAAGATTGTACAAACTAACAAGGTCACAGCAGTCCAACATCAAGAACCGGCGGACCTCTCTCCACTTAACTTTTTTTCCACACCATCCAATAAATGTATTGAGAACACCATAGCATCACTCAACACCTCCACTGCACAGACCGACCCATGTCCAGCTTTTTGGATCAAGGAACTACGTGATGTGCTCAGTCCTGTCATCGCAAATATAATGAAACTCTCCTTTACAACAGGTTATTTTCCCACTTCACTCAAACAGACTTCCATTAGACCATTACTGAAAAACCCCAAACTGGACCCCCAAAGGGTGGACTCCTATCGACCAATAGCTAGCATCCCCATCTTAGCCAAAATAATTGAGAAGGAAGCACAACGGCAAATTCAAGATCAGATAGACTCTGTTGCTCCCTTAGATAACTGCCAACATGGGTTCAGAGAACATCATGGGGTTGAGACACTACTCACTGGTCTAATCAACAATATCATCACAGGAATTGACAACATCCATCAAGGTTTTGTCCTCATTTTCCTAGACATCGCCGCGGCTTTTGACTCCGTGAGTCACGAAATCCTCCTGGGAAGACTAAAAGAAAAGGGTGTCTGCAACAAGGCACTAAAATGGTGCAAGTCTTATCTGGACGATAGATGGCAATATGTGAAGTCTGGATCAGAAGAGTCTAGCCACTTCCATCAAAAACAAGGGGTACCTCAAGGATCCTCATTATCCTCCTTACTCTTCAATATCTACATGCAGCCCATATGCAATATCATAAGATCATTCAACGTAAACTGCATGATATATGCAGATGACATTCTTTTATACATGCCTTTCTCCACAACCCACATGGACCTGACCCCACTCACAGATTGTTTCAATGCAGTTTCAACATGGCTCCAGACACAGAACCTACGTATCCAGCATAAAAAAACAGAGGTCCTTTTCATCTCCAGAGACTCCAACTTTACGCCCCCATCCCACGTCAGTGTCAAGGAAGCTGATTTGCAAACTAAAGATGCAATAAAATATTTGGGAGTTACACTGGACCAACATCTAGACATGAGACGCCACATAAGCAGCGTAGTCAAAGCCATCTACTTCAAAATCCGTTCCCTCAAACACCTACGCTCCCTGCTGGACCCAGACGATTTCCGTACCATATATCAAGCGCAGATCCTGCCGCATTTTGACTTTGCAAATGCCATCCTACAAGGTCTCCCCCAATCCACACTAACCCCCTTACAGTTGGCCATGAATGCCGCAGCTAGGGTCCTCTACGGTGCATCCAGAAACGACCACGTGACTCCTATTCTCAAACAGCTACACTGGCTACCAATTCACAGGAGAATCACCTTCAAATCCCTTGTATTAGCATTTAAGGCAATCAAAGGCACCTCATCCCTCTCACTCACGAATCTAATCCACTTGGTCCCCCTCAACAGAGCAAGAAGAACATCAGCTGTAAACTTGCTAGCAATACCAAAGGCTTCAACAAAGTCCAACACGAACACCACAAACAGGGCATTCAGTTTTTATGTACCAAAATGCTGGAACACCCTACCCCCTGACATTAGAGCCATTACCAATCTATATCAGTTCAGAAAGGCTCTCAAAACATACCTTTTCTGCCAATATTTCCCAGACAGCAACTGAACTAGATATCCCCTCCAAGAAATGACCCAATCTAGAAATGCCCTCACACTGCAGTGTAGATAGTTTATGTATATAGTTAACACAGTTATCCAAGTTTGTACTCCTGTTCAATGTAAAACCTGACAGTTTGTCGTTATGGTCGTTTTGTTATGATGTAAACCGCGCTGATTCTAAATAGCGCGGTATATAAGAAACTGTAATAAATAAATAAATAAATAAATAAGATATGAAATGAAATAAAATGATTAAAATAAATGAAAAATAATTAAAACATTAAAATAACTAAATAATAATATATAAAATAAACTATTGAGCATAAAAGCTTTAGATAAAAAATTATAATTTTAACTTTTTAATGAAATGCCAGGGGAAAGGATCTCAAAGGAACACTGAGAAATTCATTTTCATATTCAAACCATTGATTGAAGTTGAAAAATGAACCATTGTTCAAGTCGTAGAAAAACCTTGTCTAGGTACCTTCTCTCCAGTTGGTTTCACAACCTTGAGGACAAAAAACTTTAGTTCTGAAATCTTGTGCTGTTGTTGTGTCCAATGCTGAACCTTTCCTCCAAAGTATACATATTGAGATCTTTACGTCTGCCCCCATATGCCTTATGATGAAGTCCACTGACCATTTTGGTAGCCACCCTCTGCATAGACTCCATCCTGTTTATGTCCTTTTGAAGATGTGGTCTCCAGAATTGCACACAATACTCCAAATGAGGTTTCACCAATGACTTATATAGAGGTACTATCACCTCCTATTTCCTGCTGGCCATTCCTCTCCCTGTGCACCCAAACATCCTTTTGGCTTTGCTGTCACCTTTTCTGTTTAGCCACCTTAAAATCATCAGACACAATCACCCCTAGGTTCTGTTCTTTTGTGAACAAAAGTAATACATCCCCTATACTGTACTACTTCCTTGGACTTTTGCAGCCCAAATGCATGACCACGCATTTTTTAGCATTAACTCTCAGCTGCCAAATTCTTGACCATTCTTCAAGCTTAGCAAGATCCTGCCTCATGTTATCTACTCCTATTAGATCTAGACATTCATCACTACTTTTGTTTTGTTTCATTTATTAATTTATAAATCACCTATCACACTATCTAGGCAATGTACAATGTACACACATAATAAAACAATAAAATCAATAAAGCACAGTTACTTACCTGTAACAGGTGATCTCTGGGAACAGCAGGAATTAGTCCTCACATATGGGTAAGTCGGAACCGACGAAGCCCGCGCGGGAAAGCTCCCCAGCTTTTCAGATGAAAAGCTTTTGGGGCTTCCCACAGCGCATGCGCGCTGCCTTCCCGCCTTCCTTACCAGCTCTCTTCAGTTCGAGTTTAAAGCTGAGACAATAGAGAGAGGAAAGGAAGGTAGATAGATAGAAGATACAACTCCTAGGGGAGGTGGGTGGGTTGTGAGGACTAATTCCTGCTGTTCCCAGAGATCACCTGTTACAGGTAAGTAACTGTGCTATCTCCAGGAACAAGCAGGAATAAGTCCTCACATATGGGGACTCCCTAGCTAAGATGCCTGGGAGATCCCCCTCCAAGGGTAAACCATCTTCGTATGGATCTCAGGCATCCATTCAGGGAAGGTGGGCAGGAGTTGCTTAAGTATGGAACAGGTGTTTGAGGACAGCCTGACCAAACAAGGCATCCCGGCGGGAGTCCTTGTCCAAACAGTAATGGGCTGTGAAGGTATGAACCGAGGCCCAAGTGGCTGCTCGACAGATCTGATCTATGGATACAGAGTGAAGATGAGCCATAGAAGTAGCCATGGCTCTCACATTGTGAGCTGTGACATGGCCTTCCAGAGAAATGTTCTTACTCTGGTAAGCAAAAGAAATACACTGAGCAATCCAATTGGAAAGTGTACGTTTGGAGACTGGAAGTCCCAAATGAGAAGGATCAAAAGCCACAAAAAGTTGGGAAGACTTTCGATGTGGCTGAGTCCTGTTGAGGTAAAAGGCGAGAGCTCTTTTACAGTCAAGAGTATGAAGGTTCCTCTCTGCACTGGATGCATGAGGAGCCGGGAAAAAAAACAGGTAGATATACCTCTTGATTAAGATGAAAAGGCGAGACCACTTTGGGCATAAAGTGGGGATTCGTCCTAAGGACCACCTTATCATGATGAAATCTGGTATAAGGTGGATTAGCCACCAAAGCCTGCAGTTCACTGATGCGGCGAGCCGAAGTGACTGCAATAAGGAAAAGAACCTTCCAGGAAAGAAATTTCAAGGAGGTAGAGTCCAAAGGCTCAAAAGGTGGTTTCATAAGCTGACCTAGAACTAGGTTCAAATCCCATGCTACCGGCGGAGGTCGGATGGGAGGTTTAGTTAGGGTCAGGCCTCTCATGAACCTTGCAACGAGAGGATGAGAGGAGACAGGTTGTCCATTTATAGGTTTTAAGGATGCTGCAATAGCACTTAAATGGACTCGTACTGAATTCGTCTTGAGGCCTGCATTGGAAAGATGCAGGAGATAGTCTAGTAGAGAATTCAAAGGAAGTGCCAGAGGGTCAAGACCCTGTTGAGCACACCAAATGGAAAAACGTTTCCATTTGAAAGCATAGGAACGCCTGGTAGAGGGTTTCCTAGAGGCATGAAGGATATCTTTCACTGGCTGAGAAAGATTAAACTCATGAAGGCTTAAGCCTTCAGTAACCAAGCTCGGAGATGTAGGGACTTGGGGTTTGGGTGCCACAAAGTCCCTTTCTCCTGAGACGGAAGGTCTGGCGCAGCTCCCAGGTCCAGGGAGGAGCCCTGGGAGAGCTGTAGAAGTAGAGGGAACCACACTTGGCGTGGCCAGCGTGGAGCTATAAGGATCATCGACCCGTGATCCCTCTGAAGTTTGAACAGAGTCTTGGGAATCAAAGGAATGGGTGGAAAAGCATAGAGGAATTCCTGACCCCAATGCAGGAGAAAGGCGTCGTTGGCCAGAGCTCCCTGACACGGAGTCCTGGAACAGAACCGGGGAAGTTTGGCATTCCACGGACTTGCAAAGAGGTCTATGTCCGGGGTCCCCCATTCCTGGAAGATTCTGTGTATCTGGTCCATATGCAGGGACCACTCGTGTGGAAGCAGAACTCGACTGAGTCTGTCTGCCCGAGAGTTTTGAACTCCTGGAAGATACACTGCCAGAAGATGAATTTGATGCTCTCTGGCGAAAGCCCATAATCTGAGAGCTTCGTTGCAAAGCGACAGAGAGCACGTCCCTCCTTGCTTGTTGACATAGAACATGGCCACCTGATTGTCTGTCTGAACTAGGACAGTCAGGTTGGCAAGGAGGGTATGGAAGACTGTGAGGGCAAGGAAGATTGCTCGCAGTTCCAGAAGGTTGATATGAAGGGTGGTCTCTTGGGGAGACCAGGTTCCCTGAGTGGAGAGATGTTGAAGATGAGCTCCCCACCCTGTTTGGGAGGCATCTGTTGTGAGGGTTGCTTGGGGCAACAAAGGTTGGAAGGGGGTCCCCAACAACAGATTTTTGGAGGATGTCCACCACTGGAGAGACCAAAACAGACGTTTTGAGGTGAGTACCTGGTCTGACAGCAGTCCCGATGCTTGAGACCACTGGGTGGCCAATGTCCATTGAGCTGCTCTCATATGGAGACGAGCATAGGGCACCACATGAACCGTGGAGGCCATGTGGCCCAGAAGTTGCAGCATTTCTCTGGCTGACAAGTGACTTCTGGACTGAGCCTGGGAGGCCAAGCTTATTAGCCGTTGGCCTCGGACCAGAGGAAGGTAGGCCCTTGCAGTGGTGGAATCCAGATAAGCCCCTATGAATTCCAGGGACTGAGTAGGGATGAGTTGGGACTTGGGAATGTTTACCACAAGTCCCAGATATTGAAGAATACGCCTTGTGCGGTCCAAGGAAATCTGGACTTCTGACTGAGATGGAGCTCGGATGAGCCAGTCGTCCAGATATGGGAACATGAAGATTCCCATGCCTCTTAGAAATGCGGCTACGACTGCCATGCATTTTGTGAATACTCTTGGAGCAGAGGCGAGACCGAAGGGAAGTACTCTGTATTGGAAATGTTTTCCCTGGAACAGAAATCGAAGATATTTTCTGTGGGATGGATGGATGAGTATATGAGTGTACGCATCCTTGAGATCTAGAGAACAAAGCCAATCCTGACTCTGAAGGTATGGAAGGAGAATGCCCAGAGAGAGCATTTTGAATTTCTCCTTGAATAGAAACTTGTTCAATTCTCTCAGATCTAGGATAGGTCTGAAGCCCCCTGTCTTCTTTGTTATGAGAAAATAAGGGGAGTAGAACCCTAACCCCTGTTGAGGAAGAGGAACCTCCTCTATTGCCCCTTGGGCAAGGAGAGAGGAGACTTCCTGACCCAACAGGGTCAGAAGAGATGGGGGAGAACTGAATTGCCTCACCATGGTATGGGGAGGAAGGCTGGAGAAATGAAGTTTGTAGCCCTCTCTGATGATAGAGAGGGTCCATTGCTCTGATGTTATTTGCTCCCATCTGGGAGCAAAGTGAGCTAACCTTCCCGGTATGGTGAGAGGCTCTGGTTGTTCCAGAGCCAGAAATGGTAAGTTCTCTAGGGGCAAGTCAAAACCCCTGGGGTGTAGCAGACACTGCAGACTTTGACTTTACTTGCTTAGATTGCTGACGTTTAGCAGCAAAGCGAGGCTGAGAAGATTGTTGGCCAGTATTTGTGGAAAATCTGGCCTTCTTGTAGTACGGCCTTTTAAAAGGTTTCTTTTTGGCAGGAGTAGAAGTAGACTTAGAAAGTCTATCTAGAGTGGCATTTTCTGCGTCCATTTGAGCAGCTTTAATTTGCCAGTCCTCACCAAATAAGTTCTCTCCTGTACAGGGCAGATTCCTTAAGCCATCCATGACCCAGGGTTCTAGGTCAGAAGCCTGGAGCCAAGCAAGACGTCGGGCTGCAATAGCGATTCCCGAAGCCCTGCCAGCAACCTCAAAGGAATCAAAGGCTGCCCTGTTGGAAAACTTGGAGACCTCTGAAAGTTGTGTCACCAGAGTAGTGAAGTCCTCCTTTTTATCCTCAGGGATAAAGGGGGCTAAATGCCGTACCTTTAGGGCAAGTTCTCTGAGAAACATGCCCATATAAAGGCTGTAAGAATTGATCCTGGCTATAAGCATACTAGCCTGAAAGATCTTTCTACCAAAAGAGTCGAGGGTCTTACATTCTCGCCCTGGAGGGGTAGAGGAATGCCTTTTAGGACTCTTTATCTTCTTCATAGCAGACTTCACCACAATGGAGTGGTGAGGCAGCTGAGTCTTTTGAAACCCAGGAGAAGGAGGGACCCGGTACATGGTGTCCAACCTACAGGAATGAGGAGACAGGGTTAGAGGAGTCTCCCACAAATCCATCAAGTGTTCTTGAAGGATTTCATGGATAGGCAGAGTAACCGCCTCTTTAGGAGGTTTAGAGTATCCTAAAATATCCAATTTTTTTGATCTGGGTTCCTTTTCAGCAGATGTAGCAATAGAAAGTGCTTTAGCTACATCAACAATGAAATCCTGAAAGGATAAATCCTCTGGAGGAGACATCCTCCTCTTTAGAGAAGAGGGCTCCTCAGGAAGATCAAACTCAGCAGAGTCATCAGTGGAATATAACTCATCAGAAGAATCTGAGTATTCTCTCTGTGCTTGCAATGCACGATACACGTACCGATCGATATCGACATCGGGCGTATCGGGCATGGGATTGGTATCGGGCCAAAGCCTGAATCCAGCAAGCGGAACCGATCGACGCTTGGAAGTCGATGGTCTCGGTTCCGGTGTGGATACCGGAACCGGGGTCGGTACCGATGGAATCGGTACCGAGGGCGTCGCAGCCTTAATGAAAGCCAAAACGGCCTGCTGCATGGTCTGGACAGTATTGCCCATGGACGCCACTGCTGCCTGGATGTCGGTACCGGTATCGACCGGTACCCCAGAGCAGTCTAACAGGTGATCAGTCGAGGCCGTGCCATCGATGTCAACCTGTAACCCCATAGGTGATGCTTTGGAGGCCGGAGCCTCCTGCCGGGGTTTTTTGGTCTGGGCAGAATCCTCGAACTCAAGATTGAGAGCCTCTCGATCTTTTGAAAGAGATTTGCTTTTAGAGGATTTGCCCACAGAAAGTTTGGTTACCTGAGATCCATCCGGAGAGGAAGACCTGGATGACTGTGATGCTGGATTATCTGAAGCAAACAGCACATGGAACTTGTTGGCCCGGTTCTGCATACCACGTTTAGACATCTGGGAGCAGAATGGGCAGTCCGGTATGGAGTGGTCAGGTCCTAAACATTTAAGACACCATTCATGGGTGTCTGTGAGAGAAATAACAGCATTGCACTTGGTACACTTTTTAAAACCAGGAGCTGGTTTCTCCATGAGGAGAATTTGTGTAGGCCTGAAGGCCTAACAAAAGTTACCAAGCTGTGCTGAGAAAATAAAAAAAGATTTTTTTTTTTTTTTTTTAAAAGAAAGAAAGAGAGACCGGCAGTACCGGTTTTGGTATGGGGAAGGCAGGTACGCGGTCAAAAGAAACAAATTAAAAAAACAATTTCTTCAGCGGTGACAGGAACACGACCTGCTGGCTCCGCGGAAAAAGAGAAACTGAAGACAGCTGGTAAGGAAGGCGGGAAGGCAGCGCGCATGCGCTGTGGGAAGCCCCAAAAGCTTTTCATCTGAAAAGCTGGGGAGCTTTCCCGCGCGGGCTTCGTCGGTTCCGACTTACCCATATGTGAGGACTTATTCCTGCTTGTTCCTGGAGATAGACTATACATACAAACAGTCAACTACAAACAATAAGCTTTAGTAAACAGGACAGCTTTAACTGTTTATGAAAAGACAGAAAGTCCAACTGTTGTCTTGCTGACACAGGCAAATCATTCCACAGTTTAGGTGCAGCATAAAAGGAACACATTCACAAATCTGTCTTAAATACAGTGACAGATGGAACATCCACCACAATGCAATGTCCTAGCAGGGACATACTCTTGTAAAGGAAGTTGTAATTGCAAGCTTAACATTCCTCAAAAAAAGTCTAAAAAGTATGCATAATAATTTGAATTTAATCCATTACTTAATTGGTAACCAATGTTCAGTTTACCTCACTCGGGTAAGTCTGGCTGCGGCATTTTGAGAAATCTGGAATGATCATATTATATAACCAGAAAGTCCAGTATAGATCACATTACAATAATCAAAATGAGGCAATGTCAATACTCATAGTTGCACTAATATACAAAGATCTTGTTCCTCCAGAATATCATGAAATTTCCAAACCAACTGCAATTTGTAAAAACTATTGTGGACCACCTTACACATCTGAGCCTTGAAATTCAAACATCTGCCAAGCATAATCCCCAGGTACTGAATTTTATCATGCACTGAGATAGTATAACCAGCAAGAGATAATATACCTGGAAACATATATCCACAATCCAGCATAATAATCAATGCCTTCATTTTTCTAAAATTAATTGATAGACCAATATCTGCACATCATTTAATAAAACATTAAAATTTTTGAAGTAAAGACAACAATAAAATATCTCCAAATACATCCCAGCCTCATGCAATTTCTGACAAAGTTAAATAATCATTAAATAAGAGAGAACCAAGCTGAAGTTTGTCCTGCCAATCTGACCTGCTGGGTTCTCCCATTCAAATAAGAGGCAAACCATCTTAAAATGGTTCCACCAATTCCGAACTTGGCTAAATGCTGTAACAATATTCTGAGACATTTACCAGAATAGAAAAATTCAATTTTACATTTAGAAAAATTCTAAATTGTTTTGGGTCAGTAAATACATCTCCTATTTAATTAAACATTTATACTGTATCATGCAATAAATTTTCAGTGCCCAGGGCAAAATCTCTCCAGTGCATAGCAGGGAACAACCTTCTCCAAGCTTGGGTTGACCTACTGACATTTGGAAAGCATGCAGGGCCCGATATGCATGATATCGTGCTCTTAACTCACTAAACGTTCAGATATTATCCATATAAAAAGAGGTAGGGATAGGGAAGGGGTGAAGATGGTGCCAGAAAATATCTATTTAGCAGCAACATTCAGCTACTAAACATATAAGTTATATATTTAAGGCATAATTCAAATGGACTTAGATATATACTCAGCAGCTGCTGAATATACATGTAAGATAAAGCTCCGGGCCAGCACTTAACTTCATATGGTGAATGCCACAGCTGAATATTGACCCCACACTTTTTTTTCACCTCCCCCCCCCCCAGTTCCAGTGTCCAATTACAGTCTGGTTCCAATATGCATAATAGAAGGGGATTCAATCTAAGCACTTCTCCCTCCAAAGATTGCTTCCAATATTGAGTAAGAGTGGGATTGCCCAAAATATTACTCGCATGAGGAAATTACGATGCCTTATCAAGGATGTGGTTGAAAACTACAGGCCAGTTAGTTTAACTTTGGTGGTGAATAAATTATTGGAAGTGCTTCTGAAAGAGAAAATAGTGAGGTTTCGGGAGTCCAACGGATTGCAGGATCTGAGGCAGCATGGATTCACCAGAGACAGGTCTTGTCAGACAGATCTAATTGATTTCTTTAACTGGGTGACCAGGGAGTTGGATCGAGGAAGAGCCCTAGATATGGTGTATTTAGATTTCAGTAAAGCCTTTGACACCGTTCCTCACAGGAGACTTATAAACGAACTGAACACCCTAGGGATGGACCCTAAAGTTACTGCATGGCTTAGAAATTGTTTGAGTGGGAGGCGACAAAGGGCACAGGTAAATGGAGTTCACTCTGAGGAGAAGGACGTTACCAGTGGTGTTCCCCAGGGATCTGTCCTTGGTCCAATTCTTTCTGTTGGGTAAGGTTTGCCTCTTTGCGGATGATACCAAAATTTGCAATAGAAGGTGTAGATAACATTAGGAGGGATCTAGCTAAGCTTGAAGAATGGTCTAGAATTTGGCAGCTCAGATTTAATGTTAAAAAAGCAAGATCATGTATTTGGACTGCAACAATCCAAGGGAGCGATATAGTACAGGGGTGAAGTACTTTTGTCCACTAAAGAATAGCAGGACCTAGGCGTGATTGTGTATGATGATCTTAAAGTAACTAAATAGGTAGAAAAGGCAACAGCAAAAGCTAGAAGGAGGCATAGGGAGAGGAATTGCTAGCAGAAGAAAGGAAGTGATAGTGTCTCTGTATAAATCTTTGGTGCGACCTCATTTGGAGTATTGTGTGCAATTCTGGAGACCACACCTTCAAAAGGATATAAACAGGCTTGGGTCAATACAGAGGGTAGCTACTAAAATGGTTAGTGGTCTTCATTATAAAGCATATGAGGACAGACTTAAGGATCTTAATATATACACCTTAGAGGAAAGGCGGATTAGAGGTGATATGATTGAGATGTTTAAATACCTCTGTGGCATAAATGCACAGGAGGAGAGCTTCTTTCAATTGAAAGCAAGTTCTGCTATGAGGGGACATGGGATAAGGGTTAAAGGGGATAGATTCAGGAGTGATGTATGGAAATATGCTTTACGGAATGAGTGGTGGATCCGTGGATTAGTCTCCCAGTGGAGGTGGTAGAGATGAGGACAAACACAGAGGATCTGTGGAAAGGAAAAAAGGGGACTGTTGTAGTGGTTGATATGGAAGAACAGACTAGATAGGCCATGTGGTCTTTTTCTGTCGTCATATTTCTATCTTTCCAAAGCCTTGAATTAAACTAGGCTGTTGCAGCATCATTCAAAGTTTTGCTGTGTACACTCACTGCAGAATTCTAACCTGTTCAACACTCTGTAACTTCTCAGTATAGACTTTGAACCTGTACAGGCAGATTTTAAAACTGCTCTTTAGATTTTTGTCTAAAAATGTACAATTTCTTTACTTAGATTTAAGCATCCAAGCACTGCAATGAAGAGGATAGAAATCTTTGAAGCCCAGATACAGGGAGCCCCTTTTACTAAAGCCCGCAAAGGATTTGCAATTAACGCGCTAAAAAATGCATGTTAATTGCAAAGCTTCCGTGTTAGCTGTCAGGGGTGTGACAAAATCCACAAGATCACTCTCCAAATCACCACAAAGTCAGCTACTTCCCCTCCTTCCCCTTCTCCCC
This sequence comes from Ichthyophis bannanicus, assembly GCA_033557465.1. NCBI lineage: Eukaryota > Metazoa > Chordata > Amphibia > Gymnophiona > Ichthyophiidae > Ichthyophis > Ichthyophis bannanicus. Next base: position 1,575,017,839 of record CM066031.1, on the reverse strand, counting down.
TTCCTCACTCCCAACTTTCCCCCTCTACCTCTGCCACCCTTTCTTCCTTTTTCTATGATCTCTGAGGAGGAAACCACACACCTTCTTTCCTCCTCCAAACTCACTACCTCCTCCTCTGATCCTATTCCCACCCATCTCCTAAGCCCACCCATCTCCACTATTGTCCCTTCCACCTCTCATATTCTCAACCTATCACTCTCCACTGCAACTATCCCTGCAGCCTTCAAGCATGCTGTAATTACACCTCTCCTCAAGAAACCCTCACTGTCCTTTTGACTATCGACCCATCTCCCTCCATCCCTTTATTTCTAAACTACTTGAACGTGTGGTTCACCACCCTTACCTTGACTCTCTCTCCTTGCAAGTCCTCCTGGATCCTTTACAATCTGGATTTCGACCTATACATTCTATTGAAACAGCTCTTGCCAAAGTGTCCAGTGACTTGTTTCTGACAAAATCCAAGGGTCTTTACTCAGTCCTCATCCTTCTTGACCTCTCTGCTGCTTTTGACACTGTTGACCACAACCTTCTCCTTGCTACCCTGTCCTCACTTGGTTTTAAGGGCTCTGTGCTATCCTGCTACTCTTCTTATTTCTCCCATCGCTCTTTCATTGTTTGTTCCGTGTATCCTCCTCTACTTCTATCCTTCCCTCAGTTGGTGTACTCCAAGGATCACCTTGGGTCCACTCCTTTTCTCTCCCTGTACTCAGTCCCTTGGTGCACTCATCTCTTCCCATGGCTTTCAGTTCCATCTTTATGCTGATGATTCCCAGATCTACCTCTCTACACTTGAAATATCTCTGGGAATCCAGACCTGGATCTCTGCCTGCCTTTCTGACACTGCAGCATGGATGTCTCACCGCCACTTGAAACTGAACATGGCCAAAAATGAGCTTCTTATTTTTCCCCTAAAACCTTCTCTCCCCTTCCTCCTTTCTCAGTCTCTATGGATAACTCTCTACTCCTCCCTGTTTCCTTGGCTCGCAATCTTGGGGTCATCTTTGACTCCTCTCTTTCCTTCTCCACACACATCCATCTTATAGCTAAGACCTGCCGTTTCTTTCTCTATAACATCAACAAAATCTGCCCATTCCTTTCTGAACTCACTGCTAAGACACTTATCCACTCCTCAATCACCTCCCGTCTTGACTATTGTAACCTATTCTTTGCTGGTCTCCCTCTGAGTCATCTCTCTCCCCTTCAATCTGTTCAACACTCTGCTGCACTGCTAATCTTCTGTTAGCCTCATCATGGTCATATTACCCCTCTTCTCAAATCACTTCATTGGCTCCTTATCCATTTCCGCATCCAGTTCAAACTTCTCCTGCTGACCTATAAGTGCACTCACTCTGCAGCTCCTCACTACCTTTCCTCTCTTATACCTTCTTATACCTCTCCCCGGAAATTCTATGATTCTGGCAAATTGCTTCTATCTGTGCCTTCTCTTCTATTGCTAACTCCAGACTTCACCCCTTTTACCTTGCTGCTCCTTATGCCTGGAACAAACTACTGAGTTAAAATATATGTGTACGTTTGAATTTTCTAAAGTATGTATACCATCCAATTTGCTACTCTTCATTTTATCAAACAGTTCTAATACATCCTCCCAGTTTATCGATATTTCTTTCAGTTCTTCTGCTGATCACTTTTATATACTATTTTAGGCACAGGTAACTTCCCTACATCTTATTCAGTAAAGGCAGAAGCAAAGAATTCATTCAGTCTCTCCGCTATGACCTTGTCCTCTCTTAGAGCCCCTTTCACCCCTCTATCATCCAATGGTCCAACTGACTCTTTCACAGATTTTTTGCTATGAATGTACTTGAAAATGTTTTTATTATACGTTTTTGCTTCCACAGCAAGTTTCTTTTCAAATTCTTTCTTTGCCCGCCTTATCAATTCCTTGCATCTAATTTGCCAATGTTTATGTTGTTTCCAGTGTTTGTCATCGGGCTCCTTTTTCTATTTCCTCAAGGATGCATTTTTGGTAAAAATAGTCTCTCTGACCATGCCTTTAAACCATGCTGGCAGTTTTTTGGCCTTCCTTCCAATTTTCTTAAAGCGTGGAAGACATCTGGTCTGGCTTCCAAGATAGTACTTTTAAACAACGCCCATGCTTGATGTAAATCTTTAATCTTTGTAGCTGCTCTTTTTAGTTTTTCTTAACTATTTTCCTCATTTTATCATAGTCTCCCATTTGAAAGTTAAAAGGTAGTACTGTGGATTTCCTTGCCATCTTTCTTCTACTTTTTTACATCAAATGGCAATCATGATATGACCACTATTGCTAAGTGGCCTCAAAACTCTTATCTCTTGCACCAGATCTTATCTTCCACTATGGACTACATCCAGAATAGCTTCCCTTCTGGTTGGTTCATGAACCAACTGCTCCAAGAAGCAGTCATTTATTTCATCTAGCAAGTTTATCTCTCTAGCATATCCTGCTGTGACACTGATCCAGTTGATTCCAGGGTAATTATACTCACCCATTATTGCTGTGTTGTAACTTTTGTTAGCTTTCCTGATTTCTTTTAGCATTTCATCATCCATCTTTTTATTATTTATTTTATTTACACACATTTATATACCGCATCTTCCAGAGTTCAGTTGCGGTTTACAGTGAACAACAATTAACAAAGCAAGTTTGTTTTACAAGGAACGTCATATTATAAGTATAATGAAAAACAAAACAGCATATGTATTGGAACAAAGTAATTAACTAAACAATGTATTGTCTAAACAATGTGAGACAATACGGAACAGAATAAACTATATACATATATATATATATATATGGAAGTGATAGGGCATAAGAGATTGGATCATCAAAGGAATTCGACTAAGTGTGCTATCTGTTTGAGTGAAAGGGTTTTTATTTGAAACAATCAGGTACCTGTTTAGCCTTTGTCTAAAGCGGGTGAGGGATTATCTATGTTGTTGTAGTGTTTGGTGAATAAATACGTTTTCAGTTTTTTACGGAGTTCCATGATCTCAGTTAGTGTTCGTAGCTCCTCTGGGAGGGAATTCCAGATAGTTGGGGCTGTGTGAGAAAAGGCTCTATTGTTTGTTGATTTATGAGCTTTTGTGTAATCTTTCGGAATCTTTAGTTTGTTTAATTGTCCTTTTCTGTGTGTAGGCTTAGATGGTTCTTTGCGTATTAGGTTACATAGTGTAGTTGGAGCCATATCATATAAGGCTTTGAATGAGGTTATTATTGTTTTGTAAATTATCCTGCTTTGAATTGGTAGCCAATGGAGGGAAGCTAGTATTGGTGTTATGTGTTGGAGTGAGTTTACTTTCAATATAATACTAGCAGCTGCGTTTTGTGCTAATTGTATTTGTTTGATGTTTTGTTTTGATATGCCTATTAGTATTAGATTGGCAAAATCAAAGTGACGAGTTATGGTGGCCTGAATTATATTGATAAAGTCTTGTAAAAATACTAGAGGACGTAGTTGTTTGAGGATTTTGAGTTTGAAATAAATTTTCTTTATGGTATTGCTAATGTGGGTTTCCATCGTAAGGTGTGTGTCTAGTATAACGCCTAGATATCTTATTTCATTTTTTATTTTAATTTCTTGGTTTTGGAGTGTTATGTGTGTTGGGGGGATATAGGATTGGTTTTTAGTCACGATTAGAACTTCAGTTTTAGCATGATTTATGTGGAGGTTTTGTGCTTTTAGCCAAGTTGTGATTTCATTATAGCAGTCCGATAGGAGTTGAAGCGGTAGATTGGGTATCGTAAATGGAATATACATCATATTATCATCTGCGTATAGGTGATATTGTACTCCAAATTTTTTGAAAATGTTGCAGACTGGTTTTATGTAAATATTAAAAATCTTCTGCTTTTTACATGGAACATCCATAGAGATTCTACAGTGTATTTTGTTTCCTGCAGAATTTTAATCCTATGTGACTCAATGCCCTCTCTAACATAGAGTGGAACCCCCTCCACCAATTTTATCTACTCTATCATTGTGATATAGTTTGTAGCCAGGTATCACAGAGTCCCATTGGTTATCCTCCTTCCACCAGGTCTCTAAGATGCCAATCATATCTAGCCTTTCATTTAGTGCTATATATTCTAGCTCTCCTATCTTATTTTTTAGACTTCTAGCATTTGCATACAGGCATTTTAGGGGTTGTATTTTATTCATATTAATCTGGTTATCAGTTGATAGGTATAATTTGGAATCTTTTGGCTCTGTACTGAAGGACATCTGGGTTACTTTTATCTTTGTTGAAATCTCTCTGTCAGGATGCCCTAACTTCCCTGTTTTGCTAGTATGTTTCAAGGAAACATCCTTCCAAACCATGTGCTCCTGGGCGACGGTCAGCTTTCCCCTACTATTTAGTTTAAAAGTTGCTCTATCTCCTTTTTAAAGGTTAATGCCAGCAGCCTGATTCCATCCTGGTTAAGGTGAAGCCCTTTATTTATTTAACCAGTTTTCTATACTGCCTTATCCTTCAAACAAAGTGGTTTACATTATGTAATTACTACAAACAGGTACTGGATATATTCCCTTGTCCCCAAGGGCACACAATCTATGTGTACCTGAGGCAATGGAGGGTTAGGTGGCTTGCCCAAGGCCACAAGGAATGCCTATAGGACTAGAAACCCCAGTCCCTCTGGCCTGAGATTGCTGTCCCCAGGTCAGACTTGAGCCCCTGGCCCTCCAGCCTGAGGTACCATGTTCTAACCATGTCCTAACCACTAGGCCATTCCTCCCCCCTTCCATCCCTTTGGAAGAGCCCCTCCCTTCCCCAGAATGTTGCCCAGTTCCTAACAAATCCTAATTCTTCTTGTTTAAACCATCTTCTCATCCACGCATTGAGACTCTGAAACTCTGCCTGCCTTTTGGGTCCTGCACGTGAAAAAGGAAGCATTTCAGAGAATGCTCTCTGGAAGTTCTAGTTTTCAAGTTCATACCTACAAGCCTAAATTTGGCCTCCAGAAACTCCCTTCCACACTTTCCTAAGTCATTCATACCAACATGTATCAAGACAACAGACTCCTCCACAGCACTATGTAAAACCTTGTCTAGGTGCTGCGTGAGGTCCGCTACCTTTGCACCAGACAAGCATGTTACAAGGCAGTCCTCACATCCACCAGCCACCAGGCTATCTACATGCCTGATGATCGAATCGCCAACTATAATAGCCATCCTAACCCATCCCTCATGGGTACATGGCCCTGGAGAAACCTCCTCGATGTGAGAGGGTTTTACATCTCCTGGCGGACAAGTCCTAGATAGTGGATCCCTTCCTGCCACACCAAGGTTATGCTGTCCTTTCACCTGCATGGCAACTGAGAGGCTGCCAGATTGGAAGTGAAACTTCAGTACTACGTCCCTATAGGTCTCATCTATGTTCCTCTCTCTTTCTAATGTCCTCCAAAGATCAGACTTGTTCCCTGAGGGCAAAGAGCTCCTTGCGCCTAGTGCACACATAAGACATTTTGCCAACTGGGAGAAAATCGTACATCTGACATTCAATGCAAAAGACTGAATAGCCCCCTCTCATTGCTGGAATGCTGTCTGCATCTTAGTTTTTGGTTTAGCTATTTAAGTTTAATTATTTATTTATTTAACGAGGCTGATATGCCGCTTTTTTATACGTCAAAATGGTGTACATTCAAGTACTGAGTACATATTTCCCTTGTCCCCGAAAGACTCACAATCTGTTTTTTGTACCTGAGGCAATGGAGGGTTAAGCGGTTTGCCCAAGGCCAAAAGGAGGACCTGTGGAACTAGAAAGTTGTTTACTTAAAGTTGCTAGGGATGCTTGTACTGATACAACTATACCAATTATCTTTAAAGGACTTTGTTCACCGCAAGACTAATTAACTTCAGGACCTTAATCTATACCTGGTGAAGATAATATGATAATTACACTTACCTGGTAATTGTAGTTCCTTGAGTGACGACAGTTCAGTCCTCTACTTCAGGGTTGTGCTCCTCCTCCTGCAGATTGGAGACTGGGCATGTCAAATTTATGACATCACTGGATGTAGTCTGCTGGTGTCTCCCATCAGCCCCAGTGAACTATTGACAAAGCATACTCAACAGAGCAACAAATAAGTAGCTTAACATATAACCTTCAACTTTACTAAGCCCTTATTATCAAAAAAGTAAACTTTGCCCCGTACCGTTTCCTCCTACCTTCCTCAACACAGAGAGAACGAAGAACCAAGAGAGAAATAGACAGAGCAGAACTACCAAACAGGATTCTTCAAAATTTATACACATACCTGTCAATGCATAGCTCCCTCAACTGATGTTTCCGTACCAACAACAACACCCCGGGCGGGATTGAGGACTGAACTGTCGTCGCTCAAGGAACTACAATTACCAGGTAAGTGTAATTATCATTTCCTTATCATTCCTCTAGTTCAGTCCTCTACTTCTGGGATGTAACAGAGCAGTGTTCATTGGGAGAGACCCTTATAACCGGCTTGCTAGACTGCCGAACCGAAACAGGCATCATTCGTTGCTAGCACATTAAGGCAGTAGTGCTTACTGAAGGTATGGAGAGACAACCAGGTAGCCGCTCTACAGATGTCCCCTGGCGGAACCAAGCTGTGTTCTGCCCAAGAGGCAGCCTGCACTCTGGTAGAGTGCGCCCGCAACCCTGGCGGAACTGAACGCCCTTGTACCAGATACACTGAGGCAATCGCTCCTCTGATCCATCGAGAAATGGACGCTTTCGCCGCCGCCTCCCCTTTTCGAGGACCCCCGAACAACACAAAACGACGTTCAGATTTGCAAAAAGATTCTGAAACTTTCAAATATCGCCGCAGCACACGTTTGACATCCAAAAGGCGCAAAGTGCGATCGGACGCGGAATCCTCCCTTGAGGCCAGAACCGGCAGTGACACCGTCTGATTTAGATGAAAAGGGGCGACGACCTTTGGCAAAAAGGACGGCATCGGTCACAAAACCACCTTTTCTTTCGAAAACTGCAGAAAGGGTTCTCTACACGACAACGCCTGTAGCTCTGAAATTCATCTCACCCAACATATGGCCACCAAAAACGCCATTTTTAAAGTTAAATCCTTCACCGTAGCTTGAAGTAATGGCTCAAAGGGCTCCTTCACTACTGCCCCTAAGACCACATTAAGATCCCACGGAGGTACGATGATTCGACGAGAGGGCCTAAGCCTAGTCACCACTTTCAAGAATCGCAATACATCCGGATGGGACCCCAAGGGACTATCCTGTACTTTGCCCCTATAGCAGGCCAGAGCCGCTAACTGCACTCTCAAAGATCTGGCTGCTAGCCCTTTATCAAATCCATCTTGTAGGAAACTCAACACCACGGGTACAGAAGCTGTGGCCACACAGGTTTTCCGCCTAGAACACCAGTCCTCAACAATACGCCAGACCCAAACATATGCCAGCGAGGTCGACCTTTTCCTAACTCGAAGCAGCGTCGCAATTACCGATCCTGAGTATCCTCTTTTCTTCAGCTGCGCCCTTTCAATGGCCAAACCGTAAGCGAGAACCGATTCACTTGAGGCATGCGGAGCAGACCTTGGCGAAGGAGATCTTCCGAGACCGGCAACCACCACGGCTCCCCGTCCAACAGTCGCACGAGATCGGCATACCACGGCCGTCTCTGCCATTCCGGGGCTACCAAGAGTACTCTGCCGCAATGAGCTTCGATTTGCTGCACCACGCGGCCTATCAGCGCCCACAGAGGGAAGACATAGAGAAGACCATAAGCCGGCCACGGCTGCATCAGGGCGTTGAGACCTTCCGACATTCTTTCCCGCCGCCTGCTGTAAAACCGACTCGCCTTTGCGGAACGAAATGTCGCCATGAGATCCATGATCGGCGGCCCCCATCTGTGGACTATTAGAGCAAACACGTCCGGATGCAGCTCCCATTCCCCAGCATCTACCTGCACCCTGCTGAAGAAATCCGCTGTCACATTGTTTTTTCCTGCAATGTGTGCCGCCAATAACGCCGGCAGACGTTGTTCTACCCATGCGAACAGCAGCTCTGCCTCGTCTTCCATGGCCGCACTGCCTGTGCCGCCCTGCCGATTGATGTAGGCTACTGTCGCGGAATTGTCTGACAGTACTCTTACCGCTCAACATGTCATCACCGTTTCGAAGGTCTGCAGCACTAGAAAAACCGCTCTCAATTCCAGTCGGTTGATCGACCAGCCGCTCTCTTGGAGTGACCACGTGCCTTGCGGGAAGAGGTCTCTGCAATGGGCCCCCCATCCCGCGAGACTCGCATCCATCAGCAGGGGGAGCCATTCTGGCTGCTCCAGGGGCATCCCTGCCCGTAATGATCCGGGACGGAGCCACCACCGCAGAGATTGCCTGACCTGGAGAGGACAGGGAAGACGCTTGCTCAACGAGTCGTTCTGATGCGACCAGCGACAAAGGAGCGCTCGCTGTAGGGGCCGCATGTGGAATCTGGCCCAGGGCACAGCCTCCAAGGCCACCGCCATCATGCCTAACACCCAAAGGTACTCCCACGCAGTCGGTGCCGGGGTGGATCTGAACTTGCGGACCAGGTGCTGCAGCCCTAGCGCACGGCGATGTGGAAGAAACACGAGCCTGTTCCGCGTGTCGAACTGCACTCCCAGATACTCGAGATTCTGGGAGGGCACCAAGCGGCTTTTGGCCGGATTGATCACCCAGCCGAGCCCCTGTAGAAACTTCACCACCTTGGCTGTAGCCTGGACGCTTTCGGCCTCTGACTTCGCCCGTATCAGCCAGTCGTTGAGATAGGGATGCACCAACACTATTTCCTTCCGCAGCGCTGCCGCCACCACCACCATGACCTTGGTGAAGATCCGCGGTGCTGTTGCGAGTCCGAAGGGCAACGCTAGGAATTGATAATGTCCCCATGGAAGAGCGAATCACAGCCACTTCTGATGGGTGGCTCTGATTGGAATATGCAGATAGGCCTCCATAAGATCCAGGGAGGACAAATACTCCCCCTTGCACACTGCCACAATCACCGACTTCAGGGTTTCCATACGGAAATGCGGTACGCGCAGACACTGATTCACCCCCTTGAGATCTAAGATAGGGCGCAGGGAGCCGTCTTTCTTTGGTACGATGAAATAAATTGAGTATCGTCCCATACCGTATTCTGTCAATGGGACAGGCATGATCGCCCCCATGCGCAAGAGCCGATCGAGGGTATTGCGGATCGCCCGAGCTTTTTGCGGACTTCTGCAGGGCGACATCACAAAGGAATCCCAGACCGGTCTTGCCAATTCCAGTGCGTAGCCCTCTCGAACAATTTCCAAGGCCCACCAGTCGGTTGTTATTTGGGTCCAGGCAGAAAGAAACCCCCGAAGCCTCCCGCCTATTGGTTGTCATTCCACCAGGACCCGCCAGCCTTCATTGGGGTTAGCGGAAGGCCGTGGCGGGCATCGCAGAGAAGCCTTTACCCGATCCCCTGAACCCACGAAACCCCTGGGCTCTAGAAGCAAATCTACCCCTCTGGAATCCGCCCAGCTGGGAGGCCCGGAATTTTCTGAAATCCCTATACTGCCCCCGAAAGGCCAGCGATGACCTTCCTGGCTTTGGCTTATCCTCCAGGAGCCTACCCCCTTTAGACTCCCCTAAATCCTTGACCAACTTGTCAAGATCATCCCCAAACAACAACTTGCCCTTAAAAGGAAGCTTGCTGAGACGCGATTTAAACGAACTATCGGCTGCCCAATTCCTCAACCAGAGGGATCTACGCGCGGCAACCAAGGATGCCATGCTGTTAGCTAGCGCTCTAATCAAGTCATAATGCACATCCGCCAGATATGCAGTGCCGGTCTCCAACCTATCCAGTTCTGCCGCACTCTCTTGATCCAACTGAGGGGACTGCCGCAAACGTTGAGACCATCTGAGGCATGCTCGTGCTACCCAGGCTCCACAAATGGAAGCCTGTAAGGACAACGCGTCCGCCTCAAAGGACTGCTTCAACAACCCATCCACCTTCCTATCCTGAGCATCCTTTAACGCCACGCTTCCTTCTACCGTGATAGTGGTCTTCTTGGTGACCGCCGACACTGCTGCATCAATGCGGGGAGAACGAAACCGCTCTTTGTCCTTATCCGCTAGGGGATACAGTCTGTTCATAGTTGTAATTCCTCTGAGTCCTAACTCCGGTTGATCCCACTCATCCTGAATCATCTTGTCCACCACGCGGTGGACAGGGAACACTACTTGCGCCTGCCGCACCGCTTGGATGATAGGATCTTCCACACTTTAGTCCTCCGTCGACTCTGCAGCCGCCAAATTCAACGTCTGGAGGGACTCCGTAATAAGGGCTGTCAGCTCTTCCCTCCAGAACACCTGAATGATCTTTGCCTGATCTTCCGCCTCCGGAATTTCCCCTTCTTCAAAGTCGGTAATCTCCGCCTCCAGATCAGGGTCAGCCTCGTCCGTCTCATTGCCCTCCATATCGGATGAGGACAGCTCCCGAGGCCGAGACCTCTTTGAGGGTCTTGGGGAAACCGTACCCTTGGCTCATGCAGAACCCCTGATGCATGAGCAACACGAAGTCTGGACAAAAGTCTTCAAGTTGCAGCCCAGCCCCCAGGCCTGGCATCGCTGCTGGTGGCCCAATGCTGACCTCCTGGCTACTCCCTGAGGTAGAGGCCCCAGGGCCTCCCAGTCAGGTGCCACCGTCGCCAGCTGTGGATCAGGGCTAGCCTTTGCCTCCATCTGCTTTTCCACGTCAGTGGACACCATAGCGCAACCTCTGCAAATTCCAGAATCTGCTACCGTCCCCCTGCGTGTGCCGCAGACCACGCACTGAGGCCGTGATGCTATCCGTAGGCCACCTCACCTCTGGGGATACCAAGAATGAGTGTCTTTTTTTTTTTTTTGACCAGGACAGCAAGGACAAAAGAAAAAACTAGAAATCTAGAGGAAAGTCCTGAACCACCGGGCTCAACTTACTTGCTGATTTAATTATTTAATTAAATTATTTAAGTATTTAATTACCTGCTCCCCAGGGACTCCCTGCAATCACCCCATCAACCTCTCAAAGGGCCCAAGGGTACTCAAAACGCCAAAGTGCACCTAAGCCCCTATAAAAGTAAGGGAGGCAGCCCTCCAGCCGCAAGGTGATCGTGCCTCCCCCACTGAAGCAGTACTACACCGTAGAAGCCCCACCGGAGCCCTGCCACGCGGCGGCCGCGCAAACAAAATGGCCGCCGCTACTGCTGAAAGAAAAAAAAGGGCGCCAAACGAGAGACAGGGAAGCTGGCGGTTTTACTGCCCGGACTCAGCCCACCGAAGCAAAGAAGAGCTTGAAGAAAAAGGCATTACTCATGAAAATTTAATCTAAACTCACTGATCTTCGATGGGGCTCCAGCCTGTGCGGTTCTACTGACCTCCATGCTGAACAGAGAACCGCCGGACGAGCCTCCCATCAATGTGCCGCTGCTGCAGGTCAGATCACCGCTGTCAGGGCAGCCGGAGAATCTCCCTGTGTTCCTGCTACAGAGCACTCCTCCGTCCCGTCCAGGAGGAGAGATCTGCACTTCTGAGCCCACAGCCCCGCAGAAAGGAGGCAGACAGGAACCGGCACCAGAGGCAAGCTTTACTACTTTTTTTTTTCTTTTAAAGAGATAGTGTCAAACTAAAACTTAAAGGTAAACCACCAAATTAAAATGAGAATTTAGAGTATTCTACCCTAAGCTACCCTATTGCTCCTTATCTGTTCCTCAAGTGATCCCAGTACCTAGGCTCACTATGCCCTCCTGCTGCATGGAGACTGGACAGACTGGGGCTGATGGGAGACACCAGCAGACTACATCCAGTGATGTCATAAATTTGGCATGCCCTGTCTCCAAGCTGCAGGAGGAGGAGCACAACCCTGAAGTAGAGGACTGAACTGGAGGAACGATAAGGAACAGCAGATCCTGAAAGTGACCTTGATCGCCCTTCTCCCTTTAGGCTTAGGGCTAAATGGCCAATTTTCCCAATGAAGAAAGGTGAATAGTGGTGTACCCCAGGGATCTGTGCTGGGTCCGCTGCTTTTTGACATATTCATAAATGACCTGGAAAAGGGAATAAAGAGTGAGGTTATCAGATTTGCAGATGACACAAAACTATTTAAAGTTGTTAAAACCCATGAAGATTGTGGAAAATTGCAAGAGGATCTTGATAAATTGGAAGACTGGGCATCAAAATGGTAGATGAAATTTAATGTAGACAAGTGCAAAGTTATGCACCTAGGGAAGAACAACCCAAACTATGGTTACACGATGCAAGGTTCCACATTAGGAACCACCACCCAAGGAAAAAGATTTAGGCGTCATTGTGGACAACATGTTAAAACTCTCCACCCAGTGTGCTGCGGCAGCTAAGAGAGTAAATAGAATGCTAGGTATCATAAGGAAAGGAATGGAAAATAAAACAAAGGATATTATAATGCCTCTGTATCGTTCCATAGTGCGACAGTACCTTGAATATTGTGTGCAATTCTGGTCGCCATATCTTAAAAAGGATATAGCGTTATTAGAAAGGTTTCAGAAAAGAGCCACCAAAATGGTAAAGGGGATGGAAGGATAACCCTATGAAGAAAGGCTAAAAAGGTTAGGGCTCTTTAACCTGGAAAAGAGACGGCTGAGGGGAGATATGATAGAAATCTATAAATTGATGAACTGAGTGGAATGGATAAACGTAGATCGATTGTTTATTTATTTATTTAACATCTCTTATATACCGCACTATTATCATCAGCGCGGTTTACATGAAACAAACATATACATACAGGAAACTGTAGTGCATTTTACAAGTAACAGGAGTTTAGAACTTGGGAACAACAAGGTAATTATGTTATCAGAATATAGAAAGACTAGGGGACATGCAATGAAGCTACAGGGTAAACTATTTATGACAAATAAGAGAAAATATTTTTTCATTCAACGTGTAATCAAACTCTGGAGTTTGTTACCAGAGGATGTAGTAAAGGCTGTTAGTGTAGTTGGGTTTAAAAAAGGTTTGGACAAGTTCCTGGAGGAAAGGTCCATAAACCATTATTAAAAAGGGATCCAGGATATCAATGCTTGATCCAATACAAGCATTGTGGAACCTGTGTCTTTTGGGGAAACTGCTAGGCCCGTATGACCTAGATTGGCCACTGTTGGAAACAGGATACTGAGCTTGATGGACCTTGGTCTGACCCAGTATGGCATATCTTATGTAACTTACTTACAGTATGTAAATAGATTTAAGAGCCTATAAAGTTAAGATTATGCCTGGGGTGGGCAGGAATCAAGGTGGGTGGGAGGGAACTAACACTTAGTAAAGGTTGGCTTGCTTCACAGGTAACAGACCTGTTCTTCTAAGGTAATCTGTTAACAATTTCCTGGGTGATCCATATAGCTCTTGGTTTGATGGAGCCTTTCAAATTGCCCCTTTGGCCTTTGATTTGGCTTTAACACCTTTTTAAAACAAATTCCCAGATCTCTTGCCTCTTAAGTGGAAGACCTCTTTGTAAAAGTATCTAGAAACAATTTATTTCTTTTAACTCAAAGAATATTTTACCTATTATTCCTTCTATGCTAAGCTATGCTCTTATTTGATTTAAATTAAACGCTTTCTGCTGATACTAGGCCTTGACAGATTTAAATCTAAACTAAACGCTCTCTGATGTTCTTAAATTTAAACTAAAAGCTATCTGCTGATACTAAGTCCTGGTTGAGTTTTAAATGTAAACTAAAAGCTCTCTACTGATACTAGATCCCTGACTGAGATTTAAATTTAAATTTAGAGCTCTCTGCTGGTTTTATATTTAAATTAAAAGCTCTCTTCTGGTTTTAAAAATAAACTAAAAGCTCTCTGCTGGTTTTTAAAGTAAACTAAAAGCTCTGTGCTGAGTTTTAAATTTAAACTAAAAGCTATCTGCTGATACTAAGCCATGACAGAGTTTTAAAATTAAATTAACAGCTCTCTGCTGATACTAGGTCCTGAGTTAACAAATATACTGGATTCTAAAATACATAGATTTATCAGTTTTAACCTTAAGAATTCCCTTTTCCCCAGGATTTAGAGAATTTCCCAGAAGTAAAAACTTACAAGTGTAGATTTCTTTCCAGTAGTAGCAGGCCCTTTTGGTAGTCCTTCAAGACTGAAAATCACAGAGCTCTGGTTGAACTATTTATGCCTGTGCTTCTAAGGTAATCTGTTAACAATTTCATGGTGATTCACACAGTCCTTTGTTTGATAGAGGGAGCCTTTCAAATTGCCCCTTTGGACTTTCACTTGGCTTTAACACCTATTTAAAACAAATTCTCAAATCTCTTGCCTCTTAAGTGGAAGACTTTTTGTAAAGGTATCTGGAAACAATTTATTTCTTTTAACTCATAGAATATTTTACCCTGTTCTTCCTTCTATGCTAAGCTATACTATTATTTGATTTAAATTAAAAGCTCTCTGCTGATACTAGGCCCTGACAGATTTACTCTAAACTAAAAGTTCTCTGCTGATGCTAAGTCCTGACTGAGTTTTTAATTTAAAATAAAAGCTCTCTGCTGATACTAGACCCTAACTGAGTTTTAAATTTAAATTAAGAGCTCTCTGCTGGTTTTATATTTAAACTAAAAGCTCTCTTCTGGTTTTAAAAGTAAACTGAAAGCTCTCAGTTGACTTTTAAATTTAAACTAAAAGCTATCTGCTGGTACTAGGCCCTGACCGAGTTAACAAATACACCAAATTCTAAAATACACAGATTTATCAATTTTAACCCTAAGAATTCCCTTTTCCCCAAGAATAGTGAACAGTTTTGTAAAAGCCCATTTCCCTAGTTAAAGCACTGTTTTATTTACAGAAATGGCTTTGAAAATTATCCTTTAAACTTGAAAATAGATACAAATTAGAGCAAGGGATCACTTATTAAGATTAGATGGAATGAGGCTTTTTATGCTGATGTTAACTTGTGGGATATACTGCTGCCTGACTCTAATAACGAGTACAGTAAACATTTTTAAACTTGGATTGGATGAGTTCCTAGAGAGTTATAATATTATTAGCTGTTAAGACATAGAGGGGATTCTAAATCATGGGAGAATATCCAGAAATTTGCCTTTTTGCTGTCAGAAAGAATTTTTTGACCTTGGGGACCATAATTGGCTAAAGGACTTCAGGATTTCTGCCTTGCCCTAGATCATTACAAATACTTGCCCAGGATGGGTGGACTCAGTGGCCTGATGACCTTTCAATCACAAGCATAGTTCTTGGTCATGGAATTCTGCCTTGTGTTGGCACATTCAAATATAACTAATATGGTTCAATTATTATGTCTCACCATACAACTGCTGACATGATATAAATGAACCCACCAGCAAATGGATTTAAATGTCAACATGTGAATTATATGTTTTAAGTTGTATTAAGCACTCTTTCTCTGACTTTTAAGGGAACATGACTGCCTATGAAAATGACACAGCACAGAGAAGTGCAAATATCAATCAATGTGCATTCCTAGGGGGTCCATAAATTTAGATATCAGACAATTATGGGGAGAATGGGTGATAATGTTCTCGGGAGAGCTCCTTGTTAAAATTATTTATGGAAACAAAGGTGTCTCAGCCAGTAAAGCAGAGCTGGCAAGAGCCCATTGATAAGAAACTGTTAGTGGTGATAGCACATTCCTGATTAAACATTCATTATTCCACTAGGTTGACTGCAGAATGAAAAAAGAGGTTTAAGATATACTGGGATATAAAAAGCTGATGATGACAAACACTTTAGGCTCATGTATCGTCCTTTAACCTAGGCACACTGAACTTTCATCTCCCTCACTCTCTGCAACCCTCACTAACCTTGTTGTCACTGACACCCTTCCCCCCATCTTGTAAGTAACACTTGGGCCAATTTTTTATTTATGACATTTTAACTGGTACACATACAACATTTTAACAGAGAGTGAAGAGTCTAAAGCTTGGCAGCAAGTGTCAAATAATACGAAATGTCTTTGTACTCATAACTAAGGAGATAGTTTTTTCATTGTTCTTATTCACCACATTTGCCTCTCATCCATTTGGGATGCACTAGATGTCTGGGACATGAGACAATTCCTTGTAAGTTATAAACATTCCCAGGCCAGCCATATTTGTGGTATGAATAAACCTTTTTATTGCAGTCTCTAGCCACCTGATGTCTGTGGTCTGAGTCTTAGAGGGCTGTTTTTGCAACTAATCATTATTAGGTATTAGTGCCCTTATACAGGTCATTGGTGAGGCCTTACTTGGAGTATTATGTTCACTTTTGGAGACCATGGAGATATAAAAAGACTAGAAAAGGTCCAGAGAAAGGCAGCCAAAATGATATGGGGCCTGTGCCAGAAGACATATGAGAGGAGACTTGAAGACTTAAATATATATACCCTAGAGGAGAGGAGGGGGGAGGTGGGATATGATACAGATGTTTAACTACTTAGAGTATTAATGAACTAACAAACCTTTTTCAAAGAAGGGGAAGCTGTAAAACTAGATGGCATACAATGAAGCTGCAAGGAGGTAAACTTAAAAGCAACATCAGGAAAAACGTTATCATGGAAAGGGTGGTGGATGCCTGGAATGCCCTCCTGATGGAGGTGGTTGGGGTAAAAGCACTGACGGAATTCAAAAAAGCATGGGATAGTCACAGAGGATCCTTATATGGTAAGAGGATGTTATCAATGTTTGACAAAGGAGCCACACATAAACAATACTACTAGAGCAATATACCTGAAATTACAGACCCTTCACCAGCTCCGTCCCATGCTTGAAGCTGTAGACTTCCGGACAATTTTCCAAGCATTGATTATCCCGCATTTTGACTTCGCAAACATCATTCTCTATGGTATTCCAGATTATGCAATTCATCCCCTTCAAATGGCAATGAATACGGCAGCACGAACCCTTGTTGCGGCCTCAAGATATGAACACGTCACTCCGATCCTGAAACAGCTCCATTGACTCCCTGTCTCTGTTCGTCTCAAGTATAAAGCTATCAACATAGCATCCAAAATCCTATACAACCTCTCAGCGAATGCCCTTAATGAGACTCTACAATGGACAGTTGACAACAGATTAAGAAGATCCACCATGTCAAATACTCTTATGGTCCCTTCTGTAGTAAGAAAGCGTTCCCAATTTGTTAAGGAGCGAGCATTCAACTTATATGCACCAACCCTCTGGAACTCCCTCCCCTCTTCTATCCGTGCCATTTCTGACCTTTCTACCTTTGAAAACATCTTAAGACACATCTGTTTCAACTATACTATGAACAGGTAACTTAAATTACTTCATACCTCAAACCCCTTCTACCAAGAACCTCAAACCTTCTACAATGCCCATTATATTATATAGCTACATTATATATAATTTCACTATATATAGTTACATTGTATATAGTTTTCCTGTTATGTCCAAGTTATAGCCGCCTAGGATATATAGGTTTACTGCACCAAACTTGTTCTATTTACTCTGATTGCTCATATGATTGTTCCATGTAAGTTAATATGTTAATATGTTATCTACGTGTTCTATGTAAGAGCTGTTCTGCTATGTTCTCTGTAAACCGCACTGAATGTGAAATAGCGCGGTATATAAAAACCAATAAATAAATAAAGTCAAAGCAAAGCTAAATAATTTCATAAATAGAGGAGGTAGTCTGCATGGAGCATTAGGTACAACCTTAAACAAAGACATAGAGGGGGAGTAACCTGCACAGAGTGGCAGGTGCAACTCTACAACTCTAGCCACCTAACTGGGCAGATTAGGTGGACTAAGCTGATCTGTATCTTCTGTTTACTATGTTACTATCCACCACCAGCCCAGGTGCTCCTATCTAATAGCATCTGAGTGCTCCCTTTCTGGCTGGTGAACTGCTGCCTATTGTTGCCTTGGTGGCAATACTTACTTCTAGTTCTGATCAGGCATCACTTCCTGTAATGTGATGACCATTCATGGATGTGGCAGGTTTCTTTCTTTTAGTGCACACCTTTCTTTTCTTCCACCTATTGCTGTTGCTACTGTTCTGGCGCTCAGACATTGCTTGATCTTTTTTTCCTTGCTTTACTACCCCCTTCCCTATTCCTTACCTTACCTGATGCATCCAACCAGGGCTAGCATCTTTTGAGCTCCTCCTACCACACACCCCAGTGGTCCCAGTATCTTTTCAGCTGTTGATCTTTCACTTTATGACTGCTTTCTTCTACTAAAGATTGTTTGTTTCATACCTTTTTGAACTCCAAACTTTGCTTCTACCATATCCATTAGGAAGTTATATTACACATGCACCAACTTCCTGTGAAAACGACAGAGGAATATTGCACCTTATCGACTAACCAATTTATTAATCTTGTTTATTGAGACATGGGCTTTCGAGGACAAGAGTCTGATGAAGTGGACTTCTCAGTGAAAGCTCGTGCCTCAATAAATTGGTTAGTCTATAAGTGCCACCTACCTCTGTCATTTTTGCCACTGCAGACTAACACAGATAACCCTCTAAAAACCCTTTTGTGAAAAAATACAGTACTCTGTGGAGGTAGGGTTGCCAACCGGCCGGTTTTCAGCCGGCCTGGATGTTTATACCGTGGCCAGGCCAGCTGCCGGCAGAGATTGAAGACCGGCCCTTGAAAAGCCAGTCTTGCGGCCAGAGCAGAAAACCGGCTTTTCATCTGCGTTCCACCCCCACCCCCCGTGCAGCCTCACCTTCCCTTTGCAGCCGCTGCTCCTGCTTCTTACAAAGCAGCGGCTGCAATAAAGCTAATTTAACACCAACAGGAAATCTGTGCGGAGCCCTCTGGCTCTATGAAACCTCTGCTGCAGTGTCGTCCCCCCTGTAGCGTCCTTTTGAGCGTGGGCGCTGCAGCAGGGATTCCATAGGGCTGGAGGGCTCCGCACAGAACATAAGAACATAAGATATGCCATACTGGGTCAGACCAAGGTCCATCAAGCCCAGTATCCTGTTTCCAACAGTGGCCAATCTAGGTCATATGTACCTAGCAGTTTCCCCAAGAGACACAAGTTCCACAATGCTTGTACTGGGTCAAGTATTGATATCTTCGGTCACTTCTTAATAATGGTTTCACTTTGTTTTAAATTAGTTTTATTGCAGCCGCCGCTCTGTAAGAAGCAGAAGCTGTGGCTGCAAGAGGAAGGAGGGAAGGTGAGGGTTGGAAGGGAGCTGAAAGAGGGGGAGGGAGGAGGTGGCAGAAGGAACTGACACAGAGGAACGGTGAGGGCTGGAAGAGAGCTGAAAGGGGGGGGGAGGAGGTGGCTGGAAGAGATCTGAAAGAGGAGGGAAGGTGAGGGCTAGAAGGCAACTGAAAGAGGGAGGAAGGAGGTGGAAGGAAGGGACGGACAGGGTGAAGGAGTTGGCTGGAAGAAAGCTGAAAGGGGGGGAGGAGGTGGCTGGAAGGGAGCTGAAAGATGAGGGAAAGTGAGGGCTAGAAGGCAACTGAAAGAGGGGGAAAGAGGTGGCTGGATGGGAGATGAAAGAGGGGGGAAGGAGATGGCTGGAAGGGAGCTGAAAGGGGGGGGGGAAGGAGGTGGCAGGAAGGGACAGATGGGGGAAGGTGGAGGCAGGAAGGCAGCTGAAATAGGGGGTGAAGGAGGTGGCTGGAAGGCAGCTGACACAGGGGGGAGGAAGGAGGTGGCAGGAAGGGAGCTGACAGAGAGGGTAAGAAGGGGTTCAAAGAGAGCTGACACCTGGGTATGGTACTGGTAGGTAACTGGGTAATGGGGAGGAGGCTGGAAGGGAGTGGGCACTGAGACTGGAAGGAAGCAGACACGTGGGGATGGCACTGGAAGGGGGATGGACAGAGGATAGGGTGACTGGAAGGGAGTTGACACGGGGATGGCACTGGGAGAGGAAGTGAGCTGATACCTAGGATGGTATTTGGACTAGTAGGGGCTCAACAGTGAGGAAGGAGGGGGACTAGAAAGGAATGGACACCACTGGCAATTCTGGGAACACAAGGGGTTTGACAATGGAATGTAATGGGAAGGGAGGACTGGAAAGGGGGCTGATACTGGGGAGGGTTACTGAGATTGGAAATAGGCTAATGGAAGGAAGTGAAGAAAACAAAAGAAGAGACAAGAAATGGCAGATGGATTATAGACCATAGAAAGAGAGCTAAGAGAAGACAGGGAAACAGAAGCCTCAGATCGGGACCAGCATGATCAGGGAATAAAATGGTCAGACAGCAAAGGTAGAAAAAATAATTTTATTTTCAATTAAATGATTGGACTTTGTGCTACCTTTATATTTTACACAGTATGGGGAACTGCGTCTCTTATTTATCTGATGTTGCACTGCATGCAGAGTCTAGCTTCTTGTGGTTTCGGTTTAATTTTTGTCTATATATTTCTCTTTTTGTTTTGTGCTCATTTATTGATGAAGGCCTGTCTGTATTGTGTTTGTGTGTGTGCAACCAATGCTGCATATTCTTTCAGTATAGAATTTCTGTTTAAGAATGTGTAGCAATCTTGCTAGTTCAGTTTGCACATTGCCCTCTCTGCAATTTTTTTGGTGACAGGGGGTGGAGCAAGGGTGGAGTGGGGGCGGGACAGGGGTGGGAAAGGGTGGGGTGGGTGAGCATGCACAGAGCATGACTAGCCACAGGTGGCGGGCTTTTCTCTTTCAAAAATTTGGCAACCCTATGTGGAGGAGTAGCCTAGTGATTGGAGCAGCAGCCTGATGACCAAGAGTCCAGAGTTTGACTCTCACTGGCACTCCTTGTGGCCTTGGGTAAGGCTCTTTACCCTCCATTGCCTTGGAAGAAAGGCCTGACAATCTACTTCTAGTCACCTCTTGCCAAGAAAACTCAGGGGCTGCTGGGTCACAAGGAGTCAGCATTGACTTGAAGGCACACATTCATTTTGCACAGTGCTATCTTAGATTACTCCTAAGTCTACCCCTTCCATCCTCCAATGGACAGGTTTGGACAAGTTCCTGGAGGAAAGGTCTATAAACCATTATTAAAAGGGACCCGGGATATCACTGCTTGACCCAGTACAAGCATTGTGGAACCTGTGTCTTTTGGGGAAACTGCTAGGTACTTATGACCTTGATTGGCCACTGTTGGAAACAGGATACTGGGCTTGATGGACCTCGATCTGCCCCAGTATGGCATATCTTATGTTCTTAATCCTGACCCTCTATTCTAGAAAGTTTTTTTCTATGGAAAAATGTCTCTAGTAAATTGTTTATATGTACCATCTCTTAGTAAGATGCCTGATACAGCTTTGTGAATTCTTAAATTGCTAGGTCAGAGAAATGGTGTAGTGCTTGGTGGTAACCTTACATTTAGGGGTGCTTTTTCTTATTATTCCTTTGTAAGGTCTGTCTTGTAAATATTTAGAGGTTTTTTACCTTGCCTGAGTTTACTGGAGTACTTTCTGTGGAACCTGCCTCGTTTCAATTTACCTGCCTTTTGTACAGGGCCGGCCCAAGGGCTTCTGCTGCCCTAGGCAGAAATCTCGTCCTCGCTGCCCCCCCAGCTGCCACCACCACCCCCCTAGCTGCTACTGATTCTGTCTCGGGAGGGGAAGGTGGTCAGATGCAGTATTTCCAAAAGCGGTGGCTTTTTGCCGCCGCATTTGGAAATACTGCTGCTACCACCTCCTCCCCAAACAGAATTGGAGGCAGCGGGGGAGGGGGATGGCACATCCACCCATGTATTGCACTGCTGTTGCCACCGCTACCCATGTGTGCCGCTGCTGCCGCCCACCCGGGCATTAGCTCGCCTAGTGGGCGGGCCGGCCCTGCTTCTGCTTCTGGGGCATTGTTCGGAAGCTTATCTCCCAGAGCCCATGATCTTCTGAACTTCCATTTGGAGGTCTCCTGCTTGGTGAGAGGACCCTCATTGCAAGCCTCTGCTAACTTTTATGCTTTGTTAAGGCATATTCCTGTGCCTGCTTAGAATATAGATTGTTGTTTATGTATTTATATATTGTCATTGTGTGTCTTAATCTTCCTTTACCCACTTCTTGCTCTCTGCAGTTCCACTGCTGTATCTCACTTCTCAACACTTAACTTTCTTTCCCACCCACCCAACCCTTTCTTTCATAGCCTTCCTCTGTACATTGACACAATTACTCAGGTGCACCTGAACCCACTAGGACTTCCCTCCTGTCTTTCCACCTCTATTTCCTTTGATTTGCATTCTCTCCTTCTCTCCCACTCCTATAGGTCCACATCACTTTTTGTTCCTGGCCTTAACTCTCTCTAATCTTTTCCCCCCATTCCAACAACTCCAAGTCCCTACTCCTTATTACCCATTCCTTACCGTCTGCACCCCCCCTACCATTTTGTCTTCTGCCTTATCATTTCCTCTCAAACTTCACTGTTTTCTTCCTCTCATTCAGCCATGTCCACTCTCATTGACAGAACTTCATCCTCGCTATCACTGTGCCTCCTCATCTTTCCTCTGTACTCTCCTGCTACTTCTCCTTCTTTCATCTGGAGATATCAACTCTAGCCCTGGCCCCTCTAGACATTTCATACTCCCAAGGTAGATTAATGTGCAACCTCTCAAACCTTATTCATATCCCTTTCCTTTCTTCCTCTTCTCTCCATTTTTCATGTGCCTTTTAGAAAGTACATTCTGTCTCTAATAACCTTTCCTTCATTTATCA
Source organism: Ichthyophis bannanicus (assembly GCA_033557465.1). Classification (NCBI taxonomy): domain Eukaryota; kingdom Metazoa; phylum Chordata; class Amphibia; order Gymnophiona; family Ichthyophiidae; genus Ichthyophis; species Ichthyophis bannanicus. The sequence goes on along the minus strand of CM066031.1, from coordinate 1,574,995,228 downwards.
CCTCTTTATCTCTAATACTCTATATCTTCTGGCTCTTATTGAAATTTGGTTTCTCCCTGAAGACTCTGCTTCAGTTGCTGCCCTCTGTCACAGAGGCTAACATCTCTCCCATATACCTCAACCCATTGGTGTTAAGTTTCTACTCTCATTCCTGCCAATTTCAGCTCCTTCTTCTGCCTCAGTCTCATTCTTTTTTTCCTATGAAGTCTACTACATCTGCCTATTTACTCTGCTACCTCTCTGGAGGACATTTATCGACAAGTCCATCTCAACCTTTCTCACTGACTTTGACTCCTGGCTCTCCTCTTTTCTGGATGCATCTTCCCTTTCCCTTATTTTTGGAGATTTAACATTCACATTGATGACCCTTATTCCTTAAAGCTCCTTTCCCTAACTACCTCATTCAATCTCCAGCTGTACTCTACTGCCCCTACTCACAAACATGGTCACTGCATTGACCTTGTCTTTTCTTTCAACTGCTCACCCTCAAACTTCTCTACCTCAGTTCTTCTCTTATGCAACTATCATCTGCTAACCTTTACCCTTAACCACCCCCCACCTCAGTCTCGCTTGATCTCCACCAACATGTTTAGGCATTTTGACACCATCGATTCTTTAGCTCTCTCCACTACTGTCTTATCACCTCTTTCCTCCACTATGCTGTCTGAGTCTGTCGATGAGGCAGTGTTTTCCTATAACACTATACTCTCCTCTACTCTAGATGCACTCGCTCCTCCCATTCCATGCCCTGTGATGTGTAATGTACTCAACCATGGCTGTCCTTGACAACTCACTACCTATGTTCCTATGCCTGCTTAGCTGAGTGCCTTTGGCTTAAATCCCGTGTCCTTGCTGACATTCTACATTTCAAATTCGCTAATCTCTTTCCAGTTAGCCATAGCACTTGCCAAGCAGGAGTACTATGCCCATCTGACTAATTCTTTTGCCTCTGAACCTCGCCGTCTCTTTGCTATGTTCAACTCTCTCCTCAAGGTGCCTTTTCACCCTAACCCCTCCTTTGCTTTCTGCCAAACTTTGGTTGACTATTTCCATGATAAAGTACACAATATTAGTCTTGAATTCTCCACAGGGTGACTTTCACCCTGCTTTCTCTTCTTCAAATCAAAATCCTTTCCTCAATTTCTGTCACCCTTTTTTCCTTTTCTAAAATCAACGTGGAGGAAGCTGCAAATCTTCTTTCCTCCTCCAAATTTACTACCTGTTCCTTTGATCCCATCCCCTCCCATCTACTAAGCTCTATGGACCCTGTAAACCATGTAAATGCCTCTAACCGGGATATTCCCCAATCTTCTCCCTTACACGTCCCAATGCTAATCGCTTAGCTTCAGGGCATGTCGTGGGCGTTCCAGGGAGGAGTGGATGTAGTGATAGTCGAAAAGCGGGCAGCGGTGATATTGCATGCTGCCTGGTTAACGCCCTGCATCTGGGAAGCTGTGCAGCAAACCTGAATATTCAGTGCCAGGGCCGCATATGACTTCGGCATTGAATATCCGGGGATAAGGGTCGGCGCACACAGCTATGCGCCATAGCAGTGCATAGCTGCCATAACTCAATATCGAGCCCTATATCTTCTGTGGTCATCTCTTCCATCTTTAATATCCTTAACCTATCACTTTCCAAAGCAACTGTTCCTGTGGCCTTCAAACATGCTGTGGTTACACCTCTCCTCAAAAAAACGTCACCTGTACTTCCGGTTATCAGCACTGTTCCCTCTAAGCTGATACAACAGAGTGCACAAAAATTACGGTTCTGATTCTGATAGAAAACAACACAGACGTCTTAAAATTGAAAAGTTGTTGTGTATTTCCAGTTTTCACAAGTTCTACAATATTTTCTAGTGCAATCAATGTGGTGTACATACTGTATTCTGACATGTAGTCAAATTTTAAAGTATATAACTCCGAGAGTCATTATGTGGCGCACAAAAATTTAACCTTCCTTCAAAAGCTGCACAGCTGATATTTTATGTACACACAGCCTACAGAAAATTAGAGGGAACATTGGTTATCAGCCTATCTCCCTCCTCCCCTTTGATTCAAAACTACTGTAACAAATGATTCACAACTGCTTTCTTAACTTCCTTTCCTCTCGGGCCCTTCTGGATCCAGTACAATCTGGCTTTCTTCTTCTACATTCTACAGAAACAGCTCTTGCCAAAGTCTCCAGTGACTTGTTCCTTGCAAAATCCAAGGGCTTTGACTCAGTCTTCATCCTTCTTGACCTTTGTGCTGCTTTTGACACTCTTAATCACCACCTTCTCCTCAATATCATGGAATTCCGCAAGAAACTTAAAACACACCTGTTCACAGTACACTACGGGCTATTAACAAATTCACCTTCCCAAACAGAAAAAGGATAACACAATGTCAGTTTGCCTATTCTAAATTGGATATGACAAGTATGTGAGACACTAAAACGTATACATTATGATTCATGTACGACTTACAACTGTAAATAGTTCTAAGGTTGATATCTGTACATAGTTCCCAGTTGTTTCATGTAATGAGTTGTTATAGTTTTAAGATGTTCACTGTAAAAACAGCCATTGGCCTGTTCCATGTTGTTCTATGTAAACCGCACTTGATCACTGGAAGGTGCGGTATATAAGAAACTGTTAATTAAATTAAATTAAATTAAATATCCTGTCCTAGGATTTAGGGGCTCTGTTCTGTTCTAGCTTTCTTCTCTCCCATTACACTTTTAATGTATGTTCTGGTGGATTCTCTTCTACTACCATCCCACTTTCAGTTGGTGTACCTCAGGGCTGTCTTCGGACCTCTCCTTTTCTCTCTCTACACTCATTCCCTTGGTGCACTTTTCTCCTCCCATGGTTTTCAGTACCATCTTTATGTTGACGACTCTCAGATCTATATCTCTGCACCTGAAATCTTTCCAGGAATCTAGACCTGGATCTCTGCCTGTCTATCCGACTTTGCTACCTGGATGTCTGACCGCCATCTGAAATTGAATATGGCCAAACTGAGCTTTTTATCTTTCTCCCTAAACCCACCTCCTCCCTTTCTCCCTTCTCTGTTTCTGTGGATAACAATATACTTCTTCCTATTTCCTCATCTTGCAACTATGGGGTCATCTTTGACTCTACTCTCTCTTTCTCTGCACATATCCAACAGATAGCTAAAACCTGTTGTTTCTTTCTCTATAACATTAGCAAAATTTGTCCCTTCTGAATACACTACTAAGACCCTTATCCACTCTCCAGACACCTCCTGTCTTGACTATAGTAATCTGCTCCTTGCTGGTCTCCCTCTGAATCATTTCTCTTCCCTTTAATCTGTTCAAAACTCAGCTGCATGGCTAATCTTCCACCAGTGTTGCTATGCTCACATAACCCTCTCTTTTGAAGTCACTTCATTGGCTCCCTATCCATTTCTGCATCCAGTTCAAACTTCTACTGAGCTATAAGTGCTTCATTCTGCAGCTCCTCACTACCTTTCCTCTCCGATTTCACCCTACATCCCTCATCGGAAACTCTGCTCCTCTGGCAGATCCTTTTTTTTCTCCGGGACAAAGCAGAAAGTCAGTCCCCACATATGGGTAACATCACCAATGGAGCCTTCATGCAGGAACCCTCCCCAGCTTACACAGAAAGCCTTTGGGAGATCCAGCATGCATACACAATCGCCTTCCTGCCTGAATGGAGCCATCTTACCACAGTTTTCTTTTTTCCGCAGAACCCTCCAGATGTTCGTCTGTGTCCCGGAGAAATGCTGATTGCCCTGTTGGTAGTTTTTGCCGTCTCGATACTCTTTTTCTCTTGATTCACATTTTTTTTGCCTTCCTGTACTTCCTGGTATTATCACAGCCTCAGCGCCACATTTTTTCGGGTCTCTATTTTCTTTTTCTCTTTTCGGTGCGCAGGTTTTTTTCGTGCCCTCCTGATCAGAGTATTGGAGTCTTTTGACTTGGCGGAAGCCGTCTTCCCCAACATGACCACCCCAACCAGTGGCTTTAAGAAATGTGACAAATGTGGCCAGACCATTTCCATCATGGACCGCCGTAACTGGTGCCTTCAATGCCTCAAGTCCGACCACGATCCCTTTACATGTACTCTCTGCTTGCAGATGATGCGCAAAGGGCTAAAGAAAGTGTGTAAAGCAGCAGGAATCACTGTTCAGCTCCAAGACATCGGCGTCGACCCCGGCATTGACATTGGAACTGACGCCCTTGAAGGGCACTGCCAAGGATTTGGCCTCGCATGGTGACCGGGCCCTTTTGGAGTCACGAGGTCATGGGGATCTGGAACGGCGATTCTCTTTCGAAGAGGAGTGTCCTTGAAAGGAATGGATTCCGTCTCAGTTGTCATCAAAGAGCAATGCTGAGCCCAGGGTGAAGACCCATGGACATTGCCATCGAAGCCCTTGATGCGACTTCAAGGGCGAAGACCAGGAGTGGCCTTCAAAGCTGCCGTGGCAGGAGGAGGTCCTTCCCATGGCCTTGAAGGGCCGGCGTGGGACTCCCAAGGCTGTTACCATTGAGGAGTCCCCACTGAAGAAGCTGGCTTCGGCACCGAAGGATGTGGCACTGGCCTCTGCAGAGTACTCCCTCCTAACAGACCAGTTGTTGACTCTTGAGTGCAGCCTGATTGCTTTTATGGCACAGCATAAGCTTCGGGAACCGAGAACCTCTGGTTCCTCAGGGCTGGTAATGGCACTGTACACCACAGGTGCCTTGCTGGTAGAGGTCCAGCAGATTCTCGAAAAACATGCTTTCTCCTCCGGTTCCTGGGATTGTTCTCGGCCTTGCACGGTGCAGTGGATTCCCCCCCTCCCCCCCCAAGTGCATCTGGCTCAGAGTGCAGGGAACTGAGGTTGCCCTCGACTCTGCCACCGGGGCATCAACACAGTTCCCATTCCTGTTGATACTTGGAAAGTCTTTAGCTCCACCCCAGTAGCCAGTTGAGTGCCTTCCAACCTGGGGGTCTCATCTTCCAGCACTATAGTGCAATTTGTTTTGTTGTAACTATCCATTGGGTTTTTGTGGCAAGATACAGAAGTAGATTGCAATACCTTTCTTCTGCGCAGTTTAAGTTTAGTGTTGTTGCCGTTGTCACAGAAATGTGATCCTCCACCGCCAACACTGTCACATTCTGCTGCTGCCCAGATGGGTGGTTTATCTTTGTCTGGCACCTCAGCTGAGACCTGTCCATCTTGGAAGGCCCTGCCAATAGTTAAACTATCAATAACTTAGCCCTCAGCATCACTGATGCACACAAATCCTCACAGCACAACAAGCTGCAAACCAAGTGAGCAGGGTTAGATATGCGGATTAGTATTTGGCTAGCTGTTGTGGAGTGATAGGGACACTGGGGATATCTTCAGCCAGGGTTTTTGTGAGTTCTTTTACTAGAGAAAATAGTTCTCTTGATCGGTTGCATGATATTTGTATCAATTTGGTGTGGTAGGCTTGATTGGAGCGGTCTGTTGCATGATTATATTCTTTTAGTGGTGTCATGTAGCAGGTTCAGTATGAGGTCAGTGTGATTTTCTCCATTTTCGTTCTTGTCTTCGGAATTGTGTTTTGAGTTTTCGGAGGTCTGGGGTGTACTGTGGAGTCCATTTGTGATTTTTAGGGTGTGAGTGGGTCAAAGTTGAAGCTGCTTCCGAGATAGTTTGGTTCCAAGCAGACATGGTTGAATCCAGGTCGAGTAGTTGTTCGTTGATGAGGGGGGAGATTTGGGTGAGGAAGGATTCCTTGTCAAATTATTTGAAACATCTTTTTGAAATAGGAAAAACCTATATTAATACGGGAATGCCTGAGTCAAGGGAAATATGAAAATCATAAAAAATAGGTTTTTGCTATTAGGTCAGGTAGGTTACTCTTTACTAATTAAATTTAGCTCTTGGTCCGGTTTTCATAACGCTTTACTGTTTTGAATATTCTGTGTTGTTACTGCTATGTTTTCCCGATATTTACATTTCCCCTAAGCAGATATGCCCCATTTACAAAAGTGATTATCTCTCTGGATTAATTCCTGAGTATGAGCTTTGCCAGTATCATTTAATTTTTGCTGATCATTTTTACCTTTTCTTAGGGGTATGTTTACTAAACCGTCTTAATGTGTGCTCTGCGACGTTATCGCGCGATAAGGTACCTTATCGCGCAATAATGGCGCTTTATCGGGTGCACAGGTACCTTAGCGCGCGATAATGCACGCAGCGGCGCAAACGAGCGCTGAAGGCGGAGAAAGGCTCCCGGAGGGCGGAGGAAGGCTCCCCAGGGGCGGAGGAAGGCTCCCCAGGGGCGGAGAGAGAGGGTCAATGGGCGGAGAGTGGGAGGGGAGAGGTTCCCTGCACACTAACGCTGTGAAATCCGAGGCTCAAAACTAACGCCAGTGAAACCCTGGCGTTAGAGCCGATTTAAAGGGAAAAGAAACCATTTCCGTCAGCAATGTACAGCAAAACCAGGGAAACCTACAAAAAGTGATAAGTGTGATACATGTGCACGGAACAAAAGGGCAAATAAACAGTGAAAATGAACAGAAGAAAATGGGAAGAAAACATAACCAAGCTGGGAAATAGTGATATCAATGGGAAACATCAAAACACACTCCCAAGAAAGCTCCAAAACAAAGATATGAATTTTGGAAGGGTCTATGCTCCGTCCCCATACAAGGTGAATGAGCCCACAGTGAAATTGCGCTGAGCAGGGTTTCCGACCCCAATGGCCAGGTTTCCTATGGTGTGCACATGTTCTGCAACAGCAGGGCGGGCATGTCGGAATGGGCAACTGGACAGATGCTGGAAAAGGGGACACAGAGGGCTGCAGGCGGCACATGCTGCGGTGCAGCTGGCCCACAGTGCGGACTAGGGTGATGCCTAGCTGGCCCATAGGAATGTTGAAACAGTAGAGCAGCCAGACAACAACTGCTGAGGGCCCAACATGGGCACGAGTGTGCTTCCCATGGTGTCATAGGGGATAGTACCCAGCAGGTCCCCCAGTGGCACGGAACATTGGCAGGCGGTGCTGGGGGGAAGCGTGGACAGCTATGCAGGCACCCCTACCCCAGAACCTGCACCATAGGCAGCCGCCTACCCGCACACTGGATGGCCTGAGAATGCGCACCACCAGCAGAAGGGCATGTCAGCATGGTGGCAGAGGGATACTGGTGGTGGAGGGGGCAGTGGCAGCTTCCCAGAGCAGACCGTGGCCTAGCCCTGTGTAGGTGGGTGCCATGTACTGCAACAGACAGGCCCTGTCTGACGAACAGTCATGGTATCACCAGGGAATACACTGTCTCTGTGGCAACACGGTGGTGCAGTGCACACAACCAGTGTGTTCAGGAGCAGAAGGTCACAGGTTCAAGTCCCAGCTGTGGTTCCTGCCAACCCAGTCCCCATATTTTACCCACTACTAAAACATGCTAATACAGACAGAACCTTTATTGCAGATGATGTAAACATGCCCAAAACACCTACATTTTACCCTACAGAGCACAGACACCATAAACATGCGCATTACCTAGAGCAGTCTCTCCCAAATGCAGTCCTGGAGGGCCAAACACCATTCAGATTCCATGCTGTCTCTAATAAAGATGCCTGTGCTGCATTTCTATGCGCTGCCCCCCATGGTATGCAGATGTATCTCATGCATATTCATGAGGGACAGCATAAAAACCCAAACAGTGTCTGGCCCACCAGGACTGGAGTTGGGAACCTCTGCCCTAAAGCAGCGACCATCAGGGGCAGACACACCCACACCCACAGGCTCCATTATCCAAAGCCTCCTGGAGAGGCAGGATGTTGGGCCCTGCATGCATCTCCCAATACTAGCACTTGCATACCTTAGCAATGCCACCCTAAACCTGGGAATACGGTACACAGCTATCAAAAGGTTGCTATGATTACTGGCAGATAGCAATTCCGAAGTTAAGTACAATTTTCTGAGTGAGCTGCATCATAGCAACCTTTCTGATGTCTGTGGAGTGTGCTACAGGTCTTGTGTCTGACAGTGTTTACCACCCTGGGGAGTGACCCCAACAGTATTGCGTACCATAGCCATGCCTGCACTGTGCCCAGGACTGGTGCGGTGGCCAGGGCTGCCAAACACCTCTATAGTTGCACAATGCTGGCATAGGAGTGGGGAGTGTGTGTCTGTCTATCCAGTGTGTGGTGGCTGCCAACACCCTCCACAGCCCACACTGCTAGCACTGTTGCCAGTATTGGCCTGCCAATGTGCAAAATGAGGAGCAAGGTACTATGGGAATAGCCTGGATAGGGTGGCCTGGCCTGGATTCATCTGTACAGAGCATAGGGCAATGGATTGGACATTGCAGTGCCCGGCCACCACCTACACGGACAGGGTGGCCACAGCATGTCCTGCTGGGAGGTCACTCTCACCCTGACTGAGCAGTGACCATGGCATGGCTAGGTTCCCCCATAGTGCTATATAGTATTTCTCTCATGTGATATTTATGGGTTCTCTTTTGGGGCCCAATCACTGACTTATCTGCTTGGTGTGTATGCTGATGTCCCAGTTCTGGGTACATGCATCTCCTCCAGGAACATGCACTATGGACTAGCTAGCAGACTGTCTGCAGCTAGTATGTGTCTTGCTGGAACATCTTGCAGGGTGCAGCGGCTGGAGGCTTGCTGTTGGAGAATGTCAGATAGTGGTGGGGGGCAGCTGAGCATTTCCAGGCCTACTGTCTGTCTGCTATTGCTTTATGGATGTGTACAGATCTGCATTGACTGCGCTGTAGGGTGTCTGTTCCCCAGCAGGACTGGGGTTGATGGTCCCCTCTACTACCACCATTGCAGGGAGGTAGAATGTGAATCTGTTGGTGGGAGATCCTGTTTCCCACCCTGAGCCCCAGAGGGTGGGTTGTGTGGTGGTACATAATCCACCTATGGGTCCAAACACCACCACCCTCCCCCCTCCCCTTCCCCCTCCCCCTCCCCTTCCCCCACCTCCCCCTCCCCCCTCTTCCTCCCCCCTTCCTCCTCCTCCCTCTCCCTCTCCCCCTTCCCCTCTCCCCCTCCCCATCCTCCCCCTCCTCCCTCCTCCCCTCCCCCCTCCTCCCCCCTCCCTCTCCCCTCCTCTCCCCCCTCTCCCTCTACCCTCCTCCCCTCCCCCTCTCCCCTCCCCTCCCCCCTCTCTCCTCTCCCCCCTCCCCCTCCCCCTCTACCCTCCCCCCTCCCCCCTCCCCCCTCTCCCCTCCCCCCTCCCCCTCCCCTCCCCCTCCCCCTCCCCCCATCTCCCCCGCACCCCTCCCCCCCTCCCCCTACTAATTGGGTTAGAAATTGGTTGAGTGGGAGGCGACAAAAGGTACAGGTAAATAGAGCTCACTCTGAGGTGGTTACCAGCGGATCTGTCCTTGGTCCAATTCTGTTTAACATCTTTGTTAGTGATATTGCGGAAGGACTATTGGGTAATGTTTGCCTGTTTGCAGATGATACCAAAATCTGACGATCTTAAAGTAGCTAAACAGGTAGAAAAGGCGACTGCAAAAGCCAGAAGGATCCTTGGGTGTATAGGGAGAGGAATGGCCAGCAGAAAAAATGAGGTGATAAAGCCTCTGTATAAGTCTCTGGTGCGACCTCATTTGGAGTATTGTGTGCAATTCTGGAGACCACATCTTCAAAAGGATATAAGCAGGTTGGAGTCGGTGCAGAGGGTGGTTACTAAAATGGTTAGACATCTTCGTTATGAAGCATATGAGGACAGATTTAAAGATCTTAATATGTATACTTTAGAAGAAAGGCGAGATAGAGGCGATATGATAGAGACATTTAAATACCTCCGTAGCATAAATGCACTGGAGAGTCTCTTTCAATTGAAGGCAAGCTCTGCTACAAGGGGACATAGAATGAGAGTGAAAGGGGATAGACTCAGGAGTAATATGTTGAAATATTTCTTTACAGAAAGAGTGGTAGATCCCAGTTGAGGTGGTGGACACGAGGACAGTATCTGAATTCAAAAAATCATGGGACAAACACAGAGGATCTCTAAAGATAAAAAGGGGACTATTGTAGTTGATATGGAGGGGCAGACTAGATAGGCCTGTGGTCTTTTTCTGCTGTCATGTTTCTATGTTTCTATTTCCCACAGAAGTCAACATACCACAAATAATTTCTGATTTTGGTGTCATCTCAGTAACAGCTGTTGACACCAGTACTTGGCATACTGTGAATATAAGATCTTAGAAAAATTATTTGGGATCTATTGAGAAAATCTACCATAACATAACAGCATCAACTTCCAAAACTCAAGGGGCTGACCCAGAAAAGAGCAGCACTATAAATATTGCAGTGGGCCCTAGAACATCCATACACCTATTCAGAAAATCAAACAAGCTGAATTACTCCGATCCCTATATAGAAACTAACCTATTTGGAGAAATTGCCCCCAAACACCATACTAATAGTTGACCTTGGTCACACACTCAGAACACAGATAGATCCTCACCAAGTAGGGAATAGACATATGTAGGCTAAAATTAAACTGAAATCACAAGAAACCAGATACTGCATCAGCGGTGTAGCCAGGATTGATCTTTTTGGTAGGGTCTGGATTAAAATGGGGGTGGGCACAAAGCAGTACAAATGTTGGCACCGCCTCCAGTTATTCTCTCATTCAATTGTTTTGTTGCTGCTGAATGGGGGGACCTGATGCCAAAGTGGAGGGGCCATGGCGCACCCAGACCAACCCTCGGCTACACCTCTGCATGCAGTACAACACCAAGGAAATGGAATGAGATGCATATGTGCCCGCACTGTGCAACATATAAAGACAGAACACCTAAATTCCAAAGACTGACATAGTCCATTCACTAAATTAAAAATAAAATTTCTCTTCCTTTGTTGACTGGCCATTTTATTCTCTAATCATGTTGATTTCAATCTCTGGTTTCTGCTTTCCTCTGTCTTCTCTTAACACATTTTCTAGGGTCACTGACCCATCAGCCACTTCTCTCCCCTCCTGTCTCCACTTCCTTATATCTCTGACTTTTATGTTTTCCTTTCAGCTATTTTCCATTTAGTTTTCTCTCTCTATATCAGATTTTACTCCTCCTCCTTACCATCCAATCCTTGTTACTGCATCTACCACTTTTCAACACTTAACACAGTCCTTTCATTCCCCATCTCTCTCTCCTTCCCCAGACTCTTACTCCTCCATCTTTAACTTACTGTCCCCTTTCTTTCCCACGTGCATCTGGTATCTCTCCCCTTTTTTCCTCCCCTGTCCAGTATCTCTCCCCTCTCTCGTTCCTCCATCCAGCGCCTCACTTTCTTTTTCTCTCCTCATCCCACCATGTATACTCCTCCCTCTCCCTATTCCTCCCCCGTGTCCAATACATCCCACTCTCTCTCTTCCTCTGTATTCAGCATCTTCCCTTTGCTTCTCCCCACATTCCATGTCCAGCATTTCGCATCTTCTTCTGCTTCTCCCTCCTCCCTTCCCCTCCCCATCTAATATTTCCTCCTAGTTCTCCACCTCATGCCCACCATCGCTCCTCTCTCGCACCCCCTCCCCTTGCCCACCATTTCTCCTCTCTCTCTCCTTCCCTCTCTCTTTCCTTCCTCTTGTGCTCAATATCTTTCCTCTCTTCCTCCCTGTGTCCAGCATCTTTCCTCTCACATTCTCCCCCCAGTAACCAGAATCTTTTCTATCATACCCCCCTAATGCCCAGCAACTCTCCTTTCTCATCCACCAATTTCCAGCATCTCTCTTCTCTCTCTTCCTCCCAATGTCCAACATCTTTGCTTTTTTCCCTATTCCCCCCCCTATGCCCAGCATCCTCTCTTTCTTCCCTGTCCCCTCCATGCCCAGCATCTGCCCGCCATCCCCCCTATGGCTACTATCCGCCCTCCATGCCACCTGTGGCCAGCATTTGCCCTCTACTTCCCTGTGGCCTCCTATCTCTCCTTATGTCCAGCATTTGCTCTCTGCCTCTTTGTGGCCACCATCTGCCGTCTGACCCCATCACCTCATGGCCAGCATCTGTTTCCCTGCCCCCTTCTTCCCATGGCCAGCATTTGTGCCTGACCTCCATGACTATTTGTCTGGCATCTGTCATCCACCTCTCCAGGATGGCCTGCCCTTCCCTGCAGCTGCTGCCTTTCACAATGTCTGCAGCAGCTTAGGAAGAAAACAAATAAATGTGTGGGTCTTCACAACTCCAGCGCGCTTGAAAGTTCCTGCCAGAGCTGCATCCCTCTGATAAGAAGACCCCACGCTTCTGCGCTTCTTTTTTTTTAAGCCAGTACCCTACTGCCACCACAGCAGTTTCTCACCGGGTCTGGGTGAGCAGCAGTGGTGGTGGGAAGGGGAGTTGAACTCCTGCTGCCACAGGCCCGGGAGGAATGCAGTGACAGCAGCACAGTAGCCAGTCCTGGACAAAATATTCTATAAGCAGAATGAGGTGGCCATGGCCAGGTCTGCATAGCAAAGTAAGATGGTAAGTCCTCGCTGGCCCCTCAGAGTCACCACTTGCACAGTAGGTCACGCCAGCTCTGCATTCAGGGATCCAGGGCCTGATATTCCAAGGCATTTGCATGGTTTGTTGACACATAAACTGTGTAAATGCCCCTAAATGGGATATTCAGTGGCACTAGCACAGTTAGCACCACTGAATATCCCCCAGTAATGCCGCTATACGCCCCGATGCTAACCGCTTAGCATCAGGGCGTGTCCGAGGCGTTCTGGGGCGGAGCGGAGGCAAAGCCAATCATAAACCAGTCAGCGGTGATATTGAGCTGTTGCCTGGTTGGTGATCTGCAGTGAAAGCCAGCTGCAGGAAACCCTGGCTTAACTTTCACTGCGTATCAATATCGCTGGTTAGCAATCAGGATCTGCGGCAACCCTGGATATTCAGTGCCAGGGCCTGATATGACTCCGGCATTGAATATCCAGGTTTAATGTTCTAGTTACTAAGGTATGTTGCATCATTATTAACTAAGTCCTATTGAATAACATGGAACCTGTATTAAAATAACATGTTAATGGTGAATTAAAGTGCACTAATTTAGTGCACCTCAGTAACTACACCCCTCAGATGCCTTTTACTAATCCTTATACTTCTTTACCAGCCATATTTCTACTGGCTCAGGGACTACCAGGACAACAAGATCTCTATCTAGTGTTTTTTTGCCAGGCTGCAGTAGCTGAGAGTCTTCTATAGAAGTTGAGTAAGGGGTCTGTTTACTAAACCACGTTAGCTGTTAACGTGGCAGATAGCTGTGCTATCATGCCGAGTTAACAGCTAATGCAGGCGAAATGTAGACAGCACAGTGATTTTCTGTGCTATCTGCATTTCGTGTGTTAGATGATGGAAGAGGTGGGTTCAAGGCAGAGGGAAGGTTTGGTGACAGGAGACAACCAGTGCACGAGGTGGCATTAAGTGCAGCTGAACTATAGGGATCGCCACCGCACGGATGCTGCTGCCAAGCACAGTGGTGGCAGCATCAGTGCAATGGGTCTCCCTGTGACCTCCAGTTGTCCCCTCAAGTCCCCTCCAAGCCATGCTGATGGGCGATCTCTCTGCTCCAAGCCGCACTGACGAGCGATTTCCCCTCCCAAGGCCCACAACAAGCCCCTGTCCTTACTGGGGTTTCCCTGATGGGCTAGTGCGATCCTTCTCTGAGCCTACCCTATCTCCGTGGTCATTGAAAATGGCACCAGTCTTGCAATGCTGACCATTCGTAGTAGGTGCATCTAGGGGTGTAATTTGGGCAGATCCACAAATTATGTACATAAGTTATAAAATAGCAAGTATCAAATAGCATTAAGTATCTTATTGATTAAAGAGCTCTAATAATCACCCCACCAAAACAGCTCTAATTATACACACTATAAGGATACATTTTTGTGGACCATCAAAACTGCATAACTAATAGCACTAAGTCATTGCTAATGTCTCATTATCAATCCCTTTTTTTATATTTTTGCATCAAATTCAATCAGAGCTACTTTAATATGCTGCCTGAGATAGTACTATGTTTCAAAACAAAGGTAACTTATCTTTTCTGCTTCAGGAGCATCATCTCCATAGTATAATTCCAGGTAGGTCCAGCAGCAATTTAACTCATTTCATCAATAACTTGGTAATTCTCTAAAAGGCAAAATTGGTGTCAGCATTTCATAAAGCAAGTATTATGTGAACAAAACATCACATTTTCAAAGTAATGTATGCCATTCCGTTTTCAAATTAAGACCAGCATTGGTCTCTGTAATTCAGCCACTAATCCCAATCCACCCCGTGCCAATTTTACAGAACCCGATCGACCTTTGCCCAGCCAGTGTTGAATTAGGGGTGTAGGTAGCCACATTTTTCATAATTCTACTTGAGTTCATTCAAACAGAGTCTGTTTAGTCCTACCAATATATAGAACTCATTATGTGGACAGGGGCAGATAATGACATGGATTACATAATCTGAAGAGCAGCTTATATTTGTTATTGCTTTAAATTTCTCCCCATTAACAGGGTTGTTTGTTGTTTTATGTTTTATTCAGCTTGATATACCGCCCTTTAGGGGGACCAGAGCGGTTTACAATATAAAAACAATCATAAAAACAACCATAAAAACAATAATAAAAGTTAGCTAGAGGAGAGGAAAAGGAAATTACAATGTCTGGACAGGAAAGAGGGAGAAAGATCACAACATAAACCAAAGTGAAAGAGCTTAAGCAAAAGGGGAGGGAAGGTCAAAGGCAAGGGAGAAAAGGTGGGTTTTTAAATTACACTTAAAAGTAAGGTAGTGGGGCTCAAGGCGGAGGGAAGGGGGGAGAGAGTTCCAGAGGGCGGGAGCTGCAAAGAAGAAAGCGGAGGAGCGGGTGGACTGAAGGTGAGCAAGAGAGGGTGAAGGGAGAGTGAGACGGTTGAGATGAAATGAACGAGGTGTATACCTGGGGGTGTGATAGGTGAGAAGGTCTGCCAGGTATTGTGGTGTGCTATCATGAAAGACCCGATGTACCAGAGTGAGCAGTTTGTAGTGGGAGCGGAAGGGTAGAGGTAGCCAGTGGAGATGGGAGAGGAGAGGTGAAACGTGATCGCGGGCAGAGGAGTGGGTAGCAATACGGGCAGTGGTGTACTGGATGCGTTGAAGGCGGTGAAGCTGAGATTTTGAAATACCAAGAAAAAGAGAATTAGCAAAGTCAACACGAGATATGACCAGAGATAGGAGTAATGTAGCGAGTGCTGAAGGGGTGAGAAAGGGGCGAATAGCACGAATTTGACGCAAGAAGAAGAAGGAAGTCTTAGTAATATGAGAAATGTGATCGTGGAAGGATAGATTAGAATCAAAGAGAACGCCAAGGTAACGGAAAGAGGAAACCAGTGGAATGGGGGAGCCTGAGAAAGATAGGGCTAGGGAAGGGGAGGGACCACCACGGGAGAACCAGATAGCAATAGTCTTTGTAAGATTAAGATGAAGACAGTTTTGTGACAACCAGTCGGCGACAGTGGAGAGACAGGAATTAAGTGGGGAAAGATCGGGATGAGAAGGAGAGGTGTGATGTAGAAGGACGATATCATCAGCGTAATAAAAGGCACTGATCCCAGTCTGTTGAATCTGAAGAGTGAGAGGGGCCAAGAAAAGGTTAAAGAGAAGAGGTGCAAGTACAGAACTCTGGGGAACACCACATAACAGAGGGAAGGGGTCAGAGGAAGGAACAGAAGTGGAGGAAGAGAGGACTGAGCAGGATCGTGAAGACAGAAAAGAGTGAAACCAGTGATGCACCGTGCTGCGAAGACCCGCCTCTCGAAGACGGGTGAGAAGAAGGGAGTGGTCAACAAGGTCAAAAGCAGCGGACAGGTCAAGGGCTACCGCCACCGAGATATCACCACGATCGTGAGCAACGTGAAGAGCGTTAGTGAAAGCAAGAAGAACAGTTTCCACACTGTGACCCTGGCGAAAACCAGATTGCCGTGGGTGAAGAAAGTTGATATCATCTAAGTGGTGAGAGAGTTGGGCAAATACGAATTTTTCCAGAAGTTTGGAGATAAAGGGTAGGTTGGATACTGGGCGGTAGTGGGAGAGAATCATAGGGTCAAGGGAGGGCTTTTTGAGAATGGGACAGATGAGAGCGTGTTTCCAAGAGTGAGGAAAAACACCAGAGGAGAAACTAGAATTAAGCATAGAAAGAAGGGGGGGGGGGAGGAGTGCTAGTGATGAATTTAATAGCCAAGAGGAGGGGATGGGGTCAAGAGAACAAAAGGTCTTATTAGAAGAGGAGATGAGTTGATGAAGTTCAGCCGAGGTTATAAGGGAAAAGGAAGACCAGGTGTGAGAGTGGCCAGGGGACGGAGGAGGAGATGCGATGGGAGGGGGAGGGGGGATGGGGGAAGGGCAGGAGGGAAGGGAGGACCTGAGGTTGGAGATTTTATCACTAAAGAATGTAGCTAGAAGCGAAGGGAGGGGGGGAGATGAGTGAGTGGGGGAGGTAGAGGTAAGGGGAAGAAGGGAAGTGAGGGAGCGGAGTGTGTTGTAGAGATGTTGGGTCTGATTAGGAGCAGTCGAGATGGCAGTAGAGAAATAATTCCTTTTGGCTGAGTGCACCTGAGAACGGTAGTGAGAATGATGAGCCTTAAAGGATGAAAGAGTGGTTGGGGAGGGAGCCTTGTGCCATAGGCGTTCAGCTCTACGGAGCTGAGTGCGGAGCAATTTAAGGCCAGGATGGTACCAAGGTTGTGAGGGGCGAGACCTTGGGGGATGGGGCCGAAGAGGAGCCAGGTTGTTAAGTGCATCAGAAAGGGTAGAGAACCAGAGGGCGGCTTGGGAATCGGGGGAACGAGAGGAAAGGTCGGTCGGAAGAAGAGAGGGAGCAGGGGGAAATTGTTGAATGGTAGAAGAGGTGATGCGACGAGATAGACGCTGAGATGAAGATACTGAGGTGGGTAGACAGGAGGCGGGGTTCGGGAATAGAACAGGAGAAAAGCAGACAGTGGTGATCTGACCAGGGGAGGGGGACGGAGGAAAGGTCAGACAGACGTAAGGAGGAAGAGAGAGGGGTTAGAAGGAGGTCAAGAGTGTGACCGGCCATGTGGGTAGGGAAGGAAACATGCTGAAAGAGGGAGAGATCATCAAGAAGAGAAACGAAAGCCTGATCCCTTGCAGAGGTAGGAGAGTCAAGATGTAGATTGAAGTCTCCTGCAATAAGCAGCTGGGGGAAAGCAAGGGTCAAGT
The DNA here is from genome assembly GCA_033557465.1 of Ichthyophis bannanicus. NCBI lineage: Eukaryota > Metazoa > Chordata > Amphibia > Gymnophiona > Ichthyophiidae > Ichthyophis > Ichthyophis bannanicus. The sequence goes on along the minus strand of CM066031.1, from coordinate 1,574,978,061 downwards.
CGGAGACAGTAAGAAGTAAGGAGTCCCAAAGGTCAAAGCGCAAGGCTGGCGGAGAGTAGACAAGAAGGATGTGTAGTGGAGGAGACAAATGGAGGCGAAGAAGTAGAGTTTCAGGGTAGTGAAGCAATGGGGAGAAAACTTGTGTAAAAGAAAGAGCAGGGTGCAAAATGGCGGCCACTCCTCCTCCGGTGCGACCGCATCGGGGAACTGAAATCGCGGAGAAACCGGGAGGGAGGCAGCGGGCAAGGAGGGCATCCTCCCCGTCCTTCACCCAAGTTTCGGTGAGGAGAAGAATATCTAGGGAGGATTGAACAATAAGGTCTTGAATAAGGAGAGTTTTGTTCCTAAGTGATCTGCAATTGAGGAGCCCCAACTGCAGGGGGGGTGAAGTGAGAACTGGAGGTGAGACACGGGAGGTATTAGTCGTAGTATGACAGGGAAGGAGATGATCCAAGCATCGTGAGCGCATGGATATGGGCAAATCAGGACGGTGCCCCCAAATAACGGATATGTGGGCCATCGAGGGGGAAAGAAGAGAAGAAGCCAAAGAAAGTGTAAGAATGGGAGAGGGGGAGAGACTCACCTGAGGCAGAGAGGATAGCGAATCGGCAATCAGGAATGAGAGATGAACCAAGAGAGGAGGAGCAGGGTATTCGAAGTGCCGGGAGGTGACCAGTAGGGCAAGCAGGAGGGTAAACCAAATAGTAGCAGGACCCACGCAGCTCCCGCGGCCTACACAGCCGGAGCGGCCCCAAGGTTAAATCAATCAGCACTCATAAGGGTAGAGTTACACTGTGCACAATGGCCACATTGCCTCATGCTGCCCCCCCCCCCCCATTCTTCACACTCTACAAAGTATCTACAGCCAGCTAATTGTTCACCTGATAGGCGATCGTCGGGGGTTGTTGAAAAATCTCATATAAAGTCAAGATGTGCCAAAATGAAAAAAAAATAGCAGTGGCAAGATTAGAGGCCAAAACTGAGTATGGCAATGTACATACAAGGAGGCGTTAGTATCATCTTGATGCTCTACATTTTCAGATTTGTCAATCAACAATGTTCCCAGTGTACATTTTTAGCTCTCTTAGAAGCTCTCTCAACAATATTTTTAGGATAGCCCCTCTCCACATGAGTTCTTAAATCTTCAGCAGCAATCAAAAACTTGTATTTGAGCAGATACGTTTACTCCATAAAAATTGGCTTATTGGAAGGCTATCTTTTATGGGATGAAAACTATGATATGCAAAAAATTATTTCGTTCCACTGGTTTCCAATAAAGATCATTAGTTAATTGGTCCAATGCTTGGTAGTTAAGATTTAATGTGAAGAAGTGAAGAATCATGTGCTTGGGATGCAGAAATCCAAAGGAGTTGTATGTGATAGTGGGCAAAAGGTTGGTGTGCACGGACCAGGAGAGGGACTTTGGACTAATAGTGTCCGAGGATCTCAAGATGGCGAAACAGTGTGACAAGGTGGTAGCCAAAGCCAGAAGAATGCTAGGTTGTATACAGAGAGGAATAACAGTGGAAAGGAGGGAGGTATTAATGCTCCTGTACAAGTCATTGGTGAGGTTTCACTTTGAGTACTGCATTCAGTTTTGGAAGCCATATCTCAAGTGATATAAAAAGACTTGAAACAGTTAAGAAGAAGGCAACCAAAATGATTTGGAGCCTGTGCCAGAAATGTAGGAGAAGAGACTTGAAGACCTAAATACTGTATGTATACCCTACAGGAGAGAAGGGGCCAAGGGTATATGATACAGACTTTTAAATACTTAAAGGATATTAATGAATAAACAAACCTTTTTCAAAGAAGGGGAAGTTGTAAAACTAGAGGGCATAAAATGAAGCTGCAAGGAGGTAAACTTAAAAGCAACATCAGGAAATACCTTTTTCATGGGAAATGTGGTGGATGCCTAGAATGCCTTCCCAATGGAGGGGCAAAAACAGTGATGGCATTCAAAAAGGCATGGGACAGATACAGAGGATCCCTATATAGCAAGAGGATGAAATAAAAACAAATTTAATATCATTTAAACTTCAACAAATAGAGGAAGTGCACGGAGTGGCGAGTACAACCCTAAACAAAAGCATAGAAGAGGTTATCTGCATGGAGCAGTGGGTACAGTCACTCTAGCCACCTTACTAGGAAGACTCAATGGACCATACTGGTTTTTATTTGCCATCATATACTATGTTACCTTAGGGATTATTTTAGAAGTCCTATTCATGCTTTGGATGTCTGAAAACGGGCATAGAGACATCCAAAGCACGGAGATGTCTGTAGAGGTATTTTAGAAGTCGGGTCTGTGGAGGTCCACGTCTGAATGGGAGAATGGTCAAGGCATAGCCAGGGCATTCCCATGAATCTGGATGTCACTGCCTGGTCTCAAAAATGTTCTGGACATCTGAAGTTGTGTCTACGGCACAAACAGGCATTGGAAACGTGCTCATTTTGTTCATAAAACAGCCAAAGGGTGTAGAGAAGATGGAGAGTTAAGTGACTTGCCCAAAGTCACAAGGAGCAGCAGTGGGATTTGAACCATGACTAAAGCCCTCTACGCTAACCATTAGACTATTGGACATCCCTATTCTGTAATATGTCCATATCAGACATGCCCATGTTTGTGAAATTGTGCCTGAAATTGGACATGCCTGCTTTGTTTCAAACATTCTGGCTTGGACGTCCCACATTGCGCTTTGAGGTCCTTTGTAAATTCAGCTCTTTCTAAATTGGCCATTTACACATGGATATCATTTCCACATGTAAATGCCTGATTTTACACATTGTCAGACGGCTGCCTGGGTGAGAAGGTTCACAGTCTTGGCAAGTGCATATATCAATATGATTTGCAAGGGATTGTGGGAAATGCAGTCCATTCACACCAGACACAGCTGCTCACAATAATTAGTTGTGCTTGAGTGTAAAGCCAATAAGATATTTATTTATGGGGTTATTTCTCCCAACACAGATATGCTTGGTAGCACATAAAACAGGATACTTGCTTTCAGTGTTAAACTTAGAAAAACAAAATCAGGAAAACAACAGTTGAACTTGTCAGGCAATCAAAGCAAAAGAATAAAGACCTGGTTGGTAACAAACTGGTCTTTTCTGTAGGCTTTAGCTAATATTTTCTTAGCAGTGTTTCAAACAACAAGCAAAACCCACAAAGAAGGGAAAAACTGTTCTTTTCAGGTTAACTTCTTATATCTTCACACATAGACTCAGAAGTGATTCCCTCAGAGCTCACAAGCAATTAGGTAAGGCTCAATTGCTAGCAGTTACCCAGCTGAAACCCCTTAGCTGGCTTGCTTTCTACTGTGTGGCTAAAAATCCTACTCAGGAGCTTTTCTGAGTAGATTAAAGAACAAGTTTGTATTTCTTTGTGATGGTTCTTGTACTTTGTAACAGTAAATTACCAAAGGAGTTTAGACAGAGAGCAATCCATATATTCACAGCCTGTATCTAAGACCGCTCCCCCTTCTTCAACAATCATGGGTTCAATATCATGGATTGGCACATAGGAATTTCTCAATGGAGCACTCTCAGGAGAATACTTGTTTCCCTGCTGTCTTTCAAGGGTATAGCTAGGGCATAGATCAGTGTTCATACCTGAGCTTCCATTGCTGTTAGAGTTCCTCTCTAAATAGCCTGGCCAGTAAGTAGTCCAGTTCTTATGTCCAGCCTTCCAATCCAGATCCCTGGACACTGGATCTCTCTTCACATACCTTCTGGCACGGGTCTTAGGGTCCCTTCCACGTGCAGCCGTCTCCCTCACAGGTACCGTCTGGAGATTCCTAGCTCTGCAGCACCATTCCTCTGGCTTTCCCCAGTCCAATGGTGTAAGCTGGCCTTTGGAATGCCTTCCAGTATACGTACTGCTCTGGACTCCTTTAGACCTCCCAAAAGCTTTTCTCTTCTTTCTTCCAAAGGGTTTCTTGCCCTCTCTGTCCATCCGCTCTGGTTTCTGCTTCTGATGATCCTCCAGATGATAAAGCTGTCCAAGATGATCAAGATGAGGATCTCCCAGATGAAACTGAGGATGAGGATCTCCAGATGAAACTGAGGATGAGGATAATTCTCTGTAGAATAAACTCTACCTTTATTCTGCCTAGATGAGTGCTCCACCCTAGCACAGCGCAGCTGTGCTGAATCAGGCCCTGCCCTTTGAGATGAGTGCTTGGGGATTACCTCATAGCCCTCCTGATTGAACACACGTTTCCCCACTTCAGCTCCTCTAATGTCTGTTGGAAACCTGGTGCATTCTGGGACTGGTAGTCTTTTATGGGAAAATTCTGTTTTCTTATTTATACCACAACTGAGAGGTTGCTTGTTCAGAGTCACTTCACCTTTTCTATAGCTCCTTCCTGAGCTATGATAAGCTTCCTTATCACAACATGGGAAATTGTGAATAAGGATTCTAAAATAATCTCCTATAAATATGCACTTTTCAACTTTTTAAACTCAATTTGTAGTTGATAAGTTTAATTGTTTTCCCATTACAAGAGAAATAACAAAAATAGTTAAGTATTGAATGCATGTATATGAATAGTGCCTTGGATCTGAAGGACAGGAAGGGTTAGACAGGGTCTTCTGGACAGTAGTCTAGTGAGCTCAGCAGCTCCTGAGCTTCTGGTTCTTCCTTGTTATTGTATTCTTAGTGCCTGCAGCAGTTCCTCCTGCCCCAGAAGGAGAGGAACACACATTTACACACAAGATGCCCATTGATTAACAACTTTTCCATATGAAATTAACCTCAACCTGACACAGACAATTAACTGTCAGGTGCTTGGCTTTGCAAGCACGAGTCAATTTTCAGATTAGTGCTAATTGCTGGGCAGGCTGACATATTAACCAAGAGGCCCGGTAGCTGAAGTGTATATGGCAGTTCAATAGTGTTAGCAAGGGAGGGGTAGAGGCGGCCTGTCTCCAAAATGCTGGCAGTTTGATTGCGGAGGAAAGTAAAGAAGCTGGCAGGGTGAAATCAGTTACTGGCCAATGAACATTTTCCCACAGGTCGGAGCTTGGGAAAAAAAGGACATTTCTACTGCCTAGACAGCTGGCACGTAATATCCACTGGGAAAAGAGCCTGCAGAGGGAGAGAGAGAATGACAATTCCCAGTGATAAACTGGTGACAGATTATAAATTATGAACAGGACTAAGCAAAGTTTGCAATCTCTGCTTTTTTTCGCCCTTCTCTCTTATGTTTTTGTCCCACAATGTCTATTTAGATATAACATGGCAAAAACTTACAGAGGTGTATTAGACTGCAGCGGCAAAAATGGCAAAGAAGCTGGCGGCAGCTTAGAAGCTAACTTGTTTACTGAGGCATAATGCTTCAATAAACAGGGCTTTTGTTTTCAGGTGTTTATAAATTGCAAATTATTTTCCAGAGAATTAAAGGTTTTTTGAAGGAACGTAAAAATGGCGGGCTGATATTTAAAACCACTCTCTGGATAGTAGCACCTGCTATCCAGGTAAGTGCCACTGGCCAGGTTTATCCGATGATGTTTGGATAGCCACTGCTGCTGAATATCGGCCTCCTATTTTATTGCTTTTTTGCATCAGGGATATTTTATTGTTGCTTATTGGTTAAAGTCTAAAATCAGAAGCCCTGTCATAAGGTGCCATCAGTTTCTTTGTCAAATAAGTGAAGCAATGAAGAATTAGTCAGAAGGAAACTACTATTTGTGAATGTTTGTTAAGGCAAGAATAGCAATCACAGTAATTGGTTGAAATATTTCTAGAGGCATGGAGAACATCTTTTTCTGAAATAAAATCTTTTAATGTTTTCAGTTTGGGTGATGATCCAAGTTTTGGCACAAAGGGTGTTCCTTTATTTTCAATCTAATCTTCACAAACAATCACATAATACACATAGGCCCCCCTCATTCAATACAGATCTATCCAGTACCTTGGTCTGACCACAAACTAGTTAGCTTCACTCTTCCCCTCAACCACCTAACACTCCAATTCACCCATCAACATACAAAAAGACACTTCAAACAATTCAACAAAGATATCTTCCTTGAAAACATCCTCCCGCAAATGGATGCAGGACCAATTGACCCCAATACACTCACAAACAACTGGATCCTCATCATTGTAAATGCCGCCACTGTAGCAACAAACCTACCAAGATCAACCAAAAAAACTCCCTAAGACTCCATGGTACACCCCAAACCTCCGTAAACTTAAAACACAGCTACGAAGACTCAAACACAAATGGCATAAAACAGTCCTCATTAAAGACAAAATTAATTACCTGAAACTACTAGACAACTACTGTTCTGCAACCAACAATGCCAAGCGTGAATACCACACCAAACTGATCAATAACTCTCTCAACTGACCAAAAGAACTCTTTGACATTATTAATTGACTTACGAGACCATCCAGCAACTCCAACTCAGATCACAGCATCACACCACATCAACCTGCCTCCCACTACGAGCAACTCCAATCCCAACCCACTCCCTCTCCCTCCGCCCCCCCTATCCAAACCCCCAACACTGTCACATGGTCCTCCTTTGAAACGGTCAGCAGAGAAAACATTGAAGACATCATCTCATTACTCAACACAACCATCTCTCCTCTTGATCCATGACCAGTGAGCTGGATCAAAGAAGCAAAAAAAGAACTCAGTCGTATGCTCACAAAAATCACAATCTGTACTCCAGCAAGGACAAATGCTAGAATGCCTGAACTCCATATACCCCATCCTAAAGAAGCCAGATCTGGACCCCACAGACTCAGCCTCCTACTGACCAATCACCAGCCTTTCCTTCATCGCAAAAATCATTGAGAAGACCACCCAGCAACAACTTCAAGACCATTTTGACAGAAACACCTTCTTTGATGCCCAGCAACACAGTTTACGTCCCCTACACAGAATAGAAACACTGGTGGTCTCCCTCATCAATACTCTAATAAAGGACATTCAAGACTCCACTCAAGGATTCCTCCTAATTTTCCTGGATATCTTAGCCACATTTGACACTGTCAATCACAACATCCTCCTTCAACATCTTCAGACCACTGAAATCCAAAACACAATTCACCAATGGTTCCATTCCTACCTAACCAACAAACATCAACAGATAAAGTTGGGAACAAATGTATCCATTCCCTACTGCCAGACACAAGGCGTACTCCAAGGAGCCACCTTGTCAGCACTATTCTTTAACATTTATCTGCAACCTCTCTGCTCGATCATCAAATCTCACAACATAAACTTCCACATATACAGCAATGACATCATACTCCATGGACCATTTAACACAAAACAACCCTCATAGAAAAATCATCAAGAATGCTTCACTGATGTTTATCGCTGGCTAGCAAACAACAATCTAGCAATCAACTACAAGAACACTGAAACTCTATTTATTACAGAAGACTCTACATTCACCCCCCTACCTCCCTAACCTTAAACAACACTCAAGTTAAAGTTCAGACTAAAGTGAAATATTTGGGCATCACCCTCGACCAACACCTCTCCTTCAAATCACAAATAAATAAAACAAGCAGAGCAATCTACGACAAGGTCAAAACCCTGCCTCACCTCTGCCCACTCCTTGAACCATCAGACTTCTGCTCAGCTCTCCAAACCTTAATCCTACTACACCTTGACTACTGCAACTCTGTCTACTAGGGCATACCAAAATTCACCCTACTCCCACTTCGCACCGCTCTACACACAACAGCGCGCATCCTTCAGGGATCTACAGAGCACGATCACATCACACCCATCTTCAAGTAGCTCCATTGGCTCCCACTCCCCAGCCAGATCAAATACAAAACCCTCCTTCTGACATACAAAGCTATCCACTGCCACCCTACGACACATCTGCATACCTTACTCAAAATCCCACAGCCTAACAGAGCCAGAAGATTATCTACAAGGAACAAACTTATCATCCCCCACACCAAAGTAAAGCATAACCAACAAGCATGTGGAAGAGCCTTTAAGTTCTACATACCATCCATACCATCCATATGGAACACACTAACAGATGCAAAACAAGACATCACTGACCTCCACACTTTTTGCAAACACCTTAAGATTCACTTATTCACTGAACATTTTAGCCCAACACCCTAACGCCAACCCACCAAATCCACACATCCCTTAATAATCCCCCACCAAACCAACCTGATGTATACATATCACATCCTGACCTCACAATACCCTATCCCACAGAACAACCCCCCGTACATAAATTAAACCGTTCCTCTAAGCTACTCATTGTATATAGTTAAATGTGCTATGTTACTGTAAATAGTTAATTGTTCTATGTAACTACTGTTCTTTTGTTCTATGTACATGGCTTTGACCTTGTGAAAAGCAGTATATGAACCCTGCTAAATAATAAAAATAATAAATAAAAATTCTATTGGGGGGTTGGTGTCCGAGTGGGGCAGCGGGCCCCCGACATTGTTCTGATGGCACTGGGGCCTGCCCGAGACTGGCATAAAGATCCAGCATTAAAAATAATGTAAAACACTGTGCTAAGTTTCAGTGCAGTTTTTTACATTTGGTGCAATTAAATATGCAGCACCTTGCATGCGATTTGCATGCTCACTATGCGGCAGTTTAGCACAGTAATTTTTCTAGCATTTTAATCACACTAGCTTACTTTCTGCATCGGAGAGCAAGCCTAGTGTGGGAAAAGCGGCGGAGAAATGCTGCGCTAAGGATTTCTGCACTGTCCACCAGTGATTTAGAAGCTCTTAAGAAGAATAAAAGGGTATGGTAGCACTCTAGTTGCTGACCATCAAGCTCTCTGCTCTAAAGCTCCAGAAAACTTTGGCATCTGTGAAAGTGAAGATGTTCACTTCCTCCTGAAGAGCTATACTATAATAGTGGTGAAAAAAAATGGAATGGAGACAGTAAAGATTTGCCAGTGCTCACAGGAGCAAGCACAAGTCGGAGGGAAACGGCCTGCTATCATGGGAAAAGTGAAAGTGAGAGGCAGGCCACTGTGGATACAGAAAGAGAGCTAAATTTTGTCAACTTTAAGAGCCAGAAATGGAGCCCACTTCTGGCTCTTTACACTCATAGTCTATGGTCATTGTTGGTGAGGAATTTATACCTGTATCTTAAGTATACAGAAACTACAGTATATCTTTTTTCTGTCTTTGCTGCAGGGAGTAGTGAAAAAAACCGGCAGGGGAGGTTTGCTGGAACAATGCTATGTGCATGTATGGAGTGCTATCTGGGGCATAAACATCAATATTTTGTGCAGAATTTCTGTGCAGAATAATCTCTGTGTTTATGAACACAAATATTATTCTGAACAGAACTTTTGTGCAGAATAATATTGCTGTATGTGCTAGATAGAATTCCGGCACAAGTGTCAGACTGTTTTTTTCTGAAGACATAAATACACAAGACATAGATACTGTCAGGGGTGGCCCAAGGGGGGTGCGGGGCCATGTGCGGAGACTCGGTGCGGGGCCTCGCTTGCATAAGGGACCTCATTTGCATAAATATTTGCATAATGTTACCATACACTAACTTTTAGTAAACATGTCTCTTAATGAGTGTATGGATAAAGAAAGACTAAAAGATTTCTACATTACTATAATCCAGTGCCAACCTCCAGGCACATTAGGAACTACTACAAACGCTGCCCATTTAGAACCCATAGCAAACCCGCCGTATCCTGACAGCACTACCAGGACTCACAAAGCACAATACTCTACCTATCAAAAGGCAACACTGAAAATATTAAACCAATACATTTCAGAGAATAACAATACATGACCTACTGGGGAAAGAGAACAAGTGGCAATGTCAAATAGGAATTACATAAACAGAATACCTCAGCTCAGTTACACATGCAGAACATAGACCATCTCCAAACAAGGAATCACAATTTAGAAACAGGAAGACAATAATTAAACTGGGAACCCCAAAGCCAAACTTGGAATGTACAACAACACTGTAGAAATAAAACTATAAATTAATTTCCTCTTGTACTAAGCAAAGCGCAGACGTTAATGATGCACATTTCCCAGAGCTGACATATTCCAGTTAATAAATTCAAAATAAAGAGATATTTTTCTACCTTTAGTGCATTTATTTTTCAGTTGCAATTGCTCCAGCCACTTTCTTCTGGTTTCTTCGTGTCTTCTGCTAAATCTCCATCATCTGCTGTCTATTTGTCCTTTCTTCTCTCTTCTAGTTTTTTTCCATTCTCTCTCTACATCTGCTTTAACATACTAATCTTTCTCCTTTTGCTCTTTCCTCATTCCTTTTTCATCCACTCTAATTTTACTCCTCCATCCTCAATCCCCACTTACTCTCCCAATACCCTGCCAATTGTAGATTTTTCTTCCCTCCCACACATAATATTTTTCCCCTCTCCATTTCACTCTCCCAGCCCCATCCCCATCCCATTCTAATCTTCCTCCATCAGCTCCCTTCTAGTTCCAGCCCCACCCAGCATCCGCTCCCTTCTAGTCCCCGCATCAGCCCATTTCCAGTCCTAGCCCCCCCCCATCAGCCCATTTCCAGTCCTATCCTAACCCCACCATCAGCTCATTTCCAATTCCAGCCTCCATCAGCCCATTTCTAGTCCTTTCCTAGCCCCACCATCAGCCCATGTCAAATCCTAGCTCCCCTCCACTCAGCCCATTTCCAATCCAAGCCCCCCATGAGCCTACTTCTAGTTCTAGCCCCTCTATGAGTCCATTTCAATAAAATAGTTCTCGCGGCTCTGTTAAGCCCACCGGCGCTGATGGGAAACAGGCATTTCCTGTTTCCCATCAGCCCCGGCGGGCTTAACAGAGCTGCGAGAGGGAAACTCTCCCTTCGCGGCTCTGAAAGCCGGCGCGGAGAGGGACTGATACAGGGAGGGAGGGCTCTGCCAGGCAGGCGGGGGGGGGGGGAGCCCCGCGGGACACTTGATTCTGCTGCTGCCACAGCAGCAGCCAGTTTTTTTTAAAATTTACTGAGATCTTTAAATGCAGAATGTTGTTTGCGTGGGGCCCCCTGAAACGCGGGGCCCTGTGCAAACAACATTCTTGCTCAATGGACAGGCCGGCCCTGGATACTGTTAACGCAGACCCTTGGGCTCATCTGTCTGGATTTCTCTCCTTGTTTAGTGTAGACCTTTTCCCCACAGCTTATTTGCATGCTGTTCCCAAACAGCATCAATAACCAAAATGTCTGCGTTAAACTTTCATTAGGAAATTCTGTGCTAGAGCTTTAGTGCAGGGGTCTAATGCAGCATTTCTGCATCAGCCCCTTAGTGTTGGGCAGAGAAGTAAATGGAGGAAGAATAACACATAAAAAGATGGTGGAGGGAGTGAGACCCAGAACAAGAGGATTATGTATTTAACATTTATTTATGCTTTCATGGTGGGCTCTGCTTTTTTGAATATTTTATATGGAGCATCAATTCATATATGATAGGAGTTATTTTAGAAGCCCTCTTTGTGCCTTGAATGTCTGAAAACAGGCAGAGATTCATCCAAAGCATAGAGACGTCCTCAGAACCATTTTAGAAGCCGGGTCTGTGGACATCCCCAGTGTGAAGACATCCAAGTTGGCATTGGGTGTGGTGGTGTGGCCAAAAACGTGGACATCCCCACTGATTTCAGAAATGTCCTGGTCATCCCTAGGGCCGGTGCTAGGGTTTCTAACACCCACCTGCAACCTATAAATCGGCGTCCCTCCCTCATTATTATTAATGTTGGCTGCACCCTATCCTCCGTTTTCCCAAAACTGCTTTGTGAACTCTTTTTAAGCGATATTAGTATTTCTCCTTCAAATCCAGTGTTGTAAGAAAATTGCAGCAAAAGAGCAAATGCATAACGTGTACATAGTTAACACAAGTTCCATGTAAAATATACAGAAGTATATTGATTTTTGTTCGATGTGAACCGCCCCTGATCTCTGGAAGGGGCGGTATATAAGAAACTGTTAAATAAATAAAATAAATAAATAAATAACTAAAATAAAAATACTTAGCAGTAAATACTTAGTATCATACAAACAGGCTGTGATAGTCCAGAAATAAAAAAATAAAAAATAAAATCTGATTCTGGTCATCTCACTAAACAACAAACATTCTCCAGTGACAGGCATATTGTGAATATAAAACACTGCAAAGTCACTGAAAATCAACAAAGGCAAATCTATCATACCATACCAGCATACACTTCCAAAACTCATACAATAAGGGGCCTACCCAGAAAAAAGCAGCACTACAAATACTGCAATGGGCCCCAAAACTTCCATACACCTATTTGAAAAGCTGTACAAGTCAAATTACTGCAGTACAGATCCTTATGTACCAATCCATGTTAACAGAACACCTGGCCTTGGTCACACACTCAGACCCTCACCAAGTAAAGAATAAGTGACCACAACCTAAAGTAAAAATAAAAATATGTAGACAAAAATTAAAATGAAACCCCAAGTAGCCAGACTCCGTATGCCAGATAAGAGAGGCAGTTTCCCATACTGTTTGAAATATAAAGATAGCGCAAAGTCCAGTCACTAAATTAAAAATAAAATTATTTGTTTTCTGATGATTTTTGATCATGCTGGTCCTGATCTGAGGTTTCTGTTTTCATCTGTCTTCTCTTAGCTCTTTTTCTATGGTCTATAGTCCATCTGCCATTTCTTGTCTCTCCTTTTGCTTTCTTCATTTTCTTCCATCAACCTTTCTTCATTTTCTTCCATCAACCTTTTTCCAGTCCCAATAACCCTCCCCAGTATCAGCCCTCTTCACAGCCTCCCCTCCCAGTACCTTCCAGTGTCAATCCTCTTGCATTCCCAGAACCGCCACTGGTGTCTATTCCCTTTTAGTCCCCCTCCTTCTCCATTGTCCAGTCCCTTCTAGTCCAGATACCATTTGGGTATCAGCGAACTTCCAGTCCCAGTGCCAGTCCCATGTCAGTTCCCTTCCATTCACCCTCTCCTCTGTCCATCTGCCTACCAGTGCCATCCCTGGGTGTCAGCTCCCTTCATGCCCCCACCTTCCCTTCGGCCGCCTCCTTCCCCTCTTTTCCGCTGCCTTCTAACCCCCCATGTGAGCTCTCTTCTAGCCCCCACCTTCTTCCCTGTCAGTTCTCTTCCAACCCCCCTCCTATTACCAGCCACCTTCCAGCCCCATCCCTAAGTGTCTGCTCCTTTCCAGCTTAAAAACAGTGAGGATAATCCCAAAAATCTTCTATCTGTTGGCTGTACTCACTGTTAACTGCTGCCCACGTCTCTCTGCTCTTTTCCTCAACAAGAACGCCGCGCATGCGGGTAGATTGCAATCCCCTCCTTTTAAACTTACAGCTGATTAGTCAACGTGAGCCTCATTTGCAGACCTGCAACTCAACAGATAGAAGATTTTTGGTATTATCCTCACTGTTTTTAAACATTTTGTCACAATGCATTTACATTTTATTAAGCAGCGTAAGCATTTCCAGACAAGAGAGAGAGAAAATTCGGTGAAAGGGGAGACCCACCAAGAATCGGTGGATATACGACAAAAGATAAGCTAGTTTAATAACATTCAATGGACTCAAATATGTTTTAATATGTGAAGGGGCAGAAACACTAGTGGTGTGAACAGCAAAGAAAAATAGTTCACTATACATAAAAAGAGACAAATTCCCAGTAGTCATTGATGCTAGTAAAGCGCTATTTGTTTTTCACTACATTTTGGTGACTAGCAGCGCTGTGTTGGTCTGAGACTACAAATGGGTGAATGAGAGCTCGCTGAATTTATACACCACAGACCCCCCGAATATAGCTGCATGTTAAAGTGGAGTAAATTGCTGGTATTTTAACATTAGTTCTATTACTCCAGAAGGACCAACGTAATTCTTGTAAGATTACACTTTCTTAAAGCCATGCTGAAAAATACCACCTTGGCAAAGTCAAACTGGAGAGCTGCTTTGGGCAGGAAAACAACCCTGAAGGGGTAAAACACCAGCAGCATTTCACCATCAGAGGAGCCAGAGGGAACGGGGGGATCACATGCCAACACTGCTGTTGCTGCCAATTGGCAGCGGCTGTGAAGCAGCACCTTTGATAGCTTGAACATAAGAACATAAGATATGCCATATTGGGTCAGACCAAGGTCCATCAAGCCCAGTATCCTGTTTCCAACAGAGGCCAATCTAGGTTACAAGTACCTAGCAGTTTTCAAAAAGACACAGGTTCCACAATGCTTATATTGGGTCAAGCAATGGATATCTTGGGTCCCCTTTAACAATGGTTTATGGACCTTTCCTCCAGAAACTTGTCCAAACCTTTTCTAAATCCAGCTACACTAACAGCTTTTACTACATCCTCCAGTAACAAATTCCAGAGTTTGATGACACGTTGAGTGAAAATTTTTTTTCTCTTATTAGTCTTAAATAGGTTACTTTGTAGCTTCATTGCATGTCCCCTAGTCTTTCTATATTTTGATGGTGTAATCGATCAACATTACCTGTTACTCTCCATTCATTAATTGATAGACCTTTATCATATCTCCCCTCAGACGTCTCTTTTCCAGGTTGAAGAGCCCTAACCTTTTTAGTCTCTCTTCATAAGGGTACCATTCAATCCGTTTACCATTTTGGTGGCTTTTCTCTGTACATTTTCTAATAACGCTATATCCTTTTTAAGATATGGCGACCAGAATTGCACACAATATTCAAGGTGCGGTTGCACCATGGAACGATACAGAGGCATTATAATATCCTTTGTTTTATTCTCCATTCCTTACCTTATCATACCTAGCATTCTATTTGCTGCATATTAACCACAATAACGCCTAAATCTTTTTCCTGGGTGGTGGTTCCTAATGTGGAACCTTGCATCATGTAACCATAATTTGAGTTGTTCTTTCCTAAGTGCATAACTTTGCACTTGTCCACATTAAAGTTCATCTGCCATTTAGATGCCCAGCCTTCCAGTTTATCAAGGTCCTCTTCAATTTTCCACAATCCTCATGGGTTTTAACGACTTTGAATAGTTTTGTGTCATCTGCAAATTTGATTGCAGATACTCATTATCCCAATCCCAGGTCATTTATGAATATGTTAAAAAGCAGCGGACTCAGCACAGATCCTTGGGGTACTTCACTATTCACCTTTCTCCATTGGGAAAATTGACCATTTAGCTCTACCCTCTGTTTTCTGTCTTTTAATGAGTTCCTGATCCACAATCGTACACTGCTTCCTATCCCATGACTTTTTAATTTTGCCAAAAGTCTCTCATGAGGGACCTTGTCAAAGGTTTTCTGAAAATCCAGATATAAAGTATCAAGTGACTCACCTTTGTCTACCTGTTTATTCAGACCTTCAAAAAAACATAACAGATTAGTAAGACAAGACTTTCCTTGGCTAAAGCCATGTTGGCTGTCTCCCATTAAGCCATGACTATCTACATGTTAAGTAATTTTGTTCTTTATAATGGTTTCTACGATTTTTCCTGGTACTGACATCAGGCTCACCGGTGTGTAGTTTCCCAGATCATCCCTGGAACCCTTTTTAAAAATTGCCGTTACATTGGCCATCCTCCAATCTTCAGGTATTACAGATGATTTTAATGATAGTTTACAAATTACTAATAATAGGCCTGAAATCTTAAATTTCAGTTCTTTCAACACCCTTGGATGTATACCATCTGGTCCAGGTGATTTGCTACTCTTCAGTTTATCAAATAGTTGCTATATATCTTCCTGGTGTATTACTATTTTTTCAATACTTCTACGGCATCACCTTTAAATACTATTTTAGTCATGGGTAACATCCCT
This sequence comes from Ichthyophis bannanicus, assembly GCA_033557465.1. Classification (NCBI taxonomy): domain Eukaryota; kingdom Metazoa; phylum Chordata; class Amphibia; order Gymnophiona; family Ichthyophiidae; genus Ichthyophis; species Ichthyophis bannanicus. The sequence continues at coordinate 1,574,962,305 of CM066031.1, read as the reverse complement.
ACATCGTCCTCAGTAAAGACCAAAGCAAAGAATTCATTCAGTTTCTCTGCTGTGGCCTTGTCCCCTGTTAGCGCCCCTTTTATCCCTCTATCATCTAAAGCTCCATCTGACTCTCTCAAGGTTTTTTGCTACAAATGTATATGAAAAAGTCTTTATTATGAGTTTTTGATTCTACAGCAAGGTTCTTCTCAAATTCTCTTTTTGCCTGCCTTCTCAATGCCTTGCATCTAACTTGCCAGTGCTTATGTTGTTTCCATTTTTCATTATTTGGCTCCTTTTTCCATTTTCTGAAAGATGTTTTTTTGGCAACAACAGCTTCTCTGACCTCACCTTTAAACCATGCTAGCAGTTTTTTGGACTTCCTTCCAGGTCTGGTCTTCCAAGATAGTATTTTTAAACAACATCCATGTTTGATGTAAGTCTTTAACCTTTGCAACTGCTCCTTTTAGGATTTTTTTTTTACTATTTTCCTCATTTTATCATAGTCTCCCTTTTGAAAGTTAAAAGGTAGCACTCTGGATTTCCTTGCTGTCCTCCCTCCATTTATTAAATCAAACACAATCATGTTATGATCAATATTGCCAAGTCGCCCTAACACCCTTATCTCTTGCAACAGATCTTGTGTTCCACTAAGGACTAGGTCCAAAATGGCTTCCTCTCTCTTGTCGGTTCATGATCCAGCTGCTCCTAGAAGCAGTCATTTATTTCATTCTAGAAACTTTATCTCCCTAGCATGTCCTGCCGTGACACTGACCCAGTTGATACCGGAGTAATTGAAATTACCCATTATTATTACTGTGCTGTAACTTTTGTTAGCTTCCCTGATTTCTTTAAGCATTTCATCATCCATTTGTTCATTCTGGCCAGGCGGTCGATAGTACAACCCCACTGCCATCGCCTTTTTATATGGAATTTCAATCTGTAGAGATTATACAGAGAATTTTTTTTCCTGCAAAACTTTAATCCTTTGTGACTCAATGCCCTCTCTAACATAGAGCGCAACCCTTCCTCCAATTTGATTAGTTCTATCATTGCAATATAATTTGTACCCAGGTATCACAGTGTCCCACTGGTTGTCCTCCTTCATTAATGTCTCTGAGATACCAATCATAACTAACTTCTCATTTAGTGCTATATATTCTAACTCTCCCATCTTATTTTTTAGACTTCTAGCATTTGCATACATGCATTTTAGAGACTGTATTTTATTTATATTAATCTGATTATCGGTAGGCAGGGGTAATTTGGAATCTTTAAGCTCTGTCTGCTCTGCACTCAAGGGCATTTGGGCTACCTTTGTCTTTATTGGAACCTCTCATCTGATGTACCCTAACTTCATTTTTTTGGTAGTATCCTTCAAGGATACATTGTTCCAAACCATGCGCTCTTGGGCGACTGTCGGCTCTCCCCTATTATCTAGTTTAAAAGCTGCTCTATCTCCTTTTTAAAGATTAATGCCAGCAGTCTGTTTCCATCCCGGTTAAGGTGAAGCCCATCTCTTCGGAAGAACCCCTCCTTTCCCCAGAATGTTCCCCAGTTCCTAACAAATCCAAAACCCTCATCCTTGCACCATTGTCTCATCCACGCATTGAGACTCTGGAGCTCTGCCTGCCTTTTGGGTCCTGCGCGTGGAACAGGAAGCATTTTGGAGAACGCTACCCTGGAAATTCTGGATTTTAACTTCCTACCTAAAAGCCTAAATTTAGCCTCCAGAACCTCCCTACCACATTTTCCTATGTCATTGGTACCGACATGTACCAATACAGCAGACTCCTCCCCAGCACTATCTAAGACCTTGTCTGGGTGGCGCATGAGGTCCGCTACCTTTGCACCAGGCAGGCATGTTACCAGGTGATCCTCACGTCCACCAGCCACCCAGCTATCTACATGCCTAATGATCGAATCACCAACTATAACGGCTGTCCTAACCCTTCCCTCATGGGCACATGGCCCTGGAGAAACTTCCTCAGTGCGAGAGGGTTTGACATCACCTGGAGGACAGGTCCTAGCTATAGGATCACTTCCTGCCACACAAGGGTGATGCTCTCCTGTTAGGTGACCTCTCTTCTCCATGGCAACAGGGATGCTGCCAGACTGGAGGTGGGACTTCAGGACTATATCCTTGTAGGTCTTGTCTGTGTACCTCTCTGTCTTCCTTATGGCATGAATAATGGAGATATTAAAGTGCTTTTTACTGAAGGGTGTTAGTTTATTTATTTATTTATTTATTTATTTATTTAACAGTTATTTATATACCGCTCTTTCCCATGTTTCAAGTGCGGTTTACATGTAACAGTAGGTTAATTGGTATGAGATATACCAGGACATTTTACATAGAACAGATAATTATAAATTACAAGGAAAATTGTAACATTACAAGTATAACATATTAGAACATATACATTGCTAGTTAAATTATTAATCATCATGTAAATGAGTGTGTAGTATGGTTAAATTAGTGTATTAGTGTCGTTTATTTTTGAAAATAGGGTATATAATATTAAAAATAAATGTTAGCCTGTATCCCTTTGAGAATTCTGTTTTGGGAGTGTATTATAGTGTAATGTAAATAAGTGAGTTTTTAATTTTTTTTTAAATTCTTTTATGTCAGACAGTAGGCGAATGTTGTCAGGTAAATTGTTCCAGAGTATTGGAGCAGAGTGTGAGAAAGCTCTCTTATTGGTTTGTTTTCTGGCTTTTGTAAAATCTTTTGGTATTGTTAAAGTATTTATGTTTCTGCTCCTTTGAGATCGTTTATCAATGTCAATGTTAATCAGTGTATTTAGTGCAGATGGTGCAAGTTTATTTATAAGTTTAAATGTAGTGACAAGAATTTTATATTTGATTCGGGAGTAAATTGGTAGCCAATGAAGTTCAGCTAAAATTGGTGTAATATGTTCAAGTGGGCTTATATTCATAATCGTTCTAGCAGCTAAGTTCTGAGTTATTTGTATCTTTTTAATATTTTGTTTCGAAATACCATTAAGTATTGTATTTGCAAAATCGAAATGTGGGGTAATAATAGCATGAATTATGTTAATAAAATCTTGTAGAAGAATCAAAGGTCTTAGTTGTTTTAGTGTTTTGAGTTTGTAATGTATATTTTTAGTTAAATATTTTATATGTGAATCCATATTTAGATTATTGTCAAGTATCACACCTAAATATTTTACTTCTTTTTTTATATTAATTTCATGAGTATCTAGTGTAATCGTGTTTGGGGGTATATATGTTTGATTTTTAGTGATAAATAAAATATCTGTTTTAGTAAAGTTGATAAATAGATTTTGTGCTTCCACATGCTAACACAGATTTATTGCCCAGTGGTAGCAGCTAATCCGGACAAAATGAAGATATCACAGGCACTTTTCTGTGATATCTGCATTGCATGCAGTGGAATTGGGGAAGGGAGTAGGTGTTCCGATTGTCGGCAACCATTGTGCCAAACATTTTAATGCGATGACTGCCATAATTGGGCCCCATCATGGCTATAGATAATGCAACCTCAAGAGGTGGCATTATTTGCAGGTGATCCTGTTTGGCAGGCATAATGGTCGCTGCTGACTGGCAGCTGCCATTTGCTCTGGAGGCAACCCCCCCCCCCCCCCCAGACAGTTCCTGATGGGAATCGGGAGCTGTCCAGGGGGATCAGTGCTGCAGAAGGGGAGGTCACTTTGTTTAATACTATCGGTGCCGTGGATCTGTACTTCCATGGCACTATCAATATTGTCAGATGGGGGGCAATCGCTCCCTGTCCTCCCCTTGCACTTACCATGGAGACCCATGATCCCTGTATTGGCAGGCATCGTGGGACTTCCCATGCTACCTGTTGATGCAGGGATCACGAGTCTCCGCAGTAAATCCAAAATCTCTGTGGTATCTGTAGGGGGAAAGCTAGGAATGCCCCCTGCAGATACTGCAGAGGTTTTGGATTTACCATGGGCCTTTTGCAGCTTACTTACTTTACTTACTTACATTCTCTTATATACCGCGCTATTCTTCATCAGTGCGGTTTACATTGAACAAACTGAAATTACATTGAACAGGGCATTATAACTTGGAGATAACTATTTTACAGGGAACATGGGCTATGGAGGGTTAAGTGGCTTGCCCAAGACCACAAGGCTACCATGCAAAAGGCTACCATGGTTTAGTAGACATGGCCTTAACTAATCAAGGTTGCTTTAATCACTTATGAGTCCCTGGGCAAACCTTTGTGGATAGGCCCCTTTTTCTATTTTTTTTAAGATTGTCCCCTCCCCAAATTTTGTATCCAGTAAAACCTAAATCACTATCCAAGGCACAATCAGCTTTAAATTTTTTCTTTGTCATGATTTCAAACAGCTTGAAAAACAGAAATACCCAATCTAAAGATGACAAGCAAGTGGAAGACAAAAGCTATGAATGGAGACTAACAAATCAGTATTACCCATTAGTGTATTCAGCATCCATAACAACAAATCAAAAGGAAGGAGGAGTAGACATACTCATTTAAAAAAAAAGTCCAAACAATAACTTGCAATATATTCAAAGATGAGGAAAGCAGATTTATACTGTTGAATATGACCATTCAGGACAACAAATAAACACCTATTAACATATATGCCTCTAATTACCATCAGAAAGACATTTTAAATCAAGCTACAGCTAAGGCACTAGAACTAAAAGAAGGCCACCTAATAATGGCAGGAGATTTCAGTATGGTGATAGAACCAAATATAGACAAAACTAGCCTGGAGGGAGAAAACAATAGATGGGAAAGGTAAATTCTGAAAACATATCTAAAACCTCTACAATTAATAGGCACATGGAGAAATATTCATTCAGAAAAGAGGAACTACTCCTATTACTCCCCAGTTTACCAAACATATTCCAGAATAGACCTAATTTGTATTAAACAAGACTTAAAGAATAAAAGGCTTAGAAAACATCACATGGTCTGACCATGCCCCCATATGAACTATACTAGAAATCCACTGTCCCGAATCAGGTGATCAATATTGGAAACTAAGGAGGTCATTCTGAAATGCGGGTTGCGACCTGCAAGCCGCCTGGACCCTATTCACCCTCCTGCCCTCCCCACACGTCCCAGGCTTTAAGATGGGGAGAGCCGGCGGGGAATGGGGTCTGGGCGGAGCGGGGGCGGGCTAACCCAGCAGCATGTAAAGGGCCAGTTCAGATCACGGCCCTGTATGTCCTGTTGGGCCCGTTGGAATGTGCTGCTTATACCACCACAAAGACACGTTTAGAGTGATCGGGACCAGAAAAAAACCCCAGAGCCGGAGCCGGGGACGGTGCAGGAGGGTCCCTGCTGCCCAATCCAGGCCACAGCAGGCCAGCCGTGGGTTGGGCAGTGGGGAAAAGGGGGGTCGGAGTCACGGATGTTGGGGACATTTGCAGGGAGGATATCTCCGCAGGCAGCAGGGGCGCGCTGGGCTGTCCTCGGGCCCGATTCTGGCTACCGTGGGAACGTTTTGTTCCTGTGGACCAGAATCGGGTCTTAACAGCCCCATTTTCCTCTGGGAAGTCCGGATGGCTCTGACGTCCCCCTCCCTGAATCAGGTTCAACATGACAATTTACTCAACAACAGAATTCGTAAAACTTAAAGATCATGAGACAGAAAAAAATGCAAAATGCAATGTATGACTTTGAGTCAATGCTAACTTCTTGCGACCCAGTAGCTCCTGAATTTTCTTAGCAGTGTGACCAGAAGTAGATTGCCAGGCCTTTCTTCGGAGGCAATGGAGGGTTAAGTTATTTGCCCGAGGCCACAAAGATGATCTCAAAAACAATGACACCACAAAAACGTCTCCACTAATTGTTTAGGAATGCCTTAAAATAGTCATCTGAGGTAAAATAATAGCAATAGCATCCAAGGAAAGAAAGAAAAAATGGGTAAAATCTAAGAAAGGAAACTGAACATTTAGAACAACAACATAAAAGAAAATGGGGAGGACATAATATAGTAACATAGTATATGACAGTAGATAAAGACCAGTATGGCTCATCTAGTCTGCCCAGTAAGATGGCAAGAGCAGGTCGACCCCCCCCTTCTATGCCTTTGTGTAGGGATATACCCGCCGCTCCGTGCAGGTCACCCCTCTCTATTTGTTGAGGTATAAGAAATAGTTAAGTTTATTGTTATTTTATCCTCTTGCTATAAAGGGATACACTATTTCTGTCCCATGCCATTTTGAATTCTGTCACTGGATTTGCCCCCGCCATCTCCATCGGGAGGGCATCAATGAAAACATATTTCCTGACATTGCTTCTAAGTTTACCTCCTTGCAGTTTCATTTATGCCCTCTAGTCTTACAGCTTCCCCTTCTTTGAAAAAGGTTTGTTTGTTCATTAGTATCCTTGAAGTATTTAAACGTCTTTATCTTATCTGCCCTGTCCCTCCTCTCTTCTAGGGTATACATATTTAGGTCTTCAAGTCTCTCTTCATTCGTCTTTCTGCACAGGCTCCAAATCATTTTGGTTGCCTTCCTCTGAACTGCTTCAAGTCTTTTTTATATCTTTTGTGAGATATGGTCTCCAAAGCTGAACACAATACTCCAAGTGAGGCCTCACCAACGACTTGTACAGGGGCATTCATCCATCCTCCTTTCTGCTGGTTATTCTTCTCTGTATGCAACCCAGTGTCCTTCTGGCTTGGGCCATGGCCTTGTCACATTGTTTTGCCACTTTGAGATTCTCAGAAACAATCACTCTGAGGTCCTTCTCTTGGTCTGTGCACACCAACCTCTCGACCCCTATCATATAAAGTTTCCTTGGATTTCTACACGTCTTCATATTAAATCTTAACTGCCAAGCATGACCATTCTTCCAGCTTTTGTAGATCTTTCCTCATGTTATCCACTCCCTCAGAGGAGTCCACTCTGTTGCAAATTTTCATGTCATCTGCAAAAAGGCAAACTTTCCCCTTCAGCCTTCAGGAATATCATTCACAAATACATTGAACAGTACCGGTCCCTGGGGCAAGCCACTACTTGCCTTCCTTTTATCCGTGTGAGTTTCATTTACCATCACCTTCTGTCATCTGTCAGTCAACCAATTTCTGATCCAGTTCATCACCTTGGAACCCATCCCTAGGTTGCTCAGTTTATTGGTAAGCCTCCTATGAGGAACAGTATCAAAGGTGTTCCTGAAATCTAGGTAGATTACATCCATTGCATACCCTTGATCTAGTTCTATGGTTACCCAGTCAAAGCACTTAATCAAATTTGTTTGGCATGATCATCCTTTAGTAAAAACATGTTGCCTCATCATACAACCTATTTGTTTCTAGAAAGTCCATTATTCTCTCTTTTAGGAGTGCCTCCATTACTTTTTCCACCACAGAGGTAAGACTTTCCAGCCTCTAGTTTGTCACCTCTTTCCTATTACCACTTTTGTGAAGAGGTAATACATCAACCCTTCTCTAGTCCTGTGGAACCTCTCCCGTCTCTAAAGATCTATTAAAAACATCCTTTAAAGGCCCTGCCAGAACCTCTCTGAGCTCTTTCAGTATCCTTGGATGTATCCCATCCGGTCCCATGGCCTTGTCCACTTTCAGTTTTGCAAGCTGTTCAAACACATCATCTTCTGTGAATGGTGTGGTATCTACTCCATTCTCATTTGTATATTTGTCAATCACAGGGGGTCCTTCTCTAGAATTTTCTTTAGTGAATACAGAACAGAAGTATTAGTTTAGTATTTTTGCTTTTTCAATGTCACTTTCCACGAATCCATCCTTGGCACTTTTGAGTCTTGCAGTTCCACCTCTGATCTCCCAAATATACCTGACAAAAGTTTTCTCTCCATGCTTCACATCTTTAGCCATCATTTCTTCCACCTTTGCTTTTGCTATCCTTATTTTTCTCTTTGTCTCTCTTAGCTTTATCCTATATTCTTTTCTGTGCTCCTCTGTTTGCGATCTTCTGAATTTTGTGAAAACTGTGGTTTTTGCCTTTATTTATACAGTCACTTCTTTGGAGAACCAATAGGTTTCCTTTTCCTCTTGTTTTTATTTATTTTCTTTACATATATATATGTTGCCTCTTTTATTGCCTCTTTTAGTTTAGCCCACTACAGTTCCACTTCCCTTATCACCTCCTACCCTACCAACTCCTCCTTCAGGTATTTTGTCATTTTACTGAAGTTGAAAACAAAATTAGTCACCAAAATTGTCCCTAAGAAAACAACCAATATTTTTGTCGGAAACGCCGAGGGAGGAGAGAACACAGATTCATACACACCAGACGGCGAATTCCATTTTAATCATTTATGGTTCAAATAACCATGCCAATTGAAAAAAATCTCTACTTATCTCAAAAAACTCTATAAAACAATGAAGCCATTTATTAAGCATGACGGGTACATCATTGTTTTATACAGTTTTTTGAGATAAGTAGAGACTTTTTCAATTGGCATGGTTATTTGAACCGTAAATGATTAAAATGGAATTCGCCGTCTGGTATGGATGAATCTGTGTTCTCTCCTCCCTCGGCGTTTCCGACAAAAATATTGGTTGTTTTCTTAGGGACAATTTTGGTGACTAATTTTGTTTTCGATGTATTTTTGTAACTAGTATTTGGGATTTTATTTAATATTTTTTACTAAAGTCAGCATTTTTGAAGTCTAGGATTTTGAATTTACTGTGATTGAACTCTGCCTTGGCTTTTACCTGAAACCACACTGTGCAATGATTGCTGCTGCTCACTTGGGCACCCACCCGGATTTTCAACATGCTATCTCCATTGGTGAGTACTAAATCCAGTATCAAACCTTCCCTGGTCAGTTCCCTCACCATTTGTCTGAGCAATGCATTTTGGAAGGCATCCACAATCTTTTTACTTCTTTCCATATTTGCAGAAGGAATGCTCCAATCCACATCAGGTAGTGCTTATAAAAAACTAGTTATAGCTAGGAAAAAATGAATGCTCTAGAAATGGAAAATACTCACGACAAACTAGACAGAGTGCAACAAAAATACATTGAATTTGTTAATAAAGCCAGTAAGTTACTAACACACAAACTAAAACTACAAAATACTAGAAATAATATCACAAAACTCCAGGGAATAAATGATGAAAACTCCCACCAAAGATTAAGACGTTAGATCAAGAAATTACTATGAAGATCTTTATATACATGAAAAAAACTAATGGAGAGGAAATAAAACAATATCAAGTGAAATACATCTATCATCCCTAACAAAGAAAAAGAAAACTCCTAGAAAACCCCATATCAGAGAACGAAATAGAAGAAACCATCAGAGATATGAAAACTGGGAAATCCCTGGAACTTGATGGCTTCACTGCCAAACTCTACAAAACACATCTTCAAACACATCCTGATAACACCCTTAATGAGATGCTATAACTCACTAGGAAAAGGAGACATACTATCACACTTCATGAGAGTAGCCGGAATAGCAATTGTTTACGAACCAAAGACTGCTCACTATCCCACAACCTTTTCTTGGTCTATATACAATCTCTATTACATAAAACACACTGCAACAGATCGAGAGGAACCAACACAAAATATCTTCACTATCCCCACAGCAAAAGTGAAGAGCAACCAGACCACCTCAAATAGATCCTTCTCGCTATATGCGGCAAGCATATGGAAAGCATTCCCTGAGAGCTTACAGTCTATCCACAACCTAACTGAGTTCCATAAGAAGCTGAATACGTACCTGTTCATTGCACAATTTGGTAGAGAAGACTAACATTCCTTTTACCATTAAGGGCACAGAATTCTATCCAAGGAAAATAAACCTCACCACTACATGATAAAATGGGAGAAGAATATACATAAAGGACTGGATGATAACCAATGGGAAGAGATAGTCAAAGAACAACCAAACTAGCTAAAGTAAGCAAAATCACTGGAAATGGGTTTAAAGCACTAAAGAGATGGTACTACATTACAGTTAGACTATAGAAAATCCACAAAGAACTAGAGGACAAATGCTGGAGAGGCTGTTGTGCTCAAGACATTTTCAAACATATATGGTGGAACTTTCCACAAATAAAATCATACTGGGATAAGATATTTAGCTATCAAGAGAAGATAATACAAATGAAAATCCCTAAAGCACTAGAAGTGTTTTATTAAACATTAAAATACAAGATATACATGGCCCAAAAGACAAACTAATACTATTAGGGATGACAGCAGCTCAACTAGCTATTGCAGCACACTGGAGAAAATCCAAGCCCCTTCACTCAATGACCTACAAGAAAGGTTAAGGCAATATTGTGAAATGTATAGATATGGGGTTCTCAACCCAGTCCCCATCTCTGAGAGAGATGTGAAGTGGAATTTTACAAATGACATCCATGTACAACCTGGGACATCCAAGACAGAATGTCTGAAAAAAAAAGCAGGCATGTCCAAGCTCAAATGCTATTTCACAAATGTGGACATGCCAAATATGGACATCTTCAGTAGCAACTACTTAGATATCCCCAGAATAGTATTCCAGACTATGGATGTTTAGGATTAGCCTAATGGTTAGAGTAATGGGCTAGAACCAGGGATGTCAGGGCTCTAAACCCACTGCTGCTAACACTAAGATTCTGCAGATTATTGGGAATGATGGAGTGACAGCTTCTCAATACCCTCTGGATGTTCTATGACCAAAACAAGCACTTTCCCAATGCCTACATGTGCTTGCAGCAGGTATAACCTTAGACGCAACTCTGGACATCCAGGACATTTCTGAGAACAGGTCAGTTCATAGGAATACGCTGGCCACGCCTCCACCATGCCTCTGTCCGACTTCGATGTCCTCACACTGGGGATGTCCACAGACCCGGCTTCTAAACAGCCTCTAGAGATGTCTCTGTGCTTTGGACAACTCAATGTCCATTTTCAGAAGTCTAAAGCACAAACAGAGCTTCTAAAATAACCCTAATAGTGTATTTCAGTTTTCAGAAAGACTTTGACAAGGTCCCTCATGAGACTCTTGAGGAAATTAAAAGTCATGGGATAGGAGGCAGTGTACTATTGTGGGAACTGGTTAAAACCTAGAAAACGAGGGGAGTGGCTTGTCTACGATGGCGGCAGTGGAGAACTAACCGACAATGCCTAAAAGAAAGGGTAAAGCTAAATCTCCTCCCGCGGAGCCTTTACCTTCTGCTGTGGGGCCCATGGATCGTTTTGTTCGGTTATCCAAGGAGCAGATATCAGGGATTCGAGAGGGCTTGGAGGCGCCGACGGCTTCTGCATTGGTTTCCTCCGCCCTGGATATCACGCTCTCCCCGGATGGACGCTCTCCCCCGGTTCCTCCCAGACCTTCCGCCGCACAGCCGCTGAGTGAGGACGCGCCGTCCCCAGCTGGGGAAGCGGCTTCGTCTTCTGTGCGGGGCTCGCTGCTGGTGAGTGCTCAAGGTCGAGTAGAGGATTTACAGGCTCCTGGTGTTTCAGAGTCGTTATCTTCGCCTGTTACCGAGGGTAGTGTTTCCGTTGTAGAGGCTCCCAAAAGTTCGAAGGATAAACTGGTCCTTGTTCCACCTCTACCTTCTTTTGTTTCATTTGCCTTGCCTCGTCCGGCTTCGGTTACCTTGGAAAGCATTTGGGATGCAATTTCAAACCTCTCTACCATGGTTGCAACTCAATTTACAGTACTTTCTGATCGGGTTGCTGCCAACGAAGAGGCTTGTTGTTCGATACCATCTTTATTGGAGGATATTAATATTAAGCAAGCTACTTCGGATCGGCAGCTTGAAAGAATCGGGGATTAACTGATTCTTTGGTTAAAGACAATATTGCCTTGCACGCCAAGATAGAGTCTTTGGAGAATGCCGCTCGTGCCTCAAGTGTTCGTCTGCTGAATTTCCCGATTGTACCTGGGACTGCGCCGCTAGATATGTTTAAAAAATATCTTCAAGAAGCCTTATTGGTCCCCCCGGATTTGATGCCTCCGGTTTCTAAGATTTATTGCCTTCCCTTGGGGAAAAGGGAACGGAAAGCTTCAGGGGGGGCCTTAGAAATGGATTTCCTCAATGTCTCTGCGTTATTATCAACTCCCAAGGAAGAGGACTTAGCTGTATCAACTCTGCTCGTCACACTGGCTCTTTCTTCAGATAGAGACTGGTGATTGAAGTTATTTTATAAGAAACGTTCTGTTTTGTTCTATGGTAAAAAGGTTCTATTGTTCCCTGATGTGGCCCGGGAAACACAGAAGCGGAGGAGGGCTTTTCTTTTACTAAAACCTGGGGTGGTTTCTATAGGTGCCATGTTTACCCTTCGTTTTCCTTGCAAATGTTTAATCACTCATAAAGCACAGAAGTATGTGTTTTTCTCTCCTGTTGACCTTTCTACTTTTTTTGAGTGCTCATTTGTTGGTTTCCTCTACCCCTGAAGCTTGAGTCCGTCATAGGTTTAGTAGCCCTTGGTGCACTGTCCTCACTTAGTTTTTCCTAGTCTTATTTCTGGAAACAATTGTGAGTTTTGCTCTCCCTCGTTTTGGGGACTACTTATGATCCTTGCATATTGTATTTTCTCATTTCCTTGTTTCTTTTTCTTGCAAGTGTCATTGTTCTGTACAAGTTTTTTTTGCTTGGTTTATTGTAAAATGCATAAATAAATAATAAAAACAAAACCTAGAAAACACAGAATAGGGCTAAATGGGCAATTTTCTCAATGGTGAAAGGTGAATAGTGGAGTACCTCAGGGATCTGTGCTGGACCTGCTGCTTTTTAACATATTCATAAATGACCTGGAAATGGGAACAAGTAATGTAATCAAATTTGCAAATGACACAAAATGATTCAAATTTATTTAAAACACAAGAGGATTGTGAAAAATTGCAAGAGGACCTTGAGAAATTATTGTATCTATTTATTTATTTAGCTAGGTTTAGAGACTGCTTTTCACCAGGTCAAAGCGGTTTCTGGAGAACAGAACATTTTACAGGAAACATATGTTGTACAAATAACATGATAATATTTAACTTTTAACATAATTAACATTTTGTACATAGAACTGTAAACTTAATATAAACAACTATTTACATCAGCGATTCTGTTTTGGTTGGGTTATGAATTTGGAGGGGGTTAGGTGATGGGGCCAAAATGTTCAGTGGATAGGTGGGTTTTCAAAGGTTTATGGAATGTAGGGAGGTTGGTGATATTTCATCGTGTGTTAGGGAGGGAGTTCCATAGGATGGGAGCATAGAATTCAAATGCTCTGTGACATGTTTGTTGTTTGTATTTATGCTTGGTTAGTGGTATGTTTAGTTTGTTGATTGTAGTCTGTCTTTGTGGTCTGGAGGTTTGCGGTTTTCATAGTAGGGCTTTGAGGGAAGTTTCTTGCTGGGAGTGAAGTGCTTTGTGTGTGAGGTGGATACATTTATAATTTATTCTATTGTTGAGTGGAAGCCAGTGTAGTTGTTTTAGGAAGGGTGTGATATTAGGAAGGGTCATATTTGTTTGCAGCTTGTATAGTACAAGCAGCGGTGTGTAGTGCCGTTTGTAGAGGGAAGAGTGTGTTTGAGGTAGACTTTGGTAGATAATGTTACAAAAATCTGCGTGAGGGAGGGTGGGATCTGAAATCTGTTGGCTCAAGAAGGGGACAAAGTTGCTGTAGGGTCTTTGCTTTGAAGTAAATTGTCTTTGCTGTCATTGTTATTTGAGTTTTGAATGATAGATACGGTCAGTTAAGATGCCGAGGTATTTCAGTTCAGGTTTTACGTTTATTAGTATGTTGTTTCGTTTATGGTGGATGGGGGTGTGAAAGGGGTATTTCTTGTAATGAACATGGCCTCTGTCTTCTTGCGAGACTGGATGTTCAAATGGCAGTTGAAATTTAATGTGGACAACTGCAAAGTTATGCACTTAGGGAAGAACAACCTAAACTACAGTCAAACGATGTAAGGTTCCACATTAGGAATTGCCACCCAGGAAAAAGATCTGGGCTTCATCACGGATAATACATTGAAGCGCTCTGCCCAGTGTGCAGTGGCAGTACAGAAAGCAAATAGAATGTTAGGAATCCTAAGGAAAGGAATAGAGAATAAAACCAAGGATACTGCAATGTCTCTGCATTGCTCCATGATTTGACCACACCTCGAATATTGTGTGCAGTTCTGGTCATCATATCTTGAAAAGTATATAGCAGAAATAGAAAAGGTACAGATAAGAGCGATCAAAATGATAAAGGGGATGGAAGGATACCCCTACAAGGAGAGGCTTAAAAGTTTAGGGCTCTTCAGATTGGAGAGATATGATAGAAGTCTATAAAAAAATGAGTGAAGTGGAACAGGTAAACATAGATTGGTTGTTAAGTCTTTCAAGAAGTAGGAAGACTAGGGGGACATACAATGAAGCTACAATGTAGCACATTTAAGACTACTAGGAGAAAATATGTTTTCACTCAAAACTCTGGAATTCGTTGCTGGAGGATGCATCTTGAACTTTTCCCTCTCCAGAAACTTGTTTAAGTTTTGCAAGTCTAGGATAGGCAGGAGGCCTCCTATCCTTTTTGGTACTAGGAAGTACCTGGAGTAGAAGCCTTGCCCTTTCAGGTGGTGAGGCACCGGTTCCATCACCTGTTCCTTTAGAAGACTTGCCAACTCCTGAACTAGGAGGTTTCTGTGCAGAGGGAGTCTTGGAGGCTCCCCTGGAAAGTAGGAGGGGGGCATCTGGTGGAAGTGGAGTATGTAGCCCTTCTGGACTATGCTCAGTACCCAGGTATCCCTTGTGATGGCTGGCCACCTGTAGGCGTACAGGGTCAGCCAACCTCCTGTGCTGAGTGGAGCCAGCTGTGGAGAAGAGGCTATGTTGTGGGAGTCAAAACCCCACTCCCTGCTGTGCAGGAGCCGGAGCTGGCGGCTTGGGGATCTTCTGCCTACGGAGCCCATGCCCCTGCCCCTTGTCCTGCTGGCCCTGATGGGGAGCTGGAGAGGCCTGATATTGAGGGTAGGATTTGTAGGCAGCACCCTTCCTCGGGAAAAAGGGCTTCTTTCCCGAGCCCTTCTTTTTCTGAGAAGGGGCAGAATTCTTCCTGGACAGCCTTGTCCTGGTGAGAGTCTCAGTCTCGATTTCCGCAGCCTTTTCAGTCATGGGCTTACCGAAAAGGTTTTCAACCCGGCAAGGGACCAACTTGTCCTGCACCCATGGCTCCAGGTCTGATGACTGTAGCCAGGCCTGACGGCGTGCACCGATGCCGGCTGAGGCTACCCGGGCCGAAGCGTCGAAGCCATCATAGGCTGCTCGAGAGATAAACTTCGAGCACTCTCGAATCCCTGTTGACAAAGCTTTGAACCTCTGCAAAGGTTCCTCGGAGAGGCCAGCTGAGAACCCGGCAATCTCCTTTGCCAGGTCTCGTAGGTACATGCCCCATGTACAGCTGGTAGGTCTGGACATGGCAAGATAGCATAGAGCCCTGGAAGCACTTTCTACCAATGGCATCCAGGTTTTGGGCCTTCCGGCCAGGAAGCACCGAGGAGTGCATCTTCTGACTCTTCAGACGATGCATGGCCGATTCCACAACCATGGAGTGGTGTGGTAGCTGCTCCTTTTGGAACCCAGGGCTCATACGGACTCGATAAATGGAATCGACCCATTTGCTGAGAACTGGCGTCGAGGCCGGTGCCTCCCACATATGGAAGAGCAGCCGCTCCAGCATCGAAGGAACAGGTACAGTAAAGGCTTCCTTCGGAGGAAAGTCATACTGGAGGGCATCGAGCTCCTCGGCTCGAGGCTCCTCCTCGGCGTCTGCAGGGAAGGCCAAAGCTTTGGCCATGTCCCTCACGAAGTCCGAGAACCGGGTATCCTCCGGGGGGGACTGTCTCCGAGGCTCGGACTCCAGTGAGTCCGAAGGGACGCACCGGGTCCGGAAGGTGTCCGGGGACTCCTCGTCCTCTGTCTCCCATGCCAACTCCTCCAAGGAGGAATTGAGCGGCTCTGGCCATGTGGGCCTCTGTGCCACCCGCTCCAACGTCGAGGGTATCGCATTGAAGACCTCGGCCCCGCACGGGAGGTCGAGGTAGACCTTGACCGAGGATCGACTCCAGACTTCATTGACTTGAGGATCGACTCGGTCTCCGGGGTCGACTTAGATGTCGAGGTCCCGGTGGTCGGGCAGATGCACCAGTCAGACCGGCAATCAGCACCCGCTGCTGTTCCATGAAGGCAGCCAAGCTGCTCTCCAAGGCCGTCAACCTGAGTCCAAGCTCAGGAGACTCATCAGCCCCCGACTCGGGCACCGATGGTGTCGGGCCCGATGTCGACTCCCCCGGAGGAGAGTCCACGAGGACAACTGCACTTACGTGACTCGGGGACTCCAGCTCCACATGAGGCAACTTGGAAGGCCTCTCCGACTCCGAGAGCCAGGGGTGGTGGTCAGGACTATGCGACCTGGCCCTCGAGGAACCAGGCGCCTCCACTGACGCCGCCCTCGCAAGCTTCTTCTTCCTTCTGTGCTCCCAGATGGGAGACTCCCTCTCAGAGGACCCCCGACGGCACTCGGGGTCAGACTCCCGAGATGTCGAGGCCTCTGACAAAGTCCGGGCCCGGCCGGACACTGAGTCAGAGAAAATTCGCTTACATTGATGCTGACGGCTCCAAAGCGCCTTCGACGACATCTTGCTGCACGGGCCACAGGCCAGCGGGTCATGGTCGGGCCCGAGGTAACGGAGGCAGCAGTCATGTGTGTCGGTGAGAGACATAAGTTTCTTGCACCGATCACACTTTTTGAACCCGCTGGCAGCCATCGGGGGAAAAAGGGCCCCTGCAAGGTCAAAAGACCGGGCTGCATGTGAAAACACAAAAAGAGCGTGAACGCTAGTCACGAAGGACAAAAACTGAAAATCAAAACTCCAGACTCGATACCAGTGTACCAAGCCCAGGCGGGAAGGGGAACCGGCATCAAATTGGACAAGAAAACGCAAAAATCGCAGAAAAAATCAACTTTTCCCGGGTGACACGAACTCACGTCCGTTGGGCTCCGCGGAAAAAGAAAGACTGAGCAAGATGGCACCCTTGGGCGGGAAGGGGACCGCTCAGGCGCGCTGCATTCCCAAAGGCTTTCTTTGAAAGCTGCGGAAATGCTCCGCACAGGGGCTCCGTCGGCGCTGACGTCACTCATATGTGAGGACTGACTTCCTGCTTGGTCCTGGAGAAAATGCTTTCTACACCCCCGACAGTTAACACGGTGATGTTGCACCTAACATTAGTAAAAGGGCCTCTAAGATACATGAACTTAATTTCCCTAAACAATAAGATTCACAAAATAAAAAATATCAAAATTGCTTATAGGTCATTCTGGTCTCAAAAAATTCTCTTTCGCAAACTCTGAACAGCCCTAAGGCCTCCACCTTCAGGTATGTCTAGTCTGCCAATTTACTGTCTACTGTAGCATAACTTTTTTTTTAATAAAATGTTTTCAAACCTTTGTATTTCTTTCTTTTTTAATCTCTACTTCTTCCTTTGTCTTTCCTTCCGATTCCATCTCAATTTCATCTTTTTGTTTTGTCTTTGCTTTAATTTTACTTCATATTTATTGCTTTTCTTACTCATTTTCCATTCTTCTTCATTCCTCTTCCCTCTGATTTTTACAGTATATTTCCTTCTTCTCTCACCCAGTCAATGCTTTCAGACTTTCTTCTAAATATTTTCTTCCTGCTACCTCTTGCTGGTCTCATTCTCACATCCCATTTATTTTCTATCAGTTGTTTTGTTCTATTTTTTACTTTTGTTTCTTTATCCTATTTCATGGTAATTTACCATGCTTCCCTTGCTCCTTCTCTCATACATACATTCCTCTTCCTCACAGATACAGTACCTCATTCCATTTTTGCTAGCACGTCCCTTTCCAAGTCTCATGCAAACACACTGCTCACCTGTTCCTCTCTCACACAAAATTATGCATTCCTCCACCTTCCCTCATCTTTTATCTCCTCCATCCTTCATCTCTTTTCTCTATCCTTACCTTGTTTACTCCCTTATGTCTTCCTTATTCTCTCTTCTCTTTCAGTTCTCTCTCTTCTCCTCCTCTCCATCCATTATCTTTTTCTTCTCTGGCTTCATGATCTCTCTCCTCTACCCTTTCTTCCCCTGTCTCTCTTCATGTCCACTTTCCCATCTTTTCCTCTGTATCTTTCTCTTCCTCCTCTCCCTCCTTTTACCTACCCTGTGCCTTACCATTGCTAAGGTTCAGCAGTAGTAGCACAAGGTATGGGCCTCTCTAACCCAACATGCAGGTGACACTTCCTCTTCCACAGCCTATCTTCTCCTTCATCTTTGCGCTTCCTGTTCAGAAGCAGGCCACGGGGACAGCCAACATTGCACCTAATCAGAGAATAGTTGCTTTTGAACAAACAGCACCAAGACTTAGGGCCACAGTGAAAAGGCAGCACTGCCTGCACGTGGTTAGAGACTCTGTGACCTGCTTCTGAAAAGGAAGCACCAGATCAAGGGAGGAACAAGCTATGTGTCGAGGAGAAGTAGTACTGCTTGCATATTGTCAGAGACCCTATGCCAGATCGAGGGAAGAAGAGGCTGCAGGGACAGGCAGCGCTGCACCTAGTCAGGGATGAAGGACCCTTGTGGATCATGCTGCTTTTGTTGCTTCAATCCATGACAACGTCAGAGCAGCACAGAGCTGGAAGAAGAATCAGCACAAGCAGCCACAGGAACCCCACCCTCTGGCTTTATTTCCCTTGCAATGCTTATACATGCTAGTCAGCTGTATACAGTTGCACACTGCTCTTTTAAATCTAGTGGTAATGAAGGCATTAGCTATTAAACTTGGATACAAGGAAGTGCACAAAGGACCTGAAGGCTTAATGCCTGGTTTTCTAATGCTGAGGATTTAGTGCATAGTCTGAGGTGGAATAAAGGTTATAACTCAGTTTTCAATGGCTAGCATTAGTGAGCTAATATCAAACATCACTTGGTAAAACTCTCCCAATACAAAATATAAATGCAATCTGTATAGATTATTTCAAAAATACTCTTATAAAAAACACTTATGCACAGATGTCACTATAAATTAAATAAGAAGGGGAAAAGACCCCAGTTTGGCCCTATGATCCAAACAGCTGGATCCACTTAGCCAAATTTGATATTAGTGAATTAAATTTTTTGGCGCCTTAAAAATGTTTTGAAAATGACATCTTATAAATGGCAACCTGCTTTTGGAGACACTGGCGATCAAGTGAACTCTACTTTGCAAGCACCATCATTGTTGTAAATGGGGGAACATATAGTTAAATCTACCAATTGGCAGACCTTTCTACCTCTATGAAGCGGTCAGTTTGGTTAGATCTGCATGGAGCTACCCTGGCAGAATATTGTAAGCAGGAAGCAATTCCACGAGGGTTGAGAATTTTGAAAGAGCCTCGCATGTTTTTAGATGACAATGCGTTTTTGAACAAATTGAATGCCATGCTCAACAAATGCACCCTAGACTTAATGCTTTTACTTATAGAGACATCTAAAGAACTCCAAATTATGATGGATAAGCAATTAAAGAAATTAAACAACAGTTTGGATGAAGATCACTTTTGTACACAGTACATGGAACTCCAGAGTCATTGGATAAATTTAAACAGGATTTGAAAGAAGTCAAATTAAAAAAGTTTTTTGGGACAAGGAAGAGTGTAAAGATGGGAATTTTTACCCATGGATGGGCACTAATGCCAATAAGGAGCAGTATCGACGTAGAAAAGTGACCTTTCGTGACAGTAATTCCAGTAGTGATGAGTTCTTCGATTCCAGTAACAGCAATAGTTCCTCTTTTTTAAGCAAAGGAGCACATCAATGATGGATGCCAAGGCCCCCTTGGGGATATACACAGGGCGGCAATGCGAGGCCAATCACAAGATCCCAAAAGAAAAAAAACAATGTGACGTCCGCAAAAGGTTTTCCAGCATCTACACAACAAAATTCTTCTGTGGTAAATTTGTCAAAATATGTTTTGTCATTTGAGGAACTGACATTGTTAGAGAAGGGACTCTTGTTTGTACCTTTCAAACATCATAACCCATTCTAATTTTGGGTGGATTATGAAAAGTTTACGAGGAAGCTTCAAATCAAACTTTTTCCCATAAATTTGGTGGTACCAGTATAGAGGAGTCTTCTATAGTGAAACCTAAGTCTACTTGGGTACCACCGCTGCCGTTAAATCCAATACCTCATACGTTTAAAGAGGCAGTTCTAGCCGATGTTCGACAGTTGGAAGCTTGACAATGTTGAACGCCTTTTAATTTAAATATGCAAGAAAAGCAGAGTATCACCCAATTGCATCATGAAAAATCTATCGTCATTCCACAGGTTGATAAAGGTGGAGCCACGGTCCTCCAGAATTTAGAGGACTATCTTTCAGGGATAGAGGATCAACTGGCAGATACTACTTGCTACTGTAGATTAAAAGCAGAGCCAACGGAGCAGCTGCAGACCACAATTCACACCATCAATTCAGAGGCTTTTGAATCTGGTTATCTCACAAATCCAATTTTTCTTTTTTTGAACCATCCTTGCCCCAAGGTTCCCATTATTTACATGGTTCCAAAGATCCATAAGTCATTAATTTGACCACCTGGTAGTCCTAATGTGTTGTCCAGTGATTCTTATTGGAGAGACATTGGGCCTGATTCTGTCCTGCATGGCTATCCCCTTTGTACGTCCGGTCTGAGCCGGACATATAAATGAGATTGGGATTCTGATCCCACGGGGAACGTCTAGCTCCGCGGGATCAGAATCGCGATCAGGCCTCTACGTGCAGGCCGGGACTGCGATTCAGCCCTGGCCTGCACGCACAGGCACTGCTTGGATAGCTCAGTCAGGCATTTAATTGGAGCCGCGACACCATAGCGTCCTGTTTCCATGGCACCGTGGCTCCATTTAAATGCTGTGATGCTGGCCGCCAGCAATTAAGTTTTTTTCCCCTGCAGCCTGACCCCCGATCCGGCCTCCTAAGGCCAGGGTCGGGCTGCGGGGAAGAAACCCTGCCCCCCCAGCCCCTTCCACACCCTAACTTTAAAAAAAAAACAATGTCCAGGGATGTTATTCCACTTTAGAGGTGGAATAACTTCCCTGGCCATTTTGCTGGCCCTGTATGTCCAGGGTTTGCAACTGCCCACTACCCGCCCCCGGCCCCGGGCTGCCTCTTATTTATTTATTTAGCTTCATTTATATCCTGCTTTTCACTGGGTCAAAGCGGTTGGGGGATACATTTAACACGAGGGGATATGAGACACATACACTAATACTTACAGGGAACATGGGCAATGGAGCGTTAAGTGGCTTGCCCAAGACCACAAGGAGCACCTGTGGGACTAGAAACCCCAGTCCTTCCAGCCCAAGGTTGCTGTCCTCTAATGGGATTTGAACCACTGACCTTCTGGCCTGTGGTACCTTGCCCCAACCACTAGGCCCCAAACACTAGGCCACTCTTCCCCACCCCCAATTAACTTCCCCGCACAACCAGTGGGGAAGTTAGTCGGGGGCTGCCGCCGGCATGAATAGCGGGGATAGACATCCCGTTTGGATGTCCATCCCTGTTATTCATGTCTCAGAATAACCCCCATTGTGTATATTTCAATAAGTTCTTACAGCCACTAGTAGTGGCCATCCCTTCCTATTTAAAGGACACTTCTCATTTTCTCCAAGAACTGTCTGCTATTGCTTTTTTGGATATTAAAGTCAAGTTTTTGATGGTAACCTTAGATGTTCAATCTCTTTACACAGTAATTTCTTCAAAGAGGCTATACCAAATCTGCTGTACAGTGAGCTTATAAATGACAAGGAAGCCCTTTTGGAAACCCATAAGTGATCTAATGATGATTCACATGAGAGTATGACCTGCATGTTGAGATACTCAACTACCGCACATAGTATTGCTAAAATCATTAAGAGAAATTGGACACTTCTGTGGCTACACGATTGCTTCCCTGAAAAGGTTCTGATAGCATACAGTAGAGAGAAGAATTTAAAGGAACTAGTGAGTCCATCAGATATTCAATATAAACTTGAAGAACCCATTGCTATTCCAAGGCACTTTAAGTGCGGTAGATGCAAGTCATGTGACAACATGGAAGAAACTGATCAATTTATGGATCCTTAAACAGGCCAATGTTTTAAATTAACATACCACACCACTTGCCTTACCGATTATGTTATTTACAGTGTCCATGCGCTAAACTATATATTGGTAAAACCACCAGACCTTTGAAAATCCGGATTAATGAACACAGATATAGTCTCCAGAATGCTCAAGAAATGGCTCCTATGGTACCGCACTGTGTGAAACATTTTCACTCATTTATGTGCTTGAAAATTACAGTGGTGGACCTTATTCCTCCTTCAATTAAGGGAGGGGACAGGAAGAAACAATTATTACAACTGGAGTCTAAATGGATTTCTTTTTACTGTATACAGTATATTCTGATGGACTCAATGCTGCCATCGATTATTCCAAGTTCTTTCGATATTGTGGTCTCTTGGATTAATCCAAGGGACATTCCAATGGATTTCATGTGTTAACACACTTTTTGAAAATTTTTTGAGAATTTATGGGAGGGATGATGGGTTGCTCTTATGAGGTTAAACCAATTGCAGTTTTTGTTGCATATGTCAAAGCGTTAGAATAGGATTACTTGTAGAGCAGGCAAACTATTTAGTTCTCTGTACACTCTCTGTAGTAGCTTTGTTCATTGCACTAGCTTTCTTTCTGTGTGTGCTGATGTTTTGGGAGTGTACTGTCCTGCACGGTTCCCCTGAGAATGTTATGTTATGCTGTGTTTAATCTCATTGATGTATGCCTGTGCTTTGGGAATTGCTGAATGCTGAATTAGCTGATAGTTCTGAAGCACTCTTGTGCCAGCTGATTTTGATTGCTCCGTGAATTTTGGTTCCATGTGTTGATTTACATCAGTTTTTAAAGATCCTCTCTGCACTGGGAAGTGTAAGTTCTAACGCATGCCAAAGCATTAGAACATTTGTCCTTTCCATGTGTGATTGAATCACATTGTAAAAGTTTTAAACTTCGCATTCAGGTAAGAACAAAGGGACTAATAAAATTTGCCTGCGTAGTTATTATGTAGTCGATTCTAGATATTTAACCGTCAGTTTTTTGGGCATGTGTTAGTCTGGGAGATTCAGTTTGGTGTTATGAACTGACCGAGACTATTCCGTGGTATGAATTGTTGTGTGTAGTGGGGTTAGCTCATGCTGAATGTGTTTCCTTAGTTCCTATAAGGCCCAATTCTGTCCTGGATATCCCCATCTTCTGTGCACCCGGTCGGAACTGGATGCAGAGAGTTAGATGGGATTCTGATCCTGCAGGGCACGTCTAGCCCCATGAGATCAGAATCGTGTCCAGGTCTTGCCCAGCTAACTCAGTCAAGAGCTCCTGAATGGCGCCATGGTAACCGTTTGCCGCGGCGCCATGGTAACCGTTTGCCGCGGCGCCATGGCAACCGGTTGCCGCGGCGCCATGGCAACCGGTTGCCGCGGCGCCATGGCAACCGGTTGCCGCGGCGCCATGGCACCGGGTTGCCGCGGCGCCATGGCATCCGGTTGCCGCGGCGCCATGGCAACCGGTTGCCATGGCACTGCGGCTCCATTCAGGAGCCGCAATCCCTGGCCATCGAAAAGAAGTTTCATTTTCCACAGCCCGACCCCCAATCTGGCCTCCCAAGGCCAGGGTTGGGCTGTGGAGAATCTCCTCTGCCCCCTCCCACCTTTGCAGTTATTAGTAGGCATTTTGTGTATCATTGCCTGTTATAGAGTTAGTATCGGGCTGAGTGCTTCGGGTTCCCTTGATGCTATTGTGGAGCTTTCCCTGCTAAGTGTTATTTCTCCCGTTTTTACTAAAGATAATATAATGATATTTCAATATCTCATTCTTTAGTTACCTGGCTACACTCCTGAGGCAGCCTAGCAGTGAAACATGGCTATGTTGGATGTATCACCAGCTGTCAATAATGTTGATGACATAGAATCTACTATCAATTGGACAGTCCATCAGTTGCCATTAATGTTGATGGTTTAGAGTGCTTACCAACTGCCAGCGATAGTGAGTGCTATTTAAATACTTTTATCCTGGACAAATGAAGATAGATTCTTTAGAGCTTTTTGATTTAGAGTTTATAAAAGAAATTTAGTATGTGGAATGGGGTTCAAAAATAATTTAAAGATAACTTAAAAATAGTATGAAAAATTAAAACAATTCATGGAGGGGTTTTTTCTGGTCTGTAAGGGGTTGTGCCCAGGCTTTGCTAAATGGATCCAGCTCTTTGGACCATAGGGCCAAACTAAGGTCTTTTCCCCTTCTTATTTCATTTTTAGTGACATCTGTGCATAAGTATTTTTTGTAAGAGTATTTTTGAAATAATCTATACAGATTGCATTTATATTTTGTATTGGGAGACTTTTACCAGGTGATTTTTGCTGTTTTGATTTTAGAATTAGTGAGCACCATTTTTGTTTTATGCACCAGCATGAATTACCTGCAACTTTTTTTCTTGTTTTATTGAAGGAAATTGATGTAAAAATAAAAAGACAAGTGTGACAAAATGATGTGTTTTCCTTTCCTCCATTTACAAACTCAACATGTCTGTGGGGGATTGCATGTGAAAAAATATGGTAAAGTGTGCCTCATTAGGATAGAAGAGTCTGTATGAGGCATCCCTGTTAGCAGTGTCATGTATATATTTATGTCTATCTCGTGTGTGTGATGGGGTGATGGATGGTATCTATGGGTGTGTGTGTGTATCGTATGGGAGTGAGGGATGGCATATGTGTGTGTGGTGGAGGTGGTATGTATATGTGACGGGGACAGTTATGAGGTGAGTGTGTGTGTGTGTGATGGTGCAGCATGTATATGTACATTATTGGAGCAGTATTTCTGTGCAATGGGAGGTAGGGGTGGGGTGGCTATGATTAGGGTTGGGGATGATATCTATGTATGTGTGTGGCATGATGGTGTGTGTGATGGGGTGGGGGCATGGCATGTGTGTGTGTATGTGTAAGTGTGTAATGGTGTGAAGGGGTGAGGGTGCATGTGTGTATTTATTTATTTAGAGAGTATTTGTATCCCGCTCCTTCCAGCGATCAGAAGCGGTAAGATTATTATTATGAAACTGCCAGATCAAAGCAGGTACAAATTTTGTTTACATACAGATTATCAGAAAAGCACGTCACACAGAGTTTCAGATTATCAGAACAACACGTCACACAGAGCTAACAAATCGTAGCTATGGGGAGGAAATATTTACATATATACATAGATACATATACACATAATGTTTACATATATACATAGATACATATACACAGGATAGGTTTCTTGTTCAATGTGGGCAGGGGGCTGCCCCCAACTGAAGGTTTAATTCAGGTTGAAGTGGGTTTGGAAAATGTGCGTCTTGAGTTTCTTTCTGAAGTCTGGAAGGTCATTGCTAGCTCGTAGCTCTGTTGGTAGTTGGTTCCACAGCGTTGGTGCCACATATGAAAAAGCTCTGTATGTGTGTATGTGATGGGGTGGATGGACAGGATGCATGTGCATGTGTGTGTGTTGGGATGGAGAAGAGAGCTGTGGCTATATGTTTGATGGGGTGGGGTAAAATGTGCATGTGTGTGTGTGTAGGGGTTGGCATGATGGGATGGGGAATGGTGGGCATGTGTGTGTGATGGCAGTGAAGGGTAGGGTGTGTGTGTAGTTTGTGTGATGGGTAGCTTGTGTGTATGTGTGCGATGTGTGGTGGGGTGTGTGTGTGTGAGAGAGAGAGATACTCTTCTCCCCCTTCTCCCTCCTCATCTTCTCTCCTTCCACTTGCACTGTAGCCCCCTTTCCTGCATTCCCCATCTCCAAGATCTCTCTCCACTCCCATGTTCACCTCCCTGCTCTACATTCTCTCTATCTCTATTCCCCTCCTCACATGTTCTTCTTCCCTCCCTCTCTAGCCTGCCTTTGCCATCCCAAGCAAATTCAAACCTTTTTTTTCCTTTTGAACTTTGTGGCCTCAGCTGCAGCATATGCTGCTGCTTTTCACTGTGGCCGCAACCTGGACTCCTTCTTCTGTGAGTGTTGCTTCTCTTCACCATGGTTGTGACTCCTTTTTTAGTGGCAGGGCATGGGGTCCCTACCAGCAATTGCCCAGATTCCTTCCCCTGCTAGAGGGGGATGGAATCCCCACTGGCAGTTATGCTCCATTTCTCCATGGCCACACCCTGGACTTCCACCTCTGCTGGCATGGGATGGGGTTGCCACCAGCAGAACTGCTCCCCTTCACCGTAGCTATGGCTTGGATGTCTTCCTCTTCATCACCTGGATTCTTGCCGCTAATGGAACACAGAGGTTTGTTTTCACAAGTGAAAACATATGCATACAGATAGACAAACAAACACACAAAGACAGACAGCCAGATGAACCCTCCCTATAGGTGTTTTTGCTCAAGTGAAATTTGCCTAAAGGTGGCAAGGGTAAGGGAGAGGCACCATGGCTGTGAAATGATGGATGGGCAAATGTGCTCAACAGAGAAATGTGCCCGATATCATACTAATAATAGTTATATATTTAATAGCATTCTAGACATGTACATGTGCATAACGTGTCACTAAGTTCCCTAGCAACAGCAGATAAGTTCATTAAAATCACCTGTAATACCTGAAGATTGGAGGATGGCGAACGTAACGCCAATTTTTAAAAAGGGTTCCAGGGGTGATCCGGGAAACTACAGACAGGTGAGCCTGATGTCAGTACCAGGAAAAATGGTAGAAACCATCATAAAGAACAAAATAGCTGAACATGTAGATAGTCATGGCCTAATGGGAGACAGCCAACATGGCTTTAGACAAGGAAGAACTTGTCTTACTAATCTGTTATGTTTTTTTGAAGGTGTGAATAAATAGGTAGACAAAGGTGAGTCGGTTGATATAGTATATCTGGACTTTCAGAAAGCCTTTGACAAGGTCCCTCATCAGAGACTTTTGGCATAACTAAAGAGTCATGGGATAGGAGGCAGTGTACTATTGTGGATCAGGAACTGGTTAAAAGATAGAAAGCAGAAGGTAGGGCTAAATGACCAATTTTCCCAATGGAGAAAGGTGAATAGTGGTGTACCCCAGGGATCTTTGCTGGGTCCACTGCTTTTTGACATATTCATAAATGACCTGGAAAAGGGAATAACGAGTGAGGTTTTCAAATTTGCAGATGACACCAAACTATTTAAAGTTGTTAAAATCCATGAGGATTGTGGAAAATTGCAAGAGGATCTTGATAAATTGGAAGACTGGGCATCAAAATGGCAGATGAAATTTAATGTGGACAAGTGCAAAGTTATGCACCTAGGGAAGAACAACCCAAACTATGGTTACACGATGCAAGGTTCCACATTAGGAACCACCACCCAGGAAAAAGATTTAGGCGTCATTGTGGATAACATGTTAAAACCCTCCACCCAGTGTGAAGCAGCGGCCAAGAGAGCAAATAGAATGCTAGGTATCATAAGGAAAGGAATGGAAAATAAAACAAAGGATATTATAATGCCTCTATATCATTCCATGGTGAGACCGCACCTTGAATATTGTGTGCAATTCTGGTCGCCGTATCTTAAAAAGGATATAGCGTTATTAGAAAAGGTTCCGAGAAGAGCCACCAAAATGGTAAAGGGGATGGAAGAATACCCTTATGAAGAAAGGCTAAAAAAGGTTAGGGCTCTTTAACCTAGAAAAGAGATGGCTGAGGGGAGATATGATAGAAGTCTATAAATTAATGAACGGAGTGGAACGGGTAAATGTAGATCAATTGTTTATGTTATCAGAATATTCCCAAAGGCTTTCATGGAAAGCTGGGGAAATGCACCGCAAGTGCTTCATCAACTTCGATGTCACCCATATGTGAGGACTGACTTCCTGCTTGGTCCTGGAGAAACCCTGATATATGATTGATATTTTTCATTAAAATAGGTAGCCAATATGTCTGGAGAAGGACTAGACCAGGATGACGATGCAAGATCAAAGGAGGCCTTTACTGTACCGGTTCCTCCGATGCTGGAGCAGCTCCTCTTCCGAATGTGGGAGACACCGGCCTCGGCGCCGGTTTTAAGCAAGCGGGTTGATTCGATCTATCGCCTCCGGAAGAGCCCTGGCTTTCAGAAGGTGCAGCTACCACACCATTCCATGGTTGTGGAATCGGCCATGCATCACCTGAAAAGTCAGAAGATGCACTCCGCGGTGCCCCCTGGCAGGGAGGCCCGAAACCTCGATGGTTTTGGTAGAAAGTGCTTCCAGGGCTCGATGCTTGCTTGCTGTGTCCAGTCTTACCAGCTGTACATGGGCATGTACCTGCGAGACCTGGCCAAGGAGCTGGCCGGGTTCTCTGCTGGTCTCTCCGGGGAACCCTGGCAGAGGTTCAAGTCCTTGTCCTCGGGGATTCGGGAATGCTCAAAATTTATGTCCCGCGCTGCCTACGATGGCTTCGGCCCGTGTTGCGGCAGCCGGCATTGCGGCTCGACGCCAGGCATGGCTGCAGTCATCGGACCTCGAGCCATGGGTTCAGGACAAGTTGGTCGATGTCCCTTGCCGAGGTGAGAACCTGTTTGGCAAGCCCATGACCGAGAAGGCCGCACAGCTCGAGACCGAGCACCTCACAAGGACAAGGCTCTCTAGGAAAACTTCTGCCCCTTCTCACAAAAAGAAGGGCTCGGGTAAAAAGCCCTTTTACCCGAGGAAGGGCACTGCCTACAAACAGTACCCACAATATCAGGTTGCCCAAGCTGCCCCTCAGGGTCAGCAAGCCAAGGGGCAGGGTAATGGGCCCCTTAGGCAGAGGACCCCCAAGCCTCCGGCCCCTGCTCCCACTCAGCAGGGTGGGGGTTTTTGACTCCTTAGGCATAGCCTCTCCGTCCCTGCTCTCCCAACCCTGCACAGGAGGTCGCCTCGCTCTATTTGCCCACCAGTGGCCACTCATCACTGGAGACAGTTGGGTGTTAAGCATAGTCCACAAGGGCTATGCACTACACTTCCAACAACTGTCTCCTCCATATTTTCCAGGGGAGCCTCCAAGGCCTCCCCTGCACACAGATCTTCTCCTTCAGGAGCTACAAGGTCTGTTGGTGGACAGGGCAGTGGAGCCTGTGCCTCCCCACTGACACGGTCGAGGGTTCTACTCCAGGTATTTCCTGGTACCCAAAAGAACCGGTGGTCTTCGACCTATTCTGGACCTCCGCAACCTCAACAAGCTCCTGGAGAAGGAAAAGTTCAAGAAGCTTACTCTTGGAACACTTCTGCCCTACCTCCAGCAGGGAGATTGGCTATGCTCCTTGGATCTAAACGATGTGTACACTCACATCCTCATTCATCCAGACCACAGAAAGTACCTCAGGTTCATTGTGGGAGGAAACCATTATCAGTACAGGGTACTGCCTTTTGGCCTCACCTCCGCTCCCAGGGTCTTTACCAAATGCCTGGCAGTGGTGGCGGCCTACCTGAGAAATCAGGGGATCTTTGTCTTCCCCTACCTGGACGTCTGGCTCATCAGGGGTCAGACATGCCAGGAGGCCAGACAAGCCAGCCTCAGAACTATTGCTCTTCTTCAAAGCCTGGGGTTCGTCATAAACTTTGCAAAGTCCACTTTGCTCCCCTCCCAGAACTTGGAGTTCATAGGAGCAAGGTTGGATTCTCTGCTTGCAAAGGCATTCTTGCCAGAAGACAGAGCCCAAAGACTGATAAGCTTGGCAAGCCAGTTTCTCAGCAGGTCACTGGTCTCCGCCAGACTCTGCCTGAGGCTTCTTGGCCACATGGCTTCGACAGTACATTTGACCCCCAATGCCAGGCTCCATATGCGGCCTGCACAGTGGTGCCTTCGGAATCAGTGGTCACAAGCCACAGGCAGCCTCAGAGACAAGATAAGGGTGTCCAGACAATTTCTGAACTCCCTCACCTGGTGGCTGCACCCATCCAATCTGCTGCAAGGGGTGCCTTTTCAGACTCCTGGTTTCACAGTGGTGTTGACCACGGACGCTTCCCTGCAAGGATGGGGGGCTCATTGTCTAGACAAGTGCACCCAGGGCCTGTGGTCTCCTTGGGAGGCCACACAGCAGATCAATCTACTGTAACTCAGGGCTATTCGGTTAGCCCTCAAGACTTTCTCTCAAACACTAGCTCATCAGTCTGTCCTAGTTCAAACAGACAACCAAGTAGCCATGTTTTATGTGAACAAGCAGGGCGGAACTGGGTCCAGGCTCCTTTGTCAAGAGGCACAGGACCTTTGCTTGTTTGCTCTCAGGCACAACATGCTCCTCAAGGCAGTGTATCTACCTGGACAGGACAACTACCTGGCAGACAGGTTGAGCAGGATTCTGCAGCCCCACGAGTGGCAGCTCCATCCTTTGGTGGTTCAGAAGATTTTCCTGAAATGGGGACTTCCATCCATAGATTTGTTTGCCAGTCCTCTGAACAAACAGCTGCCAAAGTTCTGCTCCAGGCAACCACATCCTCTGCGGATAGCAGCAGATGCTTTTCTGATTCCCTGGTCTCAGTGCCTACTATATGCGTTTCCTCCCACGCCCTTGGTGGCCCGAACTCTGTTCAAGATTCTTCAGGACAAGGCCTCGGTCCTGCTGGTGGCTCCCAGGTGGCCGAGACAGCCTTGGTTTCCGCTTCTGCTTCAACTGGCCGTGGATCCCCCACTGCCTCTGGGGTTGCAATCCGACCTTCTCTCTCAGGATCAGGGTTCCCTTCTGCACCCCAATCTCAAAGCTCTCAATTTGATGGCATGGAGACTGCAAGGGTAGTTTTGGCTCCTTGTGGCCTACCTCAGGAAGTTGAGGAGGTTGTCCTAGCCTCTAGGAAACAGTCCACTAGGAAAACCTATGCTCTTAAATGGAAAAGGTTTTCCGTCTGGTGTCACCTACATACAGAAGATCCCTTCTCCTGTTCTGTACCAGTAGTGCTTCAGTACTTACTGCACTTATCAAATCAAGGCCTTAAATCCAATTCTGTTCGGGTCCACCTCTCAGCTCTAGCAGCTCACCACTCACTGGTGGAAGGACATTCCCTATCGGTTCACCCCTTGGTGTCCAGGTTTCTCAGAGGCTTGCTCTTGCTAAAGCCTCCAATCCGTCCTCCTGCTCCTGAGTGGGAGTTGAATGTGGTCTTGCAGCAGCTGACTCGCCCACCTTTTGAGCCGATGGCTACTTGTCCTCTACGCTTCCTGTCCTGGAAGACACTCTTCTTGGTAGCCCTAACCTCGGCTAGGCAAGTGAGTGAGCTTCAGGCACTGATCTGTGACAAGCCTTACACCAGATTCTGTAGGAACAGGGTAGTCCTCAGGACTCATCCAAAGTTCCTCCCAAAGGTTGTCTCCTCTTTCCACCTCAACCAGGAGGTGGTTCTTCCAACATTCTTCCCTAGGCCTCATGCAAGCCAGGCTGAAGCAGTTCTGCATACCCTGGACTGTAGGAGGGCCTTATCCTTCTACCTTGACCGTACGCAGGGGCACAGAAGGGCTACTCAGCTCTTCATATCTTTTGACCCTAATAATTTGGGGTTGGCTGTGTCCAAGCGTACCTTGTCCATCTGGGTGGCTGACTGTATCACCTGGGCTTACAAGGCGGCTGACCTTCCTTTGCAGGGTCGGGTCACGGCCCATCGTGTCAGGGCAATGGCTGCCTCAGTGGCTTATCTCCGCTCTGTACTATTGGTAGACATCTGCAGGGCTGCTACTTGGTCTTCAAGCCAGACTTTTGCGGCCCATTACTGTCTGGAAAGGGAGTCCTGTAGGGACAGTGCTTTTGGCCAGGCAGTACTCCGGAATCTCTTTGAGGTTTAGGCAACTCCTGCCCTCCTGCCCTCTGTTGGG
Source organism: Ichthyophis bannanicus (assembly GCA_033557465.1). Classification (NCBI taxonomy): domain Eukaryota; kingdom Metazoa; phylum Chordata; class Amphibia; order Gymnophiona; family Ichthyophiidae; genus Ichthyophis; species Ichthyophis bannanicus. The sequence continues at coordinate 1,574,930,501 of CM066031.1, read as the reverse complement.
CTACCGGTGGAGGTTCTGTCAGTGAAAAGCCTTTCTTTGATGCTGGGACTAGAGGGAGTTCTCTTGTTCAGCCTGGGTTCCTGGTAGCCCAGAGCTAGGGAGTCACCCATATGTGAGGACTGACTTCCTGCTTGGTCCTGGAGAAAGAGTAGTTACTCACCTGTAACAGGTGTTCTCCAGGAGCAGCAGGAATCAGTCCTCACAACCCTCCCTCCTCCCCTGGGAGTTGCAGTTGTACATACTTTATTTTATTTTTTTTTGGTGTGCTGTTCTTAGCTATGTCATTTGACTGAAGTAAGATGGCACCTTTAGGCGGGAAGGGAACCGCGCATGCGTGCCTGCATTCCCAAAGGCTTTCATGAAAAGCTGGGGAAATGCTCCGCAAGGGCTTCATCGACGTCGATGTCACCCATATGTGAGGACTGATTCCTGCTGCTCCTGGAGAACACCTGTTACAGGTGAGTAACTACTCTTTCTCTGCCCCGAGTGGTCACCCTATCCCTTCGACAACCTCTTTGACATTACTGGATCCCGTGCCTCAATCACAAGATCCCAACAGTGAGCCTCCTTCTGTCCTGGTCCATACTTGAAAGTCACAAAAAGAGTGAGCACACTTGCAGACAGCAAGGAAGCACACAAAAAGCGAAGTGTATAGATCGATTTATTAGAAACCCCTATGTGTTTTGGCGAATGCCTTCCTCAGAGGGTAAACACACTGTTTTCATATAAGAAGATGAAACAATTTGAATCCCACTGCAGAAACGCGGAGCGTGCCATAGCATCACACCATACCTTTAAAATTCAACTCAAAATGCTAAAGGTATGGTGGGAAGCTACAGCGCGCTCCACATTCCTGCACTGGGATTCAAGTTGTTTCATCTTTTCATATGAAAACACAATGGGCCTGATTCTGATCCGATATAGATCTCCTTTGTATGTCTGGGATGACCCGGATGTACAAAGAAGATCGCGATTCTGATCCTGCGGGGCATGTCTAGTCTCGCGGGATCAGAATTGCGAACAGCACCGTATATGCAGGCTGGGACTGCGATTCAGTCCCAACCTGCATGTACAGAAAAGCCCGACTAACTCAGTCAGGACATTTAAATGGAGCCACAGTGCCATGGTGTCATGTTGCCATGGCGCTGCGACTCCATTTAAATGCCGTGATGCTGGCTGCCTGCTAAAAAGTTAATTCCCCATATTCCGATCCCCGATCCGGCCTCCTAAGGCCAGGATCGGGCTGCGGGGAATTAACTTTTGCCCCACCAACCCCTTCCGCACCCTGGAGCTGCCAGAAGAACACATCCAGGAATAACTTCCCCAGACATTTCGCCAGCCCTGGAAGTACAAGGCCGACATCAGAATCAGTCCTGTACGTCAAGGGCCGGTGACTGCCCACCAATCTCCACCCCCGTGCTACCCCTTCCCTGCCGCTGTATAACTTCCCCGCCCAACTGGCGAGGAAGTTATACAGGGGCAGGAGCCGGCACAAATAGCAGAGATGGACGTCCTGTTGGGACATCCATCCCCACTATTTGTGCCTCAGAATAACCCCCAATGTGTTTTACCCCCTGAGGAAAGCATTCGTCGAAATTCATAGGGGTTTCTAATAAAGCACCTGTGACTGATCTACACACTGGTCCATACTTGGTCATCATTTACCCTGACCACAAGTACCTCATTATGCAAGACCATTGCTTCATTATGTAAAAACACCTGCCCTCTTGACCCAATTCCATTACCTGGCTCATGGAAACTACAGTATCTCTTGGTTTAATACTGATTGCTTGAACTATCATTAACAATAGTCTCTCAGCTGGTTCTGTGCCCCATCACTGGAAAAGAGTTCTTGTCAGACCAATTTTGAAAAAATCTTACTTAGAGCCATCAAATCCAGTGAACTACCATCTTCCTACCTATGAAAGCTCACAGAAAAATTGTTCTTTTCTCAGCTTTCGGATCATATAGAACTTACCAATGTGCTACGCCTTCGATAATCTGGTTTCTGTTCCAGTCATAGTACAGAAACAATCTTGATATCCCTCCTCAATGAACCTCATAGCTCCTTGGATCAAAGAAAAATCACTCTGGCCATTTCCTTAGACCTATTTGCCACTTTTAATCCTGTCAATCACACTATAAGAACATAAGATATGCCATACTGGGTCAGACCAAGGTCCATCAAGCCCAGTATTCTGTTTCCAACAGTGGCCAATCTAGATCATATGTACCTAGCAGTTTCCCCAAGGGACACAGGTTCCACAATGCTTGTATTGGTTCAAGCATTGATATCCTGGGTCCCTTCTTAATAATGGTTTATGGACCTTTCCTCCAGGAACTTGTCCAAACCTTTTTTAAACCCAGCTACACTAAGAGCCTTTACTACATCCTCCGGTAACAAATTCCAGAGTTTGATTACACGTTGAGTGAAAAAATATTTTCTTTTATTAGTCTTAAATAGTTTACCCTGTAGCTTCATTGCATGTCCCCTAGTCTTTCTATATTCTGATAAGGTAAACAATCGATCTACATTTACCCGTTCCACTCTGTTCATTAATTTATAGACTTCTATCATATCTCCCCTCAGCCATCTCTTTTCCAGGTTAAAGAGCCCTAACATTTTTAGCCTTTCTTCATATACTATACTTCTCTCTTGTCTACGCTCTATTGGTCTTTGTGCTTTAACTCTTACTTGATTCACTTTTTTCTCTCTGTTCACTCATTCCTGGTATAGATAAATGCCTCTGCTTTAGCCCCCTTTTCCCTTACCTGTAGTATTCCCCAAGGCTCTATGTTAGCCCTTCTACTCTTTAATATTTCCCTCAGTCCCCTAGCCATCCTCATTCAAAACACCAGCATAAATGCATATTACTATGATGATGACAGTCTTCTCATATCCTATGTCAACTCTTGGCCCCCAGATCTCACAGATATATATCACTGCTTCTGAAAAATCTCCTTCTGGCTCTAGACTAACTTCTGAAATTGAACATGGATAAAACTATAGCAACTGAATGACCAGCCGTTCCGGTTCTCCTACTCTTGCTCGCCTTCTGAAGACTCCAAGACTGGCCCATCCATTACGTGAACTAGACTGTTGCCTTCGGAGGCAGACTCTGGTGGGCAGCACAATGATCTTCCTTTCTTTGAAGCAGGGGCAGATCTTAAGCATTCGTGCATGTGTGCACAGTCACAGTCTGCCACTCCTGTCCCCTCCAACAAGAAGCTGCATCAGAAGGGGCAGGAGTGGCAGGCCACAAGTGCGTGCATGTGTGTGGGCACTTTAAGGCCTGCTGCGACTTTGAAGAAAGAAGGCAGGAATCACCATGCTGCTTCCTCCACAGATTAGAAAATGGATGCCAGGAAAGAGGGGGGGGGGGGGAGGGGGTTGGCACAGTGAGCAGGGCAGGGAAGCATGGCAGGCATGGGGGGGGGGGGGCAGACAGACTGCCTAGGGCACCAGAAACCTTTAGCTTCTCCATTAAACTTATGCCTACTTTCAAGTATCTTGGAGTTTTGCTTGGTGCTGAATTGTTCTTCTCAACCAAGTTAGTGCTGTTGTAAAAAGCTCTGACCCGATTTTTGAAGGCATTTACACAGTTAACAGTCCATGTTAACCATGTAAATGCCTTAATTGGGGATTTTCAAAGGCACCTACATGGCTAGTGCCTTTGAAAATTCCCGATTAAATCCCCTACGTGCCCCAATGCTATCCAGTTAACATTGGGGCATGTTGGAGGCATTTCAGGGTGGAGCGGAGGCGGGAATGGCACTAACTGGGTAGCAGCGATTTTGGATGCTGCCTGTTTAGTGCTCTGTGCCTTAAAGATAGGCAAGGAAAACCCTCTTAACAGCTCTGCCCATGGACTAGTCCAGCACTATCCCAAGAGTGCCAAGGTGGTTTGTAAGGGCATTCAGTGGCACTGTCCAAATAGCAGGTGCTGCTAACCACAAACATTCTGCAGAATATCAGACTCCATGTCTCTATTAAGTCTATTTATGTTTGTTTTGAAGTGTTTTATCATTTTCATTTTGAATACCTTAGATTCTTGGATAGTTGAACTAGATACAAAATAGACAACACAGATATTACTGATTTATTTTATTTATTTATTTATTTATTTAACTATTTCTTTTATACCGCCCCTTCCAGAGATCAAGGGCGGTTTACATATAACAGGTTAACAGTCTTGTACACATTTGTATACATTCTTTACATAGAACAATAGAAACTAACTATTTACATTGAACAATAAAATTTAACTTAGTGGGTATTAAAGCAGAACAAAACATCAAACTTTTTTACAAATGTATATTTACAGTGTGTGGTGTGTAGTGCGGGTATTTGTGTAGGTGCTGGAATTTAGTTCCTTTTATGTCTTCTTTGGGGCGTGTGTGAGGGTGGGCAGGCATCAAATCTTGGTTGCAACTTTGGCAATAAAAGAAAACAATGGAACATATAAAGACTGCTTCCTTTCATCTTTTCAAGGGCACACTTTCAACATTTAAGCAGTTCTACTAGATGTTATAACTTGACTTGAAATGTGGACATTAATAAAAACTGCTGCTACAACTATGCTATAATAAGCCTGGCTAGTGCAAAGATAGTAGAGACCTCATGTGTCACCTCGATCGGATTCTAGACAGTGCTGGGTAACAGCCAGCTGTCTTGCTACATGTGGGCCCTCAATGACAGAGGAAAGTGCGGGAGGAGGTTCTGGAAGCCAAATTTAGGATTTTAGGTAGAAAGCTGAAATTTAGGACCTCCAGGGTAGTATTCTTGGAAATTCTCCCTATTTCATGTGCAGGACCCAAGAGGTAAGCAGAGCTCCGGAGTCTCAATGCCTAGATGAGATGATAATGCAGGGATGAGGGTTTTGGGCCTTTTCCAGAAGGATGGGTCCACCTTAACCAGAATGGAACCAGGCTGCTGGCACTAACCTTTTAAAAGAAAATAGAGCAGCTTTTAAACTAGATATAGGGGGAAAGCCAACAGTTGCCCAGGATCATATGGTTCAGAGTAATGTATCTTTGAAGGATACTGCCAAAATAGGGAGGTTAGGACATTTAGATAAAGAGGCTGCAATAAACAGAAAAAGTAGTTCAGGTGCCCTTGAGTAAAGAACAGACAGAATTAAAAGATTCCAAATTATCCCTGTCAACTGATAAAAAGGTTGTCAATATGAACAAAAGATATACTTCAAAATGCCTTCATACAAATGCTAGGCATCCAAAAAATTAGATGAGCGAGTTAGAGCCAGTGGCTTACCAAAAACAGGGCAAGTGTGCGGCTTGTTCTGGGTGCCGGTTGGGAGAGGGTTCCCCCCCCCCCCACCCACTGGGCCCACAAGGTGAAGCCAGCGTATCAAACTTAAAGCTGTGGGTGGCTTACCATGCTGCATCTGCTCCAGGCCCGGCGCTCTTCTCTCCCAGCCGAAGTCCTGTGAATTGCAAGACTTCGGCCCAGGAGTGAAATGCCGCTGGGCCTCAAGTGGAAGCAGTGTGACAAGTCACCCATGGCTTTAAGGTAAGTTTGCTGCGCTGGCTTCACCATATGGGCCTGGCAGGGGGTGCTGGCCACCACAAGGGGGGAGGCATCCATCCTTGGTGCCAAGGGAACTTGGAGCACCACTGGTTAGAGCATATAACACTGAACAAAGAGGTAGATATAATTTGTTCTTTTAGGCTTCCACAGCTAGTATCATTCATTCAGTTTCTCTTCCAGCAATGAATTCAACTGGAAAATCTCCTTTTGCATCAGCTCCACATTGGCTAGTACTGGAGTCAAGCCTTTTACATGCTCTGGCACAGATTTCAGTTCCTTCAGCTGAAGATGAAGTCCTTTCACAAAATCCTCTCTGCTGGAAAGCCGAGTGGAATTGGTTGAAACAAGATGCTGTTTAGAATGTAAGAAAATTTCTCCCTGACGCAGCATTAGCAAAATGCTGACAGTATAGAAGAAGTGATGGTGAAAGGTAGACTTCAGGTTTCAAGGAAGCATCCCTTTAGGGTGCTTTGAAAGGGATAATGAGGTGAAGTTTATAAGTGTGAGATATTAGTGTGTATTTTTCATATCTTTCTCTCTCTCTCTCTCATAAAGGAAGGTTTTTATGATACATGATGTGTGAAATGAGTAGAGCATGACATTTAGCCTATTATTTTCTATGAGGTCTTTTTCCTTCTCACATATTGGACTTTCTAATGTAAATGCTGTTGAAAGTACAGAAAAGTTTTTCTAAGTTGGATGGTTTGCACCTATATCTTCTGGGTTATTTTGAATGGTTTCAGCACCATTCTTCTGACATTTTACTCATTACCGTGTAAATATCTCATGTATATAGTTACCCCTGTTATCCAAGTTTGATCACCTGTTCGATGTAAAACCAAACAGCATGTTGTTATGGTCGTTGTGTTATAATGTAAACCGCGCTGATGCCAAATAGCGCGGTATATAAGAGATTGTAATAAATAAATAAATAAATAATAATAAATTTTGCATCTAAATCTTCCATATAAGTTATTTTTTATTATCTTGTTTTCTTCTTGTTACTTGCAGCCTAAAGTGATAAGTTTTCATGGTCTAGAAACTCTAGCATATTAGGGAAATCTGTGAAATCCTTCCCCTCAGAGTCCTCCTAGTTTTCCTCTGGCTGTCTTCAATGTACTTCACCAATTGCTGGCACATCTTAGCAGTGACTGCCAGCTTCTGGCGCAGCTGGTCAATTTCATCAGTGAGGGAGTAGGACAGCACTCGCTGATGGCCTGCACCTTCTCTTGCTCTGCCAGGTTCCTCTGCAGCCACAGAATCTCCAACTCCTTCTCAAGCTGCTGCTGCCCACTGAGCTCCACTGTACTTGCCTCACTCCCTCAACTTCTTGTTCAGTCACCTTATTTGCTGGCTGAGGGCTAACATCTTCTGCAAGCTTCTCTCCATCTCCTAGAGCTGTGGTCTGGTGCTGCCCAGTTGCTCCATCAAGCTCTGCACCAGGGAGGGAGATGGCAGGAGCACAAAGCCCCAGGGTTGGGGCTGGAGCCTGGCAGCGGCCACCTCCTCTTTGGCATGCACCCACAGACTGGTGAACAGCTGGACCTCATGGTAGAAGGTGCTGAGCATATTCTAGCTTTGCACTTTGTTTCTCAGCATGTGGTTCTCATGGTGCAGCCTCTCCACTGTCTCCTCCAGCTGCTCGACGTGAGCCACCAGTAGAGCTGTGCTCCCATCACTGATGGACGATATGATGTGCCTTTCCTTCGCCGCCAGCCCCAAAAAGTAGCAAATAGAAAATAACCACCTCAGATGCAGTTAATAAAAGTATGCAATGTTTTCAACAAGTTATAATCCAAAAGGACGTAAAGGAGCAGCTCTTTCTACCTCATTCCCCTCTCAATGTAAACAAGGTCTGCTGATGGGTCTTTACCCTGAGAAAGCCACAGCACGATGACTGAAATGTCAGTTACACTTACTAAGACACAAAATGACCCAGGAAACTGCAAAGATCATAGATATAATTTGTATTCAGAGACCAGGTGGAAGGAGGATAACCAATGGGACACTGTGATACCCGTGTACAAATTATATCGCAATGATAGGGTAGATCAACTTGGTGGAGGGGCGATGCTGTGTGTTAAAGAGGGCATCAAGTCAAACAGGATAAAAATTTTGCAGGAAACAAAATACAGTATAGAATTATCATGGATAGAAATCCCATGCTAGAAGGGGAAGGGAATAACAGTCGGGGTGTACTACTGTTTGCCTGGCCATAATAAACAGATAAATGATGAAATGTAAACAAAACAAAATTAACAAGAGTAATGGGGGACTTCAATTACCCTGTATCGGATGGGTGAAATGTCACATCAGGACATGCTAGGGAAATAAAGTTTCTAGATGAAATAAATGACTATTTTATGGAGCAGCTGGTTCAGGAACCAACACGAGGGTGAGCTATTTTGGATATAATCCTTAGTAGAACATAAGATCTGGTACAAGAGGTGACAGTGTTGGGTCTACTTGGCAACAGTGATCATAACATGATAAAGTCTGATATAATAAAAGGTGGGAGAACTGCAAGGAAATCTACTGCGCTAGCATATATTTTTCATAAGGGAGGCAATTAAAATTCGAGGAATATGGTTAAGAAAAAAACTAAAAGGAGCAGCTTCTAAGGTTAAGAGTTACATCAGGCCTGGACACTGTTTAAACATACCATCTTGGAAGCCCAGACTAGACGTATTCCACATTTCAATAAAGGTGGAAAGAAGATGAAACAACTGCTAGCATTGTTTAAAGGTGAGATAAGAGAGATGGTTATACCCCCCAAAAAAAATGTTTCAAGAGATGGATAAAGGATACAAATGAAGAAATAGGAAACAGACTAAACACTGGCAAGTTAAATGAAAAGCATTGATAAGGCAGGCAAAGAGAGAATTTGAAAAGAAACTTGCTTTGTTGCTTTGTTGCATAAATGCTGGTTATACTCTGAAGAGTCTTCAGCTAGGGTTGCCAACTGGCTCCAGATGTGCCCGACAGACCTGATCCAGTCCTGGGTTTACTCCATTGACTGCAGAGACTTGTAGTCTTGCTATTCTTATAGAGTGCAATAGAGAAATGAGAACTACAGGCCTGATATTCTTCTAGGCAGGTTATGCGCAGCATCGGCACATAGTCGTACCCACCGACCCTTAAACCTGGATAGTCAATACCGGGTCATATGCGGCCCTGACATTGAATATCCAGGTATCACCACACAACCCAGAAGCCGCTGAAGCTAACCAATCAGCAGCAATATTGCATGCTACTTGGTTAACAACTGTGCCATAGTCGCCTATATTTTCGGTACAGAGCACTAACCAGGCAGCATGCAATATCATGCAATATCGCTGCTGCCCAGTTATCTCATGCCGCCACCCCAGAATGCCCCCGACATGCCCCGATGCTAGCTGGATAGTATTGGGGTGCGTAGGGGACATAGATGGGGATATTCAACAGCACTACCCATATACATGCCGTTGAATATCCCCGTCTAAGGCATTTATGTGGTTTACCAGCCTGTACACCATATAAAGGCCCTCAAAATATTGGACCCTACATGTCCCTACATGCAATGAGGTAAACCCAGGACTGGATCAGGCCTGTTGGGTGCATCTGGAGCCAGTTGGCAATCCTAACTTCAGCTCTTCCCCAGAAGCCTGTTGAGTGCCTTCCAACTTGGGGAAGTTTTTAATCCAGCACTATATTGCATTTTGTTTTGTTGTAACTATGAATTAGGTTTTCATGGCAAGATACAGAAATAGATTGAATGCCAGTATTGTTGCCATTGTCAGAAAAATGTAATCCTCCATCACCGTCCCATACTGCTTCTGCCCAGATGCTAAGGACCCAATTCTTAAGAAAAATAAGAACATAAGATTTACCACACTGGATCAGACCAATGTTCCATCAAGCCCAGAATCCTGTTTCCAACAGTGGCCAATTCAGGTCAGAAGTGCTTGGCATGATCCCAAAAGGTAGACAGATTCCATGCTGCTTATCCCAAGGATAAGCAGGGGATTTCCCTCTGTCCATTTTAATAATGGCTTATGAACGTGTCCAAACCTCATTTAAACCAAACTACACAAACAGGGTCATTCTGAGGGGCTATTCGGCCCCTCTGCCAACCCCGACTAACTTCCTCGCACGTTGTACGAGGAGGTTAGATGGGAATGGGAAGAGGCATTGTGGGGGCAGAGTTAGGGCGGGCAGTGGGCAGTCGGCGGCTCTGAATGTACAGGGCTGATTCCAATGTTGGCCCTGTACATCCGGGGCTGGCTGCCTGTACGGGGAACTTATTCCACCTCGGAGGTGGAATAAGTTCCCCTAGTCAGTTGGGGATGGCAGGTCAGGCCATCAGAGGAGATAGGAGGGAGTAGAGGAGATTCCCTGTAACCTGACCCTGGCCTTGGGAGGCCAGATGGGGGGTCAGGCTGCGGGGAATGAAGCATTTTTTTACCAGCAGCCGGAACACGGCTCCATTCAGGAGCCCTGACTAAGTTAATCAGGGAAGGCCTGTATGTGCAGGCAGACCAGAATCAGGGTCCCCGCCTGCACGTACAGACCTGGACGCGATTCTGATCCCACAGGGCTAGATGTGCCCCGCGGGATCAGAATCTCGGCTAACTCTTTGTGTCCAGTTTCAACCGGGCGCACAGAGGGCCGGCATGACCAACTCTGAATTGGGCCCAAACCATTTTTACTACATCATCTGGAAATTAATTCCAGAGCATAAGTACACATTGAATAAAAAATTATTTCTCTTGTTAGTCTTAAATACTACTACTTTGTAACTTCATTGCATGTCCCCTAGACTTTAGGGGTCAAAAAGGAAAGCACAAATTCACCCATAGGGTAGTAGAAGAAACAAACTGAGCTGGTGCAGTAGATGGCAGGCAACAGACTTTGTTAAAACCCCAACATGTTTCGGCCATCTCGGCCTTCCTTAGGGGGTGCAAGCCTCAAAGATAAAACAAATCCAAATTGATTAAATGAAAAGAAATAAAACATAAACTAAAATTAAATAATAATTCAAACAATTGTATACATGAAAAAATAAATAAAATTAACAGCATGTACATTCTCACCTAAAATATATTTAAAAATAGGAAAAACTGATGCATAAGAACAAGACACTAAGAAGAATGGAAAATATATACAAGCAAAGGGAACCTTAAAACATATAAAAACAATCATAAGAACATCCATCAATGTGCAGGAACCAAAGCTGTTGTTAGCACCACACGATGAGTGTCACTCAGAATATCTTGAAAAGCATTAAGTTGATAAGCTAATTGTGTGGCATGTATACCATTGTCAAATCAACAGAAACAAAAATGAGGAGGAGATACAGATAAGAGACAGCCTGTTAATAACACGACATATTTAATGTGAAAGTCAGAAGCTCGATAGTGTATCTACTTGTAAAAGAGTACTGCTATCATAAGACAAAGAGGGATCAAAATTAAAGGGTACCTGTTTTGCGAAATTCTTATAAATGATGCTAGAGTGAGTGCTCTAAAAACTCATTATACTCCTATGTAGAAAAAATATATAATAACCCAATTAAAAGCTACCATTGCCTTCTATATTGAATAAAAAGATGAAAAAGCTAAAAGAGACAAATCTTGCCTTCAAAACAAACAGTCTCACAATGCTGCAGACGCTGAAAAGAAAGCACAAGGAATCAGCGGGTCCTTTTAACCATGCGCTGAAATTTCATGCCAAAAAGGTCAAAGTTCATTATTAAAATCCTACTAAACGTAGAAGCGTGGTATCCCCTTTCATATACTTTCAAAAGTAATATGTTGCTATAAAAGTAAACATATGTAACCTATTAAAAATCCACACTCTGTATGATCCAGAGATACATGCTAAAACCCGAGCACCGGCTAACAGCGCTGTTCCAAATCCAGAGATTGTGCAAAGAGTTCAGAAGCAGCAGTGAAGCCCACTTTTGGGGTTATGTTTATCTAATGGAGCATCATAAATTGTTCTCCAAATTAATCATATACTGATTGGGGCAGAACAATTAAAAATATAATCAGAGATATACTGTTTTGAAGGCAGTACAGCATTTAAAAGCTTAGAAACAAATAAAGACGCTTGTATATAAATAAGTGAGTAAAACAGTTACATAAAAATCATCGCTAATGGTATATTACTGGGACCAGAATAACCTCTATATAAAGTCGTGTACCCTGGGGTAGTACCGGTGGGACCCAAACATTGTCACCTTAAAGTAACCTTGTCACCTTGTCACCTTAAAGTAACCTTAAATAACTACTTGTAAATCTTGTAAATAGATATATGTAATAGATCAAAATATGTAAATAAGTTCGTCTGTTATTTAACAAGTTGTCTGTTATTTAACAAGTTTTACCATATTTAGTCATTCATGATTAATGTATTTAGCAAAATTGTACCAAGTTAACAAATGTTCCATGTAAAACAGCTAAATTGTACCTAGTTAACAAATGTTCCATGTAAAACAGACTTGTAAATCTGTTCATTCCTTGTTCATTGTAAACCGCACCTGATCTGTGGAAGGTAACGGTATATAAGCAACTGTTAAATAAAATAAATAAATAAAATAAATAAAGGGACAAATGTGTACTATAAACTGGTGCTAGCTCGCAGTGGAACCATGGGCAAGTAAAACTGATCCAATAAGAGCACCCTAATAAACACAGTAGTATAAAGATGATAAAAATGTAGCAAAAATCATCCTAGCCAAGGTCATATAGATGATGGAAATCCCCCTTCCTGTATAAGTGCGTAAAGAGCAAGAACCCAAAGAGCAAACGATTGATGCTTGCATAATCCTGGAGTCTAAATCAGCACCTGACCCATGAAAAATAGGAAAAACAGTGCAAACCTCAAAGCAATTAAAAACCAAAAAGTGCGGAAGGGGTTAACTTAAATAAACAAACACGAGGCAAAAACTAACGACGAGCCTGAGAAGGTAGCAGAAAGAATTAAAAAATAAAAAGTAAAAAATATAGATAAAGGACAAAGGGACCCCATCAAAGAAACCAAATACATATACTATAAGGGACTTTATGGTAATATACATGCCAAATAGCCTGGCAATCTACTTCCGGTGACACTGCCAAGAAAACCCAGGAGAGCTTCTGGGTCGCCAGGAGTCAGGACTGACTCGAAGGCACACATTGCATTTTTACACGCCAAATAAATAAATAAATAATTAAAACTGTTTACTACTTTAAAAACAAAAAACAGCATGTGGTGTCCTAAAAACTAATAAAACCACACATGCAAAGTGAAGTATTAAAAGTCAAATATGTCTTTAAAACCCATATAACATATAGGTGCTTAAAAAACATTAAAAACCGCAGATGTAGTAATAAAAGATGAAACTAAAAAAAACTCCCATCAGGCTGGCAACTCAAAGAGGACGAATAAAAAATTGCACATATTATAGGAAACTATTACTAAATGAGATGTAAACAAGTGAAAAAAAATGTGGGTACTGTTAATGATATAGTATAGCTACTGTATAACAGCTGTGACAGAAGCAGCCGTAAGCACCATCCCTATAAACTGTGGGGAAGAAATTACTGTATATTGTTGTGCCACAAGGCCTCATCTGCTCCTAAGGGTCTATATTGCATATAGAATAAAATAATAAATAAATAACTCTTAAAAAGTGTAAAAAACTTCTCAAAAGCCACATTAACAATAACAATAAGAACAAACCTATCCAACCCACTAAGAAGGTGTTTGAGATGAATACATTGTTCTTGCAAATTCTATCAATCTATTCATCTCAAACACCTTCTTCCAGCAACACAAGTGGTGATTATGCACATGCCCTTCAAAAATCCCATCTGATTCCCTAACACACAGATGCTATCCGGGGTGTTAGGGCGGATCGGGGGTGGAGGAAGGGGCTACACAGGTAGCAGCGATTTTCTATGCTACCGGCGTAGCCCTCTGTGCCTTAAAGATAGGCGAGATTTTTCCTTGCCTATCTTTAAGGCGCAGAGGCTATGCGGATAGCATTGAAAATCACTGCTACCCGTGTAGCCTCTGCGGCTGCCGGGGCATCCAGGCTAACCTGGATTTTCACTTCTGCCAGCATGGAAGTGAAAATCTGGGTTAAGGGGTCGGCAGGCAGGCAGGCTTTGCGCCGCTGCGGCGCATAGTCTGCTTATCTAAAAATCAGACCCTAAGTTACTATATCATAAAGATCAAGGGCCCGATTTTCGAAGTGCTAGGCAAGAGTTATCTGTGTAAAAGAGGGTCTTACCTATGTAAAACTGCCTTAACCGCGTAAACCACATATTCATCAAAGCAGCTTGAATCGTTGAGGCCCAGCTACCCGGCACCGAAGCACAGGGGTGGAACGGGGGTGTGTGGCCGGGAAGCCTGCTTGTGCCTTCATTGGACATCACTAACCACGTAGCCTAAAGCGATGGCTCCCGGTGCATAAGACTGCTGATGGTGAGTGGCGAACCTGTGTAGTGGCAGAAGAGTGCATAGTAGAGCGAGGGGACTGTGAGCAGGCTTGTAACTAAACTGTACAGATGTAAAGTGACTCTGGACAGGCAGAGATGCCATGTGGGCCATGCACATGGTGATCCAGAAGTGGAGACGTGCTTGTTGTGCCTGGGCACAGAGGAGGAATCAACAGGAAGTGCATGCCTGCAGCAAGCAGTGGCCCAGCACCCAAGATGCAGATACTGTGCCCTATGTGTACACAGGCCCAGGGTGAGCTAACTGCAACTGACAGAGGAGGATGTCTACCAGAGATACAGACTGGATGGGGCAATTATAACCGAGCTGTGCAGCATACTCAGTGTGGACCTGGAGCCCTCCACTTCCAGAAGTCAGGCCCTGCCAGTGGCCATGATGGTGCCCACTTCCCTGGGATTCCTCGTAACTGGCAGCTTCCAGCATGTGATAGGGGCAACTGTTGGAATCATGCAATTCACTGCCAGTCACTGCATAGGAACATTCACCAGGACCCTGCTGCGGAGGATGCGCCACCTCATAGCCTTCCCCCAGACACAACAGATGCAGCAGGAGACTATGCCATTCTACAGTGTTGCTGGTTTTCCATCAGTGCTTGGATGGGCACCACGGCTGGAGCAGAGGGCATACTGGAACAGGCATGGGTACACATTGATGAACATGCAGGTCATTGTGGATGCCAACATGGACTTCATTGATGTATATGCCCGCTACCCAGGGTCCTGCCACGATGCATTTGTCCTTGCCCAGTCCAGCCTGGGATAGGCAGCAGCCGGGGGTCAGCTTGGAGATGTGTGGCTGTTAGGTGAGTGAGCACATGTGTGAGCCACAGGACAGGCCCAGAATGGACACCTGCTGCAGTCTGATGCTATGGGTTCTGCAAACAGGCAGTGAGAGATGTGTACTGTATGTATTGCAAAACAAGAGCACCACTGCATGCTGTCCATAGCAGCCCATAGACTATATCCAATGCACGTCCCAATGCTCATGCTCACAGCTCACATTGCCCCTACAGGTGACTGTAGATACCCCCTGAGGACCTGGCTGCTGACTCCAGTGCACCACCTCACAAGCTGGCAGGAGGAGCGGTACGATATCGCCCATCAACAGACCCGGGCGGACATGGAGCATGCAATCAGGGTGCTGAAGAGCCGCTTCTGGTGCCTTGACAAGAATGGTGGGCAATTCCTCTATAGCCCAGAGTGGGTATGCCAGATATTCTCAGCATGCTGTGTACTCTACAATCTGGCATAGATGCGTGTAGTACCAAACCCAGAGCCAGCAGTTGTGGAGGAGTGGGAGGTCGCAGAGGCAGCTGAAGGTGATGGTGCAGAGTCCGGGAGCCAGCAGCAGGCCAGGGCAATGGCCCACCATGCGTGGGTGATACATGACAGTTTCTGAGGCGACTGCCCCGCACTAGCACCAGGGTTGGACACACACAATCACCAATAATGTTCCCAGTACCATGCAATGTGTGCAGAGTGATACAATAAATTGTCCTTAACCACCAAATGTGTTCAGTGTGTTCTTTATTTCCCCCCATATGATTCCCCTGCCCCAGGGCTCCCGATCGGCCATGGGCACTTGCTAACACATGCACTGCAATGCAGTGGAGCGTTGTTGGAGGATGTGCTGGCAGTGTCACTACCCTCCATAGCAGGGTGGGCAGAAGTACATGGCTCAGGACTAGCAGATGGCTGTGGTGTTGCGCTGGCAGCCTCAGTACCCACCTCCTGTGCCTGCATGAGGCCCACCAAGCTGCGCAGGGAGCCAACGATAGATGTCTGGCATGCTGCCATCTCCCTCATCAGCCACAGGTGCCCCTCCATGTAGTGCTCCACACGCGATCTGTGGTCCTGCCACTTCTCGCACTCTGCCTCCCTGGCCTGTTCTGCAGCCTGCAGGTCCTGCTGCATACACTGCAGCTTGGAGAGTATACCCTCTGTGCCTGCCACCAGACACGCACCCTCCTGCAGTAGCTCCTCATTCAGGTCATCGCCTCCTGCACCCACTGGCTCCTCTAGGATGGCGAACTGTAGCTCGGCAAGTGGGGCATCATCTGTTTCCGGTTCCCCGGCACTGCTGGTCACACTGGTCTGCTCCACTGTCCTGGGTGGAGAACCCAACAACTCCCCTGCACTGGCCAATGCACTGGGCCACTCTACTGCACTGGCAGGCACACCGGTAATGATGTCTGTGCTGCACCCTGGCTGGGCACTGGCATCCTCCATGGTGGGTGTTGCAGCTCCCCCTGATGCATCAGTCCCAAGTTGGGAGGGCGATGTCCCTGGCATGTCTGTGGGACAGCAAAGGTGGCAGAGGTAAGTGTCATGGCAGGCCTGCTCAGCCTATGGGGTGGCACCCAGTCCACTACTGAACTGGCAGGTGGTACACGGCCCACACTGTGTCCACCCTACATAGCACCCAAGGTCCAACAGACAGACAGGCATGGGCTGGGTGGATGGAGGCATGGTGGGGACACATATATGGCTGCCATAGTCACATCTGGGCTATGGGGCACCCCTACGTACCCCCTGTGTGCCTATGGTGAAGCTGTTGAAGCCCACAACCCCTGAGATGGCATCCTCCTCCACATACTACAGCACCTGCTCCTCAAGTGGGGTGAGGCTGTGCTGCTGTGCAGGCAGCAGCCTGCTTTTCCTGGTCCTCTTTTCCTTCATCGCCTGCCAGACCATGCACCGCTTATTCTTGATGTCCTCCATGTCCCGGTTGTAGTGGTGTACTGCATTGACCCTGTTGATAATATCATGCCATGCTGCCTGCTGGGTGCTGGCATCCTCAGCCACGAAGAGCATGGTGTACTGCTGCAGGATGAGCCCCAGGGCCCTAGCAGTCTCAGAAGGGGTGAAGCTAGCCTTCCTCATGCGCTTTGCCACTGCTGGTGCCTTGTCATCCATCGTGAAAAAGCAATGTGCTAAGGCAGTGTTTGCCTATCTGCGTAGGTCCTCTTATGTATACCCGAGTAGAGCGTGCAGCGGGGCCACACCCCTTCCAAAGACATATCTGGTACCCATGTAGGCCCTGGGCATCGACGTTATGAAAATCTGTGAGACAATTCACCTCTGTAGGATGCCACAGCCGCACAATGCTGGCGATGGCATCATAGGCATGCAGTGACGGCCAGACTGCCATACCTGAGTAGGTTGCATAACACAGTAAACGGGCTTGTCAACCGTGGTGTGTGCTGCCCCGACAGTATGCATCCATGGGGCAGGGGGCATCCTGCATGTGCAGTGCCACTGGGCCACACCTATGCTGCCACAGCTGCATTGCATGGGTATGGTAGAGCACCACTATCCATGCAGACGGTCGGCTCCCCCAAAAGGAAGAGCTATCCATGCAGGGCTCTGCCTGCTACCATCTGCAAGGGTAGTGGCCCTCTGCCATACCCACGCAGAATGGGTGTGCCCAAACCCCATGCCCATAGACCCTGGTACCCCGCACCACCCTGCAGACGTGATGCCCTGCCCCCACAAAATGGACGACAAAGAGTTTGCAAACATGAACTGTTTTATTGAACAAATGTGTCAATGTATTTACAACACTGCCAACAGTGGCAGACAATGTGCAGTTGTATAATTACAAACTGCCCCAGCGCAGGGCATATCTGCCTGGGGGACTGACTATGGTGCATGGGGGCCCTGCTTGTACCCTGTCACTGCTGCAGTGAGGGCATCCAGGTGAATGGTGATGGTCTGTGCTGTGATCCACACCGCCTCCCTGAGGATGCGCACCTCTGCCGTCAGGGTGGCCAGAGCCCAGTCACTCGATTGACGAGGGAGTGTTGGCGCAGAGGGGCCAGGTGTGGCACAGCTGGAGTGCTCCCATGGGTGCTGGGGTGGCTGTGGGGGCCCCCAGATGTGGGAGGTGGACCACATCCCCGCTGTGTGTTGCACCTGACCCTTGCTGAGCCATGCAGCGGGAACAGGGCCCCTTGCTAGGGTTGTGGGTTGGCATAGCTGTGGGCTGTGGGGTACAGCTGGAGGGTGCAGCTCCACCTCTGGGCTCCCTGCAGGTCACTTGCTGCTGATGCCCTGTGCCACTCCACTATACCTGTACTATGAAGTAAACCCCCCAAGTTCAATGACAAATAGGTCACACTCAAAAAAGAAAGTCATTGAACACCCTCACCAGTAGCTACCACTGGAAATTTAGAATCCCACAACCACTATTTTTTGTCGGGGGCTATCGGTTGGAGAGGAAGGACAGTACCATTCCCCTCATTACCGAAAGAACCCTTTTAATCAAAAAGGCCACAGCGTGCCCAATCAATTTATATATTTATTCCCCCAATCAGTACTTATCTTGAACAGACAAAACCAATGTCTTCTTCAGGCGAATATTGTCATCCACAGCTTGCCACGACATGACATGCATGTTTCGGGCCCCACCGGGTCCTGTCTCAAGTGGTATCTCGCCCAAAAAATCGCCCACACAAAACGCCGTGAGCCAACAGATCTTTTGTAGCTAAAACCATTATCCGATTGGCTATCAAACCACACGTCACAATCAGAGGTGGAGTCAATACGAGAGTCTCTTCTTGCACACTGATTGCCCCACCCCCTTGAAACCTGTCAGTGAAGCCAACCACCAATCAGAGAAGGCTCCACCAATCGTGTTCCAAGTTTAAACCAGAGGGAATCACAGACTGCAGCTTGTAAATCCACTGCTGTTCCTTCCACTGAAGGCGCTGTTCCATGTCCCCACCCCGAGGAGTCGCCGGGACATACGGGAGGGGAGGTTTTTTACAACTTTGTTCCGAAAGCCATGCCAGCGAAATAGCTTGCTTTGTTATCGTAGCCATCACCCCTTTCCTTTAAGGAATAACCTCCCTTTGGGCCAGTTCCTTCGTCTTCGAAGGATCTGTTCTTCTTTATGGGAGTTTAAGTTACAGGCACAGGCTTTGCGGAAACGTCTTTTGGAGCGGGGTTACCCCATTAGGGCGATTAGGAGAGCTTATATTAGAGCTCGTTTTTCCCATTGTGAGTGGCTTTTGCAACCTTTTGAGCCGCGGGAACCATCGCCTTCTAATGAATCAGATGATTTTGTTACAGGGGTTTTACCTTTTATGGCTCATTTGGCGGAGGTGACTCGATTGCTTAAGAAGCATTGGGGAGTTCTGCAGGCTAGTAGTTGTTTTCAGAAACCAGTACGTTTTGCGTATACCAGGGGTGTGAATTTACGTGATCGTTTGGTTAAAGTGACCACTGGGTTTACTGTGCGGCAGGGGTCGGAGGGAGTGAGAGGACATTGGGCCTGTCAGCATTGTAAATATTGCCCCAACACCATGGAGGGCATACAGTGGTGCCATCTGACATCGGGGCAATTTTATTCCTACTTTGGATTTTCTACGTGCCAGACGAGTTTTGTGGTGTACATTATCGTTTGCCCTTGTGATTTATTTTATGTAGGGCGCACCATTCGCCCAGTAAAGATCAGGATGGGGGAACATGAGAGCCGTATCCGGACAAGGAGTTTATCTGCACCTATGGTTGAACACTGTGTGGCCCTGAATCTCAGTTTTGCGGATTTACGCTGGAGAGTTATCGATGATGTCCCGGCGACTCCTCGGGGTGGGGACAGGGAACAGCGCCTTCAGTGGAAGGAACAGCAGTGGATTTACAAGCTGCAGTCTGTGATTCCCTCTGGTTTAAACTTGGAACACGATTGGTGGAGCCTTCTCTGATTGGTGGTTGGCTTCACTGACAGGTTTCAAGGGGGTGGGGCAATCAGTGTGCAAGAAGAGACTCTCGTATTGACTCCACCTCTGATTGTGACGTGTGGTTTGATAGCCAATCGGATAATGGTTTTAGCTACAAAAGATCTGTTGGCTCACGGCGTTTTTTGTGGGCGATTGTTTGGGCGAGATACCACTTGAGACAGGACCCGGTGGGGCCCGAAACATGCATGTCATGTCGTGGCAAGCTGTGGATGACAATATTCGCCTAAAGAAGACATTGGTTTTGTCTGTTCAAGATAAGTACTGATTGGGGGAATAAATATATAAGTTGATTGGGCACGCTGTGGCCTTTTTGATTAAAAGGGTTCTTTCGGTAATGAGGGGAATGGTACTGTCCTTCCTCTCCAACCGATAGCCCCCGACAAAAAATAGTGGTTGTGGAATTCTAAATTTCCAGTGGTAGCTACTGGTGAGGGTGTTCAATGACTTTCTTTTTTGAGTGTGACTCCACTATACCTGGGCTGCTTGGGGATGCTTCCCACAACCCCCTGCTACCCCCTCTGCTCCCTCCTCCTCTGTCTCCTCTTTCTCCCTGCCCTGTCCCTGGTCCTCAAATCCTACCGTCTGACTCCTCATCCTCCCCATCCTGCCCCTGGCCCTCCCATCCCTCCCCCTCTGATGTCTCATCCTCCCCACCCTGCCCCTGGCCCTCATATCCCTCCCCTCTGACTCCTCGTCCTCCCCACCCTGTCCCTGGCCCTCAGATCCCTCTCTCTGACTCCTCATCCTCCCCACCCTGCCCCTGGCCCTCAGATCCCTCCCCTCTGACTCCTCGTCCTCCCCACCCTGTCCCTGGCCATCAGATCCCTCTCTCTGACTCCTCATCCTTCCCACCATGCCCCTGGCCCCCCATCCATCCTCCTCTGACTCCTCATCCTCTCCACCCTGACCCCAGCCCTCAGATCCCTCCCCCTCTTACTCCTCATCCTACCCACCCTGCCCCTGGCCTTCAGATCCCTCCCCCTCTGACTCCTCATCCTACCCATCCTGCCCCTGGCCTTCAGATCCCTCTCCCTCTGACTCCTCATCCTCCTCACCCTGTCCCTCAGATTCCTCTCTCTCTGACTCCTCATCCTTTCCACCCTGCCCTTGGCCCTCAGATCCCTCCTCCTCTGACTCCCCATCCAGCCACTGTGCCATGGCCCCCTCACTGTCCTCCTCCTCTGACGAGGT
Source organism: Ichthyophis bannanicus (assembly GCA_033557465.1). Taxonomy (NCBI): domain Eukaryota; kingdom Metazoa; phylum Chordata; class Amphibia; order Gymnophiona; family Ichthyophiidae; genus Ichthyophis; species Ichthyophis bannanicus. Next base: position 1,574,909,538 of record CM066031.1, on the reverse strand, counting down.
TTCCTCAGCCTCGGTGTCGCTGGATGACCACGACTCCTCCTCATCCCCATTACTGCTGGTGAAACTGCTGCTGCTCCATTCTGGTTTTGCTGCACTGATGCTCCTGGGTGGACAGTGAGGTGGGACAACAGTGTCCTGGGCCCCCCTAGAGCCAGCTGTGGGGAAAGAGGAGGAGAGGTTACTGGTCCGCACAGGCATGGCCCTGGGGTGGGTCTGGCTCACCCCTGGGGGGCCCACATATGCACTGCTCAATGCACCTCAGCCCACAGGGGCCTTCCTCTCCCACAGTGCACATTACATGCCTTCCCCTTTGCTCACCTCCAACCAGCTCTGTTCTCTCCCTCACATTCTGAGCTGTGCCCTGCTGGCCACCCCAGGCGATGGGCACACACAGGGGGCACCATGGGCAGGTGCACAATGTGCCCCTTGGGCTACCACTGGGGTGTGTGCCCCTGTACTGTCCTACTGTTCCATGCCCCAGCTAGGTGTGTGCACACCTGCATGTCATGGGTGCTGGCTGGTGCACACATGAGTTGGTGGTACCGGGGTATAGCACAGCTGCCCACTGCACATTCCCATCATTGCATACAGGGAGAGTCCACCACCAGGTGGTCTGCCTGCACCAGTCTTGCAGCCTTGGTTGCCGCCCCCTGCATCTTCTGGGTGCCACTGTGTACCTCACTGACTTTCCTCGGCTGCCAGCTGATCCCTGATCCACTGCAGCTAGTTGGGTTTCTTCCACTGCAGTGTGCAGAAGTGGCGCTTGAGAGCCTCAAGGGTCTGACTCGCACTGTATTCTCTGTGGAGAGAGAGGGGGACACACATGAGCTCAGTTGGCCGCTACCATATTGCCTATTGTGCATACCTGTATCCTGCCATGGTCTGGTGACATGCTCATCCTGAGGGCAGGGAGCATACCCATGGGTGGCAGGCTGTGGTGGCAGAGCCGCTTGCAGGGACAGACAGGCAACAGATGTGTGGTTTCTTCCACCGATCCCACCAGACCCCTGCACCAGGACATAGGGGCTGAGGGATGGGGCAGGGGTCTGGTGACTAGGGAAGTCAGGGCAGGCATCTGTACCATTTCATGGACCGTCTCCCCACCACCACCTGATAGGCACACATTGGGGCAGCCACCAGCATGTGGCTTGGCATTACAGCCAAGTCTCCCTATGCAGACACACAGCTGTGCCTTTCAGGGAGTGTCTGCATTACATGGTGCTCAGCCCACCCCCCCCTGCCTGTTGTGGCCTCCTTACCTGCGCAACCAGAGTTGGATTCCCCTCCACGTGGCTATTGCCAGCCACAGGTTTGGACATCAGCCCCCACCTGGGGTAGAGGACCCCTCATGCTGCAGCATGGAGCGGACTAGGCACTCACTTTCATCGGGGCTGAGGTTTGCACTTCTCCTTGCCGCCATGCTGCTGGTGTCTATCTACCCAGTCACAGGGGGCTCCTGCACAGGCGGCATATGGGGCCTTCGTGATGATGTCAGCTCTGCACGGATACGCCAGATGGGCAATACATGGGTTCCTGCGTATATGCCATCCTGCTTCTCTGGCTGATGTTGTGGTCACATACATGGGTATTGCCTGTATCTTGGGCACAGTGCCCGGGTTATGCACCCTGTACTTACCCGTATATGCTGTGATGGGCACCTGCCACTATGCTTAGTTTGTGCTGCATTTTCGTTGTTTGCCCAATTTGGCGGCGCATGACTCATGATTCAAGCACTAGGTACCTTTCTGTGGTTATGGCCGGCCTCAGCACCTTGTTGAATATCGGGCCCCAAGTGTATAAGCAGCCATGCATTATGATCAAGAACCATTGGTTCTTACTAACCAAAGAAACAATAAGATACCTCGGAGTTACGTTGGACCAACGCCTGGATATGAAACACCACATAAACAACATTGTCAAAGCTGTATACTTCAAAATCCGCACTATCAGGCATCTGCGCTCCCTACTGGACCCTGATGACTTCCGGACCATATACCAAGCGCTAATACTGCCACACTTCGACTTTGCAAACGCCATCTTTCAAGGGCTCCCCCACTCCACGCTGGCCCCTTTACAGCTGGCCATGAATGCTGCAGCAAGGGTCCTACACGGAGCCGCCAAAAGTGACCACGTGACCCCCATTCTCAAACAACTTCACTGGTTACCTATCCATGGAAGAATCATCTTTAAAACCCTTCTCCTAGCGTTCAAAACAATCAAAGGTATTTCATCCCCTTCACTCACAGATCTTATTCACATGGTGCCCCCCAACAGATCCAGAAGAGCAATAGCCATAAACCTACTAGTAAAACCAAAGGAATCATCAAAGTGCAACATATCAACCACAAACAGGGCGTTCCGCTACTATGTACCTAAATGCTGGAATGCCCTACCCCCTGACATTAGGGCGATTGCCGACCTATCACAGTTCAGAAAGGCACTCAAATACCATTTATTCCTCCAATGCTACCCAAACTCCAATGACACCCCTCTGAAGAGATGACCCACTCTAAGAAACAACCCTCACGTTCATTATGTTATTTCACCCACTCATTGCCATGTAAATATCTCATGCATATAATCAACCCTGTTATCCAAGCTACTCTTTACTATGTAAAAATCTCATGTATATAGTTACCCCTGTTATCCAAGTTTGGACCCCTGTTCGATGTAAAACCAAACAGCATGTTGTTATGGTTGTTGTGTTATAATGTAAACCGCGCTGATGCCAAATAGCGCGGTATATAAGAATTTGTAATAAATAAATAAAAAAATAAATTGGTGATGAAAGAAGAAGTCAAAGCAGCATTGAAAGTATTATCAAAGAAGAAATCACTGGGCACTGATGGCATTCCTACTGAAGTATTACGGAAATCAGATGCTGCTGTTATAATACTTACAAGACTCTGTCAGGAAATTTGGAAAACAACATCATGGCCAATTGGCTGGAAAAGATCTGTATTCATACCAATACTGAAGAAAGGTGATCGGAAAGACTGTGAAAATTATCACACAAACGTTCTGATCCCACATGCCAGCAAGATTCTACTTAAGATCATTTAGTGGAGATTTCAACCATATCTTGAATGAGACCTGCCTGAAGTGCAAGCAGGATTCCAGAAACGGCAAGGAACAGGGGATATCATTGCAGATGTGAGATGAATCTTTGAAAAGACAAAAGAATACAAAAAGGATATCTACATGTGTTTCATTAACTACTGCAATGCCTTTGATTTCATAAATCATGAGAAACTCTGGCCCACATTAAGAAGCATGGGCATACCAGAACACCTGATAGTTCTCCTGCACAACTCTCACATTGATCAAGAAGAAACAGATTGAACAGAACAAGTAGAAATAAAATGGTTTAAAATCAGCAAAGGTGTACGACAAAGCTGCATACTTTCTCCATACTTGTTCAATTTATATGCACAACAAATCATTAGAGAGGCAGAACTATATGAAAACAACTGAGATGTAAGTTTGTTGGAAGACTCATCAGCAACTATGCTGACAATACCATGTTACTGGCTGAAAGATAAGATGATTTGAAACATCTGCTTATCAAGACCAATAAACATAGTCTTAAAGTGGGCCTGCACCGAAAAGTGAAGAAGACAAAGATCCTGACACCTGGCAAAGCCAATATTTTCATCCTTTACGAGAGAGAATAGAAATAGCAAACAATTTTAACTTGCTTGGAACAATAACACTGGTCAACATTGAAATTGTTACTGACTTTAAAAGGCCCTAATCTGTACTATCTTGGTGAACTGAACACGAATATAGCATTAAAAAATTTTTATTGGCTCTCGTTTTGAAGATATTGCATGTAGTTCATTTTTGACGTTTCACCGTGTAAATTTATCCAGTAGGACATCAACAACATCCCAAATAAGCCTTGAATGATGTAATATTGCATCACATTGCATAATACCAGCATGCACACATCATCCAGAGTTGATTGCATCATTTTCTGATGCAATGCAATACTACTGCCAGACGGCTGCTGAAGCCATCTGAAGTCAGCAGTGTACTATACGCAGTCGGAAAGGTTGAACATTTAAAATATTTCAGACTGTGTGCGAGACAGTTTAAGCTACTGTTACATGTAACTTTTATTAATCATATAATTTTAGCCATTTAGGTACAATACAGAACAGTAATGCCGCGAAAGTGCGTTAATACTGTTGACAATTTCTGCTACATTTGTGGGGAAGTGACATTTGCCAACCAAAAGAAAAGTATCACTTCTCAACTGAAGAAGGCATATCATCTTTACTTCGGATGCAAGATTGGTGACCAAGACAAGCCTTGGGCCCTGCATATATGCTGTGCTACATGTACAACACAGCTTTCACAGTGGTTGAATTGCAAAAGACCATCAATGCCGTTTGCAGTCCCCATGGTGTGGAGAGAGCCAAGCAACTACATAAATGACTGTTACTTCTGCTTGGTTCCATTTCTTTCCAGCGGAATAACGACGCAAAAGAAGTCGAGCATAGTCTACCCAAACATTCCGTCTGCATTGAGACCAGTTCCACATGGTGAGGGACTTCCTATTCCCGAACCTCCATCAGAATATTCTCTTGATTCACCTGATGAGGACTAGGGTGAGCCGACCTGTTCTTTTCCTGGTCCGTCAGCATGCAGTGACCCAGATTCTCACTGGGATGCATATCAACTCCACACAGAATAACACAGGAAGAACTAAATGACCTGGTTCGTGATTTGGACTTATCCAAGAACAAGGCAGAATTGCTAGGATCAAGACTCCAACAATGGAATCTTCTAGAAGAAGATGTCAACATTACTTCATATCGAAAGCACCACCAGCAGTTGGAGCCTTTCTTCAGAAAGGAAAGTAATCTGGTATTCTGTTCCGATATTGAAAACCTCATGAATGCCTTAAAAATCACTCATGACCCACAAGACTGGAGACTATTTATAGACTCTTCGAAACTGAGTCTGAAGGCTGTGCTTTTGAACAATGGAAACCGTCTTCCATCTATTCCAGTAGCGCATACCATCCACATGAATGAGACATATGATAACTTAAAGCATCTACTGACTTCCATTAAATATAACAAGTACAGCTGGCACCTCTGTTGTGACTTGAAGGTAGTTGCCCTTTTAATGGGACTGCAGCAGGGATATATAAAATATATGTGTTTCTTATGTGAGTGGGATAGCCGAGCAAGGGATTGGCACTACTTCCAGAAGGAATGGAATCGCAGACAAAATGTAACAGTTGGAGAGAAGAATATCCAGCAGCCAGCTCTGGTTGAGGCTCACAAAATCCTGCTACCACCCCTTCACAACAAACTAGGTTTGATGAAAAACTTTGTGAAAGCCATGGACCGCACTTCGGCAGCTTTCCGATACCTGCACGAAAAATTCCCTCGAATCAGCGAAGCAAAGATTAAAGAGGGAGTTTTTGTAGGTCCTCAGATTTGAGAGCTCTTCAAAGATGACCGGTTCAACAACTTGCTGCAGGGTGATGCGAAACAAGCATGGAATGCTTTTCGCCTAGTGTCAACAAACTTTCTTGGGAATGTTAGGGCAGAAAACTACAAGGAACTAGTAGAAGACATGCTGATGTAGTATCAGAAACTTGGCTGCAATATGTCTCTAAAGATCCATTTCCTTGATTCCCATCTCAATTTCTTTCCTGCCAACTGCGGTATGGTTAGTGATGAACAGGGTGAACGTTTTCACCAGGATATCGCAACGATGGAGCAAAGATACCAGGGAAAATGGTCCACTACAATGCTGGCTGACTACTGCTGGACACTCCCCAGAGAAGCTCCCGAACAGCTGTACAAGAGACAGGCGAAAAAATCTAAGAAGTAGTCTATGATTTGTTTTTTTACAGGTATTAACCGAAGACCTATTATACTTACTATTGGCATGCATTTTGTGATGTAAACATTAATTCTTGTAGATTACAAAAAAACTAGAGCCAGCTTTGCAATTTCACTGTCATATTCATGTTCAGCATATAAAAATTGATACGAAATGACTATTTTTATTTCAGTAACATGACTTTTGTAAAAATTTGTTGACCAGTGTAATCAATGAAAATACAAGCAGTCAAGAAATCCGACGATGCATTACTTTTGGAAGAATCGCTATGAAGGACCTGGATATGATTTTCAAGTGCAGAGATGTATCTCTGTGTACAAAGATTCTCAACTTGTCTAAGCCATTGTATTTTAATAATGTCATAGAAATGCGAAAGTCGGACAGTGATGAACAAGACAGGGAGAAAATTTATGCCTTTGAATTATATGTATTTATTTATTTATTTAACCGTTGGGGTTTTTTTTATAACGCTCTATCATTTTAGTCAAAGCGATTTACATTGTAACATAAATTTGGTAATGTACATTAACCCTGGAATTACCGAGATTTTTTGCACACACTGAATACCGTTGGGGTCATAAATGACCCCACGACTAATTTTAATTGTTAACCATGAAAAATTTAAACTAAACAGACAAAATATTATTCCGAATTAATTATTTATTATATGAAGGTTAAATGTTTTGAAATGTAATGCTTTATCATAAAATTACATGAAGAAGAGTTGCCATGAAAGCAGTTTTTGCATGCACTTGATGAGCACAGTAAAGTACTACAGTCATTTGCATGAGACAGACAATTTCTGAATGTTCTTTGCAAACATTGTGCTTGCAGGAGGTGCAAACTATGTTGCTTTTCTTGTCTTTTTCTCTGGAACAGCAGTGACACCTTGCCCTTTTCTTTGGGATCCCAACATTGCAAACAGCATCAGTGGCTTCTTCAATGCTGGAAGAAGTCTCGCTGCAATTACTCTGAAGCAGCTGCTTTCCTAATTCCAAGAGGAATAGACGACGTCTGTGCTTTGACTTGGACTGCCATTCTGGATTTAGTGACATCCAAACAATGAAGGCGTTCAAAGCACTGATGTCCAACATGTTGTAGAAGATTGTTTACGTTATCAGAATATAGAAAGACTAGAGGACATGTAATGAAGCTACAAGGTGATCTATTTAAGACAAATAAGAGAAAATATTTTTTCACTCAATGTGTAATCAAACTCTGGAATTTGTTGCCGGAGGATGTGGTAAAGGCTGTTAGTGTAGCTGGGTTTAAAAAATGTTTGGACAAGTTCCTGGAGGAAAGGTCCATAAACCATTATTAAAAAGGGACCCAGGATATCAATGCTTGACCCAATACAAGCATTGTGGGACCTGGGGATACTGCTAGGTATGTATGACCTAGATTGGCCACTGTTGGAAACAGGATACTGGGCTTGATGGACCATGGTCTGATCCAGTATGGCATATCTTATGTTCTTATGTTCTTATTGTCACTGGCCAGAGTCTTGTCATTCGTTTTGTGGTATACATGCGCAACATTTGATCTGCCATATCTACTCCACCTTTACTAGAATTATAGTCCAAGATCATGCGTGTTTTTTTTGTCTGGACGTGTGTTATCTACTTCTTCTTGAACATGCAAACTGCTCAGAAAAACAACCACTTATCCTTTCTTCGGGCAATAGGAAACCAGAGTGGCGTCATCGCGAAAGGCAAACAGTGAAGTGAATACCTCTCGGCCCTTTGCTGTTACAAATTCTGGAGGTAATTCTTTTCTGTTCTTTCGAATTGTTCCCAAAAGTGTCATTTGTCTTTCTAGCAATTTCCGTGACAGGGATAAACTGCAGAAGAAATTGTCATTTCTGCCAGATCGCGTCAATCCTTCAGTGAGTTGTAGCACAACCCTTTCACCCTGATTCTGTTCCCTGTTTTGTCCGAGTTCCCTTCCTGTATATACTTGAAGACGCAGAACATATGATGTTACACTGTCACACAACAACCATAGCTTTATGCCATATTTCCCAGGTTTGCTGGGAATATATTGTCTGAACGGAACACGGCCACGAAATGTAAGCAGTTGCTCATCCACGGTAACATTTTCACCAGGAACAAAGGCGTCACTTAGAGTTGCTTCCCAGGTATCAAAAACATGTCTGATTGGAGCAAGCTTATCCACGCCTCGTTGTTCACGTCTGTTGGTTGCATCACCAAATCTGAGAGCACAATAAATTTGCTGAAAATGGTTACGGGCCATATTTTTGCTGAAAACAGAACGACCATCTTCAAGGTTCCATAACTGAACTATGGATTCATTTCGTGACTTGTACATGCCTGAGAAGATCAAAAGTCCAAGAAAACGTTGAAATTCTCCGTCTGTCAAATCTTTCCAGGTGTCGTCAAAAATGTGTCTTCCTTGTTTGCTCGTCCACATCATGATTTCATTCAAAAGGTTCTTCCTCATGAACAAGTGGAATGCTGCGAGAGGGCCATCAACATTTCGTACAGCATACCTTGTAGGACCTTGTTGTATGGGCATGACATTAGCTCTGGCATATCTTCCAGCAACTTGCTTTATAGGTTTCCTGTTCCATGATGTGGCATCCTTAGATACATAGGCTTCAATGGCAACATTTGTGCTTATAGTTGATGACCTCTTAGCTCCTCTACGACCACAACTAAGATTCCTCACAGATGATACTGACACCGAGGATTCCCCGTCCAGCACAGCCTCGACCTTTGCCTCGACCTGTAACTTGACTCTTTGCTGCAGGCGATGTTACCGGCTCAAAATCAGTCTCACATTCACTTGGCGACCAACTGCTGTCGCCATCTGAATCATGATTGTCATCATCAGATTTATCGCCGAATTTGGCTGATATGCTTCTTCACTTGCTGAATATGCTGCATCATCAGACGACTCAGAGCTGTCACTGTCAGCATCTCGTTGCAATATTTCTCTTACTTGGGCAGCTGAATACTTTCGTTTTGACATCATAAACAATAACCTAAAATAAATAAACAAAGATAAAGTTGAATAAAACGCAAAGTAGTTTTACTATAGGTGTACAATAATCGTGATGAACGAGCTGAAAGCCTTTAGATTTCATCGGAAATAATGAGAGAACGTATGTTATCAATTACAGAAAATGTGTAATTTTCATAAAATAAGAGTACAAAAAATAAATGATAGATAACACAGGTACACTACCAAAAAACTGCCTCCAGTTTTGCAACTGATTCCTATAGATTTTGGGGTGCTGAATCCAGGAAAAATAGCCAAAATGTTCCATCACGTCACGTTTTCTTGCAAAATTAGATTTCTTACCCATATAAGGAATGTTCACATAATTTCTTTTTAGCCGACTGCAGTTTATTTTCTTGGCCCAAAATAGAGGTTGTAATGGTTAACTAACTAGAAACACTCCCTCATGATATTTTAGAGTGTTTTGTATTCATTTTATACATTAACAGGACAAGTGGGAGGCGGGGGGCTAAATCCAGTACTCGCGCTGGCGCATGTTCTTTCCTATTCGCCTCGCCTCGTTCGCTCGCTCAAACACGGTGGTTGCGACATGAACGTTCCTGTCAAATTTCAGTTTCTTGCAAGTTCATTATTACCTTTTGTTTGCTCAGTCGTAATCCAGCTTTATTCCGAAGTGGTTCACTACAGTTGTAGTTTGCAGTGCTGTGTATTTGTCATGGCTCACAGAGCCAGAGGTTGCGTCAACTCTCCGGACAGTTTTTGTTTTATTTGTGGGGAATATACCGTGAAAAAGCGGCAGAGGAACATTTCTGCATTTATTAAAAAAGTATATTTCGCCTATTTCGGTTTGAAGTTAGGCGATCAAGACAAACCGTGGACTCCTCACAAAGTGTGCAAGACATGTGAGGAAGATCTACGCTTATGGATGAAAGGTAAAAAACAAGCATTTCGTTTCGGAATACCTATGATGTGGTGTGAACAAAGAGACCACAGCAGTGACTGCTATTTTTGCTCTTGAATTGTGAAGGGATACAACTTAAAAAATAAGAACGTAATAAGTTACCCCAACCTTCCCTCAGCAATTAGGCCTATGCCTCATAGCAACGAAGTACCTGTGCCTGAACCACCAAAATCTTTGGATCATATTTGTGTGGACGGTTCTGATCTTGATGAGACTCATCAGATGGCTTTTCCCGATGAGTCCAGTACTTCCGAGTTTGAAACTGAACCAGATCCGAAACCTGAACTTTTCTCTCAAGCTGAATTGAATGATTTAGTCCGGGATTTAGGACTCCCAAAAGATGCTGCCCAACTGCTAGGTTCTCGGCTTAAACAGAAAAATCTATTGTCACCAGGAACAATGTTTTATTGGTACCGCAACCGCGAGACACAATTTTTGAAGTATTTCAGCAAAGAGGAAGATTTGGTATTTTGCAACGATATATACGGAGTGATGGAAAAGTTTAAACTCAAGTATGATCCTGCTGAATGGCGGCTGTTCATTGATTCGTCAAAAGACAGCATAAAGGGTGTTCTTCTTCATAATGGCAACACATTCGCTTCAGTTCCTATTGCTCACTCTGTTATTCTCCAAGAAAAATACGAGAATTTGGCCCTGATTCTTCAGAAGATTCGTTATGATGAGCATAAGTGGATGATTTGTGGAGACTTTAAAATTCTATCCATGCTATTAGGGCAGCAATCCGGTTTCACCAAATATCCCTGCTTCCTTTGCTTGTGGGATAGCCGGGCCCGCGACCTACACTGGGGGAAAAAAGACTGGCCAATTTGGGAGTATTTGAGACCCGGTGAGAAAAATGTTTTTCATGAGAGCTTGGTACCTCGTGATAAAATTCTATTACCACCTCTCCACATTAAGTTGGGTCTCATTAAGCAATTCATCAAGTCCCTTCCAAAAGATGGTGAGTGCTTTCGGTACCTTTGCTCAAAGTTCCCCCGACTTTCTGAAGCAAAGCTAAAGGAAGGAGTGTTTGTTGGCCCTGATATAAGGAAACTCATTTCAGATGGAGCATTCGCTGAAACGATGTCTGAGAAGGAAAAAGAAGCCTGGGATTCCTTCAAGGATGTTGTTCTCAAATTCTTGGGGAACAGGCGGGATGAGAACTATAAGGATATTGTTGCCAGGATGCTCAATGCCTTCAAAGAACAAGGCTGTAACATGAGCCTGAAAGTCCATTTCTTGCACTCCCATGTGAACTACTTTCCCGAAAACTTGGGGGCGTACAGTGAAGAACAAGGTGAAAGGTTTCACCAGGACATCAAGGACGCAGAGAGAAGGTACCAAGGAAGATGGAACACCACTATGATGGCTGATTTCTGCTGGTTGCTGCTGCGGGAAACCCCAGATGAAAAATACGCCAAGCAGCGCACCAAGAGAAGCATTCGGGGGAAGAAGAAACGGGCCCACCAGGAGATTGATTGACCCAAGAATGACTTTAAAATCTAAACTGTGTTGACAAATATCGTGTTTTTACTAAACTTTGAAATACAAATTTGCTAGTTATTACCACAGTGTCGGATCTCATTTATTAGAATTTTATTTTCACACCATCGGGTGTTTGTCTTCATGTATTGCAATGGTGCGGTTTGCGTTTTCTATTCTTACATACATACCTGTACAACATTTTTTGCACATTTCTTTGCTTTGCTTTGTGTCTAACCTCGCTCTTATATGCTCAATGTTTGTGCACATGTATGTGGCTGTTTTAAGTGCAGACAATTTTGCTACCATCACAGTGTGTTTTGTTGACATTACTCTATTCTTATGTGCTGCCTTGTTACAATTTTCTTTATTCTTATTTGAATAACTACTAAACAATTAGTATAAAGAATTCATCCAAGAAACTTTTATCTCGATCGCACTCAATCTGAAACGTTCACCTCAAACTGCTAACCCAATGTAGCAAAAAATCTGTACGTGATGGAGCAAATTGGTTACCAGATTTGGATTCAGCGCACCAAAAAACGTAAAAATCAATCGAAACATTAGAGGCAGTTTAAAAAAAATTTTTTTTAGTGTACCTGTGTAATTAATGATAAATACCTTTGTCAGATCAAAAAATTCACAAAACTGCAAATTGTATCATGATCCAAACCAGACGTAAGCAAGTGGGGTCAAAAATGACCCCACTGGTACTCTGTGCTGCAATTCATCACTAGCGTCACCTAGCGGATGAAAATTATTCCTCTCATGGCGCAATATAAAGAGAATATTGATATGTGAAAAGTCATAAAAAGATTGCATTCTTGAACAACTAGTTTCCGAGATACGCGTTGTGAAACTTGCAATGGGGTCACTTTTGACCCCATCGGTATTCCCAGGATTAAACAGGGACACTGATAACTTGGATTCTTCTGAGGCAATGGAGGGTTAAGTGACTTGCCCAAGGCCACAAGGAGTGCTAGTGCAAATCAAATCCTGGTCTCTTGGCTCCCAAGTCAGTGCTTTATAGTGCTGGTGAAGAATATTGTGTATACCATGGACTGACTGAAGAACAAATCAGTTGGTACTGGAGGAGATTAAACCTAAGCTTTCCTCAGAAGCTCGAATGACAAGACCTTGACTTTCATACTTTGGACACATCATGCAAGAGAGAGGTCATTAGAGAGGGGCATAATGCTTGGCAAAGTTGAAAGTCAATGCAAAAGAGGAAGACCTGCAATGTGATGGATCAATACAAAAACAGCACCTATGGTTGTCACTCTCTCAACAAATAACCACAAAAGCTTGATATTATTGGCATCAAACAAGTTGAGCCCATCAAAAAGGAATAAACTAAGATCTGTGCTTAAAGACAATTCATTCTTGAAGTATGTAATTTTTTTAACCTACATATTTCTTTCTTGCCATATCTATTACTCCAGATTGGCTAGCTCCTTTCCTCCACTCTGTAGACAATGGAAAGTGGGGAGTTTGAGTAGGGTGGTACACTTACAACATAGTAATGCAGGTTGTCTAAGGCAAGCTTAGGGTAGATAAACATCCCATGGAGCAGAATACAAATAATAACATAAAACACAAAGAGGTATGTTTACTAAGCCGGGCTGAGTGTGTAAGAAAAGGGACGCAGAGAGGAGGAATATGGGAGACTGGACTCACCTTCCCTCCCTCATTGGATCCAAGATCACTACCTTCCTGATCCAGGATTCTCCTTTTATATCTCTTCCTGTCCTTATTCCTTTTCCTTTCTATCCCTCATGCACCTTCCTATTCCTCCCTATACCCCTCCCCAACTCCATGATTCCTGCTCCTGCTCCTCCCCTCTGTCCCTCTTTCCAGCACTGATCACTAAGATCTATTTTCCTCCAATAAAGAACAAAATAAAATATTCACAAATGCAAGAAAATGTCAGAAAACATATTTGTTTTTATTAGGTACAACATAAATTTAAATTAATATAAAAATAAATGCATTTGTGCAAAATAATCCCCACAGAATTTCAATTGCTGCCGAGTTTTTCCTTGAGCTACCACAGGAAACTGGAGGCTATGGGTGCAAATATTAGTTTAAATGAAGGATGATGTAAACCTTGGAACGTGTGTATTTGTTGCTTCAAGAGCAGTTTCTTCTGGGTGTAATGACAGTAATGAACCTCAGTCCTAAGAAAGAGTAAAAAAGAATTCAGTTTTTTAGAACACGACAGTTGAACTCCCCTATAATGCAAAGAAATTGTACCATGTCACATCTTTACTGTATTTATTTATTTAGCTGTACTTATATACCACCTTTCACCACATCAAAGCGGTTTACAAAAGCAGGGGTGAAATACAATGAAACAAGGTTATAATATAATTATAAGAAGGGGGAGCAATACTGGCTCCCAGTTCCCTTTTGGATCCAATATAAACCCATCTTGTTGCCCATTGCACCTTCTACACTGGTCTACCCCTTAACCTTCACTCCCAGCTCATCCCATACTGCCCTTCCTGTGTTTTATGGTCGGCCAACCAAAATCTTCTTGCCATCCTTTCCAAATGCAGCCTGCATCTTGAAACGTACAGATTTATAGCCTTCTGCTGCTCTGCTCCCTCCATCTGAAATGCCCTTCCCATGAATCTCCACCTTGAATAGCCTTACAAGAATTTCAAAGTATGACTGGAAATCTGGCTCTTTGAACACACCTTCCAGTAATGTTCTCCCAGCAGACTGAAGTTCCTAAATAGTTACATTACTCTGCTTTGCCCCCTCCCTCATGTTTCACTTCTGGCTATATGTTTCACTTGTTTTGACAGTTATTGTTGTCCTATTACATTTGCCCTATTTGTTTCTGTACCATTCTTTTGACATTTGACATTGGTGTTTGTTGGCCGGTTCCCCTACTCGATTGTAAACCACTATGATGTTTGGATATCTATAACAGTATAAAAGTACTGCAAATAGATAAATCTTAATGTCTCAAATTTACTGCTAATGCTCACTTCAGTGAGGCAACCAATATGATGATACCAGCCCATAGGTGCTGCGGTTTGTTGGGATTATTGTTCATCGCTGAATTAGATGCAGTAAGTATTTGATTATTTTTAGATATGGAAGAGAAATAGAAAAATTGACAAACATATCGGAGATATTTTTCAAAAGTCTAAAGGTTGTGCTATGGTCACATCGTCCTGAATGAGCCCAAGCTTGTCTGATCTTGGAAGCTAATCAGAGTCAGACTTCTCTAGTACTTGGATGGGAGACCACCTTGGAATACCAAATGCTGTAGGCTTACTGTGCAGAAGAAAGGCCTGGGAATGTATTTCTAGTTACTAAGACTAGGCATTCACTCAATGACACATACTAACTGCAGGTTGTTGCAAGTACTTTTACTCCCATGACCTTAGTATTAGTGCAGGTATGTATGCACTTTCTCTTTGAGTGTTGCCTAGGGAAAATGTACCTGCAGAGATTCACTTCTCCTTTTTTGTGGGTACTCTGCCCTTGAAAAACATGCAGTTTTGAAAATGTCAAGCTATATATGTTCTTGCCTCCTCCGACCTGACTTCTCCTCCAAGCCTTTTAGCCAAGAGCTGATCAATAGAATTGTGATGATTTCTCAAGGAAATCAGGCAGAGTTGTATGGCATAAGGTCAGTTTTCAGTCCTTTTCATAGCTTAGTTCACCATTAAGTGCCTTCTTCATGTTTTCTTTGGCCAGAAAACAGCTGTTTCTGGAGCAAAAACAAAGTAAAACATACTTTTATCATATGGTGAATATAGTTGGGATCATGAGGTTGTGCTGTTTCACTCTTTTGGATCTCATACACAGGTATAATTTTGTAGCCAGTATCCCATACACCAGATGAGTTTTTCATATATTCCTGTGTTGCCACAGCTAAAGAGAAACAGATGGGTATTGAATTTAGCAGATTCACCCTACAGTGATGCTAGTTGCTTTATTCAATATTGCTACTAGTCATGAATAAAGAAACAACTTGTTTCTGAGGAAGATTCTCTGTGCACAGTCCTACAGAGTATGTGTTAGGGATGGAGGACTTATATGAGCAGATGAGATTACATTTTTCACTGTCCCATCTCATTAGAGTTGTGAGGCCATAAAAGCAGTAGAGGAGTTAATTATTGGATGTTGTGAATGGGAGAAAATGTGCTTTATTTTCTATGGAACTGGTCCACATATATGTTTTGGAGGACATCTGAGGCTATGAGATGACTGAAGTGTAGGTAATTTAATTTTAAGTTCTTGCCTATCCTTTATGCTGACATCATACTATAAGAATGTTCCATAGTCTTCCCACACCCATTTCTAGAACATCTTCATGTCATGAGGGTAACCTTTCATGTCCAAGAAGGGGTAATGAGCCACATGTGCAGTGAGCAGATCTGGTTTAATCAGGGTTGCTTAGATGCTCAGGGACTTTCACAGTGTTTTTCAAAGTTTATGTTTATGTTTATTAAAATTTTGATATACCACCTTAGACATGGGTATGTAACAAAGCAGTTTACAATAAAAAAAAACATCATTGAACGGAAAAGAATGCCAACTTATTATAGTAAAGCATTAGAAACAAAGGTGAGAACCCTGCCACACCAGAAACCAAAACCAAGGAGTCCTCAATCACTGTCCCTGACAGTCTGGGAAAGCCTTTTCAAAGAAGTAGGTTTTCAGCTGTCAAGATAGAATACAATTATTTTTATTTTTCATGGTAGCAAATATATGTTTGCTGGATATTTTTCAAAATCCCATAAGGGGATACATTGACCTCTGCTATTTTGATATGGTAACTGAAATCAAATTGATTAAAATGTCAAAAGGTAGGCACCTGCCAAAAAATAAGAGACATCTGTAAAGCTGAGATGAAGCACAGTGGTAAAACTTGTACACTGTATAAAGTGGAATAGATCTAATGAAAATTAATTATTACTGTTTAGTACTAAAATTAAACCACATAAAACTTAAATCCAAGATGAATTTGTTGAATCTCTGACTCATTTAGTAATATCTATGGATCTTGAGCAATGTTCTCTCTACTTTTTTCCAGGATCTCAGCAGATGTGTCCTACCACTGGGCTAGGGTTGCCAACTGGCTCCAGATGCGCCCAACAGGCTTGATCCAGTCGTGGATTTACCCTATTGCACGCAAGGACATGTAGTCTTGCTTTTCTTATGGAGCGCAATAGAGAAATCAGAACTACATCTCCCTGCATGCAATGGGATAAACTCAGGACTGGATCAAGCCTGTTGAGCGCATCTGGAGCCAGTTGGCAACACTACATTGGGCACACCATGTTTTCAAGTGAGCAGTAGAACAGCCCCACCCTTTCACTACAAGCTGTATCTATTCTAGTGATATGCTTACCATTGTCACCAACCCACCACCTGGGACTGAAGTTCTTTCTTTCTCTTTTGCTCTCTCCATATTCTCAGCTTCCATCTTGTTTCTGATCCATACCATCACTTCTTGTCTCACTCTAGTTTTTCTCACTTCTTTTAGTTCTCACCTAATAATACACTCCATTCTCCTCTTTTCTATCCTTCCTTTTGCCTCCCATCCCACGATTCTCATTCCTTCTTCCACCTCTTTCTTCAGCCCCTCTATCACTCCTCCTGCATAGAATGCCCCCATTTCCATTTTCTCTTGTCATTAGCAACTTTCCATTTCTCTCTTCCGCAGCATTGTCTCTTCACCCTCACCATCCATCCTCCTGCATCCTTCTTCCATTTTGAGCATCTCCTAATCTCAGCATCTCTCTCCTGCCTTTCCGAGCACATGCCCCTACCTCTTCCACCCCTTCCACTACATCTTCTCCCTTTCTTCCTTCTCCCCTATCCCAATCCCAGCATCTGCCTCTTGCTTCAAACATCTGGAGGAAGAGAAACAGAAATGTATTTCCTTTAAACTAAATAAGCATACTACAAAGATATAAGAAATGCACATTCTCAAAGTTCTTTTGTGTGGACATTCTAGTTTTCATATCACATTGGTCCCATTCTCTTTTCTACTTCCCTCCTGTTGTTTTTCTATGAAGTCCTTTTCTACAGTCTCCTTTCTATCTCTTATCTCTTATCTATCTCTTGTCTCTCTTTCTGTCTTTATGCATGGCCCTAAGAGTGGACTCAGGAGTGGACCATGGATCCACGATAGGATCTACAAAACATTACCTACAAAATTCATAAGGAAAGTAAGAACCTCCCATCTTCTGCCGCAGAACTCACAACAACTGGCACTAGAATAAGCACTAAACACTTCAGCCAAAACTGTTTCAAAACCCAGAAGCCAACAATACTACAAGGACACTATCTCTCTGAGACATTCACCTCAACACTGGCATGCACAACACTATCACACAATACTCCACACATCACACCTATTCACATCCCTCAAATCGTCTAATCTACAACACACAAATTACAACTAACTTAACCCAAGCATGGTGCCACTAGCTATCCTACCCAGCCTGCTATACCTCACTGCTATTCTAACACACACTACATCACAGGCCACCATCCTCCACTCACACACCAGTCATATACTCATACCCTTACCACCTGATAACCTCCCCTTTCATCAGACCAAGACCCAAATCATTCCAACATCTCATCTAAATCAAACCACAACACACCTTACTCAACACTCTCCACCAGGATGTTACAAACAATGGCCATCACCTAAGGTGCACACTAATCAACACATGCTCAGCATGTACCAAGATACAGATCCTCGCCGACTACCTCACTGACAACAGGTTAGATATGTGTGTCACAGAATCCTGGTTCACAGAATCAGACAATGTGCTATTCAATCAGTTACTAACATCCAACTACAATATATTCAGTTGCTCAAGAACCAAGCGCAGAGGCAGAGGAGTCTTCATTATAGCCAAGAAGGACCTCAAGTTCCACATCTTCAGCAACAGCACAGACACAGGTTTAGATATCTTATCCATCGCTAATAATTTCTTAACCCTGTGCCTGGCATACAGATTCCCAAGCACTTGTCCAGATGAACTTGTAGCCCTACTTGAAATGGTATGCAACCACCATACACCCTCAAATTAACTTCTTCTTCAGGGTGATCTCAACCTTACTTCCTCTGCCTTCAAGACCACAGAGGCTTTTCTAAATGCCATGGATGCCCTCAAGTACACACAACTCATCAATAAACCAACACACAACAAAGGAAACACACTCGACCTGATGATATTCACTCCACAGCTGATGCTCAGGACCAACAACTTCTCCCCACCCACAACATACATAGTCCCATGGTTCGACCTCAAAGCAATCCACTTCCTCCTCCCATCCAGACTATATACCCTAACAGATCCTCACATTCAAGCCTCAACCCGCAGATTCCATCACCTAGAAAAGAAAGAATTCCTATAAAAAATCCTGCTACAAATCAAACACAACTCAGATAACCTCGACACACTCATCCAGAACTGGAATCAGAAAATAAGCAACATAGCTGTAAAACCACATACTCCAGCGATCCTCCATAGGCAAAATACAGTGACATGGTACACCATACAACTAAAAGACATGAAGCGCAGCCTCCAACTACTAGAAAGAAGATGGTGATGTTGTGAATCTGCTGACAACCTTGGCACATACAAGTCCAAACTACATGAATACCAGACAGCCACATACAAAGCAAGAAAGGATTACTTCTCCAAACTTCTCCAAAGCTCCCTCAATAGGCCCAGAGAGCTATTTGACCTAATCAAAACACTGGTAAAAAAAAAAACCCCACTCAACAGAAAGAAGAAATAAATCTAGCACCTCAACTCATGGCAGACCACCTCCAAAGTCAAACTCGCCCTCTAATCAACAGAACAACCACAGTACAAACACATATAAACCAACATCATGAACAAGACAAAACCACATGGGACTCATTCAATACTATCTCACCTGAACAACTGGAAAGAATCATTAATAACATTAAAACTACCACAACCCCACTGGACCCTTGCTTCTGAGCTGGATCAAGGTTGCAAGAGCAGAACTGATCCCTACCATCCTCAAAATTGTGACACTATCACTTCACCAAGGATATTTGCCATCATAACTACAGAACACATCCATCTGCCCAATAATAAAAGGAGCTAGCCTTAACAAAAACAGCCAAGTTTTTTCAGACCCCTCACCAGCCTGCCATTCCTGGTGAAAATAATAGATAAGATCATACAAAATCAGCTCCAGGACCACATCGACTCTCACTTCTCACTTGATCCTCAGCAATGTGTATTTAGACATCACCATGGTGTTGACATCCTACTAACTGCTCTCACTGACAACCTAATAAGAGGCATGGACAAACCTAACATAGGGTTTATCCTGATTTTTCTCGACATCAAGGCAGCCTTCGACTCTGTCCCACATAACTTAATCTTCCAATAACTACAACAAATTGGACTGAGTGGAACCACTCCAAGCGGCATCTCCAAAAATGGGCACTATTCACATTGGGTCAACCTCTGCCTTATCATCTTTGCTCTTCAACATCTTCCTAGAGTCAATATGTGTGATCATGCAAGCACACAACATACTATACCACTTATACGCCAGTGACATCATGATCTACTCCCCATTCTCCACAAACAACCAAACTGTATCATCTATAAAGAAATATTTCATATCCATCGCAAATGAGCTCGCCGAACACAATATGACCAGAAACCACAAGAAAACAGAAGTGCTTTACATAACCAAAGACAACAACATTACACCACCTGTGACTATAACCATCGCTGGAACACAGCTACAAGTGAAATCAGAAGTCTGCTACCTAGGAGTAATACTAAATCAAGGTCTAACCTTCATCCCTCACATCAGTAATATCACAAAAGTCATATATCATAAGCTCAAAACAGTACAACACCTCAAGCCACTTTTGAACACCCACGATTTTCGTACAGTATTTCAAAGCACTCATTCCCCCCCCACTTAGACTACTGTAACCTCATCTTCCAAGACCTGCCCAAATGCGCATTCCATCTACTCCAACTAGCACAAAATACAGCAGCAAGGATCCTCTGCAGTGTCTCCAGAGCAGAACACATTATCCTAATACTCAAACTACTACATTGGCTATCCGTCACAGAGTGAATAAAGTACAAATCCTTGCTCACAATCTTCAAAATCATTCATAACCTGTCATCAATTCACCTCCAATCTCTCATAAAGAAAACAACCAGCAGTAGATCCCGAAGAACACATGCCCTCAACAAGCTACACATCCCTTCAATAATCACCAAAACCAATAACATGGCATCCAAGAGAGCCTTCTCCCTATTTGTTCTAGCTCTCTGAAATGCATTATCGGATGACCTTCGTGCCACATATGACTTGACTCCAGAAAGTAGCTGAAAACATACCTCTTTCCTGGACGCTTTGCTGATCCAACATAGCAGATCTCATCTAATGAACCATTGAACCAACTAGCCACAATCCACCCCCTCCCCTTGTCCACCTAGTTCCCCTCCCCCCTCTCATGCCAAATGTTGAAACCTACGCAAATAAATTTCTCCCAGTTAAACAGTTTCCATGTTCTTGTCTTACCTCATTAGTTGTGATAAAGTTTTAATGTTATAACATTCTATGTAAAGCCCTGCTAGCCATGTTGTTATCATGTAAACCGCTTAGACTTGTAGATTTAGTAGTATATAAAAATAGCTAAATAAATAAATAAATACCTTCCAAAGACCATCCTTCCTACACACATACCCTACCACACATCTCTCAAAGGCATTTCCCTTACAAACACTCCTCACCCCAAAAGGCATCCTCCTTATAGAAACACACATGGAACCAACGGTATCCCCCTTTTGCACATACACTCCACAGACCCAAAGGTGTTCTCCTTATACTAAGTTGCACACACACCTCATATACCTCCCAAAGGTACCCCTTTACACACAGGTTCCCAACATTCAATCACAAGATCAACCCTATTTTCACTGCTGGATACAACTGTAGGAATATACTGGGGAAAAGATAGTCAAGTCATTGGCCTTGGAGCAGTTTCTTGTTTTACCCACCCCAATACAGGAATGGGCATATTCACAAGTAGTTGGAAAGCTGGCTGAGATAACCAAGCTGATGAGACATTGATGCTGAGATCGACACAGTGACCAACTAAAGCGGGAAGACCCCAAATGTCTATACTTGCCCTTCATTGCATCTGAGGCCTGAATACTTCCATTGTGAAAGTTTAAAAAAGCTGTAGCCCACAAACCATTCAGGATATTAATAACCTAACCATTGTGGTTCCCAGAAGAGAACCAGAATAGTTGCTTCACGGGTGCATTGGCAGTGGGACTGCTCCTTTATGACCTGATCATTTGTGACCATCTGTGTGGGTGAGAAGGGGTGTCCATTGTGAATAACTCTAACCCTCAGCCATGCTGGCAGCAGGCAAAGTACTTAAAGTGCATCTTCTGTTGCTGTGGGCTGAAAGATGAGTTTCATGGTAAGAGACTGACCTTGTGGGTGGTGGCAGCAAGAAAAAGACATGTGCTTTAAGCACTTCTGCGGTCAGTGTGGCTGGGGGCTGAAGCCCTTCGACACAGAGATCGAAAGTTCAGAACGTCCTTTGAAGGCAGCAAGCAACAGTCAGCAATTTAACATTATGCAAAAGCTGGGAGTTGGACCTGTAGTGACTGCAGCACTGAGCGAGAAGAAAAGAAAATGGCAAGGGAGACTGAACTTAAAGGGAACATGAGTCTTGGGCATTTAACATCTCTTTCATGAAAGTGTGGTTTTCTTTATAGAAAAGGGGTAAAAATGTTAATGGAGAGGAGAATAATGAATATGATATGACAGCAAATAGCAACTGGAATGACCATCCAGACTGCTCAATTTACTTTCTATTGTATTGCCATAGCTCTGTGCTTCCCAAAGTTTTCTCCATTGCGAATCCATTTTAGCAGCTGAAGATTCACATGACCCCCCAGGTATTATCAATACAAATTATTATGGAAACATCATAAAAGCAGAACATGCATTGTGTTTCTTAAAGTTTCAGTAAAGCATAGTTACTCACCTGTAAAAGGTGATCTCCGGGAACAGCAGGAATTTAGTCTTCACAGATGGGTATCGTCGGTACCGACAGATCCTGCGCGGGAATGCTCCCCAGTGTCCAATAGGAAAGCTTTTGGGAGCATCCCACAGCGCTTGCGTGCTGTCTTCCCGCCTTTCCCAACTGTCCCTCTCCAGTTGAGTTTATAGCTGAGACAAAAGAGAGAGGGAAAGAGAGAGAGATAGAGAGATACAACTCCTAGGGGAGGTGGGCGGGTTGTGAAGACTAAATTCCTGCTGTTCCCGGAGATCACCTGTTACAGGTGAGTAACTATGCTATCTCCAGGGACAAGCAGGAATGTAGTCTTCACATATGGGGACTCCCTAGCTGCAGATGCCAAGGAGATGGCCCCAGAAAGTTGTGTGCCCTTGTGAAAGGGCTCCACTTCCCCCCATGGATCTCTGGCATCCTACCAGGGATGGTGGGTAGGAGTTGATTAAGTCTGGAACAGGTGTTGAAGAACAGCCTGACCATACAAGGCAACCTGGCGGGAGTCCTTGTCTAAGCAGTAATGGGCTGTGAAGGTATGTGCCAAAGCCCAAGTAGCTCCTCGACAGATGTCGTCGATAGACACAGAGTGAAGATGAGCCATTGAGGCTGCCATGGCTCTCACATTGTGAGCGGTGACATGGCCTTCAAGAGGAAGGTTCTTACTCTCATAGGCAAAAGATATACACTGTGCAATCCAGTTGGACAGTGTCCTTTTGGAGACTGGAAGTCCCAAATGACTAGGATCAAAAGCAACAAAGAGTTGAGAGGATTTTCTATGTTGCTGTGTCCTTTGCAAGTAAAAGGCCAAAGCTCTTTTACAGTCCAAAGTATGAAGGTTCCTTTCTGCATTTGAGGCTTGAGGCCTTGGAAAGAATACAGAAAGGTAAACTGCTTGGTTCAAATGAAAGGGCGAAACCACCTTTGGCATAAAGTGTGGATGAGTCCTAAGGACTACCTTATCATGATGGAACCTTGTATAAGGAGGATCAGCCACCAAGGCTTGCAATTCACTGATGCGACGTGCTGTGATTGCAATGAGAAAGATAACTTTCCAGGAAAGGAATTTCAAAGAGGTAGTGGCTAATGGTTCAAAGGGCGGTTTCATGAGCTGCCCAACTACCAGATTCAAGTTCCATTCCACCGGTGGCGGCTTAATGGGAGGCTTCGTTAAAAGAAGGCCTCTCATAAATCTCGCTAAGAGAGGATGAGAGGAACTAGGTTGTCCATTGAGCAGCTTGAAAGAAGCTGCAATAGCACTCAAATGGACTCTCAGTGAATTGGTCTTAAGCCCGATAAATGAAGGAGGTACTCCAGTAATAATTCCAGAGGTATCGCAAGAGGGTTAAGACCCTTCTGCGAGCACCATATGGTAAACCTTTTCCACTTAAATGCATAAGAGCGTCTTGTGGAAGGTTTTCTAGAAGCATGAAGGATATCCTTTACCTGCTGGGAAAGGTTAAAACCGTGATGTTCTAGGCTTTCAGCAACTAGGCCCTGAGATGCAGAGACTGGGGATTGGGATGCCACAGCATTCCGTCCTCTTGAGAAAGAAGATCTGGAGCAGATCCTAACTCCAGAGGCGGAGCTTGAGAGAGATGTAGGAGCAGAGGGTACCACATTTGCCATGGCCAACATGGAGCTATGAGGATCATATGACCTCTGTCTCTCTGAAGCTTGAACAGGGTGTGGGAATTAGGGGAATGGGTGGAAAGGCATACAGGAAGTCCTGACCCCAATGAAGGAGGAAAGCATCCCTGGCCTGACAACCTTGAGCCGGAATTCTGGAACAGAACCGGGGAAGTCTGGCATTCAGCGGACTTGCAAAGAGGTCTATGTCCGGGGTTCCCCAAATTTGAAAAGTTTTGGCCACCTGGTCTGCATGGAGAGACCATTCGTGTGGAAGCAGAACTTGACTGAGTCTGTCTGCCCAAGAGTTTTGAATGCCTGGAAGATACACCGCAAGGAGATGAATCTGATGCTCTCTGGCGAGGGCCCATAGTCGCAAAGCTTCGTTGCACAGCGACACAGCGCCTGTTCCACCCTGCTTGTTCAGATAGAACATGGCTACCTGATTGTCCATTTGAACTAGGACTGTCTTGTAGCTGAGCTGGGTGTGAAATACTCGAAGAGCAAGGAAGATTGCTCTGAGCTCCAGGAGGTTGATATGAAGATAGGCCTTCTGTGGAGTCCAGATACCCTGGGTAGAGAGGCCGTGCAGGTGGACTCCCCAACCCATCTGTGAAGCATCTGTTGTTAGAGTGGCTTGGGGTGGGGGTTGCTGAAAAGGAGACCCCACCAAAAGGTTTTTGGGTGACTGCCACCTTTAGAGGGACAAAATAAGGCCATCTGAGTTTGCTATTTTGTCTAACAGGCAACCTGACGTCTGAGTCCACTGAGTGGATAAGGTCCACTGGGCTGCCCTCATAAGGAGTCGAGCATAAGGAACCACATGCACGGTCGATGCCATGTGGCCTAGCAACTGTAACATTTCCCGAGCAGTGAGGTGAGGTTTTAGCACTGCTTGAGAAGCTAACTGTACAATGCGAAGGCAGCAGGGCTGTGGAAGGAAGGCCCTTGTCTGTCTGGTATCCAGAAGAGCTCCTATAAACTCTAGGGATTGAGTGGGAGCAAGGTTGGACTTTGGGAAATTTATGACAAGTCCCAAATACTGAAGGATGCGCATTGTGCGAGACAGAGCAATCCTGGCCTCTGGCTCTGAAGGGGCTCGAATGAGCCAGTCGTCTAAGTAGGGGAAGACGAATATTCCCAGGGTGCGGAGAAATGCTGCTACCACAGCCATGCATTTTGTGAACACCCTTGGTGCAGAGGCCAGGCCAAAAGGAAGAACCCTGTATTGGTAGTGCTTTCCTTGAAACAAGAATCGAAGGAACTTTCGGTGAGTTGGATGGATGAGAACATGAGTGTACGCATCCTTGAGATCTAGAGAAGAAAGCCAATCCTGACTCCGAAGGTATGGCAGCAGAGTTCCTAGAGAAATCATTTTGAACTTCTCTCTGAACAGGAATTTGTTCAATTCTCTGAGGTCTAGAATGGGTCTGTGTCCTCCTGTTTTCTTTGGAATAAGGAAATAGGGGGAGTAAAACCCTGTACCCTGTTGCGGAATGGGTACCTCTTCTATTGCTCCTTGAGCAAGGAGCATAGTGACTTCTTGACCTAACCCAGTCGTTGAGAGAGGTCTGAGAATTGAACTGTCTTACAATTGTAGGAGGGGGCATGCTGAAGAAATGAAGCTTGTACCCTTCTCGTACAATAGACAGAGTCCAATTTTCTGCTGTTATCTGACACCATCTGGGGGCAAAATGACATAACCTTCCTGGGATGGTGGAGGGTTCTGGGCCGTTCAGGGCCAGGAAGGCAAAGTTCTCTAGACAGGAGTCAAAGCCCCTGTGGAGGCTGAGTCTGCTGAGCCGGTTGAGGCTTAGCTGCTTTTGGTTTCCTTTGTTGCCTAGGTTGTTGCTGCTGTCCCTTTTGGGCAGACTGACCAAAACGATGTCCCTGCTGTGTATAGGAGGGATAAAACCTTTTCTTCTTGCTGAAGAATGGTTTCTTAGAGGATCTTTTCCTCTTAGGATCAGCTGTAGATTTGGACAATCTATCCAAAGTGATATTGTCAGCATCTATCTCATTAGCTTTTTCCTGCTAATTCTTGCCAAAGAGATTCTCTCCTGTACAAGGTATATTCCACAGTTTGTCCTGTACCCAGATTTCTAAGTCAGATGCCTGGAGCCAGGCAATTCTACGTGCACCTATGGCAATAGCAGAGGTTCTGCTTATGCATTCAAAGCAGTCAAAGGATGCATGATTCACAAACTTGGAAACATCCTGAGCATGTTTAACAAGAGCAAGATAATCTTGCCTTTTATCATCCGGAAGGAGAGGGCTCATAAGCTCTAAGTCTCCTGTGACTTCCTTAAGGAACATTCCCATATACAAAATATAGGAACAGATCCTAGCAGAAAGCATGGAAGCCTGGAAGGATCGACGTCCAAAGGCCTCAAGAGTCCTACACTCACGTCCTGGAGGATTAGATGAATGTCTTTTTGCACTCTTTATCCTTCTCATAGCAGATTCCACCACCATGGAATGGTATGGTAATTGAGTCTTCTGAAACCCAGGACAAGGAGGAACTCAATACATGGTGTCGAGTCTTCGAGAATGAGGAGATGTGGTCAGAGGTGTTTCCCACATCCTTAACATAAGATCATGCAAGATCTCATGAATAGGTAAAGTAGCTGCCTCCTTGGGAGCTTTAGGGTATTGTAGGATTTCTAATTCCTTTGCCCTAGGCTCTTTTTCAGGAGCCACTGTGATGGAAAGACCTCGGGCCACATCTCGGATAAAATCCTGAAAGGACATATCCTCTGGTGGAGACAGCCTACGCTGAGGAGAAGAGGAATCCTCGGGAAGAAGTACTCTGGTATCAGCAGAGCTTTCAGAGTCTTCAGACTCATCTGAGGATTTGAAGTATCTCCGATACGGGTGATCATGCAAAGCACGGTACCGGTACCAATCAAAGTCAGCATCGGAGTGGTCCGGTACCGACTTGTTGATGCCGGATAGAGATGCATGACTCCGTCCCAGTAGAATACCTGCCGATGTCGATGCAGTCAGTGCTGGTACCGGAGTCTGAATTGTCTGAAGCAGTTTCAGGGGCATCGAGGCCGTGAGAAGAGCCGCCAGACTGTGATCAATAGCCAAGAATCTCTGGTCTATTGACGCTGCCGATGCTTGGGTATCGGTGCTGGATGAAGCGTCCGGAACCCCAGAGGATGGCACCAGTAGTTCTGCCGAGGTTGAAGCCTCAAGAACATCCTGGAGCCCCATTAGTGCTTTGGAAGCCGAAGCCTCCCACCGGGGCAATTTTGACAGTGAAAGTCCCTCAAGGGCAATGCCAGAGGCATCTCAATGTTTAGAAGGAGATCAACCCTTTGAGGACCGGCTAGATTTATGTTTAGTTACCTGAGATTGCCATGGGAGGAAGATGAAGCCCTGGAAGACGTCGATGCTACGGAGGTTGCATCAGAGGGAAAAAGGGAGCTAAGCTTAGCAGCTTGGTTTTGCCGGCCCTTTTTCGACATCATCCCAAAGGCAACACACTCTGAAATAGAGTGGTCAGGACCTAAACATTTGAGGCACCACTCATGGGTGTCAGTGACGGAGATGGTACCGCCACACTTAGAACACTTTTTAAAACCCGAAGCGGGTTTTTCCATTTTGAGGGAAAAAATTGGGCCTAGTGCCCAAAATGGCGCGTGGCACCCGAGAAGAAAATTACTGGTGAAAGACTCCAGAAACAAAGGAGTTTTTTTTTTCAGAACAAAGAAAAGAAGAACCGGCGGTACCGGTATAGCGTCGAGGGAAGGCAGACGCGACCACAAAAAATAAGTATAAGAAGGGAATTTTCTGCGGTGGCAAGATGTGCGACCTGTCGGCTCCGCGGAAAACGAAGAACTGGAGAGGGACAGTTGGGAAAGGTGGGAAGGCAGCACGCAGGTGCTGTGGGATGCTCCCAAAAGCTTTCCTATTGGATGCTGGGGAGCGTTCCCGCGCAGGCTCCGTTGGTACCGACGATACCCATATGTGAAGACTACATTCCTGCTTGTTCCTGGAGATTATGAACTTTTTAAAGTAATTATTTCAGATGTGCTCATCATGCTTGCAAGTTTCAACACAGTTTCTCAAACTCCTTCTGTAGCACAGCCACTGAGCATGTCTGCCGCTTTTGATGTGGAGTAAAAGGGTGACTACAAGTGTATAGACAGGGGTCTTTCAGGCTCAGATTTAGGCATAGGTCTATGGTTCCAAATTTAAAGATGCCAAATAACTGGGCCAAATAGGAGCCTGTTTCCATTTACTTTAAGGCCACGGTGCATATATTTAATTTTAATTTAATTAGCAAGTTTTTATATACCGCACCTTCCATTGATCAGTTGCGGTTTACATGGAACAACAGTAAACAGGACAATGTTTACAAATAGCAATATGAATTTACAATAATTAACATTTGTGAACTATGTGCAAGGAACCAGATTATATTATAACTATGTACAAGGTATATACATTTTCAACAACATCGGTTTGGGTTTTTTTAGTATCTATAACATTTCAGAGATGGGTTAAGTCGGTTGTTGGGACTATCCTTTTTCTTGTTGAAGGGGTGAATATATTGCTTCAGAGAGGTACAACTGTAGCACTATGCCCTTCATCTGCTACTCTCCTGAATCTCCAGTCTTTGGACACCCCCCTCCCCCCTCCTTCAATGGGTCTGCCATCTAGTCTTGCCTATGGGTGCCAAAATATTAAATCCATCCCTGGGTCTTCATATATGTGAGTGAATGTAAGATGGGTGTATGTGACTAGGTGGATTTAGCTGTATGACTGTGGGAGATGAATGACTGAATGAGGTTTATTAGAGTGGATCGGGAGATGTCTGTAAGAGTAGTTGGGGTCTGTGTGTAGAAACTTGTGTATGGTATGACTGAATGGCAGTGGATGACCGAATGAGTATGTGACTGCAAAGGGCATGTGTGACTGGATATGGGGTGCGTTACCTTCTTCTTTCCTTCAGTCTGCTTTCCCCTTCTTCCCCCCTTTCTTTATTTTCCTCCTTCCTCTCTGTTATGCCCATTTCCCTTCTGCTTCTTCTCATCTTCCTCACCTACCTTTATTCCTCACTCACTTCTTCCATTTTTTCATCTTTCGACCACAGGCTCACACAGCGCTCCCTTCAGACTCAGCCACTCATCTGCACTCCTCCCATTGACCCCCAGAATCACTCCTTCAGGCTCATTTCCTTATTCTCAAGCTTTCCAGGTTCTCCCCTCTCTGATTCCTCAGCCCCAGACCCTCCCTCTCTCTCTCTTAATCATCACTGCAAGCTTGTTCTCCTCTTCCCCTCTCCTTATCTCTCCAATCACTCTTTCCCTGCTCATCCACTCCTCCCTCCCAAACTTATCCCCACACTTTTGCCTTTCCCCAACTCAGTCACTGATTCATTCTCCACCTAGATCATTCCTCATTTTTTCCTCCTTTAAGCTCAGCTATGCCAGATTTATCCATTCCTCCTAGATTTATCACCGTCTCTCTCTCTCCCTCAAGGGCAGGGCTGGCCTGTCCACTAGGCAGCTAGGGGGCTGACCCGGGTGGGTGACTTTGTGCCGCCACCATGTTGCCTGTGTGCCAGGCCATGTGCTTCAGCGCACATTACCTGCTGCTTCTGATCCCTCTTCAACTTACTATCGGATGGGGATCAGAAGCGGCAGGTCATGTGTGCTGAAGCACATGGCCTGCCACACAGGCAACATGGTGGCGGCACAAAGCTGCCGCCACCTCCCCCCCCCCAAAGATGAATCGGCAGCAGCAGTGCAGGGGGGGGGCAGTGTGCTGTGGCCAGAGTTTCTCCCTAAGGCAGCAGAAACCCTTGGGACGGCCCTGCTTAAGGGTGACACTCTTCACCTCACCCCAGACTAAAATCCTCATCTCTCCCTTCCCCCCTAGCCAGTCCTTTTTTCAAAACTCAGAACTATCCATTCTGCCCCACAAGGCTTGTGATAGCTGTAGTGATTGTAGTCACTGGGGGAGAGGGGAAGAAGACAGGAGAGAGGGAAAGTAGGCTAGTGTAGGTGATGGAAATTAGGTAAGCATAATTAGATAA
Organism: Ichthyophis bannanicus; assembly: GCA_033557465.1. Lineage (NCBI taxonomy): Eukaryota > Metazoa > Chordata > Amphibia > Gymnophiona > Ichthyophiidae > Ichthyophis > Ichthyophis bannanicus. The sequence continues at coordinate 1,574,879,484 of CM066031.1, read as the reverse complement.
AGCAAGCCTGAGCAACCAGTGACGATCTAATAGCAGGATGAGGAAGAGCAGTCCTGAGCTGGTGGTAATGACCGTGAAGGGTGGGAAGGGGAGGAAGACCAGGCTTAAGCTTGTGATGGAGATCCGGAGGCAGGGTGAGTGAAAACAGGTTCAGGTTGGCAGCACCAGGGAAAACAGGCCTGAGTTGGCAGCAGAGCTCCGGTGGCAGGCTGAGGGTAAGCAGGTCTGGGCTTGCAGTGGTGAGGGAAGGGAGAACAGGTTTAAGCTGGCAACAGATGTCCAGAGGCAGGTTGGCTGTGCAGATCCAATGGCAGGTGCAGCATGAGGGGAACAGATCAGTCTGGCAGTGGAGATCTGACATCATGATGAGGGAGAACAGATGTGTGATCTGTCCTCAGTGATTGTAGTTCAAAGGAGTAGCAAGGAGAAATGGAGATTAACTGCAGTACGCATGCTTGGTGGACAAATGAAACAATTCTCTCTCTGCTTTACAAGGGACAGAAAAAAAAGTACAGGCATGTTGTAGGTATTGATTGATCACATATTGCTGGCTACAAAGGCATGCTCATGTCCCCATTTGGTGTTGTGACCCACAGTATTGGAACCATTGTCATAGACTCATAGTTGATCTCTGTCTTTCCAGCTAAGTATCCTTTAAGCTTTCCATGCCTTCTTTAATTCTGATCTGACACGGTACAGTGAGTTTGTTGAGACTCCTCAAACTTTCTATGCTGATCCATGTTGGCCCAAATGATACTGCTAGGTTCCCACATAAGCATATCAAAATTGACTTTGTGGCTCTGGGAGAGAAGGTGAAGCAGTTAGATACACAGGCAATGTTTTCCTCAGTATTCCCTGCTGAGGATCAGGGCTGAGGCTAAGTGACTCCCATCCTAGAGATGAATGCCTGGCTACATGGATGGTGTCACCGAGAGCGGTTTGACTTCCTGGACCTGGGATAATTTTCCAAGGACTGCTGAGCAGAGATGACATCCACCTATGGAAGAAGGGGAAAAGTATCTTCCACAACTGACTGGCTAATCTACTGAGAGGGGTCTTTAAACTAGAATTGTGGCTGCCGCTTTTGGATTTTGATTCACCTAATCTCCTTGTGTTTCCTTACCATTCACCCCTAGATGTATTCTATGGCCACAGCTACTGTGTTGAATGTCTTGACTAGATTGTGAGCTCTGATGAGCAGGGATTGCCTTTTACATGTGCCTGTACAGCACTATACAAATGTTCATCGCTATACAAATGTTCAGTAGTGGTAGTAAAACATTATACAATAATATAAAAAGGTAAGTAAAACATTATACAATAATATAAAAAAGGGAAAAAAGGACAACATCAACATCTGGGGAGCTATGTATACTAACAGCCATAGTATGTGAAATAAAGTTCCAGATTTAGTAGCTGCAATGGAAGAAGCTGACTTGGTAATAGTGATAATCATGGAGCCATGGTACATAGAAAACAATGGCTGGGAGATAGTAATACCAGGCTATAATCTATTCAGGAAAGCAGGGTAGGAAGAAAGGGAGGGGATTTTCCATGGGATGATTTTCTAAGGGCTGCTGAGCAGAGATGATGTCCACCTATCAAAAAAGGGTCAAAGTATCTTCCACAACAGACAGGCTAACCTACTGAAAAGGTTCATCAGGGATGAATGAACAAAGCCCCCAGATAAGTAAAAGCCCTTAGGTAAGTAAAAAATTAAATACCTTTGTAGAAATGGGAAAAAAAGACATCTGAAAAGCACTGTGTACTAATACCCATAGTATAGAAAATAAGATTCTGGATCTAGAGGTTATAATGAAAGAAGCTAACTTAGATTTTGTGGCAGTCTCAGAGATGTAGTTCATGGAGAACAATGACTAGGATATAATTATACCAGGCTATATTTGTTTAGGAAGGAGAGAGAGGAAGAAAGAGAGGATGAGTAGCACTTATAAATTAAAAGAAATATGTCAAAAATAATATTAAAGCACAGAATTGCAAGACTAATGGGTTAATCTAGAAAGAGTGAATGGAACATCCATTTACATTTGTATAGTATACCAACCTCCTTCACAGGAAGACATGGACAGAGATTTAATTGAAGCCATTCACAGTATTGCTATGAAAGAAGAAGAGCTACTGATGGGTGATTTCAATATACCACAGTGTCATCTAGGGAGATTCTGGATTCTCTACAGCAAAAATTATTCCAGCAACTGGTAACAGAACCCAAGCAGGAAGGTGTCAATATGGACCTGGTGCTTATGAATGGGGAGGCTGTTTCTGATGTTATAGTATGTAATCATCTCACATCCAATGATCACTGGGTGGTATGGTTCAGTATTAGTCCAAGGGGCAGAGATGGTTCATTTAAAATTGAGAGTCTTAGGGGCTTGTTTACAAAGCCGCGGTAGCGGTTTCCGATTGTTATCAGAGCCGCGGCCCCATTGAAATCAATGGGGCTGCGGCTCCGATAACGATCAGAAACCGCTACCGCAGCTTTGTAAACAAGCCCCTTAGACTTTAGAAAAAATAATTTTGTTAAGATGGGGGAGTACAGTACCTCAGCAAATTATTAGCTGGATGGGAACATCTGAGGGATGTAGAAAAGCAGTGGGCAAAACTGAAAGGGGATATGTTAAAGGCAATAAACCTTTTTGTTAGGAAAGTAAATAAAAGTAAGAGGAAAAGGAGGCCATTATGGTTCTCAAAAGAAATAGCTGAAAATGTGAGGAAAAAAGGTCAGCCTTCATAAAATACTAGAGATCACAGAAAAAGGAAGACAAGCAACAATGTCTAGGAAAAACTAAGGGAAGCTGGGAAAGTAATCAGGAAAATCAAGATACAAATGGAAATAAAAATAGGCATTGCAATCAAAATGAGGGGATTACAGTTTTTAGATATGTTAGTGACTGGAGGAAGTGCAAAAGTGGTATTGCCAGACGCAAGAGTGAAGGGGAGAAATATGTAGAAGCTGATGAGGATAAAGTGGAATTGCTTAACAAATATTTATGTTCTGTGTTCGCAGATGAAGGGCCAGGAGTGGGACCTCTGAAAACACACACAAATAGAAAAGGAAGTGAAACTGATCTTGAATGAAGACTATGTGCATGAGGAGCTAGCTAAACTAAAAGCAGACAAAGTGATGGGGCCAGATGAAATGCATCCGAGAATAGTAAAGTGACTTAGGGACATTCTGATAGCTCTGCTGTCTGACCTTTTCAATGCTTATTTATTAATTTTATATAACCTTTCTTCAAAAGCTACAAAACCGTGTACAATATTAAAAGAAATAAAAGCAGTCACAGAATGAATTTATCATCTTCCATAGACATCCACAAAGAGCCATGTTTTACACAATTTGCGAAAATGCAATACATCATTAACATCTTTCAACTTAACTGGGAACTTATTTCAGAGGACTGAAGCAGTATATTAAAATGCACACTTACTAGTTTCCTTCAACCATATTTCACCAGCTCCTCTAACAATCCCTTTTGTTAAAAATGCAGGCTCTTAGATGGTTTGTATTGCTGAATGTGAGCTTCTAAAATATTAGGCACCAAATTATACAATATTTTAAATACCAACACCAAAATTCATTCTATGTTCCATGGGGAGCCAGAATTTGGTACCTGCGATCAATCTTGCTGCTGTATTTTGCAAACAACTGGTAGCCGGCACAGCTGGTATTTAGGCAACCCTACATATAACGAATTACAATAGTCCAACCTTGTAATAATCCATGCATGCACAACAGTAACCACATATTCCTGAGTAAAATAAGAACACAAATAAGGTATATTCCAAAGTTAATACCATCCTGTTTTAACACATATGGAATTTGTCTTCTCATATTTAAAGAGGGATCCAGTATCACACCTAACAATTTTAACATCAGCTGGCTTCAAAATGCCATCCATCAATCTAACTTGTGGGCAATCTATAGTAAAATGCGGCCTATGAAGCCATAACAATTCAGTCTTAAAATGATCAAGTTTCAACTTATTATTCTGTAGCCATTTCGCATATCACATAACCTCTTATTAAGAAGGGCTATTACTTAATTTCTATTTTGAGAGAACATACAAAAGATCTGCAAGTCATTCACATACTGTTCATATAGTATGTCACACCTAATGACTCAACCAATTTAGCCAAGGGTTGAACGTATACATTAAATAGAAGATAGACTAGAACCTTGTGGTACTCCTCATTTTATCAGTCTGCAAGTAGAAAAAAACTTTGCCCCAGTGAACTTGCTGAGCTCTACCCTTCAAAAAATATCTAAACTATTCCAATAAGATGTGTAAAATACCCATTTTCAAATCTTTTTAACAAGATTTCTTGATTCACCATATTAAAAGCTGCTTGCAGATCTAGGGCCACAATCAAACCTTATTTACCCTGATCTAGATCTCTGCATTGTATCTATTAAACCCACCAAGGTAGTTTCTGTGCTAAACCCAGCCCAAAAGCCTACCTTCCTATCAACCAAACCTGTCCTCACATCTAAAAACGCTAAAGGATGTTGGGTTACCACTTACAGTATTCTATCATTTTACCTACAAATGGGAGCAAACTAATTGGTCCATAATTTGATATAAAAAAAAGTATCAACAAGCTATCTTTCACAAATGGACAAACAACTTTATTTTAAAATGCTGAGTGGATGCGTGGAGGAGAAGTCAAATGGTTAGAGCACTGGGAACTGAGAGAGCAGGGTTTGAGTCCCACGAGCACTCCTTGTGGCCTTGGGCAAGTTACTTAACCCTCCATTGCCTCAAAAAAGTCCAAGTTATTAATGTCCCTGTTTAATGTACATTGCTAAGTTTAAGTTACAATGCAAACCACTTTGACTGAAATGATAAAGTGATATAAAAAAACTGTTAAATAAATAAATAGAATGACTTGGTACCACTCCTTCCTATAAAGAGGAATTTCTTGGTCAGGACTGGAGCCAGAGGACTGGAGAAGGGCGCATGTGGTTCCTCTACACAAAAACAGACATAAGGAGGAGGTTGAGCGTTACAGGCTGGTTAGTCTGATCTCTACAGAGAGTATATTAATGGAAATGCTGCAGTTTCTGGAATCCAAGGCATTAGAGGATCCAAGACAGCATGGCTTTTGTTGGTCTTGTCAGATGAATATAATTGATTTCTTGACTGGATGACCACAGAATTGGATCAGGGGTGAGTGCTAGATATGGTATACTTACAGCAAGGCTTTTGACACCATTTCTCATCGGCAACTTACATATAAACTAAGTGCCCTTGGAATGGACTATAAAGTGACTGACAGGTTGGAAACTGGTTTAGAAGGAGGCGACAAAGAGTAGTAGTAAATAGAGTTCACTCTGAAAATAGGGGCGTTACACCAGTGATGTGCTGCAGTTATCATTCCTTGGTCCTGTTCTTTTTAACATATTTGTAAGCGATAATGTGGAAGGTCTGTCAGGAAAGGTTTGCCTCTTTGTAGATGATACCAAAATCTTCAACAGGGTAGACATCTTGGAAAGTGTGGATAAGAGGGATCTAATGAAGACTGTAGAATGGCCGAGAATTCTCAATGGAGAAAGAAGAATAGTAGAGTACCCCAGGGATCTGCTGGGCCCACTGTTTTTTAACATATTTATAAATGACCTGGAAAAGGGAATAACGAGTAAAGTGATCAAATTTGCAGATGACAACAAATATTCAAAGTTGTTAAAACACAAGAGGATTGTAAAAAATTGCAAGAGGACCTCGATAAATTGGGAGACTGGGTGTCCAAATAGCAGATGACATTTAATGTGGACAAGTGCAAAGATATACACATGGAGGCCTATTCCATTCAGGCCATCGAGCCCCTGTACATCTGGGCAGAATTGGGCCGTGCAAAGGTAGATCCGATTCTGATCCCGCGGCCCCCTCGGGATCAGAATTGGGTCTAGCGCCTGGACATGCAGGCCAGGACTCGATTCTGACTGGCTGCATGCCCAGCACAACTAGACTAGCGTAGTGAGGCTCCTGAATGGAGATGCAGAGCCATGGTGTCCTGTCACCATGGCACCGTGGCTCCATTCAGGAGTGGCTAATGTCGGCCACCACCAAAATCTTCCTTTCCCTGCAGCTTGAACCTTGATCCAGCCTCCCATGAGCAAGGTCCAGCTATGGGGTACTTCCTGCACCCCTACCTCACCTGTCTCTGCCGGCCACCGCCAAAACACCACATCCAAGGGGATTTATTCCACCTCAGAGGTGGAATAAGTCCCTCATGTAGGACTGAGGCCCTGGACATACAGGGCCAACCTCTGAATCAGCCCTGTACATCTGGAGTTGCGGCCTGCCCATGTTCCGCCCTCGTTCTATCTCCAGAACGCCCCCTACCACTGCCGTCTAGGCCTCCCCTTACAAACCCTTAGTGAAGAACAACCAAACTACAGTTGCACGATGCAAGGTTCCACATTAGGAACCATCACCCTGGAAAAGGATTTAGGCATCATCGTGGACAATATGTTGAAATCTTCTGCCCAGTGTGCAGCAGTGGCCAAGAAAGCAAATAGAATGGTGAGAATCATAAAGAAAGAGAGAATACAATGAAGGATATTATCATGCCTTCAGGCCGGAAGGTCGGGGGTTCAAATCCCACTAGAGGACAGCAACCTTGGGCCGGAAGGACTGGGGTTTCTAGTCCCACAGGTGCTCCTTGTGGTCTTGGGCAAGCCACTTAACCCTCCATTGCCCATGTTCCCTGTAAGTATTAGTGTATGTGTCTCATATCCCCGCGTGTTAAATGTATCCCCCAATTGTGTTGTGACCGCTTTGATTGAAGGATAAGGCGGTATACAAAACTGTCTAAATAAATAAATAAAAAATAAATGCCTCTGTATCGCTCCATGGTGTGACTACACCTTAAATACTGTATGCAAATCTGGTTGCCATATCTTAATAAGGACATAGCAGAATTAGAAAAGGTACAGAGAAGAGCAATAAAAATGGTAAAGGATATCCCTATGAGGAAAGGCTTAAAAGATTAGGGCTCTTCAGCTTGGAAAAGAGACCACTGAGTGGAGATATGATTGAGGTCTATAAAATAATGAATGGAGTAGAACGGGTAAATATTGATCAGTTGTTTACACTTTTGAAAAGTAGAAAGACTAGGAGACACACAATGAAACTATGATGTAGCACATTTAAGGCTAATCGGAGAAAATATTTTTTCACTCAATGCTTAATTAAACTCTGGAATTCGTTACTTGAGGATGTAGTAAAAGCTGTTAGTGTAGCTGGATTTAAAGTAGGTTTGGACAAGTTCTTGGAGGAAACTTCCATAAACCACTATTAAAGAGGACTGGGGAAATCCATTGCTTACCCATTGGACAGGCAGCATGGAATGTGGATATCTTTTGGGAATCTTACAGGTACTTGTGACCTAAATTGGCCACTGAAACAAGATACTGGGCTTGATGGACCCTTGATCTGACCCAGTGTGGCATATCTTATGTTCTTATGTTCTCCCACATGGATGACTCAGAAATAAGCTTTAGCAGCCAACAGGCAGAACACTGGGAGTGAGCATGTATGAAAATATTAAATATACAGTAAGTGGCTCCCCTAAGGCATTCCACCGAAAACCATTTACCACTGAACCCCATTGCCTATATGTCAACCAGTTTGTAACCCAGTTTGCCTATGTAGGGTCCATTGTTGATTGTTAACTTTCTGTATCAAAGACTTTAGAGATGCACTATCTAGCTACTACACCTCAATGAGTGCTCACCCTAATCTCCCTGGGTAGTGCAAATAATTCAGCAGATTTGTTTGCCATGATCAGCTTCTACTAAAAGCCTCAGATTCTGTAATCTATAACTGCATTTAAAATGCTCCACTAACCTTTCTTTTAGTATAGATTACATTAATTTACGCACCACTCAGGTTAAAACAGTTGGCCTGTTCTTACCAGCCTCCTTCCTTGTCCTACAATTGTGAGGGGAAACTGACCTCTACTATCTACTCCCCATCCTCCTTTAAGGAGCTGTTAAAGAAATTTAGTTTGGAACAAAAGCATGCACGGGCAGAGATATTCTAAGGAAAGCATGCTTACCTGACAACTTAAACGAATGAGAGGGAAACATGATAACTTAATAAGGACAAATTTCAGTAATGGGACTTTTCTGGACAGGATATATTTTTGTTCTAGAATTGCCAGTCTTCCTTTGCTGGTGCGAAACAAAGCTCAGTGTAATCTGTTCAAAAAGGGGAACTGAAAAGGCTCATAAAACGTTATGGGGGCGTAAGGAGTGCAGAAAAACCAGGCTTGATCTCTATTACATCTGTTCCCTGCTCTTGGTCTTATCTGGGTCAGCTGCCATTATTACTTCGTGGCGGCACAAATCTACTCTTGAACAAAAGAGCCCGAGCAATTGCTGAGTGGCAGGTATAGGGTATCTGTGGTGAGAGCACCGCGAACAGAAAGGAAGCTGAGAAGGGGGATGCAGGGAGGAGTGGATGCGATTGAGTGTTGCTGCTGCAGACGGCCCCCATGGGCTGACCGGTTGACATTGTAAATCTATACCGAAGAGCTGTGTGAGGGGAGTCTGTCAGACTGACAGTGTAAATGTGTAGCACACACAGCCTTTGAGAGAGAGGAGCCTGCTGGCGGGTGGGAGAGCGCTGGCTGAGCGCTGGTCACACGGAGATTGAATTACAGCTGAATTAGATCAGAGCTGTGGGAAACAGCACCTCCTAAACATACACGCACACACAGGGTCGCAGAGGGAGATGGAGGCGGGCAGCTGCGGTGAAGTGCTAAGGGCACCTAACAGCTAACTTAATTACTATATAGCTTCCCACAACATGTTTGTCAGTATTGTAGACTCCACTGTTTTAGACTGGAAGGCTCCTCTGTGTCAGCCCAAATTTGCGGAAAGTCAGCATTTAACACAAACGTCTTTTTTTTAAACCAGAAGTGAAAGTATGAAAAAGGCACGAGTGATTTTTGGATCTACTACTGCTATAGGACTTCCCATAAAGTCTGCTTCTGGTAAAAGGATCCCCCTTGAGAAGAGGTTGATTGCAGATTGCATTAACAACTTACTATTACGTTTCTGCCATACTAATAAAAAAAGTGAAAACCTATAACATGAAAGCCACAAAATATTTCTGGCCTCAAATAAGGTCATATGTTGCTGTTGTGGCTTGCTGTGTCAGCCTGTCACCCAGTGAAGGTTTTGCCAGGAGGACTGCAAGATGAGTGCAGTGAGGCTAAGGTTTCCCATCAGGGTCAGCTCAAGGGTTGTGATGCCCTGAGTCAACGTTTGCTTTTGCGCCATATTAGAGCCAGTCTCAACAACAACAACTTGCAGTATGATGAGCTGTGCAGATTTCTGAGCTCACACCACAAGGCTAGCCCTGTGCTGGCATGAAGCCTACCCAGTTGCTTACCCAGTTTTGGGCTTAAATTACTCCATGCATTTACATCCCAGAGCTTCCCCCACCCCCCCATTCCGTATGTCCCCCAAGTGACCTGGACTGGCAGTGGCCACTATTGAAGATATAAGATATGGTCTGACCCATTATGGCATTTCTTATGTTCTTAGAGTAAGAAATGTGAAAACAAATGTATTGCAGGTGCTTTTGATGCTAAAGTGGGATTTCAGCAGTATGAAAATAGTTCTTCCCAAACCTGCTTCCCTCCTCTTCCCTCAGGAGCCAGTGCAATAAGCCATGCATTAGAACTTCAGTGCACAGCAATCTAATGCACGTGCTGAAAAAATATTTTACTCATGATGCAGTAAACTAAAGGCATGCAAATTACTATGGCACTGAAAATGTGCACTGACAGAAAAACACAGTGCACATAGTGCACATAGCCTTGGTAATCTGTTGTGGTATACTGCATCAAGCCTTTGTTTCCCTTCCTTATCAGCCTGTGAGCAGGGATTGGCTCATGCAATGACAGGAAGGGAGACAAACATAAAAAAAATCCAGCCCAGTGAAAAATTCCTGGTGGCCCAGTGGGCCCCAGATTTCCCATCTTGTCCCTCCATCCTGCAAGCAATCTCTGATGGCCCAGTGGGCCCTGGACCTACCACCCCTTCATCCCATCAAAGCCATCTGGGTCAGGGCACTCGGCACAGGAAGGCCCTCAAGCAGAAAGCCTCCATGTTCTGGCACTCCCTGGATCAAAAATACTTCTCTGATTCAGAGAAATGTTTAGCATCATCTAGTGTCGTGTCGGGATGCACTACTAAGGATCAGTCTGCCAAATAAGTCAATGCTTCCCGGTAAGGGAGACAATTCCTGATTTGGCAGACTGTTCCCCTTCAGCTTGACTTTTCTATGTCGAGCACTCACTTCTGCCGGGGCCACCTCCCAAGAAAGAAAATCAAAGTTCTTATTATCTCTGCCTGCCCTATACTGTATCTTGTAAGTGAAGGACTGAAGGTTAAAAAAACATTGCAGAACTCTGGCATTGGTCTTCTTGTTTCAGGCTATCTACTTGTGTAGTAGGTGATCCATTACTAGGATGAAGCTGCATCTTAGCAAGTAATAGTAGAGTGCTTCTTATTTATTTACATTCTCTTATATACTGTGCTATTCTGCATCAGTGCAGTTTACATTGAACAAACTGAAATTACATTGAACAGGGCATTATAACTTGGAGATAACTATTTTACAGGGAACATGGGCTATGGAGGGTTAAGTGGCTTGCCCAAGACCACAAGGAGCACCTGTGGGACTAGAAACCCCAGTCCTTCCAGCCCAAGGTTGCTGTCCTCTAGTGGGATTTGAACCCCTGACCTTCCAGCCTGAAGTACCTTGCCCCAACCACTAGGCTACTCCTCCACTTCTAACATCCATTTTACCACCAGCATTTATTTCTCAAGTACTGCATATGCTGTCTTCTGCAGGAGTAGCTTCTGACTTATAAAAGCCTCTGGATGTTCCTGGCTAGCCTTCTCCTGGGCCAGAACTGCTCCTAAGCCCACTTATGAGGTGCTCATCTGTACTGTGAAGAGTTATTAAAGTCAGGGCTTATCAGAATTGATTCTGAGCACAGAGCTTTTTATAACCTGTGGAATATTTCTCCAGCTCTCCAGACCAGGAGATCTTCTCTGATGCTCTGTTTTGCAGTTGTCAGGCTAATAGTACTGTCAGGTTAATAGTTCTGTCTTTTCTAAAATGTTTTTGATGAAGTGCCAGTAGTAACCATTGTATTTCTTTTCCTTTTCCGTTGGCCTTGGCCTCCTTTTATTGAATTTTAAATGTACACCGCTTTGTTTTCCATGAAAGGCGGTTTTTATCAAGTGTAATAAAACATAAACATAAACATAACTGACAAGCCTTAAGAAGGTCTCGCTTGTTTCTCTGTCTGGAGAATGGGCACTTGCATTATGGTCTACTTTCTGCATTTGTGGATGGAGTTGTCCCTTCTCTATTTATTTATTTCATTCCATTTATAGACCACCCCTATCAAAGCAATTTGGGGACATTTCCAATAATAAAACACAACAAACAATAAAATAAACAGTAAGAGAACAATCTACCCCAGTCGTAACCTACTGGAACTTATGAGTTCCAGCATTTCTTCAGATTTGCAGTCAAGCTGGCTTTTTGCAAACCAATAAGTACAACTTGTACTTGTTTTAAATAGGTTTCATAGTCCATACTGTAGATTACGATATCATTAAGGTCAGACACTGCATAGCTGACATGGAGCTACAGAAGGCAGTTTACCAGATGCTGGAATGTAGCCGGAGCTCTGTAAAGTCCAAATGGCAGTATGGTAAATTGAAATAGTTCATCAGGAGTCGAAAAGGCTGTCTTTTCCTTTCTACTGGAGTGAGGGGTCCTTTGTTAGATTTAGTGTAGAGATAAACTGGGCTGCTCCTAGTCTTTCAATAAATTCATCAACCTGAGGCACTGGGTAGACTTCAAGCTTGGAGGCTTCATTAACCCTAATGAAATCATTGCAGAAGTGGAGACTTTCATCTGTCTTAGGGACAAACACAGTGGGAGATTATCACTATTGGACTCTTCAATCACTCCAAATTTAAACACATCTTCCTCACGTCCTAGGCTATTGCTTGCCTCTGGGACTCTGGAATTTGATATGGTCACTGCTGGATGACTACTCCTAAAGCTGTAACAATATCATAACAAGCTAGATGAATTCTTCCAGGAATATTGGAGAAGACATTGTCACCAGGTATTCTAAATCAGCCTTCTGTGTAACCAATTGGTCAACAAAGTTACAAGTGTAAGGTATGATTAGGTTCATGGCCATGGCTTTATCTTCAATCCTGAGCTGTTCCTGGTAAAATGATCTTTTTCCACAACTAAAGCAGGGTGCCAGTATGCAGTGAAGAGCCATTCTTTCGCCAGAGTTGGCTGTAGGTGATCCACATTCTGTCTGCAGTTTTTGAAGCCCTGCAGTGACCTTCTTCCAACACTCAGGGTTCTTGGACATTGACTGAACTTGGTAGAAGGCATGAGCTATTTCTTCAAGGGCTCCTTCTACAGTAACCTTTGAATGTTGGCACACCCGCTGCCTCATTGTTGCACTTAAGCCCTCCAGGTACTGTTCCAGAACTATTTTGGCCACCTCAATTTTGGTATTTCCTTCTGACTTTAGCCATTTCCATAATATATCCTTCAATTGATAATATACCCTATCTACTCCAGAATGGCAACTTTGACCTCAGTATAGGTAGTTCTCCAGATTTTCCGCCTGGAAGGTGGCATGACTACTGCTCATCATCATATTACCCAAGCAAGCGGTCCACTCAAAGTTCACCAGAAGGTAGTCTGGATTCTCTCTCAGAGTCATTTTGGGTACTATTGAAAGTGGAGGGGTTGGTTGAGCTGTGGCAGCTTGCATGACTTGACCCACCTGTATCAGAAAGGTCTCTTGCAGCTCCAGCAGTTTCTGTACAACTTACCGCTGCTCTCATGATTCTGTACACTGCTCTGCAGTTGCTGTTATCCCTCTGTTAGGGCCTGGAGTAAGTGTCCCATAGCTGGCTAGACTCCTTCAGTCTGTACAAGTTAATGTCCCCTTTTTTCCCATAGAAACTCTAGGGTTTACAAATATAACAAAGCCAGTCTCACCATTTGCAGCCTTCAAACACTATAATGGCTGGTTCATGTATATGAAGGCCCATTTTAGATAGGTCCTGAAGATGGGAACTGAGACATCCAGATCTGAATGTGCACCCGTGCCCCCTGTATTTTACAAAGTTTCTGCCAAACACGGAGCCTCTTATAAAACACATGTAAGCACATGCAGCATTGCACATGTATTGTTGGCATGTCCAGCAGGAGCAGTGATTTTAAAAAGTTCCACATGGGGAAAAAGAGCACCCTGTTATCCCCCATTTGTGCACAGGAGCAGCTTTTTAAATGGCTACTCCCAACAGCATTGATCCCCTCACCTCCCAGTCTTCTTCTGCACCAGCAGTACATGTCTCTCTTCTACCCCCAAGGTGCTCTTATTTGTAAGCTTGACCCCTAGTAATAGTTTAAGGACAATGGATGATAAGGTGGTCATCTGGTATAATTCACTATTGGTGGCAATTACTCCCAAGGGAATTCTGCAAACTGTGCAATACAGAATTTAAGTAGAATTCCTCACCTTTGCAGAATTCTACACTTGCTATGCAGAATTCCGCAGAAGGGGTTTTGCTGTTCATTTTCAAAACATAAGTCTTTTTTCTATACTGCAAAGGGGGAATTTTTTTTGTTTGCTTGTGGTGTTGTGCAAGGCTCTGTCAGTTAGAGTTCATTGTCTTTGTTCTAGCTGCCCATTCACAGCTAACGCTTTGAAGCTACTGACCTCATCATTTGTTAAGTCCCTCCCTACCCACTCGGACACCCACCCACCCACCCCACGTGAGCATTCTTGCTTTATAGAGCAACTCCCCATTTAGCTGCACACAGGGACATAGGCAAGGTGTTAGAACACCCTTAAAAGATGTTAATTGCTTTTTCAATTGTAGGGATTATAAGGTTTAGGGATATGTTCCTGGTTCATAATCACTCAATGGCCTTTATTCTGCTCTAATAGAGGTATGCCAACCAAACTACTATATTTGTGGACAAAGGAAAAAGCCCAGGCCAGCATAAGGATATCACAGGCCTTAGCAATGCATATGTCCGAACTGAAGGGTCCAGACATAGACATGCAGAGGCTTTGTGCAGAGAGCACGTACACAGGAAACCATGCAAAGAAGAATAAGCTGAGCCGTTAGTCCTGAAGACAGTAGACGGTTGACAGTTGGTGAGTATAGGCAAGACAGAGGCCTGAGGAATGTTGAAACAGGAACAGAGGGGTCAGAAAGGTCAATGACAGGAAACAGAAGGAGAGAGGAGAGGGGCCCTCACAGAGGGATGAATGTGGAGACTGTATGCATATACGGAAGTAATACACGAAAGCAAAAAATGTATATAAGTAATATGATTATTATACTCAAGGGGAGGAGGGATTCTGATGTCTGATGACTGACAGAAATTCTCCTCTCCCCTGCCTGTATTTGTCCATCAGTTATCTAATAAACAGAGATTTTGATTGCACCTGTACTGACTTTTGGATCTGGACTATACAGGAAATTAGTGATAATTAGTAATCGGTCTCTTGTGAGTAACAGGGCCTCACACTCTTAAAGGACAGCTGAGGAACAGAAAGGGACTTTGGTAGGTCTCTTTTACGTCAACAGATTCTAAAGTTCTACCAACTAAACAATGGCTTGGAAAAATCGTATTGCTAAAGCTGTTGCTCCCATTACAGCTTCTTCCTCTGTCCAGACAGAGATCCCAATGCCAGTTGAAGGACCGGTTCCATGTGCAGGATGGTGCATGCTGAGGTTCTCAGGAAAGAAGTGGAGGACTTAGGGAAGAGGTGGTGAGGCTGAGAAGCATTCAAGACAGTGAGAAGTACATTGAAGAGATGCTTCTTGAAACATCCAAGTCTCTGACAGAGGTGAAGATGGGAGGCTACAGAAGGATGGACACAAGTTACCAGAGCCTGCAGTATCAACACTCCGACTCCTCCAGCCCTTGAATTGAAGAACCACTAAGCAGTCCTGGAAGTGGAGGAGGTGAAAACATCTCTGGAAAGGGAAGAACCAGAACTCAAGCACCCCAAAGTTACAGAATCAGTGACCACAAAGAAGTGAAGGGTAGTGGTGGTTGGTGATTCTCTTCTGAGAGGTACTGAGGCGTCCATCTGCTGACCAGTTTTGATGTCCAGAGAGGTGTGCTGTCTGCCAGGTGCCAAAATCTGAGATGTTATGGCGAGTTTACCGGGACTCATCAAGTCTATTGACTATTATCTGATGTTGCTCATTCATGTTGGCACAAATGATACTGCCAGGTATCCCTCTGAACATATCAAACATGACTTCATGGCTCTGTGATAGAGGGTGAAGAAGATAGGTGCACAGGTGGTGTTCTCTTCAATTCTCCCTGTTGAGGGTAAAGGCTAAGGCAAAGAAGCTTGCATCCCGGAGATGAATGCATGGCTGCGTGGATGGTGTCATCAAGAGCATTTTGATTTTCTGGACCATGGGATGATGTTCTAAGGGCTGCAGAGCAGAGATGGTGTCCACTGGCCAAGAAAGGTCAAAGTGTCTTCAGCGGGCTTTAAACTAGATTTGTTGGGGATTGGTGAAGAGAGCCCCCAAGTAAGTGAAGAAAGCCCTCAGGTAAGTGAAACATTAAATATCTCTGTAGAAATGGGTAATAAGGACAACATCTGGAAAGCAGTGTTTACAAATGCCCATAGCATGGGAAATAAGATCCCAGATGTTGAAGCTTTAATGGAAGAGGCTGACTTGGATTTAGTGGCAGTTACGGAGACATGGTTCATGTAAAACCATGACTAGGATGTAATTATACAGGGCTATACTTTATTCAGGAAGGACAGGATAGGAAGAAAGGGAGGTGGAGTGGCACTATATGTAAAAAATAATATTAAAGCTATAGAAATTGCAGAGCTTAAAAGGAAGAGAGGAGGCACTGTGGGTTAAAATAGAAAGAGGGAAAAAGAAATCCATTTGCATTGGAGTTATATACAGACCCCCCTCACGGGGAGTAGAAGTGGACAGAGATTTAATAGAAAACATATATGCAGCATTGCAATGAAAGGAGAAGTGCTACTGATAGGTGATTTCAATATGCCAGATCTGGATTGGCACATCTTTGCTGTAGTGTCATCTAGAAGTAAGGAGATCCTGGATTCTCTACAGACAGAACTATTCAGGCAATTGGTAGCAGACCCACAAGTGGAGGAGTGGCCTAGTGGTTGGGGCAAGGTACTTCAGGCCAGAAGGTTGGGGGTTCAAATCCCACTAGAGGACAGCAACCTTGGGCTGTAAGGACTGGGGTTTCTAGTCCCACAGGTGCCCCTTGTGATTTTGGGTAAGCCACTTAACCCTCCATAGCCCATGTTCCCTGTAAAATAGTTATCTCCAAGTTATAATGCCCCATTCAATGTAATTTCAGTTTGTTCAATGTAAACCACACTGATGCAGAATAGCACAGCATATAAGAGAATGTAAAAAAATAAATGTGATGGGGCCATACTGGACTTAGTGCTTACTAATAGGGAAAGTGTTTTTGATGGTATAGTGGGAGATCATCTTGCATCCAGTGATCACCAGATGGTATGGTTCAGTATTAATATGAGAGCTGATAAAATCCATTCAAAAGTGAGGGTCTTAGACTTTAGGAAAGCTACTTTGCAAAGATGAGAGTCATTAGTGGGATGGGAACAGCTGGGGGATGAAAGGGGATATTTTAAGGGCAAAACTGAAAGGGGATATTTTAAAGGCAACAAACCTTTTTGTTAGAAAGGTAAATAAATGTAGAAGGAAAAGGAGGCCACTGGTTCTCAAAAGAAATAGTTGAAAAGATGATGAAAAAGAGGGAGGCCTTCATGAAATACAAGTTCACAGATAGAGGAAGACAGGCATCTATATTTGGAAAAACTCAGAGAAGCTAGCAAAGTAGTCAGGAAAGCAAAGGTACAAAAAGAAGAAAAATAGCCAATGCAATTAAATGCGGGGATAAGACATTTTTCAGATATGTTAGTGAGAGGAGGAAGGGCAAAAGTGGTATTGTCATACTCAAGGATGCAGGGGAGGAATATGCAGAAACTGATGAGGATAAAGCAGAATTGCTTAACAAATATTTCTGTTCTATGTTCACAGATGAAGGGCCAGGAGCAGGAACTCAGAAAACACCCACAAATAGGAACAGAAGCGATTTTCAGACGACTGTGTTCGTGAGGAACTAGTTAAACTAAAAGTCGATAAAGCCATGGGTCCGGATGGGATACATCCAAGAATACTGAGGGAACTTGGGGACGTTTTAGCGGCTCCACTGTCTGACCTTTTCAATGCCTCTTTGGAGTCAAGAATGGTGCCAGAGGACTTGAGAAAGGCACATGTTGTCTCTTTACACAAAAGTGGACGTAAGGATGACATTGAGAACTTCAGGCTGGTTAGTCTAACCTCTGTGGTTAGTAAATTATTGGAAAGTCTACTAAAAGAATAGTGAGGTTTCTGGAGTCTAATGGATTGCAGGATCTGAGGCAGCATGGATTCACTAGAGGTAGGTCTTGTCAGAGAAATCTGATTGATTTCTTTGACTGGGTGAATTGGACTACGAGAGAGCCCTAGATGTGGTGTATTTAGATTTCAGTAAAGCCTTTGGCGCTGTTCTACACAGGCAATTTATAAACAAACTGAGCACCCTAGGGATGGATTCTAAAATTACTAATTGGGTTAGAAATTGGTCGAGTGGGAGGCAACAAAAGGTACAGGTAAATAGAGCTCACTCTGAGGAGAAGGTGGTTACCAGCGGATCTGTCCTTGGTCCGATTCTATTTAACATCTTTGTTAGTGATATTGCGGAAGGACTTTCAGTTAAGGTTTGCTTGTTTGTGGATCTGCAATAAAGTAGACACCCAGGAAGGAGTAGATAATATGAGGAGGGATCTAACTAAGCTTGAAAAATGGTCTAGAATTTGCTAGCTGAAATTTAATGTTAAAAAAAATGTAGGGTCATGCATTTAGGCTGCAAAAATCCAAAGGAGCTGTACATTGTAGGGAACTGGGTGTAATTGTGTTTGACAATCTTAAAGTAGCTAAACAGGTAGAAAAGGTGACCTGAAAGCCAGAAGGATGCTCAGGTGTATAGGGAGAGGAATGGCCAGCAGAAAAAAAGGAGGTGATAATGCATCTGTATAAGTCACTGGTGCAACCTCATTTGGAGTATTGTGTGCATTTCTGGAGACCACACCTTCAAAAGGATGTAAGCAGCTTGGAGTCGATGCAGAAGGTGTCTAGTCTAGTGCAGAAGGTGCAGAAGGTGTCTAGTCTAAAATGGCTAGTCGTCTTTGTTATGAAGCATATGAGGACAGACTTAAAGATCTTAATATGTATACTTTAGAGGAAAGGTGGGATAGGGGCAATATGATAAAGACATTTAAATACCTTTGTGGCATAAATTCACAGGAGGGTCTCTTTCAGTTGAAGGCAAGCTCTGCTATGAGGGGACATTGGATGAGTGTGAAAGGGGATAGACTCAGGAGTAATATGCAGAAATATTTCTTTATGGAAAGAATGGTAGATACGTGGAATAGTCTCCCATTGGAGGTGGTTGACACAAGGACAGTATCTGAATTTAAAAAAGCATAGGACAAACATAGATAATCTCTAGAGGTAAAAAGAGGACTACTGTAGTTGATATGGAAGCAAAGACTAGATAGACCATGTGATCTTTTTCTGCTGTCATGTTCCTATGTTTCTAAGCACCGGTATTTGCAGCTTTCCTTAATCCCTCTCTCCTCACCCACCAATATCAAGTGACTGCAGTTGCATCAGGCCATTGTTGTTCTCCCTGGTCATCCCGGGGCCCATTTTTTTTTAACCACTCAATTGTATGGAAGCGTACATGCTTCAAATAAACATCCAGACCTACGATGGCAAAAAAGGAGGATGCAATCCATTGGGCAGCTGTTTGCCGCCTCCTCTTGCCACATAAGACTGGAAAGGAAGACAAGCATAGGGTAGGTGTGGGGCTTGCTGGAGCAAGCTGGTGGTTTGTACCATGAGGGTAAGGGCAGAGCAAGTTCTGGGGTATGCCATGGAGGTGGGGGGAAGCAAGCTTGATGTGTAATGGTGTGAGGGGAGAATGAGAGGTGGGGGTATGTGTGTGGAGGAGAGAAAGAAGGCAAGGTGGTAAGTCATGGGGAAGTGAAGAGAGCTGCGATGGTATGTGTATGAGGAGGTGGAGAGGAGAAAGAAGGAGGGGATATGTGCATGGGAGGGAGACCGTGGGGTCAGACGAATTAGGAGTCTTGCAGGATGAGAGAACTGGGGGGGGGGGGGGTCAGACGAATTAGGAGTCTTGCAGGATGTGAGAACTGGGGGGGGGGGGGATTCAAGGAAGGCTAGGGGTGGGGAGAAGATACTGTGATTTGAGCCAGAGAGCCTGGAGAGGGTGGAACATAGGGAGATTTAAGGTCTGAGGAAGGATTCATATCTTATGGTGAGGGAATTCTGCACAAAGAAATTACAAATAAAGTATGGAGAATTTTGCAGTATTTGAAAATATTATACACATACTTTTACATTTTTTTGTGCAGAATTCCCCCAGCAGTAGGCAATGCAACAATGTGCTGGGTCTTGGAATCATTTGGTTCATGTGAGAAAGTGAAAGTCATGTTTTTTTCAGGAGTTGTGACAAAAAATATTTTTAGGACATCTGAGTGTATTGATGGAAATGGCAAAGTCCTGTGTTTTAACCAAAGTATGTGAAAGAAATATTGAGAATTTTTGTCCTCAAAGAAGAAGACATTTGTAACAGGAAAAATTAATACAGCTATAAATCATCCCAAAACCTTTTTTTTCAGTAGTAAGTTATTGACCTCTGTTAGATCTTCCAAAGAGATAGTTCTAGTAATTCTTCAGACTTTTTGGCAATCTAATGGATAAGTTTACTAAACTGGGCTAACGGTTAACTTGTGCTATCTACAACTAGGTCCATGTTATGCTGGATAAATTACAGGATAAATGCTGCTAGACTGGACACATTTCAGGCTCTAGAGGAATATGGGAAAGGGAAAACTGATCGGCTTTGTCAGAAGGAGAGATGAACGTGATTCAGATGGCTGTAGTCAATCAGATTTTGCAAGTGCTTACCAAAACTGTAAATTCTTGTAGGGCTTTAGATTCTTTTCTGCTTGTTTAATTAGAATGTTTTCAGATAAATTTTCTTCAGTCGTGACACTGATTGGAAATGCTTCTTAGAGGAACTGGCAGAACCTAAAGTCCTGAAAAAATCTGTGGTCTTTCTTCTTAATGAGTTGGAAGTTGGAAGGGTCGCATCTTGGGCACTATAGTCTGATTTCAAACCTGCCCTGTTTGGGCAACATCTTGGAAAAGATGGTGTGACAACAGCTACAGGAGTTTAGTGAAGATCAAAGGTTGCTGAATACCCATCAGTTTGGTTCCTGCAAAGAGCACGACATGGAGTCACTGTTGCTGTCCCACATGGGTGCAGTATTAATGGGCATGGATGATAAGAATGTGCTCTTTTTGATTTTACTGGACATATCTTCAGCATTTATTAAGTCATAGCCTCCTTCTTTACTGTCTGCAAGATTCAGGTTGTAATGATCAGGTGCTGGATTGGCTCGAGTCATTTCTTTCTGATCAATGCCAGCAGATTAGATCGGGGGACAAATTTTCTTATTAGGCTGTGATATTGTTGGGGACACCACAGGGTTCAGCTTTATCCCCTGTTCGTTTTTATATGTTTTTGGCTCCCATTTGTTTGTTGCTGTTAGATTTGGTAATGGCGTTTAAGTTGTATGTAGATGACATTCAGTTTGCCAATAGGCTAACCAAGCATATGCAAGGGGATAGTAGCCTGGATGTAGGGCAATTAGTTGAAGAAGTTATTCAGAAATTGCAAAATAGCTTTGTGGCTTACTTTCTTAGGCTGAATTTGGAGAAAATAAGATGCTAGTGATAGGTCATAATAATACTACCAGATCTAGCTTTACAATGAGAAAGAAAGGGGTTTTCATAATATACTGGAAAGCCAGAAACTTAGGTATAATGATGGATGATCAGCTACTTTTGATGAAGCATGTTGCACAGGTGATCTTTAATAGGATTGGTCTATTCCGGCGGCTAAAATATTTGATTTTTTCAGGTGACTTGACAACAGTGGGACAGTCTAGATTTAGAAGGCTTGGACTACAGTAACGGATTGTGCATAGGCATTATGCTAAAATGTATTCATCTGTTATGTTTCAAAATGTGAGTGCTTACAGATGTGGTCAACACAAATTTATTACTTCCTATGTAGAGTGACTGCACAGGCTGCTTATGTGTTTTAGAATTTGTCTTACCCATGTTCATTGTACTTGGTGTGGTTATGGATCAGAAAGCTTCCATGTATTTCATGCAACTTACAACAAAATATAACACAGTACAAAACAAAAGAACAATGCCTAATTTCCAGCTCTTGTAACCCAGCCCCTCTGTCTCGAGAAGACCCCTCCCCCCAATTCCTTCACAACCCATTAAAAACATTTATTTTTAAAAACATGCTTTCACCTATTTATGAAAGGTCTACATATATATGACAATAATATCCAGTGGGAGCAAATTCCAAAGAGGCAGAATTGCAACAGAAAAAGTATGTTTACAAATCATCTGCAACCTCACTTCCTTCGCCTTTCTTCTAAGGACTGTAAAGCCTGTGATGGTACATGCACCCTTAACAACTCTTGTAAACAGGTAGTTCTTCATGGACAAGCATGTCTTTTACTTTTCATGTTTGTTTGATTCTTCACTTTTTTTATTTCAGTTGTTCAGCTTTTATTCATCCTCTTATTCAGAAACGTTTAGCTCTGTCACCCAAACAGCTCTTATGTTTTATGAATAGAGCCTGTTTATGTCAGCTGCTGTATTCTTCCTCTATTTTTCACATACTCGCCCATTATTTTTCATTACTATTTTACTATCACCTATTAGCAATTTTGGCCAGGTGTATCCTTTTTTTGGAAGAGGCCTTTTTTTCTCTCCCTCTTTTCCAAATAACAGCAAATATATTTGTGTAATGCTGCTTTTTTATGCGATTACTATAGGTTTAAAAGCTCTTCATTTTATGCTCCCTATCCATGGGTCTAACACAAATAGACTATTTAGGCATTCAGATTTCAGAGCTTCCTTAAAGTAATTTTGCCCTTAGAATCTACAGCAGAGATCACGTATGCTAATAAGGGAGCGTGGCTGTTTGCAAGCCGCACGCATGGCATCTTCAGTTAAGTTAAAACAAACTACTTTCAGGGTACATCAAGTCTTGCACACTTACTGTGATTTGATTATGTTTTACACAAGTATTTGAGCCAGCATCATGGTGGCTAATATTTATTTTAGATAAGCTTCCTTGTTTGTCTCAGCTGCTGGTGGTGCTGCTTTTATCATTTGGTATGAGTCGATTTGATTGCTTACCCCATTTTTTACAAACCTTTTATGATCCAACAGATAAGTGTGTTTTGCATTTTTTATTAGTTGTGATTAGGGCGGTGTTCCCAAGTTTACTAAGTTTTGTTTTTTGTGGCAATTCTCCTCTAAAAATATATGTGCTGTTACACTGGTCAACAAATTTTTACAAAAGTCATGTTACTGAAATAAAAATAGTCATTTCTTATCAATTTTTATATGCTGAACATGAATATGACAGTGAAATTGCAAAGTTGGCTCTAGTTTTTTTGTAATCTACAAGAATTTATGTTTACATCACGAAATGCATGTCAATAGTAAATATAATAGGCCTTCGGTTAATACCTGTAAAAAACCAAGTCATAGACTACTGCTTAGATTTTTTTGCCTGTCTCTTGTATAGCTGTTCGGGAGCTTCTCTGGGGAGTGTCCAGCAGTAGTCAGCCAGCATTGTAGTGGACCATTGTCCCTGATATCTTTGCTCCATCGTTGCGATATCCTGGTGAAAACGTTCGCCCTGTTCATCAGTCACCAACAATTGTCAGGAAAGAAATCGAGATGGGAATCAAGGAAATGGATCTTTAAAGACATATTGCAGCCAAGTTTCTGATACTGCATCAGCATGTCTTCTACTAGTTCCTTGTAGTTTTCTGCCCTAACATTCCCGAGAAAGTTTGTTGACACTAGGCAAAAAGCATTCCATGCTTGTTTCGCATCACCCTGCAGCAGGTTGTTGAACCGGTCATCTTTGAAGAGCTCTCGAATCTGAGGACCCACAAAAACTCCCTCTTTAATCTTTGCTTCGCTGAGTCGAGGGAATTTTTCATGCAAGTATCGGAAAGCCGGCGAAGTGCGGTCCATGGCTTTCAAAAAGTTTTTCATCAAACCTGGTTTGATGTGAAGGGGTGGTAGCAGGATTTTGTGAGCCTCAACCAGAGCTGGGTGCTGGATATTCTTCTCTCCAACTGTTACATTTTGTCTGCAATTCCATTCCTTCCGCAAGTAGTGCCAATCCCTTGCTTGGCTATCCCACTCACATAAGAAACACATGTATTTTATATATCCCTGCTGCAGTCCCATTAAAAGGGCAACTACCTTCAAGTCACCACAGAGGTGCCAGCTGTACTTGTTATAGTTAATAGAAGTCAGTAGATGCTTTAAGTTATCGTATGTCTCTTTCATGTGGACAGCATGCGCTACTGGAATAGATGGAAGACGGTTTCCATTATTCAAAAGCACCGCCTTCAGATTCAGTTTCAAAGAGTCTATATAGCCTCCAGTCTTGTGGGTCATGAGTGATTTTTAAGGCATTCATGAGGCTTTCAATATCGGAACAGAATACCAGATTACTTTCCATTCTGAAGAAAGGCTCCAACTGCTGGTGGCGCTTTCGATATGAAGTAATGTTGACATCTTCTTCTAGAAAATTCCATTGTTGGAGTCTTGATCCTAGCAATTCTGCCTTGTTCTTGGATAAGTCCAAATCACGAACCAGGTCATTTAGATCTTCCTGTGTTATTCTGTATGGAGTTGATAATGCATCCCAGTGAAAATCTGGGTCACTGCATGCTGACGGACCAGGAGAAGAACAGGTCGGCTCATCCTTGTCCTCATCAGATGAATCAAGAGAATATTCTGATGGAGGTTCTGGAATAGGAAGTCCCTCACCACGTGGAACTGGTCTCAATGCAGACAGAATGTTTGGGTAGACTATGCTCAACTTCTTTTGCTTCGTTATTCCGCTGGAAAGAGGAGGAACCAAGCAGAAGTAACAGTCATTTATGTGGTTGCTTGGCTCTCTCCACACCATGGGGACTGCAAACGGCATTGATGGTCTTTTGCAATCCAACTACTGTGAAAGCTGTGTTGTACATGTAGCGCAGCATATATGCGGGGCCCAAGGCTTGTCTTGGTCATCAATCTTGCATCCGAAGTAAAGATGATATGCCTTCTTCAGTTGAGAAGTGATACTTTTCTTCTGGTTGGCAAATGTCACTTCCCCACAAATGTAGCAGAAATTGTCAACGGTATTAACGCACTTTCGCGGCATTACTGTTCTGTATTGTACCTAAATGGCTAAAATTATATGATTAATAAAAGTTACATGTAACAGTAGCTTAAACTGTCTCGCACACAGTCTGAAATATTTTAAATGCTCAACCTTTTCGACTGTGTATAGTACACTGCTGACATCAGATGTCTTCAGCAGCCGTCTGGCAGTAGTATTGCATTGCATCAGAAAATGATGTAATCAACTCTGGATGATGTGTGCATGCTGGTATTATGCAATGTGATGCAATATTACATCATTCAAGGCTTATTTGGGATGTTGTTGATGTCCTACTGGATAAATTTACATGGTGAAACGTCAAAAATGAACTACATGCAATATCTTCAAAACAAGAGCCAGTAACTGGCATTTTTTTAATGTTATATTCGTGTTCAGCTCACCAAGATACTACAGATTAGGGCTTTTTAAAGTCAGTAGCAATTTCAATGTTGAGCAGTGTTATTTACAAAAGAGGGAGATAAAAAAGGCTGTTTTCCAAAAAAGGGATACAGTTGGCCAAAATTGCTAATAGGTGATAGTAAAATAGTAATAAAAAATGAAATAGAGGAAGAATACAGCAGCAGACATAAAAAGGCTCTATTCATAAAACATAAGTTTTGTTTTTTTGTGGCAATTCTCCTCTTTTCTTGCCCTCCTTCTTTAACCGAAGCTGGAGTAATTTCTTTTTTTTACAGTGGCTTTACATATGAGTGTGCCACTCCCATTACTCATAAAGTTTCTTCTGAGACACTTTTAAAGTTCTGCAGAAATGATTTTACAGATTTTCTAAACATATTTTTAGTAATAACAATTTGGGTGGCGCTTCTACGTTTTCCAAATCTTGCTTGTGTATGGCATTTCTTTTTTTAGTTTTTTCTTTCCCACCATTAATGCTACAGTATTGTACCATCTTGGCAAAGACAGTTTTCCCAAAGCCTAGGACCCTCACTTTGGAATGGACTTTATCAGTTTTAGTGCAAATACCGAAACACACCATCCGATGATCACTGGATGTGAGATGATCACCCACTATAACATCAGAAGCACTCTCCACATTTGTTAGCACTAAGTCCAGTATGGCCCCCTCATGTGTGGATTCTGTTATCTGTTGCCAGAATAGTTCTCTCTGTAAAAAATCCAGGATCGCCCTACTTCTAAATAAAACTGCAACAGGGAAGTCCCAATCAATATCTAGCATACTGAAATTACCTATCAGCAGTACCTCTCCTTTCATAGTGATACTGCAAATGTCTTCAAGTAAATCTCTGTCCACTTCTTCTCACCTGTGAAGGAGGTCTGTATATAACACCAGTGCAAATGGATGCCCCATTCCCTCTTTCCATTTTAAACCACAATGCCTCTCTTTCCATCATAAGCCCTGAAATTCTGTAACATTAATATCTTTTACATGTGGAGGCCAGTTCCGGGCTGTACATGCCTGGGCATTCAGAATTTAGATGGCCAGGAGTTGCACCTGATTCTGATCCTGCAGGGGTTAGATGTCCCCGTGGGAACAGAATTGGGTGCATCCGGCCTGGATGTGCAGGCTGGGCCCCGATTCTAGACTCCCGGATGTCTGGAACATTACCTGGCTAACTCAGCCAGGTTCCTGCATGGAGCCGCAGTGCCATAGCATCATGTTGCCATGGCACTATGCAGGAGTCACGATTCCCGGTCGTCCTCCAGACACTGCTTTCCCCGCAGCCCGACCCTCGATTGGGCCTGCTGTGGCCAGGGTTGGGCTGCGGGGAACCCCATGCACCCCCTCACCTTGGATCTGGGCCCCCTTGATGGCTGCCGCAACCTTCGGAGGAACTTATTCCACCTCTGTGGTGGAATAGGTTTCGTGGCTATCCTCCATCACCTGGACATACAAGGCTGCCATTGGTATAGGCCCTATACATCCGGGTGATGGGTTACACCTATGGCCCACCCTCGCTCCTCCTTCAGCCGGCCCCCTCCTGCCCATGAGCAGAGCTCCCCGCACATCTAGCCTGTATGTGCAGGGAGCTCTGTGGCCTGAATTGGCATCCTGGCATTTAGTGGATTTGGATGTCCAGATTGAACGTCCAGACCCGCTAATTGCTGGTCGGAATAGGGACCATAATGTCACTCCTCCCTTTCTTCCTCGCCTGCTATAATTACATCCCAGTCATGGCCGCCGCCGCCTGAGGGCCTCGCCAGAGGGCCCTTGGGTGCGGCCCTTAGGCGCGGGCCTGCTGGAGTGGGCCATAAGAGCTAGCTTTTTGCCGACGCCCAATCCACGACTACGTACAATAAACAAGGACACCATCTGGACCCACGCAGCAACCGGTTCGCCGATCACCAGTGCAACAGAACTGTAAGCAAACCTACTGAGGGAAATAAGAGTGACTCATTTACACAATCCACATCTCCACAAATTCCTGATCTTTACCAATGATATATTCCGACCTAGGGAATAGCGTTATTCTATGTTACAATAGCTACCTCCTCAACAAGTGAGTAATAGCTTCTAGCCTGTAGTTTCTTGGATATAGCAAATTAATTCACTTTTATGTTAATGTGATAGGAAACAAAACTTCTTCCAGTTAATCTTATCTAACTAGCAAAAGAGCTTGCTGTAACATTATACTTTTATCTGTGGATGTAAACAAATATCTTTATCCTGTAAATTGTAACAACCTTGCCTGTAACTGTAATTGTAACAACCTAGGCTATAATTGCAACTGTAACACCCCAGCCTGAATCACCACTCCACACCTAACCATGGCCCTCCTCAAACTAGCACTTACTCTCCTATACCTCACCTTAAGTGCCTTCTACCTCTCCACTGCATTCACACACAACCACAATCCCATACCAAAACTCATTAGCACAAATAAAAAACACTGCCATAACCAGCACCAACATCCAGGCTACACACATCATAGAAGACAACCTCACCTGTTGTATGTTACCTTGGAGCACACAACCAACAAAAGGTTCTGTAGGCCGAAAGCGTACCATGACATTAGGTGCGCTCTTATCAACGCACGTTCTGCCCACAATAAGTGGCCAGTCATTACAGACTTAATAACCACTCTTAACTTAGACATCCTGATGATCACCGAAACATGGTTCTCTGATACAGACACCACCATTTTAAATCAAATCACTCCCCCTAATTTCTCAATCCATACCAGTAACAGATCTAGTAAGAGAGGTGGCGGGGTCCTCATACTATCAAAAACAGAACTGCAATACCGGACAGTCCAGTCTAGAAGTATGCAACAGCTAGAAACAATCACCATTGCAAACAAACACAGTTCTTTCAACCTTATCTACAGGGCACCAAGCTCCACCTTTGAAGAAATATCCAACATAATTGATTTAGCTTGTAACCCTGAAAACCCCTCTAAACAAAACTGGCTATTGGGAGACTTTAATCTAGCCTCCGTACAACCCACTCTGTCCAACGCATTTCTAGAAGCAATGACCAACCTTAACTACACACAGATCATAACCGATCCCACCCACCAGCATTGGAACATTCTTGACCCCAGTCACATCCACAGAGAAGAGGGACCAATTTAATCCCATCATCATTCTGGTCCCATGGTCAGATCACAGCCTGATAACATTT
Organism: Ichthyophis bannanicus; assembly: GCA_033557465.1. Classification (NCBI taxonomy): domain Eukaryota; kingdom Metazoa; phylum Chordata; class Amphibia; order Gymnophiona; family Ichthyophiidae; genus Ichthyophis; species Ichthyophis bannanicus. Next base: position 1,574,851,326 of record CM066031.1, on the reverse strand, counting down.
CAGGTCCCTTCTCCTCTCAACAATCATGACCAACCAAAACCAGAGAATGTTTCAAACCTATGCTGCTTCAGACCATTTGATAGGGAGGTGCTAACTAAACATGTCATTCCAAAGCTCTCTCAACCGTCGAACAACCTCAACGACATGGTCTCCACTTGGAATGACACACTAATGCAGTATGCTCACCAACCTCCGTTAAATGATCACGTCAAACACAAGAAGAACGCCACCAAAAGGCGAACAGCCCCCTGGTTTTCTCCTGAACTAAAGAAGTCCCTACTTCACCTGAGAAAACTCGAGAGAAACTGGAGGCACACCCATAGTACAAATGATCAAACCACCTACCTAGCCTACTTGACAATCCACCGAGAAGCAATTTGGAACAGGAGGAAGGAATTCCACTCAGATCTCCTTAGCCGTTCGCTAAACAAGCCACGAGACCTCTTCAACTTGGTAAAATCATTAACCAAAGAACCTTCCCCACCTCAGGTGGAGCAAATACAACCCCAAGCATGTGCCAACTATATTCAATCCAAGACCATCAAAGCAACTAATGCCACCTGTCCAGGAATACCTCAGCCTTCCCTACTTCTACAACCACTCGACACGTTCTCTCCACCTTCAGCGCTCAACATTAAAAACATTATTGCTAGCATCAATACCACTACAGCACCAAATGACCCCTGCCCAGCGCACTGGATCAAAGCAATGCGATCAGAACTCAGCCCACTCATAGCAGAAATCACACATCAATCCTTCATAACAGGAAAGTTCCCAACAACACTCAAGCAGACCTCTATTCGTCCACTGTTGAAAAACAACCAGCTTGACCCAGAGAAAGTAGATTCCTACCGGCCGATTTCCAGTATCCCGCTGCTAGCCAAAATCCTAGAGAAAGCAGCCCTGATGCAAATCCAACAACATATAGACACCGCATCCCCTCTAGACCCCTGCCAACACAGGTTTAGAGAAGCACACGGTGTTGAAACACTCCTGACTTCACTAATCAACACTCTAGTATGTGGCTTAGACAACATCAAATCTGGCTTTGTTCTGATTTTCCTGGACATTGCAGCAGCATTTGACTCAGTCGACCATGCACAACTACTAGCTTGGCTCCATGATAAGGGGATTCATGGCCTAGCCTGGGATTGGTGCAGATCTTATCTCGAAGACCGATGGCAGCAAGTCAGGATTGGATCTAATACTTCAGAACCGTTTCAACAAAAGCAGGGAGTACCCCAGGGCTCCTCCCTTTCCGCACTTCTCTTCAACATTTACATGCAGCCAATCTGCGAAATCACTCGCTCCTTCGGAATATCATGCCTTATCTATGCAGATGACGTTCTGATGTATTCACCTTTCAACGTCGCACTCCCAGATTACACGAACCTAGTTAATTGCTTCAACGCAGTAACAGACTGGCTCCTCAACCAGAACCTAAGGATAAATTTCAAAAAAACTGAGGTTCTAACCATCACAAGAAACAAAAATTTCTCTCCTCCCACATCCCTAACTGTGAGAGACACAGAGCTACCAGTCAAATCAGCTATACGCTACTTGGGAGTAATATTCGATCAGCAGCTAAACTTTAAAGAACACATAAGTCGCACAGTAAAAACTGTTTATTACAAGATCAAGACCCTTCGCCACCTCAGACCCATGCTAGATCCCGACAGCTTTCGCACTATATTTCAAGCTCTAGTCATACCCCATTTCGACTACGCCAACATTGTATTCCAAGGCCTCCCCAAAAACACACTTAACCCTCTTCAATTTGCGATGAATGCCGCTGCCCGTGTATTAGTTGGGACATGAAGAAGCGACCACATATCCCCTGTCCTAAAGGATCTACACTGGCTACCGATAAGTTGTAGGATCTCTTTCAAGGTTCTACTAACCACATTTAAGGCTATTAACAACATAGCGCCCCCATCAATCTCCATGCTCATCTCCCAACCCACCAACAACAGATCCAAGAGGCTGCATCACACTAATACACTCATAACCCCAAAAGATTCCACAAAATGGGCACAATCCACCAACAAACGAGCATTTGTGTCCTACGCACCCAGTTCATGGAACAACCTCCCACATAATATCAGAGCAATTAAGGACATCACTCAATTTAGAAAAGCCCTCAAGCACCACTTGTTCATCACACACTTTCACAATGCTCCAATTCCCCCAGCGTTGCATAGCATCACAAACACCACCCCACAACCTGATAAATAAAAGCTTACTCTAGTTAAGTGAGAGGAAGTAGTCCGTAATTGGAATGCACACTTATTCTCAATCCCTTCTCCCCTGTGTAACATTATCGTAACATCAGTATGTAATTTGTACATAGTTTTCCCTGTTCTCTCTCCAAGTTGTTCTCCCTGTTCGATGTAAACTCGAGAATGCCTTGTGGTCCTCGAGTCGTTTTGTTAATTGTGAACCGCGCTGACGATAAAGAGCACGGTATAAAAGAAATGTTAAATAAATAAATAAATAAATGGCTCTCCATGAACCATGTCTCCATAACTGCCACTAAATTCAAGTCAGTCTCTTCCATTAAAGCTTTAACATTTGGAATCTTATTTCCCATACTATGGACATTAATACACACCACTTTCCAGATGTTGCCCTTTTTACCCTTGTCTTTCTACTTACCTGAGGGCTTTCACTTTTTCTTTTTAAGTGCCTTCAAGTCAATGTTGACACCTAGCAACCCAGCAGCCCCTGGGTTTTCTTGGGAAGGTATAGCTAGAAGTAGAGTGCCATGCCTTTTCTTACGAGGATAAAGTGACTTGCCCAAGGTCACAAAGAGTGCCAGTGGGTACAAGGTTGTTGTTTTAACCACTAGGCTAATCCTCCACTCCTTTTGCTTATCTGGGGGATTTCTTCACCTGTCCCCAACAAATCTAGTTTAAAGCCCTCTTTAGTAGGTTATCCAGTCTGCTGCGGAAGACACTGTGACCCTTCTTGGATAGGTGGACACCATCTCTGCTCAGTAGCTCTAAGAAGATTATCCAATTGTCCAGGAAACCAAAGTGCTCTCGATGACTCCATCCATGCACTCACCTCTAGGATGCGAGCTTCTCTGCCTCAGCCTTTACCCTTAACAGGGAGGATTGAGGAGAACACCATCTGTGCACCTATTTGCTTCACCCTCTCTTCCATAGCCATAAAGTCCCTCTTGATATGCTTGGAGGGATGCCTAGCAGTATCATTTGTGCCGACATGGATGAGTAACATCAGATAATAGTCAGTGGACTTGATGAGTCTCCGCAAACTCTCCATAACATCTTGGATTTTAGCACCTGGCAGACAGCACATCTTCTGAGACATCAAGTCCGATTGGCAGATGGAGGCCTCAGTACACTTCAGAAGAAAGTAACCAACCACCACTATCCTTCGCTTCCTTGTGGTCACTAATTCTGCAACTTTGGAATGCTTGAGTTGTGGTTCTTCCTGATCTTGGGATATTTTTGCCTCCTCCACTTCCAGGGCTGCATATCAGTTCTTTAATTTGAGGAATGGTGAGTTAGAAATTGGGTGTCGATTCTGCAGCCTCTGGTGACTCACATCTAGCTCTCTTCTTTCTGTGGCATACTATCTTCACCTCTGTTGGGGAGCTTGGATGCCTCAAGAAGGATCACATCAATATACTTCTCACTGTCACTGATGCTTCTCAGCCTCGCCACCTCTTCGATCAGCTCCTCCTCTTCTGCCATGAGGGTTTCAGCTTGCAGGCAGCGTGCACATGGAACCAGTCCCTCACTTGGGATCAAGTTGGTCATCTGCACACAGGCAGAAGCTGTAGCCGCGGCAATGTGGTTTTTCCCAGCCATAGCTCAGTTATTGGAGCTTTGGTACGTGTTGAAGGAAATGAGAAAGACCTATTAGACTCCCTAACCTTTCTTCAGCTGTCCTTATAAGAAAGAGCAGTTAGCTACTTTTATTAAAATCTAATACACTGTATGTGTCTGAGGTATGTAGTCTAATGTGCTCCCTTTGTAAAATTACCTAATCAAAGATCTTTCTAAGATATCAACTTGTTTACTTATAGCAGATATCAAAATCTGGAACTGTTTACTTCCTAGCTTTTTCTTTCCAACAAATAATAAAATCTATTCTTTTTATAAACAAACTACTTGGTAAGTTGCCCTATATAGCAAGATTACTCATATGAGGTGGGTGGGAGCTGGGGTGGGAAGGAAGGAATCTAACACCCGGGGAGTGCTGTGACTTCAAAGAGCCTGCCTTCCTCTTTGAACCTTACTTGCAATGGAGACCCTTTAGGGCTGGCAGTACTTGCAAGACAATGTAGAGCTTTCTACAGCACTTCACCACCTGGCTCCTAAGCAAGCTAATTAAGGACACTAACACTTGGGGAGTGCTATTACTCCAAAAAGCCTGCCTTTCTCTTTTAACCTTGCCTGCAATGGAGACCCTCCAGAAATGACAGTACTTGCAAGGCAATGTAAGAAGAAATTAGACCTTACCTGCTAATTGTCTTTCCTTGAGTTCTCTCCGGGCCAGTCCAGAACCGATGGGTAGTCAAATCTCCCTCCTCTAGCAGCTGAGGACTGAATACTAATTCTTGTTGCTAGGATACCTAGCCCTCCCCTGGTGACAGAAATCAGTCTAAACGTACCAAGCAGATAAAAAATAAGAAACGAGTAGCAGAACTATGGGAACCCCGAAGAATGGAAGAGTGTCCCAGGAGATCGTGCAAACGCACGGGTTCGTGCCCCTGAAGCGGGAAGCAGTGGAAACTCATGCTGTCAGCCGGGACAGCGGCGCTTTGCGCCTTTGTCTGTTTGCATCTTTTTTTTTTTTTTTTTTTACCAATTGTTGAAAGACATCTGTAATGTATGCGCTATAGAGCAACCCCAAGAAGGCTACCCAAGATGTACCACATTGAGAAACAACCGAAAGCCCGAAAATTCCCGAAATATAAACAGGGTGGGGTCTGGACTGGCCCGGAGAGAACTCAAGGAAAGACAATTAGCAGGTAAGGTCTAATTTGTTCTTCCTAATCGTCTCTCCGGGCCAGTCCAGAACCGATGGGTAGTACCAAAGCAGTATCTAACCCAGGGAGGGACCTGTGAGCCCCGCTACTATGGCCGAAGCACCCACACCAGCATCTTGACGTGCGAACACATCCAGACGATAATGACGGGAGAAAGAAAGGAGTGAAGACCAGGATGCCGCTCGACAAATATCCACCGGAGGAACTAAAGCCGACTCCGCCCACGAGACCGCCTGACCTCTGGTAGAATGAGCCTGAAGACCGACCGGAACGGCCTTGCCCCTGGTCTCATAGGCGACACGAATGGCCTGCTTCACCCAACATGCAATGGAGGCCTTAGAGGCCGCTTGACCCTTCGACGGTCCCCCGAAAAGCACAAACAACCTGTCAGACTTATGAAACGACTCAGTCTCCCGAAGGTACCGACGGAGCACGCAACCCATATCCAAGCGGCGGAGAGAACGATCCACAGAAGCCTCTGTCCCGGAGACCACGAAAGTGGGCAGGGAGACTGATTGATTCAGATGGAAAGCGGACACCACCTTGGGCAAAAAAGACGGCACCGGACGCAAGACCACCTTCTCAGCCGAGAATTGAAGAAACGGAGGCCGACAAGAAAGAGCCTGCAAGTCTGAAATGCGTCTCGCGGAACATAGGGCCACCAAAAAAACCGTCTTCCAGGTCAATTCCCTGATGGAACTAGCCGAACGCGGCTCAAAAGGAGAGCCCGTCAGCACCTCCAACACCAGATTCAAATCCCAAGGAGGAACAACCGGACGAACCGGCGGTCGAATATGCCTGGCCGCTCGGAGGAAACGCAGAATGTCCGGATGCAACGAAAGATGCGCTCCACGAACTGAACCCCGGAAAACTGCCAGCGCCGCTAACTGCACTCTCAGGGTGCTGATAGCAAGACCCTTTTCCAAACCACATTGCAGAAAAGCGAGAATATCGGGAACGGAAGAGGTACGGGCTCGCAAAGCGCAATCCGCGCACCACGCCTCAAAAATGCGCCACACCCGAATGTACGCCAAAGATGTGGAATGTCGGCGAGACTGCAGCAACATAGATATCACCGCTGCCGAATAACCTTTGCGGCGCAACCGTTGCCTCTCAATAGCCATGCCATAAGCAAGAACCGATCCGCTTGCGGCATCGGAACGGGACCCTGCAGCAGCAAGTCCACTCGAGCCGGCAACCGCCAGGGCGGTTCCACCAGAAGCTTCATCAGATCGGCATACCAAGGACGTCTGGGCCAATCCGGAGCAATAAGGATCACCGGACTCCCGTGCTGGGCGTTTCTCCGAATGACTCTGCCCACCAAGGGCCATGGAGGAAACACATACAGGAGCTGTTCTTGCGGCCATGGTTGCACCAGGCCGTCGAGACCCTCCGACATATGCTCTCTGCGCCTGCTGAAAAAGCGCTCCGCCTTCGCATTGCGAAGAGTGGCCATGAGGTCCAGAACGGGCTGACCCCAACGGAGGGTGATCTCGCGAAACACTTCCGCGTTGAGCTCCCATTCTCCCGGATCCAGCACATTGCGGCTGAGATAATCCGCCTGAATATTGTCTTTTCCTGCCATGTGAGACGCCGAGAGCGCCAGAAGGTGCAACTCCGCCCAGTGAAACAAGCGCTGGCTCTCCTCCAGGAGATGGAGACTTCCCATTCCGCCTTGCCAATTTATGTAGGAGACGGTCACAAGGTTGTTGGAAAAGATGCACACCGACTGGCCCTCGAGCAGCGCTGCAAACTCTTCCAGCGCCAGATAAACTGTTCGCAACTCCAGACGATTGATGGACCACAGACTCTCCTTCGGCGACCAGGAGCCCTGCGCGATGTGCGTCAAACAATGCGCTCCCCAGCCGGAGAGACTGGCATCCGTCGTGACCAAGATCCACTCCGGAAGCGCCAGGGGAACGCCGGCGACAAGATGGTCCGGTACCAACCACCACTGAAGGCTGAGCCGCACGTGCTCGGGACAGGTTAAGCGACGGGAAAGAGGATGCCGTTGCGGAGACCACCGCGAAAGCAGCGCCTGTTGGAGCGGACGCATGTGCGCCCGAGCCCAAGGCACCAGGTCCAAGGCCGCCGCCATTAGCCCCAGCAACTGCAAGTACTTCCACGCCGTCGGCGCTCGAGCCCGCAAAAGGTTGCCACGTGAGAGAGAAGTTTGCGAACCCTCTCCGGGGGCAAGAGAACCAGACCCCTGTCCATGGCGAAATACGCCCCCAGGTACGGGAGCTGCTGCACCGGCTCTAGTCGACTCTTTGCCTGGTTCACAATCCAGCCAAGATTCTCGAGACAGGAAACCACACGAGCGGTAGCCCTGACCGACTCTTCGCGCGACGACGCCCGAATCAGCCAGTCGTCCAGGTACGGATGAACGAGAACTCCTTCTCGGCGAAGAGCCGCAGCCACCACCACCATCACTTTCGTGAATGTGCGTGGTGCTGTCGCCAACCCGAACGGCAACGCTCGGAACTGAAAATGACCCATCGGAACCGCGAACCGGAGGAAGCGCTGATGATCCTGTCGGATCGGAATGTGGAGGTAAGCCTCTGTCAAATCGATGGACGAGAGAATCTCCCCCAGATGCACGGAACTGATCACTGAGCGCAAAGTTTCCATCCGGAAATGAGAGACCCGCAGACGCCGGTTCACGTGCTTCAAATCCAGAATGGGCCGGAAAGCGCCTTCCTTTTTGGGCACCACAAAATAAATCGAGTATCGACCGAAGCCGCACTGGTCTGGAGGAACAGGAACCACGGCTCGGAGCCGCAGTAAACGCAGCAACGTCTCGCGGACCGCCGCTCGCTTGGCGACCGGACCACACGGAGAAAAAAGAAACGCGTCCGCCAGAGGACCAGCGAATTCGAGAGCATAGCCCTCTCTGATAATTTGTAGAACCCACTGGTCGGTGGTAATGGCGGTCCAAGCGGAGAGAAACTCCTGCAATCGACCTCCAATTGGAATCTCCGCTTGGACCTGCCGCACTTCATTGTGGCTTTTTAGGGGCCGCCGGAGCGGTGCCGAAGTAACCCCTGCCGGAGCCTCGAGCGCCCCGAAAGGACTGCCCGCGAGATTGAAACCGACCCTGCTGATAAGGGGCATAGCGAGCTCCCCGAAGACGGCGAAACTCGCGCCCCTGACCCCTAGAAAAGGAGCTCTGCTTAGTCGCCCGAGGACGATCTTCGGGAAGCTGACCCCCTTTGGAGTCCCCCAAATCCTTCACAATCTTCTCCAGCGCTTCTCCAAAGAGCAGCTTGCCCTTGTAGGGAAGTTTACTGAGCCGGGCTTTGGAAGACACATCCGCCGACCAGTTATGTAGCCAGAGAAATCGACGGGCCGCCACCATGGAGGCCATAGACTTCGCGGAAATGCGAACCAAATCGTAGAAGTTATCCGCTAGATACGCCGCCGCAGATTCGAGCTTAGCTCCCTCTGTGGAAGAAGAATCCTCACCTCCAGGACTAGAAGTCAACTGACTCCAGCAAATAGCCGCTCTAGAGACATAAGCGCCACAGACAGACGCCTGCAGCGCCAGCGCGCTAGCCTCAAAGGCTTGCTTTAAAAGCCCCTCGAGACTATGGTCCTGCACATCTTTAAGGGCCGCAGCCCCTTCCACAGGAATGGTGGTCTTCTTGGTGACCGCCGAAACCAGCGCATCAACCTTGGGCATACGGAGGAGCTCCCGTTCCTCCTGAGGCATCGGATACAAATGCGCCATAGCCCGAGCTCCCCGCAACGAAGCTTCTGGACACTCCCACTCAGATTCGATCATTTGTTTGATGACTCTGTGCAGCGGAAAACATTTTTGCTCGGACTTGAACCCCTGCAATAAGGGATCCTCTAAGGGTTCCTGCGGAACTGCTGGAGGAAAAATACTGAGAGCCAAGCGCGACTGCGCAATCAGGGCAGGCAACTCTTCCCTTCTAAAAACTCGAAAAATATTAGGGTCCTCCCCGGGCCCTAATTCCCCCTCCTCCAAATCTGTAGGCCAGGAATCCATTCCCGAGTCTGACAAGAGCTCCCCCTCCTCGGGCCCCACGGCATCCGCCGCCAGGGAAAAATCATCCTTAGTCTCTCTAGGAGCCGAGAAAGAAGAAACCCCTTCACTTAGCTCAGACCGGCCAGAGACCCCCGCCAGAGCCGCCAGCGAGTCTGCCACCATGTGAGCAGGAGACTGTCCCTTTTTCAGCAAATAGGCCCGGTGAAACGCCAGGATAAACTCCGGGGACAGTAGAGGATCCATGGCCTCAGGCAGAGCTGGGAGCGCTGGTACCACCGGCTGCTCCTGCACCACCGCACAATGGCGCGACTTTACTTTCTTTTTGCCGGGTTTAGCGAGCGGAAGCGCGGGAGCGGAGGGCTCTGCTAAAATGGCCGCTGCTCCCGCGCTTTCCCCCCCGGCCTGTATCTTCGCCGTTTGCTCCCCGAACTGCTCCGGCATAGCTCCCTAGGCCCGCAGCGCAGAGATAACCCAAAGGCAGTGAAATCACCGCGAACGCAAGCCCTCCGCCAAAAATCACCCGTGGGATATAAAAACCGCGAAACACGCAGGGAGAGGAAAATAACGCCGCGGTTCACCACAATACCTAAAGGAGCTGCCGGTCCGGGTGAGGAACTCCCGCTACACAAAGACCCGCAGCCAGCGGTTCACAGAAACGAAGGAAGCAGCAGGGAACAGTAGCTGGGGCCCCCAGGTCTGTTCCCAACTAGGCGAGAGAAAAGAGAAGCGGAGACAGGCTCTGTCCCATTCTCTAAGTCGAGCCCACAGCTCGCAGACACCAGAAATCAGCAAACAGCTAAGAAAGAGCAGTGCTAAAACCCTGCTAGGGTAAAGCAATCAGCACTCTGGGAAACTCTTCCAATAAAATAACAAAGAGGACCTAAAAGAACAGAACTTGGTGGGGAGTCAAATCTTCACACCTCCAGCTCAGCTGCTGAGGACATTAAGACTGATTTCTGTCACCAGGGGAGGGCTAGGTATCCTAGCAACAAGAATTAGTATTCAGTCCTCAGCTGCTAGAGGAGGGAGATTTGACTACCCGTCGGTTCTGGACTGGCCCGGAGAGACGATTAGGAAACCTCTATACAAGACTACACTGCCTGGCTCCTAAGCAAGCTAATTAAGGACACTTACACCTGGGGAGTGCTGTGACTTCAAAGAGCCTGCCTTCCTCTTTGAACCTTGTTTTCTTTTTTTATTTATTTATTTATTTATAGAAATTTATCAATTATACAGCAAAGAACAAATATTCCTTACACAGATTACAGGATATGCAGATAAGTAAACAGCAATAAACAGCAAGGAAATCAATATAGCAATAAACTGTTGTAGTTCGATAAATGGGGGAAGAGAGGAAGAAAATATTCAACCAAATCAGAGTCTTTGGCTGAACCAAACTGTAATTTAAACAAAAGGAAAACAAATAGCTGTGGGGGGCCCCGGAACATTCCATCTAGAAGGAGTTAACCTGTTATACTAGCCAGTGCTACTCAGATAGGACAACCGCCGGAAGTCTAGCATTAATGAAAACATTTAAATCATTAGGATCAGAAAAAACATACTTCAAATCATTATAAAACACTAAACATCGGCATGGATATCTAAGAAAAATGGTACCCCCAATTTGCAACACACCAGATTTATACAGTAGAAACTGCTTTCTCCTCTTTTGAGTTTCCTTGACTAAATCCGGAAACATTGATAATCTTAAACCTAGGAAGGTCTCCAATCACTTCTTAAAGAACATCTTTAACAGCCAATCCTTATCAGAAATTAATGCACATTGAACTAACAATGTAGAAGGTACAATAGTGGTATCCCCACCCCCAGTATCATCGAGAAGACCGGTTACATCCAAAACGTTAAAGTCCACTTTAGACACTAACTCTACAGTCTCAGCTTTCTTTTTCTGTCGTGGTAAATAATATACCTTGGTGAGAGGTGGAATCAGATCAACAGGAATCTTCAAAACCTCCTTCATATACCGTTTGAACAGATCTAAGGCTGTGACTCCAGGAAGACGTGGGAAATTCAAAATTCGCAAGTTCGCTGCTCTGGAGGCATTTTCCAACACTTCCAGTTTATACCTTAGTGCACCATTCTCCTTAGTCAAAGCCGCCGACAGGTCTGAAACTGCAGCAAGCTGAGAACTGATGGTAACATTGTGCTCCTGAAGCTGCTCACATGCTGATAAAGCCCTATCCATATCAACTGAAAAGACTCAAAATATCGCTCACTATGCATGATGGATCAAAACATAACAGGAGGTCTCAGTAGAAAAAACACTGCTGGCTTTAGGTTCTCACCCCGTAGCCGCAATCGTGTTATGATACATCAGTAACCTCCTGTACTCAACTCCAAGAAGGACCGACTCAAGTTTCTTAATTCACAAATGATCCCTGTGTATCTTATCGTTCAGTGACCAACAAATAATTTTTGTGTGAGCTATCTATATCAACAACATTCTTCTGTATGCCAACCGCGTTTTCTCGAACATGGGTCATCAACGACATAGATTGCGCGTTAATGGAGGCTGAGAGAGAGGAGATAGCTTCCCAGATAGACTCGAGAGTGAAAACCGGAGGACGAATCAAGGGTGACAAAGGCAAAAACAGCGTTGAAACAAACTGTGGAGCAGAAAGTTCCTCTGAGCTACGCGGCTCTAAACAGCCGCCCGGTACCTCCCCGAGATTATCGGGGGTCAAGGAACCCAACTGCTCAGGCTGCGCCCTCTCCACCGCCGGTGCCCCCACCTCCGGAGACGTCGGCGTCACAGCGTCCGAGGAAGGTTCCAATGCAGCCGGGCGTGGAGGTGGACTCCTCACTTCAGGAGAGAGAGAGATCTCAATTTCCGACGGTCGCGTCATAGCCTCTGCACCAGACGCGGCCAAGCCTTCTCGAATCTCCTGCTTCTTCTCCGAGGACAAGGTAACAAAACGGTCCATAGGACATGAACTGGGTTGTTGCGGCTCAGAGGGAAAGACCCTCAACTTCCCCTTCCTCTTAGGCATAGACGTTTAGAGAATCACACACACCGCAGCCATCTTGGATAGTCTCCTCCCCCCTCTTTGAACCTTGTTTTCAATGGAGACCATCTAGCACTTCTGCTTCAACTGTAGCATCAATTACTGTATTAGCAACAAGTCCCATGCACATTTATTTAGTATAAAATTCCATCTTTCTGGGAACTGATCTTTATCCAGGAATAACTTAGGAAATTTATTAATCCTTAACCTCCATGGTATCATTTGTTTCTTCACATATTCTTTAAGTGTAGCCCCACGTAATTCAGCTCTAACATTATAATCTCTTACATAGCTCCAACAATTGATCCCAAGATCCTTCATTTGTAGTATCTTCGCATAACACGGCTCCTTGCATAATGTATGACATCTATTCATCATTATAACTTAACACTTCTGGCCATTTTTTATCCTTTGAATCTGATGCCATAGTTGCCTTCAATATCTATTCAGAATTCTCATTCAATATTTCAAATTATAAGGTTCTGACTATCCAACATACTAAATAGTAATATACACTACAGTAATGCAGGCTGCTTTAACTAGCGATCATATCTACACAAAAATATTATAAGAAAATGGGAATCATCAATACAGGGATTGGTCTATATTTTCTCATTGACACTATTTTATCTCCAATCAGTTTCATCATCAGTTCCCAAAACTATTAAAATACCAATGTTTATTCCAAAATAATTTTAAAAACTTATCTGAATATAATATGAATACTCATCCAACATGAATTCATGTTTTGAGGAGAGCGGATATTTTACTCCTCTGCTACAAGGAATCATTTGTCCACAGCGATCGCTTCGCAAAACAAAACAAAACGGTTAAAGTAAAACCAGACCTCAGCACATTATATAACACACACATGATCCCAACTTCCTATCAGATCAAAGAGGTATATTCTAATTCATTATTCAGTTCATTTGGAATTAATGTACTGTGCCTAAAAATCCAACTCTGATCTTTGTAATTAAGCAGGCGTCCCTTATCATCATCACACCAATCAATATGAACTTGTTCCAGGATTCTCCAATGAATCTGTTCCACTTTATAATTAAAATTCATAAAATATTCCACCAAAGGGGTTGACATTACTTTATTTTTAATACAACTAGCATGTTCATTTAAACGCATTCTTATCAACTGCTTCGTATGCCCAATATAAAGTTTTGCACAAGGGCGCATAATTACATAAATTACCCAACAAGAACTACAATTTGTTAACTGACAAAATTGCTAATCGGTATGCATAATTTTGACTCTTCAATGATGGAGTTATACCATGATCCAGCTTCAGCATTCCTGACTTACAGAAAATAATGACGGCAAGGAATGCCACTGGAACAGTGCCGTTGGCCTTTTCCGGGAAGCTATCCATAGGTTGTTGCTGTCACTTTCATTTTCCAGGTCACACTGTCTGTCAGTCATCATTTCCTGTGCCTTTTCTATATGGGCGTAGTTTGGAGGGGGTGAGGGGTGCATTTCTCCCCTCCTCCAATTGAGCTGGCTCATGGTCACACCAATTCAGCAGCAGCCTCCCCCCCCCCCTCCTGCACTGGTGTTGCTGCTGCTTTTCATACATTTGCAGTGGCAGCGGTGAGCCTCCAACTTAAAAAAAATGCAGGATATTTTATAACTCCTACTCTGAGAAGGCTGGTCTAGTCCTGCCCCGCTCTGATGCATGCTTTGCATCAGGGGCCTGTCGTCACCACTGCAGACACAGAAAAAGCAGTGGGGTGGTGGGGGTGAATGATAGAATGGCTGGAAAGAAAATGCAGGGAAGATGTTGGATACAAAGGGGGGGGGGGTGCAGAGGACAAATGCTGGATAGGAAGTGGGGAGGAGATGATACAGAGCAGATGTTGGAAAAAGAGATGGGGTGAAGGGGCAGATACTGGACATAATAAAGTGTGAGGGTGTGGAAGGCAGAGGCAGGATATAGAGTGGAGGGATAGAGAGCAGACACAGGTTGGGTGATATAAAGGGACAGAGGGCAGATAGTGGATACTGAGTGCGAGTTGATGCTGGATATGGGGTAGCGGTACAGAGGGATGGAGGGCAGATGTTGGACATGAGGTGAAGAGCAGAGACCGGACATGGAGCAGGGGTCATAAAGGGATGGGATATATGCTGGACACAGGGTAGGGGGCATAGGGGGATAAAGGGCAGATGTTAGACACAATGTAGAGGTCACAGGGGGCTAAAGAGCAGATACTGGACAGGGAGGGAAAGGGGAATATAGGGCAGAAGCTGGACATAGGATAGATGTGGAGGGCAGATGCTGGACATGAGGTAAGAGAGAGAAGATGCTGGGCACGAGGTGAAGGGACATGCTGGACGAGGAGGACAGGATGAGAAAAAGGGGAGAGGTATGATATCAGGGAGAGAAGCAGAAACACAAGAAAGGGCAGAAGGGGAGACATTCTGAACATAAGGTGGGTGGAAGAGAAAAAGAGAAAGGAGAAACAGTTAAAGAAAGATAGGGAGTGAGAGGGCTGTGTTAAAGGTTGAAAAGTGGTGGGTAGATGCAGTAAAAAGATGGAGATTGAGAACTGGATATAAGAAGGAGAAATTAAATCTGAGTTGATGGAGAGAGAAAAATAAATGGAAGAAAGCTTACAGGAAAAGATCAATGTCAGAGATGGATGTAGAGGAGCAAATGAAAAGACAGGAGTGGAGAGAAGTGGCAGGTGGATTGTAGACTCTGGAAAAGAGACCTAACAGAAGACAGAGGACACAGAAACCAGACACCGGGATCAAGGCAATTAGAAAAATAAATAGCTAAATGACAAAGGTAAAGAATTTATTTTCAGCTTAATGACTGGAATATGCCAATTTTTTTGATTTTTTATATGCCTTCTTTATATTTTGCATAGTACAGGGGGAAGTGGTTTATTATTAGATCTATGCACCACTGTTTCTATTTTTTTGTGTTGCACTGCATGCAAAGCCTAGCTTGTTGGTGTTTGAATTTAATTTTGTCAACATATTTCTAGTCTGAGTTTGTGATAATTTATTCTGTACTTGGTAAGGGCCTAACTGTATTCTGCCTATGTGACTGAGACCAAGGGGTATATTTACTAAGTAGGGGTAGCGGCTTCTGTGCGATATCAGAGCCGCTGCCCCATTGAATTCAGGTGTAAGGATGTTTTAAGGCCCACTGTGATGCAGCTGTTTTCTGGGTAAGTGCCTCATTGTGTTAATTTTAGAATCAGGTGTCATTGTGGTATAGTAGATTTTCTTTATAGGTCTTCAGTGACTTTTGTAGGGTTTTGTGTTAGTTCACAATCTGCCTGCTACTGGAGAAATTGTTAATGAGATGACACTGGAATTAGATTTGTTTTTCTTGTATGTTGGGTTTTATGGTACAATGTCCTAGTTCTGCTCTGCACCTACTGTTGGAGGAGGGGTTTCATTGGATGCAAAACAGACGTTCCATAAGAAAATGAGAAAACTATAGTGCAGTGTTGGAAACCGCGCTGTAGTTTTTTCTTTTTTGTCCCTTGACGTGTGAGCACCTTTCATCTCTTTTGCTATTTGCCAGTCCAGTGTGCAGTTTCAGGTGTCAGTATTTTTATCTTAGTGTGCCAGGCTAAATAATTAAAGAGCTACAATTTTTACTGTATTTTAATTATATAGTCAAGGAATATGTTGCTTTCCTTTGTTTTGGTAAAGCTTCTGAGTGAGAACGTCTGCTTCCTCTTTGAGTATTTTGGGGGCATCCAGCTCATCCCTTGCCTGTTTGATATCCCTTGCCTGTTTGTGGCTTCCTATCCATCTAGTATTTTTTTAATGATTACTATAACGAATATGCAAATATGTCATTCCACCCTTTGACCCCAAATAAAGTAGTCAAACTATGCCCATGTCTTTCTATTACCTCTGTTTCTTCTGCTGTCTCCTTCACATTGTCGATTCTGGGGTTTGTTTCTCTCACTGAGGTGGCAAGCTGAATAATTTCATCTACTGTTTTGATTTGAGCATCTAAACTTGTGTATGTTATCCCACCTTTGCTTAGGGCAACGTGTGGGTCCTACAGGGACCAGGTTACAGAACAGTTTGATCCCTGGTTCTCTTTCACTTCTTCATTCAACTAGCACATACTCTCATTGACCGTAGCAGATTCTCTGTGAGGGCAGAAGGTCCTTGGTGCATAAATAAAAGACTCTTGAATCTGAATTGGGTGCTCCAATTCTCTTTATTGCAAGAAAACATCCAAGTCAAACAATAATATTCTGTAATGTTCAGCACAGAATATTACACAGTTACACAGTTTTGAAATATAGATTGCATTCCCTTGAGGTATTTATGTCTGTGATTCCAGTTTAAATATTTATCATTTCTGCTACTGACAGAATGATCCTGGGTTAGGGCTCCTAAGCATTTAGCAGATTACAGTGCCCTTTCTCCCTTCTCACTAGGATCCTGTACATCTAAACCTTTCTGGGTACCCGTACTTCTTCCAGTAGACATCATCCTCTCCTGTACAGTAAATCCTCTGTTAGACTTGACTAGCAAACCAGCTCCTACAATGTCTCCTTTGTTAGGTATGGGTGACAAGCCATCTCCTTCACTCTCTCCATACTCAGACAGAGGGGATAGATAAAACCTCTGACAGACTCTCCAAACTTCATAAGCAGACACGCCAAGAAGCAAGAGCTGATTCCATAGAGGACACAAATGAAATAAAATAAAGCTCAGATCTGTGTCTGTACATACTCACAGCACAACTTAATAGCCAATAGGACACTCCAAAGCCACATCTTACATCCTGTGCAATGGGATTATATACAAGTCAGGCAGAAACAAAACATCTATCCCAGCAAGATGGCATGTGTCTACTGCTAAGCCTAGAAATTGAATGGTCCTCTACACAAAGTACAAGGGATTGGTAAGAGTCCTGACAGGATCCCTTACATGTGTATTTTGGCTACAATGTGTTTCATTTTACCCTTTACAAACTTTACCATCTTGCTAGAGAAAGACGATTCAACCATGTCTCTCTTCAGAGAGTAGCTCCTTTGTAGATGTTCAGATTTTTTGGCTGGATGTCTTAGATCACGCTGCTTGCTCAGCCCACAATATAGGGAAGGATTTCTTAGTGGTCTTTTGAGACACTCCTTACAATTTTTTTCTGTGAAAAGGATCCTTATGTTGAAATAAATACACAAGTGCAAGAACTACTCAGATAAGCAACTGCTCATCAGTAGACTCTCATGGGACTGGAGAATGTCACTTGAAAGGTAAAGGTAGGATAGTTCCTCTGTTCAGTTCACATATCTTAGTTTCTTTTTTATTTTTTAAAGGGGGTAGAAAGTCAGTTGGCTTTGAAATGAGCTCACTCAGCAGGAGTAAGGGAGGCATTTCCAGGAGACAGTGGGGAAGCAATTCTTTCTTTTCTTGGCACTGAAATGCATAGTTTCAGAGCACAGCACACAAAGAATGGCATTTTGTGGTACAGTAAGGCTCTGGTGCCTTCAAATTATCTCAGTGACCCCACATTAGGGCAGGAGGAAGAGCCTGCAGAAGAAACCCCCACAGTGATTTTTATTGGGCTGATGAGGGGACAATCTTTACTTTCAGCATCCTTAATCTCCTGTCTTGCACAGTTTTTGTAAACCAACAAAGCACAGAATACAGAAGTAACCTCTATAACCACTGCTTTTTTCCCCTTTGTATTGGACATTTTGGATGCATATTCTCAGAATTTCCTTTTCAGATTCCATGCCTGTAAGTTTAAGCTTCCTTTCTATTGCTTTAGTGTGATACCATGAACATGCTAGTTCTCCTGAGACAACAGAAATGTTTATTAGAGCGGGTATTGCACCACAGTGCAAATCGTAGAAATATATGCAACTGGCAGTCATCACCCTTAGTTATTATTTAATAATAATACATTTTATTTATGCATTTATTTATTGCATTTGATATACCATCCGTTGTGAACTAAACACAATGCAACTTACAAAAAAATCATTAAGAACTGTTAAGCACAGTACTTACTCAGAAGAACACAAAGATTGGCAGAACATACAAAGTAAGTCGCAAGGGGAAGGCGTTATAATCCTGTAAATAAAATAGGTGGACAAGAAAGGGATAGATGGGATGGAATACAGCCTCTGTTGACGCATACCTGACGTCTTACTAAAGGTTAAACAGGGGGGATATTCAAAGGGATTAATAAGGTTAGCAGACCTGCTGTGTTAATCTCCTTATCTGGGATATTCAGCAGCACTAACTTAGTGCCAGTGAACAGTCCTGATGCTAACTGGGCATTCTGGGGACAGCACCTTGCCATAACTGGACAGTAGCAATATTGAGCTGCTGCCTGTTATGGCAAAGCAGAGAAAGCAAGGCACAGCAAAGACTGGTCTAACTTTTATCGCGAAAGCTAACCGGGCAGCCCTCTGCCTGGTTAGCTTCCTGGCTATCTGGGCAACCCACATATGAACCCGGTATTGAATATCTGGGTTTAAGTTTCAGCGGCAAAGGCTAGCTGCATTAGAAAGGCTAACTGCTGCCGCTGCATATCCCCCTCAATAGAAACATAGAAAATTATGGCAAAGACCGTATGGCCTATCCAGTCTGTCCATCCATAATTATGAAGGTCTACGATTCCTTCCTCTCCCTCAGAGATCCTCTGTACTTGTTCCATTCTTTCTTGATTGCAGATACAGTTGTTGTTTTCACCACCTCCATTGTAGGCTGTTCCATGCAGCCACCAATCTTTCTATAAAGAAATATTTCCTCAGATTAGTCCTGAGTCTATCTCTTTTCACCTTCATCTTATGACCCCTTATTCCAGAGCTTCCTTTCAACTATGTGCTTTTATACCACGGAGGTATTCAGATCTGTCTATCATATCTTCCCTCTCCCATCTTTCCTCCAAAGTATACATATTGAGATCTTTAAGTCTATCTCCATATGCCTTATGATGAAAATCACTGACCATTTTAGTAACCTCACTCTGGACTAACTCCATCCTGTTTATATCCTTTTGAAGGTACAGCCTTGATCCTTGACAGGTAGGATTGAAGAGAACACCATCTGTGCACTTAACTGCTTCATTTTCTCCCCTGGAACCATAAAGTCACTTTTGAAATGCTTAGGTGGAAACCTAGCAGTAACATTTGTGCCAACATGGATGAGCAGCATCAGATAACAGTACGCTTGAGGAGTCTCAGCAAATTCTCTGTAATGTCTCGGATCTTGGCACCAGGCAGGCAGTATACCTCCTGGGCATGTCTGGATGGCAGATGGATACATTTGTACCTTTCAGAAAAGAGTCACCAACCAGCAGTACTCTTTGTTTCCTAGTGATTGCTGATTCTACAGCTTTGGGGATTTTCAGCTCCGATACCTCCTGGACTGTTGTGGCCTCTTCTACTTTCAGGGCTGCATACCAGTTCCTCGGTTCTAGGGGAATTGGGATATCGAGTCTGCAGGATTTGGTGATTGTTTTTTGTACAGTGTCATCTTCTTTTCTGATGGAGATCTTAGATGTCTCTAGAAGCATTTCATCAATGGACCCCTCATTGTCATGAATTCTTCTTAGCCTTGCTACCTCCTCTCTCAGTTCCTCAACTTGCTTCCTGAGGGATTCAACCTGCAGGAATCTTGTATACTAAACCGGTTCCATGCCCTCAATCTGGCTGACCATCTGGATGGATATAGAAATGGTAAAAGAGCAACAGCTTTGGTATTATAATACAGTCGACCCCCGCCTATTCGTGGTTCAGTATTCGCAGATTTTACTGTGGAATGTAACTCCAAATTATTCATGGAAAATTTGCCTATTCATGGATTTTTTCGTAGAGCATATCTAAAATATTTGCTAATTATTTTCATTTTATTTTGTGACTAAATACATTTTTTATGATAAAAAATGATTTACTAATTTTCAAATATTAATATTAATGTAAATACAGCTTCCTCGTTGTACGTGGAGAATGCGTGATGAAAGCAGTTCAGGATGGTGGCTGCTTTAACCAGGTCCCACGATTCACAGAGAAGTACAGTACCGTTGCATCAAAGAGGTTGAAAGAGACGTCTACGTTCATTTTCCTTGGTGCTGATTGGCTGTACCCCCCCAAGACTTTGCCTCGTGGAGATGTGCTGCGGGAGCCCGCATCTCTGCCAGTTCACCGTGTAGACCTCTGCTGTTCGAGTGTTTCACTACATATCTGTGTACATTGCGTATCTTTGTGTCTCGTTTTTAATCTTTGTGTATCTTTTTCAATCGTGCCCTAAGATGCCTCCTAAGATGCTTCTTCTAAGGTTTCTGGCAAAGAGCCTAAGCGCTAGAAGAAGGTCATGACGCTCCAGGAGAAGGTAGCACTTCTGGAAATGTTGAAGGAAGGGAAATGTTACCCGCAGTAGCCCACCATTATGGCGTGAATGAGAGTACCGTCTGGTACATCAAGAAGAAAGAGGCGGAGATAAGGAAGACCGTGGATGTTAGCTTCTATGGCAGTGCCAAGACGGTTTCCACTGTGCGTGATAAGAGCATCGTGAGGATGTAATCGGCCTTGGCGTTGTGGATAATGGACTGCCGTAAGAAGAACATCCTTCTCAATGGCAACATCATCCGCGAGAAGGCACGAAAACTCTACCAGAGGTTTTGGACTGTTACGGAAGGCGGTGACGTACAGGAAGCAGACTTCTTAGGCTTCGACGACCCCGCCAAAGAAGAAGAGGAAGAAGCAGGACCATCGTCAGCTCCTGAAGGTTTCCGGGCCAGCAAGGGGTGGTTCCACCGCTTCCAGAAGCGGTTCCACCTAAAGTGTGTTTCTCTGCATGGGGAAACAGCATTGGCAGACATGGAAGCGGCTGCAAAATATCCCGAGACCTTCAAGAAGTTCATCAGGGACAAGGGCTACCATCCAGAACAGGTGTTCAATATGGATGAGACTGGCTTGTTCTGGAAGAAAATGCCTTCACGGACATACCTCATGAAGGACGAAGCCAGAGCCCCCGGGTTCAAAGCCCAGAAGGATAGGGTTACCCTCATCATGTGTGGCAATGCTGCTGGCTTCATGCTGAAACCAGGCCTCATTTACAAGGCTGCAAACCCCAAGGCCCTCACGAATAAGAACAAGAGCTTGCTGACTGTGTTTTGGATGCACAACGTCAAGGCCTGGATCATCAAAGTCCTTACGTCTAACTGGTTGATTCAGAGCTTCATCCCTCAAGTTAAGGATTACCTCAATGACTTGTGCATGGAGTTCAAGGTGTTGTCGATTATGGATAATGCTGGTGGCCACCCTATGGATCTTTATTACGAGGGAGTCTGGCTTGAGTTCCTCCCTGCCAACACCACCTCTCTCCTCCAGCCTATGGACCAGGGCGTGATCCATGCCTTCAAGGCACTCTACACCCGGAACTCCCTCGAGCAGCTTGTGAAGGAAATGGACAGTGACAGTGAATTTACGCTGAAGGGGTATTGGCGTAAATTCACGATTGCCACATGTCTGACTGTCATCGGCCGATCATTGAAGGATATGAAGAAGGAGACCCTTAATGCATGCTGGAAGAAGTTGTGGCTGGAGTGTGTTCACAATTATAAGGGCTTCTCTCCTGAAGAAATTCAACATTCTGCCATTGATAAGGCAGTCCAATTGACGAGGATGCTTGGTGGAAAAGGCTTCGATGACATCACCGAGGATGAAGTCGGCGCCCTAATTGATGCCCACTCTGACCCTCTGATGGACCAGGATTTGGAAGAGCTGACGAAGTCTGCCAGCGAGGAAGAAGACACGGCAGATTCAGGGGATGAGGAAGAGGATGAGGGCCTGTCTTTGGAACATCTGTCCTGAATTATGAGGGCAGCCAGGGAGCTGCAGGAGATGACTGGGGCATGAGATCCTTATATGGAACGCTCCATAAAGTTTTCAAATGCCCTTGATGCGTGCATGGGGCCCTAAAATAACCTCCTAGTCAGCATAAAGAAGCAGCAACAGCAGCTGCCTATCACCATGTTTCTCGAGCTCATGAAGAAGGACCCTCCAAGCCTCTCGAATGTTGTAAGATGACTTTGAAATGATATTAAAGTGTTTTAGGATGATAGTTTAAGGTATATTTATTTATTTATTTTATTTAACATTTTTTATATACCGCCTTTCTACAAATCAAGACGGTTTACATAGAACATTTCAAGGCAGTGTGTTTCAACTGTTTACAAGGAACAAAGTAACAAGGATACATAAGTGAACAAAATGAACTAATTACAGTGATCAATGATCAACTATTTACATGTTTATGAGTATAGAGCTACAATTGGTTGTATTATGGGTTTGAGGGAGGATGGGCGGTAAGGTAGATGTAAGGGTTAGGTATTAGGGTGGTAGGGAAAAATGTTCAAGGAAGAGGTGGGTTTTTAACTTCTTTCGAAATTCAGAGTGATTCACACAGTTACGCAGTTCATGAGGAAGGGTATTCCATAGGGATGGAGCATAGAGGGAGAAGGCCTTGTTGATAGTAGATTGTTTGCAGTGCCTTTTATTTGTTGGTATGGTCAGTAGGTTTTTGGTAGAGGAACGGTGTGTTCTTGTGTTGTTGGAGAAGGCAAGGAGTGGAGAGAGGCATGGAGCTGACTCATTTAGGATAATTTTGTGTATAAGAGTGAGAACCTTGAATTTAGCTCGGTGTTGAATTGGGAGCCAGTGGAGATCATAGAGGACTGGTGTAATATGGGATCGTCTGGGGGTGTTGATTATGAGCCGCGCTAATGTATTCTGGGCTAGTTGGAGTGGTAGGATGGTGTTCTTGGGGAGGCCATGATAGATCAGATTACAGTAGTCAAGCGAAGGGGTTGTGAGGGCCTGACAGACTGTGCGAAAGGAGTCAGGGCTTAAGAGAGGTTTGAGGTTCCTGAGAGCACGTAGCTTTGCGTATACTGTATTGGTGGTTCTCTTTATTTGATCGGAGAAGGAGAGGTTCTGATCAAGGATGATTCCAAGATATTTCACTTGGTTTTTCATAGTGAGTGTGAGATCGCCAAAGGTGAGGGTTGGAGGAGGGGTGTAGGAGGGATTGGAAAATACTTGAAGAACCTCAGTTTTGGCTTGGTTAATCAGTAAGTTGTGCTGGGAGAGCCAAGCTTTGAGGCTGATTAGACATTCATTTAGTTTAGTAAAATTAGGGTTAGTGAGGTTAAATGGGGTGAAGCACATCATGTCATCTGCGTATAATTGGTATTGAATGCCATAGTTTTGAAAAATTTTGCAGACAGGTTGGAGGAAGATATTGAAAAGTAATGCGGATAGGCTAGAACCTTGGGGGACACCTTGTTTTAGTGTGAATGGGAGGGAGGTATCACTTCCAATACGGACCTGTTGGGACCTGGAGTCTAAGTAGGATTGGAACCATTTTAGAGTTGTGCCTCTCAGTCCTATTTCAAGAAGTCTGATTAGGAGTTGATGGTGGGGGAGAGAGTCAAAGGCGGCGGATAAGTCAAGGAAAATAAGTAGGCATCCTTGGGCGGGGTTCTGGGTGTGTAAGTACAAGGAATCTAGTAGGGAGGTAAGGAGGGTTTCAACTCCGTGATTCTTTTTGAAACCATGCTGGAATAAGTCAAGGGGAGAGTGGTCATCAATGTAGTTCTGAAGTTGGGTTTGGACAAGTTTCTCGGTTATCTTTGCAAGGAAAGGGATACTAGAGATGGGTCTATAGGAGGAAGGGGAGGTGGGGTCTAGTTTAGCTCCTTTTAGGATTGGGCGGATAGAGGCACATTTAAGTGGGAGTGGTACAGAACCAGTCTGGAGGGAGGTCTGTACAATATTCAGAATGTGGGGGCTGAAGGAACTTCTGGTAGACTTGATCCAGGGGACAGGACAAGGGTCAAGGGCAGAGGTTGAAGCATTCAAATCTTTAATAACATCAGATACATTATCTAAAGTAATGGGATGAAACTCATTCCATGAGTTTGAGAAGGTTGATCATGTGGTTGGGTGATGTGGTCAGGAGTGAGTTGGGAGTTATTGGTTGATAAAGGTGGGAGGAATTTAGAGGTCAGATGGTTAGCTATAGCCTGCGCAGATATTTTTGGTGGCTGGTCATGTTGTAAGGGCTCGTTTATTAGGGATTTGGTGATGGAGAAGAGCTCTCTTGGTTTATTAAGCGCTCGCTGGATAATATTTTCGTTGTATTCTCTTTTGTGGATGAGGGTTTCTGAGCAGTAGGTTTGAAGTTTGGCTGTGTAGGCAACATGTACATTGGAGTCTTGAGTGCGTCTCCATTTACGTTCAAGGCGTCTAAGCTCCCTTTTGAGGTTTCTCAGGTTTGTGGAGAACCATGGGGTTCTTCTACGGTGTTTTTGATGAAATTGCTTAGGTGGAAGTAGGGAGGCTGCAGATAGGATTTCATTCCATTTAGAGATGATGGACTCTTGGTTCAGGTTTTTGTTATTTAGTAGGTCAAGTGATGGGATTGTTTGCTCCAGGAAGTTGGCTGCATTGAATTGTTTAAATTTATGGGTGTGTTGGAGATGCGTGTGTGGTTGACTGTTGTGGGTGGAGTAGGGGACGGTGAAAAGGATGAGAGCATGATCAGACCAAGGTATGGGTTGGATAGTGTGTAAGACCTGATCATTGAAGAGGGGGTGTTGTGGGAAAAATATTAAGTCAAGGATGTTTCCTTTAGAATGTGTAGGGTGCTGTAGCATTTGGGTGAAGTGAAGAGTCTTCATTGCTTGGAGGAAGGATGAGGATTGTATTGAGGAAGTAGAGTGTAAGTTTAGGTCTCCTAAGATAATTAGAGGGCGTGAGGGAGGTTGGGGTGAGCAGGCTGTATCTAGGATCATGGAGAGATCAGATGAGTCAGCCTGGGGAGCACGGTATAGAAGGTGCAAAGAAAGTTTGGAGTTGGAGACAGTAATGGAGTCCATGCCTGTGGTGGAAGTGGATTCAACAGTAGAGAGCCGCAAGTTGGATCTAGAAATAATAGCTACACCTCCTCCTCTTCCATGTAATCTGTTACATATATTGATTGAGTATGTTTTGGGGCATAGTTGGTTTACTAGAACCTGTCAGACGGCTGCCTAGGGTGAGAACTTACACAATCTTGACGATGCATATATTCATATGATTCTTGCAAGGTATTGTGGGTATTGTAGTTCATTCACTCCCAACACAGCTGATGACAATAATTTGAGTTGTGAAACCAAGTGGTAAGATCAATAAAATACTTCTTTTATTGATGGGGTTTAATTCACCCAGCACATGTATGCTTGATAGCACTATAAATGAGGTTACTTGCTTGCAGTGTTTAAAATGGATAACAAAAAGTCACAAAGTAAACCAGAAAACAACCTTCAGCTTGTCAGGCAATTAGCTAATGTTTTCTTAGCAAATAATTACCAAATACAAAGGCACAAAGTAAAGAATAAACTTTGCTGGTTAGGTTAACTTCTGCTTATTTTCCACGCCGATCTCAGCAGTGATTCTCCCTTGCTCACACACACAATCAGGTGCAGCCCTAATTACTATCAATGGACCAGCTGAAAGCCTTTAGCTGGCTGGCTGCTACTGTGGGAGCCCAAATCCTGCTTTAAGAGCTGTTTGCAGTGGAAATAAAGAACAAAGTTAGGTTTCTTTGTGATGGCTGATGTGTTTGCTCAGAGAAAACTAGTAATAGCATTTAGATAGAGAACAGTCCATATAAACTGTATTTTCATCTGCTGTATCAATCAGCATATGGTCACTATCATACATTGGCACAGACGAGTCTTTCATTAAGGCACTATCATGAGAATGCTCATTCCCTTGCTGCCACTCTCTATTATAGATAGGGTCTGGATCAGTGTTCATACCTGAGCCTCTCCTGCTATCATTATTCCTCTCTGTATAGCCTGGCCAATATGTAATCCAATTCTGATGTCCAGCCTTCCAATCTTGATCCCTGGACACTGGATCTTCTCTCACATACCTTCTGGCCTTGGTCTGAAAGTCCCTTCCACATGCAGTCTTCTCTCTTCCAGGTAGCCACTGGTGATTCCTATCTCTGCCACTCCATTCCTCTGGCTGAATCCAGTCCAATGGACTCTGCTGGCTTTTGGAATACCTCCCAGTATGAGTACTGCCTTGGAATCTCCCAGACCTTCCAATGGCCTTTCTTCTCTTCCTTCCAGAGAGTTTCCTTCTCTCTCTATCTGCGTGGCTTTTGCTGAAGCTGTTCTTCCAACTCTCCCTGAATCTGTTTCCTGAAGAATAAGCTCTATTCTTATTCTGTTCTAATGTGTGCTGCTCCCTAACACAGCGCAGCTGTCTTGAATCAGGCCCTGCCCTTTGAGATGAGTGCTTAGGGATTACCTCATAGCTCTCTTGATTGCACACACATTTTCTTACTTCAGCCTCCCTCATGGCTGCTGGAAACCTGGTGCATTCTGGGACTGGTAGTCTTTTATGTGAAAACTCTGTTTTCTTGCTTCTACCAGAACTGACAGGTTGCTTGTTCAGAGTCACATCATCTTTTCTATAGCTCCTACCTGAGCTATGATAAGCTTCCCTATCACAAACCAAGTCAGAGTCTTGGAACCAGGTTTCGGTGAGGCAGAGTATATCAAGGTTGTAATCAGTAATAAGGTCAGCTAGTAAAGGGATTTTATTTCTGGCTGAACGAGCATTGAGTAGGGCGCATTTGAGGGGGGATGGGGGATAGAGGGAGAGTATGGTTTTAGGCTAGGGTTTATAGTAATGGTTTTGAGTTTGCATGAACAGTGGTGGGGGTTATAGTGGGCATGGGAGAGGTGTGGTAGGGTAAATAGCTGCCTGGGAGAGTAGATTATTGGAATGGCGGCGCTATGGGTTAGAGTGAGCGCATAAGGGAAGACAAGCAGAAGGAGGTAAAGTAAACTGAGGGCAGACCTCAGTGTGAATAAGTAAGATTTAGGAGGAGCCATTTTGGGAAGGAATAGGAATAAGGTGGCAATATAAAGTATGGGGTAAGAGATAGAGTGAGAGCGGGGGTGAGCGGCGGAGACAGTGGAAAAGCTGGATCCAGAGACGGTTGAGAGGGGATTATAAGGAGCAGTGGATATTACAGGAGGTTGAATACCTTTGTAAATTGGCAAGAGTAGATACTTTTGTAACACAGATAGATACAATGGCAACTGTATGAAGTTAGATACACTTGTGGCACAGGTTGTGAGAGTATAACATTGTGCAGAAGTATATTTTGAAATGAGGAGAACTAGATACTTTCGTGGTACAAGTTGAGACAGAATAACATTAAGTGGATATTTGGTCTTTGTATATTGTATATTAATATTGTATATTAAGTATATTTGGTCTTTGAACTACTAAAATAGGAAGTTTGTAGGGAAATCTGACTTAAAGTCTGCCTTGGGTCTGCTTATATATGTATATATTGGCTTTATATGACTGAACTCTTGCCTGGTGAAACTACACAGGAGGATGGATGGCACAGAAGACAAGAAGACAGACAAGAAGACAATAGCTATATGAGAGTATATGCTTGCCATAAGAAAATGGATGCGGCCTGTTATGGAGAATTCTGGGTAACCATATTCTGCATAGGAGTATGCAAGAATAATGGGCCTAACATGAAATTACAGGTCAAGCAAAGAATTCAAACAAATGAGCA
Source organism: Ichthyophis bannanicus (assembly GCA_033557465.1). NCBI lineage: Eukaryota > Metazoa > Chordata > Amphibia > Gymnophiona > Ichthyophiidae > Ichthyophis > Ichthyophis bannanicus. The sequence goes on along the minus strand of CM066031.1, from coordinate 1,574,823,662 downwards.
CAAAATACTCTCTGCCTGCTCTCTGCCTGGTTTCAATTAGTGCCAGAAGAAGAAAATACACAGGAAGGGTCAGAGGTCACAAGCCATACATAGATAAATAGACCTAAAAGCACAGAGGTCACAGGCCATGCATAGATAAATAGACCTAAAAGCATTTCCAAGCATTTCCAGATGTATAGAGGTCATAGGCCATGTATAAATGAGCAGGGTCCAGATGTACAAATGTAAGGAGATTCTCCCCTGGGAAAAGTGTTGCAGAACCCTGAGGTCCTGCTGACACTTAAGAATGAATGATGGATTACTGAACAGACATTTGAGACGGAGAGAAATGTATATAAGGCAATTATTCTTCATGTAAGGGTGGGCGGTATTTTCTTCCTCTTCACAGAGAAAGAAAGTACTGTCTGCCATCTCTAGATAGGCATTTGCTGTTTGCTATTTTATAATCACTTTTGTTATTCTAAATAAAAGTCTTTTGAGCTAAAGCAACTGCCGTCTAAGTAATTCTCTGATTGGTGATATTTTGGGCAACCGTTGTGGGAACCAGAAGCTACAATAATTGGTGCCGAACACCCTCTAAATTTTTTCCCTTCCAAATTGCCCAAGGACTCCTCTGACTGCAGTTTTTGACTTGTATTTTTACTTGTCAGTGGGACTACCTCCTGTTTTTCACAGTAGATTAAAAAAAAAAAAAAACAGGGGATGAGAATACCTTAAGAGGATTCCTTCTGCTGGTACAGAAGATGGGAATACCGCTCTGAGTGACGTCGAGAGAGATTTTGATACCCTAGGACGACTCCAGTGGGTGAGTTTTGTTTTTCCTGTCTACAAACAAAGACGGAAGATTTACCCAGGTTCAATTGGTGGGTGAGTACCAAATTTACACATATGCATATGTATTTTATGTGTTTCATGTTTTGTTATGTAGCAAATCGTTAGATTGTCTTTGCATTTAATTGTAATGGTAGGGAAAGAAAGTTTGAAAGTTTTGCCCAGACATTAGGTCTCTGTCTTTCCGGGATTGATTGATGTACGCTTGAGACTGTACATATCATTGATATGAAGCGAATGTGTGTCTTTATCCACGTTTTCATACCTCCGCGAGGAGATTGGCTGGATTTAGATGAAGCATAAGTATTGTAAGTGTGTATAAATCCTGGATTTTTTAATTTCGCTCCTCTGTTAATTACGAGGTTTGGATTGCCACCTAAAAGCGAAATTGCGCGCGCCTCTGTATATAAGGAGGTTCAATTTGCTATTGGTAAAAGGCAAAGTTAATTGCCCCTGTCCCTGAACAGTGAAAACACCAGGTCTACATAGCCTATAGAGAAGGGACAGCTAGGGAAATGTTTAAAAGAAAATCTAAACAGGAAGAAAATACTGAGAAAGGAACTGAGCCCGGTCCTAATCCCATAGATAGCCTTGTTAAACAGAACCCCCTATTGGAGGCTTCAATAAAAAATTGTTCTAAACAATGGGAAAAATGGACGAAAAAAACACCCTCTCTTGCCTGGCCAGCAGGGGGGTCGTTTGATCCGCTCATTTTGACCAAAATTAGGGATCATATTTTATTTAACAAATGTGGCAAAGCCCAATTGGAACATTTGCGACATATTTCCCTGTGGATGCAAGCTGGTCCAGAGCTTTCGCCATCTGCCCCTGTGCCCCCACCTTCTTATTGGGCAGCCGAAAGTAAAGCTATGGCAGCCATAGGCTATTCCGACCCTGTTTTCCAGCCCAAGTCAGAACCGACTTCTCACCCAGCAGCCTCTATACCCCCAGAACAGGTCCTGCATAAACTCTTGGACACTGAGGGAGCTTGGGCAAAGATTGAGGGTCATGTTAACTTAAAAGCCACCCCTGCCCCAGATCCCAGTGCATATGCTGTGGCACAGGCAAGATTAGAAGAGTTGAAACAGCAATTAACAGCAGAACATGAAGATTTAGAAAGTCAGGCTCAAGCTTTAAAGCAATCTGAGGGAAAAATTACTGAGAATCTTAGAAGATGGGAGTTAGACCTGACAGATAGGGAAAAAACGTCTTAAGACGATTATAGAAGAGGAAGAAGAGGAGAAGGTAGAGGAGGAAGTAGATGACGAAAAGACAAAAAGTGCACTTACAGTGATTTGTGGAGTTGTGAAAGGTGGTAAAGCTCTTCGAGCTCCACAACCCTGTATCCTTACTTTTATTACAGAGCAGGAGGATGGCAATGGTTATTATGTTTACCGATGGTCCTCCAACATGTACGGTTGGACAAGAGCCAACCAGCCTCAGATGTTACAGTGGCCCCCTAATGGATCACTAGAAACTGTACACCTTAACACCGCCCGACTCTGCATTCGCGGAGGAGCGGGAGACCCTAACTGGGATTCTGCCTATATGGAGGCAGGTCTGAGGGTTTGGGAGAAGTATGAGAATCAGGACGCTAATAAACAGCTTCTGTTTCCAGTAATCTATACAAATGAAGGTAAATCTAAATATATCCCATGGAGTTTTACTGATATGACTAATATAGCCAGTAGTCTCCCTCCACTTAGTAGAGGGGAGAGACATGGATTCAAAAATTTGAAAGAATTACGGCTGGATATCATTTGGCTTTGGGAGATATCAAAGCTTTATTGGCCAAAATTCTGGGAAATAGTGCGACAAATCAAGTGTTCGCCAATGCCGATTTAGGCCAGGTGAAGGTCACAGTTAACACTTATGATGGTTCTTCCTTCAACGAGTTTCGTCCTCGTATTTGGGACTCCCTCAGGGAGATGTACCCTACTCAGCGCAGTTTGGCTCCTCTCACTACTATGAGATTCCAAATAGGTGAGGATATCAGTGCATACCTTGTACGATTTCAAGATTTATGGGAAGCACAAATGGGGGTACCATACGATGATGTTTGTATGAGACCTGTATTTTTCCAGACTTTGTGTAATACATTACCCCCATCCGTAACTGCAAAATTAAAGTCTATAGTAGCCTTGGAGTCTGAGCCATGGCCTAAACAACAGGCCCATATTTTGCATTATATTCGATCTTTAGAGGAGGACACTTTGAAACCTGAGAAGGATTTGAAACAGGCCCAAGCACGCTTGTTACACCTTCAACTTAAAGGGTTACAAGAAATTAAAGATCCCCAATCCACCACCAAATTACATCTTGATAAATCTAATAATGAACTTATTAGACAACTAAAACAAAAAATTAGGGAACAGCAGGAGAAAATTGATGACATGGAATATTTGGATCCTTATGAGGATGATGTTCCAGACCCCTGCGATGAGGTATGGGATAGAGATAAGGAGCGCATTTACTATAACGGAGCCCAACGACCCCGTTATCCTCAGCCACAGCGTCGAGGTCCCTCTTACCAACAAAATAACCGCACTCCTGCCCCACAGTGTTGGAACTGTGGTGGTTACGGTCATTTTCAGCGCTCATGCCGTGCTCAGCGCAGAAATGAGAACTTTGATAGGAGGCGTTTTCCCTTGTGGACACCTCCCCGGGATTCTGGACCCCCACCCCAACAATGACTGGGAATCTATATTCTACAGGCGAGGCTCACATATCAGGAACCTCTGATCACAGTATATCTTAATGATGAGCCCACAGAAATGTTACTTGATACAGGAGCCACTTCCTCTGTATTAACTACTTTACCGCAGAAATGCCAGCTTAGTAGAAAGAAAATGACTACCACTGGTTTTGATGGTAGACCCCTTACATCTTATCTAACTACAGTCAAACCTCGGTTTTCATGATTAATCCGTTCGAAAAAGTCTGACTAAAACCGAAACGTATGAAAACTGAAGCAATATTTCCCATAAGAAATAATGTAAATCCAATTAATCCGTTCCAGACACCCAAAAATATTCACAAAAAATACATTTTATAGAGAATAACTATATTTTTACATACAGAAAACAATGAGAAATAAATATAAATGACTAATGAAATGGATAAATGAACATTTAACATCACTGAAAGCAAGCTAAGTACAGTACTGTACAGTACAGTATGTTAACATCTGGCCTTAGCCACCCCTGACAAGCTGCTGTGCCCAGCTCTCTTCGGAATCACATTGAATTCAGTCCATTAAAATACCTTTACATTATCTGCTCAATGCTTCAGAATGGCAGAAAATCTTAATGATATAGCTTCAGACGTACCCTGCAAGAGAAAGAACTGCCTCCCACATTCATGCAACATCTCCTGCTTACGTTGACAGCTTTTCTTCCCTGCTACCAGGACAAAATCTCAGTCAAAAGACGTTGAAAACCGAAGCAATGCATGAAAACCGGGACAAAATCTCAGTCAGAAAAGACGTTGAAAACCGAAGCGTATGAAAACCGGGGCAAATGAAAACCGAGGTTTGACTGTACACCTATTTGTTTAAGAATAGGAGATCAGCAGATTTCTCATTCTTTTCTGTTTGCCCCATATTGCCCAGTAAATTTGATGGGTAGGGACTTACTGGTGAAATTACAGGTTGAATTCACCTATGGTCCGCTGGGAGAAAAAGGCCCTGAGCGGTCACTGCTACTCAGCCCTTATGGCCGAGTTAAATCACATCTGCCTGTAACCATTCGTATTAAGCCTGGCTGTAAACCACCAAAGATTCCGCAGTATCCCCTCCAACCGGAGGCCCTGCAGGGATCTCGCCAGGAGATTCAGGAGCTGTTACAGCATGGAATTATTGAACTCAGTAATTCCCCATATAACACCCCACTATTCCCTGTGAAAAAGCCTAATGGGAAGTGGAGAATAGTTCATGACTTACGTGCACTTAACAGTGTTATTGAACCACAGTTTCCAGTAGTCTCAAACCCTGCCACATTGCTGACAACGACTACTCTGTACAAATATCATACTGTTCTGGACCTTTCCCATGCCTTTTTTGGGATAGAAGTTGAATCCACATCCCGGCAGTTTCTGGCATTTATTTTTGAGGGTCAGCATTATCAGTGGACCAGGTTACCCCAAGGATATGTGGAAAGTCCTTCCATATTCTCTCAAGCACTAGTTGCTGATTTGCAATCATTCAGGGCAGAGCTGCCCAGCAATGTGTCTTTGTTACAGTATGTAGATGACTTACTGCTTTCCACAGCTGAGGCTGCAACAAATCTGGCCCTCACAGATAAACTTGTTTGTTATCTTTTGGAAAGTGGATACCAGATTAACATGGCCAAGGCACAGATCTGCCAAACTGAAGTCACTTTTCTGGGTTTCCTAGTAGGAGATGGAATGCTGTCTCTGACAGAGAAAACTAAACAACACTGCTTGCAATTACAGATGCCTACCACTGTAAAGCAATTGCGATCTCTGCTCGGCATGATAAATTTCTGCCGGAATTGGATCCCAGGTCATAGTCAACGCACACATCCCTTTCGCAAATATTTAAAAGGGGGGGCTAAGAGGTCGACTGTTATCAGCCTGTCAGCTCCTGACCAGATTTTGCTTCAATCTCTTTTGACTGATGTCTCGCACACACCAAGTATCTGTCTTCCTGACTATTCAAAGGAGATGTTTCTCATTAGCTTTCACGGACATCACACGTGGGCAGCTGTGATTTATCAGGATGATGGTAAAATTGTGTCCTACTTGTCAGGATCTTTTTCTGTTACAGAAATAGTTCTGCCTGATGTTGAGAGAGGATTAGTAGCCACCAGTGAGGCAGTCAGAAAGACCTATAACACCTTTCATCCCTTGCGACTCACTGTGTATTGCTCCGGTGATGTAGAGGCACTGTTATGCAGTAATACTCTCCACTTTACCCCATATCGGGTGCACCAGCTTTGTGCTACTCTGCTACGGAGTCACATTCTCATTAAGCCATTCCCTGCAAGTCACCCTTTTGGCTACCTACAAAATTTAGTTTCTGTTATTAGTGGAGAGGAAGAAGATAAGATCCCCATTTTTTCTTTTGCAGATAATATTCTGTCTCTTCACGAAATGCCTGTCAATTCTAAAGTCTGGTTCACTGACGGTTCTGAGACGTCACTATGTTCTGGTTTCAGTGCAGTACAAATATCTCCTTCTGGAGACATTCTAGATGTATTGCAATATCAGTTGCCGAGTGTTTATAGTGCTCAAGGTGCAGAACTCTGTGCAATTTTGGCAATCTTACTGCATCAGGAGAGACAGAACATTATTATATTCACTGACTCCCAATATGTAGCACAAGTGCTGACAGCGCTTCACCAGAAATGGTCACAAAGAGGTTTTATCACTTCCTCAGCCAGCTCAATTTCACATCTTGACGAGATACATCAAATTTATGAGTGTTTAGAGAAACGCAGAATCAACAATCTGTTTCTGTGCTGTGAATGGGTTCCTGGACATACACAGGGAGACTCTTTCCGCCAGATGGGCAATGCCCTGGCAGATCAGTTAGCCAAAGAAGTAACTAGTAATGCTTCCCTGACCTTGCCTGTTACCAGATCACAGATCTATTTAGTACCTGACCTTGCTGATTATCAGAAAGATGCTGTTTCTCATGAGATAGGAAATTGGGAGAGACTAGGTTGTTCCCAAATTAAGAAAATGTGGGTACATCCATCAGGAAAACTTTGTATCTGTTATGTGGCACTAAAACGCCTTACAGATCTCATACACGATATCTATCATTCTAGTACTGCAAATGTCTACAGCATGCTTGAGGACATTTTTTGGTGTCCACACATGAAAAATCGCATTCAGGAACTAGTAGCTAAATGTCCTGTGTGTATCCTGAATTCTCAGCCAGGAGGAAAACCCATAGCCAAAAGTCATCTCCCGGTTCTAAGTGGTCCTTTTGAACCCTGGTATGTAGATTTTACTGACATGATCCACAGATGTGCTCAGAAGCGGTATCTTTTAGTGTGGGTTTGCCCTTGGTCTAAATGGATTGAGGCCTTCCCCTGCAATAGAGAGACTGCTGAAGAAGTAGTAGAGGTTTTGCTAACACAAATAATTCCCCGATTTGGCATTCCTAAAGTCATATATTCTGACAATGGCTCTCACTTTCGTAATGCTCTTGTAACTGCACTCACCCAGCATCTTCCTGTTCAGTGGAAGTATGTTTCTGTGTATAAACCTACTTCCAATGGTCTTGTTGAACGATGTAATGGCATTTTGAAAACTCAACTCAGAAAAATTTGTGCTTCTGGTCATATGACCTGGCTACAAGCATTACCAATGTGCTTATTTCAGCTGCGTAATAGCCCGATCAAGCGATTACATCTGACACCTCATGAAATGGCCACTGGCCGGCGTATGCGCACAACTAATTTATCGCAGTCCCAGGTTCCGATTCATGATAGTCTTTCTGCTTACCTTGCAGGACTCCGGATTGCGCTTCAAGAAATTGCTGACCGTGTAGCAGCCACACAGTCTGTGTCCAGTCCATCCTTATTACCTTGTTTCCCTGTAGGGTCCACTGTCTATAAAAGAAATTGTGTTCGTGCATCCTGGGACTGCCCAACCTTTTCAGGACCCCACGTTGTCACTGCTGCTTCCCCTTTTGCTGCAAGACTGAATGATACTGATACTTGGGTGCATGTCAGCCATCTAAAAGCGTCTCCAGCTGTCCCATCTGATTAATCAGTTTTATTTTCCTACAGAACTCAGTGTTCTCACAACAGTGCTATGTTATTAGTACCAAAGATGATCGCTGTCAAGCCTACTCCATGGGCGTCCTTGTGCTTTTTTCTGGGAATCTCTGTCATAATCGTCCTCCTTATTGAGTGTTTACATCCAGATGGACAGCTAGCTTTGTTTCTTCATGGATGGAACCAGACTAACCAGACGATCTCTCGAGCACCCCGAGCTTTACCTGAAGGCTCTCTGAACTTGTGGAAGCAATCAGTATTACACATTGTTTCCCTGATGAACATTACAGACTGCATTATTTGTACCCCTTTACCAAAGGGTGTATCATATGCTCCAGTACATGTTTCAAAGGTTCCCTTAAATGAGTATGCAGGACAGCTTGCTTGTGTAGATAATAATAACTTTTCTGCCAGTTGTTATGAGACTTTTAATTGTTCCCAGACGTGGCATGCAATGAATATGATACATGACCCTTTGCGTGTATATGTTGACCCGAATATGATATTTGATCTATGTTTAATAACAAATGTATCCATTGCTTTTTCAGACAGGTGTAACCTGTCGTATAATGTTATTAATGGATCCTTTCATTTTGCTAGTAATTCTGTCATGATAAAGTGGTATAATCAATCCGGTAATATGGACCCCTCCAATATGAAATATGATTGGAGAAATATTACAAGAAACCCGGTAGTGTTTAATGGAGCTGACTTCCGCTGGTATGTGGGAGTTGGTCCCATTTATCACGATGATTCAGCTGTGCTGACAACGGGTTCTCAGAATGAATCTCCATATACTTCTTGCTATCTCCCAATGTCCAGTTTCAGGAGGGATCTTACCTCAGCTACCACGGGAAAATCTTTTGTTAAGTGGTTTGATGGGCATCATATGAGTCGCATATGGACACCTGCTACAAACCTCTTTGCTGTAATGGGTCATTATTGGTTGTGTGGGGAAACTCTGTATCAGGTAATTAACCTCTCCCTATTACCCTGTGCTTTGGTTAAAGTTTCTTCTTTTTCTGTCTTGATACCTCTTAATGTTACCCATCATTCTGCTTCTCGCTCCACCCTGCATAGATTAAAACGTAGCTCCTCAGCTTATGCTAGCCCCTGGGATTCCTCTATAGCCGAGGATGATGCCATTCAGGCCTCATTTGAGTATATCAATTCCACTTATCCCATGACTAAAACTCGTTTGGATGCCCTTAGCGCAACGGCCTGGATTCCCTTTGCCACCCCCGCCCTTACTGCTGAGCTTGGTATGGCTGTACGCCGTTTGCAATGTTTGTTGCATATTCAAATGAAAGCTGTTACTGAATCCATATCACGCCTAGCCGAGTCCCTTGAACAAAATACACAAATGACTCTGCAGAATAGGCAAGCTTTGGATTTACTTTTGGCCGCTGAAGGCGGAACATGCATTTTCATTAATGCTACGAACTGTTGTACTGTAATCGCTAACCACACGGTGTTTGTGTTAGATGCCATGAATAAGATAAAGCATCTCTCTGATTTGCATATTGATGATTTTAAAGGGGGACTTCAACTTAATAATATTTGGGGTAGTATTGCTTCATGGTTTGCTAGTTTAGGTGTAGGACTTAAAGCCTTCTTTATTACGCTTTTAAGTATAGCTTGTTTTGCAATCATTGCTTGTTGTACCTTATCCATTTTACTTGCCTGTTGTAAACGAATGATATCGCAAAGCACTAAAACCATGTATATTGTGTCAAGGGAACAGTACCAACGATTGCCTTTGAATGATCCATCTTTGTCTCAAATGGTTGTTATTCACGCCCCTTAGTGGGATTATTTTAATTATCCCCCCAACAAAAAAAAAAAGAAAAAAAGTGGCGAATGTAGGGAAATCTGACTTAAAGTCTGCCTTGGGTCTGCTTATATATGTATATATTGGCTTTATATGACTGAACTCTTGCCTGGTGAAACTACACAGGAGGATGGATGGCACAGAAGACAAGAAGACAGACAAGAAGACAATAGCTATATGAGAGTATATGCTTGCCATAAGAAAATGGATGCGGCCTGTTATGGAGAATTCTGGGTAACCATATTCTGCATAGGAGTATGCAAGAATAATGGGCCTAACATGAAATTACAGGTCAAGCAAAGAATTCAAACAAATGAGCACAAAATACTCTCTGCCTGCTCTCTGCCTGGTTTCAATTAGTGCCAGAAGAAGAAAATACACAGGAAGGGTCAGAGGTCACAAGCCATACATAGATAAATAGACCTAAAAGCACAGAGGTCACAGGCCATGCATAGATAAATAGACCTAAAAGCATTTCCAAGCATTTCCAGATGTATAGAGGTCATAGGCCATGTATAAATGAGCAGGGTCCAGATGTACAAATGTAAGGAGATTCTCCCCTGGGAAAAGTGTTGCAGAACCCTGAGGTCCTGCTGACACTTAAGAATGAATGATGGATTACTGAACAGACATTTGAGACGGAGAGAAATGTATATAAGGCAATTATTCTTCATGTAAGGGTGGGCGGTATTTTCTTCCTCTTCACAGAGAAAGAAAGTACTGTCTGCCATCTCTAGATAGGCATTTGCTGTTTGCTATTTTATAATCACTTTTGTTATTCTAAATAAAAGTCTTTTGAGCTAAAGCAACTGCCGTCTAAGTAATTCTCTGATTGGTGATATTTTGGGCAACCGTTGTGGGAACCAGAAGCTACAGTTATAAGCATTTTTAGAGGGGGTCTCAAATATTCGTGGCTTTCAGCTATTCGCAGGCGGTTGTAGTCCCTAATCCCTGCGAATACCGGGGGTCGACTGTATTTCCCAGTCATATTTCTGCATTTGGAATTTTGGTACATGTTGGGAAAAAATGAGAAAAATGGTACCAAAGTTCCTACCCTATCCTCAGCTGTCCTATCAATAAAATAACTAGCCTTTTTATGTGAAAACGAATACCTTTGTTCAGATTCTCTATGTGTGGTCCTACTCATAAGATAAGATAAGACATATGATATGCCACACTGGGTCAGACAAAGGGTATATCAAGCCCACTATCCTGTTTCCAACAGTGGCCAATTTAAGTCACAAGTACCTGTCAGGTTCCTAAAAGGTATACAGATTGCATAATGTTTGTCCTAGAGGTAAAGAGTAGATTTCTCCAATCCACTTTAATAATGCTTTATGGACATTTCCTCCAGGAACCTCTTTTAAATCCAACTACACTAACAGCTTTTACTATATCCTCTGGTAATGAATTCTAGAGTTTGATTACGCATTGAGTGAAAAAATATTTTCTCCAATTTGTCTTAAATGCGCTACATTGAAGCTTCATTGTGTGTCTCCTAGACTTTCTACTTTTTGAAGGAGTAAACAACTGATCTACGTTTACCCGTTACGCTCCATTCATTATTTTAGTGCTTTTCAACCCAGTCCTTGGGGCACACCTAGGCCCATTGGGTTTTCAGGATTCCCACAATGAATATGCATGAAATAGATATGCATACAGTAAAGGCAATACATGCAAATTTATCTCATACACATTCGTTATGGAATTCCTGCAACCCTAATGGGCCTAAGTGTGCCCCGAGGACTCGGTTGAGAAGCACTGCATTATTTTATAGACCTCTATCATATGTATCTTCCCTCAGCCTTCTCTTTTCCAAGTTGAAGAGCCCTAACCTTTTAAGCCTTTCCTCATAGGGATATTCTTCCAATGTTTTGAATTTAGCTCATCTCTTTTTCAGGAGTAGCTCAAGGCAAGGTACATTCAGATACAATAGATATTTTCTTGTCCTCAGAAGGCTTATAATCAAAGATTGTATCTGGGGAACTGGAGGGTTAAGAGACTTGCTCAAGATCACAAGGAGCAACAGCAGGATCTGAACCAGGCTTCCCTGATTCTCAGCCCACTGCTCTAACTACTCATATGCTCACCTAAAGTCTGCAGTAATTCACCTTACCTCTTCAGACTACAAAATGTGTTTATTTGTCTGGATGTATAGTACTGTGTATTCCCTTTGTAGAATTACCTCAAGGATTTTTTATGATTTATTAAAATATACTAGACCACCCTTCGCAACAATAGAGCAATGTACATAAAAATAATTTAAAAAGAAAAGGAAAGGAATGCCAAAACATTAAAATATTATGAATCAAAGACCCCTGAAATATACTACATATTGATTTAAATATACTATATATTGATTTATTAACACAGAGAACCAAAATGTGGCCTATTTCCTTAACTTCCTAATTTGCCTACCCAAAAATAAAATTATCTAATCTAGCCCCTTAATTGGAGGATCTAGTCTATATTGCAAGATTCAACACTGGGGTGGGTGGGAGTTGGGGTGAGAAGGGAGGTATCTAACACCTCAAGAGTGTCTTCCAGAGTATTTGCTACCTTCCATCCTCTTTGAGCTTGAATAGCCAAATTTTGATATCAGCTTTGAATTTATAATAGCAGCTTTCATTCCTAAGCTCATAGGATAAGGCATTCCACAGGGCAGGGGCTACATATGTAAAAGAAGAGTGTTATGTTAATTCCAGCCTAGTGCTAGCGGTTGGAGATAAGTAAAGAAGTTTACCCTGTGAAGACTCAGTGATCACGATGATATGTAAGAAGAGTTGTGAGATAAAGAGGAAAACCAGTGGAGAGGGCATTGAAAGGTAAATATGAGAATTTTAATTTGATTCATACAGGGAGAGGCAGTCAATGCTGCTCTCTAAGTAGTGATCATATCTTTTGGTGCCACTGCTGCAAGGTTAAGGAGGGTAGTGCCAGTGTCTACGGTGGTTGGTCAGTCGCTTGCTCAGTCGGGGGAGAGGGGGTTACAGTTAAAAGGAAAGTTCTGCACTGGGAGGGGGTGTAGTTGGGTTGGAGTCGGAGGGGAAATGCAGGAGCACATGGCAGGAGAAGGGAAGAGACAGGTGCCACTGGACACAGGGAAGGGAAATAGGGAGACAGAGGAAAAATACTAGACATAGGGAGGTGGAGGGGACATGCTGGACATAAATGTCAATAAGGAGATGAAGGGCCATACAAGACACAGGGGAGAGAGTAATAGGGAAGAGAGATGCTGGATATAAGGGAGGGAGGAGACAGGGAGATGGAGACCCGATGCACATAGGGAGACATAGGGAACATGTGAGACACAGGAGGGCCAGAGAGATGCTGGGGGGGGGAGGGGAAGGGGTTGGATAAATGCTGGACATGAGTAAAGGAGCATAGGGAGACAAAGGGGAGATGGAACAGAGATGATGGATATAGGAGAAAATAGGGAGATGGATCAGAGATAGTGGATATGGGTAGAAATAGGGAGCGAGGGGAGATGCTGGATATGTTGGGAGGATTGGAGATGCTGGATATGCTGGGAGGATTGTAGACAGGGGTCAAAATGAATAGATGTTGGTTGGAGAGGATATTGGACAATACGGAGAGAGAGGAGGATGCTAAACACAGCGGGGAAGGGAGAAAGGAGAGAATTATTGAAAGATGAGGGCGTTAGAGGCTGGGCAAGGAGAGAGATATGGGGAATGACAGATAGATGTAGGGGAGGATGTGAAGAAGACAGGAGGGGATGAGAAGAAGTGCCAGATGGACAAGACCCTGGAAAGAGTTAAGAGAAACCAAAGACTGGAATCAATATGAATGGAAAAATAAAATGGTCAGACAAAGGTAGAAGAAAAGAATTTAATTTTACATTTAATGTTTGGAATATGTCAGTTTTTGTAATTTACAGGTACTATCTTTATATGCATCTCTTTCTATTTTTCTGGTATTCCACTAAATGCAGAGTCTGACTTCTTGGCATTTCAGTTTAATATTTGTCTATATATTTTTATTTTTAGTTTATCACTTATTCTGTACTTATTGAGGGTTTACCTATGCTGCAAGTGTGTGATTGAGGCCAGCTATTCTGTTACGATGGAGTATCTGTGTAGGGATTTGTAGTAATCTGGCTTCTTCAGTTTTCCCAGAAGGTGTATTATTTATTTATTTATACATCTTTTCTATACCGCCACTTCCAGCGATCAGTGGCGGTTTACAAGTAACATAAACTTTAATAATAGAGTACTATTATTTTACATAGAACAGATTTAGAACAATGAACATTCAACTATTAAATGCAACTCAAAAAAAAAAATACAATGAGATAACAGGCTACCAACAGTATATCAACAGTAAAGGGATATATTTACATTAAATTACAGTTATTCACATTAGCGACAAGTATGGATGATCTAGACCCACTGCAATATTTGCACTACTGCCCTTTTCGGGGTAAGCTCCTTGTATGAGTTTTGGAAGTTAGTGCTATTATGGAATGGCAGGTATGCTCTATAGACCCTGTGCTATAGGTTTCACGTTTTTTTGTTCCTTGTGTGGCATCAACTGTTCGGTGTTAGTAGGTGGTATTGGAATATGGCTAGTCTTTGAGATTTTCAGCTTTTTGTCTTTGCGGCCAGCTTAATTTTGTTTTGGGCCTAATAGCTTCACAATTGTTGATATCTGGGCTTTTACAGTTCTGGCATGGTCCAATCCAGCATGCGCACCATGATCTTGAATTCACAGCCTGCAGGATTATTTTTCAGTATGAACATGTTTATGTGAATATTTTATGCCAATAAGGCTCCACGATGAGTTTCCATACTTGACCCCACATCAACCTCGGGCCACCCCTGCACTTAGGAGAGTCTTGCAGCCCTGTTTTATACAGTTTAGCCAACATACTACATAGTATATGTGCCATCAATGCATGCAAGTCATTTTCAACAGAGCTAGTGCTTCCTTGTTTGCTTCCCTCTGTGAACAATGCTGTTCTGCTGCTTCCCTCTCATTGATTCCAAAGCAGCCCTTCACAAGCCTCTTTTTTGTCTCAACAAAGATTTACAGTTGTGGCTAACATTATTAGTACCTCTTAATGTCCAATATCTTCTAAATAAATGTGGCCAGTGAAATGGGTTTGGACCATATATGCACACATATTTGACACATAAAAGAATCAAATAAAACAAGACCAATTAAAAAAGGAAATAGTAGGATATAGTATAAAAAATTGGAACATTACAAGGACATAATTATTGGCACCCTTATAAACAATTCAAATCAATTTGAAAAGAAGAACCACATTCCCACTGCAATAAAATTAGACACATCTATCATCAACTGTCAGTACTCACATGATTTGAATCAACCAATGAATGATGGCTCTAATGTTTAAATTGACCATATTCACTCCCTGTTCCATTTTCAGAAGACATGAGAGCTGCCTGAGACTGTCAGAAAAGCCATTATCACCAAACATCAGACTTCAAAGGGGTACAAAGCCATCTCCAAAGACCTTGGGATTCCTTTGTCTACAGTTCACAATGGGTCACAAACCAATCAGGACATCAAGGCCCCTGTGAGCCTGATTAGAATCAGATGCACAGGGGCAGAAACAATTCTGATCCCGCGGGGCACGTCTAGCCCCATGGGATCAGAATCGCGACTAGCCCTGTACATAAAGGCCGGGACCTGATTCTAGTCGGCCTGCATGTACAAGCCTCAGCCCGGCTAACTCAGTCAAGGCTCCTGAATGGAGCCGTGGCACCATGGCGTCTGGTTGCCATGACACAACGGCTCCATTCAGGAGCCACGATCCCTGGCCGATGACCACTACTTTCATTCCCTGCAGCTCGACCCCTGATCTGGCCTCCCAAGGCCAGGTTCAGGCTGCAGGGAATCAGCTGCACTGCCTCCTACCTCTTTAGCCGCCTGGGCCTGCCGTCCCCTGCCATCTAGGGGAACTTATTCCACCTCAAAGGTGGAATAAGTTCCCTATTGGGTCTGCCGGCCCCGGATGTACAGGGCCAACATCCAAATCGGCCTTGTGCATCCGGGGCTGCGGACCATCCACTGCCCACCCTAACTCCACCTCTGACTCCACCCCGTCCCTTTCCTGCCCCAATCTAGCCTCCCTGTACAAACACCCTGTATGTGCAGGGAAGTTAGTCAGGGTTGGTAGAGGGGGCCGAATGGGGGGGGATAGATATCCCAACGGGACATCCATCCCTGCTGTTCATGGCTCAGAATTACCCCGAATGTTATTAAGAAGTTTCCTGCTCATGAAACTGTTAAGAACCTCCCATGATGGAGGAAATGACGTCACCGGTCCAAGCGGGAGCGTGAGAGTAGAGCTCCGACGGCCCGGGAATATAATTGGCACACAATAAGCTTTATACCAGCAGGAAAGTCCTCAACTTTGTTGGAGAAGTAAGTGAAGGTGTGCGGAGGTGAGCCGCGATGAAGAAGGGGGCGGCGGAGTTGAAAGCATTTGCTTACAAAGGCGGATCGGGGAGCACCGCGCCGAAAAGCAAAATGGCGGCGCCCGGGGCTTCAGTGGAGGAGGCGGCAAGATCCCCCAAATGTGTAGAACCAGCCCAGACCAGTGAGATTGAGGGTCTGCGCGGCGAATTAAAATCATGGTTTGGCACAATCCGGCAAGACCTTGCTAGTTTTCAGGCCGATGTTCAGATCTGGCTGGAGGACTTGAAGGGGGAATTGAGAGAAGTGGGAGGCCGCTTGGAGGAGGTGGAAAATAAAATGGAGGCCCAGGGCAATGTGGTGCAGGGCCTGACAGAAAAGATGGAGACCTTGGACGGTGATCAGGCCGAGCTGTGGGCGAAGATTGAGGACCTGGAGAATCGGTCCCGGAGGGCTAACATTAGAGTTCGCGGGGTGCCTGAAAGCCAAGAGAAAGAAGATTGTATACAGCTGGTTGAGCAGCTGAGCAAACAAATCTTGGAACAAGTTGAGGGGCCTGACAGCACGCGGTGCTTGAAGCTGGAGCGTGCCCATCGGGCGCTGGGCCCGCGGCGGGAGGGCAGGCCTCGAGATATTGTGGCCTGCTTCCATGAGTATTCCACCAAGAATGCTATAATGGAGATAGCGAGGCGTCTGCCTGAATTGAAGTGGGAGAATCATCGGGTGGAGATCTACACAGACCTCTCTGCCATCACCATTCGGAAACGGAGAGACATGGTCCCCATAACGAAGAGGCTACGGGAGCAACAGGTTAAATACAAGTGGACCTTCCCTTTTGGGCTTCAACCGCGGCGTTTTTTGGTTGAAGAGGCATGAAAATTTCTGAAGTTCTCTTTAGTGTTGTGAAGGCGTGGGCAGCATTCTTTGATATTTTGTACGGTCCCCTGAGGAAACAGTAATGTGAAACGTCTAGAGGTACCGGGGATTGACGTTGGGATCAGAAGAAACAGAAGGAAGAATAGTGCAGAATCTTAGCACTCCGGGAAGAAGTTATAAAAATAATTTTCAAGTGAAGCATTGATTTATGCTTATAATGTTCTAATAGGAGAGAAACAATTTCCTGAAGTGAAAAAATGACAGTTTCCTTCTCTATTCTAAAAGAGGTCATTGATGTGAACGAGCAAGAAGCCCTCTGTTGACGGTAGTCCACAAGGCCTTGCTACAGTTTTTTACTGAGACCTCGAAGATAATTCAAAGCTAGATTAATTGGTGATTTATTTCTCTAATTGACCTTACAAACATTGCAGGCATTACTTCAAAATCAAACAACACTGTAAATTACCCAAATTTACCATCTGCCATGAGGCCTGAGCCTCACTGCCAAGAATTGCCAGTGCCAAAACCTCCAGAAAATCTTACAGTGAATGAGGATGAAGAAGAAGAACCAATGAATGCTGATGATGTTGACGATGATGGCGATGCTGTAATGCAGGATCCAAGCTTTGAGGCATCCGGTTCCTCTTCTGAGCCACATTTACTGGACCAAGGCGATTTGAATGATCTCGTCAGAGATTTGAATCTTTCAAAGCGACAAGCAGAACTGTTAGGGTCACGATTGAAAGGCTGGAATCTTCTTCAGAAAGAAACCAACGTGTGCACTTTTAGAAATAGGCATACCGTGTTTGTGGATTACTTTGCCTTTGAAGATGGAATTGCTTTTTGTTGTGAAGTTAATTCCCTTATGGAAACACTTTGTCCAGATTATTGAACAGAGGATTGGCGACTATTTATTGATTCTTCTAAATATAGCCTAAAAGCTGTGCTTATCCACAACGGAAATATTTTACCACCAGTTCCAGTAGCTCATGCCGCCAATATGAAACTTATAGTAGTATGCATCTCCTGCTAACAAATATCAAGTATGAAGAACACAAGTGGAATATTTGTGGCGATTTAAAAGTAATTGCCTTCTTGCTTGGACAACAGCTTGGGTTGGACAAAGTATTGTTACTTTCCGTGTGAGTGGGACAGCAGGGACAGGAAAAATCATTACATCCGGAAACAGTGGCCAAAGAGAACATCACTAGTCCCAGGCCAGAAAAATGTTGCACATGACCCACTTGTGGAGCCGAATAAAGTATATCTACCTCCACTCCATATAAAGTTGGGCCTTATGAAGAATTTTGTAAAAGCCATGGATAGAAGTGGGCTTGGATATGCATATCTAAGAAAGACATTTCCACGAATCAGTGAGGCGAAGATCAGAGAAGGGATCTTTGTAGGACCTGATATTAGAAAACTGATGAAAGATGAAAACTTTGACGGTCAGTTGAATGAAACTGAAAGAGCTGCATGTGAGTCCTTTAAGACTGTTTGCAGTGACTTCTTGGGAAATAACAAGGCAGACAACTACACAGAATCAGTGGATAATCTACTGAAATCTTACCAGAAACTGGGATGTAACAAGTCTTTGAAAATGCACTTCTTGCATTCACACCTGGCTTTTTTTCCTGCAAATCTAGGAGCAGTCAGCGATGAACATGGGGAAAGGTTTCATCAGGACATTTCGGTAATGGAAAATAGGTACCAGGGCAAGAGGAGCTCCAGTGTGCTTGCAGACTATTGTTGGACCCTTAAGAGGGATGTTCTTGAAGCGCAATACAGCAGAAAATCATATACAACTACCTTTTAGGAGACATTACGTTACAATATACATCTATATACATCTAATGTAAATATGAGCAACATAGTCTAAATTTAAACTACATGTCACTCAAAAATGTTACGTGATGGAGAATTTCTAAGTACATATCCGAGTTTGTAACCAAAAACATTACTAGAATCAGCCATTTTCATTTCTGTGACAGAAAGTTTTTGGATTTTGTTTACCATTGAACTGGGAACCCCAAGAAGCCCAATTTGGAATGTACCATAACACTGGACAAATAAAACTAGAAATTAATTTCCTCTTGTACTGAACAAAGCACAAAGATGTCAGTGATGCACATTTCCCAAAGCTAACATATTCCAGTCAAATTCAAAATAAAATACTTTTTTTTACTTTTTGTTGTTTGGGCATTTTATTTTTCTGTCCCATTTGCCTCAGTCTTTCTCTTCTGCTTTCCTTGTCTGTCTTCTGCTAACTTTCTTTCCAGTGTCTCCTGTCCATTTGTCCTTTCTTCTCTCTTCTACCTTTTTCCATTCTTTCCCTACATCTGCCTCTGACATATTAATCTTTCCATTTCTTTCTTTCCTCCCTCTCCATCCACTTAACTTTAACTAGGGTTGCCAACCAATCAGTTTTAGGCCAGCTCAGCTGGTTTTAGAAGCCAGAAACTGGCGGCTAGCAGGACAGTAAAACCAAAGGCCGGTTTTCTGCTGACCACCAATTGCTCACACACTCTATTGCCACACAGCTCAAGGTATAGGTGGTAGAATGGGGGGGGGGGCGGCACATGGGCACTAGCCCCACCAAAATTTCCACTTCATCCCCTGTTGGCAGCAAGAAGAACCTGAAGCTGCCATGTGCAGTTAAAAATTGAAGTGTCCACCAGTGGGGACTGTATCCCCCTCTAGCGGCAAGAAGAAGCAGATGTGCTGCTGTGGCAAGAAATTAAGGGTCTGACCACCGTCTCCCAGCTGCTTCATCTCAGGCCACTGTAGGGAGCTAAGGCATTAAGATGTCAGCAGGACTCCCAAAGTCCCGCCAGCATTTTAAGGCCACAATAAGCGAGAGGGTGGCTTAAGAGAAGGAGCAGATCATCCAGGTATGGGGTGGGGTTAGAGAGGTGGGAAAGTGGCCAGAACATAGAGCGGCAGAGGTTGGGAGGAGGGAAGGGGTGAAGCATAAGAAGAGTGGTGGGGATAGAGAAGGAACCAAAGAGAGAGTAGAAGGGAAGGCATGAAAGGTAGGGAAGGGACAGAGAGTAAGGTTTGTTGGGAAAGGAAGGCTGGATGGAAGGGAAGGAGGGAGAATGCAGGAAGGAGGATATTGAAGGGGAGGGAGGATAATAATGCAAGGGAGAGAGGAACATATATGCCCCAGCCACACACCATGCATATACACACTCTCCAGAGAGATGTAGCTTCCCAATACACACACACACACACACACGCCTACCTACCCACACACCAACCCCCAACACACAGATGCACACACATGCAGTGCAGTCCCACACACACACATACATGTACATGCATGCTGTCTCCGACACACACATATAGAGAGACACACACACACACACGCAGATGCAGCAAGATGTGAGGTCTGTATGTTAGTGTAGTGTTGCTCTGTTAACATTAATGGAATCTTTTCAGTACATCGTGAACTTGGGTTTCAATTAGATGGGAGCAAGATTGAACATTTTAATATTGATATATGCAGATTACTAAGTGTGTGATGAGTGAGTGCATGTCAGTATTGGATTTGTGCCTTGGTCTGATGCTGCAAATAGGGCAGGGAGAGTAGTCTGATGCTTAGGGGCCATTGGCCAGAGCTGAAAGAGGACAGGAAGATCAAGGAGATTGAAAAGGTAATCTCCTACTGCTTTGCAGGTAATTTCAAAGTGCAGATTAAAAAGAGGATTGATGTTGGGGCTGGTGGCCTGACATAGGTCTGGGAATGGAAGAAGGGGCATAAAAGAATTTAAATGGAATGTTTTTGTGTGCTGAGCTATAAAGTGAAACATTTGACTCTGCTCTGTACCCATTGTTGTTTTCATTTCATTTTCATTTAAGATTTGATATACCGCTTAATGTGGGTACAGCAAAGCGGTTTACCATAGAATACAATAAAAACTGAAGTAGAAAATGAAAAGAACACCAGTATGTATAGGACATATGGGAAAATGAGACATGACAAGGCAGAGCTGGAGGAGGGTGGTGAGAGAAGAGCGGGGGGGGGGGGGGGTAGGAAACAAAAGGAAGTCAATTGAGGGAGTCCAGTAGGAGGTCAAAAACTAAAAACTGTGCAGAAAAGGTGTGTTTTAAGTTAGACTTTGAACTTAAGAACATAAAATATGTAATTCTGGGTCAGACCAAGGCCCATCAAGTCCAGTATCCTGTTTCCAACAGTGGCCAATCTAGGTCACAAGTACCTAGCAGTTTCCCCAAAAGACACAGGTTCCACAATGCATGTATTGGGGCAAGCAGTGGATTTCCCAGATCCCCTTTAATAATGGTTTATGGACCTTTCCTCCAGGAACTTGCCCAAATCTTTTTTAAACCCGGCTAAACTAACCGCTTTTACTACATCCTCCGGTAATGAATTCCAGATTTTTATTACACATTGAGTGAAATAATATTTTCTCTTATTAGTCTTAAATAGTTTACCATGTAGCTTCATTGCATGCCCCCTAGTCTTTCCATATTTTGATGGCATAAACAATCGATCTACGTTTACCGGTTTCACTCCATTCATTAATTTATATACCTCTATCATATCTCCCCTCAGCCATCTCTTTTCCAGGGTGAAGAGCCCTAACCTTTTTGGCCTCTCTTCACAGGGGTATTCTTCCATCCCCTTTACCATTTTGATGTCTCTTCTCTGTACCTTTTCTAATAACGCTATATCCTTTTTAAGATATGGTGACCAGAATTGCACACAAAATTCAAGGTACGGTCGCACCATGGAACGATACAGAGGCATTATAATATCCTGTGTTTTATTTTCCATTCCTTTCCTTATGATACCTAGCATTCTATTTGCTCTCTGGCCACCGCTGCACACTGGGCAGAGGGTTTCAACATGTTATCCACGATGACGACTAAATCTTTTTACTGGGTGGTGGTTCCTAATGTTCTTGCATCGTGTAACCATAGTTTGGGTTGTTCTTTCCAAGATGCATAACTTTGCACTTGTTCACATTAAATTTCATCTGCCATCTGAACGTACAGTCTTCCAATTTATTAATGTCCTCTTGAAATTTTTCACAATCCTCTTGGGTTTTAACAACTTTGAATAATTTTGTGTCATCTGCAAATTTGATTACCTCACTCGTTATTCTCATTTCCAGGTCATTTATGAATATGTTAAAAAGCAGTGGACCCAGCACAGATCCCTGAGGTACTCAACTATTCACCTTTTTCCATTGGGAAAATTGGCCATTTAGCCCTATCCTCTGCTTTCTATCTTTTACCCAGTTCCTGATCCACAATAGTACGCTGCCTCCTATCCCATAACATTTAAATTTTGCCAAGAGTCTCTCATGAGGGACCTTGTCAAAGGCTTTCTGAAAATCCAGATACACTATATCAACTGATTCACCTTTCTCTATAATGCCAATCATATCTAACCTTTCATTTAGAGCTATATATTCTAGCTCGCCCATCTAATTTTTTAGACTTCTAGCATTTACATACAGGCATTTTAGAGGTTGTATTTTATTCATATTAATCTGGTAATCAGTTGATAGATGTAATTTGGAATCTTTCGGCTCTGTACTGAAGGACATCTGGATTACTTTTATCTTTTTTTGGAACCTCTCTGTCGGGATGCCCTATCTTCCCTGTTTTGCTAGTATCTTTCAAGGATACATCCTTCTGAACCATATGCTCCTGGGCAACTGTTGGCTTTCCCTTACTATCTAGTTTAAAAGCTGCTCTATCTCCTTTTTAAACGTTAATACCAGCAGCCTGGTTCCATCCCAATTAAGGTGGAGCCCACCCCTTTGGAAGAGCCCCTCCCTTCCTCAGAATGTTGTCCAGTTCCAGCAAATCCAAAACCCTCTTCTTTGCACCATCATATCATCCATGCATTGAGACTTCGGAGCTTTGCCTGCCTTCTAGGTCCTGCGCATGAAACAGGAAGCATTTCAGAGAATGCTACCCTGGCAGTTCTGGATTTCCACTTCCTACCTAAAAGTCTAAATTTGACCTCCAGAAACTCCCTCTCACACTTTCCTATATCATTGGTGTCAACATATACCAAGAGAGCAGACTTCTCCCCAGCACTATCTGAAACTTTGTCTAGGTGGTGTGTGAGGTCTGCTACCTTTGCAACAGGCAGGCACGTTACCAGGTGGTCCTCACGTTCACCTGCCACTCAGCTATCTATATCCCTAATGATCAAATCACCAACTATAACAGCTGTCTTAACCCTTCCCTCATGGACACATGGAGAAACCTCCTCGTGTGAAAGGGTTTTACATCTCCTGGCAGACAGGTCCTAGCTACAGGATCACTTCCTGCCACACCGAGGTGATGCTCTCCTTTCACGTGACCTCTCTCCTCCATGGCAACTGAGAGGCTGCCAGATTGGAGGTGGGACTTCATTACTACGTCACTGTAGGTCTCGTCTATGTACCTCTCTATCTTCCTTATGTCCTCCAAGTCTGCTACTCTAGCCTCCAGAGATTGGACTCATAACCTGAGGGCAAAGAGCTTCTTGAACCTAGTGCACACATAAGACACCACATCAAATGGGAGAAAATCATACATGTGACACTCAATGTAAAAGACTGAATATCCCACATCTCACTGCTGGACGGCTGTCTGCATCTTAGTTTTAAGGTTTTGTTTAGCTATTTAAGTTGTTTATGTAAAGTTGCTAGGGATGCTTGTACTGATACAGCTATATCAATTACCTTGAAAGGATGTTGTTCACCTCAAGATTAATTAACTTCAGGGTCTTAGTCTATTCCTGGTGATAATAATGAGCTGAACCTGAAAGTGACTTCGACCTCCCTTCCCCCTTGAATAGGTTTAAGAGCCTATAAAGCTAAGATTATGCCTGGGGTGCACAGGAGTCGGGATGGGTGGGAGGAAACTAACACTTAGTAAAGGCTGGCTTGATACACAGGTCCCAGGCCTGTGTTTCTAAGGTAATATGTTAACAATTTCTTGAGTCATTCACACAGCCCTTGGTTTGATAAAGAGAGCCTTTCAAATTGCCCCTTTGACCTTTCACTTGCTTTAACACCTATTTAAAGCAGATTCCCAGATCTCGTGCCTCCTAAGTGCAAGGCCTCTTTGTAAAGGTATCTAGAAACAATTTATTTCTTTCAACTCAAAGAATATTTTACCCCATTCTTCCTTCTATGCTAAGCTATATTTTGATTTGTTTTAAATTAAATGTTCTCTGCTGATACTAGGCCCTGACTGAGTTTTAAATTTAAACTAAGAGCTCTCTGCTGGCTTTAAAAGTAAACTAAAGCGTAAGATAAAAACTCTCTGCTACGCTTTAAATTTAACCTAAAAGCTTGTGCTGGGTTTTAAATTTAAACTAAAGGCTCTCTGCTGATACTAGGCCGTGACTGAGTTAACAAATACACTGTATTCTAAAATATATAGATTTATCAGTTTTAGAAACATAGAAACATGTCAACAGAAAAAGACCACATGGCCTATCCAGTCTGTCTTTCCATATCAACCACTACAACAGTCCTCTTTTTTTCCTTTAGAGATCCTCTGTGTTTGTCCATGCTTCTTTGAATTCAGATACTGTCCTCATCTCTACCATTTCCACTGGGAGACTATTCCACGGATCCACCAAAGGAGCGGTTCCAAAGGTTAAAGACTTACAGCAAGCTTGGGTGTTATTTAAAAATACTATCCTCGAAGCCCAGACCAGCTGTATTCCACGCATTAAGAAAAGTGGAAGAAAGTCCAAAAAACTGCCAGCATGGTTTAAAGGTGAGGTCAGAGAGGCTGTTGCTGCCAAAAAAGCAACCATCAGGAAATGGAAAAAAGAGCCAAATGATGAAAACTGGAAACAGCACAAGCACTGGCAAGTTAAATGCAAAGCATTGATAAGGCAGGCAAAGCGGGAATTTGAGAAGAAACTTGCTACGGAAGCAAAAACACGAAATAAAGACTTTTTCAAGTACATTCGTAGCAAAAGGCCTGTGAGAGAGTCAATTGGACCATTAGATGATAGAGGGGTAAAAGGGGCAGTAAGAGGAAACAAGGCTATAGCAGAGAGACTGAATGAATTCTATGCTTCGGTCTTTACTGATTAAGATGTAGGGATGTTACCCAAGACTGAAGTGGTATTTAAAGGTGATACTGCAGAGGAATTGAGAGAAATATCGCTACACCGGGAAGATATATTACAACTATTTGTTAAACTGAATAGTAGCAAATCACCTGGACCGGATGGTATACATCCCAGAGTGTTGAAAGAACTGAAATATGAGATTGCAGACCTGCTATTGGTAATCTGTGAACTTTCATTAAAATCATCTGTAATACCTGAAGATTGGAGGGTCGTCAACGTAACACCAATTTTTAAAAAGGGTTCCAGGGGTGACCCAGGAAATTACAGACCGGTGAGCCTGACGTCAGTACCAGGGAAAATGATAGAAACCATCATAAAGAACAAAATTACACAGCATGTAGATAGTCATGGCCTAATGGGAGACAGCCAACATGGCTTTAGACAAGGAAGATCTTGTCTTACTAATCTGATATGTTTTTTTGAAGGTGTGCATAAACAGGTAGACAAAGGTGAGTCGGTTGATATAATGTATCTGGACTTTCAGAAAGCTTTTGACAAAGTCCCCCATCAGAGACTTTTGGCGAAGCTAAAAAGTCATGGGATAGGAGGCAGTGTACTATTGTGGATCGGGAACTGGTTAAAAGATAGAAAGCAGAGGGTAGGGCTAAATGGCCAATATTCCCAATGGAAAAAGGTGAATAGTGGAGTACCCCAGGGATCTGTACTGGGTCCGCTGCTTTTTGACATATTCATAAATGACCTGGAAAAGGGAATAACTAGTGAGGTTATCAAATTTGCAGATGACACAAAACTGTTTAAAGTTGTTAAAACCCAAGAGGATTGTGGAAAACTGCAGGAGGATCTGGATAAATTGGAAGCAGTGGCGTAGCGTGAGTTGTCAGCACCCGGGGCAAGGCAAGTAATTTGCGCCCCCTAACCCGTGGATTTTAGCACTCGAGTCTCTTCCACTAGATTAGTTAAAGAAACCCTTACCCCCTAAGCACATGTATTGTTTGTTATGAAAATACTGATGTAATTAAAGTAAAATGCATCTAAATACAAGTTTATTTTCAAACACTTTATTGAGTGCGAACATGCATTTCACATTCTCCACATTTTCAGCAGGTCTATGAATACAAATCTACAAATGTAGTAACCTAGCATGGGCCATGCTATTATATGTCATTATATGTCGTCTCACAACCATCGTAAACGACAAAAAATATCAAGAACAAAAACTAAACATCAAAATGGAACCATACCCTGGAGATGATCCAAGACTGGGCTAGATGGAGCCAACTTCCTCAATCCTGTACCTCTAATTGTAATTCTTTAATAGAAGTGCAAGATATCAATCTGTATATAATATACAGATTAATTTAAATTCACCTGCTTTTAATTAGCGCAAATTTTTCAACAACGGAATTGAAATCTACATTAAAGTCTCTCTCAATGGACAGTATTGCTAGATTACTCAGTCTTTCTTGGCTCATTGTAGATCTCTGATATGTTTTAATTAGTTTAAGTTTTGAGAAACTTCTTTCACAACTCGCTGTAGAAACAGTGATAGTAAGAAAGATTCTTCATGTGACAACAAAGTTAGTTAAACTTTCTTGCACACAAATCCTGCTCCTCAGAGCTTGCAACAGAGTCAACCGGTGCACAGACTAGCGCACGTTTCCATGTCCGCCTCAGTATGATGATGATGTCAGCACAGTACATGGTTAGAAAAGTAACAGCAATGTGGAAATAGGCAAATTAGTTCCTAGTCATAAGAAGGTACAATGTCAGCATAGTACACAAAGTACACAAAGAATACTGCAAAACACAAATATAAAAGAAGTGTGACACAGTATCAGTGCAATATACAAGAAGAGATCTTAGTAGACAGCCAACGTCCGAAGCAGGGTGTGTGCAAATATTCACCCACCACCGAGCAGGCCGTGTACCATTTTGGGGGTCTTCCTTTCAATACAAAAATGCAGTTACAGTACTTCTAGGCCTCCTGCGTGTAATGTCTCTGTTTGCCCTCCCCTGCTGTGGGGGTAGAAGGATAGCACAACATCTTTGTATTATTTTATGTGAGGCGGTTTATCAAATGTTTATAAATAAATGAAGTAAAAACAGCGAAAAAAAAAAGAAGCGCTGGGAGGACTCACCAGAAGCAGACAGCAGACGGCACAGCTGACCATGGTTCCAGTCTCTCTCTCACCACCCTCCAGGCCCTACCTGGGGACTTTCTGGTGATCACTCTCCCATGCCTAACCCTAAGGCTGCGGCTGCCCCACCAGCCCCTCCCGAAAAGCTCCAGGACTAAATCCAAAGTATCTTCTCTATCCCCTCACCCTTTCTTGCTAAATCTGGAAGTTAGTATCAGGAAGTGGGTGCAGCAACTTACGACAGAAGGACAGAAAGGTGGAGCAACACCAGCTGGGTCACTGCCTCTTTAACTCCTTCACTTCCTACAGCAGCCTTGGCCAATGCCCAAAGTCCGAGGAGAGGCAACACAGTTCTTGCAGGATCCCTTTTCCATGACTACTGCCCCTTCTCCCATTCCTTCCACTGATGCTCCCAAGTTACTCAGAGCCCCAATAGAAATCCTACGTCTCAGCTTCTAAAGACACTCTGCATATGCACTGCAGAGAGCTGCGAGTGTGAGCGCGCCCCCCCCCCATTTTGCGCCCGGCCCCCCCTGCACCCCCCACGCTACGCCTCTGATTGGAAGACTGGGCATCCAAATGGCAGATGAAATTTAATGTGGACAAGTGCAAAGTTATGCACCTAGGAAAGAACAACCCACACTATAGTTACACGATGCAAGGCTCCACATTAGAAACCACCACCCAGGAAAAAGATTTAGGAGTCATTGTGGATAACATGTTAAAACCCTCCGCCCAGTGTGCAGTGGCGGCCAAGAAAGCAAATAGAATGCTAGGTATCATAAGGAAAGGGATGGAGATCAAAACAAAGGATATTATAATGCCTCTGTATCGCTCCATGGTACGACCGCACCTTGAATATTGTGTGCAATTCTGGTCACCGTATCTTAAAAAGGACATAGCGTTATTAGAAAAAGTACAGAGAAGAGCCACCAAATTGGTGAAGGGGATGGAAGGCTACTCCTATGAAGAGAGGCTAAGAAGGTTAGGGCTCTTTAGCCTGGAGAAGAGACGGCTGAGGGGAGATATGATAGAGGTCTATAAATTAATGAATGGAGTGGAACGGATAAACGTGGATCAATTGTTTACGCTATCAGAGTACAGAAAGACTAGGGGACATGTAATGAAGCTACAGGGTAAACTATTTAAGACAAATAAGAGAAAATATTTTTTCACTCAACGTGTAATCAAACTCTGGAATCTGTTACCGGAGGATGTAGTAAGGGCTGTTAGTATAGCTGGGTTTAAAAAAGGTTTGGACAAGTTCCTGGAGGAAAGGTCCATAAACCACTATTAAAAAGGGACCCAGGATATCAATGCTTGACCCAGTACAAGCATTGTGGAACCTGTGTCTTTTGGGGATATTGCTAGGTACGTATAACCTAGATTGGCCACTGTTGGAAACAGGAAACTGGGCTTGATGGACCTCGGTCTGACCCAGTATGGCATGTCTTATGTTCTTATGTTCACTCTTTCCGTAAAGAAATATTTCCGCATATCACTCCTGAATCTATCCCCATTCACCCTCATCCCATCTCCCCTCGTAGCAGAGCTTGATTTCAATCGAAAGAGGCTCTCCTCCTGTGCATTTATGCCATGGAGGTATTTAAACGTCTCAATCATTTCACCTCTATACTGCCTTTCCTCTAAGGTGTACATATTAAGATCCTTAAGTCTGTCTTCATAAGCTTTATAATGAAAACCACTAACCATTTTAGTAGCCACCCTCTGTACTGACTCCAGCCAGTTTATATCCTTTTGAAGGTGTGATCTCCAGAATTGCACGCAATACTCCAAATGAGGTCGCATCAAAGACTTATATAGAGGCACTATCACCTCCTTTCTTCTGCTGGTCATTTCTCTCCCTATGCACCCAAGCATCCTTCTAGCTTTTGCTGTCACCTTTTCTACCTGTTTAGCTACTTTAAGATCATCAGAGACAATCACGCCTAGGTCCCGCTCTTCTTTAGTGGACAAAAGTACTTCACCCCCTATACAATATTGCTCCCTTGGATTGCTGCAGCCCAAATGCATGACCTTGCATTTTTTAACATTAAATCTCAGCTGCCAAATTCTAGACCATTCTTCAAGCTTAGCTAGATCCCTCCTCATGTTATCTATACCTTCCTGGGTGCCTACTCCATTGCAGATTTTGGTATCATCTGCAAAGAGGTAAACCTTACTTGACAGCTCTTCTGCTATATCACTAAAAAAGATGTTAAAAAGAATCGGACCAAGGACTGATCCCTGGGGCACACCACTAGTAACCTCCTTCTCTGCAGAATGAGCTCCATTTACCTGTACCCTTTGTCGCCTCCCACTCAATCAATTTCCAACCCAAGCAGGAACTTTAGGGTTCATCCCTAGGGTGCTTGGTTTGTTTATAAGTCGCCTGTGAAGAACGGTGTCAAAGGCTTTATTGAAATCTAAATCCACCACATCTAGGGCTCTCCCTCGGTCCAACTCCTCGGTAACCTAGTCAAAAAAATCAATCAGATTTGTCTGACAAGACCTGCCTCTGGTGAATCCATGCTGCCTCAGATCCTGTAATCCGCTGGACTCCAGAAACCTCACTATTTTCTCTTTCAGCAGCGTTTCCAATAATTTACTCACCACCGAAGTTAAACTAACCAGCCTGTAGTTTTCAACCACATCCTTACTTCTGCTTTTATGTAAAGGGGCCACATGAGCCTCTCTCCAGTCTTTTGGTACCACTCCCGACTCCAATGAGGCATTGAAAAGGTCCGTCAGTGGAGCTGCTACAACGTTCCCAAGTTTCCTCAGTATTCTCGGGTGCATCCCTTCCGGTTCCATTGCTTTGTTTACTTTAAGTTTAGCTAGTTTCTCACAAACACAGTCTTTGCTTTGGTCTTTTCTGAGGAAGATGTAGGGATGTTACCCAAGACTGAAGTGGTATTTAAAGATGATACTGCGGAAAAATTGAAAGAAATATCAATACACCCAGAAGATGTATTACAACTATTTGATAAACTGAAGAGTAGCAAATCACCTGGACCGCATTATATATATCCAAGGGTGTTGAAAGAACTGAAATATGAGCTTGCAGACCTGCTATTAGTAATCTGTGAACTATCATTAAAATCATCTGTAATACCTGAAGATTGTAGGATGGCCAATGTAACACCAATTTTTAGAAAGAGTTCCAGGGGTGATCTGGGAAACTACAGACCAGTGAGCCTGATGTCAGTACCGGGAAAAATGGTAGAAACCATAATAAAGGACAAAATTACTGAATATGTAGATAGTCATGGTTTAATTTATTGCTACAGGATAAGACACAGTTGGATTCAACTGGTAATCATATCAATTTCATCTCCAAGTTTTCTCCATTGAGTTACAAGCTTAAGAAAATTTTGAAGCGACATAGTAACATTTTAAGTCATTTGCCTGGTTTAGAAGACAAATCAATCCGTTATGTGTGGCAGAGAGCTAAGAATCTTAAAGAGCTATTGAGTCCTACTGCATTACGTCCACTCAATACCACTGAGTCTTCAGTAGTTTCCTTGAAGGGACATGTTAAATGTGGTGATTGCACTATCTGTGCAGTTACTGTAGAGCTCACACATTTTACTTATCATGAGAAGACTTACCAATTACGCCATTCTACAGATTGTACTTTGACTTATGTAGTATATGCAATCCAATGTCCCTGCAAGCTTCTCTATATTGGCAAAACAATTAGGGCTCTGAAGACTCGAATTAATGAGCATCGGAGTCGTTTACATTGTCAAAAATTAGAAGCACCAATAGTGGCCCATTGTCTTACTTTTCAACATCATTTTGATCAACTTCGCTGTTTTTGCATTGATTACATCGAGACAGGCATTGCAGGACAAACTCGGGAGCAAACTTTACTAGTCAGTGAGCAACGCTGGATCTACCGTTTGCAATCGGTACACCCAGGAGGTTTGAATTCACAAATAGATTGGTCAGTGTGCACATAGGGTTGTTAAGTCAATTGAAGTACTAGTCAGATTTAATAGCGGTTGATTCTTTTAATTAGCTGTTTGGCCTCAGCATGCTTTTGATCATTAGTGATTATTTATAGAATGACACACTATTAGGTCCTTTACGCATGCGCGGCGTTCTGTGTAGGTTTTGACATCACTTTGAAGAGTTTCATCTCCAACTTTGAGGTATGGAAATTACGTTTGGCTCTCTGCATGTTTTAAAAATTTTTTTGTTTATTCATCGTATTGACATGAACATCTTTTTCAGCTTTTGGTATGAATCGAGTATAACTTATACGATACGCCGTATGCTGAAAACTTCCCCCGAAGTGAAACGCATCAGCGCTTGAAATTGTGCGTCGGGTAGTGGGAGACTTCCGACTTTCTAAACCCTCAAGACAAGATAAGTTGTTTTATTTATCTCTGCGGTCGGACTTACCCCAGCTTTAAACACTAAGTTACTATGGATAATGGGAGATTCCCGACTTTGTAAACCTTCAAGAAAAGTTGTTACAATATATCTGTAGTCGGACTGCTCCCAGTTTTAAACAACAAGCTACAAGCACCAAAGTTGATTAAGAATTTTCATATTTTTGTCACTTTCTTTCAAAAAAGAGTTAGCAGAGCTCTAAGAAAATGTGAAATCTGCTTTTCAAGTTAACACCACTATATTTAAAAAATCTTTTGGAAAATAGGATTTGTGGAGTCCTTGATGTAAGGAAGGAGTTGGGATTTCTCAGGCTTTTAACTTGTGGCCTGTAGTTACCCATCTCCATTCATTCTGAGACTCTTATCCAAAAAAAGAAAGATTTTTTAATATTGTGTATTTTGTTTTTGGGGCAATTTTCTTAATGGTTGCTGATGGTTTAATGGGAGACAGCCAACATGGCTTTAGACAAGGAAGATCTTGTCTTACTAATCTGTTATGTTTTTTTGAAGGTGTGAATAAACCGGTAGACAAAGGTGAGTCAGTTGATATAGTATATCTGGACTTTCAGAAAGCCTTTGATAAGGTCCCTCATCAGAGACATTTGGCAAAACTAAAAAGTCATGGGATAGGAGGCAGTGTACTATTGTGGATCAGGAACTGTTTAAATGATAGAAAGCAGAGGGTAGGGCTAAATGGCCAATTTTCCCAATGGAGAAAGGTGAAAAGTGGAGTACCCAGGGATCTGTGCTGGGTCCACTGCTTTTTGACATACAGTATACATAAATGAACTGGAAAAGGGAATAACGGTGAGGTTATCAAATTTGCAGATGACACGAAACTATTTAAAGTTGTTAAAACCCATGATGATTGTGGAAAATTCTAAGAGGATCTTGATAAATTGGAAGACTGGGCATCCAAATGGCAGATTAAATTTAATTCTAGTCGCCGTATCTTTAAGAGGATATAGCATTATTAGAAAAGGTACAGAGAAGAGCCACCAAAATGGTAAAGGGGATGGAAGGATATACCTATGAAGAGAGGTAAAAAAGTTAGGGATCTTCAATCTGGAAACGAGACGGTTGAGGGGAGATATGGTAGAGGTCTATAAATTGATGGATGGAGTGGAACAGGTAAACGTAGATTGATGGTTGATTGGCATATTCCAGCTGCAGTATCATCTAGAAGTAAGGAGATCCTGGATTCTCTACAGGGAGAACTATTCAGGCAATTGCTAACAGAACCCACACGTGAATGGGCAATACTGGACTTGGTGCTTACCAATGGTGAAAGTGTTTCTGATGTTATAGTGGGAGATAATTTTGCATCCAGTGATCACCAGATGGTATGGTTCAGTATTAGGATTAGCGTTGTTAGAATACATTCAAAAGCAAGGGTCTTAGACTGTAGGAAAACTAACTTTGCCAAGATGGGCCAATACCTCAGGGAGTCCTTAGCAAGATGGGAAAAGCTGGGGGATGTAGAAAAACTGTGGGAAAAACTGAAAGGGGATATTTTAAGGGCAACCAACCTTTTTGTTAAAATGGTAAATAAAGGTAAAAGGAAAAAGAGACTGCTATGGTTTTTGAAAGAAGAGGCTGAAAAAGTGAAGAAAAAGAAATGAAATGAAATACAAGAAATCACAGAGAGAGGAAGACAGGCATCTATATTTGGAAAAACATAGAGAAGCTAGCAAAGTAGTCAGGAAAGCAAAGATTCAAGAAGAGAAGGAAATAGCCAATGCAATAAAATGGGGAGATAAGACATTTTTTCAAATATGTTAGTGAGAAGAGAAAGGGCAAAAGTGGTATTGTCAGACTCAAAGGTGAAGGGAAGGAATATGTAGAAGCTGACGAGGATAAAGTTGAATTGCTTAACAAATATTTCTGTTCTGTGTTCACAGATGAAAAACCAGGAGCAGGACCTCAGAAAACACCTACAAACAGGAACAGAAGCAAGGGGTATCTTGAACAATTTTCAGAAGACTGTGTTCATTAGAAACTAGCTAAACTTAAAGTAAACAAAGCGATGAGACCGGAAGGGATGCACCCGAGAATACTGAGGGAACTTGGGAATGTTGTAGCAGCTCCACTGACTGACCTTTTCAATGCCTCGTTGGAGTCGGGAGTGGTGCCAAAAGACTGGAGAGAGGGTCATGTGGTCCCTTTACACAAAAGCAGAAGTAAGGGCATCTTTTTTAGTGATATAGCAGAAGGGCTGTCAAGTAAGGTTTGCCTCTTTGCGGATGATACCAAAATCTGCAATAGAGTAGACACCCAGGAAGGTATAGATAACATGAGGAGGGATCAAGCTAAGCTTGAAGAATAGTCTAGAATTTGGCAGCTGAGGTTTAATGTTAAAAAATGCAAGGTCAAGCATTTGGGCTGCAGCAATCCAAGGGAGCAAGGGGGTTGTCACAGGGCCTACCTTGGCAGTGTACTGGAGCGAGGTAGGTGGGACATAAAAACATTTAAGGTTGGGTTTGGCCAATATCAAACAGGGCCCAGGGACTTTCAGCCCTGGTAGCGTCCTTTGTTACCAAAATCCCACAGAAAACAAAAGGTCCGAGTGGAGGGAAAACAAAAGGCATTTATTTCCCCTTTTATGCACAAAGGTTCATATGCTTGGACACAAAAACATCAAACACAAATTCCTTACTTCAGGATAAAGAAAAAGAAAACATCAAAGCAAAACTGTTATCTTCACAGTAAACGGTATAGCAGGCAAACAAACAGTCTCAACTCCCAAGACAGAGCTTAGTTGCTTAGTAAGGACTCCAAGCTTCCTGTCTTACAGAAGCTACAGTCCATCTCAGTGTCTGATGCAAATTCCACCTGCATCGGTTCCCCTTCTGAAGCCTCTGAGCCTAAGTCAGGACTTGTTGGTAAGTTGTGATAAGGCTTTTTAAATATCTTCTGCACAACCTCCCAATGCTCAGGGACGTCGGTCCTGCGCCCTCAGATACTGGGAACTGTCTTCCTTTTGCAAGTGTTTTGTCTTTGCTTTCTGTAAAGCTTGGTCACTAACAAGTCTCTTAGTTGGTGCGTGTTTCTTGCACCTTATCTCATAAGCATTCTCACAAGGATAATATTCCTGTGCTCCCTGTACTCCCCATACATCAGCAGTTTGTACCCTGCTTTTAGTTAAACATGGGTTACCTTTTCTTCTCGGCTTGACCGCTCCCGGTGAGGTTTGAGGCCTGCTCCTGTTGGAATCCTGCCTGGCCTGAGCAACAGGCCTTGAGCTCTCCAACCGTCTTGCTGTTGGCTTTAGACCGCAGTCACAGCCACGCCTTTGCCTCTCTGTACAACAAACACTCACTCTGGCTGGAGTTGTCCCACCTTCTCCACGGGGTCTCCTTTCTCCAAGCCTCTGAGGCTGCTGCTGCCTCCTGCGAAACCGTTGGTCAGGGATTACTGCTCCTTCTGGATATCCAGCCCATTCACTCGGATGTCCTGCCCAACCTGCTGGTTCTGCTGGTTCTCTTGGCAGTCCTCCTTTCCCAGGCCGTCCTGCCTGTGCCTTTCTCCAGGGCTGTCCTATCTCCTCAGGATATCCTCCTTTCCAGGGTTGTCCTGCCAGTTCTCTTCCTGGCCGCTCTGCTCCTGATTCTGCTTCTCCTGACTCTGCCGGTTCCGCTCCTGGTTCCAATTCTAGGTCTGCCTTCCAACCTTCCAAATTCCCTTTAAGAGGTACTCCTCTCTTTCTTGATTGGAAGCTGGCTGGCATTACCTCATGACCTAGGAGGTGTGGTCTCTTTCTTGATTGGAAGCTGGCTGGCATTACCTCATGACCTAGGAGGTGTGGTTCCTCAGTTCCTCGGAGGTCCCTCCTGCTCCCCCTATGTGGTTCCTCACGATATTGCAGGTTGTGCTTGACTTTTCCTGCGTTTAAAACATTTTCTTCCCCTCTCAGAGGGTCTGCAGCATCACAGGGTGAAGTACTTTTGTCCACTAAAGAAGAGTGGGACCTAGGCGTGATTGTCTCTGATGATCATAAAGTAGCTAAACAGATATAAAAGGCGACAGCAAAAGCTAGAAGGATGCTTGGGTGCATAGGGAGAGGAATGGCCAGCAGAGGAAAGGAGGTGATAGTGCCTCTGTATAAGTCTTCGGTGCGACCTCATTTGGAGTATTGTGTGCAATTCTGGAGATCACACCTTCAAAAGGATATAAACAGGCTGGAGTCAGTACAGAGGGTAGCTACTAAAATGGTTAGTGGTCTTCATTATAAAGCATATGAAGACAGACTTAAGGATCTTAATATGTTCACCTTAGAGGAAAGGTGAGATAGAAGTGATATGATTGAGATGTTTAAATACCTCTGTGGCATAAATGCACAGGAGGAGAGCCTCTTTCAATTGAAAGTAAGCTCTGCTACGAGGGGACATGGGATGATGGTGAAAGGAGATGGATTCAGGAGTGATATGCAGAAATATTTCTTTACGGAAAAAGTGGTGGATTTGTGGAATAGTCTCCCATTGGAGGTGGCAGAGATGAGGACAGTATCTGAATTCAAAGAAGCATGGGACAAACACAGAGCATCTCTAAAGGAAAAAAGGGGACTGTTGTAGTGGTTGATATGGAAGGACAGACTAGATAGGCCATATGGTCTTTTTCTGTCGTCATGTTTCTATGTTTCTATAATCAGTGGGCTTGATGAGTCTCGGCAAACTCTCTATAACATCTCGGATTTTGGCACTGGGCAGATAGCATACCTCTTTGGACATCAAATCTGGTCGGCAGATGGATGCCTCAGTACCCCTCAGAAGAGAGTCACCAACCATCACTACCCTTTGCTTCCTTATGGTCACTGATTCTGTAACTTTGGAGTGCTCGAGTCTCGAATTCTAGTTCTTCCTCTTCCAGGGATGTTTTCACCTCCTCCACTTCCAGGTCTGCATAATGGTTCTTCAATTCAAGGGCTGGAGGAGTTGGATTGGCGATTCTGTGGGCATTGGTGACTCGTGCCCAACCTTCATCATTCTGTAGGCTCCCATCTTCTTCTCTGCTGGAGAGCGTGGATGTTTCAAGAAGTATCTCATCAATGTACTTCTCACTGTCTTGAATGTTCCTCAGCCTTACCACCTCTAAATTGCCACTGATTGATGGCTTGCATCTTATTCTGTGATGTTAAGGCACTTTTCAATAATGATTTTATCCTTCTATAGTATTCTTTATTCATCTTTTCCCTCAGTGATTTCTGTTTGAGTGTCATTCTTTCGTCTACTCCAAGATATTTACATGGTATATATGCGTTCCTGTTCAAGTTCCTTGATGTTACAGCCCTCAGCCAAGGAGATGTTTTCCATTTTGCTGAATTTGCCTCTAAAAAAAGTTGCCTTAGCACATTTGTCTGGGCCAAAAGTCATCCTGATGTCATCAGAAAAGGTTTTCACTAGATGGAGTTGCTCTGTTACGCAAATGTTGGTTACTGGAAATGTAGAGCTTCAGGTTGTCTACAAATAGCAAATGGAATGTTACCTCTGGGTTGTTACCTTCTTTAGGATTCAGGCTAAATACGTATCCCCCAGAGTTGATGTGAGTATTCATTGGATTAAGTGCCATAGAAACAGAAATGGCGATATAGAATCTCCCTGAAATATTCCTCGCTGGATCTTGAAATTAGGAATGTACTGGTTTAACAAAAAAATCTCTGGGTAATATGTCTTCTTGATAAAGGAGAAAAAGGACCTCAGTGTGTCAGACAAACTTATAATGTAATAATATGTGTCATCCAGAACAAGATCATTGATCCAGAGAAAACTCCTTTATACTGAAAATCTTTTTTCTTAATCACACCTTTATCCTACAAAAAAGTTTTTGTTTTGTATTTTCTTATATAGTTACAATTGTTTGAAAACTATTTCCACTTAGAAAAATAGAATAACCACATATTAGTACACTTATCTGAATCTTGATGATCAATAAGAGAACTGTTTAAAAATTGCCTCTGTTTTGCTAAAATAAATCACTGCTTTAGGGGCTTCTCTGTGCTGCGAGGTAATGTCATTGATCAAGTTGCAGATAGTGTAAGGGTAGGAAATTGGGGCAAGATATTAATCCAACGCAAATGTTTGATATATAGATTGAACGCATTGGAACCAAATGGGTTAAACACATGTACAGAGAGGAAGTCTTTTTATCAATTAAATGAAATTTACAGCTGATCATGATGTCATGGGATTTTGGGGTGACATATCTGCACGGGATTGGATAATGAGAACTAAAGTGTTCTTTTGAGCGCTGAGAGCACCATTAAAACTAGGATGCTGGGAAAATTATAGTTATTTGAAGAAGAGCAGTAGCTCAGTTGTGCTACTGGAAAAATGGACTTAAATCTAAGCCCCTGATAAAGGTGTGATTAAGAAAAAAATTTTCAGTATAAAGCAGTTTTTTGTTTTTATCAATGATGTTCTGGACACCAGATATTTTTACATTATAAGTTTGGCTGACACACAAAGGTCCTTTATTTCCTTTATCAAGAAGACTTATTATCTAGAGATATTTTTATTAAACTGGCATAGGACCTTTGGAGTACCTAGTGTTGTTGTAGTTAACAATGATGTACTGACTATCTTCATAGTTCAAAAATAGGATAGTTTGCCACATTGTCATGGTGATCTTAATGTACTCTATCAAACCAGGATTTATCTTATACATCTCAAGGCAATTTATTATTCAAGAGTTTGGGTATGCTGTGAAAAGTTTTCTTATAATCAATCCATGCTATACTAAGATTTCTGCTTTTCTTAGTGCTGGCCATGATAGCCTAATTTAACATTAACTGGTCTTTGGTTCCATATGCTCCCCTCTTATTGCCCTTTTGCTCTATTGCCATAATGTTATTGGATTCAATATGATCATATATTTGTCTGCCTCTAATTGCAGTGAACAGCTTATAGATTGTAGGTAGACAAGTTATTGGCATGTCATTTTTGAGAATGTTACTTGGATCCCCCTTTGGAAGAAGAAATATTCTTCCTGTTATAAGCCATTGCGGTGTTAAGTTTGACTGCTTGATCAATTGTTTTTTGCAGTTTGGCAGGTCTTGGTGGAGTGATGTTAACTGGTTGAGCCAAAAATTGGTCACTCTATCTGGGCTAGGGCTATTCCAATTGAGAGCTCATTTTAACCTGCTTTCCAGCTCTTTTTTTGTTACACAGGCCATTCCATAGGTTTGGTATTTGATTTTTCTAAAGGTTCTTGTATGCAGGTTAACCATTCTGCTTCTTGATTGTGCTCTATGCGGTCCTCGTATAGGCTTCTCCAGAAGGTTTCTGTTTCAGCTTTGGTTGGTGGTGTTTTTACCATGTAACGCTCTTTCCCAGTTCCCTAGTTTATTTTGATATCTCTCTTTTCTGTTTTCTTCACATATTCACAGTTTTGCGTTTCTGCTGCTACTTTCAATTTATTGTTGGAACATATTAATGCAGCATTGCTTCAGCTTGATGTCTTGGATCTTCCTCAATATCTTTGATCTTAATCCTTTTAGATACCAGTCTATCAGGCATACCTCTGCATGCCACGATTGTATTTTTCCTTTGATGCACTTTTTTCCAAGGAAGAACTGTTATTGTTCTTGTTTTCTTCTGGCCCTGCATTTTAGTTGGTAGTATTCTTGCAGTTATAATTTTCGCTGCACTTTCTGTATTTTATTTATTACGGTGATGTCAATAAATTATCCCTTCATACAGGATATGGCCTTGTTCATCTTAATTATCATACTTTTAACCCTAGGTGTTAAATTTAACATGGGTAATTGTTCCTTTGCCTGGAACACATCATACTCATCCTTTTCCATGTGGACTAGGAGTTCAATATTGAATTCCTCCACCTCTGGGTCTTTATCCTTCCTTTCTTCCTCCTCCTCCTCAGTTGATTTGTTGACCTGTCCTTTATACATCTCACTCTCCTGCAGTTTTAGATCTCTAAGCTCCATCTCTGCCTCAACTGCTCTTTCTTTTTCTGCGTATTCCTTTCTTCTGGTACTCTCACCTAGGTTTCCTCCTCCTTCCTATATTTCTTTTTCCATGGAAGCCCTTAGTTGATTCAAGATGTTAAATTTGCATCTGTTGCTTTTTGCAGTTTTTCTTGTGGCAAGTTTCCTCTTTCTTCCATTTTTGGTGGATTCTCTGTATACCCTCTTGATTTAAATATAGGGTTTGTAGCATAAACGTAGCAGTACATTATCTCATCTTTATCTGCAGAATTCCACTTAACCATAGTTAATCCTCTTAACTTTTTCATTAATTTCTGTGGTTTATCTCCTGCCACAGTGGGTCCATGAACATGCTCACCATGGCATTTATCCATAGCAGGGATGTTACCTGCATCTGCAGTGTTTGCACTATTGCTACCACCATCGCTAGCCCTAGTGTGGAGGCTATAGGTGGGCACCTTTTTGTCCTGGACGACGTATGACTAGTATGTATTTTTCTTTTTCTTTCCTATCATACTTCAATTGTAGTGTCGCCTGGCTGGGATTTAGTATAGATTTTGTACAATGGGATCACCACGTGAAGGTACTCAGCAAGACTTGGGGAGGGAACTGTATTCTCTTCCTCTAAGAGATGCACAGCAATTCACCAACAACAGCCAGTGAATTTTATGTTACACTTCCCCCAACTGCCTGAGAGCGTTGATTGTGCTTCCTGTGCTTTGCCATGGTATTTATGTGCCTCCCCTGGTGTGTGTCTATAGTGCGTGACCCAAGTGCATGCTCTTCTGCCTACACAGCCCTAGCATGTGCTCTTTTGCCCAAGCAGATCTAGCATGCATTGATACTGTTACACAGCCTTAGCGTGTGGTGCATCATGCCAGTTGAGCACGTCTTGAGCCTGCATTGCGCAGCTATTGCGACAGTAGAACTTCATATGTCAACTTCTAAGAAGCACTGCCTGGTCTTGGAAAAGTGAAAAGCCTTGTTGTTGGAATCTGGTATTAGCATTTCTTGCAACGATGTTTTGAAACTGCCCTTGGAGGGCCCATCCCCCCTGTCGCAATGAGGTGACATTGGTGACCCAGCCTTATCGGCCTCATTGCACGAGGCGGCAGATGATGCCATTGAAAAGAATGACTGACAGGCTTTGAGCTCCAGTACTCACTCTTCTGGCTGCTCCCCTTCTGGTAAGGGTCCACGACTGCTGTTTTCCTCGAGGTTGGGGGCCATCCACCTGGCAGGGAGCTCCCAGCCTCTGGGTTGTCCTCCATGGAATTCTTCTCATTTCTACAGCAAGCTTGGTCTTTCTAGCGTGGTAACTCCCCCTGGTCCTCTTGATATCTCTCCACTCAATCAGGAGAGGGGCAAGTAGCGAGTCGAGACTCGGCTCAAATGTCGCCTTCTGAACAATCTCAGCAAAGATTGGAATCTGGAGATTCAGATCAGCTGTCTTTTGACTGAGATCTGGAGTCCAATTCTGATGTCTTGGGTGATGATTCCAATTTAGAGAAAGAGGTACCTTCTCTT
Source organism: Ichthyophis bannanicus (assembly GCA_033557465.1). NCBI lineage: Eukaryota > Metazoa > Chordata > Amphibia > Gymnophiona > Ichthyophiidae > Ichthyophis > Ichthyophis bannanicus. Next base: position 1,574,782,886 of record CM066031.1, on the reverse strand, counting down.
TCAGAAGAGCACAGTGAAGCTGGTATTATCCACTTGTTCAGGAAGGGCGAGCTGGTGGTTCTTTTGCTCAAGTGTCATTAGCTCTGCATTTGACCGATCCGCCAGCGGTGGAACAAGGGCCACAAATCCACCCCCTCCTGTAAGGGGTTCAAAAGTCTATGACAGTCTTCCCTGTTCTGGAGGTTTTCAAAAGCATGATCCATTTGGAATTGGACTCCCTGGCAAAGGGGCTGAAGGTGTGTAAATGGTTTTATGCCCTGCCAGAGGATGATTGCACTGCATGGTTAGCATGCCAAAAGTAGATGCACAGGTCACAAAGAAAATCACCATCCTGGTGGAAGGCAGAACAGTCTTAAAGGACACCCTGGATCATAAGATGGACTCTCTTCTGAAGAATCAATTTATAGCTGCTGCTGCTGCTATCCTCCAATTTGCTGTGTGTGCGGGCCTGACAACTCAAGCCCTTCTCCAATAGGTTCATCCCAGAGGATATTACAACTCTCTTGGAGTCTGCCACAGTCTTCTGTCGGACTCTATGTATGAATTGCCCTCTTGATGATGATGTGATGTTGGATATGGCTTTGATGCTGGGTGGCGAATATGTCTTCCAAGGCCTGACGGATCCAGCTAGCCTTTAAAGGGAAGTTTCTGTTTGGAGCTGTCTTGGAGAAGTTGGTTAAGGACTTGGATGACTCCAAGCCTCATCGCCTCGCAGAAACATAGAAACATGACAGCAGATAAAGACCATATGGCCTATCCAGTTTGTCTTTCCATACCAACTACTATAGTCTCTTTTTTGCCTTCTGTATTTGTCCTATGCTTTCTTGACTACAGTATCTGTGCTCATCTCTACTACCTACACTGGGAGACTATTCCACACATCTATCACTCTTTCCTTAAAGAAATATTTCTGCATATTACTCATCCTAGCCCCCCTTGTTGCAGAATGCTCTTTCAGTTGAAAGAGGCTCTCCTCCTGTGCATTTATGCCATGGAGTATTTAATCATCTCTAACATATCGCCCCTCTCCTGTCTCTCCTCCGAAGGGGCCTTGAAAGTATATGGCAGCATTATCCTCCTCGTTTCCCATGGAAAAGTGGTATTAAAAAATCAGCCAGATAAATAAATGCCCGGTTTCCTCGTAAATGCTACCCGGACTCCCGTAAGTACCAACTCAGAAAACCCTCCTTCTCTTCCTCTTCTGGTTTTCAGTCCTAGACTCAGTCCTTTAGTGGGGCTAATGGGCCTCAGGATTCTACCACCTCTAGAGGTGCCACCTCCCATTCAGTGCAATGATGGATTGGAGGCCCATTCCTGGATGCCTTCAGTAGGTAGCAGGCTGTATCTTTTCTACCAGGAGTGGACCCCCAATCCATCAATGGGGGCCCACTCCTGGTGGAACACAGCTATGTTCTGGAATGCAGAGAGTCTAGCCTGGATGCCTTCATTGTCTCCCCATATGGTTTGGTAGCCAAGAGAATCGCTGTTCACTTCATGTTGGAAAGGTTGCTCCATCTGCGAGCGGTGGTGCCAGTCCCCAATGCCAAGTGTACTTTATGGTTCCAAAGATTGACGGTTCTTTTTGGCCAATCCTCATCCTCAAAGGGCTCAGTGCTCACCTGTGCACTCTATACTTTCATATGGGAGACCCTACGGTCAGTAATCCAGGTGATATTTATTTATTATTTATTTATTTATTTACAATTTCTTCTATACCGCACTATTCAGCATCAGCGTGGTCTACATGGAACATAACAATCAGACAGGGTACATAGGTCTGAGTGTACAATTAACAGGAGAAACAACTTGGATAACAAAAGGTAACTATTTACACAATGAAGTCACATAAGACATAGCAAGAGATTTAATGGTCAAGGACTCCTTACATGGTGTGGTCGCCTGGCTTACAGGGTGTGGTGGGACAGTTGTAAGTATTTGAGTGGGGATGTGGTTCATTGTTCTCTGGGAAATACTTAAGGAAAAGGAAGTGTTTAAGGGCCTTCCTAAACTGGGTTAGGTTAGTGATTGCCCTGATGTTTGTTGGCAGTGAGTTCCAGAATCTTGGGGCGCAGAGACTGAAGGCCCTGTTTGCGGTTATTGAAGTGTATTTTGTTAATATGCCAAGGGGGGGTTCCTTGTGTCTCTGGATTTAGCTGGAGCTTATTTCCACATCCCTATCTAAGAGGATCAACGGCATTTTCTCTGTTTTGCTGTGCTTTGCTCTCATTTTCAGTTTGCCACGCTTCCCTTTGGCCTCTCCACCACCTCAAGGCCGTTCAAGAAAATCATGGTGGAGGGCGGTTAAGTTTATGTAATTTTATCCTGTTGCTATAAAGGGATCCACTGTGTCTGTCCCATGCCATTTTGAATTCTTTCACTATGTTTGCCCCCATTGGAAGGGCATTCCAAGCATCCACCACCCTTTCAGTGAAAAAGTATTTTCTGACTTTAGCCCGTTGCAGCTTCATGTTATGCCCTCTAGTTTTACAACTTCCCCGTCTTTTGAAGAGATTTGTTTGTCCATTAATATTTATTTAAAGGTCTGAAACATATCTCCCCTTGTCCCTCCTCTCCTCCAGAGTGTACATATTTAGATCTTCAAGTTTCTTCTCATAAGTCTTCTGATGCAGGCTCCAAATCATTTTGGTTGCCTTCCTCTGAACCGCTTCCAGCCTTTTTATATCCTTTGCGAGATATAGTCTCCAAAACTGAACATAATATTCCAAGTGAGGCCTCACCAGCGACTTGTACAGTGGCATTAATATCTCTTCCTTTCTGCTGGTAATTCCTCTCTTTATGCAACCCAGCATCCTTCTGGCTTTTGCCCCCGCCTTGTAACACTGTTTTGCCACCTTGAGATCATCAGAAACAATCACACCGAGGTCTTTCTCCTGGCCTGTGCACATCAATCTCTCACCCCCTATCGCATACAATTCCCTTGGATTTCTGCTTCCCAAGTGCATTACACTGTACTTATTCTCATTAAATCTTAACTGCCAAGCATTAGACCATTCTTCCAGCTTTTGTAGGTCTTTCCTCATGTTTCCCACTCCCTGAGGGGAGTCCACTGTGTTGCAAATTTTGGTTTCATCTGCAAAAAGACACACTTTTCCATTCAGCCCTTTGGCAATATCACTCACGAATATATTGAACAGTACCGGTCCCAAGACCGAACCCTGGGGCACACCACTAATCACCTTCCTTTCATCCGAGTGAGTTCCGTTTACTGTCACCTTCTGTCGTCTGTCTGTCAACCAATTTCTGATCCAGTTCACCATCTTGGGACCCATCCCCAAGCTGTTGAGTTTATTGAAAAGCCTCCTTTGAGGAAAATTATCAAAAGCTTTGCTGAAATCTAGGTAGATCACAACCATCGCATGCCCCTGATCTAGTTCTCTGGTCACCCAGTCAAAGAACTCAATCAGATTTGTTTGGCAAGATTGTCGTTTGGTAAAACCATGTTGCCTCTAATCATGCAACCTGTTGGTTTCGAGGAAGTCCACTATTCGCTCTTTCAGGAGCGCCTCCATTACTTTTCCCACCACTGAGGTAAGGCTTACTGGCCTGTAGTTTGTCACTTCTTCCCTATTACCACTTTTGTGGTGAGGTACCACATCAGCTCTTCTCCAGTCCTGTGGAACTTCTCCTGTCTCCAAGGATCTATTAAAAACATCCTTTAAAGGCCCTGCAAGAACTTCTCTGAGCTCTTTCAGTATCCTGGGGTGTATCCCATCTGGTCCCATGGCCTTGTCCACTTTCAGTTTTGCAAGCTGACACATCATCTTTTGTGAATGGTGTGGTATCTACTCCATTCCCATTTGTATATTTGTCAATCACAGGTGGTCCTTCTCCAGGATTTTCTCTAGTGAAAACAGAGCAGAAGTATTTGTTTAGCATTGTCACTTTTTTAATGCCACTTTCCACAAATCCATTCCCAGCACTTTTGAATCCGCATAAATTTGAAAACAAATGTTATGGTTGTTGAAGATCTGGCAAACCAGCTGTATGAAGATATTAAAGAGAAGAGCTGAGAGGCTTGAGTCCTTGGGAACTCCTGTTTGTTGGGTGAATGGGGTTGAGATCTTTCTGTTGATTCTGACTTGCTGCTTCCGAGATTCTAGGTAAGATTGGAACCAGGCAAAAGTGATTCCTTGGAGTCTGATTTCTGAGGGCCTTTGAAGTAGCAGGTTGTGAGGGATGGAGTCGAAGGCAGAGACAATGTCTAGGAAAAAGAGAAGGAAACCATTTTTCTGCTTTTGTAATCCTGTTATGAGCGTGTTTAGCAGGGAGATAATAAGGGTTTCGACCCCATGATGCTGTCTGAATCCATGCTGATGTGGGTTGAGTGGGGCATTTTCTGTGAGGTGGTCTTGAAATTGTGTGAGTACTATCTTTTCTAGGATCTTTGCAACAAACAGGATGCTGGATATTGGTCTATAAGACTTTGGGCATGTTGGGTCAAACTTGGCATTTTTTATGAGAAGGCGGATTGATGATTTTTTTCAGAGAGGTGGGCACTTGCCCTAGGGATAAGGAAGTGTGGATAATCTTCATTAGATAGGCGCTGAGTTGAGGGTGATTTTTACCCATGATACCGGACATGGGTCTAGTGTGGAGGTTGTTGTATTGAGGGCCTGGATTGTGTCTTCCAAGTTATGGAGTGATGGGAGGTCAAATTTTGACCACTGCTTCTGAGGTGTGTCAGAGTAGTCAGTTTCTGTTGAGGGTTGGATCATTGGAGGTGTGGATAGTTGCTTGTAGATTAAGTGGTAAACTTATGAGGACAAATGTCTCTTTGTGGTCTTCCTTTGTGTGGTTCCTTTAGAAGTGTTTTTGCTATGGCAAAGAGTTCTAGTGGTTTATTTATTGCTTTTTTGATTAGATTGGTATGCTGTTCCTTTTTCCGTTTGAGTGTTTCCTCGTTGTAAAGTTTGAGTAGTTCTAGGTAGGTTGCGAGGAGAAGTGGATCTCTAGAGCTTCTCCATTTGCATTCTAGTCATCTTAATTCACTTTTTTGCTTCTTCAAAGGGGTAGAGAACATGGGGCCCTTGTCCTGGGTTTCTCCGTATATCTATTTGGATGGGCGAGAGCAGCTTTTGATAAGATTGTGTTCCAACCTTGGATTAGGCTGTCAAGGTCAGCATTCGAGTCTGCTATAGTATCAAGTTGCAGGATGACTGATTCGATGAACTCTTCCTTGGTGAAGTTCTTAAATTTCCAGACGGTGTGGGGTGCAGGATCTTGAGTTGCTTGTTGTGAGGTGAGGTGAATTGGGAAAAGGATGGCTGCCTGGTCCAACCATGGTACTGGGGCAGAGTTTGAAGGCAAAAATATGAGGTCTAGGATGATGCCTTTTGTGTGTGTTGGACTGTTTAGTTTCTGGGTGTAGCTGAGGGCTTCCACTGCATCTAGGAATGCGTTCGCTTGTGAGTAGGAGGTGGAGGTTAGATTGAGGTCACAGAGTAGTGTAAGAGAGAGGTTTGTGGTTGGCTGGGGTGGAACAGGCAGTTTCCAGAAGAGTCAAGAGTTCAGATGCATTGCTGTGGGGTGCTCTGTATGTTAAGCAGAGTGATATAGAGCTATTAGCCACTATTAAGGTATCAATTTCTGTAGTGGAGTTGATGTCAATAATTTTGAGCTTAACGTTCTCCTTAGAGATGATGCATACTCCTCCGCCCCTGCTGTGCATCCTGTTTGAGGTTAGTATTGAGTATGATGGGGGGGGGGGGGAACTGGTTTAAGAGGACTGTGTCTGAGTCTGTGAACCAAGTTTCTGTTATGCAGAGGATGTCAAGGTTATTTACATTGAGAAAGTCAGTTAGTGTCTGGATTTTGTTTCGGCTGAGCGGGCATTAATGAGGGCACATCTTGTGAAGTGCAGTATATTGCACTTCACCTGGCCTATATTGTACATAGTTGTTGGAATTCTTTTCAACCTACAGAGTCTTGTATGGAACTGTGTGTAGAGCAGTTGGGGGCGGAGATCCCCTATATGCGTAATTGTAAGTTTGAATTATGGGAATGGTGTTTCTGTGGACTGAACTGGCAGAGTCAGCAAGAGTGGTGAATGTTAGGAGGAATAGGACAACTTGCATGATAAAGGTGGATAGTCTTCTGTGTATTGCTTCCATGTTAATAGCATGGTATTTAGTTTATAGAGGGCTGTCTAGAGGTAGTGGCTTACTAGCATTGGCTGAGGATTGCTGTGGTAACAGTTGATTTCTGAGGAGGAACTGTCGCAGAGATCCTTTGGAAAGGTGGAGCTTTTGGCATGGGAGGTTGCTCTGTCATGTCTACCGCTGGCAGCTGCACAGAACTGCTACCCATTGCCTGCATAGAACTGTTATCCATTGCTTATCCACTGTTTGCGTAATACTGCCACCCATTGTCGCATAGAACTGCTACCCACTGTTTGCATACTGTTGCCCCCAGTGTTGCATAGTACTGATACCCACTGTTTTCATACTGTTGCCCCCATTGCTGCATAGTACTGCTACCCATTGTTTGCCTACTGTTGCCCCCATTGTTGCATAGTACTGCTACCCATTGTTTGCCTACTGTTGCCCCCATTGTTGCATAGTACTGCTACCCATTGTTTGCTTACTGTTGCCCTCATTGTTGCATAGAACTGTTAAACACTGCTTATCCTCTGCCTGCTACCCATTGCTTGCATTGAACTGCTAACTACTGCCTGCTTGTTTGCCTATCACTTGCTACCTGTTGGTTTGCTTAGAACTTGCTACCCGTTGTTTTGCTTAGAACTTGCTACCCATTGCTTGCTCAGACCTTGCTGCCCACTACCATGGCCCCACATCTTTTTGTCCTCCTCTTCATTATCCTCCCCAACTGCCTCCCCTCCTACCAACACCCTCCCTCCTTGTCCCCCTACCCTCCCCCTACCTTCTTCACTTCTCCCCCCACTCTGCCCCCTAGCCTAGCACCTGCTCTTGAGCTTCCTCACACCATCCCCTGCATTCAACCAGTCCCCCTCTCTACCTTCCTCACTTCTCCCTCTATTCTTCCCCCTGCACCTGCACCTGCTCTTGAGCTTCTTCACACCATCCCCCGCATTCAACCAACCCCCCTCTCTTTAAGGCAACCCTACCCTCGCTTCTGCCGTACTATCTCCACTCTACCTCACTCTCTAATACTCCTGCTCCTTCTCTCATCAGGTAATATCAACCCCAACCCTGCCCCCCCCCCAATTTCCTTCTCACACTAAAGAAAGTTCCTCACGTACCCCATCTAATCTCATCCACATCCCGCTCCTCCCTCCCTCTCTCATTCATCCCTCATTCACTCATCCATAGATATCAACTCCAACCCTACCCCTAAAAATAATCCCTCACATAACCTACCCGATACCATCGATTTTCCCCTCATTTCCCCTCCCTCATGTCCCTTTTGGAGAACACACTCACCCAGTCACACCCACCCACACCCTGCTCCCTCTAAACCTAAATCTCGGCATTACCCTAGAACTAGACCCCCACGCCACTCTGATAAGAAATCTACACGTAACTTATCCAACCTTATCCATACCCCTCTCCTCCCCCCATCCGCTCTCCCATTTTCATGCGCCCTATGGAACGCATGCTCAGTCATTAAAAAAAACATTTTCATTCATGACCTTTTTATCTCCAATGCCCTACACCTTTCTTGCCTTGACCGAGACCTGGCTCCCCCCAGACGACACCGCATCCATTGCTTCTCTCTGCTATGGGGGCTACCAGTTCTCCCATATACCTCGATCTACTGGTCACGGTGGTGGCGTTGGCCTCCTACTCTCTCCCTCCTGCCAATTCCAACACCTCCTGCTACCCCAATCACACTCCCCCTTCTCCTTCGAAGTCCACTTCATTCGTCTCCTCTCATCACTTCCCCTCCGAATAGCTGTTATTTATTGCCCACCGGATAAATCCAAATCAACCTTCCTCTCCGACTTCGACTCCTGGCTTTCTGCCTTTATGGATCCCTCCTTCCCCACTCTTATTCTTGGCGATTTCAACATTCACATCGACAACCCCTCTGATCCCCATGCCTCAAAGTTTCTTGCTCTTACCTCCTCGCTCGACCTCCAACTTTGCTCCACTGCCTCCACACACATCTACACGGCTACTGCCTTGACCTAATACTCTTCTCCAACTCCTCTCCATCAAACTTACGCAAATCAATTCTTCCCTCATCTGACCATCACCTCTTAACATTTACTGTTCAGCTTCCGCCGTCCCAACCTCGTCCTGTCTCTTCCGACCTATTTAGAAACCTTCATAATATTGATCCCCTGACTCTTTCCTCCACCATCTCTCCATCTCTTTCCTCCATTTTATCCTCCAGGTCCGTTGACGAAGCATTATCTTCATACAATGCTACATTATCCTCAGCCCTTGACACTCTTGCCCCTTCCACCCCACGTCCTGTTAAACGATCTACTCCCCAACCTTGGCTCTCACAATTCGTTACCTACGCATCTGCGCCCGCTCTGCCGAACGAGCTTGGTCCAAATCCCACTCCCTGGAAGACCTTCTACACTTCAAATTCATGCTTGGCTCCTTTCAGTCAGCCCTAGCACTTGCCAAACAAGATTATTACATCCATCTGACCAACTCCCTGGTCCCTGATCCTCGCCGTCTTTTTAATACCCTCAATTCTCTCCTCAAAGTCCCCCCGCCCCCGATCCCACCCTCCCTTTCTGCCCAAACCCTAGCCGACTACTTCCACAACAAAATGCACAAGATTACCCTCCAATTCCCTGCCCCCCATCTACCTCCCCTCCCCCCTGATTCTCCTCCCCCATCCATACTCCCTCTGCCACGCTCTCCTCCTTCCCTCCGATCTCTGAGGAAGAAACCACACTCCTTCTGTTCTCCTCCAAACCCACCACCTGTTCATCAGACCCTATCCCTATCCATCTCCTATGCTCCATCCCCCTCTCCATTGTCCCCTCCATCACTCATATCCTCAACCTTTCACTCTCCACTGCAACTGTCCCCGTTACTGCAAACATGCTGTTGTCACACCCCTCCTCAAGAAAGATGAAATTAGACTTACCTGCTAATTGTGGTTCCTGGAGTGTAGCCAGTCTAGTCCCGAACCTCTGGGTTGTCCATCTCATCCAGCAGCTTGGAGACTGAGAAACTCCTCCTTTTGTGATGTCACTGGTATATCCTGTAGGGAGCCGCCTCCTGTCACCAGTACCCTATTATCCCAATCAATCCCTATGCTTTGGTAATGGAATTCAATCAGCAATACTAAAATGAAATTACCAAGATATGTAAACCCTTTCTATACCCTTTCTCTTTTTTTGTTGGAAGAAACCGTAGGAGGAAGGAACCAGTATCCAACCACACTAGACGGTTTAGTCCTTTTTAATCAAATTTTTCAATTCATAACACACTTATCTTGTATGTCTTTAATGCTAGAAGTCCTCCATTGTCCATTATTCATTCGCGGTACTCATATCCAACAGGCACGATGTGCACGTTTCGGGCTCACTGTCCTGTTTCAAGTGCTATCTCTTCTTTAGGTTAGTAGAAACCGCTATAAAAAAACCGGCTGATCACATCTGCCAGTTATAAAGGGTGGAACTATTTAGATTGGCCAACCAGAATTGTCATTCAACGAGGAGCACCAATAAAACGATAGGGAGACCCCACAACAATCAGGGAATCCCTTTACGTCATGATGACCTCAGAATAAGCTTGACCACTCGATTTCTTTATTCAATCCTGATGGGTAAACTGTATTAAATTTAAAAATCAGGTTTTGTTCTCTTTGTTGTAACAGCCAAAGCTTTTTTCCGGAAATTACATATTACTCATTATTTCTCGGATAAACCGACTGTCTTGGATGATTCAGTTAAACATCCTCGTTCCAAATGGTCACCGCCAGAAGATAAAGACTCCTCAATACATATTTTTCAAAAACTAGTTCTTCGTGATCTCGAGCTATTGGAGATGGAAAAATCCCCTACGTGGTCCAATATGACTAAAGAGCATACATTTGCGCTGAACCAGTTATCACAAGATCCAGATATCACCATCAGAAGAGTGGATAAAGGGGGAGCGAGAGTGCTGCAGTCAACATCAGAGTATTTAGAGCAATTAAGAAATCATTTATTGGATGCAGAAGTATACAAGAGATTGGAGGGTGATCCTACACCTGAACTTAAAATCTTGATAAAATCTGTATTGGATGAGGGCTTGTCTCAGAATTGGTTAACTAAAAGGGAATATAATTTCCTGAAATTGGAGCATCCGGTGGTTCCAATCATATATATGGTGCCAAAGATCCACAAATCTTTGGTAGCCCCTCCAGGGAGACCGATTGTTTCATGTAGAGGTTCCTTACTTGAACCTTTATCACAATTCTGTGATGTGTTCCTACAAAAGGAAGCAATTTTGGTTAAATCTTTTGTTAGAGATTCCACTCATTTTCTCCAACAATTGTTTAAATCCCCCATTCCATCATAGGATTTTCTGTTAGTAACGTTGAATGTTGCTGCACGTTACACTAACATTGATCAAGCTGAAGCTTTGGCTTTAACATCTACTTTGTTTAAGTTTGTTCCTAGTCGTCTCCCCCAAGCATATTTATGTGAATTGGTGGAATTAGTATTAACTAAAAATTATTTTCTCTTTGAGGGCAGTTATTATCAGCAAATCTTCGGAATAGCGATGGGGGCTTCAGTAGCCCCATCGCTTGCCACCCTTTATATAGCGGAATTTGAGGAATCGCTTTTGTACGGGTCATCTTATTTTGCTCAGGTTTTATTTTGGAAAAGATATTTGGATGACATATTTTTCCTTTGGTATGGCACCTCCTTTCAACTACAAGAATTTTTAAAGTGGTTGAATGCCTTAAAACCCAACATTTCATTTTCCGCTCATGTAGACTCTCACCAAATTGAATTTTTGGACATGTTAATAATTAAGGAAAATGATTCTTTTCGAACTACTTTGTTTAGGAAAGTGTCCAGCGCAATAGTTTGCTGACTTATCAAAGCTATCATCCTGGTCCGTTAAGAAGAGGGCTTCCATTTGGGCAATTTCTCCATTTGAGACGGATATGTTCTACTTTAGCTGATTTCAAAATTCAGGCTCACGATCTGATTAATCGGTTAAGACATAGGGGATATTTATTTATTTACATTCTCTTATATACTGTGCTATTCTGCATCAGTGCGGTTTACATTGAACAAACTGAAATTACATTGAACAGGGCATTATAACTTGGAGATAACTATTTTACAGGGAACATGGGCTATGGAGAGTTAAGTGGCTTGCCCAAGACCACAAGGAGCACCTGTGGGACTAGAAACCCCAGTCCTTCCTGCCCAAGGTTGCTGTCCTCTAGTGGGATTTGAACCCCTGACCTTCTGGCCTGAAGTACCTTGCCCCAACCACTAGGCCACTCCTCCACTCCACTCCACTTGGATATCTGGAAGGGGTTATAAAGCAAGCTTACCGACGGGCTACTTTTGTCCATCATGAATGGTTAATGGATGAATCATTGGATCGGGAGCAATCGACTACACCTCCTGAATTTTTTGTGGGGGTACTTCCATATACCACTAAAAGTACACAAATTGTTCATATACTCAAGAAACATTGGGCTATATTGAATTTACAATTGTGTTTTCAGAAGCCTTTACAGATAGCATTTTCACAAGGCCCCAACCTACAGGATAAACTGGTGAAATCTGCTGTTTTACAGGACCGACCGACTTCCTCACATTCACTAGATCGGGGCCATTCAATTTGTACTTCCTGTATGTTTTGTGCCACTTCATTGGTAGGTACAATTTGGACACATCCTAATACAGGACAACTTTTTTCAAGAAGATGGGCAACCACTTGTGAATCCACCTTTGTGGTTTATGTTTTACAATGCCCTTGCCCGCTAGTGTATATAGGTACAACAACGCGTAAGGTTAAAGTCAGATTGAGTGAGCACGCTTCCCGGATTAGACAGAAAATAACAACCGCTCCAATTGTTGAGCACTGTGTTGCTCATAATCATAAGTTTGAAGATATTTATTGGTCAATACTGGATCATATTCCCCCCAGACCAAGGGGAGGGGACCGCATAGTGCTGTTACAACAAAGAGAACAAAACCTGATTTTTAAATTTAATACAGTTTACCCATCAGGATTGAATAAAGAAATCGAGTGGTCAAGCTTATTCTGAGGTCATCATGACGTAAAGGGATTCCCCGATTGTTGTGGGGTCTCCCTATCATTTTATTGGTGCTCCTCGTTGAATGACAATTCTGGTTGGCCAATCTAAATAGTTCCACCCTTTATAACCAGCAGATGTGATCAGCCGTTTTTTTATAGTGGTTTCTACTAACCTAAAGAAGAGATAGCACTTGAAACAGGGCAGTGAGCCCGAAACGTGCACGTCGTGCCTGTTGGATATGAGTAGCGCGAATGAATAATGGACAATGGATGACTTCTAGTATTAAAGACATACAAGATAAGTGTGTTATGAATTGAAAAATGTGATTAAAAAGGACTAAACCATCTGGTGTGGTTGGATACTGGTTCCTACCAGTACCCTATTGATAAAGCAGACTCACCAGAGCAACAAGTAAGAACCAACTGCAAAAATTGACCAACAATGATCAACTGACTGAACCAATAATGTTTAACCGAGGGAAAACTCCCTCAACTTACATAGACTTTAAACTTGCCGATGCCACTCCCTCACCTGATATGAAGGAAAATGTCCCCAACATAAATGGCATCCTACAGGAAAACCCCCACCCCAGGATGCCGAAGACCCGTAAATGAAGACACCTCTTACTTGTAATCCATATAGACACTTCAGGCTTCTATTCGCAGAAGAAAACTGGGGAGGGATACGGGACTAGACTTGCTACACTCCAGGAACCACAATTAGCAGGTAAGTCTAATTTCATCTTCCTGATCGTGTATCCAGTCTAGTCCCGAACCTCTGGGTTAGTACCAGAGCAGTGAAAAAATCAACCACGGGAGGGACCTGGCAGGCCAGCCTGAAGTACTGCTGAACCAAAATAGGTCTCCTCCGCCGTTTGAACATCCAGCCGGTAGCGCTTAACAAACGAATTCAAAGACGACCATGTCGCTGCCTTACAAATCTCCACCGGCGACACCAACCGAACCTCTGCCCAGGAAGTCACTTGAGCTCTGGTGGAATGGGCCCTAAGCCCCTCCGGCACCGGCCTATCTTTCAACACGTACGCCGACGCAATGGCCTCCTTATTCCACCTTGCAACAGAGGCCTTTGACGCCGCTTCTCCCTTTCTTGGCCCCGCGAAGAGCACAAAAAGTCTATCTGACTTGCGGAAACTGGCAGTCCGACGAAGATACTTCTTTAACGCCTGACGGACATCCTAGAGATTCAACTTCCTCGTCACCGAACTTCCTGCGCCCTCTCTGAAGACAGGTAAGGAGATTTCCTGATTCACATGAAACGCCGAGACGACCTTTGGCAGAAAAGCCGGCACAGGCCTCAAGACTACCTTTGACGCAAAGAACGAAAGGTAGGGTTCCTTACAGCATAGCGCTTGCAACTCCGAGACTCTTCTCGCTGAACAGATCGCCACAAGAAAAACCACCTTTAGAGTGAGGTCCTTGAACGACACCCGCGACAATGGTTCAAAGGGCTCCCTTCCAACGCGTCTAGCACGAACGGCAGATGCTATTTAGGAACTATCTGTCTACACGGTGGTCTCAGTAGGGACACCGCCCTCAAAAACCATTTGACATCCCACTGACTCCCGAGAGTCTGACCTCCTATCCTACCTCTGTAACATGCCAAAGCTGCTACCTGCACCCATAGCGACGCGGCAGCTAATCCTTTGTCGAACCCATCCTGTAGGAACTCTAAGACCTGAGGGATGGTGAATCTTAACGCTTCACACTTCTTGTCTACGCATCAAGCCTCGAATACTCTCCAGATGCGAACATATGCTAGCGATGTTTATCTCTTCCTGGCCTTCAGCAAAGTAGTAATGACCGCCGCTGAGTACCCCCGAGACTTCAATCGATCCTTCTCAATAGCCAAGCCGTAAGCGAGAACTGATCCACGTGGGGCATAAGCAGAGGACCCTGCGACAACAGATCTGTTTGAGGGGGAAGATGCCAGGGCTTTGCCACCAACAACCTCATCAGGTCCCCATACCAGGGCCGACGTGGCCAGTCCGGAGCTATCAGAATTACCTGACCTCTGTAGTGCTCTACCTGTTGGACCACTCTGCCTATCAAAACCCACGGCGGGAAGACATACAATAGCTGCCCCACCAGCCATTCCTTCCGTCTGCTGTAGAAGCGACTGACCTTTGCTGAGTCGAATGTTGCCATGAGGTCCATGATCGGTGCGCCCCAACGGCGTACCAGCATCTCAAACACCTCCGGATGCAGGACCCATTCCCCTGGATCCACTCTTACCCAGCTGAGGAAATCGGCCTCTACATTGTCCACCCCTGCTACATGCGCTGCCGATAGATCCAGAAGATTCGCTTCGGCCCATTTGCACAGGGCTTCGGCCTCGGACTCCAGCACGACGCTGCTGGTTCCCCCTTGCTTGTTGACATAGGCCACCGCAGTCACGTTGTCTCTTGTATGTTGGCTACCTCCTGTAGGTTAGCTGTGCAGCGCTGCGTGCGTGGCACTCTATAAGTGCTGAATAGTAGTAGTAGTAGTAAAGTAGGTGTCTTGTTGGTTAATGTTCGCTAGTCAATTGGGCGGTCCCTTCTTTGTTCTTGTGTCTTGGTTCCCACCTAAGGGCCATGCCAAAGGGTCCTCTAGTGAGGCCCTCAGGCGCGGGCTTGCCAGGCATGGGCGTGCCTTGGCGTTCTGTCTTTTAAAGTTGGACACTCGCCGAGCTGATTGGGCTGCCGGTGGGGAGCAGGGAGGAGTTTACCTGCCCGTTCCCTGCAGGGATCCTCGATCAGTGCAGCAGAGAAAGGGCTGTGTTCTTTGGAGTGCTGCCTTTTAAAGCTGGAGACTCGCTGGACTGTTTGGGTTGCCGGTGGGGAGCGGGGAGGAGCTTACCGGCCTGCTCCCTGCTTTCTTGAATTCAGATACTCTTCTCGTCTCTACTACCTCCATGAGAGAATATTCCATACATCTATCACTCTTTTCTTAAAGAAATATTTCTGTATATTACTCCTGAACCTATCCCTTTCACCTTTATCCCATGCCCTCTTGTTGCAGAGCTTTCTTTCAAACGAAAGGGACTCTTTTTCTGTTCATTTATGCCATGGAGGCATTTAAATGTGTCTATCATATCTTCTCTTTCACACCTTTAGTCTAAAAGATACACATTGAGATCTTTAAGTCTGTCCCCATATGCCTTATAACAAAGCCCACTGACCATTTTGGTAGCAACTCCAGAATTGCATACAATACTTCAGGTCTCACCACAGATTTATACAGAGGCGCTATCACCTCCTTCTTCCTGCTGGCCATTCCTCTCCCTATGCACCCTTCTAGCTTTTGCTGTCGCCTTTTCTACCTGTTTAGCCACCTTAAGATCATCATAAACAATCATGCCAGGTCCCACTCTTCTTTCGTGGACTGAAGTACTGCACCCCTATACTGTACTACTCTCTTGGATTTTTGCAGCCCAAATGCATGACCTTGCATTTTTTAGTGTTAAATCTCAGCTGCCAAATTCTTGACCATTCTTTAAGCTTAGTGAGATCCCTTCTCATCTTACCTATTCCTTCCTGGGTGTCTACTTTATTGCAGAATTTGGTATCATCTGCAAAGAGGCAAACCTTGCCTGACAGCCCTTCCACAATATCACTAAGAAAAATGTTCAAAAGAATCAGATCAAGGACATATCCCTTTGGCACACCACTGGTAACATTCTTCTCTTCAGAGTGAACTCCATTTACCTATACCCTCTGTTGCCTCCCACTCAACCAATTTCTAACCCAGTCACTTTAAAGTCCATTCATAGGGTGATCAACTTATTTATAAGTCACATGTGTGGAATGGTGTCAAAGGCTTCACTGATATCTAAGTACACCACATCTAGGGCTCTCCCTTGGTCCAACTCTCCCGGTCAAAGAAAATAGATTTGCCTTACAAGACCTGCCTCTAGTATACCCATGATCCTCCAATCCATTGTACTCCAGGAACCTCACTGTCCTCTGTTTTAGCAGCATTGCCATTAATTTACTCACCACAGAGGTCAGACTAACTGGCCTGTGGTTCTCAATTTTATCCTTACTTCTGCTTTTGTGTAAAAGGATCACATGTGCCATTTTCCAGTCCTCTGGAACCACCCTCGACTCTAAACAAGCATTGAAAGATTAGATAGGCAGTGTAGCTGATAAAACTTCCCTAAGTTCCTTCAATACTCTCAGATGTATCCCATCTGGCCGCATCACTCTGTCTACTTTTAGTTTAGCTAGTTCCTCACAAACACAGTCTTCGGAAAGTCGTTCAAGATCCTCAAGATCCCCTTCACTTCTATTCTTATTTGTGGGTGTTTTCTGAGGACCTGCTCCTGGCCCTCCATCTGTGAACACAGAACAAAAATATTTGTTAAGCATTTCCTCTTTATCCTCATCAGCTTCTACAGATTACCCCTTTCATCCTTGAGTCTGAGAATAACACTTTTGCATTTCTTCCTTTCATTAACATATTTGAAAAATGTTTTGTCTCCCCATTTTACTGCATTAGCTATTTTTTCTTCTATTTGTACCTTTGCTTTTCTGACTACTTTCCTAAGTTCTCTAGGTTTTTCCAAATATTGATGCTTGTCTTCCTTTTTCTGTGATCTCTTGTATTTTATGAAGGCTACCCTCTTTTTCTTCATCTTTTTAGCTACTCCTTTTGAAAACTATAAAGGCCTCCTTTTCCTTTTGCATCTATTTACCTTTCTAACAAAAAGGTTTGTTGCCCTTAAAATTTCCCCTTTCAGTTTTGCCCATTGCTTTTCTACATCCCCCAGCTGTTCCCATCCAGTTAATGAGTCCTTGAGGTACTGGCCCATCTTGGCAAAGTTAGTTTCCTAAAGTCTAGGACCTCACTTTTGAATAGACTTAATATTGGTCCTAGTCCTAATATTGAACCGCACCATCTGGTGATCACTGGATGCAAGGTGATCTCCCACTATAACATCAGAAACACTTTCCCTCTTGGTAAACACCAAGTCCAGTATGGTTCCTTCATGTGGGGGTTCTGTTACCAGTTGCTGGAGTAGTTCTCCTTATAAAAAATCCAGGATCTCCTTACTTCCAGATGGCGCCACAGCAGGGATGTGCCAATCAGCATCCGGCATATTGAAATCACCTATCAATATCACTTCGGCAGCAATACTGTAAATGTCTTCAATTAAATCGCATAAATACATAAGAAATGCCATACTGGGATAGACCAAGGTCCATCAAGCCTAGTATCCTGTTTCCAACAGTGGCCAATCCAGGTCACAAGTACCTGGAAGGTTTCCAAAAAGGTACACAGATTCCACAATGCTTATCATGGGGTAAGCAGTGGTTTTCCCTGGTCCTCTTTAATAATGGTTTATGGACTTTTCCTCAGGAATTTATCCAAACCTTTTTAAATCCCAGCTACACTAACAGCTTTTACTATATCCTCCGGTAATGAATTCCAGTGTTTGATTAATCGTTGATGAAATAATATTTTCTCATATTAGTCCTAAATGGGCTACATTGTAGCTTCATTGAGTGTCCCTTCTTTCTGTTATTTAAAGGAGTAAACAACAGATTTACGTTTACTCATTCCACTCCATTCATTAATTTATAGAGCTCTATCATATCTCCCCTCAGCCGTCTTTTTTTCCAAGTTGAAGAGCCCTAACCTTTTAAGCCTCTCCTCAAAGGGGTATCCTTCCATCCTCTTTACCATTTTGGTGGCTGTTCTCTGTAGCTTTTCTAATTCTGCTATATCCTTTTCAAGATGTAGCACCCCCTTGGATGCGCTTCTGGGTCCGGGACTGGCCTGGCTGGAGTCCCCTTGAGGGTGGGTGCCATCGGTCCTTGTCCGTTTGGCGCCTGGTGCCTCCACCTGGGGAAGAAAGGTGTTAGCGGGTAGGATTTCCCTACTTTCATTCCAGGAAACCTCTAAAAAACAGGTAACCCTAAGTTATTAGGGTCAAAAAGACACAAAGAGCTGAGTAGCCCTTCTATGCCCCTGCATACGCTGAAGGTAGAAGGACAAGGCCCTTCTACAGTCCAAGGAATGCAGGACCGTCTCAGCCCGGCTAGCATGGAGCCTAGGGAAGAATGTTGGAAGAACCACCTCCTGGTTGAGATGGAAAGAGGAGACAACTTTTGGGAGGAACTTAGGATGAGTCCTAAGGACTACCCTGTTCCTATAGAAGCGAGTGTAAGGCCTATCACAGACTAAGGCCTGAAGTTCACTTACTCGCCTGGCCAAAGTTAAGGCCACTAGAAAGAGAGTCTTCCAAGAAAGGAAGCGAAGATGGCATGTAGCCATCGGTTCAAAAGGTGGGCGAGTTAACTGCTGCAAGACCACATTCAACTCCCACTCAGGGGCAGGCGGACGGATAGGAGGCTTGAGCAGAAGCAAGCCTCTAAGGAACCTGGACACCAATGGGTGAACCGACAAGGAGTGTCCCTCCACCAGTGAGTGGTGAGCTGCCAGAGCAGAGAGGTGAACCCAAATCGAATTAGACTTAAGGCCCTGATTGGACAAATGCAAGAGATATAAGAGATAAAAGATCTTGTTCTAATGCAAAATGTTGTTATAATGTAAACCGCACTGATTCTAAATAGCGCGGTATATAAGAATTTGTAATAAATAAAAAATAAATAAATATTGAAGCATCACTGGTACAGTGCAGGCAAAGGGATCTGCCTGGTGTTCTTGACACCACAAGGAGAAACTTTTCTACTTCAGGGCATAGGTTTTCCTGGTGGATTGCTTTCTAGAGGCTAATACCACCTCTTCCGCTTCCTGAGG
This sequence comes from Ichthyophis bannanicus, assembly GCA_033557465.1. Classification (NCBI taxonomy): domain Eukaryota; kingdom Metazoa; phylum Chordata; class Amphibia; order Gymnophiona; family Ichthyophiidae; genus Ichthyophis; species Ichthyophis bannanicus. The sequence continues at coordinate 1,574,763,942 of CM066031.1, read as the reverse complement.
CAGGCCCCAGGGAGCTAACACTACCCTTGCAGCCTCCAGGCCATCAAATTGAGAGATTTGAGATTGGGGTGTAGAAGGAAACCCTGATCCTGAGATAGGAGATCGGGCTGTAACCCCAAAGGCAGTGGGGTGTCCACTGCCAGTTGAAGCAGAAGTGGGAACCAGGGTTGCCTCGGCCATCTGGGAGCTACCAGAAGCACCGAGGCCTTGTCCCTTACAATCTTGAACAAAGTTCGGGACATCAAAGGCGTGGGAGGTAACGCATAGAGAAGGCCCTGGTTCCAAGAAATGAGAAAGGCATCCGCTGCTACTCTTAGGGGATGCGGTTGCCTGGAACAGAACCTGGGTAGCTGGTGGTTCAGGGGATTGGCAAAGAGATCTATGGATGGAAGTCCCCATTTCAGAAAAATTTGTTGAACCACTAATGGGTGCAGCTGCCACACGTGGGGCTGCAGAATCCTGCTCAACCTGTCTGCTAGGAAGTTCTCTTGACTTGGCAGGTAGACAGCCTTGAGCACCATGCTGTGCTTGAGCGCAAAAGAGCAAAGGGCCTGTGCTTCCTGACACAGGAGTCTGGACCCAGTGCCCCCTTGTTTGTTCACATAAAACATGGCCACCTGATTGTCCGTCTGTACCAGAACAGACTGGTGAGCCAAGGAGTGGGAGAAAGCCTTGAGGGCTAAGCGAATGGCTCGAAGTTCTAATAGGTTGATCTGTTGAGTGGCCTCCGCCGGAGACCACAGGCCCTGGGTGCACTTGTCTGCACAATGAGCACCCCAGCCCTGCAATGAGGCATCCGTGGTCAACACCACAGTGGAGACAGGAACTTGAAAGGACACCCCCTGTAGTAAGTTGGGGGGGGGGGTGTAGCCACCACTGAAGGGAGTTCAGGAATGGTTTGGACACCCTCACTTTGTCCGTGAGGTGTCCTGTGGCCTGCTGCCACTGAGACCTGAGGCACCACTGGGCCGGCCGCATGTAAAGACGAGCATTGGGGGTCACATGCACCGTTGATGCCACGTGGCCCAGAAGCTGTAGGCAAAGTTTGGCAGACACCCCTGGCACAGTGAGAAATTGGTGTGCCAAGGTGATGAGCCTCTGCTCTGTCCTCTGGCAAGAAGGCCTTCGCCTCCTTGGAGTCCAGCCTTGCTCCTATGAACTCTAGGTTCTGGGAGGGGAGCAAAGTGGACTTTGCGAAGTTTATGACAAAATCGAGGTGTTGCAGGAGGGACACCACTCTGGAGGTGGCCTGCCTGGCTTCTTGGTAAGTCTGACCCCTGATAAGCCAGTCGTCTAGGTAGGGGAAGACAAATACCCCCTGATTCCTGAGGTAGGCCGCTACTACAGCCAGGCACTTTGTGAAGACTCTTGGGGCGGATGTGAGGCCAAAGGGCAGTACCCTGTACTGGTAATGGTTTCCTCCCACAATGAACCTGAGATACTTTCTGTGGTCTGGATGAATGAGGATGTGAGTGTACGCATCCTTTAGATCCAAAGAGCATAGCCAATCTCTCTGCTGGAGGTAGGGCAGAAGTGTTCCAAGAGTAAGCATCTTGAACTTTTCTTTCACTAAGAACTTGTTGAGGTTCCTGAGGTCGAGGATGGGCCGGAGGCCCCCTGTTCTCTTTGGTACCAGGAAGTACCTGGAGTAGAACCCTTGCCCTTTCAGGTGTGGAGGGACAGGCTCCACCGCCTTGTCCAGAAGCAGGCCTTGAAGCTCCTGAAGGAGAAGGTCTGTGTGTAAGGGAGGCCTTGGAGGCTCTCCTGGGAAGTAAGCAGGAGGGAACTGTTGGAAATGGAGCATATAGCCCTTGTGGACTATGCTCAGAACCCATGCATCTCCTGTTATTGGTGGCCACCTGTGGGCAAACAGGGCCAGACGACCTCCTGTGCAGAGAGGGGGCAGCAAAGGAAGAAAGGCTATGCTTAGGGAGTAAAAAAAACCCTCCCTGCTGTGTAGGAGCAGGAGCCGGAGGCTTGGGGGTTGGCTGCCTACGGGGCCCACGTCCCTGCCCCTTGGCCTGCTGCCCCTGTTGGGGAGCAGGGGAGGCCTAGTAATGAGGGAAAGGTTTATAGGCAGCCACCTTCCTCGGGTAAAAGGACTTCTTACCCGAGCCCTTCTTTTTCTGAGAAGGAGCAGAGGTCTTTCTGGACAGTCTGGTCCAAGTAAGGTGCTCGGTCTCGAGCTCAGCAGCCTTCTCAGCCATGGGTTTGCCAAAAAGGTTCTCACCTCGGCAAGGGACATCGACCAACTTGTCCTGAACCCAAGGCTCGAGGTCCGATGACTGCAGCCATGCCTGGCGTCGGGCGGCGATGTCGGCTGCCGCTGCTCGGGCCGAAGCCTCGAAGCCATCGTAGGCCGCCCGGGACATAAACTTAGAGCAGTGACTGGAACCTCTGCAAAGGTTCCCCGGAGAGGCCAGCCGTGAACTTGGACATTTCCTTGGCCAGGTCCCGAAGGTACATGCCCATGTACAGCTGGTAAGACTGGACACGGCAAGAAAGCATCGAGCCCTGGAAGCACTTTCTGCCGAAAAAGCATCCAGGTTCTGGGCCTCCCTGCCGGAAGGCACCGCGGAGTGCATCTTCTGGCTTTTCAGACGATGCATGGCCAATTCCACCACCATGGAATGGTGCGGCAGCTGCGCCTTCTGGAATCCAGGGCTCTTCCTGAGTCGATAGATGGAATCGACCCTCTTGCTTAAAACCGGCGCCGAGGCCGGTGCCTCCCACATCCTGAAGAGGAGCCATTCCAGCATCGGAGTAATCGGCACAGTAAAAGCCTCCTTCGGAGGAGAGTCATACTGGAGGGCCTCAAGCTCCTCGGCTCGAGGCTCCTCCTCGGGGTCCGCTGGAATGGCCAAGGCCTTAGCCATATCCCTGACGAACTCCGAGAACCGGGTATCCTCCGGAGGGGACCTGCTCCGGGGTTCGGACTGCGGTGAGTCCGATGGGACGCACCGAGTCAGGAAGGTATCGGGGGACTCCTCATCCTCTGTCTCCCAAGCAGACTCATCCGAAGAGGAGTCGGGGGACTCCGACCGCGTGGGTCTCGGTGGCACCTGCCCCGACGCCGAGGGCACCGGTGTCAACGCCCTCGGTTCCGAATGGGAGGTCGAGGGTGACCGCGACCGAGGATGACCTCGAGCCTTCATGGTCTCGAGTATCGGCTCGGTCTCCGAGGTCGACTTCGACGTCGATGTCCCGGTGGTCTGGGCAGATGCACCAGCGAGGCTGGTCATCAGTACCCGCTGCTGCTCCATGAAGGCAGACAATCTGCACTCCAAGGCTGTCATCCTGAGTCCCAGCTCAGGAAATGCAGCGGCGCCGGGCCTGACATCGGCTCCATCGGAGGAGAGTCCACGAGGACTACAGGACTTACGTGTCCGATGGACTCCGACTCCACACGAAGCATTTTGGTTGGCTTCTCCGGCTCCAAAGGCCCGGGACGGCGGTCAGGGGTCTGAGACCTGGCCCTCAAGGAGCCAGGGACCTCTTCTGACGCCACCCTCGCGAGCCACTTCTTCCTCTTGCGTTCCCGGTCGGGGGACCCCCTGTCCGAGGAACCCCGGCAATGCTCGGGATCGGACTCCCGAGACGTCGAGGCCTCAGACGAGGTCCGGGCCCGGCCAGAGGCAGAGTCCGAAAAAATCCTTTCCTTTTGATGTTGACGGCTGCGTAGTGCCTTGGTAGACATTTTATCACATGGGCCACAGGACTGAGGATCGTGGTCCGGGCCCAGGCACTGAAGGCAGCAGTCATGTGTGTCAGTGAGAGACATGAGTTTCTTACACCGATCACACTTTTTGAAACCACTGGAAGCCATCGGGGAAAAAAGGGCCCCCGCAAGGTCAAAGGACCGGCTATCCAGAGAAACAGAAAAAAAGGCGCGAACGCCAGCCACGAAGGGCAAAAACCGAAAAAATAGAAGACGGGCTCGATACCGGTGTACTGAACCCGGCGGGAAGGGGAACTGGCATTGAACCGGAGAAAAACACGAAGAATCGCTGAAGAAATAGGTCAACTTTTCTGGGCGACTAGGACAAGCGTCCGACGGGCTCCATGGAAAAAAGAGACTGGCAAAGATGGCACCTTTAGGCGGGAAGGGGACCGCGCATGTGTGCCTGCATTCCCAAAGGCTTTCTTAGAAAGCTGGGGAAATGCTCCGCAGGGGGCTCCATCGACATCGATGTCACTCATATGTGAGGACTGACTTCCTGCTTGGTCCTGGAGAATTCCAATTTATAAAGGTCTTCTTGCAATTTTTCACAATCCTCTTGTGTTTGAAAAACTGAATGATTTTGTGTCATCTGTAAATTTGATCACCTCTCTCGTTATTCCCATTTCCAGGTCATTTATGAAGATGTTAAAAAGCAGCGGACCCAGCACAGATCCCTGGGGTACTCCACTATTCACCTTTCTCCATTGCGAAAATTGCCCATGTAGCCCTATTCTCTGCTTTCTATCTTTTATGTTCAAATCTGTTTTATTCAAATTCCACAGACAACACCCATCAGTAATACAGGCATCCAATTGCAAAAAGGGAAGAAAATATATTAGAAGAGATACATTTGCAGCAAACCATCCTGAACTACAATAGTGCACTGCCTTCTATCCCATGACTTTTTAATTTTGCCAAGAGTTTCTCATTGGGGACCTTGTCAAAGGCTTTCTGAAAATCCAAATATACTATATTGACTGGCTCACCTTTGTCTACCTATTTATTCACACCTTCAAAAATATGATAGGTTAGTAAGACAAGACTTTCCTTGGATAAATCCATGTTAGTTTTCTCCCATTAAACCACAACTATTTACATGTTCAGTAACTTTATCCTTTGTAATAGTTTCTGCTATTTTGCCCTGGTACTGATGTCAGGCTCACCGGTCTGTATTTTTCCAGTTCATCCCTGGAATCATTTTTAAAAATTGGCATTACATTGGCCATTCTCCAATCTTTAGGTACTACAGAGGATTTTAATGATAGGTCACAGATTACTAATAGTAGGTCTGCAATGTCATATTTCAGTTCTTTCAACGCCCTCAGATGTATACCATCCAGTCCAGGTGATTTGATACTCTTCAGTTTATCAAATAGCTGTAATACATCTTCCCAGTTTATCAATATTTCTTTCAATTCCTCCGATACATCCACTTCAAATACCATTTCAGGCATGGGTAACTTCCCTGCATTTTCTTCAGTAAAGACCAAAGGAAAGCATTCATTCAGTCTGTCCATTATGGCCTTGTCCTCCCTTAGTGTCCCTTTTACCCCTTTATCAACTAATGTTCCAACAACTCTCTCACAGGTTTTTTGCTATGAATGTACTTGAAAAAAAATGTATTATGAATTTTTGCTTCCACTGCAAGCTTTTTTTTCAAATTCTTTCTCTGCCTGCTTTATCAGTGCCTTGCATCTAACTTGGCAGTGCTTATGTTGTTTCCCATTTTTGTCATTTGGCTTCTTTTTCCATTTCTTGAAAGATGCTTTTTTGGATAAAGCAGCTTCTCTGATCTCACCTTTAACCCATGCTGGCAGTTTTTTGGTCTTCCTTCCACTTTTCTTAAAGTGTGTAATACATCTGGTCAGGGCTTCCAAGATAGCATTTTTAAACAACGCCCATGCTTGATGTAAATCTTTAACCTTTGTAGCTACTCCTTTTAGTTTTTTCTTAACTATTTTCCTCATTTTATCATAGTCTCCCTTTTGAAAGTTAAAAGGTAGTACTGTGGACTTCTGGTGATGTCATCGGGACACATGGCGGTATAGCGATCAGCTCCGCTGCAATCGGCCTGCTTAAGTGGGGAAAACCCCCCGAAATGAGCGAGTAGTGAAGAGCAAGTTGGAGGGGGGAGTGGTGGAATACCCCTAGTAGGGGGGGAAGTGGAGAGGAGCACTTGCCAGCGTGCCGTGGCATACGGCAGACAGCGGATTGCCGGCAGGTCGGAGGACCACATGGAGAGAGGGAGTGAAGGAGGCCAGAGCAAGGCAGGAGCCAGCGATTGCGGCGAGTGTCAAACGGTGCCAGGAAGGCAGAGGAAGCGGCGATTGGTGGTGTAGATGAACCAGTGAGTGAGCGGAGGCCGGATTTCGCGGGTGCGGAAGAGACGGGGAGCCACGAGGGAGCACGGCAATGCCGAGGGGAGCCAGCAGTGAGAGGGCGGCTGAAGGAGAGCAATCAGAGAGTCAAGCCCCTGGAAAGAAAATGAGAAAAATGGGGCAGAGAAAGGCAGGAGCCGGATAGAGCAAGGGGACAGTAGAAGCGGAGGCCCGAGTAAAAGCAGTGGGCAGGGGAGTGTGGTCACTGGAGCCAGGATTACCACGGCACTGGACGAGGACCAGCTGAAGAAAGGAGGGGAGAAAGCTGCTGTCCAGTTAAACCACTGTCTAAAACAATAAATCAGTGCACAAAGCTGATCAGACAAGTTACATAGGACAGTGAGACAAGGAGACTCAGGCAGTGGTCCCGGAGAAAGTACAAGGAATATTGGGAAGTTGACGCTAGTGGAGGAGTGGGCATCCCATCCCAGGGAGACATACAGAGCCCATGGATAAATTCAAAGGCGGACAGGCCACAAAGAAGAAACTGGCGGAATTTAAATCCCCGTATGTTACACCAAGAAGAGGGAAGGAGGGCGAGCAGGAGGGAAGATCAGTGATGGACCGCCGAGTGGAGCAGGAGGAGGAGACAGAGCGGGCTAGTAGCCCAGGAGTGGTGACGATGCTCAAGACGTGGCTAGTAGAGATGAAAGAGGAAATTAAGATGGAGATCAATGGAGTCAAAAACGAATTAAAAGAGTCTATACAATCTCTGAGACAGGACATTGTGGAAATGGGAACTCGGGTAGCAGAAACAGAGAATCAGCTGGAGCAGCAAGAGGCAGCTATAGAGGAACTACAAAAAAGTTGGGAGGAAGTGAGGCAAGTACAAGAAGAACAGCAGAGGAAGGTGGAGGATTTGGAGGATCGCTCCAGACGATGTAATGTCCGAATACGCGGCCTGCCAGAAGTAGCCAAATATAAGAATTGCGAGGAAGTGACCACTAAAATATTTCGAGCTCTACTCTCAACTGCGGATCCAGCAGTGGTTGAGGTAGAAGAGCAGTTGCAAATCGAGCGGGCCCATAGAGGACCGGGTCCAGTAAGAGAAAACCAACCACGAGATATAGTGGTGTGCTTAAGCTCATTTAAAAACCAAAGAAAAGTTGCTGATGGCGGCCAGAACGGCACATCAGTTCACTTGGGAAGAGCACAAGTTGGAACTGTTCCAGGATCTCTCTCTGGGAACGCTTCAGCGCAGACGAAACCTCAAGGAGGTAACGACTTATTTGCGGAGGGAGGACATGAGATATAAGTGGCTGTTCCCATTTGGACTTTTGATAACAATCAAGGGAAAGTCAAGACGAGTGCAGTCGTGCGAGGAAGCCTGGAGAGCACTTAAGGAGTTGGGACTTACAAACCTTCCTGAGTGGGGGAGAAGCCAGACCGGGCCAACGAGTTCCACATCAGCTGGCCCCAGGAGGGACATCACGCAATGGCATCGAGTACCAGCGGAAGGCAGACGGCTGGTGAGAATGAACAAAGAGGGCCATGAAGTGCGAGTGGTGGAGCAAGGAGCCGGATGAAGTGGAGGGCATTTTGGAATAGGGTTTAGGTTGAAAATACTATGTATGGGGGTGGAGGGGTAGAGGTGGCTTAAGTGGGATGGGGGAGGAGGGGAGGGGAGGCAGGATAGGTCTGAGCCCAGCATTAGTAGGAATTTGGGGGCGGGTAGCGGTAACTGAGGGGGGAAGCCGAGAGAGGTAGGTGGGGTAGAGGTGGGGGCAGAGCAGAGTGGGGGGGGGGGGTGGAGAGGTTGGGGTGAAGCGGGATGGTAGGGTAGGAGTCAGGCTGCAGCCCAACAGATAGTCACGGTCAGGGAAGTCGGTTCGCCCTTGAGGGGAGGGTGGAAGGGGGAGGGAGGTAGGGTGGATGGGGGGCGGGAAGGGGAGGAGGAAGAGGGAGGAAGGGGGCAGGGGAGGGGTGGGGGGAGGAAGAGGGGAGGGGAGGAAGGGGGGAAGAGGTGGGGGAGGGGAACGAGTAGGGAGGGGTGGGATAGTATTGGATAGAGGGGGAGGGAAAGGGGGGGGAACAGCACAGGTGAACTGAAAATTGTTATCTTATGTTTAAATTTGTTTATTGAACACAGGGCATACAGCATCAACAAGCAGAACAGTACAATATCAAAAAGCACACCAACTCACTGCCATGTACACATTAGAGCCGTAGGATACCTGCCCCCCTCCCCCTCCCACCCACCACTTCTCCCTAAGGAGAAGAGCAGCTGTACAACAGAAGAACAAAAAAAAAAAAGAATACAAGGTCATCCGTACCCTCAAAGGTATATCTGCACAAAATTCCATAATAGACAACAGTGCCCCCATGAGAACCCACATCACCTCATCAGGATACTACCCCAAAGGTGTCCCTCGCGGAGCTCAACCCCCCGGGTCCGCAAACATCAACACACACACCAGACCCCCATCCCAGCTCCCCCCACCCCCCTATATTACTGGCTCCCCCAAGCAACGGCTATAATACACACCTCACTCCTGCCCCTATCAGTCTCAACTCATCAAAACCCAACCCCCACCCTACCCCCCCCAAAACAGACCCCCCTCCCAACCTCACCCAAGCACGTTCAGAATTCGGCTACGCTCTCGCAGAGTCAGTGTGTATAGATAGGGACCCCATTCCCCCACAAATTTATCTGTGGCCACTTCCCGATGTCTAGCCCCCTGGTGTTCAAGCAGGAGCAACCGATAAACCTCCCGCTTCCATAGACCAATGGACGGGCCACTGGGCTGTAGCCAGTTTAGCAGAACCACCCGCCTTGCTACTAGCAAAACCTTCCCCAGCCATCTGCGCTCACGCCCCCGCAACCCTTCCACCCCCCGAGTCATGCCAAGCACCAAAAGCTTGGGGTCCCTTTTTATTGGGCATCCTAAAACCCCCGTAAGAGAGCCCACCAACCCTTTCCAAAACCTAACCATCACCAAGCACTGCCACCACATGTGTCCCAGGTCCGCCCGAGCCATCCCACACCGGGGGCAACTCGCCGTGGCACTACTGCCCGCCCGAAACGCTCGACAAGGAGCGAAGTGGCAGCGACGCAAAATACGATATTGCAAATCTCGAAAATCCGCAGTCTGTAACCTCCTGGGTATATCCGCTAACAATTGCACCATATCAACGCCGCGAAGCTCGACGCCCAGGTCATGGGCCCATGCCTCAGCCAAAGCTCTCTCGACCGGAAACCCTTTAAGGCAAAGATATTCCCGGTGTAACAACGCCACCCTCGCCCGATGCGCTCTCCCCGCATACAACAACTCCTCAAATTTAGAACAAATAGCAGTATGCAGGTATGCCCCATCCAAACTCCGAAGATAACTACGCAATTGCAGATAAGCGAACCAATCCCGTCGCGCCAACCCATAAATACGCTGAAGTTCAGCAAATGCTAATGGTTGTCCCTGGGCATCCACCACCTGCTCCAACGCCACAATTCCTTTGTCTTCCCACCCCCGAAAGACCCCCCCCCCCCTGCAACCCCGGACCAAAATTCCCATTCCCGTAAAGGGGCAAAAAAGGTGAAATCCCGGGATTCCAGGAATATGCCCGACACAACAAACGCCAAACCCGCCGCATAACCTTAAAGATAGGGTGCCCCCCAACCGATTGAGGGAGATCCAGAGCCGCCGCATGTAAAATAAACCACAGGGCCAAGGGCCTTGCCACTTCCTGTTCGTACAACAAAGGCGTATAATCGGCCGTGGTACCCAGCCAATCCCGCAAATTCCTCAGCAGGCAGGCTATATTGTAACTCCGCAAATCCGGGGCCCCCAGACCACCTCCCCCCCAAGGTCTCTGAAGCGTCCGAATACTTAACCGAGGCCTCTTCCCCCGCCAATAAAAGGTGGTCAAACATTTTTCCACTTTTGCAATCTCCCCCTTCGTCAGCAAGATCGGCAGACTCTGCAACATGTACAACCACTTGGGGAAAAGAATCATCTTATATAAAGCCAACCGGCCCCCCAAGGAAAGCAGCAAGTCCTGTCAACCAACCAAGCGCTCTTTGGTCTGAGATAGCAAGGCAGCAAAATTAACCACCTGCAGTTGACCCACATCGGCGGGTAGGTAAATCCCCAGGTAATGAAGGTGCGTCCCGGCCCACTTCAGCGGGAAAGCATCCCAGTCCCCCTGCAGCGTCTGCTGCAGGTCGAGGGCCTCCGATTTATCCAAATTCAATTTCAGGCCCGAAAACGCCCCAAAATCCACAACCAACCTCAGCAAAACCGGTAAGGTCCGCCGAGGGACCCCCAGGTAAACGAGAAGATCGTCCGCAAAAGCAGAGATCCGAAATTCTTCCCTACCGACTCGAGCTCCCACTAGTCCGCGATGGGTTCGGATACACTCCAGGAGGGGTTCCAGGGTCAAAACAAACAGAAGCGGGGACAAGGGGCAACCCTGTCGCGTCCCCCTTCGGATCGGAAAATCCCCAGACACTGAGTCATTGATCAAAAGCTGCCCACGGGGGTCCGAATACAAAAGCTTAACCACTTCCAAAAAAACCCCCCCTATTCCCATGAGTGCCAACACATGGTACATGTATTGCCAATCCATGCGATTGAACGCTTTCTCAGCGTCGAAACTGATTAGCAATGCCTGCTCCCCTGCTGCAGCAGTCATGTATAACGACGAAACAATCTTACGTAAATTTTTAACCACGTGCCTACCCCTCACAAACCCCACCTGATCCTCCTTAACCAATTGGGGAAGAAAGTCCGCCAGCCGAGTAGCCATAATTTTCGCCAAAAGTTTAATATCTACGTTCAACAGGGAAATCGGCCGGTACGACTCGGGCAATAGCCCATCGCGGCCGGGTTTAGGGATCAAAGTAATCACTGCCCGGTTCTGCTCATACGGAAAGGCCTGACGTTCGATCAAGGCAGAGTAGTAAAGCCGCAAAGGCCTCGCCACCTTATTGACCATTAATTTATAAAATTCCCCCCGGTACCCATCCGGGCCCGGTGCCCGGCATGCAGGCAGGAGTTTGATGGCCCCCCGGAGCTCCACTTCAGTAATCGGTGCATTGAGAGTCTCATTGTCCGCCAAGGATAAACTAGGCAAGTCCACATTCCGAAGAAAGGCCTCCGCCTTCGTTAAATCCCCGGGACCGGCTCCATAAAGAGCCTGGTAGTATTCACGGAACCGTTCTTCAATATAGGCCTGCCCAGTTTTTATCTCGTCTCGGTCGTCCCGCAACGCCCCTATGCTCGCCTTCCCCCGACTGTTCTTCACCAACCTAGCAAGCAAACCCCCCGCCCTACTCCCATATTTATAAAGTTTATACCGATAATACAACAACGATTGCGTCGCCCGTTCCTGCAATAGAGCATTTACTTCCTGTTGCAATCTACTGTACTCCAGTTTCTTCTCCCGTGTCGGCTGCTGGGCTAGCGTTCTCCGCGCCTGACAGAGCTGCTGTTCCAATAGAAGCAAGCGCCTTGCATAGGCCTTCTTCTTCCGAGCTCCAAATTCCATGATACTCCCTCTCAGAACCGCCTTTGCGGTCTCCCAGAAAAGAATGGGGTCAGAACTATGCCCTTTATTAAACTCAGCAAAGTCCTCCCACTGTGAGTGCAGGAAGGCCTCAAAATGATCACTCTGGGTATAGCCAAGCGGGTAGCGCCACAAATACCCACCCCTTCTAGCTCCCCACCGGACATCCAACCGAACATAGGCGTGGTCCGACACCTCCACAGGGCCAATCTCCACTCTAACGACTTGTTGAAATAAGACCTGAGAACCCAAGAAATAATCTAGACGGGACCCCGTGCCATGTGCCCTAGAGATGTGGGTGTAGTCCCTATCCAGGGGATGTAACACCCTCCAATAATCTAGAAGATTAAAGCCTTCACAAACGCCCCGTAGCCATTGAGATTTCCTATCCTTAGTCAACCCACGGACTCCTGATCTATCGATCGTTTCATCCAACACACAGTTAAAGTCCCCCCCCAGTATTATTGGAGTGGAGCCGAGATCACTCAAACACTTATGCAATCTGGCATAAAAGCGGGCGTCATAGCTAGTGGGGGCGTATATATTTACCATTCCCAATTTAACCCCTTTAAGGGTCCCCACCACAATGACAAACCGCCCCTCCGGGTCGCAAATACTTGCCCCACCTCCAATCCCAGCCCTTTCTTAATTAGGATCGCCACTCCCGCCCTTTTCCCTCCCGAAGAGGCCCCATAAACCTCCCCAACCCACCCCCTGGCGAGCTTGGCATGCTCCTGTGTACTTTGATGCGTTTCCTGCAAAAAGGCCACATCAGTCTTTTGGTCCCGAAGGACACGGAGAATCTTATAACGTTTCACTGGAGACCCTATACCACATACATTCCAAGTAAGCAGCCGGAACCCCTCATCCATGGTCCCCCACACAAACACGGATCATACACCAGTATAATAGACCATTCAAAACAGAAGAGAGCACCCCCAGCCTAGAGCTCCCCCCCTCGCCCCTGTCAGTACACACAAATCTCACAGTACGCCTACCACACCAACTCCCAAGCCGACATTCATCCATTAGGATCAGAGCAAACCCCTGTATTCGTCCCCACGTCCCCTGCCCTCCCCCAAAACTCCCCGTAGAGAACCCCAGACCTATCCTACGGTTCCCACTCCCACCCCCCATCCCCCCTCCCCCTCCCCTGCCCCCTCCCCCTCCCACCAAACCCCCCTCACCTCCAAAATCCACCAACCATTCTCCATGTGGAGTATTCCCAAATCACTCTGATGCATTGGACTCCCCCCCATACAAACAGAACCATGCAACCCCCCCTTCATGCCAGCAAAAGACAAACAGTGTAATCAGAACAAATGAACAAATCATCAGCAATAAAACCAAACACAGTCCAACCCAGGGGCCTCTCAGCGATCACCACCGGGTGCCTGTTGACTCGTCGACGCTTCTCCCGCCTCTGGCAGCATCTCGGTCAAAAATTGGCTGGCCAAAGCTGGGGTGTCAAACATCCGCTGGTGGTTCCTGTAGTCCACCCGCAATCGTGCCGGGTAGAGCAAGGCAAAACGCACCCCCCTCTTGGACAATTCAGCGCATGGGCCAGCAAACCCCTTTCGCCGTTTACTCACAGCTGCAGAGTAATCCTGGAACACCAAACGTTTAGTAGAGCCTGACCCCTGCGCCCGAGCACGTCTTGCCGCCCGAAGCACATCTTCTTTCTGCGCATAATTTAGAAAGCGCGCAATAACCACACGAGGCCTATCTCCAGAGCCTCTCTGTCCCCCCAAGCGATGCGCCCTCTCAATTTTAACAGAACCCAGGGCAGTAGTCAGTTCCAGGTTCGTCGCCAACCAGGTTTCCAAGTAGCCACGCAACTCTCCATCTGCAATGGCCTCAGGTAGCCCCACAAAGCGCAAGTTTTTCCGATGACCTTGATTCTCGAGATCGTCAAGCTTGTCCTCGTGGCGCTTAAGTAACTCTTCCAAGCGTTGCACGCGCTGGGCCTGTGCCGATTGCACCTCCTCCACGTCCGCAATCCGTTGTTCCACTTCCCCCATGCGTGTTCCAAAGTCGCCGATCGAGCGGTTCACCTGGGCTAGTTGCTCTGCCAAACCGTGAAAGCGGCTGTCCAAGGCCTTCACCACAGCGTGAGTAACCTCCTCCACGAGGTCCAGATCGCGGTCAGCTTTCGGGCTGGATACCGGCTTGGCCGCCATCTTGTCCTCCACCACCCGCGCGCGATCTTTCCTCGGTGTCTTTGCCGCCATTTGCTGGCTCCGGCGGTCCCTAATGCTCGGGGACACCGGCGCTTGCTCTCCGCTCCTAGGACTGCTCAAAAAAAGATTTGCCGGAGGGTAACGGTAGCGGTAAGCAGCTTCTTTGGGGGGGAAGCCCTCAGAGCCGTGCAGAAACCGTCCTGCCCTGCTCACTGCATCACGTGATGTCAAATTGTTATCTTAAACATGAAAGGTTTAAATTCACCCTTTAAGAGGCAGAAATTGTATAAGGAATTAACTAGGCAGAAAGCCTCACTTGTTTTATTGCAGGAGACGCATTTGTTATGGAGACATGAGTCTGTAGTGAAGCCTAAGGGCTATACTGAATTATTGTTTGCATCTAATATGAGGGAGCGGAAGAAAGGGGGGGGTGGCGTTGCTGGTAAGTGGGACACTTAAAGTAGAGCTGCATCGCATTATCTGTTATCTCATTGTATTTTTTTGAGTTACATTTAATAGTTGAATGTTCATTGTTCTAAATATGTTCTATGTAAAATAATAGTACTCTATTATTAAAGTTTATGTTACCTGTAAACCGCTACTGATCGCTGGAAGTGGCGGTATAGAAAAGATGTATAAATAAATAAATAAATACAATAATTCGAGACAGAGGGGGGAAATACCTAATGGTACGAATGAGGATAGGAGATGAATGGTTTTGTGTGGTAAATGTGTATGCTCCCACCGGTACACAAGAAGACTTTGGGAAGAAGTGGATAAGAAAGTGAGTCTACTGGGGGAGGGAGCGAGGATTTGTGGAGGGGACTTTAATATGATCTGGGAGGTGGGGAGGGATTTGACAGGGAGGGGGGAGGGGAGGGGAGCAGATAGGAGAAGATATCAGAAATTCGTGAGGGACAATGATTTGATTGATGCGTGGCGGTTGCTTAACCCAGGTAGGCGTCAGTATTCATTCTATTCAGCGGTGCACGGCACCTATTCAAGGATTGACACCATCTGGGTAGGGAAAGAGATAGCGGGAAGGATTAGGGGGGGAGAAATAGAGCCGATCACGTGGTCGGATCATGCACCGGTGATCGTGTGTCTGAGGTATCGGGGAGAGAATAGGGGGGTACAATATTGGAAATTGAATGAGGCCTTGCTGGAAGACACTAGGGTAGTTCAGGAGCTGGAGGAGTTGATACCAGAATATTTTGTAAATAATGACAATGGAGAGGTGAAGGTGGGGGTGGTCTGGGATGCGTTTAAGGTGGTGGTGCGAGGCATCTTGATCAAATGGGGGGTGAGAATAAGAGGGAAAGGGAGGGTAAGGAACTTCAACTGCAACAGCAGTTGGTTAGGTTAGAAGAGGCGGATGCCCAAGATATAAGTGGGAAATATAGGGGGGAGGTTTTGGAGACCAGGGCCAAGCTCAATGCGTTGGAAGCCGAAGGGATTCATTATCGGTTACAACTATTGAGACAAGAATTCTTCGAAGGAGGAAATAGAGCGGGAAAGTACATGGCGCGGAGATTGAAGCAGAAGCGGAATATGTCACTGATAACACAGATCAGGTGTAGGGGAGGGGTAGAAAGGGACGAGCAGAAGATTAGAGAAGAGTTTGTGGACTACTATCAGAGGCTGTATGAGGCAAAACTAGATAGGCCGGAGGGGGAGATGTGGGACTATTTGGAGGCAACACGACTCCCACATTTGGAGGAAGGGGAAAGATGTGCTTTGGATAGAGAAATAAAGTTCGGGGAAGTGGAGCTGGCGATCAAGGGCTTGAAACCAGGGAAGGTCCCAGGGCTGGACGGGCTGACGGCCAGCTTTTACAAAAAATTTAAAGGAGCGCTGGTGAAGCCTCTGGTGAGGATGTTCAATCTACCTAAGGAGGGGGAACGGTTAGCGGAGACGATGGGGTGGGCAGGTGTCACACTAATTCACAAAGAGGGGAAAGATACGCAAGAGTGTGCATCATACCGGCCTATCTCGCTGATAAACCTAGATGCGAAGTTGCTGGCCAAAGTATTAGCGGGAGACTCAACAGAATACTGGGAAAGTTAGTTCATGAGGATCAAGCGGGTTTTATACCAGGGAGGCAGGTGTCTGATAATATCCGGAAAATTTTAAATGTAATATGGTTGGCGAAACGGGCGTCAGACCCGGCACTTCTTCTCTCGCTTGATGCAGAGAAAGCGTTTGACTAGGTGTCATGGAAATTCCTGTTTTCAGTGTTGGAGTATATGGGGTTTGGAAAAGGCTTTGTAGATTGGATAAAAGCGTTATACTCAGGACCTAAAGCGTGTATGAGAGTCAATGAGGGATACTCAAGGTTTTTCCTATTGGGGAGGGGAACCAGACAGGGGTGGCCCCTTTCGCCGCTGTTATTCGCTTTATCCTTGGAACCGTTAGCGGGGAAGGAGGGGACTAGATATTAAGGGGTTGATGGTGGGGCAGAGGGAATACAGAATGGCCATGTTTGCTGATGACATCCTACTCATGATTACTAGGCCAAATGAGACGTTGCCTGCAGTTATGAGGGAGTTTCAGGAGTATGGGGGCTTGGTTGGGTTTAGGATAAACTGGAGTAAATCGGAAATCCTAAATTTGACAGGAGGGGAAGAGTTGCAAAGGAACTTGCAACATACTTTCCAATTCCGGTGGGCAAAAAGATCAATTTGATATTTGGGAGTTCATTTGGGGCGGGACTTGGAGGACCTTTATGATTTGAATTATAAGAAGGCTTTCGAGCAAGTAGAAGTACAACTGGGGGCGTGGAGCAGGGGGTACATATCTTGGCTGGGGAGAATGGTAGTGATGAAAATGATGTTGCTTCCCCAATTCCTTTTCTATTTTCAAGTACTACCAATAGAGATACCGGCAAGAGCTCTAAAACGACTGCAAAAGCAAGTGGAGGGGTTTATATGGGGAAACAAGCGACCTAGGGTGGCTGCTTGGACCTTGCAGGTGTCGAGGTTGGAGGGAGGTATGGGGTCCCCAATTTTAAAAAGTACTATATAGCGGCGCAGCTGAGGGCAGTGTACTCATGGCTGAGGGAACAGCACAAACATTGGGTAGTGATGGAAGAAACGTGATTAAGACCAGGTGAGTTGGAGAGAATGGTATGGGGAGGGAAGGGAAGCAAGGAGGAGAATCAAATGGTAGGCCATACTCTGGGGATGTGGCATCAGTACAGGAGGGGGATGATAGGGGAGAAGAGGTGTGCGTATACAATGTCGCTGTTGGCATGCTGCGAAGAGGGGGTAGGCCCAGATGTAGTTGTGTTGCAAAGGTGGGCACAGCAAGGGTTAAGGCAAGTGTCTCAGATAATTTTCGGGGAAGGGATAAGAGATTTTGAAGGTATACGTGATCTGTACCATTTGCAGCATAATGATAGATTTCATTACCTCCAGATAGGATCATATGTCAAGCAGAGAAAGCACTGGCAGGATATTGTAAAAGAACTGGGATGGTTTGAAGGCAGCTGCCTAGGCTCGTTGGGGAGGAAGGGGGTCATCTCACGAATTTATAAAGGACTAATAGAGAGAGGGGAGGAGAAATTAAACTATATGAAGGCATGGGAGAAGGAGTTGGGGATGTCTTGGGAGATAGAGGAGTGGGAGTGGATAGCTCAAGATATAGAAAAATCATCCATAGCCACATCCCTTCAAGAGAATGGGTGGAAAGTGCTGTCCAGATGGTATTTGACACCGGAGCGTCTGTATAAAGCGGGGGCCTGCAGGTCGGATGAATGTTGGAGGTTGTGTGGAGAGAAAGGAACCTGGTTGCATATGTGGTAGACATGCCCGGTAGTACAACAGTACTGGGAGGAAATTGTGGACAATATAAGGAAAATTACAGGGTCAAGATTAACCCTGATGCCAGAGTTATGTCTTTTACTAAAGAGGAGGGATGAGGGGGAAGGAAATTGGAGCATAGTCTGGCAATGTATAATAGCGGCAAGATGTGAAATTGCACTACACTGGAAGAATAGGGTATTGCCACCCTTAGAGAACTATGCTCAGCGCTTGTCAGAACTGTATCAAATGCATCGGTTAACAGGGATAAAGAAAGGTAAAGTGGAGAAGGTGGAGAGACAGTGGGTGGGAGTGTGGGAATGGTTCTGTATGGGGGCGTGGAAGACAGGGATAGGGGGGTGTACGGGTGGAGATGCAGTAGAAGAGGGGAGTAAAGGGTAGTAATAGGTTTTTATGTGTAAAAGGGCAGGGGTTTCAATGTACAATGGGTAAGCAGAGGGTGGGGGGAGGGGGAGGAGAGGGGGAAGACGGGGAAGTTATTGATACGAGTTTGGTTCTATGCATGAGTAGTTAGAGGAGATGGAGTGGAGGAGTGGCCTAGTGGTTGGGGCAAGGTACTTCAGGCCGGAAGGTTGGGGGTTCAAATCCCACTAAAGGACAGCAACCTTGGGCCGAAAGGACTGGGGTTTCTAGTCCCACAGGTGCTCCTTGTGGTCTTGGGCAAGCCACTTAACCCTCCATAGCCCATGTTCCCTGTAAAATAGTTATCTCCAAGTTATAATGCCCTGTTCAATGTAATTTCAGTTTGTTCAATGTAAACCACACTGATGCAGAATAGCACGGTATATAAGAGAATGTAAATAAATAAATAAATGGAGTCAGTGATTTGGAGGTTACTGATAGTGAAATATAAGGGATGATATATATTATGCCTATGGAGACAAAGTGATGTAAAGATTGTACTCTGTATTGGTTATTGTGTAAGTGCCAAATAAAAATTCAAGTTACAAAAAAAAAAGGTAGTAGTGTGAATTTCCTTGCCATCCTCCCTCTATTTATTAAATCATAGTGGATCCCTTTATAACAACAGGATAAAATCAAAATAAGCATAACTATCTTTTATACCTGAACAAATAGGGGTGACCTACATGAAGTGGTGGGTACACCCCTAAACAAAGGCATGGGGAGAGGTGACCTGCACGGAGCGGCAAGGGCATCTACTCTTGCCGCCTTGTTGGACAGACTAGATGGACCATACTGGTCTTTATCTGCCGTCATATACTATGTTACTATGTAAATGTGATCATGCTATGATCACTATTGCCAAGTGGCCCCAATACTTTTATCTCTTGCACCAGATCCTGTGTTCCACTAAGGACTAGGTCCAAAATAACTTCCCCTCTTGTCAGTTCATCAACCAGCTGCTCCAAGAAGCAGTAATAGTACACCCCCCACTGTCGTTGTCTTCCCCTTTTTACATGGAATTTCAATCCATAGAGATTCTATGGTGTATTTTTTTCCAGCAAAACTTTAATCATGTGTGACTCAATACCCTCTCTAACATACAGCGCAACCCCACCACCAATTTGATCTACCTTATTATGATATAGTTTGTAACCAGGTATCACAGTATCCCATTGGTTGTCCTCCTTCCACCTGATCTCTGAGAAGCCAATTATATCTAACCTTTCATTTAGTGCTCTATATTCTAACTCTCCCATCTTAATTTTTAGACTTCTAGCATTTGCAAACAGGCATTTTAGAGGTTGCATTTTATTCATATTAATCTGGTTATCAGTTGATAGATGTAATTTGGAATCTTTCAGCTCTGTCTGCTCTGTATTTAAGGGCATCTGGGTTACTTTTATCTTTATTGGAACCTATCAGATGCCCTAACTTCCCTCTTTTGCTAGTATCCTTCAAGGATATATCCTTCTGAACAATGCGCTCTTGGGCGACAGTCGGCTTTCCCCTATTATTTAGTTTAAAAGCTGCTCTGTCTCCTTTTTATAGGCTAATGCCAGAAGACTGGTTCCAATCTGGTTAAGGTAGAGCCCATCCTTTTGGAAAAGCCTCCCTTCCCCAGAATGTTGCCCAGTTTCTAAGAAATCCAAAACCCTCTTCCTTGCACCATCGCCTCATCCATACATTGAGACTCTGGAAATCTGCCTGCCTCTTGGGTCCTGAGAGTGAAATGGGAAGTATTTCAGAGAATGCTACTCTGGAAGTTCTAGATTTCAACTTCCTACCTAAAAGCCTAAATTTGTCCTCCAGAACCTCTCTCCCACACTTTCCTAAGTCATTAGTACCAACGTGTACCAAGACAGCAGGCTCTTCCCCAGCATTATCTAAAACCTTGTCTTGGTGGCATGTGAGGTCCATTACTATTGCATCAGACAGGCATGTTAACAGGCAATCCTGATGTCCACCAGACACCCAGCTATCTACATTCCTAATGATTGAATCGCCAACTATAATAGCCATCCTGACCCTTCCTTCATGGGCATATGTCCCTAGAGAAACATCCTCAGTGCGAGAGAGTTTTACATTACTTGGAGGACAGGCACTTGGAAGGCAGCACATTTCCATGGCCATCAACTCTGGTCGGCAGAAGGATGCCTCGCACCCTTCAGAAGAGTCACCAACCACCACTACCTTTTGCTTCCCTGTGGTCACTGATTCTGAAACTTTGGGATGCTTGAGATCTGGTTCTTCCCATTCCTGGGATGTTTTCACCTCCTCCACTTCCAAGGGTGTATACTGGTTCTTCAGTTTGAGGGCTGGATTTGGATGGGAGCTAAATCAGCAGCAAATATGTTATAAACTCTACTGATAGGCCATCTAGTCATGCAGCTTTATTAGGAGCAAGTGATGTGATGCATAATTTTATAAATTCCGATGCAGTTACGCGCATTATCACATGTGTATTTGGTGCCAATTTTATAAAGTGAGGTACATGCATACTTTAAAAAAATAAGGCATAGAAACTAGTTTAGATGGCACTTTGAGACGGATGCACGCTAACAGCTCTCTGCAGGGCCCCCATCTTCCGCTCCTGTGGCGTTTTATTTTGCTTATCTATGCCGCACTCTGGACATAAGCGGAAGTCGAAGATTTTGATGGAGATAGTGACAGCCCCATCAGATGTTAAGTTGGTGAGTGGTGGATCCATGGATGCTTTCATGAGGCCCATTCAGAGGGGTGGTGTATCTCCGGTTGGCTCATTCAGCATGGAAGGGGGACCTCTCTGCGCTGTTGGGATGGATATCTCTTTAAGCTGGAGAATTGTATACCCCCAGAGCAACCTGTGGTGTCAGCTTTGCTGGAGAGCTTGGAGGTGAGCCTGTGAGGATTCGTGGTCTCTGATCCTGTGTTCGGTGTGCAGCAGCCCGCTCCCAAAATTGATAACCAGGTTCAGGGTTCAGCAGTTGTGTGCTCTGGGATGGTGGAGGCCGTGGAGAATGAGAGTGGAGAACTCCAGAAGTCTGATACATTTCCTATGCTGCCTCCGGACTCGATGGCATCGGGGCTCGGGCAAGTTCCGGTCAGAGTCTTCAGTACCAGGTTGGTGACACCAAAGGTGTTTACTATGGAACAGCTATAGGAGGCTTTTTCTTCTATGGAGTCATCTATTTCAACACAACTTCAGACTATCTTGCAGCAGTTGTCTGTTTTTGGGTAACAGTTGGTGCAACAAGAAACCTCTCAAGTTAATGTGAAATCTAAGGTGGCCTTGACTGAAGGCCACTTAAATCAGGTTCAAGAGACTGCCCTAGACTTTGTAAAGGACTCTGAGGTTACCCATAGGAAGCTAGAATTTTTGGAAAATGCTGCTAGAAGCCGTAACCTGAGAGTGCTTAATTTTCCTAATGTGCCATCTCTTTCAGCCCTATAATTGTTTAAAACATTTTTGACTTCTGTACTGAAGGTTTCGACTGAATCCCTTCCTCCAATTTCTAAGGCTTTCTATCTACCTACTGTTAAGGCTAGGGCTAGAGCTCTGGATAATTCTAAATGGTTTCTAGCCCTGTCCTGTGATAGTCTTGATTTAACAGCAAATTTGGAGAAGTTTGCCTCAGATTCTAGGATGTCAGCTATTTTATTGGTCACTCTGGCATTGGAGGCTGACAGAGACTGGTTATTGAAGTTGTTTTTTCGTACTCTCAATAAAGTGTTTATGGATTCTCAGATTAGGATTTTTCCTGATGTCTCAAGGGCCACCCAGAAAAGGAGGTGAGAATTTTTGTTACTTAAATCTGGTGTGGTTCAACAGGGGGGGGGGGGGGGGGTTCTTTTTGCATTTTCCTTGGAAATGCCTGGCAAAATTAGTGGGTGTTACCTTTTTTTTTAACCCTCACAGCTGACCTCATTTATTTCTTCCAGGCTTCAGGTTGGTCAGTCTACCCCCTCTTTGCATCCTCCAGCTAGGGAACCTACCGGTGGGGTAGGGTAAATACACGTCAGTTGGCGTAACCCCTTAGTTCTGTCATTTTCCTGGGTTTTATGGTAAGAGATATTTCTTATGATTTGTGACCCATCTTGTCTCCACATATTGAGGACTTGTGGACTGGTTTGATTAGTTTGTTGCCTATATTTTTGAATTCTTATGTTGTATAATGTTATTTCTCAATTCATGCCCTTTTCCGTGCAAGAATTCTTGTTTATATTTTGGAAACTGCATAAATAAATTTTAAAAAAGGCATAAAGACTCCACTATCTAGTTGCAGCCATTATGCCTGTTCCAGAGCATGAATAAATGCCCATTCCTAAATTGTTCAGAAATGCATGTAAGTTAGAATTTATAAGTTATGCATGTAAATTTATGCTCCGCCTACTTTCCAACCCTATGCACACCCACACTGAAAGTAAGCATAATGGGACTTATTTGCCAGAATAGTGACTGCCTAAAGCATGCACATAAACTATCCGCAGGAGTCAGCATCAACTCCGACAGCACTTAAGAACAACAAAGCACATGCATAACTCCTTTAAAATAGGATGTAACTTTCTATACTTACATTATAAAATCACCCCCTTAACGTCTAGCTGAATTTCCTCAGTTGAAATGGGTTCCTCTAATGATTTATTCTGCTCTTGAATAAGAGTTGGGGTATCTATGTTCTTTAGATAAATTGGTATACTATGCTTATATATGCTTATAATTTTGCCAGTTTAAACTATCTTATTCATATTTGAACTTTCTAAGTTAAGCCATATTTTCCCAGTTCCAGATGGATTATGTATTTGTTCTAACTTCTGTATTTGATTTCACCATTTCACTATTACTTCTGCCTTTTTCCATTTCCTTAATAAAAAGCCTCCATTTACTGTCCTGAAGGCATCCATCAACTTAACTGAGCTGGTATCAAAATATTCCTTCAGCTCTTTAAATGTTTTCACAATCATATTTTTTTCAGTAGGCTGTTTTTAAGAACCCATCTTTTCTCCCTGTCCTCCTCCAGTATGTCAATTAATTCAACCAATGATTATGTAATGTTTTCTATGTGAGCTATCTTTTCCTGTGCACTAATGGAATTATCCAAACATATAATTAATATGCGAGTATGTTTGATGTGGATTACAAAACTTTCTCCAAATGTCACACTGTAATCGCAGGTCTTTCACATTATCTTGGAGAAACCTAAAGTGTTTATTTTCTGGTTTGGTTGTCTTTCCAGAGCAATCAAGGACAGGAAATACACAAACATTACAATCACCACCTTCACTATTTTTCCTTAAAAGAAAGCTACTAAAGTTGTTTTAATTTTAACAAAAAGATGTCTGCTCTGCATTAGGTGCATAGATACAAGCCAGGGTAAGTAAATGTTCATTTATTGTCACATTAGCAAACATGTATTTCCCCTCAGGGTCCCTTTCAGTTTTATGAATCTGTATATTCAATCCTTTATGCAACAAGACACCCACTCTTTCTTTCCACTTCCTGTAATATCAGAAGCAAAAATAGCAATGGGAAAGAATCTGTTAGTAGCAGCTTTTCATTAACTTTCTTGAGATGTGTCTCCTGTATCATTACTATTTGCGCTTTCAAGTATTTCTAAGAGTCAACACACATATCCTATTACCCATTCAGGAAATGAAGTAGACCGCGATTGCGTCTCTCATAGTATATCACCCCACAATAAAACTTGCCCTTGGGTCTCCCAAGTAGAGAAAGTTACCAAAAAATATAAAATAAAAACCCTCTTCCAGCTCCCATTATCTATCCTACCCTTCTGCCCCTTGATCCTAAATGGGCGGAGAACACAGAGATCCTGTGACTCATCCCCCCATGGACTTTCCCACCTCTTAGTAACAGCTAAGGTGCTTATTTTGTAATCCAAGCTCAAACCCCATTCATATAGATACATCAATCTAACAGTCATTTCAATTTCCACAAAACAGGATTTAAAAAAGCAACAGTCCTTCAAATGAAGCCTTAATATGCCTCTTTTCCAGCTGCATAGTCATGATTGGGTCTCTCTTTTACTCTGTTTAGAAAGCCATATTGTCCCAGTCACCATCTGTCCAGCCTCCATTTATTGGAAGTCACAGATTTGTACTGCTCAGGTTCTCAGCTGTTTTGCTCCAGTGAATTTCTTCTCAATCTCTTGCTTTTCTCTGGTACTTATTATCACTGATGGAATTTGCTTCTTTTAGAGTTGGTATAGGTCAGCGGTTCTCAACCTGTGGGTCGCAACCCCCATGGGGGTTGCCACAGGATTCAGCGGGGGTCTCCTCACTCCGCTGTTAAAAAAAAAGTGCTCAAGTTGCTGCCGCTGCCGAGTCCGCTTCTCGGCAGCGGCAAACTGACAGACTCCAATCTTCTGCAGCCGCGGCTCCCTGCCTCTTAGGGAACCGCGGCTGTGCCTGTGAGTGAAGCCGTTGCGGAGCCTTTCTGTCTCTCGATGAGCTCCATGCAGCATTGTTCCGCCTCCAAAGGAAGTTGTTTACCACTTCCTTTGGAGGAGGGACAATGGCATGCTGCACGGAGCCCGTCGAGAGACAGAAAGGCTCCACAACGGCTTCGCTCACAGCAGGCACAGCCGCGGTTCCCTAAGAGGCAGGGAGCTGCGGCTGCAGAAGAACAGGGCAGTGATAGGCAGACCGGGAGAGGGGAGGAGAGGCAGGGAACCTGCAACGGGGCTGATATGGAGGGAGGGAGGGGGGCTGACATGGAGGGAGGGGAGAGCTGATTGTTGGATGGAGGGAGGGGGCTGACATGGAGGGAGGGAAGAGCTGATGGATGGATGGAGGGAGGGGGGCTGACATGGAGAGGGGGGCTGACATGGATGGAGGGAGGGGGGCTGACATGGAGGGAGGGGAGAGCTGATTGTTGGATGGAGGGAGGGGGGCTGACATGGAGGGAGGGAAGAGCTGATTGTTGGATGGAGGGAGGGAGGGGGGCTGACATGGACAGGGGGGCTGACATGGAGGGAGGGGAGAGCTGATGGATGGATGGAGGGAGGGGGGCTGACATGGACAGAGGGGGGGCTGACATGGAGGGAGGGAGGGGGGCTGACATGGACAAAGGGGGGGGCTGACATGGAGGGAGGAAGGGGGGCTGACATGGAGGGATGGATAGATGGAGGGAGGGCTGACATGGACAGAGGAGGGCTGACATGGACAAAGGGAAGAGACAGGGGGATAAATGCTGGACAGAGAGGAGAGACAGTGCAGGTTAGGATTATAATGGACAGATGGGGGGGCTAGGACTGGTAATGGGTTGATTAGGGAAGGCTAGGACAGGGAATGGACTGATCAAGGGGGGGTTGGGACTGGTAATGTGCTGATAGGGGGTAGGACCAGTAATGGACTGATGGGGGGCTAGCATTGGAAATGAGCGATCGGGGAGGTTAGGACTGGAAATGGGCTGATTAGAGGAGGCTAGGACTGGTAATGGGCTGATGGGGGGGGGGGAGGACTGGTAATGGGCTGATTAGGGGAGCCTAGCACTGGTAATGGGGTTGAGGAGGGACTAGCACTGGAAATGAGCTGATTAGGGGAGGCTAGCACTGGTAATGGGGTTGAGGAGGGACTAGCAACAAATACTTCTGCTCTGTTTTTACTAAAGAAGATCCTGGAGATGGACCAGCTGTGACTCCCTAATATAAAAATGGGAATGAAGTAGATACCACACCATTCACAGAAGACGAGGTGTTAGAACAACTTGCTAAACTGAAAGTGGACAAAGCCATGGGACCGGATGGGATACATCCCAGGATACTGAAAGATCTCAAAGAGGTTCTTGCAGGACCGTTAAAGGATGTCTTCAACAGATCCTTGGAAACAGGAGAGGTTCCTCAGGACTGGAGAATGTCGTACCTCTACACAAAAGTGGTGACAGGGAAGAAGTGCCAAACTACAGGCCCGTGAGCCTTACCTCGGTGGCGGGAAATGTAATGGAGGCGCTCCTGAAAGAGCGAATAGTGAACTTTCTCAAAACCAACAGGATGCAAGATCCGAGGCAACATGGTTTTACCGAAGGACGGTCTTGCCAAACAAATCTGATTGAGTTCTTTGACTGGGTGACCAAGAAACTAGATCAGGGGCATGCGATGGATGTCATCTACCTGGATTTCAGCAAAGCCTTTGATACTGTTCCTCATAGGAGGCTTGTCAACAAACTCAGTAGCTTGGGGATGGGTCCCAACATGGTAAACTGGATTAGAAATTGGTTGACTGACAGACGACAGAAGGTGATAGTACATGGAGCTCACTCGGATGAGAGGAAGGTGATTAGCGGGGTACCCCAGGGTTCAGTCCTGGGCCCGGCACTGTTCAATGTATTTGTGAGTGATATTGCTGAAGGACTGAATGGAAAGTCTGTCTTTTTGCAGACGACACAAAAATTTGCAACATAGTGGACTCCCCCGAGGGAGTGGTTAACATGAGGAAAGATCTACAAAAGCTGGAAGACTGGTCTAATGCTTGGCAACTACGATTTAATGCGAAAAAGTGCAGTGTCATGCACTTGGGTAGCAGAAATCCAAGGGAAATGTACACAATAGGGGGCGAGAGGTTGGTATGCACGGTTCAGGAGAAAGACCTTGGTGTGATTATCTCTGATGATCTCAAGGTGGCAAAACAGTGCGACAAGGCGGTGGCAAAAGCCAGGAGGATGTTGGGTTGCATACAAAGAGGGATTACCAGCAGAAAGGAAGAGGTACTTATGCCACTGTATAAGTCACTGGTGAGACCTCACTTGGAATACTGTGTTCAGTTTTGGAGACCATATCTTGCAAAAGATGTAAAAAGACTGGAAACTGTTCAGAGGAAGGCGACCAAAATAATTTGGAGCCTGCATCAGAAGCCTTATGAGAAGAGACTTGAAGACCTAAATATGTACACTTTGGAGGAGAGGAGGGGCAGGGGAGATATGATTCAGACCTTTAAATACTTAAAGAGAAATGATGAACAAACAAACCTCTTCCAAAGACGGGGAAGCTGTAAAACTAGAGAGCATAACATGAAGCTGCAAGGGGGTAAATTGAAAGGCAATGTCAGAAAATATTTTTTCACTGAAAGGGTGGTGGATGCTTGGAATGCCCTCCTGATGGAAGTGGTGGGGGCAAACACAGTGATGGAATTCAAAAAGGCATGGGACAAACACAGAGGATCCCTTTACAGCAATAGGATAAAAACAAAATAAACGGTACCATCTAACTTCTGAACCATATAACGTCTCAACAAATATATAACGTCTCAACAAATAGGGGTGTCCTACATGGAGTGGTGAGTTTACCCCTAAATAAAGACATGGGGAGGGGTGGCCTGCACAGAGTGACAGATGCACCTACTCTTGCCATCTTGCTGGGCAGACTAGATGGACCATGCTGGTCTTTATCTGTCGTCATTTACTATGTTACTATGTAGCACTGGAAATGAGCTGATTAGGGGAGGCTAGGACTGGTAATGAGCTGATGGGGGAGGTTAGGACTGGAAATGTGCTGATTAGAGGAGGCTAGGACTGGTAATGAGCTGATGGGGGAGGTTAGGACTGGAAATGGGCTGATTAGAGGGAATTAGTTTAAATATAAAGTATAAATCAAAATTAAAAATAAGAATAAATAATAAGTCTATGAACAATTCAAAAGCCAAGTGAAGGCCACTGATGTAGCAGTGGCATTAGTCCACCTGACGTTTTTCATTAAGTCGGTGGCAGCCCGTGATTCTGAGGCCCAAGGCTTTTTAGAATTTAATATAGAGTTGTTTATTGAATTTTGTCAAAAAGTTACATTAGACTTTCAGGTTCCATTACAGAGAACTATATTAAATTAGTCACGCTATCTCTGTTATAAATAAGGACCAAGTTTGTGTTGTGACCTGCAGTAAAGTGACTTTAAAGTTAGAGCTTTCAGCAGATATGCTACCCACAAGATCACTGGTTGGAGGACTAATGCCAGTGATCTTGTGGGTAGCATATCTGCTGAAAGCTGCAACTTTAAAGTCACTTAAAGGGTAGCATGTTCCTGTGGCCAAAGTGATCCATAGGGTTGAAACTATGGCTTGCACGTTCTCTTGCATTCAGTCTCATTGCCCATATGGCTGGAACCTGATTACCTACATTTTCACAAGCAGATAAGACCTGGCTATTTAAACTGGCATTTAGGAGGCAATTTTATAAGGAGCCGTGTAAGGTCAATGTGCATAAATTATATACAGCATCTTCAATGGCTTTTGCACGTCAATCGGCCTTTACATGTGTACTTTAGCCAGTCGCTATTTTGTGAGGTTGATGGCGCATAATTTCAGTGTAGGAGTGCAGAAAGGTGGAGTGCAGATCTACACCTCTCAAAATGGAAGACTCTCTCAAATATCTAGGTGTTACCTTGGACTGTGAATTATCTTGCCAAGCCCATATTTGTACAATAGTGAAGATATTATTCTTTGCTCCACATCAGTTCTGTTCAGTCTAGACATTCCTGGAGCTAGCTGATCAACATACTCTCATTCATGCCTCTACCGTATCCTATTTAGATTATTGAAATTTTATTTACGCTGGCCTTAGATCTATTGATTTTAAATGCTTTCAATCCATCCAAAACACTGTCATTTATATTCTCACACATGCTCACAAATTTGATGAAGTAATCTTTTTATTACAGCAGCATCACTGGCTCCTGGTCTTTTATTGAGTGCAATTCAAATTATTAATTATGATGTACAAGGTTTTGAAAACAGGGAGGGGGAAGATGGGGGATTCAGGGATGAGCAGGATATTCAGTGGAACATAGCCAATTTATAATCGCTGAATATCCCCTCCAAATCCTACTGAACACCCCAATGCTAACCACTTAGCATCGGGGCATTCTGAGGACAGAGTGGGGGTGGCACCAGGGGTTAGTTGGTCAGCATCAATATTGGTTAACCCAAACTGGCTAAAGTTAGGACAGCCAAATGACTGACCTATCTTTAGCCAGTTTTGCAGTCTACCAGTGGCTGAATATTGCTGCTGACCAGATTGCAAACAGATAATCCAGTCAACTTAGATATGCAAAGCCGGTGGCTGGATATGACCCCAACATTGAATATCCAGGCTTAAGTTAAAACGGTAACGGCCAGCCGCTTAAGTGAGTTGGCTGCCACTGCTGAATGTTGGTCTCAGGTTGTCAAACCTATCCTCACTCTTTACTCACACCACACGAATCTCTTCATCCAATTTGTTCTACCCAGAAATTCTGCTTTCTATCCCACTGGTTTTTAAAGCCAGACTTTAGTCCAGAGACAGTCTTTATTCTTTTTCCTAGCACCCAAACTTTGGAACACTCTGCCGTCTAATCTCCAAACTGAACACTCATATGAGAAGCTCTTTGAAAACCCCTCTTTATACTCAGGCTATTGATTGCTCCTGATTATGCTATCATGGATGGGCCCTCAAACTGGCTATGACATTGTGAATTTTCTGCTATCCCTCCTATTATTCTTTGTTCTATCTTATCTTTTTGTTTCTGTTTTTACTTTTCTATCATTAACATGGAATTCCTTTCCCTTTCTACTTATATTTGCATTTGTATACTACCTTGCTACCCCTGATGTAAGGTGGTATAGTAAATCTGTAAATAAATGTGCGCCTTGAGACATGCCTCTATTTTATAAAGAAAACAAGGCATCTGGTTATAAAATTACCCTCTTAGAAGGTAATTTTCTAAGGATTGCTTAGTTTAATATGCATTGTCATGCACCTATTCTATAAAGTAAAATGTATGGATACTTTATTTTATAAAACAGGAGCGTAAGTGGTAAGATACATGTGATAAATTTAGGGGTGACTACTTACACCAATCCTAGATAGTATAAATGCCTGCACTTAAATTTGTAAAAAATGTGCATAAGCTCTAATATTAGAAATGTAAATTTTATAACTTACATTCTACCCTGTGCTTGTCCACTCAGAAAGTACACGCCATTACCCTGACACGCATACTTAGCACCCGCCTTCATTATGCATGTAAGTGCCCGTGCCCATGCATAAGTCATTGAAAATACATGCGTTGATGGTAGGCGTAGCTACTCACCTGTAACAGGTGTTCTCCAGGGACAGCAGGAATTAGTCCTCACATATGGGTGACGTCAGTACCGACAGAGCCCTCGTGGAAGCATCCCCCCAGCTGTCAAAGAAAGCCTTTAGGAGATGCTACCACGCATGCGTGGTCCCCTCCTGCCCAAGGGTGCCATCTTGCTCAGTTAGATGACATAGCTAAAAGACGGCAAAAATGAAAGATGGTAAAGGAGCAACTCCAAGGGGAGGAGGGAGAGTTGTGAGGACTGATTCCTGCTGTCCCCCGAGAACACCTGTTACAGGTAACTACGCTTTCTCAGGGAACAAGCAGGAAGTCAGTCCTCACACATGGGACTCCGCAGCTACAGGCTACCGAAAACCCATAAGAAAAGAGGGGCTCCCTCATGGGGAGCTGCAAGCAGCAGCAATGAGTCCGTGTCCACAGACCACAGTACGTATGCCAGGGTAATGGCATAATCAGGAGCAATCAATAGCTTGAGTATAAAGAGGGGTTTTCAAAGAGCTTCTCATATGAGTCCAATGAAAACAGCACCCCAGTAGCCTGAACATAGAAGGGTCGGAGGGTAGGAGTTGCCTAAACCCCAAAAAGGTTACGGAGCACAGCCTGGCCAAAGGTACTGTCCCGTTGGGACTCTCTTTCTAGGCAGTAATGGGCTGCGAAGGTATGGACTAAAGACCAGGTGGCAGCCTGGCAGATGTCCACCATCGGGACGGAGTGCAAGTTTGCCACCAAAGCCGCCATGGCCCTGACATGGTGCACTGTGACGTGGCCTTCCAGCAGGAGCCTCGCTTGCTCATAAGCGAGGGCAATACAGTCTGCCATCCAGGTGGACAACGTACGTTTGGTCACCGCCTCCCCCAGCCTACTGGGATCATAGGAGATGAAAAGCTGGGAAGCTTTGCAGTGGCCCTGAGTGCGCTGGATATAGAAGGACAAGGCCCTCTTACAGTCCAAAGTGTGAAGGACCATCTTCGCCCGACTGGAGTGAGGTCTTGGAAAGAAGGTAGGGAGCACCACTTTCTGGTTGAGATGGAAGGGCGACACTACCTTCGGCAGGAATTTGGGATGCATGCGAAGCACCACTCTGTTCCTTGAAGAACCTGTTATAAGGCGCCTCCGCCACAAAGGCCTGAAGCTTGCTAACTCTGTGAGCGCAACCAGGAAAGCCACCTTCCAAGAGAGGTAGTGAAGGTGGCAGTTAGCCAGAGGATCGAAGGGTGGATGCGTGAGCTGCCTCAGCACTACATTGAGGTCCCATTCAGTAGCCGGAAGGCAAATTGGGGGCTTTGATAAGAGCAGGCCCTGAAAGAAATGGGTCACCAACGGTTGGACCGAGAGAGGCTTACCATTCACTGGATGGTGGTGCGCTGCCAGGGCACTAAGGGGCACTCAGACGGAGTTAGACTTGAGCCCAGACTGAGAGAGGTGAAGAAGGTACTGTAACACCGGGCAGGAGAAAGGATCATCCCCGTGTTCGGCGCACCAAACAGAGAACCTGCACCATTTGAGGGTGTAAGCCTTCCTTGTAGAGGCCTTACGAGAGGCCAGCAGAATGTCTTCCACCTCAACTGGAAGACTGAAAGGAGCCAGAGTCACCCTCTCAGCAGCTACGCTGTCAGCAACAGGGACCCCAGGTTGGGATGCAGGAGAGAGCCCCCCTCCTTAGACAGGAGTCCTGGGGCGGTCCCAAAGGGGATGGGGGCCTCCACTGTGAACTGTAGAAGCAATGGGAATCATGGTTGCCTGGGCCACCGAGGAGCTATCAGGATGAGCGAGGCCCTGTCGCGGAGGGTCCTGAACAAGGTCTTGGTGATCAGTGGTGTCGGAGGGAAGACGTACATGAGGCCTTCCGACCATGAGACCAGGAACGCATCCGCTGCCACCCTGGAGGGGTGGGCCTGCTGGGAGCAGAAGCAGGGTAACTGAAAGTTGTCCGGGCTGGCGAACAGGTCCATCACGGATTCCCCCCCAGAGCCGGAAAAGACGACCGGCTACCCTGGGGTCCAGCTGCCACTTGAGCGGCTGGAGAATTCTGCTGCGTCTGTCGGCCAGCAGGTTGTCCTGGCCTGGCAGGTGCACTGTCCACAGGAGGATACCCTGTTGGATTGCATACGAGCAGAAGACCAGTTCCTCTTGACAAAGGGTATGAGACCCCATGCCCCCCTGTTCGTTCATGTAGAACATCACCACCTGGTTGTCCGTCTGGACCAGCACCGGCTGGTGATGCAGGTCGTGACAGAAGACCATAAGGGCTAGGTGTATGGTTCAGAGCTCCAAGAGATTGATCTGCTGGGTGCTCTCAATTGGTGAGCAGTTGCCCTGAGTGTGGAGATCTCTGCAGTGGGCTCCCCAGTCAAGCAGGGAGGCATCTAAGGTGAGAATCCTCTAGGGGCTTGGGGGCTGAAAAGGCATGCCTGCCTCAAGATGCTGGGGCGACTGCCACCAGACCAGGGGAGTCTGCCAATTGGCGGGTCACAGAAACTCTGTCTCGGAGGCAGCCCGTGGCCTGAGACCACTGGTCCTGGAGACACCACTGCGCCGTCCTCATGTGGAGGTGAGCATCTGAGGTGACGTGGACTGTGGAGGCCATGTGCCCAAGGAGGCGCAGGAGAAGCCGGGTGGGCACCGAGGGATGGTACTGTACGCCCCGAGCTAGAAACTTGAGATGTTCGGCTCGGTCCCTGGACAAGAAAGCCTTCGACTGGAAAGTGTCGATCTTTGCCCCAATGAACTCCAGAGACTGTGTCAAGAGGAGGTGAGACTTGGGGTAGTTTATGACAAAGCCAAAGTGTTGCAGAACCTGAATGGTATATGCAGTGGCCTGCTGCACCTCTGAGGCTGTGCCTCCCTTTATGAGCCAGTCGTCCGGGTAGGGAAAGACGAAAACCCCATGGAGCCGGAGGAAGGTGGCCACGACTGCCAGGCATTTTGTGAAGACTCTTGGGGCAGAGGCTAGGCCGAAGGGGAGCACCTTGTATTGAAAGTGCCTACCCCCCCCCCCCCCCACTACGAACCGCAGGTACTGCCTGTGGTTGGGGTGGATAAGGATGTGGGTATAAGCATCCTTGAGGTCTAAGGAGCATAGCCAGTCTCCCTGCTGGAGGTATGGCAGCAATGTTCCAAGGGAGAGCATCTTGAACTTCTCCCTCACCGGAAATTTGTTGAGGTTGCTCAGGTCGAGGATTGGCCTTAGGCCCCCTGTCCTCTTTGGCACGAGGAAGTACCTGGAGTAGAACCCCTTGCCCTTGAGGAGGTGGGGCCCCAGTTCCACCGCTTTGTCCTCGAGAAGACCTGCCAACTCCTTCAGAAGGTCTCGGTGGAGGGGAGACCTGAGGGGCTCTCCGGGGAAATAAGGGGGAAGTGCCTGAGTCAGGTGGAGGAGGTAACCCTCCCTGACTACCCTTAGTGCCCAGGAATCAATGGTGATGGTCACCCACCTCTGGGCATAGAGGCCAGAGGTCCCCCTGTGCGCTGTTGATCTCCTTGGGGTAGAGAGGCTATGCTCAAGAAGTCAAAAGCTCCTCCCTGGCTGGGCCAGAGCCTGTGCCTGGGGTTTTGGAGCCTTCTGCTAAAGAAGGCCATGCCCATGTCCCTTGGCCTGATGACCCTTTTGGGGAGCTGGGGAGGCCTGAAAAGGTGGGTAGTTTCTGTAAGGACTAGAAAAGGGGACTGCTACTTCTGGAGAGAGATCTGCAATTGTTAGTATATACTTCTGGGAATTTTTCTGAAGGGACTTCTTTGGATTAAAGCTGATTAATCTGTGAACCCAGTGTATTTGTTAAAATAGTCAGGGCCTAGTAGCAGCACTTTAAGTTTAAATTTAAAACACAGAAGAGAGCTTTCTGGTTAGATTTCATACCCAGCAGAGAGCTTGTAGTTTAAATTTCATAATAAGTCAGAGCCTAGCAGCAGCAAAGAGCTTTAATTTAAATCAAATCAGAATATAACAAAACAGGGTCAGTATTCTTTGAGCAACAAATAAAGTCTTCTAGAGACCTTTACAAAGAGGCCTTCTACCTAGAGGGCAAGAGACCTGTGAAACCTTTTGAATAGGTGTTAATGCCAGGTGGCAGGTCAAAAGGCCATTTTGAAAGACTCCTTCTATCCAAGCAAGGACTGTTAATCACCCAGAAAGTTGGTCACAGCTTACCTCAGAAGCACAGGACAGGGTACTGTGTAGCAGTCATCTTTCAATAAGTGTTATTTCCCTCCCTCCCCAAAACCCACCCACCCCTGAGATAATCATAGCTTTACAGGTACTTACACATCTTAAAAGAAAGGAGGTGTTCTCAGGTGCAGCTTGTTATCCAAATCAGTCATACACTAAGGACCAGCGATTAATTAAGCTTCAGGTGAACAAGGTATATTAAACATATTAGGTACAATTTTATTAGTATAAGTATCCATAGCAACCCTTAGTAAGTAAAGAACTTAAAGATCTAAACACAAGCTTAAAACTAAGATGCAGACAGCAGTCCAGCAGCAAGATGGGGGCTTTCCAATCTTTTGCATTGAGTGTCACATGTATGATTTTCTCCCAGTTGGTGAGAGGTCTTACGTGTGCACTAGGTGCAAGGAGCTCTTTGCTCTCAGGAAACGAGTCCGTTCTCTAGAGGCTAGAGTAGCAGACTTGGAAGACATAAGACAGACAGAGAGGTACATAGATGAGACCTACAGGAATATAGTCCTGAAGTCCCACCTCCAGTCTGGCAGCATCCCTGTTGCCATGGAGGAGAGAGGTCACGTGACAGGAGAGCATCACTCTGGTGTGGCAGGAAGTGATCCTGTAACTAGGACCTGTCTTCCAGGTTAAGTAAAACCCTCTCGCACTGAGGAAGTTTCTCCAGGGCCATGTGCCCATGAGGGAAGGGTTAGAAAGCGTAGTTACTCACCTGTAACAGGTGTTCTCCAGGAGCAGCAGGAATCAGTCCTCACTTATGGGTGACGTCGGCGCCGACGGAGCCCTCGCGGAGCAATTTTCCCCAGCTTTCAAAGAAAGCCTTTGGGAATTGCAGCGCGCATGCGCGGTCGTCTTCCCGCCCGAAGGTGCCATCTTAGCCAGTCAGATGACATAGCTAAAAAGACAGCATAAAAATTTGCAAAAAGAACATAAGCAGACGATTGCAACTCCAAGGGGAGGAGGGAGGGTAGTGAGGACTGATTCCTGCTGCTCCTGGAGAACACCTGTTACAGGTGAGTAACTACGCTTTCTCCAGGACCAAGCAGGAAGTCAGTCCTCACTTATGGGACTCCCAAGCTCAAGGCTACCGGAGACCCTAAGCACAAAAATGAGCTCCCTCTAGCTCAGCAGCACAGAAGGAAAGAATCTTCGCTGAATTAACACCCACCGGTAGCCCACATCCGGGATGGAGGGTAGGAGTTGCTCAGACCTCAAAGAGATTACGGAGGACTGCCTGTCCGAAAGCACTGTCCCTGCGGGACTCCCTCTCGAGACAGTAATGGACCGCAAAATTCTGGCTCGAAGACCAAGTAGCGGCCCGGCAGATGTCTGCCAGCGGAACAGAGCGGAGGTAAGCCACTGACGTGGCCTTTGCCCGAACGCAATGAGCCGTGACTCGACTTTCTAAGGAGAGTCCGGCTGCCCCATAAGCCCAAGAGATACAGTCCGCAACCCAGATGGACAGAGTACGCTTGGAGACCGGGAGCCCCAATTTATTGGGGTCAAAAGACACAAAAAGCTGAGCAGCTTTACGGTGCTCCCGCGTACGGTCAAGGTAGAAGTTCAATGCCCTTCTACAGTCCAGGGTATGGAGGACCGTTTCAGCTCGGCTGGAGTGTGGTCTGGGAAAGAAGGTTGGAAGTACCACCTCCTGATTGATGTGAAAAGGGGAGACCACTTTAGGCAGAAACTTTGGGTGAGTCCGTAGGACTACCCTATTCTTGTAGAACCTAGTGTAAGGGGGATCAGACACGAGGGCCTGCAATTCACTTACGCGCCTAGCGGAAGTGAGGGCTATCAAGAACAGTGTTTTCCAAGACAGAAAACGGAGAGAACAGGTAGCCATAGGTTCAAAAGGCGGACAGGTGATCCGCTGCAAAACCACATTCAGGTCCCAGTCAGGCGCTGGCGGGCGCAGAGGTGGTTTAAGTAGAAGGAGACCTCGGAGAAACCTCGCTACGAGAGGGTCATTGGAGAGAGGTCTGCCGTCCACTGGCACATGATGTGCTGAAAGAGCACTGAGGTGAACTTTGACGGAGTTGGACTTAAGTCCCAGATTAGAGAGGTGCAGCAAGTACTGCAAGATCACCGACACCGGGCAGGAGAAGGGATCCTGAGACTGTTGGGTACACCAGACTGCAAAGCGACGCCATTTAAGGGCGTAGCATTTGCGGGTAGAAGGCCGTCGCGAAGCTAAGACGACCTCCTCCACCTCCGCCGGCAGGAGAAGGGGAGCGAGGACTACCCTCTCAGCAGCCAGGCCATGAGGTTGAGAGACCTGAGGTTGGGGTGCAGAAGGGACCCCTGATCCTGAGTGAGGAGATCCGGTTGTACCCCCAGAGGGATTGGATCCTCCACCGCCAGTTGCAGCAGGAGCGGAAACCACGGCTGCCTGGGCCAGCGAGGGGCCACCAGGATCATGAAGGCTTTGTCTCGGAGAACCTTGAAAAGAGTCCGAGAGACCAGCGGGATGGGAGGGAAAGCGTACAGAAGGCTCCCCGACCACGAGATCAGAAAGGCGTCCGCCGCCACCAGAAGGGGGTGTGGCTGACGAGAGCAGAAGCGAGGAAGCTGCCGGTTGTGAGGACTGGCAAAGAGATCCACCGTGGGGAGACCCCACTTGAGGAAGAGCTTCTGAACTACCAAGGGATCCAGACGCCACTCGTGCGGCTGGAGGACCCTGCTGAGCTTGTCTGCAATCTTAATAATAGAAAAAACACTCCATTAAAATTATAACTTTAGTGGTAGAAAAATTCTTTCAACTAGACTCTACTGATCATCTGTAGATATATATGATTCCTTCAGTCGATCACTAAACTCCACGGAAACAGGAGCCAGGGTTCTAATGAAAAATCCAACTACTACAGGAGGTTTCAGACCATATATACCGCGCTTAATGAATGCTTATTGGATAAAGCTATAGCGCACTGGTTACATCAACAACCATCCTGTGTTATTTTTAATGCTTTTTTTTAGATTTTCAAACCAAGTGTCCATTTATACCCAAATATAAGTGAAAGACCAAAAAGCTTAACTTATGTCTTGTGCCTTCTGCGCCTCAACGCTTCCTCCGGTACCTCAATGCGTTTCACTCCGAGCAGGAGTTTCTTCAGGAGGATCTATAAAAATAGACACCAATGTAGCAATATCTACCAAACCATCCACTATTGTTAAATGAAAGACATGTATGTCAATTAAAAATTCTTTGTTCTGTCAAGGAAACTAAACGCTTCAGTCGTTTGATTAAGTGTTTAAAGAAGTAATTCTTAAAGAAGTGTCACAGTTAGAAAAGACCCATAGATTATTTAAGAATGTCCTCCCTCTAACAGAGCGCACTGCGTTACGAGAGCTCCAACAGAGATCTGATATTGTTATCCGCCGAGCGGATAAAGGAGGAGCGGTGGTAGTGCTTAGTCGGACGGATTACCTTGAGGAGGCACACCATCATCTTTCTGATAACCAGGTCTATGAGAAGATGTTGATAGATCCCACCGCGTCTTTACAGGAAGAAATTAGTCAAATCACCCAGTTGGCCTTAAAAAATAAAGTTATCACTAAAAAAGAGTTTATATACCTTAATACAAAAACCCCAAGTATGGCTCGTTTTTATCTCGTTCCTAAGGTGCATAAACGTCTCGAAAAACCACCGGGAAGACCTATTGTATCAACGCGTGGCACAATTCTGGAACCGTTGTCTGAATATCTTGACTCTTTCTTACGTCCTTTGTTAATGGACATACCATCCTACATTCGCGATTCAGCTCATTTTTTGGAGAAACTAGCTCAACATAACGAATTGGCTAATGAAGCAGATATTTTATTAATTACTCTCGATATAACTTCCCTTTATACCAGTATACCTCAAAGAGAAGCTTATTGCATGGTAGAAAAGCAATTAACCATGAGAGGAGATTTAACTGGAGCTCAGTTATCTTTTTTGATGGACTTAGCCCGCCTCACAATATTTTGTAATCACTTCTCGTTTGAAGCCACAGTTTACCATCAAAAATCTGGGGTTGCGATGGGGGCCACATGTGCCCCCTCCATCGCCAATTTATACATGGGGGATTTTGAACATCAATGGCTTACTGGTTCCTCCCACAGCTCCAATATAAAATTCTGGGTCCGTTTTATTGATGACATTTTTCTTTTATGGAGAGGCACTGAGGATTCTGTGTTACAGTTTGTTCACTGGTTGAACAGGTGCCATGAAGCGATTCAATTCACACATACCATTGCAAACACAAATATCACTTTTTTGGATTTAACAATTGAAAAAGCCTTTATGGGTTGGAAGTCTTCGATTTATCAGAAACCAATTGCACGGAATACATTTTTGCAATATTCAAGTGGTCATCCATCCAAGTTAAAGGATAGTCTCCCTCTGTCTCAATTTTTCCGTTACAGGCGGAATTGCTCGGATTTGACTGATTTTAAAACTCAGTCACGTAATCTTTCCGGAGATTTCGCAGCCAGAGGTTATCCCAATAGAGTGATAAAAACAGCGTATAGACGAGCCTTATTCAATGATCGAACCTGGTTGTTACAGCCCAAACCTAAGCCAACTGTTGAGGCCGAGACAGGTTATGTCAATTTTATCACTAAGTTTTCACCTTTGAGCTACAATA
This sequence comes from Ichthyophis bannanicus, assembly GCA_033557465.1. Classification (NCBI taxonomy): domain Eukaryota; kingdom Metazoa; phylum Chordata; class Amphibia; order Gymnophiona; family Ichthyophiidae; genus Ichthyophis; species Ichthyophis bannanicus. The sequence continues at coordinate 1,574,725,071 of CM066031.1, read as the reverse complement.
TCCAAAGAATCATGTCTAAGCACACGCATCTCCTGCATACGGTCCCGGGATTAGAAGACAAATTTGTTCGTTGTGTATGGCAACGTAATGCTAACCTAAAAGAGAAACTGAGTCCAGCGGTTTTACGATCGCCAGAAATAAGTCAGAGTCAACGCGGACATGTACAGTGTGGTACATGTATTATTTGTCCTTTGTCAGAAACCATCACTGACTTTACATACTTGGAGCGCACCTACCGTTTGAAACACGCCACGACCTGCCAGACCGCATCAGTTATCTATGCTATAAAATGTCCTTGTCAGAAATTATATATAGGGAAAACCATTAGGACATTAAAAAGTCGTATTCTTGAACATAAAAGTCGTTTACGGTGCAGAGTGATGACAGCTCCCTTGGTCCAACATTGTCTTGAAGAAGGCCATACGTTCGAACAACTACGGTGTTTTTGCATCGATCACATAAAACATCCTATGCGGGGTAAGACATTAGATGAAACTCTGTTTTATTATGAACAACGTTGGATTTTTTCAGTTAATACTCTCCAACCTAAAGGTCTCAACTCCTCCATAGATTGGCAAGTGTGCCTGTAGGCTACTAGTTAGAAAGTATAAATGAAACCCGGATGTGACCAATGCACATGCGCGGCGTTTTTTGAGTCATTACAAGGCATATGAGTGTAACGCGGGCAGCTATTTTTCAGTAAGTAATCCAACGACTGAAGCGTTTAGTTTCCTTGACAGAACAAAGAATTTTTAATTGACATACATGTCTTTCATTTAACAATAGTGGATGGTTTGGTAGATATTGCTACATTGGTGTCTATTTTTATAGATCCTCCTGAAGAAACTCCTGCTCGGAGTGAAACGCATTGAGGTACCGGAGGAAGCGTTGAGGCGCAGAAGGCACAAGACATAAGTTAAGCTTTTTGGTCTTTCACTTATATTTGGGTATAAATGGACACTTGGTTTGAAAATCTAAAAAAAAGCATTAAAAATAACACAGGATGGTTGTTGATGTAACCAGTGCGCTATAGCTTTATCCAATAAGCATTCATTAAGCGCGGTATATATGGTCTGAAACCTCCTGTAGTAGTTGGATTTTTCATTAGAACCCTGGCTCCTGTTTCCGTGGAGTTTAGTGATCGACTGAAGGAATCATATATATCTACAGATGATCAGTAGAGTCTAGTTGAAAGAATTTTTCTACCACTAAAGTTATAATTTTAATGGAGTGTTTTTTCTATTATTAAGATTACAGTACGCTCCGGATAGACCGGTTTTCCTATTTTTGTATAGTTACATAGAGCTTGTCTGCAAGGCAATTTTCTTGGCCCGGGAGATAAACTGCCTTGAGGAGAATGCCGTGACTGACGGCCCAAGAGCAGAGCTTCTGTGCCTCCCGGCAGAGGAGGAAGGAGCCCGTGCCCCCCTGCTTGTTCACGTAGAACATGGCGACTTGATTGTCCGTCTGGACAAGGACGGACTGTTGGGAAGTCAGGTGGGAGAAGGCCTTGAGAGCTAGGCGGATCGCCCTGAGCTCCAGGAAGTTGATCTGCTGAGCAGACTCCCACATGGTCCAGAGGCCCTGAGTACGTGCCTCTTGGCAATGCGCTCCCCAGCCCAGGAGGGATGCATCGGTGGTCAGCACCCGGGTCGGCTGAGGTGACTGGAAAGGCATTCCGAATATCAGGTTCGGCTGCCGGAGCCACCACCGGAGAGACGAGAGCAGCGGCTCGGAGACGCGCACCAGGTCCGCCAGGCCGCCTGTGGCTTGTCGCCATTGCTGGCGGAGACACCATTGAGCAGACCGCATGTTCAGGCGGGCATTGGGGGTCACATGGACGGTGGAAGCCATATGGCCGAGCAGTCTCAGGAAGCGCCTGGCGGAGACCAGGGGCTGGCTGCGAAAGCGGTCGGCTAGGTCCATGAGCCGTTGCGCCCTGTCGAGCGGTAGGTACGCTCGTGCCCGAGGAGTGTGCAGCCTTGCGCCGATGAACTCGAGATCCTGTGAGGGGAGCAAAGTGGACTTTGCGAAGTTTATGACAAAGCCCAAGTGCTGCAGCAGAGTCACCGTGCGGCGCGTGGCGTTGGCGACCTCCTGAGCGGACGCTGCTCTGATGAGCCAGTCGTCGAGGTACGGAAAGACATAGAGGCCGTGAAGCCGGAGATGGGCCGCCACGACCGCGAGACATTTTGTGAAGACTCGCGGTGCGGAGGATAGGCCAAAGGGCAGTACTCTGTACTGGTAATGATTTCCTGCCACCACAAACCTTAGGTATTGGCGGTGGCTTGGGTGGATGAGGATGTGCGTGTAGGCATCCTTTAGATCCAAGGAGCATAGCCAATCTCCCTGCTGGAGGTAGGGCAGAAGGATTCCAAGGGTAAGCATTTTGAACTTCTCCCGCACAAGGAACTTGTTGAGGTTGCGCAAGTCCAGGATGGGTCTGAGGCCCCCTGTTCTCTTTGGTATCAGAAAATACCTTGAATAAAAGCCTTGACCTCTCAGGTGGTGGGGCACCGGTTCCACCGCCTGTTCCTGCAGAAGACCTGCTAACTCCTGAAGGAGCAACTCCCTGTGCAGAGGGGGGCGCGAAGGTTCTCCCGGAAAATAGGAGGGAGGGACCTGATGGAAGTGGAGAAGGTAGCCTTCTCGCACGACCTGAAGTACCCAGGCATCTGCGGTGATGCTGGACCACCTGTGGCCGAAGTGAACCAGCCGGCCTCCGGTGCTGGGAGGAACCAGCGGGGGGGGAGAGGCTATGCTGAGCGAGTCAAAAACCCCCACCCTGCTGAGCAGGGGCTGGTGGTGCAGGCTTGGGGGCTTGCTGCCTACGGGACCCGTTACCCCGTCCCTTGGCCTGCTGGCCCTGTTGGGGAGCTGCAGGGGCCTGATAATGGGGGTACTGTTTGTAGGCAGCCGCCTTCCTCGGGTAAAAGGACTTTTTTCCCGAGCCCTTCTTTTTCTGGGAAGGGGCGGAGGTCTTCCTAGAAAGCCTGGTCCTGGTGAGAGTCTCAGTCTCAATTTGTGCAGCCTTTTCCGCCATGGGCTTGCCAAAGAGGTTTTCGCCTCGGCAGGGGACATCGACCAACTTGTCCTGTACCCAGGGCTCAAGATCCGACGACTGAAGCCAAGCCTGTCGGCGGGCACCGATGCCGGCTGCGGCCACTCTAGCCGAGGCCTCAAAGCCATCATAGGCTGCTCGGGACATGAACTTTGAGCATTCCCGAATGCCCGTGGACAAGGCTAGGAACCTCCGCAAGGGCTCCTCGGAGAGACCAGCGGAGAATCCGGCTAGCTCTTTAGCCAGATCCCGGAGATACATGCCCATGTAGAGCTGGTAAGTCTGGACACGACATGCGAGCATAGAGCCCTGGAAGCACTTCTTGCCAAGGCCATCCAGGTTACGGGCCTCCCTTCCAGGAGGCACCGAGGAGTGCATCTTCTGGCTCTTAAGACGATGCATGGCCGATTCCACTACCATGGAATGGTGTGGCAGCTGTGCCTTCTGAAAGCCAGGGCTCTTGCGGACCCGATAGATAGAATCGACCCGCTTGCTCAGGACCGGCGAGGAGGCCGGACTCTCCCACATGCGGAAGAGTAGTCGTTCCAGCATAGGAGGAACCGGCACAGTAAAGTGCTCCCTCGCGGGAGAGTCATACTGGAGGGCGTCGAGCTCTTCGGCTCGAGGCTCCTCCTCGGGATCCGCAGGGAAGGCCAAAGCCTTGGCCATATCCCTAACGAAGTCCGAGAACCGGGCATCCTCCGGGGGGGACTGCTTCCGAGGCTCGGACCCCGGTGAGTCCGATGGGACACACCGAGTCCGGAAAGAATCAGGTGACTCTTCCTCCTCAGACTCCCAGACCGACTCCGACGAGGACTCGGTGGGGTCGGCCCGGGCAGGGTGCGGCGCCAGCCGCCCCGACGTCGAGGCCGAGGGTGACCTCGACCGAGGATCGACTCGAGTTCTCATTGACTCGAGGATCGGCTCGGTCTCCGGGGTCGACTTGGACGTCGACGTCCCGGCGGTCGGGGCAGCGGCGCCAGCGAGGCCAGCGAGCAGTGCCCGCTGCTGGTCCATGAAGGCAGACAGTCTGCTCTCCAAGGCCGTCAACCTGAGTCCGAGCTCAGGTGACCCAGCAGCCCCCGACTCGGGCCCCGACGGCGTCGGGCCCGACGTCGGCTGTCGCGGAGACGAGTCCAGAAGGACTACAGGACTTACCCGGGCAGGCATCTCCGACTCCAGGCGAGGTCGCTTCGGGAGATGTTCCTTCTCCAAGGACCCGGGGCGGCTGTCGGGGCTATGCGACCTGGCCCTCGCGGAGCCAGGAGCGTCCACCGACGCCGCCCTCGCGGGTTTTTCCTTCCGACGATGGTCCCCGGAGGGAGAACCCCGGTCGGAGGAGCTCCGGCGACGGTCCGAGCTGGAGCCCTTGGACACGGAGGCCTCCGACGAGGTCCGGGTACGGCTGGGGTCAGCGAAGATTCTCTCGCGCTGATGCCGCCGACTTCTCAACGCCTTCGAGGACAGTTTGCTGCAGGGCCCACAGATCAGTTCCTCATGATCCGGGCCCAAGCAGCGGAGGCAAAAGTCGTGTGTGTCGGTTAGTGACATATTTCGGTCACACCGACCACACCGCTTAAAGCCACTGGCAGCCATCGGGGGAAAAAGGGCCCCTGCGAGGTCAAAGGACCGGGCTGCCAGGGAAAACGAAAATGAAAGCTGACTAAGTCAGAAAAACCGAAAAAAACGCTAGAGGACTCGAGACCGGCGTCGCGAGTCCGGGCGGGAAAACGATCGGCGTCGAACCGAAAGAAAAAAGTATAAAATAAAGAGGAAAATCAACTTTTTCGCGGGGACAAGACGGGGACGTCTGCAGGGCTCCGCGGAAAAAAGAAGACTGGCTAAGATGGCACCTTCGGGCGGGAAGACGACCGCGCATGCGCGCTGCAATTCCCAAAGGCTTTCTTTGAAAGCTGGGGAAAATTGCTCCGCGAGGGCTCCGTCGGCGCCGACGTCACCCATAAGTGAGGACTGACTTCCTGCTTGGTCCTGGAGAACAGACGTTATAGTTGGTGATTCGATCATTAAGCATGTAGATAGCTGGGTGGCTGGTGGACATGAGGATCGCCTGGTAACAGGCCTGCCTGGTCCGAAGGTAGCTGACCTCACGCGCCACCTAGATAAGGTCTTAGATAGTGCTGGGGAGGAGTCTGCTGTCTTGGTACATATCGGTACCAATAACATAGGAAAATGTGGTAGGGAGGTTCTAGAGGCTAAATTTAGGCTTTTGGTAGGAAGTTGAAATCCAGAACTTCCAGGGTAGCATTCTCTGAAATGCTTCCCGTTCCACGCACAGGACCCAAAAGGCAGGCAGAGCTCCAGAGTCTCAATGCGTGGATGAGACGCTGGTGCAAGGATGAGGGTTTTGGATTTGTTAGGAACTGGGGAACATTCTGGGGAAAGGAGGGGCTCTTCCAAAGGGATGGGCTTCATCTTAACCAGGATGGAACCAGGCTACTGGCATTAACCTTTAAAAAGGAGATAGACCAGCTTTTAAACTAGATAACAGGGGAAAGCCGACAGTTGCACAACAGCGCATGGTTTGGAAGAATGTATCCTTGAAGGATACTACCAAAAGCAACGAGGTTCCAAAAAAGAGTAAAGTAGCCCAAATTCCCTCAAGTATGGAGCAGACAGAGCTTAAAGATCCCAAATTACCCATGCCAGAATAATATGAATAAAATACAGTCTCTAAAATGCTTGTATGCAAATGCTAGAAGTCTAAAAAATAAGACGGGAGAGTTAGAATATATAGCACTAAATGAGAGGTTAGATATGATTGGAATCTCAGAGACATGGTGGAAGGAGGACAACCAGTGGGACACTGTGATACCTGGGTACAAACTATATTGTAATGATAGAGCTGGTCAAATTGCTGGAGGGGTTGCGCTCTATGTTAGAGAGGACATTGAGTCAGAAAGGATTAAAGTTTTGCAAGAAACAAAATTTGCTGTAGAATCTCTATGGATTGAAATTCCATGTAAAAAGGGGAAGGCAATGGCAGTGGGGGTGTACTATCGACTGCCTGGCCAGAATGAACAAATGGATGATGAAATGCTCAAAGAAATCAAGGAAGCTAACAAAAGTTACAGCACATTAATAATAATTGGTGATTTCAATTACCCCATCATCGACTGGGTCAGTGTCACGGCAGGACATACTAGGGAGATAAAGTTCCTAGATGAAATAAATGACTGCTTCTTGGAGCAGCTGGTTCATGAACCGACCAGAGGGGAAGCCATATTGGACCTAGTCCTTAGTGGAACAGATCTGGTGCAAGAGATAAGGGTGTTGGGGCCACTTGGTAATAGTGATCATAGCATGATCGTGTTTGATTTAATTAGTGGAGGAGGGATAGTAAAGAAATCCACAGTACTACCTTTTAACTTTCGAAAGGGAGACTATGATAAAATGAGAAAATAGTTAAGAAAAAACTAAAAGGAGCAGTTGCAAAGGTTAAAGACTTACATCAAGCTTGGGTGTTGTTGAAAAATACTATCTTAGAAGCCCAGACCAGCTGTATTCCACACTTTAAGAAAAGTGGAAGGAAGTCCAAAAAACTGACAGCATAGTTTAAAGGTGAGGTCAGAGAGGCTGTTGTTGCCAAAAAAGCATCTTTCAGGAAATGGAAAAAAAGAGCCAAACGACAAAACCTGGAAACAGCAGAAGCACTGGTAAGTTAAATGCAAGGCATTGACAAGGCAGGCAAAGGGAGAATTTGAGAAGAAGCTTGCTGCGGAAGCAAAAACGCATAATAAAGACTTTTTCAAGTACATTCGAAGCAAAAAACCTGTGATAGAGTCATTTGGTCCATTAGATGATACAGGGGTTAAAGGGGCACTAAGAGGCGACAAGGCGATAGCGGAGAGACTGAATGAATGCTTTGCTTTGGTGTTTACTGAGGAAGATGTAGGAATGTTACCCATGACTGAAGTGGTATTTAAAGGTGCGGAAGAATTGAAGGAAATATTGATACATCTGGAAGATGTATTACAACTATCAGATAAATTGAAGAGTAGCAAGTCATCTGGGCTGGATGATATACATCCAAGGGTGCTGAAAGAACTGAAATATGAGATTGCAGACCTGTTATTAGTAATCTGTGAACTATCATTAAAATCATCTGTAATACCTGAAGATTGGAGGATGGCGAACGTAACGCCAATTTTTAAAAAGGGTTCCAGGGGTGATCCGGGAAACTACAAACCGGTGAGCCTGACGTCAGTACTGGGAAAAATGGTAGAAACCATCATAAAGAACAAAATTGCTGAACATGTAGATAGTCATGGCTTAATGGGAGACAGCCAACATGGCTTTAGACAAGGAAGATCTTGTCTTACTAATCTGTTATGTTTTTTTGAAGGTGTGAATAAACAGGTAGACAAAGGTGAGTCAGTTCATATAGTGTATTTGGACTTTCAGAAAGCCTTTGACAAGGTCCCTCATCAGAGACTTTTGGGAAAACTAAAGAGTCATGGGATAGGAGGCAGTGTACTATTGTGGATCAGGAACTAGTTAAAAGATAGAAAGCAGAGGGTAGGGCTAAATGGCCAATTTTCCCAATGGAGAAAGGTGAATAGTGGTGTACTCCAGGGATCTGTGCTGGGTCCGCTGCTTTTTGACATATTCATAAATGACCTGGAAAAGGGAATAACAAGTGAGGTTATGAAATTTGCAGATGACACAAAACTATTTAAAGTTGTTAAAATCCAAGAGGATTGTGGAAAATTACAAGAGGATTTTGATAAATTGGAAGACTGGGCATCAAAATGGCAGATGAAATGTAATGTGGACAAGTGCAAAGTTATAAACCAAGGGAAGAACAAAACAAACTATGGTTACACTATACAAGGTTCCACATTAGGAACCACCACCCAGGAAAAAGATTTAGGCGTCATTGTGGATAACATGTTAAAACCCTCGGCCCAGTCTGCAGCAGCGGCCAAGAGAGCAAATAGAATGCTAGTTATGATAAGGAAAGGAATGGAAAATAAAACAAAGGATATTATAATGCCTCTATATCATTCCATGGTGAGACCGCACCTTGAATATTGTGTGCAATTCTGGTCGCCGTATCTTAAAAAGGATATAGCGTTATTAGAAAAGGTTCAGAGAAGAGCCCCCAAAATGGTAAACGGGATGGAAGGTTACCCCTATGAAGAAAGGTGAAAAAGGTTAGTGCTCTTTAACATGGAAAAGAGACGGCTGAGGGGAGATATGATAGAAGTCCATAAATTAATGAACGAAGTGGAACGGGTAAATGTAGATCGATTGTTTACGTAATGAAGCTACAGGGTAAACTATTTAAGACTAATAAAAGAAAATAGCTTTTCACTCAACGTGTAATCAAACTCTGGAATTTGTTACCGGAGGATGTAGTAAAAGCTGTTAGTGTAGCTGGGTTTAAAAAAGGTTTGGGCAAGTTCCTGGAGGAAAGGTCCATAAACCATTATTAAGAAGGGACCCAGGATATCAATGCTTGACCCAGTACAAGCATTGTGGAACCTGTGTCTTTTGGGGAAACTGCTAGGTACGTATGACCTAGATTGGCCACTGTTGGAAAGAGGATACTGGGCTTGATGGACCTTGCTCTGATCCAGTATGGCATATCTTATGTTCTTAAGCCGCTCCCTTTCTCAGGTGGGAAGGGCTTTTTACCCGAGCCCTTCTGTCGGGGAAGGGCAGTGTTCTTTTTAGAGAACCTGGTTCTCATCATGAACTCGGTCTCCAGCTCGGCAGCCTTGTCAGTCATGGGTTTGCCAAAGAGGTTCTCTTCTTAGCAGGGGACATCGAACAATTTGTCTTGAACCCACTGCTTGAGGTTGGACGACTGTAGTCAAGCTTGGCGGCGTGCACAGATGCCAGCCGCCGCTGACTTGAACCTGTCATAGGCCACCCGAGACATGAATTTGGAGCATCCATGGATTGCTTTGACCAGGTTCTTGAATTGCTGCAAAGGTTCCTCGGAGAGACCAGCCAGAACCTGGTGAGTTTCTTCGCCAGGTCTCTCAGGCACATGCCCATGTACAGCTGATAGGCCTGGTGCGGCCGATGAGCATTGAGACCTGGTAGCACTTCCTGCCCAGGGCATCCAGGGTGCGGGCCTCCCTTCTGGGGGGGCACCGAGGAGTGTGTCTTCTGACTTTTCAGCCAACGCATGGCCGACTCCACCACCATGGAGTTATGCGGCAGCTGTGACTTTTGGAAGTCTGGATTCTGGCGGACTCAATACATCGAGTCGAGACACTTGCTCACCACTGGCACCAAAGCCAGTGTCTCCCACATTCGGAGCATAAGCCGTTCCAGGATGGGAGGGAAGGGCACCCTGAGCAATTGCCACGGAGGAGCCTCATATTGGATGATTTCCAGTTCATCCGCTCGAGGGTTCTCCTCAGACTCGGTCGGGAATACCAGGACCTTAGACATGTCTTTGACAAAATCAAGGAAACCCATATCCTCAGGTGGGGACTGCCGTCGAGGCTCCGAGAAGGGAGAGTCAGATGGGACGTCACGGTGGCGATGGGTATTGGGAGGCTCCTTGTCCTCCATCTCCCACGTGGGGTAGTCTGTCGAGGACTCGGAGGGGTGTTCCACAGGCCTTGGGGCCCCCGAGGCCTTGCGGCTGGTGCCTGGTAAACTTGCCGGGGATGACCGCAATCCCGTCGAGCAGGACTCGGATCGTGACCTCGACCAAGGATCGACTCAAAGCCTAAGGACCTCGAGAATCGGCTTGGCCTCTGGGGACATCTTGGACATCGAGGGTCGGAGCGGACAACAGCGCCCGCTGCTGGTCCATGAAGGCAGACAAACTGCACTCCAGGGCTGCCATTCTGGACTCCAGACCAGAATACTCTGCAGCCTTTGGCACAGGCACCAAGGGGCCCCATGCTGGCTCCCCCAAAGGGGAATCCTCGATAAGGATAGGGTCTGGAGACCGGGGCCGGTCCACGATTGGATCCTTCCAGGGGACTATCACAGGCCGCTCCTTTTCCAGTGCTTCGGACGAATGTCTCAGACTGTGGGACCAGGCCTGGGAAGCACCCGGCCAGTCAGAACCGTCCAAGGACACCACCCTTGAGGGTTTCTTTTCCTTCCTGGGTTTCCTCAAGGGAGACCCCCTTTCTGAGGACCCATGATGAGGCTCGGGTTCGGAAGGCTTCGCCCTAGAAGTCGGGGCCTCAGATGAGGCCCTGGCCTTTGGAGGCAACAGGGAATCGGGGAAAAACTTATCGTGCTGCTGCTGGCGGCTCTTGAGGGTCTTATTGGACATCCTCTTGCATCAACTGCAGGCTGCCGGGTCATGGTCTGAGGCAGCGGAGACAGCAGTCGTGTGTGTCAGTCAAAGACATAATTCTGGAGCACCGATCACACTTCTTAAAGCCACTGGTAGCCAAGGGGGAAAAAAGTACCCCTGCGAGGTCAAAGACTCTCCGGGCTGCCAGTTGGAGAAAAAAGGCACAAAGATGCCAGGAAAAGAAAAGAACAAAAACTACAAAAACAGACCGAACTTGACGCCAAGGCAAGGAGGTCGGTAGGCAGGAAGAGTACCGGTATGATACCGGAGGAGAGTATGAAACTCAGAGAGAAAAATTAACTTTTTCCAGGGATAAGTCAGATGAACGTCTGAAGGTCTCAGCGGAAACATAAGAACATAAGATATGCCATACTGGGTCAGACCAAGGTCCATCAAGCCCAGTATTCTGTTTCCAACAGTGGCCAATCTAGGTCATACGTACCTAGCAGTTTCCCCAAGGGACACAGGTTCCACAATGCTTGTATTGGTTCAAGCATTGATATCCTGGGTCCCTTCTTAATAATGGTTTATGGACCTTTCCTCCAGGAACTTGTCCAAACCTTTTTTAAACCCAGCTACACTAACAGCCTTTACTACATCCTCCGGTAACAAATTCCAGAGTTTGATTACACGTTGAGTGAAAAAATATTTTCTTTTATTAGTCTTAAATAGTTTACCCTGTAGCTTCATTGCATGTCCCCTAGTCTTTCTATATTCTGATAAGGTAAACAATCGATCTACGTTTACCCGTTCCACTCCGTTCATTAATTTATAGACTTCTATCATATCTCCCCTCAGCCGTCTCTTTTCCAGGTTAAAGAGCCCCAACCTTTTTAGCCTTTCTTCATAGGAGTAGCCTTCCATCCCCTTTACCATTTTGGTGGCTCTTCTCTGAACCTTTTCTAAAATCGCTATATTCTTTTTAAGATACGACGACCAGAATTGCACACAATATTCAAGGTGCGGTCTCACCATGGAACGATATAGAGGCATTATAATATCTTTTGTTTTATTTTCCATTCCTTTCCTTATCATACCTAGCATTCTATTTGCTCTCTTGGCCGCCGCTGCACACTGGGCCAAGGGTTTTAACATGGTATCCACAATGACGCCTAAATCTTTTTCCTGGGTGGTGGTTCCTAATGTGGAACCTTGCATCGTGTAACCATAGTTTGGGTTGTTCTTCCCTAGGTGCATAACCTTGCACTTCTCCACATTAAATTTCATCTGCCATTTTGATGCCCAGTCTTCCAATTTATCAAGATCCTCTTGCAATTTTCCACAATCCTCCTGGGTTTTAACAACTTTAAATAGTTTTGTGTCATCTGCAAATTTGATAACCTCACTCGTTATTCCACTTTCCAGGTCATTTATGAATATGTCAAAAAGCAGCGGACCCAGCACAGATCCCTGGGGTACACCACTATTCACCTTTCTCCATTGGGAAAATTGGCCATTTAGCCCTACCCTCTGCTTTCTATCTTTTAACCAGTTCCTGATCCACAATAGTACACTGCCTCCTATCCCATGACTCTTTAGTTTTGCCAAAAGTCTCTCATGAGGGACCTTGTCAAAGGCTTTCTGAAAGTCCAGATACACAATATCAACCGACTCACCTTTGTCCACCTGTTTATTCACTCCTTCAAAAAAACATAACAGATTAGTAAGACAAGATCTTCCTTGTCTAAAGCCATGTTGGCTGTCTCCCATTAGGTCGTGACTATCTACATGCTGAGTAATTTTATTCTTTATGATGGTTTCTACCATTTTTCCCGGTACTGATGTCAGGCTCACCGGTCTGTAGTTTCCCGGATCACCCCTCGAACCCTTTTAAAAATTGGTGTTACATTGGCGATCCTCCAATCCTCAGGTATTAGAGATGATTTTAATGATAGTTCACAGATTACTGATAGCAGGTCTGCAATCTCAAATTTCAGTTCTTTCAACACCCTTGGATGTATACCATCCGGCCCAGGTGATTTGCTACTCTTCAGTTTATCTAATAGCTGTAAGACATCTTCCCGATGTATCGATATTTCCTTCAATTCTTCCACACCTTTAAATACCACTTCAGTTATGGGTAACATCCCTACATCTTCCTCAGTAAAGACCGAAGCAAAGAATTCATTCAGTCTCTCCGCTATCGCCTTGTCGCCTCTTAGTGTTCCTTTAACCCCTTTATCATCTAATGGACCAACTGACTCTCTCACAGGTTTTTTGCTACGAATGTACTTGAAAAGGTCTTTATTTCGCGTTTTTGCTTCCGCAGCAAGCTTCTTCTCAAATTCTCTCTTTGCCTGCCTTATCAATGCCTTGCATTTGACTTGCCAGTGCTTGTGCTGTTTCCAGGTTTCATCGTTTGGCTCTTTTTTCCATTTCCTGAAAGATGCTTTTTTGGCAACAACAGCCTCTCTGACCTCACCTTTAAACCATGCTGGCAGTTTTTTGGACTTCCTTCCACTTTTCTTAAAGCGTGGAATACAGCTGGTCTGGGCTTCCAAGATAGTATTTTTCAACAACACCCAAGCTTGATGTACGTCTTTAACCTTTGCAACTGCTCCTTTTAGTTTTTTCTTAACTGTTTTCCTCATTTTTTCATAGTCTCCCTTTCGAAAGTTAAAGGGTAGTACTGTGGATTTCCTTACTATCCCTCCTCCACTAATTAAATCAAAGGTGATCATGCTATGATCACTATTGCCAAGTGGCCCCAACACCCTTATCTCTTGCACTACATCTGGTGTTCCACTAAGGACTAGGTCTAATATTGCTTCCCCTCTGGTCGGTTCATGAACCAGCTGCTCCAAGAAGCAGTCATTTATTTCATCTAGGAACTTTATCTCCCTAGCATGTCCTGTTGTGACACTGACCCAGTCGATGCCGGGTAATTGAAATCACCCATTATTATTACTGCACTGTAACTTTTGCTAGCTTCCTTGATTTCTTTGAGCATTTCATCATCCATTTGTTCATTCTGGCCAGGCGGACGATAGTACACCCCCACTGCCATCGCCTTCCCCTTTTTACATGGAATTTCAATCCATAGAGATTCTACAGCAAATTTTGTTTCTTGCAAAACTTTAATCCTTTCTGACTCAATGCCCTCTCTAACATAGAGCGCAACCCCTCCACCAATTTGATCAGCTCTATCATTACGATATAGTTTGTACCCAGGTATCACAGTGTCCCACTGGTTGTCCTCCTTCTACCATGTCTCTGATATTCCAATCATATCTAACCTCTCGTTTAGTGCTATATATTCTAACTCTCCCATCTTGTTTTGTAGACTTCTAGCATTTGCATACAAGCATTTTAGAGACTGTATTTTATTCATATTAATTTGGCTATTGGTAGACATGGGTAATTTGGGATCTTTAAGCTCTGTCTGCTCCATACTTGAGGGCATTTGGGCTACTTTACTCTTTTTTGGAACCTCTCTGCTTTTTGTAGTATCCTTCAAGGATACATTCTTCCGAACCATGCGCTCTTGGGCGACTGTCGGCTTTCCCCTATTATCTAGTTTAAAAGCTGCTCTATCTCCTTTTTAAAGGTTAATGCCAGCAGCCTGGTTCCATCCCGGTTAAGGTGAAGCCCATCCCTTCGGAAGAGCCCCTCCTTTCCCCAGAATGTTCCCCAGTTCCTAACAAATCCGAACCCCTCATCTCTGCACCATTGTCTCATCCACGCATTGAGACTCCGGAGCTCTGCCTGCCTTTTGGGTCCTGCACGTGGAACGGGAAGCATTTCGGAGAACGCTACCCTGGAAGTTCTGGATTTCAACTTCCTACCTAAAAGCCTAAATTTAGCTTCCAGAACCTCCCTACCACATTTTCCTATGTCATTGGTACCGACATGTACCAAGACAGCAGACTCCTCCCCAGCACTATCTAAGACCTTATCTAGGTGGCGTGTGAGGTCCGCTACCTTCGCACCAGGCAGGCATGTTACCAGGCGATCCTCACGTCCACCAGCCACCCAGCTATCTACATGCCTAATGATCGAATCACCAACTAGGAAAAAAGGAGACTGAGCAAGATGGCACCCTTAGGCGGGAGGGGGACCATGCATGCATGGTGGCACCTCTCAAAGGCTTTCTTTGAAAGCTGGGGGGATGCTTCCGTGAGGGCTCCATCGATGCCGTCACCCATATGTGAGGAATGACTTCCTGCTTGTTTCCAGAGAATGCAACTTTACATGGCACATTAAAAATTACTTCTTTAATGTTTCATTTGTATGTTATTTTACATGTATTGTTTTTATGGTTGTTATTTCATGTTTTCTTGTAAGCCACATAGAATTACAGATGTGTGGCATATAAATATTTTTAAATAAATAATCTCCTCTAGAAAATGAGACACAAAGTTAGCTGTTTTTTTATCTTTGCAACTCAATGGATGCTTAAAAGAACTTAAAGTCCAACTGGAAGCACAAACACTCGCAAGAAGAAACACAACCAAAAGGAACAAAGTGGTTACCAAAGTAATAGTTTATTGAGGTCAACACTAAGAGCCATGGGACCCGACACAGCTGCGTTTTGGCGGTGCCTTCATCAGGGTACAGGCCTCTAAAAAACAAATAATAACACCAACCAAATATTATATAAAAAGTATATAAAAAAAATAAAAAATGGGGACAAACCCTAATACAAGTAATACAATGAAATAAATGCACAACACTGGAATACATCCAAAACATTAAAAATCAAACATAATCACTTGTTGGAATCCAAGTAAAAGCATGTGTACTTCATTAAATAAGAATAACTAAAAACTAAAATTATAAATAAGAAAACAAACAACATACAAATAGTAGTAAAACAATCAAGAGAAGTGACAGGGAGGTACATTAAACATTAAAGGACATTCAGTTTATTTGGGTGTCCTTTATTAGTCCCATAATATTCATGCTTTTAACATCAAGATATACTACTCTATTATCACCCCATTTATTTACTTGTGACTAGCATCAAATAATGCATGTATGTCCAGCACCTTTTTCCAATGGATTTTTAGAAGAGTCATGAAGCTGATCCCCACCATATTAGCAATACACATATTTTCTTGTGGTCGTTGCCCAAGGCGTATCTTTTAATAGAATGTCATAAACTAAATCATTCCCAATCCCTTAGCCAGCAGAAAAGGACAAGACTAAAATGGAGCAGGGTTTTCTGTTTAATCCAAATGGCAGGCTTGTGTATGTGTCCATCAGCACTGACAGGCCAGCGGCATGAGGAAGCTCCCAGCACCGGATTAGATAGTCTTAGTCTACTTTCAAAAATGTAGGTGTTACACTGTGTACTGATTAGCAAACTGTGCATCTTTCAAAAGTACTGACTAAATCTAAGGCTCTTGCTGAGTTTGATGCTTTTAAATCTTTATGCAGATGGAATGAATGCAAATACTGCAGTGTGACTTTCTTTTTTTCTGCAGTTAAATATACCCTTGCTTGCTTGCACATTCCAATATTACAGCCACCTGTTTGCTTCTGTAGAATTCAAGCCAGTTCATATCAATTAAAAGCATAAAAATGGTCTGTGAGAAATGTGGATGATACTTGCAGGTCACCTATGGAAACTGACACAGGATGTTTTTCTTTTAGTACTACTACTAATAATGATAATAAATATCCCTTTGAAAATATCTTCATCTGCCTGATTTAAAGATCACTGCTCCTCTTTGCTAGCCCTATTTAGTATTAGAGAGCAGCCAGCCTGCCTGTTCTCTAGGATCCCTCTCAGTGGTCAAACAAAGCACAGAACTAAGATACAGAACCTGCTTTTAAGACCATTTTTCTATCCTGTATTTCTCTAACAGGAAAGGAACAGCATTATCTTCATCTCCGAATGAAAGTCAGGTGCTGCACCATTCTCAATGGCTCTATTTCAGGAAAAATACTGATTATGAGTTCTACAGTGGGTGGCATGCTGTAGAAGACAGGATTGTGGGGTAAGCCCAATGCCCTCTTTACCCCCCTCCCCCCAGGCTGTCCTTCTACAGCTCGGGGTAAATTCTGTGGCAAGAATTACAAAATTCTGTGGTGTGGGTTTTGTTTTTTTTTACATTGTGGTAAAACTCTGGCATATTTGCATTCATTTATGTACTTCTGCATACTAAATACTAAAAGTGTAAATTTCCGTGATAGAAGGAGAGAAATATTCAGTGGGACAGTCAGTACAAAGTTATAGAATATTTTATCTGTTTCCCTTTATATAGACTTTAGCCAGGATATAGAGATGATTTTAGGTTTGTTGTTGTTGTTGTTAAGTGCTGTCAAGTCGGAGTCAACTCATGGCAACCCTCTGGATAGCTATCCTAAATTGTGTTTGGTCTTCAGTCAGACGGCTCATTGTTGACAGACTGGTACCCGTAGCTGCTGTTATTGTAGCGATCCATCTCATTGCTGGCCTTCCTCTTTTGCGTTGACCTTCTATCTTGCCAAGCATGATGTCTTTCTCTAATGATCTCTCTCTTCGCATGATGTGTCCAAAGTATAAAAGTCGAAGTCTTGTCATCTGAGCTTCTAAAGAAAGCTTAGGTTGATCTCCTCTAGTACCGACTGGTTTGTTCTTAGAGCAGTCCATGGTATACACGGTATTCGCCGCCAGCACCATAATTCAAAGGCATCAATTTTCTTCCTATCTTTTTCACTGTCCAGCTTTCACATCCATGTGATGTTATTGAAAATACCATGGCTTGAACAAGTCGAATCTTTGTATGGAGAGAGACATCTCTGCTCTTGAGAATCTTATCTAGGTCTTTCATAGCTATTCTGCTAAGAGCAATGCGGTCTGATTTCTTGACTGCTTGTTTCTTCTTTATTGATAGTTGATCCAAAATAGGTTAAAGTTGTTCACGACTTCAATGATGAACCTGTTGATTATGCTAGTTGTCATGATCTTTGTCTTCTTTACATTAAGGTGCAGGCCCATTTTGAGACTATGTTCTTTGATTGTGAGAAGCAAATGTTTCAGATCATCTTCACTTTCAGCCAATAATATGGTATCATCAGCATAGCGAAGGTTGTTGATGAGTCTTCCACCAATCTTCACACCTCTGTTGTCTTCATACAATCCTGCTTCTCTGATGATTTGTTCTGCATATAAATTAAACAGGTAGGGGGAAAATATGCAGCCTTGTCTTACACTTTTGCTTATTTTAAACCATTCTGTTTCTCCTTGTTCCATTCGAACTGTTGTCTCTTATCAATGTACAGATTGTGCAAGAGAACGATCAGGTGTTCTGGTATACCCATGCTTCTTAATGTGGCCTAGAGTTTCTCATGGTTTACACAGTCAAAAGCCTTGCTATAGTCGATAAATCACAAATAGATATCCTTTTGGTATTCTTTAGTCTTTTCAAGGATCCATCTCACATCTGCAATGATGTCTCTCGTTCCTCGCCCTTTCCTGACCCCTGCTTGCACTTCAGGTAGTTCTTGTTCCAGGTATGGTTGTAGTCTCTTTTGAATAATCTTCAGTAGAATCTTGCTGGCATGTGGGATCAGAGCGACTGTGCGATAATTTCCACAGTCAGTTGGATCACCTTTCTTTAGTATTGGTATAAACACAGATCTTTTCCAGTCAGTTGGCCATGATGTTGCCTTCCATATTTCTTGGCAGAGCCTTGTAAGTACGGTAACAGCTGCATCAGATTGCTGTAATACTTCTATGGGAATGTTATCAATGCCTGGTGTTTAGTTCTTTGATAAGGCTTTCAATGCTGCTTCAACTTCTTCTTTCAGCACCAATGGTTCCCGATCATAAGGTACAGGTTGAAACGGCTGTTGGTCCACTTGATCTTTATCATATAAAAACTCTGTATATTCCTTCCACCTTTTCTTGAACTTCTAAGCATCATTCAACATAGAACCTTGAGCATCTTGTAACATTCCAATTTGAGGCTGGAACTTTTTCTTTAACTCTCGTAGCTTCAGGAAAACCGATCTTGTTCTTCCTCTAATAGTTTCTGCTTCTATTTCCTTGCATGCGTCATTGTAGTACTTTTCCTTGTCCTGACTTGCTGCACGTTGGAAATCTCTGTTGAGTTCTGCGATTGTCTTTCTTTCTCCTCTGGCTTTAGCTTCTCTGCATTTCTGGGCAATTTTCAGAGTTTCTTCAGTCATCCATTTTGACCATTTTTGTTTTTTCACCTTTTGTAGAGACTTCTTGATGTCATTCCATAACTCTTCTGGAGATCTGTCATTTGTATCTAAAGCAGCAAATCGATTTTGCAGGCAGTCTTTAAATTCCAGTGGTATATTCTCAAGGTCATATTTTGCTGCATTCATGAGTGGTTTGCTCTTTTTCAACTTTAGCTTGAGTTTGCATACTAGTAGTTGATGATCTGTACCACAGTCAGCTCCAGGTTTTGTCTTTGTTGATGTTACAGAGCTTTTCCATTGTTGACTTCCACAGATGTATCAATTTTATTTTTATACAATCCATTGGGTGAAGTCCATGTGTACAGTTGCTGCTTGTGTTGCTGGAAGAAGGTGTTTGAGATGAATAGATTGTTGGTCTTGCAGAATTTTATCAGTCTTTCTCCAGCTTCATTTCTGTTGCCAAGTCCATATTTTCCAACTACTTTGCCTTCTTCTTTGTTGCCAACTTTTGCATTCCAGTCACCCATGACTATCAGGATATCCTGTTTGCATGTTCTGTCAATTTCAGCTTGCACTTGTTCATAGAACTCTTCATTTTCATTCTCTTCTGCAGTTGTTGTTGGGGCATATACTTGAATTATAGTTGTGTTGATAGGCATTCCTCGTAGACGAACAGAGATTAAGCGTTCGCTGACTGCATTGTATTTCATTACAGTTCTTGCAAGTTTCTTCTTTACTATAAATGCAACACCATTTCTTCTTTGTCTTTCATTTCCAGCATAGTAGACCATGTGATCATTTGATGCAAAGTGCCCGATGCCAGTCCATTTCAGTTTGCTGACACCCAACAGGTCAAGTTGTACACGTTCCATTTCATTCTTGACCACCTCCAACTTCCCTTGGTTCATGCTTCGTACGTTCCATGTTCCAAAGTGTAAGACATCTTTACAGCTTCTGACTCTGATTTCACATGCGCAGCTACATCAGCAGTCAGACGTCCCGAGGGCTTTGATCATAAATGCTGGCTTTACTCTGGAAAGTCTTCAGCTCTTCCCCAGTAGCTAGATGAGTGCCTTCCAACCTGGGGGTCTCATCTTCCAGCACTATGGCACAATTTTTTTTGTTGTAACTATCCGTTGGGTTTTCATGGCAAGATACAGAAGTAGATTGCCGGGCCTTTCTTCCGTGCAGTTTAAGTTTGGTGTTGTTGCCGTTGTCACAGAAATGTGATCCTCCGCTATCCCATTCTGCTGCTGTGGGTCTGTTTATACACTCTCTATCATGTGCCAGCTAAAGCAATTAGGAGTTGTGAATGAGGGGATCCTTTGTCTCCTCTGCCTGCCTGATGAAGGTTTACATGTGTAAAAATCACTATTTAGATGTTCAAATCATCATACATGTGAAATATAAATTTTAGAAGACACAGTACAAATAGGTGTATGCATCAGGCATGCAAATATTTGAAGAAAGCATGTTCTGGGCAGACCTTAAAATGTTTTTTCTATTTCCTATTTTGCAATGAAAATACATATACACATCAAAAACTCTCCCTGTCAACATTTCTACCTGCTGCAAAGCATGCACATCTATCCTCTAACTGCTCAGTTGGACCTGGTATTTGGTGGAATGATTGAGGGGGCAATTATGTTTACCTCTCTGGTGTTAAAGAGTTTTGGATCTCGGCTTCTTAATTGGCTTTCCTTAGATGTGAAGTTTTGCCAAATCTGGTACTTACATGTACAAAGCCTCTGAGTGATGCCACTCTTTTTTTTGTAAGATGGTTATTACTATTGTATGTGCAGCAAAATGTGCACATTTTTCCTTATATATATTTTACAAAAGGCTCCGCGTTCAATAAACCTTTTGTACAATATGCTGCAAACTATGATGTCCTAATTTGGATGTTCCTTTTCTGTCCTAGATAACCAATACAAAATTGGGCTTTACACATTAAAGCCTGAAGGCTGAGAACGCTAGCATGAATTTATTATGGATAACTTATGTACATAAAGTTATTCTTGCTATTTTTGCATTCAGTTGTAAGCATAAGTTATATGGATAGCAGATGTCCTTGTAAATTTTTGTCCTACTCCTGGCAATCCCCAAATCCTGCCCCATTTTGTCTGGCTTAATTTTGACTGCAGAGTGATTTATAAGTGCCTGCAATATTTTTCTTTAAAAGCACTTTGTGGTGGGCACCTGTTTCCGACTGTATGAGGTCTTTTGCATATTTTCCCCAAAGTAGTTTTCTAATGTTTTAGAGCCTATACAAAAATGTTTAACATGTATGTCTAAAATAAGATGCCAAATAGCAGAGGTTCTCAATCCAGTCCTCGGGACACATCTAGCCAGTCAGATTTGAGGATGACCACAATGAATATATATGAGAGAGATTTGCATGCCCTGCTTCCACTGTATGCAAATCTCTCATTCATATTCATTGAGAATATCCTGCAAATCTGGCTGGCTAGGTGTTGCCCCGAGGACTGGGTTGAGAACCCTTATTTCCTCCATAGCCTAGTCCAGAACCCACCAACCTCTACCCATCCCTTGCAAGGGGAAGTTACCAAGGCTTTTTTTCCAAGGAATACTTTGTGGTACTGAGTACTGGCATCTTTTTCATTGCCTACTAAAATTGATCCATGATTTCCAAGTATTCCCCAAACACACACATAGAGAGTGCTCCCCACAGGAGAAGCAATATGTGTGTCTCTAAGGGCTGGTGTAATATTTGCAAATGCTGCCTTTTCATAAACTGTGGCCAAATACAAGGGACATGGCTACTGTGAGAGTCAGCCGCTCAGTGTTTGTCTCACTCCTTAAGCACAGTCCTACATGTGAATATCAACACTTTTTTTTGATAGGGAAAAAAAGCACTGAAACTCACCATTCTGGAGGTCTCAGCTATTTTTAGTGGCAGGAATGACCTCAGAACATCCCTGTCATCCAGACCACCAAAATCGTAATGATATTATCTAGGAATGTGTAGGATGGGGTCACAGAAACATGGCCATTTCCCCTCTCTCTGGACTTTCACTGTGACCTATGCAGTGGTGGGATTCAGCCGGTCCGGCCCAGTTCGCACAAACCGGTTTCTGCTACAGGCCTCGTTCACCGAACTGGGCCAAAAACGGCATCCCGATGCCACTGGCAGGAATCCCCTCACCTGCCAATGATTTGATTTGAATGTGTCGGGGGACTGGGGCATTGCGGGAAGCACCCAATACCATCAAACCACTGGTGGGTGGGGGGGGGATCAGGTCGGTGGGCCACCAGGGAATTGCTGCCTTGCAGTGGCCGCCAGCAACCTGAGCATGTGGCGTCGGTAACGCAAACACGTGCTGTGCTGCTACTCTCTCGATTCTGGCAGTGGCAGGATTGATGCAAACCGGTTCCTGTTTAGATTGAATCCTGCCACTGGACCTATGCCAAGTAGTAGTAATCACCAGTCAGCATGCAGGCTGTGAGCCAGTGAACATTCACAGGTCCTTGCCCCTCCCAGGTAAGTGTCTTGTTAGGCTGGAAACCCATGCTGAGTACTGGGGTCTGTAAGCACACACTATACACTGACACAAGAGACCCTGTGCTGACTACTGCTGCCACTACTGTTGTCTTCCTGATCTAGACAAGTGGAGGGAGGGGAAGGAGGCTGGAGAACTGCCAGTTTGAATTCATCATCATCTGGAGTGACATGAATTTTCAGTTGTTAAAATGGGGTCATATGGGATAAAAATGTGAAAAGCACTGCACCATGAAGATGGGAACATGAAACAGATGGCATTGACTTGGTGTTAGCACAGCAAGAAGAGGCCTACCATGTGCCCTCCACATCTGCACCCAGCTGACCACTGCAACAAAAGAAAAATCAATTGCCTCTTCTTCCTCCTCGTACCCGCCCAAAGAAAGAAGGGCGAATCCAGTACTAAGCGGGTCTGTTTATACACTCTCTGTCCATGTGCTAGCTAAAGCAATTAGGAATTGGGAATGAGGGGATCCTTTGTCTCCTCTGCCTGCCTGATGAAGTAGGAAGGCTGTGGGATAGGGAAGGGTGAGGGTAATGCTGACTGTGAGGTGGATGTGACGGTGAGGGAGAAAGCAGGGATGATGTTTTCAGGAGCAAAGATGTTAAAGAGGAGGGGTTAGGAGGATGGGGAGAGTGAGAATAGTGGGCAGAAGTCAGGTGAAGAGGCAGAGAGAGGTGGATCATGGGTAGAGACTGAGTCAGAATGAAGTGTGTGATGGGGACTGGGAAGGAAGAGAGAATGTGTGCCGATATGTTATGGGGACTGGCTAGGGACAGAAAGTGAAGAGAACTGGGAGGGAATATGTTTGTTTGCCAGGGACTGGCTGGAGAGGGAAAGTGTGTGTGTGTCTATACCCATATGTATTTTTAATCATTTCTCTTAAGAAGTCCCTAGTTCCCTGTTGTTCTGTTTGTTTATCTTAGCAAACTGTAAGCACGATGGAGCAGGAACTATCTTTTATGTGTATGTGCACTGGGCTATGTAAGTCTAATAGCGCTATATAAAATGATAATTTGTAGTAGTAGTAATAGAGTGGACGTGTCTGCCTTTCTCTTCACATGCTTTCTTCTGCCCATGAAGGAAAGGACAGAATAGCCATCAGCCTCACTTTCAAAGGGAAGAGGAACCAGTGAATAAGCCACCAGTGCCACCTCTATCAAAAGAGAAAAGATCTACAAAAAGGAAGCCACCTATTTTATTGCTGAAGAGCGACACCATGAGGAAAGCCATTTCCCTTCAGTCATGAAAAGAAAGAGCCAATAAGGCAAGGCCGGGCCAACCATTAGGCAATCCAGACAATTACCTAGGATGCCAACTTCTGCGGATGGCAAAGAGCGGGGCATTCAAAGCTAAACAATACATTTTGACAGCTGGGGAGGAGGGAGTATCAATTTTAAGGTTTGCCTAGGACCCCAATGCCTTGAACCAACTCTGGGGCCAGCCCTGCAATAAGGAAATTTAACTGTCCCCCGCTTCAAAGGAAAAAGGAGAGCCCAAGAAAAGGAATCAGATAGATTTTAATATTCATATATGCTGTGCTACTTTTAATGTATACTATTAATTAATTAGGGCAGCTGAAATGGCTACATTTTCCAAAATCAAGCACAGGCAGGGTTTGGAATCCATGTAAAGATATCGGGGGTGGGGGGACAGAGCTTAATGTGATCATGGCAGAAAACCATTATCATAAGGCAGAGATGTCAAGTCTCACTCATTGAATGCGCCACACTTATTTAAAGGCGCTCTGCCCCACCCAGCTGCATGTTGGAACTCACTCTTCTTGGGCTTCCAGGAAGCCCCATGATGACATCAGTGTGCTCCATATTTGTGCCCTCTGTGGCTGTACCACTTACACGGGCCCTGGTATGACCCTGCTGTATGGGATGGTTCACCCTTGGCATCTCTGCAAAAGGAGATGTGGGAGAAAATGGGAAAAATTATTGATCTCCTCAGTACAGGAAGGAATAAATAGAATGGCCTTGTAGGAATGAGAAACATACATTTGCACAACTTGGACAAATGATGGTCTTGCAGTCCTACAGTCTATGTAAATGTTACAAGTAATAAAGAAGGCTGCATAAACTGGTAGGGCTCTGTGAGTAATAGAAGTTAATATTCTTTTGCAAGCAGTTCTACCTGGCAGCCTCTGTAATATTAGAACTCTGTGTCTGTGTTTTGTTTTTACTGAAGAGAAACATTCAGCCGCACGACCTCGCTTTACAGTGTTATAAAGTTACTAGTTATAAGTAAATGTAATATGGGGAGCGGGGAGTTGTGGGCCTTTGCTTAAAGCAATGGAGGAGAGCATGAGTTCAAATCCCTACCTCCCAATGACTGTCCCTTGTTCACCCAGCTCACAAAGCTGAGAGATAATAGTAAGTACATTGTTCCTTTTCCCTACCACTTTTGGCACTGAATGTAGCCATAGCTGTTTCTAGCTCCTTTCTGCACAAGGACACTTAAGTTTCCCATGACCTGCTCTCTCTCTAACCTGGTAAACATTTTGAAAAGCTGCATTTTTAAATTGTTGAAAGCTAAAAACCCCACAAAACCTAACAACCTTCTTTGAAATCGAAAAGTTGATCTCAATGCACTAACTTAAATGTTATCCTATTCCTGTTCTTCCAATTCTGTTGAATGTTATTAGTAATGAAATTTCATTTTAAATATAAATTTACATCCAGGATAAAAGTTGAATGACCTGCAGGTTATCCTCAGAACAGCCCCAAAACTCCTGTAGTTTAAGACTACTTTACAATTTTCAGACTTTTCTGTAATTCCTTTATTTTTATACTTTCTTTGATATAATTTTCTTTGCCAAGTTTTTTTGATGAAGTTCCAGTCCTTCAGTCCTCTTGAAGCTAAGACTGGCAGTTTGGGAGATTTATTCCATCATGAGCTGTGAGCAGGCCAAGCAGAAGAGCAGGGGAGGAGAAGGAAAGAGACATAACTCTGGAGATGCTGGCAGGTGAAAGGAATGAAATATAAATGTCAAGGGCCTCATATTCAGCTGGTGTGGTGAACAGAATAAGTTAAACGCCTGCCACTTTGTAAAAAGGGTTCCAGGGGTGATCTAGGAAACTATAGCCTGATGTCAGTGCCAGGCAAATTGATTGAAGCTATACTAAAAAAAATTAAATTACTGACTATATAGAAAGACATGGCAGAATGGGAAAGAGTCAGCAAAGGCAAGTCTTGCTTTACCTATTTATTAGATTTTTTTAAGTGTAAACAAAGAAGTGTATAAAGGTGAGCCAGCTGATTTGGATTTTCAGAAGGCATTTGTAAAGTCCCTCATGACAGACCGTAGGAAATTAAAGTCTTGGGATAGGGGACCAAGCCCTTTTTGAGGCGCGTTTCACTCAAGTGATAGTGCCTGTTATGGAGTCTCCATCCACCTGTCTGTCTACATAGTGTTGTTTATACTTGTGAAAACAAATCTTTGTGTTCTGATAAAGGCAGGAAGTGTTGTGAGGAAGAGCCACTGCAGTGTCTATCAACAGTGACCCAAACCCTGACAGCCCAAAAGAAGAGCTACAGTGTGTGACAAGCACGGGTCTTCTAAGTCTCATGGGAGTGAGCAATTCCTACTACAGACTGTCTCAATAATGTCTAGAGCTCCTAGAGAATCCAGGCTAAAGAGAAGAACTTCCAGCCTTCCTAGTGGAGGAAAAGGAGGAAAGATTGGAGCCCTTGGGTAGGAAATGCAAGACAATCCCTAAGGGAGAATCAAACAGCCCAAGGGGGAGGGGCTAGCAACCTAATCATCTCCAAGGCTGCAAGGAGGGAGGGTGTGGCAGATGTTCCTTCCTGAGAATATAATCAGTAGGTGATGGAGCCCAGGAAGTACAAGGATATTCCACCATGGAGCCTGACACTCCCCCCCTCCCCAATTTCACTGGTTACAAGAGCCCATAGAGATTCAGGGCAGTTTCTCCAAGTGGGTTAGTTTTGCACATACCAGGTCAATCTGAACCTCACTTCAAAGCCAGGGTATGTGGGGTATGATCGCAGTCTCTCATAGTTACTGCTAATGCTTGGCATACTTGCATCATGCCAAAAACAGCCTCCCTCTGAAGTTCGTAAGATGTTACTTGTAATTTATCAAGGTGTTCTTGGAAATTCCTCTTAATTAAGCCCATGGCACCTAACATGATGGGAAATAACTTGGTATCTTACTGTCACATTTTCTTGGTCTCCGACTGCATTTCTTGGTACTTGAAGATATTCTCCTTCTCAATGTAATTGAAGTCAAGGGAACGTGCAGCATAAAAATTCACTAGCTGTGGTTAGTGAATTGCTGTGCTTCTCTTAGGGGGTGAGATTATAGTTCTCTCCCCAAGTCTTGCTGGGTACCTTCACATGGTGACTCCATTGTACAAAATTTATAATGAATCCCAGGAAGATGACACTACAATTAAAATATAATAGGAACAAAAAGAAAAATACATAACTGGCCGCACATTGCCCAGGATAAAAAGGTGTCCACCTGTAGCTTACGCACTAGGGCTAAAGATGATGGTTGCAATAGTGCAAGCACTGCAGATGTAGCTAGCATCCCTGCCCACAGATGAAGGCCATGATGAGCATGTTCATAGGCCCACTGTGGCAGGAGATAAACCACAGAAATTAATGAAAAAGTTAAAAGGATTAACTATGGTTAAGTGGACCTCTGCAGATAAGGAAAAGATAATGCATTGCTACTTTTATTTATTTATTTACATTCTCTTATATACCGCGCTATTCTGCATCAGTGCGGTTTACATTGAACAAACTGAAATTACATTGAACAAGGCATTATAACTTGGAGATAACTGTTTTACAGGGAACATGGGCTATGGAGGGTTAAGTGGCTTGCCCAAGACCACAAGGAGCACCTGTGGGACTAGAAACCCCAGTCCTTCCGGCCCAAGGTTGCTGTCCTCTAGTGGGATTTGAACCCCCGACCTTCCGGCCTGAAGTAAATTGCCCCCAACCACTAGGCCACTCCTCCACTCCTTTTATGCTACAAACCCTATATTTAAATCAAGAGGGTATACAAAATGACTGTGCCAAAAATTGGAAGAAAGAGTAAGATTGCCACAAGAAAAATTGCAGAAAGCAACAGATGCAAATTTAAGATCTTATAAAATCTCGGAGTACAGGAAGGAATGACACTCAAGCAGAAATTACTGAGAGAAGAGATCAATAAAATATACTATAGGAGATTAAAATCATTATTGAAAAGTGCTTTAACATCACAGAATAAGATACAAGCCATCAATCAGTGGGCAATTCATGTACTTTCATATAGCTTTGGGATTGTGGACTGGCCTCTTAAAGATCTTGAAAAAATAGATGTGTGACCATGAAAATGCCTCCATGATCAAGAAGTAATTTACAAGAATCACTGTATGCCAAGACTGTACAGCCCTAGAGCTGAAGGAGCGCTAGGAATCATAGAGATTGATTACACATACAGAGCTGCTATCATAGGCCTCCAGGCCTACAACTGCATCATTTGATCCAAATACACAAAAAGTACTGAAATATCAAAGTAAACGTCCAAAATCTGTCTCCATCATCAAACTTGGACAAGCGTTCCGACGACTAGAAGGAATGAGTGAGAATCCACAAGCATACACAGGGAAGGAAATAACAGAATTTGCAAAACAAGAGAAAAAAACTCTTCAAAGAATTAGATCAACATACAAGAAAAAGCAAGTGGCAAATGCACAAATACAGTGGGAAATACATTGTGTTACTCCAGGAACCCTTTGCCGATCAAGAACGGACGCATGAATGGTTAAGGAGAGGTGAACTGAAACCGAAGGATGAGAGGTTGATGGACATCGGCTTATGGATGAGATGGTTTACTGTGAACGTTGAAAAAATTGGCAATACAGACATATGTTGATTCTGTGGGAAAGAGCTGGAAACGGTGATTCACCTCATGACTAGCTGTGAAGTTCTGATGGCAGAAATTTTCTATACAGAAAAGCACAATAAAGTAGCATCCATTGGAAACTCTGTAAACACTACATCACTAAGCCTGCAAAACACTAGGATCATGATCCTAAAAGAATTACTGAGAATGGATAGGTTGTGATCACCTGGGATACTCCCATTCCAACTGATAAAAAGCTGGATGCGAGGAAGTCGAATATAGTGGTAAAGGAGAAAAACACCAGAATGGCATGGATTATAACGGTGTCAGTTCCAAGCAACTACTCTGTGAATCACATGAAGAGTTTCTCCCTCTCAAAGTACCAAGAAATGCAGTTGGAGACCAAGAAAATGTGGCAGAAAGATACGGAGTTATTTCTGATCGTATTGGGTGCCACAGGCTTAATTAAGAGGAATTTCCAAGCACACCTTGATAAATTACCCATACATATAACATCTTACAAACTCCAGAGGCAGGCTCTCTTTGGCACGATGCAAGTACTACGCCGAGCATTAGCAGTAAATTTGAGAGACTGAGATCATACGCCACATACCCTGGCTTAGAAGTGAGGTTCATGACTGTCTTGGCATGCACAAACCTCACCCATTTGGAGAAACTGCCCCAAATGATTCCTAGAATAGCAACTTGAAACTGACACCTCTATAATCAATGCTGTTCTGGTGTTCTTCTCCTTTATCACTATATCCAGTTTCCTCGCATCCAGCTTTTTATTGGTTGGACTGGGAGTGTGCCAGATGATCATAAACTGTTTAATCTCTGTAATTCTTTTAGGGTAATGATCCCAGTGCTTTTCAGGTGCAGTGCTGTTAATAGTGTTTACAGAGTTTCCAATGGATGAGGCGTGCCACTTTATTGTGCCTTTCTGTATAGAAATTTTCTGCCATCAGAACTTCACAGCCAGATATGAGGTCAATCACTTTCCAGCTCTTTCTTACAGAATCTACATACAGTATGTCTGTTTTGCTAGTTTTTTCAGTGCTCAGCTGTAAACCATTTCATCTGTACTCTGCTGTCTTGGGCTACAACTATCAATCTCTCATCTTTCAGTTTCAGTTCACATTTCCTTAACCACTCATGTGTCTGTTCTTGATTGACAAAGGGTTCCTGGAGTAACATTCTGTATTTCCCACTGTATTTGTGCATTTGCAACTTGCTTTTTCTTGTTTGTTGATCTAATTCTTTGAAGAGTTTTTTCTCTTGTTTTGCAAATTCTGTTACTTCCTTTCCTGTGTATGCTTGTGGATTCTCACTCATTCCTTCTAGTCGTCGGAACGCTTGTCCAAGTTTGATAATGGAGACAGATTCTGGATGTCTTCTTTCATATTTCAGCACTTTTTGCATATTTAAATCCGATGATGCTGTTAGGTAGACTTGGAGGTCTATGATGGCAGCTCTGTATATGTAATCAATCTCTATGAGGCCTAGCCTTCTTCAGCTCTAGGGATGTACAGTCTCGGCATACACTGATTCTTGTTCACGCATCCAGTTTTTCAAAATCTTTTAGAGGCTAGTCTACAATCCCAAAACTGTATGAAAGTACAGGAATTGCCAGCTGATTGATGGCTTGTATTTTATTCTGTTATGTTAAATAATTTTTCAATAATGATTTTTAACTCCTGTAGTATTCTTTACTGATTTTTTCTCTCAGTAATTTCTGCTTCATTGTCATTCCTTCTTTTACCCCAAGATATTTATATATGCCTTCCTGTTCAAGTTCCTTGATGTCATAGTCCTCTCCAGGGAGGCGTTTTCTGTTTTGCTCAATTTTTCTCTAAAGAAAATTGCCTTAGCACATCTGTCAAGGCGAAACGTCATCCTAATGTCATCAGAAAGCTTTTTATTTTTTTTTTTTTTATGTACATTCTCTTATATACCGCGCTATTTTGCATCAGTGCGGTTTACATTGAACAAACTGAAATTACATTGAACAGGGCATTATAACTTAGAGATAACTATTTTACAGGGAACATGGACTATGGAGGGTTAAGTGGCTTGCCCAAGACCACAAGGAGCACCTGTGGGACTAGAAACCCCAGTCCTTCCAGCCCAAGGTTGCTGTCCTCTAGTGGGATTTGAACCCCCGACCTTCCGGCCTGAAGTACCTTGCCCCAACCACTAGGCCACTCCTCCACTTTTTACTACATGGAGTTGCTCTGCTAATTGTTGGTCACTGGAACTGTAGAGCTTCAGATCATCTACAAATAGTAAATGGGAGGCTAAATCCGTATCCCAAAGAGTTGATGAAGTACTCATTGGATTAAGCACCATACAAAACAGAAGTGGTGACAGGGAATTTCCCTGAAATATTCCTCGCTGGATCTTAATGTTAGAAATGATGTACTGACCATCCTCATACTTCAAAAAGAGTGTGGTTTGCCATATTGTCATGGTGAATTTAATATACTCTATTAGAACAGAATTTATTTTATATATTTCAAGGCAATTTATTATCCAAGAGTGCGGGACATTGTCAAAAGCGTTGTTTATGATCCATGCTATACTGAGATTCTGCTTTTCTTAGCATTGGCCATGATGGCCTTATTCAACATTAACTGGTCTTTGGTTCCATATGCTCCCTCTCTTATTGCCCTTTTGCTGTATTGCCATGATATTATTGGACTCAATATGATCTTATATTCTGTCTGCATCTATTACAGTTAACGACTTATAGATTGTAGGTAAACAAGTTATTGGCCTGTAATTTTTGGGAATGTTAATTGGGTTCCCCTTTGGAAGTAGAAATGTTCTTCTTGTTGTAAGCCATTGTGGTGTTAAGTCCGGCTGCTTGATCAATTGGTTTTTGCTGTTTGCCAGGTCTTGATTGGTCACGTCATCTGGGCCAGGGCTCTTCCAGTTTGGGGCTTAACCTGCTTTCCAGCTCTTTTGTTGTTAATGTAGGCTATTCCATAAATTTGATATTTGATTTGTCTAAATGTTCCCGCATGCAGGGTAACCATTCTTCTTCTTGAGTGTGCTCTATGGGGTCTTCGTATAGTTTTCTCCAGAAGGTTTCTATTTCTGCTTTGGTTGGTGGTTTTACCATACTAATGCTCTTTCCCAATTCCCTGTAGAATTGTTTTGGGTTCTCTCTAGTTTATTTTAATATTGTTCTTGTCTGTTTTCCACATATCTTCACAGTTTTTGCGCTTCTGCTGCTGCTACTTTCAATTTATTGTTGGACAATATACATTTAAGGTCTTCTGTTAATGCAGCATGTTTCAGCATGATGTTTTGGATCTTCCTCAATATATCTGATGATCTTAATCCTTTTACATACCGGTCTATCAGGGACACCTCCGGACACAATGATTTTATTTTTCCTTCGATGGGCTTTTTCAAAGGAGGAACTGTTGTTGTTCTCTTTTTCTTCTGGCCCTGCATTTTAGTTAGTAGTATTCTTTCAGTAGTACTTTTAACTGCACAATATTGTATTTGATTTATTCTGGTGATTTTATTTATTTATTTATTACAATCTTTTATATACTGCGCTATTTGGTATCAGCGCGGTTCACATACAACAACATCAACAGAATAACAGGCTATTCCGTGTTTACAGCAAACAGGTATATAAACTTGGATAACATAAGGTTAACTTATTACAAACATGATTATATAAAAGGTATCATGACAACACAAAAGTCCTAGTAATCTTACTGAGAAAGTGGGAGAGGCTATTTAAAGATAAGGCGTGTCTCTTATTTGGGGGGCTTTTGCTGGGGGTAATGTTTGGTGGGTAGTATATGAGGAAAAGGTGATATTTAAGTGCTTTCCTAAATTGGGTTAAGTCGGTAATGGCACGAATGCTTGGTGGTAAGGCGTTCCAGCATCTTGGGGCGTAGAATATAAAAGATCTGCTTGCCGTTATCTGGGTGCATTTTGTTACAGCCTTAGGAAGTGTTAGTGTGTTTATAGCCGTCGGTCTTCTGGATCTAGTCAATGGAGTTACATGGATGAGATTTGAGAGTGAGGAGGATGAAAGTCCATGGATGGCCTTAAAGGTCAGCAGTATGGTCTTGTAAGTGAGCCTACCATGTATGGGGAGCCAGTGGAGTTGTTTTAATATAGGAGTCACGTGCTCAAATCTGGCGACTCCCTGAAGGACCCTAGCTGCAGTGTTCATAGCAAGTTGTAGAGGGTTAATAGTGGATTGAGGAAGGCCTTGTAGGATAGCGTTAGCAAAGTCGAAATGTGGTAGAATTAATGCCTGGTATATTGTCCTGTAGTCTTCTGGATCAAGTAAGGAGCGAAGATGCCTGAGAGAACGAATCTTGAAATAAACTGCTCTTACTACATTCTCTATGTGCACTTTCATATCAAGATGTTGATCCAGTGTGACCCCCAGATAACGAATTGTGGATTTTGTTTGCAGTTCTGCTTCTTTAACTCTTACATATGATGGTGGGGTGAAGTTGTGGTCCCTTGTAATGAATAGAACCTCTGTCGTCTTGTGTTGGATACGGAGGTTTTGGGATAGGAGCCATTCAGAAACTGCGTCAAAATATTCTATCAGAGGGGAGAGATTCAGAAGTTCTGTAGAGAATGGGGTGTAGAGCAGGATATCATCAGCATATATCAGGCAGCTCACATTAAAAGATCTGATGAGATTACAGATAGGTTGTATGTATATGTTGAAAAAGAGTGATGATAGTGAGGAGCCTTGAGGGACTCCTTGAGTTTGGTGGAAAGGTTCGGACGTAGCTGATCCAGATTTCACACATTGCCATCTTTCGGCTAGGTATGATTTACACCATTTTAGCGCATTACCACAGATGCCCTTCTCTTCATGCCACCCCAGGAGAAGTTCGTGATTCACTGAGTCGAAAGCTGCGGCAATGTCAAGAAAGATGAGCGCGAACCCCTGCCGAATGTTATCAATACCTGAGATTATGTTGCTGAAAAGGGTAGTAAGGAGAGTTTCTACCCCATGGTACTCCCTGAACCCATGTTGGCATTGGTCGAGTGGGGCTGCGGTGTCTATGTGATCTTGAACTTGTCTTTGTACCTCTTTCTCGATGATCTTGGCTAATAGAGGTATGCTTGCTATGGGTCTATACAAATCGACTTTCTGGGGGTTTAGTTTGGGATTTTTTAACAGGGGTCTGATGGAGGTATATTTGAGGTCTATGGGGAAAGTTCCAGTTGTGAAGGAGAGGTTCATAAGTCTTGTGATGAAAGGACTGACTTCTTTACGTAGCTCTTTTATCCAATAGGCTGGGCAGGGGTCGGATTGTGCAGCAGTGGTATTGATGGATGTAATAGAATCTTCAATGCATTTTCTTGTTGGTGTGGAGAACACCAAAAGGGGAAGTGTACAGGTGGACAGTTGTGGTGTAATTAATGAGATTGTATCTGTCTGGAGTAGTTCAGACTGAAGAAAGTCAGCGAATTCTTGAGGGTGAATCGCATTTTGTTGTTCTGGGGAGGGTTCTTTCGATAAAGTCTTAACTAAGTTGAACAGATCACGTGGCTTGTTCAGAGACCTTTTGAGTATGTCAGTGTGATGCTGTTTCATTTTCATCGTGATCATGTTTCTGTGGTTTTCTAAGTGGATTTGATGTAAATAAATGGTCCCTTTATACAGGGTATGGCCTTGTTCATCTTATTTATCATACTTTTAAGCTCAGATGTTAAATTTAAATAAGTAATCTTTCCCTTGCCTGGAGCCCCGCGTATTCATCTTTTTCCAGGAGGACTAGGAGTTTGATCTTGAATTCCTCCACATCTGGGTCTGTCTCCTCACTTTCTTCCTCCTCTTCAGTTGATTTAGTAACCTGTCCTTTGTTCATCTCTCTTTCCTGCAGCTTCAGATCTCTAAGCTCCATCTCCACCTTAACTGCTCTTTCTTTTTCTCTGGATACCTATTTGCTGGAACTCCCATCTAGGTCTCCTCCTCTTTGTATTTCTTTTTCCCCCAAAGTCCTTAGTTGAGTCAAGATGTTATCATTCACATACTTCGTTACTTTGATCTGTGAAATTAAAGATCTTAAATTTACATCAGGGTTTTTTTTGCAGTTTTTCTTGTGGCAATATTCCTCTCTCTTACAATTTTTGGTGGATTCTCTTTGCATACCCTCTCAATTTAAATATAGACTTAGTAGCATAAAAATATCAATATGTTATATCTTCTTTATCTGCAGAAGTCCATTTAACTGTAGTTAATCCTCTTATTTATGTATTATACCACACTCTTTAGAATCAGTGTGGTTTACATGTATACTAACAGGTACTTTTTATTCCCTTGTCCCTGAAGGGCTCACAGTCTAAGTGTACCTGAGGCAATGGAAAGTTAAGTGGCTTGCCCAAGGCCACAAGGAGTAGCCATGGGACTAGAGACCCCAGTCCCTCCAGCCTGAGGTTGCTTGTCCCCATGTGGGAATTGAACCCCCGGCCTTCTGGCCTGAGGTAACCTGTCCCAACCACTGAGCCACTCTTAACTTTTTCATTAATTTTTATGGTTTATCTCCTGCCACAGTGGGTCCATGAACATGCTCACCATGACCTTTATCTTTGGCAGGGATGTTATCTGCATCTGCAGTGTCTGCACTATCACAACCACCATCATTAGTCCTAGTACTTAAGCTATTGGTGGACACCTTTTTATTTATTTATTTATTTAACAATTATTTCTATACCGCTCTTTCCCAAGTATCAAGTGCGGTTTACAAGGAACAGTAAGTTATATGGTATGTGAAAGAGCATACCTAGTCGTTTTACATAGAACAGGTGGAACTATTTACAAGTAACAATATAACATTTGAACAGTAAAATGTTAGAACGTATTTACATTATAGGTACTTACAAATTATATCATGGATCAAAATTGTGATGCATAAAATATTTTAAATGTGACAAATCACATAATTATAAATTGGGAGAATTGTCAACTGTATAAAAGTGTGGTATGGTTAAGTATTGTGTGGTTATGTTATTATCTGTTGTGTGTTATGTAGTATTGTAGTATGGTTGTTAACCTGTGTCTCTTTGTGTATTCTGATTAGGTAGTGTATTGTAGTGTAAAGAGAATAAATGAGTTTTTAATTTTTTTCTAAATTCCTTTATGTCTGATAGTTGGCGAATGTTGTCATGCAGATTATTCCATAGGATAGGTGCCGAATGGGAGAAGGCCCTCTTGTTGGTTTGTTTTCTAGCTTTTGTATAATCTTTTGGAACTGCTATAGTGTTTGTGTTTCTGCTCCTTTGTGATCGTTTATCTATTTCTACGTTAATGAGTGTATTGAGTACAGATGGTGCTAAGTTATTTATTAGTTTAAATGTGGTTAAAATAATTTTGTATTTTATTCTGCTGTAAATGGGTAGCCAATGAAGTTCAGCCAGGATCGGTGTGATATGCTCTATTGAGTTTATATTCATTATTATCCTTGCTGCTATGTTCTGAGTTAGTTGTATCTTTTTAATATTTTGCTTTGTGATGCCATTAAGGATTATATTTGCAAAATCAAAGTGTGGGGTTATGATGGCTTGAATTATAGTTATGAAGTCTTGTAAGTAAATCAATGGTCTTAATTGTCTCAATGTCTTGAGTTTGTAATGTATGTTTTTTGTTAGATATTTTATGTGTGAATCCATGTTAAGTTTATTGTCAAGTATCACACCTAGGTATTTTATTTCTTTTTTTATGTTGATCTCATGGTTATCTAGGGTAATGGTGCTTGGGGGTGTGTATGTTTGATTTTTAGTAATATATAGTGCATCAGTTTTTGAGAAATTGATGTGTAGGTTCTGATCCTTAAGCCATATTGTTAGTTCTTTAAAACATTCTGTTATTTGTTGTAGTGGAGGGTACGGGATTTTAAATGGGAGGTAGAACATTATATCATCGGCGTAAATATGGTAATAGACGCCATGACGTTTAAAAATGCTACAGACTGGTTGTAGGTAAATGTCAAATAGTAGTGCTGATAGCGCGGATCCCTGTGGAAGGCCTTGTGTTTGATTGAAAGTGGTAGATGTTTGGTTGAGGATTCTCACTGTTTGGGTTCTGTTTGATAGGTAGGATTTGAACCAGTTATAAACAGTAGATGTTATTCCAATTTGTTGAAGTCTGTTTAACATTGTTAAGTGATTGACGCTGTCAAATGCTGCAGAGATGTTGAGAAATACTAGGATGAATGCTTGTTTAGTGTCATCAATTCCCCTTAATAAAGTGTCATAAAGGACTGTTAGTAGTGTTTCTACCCCATGGAATGGCCGGAAGCCATATTGGTGTTCGTCAAGGAGGTTCAATGTATCAATGAATTCCTGTAGTTGAGTTTGGACTATTTTTTCAATAAGTTTGGCCATGAAAGGAATACTCGATATGGGTCTGTATGATTTTGGTGATAATTTGTCTAATGTGTTATTTTAAAGTATTGGTCGTATTTGAACATGTTTGAGAGATGGTGGTAAATATCCTTTTTCTAGTGATAGGTTGACCATAGGGAGGATGAAAGAAGAGAGTATTGAGAATGTCTTTTTTATCCAATCCACTGGGCATGGATCAAGATATGATGTAGTTGTGTTGATGTTAGATATAGTAGTTTTGAGAGTGGTCTTTGAAGTTAGATTGAAGTTGGACCAGTTATCCAGTGTAGTGTGCGTCATTTCAGTGTGTGTTATTGGGGGGGGGGGTCATTTGCAATTTTGTTTTATTAATATAGTATTGTGCTAATTCTTGTGGAGAAATATCTATGGAAATTTCGTCTGAGTTGTATGTTTTGTTTGTTAGGTTCTTTATTATACAGAACAATTCCCTTGGTCGGTTAATGGAATTATTGAGTATGTTAGAGTAATAGTTTCTCTTAGTACTGTCTGTTGTTTCCTTATATATATGTAGGGTATTTATGTATTTCTCGTAATTTGTTAGTGATTTGGTTTGTCTCCATTTCCTTTCTTCCATTCTTAATTGTCTTTTTAGTTTTTTGAGTGTCATATTAAACCATGGGGCATTCCTTTTTTCAGTTTTATTGTCATTGCTATTATGGGGTGACGGGTTTGGTTTTCTTTCTGCAGCCATGGAGATAGTTTTGTTCCAAGTTTTGATAGATTCCTCAAGATTTGTGGGTGTTAGGGTGAGGTGTGGAATTATTTGATCTAGGAATTCTTCTTCATTGAACCTTCTGAATCTCTTAGTTTGTGGAGGTTGTGGTCTTTTAGTTTGATTGTTGTCAGGGATGGTGATATTGAATTTCAGGAGGTAGTGGTCAGACCAGGGAACTGGTATGTTTGAGAGTGTTCAGTGTTACATAAGTTGTGGAGTGAGTTTGGTAGGAAGACCATGTCAAGTGTTTTTCCTTTATTGTGTGTTTGTTCTGTTATTATTTGGTGGAAGTCCAAATTGCTTATCACATCTACGAAGTGAGTTGATTGGTTGTTGGGTGTTGAGGGGAGATTAAAATCACCCATTAGTATTACTGGGTTTGTGTCAGTGGATGAGGCCAGTAATTCAATTAGATTGTCAGTATTATCTATGTTGTATTCTGGTGGCCTATATATTAGGCATATCCTTATGTTTTTAATTTTTATAGTTAGCGTGTCGACATTATCAATATTACTAGATGAGATTAGTTTTGCATTGAGGTTTTTCTTTACTATTATGAGCACGCCTCCACCTTTTTTAAGTGTTCTGTGTGTATGGAAGATCTCATATTCAGGTGTCTTTAATTGGTTCATGAAAACTGAGTGTATCTTTGAGCCAGGTTTCAGTTATACAGACAATATCTGATTTATTGTCATTGATGATGTCTGTAAAGATTGGCAGTTTGTTTTTCATGGATCTTGCGTTAATGAGTTGGCAGGTGAGGGTTGTGTATTTCTGTGTATAGAGTGGTTGTGGCTGTGTTGAATCACATTCAGGTGCAATTGTTATATATATAAGTCTAGATTGTTTGGGTCTGGGGTTGGGTCCAATTTTGAACGGAGATATTAAGTTGTCATAACGTAATGTACCTTGTATTACAGGGATTGGTCTATTATAATTATTTTTTATACATTTTGTTAGATCTATCAGTGTGAGGATAGTGACACTAATCAGTATAATCCTGATGGGAGAGGGAGATTGAGTAGGCATTGTTTGATTTTTAAGTAGATTTTGTAGCCTATTGCGTGATAAAGGTTCTTAAAATGGATTTGTGCTAATAGGTGGGTTATATTTCTAAAGCCTAAGTCTTACTAATGTTAAATCTACTTGGTTGCAGTATATCAAACCTGTAACATCAGCCTTGGTAAGGTTGTAATGTTAATCGTGTAACGTTGGCAATATTTGTGACAGGGTTCAAATTACTGTGTGTAATTGTGAAAACTTGCAATAGTAATCCTGATGAGTCAGCAACATTAATAGCAGAATGATAGCAACATTTGTAGTGAATCCTGCAACAGTAATCTTGGTAAATCAGTAACATTGATATCAGAATATTAGTAACATTTGTAGTGGGATTCTTACCTATTTATAAATGTGAATTCAGTGTAACTACTAGCAGGATATTATATATTACATACAGGTATATATACTTGCAGGATTTGTCCATGGGAAACAGATATTTGGGAGGTAGATCAAAGCTCTGTTGCTCGTACTGTTCGTTGATGAGCATGAGGAGGTCAGGTCTGTGGAAATAGCAGCGTTGTTTAGGAGTACACGTTTAACCGTGAGGGAGCTCAAGATCAAGCTTTTAGATGTTTATATGTTTTGCTGCAGATTATATCTTGATGTAACTTTGCTCGTGCAATGTTCTCGGAGGTCTCCTTGAGTGCCATTGCCTAAGGCCACACCAAAGGGCCCTCTGGCGAGGCCCTCAGGCGCGGGCGCGCTGATCAGTGCTGCTTTAAGCACTGTGTCAGGCGGCCCCGATTGGGCAGCTCGTGCTGTGTGGGAGGTCCTGTTGCTCCGGCGTGCTCGATCCTCGCGCCAGAGGAGAGCGGGGTAACACTGGAGTGCTGGAGACGAAGAGAGCGAATGCGCCTGATCAGCGCTGCTTTAAGCACTGTGTCGGGCGGCCCCAATTGGGCAGCTCGTGCTGTGTGGGAGGTCCTGTTGCTCCGGCGTGCTCGATCCTCGCTCCGGAGGAGAGCGGGGTAATGCTGGAGTGCTGGAGACGAAGAGAGCGAATGCGCCTGATCAGCGCTGCTTTAAGCACTGTGTCGGGCGGCCCCGATTGGGCAGCTCCTGCTGTGTGGGAGGTCCTGTTGCTCCGGCGTGCTCGATCCTCGCGCCGGAGGAGAGCAGGGTAACGCTGGAGTGCTGGAGACCTGGGAGACATGTGGCCAATATGTATTTTTCTTTCCTACCATACTTCAATTGTAGTGTTACCTTGCTGAGGTTTAGTATAGATGTTATACAACATGGTCACCACGTGAAGGTACTCAGTGAGACTTAAGGAGGAAACTATATTCTCTCCCTCTAAGAGATAGACAACAATTTACCAAGTGCTGCTGGTGAAGTTTATGTCACGCTCCCCTGATGCTGATCCACAAGAAATAGAATATCAGGAGACTGGCTAACAACTGTGAGTTTTACTTACCTTGTTTTGATACTCCAATAGCAAAGTAGGCCAATATGGGTTGGCATTGTGGGAGAAGGACAACTATTAAACAAATCATAGTCGTCAGAGGTTGTGTGTCTCCAATACTTGCTTAGTTAGCTCCGAGCTAATGAGGTGAGGGAAAAAAAGCAACTGTTTGCTGATGTTTGGAGAGAGCTTGTGTCAAAACCCACTGTTCTGGCAAAGTCTGCTTTTACTCTTTTGCAAAGTTACAACGTGTATTTGTTAAAAGGACTAGTTTAAACTAAGTGTTTGCTTTCATCTAAATGCAAAGTGTTAGAGCAATATAGCCTACCACCCAGGAGATCTGGGTCTGATTCCCACTGGTACTTCTTGTGACTTTGGGCAAATCACTTTATCCTCCATTGCCTAGAAGAAAAGGCCTGACAATTTACTTCCAGTTATATCTTGCCAAAGGGGCTGCTGGGTCGCTAGAAGTCAGCATTGACTTGACGGCACTTAAAAAGAGAATGCAACGTGTGCTATCAGGTCAATGCTGACTCCTGCCAGGCCAGCGCAGTAAGTTTACAGGCCCTGGCATTCTAAGATGGTCACTCATCTAAGTACTAGCTCGGCCCAACCCTGCTTAGCTGCAGAGATCAGTCAAGAGCAGGTTCATTCAGGACAGCTAAAGACTTGTTTGCCATCATAGCAAGTGAGAAAAGAGGCATGTTTTCCCTCTTTGGGGCCTCGCAGGGCGAGACTAGCCCAAGGAATTATTTTTGTGTTACCTTTTGGACTCCTTGGGAGGAAGTTGGCAAATCCAACATTTACAGACCCTGTTTACTAACAGTAGTGTTTCCATTTTCTCCTAAGTGGTGCTACTCCTAGTGCTCTTTTATTATTGAGACAAGAATACTGGAGTGCTGCCAAGACTGGATTGAAGGACTAATGTCATACTTGTGAGCATTCCCCTAGACCTCAAGATCCCTGCAAGTGGCAGGTGGCAGTAAAGAACACCAGTATCTGTTGGAGGGGGACCCAGTCACTTTAAGCAGAAAAAAAGAAGAGCCACTGCAATGTGGGCCACAGGGACCCAGCTCTCATTGGCACAAGAGTCATGATACTAGCAAAGAGCTCCTGTATCTGTTGATGAGGACCCAACCCCTGTCATCAGAAAAAGAAGAGTTGCTGCAGTATGTGCCAGGGAGATCTAATCTCCATCAGCACAAGAATTTTAAAAAGGGCCATTGCAGGAGGTGAGGAGTTGCTGCTGTCTGCATGCAAACCTTTCACCCAGAATAACAGCTGCAGTGTCTGCTGGCCAGGTTCACGGCTGGCTTAAGAGGCAAGTCAGTGACACACTGGCTCAGGGCTCATACGTTTTAATGGCACCAAAAGCCTGCCTCACTGCCTCATCCCTTCACAGCTTCAGGGGTGTTTCCCTTCGCTTTTGCAGCTGTGCAGTACTACAGCTGCTGCTACCATGACATTTTAAAAAAAGCAAACACAGGCAGTTCCTGTTTCTTGCTAGAGACAGGAAGTACCTTTATCTTCTTTTTATAAACACTACAGTACTGCACAGTCACGGAAATGAAAAGAAAATGTGCCCACAGCTGTGCAAGTATTAATGCAGCTGCAGAGGGAAGGGGGGGGGGGGCGAGAGGAGGTGACTCGTTGGGGCTGGTGCTGAGGGTGGGGAGATAGGAAATAGGCTAAGGTAAGGTAGGGCTGGGACTGGAGATGATTCTTGGGAGGGGAAGGGGTGTTTACTGGGACTAGAGAGGAGACAGGATCTGAAGGGGGATGATGCTGGGGAACTAGGACAGGGAGCCAGTATTGGAAGAGTCTTGATGTTGGGGTGCGGGGTAGGAATGATTCTGGGATGAGGGCTGAGACTAGAAGGGGGATGATACTGTGGGGGGGGGGGGGGAAGGCTGGGACTAGAAGGGGAGCTGATACTGGGACTGGAAATGGACTGATACCGGGTCTGGGGACTCATACTGTGGGACTGGGGCTAGAAAATGGGCTGAGACTGATGCTGGGGTGCTTACTAGAAGATTATGATATTGGGGAGGGGACTAAGACAAAAAGGAAGCTGATGATGGGGAGAGGGGTGAGGCTGGGACAAGAAATGGACTGATGCTGTGGCTGAGTGGAAGACTGGGAGTGGAAGGGGAATGATACTGGAGTCAAGGCGGGAAAAGGAGGCAGAAACTGGGGGAGTAAGAGGAAGATAATGTGTGTGGTGGAGGGAAACAAGGAGTTCAGAAAGGATAGATATAGGGGAGCTGAAAACCTGGACAGGGGTAAGGCAAGAAAGGGACTAGAAGTGGTGAGGAGATGAGTGATAGTGAAGGAGCTGGGGCTGAGAAGATGAAAGACAGAAGAGATAGCTGAGTTTGGGGAGGGGATGAATACAGAGGGAGGAAATGAGAGGGGGCTAGAAAGTGGGTGAAGAAGGAATGAATCAGAGGTAGGGAATGGAAGCACTAGAGAGGTAAGAGTAGGAAATGGAAAGCTGATTAAGTAGGTAAAAGGTGAAAAGAGGGAGACTGAAGATGATGGGGGAGGGGTGGAGAAATAAATCAAGCTACAGTTAGGTAAAATAAGCAGATGAGAGAAATGGAGAAAGAAAGATGAACCAGAAAAATCAACTTCAGAGTGAGATGTAGGGAAGGAAGGGAAGAAGACAGGGAGAGTAAAGAAACAGAAAATATTAAAGAGATCCTGGCTAAGGACTTAGAAGAAAACTAACAAGAGGAATTGGTAAAGAGACAAGGACCAACCTAGCTGGAAACATAAAATGATCAGATAAAGGTACAAAATAGTATCAGTTTTTAGAAAATGAAATATGTCAGCTTTGAGAAATGCCTTTCCTATGAACTATAAGAAATGAACATGCTGTTTCTTGCTCATGCAGTCTATTTTGGGAGTTTCCATTTCATTTTTTCACTGCATATTTTTCTAATTTATAATCTCTTATTATTTATAAGATTCCTCTGTGTTTTGCATGTGTAACAATGGTGCATGATTTTTTCACATGCAGGTTCTGTGTAGAAATCTGTAGCAGTCCAGCTTGTTCTCTTTTCCCGGCTGGAGGTGTACTGGCATTCTAGAATATTTGCAATGCGGACTTTTCATAGGTAGAATTGCTGCAGTTTGAGTTCTTAGACTTGGTGCTGATATAGTTTTATTGCTTAGTCTGGGGATATTACAATGGGAATTACACTTACCTGGTAATTGTGGTTCCTTGAGTGACTCTAGTTTAGTCCTCTACCTCTGGGTTGTGAACCTCCTCCTGCAGCTTGGAGACTTGGCATGTCAAAGTCATGACATCACTGGATATAGCCTGCTGGTCTCTCCCATCAGCCCCCCGTGAACTATTGACAAAGCAGACTCAAAGGAGCAAAAAATTAGCAACTCTTTTTTTTTTAAACTAACATTATATGCAAAGGCACGTATAACATATAATCTATCTACCTACCGCTCCCCTTCCAGAAGGACAGGGACTGCTTTCGGCATTCTCTTCTTCATGGAATGCCTAGCCGCAAACAAACCAGAGCAATATAGAAATATATAGAACACTATAATATACTATAATAATAAAAGATAATAAGATAACAATATCATAATATAACCACTGAACAATATAGCGCCACTCAAAAACAAACAATAACGAGTGAAGTCCCATGAAGGCCTATATGCACTTTAATCTGGCACTTACCCCAACAGAAGATCACTGCTAAGACCACATCACCAGGCGGGAATGAGGACTAAACTGGAGTCACTCAAGGAACCACAATTACCAGGTAAGTGTAATTCTCATTTCCTTATCGTTCCTCCAGTTTAGTCCTCTACCTCTGTGATGTATCAGAGCAGTACTCATTGAGAGGGACCTTTCCAGCCGGATCTCAACACTGCCTCCGTGCAAGCGGCATCCTTAGCCGCTAGAACATGTAGGCAGAAGTGCATACTGACAGCCTGGAGAAATGACCAAGTGACCGCACTAGCGATTCTACTGACGGAACCAAATTATGCTCCGTCCCGAAAGTTGCTTGCATTCTGGTAGAATAAGCTCGTAAGACTACTGGGACTGTACAGTCCCGGAGACAATCAGTCGACGCAATCGCCGCCCTAATCTATCCATCGATAGAAACCTGCGCTGCCGCTTTCCCTTATAGCAACCCTCCGAACAATCGGAAGAAAGACGATCCAATGTGCTAAGAAAATTGTTTTTTTTTGAAAATCTATAACCTCTGCCACAGTGCTCTCTTGACGTCCATACAGTGCAATCGACGGGCTGATAAGCTGCACTCCGCCGAACCAAGCGCTGGAAGAGAGACCGTGTGATTCAGGTGAAATGGAGCAAAACCACCTTTGACAAAAACAACGGAACTGGCCGCAAGGCCACCTTCTCTCTGGAGAAAAACCAAAAAATGGCTGCAGCTCCGAAATTCGCCTCAGCGGCCAGCTGGCCACCAAACCTATTGTCTTCAAGATTAAATTCATAACTGCCATCTGTTGCAAGGGTACAAATGGTACGCTAACGCG
Organism: Ichthyophis bannanicus; assembly: GCA_033557465.1. Classification (NCBI taxonomy): domain Eukaryota; kingdom Metazoa; phylum Chordata; class Amphibia; order Gymnophiona; family Ichthyophiidae; genus Ichthyophis; species Ichthyophis bannanicus. The sequence goes on along the minus strand of CM066031.1, from coordinate 1,574,681,120 downwards.
CCTAAAAACACACTGCACTCCCCCAGAGAAATGAAGATTCTACGAGAGGACTGCGGCCTGGTAACCGCTAGAAATAGCGAACCACATTGACTTGAGTATGAGAGCCACTCCCTGTACGTTGCCCCTAAAGCAAACCCGACTGCTAACTGAACTCTCCAGGAACTGGCTGCTAACCCCTTATCCAACCCGTCCTGTATAAAACCTGCTATCAAGGCAACTGACACTGTGGTCATGCGAACATGTCTCAGCGGCCGCCAATTTCCAAAGAAACACCAGCGACGCACCTATGCAAAGGACGTAGCCCCCTTTTTTTTTTTTTGTGCGGCTAGGTGACGAAGACTGCTGTCTAGTGACTCTCTTTCCTTAACCTGACCCGTTCAGTGGCACCCTGTAAGCGAGAACTGATCCAGTTGAGGCATCGAAGAAGACCCTGTAGCCACCAATTCTCCAACTACGGTAACCTCCCTGGACCCTCAACGATCCATCATATGAGGCTAGCGTCTCTCGAGCGACTTGGCCAGCCCGAGGCCTCCAACAACAGCTGTCTCTGCTATGCTTCGAAACGCTGCATCACCCTATGAGTGCCCCCAGAGAAAAGACATAGAGAAGACCGGACGACGACCACCGATGTATCCGTGCAGCGATGCCTTCTGACATCCTAAAGCGTCTGTCGAAAAAGTGCCCGGTTTTCGCAATCTGAAACGTCACCATGAGGTCTATTGGCTGTTCTCCTTCGCGACCGATCTATGCGAACACCGCCGGATGGAACGCGCATTCTTTGGCATCTACTGGAACTCTCCTGAGCAATTCTGCTGCCACATTGTCCTTTCCTGCAATATGTGAAAAGATCCCTGCAATGAAGCAGAGCTTAAAAGTTTTGGCCAAGCACCTGAAGAAAGGTCCGCCACCTTTAATTAAATGAGAACCTGCGGAAATTATTATTAATGCATCTAATTGTTGTATCCACCATCTTTCTACAATTCAAGATGGCCTACAACACGCACTACCACCCAGAGTGTCGCATTTGTAACGCCTGAAACAGAACCCTTCTAACATGAACCTAAGTGAATTTGCTGCCTGCTCCGTACCAGCCCTGTGTAACCCATTCGTCTTTCTGGGAGACTGCCAGGCACCCCTGAGCTGGACTGGCCCCTATAGGAAACAGGACACTGGCCTGGAGGACCCTGGCCCGACACAGTATGGCACCTCCTGTCTACCTATGAATAGGACCTGCCCAAGAGCTCTCCCTTGAATGTAGGAGGCCGAGCCTAGCCCCATGCTCCTGTAACTAGCTCACACGGCACAGTGAGGCTCAGCGATGTCTTGGAAGGAGTGGATATCTAGCGGTTGGGGCCAGCTGCCAGAGAACCAAGGGTTCGAATCCCACTCGCGAACCGCAACCCCGGGCCACAAGAACTGGGGTCTCCGGTCCCATAGGTGGTCCCTCTTTTTTTTTTTTTCCCTGGCCTTGGCCAAACCACTTAATTCTCCATTTGCTCAGGCACAAACACTGAAAGAGGGAGCCCTTCCGGGCCAAGGAAAACCCAAATACAGTATCCGAATGTATGCCACCTAGACCTTTAGAAAAAAAAACCAGCATCCTAAAGAAAGAAAGAAAGAAATGACTGGGAATACGTGACCTTTAGAAATCCCTGGCAGTGAAGTTACATTAGTGCTGTTGCAGACTGGTGGCCTTCTCTTCCTGCTCCCCCTTTTTAGTTCCTCTACCAGCATTGAGAAGAGGCTGAGAATAGCTTGTCCAGTTGGCCTGAGAACTTGCCCCCTGGACCGCCGAGACGTAGAGGGGCTAGGATTCAGTGACAAGCCAAACAGAGAGAGAAGCTGGTACCTGCAATCCTGTATGTGACTAGAACGGTGCACACCCCTCATATAATACAATAAGAACCTCTCTCACTATATCAAAATGGATATTCCCCATTGTGGGCAAAGTATATTAGCCTGCGAGGACAGCCTGAGCATAGAAATGCAGTCTCACTCCACAGTGCGTGCACCGAAAAATCGTGCTTAAGCAAAGGTGAGAACATCACACCTGCTCTTCTACGTACACTGGTGACCCAGTACCTGTCCCCTCAAACATTGGGCAGAGCGTACACGTGAACATCGGATGAGGACATAGAACAGTCATAGAGTATTGACTTCAGCTATGAAACCTTCTAGTGCCCTGGAACTCTAATCCCCAGCTTGTGCAACCCAGAAGAACTTTTCTTCATCCTCTGCACGGGTCATTTAACAAGATGACCCAGTGGCACTGCTAAGTGCTTAGAACTCTGCTCTGATGATACAGGCTCCAGACATAGATGAGACTCTCCAGCTCCTGCTACCATCCCATGCCGACAATCTGAAAGGCAGCCTCTGTTCCTGGGATGGTCATGCGAAGGGGAACTATGAGGCCCACAGCCACCCCCTCGACCTTCCTGCAAGCAGAGAGATAGCTGTGGGGAATATAGGAAACCTTGCAACTGGACGACTTAGAAGCTGCTGCCTGTGTGACCTTTATTTTTTTTTTGCTGCCCGATTGGCTTTGGCCCAGTGCTGGATAAGGGTGGGATCTCCTTTGATAGGGCTGGTTGTGGAGAAAGTAGAAAATATTCATGGGATTGCCAAAGATCCAGCTTTGAGACAAACGCAAATGCAGAAGCTTTAGGAAGTGTGGGGCCCCTTTGAGAGGTGGTAGGGCATCCGTCCAGGGAGAATGCACACTGATGGCCACTAGCATTAGTTCAGAATTTTTTTTTTAATTTGTCACCCTAAATGCTCCCTATCTGTACCCTAAGTGAGCCCAGAAGCTAGGCTCACTACATCCTTCTGCTGCATGGAGACTGGACACACTGGGGGTTGATGGGAGAGACCAGCAGGCTATATCCAGTGATATCATGACTTTAACATGCCCAGTCTCCAAGCTGCAGGAGGAGGTTCACAACCCAGAGGTAGAGGACTAAACTGGAGGAACGATAAGAAATATAAATGAATACATATATTCTATCAGACTGATATTCAAAGGCAATTATGCCTTAGCTGGAGAACATAATTAGTCCATCCATGTATTTTCAAAAAGTATATGCATAATATTGGGCTGTTAGATTGCTAAATGACCAGAATGTATCCAGAGAGCAGTGATTCAGCCACTATTTGATTAAGTGCCAAACAACAGGTCTCAACTAGACTGTGCCAGCGCAACGACTGTTCACATATTAAGAACTGCTACCTATATGGATAGTGATGCTACATATACAGATTAAGTTAAATGGCAGCACCAGCATTTAACTAAAGCTAGTGAGCACACTGGCTGAAAACCTACCCCTATTTGAGCACCTTATACTGCAAGACTGACTCCAGGGAGTACATAAGTAAAAGATGGCTCAAGGCAGTGGCGTACCAAAGGCAGAGCGGGATAGTGGATGCAGTTCACCTTGAGTGTCAGCTGGGAAGAGGATGCACCCCCCCAACCCCCGCCAGGCCCAAGGAGGCAGCATGGCAAATTTACTATAAAGCTGGCTTACCGTGCTGCTTCACACTCCAGGGCCAGCTGCTCTTCTCTCCCAGCCTATCTCGTGAATCACAAGGCTTTAGCCCCTCTTCTCAAGTCACTTCATTGGCTCTCTATGAGTTTCCACATCCATTTCAAACTTCTACTACTGACCTATAAGTGCCTTCATTCGGTTGCTCCTCACTACATTTCCTCTTATCTCTCCTTACACCCCTCCTCGGGAACTCCATTCTTCTGGCAGATCTCTTCTATCTATGCCCTTATCTTCCATTACCAACTCCAGACTTTGATCTTTCTACCTTGCTGCTCCTTATGCCTGGAACAAAGTACCTGAGTTGGTATGTCAGGCTTCATCTCTGGCCCTGTTCACATCCAGGCTTCTTTGATGCTGCTTTTGGATCCTGATCCCCCTAGCCTCCTGTTCACCTCCTATGTGTTTCCTTAATAGTCCCCTGGATATATCCTAATCTCCAGTTGTGCTATCTGTCTTGACTAGATTGTAAGCTCTTAAGAGCAGGGACTGTCTCTTACATGTCTCTGTACAGCACTGCATACACCTTGTAGCGCTATACAAATGATAAATAGTAGTAGCAGAGTAGTATTCAAAGTCGTTATAATAGCAGAAGATTGCAAGGATTTCCAGAAGGATTTTGTGAGACTAGGAGACTGAGCGTATAAATGGCAGATGAAATTTAATGTGGACAAGTGTAAAGTGATCAACATAGGGACAAATAATCCCAACTACGGGTACAAAATGCTGGGTTCTGAATTAGGGGTCATCACCCAAGAAAAGATCTTGGAATAATTGTGGACACTATATGGAAATTTTCATCCCAACGTACCACTGCTTCTAAACAGGCAAAATGAATGTTAGGGATTATTTAAAAAGAGATAGAGAACAGACTGAGATTATTATTATGCTTCTGTTTAGGTTCCTGGTGTGACCAAGGAGGAGTAGTCTGGTAACCAATGAGACCATGATTGAAATCCTACTGGCACTCCTTGTGGCCTTTGACAAGTCACTTAACCTTCCACTGCCTCTTCTATAAATTTACAGGCTGATGCAGAAAACTAGTGCAGCCTTTAAGCACAGATAACGCTACTTTGAAGTACACTTACTGCTATCACTAAATGCAGAAAAAAGATGTATGCATATGCACAAAACAGCAAAGGAAAAACTAGTGCACAATTAACACCAAGAGTATTTAAATGTATGCAAATCATAGGCACATGATCTACACATAATAAATAGTATGCAAATATTGGCTGCACCCAATGCAGAAAACGCCTAGAGGATTTCACAACCAGCCTTAGCACCAATATCTTTACACCTGGGTCCGAGGTGGAAACATCTAGCGTGTGCCCCTGACAGTATTTTGATGGCATCGGGTCCTTTCCCCAATGGCTGGATCATCTGAGAAATATCAAAGATGATCCAGACATTGGGGAAAGCCCCCAATGCCATCAAAATACTGTCAGGGGCCGTTGCCCTGACAGAAAGCAAATCCCTGGTGTGGCGCAGCAGACCCACTAAAAATAAAGCTGGTGGCTCAGCAGCCCACATCCAACTAAAAATAAACCTGGTAGTCCAGTGGCCCCAACCCCCCCCCCCCCACCCCCAGTAAATTCAGAAATGATTGGGAGCACTGCCCACGCACTCCCGCTCTTGTCCTGCCATCTTGAAAAATGGCAATGCCTGGGATGCACTAGGCTAGATCAGACTGCCATATCAGGTAGAATAATTCTCATATGGCAGTCTGACCTCACCTGGTGCATCCCAGGATGCACCGCGTGGGGCCAGGTGCCGCCATTTTTCAAGATGGTGGGGCAAGAGTGCTCCCGCTCATTTTTAAAGGTACCAGGAGGGGAGTGGAGGGTCTGGGGCTGCTGGGCTAGCAGGTTACTTTTGGTTGGATGGGGGGGGGGGGGGTTCAGGGCCACCAGGTTTATTTTTAGTTGGGAGGTGTGCAGGGTTTGGGGCCGCTGGGACACCAGGTTTATTTTTAATTGGGTGGGGGGTTCAGGGCTGTTGGACCACCAGGGATTTGCTTTCTGTTTGGGGGCACTGGCCTGCAACAGTATTTTGATAGCATCAGGGGCTTTCCCCAATGCCTGGATCATCTGAGGGGAGTTTGACATTTCCCCTCAGATGATCCAGGCATTGGAGAAAGCCCCCGATGCCATAAATATACTGTTGGAGCTCAAATACAAATTAGCCATGCAGTGCCCGTTTTCTGGGAGAGCATTTCAAACTAGCGCTGACTTATTTGTGCTCATGTGTTTGGCTTGCTCTCCCAGTTTAACGTTGCCATTCTGTGCACAGTTTAACGCGTGGCTCATTTACATATGAGCCCCTTTCTGCATGCCAGCGCTGAGGTTGCATGCTATCAATGCGCTGCAAACAGGCGTAAAAAGTTGATAGAGCAGGACTTCAGCACCAGCTTTCTGCATCGGCCTGTTAGATTGTAAGCTCTCCAGGGACAGGGAACTACCTACAGTACTTGATTGTAACTCACCTTGAACTGCTACCGGAAAGGTGTGAGCTAAATAATCAGAAATAGAGTGGAGCAACCAGAACTGCACACATCTCAAAATGCATATAGCAGAACTAGAAAAGGTTCAGGGAAGGGTGACAAAAACAATAAAAAGGGATAGAATACCTCCGTTTCAAATAAAGGCTCAACAGGTTAGGGCTCTTCAGCTTGGAGAAAAGTCAACTGAGAGGGGATAGGATAACCTTTTATAAAATTATGAATGGGATGGAATGGTTAAATAGGGACTAGTTATTTAATATTTCAAACAGTATCAAAATAAGAGGACACACCATGAAACTAAAGATCAGCAGATTGAAAATGAATCATAAAAAGTATTTTTTCACACAGCACTTAAGCTGTGGAATCTGTTGCTGGAGTACATGGTTAAGGCAACTAACATAAAAGGGTTCAAAAGAAGTTTGGACAAGAATCTGGAGGAACAGTTCTTAAAAAAATGACTAGTCATGTTTTGGTGAGCCAGTGCTTATCCCCGAAATGAGTGATGAGAAATTCATCTGTTTTGGGGATCTTCTGGGCAGGATGCTGGGCTTAAGGGACCTTAGTATCCAGCAGTGTTTTTCCTTAGGCATAGTTTGGGGGGGGCATTGCCCCGATCTTGTCTGCCTGCAGGCATCGTATCTCCTGTGAGCAGAAAAGAACAGCACTGCTTAGAGATCTCTCCTGTTTGCCCACGGGGATCCCATCCTCTACAGGCGGAAAAGAGGAGGATTGCTGCAATTGACCTCTTTGATCTGCCTGTACGAGATCGGATCCCTGTAGGCTGACAGGATGCACAGAGGTCACAATTGCAGCCTCCTCCTTCTCTCTAACTCCGGGGATCTGATATCCTGCAGGCAGACTGAAGGGGTCTTTTCTGCAATCAGGGCCATCTTCTTTTCTACCTGCAAGGATGGGATCCCTGTGGATAGGCAAAGAAGGGGGAGACTGCGAAAGCGGCGACAAAAAGGTTTGGGGGGTGGGGGAGGGGGAGGAAGTGATGTAGAGAAGGCAAGGAAAATTTAAAGCGGCAGTGGGCCTATTATAAAAAGGAGGATGGGGATTTTAAGGCAGGGGATGGGAGTGCTAGGGGGATTGGCAAAGGGGGGGGGGGGAGGTGAAATTTCACTTACCGTTAATTTCCTTTCCTAGAATACTGCTAGACCAGTCCAGACAAATGGGTTGTGTCCCCCTGCCAGCAGATCCTGGAGACAGAGAACTCTACCAGAGCTCTAATAGGCTGATCCCTGGTGATGCTGCTGAGATGATGAGACTGTACCCCAAGGGGTCTCCCTCAGTATCGTCCACAAGCTGAACTTCATGAAAACGAAACAACTACATACAGCCAAGTCAACTGACCTGGCCTCAACTATGTACAAGGTGCTGAAAGCATTCCCAGAAACTGAAGGCCGCCGAGAAGGACAAAGGGACTAGAGGCGCACTTGCCAGGCCTCCGGAAGGAAAAAACAAAAGCCAAAAGATAACGGCGGCTCCGCTGCACCAGCAGGACTGAGACTGACAGCAGGGTGGGTCCTGGACTGGTCTAGCAGTATTCTAGGAAAGGAAATTAATGGTAAGTGAAATTTCACCTTCCAATTCATACTGCTAGACCAGTCCAGACAAACGGGCAGTACCCAAGCTACCGACCTCTAGGGTGGGTCCAAAGCTGCCGAAAGCACTGACGCGCCAAAACTCATCTCCTGCCGAGCGTGGACGTCCAATCGATAGTGACGGACAAAAGTCGATAGCAATGACCAAGTCGCCGCCCGGCAGATGTCGAGGGGTGCCACATGGGAACGCTCGGCCCAAGATATCGCCTGTGCCTGTGTGGAGTGTGCTCGGAGCCCTACAGGCACCGACTTGCGCTGAAGAATATAGGCTGCTTCAATAGCTCCTCTTAGCCACCTGCCGATAGTAGCCTTAGAGGCTGCAAACCCTCGACGAGAGCCCACAAGAAGGACAAAGATCCATCTGCCGAAAGGAATTGGTGACTTTAAGTGACGACGCCAACCCGTACACTGCTCTGGAGAGATGGATGGCAAGAAGAGGGGCTGATTGACATGAAAAGGCGTAACCACCTTGAGCAAAAAGGATGGAACTGTCCAAAGAGTCACGCCCTCCGACGATAAAGAAAGATAAGGATCCCGACAAGAGAGCGCTTGGAGCTCGGAAATGCGCCGCGCTGAGGTAATTGCCACCAGGAACACAGTCTTCAAGGTTAAGTCTTTGAGCGAAGAGACCCATAACGGCTCAAAAGGCGAAGCCACCAAGGCCCGGAGGACCAGGGCGAGATCCCAGGTCGGGAAGATCGGATGGCACGGGGGCGCCACGGATTTAACTCCTCTGAGGAAACATGAGACGTCGACATGCGAAGCGATAGAGCGCCCCAAAACCGGACCACGGAAGCATGTAAGGGCCGCCACCTGAACCTGAAGAGTACCGAGAGCCAGTCCCTTGTCCAGGCCGGCCTGGAGGAACGCAAGAATATCAGGAATGCCGCTACTCCAGGGAGACACCCCACGTTGTGAGCACCATGATTCGAAAAGACGCCACACCCGAGCATAGGCTAAGGAGGTGGAAGAATGGCGCGCCTTAAGCAAAGTGGATACCACGCTAGCCGAATATCCCTTACGAACTAGCCTGCGGCGTTCAAGAGCCAAGCCGTAAGCGAGTAAGGAGCCGGGTCTTCCATGGCAATTGGCCCCTGCTGCAGAAGCACTGGAAAACCCTGAAGCGGCACAGGAGCTGCTCGCGCAAGCCGGACGAGATCCGCATACCAGGGCCTGCGAGGCCAATCCGGAGCTACCAGAATCACCGGCCCGTAATGCTCCCTGATCCATTGAAGAATCTTGCTGACCACGGAGGGAAGACATACAGAAGGAGTCGGGCCGGCCACAGCTGCGACAACGCATCTATTCCGTGCGACCTGCTGTCTTTCCATCGGCTGAAGATCGGTGCTTTGGCATTTTCCCATGTCGCCATGAGATCCACTGCCGGCTGACCCCATTGGCGGACAACCAGCTGAAAAGGCGCCGACGCCAGAGCCCATTCTCCAGGATCCAGCGTATGGCGGCTGAGGAAGTCCGCTTCGATGTTGCTCTTCCCCGCAATGTGCTGTGCCGAAATGGCGAGGAGATGCCGCTCCGCCCAAGGAAGGAGAAGCCTCATTTCTTTGGAAACCCCCGGACTCTTCGTACCCCCATGGCGGTTGAGATATGCCACCGTCGTGGCATTGTCGGAGAGAACGCGAACTGCTTGCCGATGTACGAGAGGCAGGAACCTTTGCAAGGCTAGGCGAACCGCTCTCGCCTCGAGGCGATTGATGGACCAGCGAGCCTCCTGAGGCGACCAGACCCCCTGTGCTGCGTGTGTGCCGCAAAGCGCTCCCCACCCGGAGAGACTGGCATCCGTCGTCAGAAGCAGCCAACGTGGAGACTCCAATGGAACCCCCTGTAGAAGGTTGCGTGCCCGGAGACACCATCGAAGGTCGAGCCGGACCGACGGCAGAAGTGGAAGTGGAACCTGATAATCCTCCGACACCGGCTACCATTGCGACAGGAGCGCCCTCTGCAACTCTTGCATATGCGCCCATGCCCAAGGCACCACATCGATGGTAGCCGCCATGGACCCCAGAAGCTGGAGGTAATCCCAAGCTCAAGGTGCCTCTCGCCGCAGGAATCGCTGGAGCTGATCTACAGTTTTCTGGAAGCGAACTCGTGTAAGCATCACCCGCCCGCGGCGAGTGTCGAACTGAGCCCCGAGAAACTCGAGGACCTGAGACGGCTGGAGGCAGCTCTTGGAGTGATTGATCACCCACCCCAGGCCCTCCAGAAAAACCACTACGCGGTCTACCGTCTCGCAAGCCTCTGCCAGAGAGTCCGCCCGAATCAGCCAATCGTCCAAGTAAGGATGAACTCGGAACCCCTGCTTGCGTAAGGCCGCGGCCACCACCACCATTATCTTGGAAAATGTCCGTGGCGCCGAGGCCAAACCAAAAGGCATGGCTTGGAAATGAAAATTCCGGCCTAGAACCGCAAATCGGAGGAACCGCTGATGCTCCATGAGGATGGGAATATGAAAGTACGCCTCCACGAGATCGAGCATGCCAGGAACTCGCCCTTGCGTACCGCCTGGATCACGGAACGCAACGTCTCCATCCGAAAATGAGGAACCTGAAGGCTGCGGTTTACCCCCTTGAGATCTAGAATAGGCCGAAAGGAACCATCCTTCTTGGGCACCACGAAATAAATGGAGTACCGACCCGTCCCTTCTTCGAGAGGCGGGACGGGACGTATGGCGTTCAAAAGAAGCAGGCGTTCGAGTGTTGTCTGGATGATGTGGCGCTTCTCGGGAGATCCCGCCGGAGAGACTAGGAAGGCCTCGGGGATCGGGCGAGAGCACTCGAGGGAATAACCCTGAGAGATGCTGTCGAGAACCCAAAGATCGGAGGTAATTCGCGCCCACTCCTGAGAAAACAATGCCAGCCGAACCCCTACGGGCGGCACAGACAGGAGTGGACCTAGCGCCCCGTCAGCGGGAGGACCTCGCGGTCCCTGAGAACTTTCCTCCTGCCGAGTAGGAGTCGGAGCTGGAGCGGACCCCCCGAAAGGACTGACTTCCTCTTCCAGAGCGATTAGGCTGAGTCGGAGGCTTGGAGGAGCGATACCTCCTAAAGTCCCTGCTACTGGAGAAACGGCAAAAGATTGTGCCCGCGAAGACCGGCGAGCCGAAGCTCGCAGCCTATCCTCCGGCAAGCGTTGGGGCTTATCCTCCCCAAGATCCTTTACGAGCTTGTCCAGCTCCTCGCCGAACAGAAGCTTACCCTTGAACGGCAGCTTAGAGAGCCTGGACTTGGAAACAACATCCGCCGCCCATTGACGGAGCCACAGCCAACGCCTCGCCACCGTCACGGCTGCCACCGATCGAGCGAAAGGAGCAACAGATCATAAAAAGTATCTGCCAAAAAGGCCGTGGCAGACTCCAAACGCTCGAGAGAGGAATCTTCAGGCAAGCGCTGGATCCAGCGCAACAGCGCTTGGGCCATTAGCCCCCGCATACCGTCACCTGCAGAGCCATGGAGGACGCGGAGAAAGCCGTCCTCAACAAGTTCTCCACCTTCCGATCCTGTGGATCCTTGAGAGCCGCTCCTCCCTCCACAGGGATGGTGGTATACTTAGTCACTCCGGAAACCAAGGCATCTACCTTAGGGTACACGAGCCACTGCTCCAGAAGCTCTGGCGGCCAAACACAACTGCCCTAGGCGACGAGCATTTCGCAAGGGCGTGTCCGGAGAGTCCCATTCCCGGGACACCATTTGCTGTAATTCCATAGGGAAAGGAAAAGCCATAGAGGGCTTACGAATGCCCAGCAAGATGGGATCCGCCTGAGATTGAGCCTGAGAGGCTGGAGGCTCCGCCGGCGCCGAAAGACGGAGAACTTCTGTCACTTGACCGATGAGGGCGGACAATTCTTCTTTGCGGAACAGCCGGATATCCTGTGACTCCTCCGGCCCCGGAATAGAAGAATCCGATGCAGAATACTCCCCATCCTTGCGCCCAGAGAGGTCCTCGGACTCTCCCGAGGAAGACACCTCCTCGTCAGGGTCACGATCATCCTGCACAAGCAAGTGTAATGCCTTGAGTGGAGGAGTGGCCTAGTGGTTGGGGCAAGGTACTTCAGGCCGGAAGGTCGGGGGTTCAAATCCCACTAGAGGACAGCAACCTTGGGCCGGAAGGACTGGGGTTTCTAGTCCCACAGGTGCTCCTTGTGGTCTTGGGCAAGCCACTTAACCCTCCATAGCCCATGTTCCCTGTAAAATAGTTATCTCCAAGTTATAATGCCCTGTTCAATGTAATTTCAGTTTGTTCAATGTAAACCGCACTGATGCAGAATAGCGCGGTATATAAGAGAATGTAAATAAATAAATAAATTAGACGTACCCTTGCGAGCCACAGCACCCTTAGAATGCTTACGGCCAGCTGGAGCACCCAGGCGCTCAGGTGTCCTTGGCTGAAGCCCCACCGAGGGAGCCGAGGATTCAGCACGCCACAAAGCCCATGCCTGGCGGAAAAGATGGAGAAGTTGGTCCTTGGAAGGAGAGCCAGGCGCCAAGGAACCCAGGGCAGCCGGAGAGACCCCCGTAGGGGCTCCCTGCAAAGCCGCCACCGAAAAAGGAGGTAACGGACCCTCTACTGCAGGTAAGTCAGGAGCCGTAGCTTCCTGAGTGGCCAGCAACACTGAAGACTCCCCGGGGTGCGCCAAACAGGATGCGCATTGCTGATTTTGCAGCTCCTTCTGCTTCCTGTTACACACAATGCATCTAAGCCCAGAAGAAGGCATTGTGTGTGAAAAAGAACGATTTTAAATCTTATTCTCCAGAGCACTCCTCTTTCTATAGTACAATCCTAGTAAAACCCCCTTAAGAGAGGAGAAGGAACAGAGGCACATACAGCAGAGCAGAGCTGAGCTTCCCGCCAAAAATCGGAGCTCCGTGGAAATTCAAAATGGCCGCCGGACAAATAAAAGTTAAATAAAAAGGTAAAAAAAGCAGCGAATTTTTGAAAAAAAGGCAGAAACCAGCCCCTCAGGCCAGGATTGACCCCTGTGCCAAAAATGGGACAATTCTGAGAACGCAAAAATTCAGCGGATTTGGACCCCTCAGGAGCTTCAGCATGCATTAAACAAAGGAAAGCTGTACTCACAGATGCCGGCCAGTGCAGGGATTCCAAGGGCAGGATCAGGAAAACCACATCTGATGCCAAGCGAACACTAACGCAGAGGTAACCCTCGAGTGTTAGTGAGCCCTTCTTCCAGCCAAGGCTGCCCTCATGGCTAGCTGCTGGGAAAGCACAGTTACTTACCTGTAACAGGTGATCTCTGGGAACAGCAGGAATTAGTCCTCACATATGGGTACGTCGGTACCGATGGAGCCTGCGCGGGAACGCTCCCCAGCTTCCCAAAAAGGAAAGCTTTTGGGAGCATCCCACAGCGCCTGCGCGCTGCCTTCCCGCCTTTCCTAACCAACTCTCCTCAGTTTGAGTTTAAAGCTGAGACAATAGAGAGAGAGAGGAAAGGAAAGAGAGAGAGAGATACAACTCCTAGGGGAGGTGGGAGGGTTGTGAGGACTAATTCCTGCTGTTCCCAGAGATCACCTGTTACAGGTAAGTAACTGTGCTATCTCCAGGAACAAGCAGGAATGAGTCCTCACATATGGGGACTCCCTAGCTAAGATGCCTGGGAGATCCCCAAGGGTATGAGACCCTTAAGGGTTCCTCGTCTTCCTATGGATCTCAGGCATCCATTCAAGGAAGGAGGGCAGGAGCTGTTCAAGAATGGAACAGGTGTTTGAGGACAGCCTGACCAAACAAGGCATCCCGGCGGGAGTCCTTGTCCAAACAGTAATGGGCTGTGAAGGTATGAACCGAGGCCCAGGTGGCTGCTTGACAGATCTGATCGATGGAGACAGAATGAAGATGAGCCATAGAGGTGGCCATGGCCCTCACATTGTGAGCTGTGACATGGCCCTCCAGAGAAAGGTTCTTACTCTGGTAAGCAAAAGAAATACACTGAGCAATCCAATTGGACAGTGTTCTTTCAGAGACTGGAAGTCCTAAATGAGAAGGATCAAAAGCTGGGAAGACTTTCTATGTTGCTGTGTCCTGTGCAAGTAAAAAGCAAGAGCTCTTTTACAATCTAGAGTATGAAGGTTCCTCTCTGCACTGGATGCATGAGGAGCTGGAAAAAAGACAGGTAAATACACCTCTTGATTAAGATGAAAAGGTGAGACCACTTTAGGCATAAAGTGAGGATTTGTCCTAAGGACTATCTTATCATGATGGAACCTTGTATAAGGTGGATTAGCCACTAAGGCCTGCAGTTCACTGATGCGGCGAGCAGAAGTGACTGCAATAAGGAAAATAACCTTCCAGGAAAGAAATTTCAAGGAGGTAGTGGCTAAGGGTTCAAAAGGTGGCTTCATAAGCTGACCAAGAAACAAGTTTAAGTCCCATGCAACCGGGGGAGGTCGAATGGGAGGTTTTGTTAAAGTTAGGCCTCTCATGAATCTTGCAATAAGAGGAAATAGGTTGTCCATTGAGGGGTTTAAGTGATGCTGCAATAGCACTCAAATGGACCCTTACTGAATTCGTTTTAAGGCCTGCATTGGAGAGATGCAGGAGATATTCTAATAGAGAAGTCAGGGGAAGTGCCAAAGGGTCAAGACCCTTTTGAGCACACCAAATGGAAAATCTTTTCCACTTAAAAGCGTAGGAACGCCTAGTGGAAGGTTTTCTGGAAGCATGGAGGATATCCTTCACTTGCTGAGAAAGATTGAAGTCTTGAAGTTCTAGGCCTTCAGTAACCAAGCTCTGAGGTGAAGGAACTTGGGGTTTGGGTGCCACAAAGTCCCCTCCTCCTGAGACAGAAGGTCTGGAGCAGCTCCCAAGTCCAGGGAGGGGGCTTGGGAGAGATGCAGAAGTAGAGGGTACCACACTTGGCGTGGCCAACGTGGAGCTATGAGGATCATAGATCCTTGATCCCTCTGAAGTTTGAACAGAGTCTTGGGAATCAAAGGAATGGGTGGAAAGGCGTACAGGAAGTGCTGACCCCAATGAAGGAGGAAGGCATCCTTGGCCAGAGCTCCATGACACGGAATTCTGGAACAGAACCGGGGAGGTTTGGCATTCCACGGACTTGCAAAGAGGTCTATGTCCGGGGTTCCCCATTCCTGGAAGATTCTGAGTACCTGATCCATGTGCAGGGACCATTCGTGTGGAAGCAGAACTCGACTGAGTCTGTCTGCCCAAGAGTTTTGGATTCCTGGGAGGTATACTGCCAGGAGATGGATTTGATGCTCTCTGGCGAAGGCCCACAATCTTAGAGCTTCGTTGCAAAGCGACAGAGAGCCAGTTCCTCCTTGCTTGTTTATGTAAAACATGGCTACTTGATTGTCCGTATGAATGAGGAGGGTATGAAAGACCTTGAGAGCTAGGAACACTGCTCGCAGTTCCAAGTGGTTGATATGAAGAGAGGTCTCCTGTGGGGACCAAGTGCCTTGGGTGGAGAGGTCTTGTAGATGAGCTTCCCAACCTGTTTGGGAGGCATCTGTTGTGAGGGTTGCTTGGGGTAACACAGGTTGGAAGGGGGACCCCAGCAACAGATTTTGAGTTGACATCCACCATTGGAGAGACCAAAAGAGACATTTGGAGGTTGCTATTTGGTCTGAGAGAGCTCCTGATGCTTGAGTCCACTGTGTGGACAAAGTCCATTGAGCTGCTCTCATGTGTAGGCGAGCATAGGGCACCACATGCACTGTGGAAGCCATGTGGCCTAGTAGTTGTAGCATCTCCGGGCAGTTAAGTGGCTCTTTGACTGAATCTGGGAGGCTAACTGCACTAGACGTTGGCAACGAGCCTGAGGAAGGTAGGCTCTTGCAGTAGTGGTGTCCAACCAGGCCCCTATGAATTCTAGGGACTGAGTAGGGGTGAGCTGAGACTTTGGGAGGTTTACCACAAGTCCCAGATACTGCAGAATGCGCCTGGTGCGGTCCAGGGAAACTTGGGCTTCTGACTGAGATGGAGCTCGGATGAGCCAGTCGTCCAGGTATGGGAAGACAAATATTCCCAGAGTGCGTAGAAATGCAGCAACTATTGCCATGCATTTGGTGAACACTCTTGGAGCAGAGGCTAGACCGAAAGGAAGCACTCTGTATTGGTAATGTTTTCCCTGGAACAGAAAACTTAGGAATTTTCTGTGGGATGGATGAGTATATGAGTGTACGCATCCTTGAGATCTAGAGAACAAAGCCAATCTTGACTCTGCAGGTATGGAAGGAGAGTGCCTAAAGAAAGCATCTTGAACTTCTCCTTGCATAGGAATTTGTTCAATTCTCTGAGATCTAGAATGGGTCTGTATCCCCCTGTTTTCTTTGGGATGAGAAAATAGGGGGAGTAAAACCCTGATCCTTGTTGAAGAAGCGGAACTGCTTCTATGGCCCTCTGGGCCAGAAGGGTAGTCACCTCCTGATCCAGAAGGTCGAGGGATGTGGGAGAATTGAAGTGTCTCACCCTGGTGTAGGAAGGAAGGTCTGAGAAATGAAGTTTGTAGCCCTCTCTTATGATAGAGAGGGTCCACTGCTCTGATGTGATTTGCTGTCATCTGGGAGCAAAATGAGCTAACCTTCCTGGAATGGTGAGAGGCTCTGGTTGTTGTAGAGCCAGAAAGGTTAAGTTCTCTAGTATCAAGTCAAAACCCTGAGGGGGTTGGGACTGCTGGGTTGTAGCAGCCCCTGCAGGTTTAGGCCTGGCCTGTTTAGGTTGCTGACGCTTAGTAGCAAAGCGACCTGTAGAAGACTGTTGACCAGAAGTGGAAGGAAATCTGCCCTTTTTGTAAAAAGACTTTTTAAAAGATTTTTTCTTGGCCGGAGTGGAGGTAGACTTAGAAAGTCTATCCAGAGCAGCATTTTCTGCATCCATTTGAGTGGCTTTAATTTGCCACTCTTTGCCAAATAGATTTTCACCTGTACAGGGCAGATTTCCTAAACCATCTTGAACCCAGGGTTCTAGATCAGAAGCCTGGAGCCAAGCAATTCTACGAGCAGCTATAGCAATGCCTGAGGCTCTGCTGGCACCTTCAAAAGAATCAAAGGCTGCCCTGTTGGAAAACTTTGAAATGTCTTGAGTATGCTTAAGCCAAAGAAGGAACTCATCCCTTTTATCCTCTGGAATAAAAGGGAGAAAGTTGTGCAGCTTTTCTGCAACTTCCTTCAGAAACATACCCATATAGAGGCTATATGAATTGATTCTGGCAATAAGCATGCTAGCTTGGAAGATTTTCCTACCAAAAGCATCCAAGGTCCTGCATTCTCTTCCTGGAGGAGTAGAAGAGTGTCTTTTGGTACTCTTTATCCTCTTCATAGCTGACTGCACCACAATGGAGTGGTGAGGAAGCTGAGTTTTTTGAAATCCAGGAGAAGGAGGGACACGGTACATAGTGCCCAATCTACGAGAATGAGGAGACAGGGTGAGAGGAGTCTCCCATAATTCAATCAAATGTTCTTGAAGAATTTCATGAATTGGCAAAGTGACTGCCTCTCTGGGAACCTTAGAGTATCCTAAAATATCTATTTTTTTTGCTCTAGGTTCTTTTTCAGAGGTTAATGAAATAGAGAGTCCTTTAGCTACTTCTATTATGAAGTCTTGAAAGGACAAATCCTCTGGAGGAGACATTCTCCTTTTTGGAGAAGAGGGCTCCTCAGGAAGGGTGATAGATACTTCAGGAGACTCATCCGATGAATCAGAATCATCAGAAGAATCGAAGTATCGTCTCCTCGATTCCAAAGATCGATAGGCGTATCGATCGGTACCGACATCAGGTGTTCCCGGTACCGGATCGGTACCGAGAAAGAGCCCAGGACAGGGAGCCGGAATCGGTATCCTGGCCGATGTCGATGCAGTCGGTACTGGTATCAAAGTTGGTACCGGTGCCGGCGCCGGTACCGACAACGGAGCTTGTTGCGGTACTGTCGGCGTCGAAGCCTTAATGAAAGCCAGTATAGCCTGCTGCATGGATTGCACAGTGTGATCCATGGACGCCACGACTGTCTGGATGTCGGTACAGGGAGATTGTGCCGGTACCCCAGAGCAGTCTAACAGGTGATCGGTCGAGGCCGTGCCATCGATGTCAACCTGTAACCCCATAGGAGGAGCTTTGGAAGCTGGAGCTTCCCGCCGGGGTTGTTTGGCTGGGGCAGGATCCTCGAGGGCAAGCCCGGAGGCATCTCGATGCTTAGAGGGAGATTTGCCCTTCGAGGACCTGCTAAAAGTATGTTTGGTTACCTGAGACCCATCAGGAGAGGAAGACCTGGAAGATGTCGATGCCACTGCCGGTGCATCCGTGGGAAACAGCACATGGAGCTTGGCTGCCCGGTTCTGTAACCCTCGTTTAGACATTTGAGAACAGGACTGGCAATCCGGGATGGAGTGTTCAGGCCCCAAACATTTCAGACACCATTCATGGGTATCTGTGACAGAAATTGTACCGCTACACTTAGTGCATTTTTTGAACCCGGAGGCTGGTTTTTCCATGAGGGAAAAATTTCTTGTGGGCCTGGAGGCCTAAGAAGAAAAATACACCAAGTGAGGAAAAATAAATAGTTTTTTTTTTTAAAAGAAAAGAAAAGAAAAGAAAAGACCGGCGGTACAGGTCCGGCGTCGGGGAAGGCAGACACACGACCAAAGAAATAAATTAAAATAAAGAACTTCTTCAGCGGTGACAGGAACATGACCTGCTGGCTCCGCGGAAAAGAAGAACTGAGGAGAGTTGGTTAGGAAAAGCGGGAAGGCAGCGCGCAGGCGCTGTGTGATGCTCCCAAAAGCTTTCCTTTTTGGGAAGCTGGGGAGCGTTCCCGCGCAGGCTCCGTCGGTACCGACATACCCATATGTGAGGACTCATTCCTGCTTGTTCCTGGAGATTGCCTTCAGTCAGCGAGCGTCACTGTTTCTATAGAGGAGCTCAGCTGAAACACCCTGCCAATAGAGGGGATCACTCTCAAAGTAGAGGAGCCCCCGAGCTTCATCCTGAAATAGGGAAATTAATCCGTTCTCCAAAGGAGCAAAACAAAAAAGCTACCAGGTCTGCTGGAGACAGAGAAATACTGAGGGAGACCCCTTGGGGTACAGTCTCATCATCTCAGCAGCATCACCAGGGATCAGCCTATTAGAGCTCTGGTGGAGTTCTCTGTCTCCAGGATCTGCTGGCAGGGGGACACAACCCGTTTGTCTGGACTGGTCTAGCAGTATGAATTGGAAGAGTCTGGAAGGTAACAGAGGAGAGGAGACAGCAGGAGAAGGGTTGAAGGAGGAAGGAAGAGTGCATGGTGTTGCCAAAAGGTGCATTCCCCTCACCCCATACCACACAGGTAGGCACCCCATCTCCTCATGACAGACACACACACACACAACACAGAGGCACCTCACCTCTGCACTACATACACCATAGGTTTTCAACCCAGTTCTTGGGGAACCCTAGGCCAGTCCGGTTTTCAGGATTCCCACAATGAATATGCATGAGAAAGATTTGCATGTTCTACCGTCATTGTATGTCAAATCTATCTTATGCATATTCATTGTGGGAATCCTGGGAACCGGACTGACCTAGGGTTCCCCGAGAACTGGGTTGAAAACACACACACACACATATACAGGCATCTCACCTCATCTCCACACCACAACAAACATGCACGTACCCAATTCTGTAGTACACACACACACATGCACTGCAGCTCCACACCCCACCCACACAAAGGCACTCATCGCCATATCCAATACACAGAGTGGCACACCACCGTTGCACCACATATATGTAGACACTTAATATCTGAAGCTATAAATGTTGTCATTTGTATTTTTATCTAAAGATGCCGTGCGGTATAGAAACACTGGCACTGGTCTCGTGAGAGTTGAGAAACATTGTTACTCACTTGTAACAGGTGATCTCCGGGAACAGCAGGAATTTAGTCTTCACATATGGGTATTTTCAGCACCGACGGAGCCCGTGCAGGAACACTCCCCAGCGTCCAATAGGAAAGCTTTTGGGAGCATCCCACAGCGCCTGCGTGCTGCCTTCCCGCCTTTCCCAACTGTCCCTCTCCAGTTGAGTTTAAAGCTGAGACAAAAGAGAGTGAGAAAGAGAGAGAGAGATAGAAAGATACAACTCCTAGGGGAGGTGCGTGGGTTGTGAAGACTAAATTCCTGCTGTTCCCGGAGATCACCTGTTACAGGTGAGTAACTATGCTATCTCCAGGAACAAGCAGGAATGTAGTCTTCAAATATGGGGACTCCCTAGCTGCAGATGCCAGGGAGATGGCCCCAGAAAGTTGTGTGCCCTTGTGAAAGGGCTCCACTTCCCCCCATGGATCTCTGGCATCCTACCAGGGATGGTGGGTAGGAGTTGATTAAGTCTGGAACAGGTGTTGAAGAACAGCCTGACCAAACAAGGCATCCCGGCGGGAGTCCTTGTCTAAGCAGTAATGGGCTGTGAAGGTATGTACCAAAGCCCAAGTAGCTGCTCGACAGATGTCGTCGATAGACACAGAGTGAAGATGAGCCATTGAGGCTGCCATGGCTCTCACATTGTGAGCTGTGACATGGCCTTCAAAAGGAAGGTTCTTACTCTCATAGGCAAAAGATATACAATGTGCAATCCAGCTGGACAGTGTCCTTTTGGAGACTGGAAGTCCAAAATGACTAGGATCAAAAGCAACATAGAGTTGAGAGGATTTTCTATGTTGCTGTGTCCTTTGTCCTTACAGGAAGGTAAACTGCTTGCTTTAAATGAAAAGGTGAAACCACCTTTGGCATAATGTGTGGATGAGTCCTAAGGACTACTGTCAGCATACACCAGCAGGACAACATGCCTAGCATAGGTGTCATGGCTGTTCCCAGACCTTGGATTTCAAGCAGCTTTGTTACTCTGGTGATATCAGTCTCCAAACTTAATGAGGGTAGTTTACAAGATGAGATTAACTCTGACCCCCTGGTGATGTCAGTCTCCGGGCCTGATGAGACTGGTCTGCATTTCTTCTGCTTTAGGGTGTCCCATAGGACCTGCACCATGAACCCATTGCATCCACTCTTTACCTCGAGCTCTAGGGATAGCTATAACCAAGCCTTCCTCTCTTTTTGCACATAGAATGTCTTTCTCTATAGCGAGTGTGAGAAAGGGTGTGTGCTGATATAGGTTATCTGGGGCGTCCTGCACAAGCTTCCTCAAATTGGAAAGCTCAGGGTCCTTTGTCTGCAGTGCTACGAAGTAATCTGGTGGTATTATCTGATCATAATCTGTGGAACGTGTAGCAATAGCAAACATGCGTGTCTGCTCATACCAGGGCCATATAAGGCCTACATGGCATGCTTCCTTGGCTAGTGAGTCTGCTAATGTGTTTCCTTTCACTAAAGGGTCTTTCTTCCTATGTGCCTTTACTTTAACTAAATGTACTCTCTGAAACTTCTCACTCAGTTCTTGTGCTATAGTCCACAATGATGAATTTTTCACTGTGGACCCATCCGTAGATTTAAATTTATTTGCCAGCCACCAGGGTAACAGGGCAATGGCACTTTTAAAGACATAATCGGAATATAAAATGATTTGTATCTCTGGGTGTGAATCCTGATATTGTTGCATACAAGCTACAAAAGCAGCCAGCTCACAGTACTGTGCTGACGCTGACCCACAGGAATACTGTCTCTGCAGTACCACTTGGTTATCTGGGTCCAATTGTACAATTGCAAAACCTGCTAGTCCCCTGCCTCCTTCACATTGGCTACTACCATCAATATATACTGTAGGAAGAAAAGGTGAAATTTTGTCTAGTCCCAGTTCCCTAAAGATCATGTGATCGGGGGCACTGGGTGAGGACGGACAATCATGAGGTTGCCCCTCCAGCAAAATTCCAGCCACTTGCACGTTAGGTTCTTTTAACAATTCAAACTTTACATTCTGTGCTTGCAACATGAGAGTCCACTGGACTATTCTCTCAGTCCTAATCTTGCTACATGCTAACTTTCCCTCTACAATGAATTTGAGGGGGGTGTGATGGCTGTATATGTATGTGGTTTGAGCACCAATGATGTATGTAAATTTCTGCATAGCAGCATAGGAAGCCAGTACATGTTTTTCACAGTTTCCCATTTTGAGTTCAGGAGAAGTGAGAACTCTGGAACAGAAGGCAATAGGTCGATCTACTCCTCCTAGGCGTTGTGTTAGAGCTGCACCTATACTGTTCTCTCCAACTACAGGGTACAGGAAAAAATGTTGTGTGTGATCTGGGTGTGCAAGAACAGGAGCAGAAGTCAGAATGTGCTTTAATTTAGTTACAGCTTCTGTATGTTCTTCCTCCCAAACATAACTTTTACTTTTTAGCAGGGAGTAAAGTGGAGCTGCCACTTCAGCATAATTGTGCATGAAGTCACAACAGAAACCAGTGAGCCCTAGAAATGACTGGAGTGATTTCTGATCTGTAGGAAGTGGAAGTTTCTGTATCAGCTCTATCCTCTGAGAATCTATGGATTTACCATCCTGGCCAATAGTAACCCCTAAAAAGGAAACCTGTGATTTGCACAGTTGAGCCTTGGCAGGATTAACTTTAAGACCAGCTTGTAAGAGGGCTTTTAAAACTTCTCTTACATGATTCCAGTGTACAGCTTCATTCTCAGACTGAATCAGAATGTCATCTACATACTGAATTATATTATCTCTGCAAGACAATAGTGACAGGGCTTCCTGCATTTCAGGAAGGACATCCCTTTCAGATTAAATATGATGCACCACACGACGTTTTATATGATGTAGAATACCATTTTCTTACTTGGCATCTATTTCCCAAATTGTTTCTAGTTACAAATATCCAAATTGCTCTCAGTCTGTTGCCAGCCACATACAAATGCTCAATACTTGGTTTGATATGCAGTCAGTAACACCCCGAGCCAAGCAATTTCGACACAAGCGTGAATTAATTGATACAATTTTAGGTGGCACAGGGACTGCACTGGGTGCCCTTAATATAATTGATATAGAGGTGCTCCGTAATAAAATGGGATCCACTGTCCAGCATGCTGCTGATGGTTTTACCTCACAACATATTATTAATGAAGCTTCCTCTAAACTGTTCAATGTAGTTGTAGATACCTTTGCTCTTATATCTCCCATTATAGAACAGAAAATTGTTACCTTAGCACATGCAGAATATAGATTGGGAAAGAATATTTCCTGGGCTCTTGCCTGTGATCAAGTACAGATCGAGCTTATTACTATACTAAAGGAAATTCTGATCACTGCTAAGTTAGGACACTGGCCACATGGCTAGTACCAAAATACCTGAATTTGCTATAGCTCATCTTGATTGGTGGACAGTTAGTGTTCCCATTTGTTCACCACAAGGCTGCTCTATCTGTACTTTGATCCCATGGTCAGGACAACACACAGTTATTTATCCTATTGTTAATATTGGGGTGCAGTTTGATAATATGCTTATGTATCCTGTGGACCATCTCACATGGGTGCAGCCACTGGACAACAGCTGGACTTCATTCAAGCTGATGGACCCAAGTTTGTGTGAGCAGATTACATTTCAGTTCAAGTGTCAACCTCACCAGTTTAAAGAGGCTGACACCTCCTGCTGGAACAACTCCTCCTCCTGCTCCCTGACTGTTAAGCTCTCATATTCCCTGACTACCTCACACAGTTTGTATTACCTTGGAGCTGGACACTTTTGTTTTCATCTGTTCTTTCCCCAGAATGTTTCTTTTTCGATTGCTCCCAGAATGTATGACATTCGCCTTCCCAAGAACACTTTGTTGTACAGTTCAAACTATTTACCAAACAATACCTGGTGCAGTCATACACCACTGGTCTCCATCACCATTAACGGGACAACTTATTCCACACCGCTAGTTACCAATGACTCTATGGACATTCCAGACTTTATCTCATATGCTGTGCATCCATTACCACTTGGCATGGGAGAAGAGACACTACATAAACTGCTCAACTTTACAGAACTCCATGCCTATATTGATCACCTTAAAACAACATCCACTGAAGTGAATCACACCATCGCTTATGAGAATGGACACATTCAACAAATTGTTGGACACTTGCTACAAGATGCTCATGTGTCTGTGTGGGAATTGTTATTTGGTTACTCACCTACTGCTGATCATGTCTTTAATGTTTTTATTCACCCTATTATTATTTTAACTGCTGTACAAATATTGCTATGCATTATCATAATTTTCATGTTGTAAAATGAAACAAATGTACATGTCCTTGCAGCGCATGTCCTACAGAACAACAACATTTTAAGGTAGTTACACTGAATTTCTCCAGTATCTACCTCTACATCCAGGCTCATTTGGCCTGCTAATTTGGCTAATTTGGCATTTCCTATTACATTGAATACCAGAGTCAGCTGCAGTCTAGTATTGCTTCCTATCCTCACTCATAGCATCCTGGTACCTTTCAGCTTTAACCGCCTCAAAAATTCCTGCAGCCCTTATGCACTGTTCACTCTCTCTAAGACGGGCACGGAGGTAGCATATTGGGTTCCCCCCCAGTAGTGGCTGCCCTACCTAAGACATGAGGTTTGGACTCATAAGGGGACTTGTTTATCTCTAGAACACTAGAGACAGTACTGTGCAGGACAGGGGACCTGCTAGACATAGCAAGGTATTTAATACAGGAGGTATTAGACAAGCTGCCTACTATCATGTAATGGCAGCTGGGACAGGTACCACAGGTTTACTTCCACCATTTCCAGGCACAAATAATAAATAAAAATAAAAAAGGTGTGGGAGATGTCAGTATACACCAGCAGGACATCATGACTAGCATAGGTGTCATGGCTGTTCCCAGACCTTGGATTTCAAGCAGCTTTGTTACTCTGGTGGTATCAGTTTCCAAACTTAATGAGGGTAATTTACAAGATGAGACTAACTCTGACCCCCTGGTGATGTCAGTCTCCGGGCCTGATGAGATTGGTCTGCAGCCCCTCCTTGCTAAATCAAGAATAGCAGACCTCAAAGGGAGGTGACTGGAAACAATAGCAGACCTCAAAGGGAGGTGCTAGAGAAAATTCACTATAAAGGACAGAAATACTTCCTCTTTCTCTCTCTCTTCCTATTTTCATCGGACACACCTTGACATGAGGCTCTGACACCCACTTCTCTCCCCTCCCCTTTGTTCTCTCTTTCTCTCCCTATTCTTCTTACTATGAGGCTCTGACCCACATTTTCTTACCTCTCTCTCTCACACACGCACACACAGATTCATTGAAGTAAACTGAAGCAGCTTTCTAACAACCTCCTACCTCTGCTCTGTAACTTTGTAATAAGCCTATTTCTATATAAAACCCTTTTTCCAAGCCACACCTGTTTGGTTATTTTATTTGTGCTGCTTACCCTACTGTCTCTGTGAAATGAACCCAGGACCAAACAGAGAGTAGACCAGAAGATTACATATTCAGAAGATTACAACTACCTTATCATGATGGAACCTTGTATAAGGAGGATCAGCCACCAACGCTTGCAATTCACTGATGTGACATGCTGATGTGATTGCAATGAGAAAGATAACCTTCCAGGAAAGGAGTTTCAAAGAGGTAGTGGCTAATGGTTCAAAGGGCAGTTTCATGAGCTGCCGAAGAACCAGATTCAAGTTCAATGCCACCGGTGGTTGCTTAATGGGAGGCTTCGTTAAAAGAAGGCCTCTCATAAATCTCACTATGAGAGGATGAGAGGAAATAGGTTGTCCATTTAGAGGCTTGAAAGAAGCTGCAATAGCACTCAAATTAACTCTCACTGAATTGGTCTTAAGCCCTGCATTGGATAAGTGAAGGAGGTAGTCCAGTAATGATTCCAGAGGTGTCACAAGAGGTTTAAGACCCTTCTGCGAGCACCATATGGTAAACCTTTTCCACTTAAATGCATAAGAGCGTCTTGTGGAAGGTTTCCTGGAAGCATGAAGGATATCCTTTACTTGCTGGGAAAGGTTAAGACCGTGCAGTTCTAGGCTTTCAGCAACCAGGCCCTGAGACTGGGGATTGGGATGCCACAGTATTCCATCCTCTTGAGAAAGAAGATCTGGAGCAGATCCTAACTCCAGAGGCGGAACTTGAGAGAAATGTAGGAGCAGAGAGTACCACAGTTGCCGTGGCCAACGTGGAGCTATGAGGATCATATGACCTCTGTCTCTCTGAAGCTTGAACAGGGTTTGGGGAATTGGGGGAATGGGTGGGAAGGCATACAGGAAGTCCTGACCCCAATGAAGGAGGAAAGCATCCCTGGCCTGACAACCTTGAGCCGGAATTCAGCGGACTTGCAAAGAGGTCTATGTCCGGGGTTCCCCAAATTTGAAAATTTTGGCCACCTGGTCTGCATGGAGAGACCATTCACGTGGAAACAGAACTTGACTGAGTCCGTCTGCCCAAGAGTTTTGACTGCCTGGAAGATACACCGCAAGGAGATGAATCTGATGCTCTCTGGCGAGGGCCCATAGTCGCAAAGCTTCCTTGCACAGCGACAGAGAGCCTGTTCCGCCCTGCTTGTTCACATAGAATATGGCTACCTGATTGTCTTGTAGCTGAGCTGGGTGTGAAATACTCAAAGAGCAAGGAAGATTGCTCTGAGCTCCAGGAGGTTGATATGGAGATAGGCCTCCTGTGGAGTCCAGGTACCCTGGGTAGAGAGGCCGTGCAGGTGGGCTCCCCAACCCACCTGTGAAGCATCTGTTGTTAGAGTGGCTTGGGGTGGGGGTTGCTGAAAAGGAGACCCCACCAGAAGGTTTTTGGGTGACTGCCACCATTGGAGGGACAAAATAAGGCAATCTGAGTTTGCTATTTTGTCTGACAGGCAACCTGATGCCTGAGTCCACCGAGTGGATAAGGTCCACTGGGCTTCCCTCATATGGAGGCGAGCATAAGGAACCACATGCACGATGGATGCCATGTGGCCTAGCAACTGTAACATTTCCTGAGCAGTGAGGTGAGGTTTTAGCACGGCTTGGGAAGCTAACTGCACAATGCGAAGGCAGCGGGGCTGTGGAAGGAAGGCCCTTGTCTGGTATCCAGAAGAGCTCCTATAAACTCTAGGGATTGAGTGGGAGCAAGGTTGGATTTTGGGAAGTTTATGACAAGTCCCAAATACTGAAGGATGTGCATTGTGCGAGACAGAGCAACCCTGGCCTCTGGCTCTGAAGGGGCTCGAATGAGCCAGTCGTCTAAGTAAGGGAAGACGAATATTCCCAGGGTGCGGAGAAATGCTGCTACCAGAGCCATGCATTTTGTGAACACCCTTGGTGCAGAAGCCAGGCCAAAAGGAAGAACCCTGTATTGGTAGTGCTTCCCTTGAAACAGGAATCCAAAAAACCTTCGGTGAGTTGGATGGATGAGAACATGAGTGTACGCATCCTTGAGATCTAGAGAACAAAGCCAATCCTGACTCCGAGGGTATGGCAGCAGAGTTCCTAGAGAAGTCATTTTGAACTTCTCTCTGAAGAGGAATTTGTTCAATTCTCTGAGGTCTAGAATGGGTCTGTGTCCTCCTGTTTTCTTTGGAATAAGGAAATAGGGGGAGTAAAACCATGTACCCCGTTGGGGAATGGGCACCTCTTCTATTGCTCCTTGAGCAAGGAGCATTGTGACTTCTTGACCTAACTGGTTGTTGGGAGAGGTCTGAGAATTTAACTGTCTTACTATTGTAGGAGGGGGCATGCTGAGGAAATGAAACTTGTACCCCTCTCGTATAATAGACAGAGTCCAATTTTCTGCTTTTATCTGACAGCATTTGGGGGCAAAATGACATACCTTCCTGGGATGGTGGAGGGTTCTGGGCCGTTCAGGGCCAGGAAGGCAAAGTTCTCTAGATAGGAGTCAAAGCCCCTGTGGAGGCTGAGTCTGCTGAGCCGGTTGAGGCTTAGCTGCTTTTGGCTTCCTTTGTTGCCTAGGTTGTTGCTGCCGTCCCTTTTGGGCAGACTGACGTGAACGATGTCCCTGCTGGGTATAGGAAGGATAAAACAACTTCTTCTTACTGAAGAATGGTTTCTTAGAGGAATTTTTCCTTGCAGGATCAGCTGTAGATTTGGACAATCTATCCAAAGTGATATTGTCAGCATCTATCTCATTAGCTTTTTCCTGCCAATTCTTGCCAAAGAGATTCTCTTCTGTGCAAGGTATATTCCCCAGTTTGTCCTGTACCCAGATTTCTAAGTCAGATGCCTGGAGCCAGGCAATTCTGCATGCACCTATGGCAATAGCAGAGGTTCTGCTTATGCATTCAAAGCAGTCAAAGGCTGCATGATTCACAAACTTGGAAACATCCTGAGCATGTTTAACAAGAGCAAGATAATCTTGCCTTTTATCATCAGGAAGGAGAGGGCTCATAAGCTCTAAGTCTCCTGTGACGTCCTTAAGGAACATTCCCATATACAAGATATAGGAACTGATCCAAGCAGAAAGCATGGAAGCATGGAAGGATCGACGTCCAAAGGCGTCAAGAGTCCTACACTCACGTCCTGGAGGATAAGATGCATGTCTTTTTGCACTCTTCATCCGTCTCATGGCTGATTTAGTCTTCTGAAACCCAGGACAAGGAGGAACTCGATACATGGTGTTAAGTCTTCAAGAATGAGGAGATGTGGTTAGAGGTGTTTCCCACATCCTTAACATAAGATCATGCAAGATCTCATGAATAGGTAAGGTAGCTGCCTCCTTGGGAGCTTTAGGGTATTGTAGGATTTCTGATTCCTTTGTCCTAGGCTCTTTTTCAGGAGCCACTGTGATGGAAAGACCTCGGGCCACATCTCGGATAAAATCCTGAAAGGACATATCCTCTGGTGGAGACATCCTACGCTGAGGAGAAGAGGAATCCTCGGGAAGAAGTACTCTGGTATCGGCAGAGCCTTCGGAGTCTTCAGACTCATCGAAGGATTCGAAGTATCTCCGATCCGGGTGATTTTGCAAGGTACGGTACCGGTACCGATTGAAGTCGGCATCAGAGTGGTCCGGTACCGACTTGTCGATGCCGGATAGAGACGCATCACTCAGTCCCAGTAGAATACCTGCCAATGTCGATGCAGTCGGTGCCGGTACCGGTTGAATTGTCTGAAGCGGTTTCAGGGGCATCAAGGCCGTGAGAAGAGCTGCCAGACAGCGCTCAATAGCCAAGAATCTCTGGTCTATCGATGCTGCCGATGCTTGGGTGTCGGTGCTGGTTAAAGCGTCTGGAACCCCAGAGCATGGCACCAGTAGTTCTGCTGAGGCTGAAGCCTCGAGAACATCCTGGAGCCTCGTTAGTGCTTTGGAAGCCGAAGCCTCCCGCTGGGGCAATTTTGCCGGTGAAAGTTCCTCAAAGGCAACGCCAGAGGCATCTCGATGTTTAGAAGGAGATCTATCCTTTGAGGACCGGCTAGGTTTATGTTTAGTTACCTGAGATCCATGGGAGGAGGATGAAGCCCTGGAGGACGTCGATGCCATGGAGGCTGCATCGGAGGGAAAAAGGGTGCTGAGCTTAGCTGCTCGGTTTTGCCAGCCCCTTTTTGACATCATTCCACAGGCAACACACTCTGAAATAGAGTGGTCAGGACCTAAACATTTGAGGCACCACTCATGGGTGTCGGTGACGGAGATGGTACCACCACACTTAGAACACTTTTTAAAACCCGAAGCGGGTTTTTCCATTTTGAGGGAAAAAGTTGGGCCTAGTGCCCAAAATGGCGCATGGCACCCGAGAAGAAAATTACTGGAGAAGGACTCCAGAAACAAAGGGGGTTTTTTTTTTAGAAAAAAGAAAAGAACCGGCGGTACCGGTATAGCGTCGAGGGAAGGCAGACGCGACCACAAAAAAGAAGAAGGGAATTTTCTGCGGTGACAGGATGTGCGACCTGTCGGCTCAGCGGAAAATGAAGAACTGGAGAGGGACAATTTTGGGAAAGGCGGGAAGGCAGCATGCAGGCGCTGTGGGATGCTTCCAAAAGCTTTCCTATTGGATGCTGGGGAGCATGCGGGCTCCGTCGGTGCCGACAATACCCATATGTGAAGACTACATTTCTGCTTGTTTATGGAGATCATAAGACCAGTGTGAGAGACAATGTGTGTGTGTGGGAGGGGGGGGTGGTTGGTGTGAGGAGGTCACACTGCAATGGCTCCTAAACCTTTGGCCTGGCTCCTAAAGCCACACAAAATTTGTTGAGGCCTGCAATAGAGGTACAGCACATTTGGAATTTTGGCAGCATCTATAAGCTGCACAGCTGCATAAAAAGTCCCATCACTATGTGCACCTCTCTGCTAGCTGTAGCTTTTTGCTTGCTAAGCAATATTATGAGGCACAGTTCTCTCTGATCCCAAATGCAGGCCCAGACGCCTCCGAGCAAAAGGCACTAAGATCAATGGAGGGGGAAGACTGTGGAGAGAGGCTGTGCCACCTGCATGTGGGATCAAAGAGGCCTGTGCGTCTCATGCAACTGCTCAGCAAAGGTGAGGTAAAGTGTCGCCCACCTTCTCTATTTCTTGTGTTGCACTGCATACAGAGCCTGGCTTATTGGGATTTCAATTAAATTTTGTCTACATATTTCTACTTTCAGTTTGTTACAATTTATTCTGTCCTTGTTAAGGGTCTAGCTGGGTTTTGCCTGTGTGACTGAGACCAAGTGTTCTGTTAGAATGGTGTTTCTATGTAGGTAGACATCTGGCTTGTTCAGTTTTCCAAATAGGTGTAAGAATGTTCTAAGGCCCACTGCAATATTTATGGTGCTGCTCTTTTCTGGGTAGGCTCCTTATTGTATTAATTTTAGAAGCTGGTGTCATTATGGTATGGTAGATTTGCATTTTAGGTCTTCAGTGACTTTTGTAGGGTTTTGTGTTAATTCACGGTCTGCCTGGTACTGGAGATGCTGTGGATGAGAACTCTAGAATCAGATTTTTTTTTCGTATATGCTGGGTTCTGTGTTGAAATGTCCTAGTTCTGCTCTGCATCTACTGTTGGAGGAGGGGTTTTGATGGACATAAAATAGATGAACCACAGTGCAGTTTCTAATGCAAAAATAAAACTAGTTCTAATTTATTTTGGTGTTAGAAACTGCACTTTTCTTTTTGTCCCTTGGGGTGTGAGCACCTTATATCTCCATTGTTTTTTGCAGAATATATATTTACAGGTGTCAGTATATTTTTAATCTTAGAGGGTCAGGGTAAATAATTAAACAGCTACAATTTTGCTGCATTTTAAATATATAGCCTGGGAATATGTTGCTTTCCTTTTTTTTGACAAAGCCACTGAATGAGAACCTCTCCTCCCTCTGAATATCTTGGGGGTACCAGCTCATCCTTCGCCTCTTTGATATACTGATTTCCTATCCATCTAGTGTTTATCTTAAGATAACCATAATGATATGCAAATGAATATGCAAGTATGCATATTAATATGCAAATATAACACCCCTTCCTTTGCCCCTCCAATTGAAGCAGTCTGACTATGCCCATGTGTTTTTCTTATGTTCTCCACTGACAAGTAGTTTTGAATCAGGCATACAACTGGAAAATTTCCATGCTCAGGGTTGCTTTGTTTTTAAAAGAATTGGCCCAATATTGAGCTGCAATCCTCTCACATGTGTATGCAAAAATTGACAGATTGTTAAGCACTACTTGACCAAATGGATAGGTTCCAATTGATGGCTGGGGCAAGCTACAGTGCAGGGCTCAAGTAATCCTGAGCACCAGGTCACCATGCCTACAAATTGCACTCGGTGCCCAGGATTTCATGCCCCTGAAAATTTTTGCTGTGCACCAGTGCTGCCAAATATGGTGCTTTTTACTTTCCTACCATAATTGGCTCTCTGCAAGCAGCTTGAGTCACAACAGTAGACGAAGTTTGGGATGGTCTCGCAGTTTTCCAGTCTTCCAAGACTTAAAACCATGAGATCAGCCTAACTTATTCCACTGCGTGACTCAAGCTACTTGCAGAGAGCCTATCATAGTGGAAAAGATAGGAATGGTAAGTAAAAGACAGATTGGGTGATGGCTGGGGGGCGGGGGGTATGAGAGAAAGAGAATGGGTGAAGGCTGGGGGCTAAGAGAGAGAGAGAGAGATTGTGGTGATGGCAGGGTGCAGGAGCTATGAGAGAAAGAGACTGGGTGAAGGCTGAGGGTGGCAATGAAGGACTAGAAGGCTGGAGGGCTATAAGAGAGAGACTGTGTGAAGGCTGGGGGGGCCATGAGAGATTGGGTGAAGGCTGGGGGGCCATGAGGGAAAGAGAGACTGAGAGAAAAGCAGGGGGCCATGAAAGTGAGACAGAGACTGGGTGAAGGCTGGGGGAGGCTATGAGAGAAAGAGTCGGGTGAAAGATTGGGGGGCTATGAGAGAGAGAAAGACTGGGTGATGGCAGACTGTGAGGGCTATGAGAGAGACAGAGTCTGGGTGACAGCTGGTGGGGGGAGGGTCTAAGGAAAGGGTGCAGGAGCTATGAGTGACTTTTCTTGCTTCATGTACAATATTAACAAGGCCATGGTGTTATGTGAAGCAAAAAAGAAAGTTGCCTCAGATACAGCTATAAAGGCTCACCAATATGCTGCTGAAAGCATACTCCTCAGGGGTGGTGGGGGGGGAGGAGGAGAAGAAGGGTCACTACCTTCTGTTGGTACCATGTAATGGTATGTTAAGGGCCTTATTCATTAAGCTCTTTTAACTTAGAAAATACAGTAGGAAATCTGTAAAAGGATCTATGATACGCTGATACACTATATCTTTTTTTTGGGGGGGGGGAGGGGGGAGCTGAGGCCTAGGTCTCAACAGCTGGCCCCTAGATTCCAAGAAATTTGCTGTAGTGAGAAGTGAAAGTATGAGTGAGGACCAGGTGGCTACTTTACAGATACTCTGCAGAGATACAGATTCCAAGAAAGCTACCGTTACAGCATTGGATCTAGTCTGATGAGGTTTGCCTCTATTGGGCAGGGGAATGCCAGCTTGATTGTAACAGAACTGAATACATACCACAAGCCAATTAGTTGGTGTGGGTTTGCCACTGAAATATCAAGTCTGTTACAGTTAGAGAATATCTGCATAGATATTCTGATAGCCTCAGTCTTTCAGGTAGTAAGTAAGAGCTTATTTATAATTTATAATGTGGAGAGCTTTCTCCCATGCCTGGTTATGAGGCTTTGGGTAGAAAGTAGGCATTATTATCTCTTCACTGAGGTGGAAAGGTATAACTACCTTTGGTAGGAACTTATGTTTTCATGAAACTACCCTATCATGACAGAAATAGGTGTATGGCTCATGCGACAAGCACTTGAAGCTCACTGACCCTTCTGACTGAAATAACGTTATTAAGAAAAGTACTTTCAATGTAATATACTTGAGCAATGAGGATCCCTTCAGCTCAAAAGGTTGGCTCATGATGGAAGAACTCAGATGGGGTCATTCCGAGGCACAAATAGTGGGGATGGACATCCCGCTGGGACGTCCATCCCCGTTATTTGGGCCCCCTTCCAACCCCGCTAATTTCCCTGCTCGTTCTACGGGGAAATTAGATGGGGCAGAAAAGGGGGAAGAATTAGGGCGGACAGTGGGCAGTCGTCGGCCCTGTATGTCTGGGGCCAGCAGCTTGAACGGGGAACTTATTCCACCTCTGAGATGAAATAAGTTCCTCTAGTCGGTGGAGGATGGCAGGCCCGAGGCTGGAAAGTGGCATGAGGGGGCAGAGGAGATTCCGCACAGCCCGACCCTGGCCTTGGGAGGCCAGATCAGGGGTCGGGCTGAGGGGAATGCAGTTTGCAGTCGGCGGCCAGGGATTGCGGCTTTTTGAATGGAGCCGTGGTGCCATGGCAACCGGATGCCATGGCGCCGCAGCTCCATTCAAAGGCCTGACTGAGCTATCCAGGCAAGGCCTGTACATGCACGCTGACCTGAATCGGGGTCCCGGCTTGCACGCACAGACCTGGACGCGATTCTGATCCTGCAGGGCTAGATGTGCCCCATGGGATCAGATTCCTGGCTAACTCTGTTCATCCAGTTCCAACCGGGCGCACAGAGGGCCGGGACATCCATGTTATAATCGGGCTCAGAAGGTTTAAGTCCCATAAGGCTTTTTGAATGAGAGGTCTAATATAAAAACCATTCATGAATTTGGAGACAAAAGGAAGGTGGGAAGATGGTGTTCGGTCTATCAAGTATTGATAGACTAACATGGAGATGCACTCTAAGGGAAGAAGACTGGAGACCCTGCTAATAGAGCTGGCCCAGGTAGTGTGGAATAGTATCCAGTGGGTATGTGAAAGGACCTTGGTCTGGTGTAAAATACCAGGTAACCTTTTCCACTTTAAGGCAAAGGAATTCCTTGTGGAAGGTTTCCTTGCGGTTATCAGAATATCTTGAATTGGAGATGGCATTCCTGAGGAGACAACCAGGCTGTCTACTAACTCAATTTGCTTCAGGGAGATGTGATTTAGGATCATGAAATCTCATACTCATGCTGCCTTTTCCACATTTATTATATAAAATACTGCTACCCGATTGTCTGAATCAGCACTGATTGATGGCAAAAAAGATGGGCAGAGATTCGAAGAGAATAAAATACTGCTCTTAGCTCCAGATGATTGATGTGAAGAAGCTGCATGGCCTTTGGCCAGATGCCATATGTATGTATTTATTTATTTAGTATGATTTTTATTTCGCCTTTCACCGGGTCAAAGCGGTTTACAATAAACAATTTGAAACTGGTTTACAGAGAATGGTTAACTATATACAGTTTTAGGGAATGCATAACAATGAACAGTTGAACATGGCTTACAAGGCCCTTTAACTATGTACAATGGATTTCAAGCTCTTTGCTATGTACAGGTTGAATATAGTCAAATGGTTGTGGGAGGGGTTCAGAATATGAGGATGGTAGACTTACAGGTTGGTTATGTTACATCGGCAAAGTACTTGGTAAACAGGTGACTTTTTAGCATCTTTCTGAATATGGTGAGGTCTGTGAAATTTCTGAGGTCATGAGGGGGGGGGGGGGTCCATAGGGAAGATGCATAAAATTCGAAGGATCTCAGGCAGGCTTGCTGATTGTTTTTTGTTTTTTCAGGTGGTATTGTGAGGGTGTTTGCAATGGATTTCCTCATGGGTTGGGTTGAGGTGTGGGGGTGGAGTAATTTTTGAAGGTGCATGGATGATAGGTTGCTGAGGGTTTTAAATGTGAGGAGTATGGTCTTGTATAAGATTCTTGTTGTAGTGGGAGCCAGTGGAGGCATTTCAGGATAGGCGATATGTGGTCTGTTCTGGTGGCTCCTTGAATTGTGCGGGCAGTGGTGTGTAGGGCTGTTTGTAGAGGGTGGAGTGTAGATTGTGGGAGTCCTTGGTATATGGTATTGCAGTAGTCTATGTGTGGGATGAGGGTTTGTAGGGCTGATCTGAAGCCCGTTGGTTCTAGTAGCTGGGCGAAGTCATTGAAGGGTCCGGATTTTGAGGTAGACAGTTTTTGTGATATGTGGTTTGAAGGTTAGCAGCTAAAGACAGATGCTAGCTCCCCACTCAATGTCTGAAGCCTCTGCGATGAGTAGAGAATGATACTGTTAAGGCATAAAAGGGAATCATCTGATCACAGAAACACAGAAAATGATGGCAGATGAAGACCATACAGCCTATCTAGTCTGCCCATCCATAAGAACTATGAAGTTCTACAGTCCATCTGCCACCTCAGAGATCCTCTGCATAAGAAATGCCACACTGGGTCAGACTAAAGGTAAGTCAAGTCCAGTATCCTTTTTCGAAGAGTAGGCAATCCAGGTTACAAGTACCTGGCAGCAGGGCTGGCACAAGAAAGCACTCTAGGTGAACCTCATCCCTTGCGCCCCCCACACCCTCTGGCTTCCCCTCATTGCCACCGCTATTGCCCATAACCGGGATCTACAGCAGTGGCAATGGCTTGAAACAGTCCTGTGGTGCTTACTTTCAAACTTCTTATATTTACGGAACTGTGAATGTTATCCCACTTCGTACTAATACATAAATAAGAGATAATTCAAGCCTTCTACGCAGCCCTATGATTTTCAACTTAAACTTTTTTTGTCAGATTGTTTGCCGTGAGTAGGGAACCTTCCCTCTCCCATAGCAAACCCTCCTTTTTCTCTTTTAATAAAAGAGCAAATTCACCCTTTTTTATATATATACCCTACTGAGGCAGAATTACAAAATAATCCTCAGTACAGTTTTGTGACATTTTCTTACGTCCATTGGTACAACATATTCCATCTTTTATTAAGGATTCGTTTCATTTTCTTTCCAAACTTCAACAATTGTCTGTGGATGTTTCAGGGATGTATTTGGTAATCATGGACGTGACTGCTTTGTACACGAATACTGATCAGGAGGCTGCCATACAGATGGTAGCTGATTTGGAATTACCATTGCCACCCAGGATTCCTAAGGAATTTGTTATACATCTATTGGAGTTGGTTTTGAAGAATAATTTTTTTCTGTTTGAGGATCAGTTTTATTTGCAGACATATGGTATAGCCATGGGCGCCACAGTAGCACCATCTTTGGCGGCCCTTTATATGGCACAGTTTGAACGGGAGTTTGAACGGGAGTTTCTATATTCCTCTCAATGGTTTACCAAAATAGTACAATGGACTTGTTTTTTAGATGATGTTTTTTTCTTGTGGGTAGGTGAGGAGGATCAATTATTACAATTTTTTGATTGGATTAATACTTTAGATGGTCATATGCAGTTTGTCCCCACATATAGTTTATCATCTATTGAATTTTTGGACTTATCAATTTATAAACAAGGATCTACGTTACAATCCACTCTCTATCGTAAACCAGTGCAAAGGAATACTTTACTCCACTATCAAAGTTATCATCCAGGACCTCTTCGACAAGGCCTTCCTATTGGGCAATATCTCTGTTTACGGAGATTGTGTTCAACAGTAGACCAATTTAAATGTCATGCTAATGATCTCAAACGTAGATTACGAGAAAGGGGATATCCTTCATATATAATTAAAAAAGCATATCGAAGAGCCCGTTTTAACCACCCGGAATGGTGGTTTGAGGTAACTAATCATCATGAGCAACAGGAAGTGGACGTGCCCCCTTATGTAGGAGTTCTCCCTTACATGCCTAATGCGGGACGAGTTATGAATATTATAAAACAACATTGGGGGATATTATCGTTATACCCATGTTTTTGAAAGCCGTTAATGTTTGCGTTCCAGCAAGGATGCAACTTGGCAGATTTATTGATTCATTCCTCTCCCCAGGCGATGGATGAGCACTTGAAGGGCCACTTCAAATGTGGGACGTGTGATTTTTGTGATTCCACAATTGAGGGACTTGAGTGGGAAGATAGTAATACAGGGATAACGATCATGAATCATCACTGAACTGACTGTACCACTACGTATGTAGTTTACATCCTAATTTGTCCCTGTCGCAAAGTTTATGTTGGCCGCACATCCCGCCTTATGAGTAGGAGATTGTTGGAACATAGGTCTCGTATCAATAACAAGGTGACATCAGCTCCGGTGGCTCAACATTGCCAAGAATTTAACCATAGGTTTCAGGAGTTTAGATGGCGCATTATTGATCACATTCCACCCTTCATGCGGGGGGAAGATCGTTTGCAGAGATTACAATATAGAGAACAATTTTGGATTTACCGCTTGTGATCAGTAACACCTAATGGTTTGAATCTTGCTCTTGATTGGTGGAGTTTGATTGATTGAGTTCCTTTCATAGCCAATGATAGCCTGTTTTTTTCTACAATTGTGAACGAGGCTGAGTTCAAAATAGGTGAGGGGAGTGAGATTAGAGTAGACATAGATGCATGAGGAAAGACCAGGAGGTTCGTGGTTCGAAACACGACGTTGTGTACAGAGGATAAAGGAGTACACGTCTTTTTGAATGAACTACACATTTGGAATGATTGGAGAGGAGTATTTAAGCGGATTTAGAAGGATTCTGAGTACTGGGAACGGTCTCTGACATACCAAATACCAAGGTTTTTGAGAAGAAGATGCCGACTTGGTTGGAGATGATGTGGAGGCGTTCTAACTGATGACCCAGGACTTTGAGTTAAGTTGCTCTTTCTCCGCTTCTATATCATTCATGAACATGGTGATTATCATGTACTGAGGATGTAATTCTGCCTCAGTAGTATATATATAAAAAAGGGTGAATTTGCTCTTTTATTAAAAGAGAAAAAAAGGAGGGTTTGCTACGGGAGAGGGAAGGTTCCCTACTCACAGCAAACGATCCGACAAAAAAAGTTTAAGTTGAAAATTGTAGGGCTGCATAGTAGGCTTGACTTTCAAACTTCAGCACCACAGGGCTGTCTGCTTCCATCTCCACTGATGCCTGACTTCCTGTTTGCATGGGGGGAAGCCAGCAGCCCCACAGCGCCAAAGTTTTAAGGTAAGTGCCATGGAGCTATTCAGGTCATTGCCACTGCTGTAGGTCCCGGTGAGGGGCAACAGCGGCGGCAATGAGTGTCCCCGGAGGGCCGGCATTCTAAGCAACCACCTAGTTTGCCTAATGGTAGTGCTGACCCTGCATGACAGGTTCCCAAAATTCCATGCTGCTTATCCTAGGAGTAAGCATTAGATTTCCCCAGACCAATGTTTTATGCACTATTCCTCCAGGAACTTGTCCAAATCTCTTTTAAACTCAGCTACACTAACAGCTTTTACCATATCCTCTGGCACCGAATTCCAGAGTTGTCGAGTGAAAAAAAATATTTTCTCCAATTAATCTTAAATATGCTATAATTGTAGCTTCATTGCGAGTCCCCTAGTTTTTTCTACTTTTTGAAGGTGTAACCAACTGATCTACACCTGTTCCACTCCACTCATTTTATAGACCTCTACAATTTCTCCCCTAAGCCATCTCTTTTACAAGCTGAAGAACCCTAATCTTTTAAGCCAGGGGTTCCCAAACCTGTCCTTGGGACTGCCCAGCCAGTTAGGTTTTCCAGAAATCCACAATGAATATGGCATGAGAGAGATTTGCATACAATGGAGGCAGTGCATGCAAATCTCTCTCATGCATATTCATTGCAGACATCCTGAAAACCCGACTGGCTGGGAGGCAGGTTTGGGAACCCGTTTTAAGCCTTTCCTCATAGGGCAGGGCTTCTCAACCCAGTCCTCGGGACACAACTAGCCAGTCAGTTTTTCATGATGATCACAATGAATATGCATGAGAGAGACTTGCATGCACTGCCTCCATTGTATGTAAATATCTCTCATGCATATTCATTGTGGTTATCATAAAAACCTGACTGGCTAAGTGTGTCCTGAGAACTGCGTTGAGAACCCCTGCTGTAGGGGTATCCTTCCATCCCCTCTACTTGTCCCATGCTTTTTTGAATTCAGATACAGTTCTCGTCTTCACCACTTTCACTGGAAGGCAGTTCTATGCATTGTGGTATGTAAGATGCCAGAAAGAAGCATGTAAATCAGGGGTGGCCAACTCCAGTCCTAGAGAGCCATAATCCAGCCTGGTTTTCAGGATATCCTTAATGAATATTCATGAGATATATTTGCATCCACGGCTTCCCATTGCATGCACATATCTCATGAATATTCATTAGGGGCATCCTGAAAACCAGGCTGGATTGTGGCTCTCCAGGACTGGAGTTGGCCACCTCTGCTGTAAGGCTCTCTTTTTTTTCTATTTTAATTTTTATTAACCATTTCCATGTACATTACAAACCATTTCGTTCTCAACATTATACAATTTCCACAGTCATTACATCGTGTATCCTGTTTATGCCCCAGCTTGTTGTTTCCCCCTTTCTTTGTATCCCTCCCCCCCTTCCTCCCTCCCTCCCCCCTCCCTACCCGCGCTCCACATTCATACCTTCCTTCTCCTCTCTTCCGACCACTCGAACTCATCGCCTCTCTTTTCACCCTTTCACCATTAACTCATCCCGCCAATCTATATCTCCAAGGATCTGCACTAAGTTTCATCCATTCCGCCGTCCTTCTTTCTCCCCCTCTCTCCAGCCTTCACGATGCCAACCATTTCCACACTCCCTTCCATTGATCCACACTCTTCCCCCCTTCTCATCTCGGTCAATCTATGCATCAAGCTGGCCTTAGTCACTCTTCTGACAAATCCTGCCGGCTTAGGTAGGTCCAATCCCACCCAATGCTGAGCTATCTCGCATCTTGCTGCAACTATACAGTGATGCACTACCCCCCCTTCCCTCTTTGGAATATCCTCCTCCAATTGATGCAGCAAGCAGGCCTCTGGCTTCCTTTGCAATCTATATCTCGTCATTCAAAAATCATTTCTATAATCGTTGCCCAATATGCTTGAATCTTCTCACATTTCCACACATATGTAACCAATCTCCTCTTTCTTGGCACCCTCTCCAAAACTGATCATTGTGTCCCACTCCAGCTCTTTTTTTATATACTGGTGTCCAATACCAACGATATAGCACTTCATAAGCATTTTCCTTCACTTGTGTGGCTATGGATATACTTACCACTCTCTGTAGTATCTTATTCCACACCTCTTCATTCCAGCTCACCCCCAGATCCTTCTCCCATTTTATCATAAACCCTACTACTACTATTTATCATTTATATAGCGCTACCATTCGTATGCAGCGCTGTACAGACATAAAAGAGACAGTCCCTGCTCGTCAGAGCTTACAATCTAGTTAAGTCGAGACAAAACACAGAGTAACAGTTAACATAAAATACAAAGTGAAAACACAAAATATGGAGCTTGTTAGTCTAGACAGGACCAAAGACAGGGGTCAAGATCTAAAAGCAATGGTGAAGAGATGGGTTTTTAGCCTGGACTTGAACAGGGCCAAGGACAAGGAGGGTGCCTGGCCTATAGACTCAGGTAGCTTGTTCCAGGCAAAGGGTGCAGCAAGGTGAAAGGAGCAAAGTCTGGAGTTAACAGTAGAGGAGAAGGGCACAGATAGAAGCAGTCTGTCAGAAGAGCAAGTACCCGAGAGGGGTTGTAAGGAGAGATAAGGGATGAAAGATACTGAGGAGCTGCAGAGTGAATACATTTATAGGTCAGGAGGAGAAGCTTGAATTGGATGCGGAAACGGATAGGGAGCCAGTGGAGTGACTTGAGGAGAGGGGTAATATGGGAATGGCGAGGCTGGCGGAAGATTAGTCGAGCAGCAGAATGTTGAATAGACTGAAGGGGGAAGAGATGCTTCGCGAGAAGATCAGCAAGGAGCAGATTGCAGTAATCAAGACGAGAGGTGATTAAAGAGTGGACAAGCGTCTCAGTAGTGTGTTCGGAGAGGAAGGGGAGAATTTTTCTAATGTTATAGAGAAAGAAATGGCAGGTCTTGGCTACTAGTTGGATATGAGTGGAGAAGGAGAGAGAGGAGTCAAAGATAACCCCAAGATTGTGGGCCAAGGAAACAGGGAGGATAACAGCATTATCGACAGAGAGGGGAGGAAGAGGAGGGGGGTTTTGGGGGAGATTTTGGGGGGGAAGATAAGGAGCTCGGTCTTGGACATATTCAGTTTAAGGCGGCGGTGAGACATCCAGGTATCAATGTCAGAAAGGCAGGCGGAGATCTTGGTCTGGATGGCCAGAGAGATTAGAGGCGTAGAGAGGTAGATTTGGGAGTCATCAGCATAGAGGTGGTACTGAAAGCCATGGGAAGAGATAAGCGCGCCAAGGGACTGGGTATAGAGGGAGAAAAGGAGAGGTCCCAGGACAGAGCCTTGGGGTACACCGACTGGGAGCGGGGTGGAAGAGGAGAAGGAACCACCAGAGCACACACTGAAGAATCGATGGGAGAGGTAGGAGGAAAACCAGGATAATACAGCGCCACTGAAACCAAGTGAGGACAAGTTGTCAAAGAGAAGGTTGTGATCAACAGTGTTAAAAGCAGCAGAGAGGTCAAGTAGGATGAGGACAGAGTAGACACCGTTGGATTTTGCTAGGAACAAATCACTGGAGACCTTGGTGAGAGCGGTTTCTGTAGAGTGTAGGGGACGAAAGCCGGACTGTAAAGGGTCTAGGAGGGCATGAGAGAAGAGGAAGTCAAAGCAGCGGCGGTGGACTGTGCATTCAAGTAGTGTAGAGATGAAGGGAAGGAGAGAGATGGGTCGATAATTGGAGGGACAGATGGGATCGAGTGAGGGTTTATTGAGGAGAGGTGTGACCACGACATGCCTAAATTCTGTAGGGAAAGTTGCGGTGGAGAGCGAAAGGTTGAGAATGTGAGAGATGGAAGGGACAACTGTGGAGGATATAGGGCTTAGGAGACGGGTGAGAACAGGATCAGAGGAGCAGGTTGTGAGTTTGGAGGAGGAGAGAAGGAGGGCGGTTTCCTCATCAGAGATCACAGGGAAGGAAGAGAGGGTAGCAGAGGTAGGGGGGGAGTTGGGATTGGGGAGGGGTAGTAGGGGTAGGGGGGAATTGGAGGGTGATCTTATGGATTTTGTCATGGAAGTAGTCAGCCAGGGTTTGGGCGGGAAGGGAGGGAGGGATTGGAGGTGGAGGGACCTTGAGGAGAGAGTTGAGAGTATTAAAGAGACGGCGAGGATTGGAGGAAAGACGTAGTAGTCTTGCTTGGCGAGAAGTATGGCAGATTGGAAGGAGACAAGCATGAATTTGAAGTGAAGGTCAGCACGGGAGCGGGATTTGAGCCAGACACGCTCAGCAGAACGGGCACAGGAACATAGATAACGGGTAGTGGAAGTGAGCCAGGGCTGGGGTATCGAACGCCTCACAGGGCATGGGGTGATCGGAGCAAGGGTATCCAGGACCGAGGAGAGTGCAGCATTATAGGAGGTTACTGCGTCATTAACGGATGTAGGAGACAAAGTGGAAGAGAGAGGTGACGAGATGGCAGAGGAGAGAGCTAGAAGATCAATAACATGAAGGTTTCTAAATAGGTTGGCGGAGAAAGGACGAGGCTGGGGCGGAGGATGGTGAATGTTAAGACGTAAAAGGTGATGGTTAGATAAGGGAAGAACTGAGTTGCAGAAGTTTGAGGGTAAGCAGTTAGAGAAGAATATCAGGTCAAGGCAGTGGCCAAGCTGGTGAGTGGGGGCAGTGGAGCAGAGTTGGAGGTTGAATGAGGAGGTAAGGGAGAGGAGTTTTAATGCATGAGGATCAGAGGGAATATCGACATGAATGTTAAAGTCTCCAAGAATCAGAGTGGGGGAGGAGGGGTCAAGAAAGACCAATAGCCATGAGTCAAAGAAGGTGAGAAAGGTAGAAGCAGAATTGTTAGGAGGGCGATAAATAACAGCGACCTGGAGAGGAAGTGGAGTGAAGAGGCGGATGGAGTGGACTTCAAAACAGAGAGAGGAGTGAGATTGGGGTAGGATGAGGAGTTGGAATTGGCAAGAGGGGGAAAGTAGAAGCCCAATGCCACCACCACGGCCGGAGGGTCGAGGCGTGTGGGAGAACTGATAGCTACCATGACAGAGAGCGGTAGTGGATGTGGTATCATGAGGGAGAAGCCAGGTCTCAGTTAGAGCAAGGAGGTGAAGGGCATTAGAGATAAAAAGATCGTGAGTAAAAGCAAGTTTGTAGGAGACAGAGTGTGCGTTCCACAAGGCACATGAGAAGGGGAGAGTGGAGGGGGAGAGAAGAGGGATATGGATAAGGTTAGACAAGTTGCATGGAGGCTTCTTCGTGGAGTGAGAGATAGATCTCGGGGGGGGGGGGGCCAGGATAAGGGATGATATGGATAAGGTTAGACAAGTTGCGTGAAGGGCTCTTATCAGAGTGAGAGATAAATTGAGTTGATCTAGGAATGGGATTGACAAGGATAAGGTTAGACAAGTTACATGAAGGCCTGTTATCAAAGAGATTTAAAACTAGGGGGGCCAGGATTAGGGTTGATATTACCGGATGAGAGGAGGAGAAGGAGTAGCAGAGTACGGGGTCGAAAGGAGACAGTGTGGTGGAAGCGAGGGTGGGGTTGCCTTAGGGAGAGTGGGGATGGTTAGATGAGAGGGAAAGAGAGATGGAGTTTAAGAGCTGATGAGAGGGTAGAAGACAGAATGGAGGGGGAAGTGAGGGTGATAAGGGAGGGATGAGGAGTGTAGGAGTGATGGTGTTGGTAGGAGGGGAAACAGGGAGAATGAGGAAAAAAAAGAGGATAATGTGATGTGGAGCCATAGGAGGAGTGGAGGGGGCTGTGCAGCAAATGTTATCTTAGGAATAGTGGGGTGGCAATGCAGCGTAATTAATTAATAGGCTATGCAGGCTATTAATTAATAGGCTATGTAGTTAATATACAAGTTAAGCAATTAATCCACAGGCAATGCAATTCATACAGTTAATACACAGGCAATGCAAACAATTTAAAATATAATGATTGGATAAGCAGCAATGGAGTCAGCAGACTAGATTACAAGCTAGGCGGTTAAACTACAAGCTAGGCAGTGTGACGATTTCTAGGCAGTAATGAAGACAGCAGGCTGAGTAGCAAGAGTTATTTGACACAATGGGATAGCAGGAATCACCAAATATGCAGCAAGAGTTATTTAGCCAATGAATTGATGTGATGATAGAAGCAACAGTGTGGTGCGGTGGCTAGAGGCTGGGCAGCATGAGATATTTCAGGCAATGGGGTGGGATGATTAGTTCAAGCAGTGAGGCAGCAAGGGAGTTTACAGGTAATGCCGGGTAGGTTGACTTGCTTGGGGTATGCTGCTTACCAGTTGGGATAAGAGGTGGTGGTGGTTGAAATGCGTTGAGCCTTCCTTTACTTTCCGGTTGCCTACTTTCCCTGCCAAAGGGCCCTCTGGCGAGGCCCTCAGGCGCGGGCCCACCTTTTCAAATGGGGGAGAGAGCCCCGATTGGGCTGGAGAGGAGCAGTGGGAGAGGCAAGAAGCTCCCGGTGCTGATCACAGCTCCTGCAGCGTTTCCTTTTCAAATGGTGGAGAGAGAGCCCCAATTGGGCTGGAGAGGAGCAGTGGGAGGGGCAAGCAGCTCCCGGTGCTGATCACAGCTCCTGCAGCGTTCCCTTTTCAAAATGTAAACCCAAGTTTACTTCCCCCTCCCTCCATCAATCCTTTGTAAATTTCCTTTGTGGCCAATATGGCCTGAGCAAAGCGCCTCAAACCACCCTCTATTTTCCCATAAATCCTTCCACACCTTTCGTTGCCTCAAAAAATAGCTCAATTGTAAATATGCATAATAGTCGCTATCTCCCAGCCGGTACAAGTCCTTGATGCCCTCATACTCCAGCATGCCCTCCTTGCTCA
The DNA here is from genome assembly GCA_033557465.1 of Ichthyophis bannanicus. Lineage (NCBI taxonomy): Eukaryota > Metazoa > Chordata > Amphibia > Gymnophiona > Ichthyophiidae > Ichthyophis > Ichthyophis bannanicus. Next base: position 1,574,636,329 of record CM066031.1, on the reverse strand, counting down.
CTATTTGAGAACTCTGTGTAAGCCCCGCCTTTGCCCATCTGCGCAGAACAGTTACCCCTGGTCCCTGACCCCTATCAAAACATCCCTCCAGTGTCATTCCCTGTATGTATTCTTTATCTTGTATTAATTGTTTTCTATTCTGTCTCCACACCCTCAAACTGTGGGCTATTATGAGGTGTTGGTGTTTATTTTCAGCGCTATTACCACCCCTCCAAACCATTCTGTCCAATCTTTCCCCCCTTACCGAGTCTTCTTCCATTTGAACCCACTGTTTCTGTGTCCCGCTGTGCCACTCGTATATGGTTTTCAGTTGGGCAGCCTCATAATATTTTTGAAAATTAGGTACCCTTAACCCTCCCTCTCCCTTTGTTCTTTGTGTTACTGCCATTGCTACTCTTGGCTGTCTATTCGACCATATGAATCGATTAACCAATCTTTGTAGTTGTTTTAACTTTGTAGGCGGTACCAGTATTGGTAGCATCTGGAACAGGAACAAGAATCTTGGCAGTAACATCATCTTTATTGTCGCTATGCATCCAAACCATGAGAGGTATCCCCTCCTCCACCCCTCCAAGCAGTTCTCTACCTGCCCAAAACGTTTTGGATAATTTAGCTTGTATAGGGTATCTACCCTATTACTAATTTGAATCCCTAAATATTTAATTTTTTCTCTAGCCCATCTGAATGGGTATTTCTTCTGCAGTATGCCCTGCGCATCTCCATTTAATGATAAGTTTAATATTTCCGATTTTGTCCAATTAATAGTGAAACCCGAAAGCCTTCCATATTCTTCCAATTCCCACATTAGTATTGGTATAGAGAACTGAGGTCTAGCTACACTCAATATTATGTCATCTGCAAACAGGGATATTTTATATTCTCTCCGCCCTACTCTTATTCCCTTAACATCGGCCCTCTCTCCCACCCTCTCCGCAAATGGTTCCAAAGATATAGCAAAACGTAGGGGTGATAGGGGGCAGCCCTGTCTCGTTCCTCTCCCTTGCCCAAAAAATTGAAAGTAGGCCCCATTAACCCTAACACATGCCGTCGGATTGTGGTATAGCGCTTTTACCCAACTTAAAAATTCTTCCCCCAATCCCATTCTTTCCATTACCTGGAAAAGAAATGGCCATGACACCTGGTCAAAGGCCTTCTCCGCATCCAGCGACAACAACAAGGCCTCCTCCCTACATTGTTCGGTGGACTAAATCATATTTAAGATCTTTCTAATATTATCCGCTATCTGTCTACCGGGAATAAATCCAACTTAATCCAAATGTATCAACTTCCCTATCCTCTTGTTTAAACGCGTAGCGAGTATTTTCGCTAGTAATTTGGCATCTATATTGATCAATGATACGGAAAAGATCCACAAGAGTGGTCCTCATATCGATCTCTTTATATATTATGGTTATTCCTGCCCATCCCATGGTATCCGCTAATCTACCTCCCTCCTGTGGGAGATTAAATAATCTCACCAAGGGACTTATATAGAACCTCGCTGTGAGCCCATCTAAACCCAGAGCCATATCTATTTTCAACTGTTTTAAAGCCCGTAATACCTCCTCAGCTGTTATAGCCTTGTTTAATTCTTTCTGTTCCCCCTCTTCTAATTTCGGTAATTGAATTGAATCAAGATAACTCTGTACTCTCTCTCTCTGTTGAGGGTCCCGTGCTTTATATAACCCCTGATAGTATCCTCTAAAGACCTCCCTAATCTCCCCGTCCTTATACACCCGTTCCCCTTCCGGATTTTCATTATACATGAATGCAATTTCCTCTGTTTCAGTTTCTGAGCCATATATCGCCCCATCTTATTACCTCCCAAAAAGAATTCCTGTCTCAACAACTGCATATGATATCTTATCTTTGCTGCCTGTAAGTCGTTTAACTATGCTCTTACTGCCAGCACCTGACCTCTGTATTCTCCTTGCTTCCCTTGTGCATCTAGTTCTTCCAATTCCAGCAATCTTGCTCTCACTTCCCTCTCTGTTCCCTCCCTTTCCTTCCGTTTTCGCGCCCCCCCATTTAATTAAAATTCCTCGCACTACTGCCTTATATCCATCCCACACCCCTCCCCAAGTTACCTCCCCATTATCATTCCAATGGAAGTATTCCCTCATTTCCCTCTCGATGTCCACTCTTACCCTTCCATCTTCTAATAGAGGTTCATTAAGCCTCCAAAATTGTAAGCCCTTCCCCTCTCCCTCTATTGTCAATCTGACCTCCACTAGCGCATGATCTGACCAAGTAATCAAATCTATATCCGCCCCCTTAATCCTACCCCCCCCCACCAGCTCTTTCGATACCCAGATAGCATCTATTCTTGAATATGATTCATGTACCGGTGAAAAATAAGAAAACTGTCTCTTCCCCGGGTGGTGGAATCTCCAGGCAACAATCAAGCAATGGTGTGCTACAAAATTGTGGTAGTGCTTCCTATCCGCCCTCTTACCCTCCCTTTTCCCTGAGGCGTTTCTCACTGGATTCCACATTAAGTTGACATCTCCTTCACAAATGAGGCTACCCTCCCTCAATTTCCCCACCTCTTCATTCAGCTTTGTCTAGAATTCACTTTGCACCCCTGTTGGTGCATAGACATTTACTATGCAATGCCACTCATTTCCCACTTTTATCCGTAATAACACATATCTCCCCTCTTTATCCCTCACCACATTTTGCAATTGCATCTTTAATTTAGCATCAATCAATATGGCCACCCCCCCCTCCCCTTTTTATTTTCCATTTTGTTTGATGCGTGTATACATACTCCATATCCTCTGGGTTTAACTAGATATTATGTCGCTCTTGTCAAATGCACTTCCTGTATAAAGCACAGTTACTTACCTGTAACAGGTGATCTCTGGGAACAGCAGGAATTAGTCTTCACATATGGGTACGTCGGTACCGACGGAGCCTGCACGGGAACGCTGCCCAGCTTCCAATCAGAAAGCTTTTGGCAGCATCCCTCGCGCCTGCACGCTGACTTCCCGCCTTCTCCAGAGCCTCTCTTCAGTTGAGTTTCAAAGCTGAGACAAAGGCGAGAGAGAAAAGGAAGAAGAAGATAAAGAGATGCAACTCCTAGGGGAGGTGGGAGGGTTGTGAAGACTAATTCCTGCTGTTCCCAGAGATCACCTGTTACAGGTAGGTAACTGTGCTATCTCTAGGAACAAGCAGGAATGAGTCTTCCCATATGGGGACTCCCTAGCTGGAGATGCCAGGGGGAGATCCCAGAAAAATGCAGGAGTCTGGAGCAGGGGTGCATTTTGTCTCCAGGAATCCCCGGCATCCGATGTGGGATGGAGGGTAGGAGTTGACAATAAAGGAGCTGTGAGGAAAGAAACAGCATAGCCAAGGACTAGAGGGTCCTACAGACTACAGGAGTCCTTGGTATATATGATGAGTAGCATTAAAACACAGTTAATATACACTCAAAATATGCAGCTTACCTACTGTATTGTAGGAAGTAGAAAGCATGATGGAGTCTACTGGATAAGCAGTGGCGGAATCTTCAAGGTGACCTCCCAGCACTGAGGATGAAGGTCCAGACCTGGAGGTAGTAGACGATCCAGGTGTCAACTGGGTAGGATTAGACGTCAGGTCGTCAATAGAAAGCTTTATGGGAAAAAGCTGAAAACTCCTTTAGGCATAAGGTCATTAACATTGAGGACTAAAGGAAGAAGACTGACGGAGTTGGAGAACTAGCCCAGTCCTGGCGGGAAGAGGGGGACTGGAAAACCCCTATTCCCAAGGAGAACAGCTGTGTACTCAAAGATAAAGATGTACACTGTTTTTCCTAGCTGGCGAGAGATAGGAAAAATATTGAAGCTTGATGCTTCAAGGACTTAAAGAAAAAATGGAAGATGTTAGCACCACAGTGGTTATTGGTGCCTAACAGTTTCTGCATCGTAATATGGTATGCGAGGTAGGGCGATAGACTGTCTAAAACCTCTAGGAGGTAAAATATTTAGTATAGACAGTAAGGGTGATAGTGTGTAAGACATATCAACCCTTAAGCAGCCCCCCAACAGACACATATATATACAAATATATATATGTTGATGGAATATATATATATATAATATATATACACATATGTGCAGATGTGCATATTAGGATATGGGTGGAGAAATGTATCAATATATATATATATATATATATATATATATGATATATATATATATATATATATAGATAGATAGATAGATATATAGATAGATATAGATATAGATATAGATATAGATATGGATAGATAGATAGATAGATAGATAGATAGATAGAATATACGTAAATATAGATACATTTGTGGGGCATGGTTTTGCACCACCAGAGTAATGATATAGGTATGTAGACATATATGGAGATGCTACATACAAGACAACAGGTTGAAGATATATGTCTACCACCCAGCCCCATAATTGTACATGGGGAATATAAAAGAAAAAGATTCTGCGCTCTACAAGAGGGTGAACCCACTTGGGATATGTATAGAGAAATTATTTCCGTGGATTGAGGGATGCAGGAAGGCAATCCAACCAAATAACCGTGATGTTCGCGTGAAAACAGATGATCATATGAATCTGTAAGGAACAAGGCGGGAGTTCCACAGAACACTGACATGGCAGATGTGCAGAAACGCAGAGAAAATACCAGAGGGACCTACTGGAGGGACCCAGAGGTAGCATGCGTAAACATCAGCCGTGGATTTTCACGCAGAAGAACTGATATCTCGTGTTAACACCCCAGGCTAGAGGGTGTGGAGAACCCGCACCGGCATAGGAAGGGTTTATAAGCTTTTCCCTACTAATAGAGAAGCTTCAGAGACAAGGTCAATGCTCTATAGCAAGGCCCTCATAGTAGAAAGCTTCTCTGAAGACTGCAGAGAGCATTGTGCAGGAGAGATATGAGACAAACCGACTGAAGTCAGGTGTGTTGCCATATCCTAGGAGAGGAGATGGTTAGAATAATGTGAGAAAGCCTAAAGGAGTAGGAGGATCCAAGATAGATGACGAACAGCTTGGAATCACTACTGAGGCTAGACAAAATTTTGAACAAGGGACTGGAACTTGGAAAAAGTACCAGCAATACAATTACTGTAACTCCTGCAGGCACAGCTGCTGACGGAAACAGCAGAGAGATTGTCTTGTGCCCAATAAAGAAAAACAGACAAGAAAAGAGAGGAGATATCCCCTCTCCTTGTCTGAGGAACGAGCTTGCTAGAGAAGCTTTCCAGCATGGTACCCCTCAGTCAGGGAAAAAACCCGGTTGAGAGGGTAGAGTAAGTAATTGGAGGGTGACATACCCATAGGGTAAGTCAACTAAGGAAAAAATGTTCAGTTGGGATAGAACTATCAGGGGATAGTTGCAACTGCTCTTCTAGAGAGTAAGAAGAGGAGAAGTCTGTAGTCCCTGAACAAAATTTTCCGACAGGTTAGTACACTGAAAAAGAGGAGCACAGTGAATAAACTGCTAATGGGTAGAAGTGAACTGTAGATTACAATTCCCGGCCCCTATGGTTGCTGGGAATGCTGACTGGCCAGAGCTGGAGGACTTCAGGCTATGCTGAGGCGTCCCTTGTTTAGGTACAGCCGAATGATGGGCAGGAGATGAATGAAACTTTCTTTTCTTAGGGAAAGAAGGTTTGGTAGGATATTTCCTACCCCTTGAAGAAGGAGGTGGCTTAGATTGGTCTTTAGTGGAAGGAGAGTCAGTGGAGCATTGAGCAACCTGACGTAAAGCCTCCTTATTGAAGAGACCTTCTCCTGTACAAGGGGAATGAGCCAGTATAGTTTGTGCCCATCTGCTCAAGTCTGAAGCTTCAAGCCAGGCTCTGCGACGTGCTGCGATGGCAATAGCAGAGGATCTGCTAACGGACTCAAAAGAGTCTATAGAAGCACGAGACAGGAACCAGGATATATTCCGGCTGTGATTGACGATCAAGGAATAATCAGTAGCCTTGGGCTCTGGTAAAAAAGGGGTCAAAAGAGACAATTTCTCTGTGACTTCCTGGAGTGTTAGACTCATGTGAAAAATATATGAAAGGATTCTGGAGGCCAGCATAGAGGTTTGGAAGGCCTGACGACCAAAAGCATCGAGTGTTCTTGAAGAACAACCTGGCGGAAAAGAAGAATGCTTCTTCTTGCTCTTAACTTTCCTTAGTGCTGATTCCACTACAAGGGAACGATGATAAAGTTGAGGCTTTTGAAACCCTGGAGAGGGTGGCACCCGGTACCGAACCTCAGTGGTTGTAGAAACTAGAGGAAGTCGTAAGGGCGATTTCCAGACCCTCAGAAGGAGATCCTGCAGAGCAGGATGTAAAGGAAGCATCATATTTTCCATTTGTGCCGGTGAGCCATGAGTAGCATCACAACCAGGGATAGAGATATTAAGAAAGGTTGCCATATCCAGGAGAAAAGCCTGAAAAGACTAATCTCCTATGGGAACCATCCCTGGTAAGGCTAAAGAAAGAGGCTGAGCACCAGAGGACGTACAGTGGTGTGAAGGAAGAAACCTAGTAGATGGACAGGGATACTGGCATGTTAACTTAGAGGCAGTGGGTACTGCATCAATGCCAGGTATCGGTTCCAAACTAGGCATCGGTGGAATCGGTGCAAGAGCAGGCATCGACATCGATACTGATACAGGACCAGCAGTTGAAGTCGCCATCGGGGACTGCTGCAGTGGTACCGAGAGCATGAGAGAGTTATGGCTAGGATCTTCGGAACTGTCTATCTGGAAACGACAGGAGTCGGTTCTGGGACGCGTCGGTACCCAGTCCTCGAGACTAGATATCGGTTCAAGACTTGGCATCGAAGAAAGCGAGGCTATCGATGCATGTCGCGAGGGTTCCGACGCCGGTGGCAGTATCGGCGATGCCGATACCACTAAGGCAGCCTGGGTTACATCGATCGGTACCGACGGTACCGAGGATACCCGATGACCACCCCTTGCAAAGGGTAAGGCGGTCCACCTCGATGCCGATGCCAGGGTATCGGAACTGATCGACGCCGGTACCGTCCCGGAGCATGGCTGAGATATGGAAATGTCCACCGGTATCGTATCGACCGGCCCCAAGGGCGCCGAGGATGGTAGAGGACGATTCCTGGTGAAGAGTGGAACACTCGACACCGAAGCCGATGCCAGGGTATCGGTACCGCTCGAAGCGGATACCCGCACCGTACACGACTGGGATCGAGGGAAGTCAATCCGGTGCGTATCGATCGGTCCCGAAGGTACCGAGGATGCCCGATGACGATCCCTGGTGAAGAGTGGAACACTCGACACCGGTGCGGATGCCGGAGGCTCGGTACCGCTCAAAGCGGATACCACCCCCGAGCATGGCTCAGGTATGTTCTGTGAGGGGTGAGCCCCAGGAACAACCTGAAACCCCTTTAACGCTTTGGAGCCCGAAGACTCCCGCAGGGGTAATGCCAATGGATTCTTGAGGGTAAGGCCGGAGCCGTCACCATGCTGGGCATGGGACATACCACTCAAGCATTGACTAGTCTTAACAGACTGTTTGTGGGTTACCTGATCCTGTGAAGTGGAGAAACCGGGTACCCTCACTGCCGAGGAAAAAACGGTATCGAGGGAAACCTTAAAAACTGAAGGTTTCCTCACAAAATTATCCCCTGACAAGTCAGGGGAAAAAGGGTCAGGACCCACACAGTTGAGACACAAACTATTGGTGTCTAAAAGAAACAGGTGTTTCCACATCGAAAACACTTCTTAGAAGAAGGCTCCATAATGAAGAGGCCTGGTAGGCCCAACAAGTTAAGGCAAAAAAACTGAAGAAAAAGTTTCTTAGAATTTAGTCAAAAATCCACCGGCGATACCGGTGGTAGCGGGGAATACAGCCGCGACCACAAGAAAACACAAACTAAAGTAATTAAAGTAAGTAAAAAGAAAAGTTTCTGCGGTGAAAGGAGGACGTCCTGCCGGCTCCGCGGAAAAACAAAAACTGAAGAGAGGCTCTGGAGAAGGCGGGAGGTCAGCGCGCAGGCGCGAGGGATGCTGCCAAAAGCTTTCTGATTGGAAGCTGGGCAGCGTTCCCGTGCAGGCTCCGTCGGTACCGACGTACCCATATGTGAAGACTCATTCCTGCTTGTTCCTAGAGATACACTAGCTCCGCCATTTGGCATGTGAGTTCTTTATACAATATCTTTGTCGTTTAAATGGTGAATTAAGACCTTTTACGTTTAGCGATACAGCACAGTTACTTACCTGTAACAGGTGATCTCTGGGAACAGCAGGAATAAGTCTTCACATATGGGTACGTCGGTACCGACGGAGCCTGCACAGGAACGATCTCCAGCATCCAATCAGAAAGCTTTTGGGAGCATCCCACAGAGCCTGCGTGCTGCCTTCCCGCCTTTCCAACTGTCTCTCCTCAGTTGAGTTTTATAGCTGAGACAAAGAGGGAGAGGGAAAGGAATAGAGATAGAAAGAGAGAGACAACTCCTAGGGGAGGTGGGTGGGTTGTGAAGACTTATTCCTGCTGTTCCCAGAGATCACCTGTTACAGGTAAGTAACTGTGCTATCTCCAGGAACAAGCAGGAATGAGTCTTCACATATGGGGACTCCCTAGCTTTTGATGCCAGGGAGAGAGCCCAGAAGTTGTGTGTCCCTGGGACAGGGCTGCACTTCACCACCTGGATCTCTGGCATCCCATGAGGGATGGTGGGTAGGAGTTGATTAAGCATGAAACAGGTGTTTGAGAACAGCCTGACCAAACAAGGCATCCCGGCGGGAGTCCTTGTCTAAGCAGTAATGGGCTGTGAAGGTATGAACCGAGGCCCAAGTGGCTGCTCGACAGATGTCGTCGATAGACACAGAGTTCAGATGAGCCATTGAGGCTGCCATGACTCTCACATTGTGAGCTGTGACATGGCCCTCCAGAGAAATGTTCTTGCTCTGATAGGCGAAAGAAATACACTGGGCAATCCAGTTGGAAAGAGTTCTCTTGGAGACTGGTTGTCCCAAATGAGAAGGATCAAAAGCAACAAAGAGTTGGGAAGACTTTCTATGTTGCTGTGTCCTTTGTAAGTAAAAAGCCAGAGCATAATCAACAGATTCATCGCTGGAGAAGAAACTGAAATCGTGAACAACTTTAACCTACTTGGATCAACTATTAATAAAGAAGCAACAAGCAGTCAAGAAATCAGAAGACACATTGCTCTTGGCAAAATGGCTATGAAAGACCTAGATAAGATTCTCAAGAGCAGAGATGTCTCGCTCCATACAAAGATTCGACTTGTTCAAGCCATGGTATTTTCAATAACATCATATGGATGTGAAAGCTGGACAGTGAAAAAGATAGACAGGAAGAAAATTGATGCCTTTGAATTATGGTGCTGGCGGCGAATACTGTGTATACCATGGACTGCCCGAAGAACAAACCAGTCGGTACTAGAGGAGATCAAACCTATGCTTTCTGTAGAAGCTCAGATGACAAGACTTCGACTTTCATACTTTGGACACATCATGCGAAGAGAGAGATCATTAGAGAAAGACATCATGCTTGGCAAGATAGAAGGTCAATGCAAAAGAGGAAGGCCAGCAATGAGATGGATCGATACAATAACAGCAGCTACGGGTACCAGTCTGTCAACGAGCCGCCTGACTGAAGACCGAACACAATTTAGGATAGCTATCCAGAGGGTCGCCATGAGTAGACTCCGACTCGGCAGCACTTAACAACAACAACAACTGGTGTCCTCTACAAAAAACAGAAATTGGTGCTTCCGCCTTCAGCGGTGGAAGCTCAACCTCAGTGCCCCCCCCCTCTTCTCTCTCTCCTTTTCCCCATCCTCCTCATCTCTTCCCTCCCCCCACCAATCCTGCACTATTATTATCCCAACTCATTTTCATTTGCCCCTGCCCACATGATGTGAAAGAATATGAAGGGACATGCATGATAACCTATGCAGCCACACGGGTAACTCTCCCTAGAGGCCAGCCCTGCATGCACCCAATCTTAACACATGCATAACAACTTTCGATAAGTCTCATCACTATTATTTTTATCATTTATTATTTTATTTTAACTGTATTATAATTTTGTTTTGGTTTATTTATTGTTTAACATGTGCTATTCTTTTTTAATATCAATTTTATTTTTCTTATGGTTTATTTTTAAACAGTACTGTAATTTGATGCTGTATACTGTATTGCATTTTACATATTGATTGTGTTAATGTAAACAGAAACATAGAAACATGACAGCAGAAAAAAGCCATATGGCCTATCTAATCTTCCCTTCCATATCAACTACTATAGTCCCTTTTTTATTTTTTTCCTTTTGAGAGATCTTCTGTGTTGGTCCCATGCTTTCTTGAATTCAGATACTGTTCTTGTCTCTACTACCTCCAATGGGAGACTGTTCCACATATCTACCACTCTTTCCGTAAAAAAAATATTTCCGCATATTACTCCCGAGTCTATCCCCTTTCACCTTCATCTTATGCCCCCTTGTTGCAAAGCTTTCTTTCAACTGAAAGAGGCTCTCCTCCTGTGCAATTATGCCATGAAGGCATTCAAATGTCAGAGTTGCTGGGGCTCTGGGAGTCAGCATTGACTCAAAGGCACACATTGCATTGCACTGTTTTTGTATCATATCTCTTTTCTCCCACCTTCCCTCCAAAGTATACATATTCAAATCTTTAAGCCTGTCCTCATAGGCCCCATGACGAAGTTGACTGATCATTTTGGTAGCCAAAGTCTGCACAGACTCCATCCTGTTTATATCCTTTTGAAGGTGTGGTCTCCAGAACTGCACACAATACTCCAAAATGAGGTCTCACAAAAGACTTATTGTATACAGAGGCACTATCACCTCCTTCTTCCTGCTGCCCATTCCACTCTTTATGCACCCAAGCATCTTTCTGGCTTTTGCCATAGTCTTTTCTACCTATTTAGCCACCTTAAGATCCCGCGCTTATTTTGTGGACCAAAATACTTCACCCCCTATATCGTACTGTCCCTTGGATTTTTGCAGACCAAATTCATGACCCTGCATTTTTTAAGTGTTAAATCTCAGCTGCCAAATTCTTGACTATTCTTGAAAGCACAGTTACTTACCTGTAACAGGTGATCTCTGGGAACAGCAGGAATAAGCCTTCACATATGGGTACGTTGGTACCGACGGAGCCTGCGCAGGAACGCTCCCCAGCGTCCAATCAGAAAGCTTTTGGGAGCATCCCAGAGCGCCTGCGTGCTGCCTTCCCGCCTTTCCAACTGTCTCTCCTCAGTTGAGTTTTATAGCTGAGACAAAGGGGAGAGAGAGGGAAAGGAAGAGAGATAGAAAGAGAGAGACAACTCCTAGGGGAGGTGGGTGGGTTGTGAAGACTTATTCCTGCTGTTCCTAGAGATCACCTGTTATAGGTAAGTAACTGTGCTATCTCCAGGAACAAGCAGAAATGAGTCTTCACATATGGGGACTCCCTAGCTTTTGATGCCAGGGAGAGAGCCCAGAGGTTGTGTGTCCCTGGGACAGGGCTGCACTTCCCCACCTGGATTTCTGGCATCCCATGAGGGATGGTGGGTAGGAGTTGATTAAGCATGAAACAGGTGTTTGAGAACAGCCTGACCAAACAAGGCATCCCGGCGGGAGTCCTTGTCCAAGCAGTAATGGGCTGTGAAGGTATGAACCGAGGCCCAAGTGGCTGCTCGACAGATGTCGTCGGTAGACACAGAGTTCAGATGAGCCATTGAGGCTGCCATGGCTCTCACATTGTGAGCTGTGACATGGCCCTCCAGAGAAATGTTCTTGCTCTGATAGGCAAAAGACATACATTTGGCAATCCAGTTGGAAAGAGTTCTCTTGGAGACTGGTTGTCCCAAATGAGAAGGATCAAAAGCAACAAAGAGTTGGGAAGACTTTCTATGTTGCTGTGTCCTCTGTAAGCAAAAAGCCAGAGCTCTTTTACAGTCCAGGGTATGAAGATTCCTCTCTGCACTTGATGCATGAGGCCCTGGAAAAAAGACCGGTAGGTAGATCACTTGGTTGAGGTGAAAAGGCGAGACCACCTTAGGCATAAAATGTGGATTAGTCCTAAGGACCACCTTGTCATGATGGAACCTTGTATAAGGTGGATTAGCTACTAGTGCTTGCAATTCACTGATGCGGCGTGCTGATGTGATTGCAATGAGAAAGATAACCTTCCAAGAAAGGCATTTCAAGGAGGTAGTAGCTAAAGGTTCAAAAGGCGGCTTCATAAGCTGACCAAGAACCAAATTTAAGTCCCATGCCACCGGTGGTGGTCTAATGGGAGGCTTTGTTAAAAGGAGGCCTCTCATGAACCTTACTACAAGGGGATGAGAGGAAACAGGTTGTCCATTTAGAGGCTTGAGTGAAGCTGCAATAGTACTCAGATGGACTCTTACTGAATTTGTCTTAAGGCCTGCATTAGACAGATGCAGGAGATACTCCAGCAACGATTCCAGAGGTATGGCACGGGGGTTAAGACCCTTTTCAGAACACCAGATGGTAAACCTTTTCCACTTGAAGGTGTAAGAACGTCTAGTGGAAGGTTTTCTGGAAGCTTGAAGAACATCTTTCACTTGCTGAGAAAAAGAGGAAGATGCAGGGGATCTAGGCCCTAAGATGCAGAGACTGGGGATTGGGATGCCACAACTTTCCGTTCTCCTGAAAAAGGAGGTCTGGAGCAGACCCTAACTCTAGGGAGGGAGCTTGAGAGAGATGTAGAAGCAGAGGGTACCACACTTGCCGTGGCCAATGTGGAGCTATAAGAATCATGTGGCCTCTGTCTCTCTGAAGCTTGAACAGGGTTTTGGGAATTAGGGGAATGGGTGGAAAGGCATACAGGAAGTCTTGACCCCAGTGAAGGAGGAAAGCATCCCTTGCCTGAGCCCCCTGAGCCGGAGTTCTGGAACAGAACCGGGGAAGTTTGGCATTCCACGGACTTGCAAAGAGGTCTATGTCCGGGGTTCCCCAAATTTGAAACATTTTTGACACCTGGTCCATATGTAGGGACCACTCGTGTGGAAGCAGAACTCGACTGAGTCTGTCTGCCCAAGAGTTTTGAACCCCTGGAAGATAGACTGCCAGAAGATGAAGGTGATGCTCTCTGGTGAGGGCCCACAGTCGCAGAGCTTCATTGCCAAGCAACAGAGAGCCAGTTCCCCCCTGCTTGTTTAGGTAGAACATGGCTACCTGATTGTCCGTGTGGACAAGGACTGTCTTGTGGCTGAGCAGGGTGTGGAAAACTCGTAGAGGAAGGAAGATTGCTCTGAGTTCCAAGAAATTGATGTGGAGACAAGTCTCCTGTGGGGACCAGATGCCCTGGGTGGAGAGATCCTGAAGATGAGCTCCCCAGCCCATTGGAGAAGCATCTGTTGTAAGAGTTGCCTGGGGTAGAGGCTGTTGAAAAGGACACCCCAGCAAGAGGTTTTGAGGGGACCTCCACCATTGGAGGGACAAAATGAGGCGACTTGTGTTTGCTATTTTGTCTGACAGGCAGCCTAATGCCTGGGTCCATTGGGTGGATAAAGTCCACTGAGCAGCTCTCATGTGAAGGCGAGCATATGGTACCACATGAACGGTGGAAGCCATGTGGCCTAGCAACTGTAACATCCCTCGAGCAATTAGCTTCTCAAGCAGAGTTGAAACCCCTACTAACTGCATCAAGCGAAGGCAGCGGGCCTGGGGAAGAAAGGCCCTTGCCTTTGTGGTATCCAGCAATGCCCCAATAAACTCCAGGAACTGAGTAGGGATCAAATTGGATTTTGGGATGTTTATTACCAGCCCTAAATATTGAAGGATACGCATTGTGCAAGTTAGAGCAGTCTTGGCCTCTGATTGAGTGGGAGCTCGAATGAGCCAGTCGTCCAGATAGGGGAAGACAAAGATTCCCAGGATGCGCAGAAAAGCACCAACTACTGCCATGCATTTCGTGAACACCCTTGGTGCAGAGGCCGGACCAAAGGGGAGCACTCTGTATTGATAGTGCTTCTCCTGGAAAAGGAACCGAAGGAACCTTCTGTGATTTGGATGGATGAGAACATGAGTGTACGCATCCTTGAGATCTAGAGAACAAAGCCAATCTTGACTCTGAAGGTATGGCAGCAGAGTTCCTAGAGAAACCATCTTGAATTTTTCCTTGACTAGGAATCTGTTGAACTCTCTGAGATCTAAAATGGGTCTGAAGCCCCCTGTTTTCTTTGGGATAAGAAAATAGGGGGAGTAAAACCCTGTGCCTTGTTGTTGAGAAGGCACTTCCTCTATTGCCCCTTGGGCTAGAAGAGTGGCAACCTCCTGCTCTAACAGGCTGAGGAGGGAGGTTGGAGAATTGAACTGGTGCACTCTTGTGAGAGGGGGCAAGCTGGAAAAATGAAGTTTGTACCCCTCTCTTATGATGGAGAGTGTCCAATGCTCTGCTGTGATTTGCCCCCATCTGGGAGCAAAGTGACATAACCTTCCTGGAATGGTGGAGGGCTCTGGTCCTTCTAGAGCCAGGAAGGCTAAGTTCTCTAGCAGAAAGTCAAAGGCCCTGAGGGGGCTGAGACAGCTGGGCTGGAGCAGGCCTCGCAGCCTTTGCCTTAGTCTGTTTGGAGGATTGCTGACGTTTGGAAGGGAACTGAGCTGCAGAAGATGCTCTCTGACTATAAGCAGGATAGGATCTTCACTTTTTAGAAAAAGGTGTTTTCTTAAACAACCTTTTCTTAGCAGGAGCAGCTGTAGATTTGGATAGTCTATCCAAAGCAGAATTTTCAGCATCCATTTGATTGGCTTTTGCTTGCCAATCCTTACCAAACAGATTTTCACCTGTACAAGGGATATTTCCCAATTCATCTTGGACCCAGGTCTCCAAATCAGATGCTTGAAGCCAAGCAATCCTACGTGCACCTATAGCTATAGCTGAGGCTCTGCTTACGCATTCAAAGGAGTCGAAAGCTGCACGGTTGGAGAATTTGGAGATATCCTGGGCGTGTTTGAGCCCAGAGAGAAATTCTTGCCTTTTATTGTCAGACATAAAAGGACTTAAAGTCTGCAAATGGTCAGTGACTTCTTTTAAGAACATTCCCATGTAGAGACTATAAGAATTAATTCTCGCAGCAAGCATGGAAGCTTGGAAGACTCTTCTACCAAAAGCATCCAGGGTTCTACATTCACGTCCTGGAGGATTAGAGGCATGTCTCTTGGCACTTCTAATCTTTCTCATTGCAGACTCAACCTCAATAGAGTGGTGAGGAAGCTGAGTTTTATGGAAACCAGGACAAGGAGGGACACGATACATGGTGTCCAACCTGCGAGAATGAGGAGAGGTGGTTAGAGGTGCCTCCCACATCCTTAACATGAGATCATACAGAATCTCATGAATAGGCAAGGTAGCTGCCTCTTTAGGAGTTTTAGGATATTGTAGAATATCTAACTCCTTAGCTCTAGGCTCTGACTCTGGGGCTACTGTAATAGAGAGACCCCGAGCCACCTCTCTGATAAAGTCTTGAAAAGACAAGTCTTCTGGAGGAGACATCCTTCGTTTAGGAGAGGACTCCTCCTGTGGAAGAAGCATCGCTGCATCGACAGACTCTTCAGAATCCTCAGAGTCATCAGAGGAATCGAAGTACCGTCTATCGGGATGCTCTTGCAAAGCCCGATACCCGTACCGACCGGGGTCGGTATCGGGAATCATCGGTACCGGGGTATCGGTACCGGAGGGCTGCAGAGGGCAGGGTACTGGCATGGCTGACACCGATGCCGATGTCGATGCCACCGGTACCGGAATCAGTACCGATGGCGATACTGGAGCCGGTACCTGCGGAGTAGTCTGTAGCGGTACCATGGGCGTCGATGCCACAAGGAAAGCCGCCAGACTGCGATCCATGGACAGAATCCTCTGATCCATCGACGCTGCCAATGCCTGGAAGTCGGTACCGGTGGAGGCCACCGGTACCCCAGAGCATGGCACCAGGAGATCTGTTGAGGCCACGCCATCTAGATCGTCCTGGACCCCCGATGATGATGCTTTAGAAGCCGAAGCCTCCCGCCGGGGTAATTTTGCCGGTGCAGGATCCTCGAGGGCAAGGCCAGAGGCATCTCAATGCTTAGAAGGAGATTTTCTCTTCAAGGATCGGCTGGATTTATGTTTAGTTACCTGAGATCCATGTGAGGAAGAAGCAGCCCTGGAAGACGTCGATGCCACCAAAGCCGCATCAGAGGGAAACAGGGTACTGAGCTTGGCAGCTCAGTTCTGTCGACCTCTCTTAGACATCATGGAACAGGACACACAATCTTTAATGGAATGGTCAGGGCCTAAACATTTGAGACACCAGTCATGGGTGTCGATGACGTATATAGTACAGCCACATTTTGTGCACTTCTTAAAACCTGAGGCAGGTTTTTCCATTTTTAAGGAAAAAGGTTTTGGGCCTAAGGCCCAAAACTGAAGTACACCTGAAGAAAAAATAGAAGGTCTTTTTTTTTTTTTTTTTTTTAAGAAAAGAATAAGAACCGGCGGTACCGGTATAGCGTCGAGGAAGGCAGACGTGTACAGAAAAGAAATAAAGGAAAAATAAGGAAATTCTTCTGCGGTGATAGGAACACGACCTGCTGGCTCCGCGGAAAAAGAACAACTGAGGAGAGACAGTTGGAAAGGCGGGAAGGCAGCACGCAGGCGCTGTGGGATGCTCCCAAAAGCTTTCTGATTGGACGCTGGGGAGCGTTCCCACGCAGGCTCCGTCGGTACCGACGTACCCATATGTGAAGACTCATTCCTGCTTGTTCCTGGAGATGCATAGCGAGATCTCTTCTCATATTATCTACTCCTTCCTGTGTGTTATGTCTATTGTAGATTTTGGTATTGGGCCCGATTTTCAAAGGCCTTTACATGGGTAACTTCCCTAGTTGCCCGTGTAAAGGCCTTATCCGGGATTTTCGAAGGGGCCTACATGGGTAGTGCCCTTTGGAAATCCTGAATATGTCCCTTACACGCCCAGATGCTATCCGCATAACATTGGGGCATGTTGGGGGCATTCTGGGGCGAAGCAGAGGTGGGCCATCACGCTACCCGTGTAGCACAGCTTTTCGATGCTACACAGTTAGCGCTCTGCGCCTTAAAGATAGGCGTGTGAAAACCTTGTCTATCTTTAAGGTGCAGAGCGCTAACCATGTAGCATCGAAAATTGGTGCTACACGGGTAGCTTCTGTGGTTACCTGGCTGTGCGGCGACACCTGGATTTTCAATGCTGGGCCGCATATGACCCCGGTGTGGAAAATCTGGGTTAGGCGGAGATGGGTGGCTATTCGCCGATGCAGCGCATAGCACTACCCAACACCACACAGCTCAAAATCGGGCCTATTATCTTTAAAGAGGCAAACCTTACCAGACAGCCCTTCTTCAATATTATTAACAAAATTGTTAAAAAAAGAAATCGGACCAAGGACAGTTACCTGCAGCACACCACTACTTACATCCTTCTCCTTGGAGTAAGCTCCATTTACCTGTATCTTTTGTCACTTCCCACTCAAACAATTTCTAATCCAGTCAGTCACTTTGGGGTCTATTCCTAGGATGCTCAATTTATTTATAAGTCTGTGTGTAACAGTGTCAAAGGTTCTACTGAAACTAAGTACACTACATCTAGGACTCTCCCTTGGTCCAATTCTCTAGTCGCCCAAAGAAATTAATAATTTTATTTATTTGAATAGTTTCTATACCACATTTCCAAAGATTTGTCTGACAAGACTAGCTCCTAGTAAAACCATGCTATCTTGGATCCTGCAATCCACTGGGTTACAGAAACCTCACTATCCTTTGTTTTAGCAGAGTTTCCATTAATTTACTCACCACAGAGGTCAAACTAACCAGTTTGTAGTTCTCAACCTCATCCTTACTTCCACCTTTATGTAAAGGGACCACATGTGACTTTCTCCAGCCCTCTGGGACCACTCCCGACTCTAAAGAAGCACTGAAAACATCAGGCAGTGGAGCCGCTAAAAGCTTGCCAAGTTTCTTCAGTACTCTGGGATGTATCCCATCCAGCACCATCACTTTGTCTACTTTTAATTTAGCTAGTTGCTGAAGAATGCAGTCTTCTGAAAATAGTTCAAGATTCCCCTTCACTACTGTTCCTATGTATGGCTATTTTCTGAGGTCCTGCTCCTGGCTCTTCATCTGCGAACACAAAACAAAAATATTTCTTAAGCAATTCTGCTTTATCCTCATCATAAGCTTTTACATATTCCCCCCTTTCACCTTTTTTGAGTCTGACAATACCACTTTTGCACGTCCTTCTCTCACTAACCTATCTGAAAATGTCTTGTCCCCCCCCCCCCACTTCCCATTTTACTGCATTGGCTATTTTCTTTCTTCTATTTTTTTTATTTGCTTTCCTGACTACTTTCCTAGCTTCTCTAAGTTTTTCAAAATAGTGATACTTGTCTTCCTCTTTCTGTGATCTCTTAATTTATGAAGGCCACCCTCTTTTTCTTTACCTTTGTAGCTAATTTTGAGAACCATAGAAGCCTCCTTTTCCTAACAAAAACGTTTTTTACACTTAAAATATCCCCTTTTAGTTTTGCCCATTGCTTTTCTACATCTCCCAGCTGTTCCCATCCTGCTAACAACTCCTTGAGGTATTGCCTCTTCTTGGCAAAATTATTTTTCTTAAAGTCTAGGACCCTTACGTTTGAATGGACTTCATCAGCTCTAGTCCTAATTCTAAACCACACCATTTGGTGATCAGTGAATGCAAGATGATTCCCCCACTATAAAATCAAACACTTTCCTCAGTGGTAAGCACCAGGTCCAGTATGGCCCCTTCACATGTGGATTCTGTTACCAATTGCTGGAATAATTCACCCAGGATATCCTTACTTCTAAATGACACCACAGCAGGGATGCGCCAATCAACATCTGCCATATTGAAATCACCTTTCACTATCAGTTCTCCTGTGAATGTCTTCAATTAAATCTCTGTCCATATTTTTTGCCTGTGAAGGAGATCTTTATACATCACCAATGCAAATGAATTGCTCATTCCCGCTTTCTGGTTTAGCCCACAGTTCCTCCTCCTTCCCTTGTAAGCCCTGTAATTTTGCAGCTTTAATATGATTTTTTACATATAGTGCCACTCCTCCACCCCTTATTCTACCCTGTCCTTCCTGAATAAAGTATAGCCCAGTATAATTACATTCTAGGCAATGCTGTCCATGAACCATGCCACTAAATGCAAGTCAACCTCTTCCATTAAAGCCTCAATATCTGGGATCTTATTTCCACACTACAGGCTTAATGCATGCTGCTTTCCAGACACTGTCCCTTTAACCCATTTCTACAGAGGTATTTATTTATTTATGTTTTCATACTGCTTAATCAATGAATCAAAGCAGTTTACAGGGAACAAGAACAAGATACACGTAACATAAAATGAGTAGGCATTACAGGAACAAAGGCAAAGATATAAAACAAATATCACTTAAACTGGGTGGGGATATTAAATGTTTCACTTACCTGAGGGCTTTCTTCATCCATCCCCAATGAATCTAGTTTAAAGCCCTCTTTAGTAGGTTATCCAGTCTGCTGCGGAAGATACTTTGACCCTTCTTGGATAGGTGGACATCATCTCTGCTTGGCAGCCCTTGGAAAATCATTCCATAGTACAGGGAACCAAAATGCTCTCAAAGACGCCATCTATGCAGCCATGCATTCAACTCCAGGATTATTATTATTAAAGTCTTATAAAGTGCCGCAACATACGAATCGCTGTACAAACATACAAGAGAGACAGTCCATGCTCATCAGAGCTCACAATCTAATAAAACAAAAAACAAAATAGGTTACATAATACAAAAAACAAAATTTACAGGACAAAGTAAGCAAATGTTAATAGAGAGATCAAGATAGGGCAAGACAGGAACGAAAAGCAATAGTGAAGAGGTGGGATTCAAGCTTCTCTGCCTTGGTCTTTACCCTCAACAGGAAGGGTTGAAGAGAACCCCACCTATGCACCTATCTGCTTCACCCTCTCTCCCGGAGAAATAAAGTCACACTTCATATGCTCTGAGGGATATCTAGCAGTATAATTTGTGCTGACATGGATAAGCATCATCAGATAATAGTTAGTAGGCTTGATGAGTCTTGGCAAACTCTCCATAACATCTCTGATTTTGGCACCTGGCAGACAGCACACCTCCCTAGACATTAAATCTGGTCAGTAGATGGATGCTTCATTACACCCTCAGAAGAGTCACTAACCAACACTACCTTTTGCTTCCTTGTAGTCACTGATTCTGCAACTTTGGGAGTGCTTGAGCTCTGGTTCTTCCCATTCTTGGGATGTTTTCACCTCCATCACTTCCAGGGCTGCATACCGATTCTTCAATTTGAGGACTGGAAGAGTTGAATTGATTCTGCAGACTCTGGTGCCTCGTGTCCAACTTTCTTCATTCTGTAGCATACCATTTTCGCCTGTATCAAAGAGCTTGGATGCCTTAAGAACCATTTCATCAATGTATTTCTCGCTATCATGGTTGCTTCTCAGCCTTGCCACCTCTTCTCTGAGCTTCTCCCCTTGTTTCATGAGGGTTTCAGATTACAGGTATCATACATGTGGAACTTGTCCCTTGACTAGGATTGGGCTGTCTGGAAAGAAGCAGAAACTGTAATGAGGGCAACAGCTTTGGCAACACCATTCTTCCCAGCCATAGTTCAGTTGTTAGAGCTGTGGTACCTGTTGAAAGAAATGAAAAAGTCCCTAACCTTTCCTCAGAGAAAAAGCAGCTAGCCTTTTCTATGTGTGTTCTAACAGCTCTGTTCTATGTACCTCTGTGTAGTCCTGCTAGCTTGCTAAACATCTATTATCTTACACTATTAAATTCTGATATTATGCATCTGAGGTATAGCACAGTTACTTACCTGTAACAGGTGATCTGTGGGAACAGCAGGAATAAGTCTTCACATATGGGTACGTCGGTACCGACGGAGTCTGCGCGGGAACGCTCCCCAGCGTCCAATCAGAACGCTTTTGGGAGCATCCCAACACGCCTGCGTGCTGCCTTCCCGCCTTTCCCAACTGCCTCTCCTCAGTTAAGTTTTAAAGCTGAGACCAAGAGAGAGAGAGTGAGAGAAAGGGAAAGATAGAGATAGAGAAATGCAACTCTTAGGTGAGGTGGGTGGGTTGTGAAGACTTATTCCTGCTGTTCCCAGAGATCACCTGTTACAGGTAAGTAACTGTGCTATCTCCAGGAACAAGCAGGAATGAGTCTTCACATATGGGGACTCCCCAAGCTAAGATGCCCGGAGGGAGTCCTAGCATGTTGCGAATCTAGAATGAGCCATGCTACTCTCCTCAGAACCTCAGGCATCCTGGGGATGGAGGGTAGGAGTTGAATTACAGAAAGGTGCTGTGGAACAGCTGGACTAGAACAGGACTGTGGAACAGCTGGACTAGAACAGGACTTCTATAGAGGAAGACCCTGTATAGATTACATTTAGTAGTAAAAATATTGAGTGCAATATTCTAATATAGACCTCCCTTGGTGGTATTGTAAAAGGTTTATTGAGGTTCATATGGATCTGTTAGAAGAGCCAGTAGAAGATCCTCAAGGAGTTCATTGTGAAGTAGAGGTAATAAACTGTAGGAAAAACAAGTGGAGGTCAGAACCCTTCAGGGTGAGAAATAGCCCCAGGGGAAACTGGGGCAGTACAATGAGGTAGGGCTTCAGCGGGAACGCAGAAGGTACTATTAGAGAAAGCTTAAGCTCTTTTGGCCGAAGAACAGTAGAATCCTAGGACCAAAAGGAAAAATAAGTCTGACCGATTTGGACTGGCAATAGAAATAGTCCATGTAGGAGAGCAGGGGTATTGAAGACCCCCATATCCGATAAAGTAAGGACAGACTTATGAAGCGTTACAGCTTTAGATTAACTGAAGATCCGCAATGTCTTTCCTAAATGAGGTCAATTAGGAAAGAAAAAGGTACATGGAGAGCTTCAGAGGTACCTAACCCTGAAAGGTTATGGTAAGAAAAACAAAAAATTTGCTAATTACCACAGGGAGTGGTTGTATGTGTAGAACCCTAAGCATGCTGGCACAGCATTGATAGGGGTAGTGCCCATCTGTCAGAGTCATATAGGAATATATGGATATATGAACCTAAACAGACAGATAGATAAGTACGTAGATACATATCTACCTAAAAGATATATCTTGACAGATATATATATATATATATATATATATATATATACACACACACAGAAATATACATGGGCAGAAGATACACAGATATTTACATATATATGTCTACATGTAGACATATGTAGACATATAGACACATGTCTCCACGTATATAGATGGAGACATGGCTATATAACTAGATCCCCATAGGAATATGGGGAGAGAGAAAGATTCATCTAATAGCAAGAAGGGTGATACCTGCTTGAATAGATGCATAGAGAATCTTCTTTTCCTGGTTATGATTGACAGAGTCAGAGGAATGGTCTCACTGACAAGGAGGAGTCTAGATTCCTTTAAGAATTCGAGCTCTTGAATAACCAGGATGGCCTACGTGAAAAATGCAGAGGACAACTTCAGTCTGCAGGCAGCAAGTCCAGATCTCTCTAGAACTCCAGTATGGTAAATGGATAGAGGACGCCAATGGAATAAGATACCATATTGACCCGCCTATGAGGGCAAGATGGGTATCATGCGTCCTTCAGTTGAACATGAGCGTCCCCTGAAGTATTGGGAAGGAAGCATATAAGGACGAGCTGCAACGAAAAGAAAACTATCCCTGGTGAGAAGTCCAAGAAGATGTGGACCAAGCCAGGGAATTGGCCATTCTTTAGGTTTTCACGTGATGTGAGGCCTGTGTCTTTTGTTTCGAAAGGTCAACGCATCTTCGGTAGTAGACTGGCTAATCTACTGAAGAGGGCTTTAAACTAGATTCATTGGGGATAGGTGAAGAAAGCCCCAAGGTAAGTGAAAGCCCCCAGGTAGGTGATACATTAAATACCTTTATGGAAATGGATAACAGGGGTAACATATGGAAAGCAGTGTGTATAAATGCCCGAAGCATGGGAAATAAGATCCCTGATGTTGAAGCTTTGGTGGGAGTGGCTGACTTGGATTTAGTGGCAGTTACAGAAACATGGTTCACAGAAAACCATGAATGGGATGTAACTATACCTGGCTATACTTTATTCAGAAAGGACAGGGTAGGAAGAAGGGGAGGAGGAGTGGCACTATATGTAAAAACTACTATTAAAGCTTTGGAATTACAGAGCTTAAAAGGGAGAGAGGAGGCATTGCGGGTTAAACTAAAAAGAGGGAAAGAGAAATCTATTTGCATTGGTGTGATATACAGACCTCCCTCACAAGAGGAAGAGGTGGACAGAGTTAATTGAAGACATACGCAGCATTGCTAGGAAAGGGGAAGTGCTACTGATAGGAGATTTCAATATGCCAGATGTTGATTGGCACATTCCTGCTGCAGTATCATCTAGAAGTAAGGAGATCCTGGATTCTCTACAGGGAGAACTATTCAGGCAATTGGTAACAGACCCCACACGTGAAGGGACCATACTGGACTTGGTGCTTACCAATGGTGAAAGTGTTTCTGATGTTGTAGTGGGAGATCATTTTGCATCCAGTGATCACCAGATGGTGTGGTTCAGTATTAGGACTTCGGCTGTTAGAATCCATTCCAAGGTGAGGATCTTAGACTTTAGGAAGACTAACTTTGCGAAGATGGGCCAATACCTCAGGGAGTCGTTAGTGGGATGGGAACAGCTGGGGGATGTACAAAAACAGTGGGCAAAACTGAAAGGGGATATTTTAAGGGCAACCAACCTTTTTGTTAAAATGGTAAATAAAGGCAAAAGGAAAAGGAGACCGCTATGGATTTCTAAGGAAGTAGCTGAAAAAGTGAAGAAAAAGAGGGAGGCCTTCATGAAATACAAGAGATCACAGAGAGAGGAAAACAGGCATCTGTTTTTGGAAAAACTTAGAGAAGCTAGCAAAGTAGTCAAGAAGGCAAAGATTCAAAAGGAGGAGGAAATAGCCAATGCAATAAAATGGGGGGATAAGACATTTTTCAGATATATTAGTGAGAAGAGGAAGGGCAAGAGTGGTACTGTCAGACTCAAGGGTGCAGGGGGGGGAATATGTAGAAGCTGATAAGGATAAAGCGGAATTGCTTAACAAATATTTTTGTTCAGTGTTCACAGATGAAGAACCAGGAGCAGGACCTCAGAAAACACCCACAAATAGGAAAAGAAGCGAGGGACATCTTGAACAATTTTCAGAAGACTGTGTTCGTGAGAAACTAGCTCAACTTAAAGTAGACAAAGCGATGGGACTGGATGGGATACACCCTAGAATACTGAGGGAACTTGGGGACGTTCTAGCAACTCCACTGACTGACCTTTTCAATGCCTCGTTGGAGTCGGGAGTGGTGCCAAAGGACTGGAGAGAGGCTTATGTGGTGCCTTTACACAAAAGCGGAAGTAAGGATGTGGTTGAAAACTACAGGCCGGTTAGTTTAACTTGGTGGTGAGTAAATTATTGGAAACGCTGCTGAAAGAGAAAATAGTGAGGTTTCTGGAGTCCAGCGGATTACAGGATCCGAGGCAGCATGGATTCACCAGAGGCAGGTCTTGTCAGACAAATTTGATTGATTTCTTTGACTGGGAGACCAGGGAGTTGGACCAAGGGAGAGCTCTAGCTGTGGTGTATTTAGATTTCAGTAAAGCCTTTGACACTGTTCCTCACAGGCGACTTATAAACAAACTGAGCACCCTAGGGATGGACCCTAAAGTTACTGCTTGGGTTAGAAATTGGTTGGGTGGGAGGCGACAAAGAGTACAAGTAAATGGAGCGCATTCTGAGGAGAAGGATGTTACCAGTGGTGTGCCCCAGGGATCTGTCCTTGGTCTGATTCTTTTTAACATCTTTGTTAGTGATATAGCGGAAGGGCTGTCGGGTAAGGTTTGCCTCTTTGCAGATGATACCAAAATCTGCAATAGAGTAGACACCCAGGAAGGTGTAGATAACATGAGGAGGGATCTAGCTAAGCTTGAAGAATGGTCTAGAATTTGGCAGCTGGGATTTAATGTTAAAAAATGTAAGGTCATGCATTTGGGCTGCAGCAATCCAAGGGAGCAATACAGTATAGGAGGTGAAGTACTTTTGTCCACTAAAGAAGAGCGGGACCTAGGCGTGGTTGTGTCTGATGATCTTAAAGTAGCTAAACAGGTAGAAAAGGCGAAGGCAAAAGCTAGAAGGATGCTTGGGTGCATACGGAGAGGAATGGCTAGCAGAAAAAAGGAGGTGATAATGCCTCTGTATAAGTCTTTGGTGCGACCTCATTTGGAGTATAGTGTGCAATTCTGGAGACCGCACCTTCAAAAGGATGTGAACAGGATGGAGTCGGTGCAGAGGGTGGCTACTAAAATGATCAGTGGGCTTCATTATAAAGCATATGAGGACAGACTTAAGGATCTTAATATGTACACCTTAGAGGAAAGGCGGGATAGAGGTGATATGATTGAGATGTTTAAATACCTCCGTGGCATAAATGTTCAGGGAGAGAGCCTCTTTCAATTGAAAGCAAGTTCTGCTACGAGGGGAGATGGGATGAGAGTGAAGGGAGATAGATTCAGGAGTGATATGCGGAAATATTTCTTTACGGAAAGAGTAGTGGATCCGTGGAATAGTCTCCCAGTGGAGGTGGTAGAGATGAGGACAGTAACTGAATTCAAAAAAGCATGGGACCAACACAGATGATCTCTAAAGGTAAAAAGTGGACTGTTGTAGTTGTTGATATGGAAGGACAGACTAGATAGGACATGTGGTCTTTTTCTGTCATCATGTTTCTATGTTTCTATGAAAAGAGATTTTAGTTGAGATGGTAAGGGTAGGGAACACCTGCCAGTCATGGGAGCATGACTGGGTGAACCCCTCCTAACCATCTGGGATTATCTGCTAGACAAGATACTAATGCTCTCTAGCAAGGGCCCATAGTGCAAAGCTACTCTGTAGAGTTGCAGAGAGCATGTTGCAGGTTGGTTAGAAGAAAAAAACTGGCTGCTTAAAGCCAGTAGGTAACTTAAACTATTCTGCCAAAAACAAGGGAATTGGAGATGGCGAAGAATAGAAGTCAAACCAACAAGCCTGTGATAATAGGGTTTCCAAAAAAGGTTGATAACCTGTTTTGGGTTTACTACCCAGGCCGGAAGGATTGCTAGTGGAGGACAAACCCTGGTTGTGTGGTGAACAGAACCAGTGGTTTAACCACTAGGAACTGCTGCATTTGCAGCAATTACCAGGGCAGCGGAAAAAAATCTTTTTTTTTTTTTTTTTTTTTTTAAATTAGAAAAAGAAACAACAGACATAAGCAGGAGTGGTAAGACTTCCTTATTGTCTGATAAGCTTCCCTAAAGTAAGAATGTGAAAGGGGGAGACAACTCTGGAAAGGAAACCCCTACCTGGAATAGGTAGAGAACCATAGGGGCTTACCAGTGTAATAGAACCACTCTTACAAACCGAATGTTATAGTAAGAGGGCAGATAAGACAGAGTTGAAGGAGACTGACGATGTAGTAAGTCTCTGAAAGGTAAGATGATACATGCTAGTACAGGGAAAACTTCCTTATTCATAGTTGTTGCACCTCTTTTTCCCAGTAGGAGGAAGAGAACCCTGTTAACTATAGGCATGATCATCATAAAAACTCTTAGAGCAAAAAGAAAGGATGTCTCGTGAAAAGAGATCCATGAGAATTTAAGATGAAATTAGTGTAGATGCTTCAAGTGAAAAGAAGCAGACTACAAACTCTAACCCCCAAACAGCAGATGTAATGATAACACAGGTACACTAAAAAAAATTTTTTTTAAACTGCCTCTAATGTTTCGATTGATTTTTACGTTTTTTGGTGCGCTGAATCCAAATCTGGTAACCAATTTGCTCCATCACGTACAGATTTTTTGCTACATTGGGTTAGCAGTTTGAGGTGAACGTTTCAGATTGAATGCGATCGAGATAAAAGTTTCTTGGATGAATTCTTTATACTAATTGTTTAGTAGTTATTCAAATAAGAATAAAGAAAATTGTAACAAGGCAGCACATAAGAATAGAGTAATGTCAACAAAACACACTGTGATGGTAGCAAAATTGTCTGCACTTAAAACAGCCACATACATGTGCACAAACATTGAGCATATAAGAGCGAGGTTAGACACAAAGCAAAGCAAAGAAATGTGCAAAAAATGTTGTACAGGTATGTATGTAAGAATAGAAAACGCAAACCGCACCATTGCAATACATGAAGACAAACACCCGATGGTGTGAAAATAAAA
Source organism: Ichthyophis bannanicus (assembly GCA_033557465.1). NCBI lineage: Eukaryota > Metazoa > Chordata > Amphibia > Gymnophiona > Ichthyophiidae > Ichthyophis > Ichthyophis bannanicus. Next base: position 1,574,609,013 of record CM066031.1, on the reverse strand, counting down.
TTCTAATAAATGAGATCCGACACTGTGGTAATAACTAGCAAATTTTTATTTCAAAGTTTAGTAAAAACACGATATTTGTCAACACAGTTTAGATTTTAAAGTCATTCTTGGGTCAATCAATCTCCTGGTGGGCCCGTTTCTTCTTCCCCCGAATGCTTCTCTTGGTGCGCTGCTTGGCGTATTTTTCATCTGGGGTTTCCCGCAGCAGCAACCAGCAGAAATCAGCCATCATAGTGGTGTTCCATCTTCCTTGGTACCTTCTCTCTGCGTCCTTGATGTAATGGTGAAACCTTTCACCTTGTTCTTCACTGTACGCCCCCACGTTTTCGGGAAAGTAGTTCACATGGGAGTGCAAGAAATGGACTTTCAGGCTCATGTTACAGCCTTGTTCTTTGAAGGCATTGAGCATCCTGGCAACAATATCCTTATAGTTCTCATCCCGCCTGTTCCCCAAGAATTTGAGAACAACATCCTTGAAGGAATCCCAGGCTTCTTTTTCCTTCTCAGACATCGTTTCAGCGAATGCTCCATCTGAAATGAGTTTCCTTATATCAGGGCCAACAAACACTCCTTCCTTTAGCTTTGCTTCAGAAAGTCGGGGGAACTTTGAGCAAAGGTACCGAAAGCACTCACCATCTTTTGGAAGGGACTTGATGAATTGCTTAATGAGACCCAACTTAATGTGGAGAGGTGGTAATAGAATTTTATCACGAGGTACCAAGCTCTCATGAAGAAAATTTTTCAAACCGGGTCTCAAATACACCCGAATTGGCCAGTCTTGTTTCCCCCAGTGTAGGTCGCGGGCCCGGCTATCCCACAAGCAAAGGAAGCAGGGATATTTGGTGAAACCGGATTGCTGCCCTAATAGCATGGATAGAATTTTAAAGTCTCCACAAATCATCCACTTATGCTCATCATAACGAATCTTCTGAAGAATCAGGGCCAAATTCTCGTATTTTTCTTGGAGAATAACAGAGTGAGCAATAGGAACTGAAGCGAATGTGTTGCCATTATGAAGAACACCTTTTATGCTGTCTTTTGACGAATCAATGAACAGCCGCCATTCAGCAGGATCATACTTGAGTTTAAACTTTTCCATCACTCCGTATATATCGTTGCAAAATAACAAATTTTCCTCTTTGCTGAAATACTTCAAAAATTGTGTCTCGCGGTTGCGGTACCAATAAAAAGTTGTTCCTGGTGAAAATAGATTTTTCTGTTTAAGCCGAGAACCTAGCAGTTGGGCAGCATCTTTTGGGAGTACTAAATCCCGGACTAAATCATTCAATTCAGCTTGAGAGAAAAGTTCAGGTTTCGGATCTGGTTCAGTTTCAAACTCGGAAGTACTGGACTCATCGGGAAAAGCCATCTGATGAGTCTCATCATGATCAGAACCGTCCACACAAATATGATCCAAAGATTTTGGTGGTTCAGGCACAGGTACTTCGTTGCTATGAGGCATAGGCCTAATTGCTGAGGGAAGGTTGGGGTAACTTATTACGTTCTTATTTTTTAAGTTGTATCCCTTCATAATGCAAGAGCAAAAATAGCAGTCACTGCTGTGGTCTCTTTGTTCACGCCACATCATAGGTATTCCGAAACGAAATGCTTGTTTTCTACCTTTCATCCATAAGCGTAGATCTTCCTCACATGTCTTGCACACTTTGTGAGGAGCCCACGGTTTGTCTTGATCGCCTAACTTCAAACCGAAATAGGCGAAATATACTTTTTAATAAATGCAGAAATGTTCCTCTGCCGCTTTTTCACGGTATATTCCCCACAAATAAAAACAAAAACTGTCCGGAGAGTTGACGCAACCTCTGGCTCTGTGAGCCATCACAAATACACAGCACTGCAAACTACAACTGTAGACTTCCGGTATGGCTCTGAGCTGATCGGCTGCACGTGGATCAGCTCCGGGACCTCATCCCGTTAATTTGCAAATCACGATTTTACAGGCAAGCTATCTCCTACCAATTGGGTTGAGAAGTAGCGGAGAGAGTGGCAGGATTGCAACTGTGTCGGCTACAACTGGTGTGAGTCACTTGATGGCGGCAAAAGCTCCAAGGAAAGAACGTGCTCGGGGCCCTGATCCCAAAATGGCTGACGGGGCGCCGAAAAGCCCCCCATCTGACGGCGAGTGCAATTTGGTGGCGGAGGTGAGCGCGGCTGTAGTCAAGGCGCTCGATGCGCGCTTCTGTGACCTCGGCGGCCAATTGAATGTGATGACCCAACAGCTCACAGAGTTTACGGGTCGCCTGGAGAAGGCGGAGGAGAGAATCTCCGGCGTGGAAGATGCTCACCATTCCCTGGACGCCCGGTTAAAGGCCCTCGAGGCCCTGACAAAAACGCAAGCTGACAAACTGGAAGACCTGGAGAACAGGGGCAGAAGGAAAAACTTGCGTTTCGTTGGTATTCCGGAGTCGGTGGTAGACTCTGCTCTCCCCAAATACCTCGTACAATGGATGGAGCAGCTTGGGGCCGGGGACTTAGAGCTGCCAATTCGTCTTGAACGGGTGCACCGCTTGGGTCCACGGCGGGAGGAGGCGCCGAGACCGAAAGTGGTGATTGCGCGGTTTCTCGATTACCGGCAAAAGGAGATGGTGCTGCGGGCGGCCAGGGCCTAGCGCCGGCGAGGGGACAGCGGATTGAAGATCCTAGTCTTTCAAGACTATTCCCAGCTGGTAAGCCAGCAGCGCAGGGCTTTCTCACCGATCTGCGCTCAGTTGGCTAACAGAGCTCTTCGTTTCACCTTACTATACCCAGCCAAGCTCCGGGTGGAGTATCAAGGCCGTATGAAATTTCTGGGGACCCCAGATGCTGCTCGTGCGTGGCTGGCGCAGCTGGGGGAGCTTTCGGAGACGGCGCCCGGACTGACAAGCGAGAAGCCAGCCTCGTGAAGGGAACTGTGTTGGTGCATTGTTGCTTGCTAGCAGATGTCCTGCTCTTTCTGGGACGGGCGGGAGGGCCTGGAGGCCCTATGCTCTGGACGATTCACCTTCTCTTTTGGTTTGCACTCTGGTTTATGCAACTGTATAATTGGGTGGGTGGTTGGGGTTTATTTGTGTATAGATAAATATATATAAGTAGATAGCCATCCCTGTGTATGTGTCTAGCCCCCTGGTGAAATAGGGTTGTTTTTATTTACTGTACAGCTGGAGCTGGGATCGGGCTTTGACCAGGTGCATGTCTGGGGAACGCTTCTCTTCCCTCTCCTTTTCTCTTTCTTCCTCTTCGCTGCCTCGGTCATGTCTCTCGCCTCTCCTCTCGGTCTTGATTGAGGGTGGAGGACTTCACACTTTTTCTCTTTTCCTCTTCTTTGGGGGAAGGGGGGGATGGGTTGGAGGGTCGGGGTCGAGGAGCGATGAAGGGGGGGGGGAAAAAAAAAGGGGGGGATGGGTAGGAGAGGCCGGGAGGGCGGTTGCGGGTTGGGGGATAATTTATTTTCTCTTATTTATTTATTTTTTGCTTCGTAATTCTATTTTTAATTTTACTTCGGCAGTGGTTCCCCGAGGCAACTCTAACCGTCCTATATGTATCTCTTTAGTTCTACTTTTAATTTCCTTTCTGTTCTGGGTTTCCTTGCTACCTCCACGGTGGGTCCATAATACTCAGTATGCCCCTTCTCCCCGGGTCTGAGGACGGAGTGGAATGCTTCTTGCTCCGGGCGTGCGGCGAAGCCGTTAGGCTGTTTGAAGACTGGAGGGGAGGACATGCTCCACAAGAGCGTGTACATGCTTGACTGATTGGCTGGGGGATTGCCCAGGTGACCCCATCCGGGGACTGAGCACTGGATGTCGCCTTGGGACTGTTCTCATTATTGCCACTGCTAAAGTGTCCCTGGACAAGTCATCGCTAGCTTCTGCACCCTGCGGCCCAATGGGAGCCGGACCTGGCCCTGTTTCTCTGTGGGGGTTCCTTGCTTCCGCAGGACGCTGGTAACTCCAATCAGATACCCAGGTGGAGGGGCACGGGTTCATGGGCAGTAGTCCTCCTTTGGGGTGTTCTCTGTGCTGGGTCTCCTTCGTTGCCTTCAGTTCCTCTCCGGGGGAGGATGCGTGTGGATGCGAAGCGAATGGGACGGGAGGGGGGCTGTGAGTTTGAAAGTGGAGGTGCGGGGGCTGCCGGGGGTCCTCTCTCTGCTCTTACTCTTCCTGAGGCGGATAGGTCCTCTGAGCCCTTGGACCGATTTCGCTCTATAGTGAGCCCCGGGGGGGGGGGGGGGGCCTAGCGAGGACGGCATTGTCGGCCAGTATGTTTATCCCTCCCTCACTATTTCCTTGTTGCTCGCCAATCCTGTCTTTACAGCAGCGGCTCAGTGAGGGCCAGATTTAGGGGGCTCGTAGGAAATGGGGCCTGCGGCAGTTTGCAGGGGTGTTTTAGGGCCGGGCATATCATCGGAGGTGGGAGCCTAGTGGTGGATAGGGGGGGAAGCTTAGGATTGCTAAGGGGTGGGCCCGCTGGCCATAGGAAGTCACCGGCCTCTGGGAGGAGGGCAGGGATTGTCTGAGTGGATGGGGGAGGTTGGGGGTTTTGGGGGCTTTGACGGGGGGGTGGAGCGGGGGGGGTGGGGGGGGTAGCATTACACAGTTGGGTTTCTCTAAGGGAAGGGGTGGGGTTGGTAGATTATTGTTCTGGGTATGTGTGTGGTGGGGATGGTTTGTCTGTGGGGTGAGTGTGTGTGCACAAAGGTGGTTGTGGCAGAGGTGGTGGCACTCTTGGATTGTGTGGTTGTTAGGGATGGGGGGGACCCTAGGCTGGGGGGGTCTCTGCCAAATAGTTGGGCAGATTAACCTTTCTTGGAGGCAAACATGGCAAGAGGACAATGGGTAGCGATCTTCGTTACGCGACATGGAATGTTTGTGGCTTAGGATCTCCAGTTAAGCGTTACAAGGTGCTGCAACATCTGCAACGCCAGCATGCTCACGTGATACTGTTGCAAGAAACGCATCAATCGGAGGCGGAACATGCGAAGCTACACAGGGGCTTTATTTCACATGTTTATGGGGCCCCAGCTGTGGGGCGGAAGAGAGGCGTGGCCATCTTATTTACTAAATATGTTACATGGAGTGAGGACCGTGTGGTCGCGGACTCGGAAGGTCGATATATCTGTGTTTGGGGAACGCTTAATGGAGCGAAGGTGGCCATTTGCTCGGTGTATGGGCCTAATGTCTACGAAGCTGGCTTTTATCGGGCCATGGCTCATATTTTGGAGGATACCAGCGGGTATCAGGTGATCATGGGAGGGGATCTTAACGAGGTGCTGGACCCTGTTTTTGACCGCTCTGGTAGAGGGGGGCTGGTAGTACACGGGCTCGCAGGCACTGGTGGGGAATGTGCGAGGCATACCAGTTGCTAGATATTTGGCGGATTCTTCACCCAGGGGAGCGGGATTACACCCATATGTCCCGGGCCCATGGGACATGGTCTCGCCTGGATTATTTCTTGATATCGGAGGTTATGTTTGAGAGAGTGACAGCTTCGGTTATTGGATCTTCTGTTCTCTCGGACCATGCGATGGTGGTGTTTGAGCTCCGTAACCCGGGCCCTCGTGGCACTCGGCTTTGGAGATATCCATTGGATCTGTGTGGGGACGTTCAGTTTGAGGCGCATATCCGGAAGTCTTGGGCGGATTATGTGGCTATCAACGACTCGCCTGGGACGTCTCCTGCTCTTCTCTGGGAAGCAGGTAAAGCGGTAATGCGCGGGGAAATCATTAGCTACCACTGCTTGAAACGTAAGAGGTTGAATCAACAGATTTTGTCTTTGGAGAGGGACTTGGCCGGGGCTCGGAGGAGGGCAGCTGCTTCTAATTCGGCCGTGCAACATCGTAGGCTGCGAGCACTCCAGGTGGAACTGGAAACGCTCCTTCATAGGCGTGCACAGAAATCGTTACTGTATTATCGCTTTAAGTTATATCAGCATGGCAATAGGGCTGGACGATTAATGTCGGCCCTGGTGCGACCTGAGGCGGGTGCCAGGCATATTGGGGCCATTCGGCATTCCGATGGGACCATCAAGCGGGATAAACAGGCGATTGAGGATGCTTTTGCGGACTTCTACCGGCATCTTTATGAGAACCGAGGGGATAGGGAGGAGGAGGGTAGCGCTTTCCTAGGCGGCTGCACGTTACCACGACTCACAGCAGCACAGCTTCAGCTTCTCAATGGGCCTATCTCGGGGAGGGAAGTGCAAGAAGGTATTAAGCACTTGAAAAACGGGAAGACTCCGGGAGTCGATGGGTTTCGAGGGGAATTCTACAAGCTTCTGGGTTTAGCTGTGGTGGCCCCTTTGGTGGGCTATTACGAGGATCTGGTGCAGCGGGGGCGGTTTCCCTATGAAGCGAATAAAGCACTTGTCACTGTTCTGCCTAAGCCGGGGAGGGATCCCCTTCTTCCGGCCTCATATCGGCCAATATCCCTCCTCAATGTCGATATTAAACTTCTAGCCAAAATTATGGCGGATCGGTTGGCCTCTTTGCTGCCAACCCTGATACACGCCAATCAGGTGGGCTTTGTGAGGGGCCGCCAGGTGTCTCATAACTTGCAGCGGATCCTGCTGTCCTTCTGTACGGAGCACGTTAAAACCCACGGCTCTTTGCTTATCAGCTTTGACGCTGAGAAAGCCTTTGACAGGGTTCAGTGGAGTTTTATGTACCAAGTTCTCGAAGTGATGGGGTTTGAGGGTTTTTTTGTGAATGTGGTCCGCCTGTTGTACGCTGCTCCCTTGGGCGCTCTCGTGATCAATGGCGCCGTGACGGCGGATTTTGCTATCCAGAAGGGGACGAGGCAGGGCTGCCCGCTTTCCCCACTTCTTTTCGTTCTTACCCTGGAACCACTTTTGCACAGGATCCGGGAGGCTACGCAATTTCGTGGGGTCCCAATAGGCCGGGCGGAATTCCGAGTGGCGGCATTTGCGGACGATCTATTAGTGCATTTAGGAGACCCGCAGAATGGGTTGCCCCCCCTCTTGAATCTCATACGAGACTATGGGTTGGTTTCGGGTTTTAAACTTAATCTGGACAAATCGGAGGCGATGTTATTGGGGGCCGCGGTGGGACGGGCTTGGCAGGGCGACTTCCCCTTGCGGTGGGCAGACGGATATTTTAAGTATCTGGGAGTCTACTTGCCGGCGGATCTCAGCGACCTTTATCGTTTGAATGTCACCCGCGTGCTAGCTTCCATATCGTCTTCGGTGGGTAAATGGCGAGATCTGCCACTTTCCTTGGGAGGGCGCGTGGCGCTGTGCAAAATGTCTCTCTTCCCTAAACTTCTTTACTTGCTTCAGACCCTTCCGCTGTTTCTCAACCGCTCTGATATTCGGCGGATAGAGCGGGAGTTTAATAAGTTGCTCTGGCGCAGGGGTCGGCCTCGGGTGCGTTTGAGCGTCCTCAGCCAGCCCCGCGAACTTGGGGGCTTAGGGTTCCCTGATGTGCGGAAATACAATGTCGCTTGTCTACTCCGGTTGGCTCGGGATTGGTTATGGGATTTAGATGATTACTCTCCGACCGATCTGTATGCAGACATGTTCTCTCCGTTGCACTTGCGGTATCTCCTCCATGCTAAATCAATTGTGGGAGGGGGGGATTTCCCTCTTCCTCGGCGAGTGCTCTTAGACCCGGTACGTAGAGCCTGGCGGTCCTTCTGCTCCGGTCGGGGATTGCTGGCGACTCACACTCCCTATCTTCCTATTCGAGGGAATGCGGATTTCCAGCCCGGCTTGGGGAGATCGCCTTTTTTGAAATGGGGGAGGCTGGGGATCGTTAACTTAGAACACGTGTTGAACCCGGATGGGACGATGGTTGATTTTCCTACTCTGTGTCGGCAGTATCCTTTAGACCACACAGATCTCTTTCGGTATGCCCAACTGCGGAGTTATGTCCGCTCGGGCCCCGTGGCAACCATGAGCGGTGAGGTGAGTACGGCGGTTGAGCTGGCGCTAATGGGCGGGGCGGAGGGCATGCGTGTGTCTTGGCTGCATCGGATGCTATGGGAGGGGGTTACCCCTCTCGGCTTGGCACCCCTGGCGGCCGCCTGGACTGCGGATTTGGGAGAGGCGTTGAGCGAGGACGAGATTCAGCGGGGGCTGACCGCAATCCCCTCGATTAGTGTCCTCGTTTCCCACCGGGACACACAGTATAAGATTTTGCGGCGGTTATATTTTGCTCCTCTACGGGCGTGGCGGGCGGGGGTGGGGCCTGCCCACTGTTGCCCCAGGTGCGCGGAGCCGCGGGCCACCTTGGGGTAGATGTTCTGGCTATGTCGATTTGCTCAGAGGTTTTGGGGGAGGGTGCAGGCCTACTTGACTGCTTGTTTACAACAGCCTGTGCCATGGAGTGCTAAGAGTGTGGTGTTGGACGTGTGGGAGCCAGAGGGGGCGACTGCTTGGGGGGAAGCGAAGTGGCGCTGGATACGGTTGGTACTGGTGGTAGCTCGTGCAACTGTACTGCAGCAGTGGTTGGACGCCCGGGGCCCAACGTATGGACTTTGGCGAATTCAGCTTCACAGGATCATGCTCATGGAGCATGCCTGGGCTCGGGGGACCGAGAGGCGGTGGCAGCGGTTCCTGGAGGGCTGGGGACCTCACTTGCATTCAATGCCTTGGAGAGCTCGCAGTAGGATTCTGAGGAGGCCTTGAGGGCCGGCCAGAATGAGCGTGCTATCCATCTCGACCCACATCTGCTTTTGCATGGTTGGAGTGAATGGTTGAATGCTTGGTAACCCCTCTGCTTGGGTGGGTGGGGGGAATAAGGGGGGGGGGAGCTAGGGGGAGGGTGGGAGGGGGGTGGGGGGGTGGGAGGGAAGGCGGCCGCTTGTCTCCTTTTGGGTACCTGTGGACGGGTTTGGGAGCAGAGTTCACCCCAAACCTGGTATTATCCCTTTTTGGGTCACCTTCTTTCTTCCCTCTCTTTTCGCATCAGGTACTTCTTCTTACTGGGGGGTTGGTGGGGGGCACAAGGGGGCTGGGGGGGGAAGGGATTAGGGGTGGCATTTGCGGGGGTCTGTTTAAAAGGGGGGGGCCTAAGCGGAATTGGGCTGACATAAATTGTGTTTATGTATGCACGTCTGTATCATAGGAGCGTATCCTGAGGCCCTCACACTGTTCCCAGCTACCCCCTCCGTGTGTGGGGGGGTTGGCTGTACTGTAATGTATGGACCTCTCGTCGTTGTTGTTGTTGATGTTGTTGTTGTATTGGGTTATTTTTTGAAATAAAAACAGATTAACACTAAACTACAACTGTAGTGAACCACTTCGGAATAAAGCTGGATTACGACTGAGCAAACAAAAGGTAATAATGAACTTGCAAGAAACTGAAATTTGACAGGAACGTTCATGTCGCAACCACCGTGTTTGAGCGAGCGAATGAGGCGAGGCGAACAGGAAAGAACATGCGCCAGCGCGAGTACTGGATTTAGCCCCCCGCCTCCCAATTGTCCTGTTAATGTATAAAATGAATACAAAACACTCTAAAATATCATGAGGGAGTGTTTCTAGTTAGTTAACCATCACAACCTCTATTTTGGGCCAAGAAAATAAACTGCAGTCGGCTAAAAAGAAATTATGTGAACATTCCTTATATGGGTAAGAAATCTAATTTTGCAAGAAAACGTGACGTGATGGAACATTTTGGCTATTTTTCCTGGATTCAGCACCCCAAAATCTATAGGAATCAGTTGCAAAACTGGAGGCAGTTTTTTGGTAGTGTACCTGTGTAATCTATCAGAAACCCTGCGACTGCTGGGTTTGCTGAACCTGTTGAGGTTGTGGTTTATTTAGCCTGGTTCGATGTTTCCCCTGTCTGGGAACATCTGTATGATGGGTAGAAGATGGATAAAACTTTTTCCCCTTAGGGGAATAAAGTTTGTTAGGAAATTTCCTACCAACTGGGAAAGAGGAAGGCGTAGACAAGCCTCTGAAAACAGCAATGTCAGTGGTTAACTGAGCAGCTTGGAGTAAAGACTCCTTGTTAAAGAGATTTTCTCCAGTGCAAGGAGTATTTCCCAGTCTTTCTTGTACCCATTTGTCCAAGTCTGAAACTTGGAGCCAGGCTTTACGTCGTGCCCCTATAGCTATAGCAGAAGTTCTGCTAACAGACTCAAAGGAGTCTAGGGAAGCACGAGTAAGGAACCTAGAGATATTTTGAGCATGACTAACCAATAAGGAATAGTCTGCTCTTTTGGGCTCTTGAAGAAAAGGGGTCAAAAGTAGTAATTTCTTTGTGACTTCTTCAAGAGATAATCCCATATAGAAAATATAAGAGAGAATTCTTGCTGAAAGCATGGATGCCTGGAAGGTTTGGCGTCCAAAGGCATCCAAAGTCTTAGACTCACAACCTGGCGGATAAGAAGAGTACTTTTTAGTACTCTTAACACGCCTCATTGCTGATTCTACAACAAGAATGATGAGGAAGTTGAGTCTTTTGAAAACCTGGAGAAGGGGGCACCTTGTATAGAAGATCAGTTGCCCTAGAAGGTGGGGATACTGTTAAAGGGGTTTCCCACATTCGAAAGAGCAGATCCTGCAAGGTTTGATGCAAAGGAAGCATGATGTCCTCCTTTGGACTCCAGGGAATATACAGAGATTCTGTATTCCCTGGTGCAGGATCCTGACCAGGTATAGAAATGGCAAGTGACTTTGCCATATCAAGCAGGAATGCTTGAAAAGAAAAATCCCCAGAGGGAAGTCCTCTAGAAAGAGGAGTACAGGCTAGATCTGTTGAAGAACTAGCATTGGCACCCAGGGATCTATCCAAATTCATTGGAATAGAAGACCCTAAGGGGTGGAGCATTGGACTGTCCTTACAGGATGGTCGCCGGTACCGCAGGAGGTCGGGACCACAAGCAGTCGGTAGCGCATCGTCCATGCTAGGGATCGATTCCAAACTCAGTACAGATTCCAAACTCGGTACCGAGGGAAGCGAGCCTGTTGAAACAAGCATGGAAGGTACCGACAGCGATGGTAATGTGGATACCGGTACCAACTCCGGTACCGTATCCGATACCGAAACATGAAGACCAGTCGGTGACAGCTCTAACGGTACCGAAAAAACCGAGAGTGCCCGACATGGATTATCGGAACCGTGCCTTCGGTACCGTCCGGTGTCGGTACCAAGGCGAGTCGGTACCCAGTCATCCAGACTGGAGATCGATTCCAGACTCGGCATCGAAAGAAGCGAGTCTATCGATGCACATCTGGAGGGTACCAACGTCGGTACTAGTACTGGTACCGGGATTGATACAGATACTGGAAGATCAGTCTGCAGCGTCTCTAATGGGCCCGAAGGAACCAAGGGCGCCAGACTGCGATCTTCGGTGAGGAATGTTTCATCCAACACCATTGCAGATGCCAGGGTATGGGTACCACTCGAAGCGGATGCCACCACCGAGCATGGCTCAGGTATGTTCGGAGAGGGGTGAACCTCAGGAACAACCTGAAACCCCATTAAGGATTTGGAGGCCGAAGACTCCCACTGGGGTTTTAAAGCCAGTGTGTCCTCGAGGGTAAGGCCAGAGGCATCTCTATGCTGTGCATGAGATCTACCACTCGAGGACTGGCTAGATCAACGTTTGGACATGAAACTACACATATCCTACATTGTCAGAGCCATATATTTCAAGATCCAGACACTCAAACACCTCCGATCCTTATTGGACCCAAGTGATTTCCGGACTGTATACCAAGCTCTTATCCTTCCCCATTTTGACTTCGCCAATGCCATTCTCCAAGGTCTTCCACAGTCTACATTGAATCCTCTACAACTTGCCATGAACGCCGCTGCTAGAGTTCTATCTGGAGCATCGAGGTTTGACCACATTACGCCCATCTTAATGCAGCTCTACTGGCTCCCAACACACGGAAGAATACTATTCAAGACTCTGATACTTACCTTTAAAGCCATCAACGGCATAACTGCTTCATCACTAGTTAATCTAGTCCAGCCCACTCCGCCTAACAGATCCAGAAGATCCACATCAGTAAACACTCTAATTATCCCAAGTGCATCAACAAAATGCACACTAACAACGTCAAACAGGGCTTTCAGTCTTTATGCTCCCAAATGTTGGAACACATTACCACCAGGAATCCGAGCCATTACCGATCTCACACAATTCAGGAAGGCACTCAAACACTACTTATTTATACAACATTACCAGATCAACCATACTCCACCATAGCCACACCTCTTCCTCTAGAAACCTTTGTATCACAGTCCCTATTCGTAATATCTATCCATAGGTGGTTCATAATCCATTCTCAGAAGCTTACTGTTACATATGTAAATAGTTGATGTGCATGTTTCCCCTAAGTTATCCAAGTTGTATTTCCCTGTTCTCTGTAAAACATAACATTTGTTTCATTATTGTTCGTTGTTCCATGTAAACCGCGCTGATACCAAATAGTGCGGTATATAAGAAACTAAAATAAAATAAAAATAAAAATAAATAAAAACAGACTGTTTTTGGGTTACCTGATCGTGCGAAGAAGAAACGGTGGTCGATGCCCTGAAGTTGAATGGGGACCGCGTATCGAGGTGAACTCGATGCTGAAGACTTCTTCCGACTATACTGTTGCAGGAGGGACACTCCAGCAGATAGTGGTCAGGACCCAAGCAGGGTAGACACCAATTATGCGTGTCTAAAATCAATTTTGTACCGCCACAGTTTGAACATTTCTTAGGGATAATGGCTGACGCTTCCATGAAGGAAAGTGAGTAGGCCTAGCAGGCCGAAAAAAACGTCAGGCACTAACAAGGAAAAAAGTATTCCTTAAAAGGAAAATTTACAAGAAAAAAGAAAAGAAACACCGGCGGTAACGGTGGCATCGGGGAAGGCAGACACGACCACAAAAAAACCCAAAAAATAAAAGAAGAATTTTCTGCGGTGACAGGAGGACGTCCTGCCGGCTCCGCGGAAAGACGAAAACTGAGGAGAGGCAGTTGGGAAAGGCAGGAAGGCAGCACGCAGGCGTGTTGGGATGCTCCCAAAAGCGTTCTGATTGGACGCTGGGGAGCGTTCCCGCACAGACTCCGTCTGTACCGACGTACCCATATGTGAAGACTCATTCCTGCTTGTTCCTGGAGATATCATTTAATGTGTTCCCTTTGTAAAATTACCTAATCAAAGCTCCTTCAAGGATATCAAATTGTTTACTATTAGTATATGTCCAAATGTGGAACTGTTTACTTCCTAGATTTTCCCTACCAAACTGTAAAGAATCTGATATCTTTGCTAAGAAACTAATTGGTGAGCTGCCCTATATAGCAAGATTTCTCCATGGGGAGGGTGGGAAAGAACAATTAAATATTGAGGAGGTAGGTAAAAAAGAAAAAATTACAGGCTGTATACCAACACACAAGCACATTAAACATAGGGACAAGCTAAAATTTGGAAAAAGCCTTGGATGTACAAAGGAAGCAGAATGAAAAACTATTTCTACACATAGCAAGATAATTGACACTGATATCTTGCAATTTCTTAAATTTAAAACCACAAAGACCTACAGATAGAAAGTTCAAGGACTGCTGGCTCAATAATAAAGTTAGATGCTCAAAGAAGAGGATTTCCACATTACAAGAAGTCATAAGCAACCTGATCAATTCTAATTATCATAACGTAAACAAACACCGATCAGGGAACACACTGCTCTTGTTTCACTAAGTACTGTTTCCTACCAGTACAGAATATGTTTTTAACGGTGGTATTTTACTCCTACAGCATGTGCCTACTCCTAAATCCACTCATGTGGTATACTATGAAATATTCAACTGTCATTTTTGACAGGCATTTTATATTGTACATATAATATGGCTGCCATATTAGTCCATTGTTAGTACTTGTTTATAATAAATAATATGACACTTTAAGAGGCTTGTATGGTAGCCTCTTTAATGCTGTAAAGTGAATCTTTCCTTTAGCCCTTCACTTTGGGTCCATTTCTTTTCCCTTTTTAGAATTTAAGCCTGCCCCGAGCAGAGTAAATATTTTCCTGTTAATAAGGATTCCCCTTTGCACGTGCAGTCCTCTGCTTTTTCTTCCGGTTTCCAGTTCACTCCTTTCCTCCTCTTCTGCACTTTGTAGGCATTTTATTAACTGTATCTACTGGGTGAGCACCAGGTTGGTAGCTCTTTCCTCCTCTCCGCACCTAAGTAAGGTATCTACTACTTCTCTTTGTATTTTACCGGGCTGATGGGCACCGGGGGTGATGGTAAAGATACCAAAACCTCAGTGCGACTCCTACCCACAAAAGCTCCTCATCTGTCAGGAGCCTTTCTCATCAGACAAAAGGCCGCAGAGAAATGAGAAGCCTTCTTACTAGTCTTAGGCAATCTTTGTCCTCTTTCTGGGAAAAGGAAGGGTAGACAAATAAACTTCCTTCCAAAACAAATTACAAAAGAGAAATAACTCCCTAGCCATTGGGTGTGTTTGTTAATCTCTTACCAAACATCAAGGGTCACTCTCCTGAGTATTAGGTCTGCAGCTCAAATAGAGAGATCAATTATACCTGTAAGCATCATGCACCTTGACCTTGGATTTGGAAAATGTGAACAATTAAATGTAAACCTCCAAATTCAGAGGAGCAGGATCACAGAAAGCTAGAAATGTGCCCTGTGCGACTTGCAAAGTTGCCCCCCCCCCCCCGAAACTTGCTCTTATCGGGCTTCCTGGAAGCCCCAGTACCAACTCCTGCACCCCTTCCTTAAATGTGCCCTGTACAGCCACACTGCTTACACAGCCCTTGATATGGCGCTGACGGGAAATAGGAGGGAAAAGCTCCTACTCTCTAAAAATCCAACTTGGAAATCTATATAGTCACTGTCAGGACAAGATTGAAGCATAGGCAAACTAAGCACATGCCTAGAACCCAAGTCAAGAGGTGGCTCTCAAACCTGCAAAGTCTCCTACCTGAAAATGGTAAATTTCTGGGAAACTTGGAGCAAGGGTAAGGTTGTCAAGCAGTGATTTTTAATTAAGGGGAGACCAGTGGCTGGTAAAAACTTTAAATCAGCAATGGTCTTCATTCCTAGAAGTAGATATGTACTACTATTTTCTTTATGGGCTACAAACACTCGAATTCACATCTTCCCACACTATCTGTCTCTACTCCTTCTCCCTTTTCTCTTCTCTGACAGACTTTCACTTCCTCTTTAGTACCCCCTACCCCCGTTCTTTGGTTCAAATCTAAAAAGCAGACTAGGGAAGGTGCAGAGGCTAGTCCTTAAGATAGCAGTAGGCCGTAAGTGCAACTACTAAATCAGGGAGCACTCACATGTGGCATAATGCCCTTCCTGCTTTTGGTTCTGGGTAAGTGGCAGGGCTTGTGAGCATGCTTTTAGTCACTCCCCAATGTCTCTCACAATCTGCTGCTGCTACCACATCCAGAACCAGTCGCTGCAGTTTACTCAAAACAACTTCAAGATGGTGATCTGGACGGAGGGCAGCCTGGGGAGGAGACAGAAAAGGCCCTGAATGGAGATCCCTGATAGGGGGAAAAGAAATAAAAAGTGAGTGAGGGCCCAAAATTGTCTACCTAGGGCCCAGTATAGTATTAATCTAGCCATGGTCACTAACTAGAGGATCTTATTACTGATAAGAGCATGAGAATACACTATGGCAGCAACCTTCACAGAGGGACTATGGCAGAGATGGTACATCCCTCTATCCAGCACTGCATAGTAGACCCTTCCACAGGGACATACTACTTAGTAGGGATTTTAATGGTGGCTTACATTTCCCTGGGCAGCCATTACAACAGGGCCAGCCCTATCATTCTGTCTAGGGCAGCAGAATTTGAGGGAGTGCAGCATAGTGCCAGTGTGGCAAGACAGCAGCACTTGAAAGCTGCTGTCAGTGTAGTGGTGAGCCTTTGAGCAACCACACACCTGCACTGTAGTGACAGTCTTTAGCTGGGCCCCACAGACCACAATTACCTCTGGACTTTGGCATTCGTGTGCTATACTTACAGTTATTACATGTGACCATTGAGCAGTGGCTGCGACTCTGTCCCACACTGGCTATGAACCCTGCATCTACATCATCCTAGACCCTGGCAGCCTGGCAAATTGAAATCCTATCTTTCGCTGCCCTCTTATCAGCATCTTGCATGTTTTTATCCAACATGACTCCACTTTAGCACTTAAAAATTTTCATTTCTCTAGATTGCAGCAAGAAACATAGTACTCTTTTCCTTCACACCAAAGCAAAACAAATGTGTGCCATTGAGTCAATGCTGATTCCTAGCTACCCAGCCCCTCGGTATTCATAGCAAGATGCAATCGGAAGTAGATTGCCAGTACTCTCTTCTGCACAGTAATGGGGTTATTTTAGAAGCCCTATTGGTGCTTTAGATGTCTGAAAAGGGGCATAGAGATGCACAACGCAGGGAGACATCTCCAGAGGCATTTTGGAAGCCAGAGCCGTGGATGTCCCCAATGCAAGGATGTTGAAGTCTGAATGGGTATGTGGTGGAGGTGTGGCCATGGCATTCCAGAACCTGGATGTCACAACTGATCTCAGAAACGTCATAGATGTCTGGAGGTGTGTCTAAAGTAATACCTGCTCTAAGCATGAACAGGCATCAGGAAAGTGCTTATTTCGGAGTAAAACATCCAGAGGGTGTAGAAAAGATGGCACTCCACCATCCCCTGTATGCTGCACAATCACAATAATAGCAGCACTGGAATTCAAACTCTGGCTTCCCTGATCCCAGCCCACTACTCTAACCATTAGGCTATTCCTAGACATCCATGTCTGGAATATTATTCAGGGGATGTCTTTATGTAGACAACCCTACAGACGTCCATATTGGGCACGTCCATATTTGTGAAATCATGTTTGAACTTAAGAATATAAGATATGCCATACTGGGTAAGACCAAGGGTCCATCAAGCCCAGTATCCTGTTTCCAGCAGCGACCAATCCAGGTCACAAGTACCTGTCAGGTTTCCAAAAAGGTACGCAGATTTCATGTTGTTTATCCCAGGGTAAGCAGTGGATTTCCCAGGTCCTCTTTAATAACTGCTTATAGACTTTTCCTCCAGGAGCTTGTGAAACCTTTTTAAACCCAGCAACACTAACAACATTTACTACATCCTCCAGTAATGAATTCCAGAGTTTGGTTATGCGTTGAGTGAAAAAATATTTTCTATGATTAGTCGTAAATGGGCTACATTGTTGCTTCAATGTGTGTCCCTTAGTCTTTCTACTTTTTGAAGGAGTAAACAACCGATCTACATTTACCTGTTCCACTCCATTCATTATTTTATAGACTTCTATCATATCTCCCCTTAGCTGGTCTTTTTTCCAAGTTGAAAAGCCTAATCTTTCAAGCCTTTCATTATAGGGGTATCCTTCCATACCCTTTATCATTTTGGTGGCTCTTCTCTGTACCTTTTCTAATTCTGCTATTCTGCACACAATATTCAAGATGCAGTTGCACCATGGAACGATACAGAGGCATTATAATATATTTTGTTTTATTCTCCATTCCTTTCCTTATGATTTCTAGTATTCTGTTTGCTTTCTTGGTCGCCACTATACACTGAGCAGAGGGATATTGACGTATTATCCATTGATGATGCCTAGATCCTTTTCCTGGGTGGTGATTTCTAATGTGGCACCTTGCATCGTGTAACTGTAGTTTTGGGTTGTTTTTCCTTAAGTGCATAACTTTGCACTTGTCCACATTAAATTTAATCTGCGATTTGGACGTCAGAATGTTCCTACATGTTGGCCACCATAAAACAGATGGAATACCTGCCCCTGCCCCAATCATCCAGGGGAATGGGCACCACTGCCCTCAGGAGAGGCAACTTTTCCAAGGTGATCTGTACAGCAGCCCTGTTGTTCACAGACCAACAAAGGGAAAAGATGCAAGAGACCGGAATGGACTCTTTCCATTTCAGGCCATAGCCGTACAGAACGGTAACTAGCACCCAACAATATTTGGTGACCCAGGCCCATTCCTGAAGAAGAGGTGAAGCCTATCCCTAACCGAAGGGACCAGGGAATGGGCCCCCAAACCTTCACTGCACAGCCTGGGAGGGTCCTCCTCTGGATGGGACCAGGTCCCTGGGCCCAAGTGCTTCACAAAAGGACTGAGAATGAGCCCAAAGTCCATAAATAGAGTGGAAGAAAGGTTTTCCAGAACGGTAGCGATAGGAGTCCTGAGACCCCTGGGAGTCCAACCAGCATCCCCGCGAGGAGTGGACGGAGACTGACAGAAAAGGGCTCCTGCCTGCTTCACAAGTCCCTTGGACCTGCCCTTTGGAAGGCAGTAAGATTTCATCTCGCTCAGGTTCTTCACCAGCTTCTCCAACTGGACCCAACAGAAGGACACCCCTAAGGCCAGATGGACAACCGAGTTTTTGGGTTTTTTTTTTTTAATTATTTATTTATGAAATTTTTACATTTATACAGTAATTATTACAGTATAAAGAAAATATAGAAAAAATGATACAAAGAAAAAAACAATAGTAAGAAAAATCAAAATACTTCAGCCCACGTCTCGGGAGAAACGTTTATTTAAATACAAAAAAAACCCATTCTAAGGTAAACAAAGCCTAGAGATGATACCGAGTAAATCCCTGGCCAACTACACTGTCTGATAAGTTACTTCTCATTACCCCCTCTGAAAAACAAACAATAAGGAACTTAAAATACAAGATCATTGTGCCTTTTCCCTCCCAAGGATCCACCTTTCCAAATCTAAAGATGCCATAAAGACAAATTTATCATATCCCAAGGTAATACAACATTTACACGGGTATTTTAGAAAGAAAGTTGCCCCGAGAGCAAGAACTCTAGTCTTAAGTGCAAGAAATGCTTTCCTACGTAGTTGAGTTGAACACGATACATCTGGAAAGATGGAAACACGATCCCCACAAAATTTAACTACTTTCTTCTTGAAATATGTCTTAAGAATAACAATCTTGTCTTCCTCAGAAGCCAAAGTTACCAATAAAGTTGCTCGAGAAGAAATTTCGTCCTGCGTGTCCTCGAGAAAAGCAGTTAAATCAAATTTATCGGAAACCAAAGGAACTTCACCCTCTTCCACCGCCATGGCAGACAGCATCTTAGTAGACAAATAATAACATTTAGTAACTATAATAGATTCAGCCTGTGGTAGAAGGGTGTCCTTAAGATATTTCCGAAAAAGAATCATAGGGGACAACATAGGACAAACAGGAAAATTAAGCATTCTCAAATTTTTAGAACGTAATTGATTTTCTAAATTTTCAAGTTTCTGATGCACTATACCACTATCCTTCAAATGGACAGATTGAAATTCTACAAAGGATTTAACCTGAGTATCCATGGTGGAAACCGCAGAACTCAAAGCACCAACTTGCGAATCTAGAACTTGAAATTTTGCTACCGTATCTTTAGTAAATTGGCATAGCAAAGGAACAGTATCAATAAGAACTTGTTCAGTACGAGATACAACTTTCCATACATCTAAAAGAGAAATAGTAGAATCTTTAGAGTCCTTAACAGGAGCAGAAGACTCCTTCCATGACACCACCTTAGGGAGCGCACAATCCAATTGCACACTCAAGGATCCCTGGGGTTCAAAAGACACTTCTAAGAACCCTGGGGGAGTGGAGGAGTACGCTCAACTGAGCTCAAACTTGCTCCCTCGGACATAGGCTTAGGAGGCACAGTACCTGGTTCTTTCAACCGTGGGGTAGACACTACATGCTTATCTAGGGCTCCCGCCTGAGACACTTCCGCCGGAGCTTTCTTCTTCCGTTTACTACCAGGAATTATTACTTTCCCAGCACCCCGGCTCCTGCCGTGCTTCTAAGGGGCTCACAAGGGGCAAGACATGCCCCTTCAAACACGCCCCTTAAAAACACACCCCAGCAGAGCGCCGACGGCAGAGCGCCATAATACTGCAGCGCTCTCTTATCCGGGCCAGAGGATGACGTCAGCTGGGCTACTCCACCCATGCCGGAAGATCTTACCGCCAGCACCCTCAGCTCCACGGGAATCAGGCAGCAAAAGATGAAACAAACGCTCCCGACAACCGAGTTTTGGAAGATGAGTCTACTTCCCCATGTCCAAGCCCAGCCAACATGTGTCACCATCGACAGGCCATAATCCCTGGCCATACATGACATCAGAAAAAGAGGTTGTAGCTGACTCCAAAAAGAGGGGTAGAATCACTCAGTGGAAGAGATTGAACCCACTAGTGCAGGGCTCAAGACATCAGGCCTGCACATGTCGCCAACTGAAAAATAACGAACTGCGGTCAGTGTCAGAGCTTATAAATGATACTTAACATAAGAACATAGGATATGCCATACTGGGTCAGACCAAGGTCCATCAAGCCCAGTATCCTGTTTCCAACAGTGGCCAATCTAGGTCATACATACCTAGCAGTATCCCCAAGCGACACAGGTTCCACAATGCTTGTATTGGGTCAAGCATTGATATCCTGCATCCCTTTTTAATAATGGTTTATGGACCTTTCCTCCAGGAACTTGTCCAAACCTTTTTGTAAACCGAGCTACACTAACAGCCTTTACTACATCCTCCGGTAACAAATTCCAGAGTTTGATTACACGTTGAGTGAAAAAATATTTTCTCTTATTTGTCTTAAATAGTTTACACTGTAGCTTCATTACATGTCCCCTAGACTTTCTATATTCTGATAGCATATACAATTGATCTATGTTTACCTGTTCCACTCCATTCATTAATTTATAGACCTCTATCATATCTCCCCTCAGCCGTCTCTTTTCCAGTTTGAAGAGCCCTAACCTTTGTAGCCTCTCTTCATAGGAGTAGCCTTCCATCCCCTTTACCATTTTGGTGGCTCTTCTCTGTACCTTTTCTAATAACGCTATATCCTTTTTAAGATATGGCGACCAGAATTGCACACAATATTCAAGGTGCGGTTGTACCATGAAACGATACAGAGGCATTATAATATCCTTTGTTTTATTTTCCATTCCTTTCCTTATGATACCTATCATTCTATTTGCTTTCTTGGCCGCCGCTGCATACTGAGTGGAGGGTTTTAACATGTTATCCACGATGACGCCTAAATCTTTTTCCTGGGTGGTGGTTCCCAATGTGGAACCTTGCATAGTGTAACCATAGTGTGGGTTGTTCTTTCCTAAGTGCATAACTTTGCAGTTGTCCACATTAAATTTCATGTGCCATTTGGATGCCCAGTCTTCCAATTTATCCAGATCCTCCTGCAGTTTTCCGCAATCCCCTTGGGTTTTAACAACTTTAAAACAATTTTGTGTCATCTGCAAATTTGATAACCTCACTAGTTATTCCCTTTTCCAGGTCATTTATGAATATGTCAAAAAGCAGCGGACCCAGTACAGATCCCTGGGGTACTCCACTATTCACTTTTTTCCATTGTGAAAATTGGCCATTTAGCCCTACCCTCTGCTTTCTATCTTTTAACCAGTTCCCGATCCACAATAGTACACTGCCTCCTATCCCATGACTTTATAGTTTTGCCAAAAGTCTCTGATGAGGGACCTTGTCAAAGGCTTTCTGAAAGTCCAGATACACTATGAAAGTCTTCATAAATACAAAGACAGCTCTACTCATTCACCTCAACGTAGCATTGAAGAACTAAAAACAATAAAGAACAAATCTTTGCTATACTTACATGCTACATTCCTTAAAAGCACTCATCCGCTAAACAAACAGAACGAATCTTACCCAACAAACGTTCTTAAAGAGCTTACATATATCACCAGAGTGTACACATTTTATATTGCTTGCTTAACATCTTCATTTACCGGCATCCGTAATCAAAAGAACATTACCGACACCGCCATTTAAATACGTCAAACAAAATGACGTCACCATACCTACATAACCAAAAAACGCTGTATATAAATCCTCCAATCTTTCCAATCTTCCAATTAGAAGGCATGTACCTGATGCGATGTAACCCACATCATAAACATGCCTTCCAATCCATACCAAAATTTAATCCACCTAGAATAATAGTACCCAACATGAACATCCAACGTTGCTCCCTATATATTAGGTACTGTTCACGCGTCATACCTTTGGAGCCAGAGCTAATCTGTTCAATACCAAAACACCGCAAATCATCAAAGCTATGACCATTCCGCAAACAGTGATCTACCATCGGGGCTTCACGCCTTTTACACCGCATCCTGCTTTTATGTTCCCCTACACGAACCCGTAGAGATCGAGCTGTCTTCCCCACATATGGCAGTTGACAGGGACAAAAAATCCCATACACCACAAAATCCGATCCACAGGAGGTATTTGATCTTAAAATATACTCTCTCCCTTTATTTATGAACCGGTCCGTTTCCCAGCTGACATTACAAATGGCACAATGCCCACATCGGGCATGCCCTAACCGTTGCACTTGTGTCTCCCCAATTTGCCTTAGTCGAGAGGGACTCAAGATCTCTTTCGAGTTACAATCTCTCTGCCAAACACATCTGGGACTCTTATCTTCAAGTCCTAGCACCATTTTTAACACATTAACATGCCTATGCAAAATACGCTGAATCCTCATACTAAAGGGCGAGTATCTTGAAATAAAGTTAACATGTTCTTCATCATTACCTAACTTTATTTTCAGGGATAACAACCAATTACGATCATTAAAAAGTGTTCATTTATATGCACGTTCCAGTACCCCAACTGGATAACCTCTATTTAGAAAATCCCTTTTAAGGGATTGTGCTTGAAACTTGAAATCAGCTGTTGAGGAACAGTTCCGTCTATATCGGATAAACTGTGAAAAGGGTAATCCTTTTAATAGATTCAAAGGGTGGGCGCTAGAAAAATGTAAAACAGTATTCTTATCAGTGTTTTTCTTTTGTACAGTAGTACCCCAACCATCATCCTGTCTCAGGATCTGAACATCCAAAAATACTATTGTTAAAGAATTGTAATTTATCATAAATTGTATACTGGGATCAACATTATTTAGCCATCCATAAAACGATATCAAAGACTCGACCGAACCTTCCCATAATAAGAAAATGTCATAAATATAATCGACGCCATAATCTAATTTGGGGAGAATATGGTGATCCTTGCAGCCATCGCTCCTCATAGAAGCACAAACAGATTTGCCACTGACGGGGCAAAGGATGCCCCCATCGCTACGCCCATATTCTGTTGAAAAATATCCTCATTAAAACTAAAATAATTTCTGCAAAGGGCTAGCCATGCACACTGCATTAGGAATTAAATTTGTAATACTCCAACATCTCATCTCTGCTGCAATCCTAATTGTATCGCTTCCAATGCCACCCCCTGCGGAATACTAGTATACAGGGCTTTAACATCTAGGAGTAACTAACAGTATTGAATCGTTCCTCGCCCATTCCAAGGCTGTTCTTAATATTTGCAAAAAATGCATAGTGTCCCTATGTAAGAGGGAATATTTTTCAATATTGGTCGCAAGAAAGAGTCAATTAACATTGACAATGGTTCTAAAACAGATCCTCATGTTGACACAATCGGCCTACCTGGTGGTTCATATCTTTATGTATTTTTGGAAGCAGATAAAACTGCGGTACAGAGGGAGACTTTACATTCAAAAACGCCATTTCCTTTTTAGTTCTACAATGTGTCAAAAAAGCCTGAGCCGTCAAATCTTTTATTTCACATTGTAATGCTGTAGTGGGATTCTCTTCCAGCTTTACATATACCATTGAATCAGATAGCTGACGATAAGCTTCAGCCAAATAATCTTTTCTATTGAGGACCACTATCGCCCCTCCCTTGTCCGCACGTTTAATGATTATATCAGGTCGTGCAAACAAATCCTTCAAGGCAGATTTTTCATGTGTTAATAAAACATTTCTAGATCTCTTTAAAGCAGTCTTTTCCAAATTCTCAATATCCTTTAATACCAATTCCCGAAACACTGTTAAATTAGGATGTAATGGCCCAGGGGGACTCCAGGTAGATTTAAATGGTAGAGGAACCCTCTTCTGCGACGTAACAGAATCATCCTCATGCATTATACCCAACTCATTATTAGATGATGATGCAAAGAAATTCTTAAGGTTCAACTTTCTCATAAACTTCTCAAAATCTATCCTAAACTGAAATGAATCAAAAATATTTTTTGGAACAAACGAAAACCCTTTTGATAATAAACACAACTCAGCTTCTGTTAAACATACATCAGATAGATTAACTACTAATGATGAGACCTGTGTTATTCCTGCTCGTGCCCGTACCAGTTCTTCTTTTTTTCTTTTTTCTGGCGTCCATCTTCAAAAAAACCCTCCTTCGAAGATTTTGAACCCACTGATTCATCCGAGGACCATTCAAAGGCTTTGCGGTCTCTTTGACGATTACGGTTTTGCCAAGGATAAACATACCCAGTCGTATAATCGTCATAGTCTCTTTTCAATTTTTTCAGTTTAATCTTCATAATTTCATTACGTAATTGGTCAACTTGTTTGTTCATATCTGAAGATTGCTGTTGATACATCTCTGTTGGTCCTACAAGTCGCAAACTCTCTGCTTATCAATGTCTGCTTGAAGACTCTCCAATTGGTTCTTCAACATATCAACTGTTAACACCATTAAATCTAAAGAACATTTGTTTAGAATTTTATCCCATTGCTCAAGAAAGGTGCTATTGGACGCAAATAAACGGGGTTCTTTATAGACCTGTAATCCTCTAGGAATGTGTTGACGCTTAATATATTCCACCAGAGAAGCCCACTGTAACTCTGATCTGATCTTCCTTTTTTGTAAAGCCAATAGAGAGTTCCAACTAGTATCCTCTACGGCAGTGGTTCTCAACCCTTTTTGTTCCATGACCCCTTTTACCATTGGTCAACTTGTGGTGACCCCCAATGATAAAATCAAATGAGTCCCTCTTCCTTTACCGTTAACGCATTGTCGCTGTAATCATTTGTTGAATTATTAATATATTATAGGCCTTTGCAATATGTTTTTATTTATAAAATGTACTTATTTAAACCACAATAATTAATCACAACAACAAGTAACAATATTTGATTTCAAAATTATGATGATTTTGTAGTCAAATCACTAATATGAAATAACATTATTTTTTCTACCTTTGTTGTCTGACCAATTTATTCTCTGATCCTGCTGGTCCCAATCTGAGGCTTCTGCTTTCCTGTCTTCTCTTAGCTCTCTTTCTGTGGTCTATGGTCCTTCTGCCATTTCTTATCTCTTCTTTCCTTTTCTTCACTTCTTTCCATCAGCCTATTTCCAGTCCCAGTAACCATCCCCAGTATCAGCCCCTTTCCAGTCATCACTCTCAGTACCTTCCAATGTCAACTTACATTCCCATGACTGCCACTGGTGTCCATTCCCTTCCAGTCCCCCTCCTTCCCGACTGAGCAATCCCTTCTAGTACAAATACCATGGCAGCCCCTCTCAGATCCACTCTCTTCCAGTTCCATTCTCCCATCCCCTCGTATCAGCCCATTTGTAGCCCCAGTTTTCTTCCAGGGTCAGCAGCTCTATCCTCCCCTCCCCACAATCAGCCCATTCCCAGTCGAAGACCCCCAATCAGCTCGCTTCCAGTGCTAGTCCCCCCTCAACCCCATTACCAGTGCTAGCCTCCCCTAATCAGCTCATTTCCAGTGCTAGTCCCTCCTCAACACCATTACCAGTGCTAGCCTCCCCTAATCAGCTCATTTCCAGTGCTAGCCCCTCCTCAACCCCATTACCAATGCTAGGCTCCCCTAATCAGCCCATTACTAGTCCTAACCTCCCCGATCAGCTCATTTCCAGTGCTAGCCCCCCATCAGTCCATTACCAGTCCTACCCCCCTATCAACACATTACCAGTCCCAACCCCCCCTTGATCAGTCCATTCCCAGTCCTAGCCTTCCCTAATCAACCCATTACCAGTCCTAGCCTCCCCCCATCTGCCCATTATAATCCTAACCCGCATTGTCTCTCCCCTCTGTTCAGCATTTATTGCCCGTCTGTACAGTATGTCCCCCTGTCTCTTCCCTTTGTCCATGTCAGCCCCCCTCCCTCCCTCCCTCCATCCATCCATGTCAGCCCCCTCTGTCCATGTCAGCCCCCTCCCTCCATACATCAATGTCAGCCACCCCTCCCTCCCTCCATGTCAGCCCTCCCCTCCCTCCTTCCCTCCATCCATGTCAGCCCCCTCTCTCCATCCCTCCATGTCAGCCCCCGCTCCATGTCAGCCCCCCTGTCCATGTCAGACCCCTCCCTCCCTCCCTCCCTCCATCCATCCATCCATCCATCCCTCCATGTCAGACCCGTTGCAGGTTCCCTGCCCCCTCCTCCCCTCTTCCTATCTGCCTGCTGCTGCCCTGCTGTTCTTCTACAGCCGCGGCTCCCTGTCTCTTAGGGAACCATGGCTATGCCTGTAAAACCGTTGCGGAACCTTCCTGTCTCTCGACGGGCTCCGTGCAGCATTGTCCCGCCTCCAAAGGAAGTGGTAAACAACTTCCTTTGGAGGCGGGACAATGCTGTCAGCAGCCTGTACTGTGCTTACATTGTAACAGGAGTTTAAAAATGTGACCCTATAGGCCTTTAATTAGGTGTACAGGCACCTCAATAGGCAAGGACAGGAACATAAACAATATTCAAGGTGGCACATTCACTTTTACTGTAGCTGTCCTATACCCAGCCAGGAAAAACAAGGTCGGTCCCACCTCCGCATGTCCTCCAGCAACTTCTTCACCAAAGGCTCATAGTTGCACTTCACCAGCTCTCGCCAATCTCTCTCTCTGTTTAAGTGAGTAAAGCATATGATTAAATACCTGGGAGTGAAAGTAAAGGCAATTCTCAAAATACTCATCTAACCCAGGTGGGATTGCCAATTTCAAAATCTGCCTTCCCAGTGTTCATTTCATATCCGGAAACCTGGCTATACAGCTCTAGTAAATTTGGCAGGAGGAGAGTGTAAGTGTGGGTTATTCCTTTTCCAGCACTATATACCACTTACCCCCGGGACGTCCGTTAATCCCCTGGGCCGAGTAATCACCTTACCTTCTCTGTCTGGAATTCCAGGGGAACAAACACACACACTCGCATATAAGTAGTATGTATCCTCGGCCCAGGGGATTAACGGATGTCCCGAGGGTAAGTGGTATATAGTGCTGGGAAAGGAATAACCCACACTTACAGTGAGCAGGTGGCTTATGGTGAAAAATCACATCTTCAACAAATAATGAGATCTTATAGTCCCATCCCCCTATCCGGACCCCTTGTACATTAACTTGCCTCCGTACCCTATTCGCCAAAGATTCAATTACTAAAGCAAATAAGGGCAATAGGGGGCACCCCCATTGCATACCACGCTCAAGTTAAAACTCTTTGGAGTACTGCCCATTTATACGAATCTGAGCCCTTGAGCATGCATACATCACTCTTATCCAGCCACAAAATTTGTCCCCCACCCCTATCCCATGAAGAACCTCAAACATAAAGCGTCACTCCACTCTGTCAAATGCTTATGCTGCATGAACTGCCATCAGTAGGGAGGGAACCTGATCCCGTTGTGCCATCCAAACTACATTCAAGAGTTTGCTAATATTGTCACTAGCTTGCCTCTCAGGTGCAAATCCTGATTGGTCCACTGCAACCAATACTGGCAAGTATTTCTGCAGTCCGGAAGCCACAACTTTGGCCAGAATCTTAGCATCCAGATTTATAAGTGAGATAGACCTAGAAGAGCTGCAAATCCCTACATCCTTTCCTGGCTTTGGCAATACCACGATTCCTGCAACTGCCATGGAATCTGGGAGTGCCTTCCCCCACATCACCCCATTAAAAAGTCTCACCAAAAAAGGTGCTACCTCCCCTTGCATTGACTTAAAAAATGTGGCTATCAACCCATCTAACCCCGGTGATTTCCCTTCTTTTAAGCTATTAATATCACCCAGTATCTCCACAGCCTCTATATCTCTATCTAATCACCCTGCTGAATCCTCCCCCAACTTAAGAAGCTCTGTAGACTCCAAATACGCCTTTGCCTCCTGGGCCCTCCCCCCTTTTCAGATCAATATAGGTTCTGATAGCAATCACAGAAAACCAACTGTGTCTTCCCCATAGCACATTCCCAACCCTCCGTTGCATTCTTTATTCTAAAGATCTGGTGAGTTGCCCTCTGAGCCTCAAGCTTAATGACCAACTATTGGGCTTATTCTCCTCCACAAAACATTGATGTTTCAATTTTTCCAGTTGGAAAGCCCGTTCCTCAGCTCTCAACCTCCCCAACTCTCTCCTAATCTTTTCTATATCCTGGACTCCTCCTTCTCTTATGCACCTCACCCAACACTTTGAGGGCCAGTAATAACTCCTGCTCCTTCCGTTCTTTCTCTCTCTTCTTCTGTGCCCCTATGGATACACAATGTCCCCATCCCATGTAACACCCCTGGGTACCTCCCCTGACTCACTGAACTCAGAACATTCTCGAATCACCTTTCTAATATGCTCTCCACCCCTCCCCCTGGGTCATCTAAAAGGGACTCATTAAACATCCAAAATCGAAGAGAGATATTGGACATTATGGTGTTAAACGAGAGTAAAAAGAGAGAGAAAAGAAAAAAAAAAACACACCAAAGGAACAGGCAAGTACAGAACCTCAACAGAAAGATCAAATACCAATCACCACTGGGATACAACTCAAACTAATCCCAGGTCAGTAAAGACAAAATGCAAACCACTCACCACTACCTATCTGCATACCTTACACTCCTACACACTCTAGCACCATACACACAGGGCATAGGACCAAATGAACAAATCCCTTTGTTACACCTGCACACCACCCAACCAGATTGGATACTAAACACACCCATCCCCAAGGAACACCAACATTCTAAACCTTCAGTCCACAAGCCACATAATACCACAGATATTACACATACCCACCTTACAAATAGAGTACACACTAACCCAATCACAACAACCAACATCAAATGTGCACTAATTAACGCCAGGTCAATCAGGAACAAACTAAATACTATCTTCGACCTCATATATGACAAAAAGCTAGACATAATATGTATCACAGCAACCTGGCTAGATGACTCTGACCAAGTAATTTTAAATCAAATCATCCCAGAAGGCTACACAGCATTTAATTGCATAAGGACCCAAAGGAGAGGAGGAGGAGTGCTAAGACTAACCAGAAAAGAATACAAATTCAAAACAATCACTACTGCAAACACAATAGAATCCAATACAATCATCATAGCCAACAAATACCTTAGCATATCCCTCACCTACAGACCACCTGGAACCACAACAGAATACCTCTCTACAGTACTTGAAGCAATATGTGCACACAGCAAAAAACTCAAACCACTCATTGCATTAGGAGACTACAACCTAACCTCCACATCCACCAAGGAAACCACATCATTCCTAAAAGCCATGGAATCACTAAATTACTACCAAACCATTAACACCCCAACACACCAACACGGTACAACTCCGGATATGGTTTTTATCCCAAAGCACTTGGTGGAACAAGGCATGACTACAACACCAACAATTACACCGGTTCCCTGGTCAGATCACCACCTAATTGAATTCACATTAACCCTAAATGACCTCATCCAACACACGGAAAATGAGACCATAACCAGAAGATTCAGAGCCTTCAAAAAAGAAGCATTCACAGACGAAATCGAACCACAACTTCAGCAAGTTTATGAAACCCTTGACCTAGGCATAGAGATGTGGAACTCCATAATATCAAATGCAGCATCAGCCCCAACAAAAATAAAAGCACAAACACACAGGAGACCCAATGCCCCCTGGTACTCAAGTGATATCAGAGATGCAAAATGCACCCTCCGAAAATTAGAAAGAAAACGGAGGAGAAACAAGTCATATGACTCCCTAATCCAATACAGAGACAAGCAAACGGAATACAACAATCTGATAAATAAACGTAAACAGCAACACCATACCAACCTAATCATGAATTCCATCAACAAACCAAAAGAACTATTCAGAATCTTCCAAACACTAACTAAGGACAATACTCAATGTGATACTCTCCATCTTAACCCACAAGAATATGCAGACTACATAAAATCGGAGAATAGCTCCATAACACACTCCATCGCGCCACAAGCAGAAGACTATGAAGCGATAGAGAAACTTCAAACCTGGGAAAACTTCAGCATACCATCAAAACACCAGATTGAGGACATAATCAGTGGCCTTAACACAACAACTTCACCATCAGACCCATGCCCAGTAGCTTGGATCAAAGCCTCTAAAACCCAGCTCTCACATTATATTCATAAAATCGCTAAAGATTCACTCCAACAAGAAGGATACATGCCGCAAATTCTGAAGCACGCCATGATAAGACCGATACATAAAGGCAACAACCTCAGCCTCTCTGAACCAAAATCATATCGTCCTATCTCCAGTCTACCTTTCCTTGCAAAAATCATTGAAAAAGCAGTACACCACCAACTACAGGACCATATTGACATCAATGCCCCACTGGACATTCATCAACATGGTTTTAAACCACAACACAGAGTTGAAACACTACTAACTTCCCTCTTTGACAATCTCCTAAAAGGCATAGACAACATAAAGAATGGATTCCTACTTGTATTCATGGACATCTCGGCAGCCTTTGACACCGTGTCACACGTCAGACTGCTTCAACGCTTACACCAAATAGGATTACGCAAAAATACTCTAAAATGGTTTACGTCATACTTAGAAAATAGAACGCAACAAGTCAAATGCGCACAAAAGAAATCAACACACTTCCCTGTCACACAGGGAATTCCACAAGGCTCAACACTATCATCAATGCTCTTTAACATTTACATCCAACCCATATGCAACATAATCAAAAGGCACAAGCTCCAATATCACATCTACGCTGACGACATAATGGTGTATCCCCCAGTCAACCTACTAGCACTCAATACCACATCTATAACCAGATGCATAGAAGATATGAACACCTGGTTCACAGCCAATAATATGACAGTCAACTTCGACAAGACTGAGGCAATGTTCATCACAAGGAACACTACCTTCACCCCACCACAAACCATCAGCATCTTAAATAAGCTTATAGTAGTTAAAGATGAGGTTAAATATCTGGGCATCACAACAGACAGAGCACTAAACCTCAAATCCCACATCACAAAGACCGCAAACGAGGCTTATCAATGATTAAGGATCATCAGAAAACTCAAGCCACTACTCTGCCAGGACCACTTCTGCACAGTATGCCAGGCACTCATAACACCTCTGTTTGACTATGGAAACTCATTATATCAAGGCCTCCCTCATCAAACCCTGCACCCGCTCCAAATGGTGCAAAACACTGCAGCACGCATCATCACGGACACCCCAAGGTCTGAACACATCACCCCAGTCCTGCAGCAACTACAGTGGCTACCCATGATGGCCAGAGCAAAATTCAAAATAATCCTAATCATCTTTAAAATCAACCACCACCTCTCAGCAGAGGCACTCCAACACATCATAACGAAAGATACCTGCAACAGAACGAGAAGAACCAATCAAGACAACATGATCGGCACACCTGCAGGATTCCACAAGACCAGACAGACAACCTCAAAAAGAGCACCCTCCTTACTAGCACCCACACTCTGGAATTCCCTGCCAACAAGCCTGAGAGAGTTAGATGACCTGACAAACTTTCGAAAAGACCTCAAAACCTACCTCTTCATTGAAGAATACGGTAACACATCTACTACCAATAATGAGACACCCACTCATCCCAAATAGGAATATACTAACCCAAAAACCACAATATAGACCTGGTAATTACTTCATAATGTATAAATACTACCCTTAGAATAAATGTAACCCCAATAGTACTGTCTAGATGTTGTTAAGTTCCCCTATATTAAATGTAACCCTCTTATTGTAATGTGACCACTTTGATTGAAGGATAAGGTGGTATACAAATCTGTTTAAATAAATAAATAAACAAACTGCAAGGGTGCCAATAATATTGACCACAATTGTATAAACCTTGAATTTAAACAAACCTTTGCAAGGAGAAAATAAAACACTGGAGGACTGTAAACCTATAGACTTCGGCCCGATATTCAGAAGGCATTTACATGGTTTATAACCGTGTAAATGTTACAGGATATTCAATGGCACTAACATGGTTAGTGCTGCTGAATATCCCTTCTCTTTTCCCTTACATGCCCTGATGTTAACCACTTAGCATAAGGGCGTGTCAGGGCTGTTCTGGGAGAAGAGACGGCAACAATCGATAACTGGGCAGCAGTGAAATTGCATGCTGCCCAGTTCGCAACCTGCGCCTAAAAGATAGGCGAGGCAAAAGCTCACCTAACTTTAAGTGCAGGAGCTAACCGGGCAGTATGCAATATCACTGCTGCCGGTTATCAATTCTGGTTGAGAGGCAGTGTAGTGATCCTGGATATTCAATGCCAGGGCCGCATATGACCCCAGCATTGAATATCTGGGGTTAGAGGTCGGCAGGGCAGGGTATGCACCAAAGGGGGGAGGGCATAGTCCTAATTCAATATCGAGCCCCTAATTACTAAAAGTGGGAGCAGCAGTGAAATGTTTAGGTACATAATAATTAAATATATAAAGACATGTATAAGACTTAAAACGAACCTGTTTGAAAACCCTGAGCCAATGCAAATCATAAAGTACAGGAGTCGCTGCAGTATATTTATCCATGTTTCCTCCACTATACCTGTATCCTTTCAGAGGCTCCACATTAAAAACAAATATGTTATGGGGTTTTTTTCCCATTGGCAGAGCAACCTTACATTTAAATCTTTCTAGCTTTATACCCTGATTGCACCATCTGAAAATCTCACTCTTTTTGATGGTTCACCCTTGGTATCTCTACTTATGGAAAGTGGGAGCCTTCCCGAAAATGCAGGTAGAAAAGAGAACCCGTAGAGAACAGGAATTGTCTCTCCTTAATAGCAGTAGTATTATGTAAAGCGCTGTATACGCCCTGTAGCACTATACAAACAATAGTAGTATTAATGTACAGACTTGACCCTAAAATGGGTAGTGAAACCCAGTGAATTATCAACTTCACTGGCACTCGAGAAACAAAACTGCAAAGCTTGCTGTAGGCCTCTGCAGGCTGCTGCTCAGCGGGACTTTTAGTGTTTACACAGCTCCTATTGAAACGCGCTCATGTTATCGCGCTGATAACATGTTTTTGCTTTGTTTTTTTACAGCAGCAGAAACCTGAAAACGTATTCTACCTGGATGTGCCTTTGTGGTTATCAGTAGCAAAGTTTGTTTTTTCTTTCGGCAGTTTAAAAAAGAGAACTAAGATAAGATCCGGTGATATTTCAGGGCGCGCAGCCGGGGCAAGCTTTGAGTTTGTCAACATGCCTCCCAGTCCAGCTAGCAGCTCTGCCTAATTAGCCCACCACGTGATGGGAATAGGAAACAAAGCAGCAAACAATGGCGTGGGAACGCTGTGCAAAGCGCAGTTCCAGAACCATCCTCTCCTCCCGGCGACCAGAGCTAAATAATAATAATCAAAATACAAAAGCACGCGGCAATAATCAAAAGGTGCCAGCAGGAGAAACTACTTGAAAGGAAAACGAAACCAAACATCCCCCTCCCTTCCCCCCGCCTGAAAGCCTGGCCCCAAGGTGAAGTGCGGTGCTTTTCATCCTTTCCTCGCACCTCCACTGAAGTCAGACTTTTCTTTTCTTTTCTTAAAGGCTAAGACGTAATATACAAAAAAAGTGTTTTTGGAATTTCAGTACTTGCCACTGCCAGGTCACGGACGTAAGGAGGAGGAGATCAGCCAGCCTGTGGTCGATGAAGAAGGAAGAGAAGAAAGAGAGCAATCAAATATCCAGCTGGAAACGGCTTCCATGCACATTGACTTCTGCAGGGGGCCATTTGCGGCTGCCAGACGGAAGGGGAGAGGGGAGTGAATAAAAGTTATGTTATTTAAGAACAAAGTGATTGCACCCCTGGTGAAGTGCATAGGAGAGCTATTGTGTGTGAAAGACGGGCGAAAGAAACTCGGAGCCCCTGAGCACTCGTTGGCACCTCACAGATCGAACAGAAAGCGCTTGGCGCTAATGGTTCAGGTCAAGTCGGGGTGAAAACAGGCGGGAAGCGACATTTCAGTCACAGTTGACACCCTCTCCCTACTGTCTTAGGTATCCTCCTATCCCACACAAAAGCCTGGCTGCGAGCACGTGCTTAGCAGCACATTGGCATCCTCTTAAAAAGTGGGCTAAATCAACTTGACAACTAGCTTTTAATTTTGGGAGAACTTGCTTTATAGCCCTGGCTCAAAAAAATGATTGCAGAGGGTACATCCTGAATTAATCTCTGCACAAAAAACAAAAACAGAGCTTCAAAAAGCAAGACTGTCAATTGTGCATCAGGGGCTCCTCGAGCAAATTCTGGTGCTCTCTGAGGTGATCCCCATGGAAATGGTGGTAGCCATCACAGTTTAATTTAGTGTAATTTAATCTTGTATAACCTGCCCAATAGCTCAGGGCGGCTTACAATGAATAAAATAAAATAAAAAAACACCCTATAAACTGAACATAAGTATAGATACCATAATACAATAAAATAAGGGGTATATTTACTAAACCGTCTTAATGTTCCCGGTGTTAGTTGCAGTGATAATGTGAAGGATGCCATATAAGGAGTGGGTGTTCCGGTCTTAAGGTAGCAATAGAGGGAGCTGTGCACGTTACCGCGCGTCAACCTTAACTTTGCGTGCTGACCTGCAATCACAGTAATAGAGGTGTAGCACACTGGTTAATACAATGACTAATGAAACAGGGGTCATGAGTTCAATCCCCCAGTGGGCTTAATGAGTAAGGTTGTCTGAGGCAATTCCTTTTCTTGCTTGAAACAGTCCAACAATCTGTGCTGCCAGCTAAAAATACCCGCACACCAGTGCCATAAACTAATGCATCTTTTAGAGCGCACCAGAAGGCACATCCTAAACCACCACGTCAGCCAAGGCGGGTTATAATGTGCCCCAGAGGCCATGTCGAAAGGTTGTCAACTCCCAAGGCACCATAGTAGGCACCCCATAAGCTGGCTGAATCTAGGGTGTGGCTTAAGATGCCCCAAGGATGTATAGGTGACTCAAAAAATGTTGGCCAAGGGCAGTAAGGTCCCCCAAGTTGAAAAGCAAGAAAGGTATGGGCCAAACACAGATGTAACCCTAACACTGCACAGAGCAACAAGGAAAGACAACGCACAAGTAATGGAAGGAAGTAGATCACATGCTGCCGGTAGATCAAAGGGCAAGCGGCCCTTTAAGCGGCATGCTCCTGCTCCTGCCGGAGCTACCATCACACACCACCGGGAGATCAAAGGGCAAGCGGCCCTTTAAGCGGCGTGCTCCTGCTCCTGCCGGAGCCACCATCACACGCCGCCGGGAGATCAAAGGGCAAGTGGCTCTTTAAGCGGCGTGCTCCTGCTCCTGCCGGAGCCACCATCACACGCCGCCAGGAGATCAAAGGGCAAGCGGCCCTTTAAGCGGCGTGCGCCTGGCGGGCCCGCGCCTGAGGGCCTCGCCAGAGGGCCCGTTGGTTGGCCCTTAGGTGCGGGCCTGGGGGCGCTCTGGGGTGGTCCATCCATCCTGCTCTTCCACTTCACCGCAGCCCCCTGGATCTGAGTAAGCAAGCTCTCTGCTTGAACTGCTACCACTGCCCGCATAGAACTGTTACCCATTGCTGCTTGAACTGCTACCATTGTTGCTTAGGGCTTGAACTGTTACCATCATCGCCTGCGTAGAACTATTACACATTGCTGCTTGAATTGCTACCACTGCCTGCGTAGAACTGCTACCATTGTTGCTTAGAGCTTGAACTGTTACCATTGCCTGCATAGATCTGCTACCCACTGCTGCTTGAACTGCTACCATTGTTGCTTAGAACTTGATCTGCCACCATTGCCTGCATAGAACTGCTACCCATTGCTGCTTGAACTGCTACCATTGCCCGCGTAGAACTGTTACCCATTGTTTGCTCAAACCTTGCTGCCCACTACCATGGCCCCACATTTCATTGTCATTCTCTTCCTCTTCCTCCCCAACTGCCTCCCCTCCTATCAACATCCTCCCTCCTCTTCCCCCTACCCTCCTCACTTCTCCCTCCACTTTGCTCCCTAGCCTAGCACCCGCTCTGGAGCCTCTCCACACTATTCCCCGCATTCAACCTGCCCACCTCTCTACCTTCCTCACTTCTCCCTCTGTTCTGCCCCCTAGCCTAGCACCTGCTCTTGAGCTTCTTCACACCATCCCCCGCATTCAACCAACCCCCCTCTCTCTTAGGCAACCCCATCCTCGCTTCCGCCGTACTATCTCCACTTTACCTCGCTCCCTAATACTTATTCTCCTTCTCTCATCAGGTGACATCAACCCCAACCCTGGCCCCCCCCCCCCCCCGATTTCTCTCACACACTAAAGAAAGTTCCTCACGTACCCTATCTAATCTAATCCACATCCCGCTCCTCCCTCCTTTTGCCCTCCCCCATTCATCCCACAGTCACTCAACCTTTCATGTCAACTCCAACCCTACCCCCAAATATAATCCATCACATAACCTATCTGATGCCATCAATTTATCGCTCACTTCCTCCCCCTTGTGTCTCTTTTAGAGAGCACATTCACCCAGACATATCCACCCACAGCCTACTCCCTCTAAATCTCGGTACTACCCTAGAAATAGACCCCCATGCTACTGTGATAAGAAATCTCGATACTGCCCTAGAAATAGACCCCCTCACTACTCTAATAAGAAATCCACACATAACTTATCCAGTCTTATCCATATCCCTCTCCTTCGCCCCTCTGCTCTCCCGTTTACTTGCGCCCTATGGAATGCATGCTCAGTCATTAAAAAAAACTACTTTTATTCACAATCTCTTCATCTTTAATGCCCTACACCTTCTTGCCCTTCTAACTACCTGGCTCCCCCAAGATGACACCACATCCATTGCCTCTCTCTGCTATGGGGGCTACCATTTCTCCCAAACACCTCGATCTACTGTCCGTGGTGGTGGCGTTGGCCTCCTACTCTCCCCCTCCTGCCAATTCCAACCCCTCCTGCCACCCCAATCACACTCCCCCCTTTCCTTTGAAGTCCACTCCATTTGCCTCCTCACACCACTTCCCCTCCGTGTAGCTGTTATCTATGGCTCACCCGACATCTCCAAATCAACCTTCCTCACCGACTTCGACTCCTGACTTTCTGCCTTTATGGATCCCTCCTCCCCCACTCTTATTCTTGGCGATTTCAACATTCACGTCGACAACCCCTCCAACCCCCATGCCTCAAATTTCCTCGCTGTTACCTCCTCGTTCGACCTCCAACTCTGCTCCACTGCCCCCACACACCTACACGGCCACTGCTTTGATCTAATGCAAAATGCAATATGTGCCTTCGAGTCAGTCCTGACTCCTGGTGACCCAGAAACTCCTGGGTTTTCTTGGCAGTGTCTACCGGAAGTAGATTGCCAGGCCTTTCTTCCGAGGCAATGGAGGGTTAAGTGACTTGCCCAAGGCCACAAGGAGTGCTAGTGGGAATTGAACCCTGCCTTGATCTAATACTCTTCTCCAATTCCTCTCCCTCAAACTTCCGCAAATCAATCCTTCCCTCATCTGACCATCACCTACTAACATTTACTCTTCAGCTCCTGCCATCCCAACCTCATCCTGTCTCCTCCAACCTATTTAGAAACCTTCATAATATTAATCCCCTGACTCTCTTCTCCACCATTTCTCCATCTCTTTCCTCCATTTTATACTCCGAGTCTGTCGATGAAGCATTATCCTCATACAATGCTACACTATCCTCAGCCCTTGACACTCTTGCCCCTCCCACCTCACGTCCGGTAAAACGATCTACTCCCCAACCCTGGCTTTCACCCACAACCCGTTACCTACGCATCTGTGCCCGCTGTGCCGAACGAGCCTGGTCCAAATCTCACTCCCTGGAAGACCTTCTACACTTCAAATTCATGCATGGCTCCTTCCAGTCAGCCCTAGCACTTGCCAAACAAGACTACTACATCCATCTGACCAATTCCCTTGCCTCTGATCCACGCCGTCTCTTTAACACCCTCAATTCTCTCTTCAAAGTCCCCCCGCCCCCGATCCCGCCCTCCCTCTCTGCCCAAACCCTAGCCGATTACTTCCATGACAAAATTCTCAAAATTACCCTCCAATTCCCTACCCCCTCATCCACCTCCCCTTTCCCCCATTTCTCCTCCCCCACCCATACTCCCCCTGCTACCCTCTCCTCCTTCCCCCGATCTCTGAAGAGGAAACCACACTTCTTCTTTCCTCCTCCAAACCCACCACCTGTTCATCAGACCCTATCCCCACCCAGCTCCAACGTTCCATCTCCCTCACCATCGTCCCCTCCATCACTCATATCCTCAACCTCTCACTCTCCACAGCAACTGTCCCCGCTGACTTCAAACATGCTGTTGTCACACCCCTCCTCAAGAAACCCTCACTTGATCCCACTTGCCCTTCTATCGGCCCATCTCCCTCCTTCCCTTCTTATCCAAATTATTAGAACGAGCAGTCCACCGTCGTTGCCTCGACTTCCTCACCTCCCAGGCCCTCCTGGACCCACTACAATCAGGCTTCTGTCCCCTACACTCCACTGAAACGGCACTTACAAAAGTCACCAATGACCTGTTCCTGGCTAAATCTAAGGGCCTCTATTCTATCCTCATCCTTCTTGACCTTTCTGCTGCCTTTGACACCGTTGACCACGACCTTCTCCTCACCACCCTCTCCTCTCTTGGCTTCAAGGACTCTGTACTATCCTGGTTCTCCTCCTAACTCTCCCATCGCTCATTCAGTGTATGCTCTGGCGGTTTCTCCTCCTCCCCCCCTACCCTGCTCCATGTAGGTGTACCCCAGGGATCTGTCTTGGGCCCCCTCCTTTTCTCTCTCTATACCCAAGGCCTTTGCACGCTTGTCTCTTCCCATGGCTTTCAGTACCATCTCTATGCCGATGACTCCCAAATCTACCTCTCCACACCTAATATTTCTCCGGCAACCCAGTCCAAGATCTCTGCTTGTCTTTCGGACATCGCTGCCTGGATGTCTCATCACCGATTGAAACTGAACATGGCCAAGACTGAACTCCTTGTCTTTCCACCCAACTCCCCCCCCCCACTTCCCCCTCTCTCAGTCCATGTGGATGGATCTACTATCCTTCCTGTTCCCTTGGCCCGCAATCTGGGGGTCATCTTTGACACCTCTCTCTCCTCTGCCCATATCCAGCTTGTAGCTAAGACCTGCCGCTTTTTCCTCTACAACATCAGCAAGATCCGCCCCTTCCTCTCTGAACATACTACCAAAATGCTTATCTACTCCTTAATCTCCTCTTGCCTCGATTACTGCAACCTACTCCTTGCTGGTTTCCCCCTGAGCCACCTCCTTCCCCTCCAATCTATACAAAATCACGCTGCTCGACTAATCTTCTGCCAGCCTCGCCATGCCCACATTACTCCTCTCCTCAAGTCACTTCACTGGCTCCCTGTCCAATTCCGCATCCAATTCAAGCTTCTCTTGCTGACCTATAAGTGCATTCACTCTATGGCCCCTCAATACCTCATATCTCTTATCTCTCCCTATGTCCCTTCATGAAACTTGCGCTCCGCTAGCAAATCGCTTCTTTCAATGCCTTTCACCCGCACCACGAACTCCCGATTGCGCTCCTTTCACCTTGCTGCGCCACACGCCTGGAATATCCTTCCTGTGTCTGTGTGCCAGGCGCCCTCCCTGGCCCTCTTCAAATCCAGGTTGAAGACCCAGCTCTTCACCGTTGCATTCAGATCCTGACCTCCATCCTCATCCTACCCTAACCCCCATTAACGTTTATGACCAAACTATAGACCAAGCTGTACCTAACTGTACCACACAACCGTACCTTCCGCTGAACTGACTAATGCTCTATACTGTTCTAACTAGATTGTAAGCTCCGATGAGCATGACTCTGACAGGCAGGGACTGTCTCTTGTATGTTAGCCACCTCTTGTAGGCTTATGAGTTATGTAGATATTATCTTACTCCAAAGCTTTTACAGAACTATTACCTGTTCCCAATGTTAGTTCCTTAAACATACATTTATATGAAAGCAACAGGTCTCAGACCTTAGAGAGCTATTGGTCGTTACTCAGTATTGACCACGCTCTAATTTGCATCATGACCTATAAGTTGCTTCAATATTCTATGGCAAGCCTGCGTGGCTCCCAAGAATCTCTCTGCTAGCATGGTTGCCTCTCCAAGATTTTGGCAATTTTGCTGTATAAGGAAAGTGTGCAGATCTTTAGGCATAGCAGACATAAATTGTTCAAGCATCACAATGTCTAATAACATTTCTACCGTCTTTTGCTCAGGCTCCAACCATTTTACAGCTAAACCTCTGATTCTCTGACTCAGAGCCCTGGGTGTTTCACCCACTTTCAATGTAGTAGCTCTAAACATTCGCCTATACTCTGAAATAGACAACCCTAGGCGATCCCTAATAGCAGCCTTTACATCTTTATAAGTCAAAGCCTGGGCTGCTGGCATTGCTCTATAAGCTGCAAGCGCCTCTCCAGTTAATGAGGCTGCCAGCCTTACTGCCCACTGGTTCTCTGGCCATGCTAATGCCTGTGCCACTCTTTCAAAAGACTCTAGAAAATCATCAACACTATCATCTGGAGTTAGCTTCCCAAAACTAAATGCCCCAATCCCTTGATTGAGTCCCACACTGTCCACATGTGGTGTACCAGTATTTACTGCTGGTCTTGCATCTGTTCCACTTTGGTTCTTCAGCTCAACTAGGGCTTGCACCAGATCAAGCACTGGCCTCTGCTGGTCCATTAAGGCTCTCATAGCAGTGTCCTGAGCCTGCTGTGCTAGCTCCTGCTGCCTGCTGAACTGGGCTGCCATCCACTGAGCTAGTTCCTTTGAATCCATCTTGAACCCTGTAAGAAAATACAAAGAAAAAAAAACACAGTGCACCACCTTCCAAACAGGTGTTTTTTCTACACTCTTTTCTTTTCAATTACCCCTGTGCCTTACTCCCATCCACCACTAGACATGCCTAGGTACTTTTTACCTTATGCCAGTGATGAATCCAGCTATGCACAGGGTCTTTTCTTCCTGGAACAGCCACCTCTTCTCCAAAGTGCCGTTGAGAAAAAAAAAATCTTTTTTTCCAGCTTTAAGCTTGAGCTGTCTTTTTTTCTTCAGACTTGATTTGTAATCCTTTTAGCAAGTAAATCCCTTTGCGCAAAAGCAATCCGCAACAACTACGCCATTTGTCAGACGGCCGCCTGGGTGAGAATGTTCACAGTCTTGGCAAAAGCATACCTCTATATGATTTGCAAGGATTTGTGGGTAATGTAGTCCATTCATTCCAGACACAGCCGTGACCAACAATTAACTACACAGGTACACTAAAAAAATTTTTTTTTAAACTGCCTCTAATGTTTCGATTGATTTTTACGTTTTTTGGTGCGCTGAATCCAAATCTGGTAACCAATTTGCTCCATCACGTACAGATTACACAGGTACACTACCAAAAAACTGCCTCCAGTTTTGCAACTGATTCCTATAGATTTTGGGGTGCTGAATCCAGGAAAAATAGCCAAAATGTTCCATCACGTCACGTTTTCTTGCAAAATTAGATTTCTTACCCATATAAGGAATGTTCACATAATTTCTTTTTAGCCGACTGCAGTTTATTTTCTTGGCCCAAAATAGAGGTTGTAATGGTTAACTAACACTCATGATATTTTAGAGTGTTTTGTATTCATTTTATACATTAACAGGACAATTGGGAGGCGGGGGGCTAAATCCAGTACTCGCGCTGGCGCATGTTCTTTCCTGTTCACTTCGCCTCGTTCGCTCGCTCAAACACGGTGGTTGCGACATGAACGTTCCTGTCAAATTTCAGTTTCTTGCAAGTTCATTATTACCTTTTGTTTGCTCAGTCGTAATCCAGCTTTATTCCGAAGTGGTTCACTACAGTTGTAGTTTGCAGTGCTGTGTATTTGTGATGGCTCACAGAGCCAGAGGTTGCGTCAACTCTCCGGACAGTTTTTGTTTTATTTGTGGGGAATATACCGTGAAAAAGCGGCAGAGGAACATTTCTGCATTTATTAAAAAAGTATATTTCGCCTATTTCGGTTTGAAGTTAGGCGATCAAAACAAACCGTGGGCTCCTCACAAAGT
Organism: Ichthyophis bannanicus; assembly: GCA_033557465.1. Taxonomy (NCBI): domain Eukaryota; kingdom Metazoa; phylum Chordata; class Amphibia; order Gymnophiona; family Ichthyophiidae; genus Ichthyophis; species Ichthyophis bannanicus. The sequence continues at coordinate 1,574,566,813 of CM066031.1, read as the reverse complement.
GTGCAAGACATGTGAGGAAGATCTACGCTTATGGATGAAAGGTAAAAAACAAGCATTTCATTTCGGAATACCTATGATGTGGCGTGAACAAAGAGACCACAGCAGTGACTGCTATTTTTGCTCTTGCATTGTGAAGGGATACAACTTAAAAAATAAGAACGTAATAAGTTACCCCAACCTTCCCTCAGCAATTAGGCCTATGCCTCATAGCAACGAAGTACCTGTGCCTGAACCACCAAAATCTTTGGATCATATTTGTGTAGACGGTTCTGATCATGATGAGACTCATCATATGGCTTTTCCCGATGAATCCAGTACTTCCGAGTTTGAAACTGAACCAGATCCGAAACCTGAACTATTCTCTCAAGCTGAATTGAATGATTTAGTCCGGGATTTAGGACTCCCAAAAGATGCTGCCCAACTGCTAGGTTCTCGGCTTAAACAGAAAAATCTATTGTCACCAGGAACAACTTTTTATTGGTACCGCAACCGCGAGACACAATTTTTGAAGTATTTCAGCAAAGAGGAAGATTTGGTATTTTGCAACGATATATACGGAGTGATGGAAAAGTTTAAACTCAAGTATGATCCTGCTGAATGGCGGCTGTTCATTGATTCGTCAAAAGACAGCATAAAAGGTGTTCTTCTTCATAATGGCAACACATTCGCTTCAGTTCCTATTGCTCACTCTGTTATTCTCCAAGAAAAATACGAGAATTTGGCCCTGATTCTTCAGAAAATTTGTTATGATGAGCATAAGTGGATGATTTGTGGAGACTTTAAAATTCTATCCATGCTATTAGGGCAGCAATCCGGTTTCACCAAATATCCCTGCTTCCTTTGTTTGTGGGATAGCCGGGCCCGCGACCTACACTGGGGGAAAAAAGACTGGCCAATTCGGGAGTATTTGAGACCCGGTGAGAAAAATGTTCTTCATGAGAGCTTGGTACCTCGTGATAAAATTCTATTACCACCTCTCCACATTAAGTTGGGTCTCATTAAGCAATTCATCAAGTCCCTTCCAAAAGATGGTGAGTGCTTTCGGTACCTTTGCTCAAAGTTCCCCCCGACTTTCTGAAGCAAAGCTAAAGGAAGGAGTGTTTGTTGGCCCTGATATAAGGAAACTCATTTCAGATGGAGCATTCGCTGAAACGATGTCTGAGAAGGAAAAAGAAGCCTGGGATTCCTTCAAGGATGTTGTTCTCAAATTCTTGGGGAACAGGCGGGATGAGAACTATAAGGATATTGTTGCCAGGATGCTCAATGCCTTCAAAGAACAAGGCTGTAACATGAGCCTGAAAGTCCATTTCTTGCACTCCCATGTGAACTACTTTCCCGAAAACTTGGGGGCGTACAGTGAAGAACAAGGTGAAAGGTTTCACCAGGACATCAAGGACGCAGAGAAAAGGTACCAAGGAAGATGGAACACCACTATGATGGCTGATTTCTGCTGGTTGCTGCTGCGGGAAACCCCAGATGAAAAATACGCCAAGCAGCGCACCAAGAGAAGCATTCGGGGGAAGAAGAAACGGGCCCACCAGGAGATTGATTGACCCAAGAATGACTTTAAAATCTAAACTGTGTTGACAAATATCGTGTTTTTACTAAACTTTGAAATAAAAATTTGCTAGGTATTACCACAGTGTCGGATCTCATTTATTAGAATTTTATTTTCACACCATCGGGTGTTTGTCTTCATGTATTGCAATGGTGCGGTTTGCGTTTTCTATTCTTACATACATACCTGTACAACATTTTTTGCACATTTCTTTGCTTTGCTTTGTGTCTATCCTCGCTCTTATATGCTCAATGTTTGTGCACATGTATGTGGCTGTTTTAAGTGCAGACAATTTTGCTACCATCACAGTGTGTTTTGTTGACATTACTCTATTCTTATGTGCTGCCTTGTTACAATTTTCTTTATTCTTATTTGAATAACTACTAAACAATTAGTATAAAGAATTCATCCAAGAAACTTTTATCTCGATCGCACTCAATCTGAAACGTTCACCTCAAACTGCTAACCCAATGTAGCAAAAAATCTGTACGTGATGGAGCAAATTGGTTACCAGATTTGGATTCAGCGCACCAAAAAACGTAAAAATCAATCGAAACATTAGAGGCAGTTTAAAAAAAATTTTTTTTAGTGTACCTGTGTTATTTGCTACATTGGGTTAGCAGTTTGAGGTGAACGTTTCAGATTGAGTGCGATCGAGATAAAAGCTTCTTGGATGAATTCTTTATACTAATTGTTTAGTAGTTATTCAAATAAGAATAAAGAAAATTGTAACAAGGCAGCACATAAGAATAGAGTAATGTCAACAAAACACACTGTGATGGTAGCAAAATTGTCTGCACTTAAAACAGCCACATACATGTGCACAAACATTGAGCATATAAGAGCGAGGTTAGACACAAAGCAAAGCAAAGAAATGTGCAAAAAATGTTGTACAGGTATGTATGTAAGAATAGAAAACGCAAACCGCACCATTGCAATACATGAAGACAAACACCCGATGGTGTGAAAATAAAATTCTAATAAATGAGATCCGACACTGTGGTAATAACTAGCAAATTTTATTTCAAAGTTTAGTAAAAACACGATATTTGTCAACACAGTTTAGATTTTAAAGTCATTCTTGGGTCAATCAATCTCCTGGTGGGCCCGTTTCTTCTTCCCCCAAATGCTTCTCTTGGTGCGCTGCTTGGCGTATTTTTCATCTGGGGTTTCCCGCAGCAGCAACCAGCAGAAATCAGCCATCATAGTGGTGTTCCATCTTCCTTGGTACCTTCTCTCTGCGTCCTTGATGTCCTGGTGAAACCTTTCACCTTGTTCTTCACTGTACGCCCCCACGTTTTCGGGAAAGTAGTTCACATGGAAGTGCAAGAAATGGACTTTCAGGCTCATGTTACAGCCTTGTTCTTTGAAGGCATTGAGCATCCTGGCAACAATATCCTTATAGTTCTCATCCCGCCTGTTCCCCAAGAATTTGAGAACAACATCCTTGAAGGAATCCCAGGCTTCTTTTTCCTTCTCAGACATCGTTTCAGCGAATGCTCCATCTGAAATGAGTTTCCTTATATCAGGGCCAACAAACACTCCTTCCTTTAGCTTTGCTTCAGAAAGTCGGGGGAACTTTGAGCAAAGGTACCGAAAGCACTCACCATCTTTTGGAAGGGACTTGATGAATTGCTTAATGAGACCCAACTTAATGTGGAGAGGTGGTAATAGAATTTTATCACGAGGTACCAAGCTCTCATGAAGAACATTTTTCTCACCGGGTCTCAAATACTCCCGAATTGGCCAGTCTTTTTTCCCCCAGTGTAGGTCACGGGCCCGGCTATCCCACAAGCAAAGGAAGCAGGGATATTTGGTGAAACCGGATTGCTGCCCTAATAGCATGGATAGAATTTTAAAGTCTCCACAAATCATCCACTTATGCTCATCATAACGAATCTTCTGACGAATCAGGGCCAAATTCTCGTATTTTTCTTGGAGAATAACAGAGTGAGCAATAGGAACTGAAGCGAATGTGTTGCCATTATGAAGAAGAACACCTTTTATGCTGTCTTTTGACGAATCAATGAACAGCCGCCATTCAGCAGGATCATACTTGAGTTTAAACTTTTCCATCACTCCGTATATATCGATGCAAAATACCAAATCTTCCTCTTTGCTGAAATACTTCAAAAATTGTGTCTCGCGGTTGCGGTACCAATAAAAAGTTGTTCCTGGTGACTAGATTTTTCTGTTTAAGCCGAGAACCTAGCAGTTGGGCAGCATCTTTTGGGAGTCCTAAATCCCGGACTAAATCATTCAATTCAGCTTGAGAGAAAAGTTCAGGTTTCGGATCTGGTTCAGTTTCAAACTCGGAAGTACTGGACTCATCGGGAAAAGCCATCTGATGAGTCTCATCATGATCAGAACCGTCCACACAAATATGATCCAAAGATTTTGGTGGTTCAGGCACAGGTACTTCGTTGCTATGAGGCATAGGCCTAATTGCTGAGGGAAGGTTGGGGTAACTTATTACGTTCTTATTTTTTAAGTTGTATCCCTTCACAATGCAAGAGCAAAAATAGCAGTCACTGCTGTGGTCTCTTTGTTCACGCCACATCATAGGTATTCCGAAACGAAATGCTTGTTTTTTACCTTTCATCCATAAGCGTAGATCTTCCTCACATGTCTTGCACACTTTGTGAAGAGCCCACGGTTTGTCTTGATCGCCTAACTTCAAACCGAAATAGGCGAAATATACTTTTTTAATAAATGCAGAAATGTTCCTCTGCCACTTTTTCACGGTATATTCCCCACAAATAAAACAAAAACTGTCCGGAGAGTTGACGCAACCTCTGGCTCTGTGAGCCATCACAAATACACAGCACTGCAACTACAACTGTAGTGAACCACTTCGGAATAAAGCTGGATTACGACTGAGCAAACAAAAAGGTAATAATGAACTTGCAAGAAACTGAAATTTGACAGGAACGTTCATGTCGCAACCACCGTGTTTGAGCGAGCGAACGAGGTGAGGCGAACAGGAAAGAACATGCGCCAGCGCGAGTACTGGATTTAGCCCCCCGCCTCCCAATTGTCCTGTTAATGTATAAAATGAATACAAAACACTCTAAAATATCATGAGGGAGTGTTTCTAGTTAGTTAACCATTACAACCTCTATTTTGGGCCAAGAAAATAAACTGCAGTCGGCTAAAAAGAAATTATGTGAACATTCCTTATATGGGTAAGAAATCTAATTTTGCAAGAAAACGTGACGTGATGGAACATTTTGGCTATTTTTCCTGGATTCAGCACCCCAAAATCTATAGGAATCAGTTGCAAAACTGGAGGCAGTTTTTTGGTAGTGTACCTGTGTTATATTTGCTCAAGGGTAAAGCAAATAAGATTTTTATTTATGAGGGGTTCTCCCAACACAGATAATGCTTGGTAGCACAGAACTCAGGATACTTGCTTGCAGTTTTAAAGTTAGGAAAACAAAATCAGGAAAAAAATAACATCTGAACTTGTCAGGTAATTAAAGCAAAGGATTAAAGACCTGGTTGGCAACAAACTGGTCTTTCTTGTAGGCTTTAGCAAATAATGTCTTAGCAATGCAGTAAGCAACCAAATAAACCCACAAAGTAGGAAAAATGTTCTTTTCTTCAGGTTATCTTCTTATATCTTTACATATAAATTCAGAAGTGATTCCCTTCAGAGCACACAAGCAATTAGGTAAGCTCAATTGCTAGCAATCACCCAGCTGAAACCCCTTAGCTGGCTTGCTTTCACTGTGTAGCTCAAAATCTTACTCAGAAGGTTTTCTGAGTAGATTAAAGAACAAGTTGGTATTTCTTTGTGAGGGTTGTTGCACTTTGTAACATAAAACTACCATTTCAGTTTGGACAGAGAGCAGTCCATATATTCACATTCTGGTTCTAAGACCTCTCCCCTTTCTTCAATAATCATAGGTTCAATATCTTGGCTTGGCACAAAGGAATTTCTCAATGGAGCACTACCAGGAGAATAATCATTTCCCTGCTTCCTTTCAAAGCAATAGCTAGGGCATAGATCAGTGTTCATACCTGAGCTTCCATTGCTGTTAGAGTTCCCCTTTAAATAGCCTGGCCAATATGTAGTCCAGTTTCTGTGTCCAGCCTTCCAATCTAGATCCCTGGACACTGGATCTCTCTTCACATACCTTCTGGCATGGGTCTCAGGGTCCCTTCCACGTGCAGCTGTTTCCCTCACAGGTGCCGTCTGGAGATTCCTGGCTCTGCAATACCACTCCTCTGGTTTCCCCCAGTCCAATGGTGTATGCTGACCTCTTTTCTGTCTCCCAGTATACGTACTGTGCTGGACTCCTGTAGACTTCCCAGAAGCTTTTCTCGTCCTTCTTTTAAAGGGCTTCTTGCTCTCTCTGTCCGTCCGTTCTGACCTCTGCTTCTGATGAGAATGAAGATCAGGATCCCGTGGATGATCAAGATACCAATGATCATGACATCCCAGCTCTGGATGATTCTCTGTAGAATAGACTCTATCTTTATTCTGCCTTGATGAGTGCTCCACCTTAGCACAGCGCAGCTGTGCTGAATCAGGCCTTGCCCTTTGAGATGAGTGTTCCATCCTAGCACAGCGCAGCTGTGCTGAATCAAGCCCTGCCCTTTGCAATGAGTGCTTGGGGATTACCTCATAGCCCTTTTGATTGAACACACGTTTTCTCACTTCAGCTCCTCTCATGGCTGTTGGAAACCTGGTGCATTCTGGGACTGGTAGTCTTTTATGGCAAAATTCTGTTTTCTCATTTCTACCAGCACTGACAGGTTGCTTGTTCAGAGACACTTCACCTTTTCTATAGCCCCTTCCTGAGCTATGATAAGCTTCCTTATCACAACCTGCAGGTACCTAATGGTCAGGTTAGCACAACAGAAAAAAAAAAGTAAACCCCATGTGGGGATCAAACCTGCAACCTATGGTGTTATAACACATGTCTGTAACCACTATCCCAAACAACCACAATGAGCACAATGCAATAATAGTACCTTAAAGGGAAGGTGTGTATGGGAACCTGTAACACCCAGTGATGTGGCAAACAGCTGGCAGATAGACAGCTGGCACCGTACAAGGATGTGAGCACAGGTGGGCCATGTACATGACCAGGAAATCACTAAATACAAGTGTCAGTGTGATCAAGCAGCAGCAGAGACAAATGTACGTCAAACACATATTTTTATTTTGGTTAATCATCACAGATAGTGTAGATACCGTCTATCATAATATCAAGGTGAAAATCGGAAAACACATTTTGCAGGGCAGCAACCCACATGTTACAGAAAAGTCACTGGCCCGCCTACAGATGATGGGCAGGAGAGATAATGTGCATCAGGTGCATGGTGTGCAGTATGCATTAGGCCCACACCCCCCACATGCTGCTGCATGCCCCAAATGTGTTAGTTACATATGTGTGCATGTAGACAGTAGGCGGTGCATGATGAGGGCCCAACACACATCAATCATGATCTGTTCCTTAAAACATATCTGTCTGCCAACACAGGAGGCACACAAATGAAACAGCATATGTTGTTAAAAGTAAGAAAGTGTAAACACACATATCGAAATTTATGTTACAGCTGTCGCATAATGCCTGATATAGGAATCAAAGCTGCAACAATGTAACCCTAAACAATCGTCAAATGCACAATGAGGATATGCTAACAGGTAGCAGAGGCACATGAACACAGAGATTTCAAATGAAACCATCTTCAGAAACATGCAGAGATAACACTATGCAGAAGGTCCCCCTGCACTGGTTGGTGTGGGTACAGTGTCCTTACACATATATCACGATACATGGAATGCACAAATGAAGGAAGAAAATGGACACTCACACTGCCACATTCCAAATATAACGGGGCAATGTGAGTGTCATTACCTCAGGGGATAAATAGGACTGTAAAGACATGCAATGCTAGGTTTGTAAATCAATGCAGAGCGTCACGTCTGTACAGTAAACAGACACAATAGCCTGTATATAGAGATGGAAAGAAAGGTCAAACATGTTACAGTAACCCACACAGAAGCCATATTGCAACCTGCTGTGTTGCACCAACATAGTCACATGCACATGCACCATGTACGTTGAAAGATGATACAGTGATGCCACACATGCACTGTAACACCCTTGATGATTGCAAACATCAATCCAAGATGTTGGTGTGCAGTAAAGTGGTGTAGTGGCAAATACTGTGTCATGTCCAAGTGGCGGCTAGGTGGACATGGACAAGAGGACCTCTCCATTGCTCCCCCTGTGCCACACACATGGCTGTATGCTCGTGTTGAAACAAACAGATGAGCGTATCCTGCGTTCCATGTCACACACATGGGCAAAACACAACAACACAATGTCAGAAGGATGTACAACATACAGTGACAATGTCAGTCCCTGCTGCAAATGTGGGGACCAGTACACAGTGTCCAAAGTGCAAAGGGTGTCTGCAATCCAACAAGTCATGTTACGACTGTCCCTGAAACCCTGGGCATGCAAAGTCAAGTGTGACATCCCAATATGCCACAGTACTGGAAAGGTCATGTGTGTCTCCTGTGATGAACATGACACCCTGCCAGAGCACAGCAGCAACGGTGTGTTGGACAGGCCTGTTATGGCCAAAGTAGCAGTCCAACAATAATACTGTCCATCCTAGGCATGTGTCCCACTCGCAGAGGTCAAACATCCTATGGCACCATTTTCCAGGGATAGTTCCATGGTGGTGTTGTGTCCTCCAACAGGTGGGTGATGGTGACGCCGGATGCACTGTAGTAGATGTGCTTTGGGTGTTCACTGCCCTGTGTCAGAAGAGGATAAACAATGTAGTGGTATGCTGCTTGCAACATCAGCCCAAATTGCAGAGAGTAAAACATCAATATGTACGTAAGGAAACGTCACACAGGCAAACATAACATGATCACAACACAGAACACACTGCATGTTAGGGACATTGTGAATTGGAACCGCAGACGAGGGTGTCACATGGATATGGTCATGTCCATGCCCATGTTACACAGGCGTTTCACAGCTCCACCCCATGTGTATCAGTGTTCATGTACAGAGACCCAACAGGAAATGTCTATAAGACAAACAGTAAATCATTAGCATGTAAAGGCTGATGTAATTCACAAAAGACCAAAGGTGCAACCTACCGTGTATTTGCAGCAAGTGTATGTTTGGGATCCCCTGAGGCTCTCAAAGGCCATGACACGTCACAGTGAAGGGAGAAGATGTCATCAAAATGTGTAGAGTCACCATGTCCCCATGTCCAGCCACTGTTGATGCATGTCCACATTATGGCGATATCTGTGATTCACAAATGCTGTTGTGCAGTGGTCTGTCAGCACACAAGAGATAGGTCAGCTCACAACACACAACACATGTTCACAATATCCACAAGGTAAACAGCAGTAAGGTAGAGATAGCACAGTCACCACCGCTCCCCAGGTGTACAGACCCCTCACACCACATGATAATGCAAAATGCCTGCATGCTGTATCATCACACAGCCAACCCAAAACCACACACCCACACAGTATGCTAAGGTGAGCGTGCCAGCAGTAGCATACGGCCTGTATGTGCACAATTGGAGATTAGTGGAGATAAAGGCCTGTTAAATGCAATGATACCCTGCTGTTGGCTGATGCTGAAATGTTAGGGAAGGGTGTACGTGCATTCCACCACCCAAACACATAGAACCTGCACACACACGCAACTCTGTTGGACATGTCCCAGAGACAGTGTTGGAGAAGACAAACTGGCCAGGAACACATGTGGATATGTGTGCCAACAGCAACATATGGGGTATGGGGTGCAGGGAAAAGAGGTGTACAACAACATATGTACATTATGACAGATCACTGCAGACATGTGCTCCCCCTTACTGCCGTCACAGACAAAGTAGCTGTAGGTCCACCTACCCCAGACTACTGCATGTTGGATGATGTACAGTCACCTGCCAATGCACCACAGCACCAGGAGGGTCACCAAGTATGTCCTGTGGATTGAGAAACACAAGACAAATATACATATGTCATGTTGTAGCTGTGCAACACACACTGCACCTTCACGTCCTCAGCTCGCAGACCCCCCAAGATCCTTAACAGACTGACTGTTCCCCATCACACTGTACAGATTTGTTTTATGTTAAAGTTATCACTGAAGTGTGTGTGGCAAACAACAAGGATCCGTACTCTGTCTGTCCCCTTCCTCACCTCTCTGTTGCTGTAAAAAATGTGGAACACAATTATCTCCTTGCTACCGTGTCCCTGCTTGGCTCTAAGCACGCAGTACTATCCTGTGTCCCCCATATCGCTCCCAATGCCCCTTCAGTGTGTGATCTGGTGTCTCAATGTCGTCTGCCACACCACTGTCAGTTCCTGTTACACAGGGAAATATGCAGGGGCTCCATCCTTATCCTCTGTCCATATACATTTTCTTGGTGTGTATATCTCATACCTTGACTTACATTAACAGCTGTGTGCTGATGAGTTGCAAATATATCTCTCCACGCCTGAGTTATGTCTGCCAAACCACACCCCGATGTCCAGTTGCCACCTGACATTATGGCTGCATGTCATCCCACTGTGTGAAATTGTTAATTACAAAGCATGGATATCCTATATGTGCACCTAAACCCTCCCCTCCCATCAGAGCGTCTTTGTGTGTGTGTGGCCAAAACATCCTCTCTCTAGGGTCCGCAATGTAGGTGTTGTTTTGGACTGCACTTTCCTCCTCTACACACATACCCAGCTTGTAGTTGAGGCTTGTGGTTTATGTCTAGTTGTCATCAGCTATATCTCCCCAGTCCTCCCTGAAAACACAACTAAAACCCAAATCCCTCCCCCCCTCCCCCTAATCAGCTCCTGGCTTGCCTACTGTAACCTACACCTTGCTGAACTGGCCTTGAATCATCTCTGTCTGCCTGAAAATATGCAACACTGCACTGCATGGCTTTTCTACAGCCACATACAAAATGGCACTAATACTCCCCCTGTCAGGACACCTCACAGGTTCCCTATTCGTTTCCGTATCCATGTCAAGGCTACGTGCTTACCTATACATACAGGCACACTGTGGTGTTGCAGTAACCTCCCCTACTGATCTCAAATACCAGTAATCCAACTACTACTCAGCATGTTTATAGTGCTACGTATACGCTATACAGAAACAAATAACACACAGTCCCTGCTCATCAGAGCATACCAACCAATCAATCAGCTCAAATTAAAAACTGTGAAACACACACATCTAGGCAACTGGTCCCATCTATGGTCTGCTGTCCTACTGTTTACCCCATACTACACGCCTTTCACCTTGCTGCACCCAAAGCCTCAAACTAACTACCTGTGGCTGTACAGCAGCCCCTATCCCAATCAGCCACAAATCAGGTATGACAGCTTAACACCTCCCACAAGCCTACTACTCCCGACACACATAATCCACCACCACCCGCTGTTGTGCCCTGCTCACATCTTCTGCATTTCAGTCATGACTAGATTGTAAGCAGGGATGGCCAGGCAGTGTCTGTTACATGTCAGTGCAGTGTTGCATCTTACTGCCATTGGGATACAAATGTTCACTAGTAGTAGTAGCACACACATATCTAAACAAATGTATGTGGTAACATATGCAGTACTTACATGAGAAGAGCACCTCAATCATCTGCCGCCTGACTGCTGTGCCCTCACGTGTGTCACCACGGGCACGTACAGGAGGGCACGTCGGATCATCCTCCAGATCCTCATTAATTTGGACAGGGATATGGTGCTTGAGAGCAATGTTGTGCAGGATGCAACAGGCTATAATTATCTCTGCCACAGTCTGTGGTCTGTATTGTAAGGCCCCGCCTGTCCTATCCAGACACCTGAAGCGACTCTTTAAAACGCCAAAGGTTCACTGTATGATGGAGCGGCTGGAGGCATGGGCCTTATTGTAACTCCTCTCTGCACATGTCTGTGGTTGACGCACAGGGGTCAGCAACCAGGGGCGACACCCATATCCTGCATCACCTGCAGAAAAAAATGTGGAATGTTAAAGCAGGAGATGATGTCCACCCAAATGGACACAAATATGTATGTGCAAACCAAATACACAAAACATCCTGACAGAAACATATGACAGCACATGATGGAACACCACAAATATGCATCAGCGTGTGAAGTTATGACACACAAAACAAGGGGTAGGTGTACGGATTGCAATCAACATAATCTGTAAACACGACACAAATGCTAGCATTCATGTTACCATCATCACACAGCACCGTAGCAAGGTAGAGCTGGAGAGCACCCCCCCCCCCCACGTTAGATCACACCCAGACAGATGAGACACAGACACAACTAGGGATACACCTCAAAGACAGAGATGTGCACATACGGTTAGTCACAGGATCACCATGTGCATGTCAGAGATGAGAAATACACACCCAGCAGTATACAGTCCTCATACTGTCCTGCCTCAAATTGTCTGAATAGTGCCGAGTGATGCAGGATATAGGAGTCCTGGCTGGACCCTGCAAACCTAGGGACCACATTCAGAATATGCATATTTGCATCACATACAACCTGAACATTCAGGGAATGGTAGTGTTTGCGGTTGCGGAACACTACCTCCCTGTCTCTGGGCGGGACCAAGGCAACATGTGTCCAATCAATAGCTCCCATCACGTGTGGTATCCTGGCAAACGCCTCAAAGGCCTGGTTCAGGGTCCCCCACTGTTGCCTAGTGTTGGGAATTGCAATGTAATTCCCCACCCGGCTGATCATGGCACGCAGTACCTGGTGGAGACAGCGTGAGAAGGCCGGGCGGCTCATGCCACCCACTGCGGCCACAGATGACTGGAAACAGCCAGAGGCAAAGAAATGTAGGGCACCAAGGAGCTTGACCAAACCTGTTATGGCATGTGACCGACCAGTCAGGGGTTCAAGGTCAGGTCTTAGATCCTCATAGAGCTTGCTAATAGCCCCCGTGCTCAGGCAGTAGAGGGAGATGACCTGGTCCTCACGCATGCCCTGGAGCTGGGCCCTGGGCCTGTGGAGGCAAGGCTGGTGAGTCTGCAAATCTGCACGCCTCCTGCGCCGTGCCGGCACAGCCCCTGCCTGGCCTGCCCCCACAGCTGCAGGTCTTTGTTGCAGCGGGACTAAACCCATGCCCTGTGCCTCAGCCCCATGGACATCATCTCCCCCATCAGGCAACCGCAGCCCCTGCTCATCTCCCACTGCACATGCAGCAACCACAAAGCCTGCCATAAACTCCGCCCCTCCAACTCCTCAAACTCACTCTAACACAGATACTCAGCTCATCAACCTAGCCACACACCTCCCTCACCACACACCAACCCAGCCACACTACCCCACCCCCCTCACAAACCCAGCCACTCTCCACGAAACACCTGCCTCCAACACTTTCCTCGCTTCACCAACAGCACACGCCTTCTCTCCCTTGCCTACACAAACCCCTCAACGTGAACCAGGTGTGTAGATGTATTTATAGGTTAGTTTACATTGTGCGCGTTGTGCATGCACCACAGCGCAAGCTCGTCTGCTGCATGTGTTGTGCATGCACCGTAGATACGCAGAGGTTGCGTGCGTGGGACACTATGTTACACATGTGCATGTGCTGCGTGATTAGGCGCATGTGCCAAGCCTCACGGTCACGCACAACGCATGTTACATGGGGTTCCATGCGCGCAACTTCCATGTCTCTGCGGAGCATGCGCAATGCGTGCAGCAGACATACTCCAGCCGCAGCGCATGTGCTATGTGCACAGCAGATGCGCTTGCGTTGCGGCGCATGCACAATGCGCGCAACGCAAAATAACCTATAAATACACCTGCACACCTGGTTCCCGTTGAGGGGTTTGTGTAGGCGAGGGAGAGAAGGCGTGCATTGTTTGTGAAGTGGGGAGAGTGTTGGAGGCAGGTGGGTCATGGAGAGTGGTTGGGTCATGAGTGGTGGTGGAGAGTGTCAGAGGCAGGTTTGTTGTGGAGAGGTGTGTGGCAAAGCAGGTGAGAGAGGAGGGGAGGCGAAGAGCAGTCTAGAGAGACAGCAGCAGAGTTGAGGAGCAGGCAACAGGGAGAGGGGGTGGGGTAAGGAGCAGGTGTGAGGTGTAGCAGAGGAGCAGGGATGTGTGACAGGGAGGGAGAGTGTACAGGGGGCAGGGAGAAGGAGCAGCAGGACATGGGAGGAGGAGGGCACCTGTTCAGCAGGACCCAGAGACGGCAGGGAGTGCTGGGCATTTGGCAGTGGCTGCAGGCCCATCGGGTGTGTCCCAGCCCACCCAGGGGCCACCCAGTGCCAAACGAAGGCGTATACTGGTGCCAGCTGAGGAACGGAGGAGGGCTGTGAGATTCAGTCAGCAAGAAAACCACATCCTGCTGGCCAGTGCTTTGGAGCGGTATGAGGTGCTCTATGGTCGGCTGAGCAACAGCACCACTGTGGCAACACGTACACACGTGTGGGAGGAGGTGCAGGAGGCCGTATCCCAGGCAGGGGGACCAACCAGGGACCTGGACAGCCTGAGAAAGAGATTTAATGACATTAAGCGTGGTGTGTGTGCACACATGGTGGCTGAGAGGCAACATGCCATGGGCACCGGTGGGGGTGCCCCCTTTGCCCCAACTCTCACACCCCTGGAGCAGGAGCTAGCAGACCTTCTTGGGCCCATCTACCTGTGTGGACTGCTAGAAGCGCTGGACACTGCCCATCCACAGGCAGGTAGGTATGCACCTTACACCTTGCTGCTCCTTATGCTTGGAATAAATGCCCTTTGTCTAGGCGTCAGGCATCTGCCTTGCCCCTCCTCACACTTGGGTTCATAGCTCATATCTTTGCCTCTGCCTTTGGCTCATGAGTGTGCTGTTCCCCATTCCACCCCTTTTAAATTGCATGTTTCTGTCTGCCTCTCACAAGTGTTCCTACCACCTTCCTTTGTCCTGTCTCCCCTGTTCCTGACCCCTTGCTCCTGCTCCAAACCTCTTGCCACACCTGTTAGTGCTATGTCTATTTAGATTATGAGCTCCACTGAGCAGGGATTGTCTTTGCTGTGTGTTCACTTTCACAGTGATGTGTGCGCTTGGCAGTGCCCAATAAAATGCTTAGTAGTAGTAGTAGTAGTAGTAGGAATAGTTGTAGTAGATATGCAGCACACGTACAGGGCATGCCCAAGCACATGTGGCACATGGAGGGGAATGGTGGGGGACATGCGTGCCCTAACACAGGTAACGGTGGGGTGATGACACAGCAGCACATGGCAGGGTAGGTACAGGGTATGTGTGACAGGTACCTGGACCTGTGTGCATGATAGACACAGTCCTGAGCATATTCGAGGTGCGCAAAGCAATGGTGAAGCAGGGGGCGTGGCAGACAAGACCCATATCTGATTCAACACTGCATACATCCATGGTCCAGACAACAGACAAGCAAAGCCCAGAGTGTTAAGCTGCATAGCAACAATTTACAGCACCACAGATCATCAATGTCACAGTGATGTAAAGGACCTATCTGAGGAGTGGCTAATGATATCCCACTGTAATCAATGAGAATCACAGCATACCTGAGCAGCACTGTAACCGTAACGAGCCACATTGGGATATCATTTGACAGTATGCAGATAAACTCCTGGTATCACCTCTACATTGTTGCTCTCTAGTGCTGTGAAGTCTGGCTGTGCTGCTGGACCCTTGGGACCTTTCATATAGGTAAGTTTGGCCACTGATGTATGCAGAGTTCATGCGATTACAGGGCTGGTCTGTCCTTCTAAGTATCCCTCCTCCTAAGGATGGGTGGTTGGGGGACTAACTGAGGTCAGATGCCTCTACCACTGGAGTAACCATACCCAGAATGGTCTAGCATTCCATCCTCACATATGTCTTATATCTGGATGCGTTATAGACCTTTGTAATCATGTCTCAGGGCTCCTGGGGTGGGGTGGTTTGGAGCACATCCACAGCTACACCTACCATACCATCAGGATCCATAACAGACGTGTGTAATGAGGTCTGGGCCTCCTGGGAATAGGGAAAATGTGTGACCTGACCCTGCATAACCTACCACAATCTCTGGATGTCATACCCACCTTTGCAATCAGGTCTCAGGACTCCTGGGGGGTAGGGTGTCTTAGCACACTTCATCAGCAACATAAACCATATCACCAGGGTGACTGACAGAACACTTTGATCAGGGCTCAGGACTCCTGGGGGTAGGGTGCATTATAACACATCAACAGCAACATAAACCATACCACCAGGGTGGCTGACTGATCACTTTGATCAGGTCTCAGGACTTCTGGGGGTAGGGTGGATTATAACACATCAACAGCAACAAACCATACCACCAGGGTGGCTAAAAGACCACTTTGATCAGGTCTCAGGACCCCTGGCGGTAGGGTGGATTATAACACATCAACAGCAACATAAACCATACCACCAGGGTGACTGACAGACCACTTTGATCAGGTCTCAGGCCTCCTGGGGGTAGGACAGATGTTTTAACCTGCAAATGCACACACAACCATACCACCAGGATGACTGACAGACCACTTTGAGCAGGTCTCAGGACTCCTGGGGGTAGGGCAGATGTTTTAACCTGAAAATGCACACACAACCATATCACCAGGGTGATTGACAGACCACTTTGATCAGGTCTCAGGACTCCTGGGGGTAGGGTGGATTATAACACATCAATAGCAACATAAACCATACCACCAGGGTGACTGACAGACCACTTTGATCAGGTCTCAGGCCTCCTGGGGGTAGGACAGATGTTTTAACCTGCAAATGCACACACAACCATACCACCAGGGTGACTGACAGACCACTTTGAGCAGGTCTCAGGACTCCTGGGGGTAGGGCAGATGTTTTAACCTGCAAATGCACACACAACCATATCACCAGGGTGACTGACAGACCATTTTGAACAGGTCTCAGGACTCCTGGGGGTAGGGCAGACATTTTAACCTGCAAATGCACACACAACCATATCACCAGGGTGACTGACAGACCACTTTGATCAGGTCTCAAGACTCCTGGGCATAAGGTGGATTATAACACATCAACAGCAACATAAACCATACCACCAGGGTGACTGACAGACCATTTTGAACAGGTCTCAGGCCTCCTGGGGGTAGGGCAGATGTTTTAACCTGCAAATGCACACACAACCATATCACCAGGGTGACTGACAGACCATTTTGAACAGGTCTCAGGACTCCTGGGGGTAGGGCAGATGTTTTAACCTGCAAATGCACACACAACCATATCACCAGGGTGACTGACAGACCATTTTGAACAGGTCTCAGGACTCCTGGGGGTAGGGAAGATGTTTTAACCTGCAAATGCACACACAACCATATCACCAGGGTGATTGACAAACCATTTTGAACAGGTCTCAGGACCCCTAGGGGTAGGGAAGATGTGTGACCCTGCAACTGCAGAACCTACCATATCAGCATGCTGTTTACCAGACCTCTTTAGGCAGATCTAAGTGCTCCTTGTGTTAGGGTGGATTTTAACACATCAACAGCAGCAGCTGCCATAACACCAAGCTGACAACTGGATCTCTGTGATCAGGTCCTTAGCCTCCTGGGGATAGGGCAAACCACTTTGATGTGATAAATAGGCGGTATATCACGTGAGTTTAACTAAAAAACATAAATGAGATAGAATGCCTACACACAGCAGCATACACAGCTACAATCAACACTGGATATGTATATGGATATACTGACCTGTCCCCATACACTTACCTCACGTGGGTAGTCAGCAAGACGATTATACCGCATCGTGATGCGGTCCCAGGCCCTCCTTACGCGCCCGAGGTCCTGCCGCTTGGAGGAGCTAGGGAATAGCTTCTGCTGCCTAGTGCAGATCAGCCCTGCAAGGTGGCGCAGCTCCCTGCGGGTGAAAGCAGGCTTTCTCGATCGAGTTACCATTTTCACCAATGCCTTGCTCACGCACGCATGTCGCATATGCGCGCATGTGCACCTCAATGCGCACTGCCGCGCTAGCTACATGCCCGTGCCTGTGCCACGGCCGGTACACAGCGAACGGTGGTGCCGTCAATATATATAAAGATTTATGCTGCAGACACACATTGCAGAGATGTGTCTGACGTTTCTTACCACAATTTGTTTATTATGCATTTATCTAAGTGTTGGCACACTGGGGTCTTCAACCCATCACCACTGGCTGTGAGGGCATTGTATTAACCAGTGTGCTATGCCTTTTCACATAGCAATGGCTGGCTACACAGTTACACCAGGTCATCTACATACATTTTCTACTCTGCTTACCAGGCTAGTGTAAGGACACAGCTAGGGCACTTTACAGGGCACCTTGGTTTGGCCAACTGAACTGAGGGTGTTTTGGGATGTGCACACGGATTTCAGATCTATGTCAGACTGCTACATGCGTAGACGGCCGTATCCTCTGACAGTTATACTGACGGACGCACTTTGTATGCAGCTCACCAGCTAATCTAGCAACCTGCAGCCCACGCCACTCTTCCAACATACCCACTGCATGCAACTGGCCACACTTTTGAACATATTGTCATGTGGTAACACACTCTGATGTGATGATATTACACTATATCCTATCCATCCAGATACATCAATATACAGGCCCACTGGGGTATTGAACCCATGACCTCTCCCACTGAGGTCAGTATATTCTCCATTGTCCTGCAGCAATATTGGTTGTAACTAAACTATGGCTAGCTACTCAACCAGTGCAGGTCACCAGACACACTGTCTGGTGTGGCTACCAGGATAGGTTAGCACTAAGGGTACCCATGATGCAATTCACTTGCAGATCAGCAGTCTACATCTGCTCACCAGATAGGGGTTTGCAACTCTGCAGTACATCAACTGGGTAGGGGGACCAAGTATGCGTGTTACTATTACAGTGTGCCTATTGACCATGTCATTGTGCGTGTTCTGTGATCACCCTGAGAGTAAAGTCGTGGGGACAGCACCAGGTCCACAGTACCCGGGATGTTTGCAGTAGGTTTTGCTGCAGTTCACCATCACTGCCAGTGTATGGGGTATTCTTTGCAGACAGCCTTGGAAGTTTTCTATGTACATTTGTATATGCCATTGATGTGTAGCCTGTGTGGACCATGATGCTCGCAACATAATGCATATTGAGTGAGGTTGCTATGGACACCTGTTTTTCGAGCAAGTCTCCAGTACTAGGAACACTTCTTAATTTCAAAACTGCAATAGTATTTGTAGTTTTGGACAAGTATGTAGTACAACACTTCATAAAACAAGCAAAACCAATTCCTAAAAGTAGGAGGGCTACTAGGAAACCAAACAGGCCTGTCAGTATCGCTTTTACTGGACCTGACAAGCCACTCCACATGTTATCAAACCAGGGCCAGACAGAATCAGAAGTTCCTTCTATATTATCTTTAGAGAAGTGAGTTTCTTTCCTTACCTGTTCTAGGATACCTGAGACCACCTTACTTTGTGAACTGATGAACGTACAGCAGTGCTCTCTTATGACATTACAGACTCCTCCTTCTTTGGCTAGCAAATAGTCTAGGGCCATCCTATTCTGTGCAGAGTAGGCAGTCAATTTATCTACAGTACCTTGCATGACTGTAATAGCATCAGTCAAATCTTGGGCTGTTACTTCAATTAGGGCATAAATTCGCAATAATTGCTCACCATAACGTTGTGTAGGACGTATGGCACCAAAGGTACTTAGCCACACTGTTCCCGTGAAGGTGCTTACTTCTTGTTGGGTTAACATAGTGGTATCCTCTAGTAATTTTCTTGCTGCACGTATATCAGCACTAGAGTCATCTGTTGCTCTGCGCTGACGACTTGGGGGCGTCCCTAGTAAAGTCTCATAAGGGACCAGTTTCCATGGTAAGTCAAGGGTAGCTATGTAACAATTGCCAGACCAATCAGCAGGCAATCGAACATAAGCTAAAGTTCCACACACAAAATAGTGACCAACCAAGGCAAGTAGTCCATCAGGCCAAATTTTAAAATCTTTAGGTTCTGTGATTAGAACTTCAGTTCCAGGCCCCATATTTCTTAACCATGGGTGATAATATCCTAAATAGGGATACACATAATTGTCAACATACCCAGATGACAAACCATCTTTGCTATTCTGCAATCTATACTTCCCATATGCTGGGAACCCATCCTGATCATAATATTGTAATTCATACTGATCAAGACGAGTCTTGGGGTCAGGAATGACATTGACTACCTTTAAATTTGAAAGGGCTTGTACAGAACTTGCTGTAGTAGATTCTAACACTAAATGGATATGGTTGTTAGTCATGACAGTCTGACATTTAGACAAAGGAGTTTCACCCACAGGATATGCTCCTTTTCTCTGGAAACAAATAGGAGGGTCAGCCATTGGTTGAGGGCTGATAATTCTTGGAGCAGGGGTTACTCCTTCTGGCCATGTTATAGTAAGATTAAACAGAGTTTCATTCACAGACAATTCCTTCAGCTCTTGCAAAGAAATAGGTCGAGGTCGTGGCAAAAATCCGAACTGTGTAGCTGCTGGATGAGGCAAGCACACTGCACAGCTGGAAATATTAAAACGCTGAATTAAGGAATAGATGTGAGAATGAAACACATTATAGAAGGTACCATGTTTTGCCCAAGGAGCATGTGGATCATACTCAGGAACTGTATGATCAGGAACTGTATAAGCCGGAACTGCAGGAGGGGGAGTAGTGACTAACCCCAATTCCCGAAGCATCTTATCTACTATTGCCTGTTGTTCAGGGGGCATTGTTGGCTTTTCCGATAACTTCCTTATCAACTCATCTATGCTTCCGATACTGCCAAAAGAGCTGATAGACACCAAATCCAGAAAAACAAAAACAATGCCAATGCTACTGCGAATATGCATATTAACCAGTTATCAATAACCAATTCTGGATTAGGTTGTGATTGTCCAACAACTTCACAGTCACTCTCTTGGTCAAGTGGGGATGAACTTGGAGGAAATGAATCCAGTTCAATTTCAATTAATTCTTCAGCAGTTGGCCTAGGAGGAAGTTGCCTTATCCAGGGGACGGAGCCTTCTTGCACTGGTCCAGATGTATCCATGCTTTTCGCCCCTTCACCTTCAATGCCGAATATCCCACCAGCAATACTTGGAATGATCCCAGAAACTTCGCTGCTAGAGCTGACTTTGGTGCTGGATCCTTGATGAGTACCCAGTCTCCTGGATCCACGTCTGGGGTTGATTGTGACTGAGCTCCCTGCTTTGTAAGCTGCAAAAAGGAAGGAGATACCAGCGTTTGGTACAGATATTTACAATAAGATAATAAGTCGCTGCGCAGTAATTGGGGATCCGGTAATTGATCTGGTGGAATTATCACATGTGCTGGAGTAGTGGCTGGACGTCCTGTCACAATTTCATAAGGGGTAAGCCCTTGTCGAGTTCTCTGAGGAGAATTACGAACTGAGAACAAAGCAAACGGCAAAGCTTCCACCCAATCCCGACTCCAATCATGAGTCAGAGACCGGAGAAGCGCCTTCAGCGTCCGATTCATCCGTTCCACTTGGCCAGAGCTTTGTGGATGATAAGGAGGATGAAGTTGCTGGTGAAGGCCGAAAAATGTAGTTATGCCTTTCCAGACTTCTGCTGTAAATGCTGGACCTTGATCAAAAGACAAAACCAAAGGTACACCCCACAAAGGAATAAACTGAGTAAGCAAGCATTTCAAAACAGTAGCAGCAGACAAAGAGTTTGTTGGATAGGCCTCAGGCAATCCAGAATATAAGCAAGTAAAAACCAAAAGATGTTTCCTTCCCCCCTTGGCACAAGGCAGATCAGTAAAGTCCATTTGCAAGAAGAGAAAGGGTCCTCGAGGCCTAGGCAAGGACGGAGAAGGTGATGCACGCAAAGTGCTCCCAGATCTTCCTGCTTGCAAACATGGGAGACAAGAAACACACACAGCATGAGCAGCAGAAGCAAATATAGGATTATGCCACAACTGAGCAAAAGCTGTTGTCATAGCCAAAACACTTAAATGCAACTTATGATGCAAGAACAAGGCAACAGGGTATAACAATGATTTAGGACAGATAATCAAATTGTCCCTTAACCAAAGACCAGTACCATCAGGTGATGCTCCCCAAGAGAGCCAGTCCTGTTTTTCGGTGAAGTCAGCTGAGTCCTGGTGAGAACGCATCAAGTCCAGAGATAATGAGCCAGAAGTAGAAGCTGCAGGTGAACGAAGAGTTAATAAAAGGTGTGATGGTACCGCAGGTCCTGCTGCTGCAACTTTAGCAGCTTGGTCTACAAACTGATTGCCTTGTGACACCACAGTACCATTAAGATCATGTCCTTTGCATTTCAAGACAGCTACTTGAGCTGGCTTAAGCACCGCAGCAAGCAGACGTTCAATATAGCGGGCATGTTTGATGGGCTTATGTGCAGCAGTCAAGAACCCCCGCTGAGCCCAAATATTTCCAAAGTCCCACAGAACCCCGATTGCGTAACTACTGTCACTATGGATATTAACAACCAAATGCGTAGACATTTCCAAGGCCCGAATGAGAGCGAACACTTCTGCCAACTGGGCACTTGCAAATGGCAACGCTCCTGCTTCTATTACAGAATCGACAGTAGTTACAGCATACCCCACAAGTAAATTCCCATGTTCATCACGGAAGGCAGAACCATCAGTAAATAGAACCCAGTCTGGGTTTAACAAAGGTACAGCAGACAAATCAGGCCTAGCCTTTGAATAGGCTGTTACAGAAGAGAGACAATCATGAGTTCCATCTGGGTCAGACAAGTGTAACAGTGGCTCCAAAGAAGCCAAAATTTGAGCTGGTTGTAACAAGGAAACCTCATGTAAAGTTACATGTGCTTGAGAAATTGCCAAATCAAATAACAATAAACGAGAACTGGATAAAGGTTGAGTTTTTGCCAAATGCAATAACCTAGCTACTGAGTGAGATGTGTATACATGCAGTTCATGTTGGAGAACAAGGAAGTCAGTAGTCTGTATTGCAAATACCACAGCAGCTAAAGATTGAAAACATGGCGGCATGCCAGAAACAACAGAATCAAAAGCTTGAGAGAAATAGCCTAAAGGCTTGAGTCCAGAAGGAAAGCGTTGTGCCAAAACACATACAGCAGCCTTAGTAGATGTAGCTACATAAAGGCGGAAGGGCAAGTTATAGTCTGGAAATGAAAGACAAGGTGACTTCAGTAGCGCTTGCCGCAAAGAGTGGAAAGCATTGTGCTGGACTTCAGTAGGAACTATAATACCCTCTGGAGCATCACGGCCAAGCAGGGCATACAGTGGAGCAGCAAGTTCAGCAAAATCAGGTATCCACTGGCGACAGAACACTAGAAGGCCTAGAAAGCGGCGTATCAGAGGTACAGTAGCAGGAAAAGGCATTGACATAATAGGCCCAATTCTCTGAGCAGTGATAGAGCGGCCAGCAGAAGAAAGGCATACACCCAGAAAGATTACCTGTGGTACAGCAAATTGCAATTTTGATTGATTCACTTTCAATCCCAAATGAGAGATATGTACAAGAGCTAACATAGTATCAGTAATGCACGCATCATAACAAGGAGAACAAATAAGTAAGTCATCTACATACTGAATCAGCACAGATTTGTCCAATGCCAAGTCTTGTAAAGCAGCTTTAAGGGCCTGCGAAAAGTAAGCAGGACTCTCCGTGTAGCCTTGAGACAGGGTAGTCCAGGTATACTGGTGCCCTTCAAACATGAATGCCAGTAAGTACCTCGACTCCTCCCCCACCGCTATAGAATAGTAGGCGGAGCTTAAATCTATAACTGAGAAGTGGGTGGAGTCACATGGTATGCGAGTCCAAATATCATGAGGGTTGGGCACAAGTGGAAAAATCAGCAAGACAATACGATTTATTGCTCTCAAATCTTGCACAAATCTGTAGGACTTACCATCAGCCTTCAACACAGGTATGATAGGAGTATTGCAAGGAGAAGAAGTGGGTACCAACACACCCTGAGACAGCAGATTTTCAATTACTGGCCGTATTCCAGCCACCGACGCTGCAGGCAATGGATATTGACGCACATAAGGTAGTGGAGCTCCTGGTTGCACTTCAATCTTGACTGGAGGAATGTTGAGATGTCCAATATCATCACCTGGTACTGCCCACAAGGTGGAAGGAAGGGTATCCAATGGTGGAGTAGTTGCAACAGCCAGTGTCACAGCTATAGGCTGTTGTACTTGCAGGGGACACAAGGTACACGTCAAAGTGCAGTTTCCCAGCTTATAACAGTCTTGTTTCTGGATAAAAAATCTCGACCAAGCAAGTTGACAGGCAAAGTAGGGCCTACCAGAAAATCTGTATAATATAATTTTCCCTCCACTATAATTGGCACATCAGATAATTTTTGATGCATTATAGTCTTTCCTTCAATTCCTTCACAAGGTACTTTAGGAGCTGTAGGTAATGCTTCAAATAGAGGAGGAGGTAACTGGGATAGTGCTATGGCAGATGTAGAGGCACCTGTATCTAATAGAAAAAGCAACTCATACCCCAGGACAGTAGCACGTATTTCCCCCTGTGTGTTGGGACACACAACCAAGCCTAGTCAGTCCTCACTATAATCCACATCAGTCTCTGCATAGTATTGGGTCATCACTGAAGGCTGGTTAGGGGCAGACACAGGGTATGACGCAGATGGATATCTAGCAGCATCCTGTCGCATCCCAGGTTGGGGAAAATTACCCCTTGGCTTAGTACAATCTCTAATCAGATGGCCTACTTGCCTACAACCATAACAAGCACGATCTCCTTGCTGTCCCCCCATATAGCCACGCCCTCTTCCTCTAAAGGGTACCATACCTCTTCCACCTCTTGCTCTACCACGTCCCCGAAAGTTGGATTCATAACTTGCTACTTGTAAATTTAAAAGTTTTTGACGTTGACGATCAAGTTTACCTTTGTCAGCTTCCTTCTGCTTCTGGATTCACTTCTCTGCATGTAAGGCAGCTTCCAGGATCTCTTGTGCAGACTTAGTAGACCATCCAAGCAAAGCATTTTCAAGAATATCTTTTATTTCTGGTTGCAGTCCATTCACAAAAATAGAAGCAAAACCCTCCATCTCAGCATTCTGAGGAGAAAAATCTCGGAACACTAGGCAGCATCTGGTGTGATACTGGGCCACAGTTTCACCCCCACACTGCTTTAAATCCAAGAGTTTGGACAAATCCCTGACTGGGGTACACTTCAATTGCCTTTAACAAATTATCCCTATGACCCCTAAACGCATCCATTTGAACAGCATCAGTAGCATTAATAACTGGATCAGCACAGGGCCATACCCATGCTTGATTATCAAGCAGTTGAGGGTGGGTGACTGCCCTTAACTCTTTAGGATTCAGAAAAACTGCTTTTAATAAATTTTGCAAATCCACCCAGGAAGGGTCGTAAGTAGTTATTAGCTGTCGCCAATAATCTACAAACTGACCAGGCTTTTCCCTTGAATCAGGGCATGATCGAGCTAAGCTAAAAATTTCAGCTGGGGACCAATTTGTTGCCAAGGTAACCAAACCTCCATCTCCTCTTGGAAAAGCCCGGAACGGAGCAAGCAAATCACCTTTACTTTGTTCTTTATTTTGTTTATCTAAAGCTAATGATTCACCCAATTCCAAAGTTAAACACTGTAAACTCTGACAATTAGAATTCAATGGAGCCTTGGTCCAATATTCAATTCCCTTGGCAACAGCTGACATTGCCTCGATTACAATTTCCTTACGTTTACTGTGAGACAACAAACTTACAGTATGCTGTTTTACTTGCAAATCTAATGCCTCAAACACAGTTGTAATTAGTTCAATTAATGTACGAGCTTTATTCACAAGATGATCATGATACTGTGTTAACTGCTCCACAGTATTTAAGCCCTTAAGGTGACTTGCTTCAATGCCAATTAACTGCTCAAGTTTTATAATATCCTTAGTCAATTGCTGAGCTCTAGTGGTCCGAGGCTTATAGGTAGAATCTATAGGGGTAGAGGCACAGAATTCACCACCCCCAACTGCACCCCTTAAAGAAACATCAGAAGGTGATACAACCACACTGGACATGTCAGTTTTAACAGGGGTAGAGATACCAGACTTGCTATCCAGTGAGATCGAGGGCGCCACCCGATCTTGACTGGCAGCCACAGCCGGCACATCAGTCCTAGGCAGGGAAATAGCCAGTGCAGTGACCTCTTCTTCATAGGCTGGAGGCACGGATGCTAAAGTGCAAGGTTCACAGTTATGTACTTTTTCAATTCTACCACTATCAGTTTCTCTTTGTTTAGTTAATACACATATTTGCTCTTCCATTCGATACACCTGGTCTCTGACCTGCTGAATTGTAGAATCATTAGTGTGTTTACTTTTCTCTGCAGCTCTGGAGCACCAAAAGTTATAGGTAATCCATTCATGACTATTGGCAGGAATATTCTCATTTAATGCTAACACAGATTGTAAATACTTCAATTTGGACTCATGAAACGTTCCCCCCAAGGGGAACTGCAACTTAGGATTACCAGCAGTTACTGAATGCCACTTAGACACATAATCTAATGAAGAATCCCCAAATTGTTTCTTCATATCATAATTGGGACTCCCTTTCTTCAAAGCTATCACACGAGCTTTCTCATCCCAATTCTCTAACTGAGATCTCTGCTTCTTTTCAGCTGTCTTAGCTGTATTATTTCCCATGGTAATTACACTTCACACAGATATCTGTCAACACTAATATACTCACTCACAGCTTGTGTATTTAAATGTCCTGTTGAAAAGTAAAGGAATCCGAGTCACGGCACAAATCTGTTGACTCTTACCCTGCTGGGGTCTGGAATCCCATACACAATACCTGGATTCTTTATATCCCTTATACCACTCAACTGGAAGAAAAGACACGACACAATTAATTAATTCATTAATCAATTTCTATTGAGCTCTATAGGGAAGAGACGCATGGAGTCTAATTCGACATATCCATCTCACCTCTTCAAAGATGGTCCGATAGGGCTCTGACTTTTATTGGGAGATATCAGCTGATTCAGTTAATCTTTAATTACATCTGGTACTTTCCAAATTCCACGTGTACATTATTTTTGCTAACATAGACAACATTATTAATAAAAAGCAGAAGTTATGTCTCATGACTATATTCACTGAATTCAGTAGGTGTCGCTGTTATTTCACTTTATTAGTAAAAGCTAATTAGTTACTTATTGTATTATGCTGATGTTCTATTAGTGAGCAAACTAAGGGGCTTGTTTACAAAGCCGCGGTAGTGGTTCGCGATCGCGATCGCAGCCGCGGCCCCATTGAAATCAATGGGGCCGCGGCTCCGATTACAATCGCAAACCGCTACCGCGGCTTTGTAAACAAGCCCCTATATCCGTTATATTTACTAATTGAATTACAGCCAATTTCACAAGAGCAGTACAACCTGACCTAGTAACTATTCTAGCCTATCCGCTTGCAGGATGAGCAACCTCACCCTCTGTTCTATTTAATTAAGGAACTACAATCTGACCTAATATCTATTGTTACACAAACTCTATTTGCTAATGCCACAAGTTCCAGTTGCTAAATTCAATGTCCTAGCGAAAGCAGAAATGTCTTTTAAAGAAATAGTTTTAAATGTACTTCAGACCTATATTTTCTAAGCTTACAGTGAGCTGGATTTTTATAATCCTGTTTCATGTATGTTTTCATGTATAGCTGATTTTGGTTCTATTCCAATAGATATTATTGATCCTGATCGGCTGTCTGTTTCTGAATCTGATAGCTCCAAGTCTGCATATCCTGGATAAGTCATAGGTGTATAAATTTGTTTGTCTGCAGCTGTTTCTTCAACCTCACTAATTATATCCAATTTACATTTGGGGCCTAGTAGAGTTATTCCTCGTCTACAAGTATATTCTCCATTGTCCTGCAGCAATATTGGTTGTAACTAAACTATGGCTAGCTACTCAACCAGTGCAGGTCACCAGACACACTGTCTGGTGTGGCTACCAGGATAGGTTAGCACCAAGGGTACCCATGATGCAATTCACATGCAGATCAGCAGTCTACATCTGCTCACCAGATAGGGGTTTGCAACTCTGCAGTACATCAACTGGGTAGGGGGACCAAGTATGCGTGTTACTATTACAGTGTGCCTATTGACCATGCCATTGTGCGTGTTCTGTGATCACCCTGAGAGTAAAGTCGTGGGGACAGCACCAGGTCCACAGTACCCGGGATGTTTGCAGTAGGTTTTGCTGCAGTTCACCATCACTGCCAGTGTATGGGGCATTCTTTGCAGACAGCCTTGGAAGTTTTCTATGTACATTTGTATATGCCATTGATGTGTAGCCTGTGTGGACCATGATGCTCACAACATAATGCATATTGAGTGAGGTTGCTATGGACACCTGTTTTTCGAGCAGGGTTGTGTCTGGATTCACATGAGGATGATTTACGGAGCAAGCTCACCATCTGTGGGTCAGGGTAGGGTACATGATCTGGAAACAACAGACACACGCTATCATTGTTTTCAATAGGGCCAGTTGAGTAAATGATGATCGAGTATGGGATCAGCAACCCCTGGCCAACTAAGGAACCGAGAGCTGATGCAGATCTGAACATGGAACTGGACCACTGGCAGTGCAACTGGTCAGCTAAGCTGCCCCCCACTACATTCTGACATTCAACAGCAGAGAGCGGTCAGTGTGCACCTGCTGCATCCTCCAGGGTGTTGCAGCCATACACATGCTAGCTACAGTCTGCTGGCACATACATAGTGCATGTTCCAAAAGGAACATTGTGCACCCTGATGTGGGATCTGGCGCACACACCAAGGAGCTATGTCAGTGATTGGGCCCCAACCCCCCCCCCCCCCTAAATATCACTTGAGAGAAAAGCTATATGGTACTATGGGGGAACCTAGCCATGCCATGGCCATTGCTCAGTCAGGGTGAGAGTGACCTTCCAGCATGACACACTGTGGCCACCCTGCTCGTGCAGGTGGTGGTCGGCCACTACAATGTCCCAGCCATTGCCCTATGCCCTGTGCAGATGCAACCTGCCCAGGCCGCCCTGTCTGGCCCATACCCACAGTACCTTGCTCTTCATTATGCACATTGGCAGGCTTACACTGGAGACAGTGCAAGCAGTGTGGGCTCAGTAAGGTGTAGGCAGCCACAACACACTGGATAGACAGACACACACTCCCACACCGATGCCAGCATTGTGCAAATATAGAGGTTTTTGGCAGCCTTGGCCACCACACCAGTCCTGGGCACAGTGCAGGCATGGCTATGGTACGCAATACTGTTGGGGTCACTCCCCGGGGTGGTAAACACTGTCAAAAACCAAAACTGAAACACTCTCCACAGATATCAGAAAGGTTGCTATGATGCAGCTTTGTGAACAAAATGTGTTTAACTTATGATTTGTTATCTGCCATTAATTATAGCAACATTTTGATATATGTGTAACGTGTTCCCAGGTTTAGGGCGGCATTGCTAAGGTATGCAAGTGGGAATGTATTGGGAGATGCTGCTCCACGCAGGGCCTAACAGCCTGACTCTCCATGAGGCTTTGGATAGTGGAGCCTGTGGGTGTGGGTGTTTATGCCCCTGTTGGCCACTGCTCTAGGGCTGAGTTCCCCAACTCCGGTCCTGGTGGGCCAAACACGGTTAGGTTTTTCATGCTATCCCTAATGAATATGCATGAGATACATTTGCAGACAATGGGGGCGTGGCATACATTTGCAGCACAGGCATATCTATTACAGACAGCATGATGCCTGAATGGTGTTTGGCCCTCCAGGACTGCATTTAGGAAACTCTGCTCTAGGGATTGCACATGTTTATGGTGTCTGTGCACTGTAGGGTAAAATATAGGCATTTATGGATTGTTTATTTAATCAGCAATAACAGTTCCGTCTTTATTACCATGATTTAGTACTGGGTAAAATATAGGGACATTTTTTACAGGAGCCACAGCTGGGGCTTGAACCTGTGACCCTCAACACACTGGCTGTGTGTACTGCACCAAACTGTTGTCACAGAGGCAAGTCATTCCCTGGGGCTACTATTAGTGTTCATTAGACAGACCTTGTCTGTTGCACCGCACGGCACCCACCTAAACAGGGCTTGGCCTTGATCTGCTGTGGTTTTGTTTATTCACAATATATATATTGTCTACTGTCAGAGGTTTAATCTGTTTATCACAAAAAATAGTCCTCCCTCCAATTAAATTCCAGGCTATGATTCTTCTCTATTCAACTTTTCATATTTTAGAATCGCTGTGCAAACAAAGATCAATTTATCACCTATCTAAGAAGAACATTAAGGTCTCAGACTCATCACGGCACAAGCATTCAGGCAATGCCCCAGCTCATGTGCCCACTTGCATCAATGACCTTTAACTGTTCTTCTAGTAATTTCTGTGATTATTTATAATCAAAATAGTTTTCAAACTAGTAGTGCTTATCTTAGCAATTTCCCTGATGCCACCATCCAGCTCCATGCGTGCGTTTCACAGACGTGGGTTTCTTCAGGGGGTTTTCTTATGAATGAAGCACTGAGTTATCCACCATGCCATTACTATCCTCTGTTGCCTGGCGTGTTCTTTAATTCAATAATACAGCACTATCAATGAAATAATTACAGTTAATTCCACTCTCATGCCTTATTATTTTATAAGGAAATCTCCAGCTAATCATGCTCAATCCCATTCACATACCTCGGTAATGCATCGGTGCTGAGTGTGTAACTTTGAGCCTACCGGTCCCAAAAAAACGCCGCGCATGCGGGTACATGCTCCGGCCAGCTTTTAAACGCTACGGTGTTACGTATTCCAATATCTTGTTTCTGCTTAAGCCAATACCAAAACTAATATTCCTCTGTTGCGTTGTTCCACAAATTGAGATATTGTAACTCTTATCATTTTTCATGTAATTTGCTAAACAATGTCAGCTATATTAGGTCTCTTTAAAATTCTAATCTTAGAATCCATTATTCTTGCTTAACCTTCAATTATACACTAGCTATTACACATTCTACATACGTTCCTTATATCCACTTTTTATGATACATTACTGCTGTTGTTCTGGGGGCCCTTACGGAGATGTATTTTGCCTAATATATCTATAAATTATGACTCCTCAACATCGTCTGATGTTTTATTGGTGTAAATAGATTGAAGGCATGCTCCCCATTCAATGGTGCTGTTCAGACCTTCCAGGTCTACTGTTCGTAATTCATAAATCCACCGTTGCTCACAAATAAACAAGGTTTGTTCCCGTGGCTTTCCACCTCTGCCTACCAGTATTTGCTCTATGTAAAAACATCTCAAGTCCTCAAATTTATGTTGTTGTTGTAAACAATGTGTTACTATTGGAGCTTCCGTAGCTCTGCATTTTAACCTACTGCGATGTTCATTAATCCTAATCTTAAAAGGTCTTATAGTTTTCCCAATGTACATTAACCCACAGGGACAAGTAACGCAATACACTACATAACTGGACGTACAGGTGGTCTGATGTTTTTACTTATATACTACTCCTCGATGTTCAAATTCCACTCTTTCTTCTGTTATACTGCACACATGACATTCACCACATCTCCGGTGTCCCGTTATCTCGATTCTCAATGGATCCATGATTGGTCGCAATACCGTGGGACTAAGCTGTTCCTTCAAATTTCTTTGTCTTGTCCACACACATCTGATATTATGTTGAGTCAATCCAGGGAGAACACTCAAGACATTACTATGTTTTTTAATGATTCTTTTTATGTGTCCACTATATGGTGAAAATTTCGTAACCATATTTACGGTGGTATTATCCTTTTCTCTACTCATACGGGTTTGCAAAAGTAACCCGCGATTGGTATACAGCGCCCTCTTATACGCTGTTTTCACCTTTATAATCAGGATATCCTCTTTGTTTGAAATCCTGTATCAACCTCTTTGATTGCTTCTTAAAATCCATTTGATCAGAGCAGTTTCTTCGGTACCTAATAAATTGTGATAAGGGTAAACTATCCCTCAATTGTTTAGGATGACTACTGGTATAATGGAGAAACGTATTCCTATTGGTTTGTTTTTTATATACCGACGTAATCCATCCATTACTACTTTTCTTTATTAACACATCCAGAAAAACAATACTTTCCATATGATAGGAATGCGTAAACTGGATATTTGGATCTAATTTATTCAGCCACCCAAAAATCCATCTAATGTACTTATGGACCCCTTCCAAAGCATGAATATATCATCAATATATCTATGCCATAAAATAATTAGTTCTACGTATGGAGATGTTTCTAACCATTGTCTTTCATATGCTTCCATAAACAAATTCGCCACTGAAGGGGCGCATGTTGCCCCCATAGAAACCTCTGTTAGTTGCTGATATAATTTATGCTCAAACTCAAAATAGTTTTGAAAAATCATTAATTTGGCTAATTGCGCAATAAACGCTATATGTTCTGTTGTCAAATCCCCTCTATTCTGCAAAGAAGTTATAATAACTCCATAAGCTGCTGTCTGCGGGATACTTGTATAAAGTGCCAAAATGTCCAACGTTACTAGCACTACTTCTTGATTGGATGCCCACTCTGAATACTCCATCAATATTTGTAAAAAATGTGATGTATCTCTAACGTATGACGGAATATCAACCATTAATGGTCGTAAAAAAGAATCTATATAAATTGAAAGAAGCTCCAAAATAGTTCCCCTTGTTGAAACTATTGGTCTTCCCGGGGGACTTTTTAAATTTTTATGTATTTTAGGCACAAGATATAATTTCGCTGTGGTGGGTCCCACCTGTTTCAAAAACTTCCATTCTTTCTTATTAATAAATTTTTTCTCCAAAGCCTGAGAAGTGATGTCTCTAATTAAACCTTGCAAATTCGAGGAAGGATCCTCCTTCAACAAATGATATGTTCCAATTTGCACCAGCTGTCTTTCAGCTTCCAGTAAGTAATGTTCTCTATTCATTACAACAATAGCTCCCCCCTTATCTGCTCTGCAGATTACAATATCATTTTGTGCTTGTAAATCTTTAAGGGCTAAATTTTCTTTTTTTGACAAGGCTTTAAATGTCTTGCAAAATGTTGCTTCTAATTTCTGGACATCCTGCAACACTAGTTCCTTAAACAAATTTAAAGCAGGATGTACTGGTCCTGGAGGAATCCAAGTTGACTTCAATGGCAGCTGTATTCTTCGTGGAATTATGTTATCCATGGATTCAGATTCCTGCGTCTTAGATGCTGTGGGCAGATGCCACTACCCCCTCCACAACCAGCACCCCTCCGCCACCATGCTGATATGCCCTTATGCCGGTGGTGCTGGTGGTGCGCAGTCCCAGGCTATCCAGTGTGCCGGTAGGCAGCTGCCTATGGTGTGGGTTATCAGGTAGGGGTGCCTCCATGGACATTCGTGCTTCCCCCCGGCACCACCTTTATCTTTATCTTTATTTGCACAATTTGATGAACCGCCCAGGCCGAAGCATCAGGGCGGTGTACAATACAAAAAGCAGGCTACTGGAAACAAAGCCAGAAAAGAACGCCAAAAACCGATAGGATAGGAAAGAGCAGAGAAAAGATAGAAAGGGGAAAGAGCCCAAGAGGGGCAAGAGGGACAATAGGACGGGAGGAGGAAAGAGAAAAAGGAAGGGAGACGAGGAACGGACAGGCAAGGGGATAATCATGGAGGGTGGGGTGGACGACCAGGGGACAAGGCACCATCATTGGGAGGAGGGAGATCAAAGGCCTGGCAAAAGAGATGTGTTTTGAGGAGAGTTTTAAAGCGGGGATAGGAGAGTTCCAGACGAAGACATAAAGGGAGTGAATTCCAGAGAGCCGGACCTAAGAAGAAGAAAGCAGAATGACGGGTGAGCTCTAAGTGGGCCTGAGCGGGGGAAGGGAGAAAAAGACGGTTACCAAAAGAGGATCGGAGAAGAAGAGGAGAGGGCTGAAGGTGAATGATGTCCGACAAGTATTGGGGGGTGCTGGAGTGGAGGGCCTTGTGTGTGAGGATGAGAACCTTAAAGATGAAACGGAACTTAACCGGAAGCCAGTGTAAGGCAAGGAGGCAGGGGGACACGTGGAAGCAAGCTGGGGAACCAGTGATGAGACGAGCGGCGGCATTCTGTACTAATTGAAGATGGCGAAGCTGAGAAGAAGGAAGGCCTGCATAGATGACATTACAATAGTCTAACCGGGTCATGACTAGGGACAGGACAAGGGTGACAACAGAGGAAGGGGGGAGTGATGATGATTGGACGGCCCGAATCCTGCGTAAATGGAAAAAAGAAGTACGTATGACAGAAGAAATGTGTTGGTGAAAGGAAAGGGATGAGTCCAGAGTAACACCCAAATAGCGAAGGGTTGGAACCAGGGGAATTGAGTGGGAAGACATTACAGGTGACAAGCAAGGAGAAGAGAGACCGAAGGAGAACCAAATTGCAGAGGACTTGGCGGGGTTAGCATGTAGAAAGTTAGAGTCAAACCATGATGCAATGGAAGACAGACAACGGTTAAGTGGAACAAGGTAGGGAGTGGAGGAGGAAGTATGGTGAACCAGCAGGATGTCATCGGCGTAAATGTAGAAGGAAATGCCAGATTGTTGAATGAGTAGAGCTAGTGGAGCGAGGAAGGCATTGAAAAGTAGGGGGGCGAGAATAGATCCCTGAGGAACACCGCAAATAGAAGGGGATGGAGTGGAGGCGGAGTGATGGGAGTGCACGGAGAAGGTGCGTGAAGACAGAAAGGAACGGAACCACTGTAAGACGGTCCCACAAATACCAAAGTCAGACAGACGAGACAGGAGAGTGCGATGATCGACCATATCAAATGCGGAAGAGAGGTCCAGAGATACCACCAGAGAAAAATCACCACGGTCGTGAGCACAGTGAAGCTCGGAAAGTAGGGCTGTGAGAATAGTTTCGGTGCTATGGCCTGCGCGAAATCCGGATTGATGGGGGTGAAGGGCAAAAGTAGAATCAAGATGAGTGGCAATTTGGGAGAACACCAACTTCTCGAGGACTTTCGAAAGAAAAGGGAGATTGGTGACTGGACGCCAATTTGCGGGAGCAGCGGGGTCAAGGGTGGGCTTCTTCAGGAGAGGACGGACAATGGCGTGTTTCCAGCTGGAGGGGAAGAGACCGGAAGAGAGGCTAGTGTTGAAAATGGAGAGAATGTAGGGCACAAGAGCAAGGTCAGAGTTAAGCAGCCAAGAGGAAGGCAAGAGATCAAGAGGGCAGGTGGTCCGGTGGGCTGAGGAGATAGCTTTGATGATTTAATGGGCGGAAACAGGCGAAAAGGAACGCCAAGTATGGGGAAAGGCGAGAGAGGGAGGTGGAGAGCCAGCAGCGGGAGGAGCAGGAGGGGAAGCAGGGGGAGGGGAAAGAGGAGGGGGGCAGTCGGGGAAGGAGGAACGAAGGGAAAGGACCTTGTTGGTAAAGAAGGAAGCAAGAGTAGACGGGCTGGGGGCTGACAAAGGGGAGTGTGGGGGGAGAGTGGAGGTTGAGGAGAGAGATTTAAGGATGAGAAAGAGGCATCTGGATGAGCAAGAAGAAGTGGTGATGAGCTGAGAATAATAAGACTGTTTGGCCAAAGATATCTGAGAGCGATAGGAAAGATGAACCTGACGAAAAACTGAGTAGGAGTCAGGGGAGCGATGCTTCCTCCATAAGCGTTCCGCCTGACGAAGGTGGGAGCGGTGAAGAAAGAGGCCAGGGTGATACCAGGGGTGATGAGATGAGGGACGAAAAGAAACAGGAAGAAGGGGAGCAAGAGCATCAAGGGCGGTAGAGAGGGTGGAGGACCAGGTGAGAACCTGCTGGTCAACAGAGAGAGTGGAAAAATCCGGGGGGAAGAGTGAGTTGGCAGGGGGGAAAGAACGTAGGGTATGGGAGGTAAGGCGCCATCTGGAGGATGAAACAGGGGGATCGGGGGGAGGACCTAGCGGACTGGGAGAAGGAAAAGGGAAGGAAAAAAGAAGGCAATGGTGGTCTGACCAGGGAACAGGAACGGTGAGAAAATTAGACGGGGAATGGGGGGAAGGATTAAGGGTGAGAACAAGGTCTAGTGTCCGGCCAGAAACATGTGTGGGGCAGACGATGTGTTGGGTAAGGGACAAGTCAGAAAACAGAGAGATAAGAGTCTTATCGCGAGTGCACAGAGGGGGGGGGGGGGGCCAAATGGACATTGAAAACACCTAAGATGACTAGGTGAGGAGACAAAAGGACGGAGTCAGACAGGGTAAGCTGGAGAGAATCCCAGAGATCTGGGCATAGGGAGGGGGGTACATAAAGAAGGAGGAAAAGGATTGGGGAGGGAGAGTCAGAATGAACTAGGAGGGATTCAGGATAAACTGGGGGGGGGGGGCGACACCTGCGAGAATGAAAGGGTGGACCTGAAAATTAACGCCACCCCACCCCCAGAGCAGCGGAGGCGGGGGGTATGAAATGCAGAGTAGCCGGGAGGGAGACACTGATGGAGAAGGGCGTCCTCCCCCTCGCAGAGCCAGGTCTCCGTGAGGAAGAGGGCGTCTAGGGAGTGCTGGGTCAGGAGATCATGGACAAGATGGGTCTTCGAACGAAGGGAGCGACAGTTCAGGAGAGCCAATGAGAACGTAATGAAGGAAAGGGCTGGGGGGGATATGGTCGAGGGGAGAGTAGGGATCAAGGGGGCTGGACGGGAACTGCAGAGGAGAAGATTGGAGGGATCACGCGCCAGGGGACCAGGAGGGGGAGGAGCAATTGGCAGCGGCCGGTGACACCAGACAACGGGAATAGCAGCCATACCCGCGGGGGCGGGGCTGATTGTGGCAGGAACAGAACGGAAAACACCGACTAAGGGGGCAAACAAGGAGGAAAACAAAAGCAAGGCAATGGATAGGAGGAAGGGAAGCATCCAGAGAGAGAGAATGCACGGAGGCCGACGGTGCCAGTCACCCCAGTCGTCGCCCCAAGGAGCTCGCCCAAGGAGCACGTCCTGCTCCTTGTGCATGCTCCTTCGGCGTGCGCCCGTGGCGCACGCCGCCGCTGCACAGAACGCCGCACCAGGAGGCTTTAAATAATGGAGGGTACCTGGAGGGGGTGCCTGCTGGTTAATATCCCCTGTGACACTGTGGGACACACACTCGTGCCCATGTGGACTCTTGCCATTTGGTGTCTTGCTGCTTTACAGTTTCGGCATTCCTATGTGCCACCTAGGCATCTGCCTAGGCTGCACTGTGCCCCAGCTGGACTACAGCATGTGCCGCCTGCAGCCCTCTATATCCCATTTACAGCATCAGTACAGTTGCCCTTTATCTTTATCTTTATTGAGTCTCTTGATTAACCGCCCAGGCCGAAGCATCAGGGCGGTGTACAATAACAAAATGGCAACTGCAGAAAATAAAGTTAGAAAAGAACGCCAGAGCTTATAGGACAGAGAGAGAATAGCAAGATAAGACAGAAAACAAAAGAACCAGGGGGAGGGAGAAGGAAAATAGGAAATGGACGAGGTGATTCAAGGTGGTTGGAGGGCAGAACTGGGGGATGAGGTGCCGTCAGAGGAAGAAGGAAGGTCAAAGGCCCTTTCCTATGTGCCCACTCTGCTGTTACTGCACATGTGCACGCCATAACAAACCTGCCCAATATAAACGAGAAAAAACCCTGATCAGCATTATTTCAATGTGAGATCATTCGCTTTGTAGGGGGACAGAGAATAGACCCTTCCAAACATGATATCTTATTTTTTGTGCTTTGTCCGTGGTGTTGCTTTATGTTTATCATTAATATCACTTTTGGCCAGCTTGGTTATTGGGATTTCAAATGTGGTTCTGGTCCTTTTATATGTTTATTTGCCTTTTTGGTCCCTGCACATGTATCACAACTATCACTTTCTGGGTTTCCCTGCCTTTGCTGCACATTGCTGACTTAAATGGCTTCTCTTTCCTGCAAATGTGCCTTAACGCGAGGGTTTCACTGGCGTTAGTGTTCAGACCCGGATTTCACAGCGTTAGTGTGCCTGTAGCCTCTCCCCTCCCACTCTCCGCCCATTGATCCCTTCTCTCCGCCCTCTGGGAAGCCTTACTCCACCCTTCAGACCCGGATTTCACTGCGTTAGTGTGCCTTAACGCCGCTGCCGCGTTACAGTGCAATAAGTGACGTTATTGTACGATAACATCACTTATCATGTGATAATACCACCGCTGCGACGTTAAGATGGTTTAGCAAACATACCCCTAAGAGTAATCCAATCATAAAAATTTAAATTAATAGTTACTAAAATATTTTTGAGAAAACCAGGTTTTCAAAGATTTATGAAACTTAACATTCTTTCAATCATATAAGGCTGCTGAAGAAATATGACATCTATTTTTTTAATATAAAATTGAAAAATTCTTGGTGTCTAGGAGCTGCTGATATGTTTAGACAAATGAACCACAAATGCAATAGCATATGAAGGAAAATCGCTTGAAAGGAGTAGAGGTCTTCCATCTAGCCTAGCTCCTAAAATTTACAAGACCACCTATTCTGTAGTATCTGTGCTACCCCCATATACTCCCCAAATGGATGGAGTCAGGACAAATAAATGGGCAAAACTATTGTTTTTTTTCCCATTATGTATTTGTGGAAAAATCTTTCATTAATCAAGCCATAGGAACCCAGTCCTCAGGTACCCCCAGGCCAGTCAGGTTTTCAGGATATCCACAATGAATATACATGGGATAACTCTGCATGCACTGCTTCTATCTCATGGATATTCATTGTGGCTACCCTGAAAACTTGACTGGCCTGGGAGTACCTGAGGACTGGATTGGGAACCACTGCATTAGATTGATGTTATTGTCACTCGGAGCCATATACATTGACAGAAGCAGATGATGTACTTATAGCAGAGGTTCTCAACCCAGTCCTTGAGAGACACCTAGCAGTCAGGTTTTCAGGATAACCAGAATGAATATGCATGGGAGACATTTGCATTCTTGAAAATCTGACTGTCTAGGTGTGTCCCAAGGACTGAGTTGAGAACCCTTGACCTACAGTAACATGGTACATATCACTAGAGGCAGGTTTTGTCAGACAAATTTGATTGATTTCTTTGGGTGACCTGGGAGTTGGATGAAGGGAGAGCCCTAGGTGTGGTGTACTTGGATTTCAGTAAAGCCTTTGGCATAGTTCTGCACAGGCAACTTATAAACAAACTCAGCACCCTAGGGATGGACCCTAAAGTTACTGATTGGGTTAGAAATTGATTGAGTGGGAGGGGACAAAGGGTACAGGTAAATGGAGCTCACTCTGAGGAGAAATAGGTTACCAGTGGTGTACCACAGGGATCTGTCCTTGGTCTGATTCATTTTAACATCTTTGTTAGTCATATTGCGGAAGGGCTGTTGGGTAAGGTTTGTCTCTTTGCAGATGATACCAAAATCTTACCAAATTGTCTTACCTGTTCTCTGTAAAGTCCAATGTATGTTCTACCTGCATTGTACAAATTAATGTTTATTATAAACCGCACTGATTCTTAAGAGCGTGGTATAAAAAAGAATTAAATAAATAAATAGAGTAGACACTCAGGAAGGAGTAGATAACATGAGGAAGGATCCAGCTAAACTTGAAGAATGGTTGAGAATTTGTCAGCTGAGATTTAATACTAAAAAATGCAGGGTCATGCATTTGGGTTGCAAAAATCCAAGGGAGTGATACAGTGTAGGGGTGTAGTACCTCTGTCCACAAAAGAATAGCGGGACCTGGGCGTAATTGTGTCTGATGATCTTAAAGTAGCTAAACAGATAAAAGGTGGTGACAAAAGCTAGAAAAATGTTTGGGTGCATAGGGAGAGGAAAGGCTAGCAGAAGAAAAGAGGTGATTGCGCCTCTGTATAAGTATTTGATGTGACCTCATCTGGAGTATTGTGTGCACTTCTGGAAATCACACCTTCAAAAGGATATAAACAGGTTGGAGTCGGTGCAGAAGGTAGCTACTAAAATGGTTAGTGGTCTTCATTATAAAGCATATGAGGACAGACTTAAGGATCTTAATATGTATACTTTAGAGGAAAGGTGGGATAGATTCCGAGATACAATAGAGACATTTAAATACCTCTGTGGCATAAATGCACAGGGGGAGAGCCTCTTTCAATTGAAAGCAAGCTCTGCTACCATGTGACATAGAATGAGGCTGAAAGGGATATACTCAGGAGTAATATGCAGAAATATTTCTTTACGAAGAGTGGTAGATGTGTGGAATAGTCTCCCAGTGGAGGTGGTAGAGATGAGGACAGTATCTGAATTCAAAAAAGCATAGAACAAACACAGAGGATCTCTAAAGGAAAAAAGGGTACTATTATAGTAATTGATATGGAAGGGCAGACTAGATAGACCATGTGATCTTTTTCTGCCATCATGTTTCTATCAGCAAATATAAGAGCTAATTATCCCATACGTCTACCCCATCCGTGCCCATGCATCAAATAAAAAACACGTCCAGGGAAGTTATTCCACCTTGGAGCTGGAATAACTTCCCCACACATGCTGCTGGCCCTGAACATATAGGGCCGACATTAGAATTGGCCCTGTACATCCAGGGCTGGTGACCGCCCATCGCCTGTCTAGACTCTGCCTCCAAGCCGCCCCTTCCCCGCTCCCGTCTAACCTCCCTGCACAACCAGCAGGGAGGTTAGATGCCAGCGGGGAAAGGCACGAATAGTGGAATGAATGTCCCGTTGGGATGTCCATCCCCACTATTCGTGGCACAGAATAAAACCCATAGTAAACTGGATAATGAAGATTTTGCTTCCTGAACACTTTTGGGTGTATCTTATGGATTTTGAGGCGCTGATCACGAAAATCACCTTGAAATTTTCCCATCATGCACCATTTTTTTGCAATTGCCTATTTTTGGGATTTCCTCGCATATTTGAAGTCTACTCATATGTTGCCTAGAAAGTAAGCTGTTTTGTTTAGTCCAGGCATGCCTGGGCATGCATTCAGTGCAGGCTCACAATGTGCAATGGAAATGTTACTGCTCAGGAATGCATGGGAATGCTTAGTCAGGATGGATGCTGGCAGTACAGGCTATAAAAGCATCTTTCATACACAGATGCTGTGCATGACGTTGATATCAGTTTATGTACTTAACAATAGCATTTACATGTAATATTTTTGCCTAGACAGCAACTTGTTACAGCAGAAATGTCTCGTCAATGTCGCAAAAGCCGCAATATATTCTGTTACATTTGTGGTGAGTATACGCTTAAGTCTCAAAGACGCAGCATGACTGCACTTATTAAGAAAGCATATGAGCTCTACTTTGGTTGTAAAGTTGGTGATCAAGACAAATCCTGGACTCCTCACATTTGCTGTGCAACATGTGCTGTCCATCTCAAAGCTTGGCACAGAGGTACTCGAAAGTCAATGCCATTTGCAGTCCCGATGAGAATAGAAGAATCATGTGATAGACTATTACTTCTCTCTGACCAATGTATCTGGCTTCTCTGCTAAAAATAACAAATCTATTGAATAACCCCATCTGCCTTCAGCCATGAGACCAGTGCCGCATGATGACAGTATGCCAGTACCGAAGCCACCAGAGACATGGAGGCACATTCTAACACACAGAGGTAGACCTGATTCTGATCCCACTGGGGCTAGATGTGCCCCGTGGGATCAGAATCGGGTCTAGGATCTGTACGTGCAGACTGGGATCCAATTCTGATTGGCCTGCATGTCCCATTGCCATGGCACTGTGGTCCATTCAGGAGCCGCGATCCCTGGCCATCGACCTCTCTTTCCTTTTCCCGCAGCTCGACCCACGTTCTGGCCTTCCATGGCCAGGGTCGGTCTGCAGGGAACCTTACTTGTGCTGCCCGGGCCTGTCATCCCCCGACGTCCAGGGGGACTTATTCCACCTCCAAAGAAGAATATTGAAAGAATCATCAGAAGGGTTGGTGCTCATCAGGGTCTTAGAAGTATGCTTGTAGGACCTTGATGGGTCCCGCCCCCTCTGATGATGCTTTACGCATCAGAAGGGGGACAGAACCAGCAAGGACTTACATGCCGAAGGAGGCTTGAAAACCCCTTGCTTTTCAATTGTTTTTGTTTTTGGCCAACAGTGAGAGCTCCCCACCACTGACTTAGTGAAAATCCTGTGCTTTTTTATTCCTGCCTCCAAAAAGCATCAGTGGCAGCAGGAACATAGGTGGAGGTAGATGGGCTTGCAGATGCTGGACAATGGGGGGGGGGGGCAGGGAGAGGACAAATGCTGGACAACAGGAAGAGGAGGGGACAAATGCTGAACAATAGGGGAGGTGGGGCAGGAGAACAAATGCTGGACAATGTGGGGGGGGGGGGGGAAGCAGCAAGACAAATGCTGGACAAGGGAGGGGAAGAAGGAAGACATGTTGGACAATGAGGGGGGGAGTAGAAAGACAAATGCTGGACAAACGGGGGGGGGGGAGCAGAAAGACAAATGCTGGACAATGGAGGGGGGGACAAGAAGATAAATGCTGGATCAGGGCTGGTGCTACCCGTTGAGCAAGGTAAGGCAGGGAGGTGCCAATGTCAGGAGAGTGCCATTGCTAGCTGCTCGCTCCCCGCTCCCCATTCAGGATGGCCTGTAAGCCGCCGGCAGCTTAGTGGAGAGTCTGCCTGTAGGACATGCTGCTCCCATGGGCAGAAGGCTGTGAGAGGCCATAATTGCAGGTCATCCTGAGTTGGGGGCCGGCAGACAGTGACAGCACCCTCTTGACGTCTGCTCCTGGGGACAGGCTCTGTTTTTCAGGGCCACAGGCAGAAGGGTGTGTGATGCAGAGATCGTGGCCCAGAGATCAGAACCTGCCTCCAGGAGCAGCATGTCTTGTGGGCAGGGGCTGTGCAAGGCCAATTGTACCCTGCCTCTCTGTGCTGGGATCACTGCTTGCACAGCCTCTGTCCATGGGACATTCTGCTCTGCGGGCAGGCTCTGCCCTTTGTACATACAAGAGGTAGACCTGAATGGGCACATCGAGTCAGAAGGAAGATGCGGGCGGGGGGGGGGGGGGGGAGTTAGGAAGGCAGCGAGGATACGATGAGGTGGGGGGCTAGGGAGATTAAGGAGATACTGGACATGGAAATTGGCAAAGGGAGAAGCATGGAATGATGATGTCAGTCAGAGGGTTATAGGGAGACTATGGGAACATACTGGACTTGGGGTGGGGGGAACAGAGGGGAGATGCTGGACACAGGATAATAAGGGGAGAAGGAGATGCAGGACATGGGGGTGAGAGAGGGGAGAAGATGGACACAGGGTAAATAGGTTGAGAGAGAGACAGAGAGATGCTGGACATGGGAGTAATAGAGAGGGGAGGGGATTGTATGGTATGGAGATGGGGTAGATGCTGGTTGCAGGGGGACAGGAAGGGAGAGGGCAGACATGGAAGGAAAGAGAGCGGAGGTACTGGATGGAGGGTAATAGAGAGCCAGAGAGAGACACACACACAGATGATGATGGAGTGAGAGATGTTAGATATGGAGGAGGAGAGAGAGTGAGAAAAAGACTGGGGAATAAAGGACCAGGGTAGAAGAGCTGGGGAATGGAAGGGCTGGGTTGAAGGTTGAAAAGCAGTAGATAGATGGCGTAAACAAGAGGGAGATTGAGGACTGGATAGTAAAGAATAGTGAAATCTGGGTAGACACAGAGAAAAATAAATGGAAGAAAACTGAAAGGAGAAAAATCAATATCAAAGATGGAAGGAAGTGAAGAAAACAGAAGGAGAGACAAAAAAATGGCAGATTTGACTAGAGACTGTAAAAAGGAAGCTAAGAGAAGACAGCGGAAAGAAAAGCCTCAGATCGGGAGCAGCATGATCAGAGAA
Organism: Ichthyophis bannanicus; assembly: GCA_033557465.1. Taxonomy (NCBI): domain Eukaryota; kingdom Metazoa; phylum Chordata; class Amphibia; order Gymnophiona; family Ichthyophiidae; genus Ichthyophis; species Ichthyophis bannanicus. The sequence continues at coordinate 1,574,523,416 of CM066031.1, read as the reverse complement.
TAAAATGGTCAGACAACAAAAGGTAGGAAAAATAATGTTATTTTCAATTTAGTGACTGGACTTTGCGTTATCTTTATATTTTACACAGTATGGGGAACTGCATCTCTTATATCTCTGGTGTTGCACCACATGAGGACCCTGACTTCTTGGGGTTTCAGTTTAATTTTTGTCTACATATTTTTATTTTTACTTTAGGTTGTGGTAATTTATTCTGTACTTGGTGAGAGTCTGTGTTCCGAGTGTGTGGCCAAGGCCAGGTGTTCTGTTAACATAGAGTTTGTACGTAGGGATCTGTACTGTAGTTATCTTGACTTGTTCAGATTTTCAAATAGGTGTATGAATGTTCTAGGGCCTGCTGCAGTATTTATAGTGCTTCTTTATTCTGGGTAGGCCCCTTGTTTGAGTTTTGTAAGTTTATGATAGTATGGTATGGTATATTTGGCCTTGAAGATCTTCCTTGACTTTTCTAGGGTTTTATATTAGTTCCCAATATGCCTGGTACTGGAGAATGTTTGTTAGTGAAGTGACCTGAATCAGATTTTAAAAAATATATATATTGAGTTCTGTAGGTGAATGTCCTACTTCTGCTTTGCACCCATTGTCGGGAGAGGTTTCTGTGAATGCAGAATATACATTCAAAAAGAAAAAGTGAGAACCATAACGCAGGTTATAGCACCAAATTATAACTCATTTTATTCTGTTATAAACTGCTTTATGATTCTCAGTTTGGTTTTGTAAACTGTGCTGTGCTTCTTGCTTTTTCTTTTAGTTCCTTGGTATGTGAGCATCTTGCATTTCCTTTGTTTTTTACGGAATATATATTTACATTAATACCATGCTGGTCCACTGCGCAGTTTCAGGAGTTATGTTGGGGTTGTCAAGCCCTTCTTGGTGTTTATCTTGGATTGGGAGGTGTTGTGTCGGGGTTCACAAAGTTCCTCTTGTTTTTCAGATGGTGGGAAATGCTGTGTTGGGGTGCCAAGTCGCTCTTGTTTTTTTGGAAATGGGAGATGCTGCATGGGTGCTGTTGAGTAACATATGAACATAAGAACGCCATACCAGGTCAGACTAACGTCCATAAAGTCTTGAAGGACTAGAAAAGGGGACTGTTACTTCTGGAGAGAGATCTGCAATTGTGAGTATATATTTCTGGGAATTTTCTGAAAGGAATTCTTTCTATTAAAGCTATTTAATCTGTGAACCCACTATTTTTTGTTAAATCAGTCAGGGCCTAGTAGCAGGAGTCTGCTGTCTTGGTACATGTCGGTACCAATGACATAGGAAAATGTGGTAGGGAGGTTCTGGAGGCTAAATTTAGGCTTTTAGGTAGGAAGTTGAAATCCAGAACTTCCAGGGTAGCATTCTCCGAAATGCTTCCCGTTCCACGTGCAGGACCCAAAAGGCAGGCAGAGCTCTGGAGTGTCAATGCGTGGATGAGACAATGGTGCAGAGATGAGGGGTTTGGATTTGTTAGGAACTGGGGAACATTCTGGGGAAAGGAGGGGCTCTTCCGAAGGGATGGGCTTCACCTTAACCAGGATGGAACTAGGCTGCCGGCATTAACCTTTAAAAAGGAGATAGGGGAAAGCCGACAGTCTCCCAAGAACGGATGGTTCGGAAGAATGTATCCTTGAAGGATACTACCAAAAGCAGAGAGGTTCCAAAAAAGAGTAAAGTAGCCCAAATGCCCTCGAGTATGGAGTAGACAGAGCTTAAAGATCCCAAATTACCCATGTCTACCAATAGCCAAATTAATATGAATAAATTTAAATTTAAAACACAGATGAGAACATTCTGGTTACATTTCATACCCAGCAGAGAGCTTGTAGTTTTAATTTAATAGTCACTCAGGGCCTAGCATCAGCAAAGTACTTTTAGTTTAGATTTAAAACACAGAAGAGAGCTTTCTGGTTAAATTTAGAACACAGCAGAGAACTTGCAGTTTAAATTTCATAATAAGTTAGAGCCTAGCAGCAGCAAAGAGCTATAATTTAAATCAAATAAGAATATAGCTTACCTCAGCAGCACAGGACAGGGTACTGTGTAGCAGCCCTCTTTTAATAAGTGCTATTTCCCTCCCTCCCTCCTCACACCCACCCACCCCTGGGATAATTGTAGCTTTATAGGTACTTACACATCTTAAAAGACAGGAGATGCTCTCAGGTGAAGCTCGTTACCCAAATCAGTCATATACTAAGGACCTGAGATTAATTAAGCTTCAGGTGAACAAGGTATATTAAACGTATTAGGTACAGTTTTATTGGTATAAATATCCATAGCAACCCTTAGTAAGTAAAGAACTTAAAGATCTAAACAAAAACTTAAAACTAAGATGCAGACAGTGGTCCAGCAGCGAGATGGGGACTTTCCAGTCTTTTGTATTGAGTGTCACATGTATGATTTTCTCCCAGTTGGTGAGAGGTCTTACGTGTGCACTAGGTGCAAGGAGCTCTTTGCTCTCAGGGAACGAGTCCGTTCTCTAGAGGCTAGAGTAGCAGACTTGGAAAACATAAGAAAGACAGAGAGGTAAATAGACGAGACCTACAGGGATATAGTCCTGAAGTCCCACTTCCAGTCTGGCAGCATTCCTGTTGCCATGGAGGAGAGAGGTCACGTGACAGGAGAGCATCACCCTGGTGTGGCAGGAAGTGATCCTGTAACTAGGACCTGTCCTCCAGGTGATGTAAAACCCTCTCGCACTGAGGAAGTTTCTCCAGGGCCATGTTCCCATGAGGGAAGGGTTAGGGCAGCCGTTATAGTTGGTGATTCGATCATTAGGCATGTAGATAGCTGGGTGGCTGGTGGACGTGAGGATCGCCTGGTAACATCCCTGCCTGGTGTGAAGGTAGCGGACCTCACGCGCCACCTAGATAAGGTCTTAGATAGTGCTGGGGAGGAGTCTGCTGTCTTGGTACATGTCGGTACCAATGACATAGGAAAATGTGGTAGGGAGGTTCTGGAGGCTAAATTTAGGCTTTTAGGTAGGAAGTTGAAATCCAGAACTTCCAGGGTAGCATTCTCCGAAATGCTTCCCGTTCCACGTGCAGGACCCAAAAGGCAGGCAGAGCTCTGGAGTGTCAATGCGTGGATGAGACAATGGTGCAGAGATGAGGGGTTTGGATTTGTTAGGAACTGGGGAACATTCTGGGGAAAGGAGGGGCTCTTCCGAAGGGATGGGCTTCACCTTAACCAGGATGGAACTAGGCTGCCGGCATTAACCTTTAAAAAGGAGATAGGGGAAAGCCGACAGTCTCCCAAGAACGGATGGTTCGGAAGAATGTATCCTTGAAGGATACTACCAAAAGCAGAGAGGTTCCAAAAAAGAGTAAAGTAGCCCAAATGCCCTCGAGTATGGAGTAGACAGAGCTTAAAGATCCCAAATTACCCATGTCTACCAATAGCCAAATTAATATGAATAAAATACAGTCTCTAAAATGCTTGTATGCAAATGCTAGAAGTCTAAAAAATAAGATCGGAGAGTTAGAATATATAGCATTAAATGAGAGGTTAGATATGATTGGAATATCAGAGACATGGTGGAAGGAGGACAACCAGTGGGACACTGATACCTGGGTACAAACTATATCGTAATGAAAGAGCTGATCAAATTGGTGGAGGGATTGCGCTCTATGTTAGAGAGGGCATTGAGTCAGAAAGGATTAAAGTTTTGCAGGAAACAAAATTTGCTGTAGAATCTCTATGGATTGAAATTCCATGTAAAAAGGGGAAGGCGATGGCAGTGGGGGTGTACTATCGACCGCCTGGCCAGAATGAACAAATGGATGATGAAATGCTCAAAGAAATCAAGGAAGCTAACAAAAGTCACAGCAGAGTAGTAATAATGGGTGATTTCAATTACCCCGGTATCGACTGGGTCAGTGTCACGGAAGGACATGCTAGGGAGATAAAGTTCCTAGATGACATAAATGACTGCTTCTTGGAGCAGCTGGTTCATGAACCGACCAGAGGGGAAGCCATATTAGACCTAGTCCTTAGTGGAACACCAGATCTAGTGCAAGAGATAAGGGTGTTGGGGCCACTTGGCAATAGTGATCATAGCATGATCGCCTTTGATTTAATTAGTGGAGGAAGGATAGTAAGGAAATCCACAGTACTACTTTTTAACTTTTGAAAGGGAGACTATGATAAAATGAGGAAAATAGTTAAGAAAAAACTAAAAGGAGCAGTTGCAAAGGTTAAAGACTTACATCAAGCTTGGGTGTTGTTGAAAAATACTATCTTGGAAGCCCAGACCAGCTGTATTCCACACTTTAAGAAAAGTGGAAGGAAGTCCAAAAAACTGCCAGCATGATTTAAAGGTGAGGTCAGAGAGGCTGTTGTTGCCAAAAAAGCATCTTTAAGGAAATGGAAAAAAGAGCCAAACGATGAAACCTGGAAATAGCACACGCACTGGCAGGTCAAATGCAAGGCATTAATAAAGCAGGCAAAGGGAGAATTTGAGAAGAAACTTGCTGCGGAAGCAAAAACGTGAAATAAAGATTTTTTTCAAGTACATTCGTAGCAAAAAACCTGTGAGAGACTCAGTTGGTCCATTAGATGATAGAGGAGTTAAAGGGGCACTAAGAGGCGACAAGGCGATAGTGGAGAGACTGAATGAATTCTTTGCTTCGGTCTTTACTGAGGAAGATGTAGGGCTGTTACCCATGACTGAAGTGGTATTTAAAGGTACGGAAGAATTGAAGGAAATATCGATACTTCGGGAAGATGTATTACAACTATTAGATAAACTGAAGAGTAGCAAATCCCTTGGGCCGGATGGTATACATCCAAGGGTGCTGAAAGAACTGAAATATGAGATTGCAGACCTGCTGTTACTAATCTGTGAACTATCATTAAAATCATCTGTAATACCTGAAGATTGGAGGATGGCCAATGTAACACCAATTTTTAAAAAGGGTTCCAGGGGTGATCCGGGAAACTACAGACCAGTGAGCCTCATGTCAGTACCGGGAAAAATGGTAGAAACCATCATAAAGAATAAAATTACTCAGCATGTAGATAGTCATGGTCTAATGGGAGACAGCCAACATGGCTTTAGACAAGGAAGATCTTGTCTTACTAATCTATTATGTTTTTTTGAAAGTGTGAATAAACAGGTGGACAAAGGTTTGTCGGTTGATATAGTGTATCTGGACTTTCAGAAAGCCTTTGACAAGATCCCTCATCAGAGACTTTTGGCAAAACTAAAGAGTCATGGGATACGAGGCAGTGTACTACTGTGGATCAGGAACTGGTTAAAAGATAGAAAGCAGAGGGTTGGGCTAAATGGCCAATTTTCACAATGGAGAAAGGTGAATAGTGGTGTACCCCAGGGATCTGTGCTGGGTCCGCTGCTTTTTGACATATTCATAAATGACCTGGAAAGTGGAATAACGAGTGAGGTTATCAAATTTGCAGATGACACAAAACTATTTAAAGTTGTTAAAACCCAAGAGGATTGTGGAAAATTGCAAGAGGATCTTGATAAATTGGAAGACTGGGCATCAAAATGGCAGATGAAATTTAATGTGGACAAGTGCAAAGTTATGCACCTAGGGAAGAACAACCCAAACTATGGTTACACAATGCAAGGTTCCACATTAGGAACCACCACCCAGGAAAAAGATTTAGGCGTCATTGTGGATAACATGTTAAAACCCTCGGCCCAGTGTGCAGCGGCAGCCAAGAGAGCAAATAGAATGCTAGGTATCATAAGGAAAGGAATGGAAAATAAAACAAACGATATTATAATGCCTCTATACCGTTCCATGGTGAGACCGTACCTTGAATATTGTGTGCAATTCTGGTCGCTGTATCTTAAAAAGGATATAGCGTTATCAGAAAAGGTTCAGAGAAGAGCCACCAAAATGGTAAAGGGGTTGGAAGGATACTCCTATGAAGAAAGGCTAAAAAGGTTAGGGCTCTTTAACCTGGAAAAGAGACGGCTGAGGGGAGATATGATAGAAGTCTATAAATTAATGAATGGCGTGGAACGGGTAAACGTAGATCGATTGTTTAAGTTATCAGAATATCGAAAGACTAGGGGACATGCAATGAAGCTACAGGGTAAACTATTTAAGACTTATAAAAGAAAATATTTTTTCACTCAACGTGTAATCAAACTCTGGAATTGTTACCAGAGGATGTAGTAAAGGCTGTTAGTGTAGCTGGGTTTAAAAAAGGTTTGGACAAGTTCCTGGAGGAAAGGTCTATAAACCATTATTAAGAAGGGACCCAGGATATCAATGCTTGACCCAGTACAAGCATTGTGGAACCTGTGTCTTTTGGGGAAACTGCTAGGTACGTACGACCTAGATTGGCCACTGTTGGAAACAGGATACTGGGCTTGATGGACCTTGGTCTGACCCAGTATGGCATATCTTATGTTCTTATAAGTCCAGTATCCTATTTCTAACAGTGGCCAATCCAGGTTACAAGTATCTGGCAGGGTCCCAAAAAGGCACATAGGTTCCACAATGCTTGTCTTGGGGCAAGCAGTGGATTTCCCAGGTCCTCCTTAATAATAGTTTATGGACTTTGCCTCCAGGAACTTGTCCAAACCTTTTTTAAAGCCAGCTACACTAACAGCTTTTACTGCATCCTCTGGTAACTAATTCCAAAGTTTGATTACACAGGGCTGTAGGCTAACTGTAGGGAGGCAGTTACATCCCCCTGCAGTTATTGCACTTCAGCGCGGCAAAACAGTTACTGAGGTGGCATTAGTTGCACTCACGCTGCTTGTGCTGAGCCATTATGTTAGTTTCTGCCAACAGTCTTGAAGGACTACAAAAGGGGACTGCTACGTCTAGAGAGAGATCTGCAATAGTGAGTATATACTTCTGGGAATTTTTCTGAAGGGAATTCTTTGAATTAAAGCTGATTAATCTGTGAACCCAGTGTATTTGTTAAATCAGTCAGGGCCTAGTTGCAGCATTTTAAGTTTAAATTTAAAACACAGAACAGAGCTTTCTGGTTAAATTTAGAACCCAGCAGAGAGCTTCTAGTTTAAATTTCATACTAAGTCAGATCCTAATAGCAGCAAAGAGCTTTAATTTAAATCAAATCAGAATATAACTTAGCATAAACGGCAAAACAGGATCAGTATTCTTTGAACAATAAATAAAGTCTTCTAGAGACCTTTACAAAGAGGCCTTCTACCTAGGGGGCAAGATACCTGTGAAACATAAATAGGTGTTAAAACCAAGTGGCAGGTCAAAATGCCATTTTGAAAAACCCCTTCTATCCAAGCAAGGGCTGTTAATCACCCAGGAAGTTGGTCACAGCTTACCTTAGAAGCACAGGACAGGGTACTGTGTAGCAGCCCTCTTTTAATAAGTCTTACTAATCTGTTATGTTTTTTTGAAGGTGTGAATAAACAGGTAGACAAAGGTGAGTCGGTTGATATAGTGTATTTGGATTTTCAGAAAGCCTTTGACAAGGTCCCTCATCAGAGACTTTTGGAAAAACTAAAGAGTCATGGGATAGGAGGCAGTGTACTATTGTGGATCAGGAACTGGTTAAAAGATAGAAAGCAGAGGGTAGGGCTAAATGGCCATTTTTCCCAATGGAGAAAGGTGAATAGTGGTGTACCCCAGGGATCTGTGCTGGGTCCGCTGCTTTTTGACATATTCATAAATGACCTGGAAAAGGGAACAACAAGTGAGGTTATCAAATTTGCAGATGACACAAAATTATTTAAAGTTATTAAAACCCAAGAGGATTGTGGAAAATTGCAAGAGGATCTTGATAACTTGGAAGACTGGACATTAAAATGGCAGATGAAATTTAATGTGGACAAGTGCAAAGTTATGTACCTAGGGAAGGACAACCCAAACTATGGTTAAATGATGCAAGGTTCCACATTAGGAACCACCACCCAGGAAAAAAATTTAGGCGTCATTGTGGACAGCATGTTAAAACCCTCCGCCCAGTGTGCAGCGGCAGCCAAGAGAGCAAATAGAATGCTAAGTATCATAAGGAAAGGAATGGAAAATAAAAGAAAGGATATTATAATGCCTCTGTATCATTCTATGGTGCGACTGCACCTTGAATATTGTGTGCAATTCTGGTCGCCGTATCTTAAAAAGGATATAGCATTATTAGAAAAGGTTCGGAGAAGAGCCACCAAAATGGTAAAGGGGATGGAAGGTCACTCCTATGAAGAAAGGCTAAAACGGTAGGGCTCTTTATCCTGGAAGAGAGACAGCTGAGGGGAGATATGATAGAAGTCTATAAATTCATGAACGGTGTGGAACGGGTAAACGTAGATCGATTGTTTACGTTATCAGAATATAGAAAGACTAGGGGACATGCAATGAAGCTACAGGGTAAACTATTTAAGACAAATAAGAGAAAATATTTTTTTCACTCAGCGTTTAATCAAACTCTGGAATTTATTACCGGAGGATGTAGTAAAGGCTTTTAGTGTAGCCGGGTTTAAAAACGTTTTGGACAAGTTCCTGGAGAAAAGGTCCATAAACCATTATTAAAAAGGGACGCAGGATATCAATGCTCGACCCAATACAAGCTTTGTGGAACCCGTGTCTTTTGGGGAAACTGCTAGGTACGTATGACCTAGATTGGCCACTGTTGGAAACAGGATACTGGGCTTGATGGACATTGGTCTGACCCAGTATGGCATATCTTATGTTCTTATGACAATGGATATGCCTGCGTGTGAGTGTTCTTTCTCTCATCTCACTCTGCAGGAAAGTATAATTTTGGGAAAGAAATCCTGTAAACCTAACAGTAAAGGGTAAAAGCATTTTTTTGATTACATATGTCTGTTTTTAGTTTGTACTGAGATATTCCCTACTTGGTGAAGATCTATCTCTGTTCTGCATATGTGTGACTGAGGTTACATATTCTTTTAGCATGGAGTTTCTGTGTAGGGAGCTGTAGTAATCTGGCTTGTTCAGTTTTCTGAATAGGAATTTGGATGTTCTAAGACTCACTGCTGCACCTTTCTGGGTACGCTCCATGTTCTGTGCGTTGTGAAAGTTAGTGCTGATATGGAATAGTAGATTTGCTCTATGGATCCTGTACTCTGGGTTTTTGGCGAGGTCAACTGTAGGGTGTTAGGGGGGGAGTACTGGAATATGTATTGTTTTTGAGATTTGCAGTTTTGCATTCCTTATGCTGCCAGACTGAAATTTAAAATATTTTGTCAGTTCAGATTCAAGGAAATTTCAAATTTTAAGGGAATGTCTCAGTTTAATTTAGTTTAGTGGCCTGATAGCTTCACCACTGCTGAGTTCCAGACTTTTTCAGCTCTAGCACAAACCAATCCAGTGTTTGAATTCATGGCTACCAAGATTAGTTTATCTCATTTTATATCTTCCCTCTTTATCAATAATCTGGTCATAGCAAAATAAATCTGATTTGCAGATACTTATAATGGTTTCATGTTATGTGGGTGGGCTGTGTAAGTGACTATTCATTAATCAAATTTAATGTTTTATTATTGTGTTTGTCTTATTGTAACATCTGTTTTACTAAAATTGTATGCGTATGTTTGGAAGCCACCTAGGATTTTAGATGGACGGCATATACATTTTAAAATAAATTATACTTAATTTATGCAAATGATGCTGCAGTGAGTCTCTGCATATGGCCTGCATCACCCCCATGCCATCCTTGTGGGAAAGTAGATAGGATGGTGCACTGGTAGATAGAGGAAAGCAGAAACCTCAGATTGGGACCTGCATGATCAGAGAATAAATGGTCAGACAAAAAGTTAGAAGAGAATTTTATTTTCAATTTAATGATCGGACTTGGTGCTATCTTATATTTTATACAATACATTGAATGCATCTCTTTCTATTTCTCTGGTTTTGCATCGTATGCAGAATCTGGCTTCTTGGGATTGCAGTTTAATTTTTATCTACATATGTTTATTTTCAGGTTATGTTCATTTATTCTGTACTTGGTGAGGGTCTGTTCTGAGTGTGTGACCAAGACCAAGTATTCTGTTAACATGAGAGTTTGTATGTAGGGATCTGTCCTGTAGTAATCTGAATTGCTCAGCTTTTCAAGTAGGTGTTGGATGTTCCAGGGCCCACTGCAGTATTTACAGTGGTGCTTTTTTTGGATGGGCTCCTTATGTGAATTTTGGAAGTTGGTGCTGGTATGGTATGGTAGGTTCGCTCTACAGATTCTCAGTGACATTGTTGTAGGGTTTTGTATTAATTCACAATATGCCTGGTACTGGAGAATGTTTGCTGTTAGTGAGATGATCAGAATCAGATTTTTTTTTAAGATACTGAGTTCTGTGGGCGGATTGTCCTGGTTCTGCTCTGCACCCACTGTTGAGGGAGGGGGTTTTGTGGATACAAAATATATGTTCAAAAAGAAAAAGCAAGAACCATAACTTGGTTTATAACAACAAAATAAAAAAGAGTTATAATTTAGTTTTATAAACTGTGCTGTGGTTCTCTCTCCTTGGTGTTCAAACATCTTGCATTTCCTCCATATTATCTAATGGGCTTTTTGGCTTGGTTCAGTCCCTGACTGGCGTTTTGAGGAGCGCCATCTCATCCCGCGCCTCAGGCAGCAGATTGCCTTGAGCCGCCCCTGTTCGGGCGTGTAGCCATGCAGCTTAAAGAGGATGGCACTGACTGCAACTGTTGCTCGGGGCACCGCATTTCCCAGCCATGGTCCTGATTCAGGCATCTACCAATTTCTCAATTTGCTCATACTTCTTTTGAGCCTCTCTCCCTTTCTCTTCTTTTTGTCCTGGAATGTCCTTTTCTGTTGAAAATCATTTGCATTGGTTTTATTTATTTATATGTCGCTTATGCCTAGCTCCAGTAGTAGTTCAAAGCGATAGGTATTTTCTTGTGACTCAAAGGGCTTTCAATCTAACGCTCTGATGCAGAAGCTAAAAATCAATACATAGTTTCCTAAGACAAAAGATTTTGTTCTCCAGTGCTCTAACCAAATACTATGCAAATAAGTTGTGCACAAAAAGTTGCGCTAAACAAGGAAGGCAAGCCAGATGCATGTACACACAGGTCTGCGCTAAATGCAGATATATTTATGCATAGAAATTTTGCGCAGAATGGTATTGCTATTTATGTGCCAGATAGCATTCCAATACATGCGCATAGCATTGTTCCAGCACACCTCTTCATCCCCTGCTGGTTTTTTTTTCACCATTCCCAGCAAAGTCAGAAAAAAAATGTGGGTTCTCTTCACTCAAAGAGAAGAAATAGGCATAAATTCTTCACAAGCGCTGACCACAGGCCAGTGAGCTAACTAATATTTTACACCTTCTCAAACCTTCAGGCCGATGCAGAAACTCTGTGCGGGAGCCCAGTTCTTAAAGCTCTAGCACAGGCTTTCACAGTGCAAGTTTAACGATGATATTTTGTGCTACAAATGCTATATGCAAATTAACCAGTGCTCAAAGTCAGCATTAAATGGGGAGAGCAAACCAAACACATGGCCCTCTGATGTAACCTTTACTTTTATGCATTCAGTCATACTGTTAAGCTTTCCCTGCTGTTTATTACCTTAGGTGGCCTGAAGATACTTTCTCAAATTGAGTAAGTCCAGGTTCTTTACCCACTTAGCATTGTTTTGTGTTGGAAACTAATTTCTATTCATTGCTGGTTTCTCTGAATTATGAGGCCAGTATAAGTTTTATTAATATTGTTTATTTTTTAAAGCTCTTTGCATTGATTTTTGTTTCATATCGTAAATACAACAAAGCAGTTGATATCATGGTACACATTTACATATTTCAAAACAGAGGTTCCCTATTCCATGTTGATATTATTTATTATTAAATGAATCAGTACTTTGAAGATCACAGGCCCCAGTCTAATGTGAAACAGGGAGACAGTCAGGCGGTGTGTACATTCTTCGTACAGCTTTGCCGTTTCTCCTCCAATTTGACCTGCTGACACCCTTCCTTACCTCACTTCAGTGTCTGGCTGTCCTGCTCCTACCCACACGTGAGCAAATATGTATCATCCTGCCAAACGTTATTTAGGATAATCCAAAAGTTCAAAGTATTTGACCAGCTGAAACATGTTACAATAGCAAATTTGCTTTTCTGTAACCAAAGTGTGCGATCAGGTTTCACCTTTACATTTGTTTACAGAAAAAAAAAAATACCCCTGAACATAACAGAAGCTGTAATGCTCCTGTTTACATAGCCGATTTGCAGATGATCATGAAGGCAATGTTTGATGTGGATAACTTCAGTCTGGAATCTGGAAGATACAAAGAAAACACTCTGCTTTCTAAACTAGTTTAATAAATGCAGAAAAGGCATATATTCTGTCAATGAATCATATGCAAACCCGATGAGACGCTTTCACAGATGTAGTGGAAGTTCGTTCTTAGATGCTGGGTTGACAATAAAGAAAATTCCGTGTTTAAAAAGGGTTTAGGCAATTTCCTGGAGGAAATGTCCATAAACCATTATTAAAGGGAACCCTGGATATCCACTGCTTGCCGCATTACAAGCATTGTGGAACCTGTGTCTTTTAGGGAAACTGCTAGGTACTTGTGACCTATATTGGCCATTGTTGGAAACAGGACACTGGGCTTGAAGGACCTTAGCCTGACCCAGTATGGCATATCTTATGTGCTTATGTTCTTAAAATTATTGCCTTATTCTCTGTTCCCCCCCCCCCCCCCCCGAACAACATAATTTTCTGTGGAACAAGAAGATTTTAAATAGAGGAGTAGAGAGTCAAAGAGAAATTTTGTGCATGCTGGATCAAGCCACAGTTTTCTCTTCGTCTTTTCATTTGGAAGCTATCCATTTTACTTAGCAAACATTGATGTAAGGATTTTGGAACATTAAGAACATATTTATAGTAACTGTAAGAACGTAAGGATTGCTATACTGGGTCAAATCAGGGCCAGCCCGTCCATTGAGCAAGAATGTTGTTTGCACAGGGCCCCGCGTTTCAGGGGGCCCCGTGCAAACAACATTCTGCATTAAAAAGACAGCCGCTGCCGCCATGGCAGTGGCAGAATCAAGTGTCCTGTGGCCCCCCCGCTTGTCTGGCAGAGCCCTCCCTGAATTCGTTCCCTCAGCGCTGGCTTTTAGAACCGCGAAGGGAGAATTAAGCTGATGGGGAAGGGGGGCTTGGAATGGAAATGGCTGTGAGGGGAGGGAGCTAGGACTGGAAATGGACTGAGTGGAAGGGGGCTAAGACTGAAAATGGGGTGATGGAGGGTTAGGATTGGAAATGGGCTGATGGGTGGGTTAGGACTAGAGGTGGGCTGATGGGGGGTTAGGACTGTAATGGGCAATGGGGAGCTAGGACTGGAAATGGGCTGGGGGGTTGCTAGGACTGGAAGGGGGAGCTAAGACTGAAAATGGGGTGATGGGGGGTTAGGACTGGAAGTGGGCTGATGGGGGGTTAGGACTGGTAATGGGCTATGGGGGGGGCTAGGACTGGAAATGGGCTGAGTGGAAGGGGGGCTTGAACTGCAAATAGCTGATGGGGAGGGAGCTTGGAATGGAAATGGGCTGTGAGGGGAGGGAGCTAGGACTGGAAATGGGCTGAGTGGGGGGGCTAGGACAGGAAATGGGCTAATGGAGGATAGGACTGGAAATGGGCTGTTGGGGGATGCTAAGATTGGAAATGGGCTGTGGTGGGGGCTTGGATTGAAATGGACTCATGGAGGGGCTAGAACTGGAAGTAGGCTCATGGGGGGCTTGGATTGGAAATGGGCTGAGTGAAGGGGAGCTAGGATTTGACATGGTCTGATGGTGGGGCTAGGAAAGGACTAGAAAAGGGCTGATGGGAGGCTGGGATTGGAAATAAGCTGATGGAGGGACTTGGATAGGACTGGAAATGGGCTGATGGGGGGCTAGGACTGGAAATGGGCTGATGAGGGGACTAGAAGAGAGCGGATGCTGGGTGGGGCTGGAACTAGAAGGGAGCTATGTTGGGGGAGGATTAGAATGGGATGGGGCTGGGAGAGTGAAATGGAGAGGGGAAAAATATTTTGTGTGGGAGGGATGAAAAATCTACAATTGGCCGGGTATTGGGAGAGTAAGTGGGGATTGAAGATGGAGGGGTAAAATTTGAATGGATGAAAAAGGAATGAGAAAAGAGGAAAAGGAGAAAGATTAGTATGTTAAAACAGATGTAGAGAGAGAATGGAAAAAAACTAGGAGAGAAGAAAGGACAAATGGATAGAAGACGATGGAGAGTTAGCAGAAGACATGAAGAAACCAGAAGAAAGTGGCTGGAGCAATTGCAACTGAAAAATAAATGCGCAAAAGGCAGAATATATCTCTTTATTTTGAATTTATTAACTGGAATATGTCAGCTCTGGGAAATGTGCATCATTAACGTTTGCGCTTTGTTTAGTACAAGAGGAAATTAATTTATAGTTTTATTTCTACTGTGTTGTTGTACATTCCAAGTTTGGCTTTTGGGGTTCCCAGTTTAATTATTGTTTTTCTGTTTCTAAATTGTGATTCCTTGTTTAGTGATGGTCTATGTTCTGCATGTGTAACTGAGCTGAGGTATTCTGTTTATGTAGTTTCTATTTGACATTGCCACTTGTTCTCTTTCCGCAATAGGTCATGTATTGTTATACTCTGAAATGTATTGGTTTAATATTTGCAGTGTTGCCTTTTGATAGGTAGGGTCTGGTGCTTTATGAGTCCTGGTAGTGCTGTTATGATACGGTGGGTTTGCTATGGGTTCTAAATGGGCAGTGTTTGTAGTAGTTCCTAATATGCCTGGCGGTGGGCACTGGATTATAGTAATGTAGAAATCTTTAATCTTTCTTTATCCATACATTCATTAAGAGGCATGTTTACTAAAACTTAGTGTATGGTAACATTATGAAAATATTTATGCAAATGAGGCCCATTATGCAAATGAGGTCCCACACCAAGTTTCCACACATGGCCCCGCACCCCCCTTGGGCTGCCCCTAGGTCAAATCTAAGGTTCATCAAGCCTGATATTCTGTTTTTAACAGTGGTCAATCCAGGTCACAACTACCTGGCAGGACCTCAAAAGCCAATCTACTTTATGGACTTTTTCCTCCAGGAACTTGTCCAAACGTTTTTTAAACCCAGCTACAATAGCAGCTTTTACTACATCCTCTGGCAATGAATTCCAGACCTTAATTATGTATTGACTGAAAAAATAATTTCTCCTATTTGTTTTGAATGTACCACTTAGGAACGTATTTACTAAAGTGCGCTAAGGGAGTGTGTGTTAAGAAGCAAAATTTAGCACGGGAAGGTAAACGGGCACACACTGTTCTGGGTGTGCCCAGCAGGTTCCCTGGTGGTTAGCACTCTGAAAAGTAACGCAGCACACTAAACCAGTAATTTCATTTAACGAGAGTGCACTTAATGCCACCCACTGAGTTGGCGGCAAGTGCACCTGTGCTAACTGCAATATTGATGATTGTTGTTGTTAATTGCCATCGAGTTGGTGTCGACTCATGGCGACCTTCTGGATAGTTGTCCTAAATTGTGTTCGGTCTTCAGTCAGGCAGCTCATTGTTGACAGACTGGCACCTATTCACCCCTGTGCTAACCACAATGTGCAGTCAGTTTCCATTCTCTGCCTCTAATCAGCCTGGTCTCCACCCCTAGCTGTTATAGTATGCAGTAATAGTTACTGTGACATGCTTAGCATGTGGTAATCCCCGCACTAACATTAATGCACTTTTAGTAAACACGCCCCTCAATAAGTTCATGGTATATTCGCTAGTACAATTGATTCACATTTACCCGTTTCACTCTACTCATGATTTTATAGACCTCATCATTTCTCCTCTTAGCCATCACTTCTCCAAGCCGACGAGCCCTATCTTTTTTAAGCTTTCCTCATACGTGAGCCATTTCATCCTCTATCATTTTGATCACCCTTCTTTGTACCTTTTCTAATTCTGCTGTATCTTTTTTGAGATGTGGCAACCAGAATTGTATAAAAAATTCAAGGTGCGATACAGAGGCATTATAATATTCTTTGCTTTATTCTCTATTCCTTTTCTAATAATTCCTAACTTTGCTTTTTTGGCTGCTGCCACATACTGAACAGAAGATTTTTCCGTATTGTTCATGTTGATGCCAAGATCCTTTTCCTGGGTGGTGATTCCTAATGTGGAATCCAGCATTGTGTGTAACTATAATTTGGGTTATTCATGCCTGTGTGCATTACTTTGCCCTTATCCACATTAAATTTCATCTACCATCGGCATGTTCAGTCTCTCAGTCTTGCAAGATCCTCCTGCAGTTTCTCACAATCTGCTTGATTTTAACAATTTTTAAATTTTGTCTCATCTACAAATTTGATTATCTTGCTCGTTGTTCTTATTTCCAGATCATTTATAAATAAGTTAAAAAGCACCTGTCCCAGTACAGATCCCTGAGATACTCCACTATTCACCTTACTACTGCATTGTGAAAATTGACCATTTACCCTACTCTGTTTTCTGTCTTTTAACCAGTTCCCAATTCAAAGTAGACATCAGCAGTACTTTGAGTTATATGCTATCTGTTCATGATTTGCTGCTCTTTAGTTTGTAAATTTGTTGTTTTACATTTGTTTCAACTCCTCCAAATTTCCTCCATTAAATTCTTTTTCTGACATGGTTAGTTCCCTTACATCTTACTCAGTAAAGACCAAAGCAGATAATCGATTAGTTAATTTATTTAAAAAGCTTATGTACCGCCTTATCGGCATGGGTCATCCAAAGAAGTTTACATGAAAACAAAATATAATCATAAATACAATACATACAAAAATTAAACAAATAAAACCAAATTAATATTATTGACAAACAGCAAAAGGACTTTCAAACCTGTATCCAAAACCAGAGACACCATAGTATAAAGATGGAGACTTCCCAACCTGAATCCAGGCCTCTTCACACTAATCTTTCCATACCGGTTACAGTTATGGTCCACGTTATTGGCACTCTTGCATTTTATGTATGTTGTGTACAATGTCTTAAGAAATAATTGGAAATTTTATTTTAATAGTATGTTCAAAGGTATGCAACAAAAAAATATGTCTGTACAACTTAAACATAGTAATTTCTGAGAAAAAAAAACCAAACATGACCAGAACAGGATTCATGGCATCCTTCACTAATATTTGGTTGCACAACCCTTGGCAATGATGACATCCTCCAAATGTTTGTTGTAGCAATCTGTATGTTTTGTACATCTGTTTCTCCCACTCTTCAACTACGATTTGTTCCAGCTTATGAATGTTTCCAGGTTTCCTTTTACCAGTGTCAGATTTCAGCTCTTTCCAAAGGTTCTCAATTGGATTGAAATCAGGACTCATTGCTGGCCATTTTTTTATTTTATTTTATTTATAATGATTTTACTATGTAACAAAACAAACATAGTTATAGAATGTAAGGAAACGGAAAATAAATTCCTTCATAACGAAATCCAACCATGCAATTAATAGTCGTCAAGTCCACATCATCAAGAGGGGAGAGAGAACATTTAAAAAAAGAAACAATTACTCAGAAAATTAGGTAGCAGGTAGATTCAACATAAACGAAACCCAATTATACACAACCATCTATTTATAGATCAAAGACTCTGTAGTATGTTTACTAAACAGCGGTAGTGACTTCCATGCGATATCAGAGCCGCGGCCCCATTGACACTGGTAAAAGGAATCCTGGAAACATTCATGAGCTGGAACAAATTCACTGGGGCCGTGGCTCCAATATCGCATGGCAGCCGCTACCGTTGTTTAGTAAACATACCCCTACGTGTTGAAGTGGATCCAGGAAGCAATAATGTTTCCCCTGATGTACCACCAGGCACTTACAAGGGAATTTTAGGAAAAAAGTGTCTCCCAGAGCCAAAGTACGAAACTTCAGCTTCAAGAAAGCCTTGCAACTCTATTGAGTAGACCAGGAAACATCAGGGAAAACAGAAATTCTCTTGCCTCAGAGTAAGGAATCTTTCTTTGTAAGACTTTAATATAGAGTTTTTATCAATTTCAGAAATGAATGTAACCAACAAGGTAGCTCATGATGAAATAATATCTGAAGATGACTCCAGAAACTCTGATAAGTCTAAATTGTTCCCCTCAGGTTCCTTAATAATCTTTTTGCCTCGAGGCAAATAATAAATGTTAACAATCTTTAAACTATCAGGATTAGCAAATAACAGAACTTCTTATTGCTGGCCAGTTTAAAACAGTCCATGTTTTTCCTTTTTAACTATTCTTTTGTGCTTTTGGATGTACGTTTTGGGTCATTGTCCTGCTGGAGGACCCATGACCTTTGACCCAGACCTAGCTTTCTGACACTAGGTAGCATGATTCCTTTAATATGTTCCAGGCCTACAGTTCCTGAAGCAGCAAAACAGTCCCACAACATTATGGAACCACTACCATATTTAACTGTAGGAATAGTTTTTTTTCCTTATAAGCTTCATTTCTTCATCTGTAAATGCATCGCTGGTCTGCACTGCCAAAGAGCTCACATTTGGTTTCATCTGTCCAGAGAACATTTTCCCAGAAGGATTATGATTTCTCAAGGTGGGTTTGGGCAAAGATCAGATGCGCCTTTTTATGTCTGTCTTTGAGCAGTGGGGTCCTCCTTGGCCATCTCCCATGAAGTCTCTTTGTTTAGTGTGCTGCGTATAGTGTGGGTTGAAACTACCACTCCAGGTCAGCCTGAAGCTCTTTGGATGTTGTACACGTGTTTTTCCAACAGTTCACACTAACCTTTGAAGACTTCTTGGATTAATTTTCCTCTTCTCACCATGTCCTGGGAGGTTTTTGAAAGTTCCTTGAGCAGAAAGCTTCTTAATAACATTGTGAACTGTAGACACAAGAATCTCAAGGTCTTTGGAGATGGCCTTGTATCCCATTAAAGTTTGATGTTTGGTGATAATGGATTTTCTGATGGTCTCAGGCAGCTCTCTTGTCTTCACCATTGTGAAAATGGAACAGGGAGTGAATGTGGCCATTTTAAACATTAGAGCCATCATTCATTGGTTGATTCAATTCATGTGAGTACTAATTATCACAGTTTACTACAATGGTTCTTCTGTTCAGACTGATGTGAATTGCTTATAAGGGTGCCAATAATCATGTCCTAATGAAATGAATGAAAACCACTGCTATAGTAAAGCAGATATTTATTTTATTTATTTATTTATTACAATTTCTTATATACCGCACTATTGTCAGCGCGGTTTACATACAACAAAATGACCATAACAAACTGCTTGGCTTCACATAGAACAGGAGTAACAACTTGGATAACATGTTTATGCTTTACAGAGAACAGGAGTTACAACTTGGATAACACAGGGAATGCAAACTGAACTAATTACATATGTTTGCTTATATGTTGATATCTAACTGTATACCAAAAGATTTAAAATCAACGGTTGATTTCAGTGTAACAGGCATACAGGCTTATACAGAATGGCTAATGTTAGAACTTAAGCCAATTCAATACCCCAGGCATTAACACCATAGGTCCAACTGTTGATGTGAAGAACAATACAAATGTATAAAAAATGATGTAGAAAACAGACTTATCTTTATAAATATCAAACAATCAGCATGTTTGTTTATTTATTTAACAGCTTTTATATATCACTTTTCATATTAAAGCGGTTTACATTGAACTTTTTACATTGTTGTTATGATACGTTGCCTCTGCCCCAACACTGTCAACGTTTTGTTGGTTGTTGCACCAGGGGGCACTAGGAAAAGATGACAATCATCTTTCAGACATGCATCTCTAAAGGAAAGACAGTCAGGGTCAGGCTCCTGTAATGGCTGAAACCTACACAGCGTCATGTGTGATTTCTTATTATGAGAGGGAGATGCTGTGTGGGTGGCAGCCATTATTGGAACCTGAACCTGACCATCTTTCCTTTAGAGATGCACTTCATCTTTTGCTAGTGCCTCCTGATGCAGCAACCTGTGACACTCTGACAGCATTTTTATTTATTTAGCAATGCTTATATACTGCCTTTCACTGGGTCAAAGCAGTGTACATTCAGGTACGGTATATATTTCTCTTGTCCTTGAAGGGCTGACAATCTGTGTTTTGTAACTGAGGCAACAGAGGGTTAAGTGGCTTGCCCAAGGCCATACGGAGTGCCTGTGAGACTAGAAATCCCAGTCCCTCCAGCCCGAGGTTGCTGTCCTCCAGTGGGATTTGAGCCCCTGGCCTCTGGCCTGAGGCAACTTGCTCCAACTACTAGGGCAATAGATCATAACAGTCTGCTGATTGTGTTCTGCACAATTTTTTTTATACATTTGTATTGTTATTCACATCAATGATTGGACTGATAGTGTAAATATCTGGGGTACTGAATTGGCTTGTTCTAACATTAGCCATTCTGCTTAAGCCCGTATGCCTCTTACATGGAGGTCAACCATTTGGTTTTGAATCTTTTGATATACAGTTAGAAATTAACATATGAGCAAATATATATGCTTTACTACAGCAGTGGTTTTCATTCATTTCATTAGTAGTGTTACTACTATTTTGAGGATTGTTTTTGATTGTCTGTTGAATAATCATGTCCTGGCAATGTCACAGTTTTTATACTATTTCCTTTTTTAATTGGTCTTGTTTTATTTTATTTTTTTATGTGCCAAATATGTGTGCATATGTAGTCCAAAGCCATTTCACTGGCCAATTATTTTAGGAGATATTAAGGGGTTGAACTGCAAGGGTGCCAATAATGTTGACCAGAACTATACAACCTGACCAAGGTTGA
Source organism: Ichthyophis bannanicus (assembly GCA_033557465.1). NCBI lineage: Eukaryota > Metazoa > Chordata > Amphibia > Gymnophiona > Ichthyophiidae > Ichthyophis > Ichthyophis bannanicus. The sequence continues at coordinate 1,574,502,695 of CM066031.1, read as the reverse complement.
AATCATTAAACAGGGAATAACCATATCTTGAAATTCCTCCTGAACGCATAATCACGCTCCAACTGAAAATCCACTGACAAATTATTCAAAACAAAAGGCACAGCAGCAGAGAAAGCTATTTTCCTAGTCTATACTTTCTTCACCGGTTTCACTGTTGGAGTAACATCTTGACCCAGGTGGCTAGAATCAAGGCTCTTCTCTGATTATATTGCATCAATTTATCTAGTAAGCAAATCAGGCCAAGCCCATGTACTACTGCAAACACCTTATACTGAATGTGACTTCTTACCGGTAGCCAATGCAAATATTTCATTAAGGGAGTAGCAGGAGTCCACCTAGGCACACCTAAAATCAGTCTCACTGCAGCATTTTGTGCAGACTGCAACTTTGCCAATAACCACTCAGGTAGGCCCAAATATAGCCCATTACAATAATCTAGATGAATAAGTACATATGACTGATCCACCATCTCAAACAATTTCTCTTCGACTAAAAGGGTGGAGTTTTCTCACTAGCTTCAATTAAAAAAATATTGACTTAACTGCTTGAGCGATCTGAAATGCCATATTAAATGTTCAGGTCCAAAATGACCCCCCAAACTCTTAGTCTTAGTCACCAAATGGTATTCTCCAGAACTCAACTGCAAAGAGGGACCAATAGTTCCAAGGCCATCATTTTGAGTCCAAAGCACTTCAGTCTTCTGAGCATTCAGCAATAAATTGGACAAAAAGATTTTGCTTCCTGAACAATTTTAGGTGCATCTTCTGGCTTTTAGGTTTCTGATCACGAAAATCACCTTGAAATTTAACTATCATGCACTATTTTTTTGCACTCACCTATTTTTGTGATTTCATCATATATTTTAAGTCTACTCATGTTGCCTAGAAAGTAAGCTATTTTGTTTAGTCTAGGCATGCACTCGGTGCAGGCTCACAACATGCAATTGAAATGCTACTGCTCAGGAATGCGTGGGCATGCTTAGGATGGATGCTGGCAGTACAGGCTATAAAAGCTTTCATACACAAATGCTGTGCATGACGTTGATATCAGTTTGTGTACTTAATAGCATTTACATGTAAGCTTCTTGTCTAAACAATGATTCGTTATATCAGAAATGTCTCAATGTCATAACAGCTGTGATACATTCTGTTACATTTGTGGTAAGTCTACGCTTAAGCCTCAAAGATGCAGCATGACTGCACTTATTAGGAAAGCATATGAGCTCTACTTCGGTTGTAAAGTTGGCAATCAAGACAAATCCTGGGCTCCTCACATTTGCTGTGCAACATGTGCTGTTGATCTCAGAGCTTGTTTCAGAGGTACTTGGAAATCAATGCCATTTGCAGTCCTGAAGATATGGCGAGAACAGAAGGATCACATGCCAGACTGTTACTTCTCTCTGACCAATGTATCCAGCTTCTCTGCTAAAAATAAGAAATCTATTGAATACCCCAGTCTGCCTTCAGCCATGAGCCCAGTGTCTCATGACGAAAGTATGTCAGTACCGAAGCTAGCAGAGACATGGAGCCTGGATGAGGCAAATGAAGATGCCACAATGCACAGGCAAAGCATGGAAAATGAAATGGATCCAGATTTTGAACAGTTTATGTCCGATGTGCCTCATCTGATAACAGTCAGAATTGAATGACCTGGTAAGGGACTTAAGTTTGTCAAAACAAAAGTTTTACTACTTGGTTCAAGATTGCAATGGTAGCGGCTTCCATGTGATATTGCTGTCGCCAAGTACCAAAATTCCTGTCTTTCATACCTGCCAACAAGATATGAAAAATTTCTTTGTGTAGGTTGGTAATGTCTGCTTCTGCATGGACATTGATGGGTTGTGAGCATGACCCACAACAATGGCGCCTTTTTATAGATTCATCACTGTTAAACCTGAAAGCTGTCTTGTTACAAATACGAAGCAACTGGCAAACCCACACCCAACCAAGCTATCAATAAACACAGTACTCTACATGCTCCTAGCAATCATCCTACTCGCCTCAGCACACAAACCTCAAGCAGACTCCACGCTCCAACCATGGCACAACACCCAACCTATTATACCAATGATCAGATCACACTCAAAAAACACATTCACGAGCCATTGATGTCTGATATACATAAAGAACATCCCCATCACAAGAACAGCTATATCCCCACTCTCCCCCCCTCCCCCCCATGCACAGACACTGAGCACTTATCAACTCATGCTCAATTCAGAACAAAATCCAGATCATAAGGGACCTCCTAACAACCAAAAACATAGGTATACTATGCATAACCGAAATATAGTTAATAGAAACAGACAATGTACCACTAAACAAGCTCACACCGGATGGATATACCATCCACCAATGCCCAAGAATCCAGTGTCAAGGAGACAGAGTGATGATTATAGCCAGAAGCAACCTAAACTTCTGAAACATTGCAACGGAAAGTACACATGAAGCCGACTCCATCACTATCACCAACAAACTGGCAACCATCTGCCTCATATACAGGACACCATCCACCAATACCAATGACCTGTCAGTTATCCTGGACAGAGTGATAACTGCATCAAAAACTGGAAAGGACTTCCTAGTACTAGGAGACTTTAACCTCCCCTCACTGCAACAGAACCATTCCCTCACCTTCATCCAAGCAATGTCAGCAGTAGACTTCACACAACTAGTGAACACCTCCACACACACGAAAGGTAATGCCCTGGACCTAATTTTCTTCAACAACCATACAACGCAAATGTGCCCCCCATACTCCATCTGGATCTACCCAGTACCCTGGTCGGATCACAAATGAATCCGCTTCTCCCTCCCACATAATCTCATCAACAAAAATCAGAATCAACACCCATCAATATGGAGATTCAATCCTTTCAATAAGGACAACTTCTTTTGAGACACCCTAGCACACCTTCATGACAGACCCACAGACCCCAATATCTTCAATTAGAACTGGAACACCATCATCAGGGAAGCAGCCATCACCTCCAATTCCACCACACTCAAGCACACAAAAAAGCCCAAAACTGAGTGGTACATCCCAGCTCTCCAAAATAAAAAATGACAACTCTGCAACATGAACGAAAGTGGCGCAGAACAAAAAGCAATGAAGACAGGCTACAATATCTTTTGACTTCTAAATGACTACCTCGCTGCAACAGACAAAGCAAGATGGGATCATCACACCAAACTACTCAACTCTGCAATCAACCGGCCAAGAGAACTCTTCAACATCATTAAACATCTAACAAAAGCACCAACTACTGAAAACACTGAGATAACGCTCACCCCTCAACAATTGGCTAAATACCTACAAGCAACTGCACCCCTAACTGGAAGCCCCTGACACACCCCTCTCAAAAGCAATCTCACTCTCATGGACACCTGTACCTCTTTACAGATATCACAAAGTGACAAATAGAAAACACCACTGCATCTGTAAACATAATAACCTCCCCTCTGGATCCCTGCCCTATCTCTTGGATTAAGGCAGCCAAGAAAGAACTAAGTGGAGCACTCACCAAAATCACAACTGCAATACTACAACAAGGTACTATGCCCACTTGCCTGAAGATGTTATCCATACATCTTACTCTGAAAAAACCCACCTTAGACCCATCTAACCCTTCATCCTTCAGACCCATTGCCAGCATATCCTTCACTGCCAAGATCGTGGAGAAAACCGTCCAACATCAACTTCAAGACCATATTGACCAGCACAACCTCCTAGACCCTCAGCAACATGGTTTCTGTTCACACCACGGAATGGAAACACTATTGACCACCCTTGTAAACACTCTAGTTCAAGGAATACAGCACAACAATCAAGGCTTCCTACTAACCTTCTTAGACATCTCGTCAGCATTTGACACTGTAAACCACAATATCCTCCTGCAATGTCTCCGCACCTACGGAATCCAAGGCATAGTACTAAAATGGTTCACTTCCTACCTCACAGATCGGCACCAACAAATAAAGATTGGATGAAACACCTTCACACCTTACAACCAGATCCAAAGAGTTCCCCAAGGATTCACCCTCTCCTTCAACCACTCTGCACAATCATAACATCTCATAACCTATACGTCCATATCTATGGACCAATCAACATACACCAACCCACTCTATCTGCCCGCTCAGAATTCTTCACAGAAATAACCAACTGACTGAAAGTCAACAACCTTCAAATCAACTACAACAAAATGGAGGCCGTCTACATAACAAAAGATACTACCTTTGTTCCCCCCACCCCCACTATAATATTGAACACCACAACAATCAAAACCAAGAGAAGAAGTCCAATACCTAGGGATCACTCTTGATCAACAGCTCAAAGCCCATATCAGCAAAATCACCAAGACAATCTACTTCAAAACAAAGACACTACAACGTCTCCAATCACTCCTTGAACCGACAGACATCTGGACTGTCCTGCAAGGATCTATAATACCTCACCTGGATTTTGGCAATACTATCTACCAAGGCCTCCCACAATCCACACTCCTCCCACTGCAAATAGCTCTCCATTCAACAACAAGAACCCTACAAGCAGTGACAAGACATGATCATATCACCCCTATACTCAAACAGATTCACTGGTTCCCATTATAGAGCCAAATAAAATTCAAAAAAAACTTTCATCCTAACCCACAAAGCAATTCACTCCGACCTGCCCCCCCCCCCACACCAACACAAGCTTCTTCAGACCACCAAGCAACTCAGATCTAGATGGACCTCTCTATGAATACCTTGGTCATTCCCCACCTCAGAACCAAATCTAACCAGCAAGCATGTAAATGAGCCTTCCAACTGTATGCACTTTCTATATAGAACGCTCTCCAGACCAGCTGAGGAACATCACAGGCCTCAAAACCTTCAGAAAACATCTGAAAAACTTCTATTCACCGAGCACTTCACCCCGATTACATTTTCCAATTAACTGCACTGGCATCTGCAATTAGCCTAAATAGTCGAATTGGTGTCCAAGGGAATTGTATGTGATAGGGGGCGAGAGGATGGCGGAGAAGGATCTCGGAGTGATTGTTTCTGAGGGTGGCAAGGCGGTGACAAAAGCCAGAAGGATGCTGGGTTGCATACAGAGAGGAATTACCAGCAGAAAGGAAGAGGTACTAATGCCACAGTAAAAGTCGCTGGTGAAGCCTCACTTGAATATTGTGTTCAGTTTTTGAAACCGTATCTCGCAAAGGATGTACAAAAGCTGGAAGCGGTTCAGAGGAAGGCAACCAAAATGATTTGGAGCCTGCGTCAAAAGACTTATGAAAAGAGATTTGAAGACCTAAATATGTACACTCTGAAGGAGAGGAGGGACAGTGGAGATATGATTCAGACCTTTAAATAGAGTATTAATGGATAAACAAACCTATTCCAAAGACAGGGAAGCTGTAAAACTAGAGGGCATAACCTGAAGCTGCAAGGGGGTAAGCTAAAAGGCAATGTCAGGAAATACTTTTTCACTGAAAGGGTGGTGGATGCTTGGAATGCCCTCCCGATGGAAGTGGTGGGGACAAACACAGTGACAGAATGCAAAATGGCATGGGATAGACATAGTGGATCCCTTTATAGCAACAGGAAAAAAATCATAATAAGCACAGCTATCTCTTACATCTGAACAAATAGGGGTGACCTACATGGAGGGGTGGGTACACCCCTAAACAAAGAAATGGGGAGAGGTGACCTGCACGGAGTGGCAAGTGCACTTACTTTTGCTGCCTTACTGGGCAGACTAGATGGACCATATTGGTCTTTATCTGTCGTCATATGCTATTTTACTATGTTACTATATTTCAATTTCTTCTTCATCAGCGATGAACTTATTGATTTTGCCTGTTGTCAGGATTTGTGTCTTCTATACGTTAAGGTGCAGGCCCATTTTAAGACTATGTTCCTTCATCTTGAGAAGCAAAAATTCAGATCGTCTTCATTTTCAGCCAGTTTTGTGGCATAGTGAAGATTGGTGGAATACTCAACAATCTACACATCTTTTGATCGTCTTCATACAGTCCTACTTCTCTGATGATTTGTTCTGCATATAAATTAAACAGATATGGGGAAAGTATGCAATAACCACTCCAGTTATTAAGTCAAATTTGACCATGTCATGATTACTATTGTCAAGAGACCTGTAAAAGGGGGTGCTTGTTATGAAGGTACCACCATCTTGGCAAGTATGTAAATTAACTGTCTTGCAAAGGATTGTGGTTATTGAAGTCCATCCACACAAAGCTTGCCTTTTAAAATAAGTAAAGACTCTTGTAGTTGGACAAGTGTAAGGCAAAATTAGAGTTTATTTATGGGGTGAATATTCCACACACAGATATGCTTGGTAACACCATCCAGATAACTTCTCCAGGGTTTATTCAACATAAATATGGCAACTGAAAAACTTATGCAAATAAGTATCAAAGTCCTTTATGGAACAGAAAGGCTTTCTTACAGCCACTGCTAATAAACTCCTTAGCAATGCTGAGGTGAAAGCAAATCAAAGAGGAAAACTTCTTTATACCAAAAACATAGCTCACTTTCTCCATACAGAAAAGAACTTTTAAATCCCACGTGTGCACGGCTTGTGCTGTGCTCTCCTCACCAACAGGTGACAATTAACTGCAATCAGTAGCTTGATTTCAGCACACGTGCAAACTTTCCCAAAAGCTTTTTCTTTTCAACAAAAAACTTTATGGGAAGCCAATATTTAGAATGTTTCCTTTTGATGTTTGCTCTTATATTTAGGATTTTCCTAAAATAACAACCTACTCAAAGAACAGTCCATATAAATATCCTCTGCATCAGATATTAAACCTTGCTTCTGAAATTGCATAGATTCAGTTTCTCCGTCTTGCTCAGAGGGCTTTAGGAACTGACCTCTATACGGGGAGAAACTGTTTCCCTGCTGTTTACATTGCTCAAAGTTAGAGAAACATTCACAGTTCATACCTGAATCCAGGCAAGCGTCAGGCTGCTTCTTCTGGTATTCTGGCCAGTATGCAATAGAGCTTCTGTGTCCTGTCCTCCAGTTGGTATCTCTGGACCTCAGGATCTTTTCTCCAGACATCCTCCAAGAGGTATTTGGGCTCCTTTTCTCCTTAGCCGCAACAGACCTCTTCCTAGGTGCTGCTTGAGGGCCCCTGGCTGTGGATCTCCAGACCTCTGGCTTTCTCCAGTACTCTGAAGGTTCTTTCCCCCAGGTATCTCTCCAGGCATACGTACTTCTCTGAGCTCCTCTCTTGGACCGTCTGCTTCCTTGTCCTTGTTCCTTCAGGTTCCAGTTGTTCTTCCTTCTGTTCTCCTTGTTCTTCTGATTCCCCTTCTCTGTCTGTCTTCCTGAACATTCCCCTCTAGTTTTAAAGGGCTTAGATTGCAACTCCTCCCTTGCATTCTTCAGGTGTTGTGGATTAAGCAGTCTCCTAGAGGCTGATTGATTAGGGATGACATAATGCTTTCTCTGATTAGACTCATGCTTTTCCACTCTAGCTCCCCTAGGGACTTTCTGCATACTGGTGCATTCTGGAACATGTAGTCTTTTAGGGAAACAAGCTGTCTTATTTCTATAACCTGCCAGCACAGGTTCCTTAATCAGAGTAAATTCTCCTCTTTTGTCATTACTCCCTGAGCTTCGATAAGCTTCCTTATCACAGACCTCAACATGTTATCCATCGCACCAAATCCTGTGTTCCACTAAGGACCATGTCTAAAATAGTTCCCCCTCTTGTTGGTTCCTGAAACAGTTATTCCATGAAGCACACATTTATTTCATCTAGGAACTTTATTTCCCTAGCATATCCTGATGTGACATGTGAAGGCAGATTTTAGAAAGGCCATGTAGGTGAAATCTGGGATGTCCATTTCAAAATGTCTTACATCCTGTGGAGGGAGGGGGCAGGGCAGCAGTGAATGTGGACACATGAAAATGCTGTCTAAAATTGCCCTATTTCTGTCCCTGAAAAATAAATGTGTCCGCCTTGATATAAAGCAGGAGAGGGACATGCAGAATAAGGGGCCAGGCACTTGCAGAAAGCCAACTGATTTCAGAAATACCTACATGAGAGAGATGGGCATTTAGGGTACTGACCACATAGAAATGCCTGTGCCAGTGTTTCGGGATGCGCATGTGTGTATGTTATCATATATATGTCCCGCTATATGCCTGTACTATGTACATCATGTTTCTATGTTTCTAATAGCAGAGATGCGCATTGGTGCAGCAGCAGACAATAAGGCCTCGCAATGTACTTATGAGGGTTCTTTGAGTTGGTGAAAATGTTTTGAGAGAGTAAAGGGGCATTTTACTCTTCATTGTAGTGTTGATATCTGGCAGAAATTAGCACTTCTCAAATGTTTATTCATACCCAGGAGCAGGTATAGATCATGGGCATTGTAGTTTGTGAGGGGCAAGGGGAGCATTGCCCCAACCCCAAATGCTGGTCTGCCTCCCTTCTGCTCCCACTGCCAGCAGGCCTGAGCCCCAGTCAAACTCATAAGAGCTCCAGGCCTGCTGTCACATATTTTTACAGGAAAGTGCTGCGATGCTGACTTCCTGTATCTGGCATCTCAGTCTTTTCAGCCAAAGCATGTGAAAGCAAGAATGGAGCTCATATTAGTTTGATTGATGCTGTAGACTGGTTCAGGTTGCTGCCCGATCAAACTGAAAGCTCCGGGCTTGCTTTCACACACTCCTCCTGAAAGCACTGTGATGCCAGAGGTCAGAGAGGCTGTTGTTGCCAAAAAAACATCTTTCAGGAAATGGAAAAAAGAGCCAAACGATGAAACCTGGAAACAGCATAAGCACTGGCAAGTCAAATGCAAGGCATTGATAAGGCAGGCAAAGGGAGAATTTGAGAAGAAGCTTGCTGCAGAAGCAAAAACGCAAAATAAAGACTTTATCAAGTACATTCGTAACAAAAAACCTGTGAGAGAGTCAGTTGGTCCATTAGATGATAGAGGGGTTAAAGGGGCACTAAGAGGCAACAAGGCAATAGTGGAGAGACTGAATGAATTCTTTGCTTCGGTCTTTACTGAGGAAAATGTAGGGATGCTACCCATGACTGAAGTGGTATTTAAAGGTGTGGAAGAATTGAAGGAAATATCGATACATCGGGAAGATGTATTACAACTTTAGATAAACTGAAGAGTAGCAAATCACCTGGGCCGGATGGTATACATCCAAGGGTGTTGAAAGAACTGAAATATGAGATTGCAGACCTGCTATTAGTAATCTGTGAATTTTCATTAAAATCATCTGTAATACCTGAAGATTGGAGGATCGCCAATGTAACGCCAATTTTTAAAAAGGGTTCCAGGGGTGATCTGGGAAACTATAGACCAGTGAGCCTGACGTCAGTACCGGGAAAAATGGTAGAAACCATCATACAGAACAAAATTGCTCAGCATGTAGATAGTCATGACCTAATGGGAGACAGCCAACATGGCTTTAGACAAGGAAGATCTTGTCTTACTAATCTGTTATGGTTTTTTTGAAGGTGTGAATAAACAGGTGGACAAAGGTGAGTCGGTTGATATAGTGTATATGGACTTTCAGAAAGCCTTTGACAAGGTCCCTCATCAGAGACTTTTGGGAAAACTAAAGAGTCATGGGATAGGAGGCAGTGTACTATTGTGGATCAGGAACTGGTTAAAAGATAGAAAGCAGAGGGTAGGGCTAAATGGCCAATTTTCCCAATGGAGAAAGGTGAATAGTGGTGTACCCCAGGGATCTGTGCTGGGTCCGCTGCTTTTTGACATATTCATAAATGACCTGGAAAGGGGAATAACGAATGAGGTTATCAAATTTGCAGATGACACAAAACTATTTAAAGTTGTTAAAACCCAAGAGGATTGTGGAAAATTGCAAGAGGATCTTGATAAATTGGAAGACTGGGCATCAAAATTGCAGATGAAATTTAATGTGGACAAGTGCAAAGTTATGCACCTAGGGAAGAACAACCCAAACTATGGTTACATGAAGCAAGGTTCCACATTAGGAACCACCACCCAGGAAAAAGATTTAGGCGTCATTGTGGATAACATGTTAAAACCCTCTGCCCAGTGTGCAGCGGCAGCCAAGAGAGCAAACAGAATGCTAGGAAGGAAAGGAATGGAAAATAAAACAAAAGATATTATAATGCCTCTATATCGTTTCATGGTGAGACCACACCTTGAATATTGTGTGCAATTCTGGTCGCCGTTATGTTAAAAAGGATATAGCGTTATTAGAAAAGGTACAGAGAAGAGCGACCAAAATGGTAAAGGAGATGGAAGGATACTCCTATGAAGAATGGCTAAAAAGGTTAGGGCTCTTTAACCTGGAAAAGAGACGGCTGAGGGGAGATATGATAGAAGTCTATAAATTAATGAATGGAGTGGTACAGGTAAACGTAGATCAATTGTTTACGTTATCAGAATATAGAAAGACTAGGGGACATGCAATGAAGCTACAGGGTAAACTAAGGGGTATGTTTACTAAACCGCGCTACTGTGCGGGGTGCACTTGAGCGTGCGCCAAGGTACCTTAGCACACGCTAATGATGTGTTTTTGTGCCCCGCACACGTGCGCGCCGCACTAACGGGCCCTCTCTTGTGCGCATCGCGCAAATGAGCGAAAGAGGCGTGGAAAGGCTCCCGGAGGGCGGAGGAAGGCTCCCCGGGGCGGAGAGACGGGGTCAATGGGTGGAGAGTGGGAGGGGAGAGGCTCCCCGCACAGGAGCAGGGCTGAAATTCGATGAAAAAAATACCGTGAGTGAAAACCTCGCGTTAGAGTCGATTTAAAGGGAAGAGAAACCATTTCTGTCAGAAATGTACAGCAAAACCAGGGAAACCTACAAAACGTGAGCAGTGTGATACATGTGCACAGAACAAAATAGCAAATAAAAATTGAAAATGACCACAACAAAATTCTAAAAAATTATAATCAAGCTGGGCAACAGTGATAGTCATGGAAAACATCAAAAATCACTCCTAAGAAAGCCCCAAAAAATAAATATGAATTTTAGAAGGGTCTACGTTCCGTCCCCATACAAGGTAAATGATCCCACAGTGAAATTGTGCAGAGCAGGGTTTATGTCTCCTTTGGTCAGGTTTCCTATCTCCAGGGACTGCACTGTCTCTGTGGCCACAGTGTGGTACAGTGAACACAGACAGTGTGTTCAGGAGCCAAAGATCACCAGTTCAAGTCCCAGCTGGGGCTCCTGCAAACCCAATCCCCATATTTTACCCACCACTAAACAATGATAGTAAAGACCAACCTTTTTTGCAGATAACATAAGCATGGTCCAAACACCTCTATTTTACCCTACAGAGCACAGACACCAGAAACATGCGCATTACCTAGACCACAGTCCCCTCAATGCAGTCCTGGAGGGCCACATATCATTTAGCTGTGATGCTGTCACCAATATAAGGCCATGTCAGCATGGTGGCGGAGGGGTACCGTTGGTGGAGGGGGCAGTGGCTGCTGCCCACAGCAGATGGTGGCCTAGCCCCCTTCACGTGGGTGCAGTGCACTCCAACAGACAGGCCCTGTCTGACAAACAGTCATGGACTCCCCAGGGAATGTGCTATTTTTGTGCTAAGATGGTGGTGCAGTGGACACAGCCCGTGCTTTTAAGACCAGAAGGTCACAGGTTCAAAGCCCAGCTGGGGCTACTTTCAATCTAGTCCACATATTTTTCCCACAACTAAAACATGATAGTAAGGACAAACCTTTATTGCAGAGAACATACGCATGGTTAATACGCCTATATTTTACCCCACCGAGCACAGACACCATAAATAGGGGCATTACCTAGAGCAGAGTCTCCCAAATGCAGTCCTGGAGGGCCAAACACCATTCAGGTTCCATGCTGCCTCTAATAAAAATGCCTGTGCTGCATATCTATGCACCAACCCCATGGTATGCAGATGTATCTCATGCATATTCATGAGGGACAGCATGAAACCCCGAACGGTGTTTTGCACACCAGGACTGGGGTTGGGAACCTCTGCCGTAAAGCAGCAGCCAACAGGGGCAGACACACCCACACCCACAGGCCCCATTGGCCAATGCCTCCTGGAGAGGCAGGACATTGGGCCCTGCGTGCATCTCCCAATACTAGCACTTGCATACCTTAGCAATGCCACCCTACACCTGGGTATACGGTACACACCTATCAAACGTTTCCTAGGATTACTGGCAGATAGCAAGTCCTACGTTCAGCACAGTTTGCTCATTGAGCTCCATCATAACAATCTTTCTGATGTCTGCGGTGTGTGCTTCAGGTATGGTCTCTGACAGTGTTTACCACCCTTGGGAGTGACCCCCAACAGTATTGCGTAGCATATCCATGCCTGTACTGTGCCCAGGACTGGTGTGGTGGGCAGGGCTGCTAAACTCCTCTATAGTAGCACAATGCTGGCATAGGTGTGGGAGTGTGTGTCTGTCTATACAGTGTGTGGTGGCTGCAAACACCTTCCACAGCCCACACTGCCAGCACTGTTGCCAGTCTTGGCCTGCCAATGTGCATAATGAGTAGCAAGGTACCATGGGTATAGCCTGGACAGGGTGACCTGGCCAGGATGCATCTGCACAGGGCATAGGGCACTGGCTGGGACATTTTAGTGCCCGGCCACTACCTACACAGACAGGGTGACCTCAGTATGTCCTGCTGGGGGGATCACTCTCACCCTGACTGTGCAGTGATGACAGCATGGCTAGGCACCTCCATTGTGCTATATAGTATTTCTCTTATGTGATATTTATGGGTTTCCTTTTGGGGCCCAGTCACTGATTTATCTGCTTGTTGTGTATGCTGACATCCCAGTTCTGGGTGCATGCATTTGCACTGGGAACATGCACTATGGACTAGCTAGCAGACTGTTTGCAGCTGGTATGTGTCTTGATGGAGTGGCTTGCAGGGTGCAGTGGCTGAAGGCTTGCTGCAGGAGAATATCAGATAGTGTTGGGGTGCAGCTTAGCATATCCAGGCCTAATGTCTATCTGCTATTGTGTTATGGATGTGTACAGAGCTGCATTGACTGCCCTGTAGGGTGTCTGTTCCCCAGCAGGAGTGGTGTTGATGGTCCCCTCTACTGCCACCATTGCAGGGAGGTAGAATGTGGATCTGTTGATGGGAGACCCTGTTTGTCACCCTCAGCCCTGGAGGGGGAAGGGTGGTGGTGCATAATCCACCTAGGGTTCACACCTGACTGAGACAAACAGAGATATCCAAGGTGTTTCTGCAGAAACTACCTATCTCACACATTAACACTGCTTTGGATCTCTGGCATGGCCTCTTTCAGCCATGGAAGGTGCTGTGGACCTGGTGCTGGGCGCCTCACTGCACCCTCAGGGTGAGCACAGTACCCGCACAATGTGACGGTGTGTAGCTACTCTGTGCCAGTAAAACACACGGTCAGTACCCCCTACCAGGCCGAGGTGCTGTGGGGGTGCATTCCCCATCTTGTGTTTATCTGTGGACAGCTGATTTGCATGTGCAGTGCATCATGGGTACGGGTGGGCTATCCTGGTGACCACAGCAGACGGTCTGTGTGGTGACGTGCACTGCCTCTGCAGCCAGCCAGGGGCTTGCTAGCAGCTATAGAGCTGTAGCACAATAGTTACTTTACTGCCTGTGGAACCAGAGGTCATGGGTTCAAACCCACAGTGGGGTTATTTGATGGGGCTGCCCAGAGCATTATCTCTTTTTAATGTACATTATTGCTGCCAGCAAAAACACCCTCATCGTACTGTATCCATAAGGTGCCTCAGAGGGCGCTTTATAGGGCGCCCTATAGGTTACCTTATGGTTACCGTCCATATAAGGTGCACTATACGTTATCCTGTGGAGCAACTTATAGGTTGCCCTATAGGTGACATTTTAGGGTGCCATGGCGGACAGTGCACTTTATAATGTGCCCTATGGAGTGCCTTATAGGGTGCCTTATGCGGCACCTTCAATTACGGCACGTGAGGACCTGTTTGCTGGCAGCAATTAATAAAATACAACTAAAGTGCTGCAGGAAAAAATATGTACATTGCAAAGTTGATGCCACAGCCAACCTTACGTATTAGGCACACTGGGGAGCAAACTCATGACCCCTGTATCAGCAGTCAGTGCCTTACCCATTGTGCTACACTGTTGCTCCTCCTTGCATGTCAGCACACCTACTTATGCTTTTCATTCCTTAAACTGCACAGTGCTGCCATCTAAAACATTGCTGTGACCTTGCGGTACCTCATACGGCACCCTATAAAGCACCCTATAAGCAACATTCTAGGGTGCCTTGGTGGACAGTGCACTTTAAAATGTGCCTTATGGGGCGCCTTATGTTAACACGCTTTGAGAGTGCGTTTGCTAATAGTAGTAATTAAAATAAAAAATAAAATGCCTCCTAAAGCAAACTTACCCATAATAGGTAATGCCTCAGCCAGCCTTCTTCATTGGGCACAGTGGGGGATTGAAGCCATGATCCCTGCACTATTGGTCAGTATCATAACCATTGTACTGTGGCTCTGTTTCTGTGATTGTGCATCAGCGCGCCGCCTTATGCCGCCCAATATTAAAATGCCTCCTAAAGCAATAGCGCGCCGCCTTATGCCGCCCAATATTAAAATGCCTCCTAAAGCAATAGCACTCTGTCTTATGCACATCAGCGCGCCTCCTTATGCCACCCATGATTTAAATGCCTCCTAAAGTAATGCCTCAGCCAGCTGTCTTCATTGGGTACTGTGGGGGATTGAACCCCTGATCCCTGCACCATTGGTCAGTGTCTTAACCATTGTGCTGTGGCTCTGCTTCTCTGCTTGCACATCAGCGCGCCACTTATGCCTCCCGTGCAGCTTTCTCATGCGCTAATGTGCGGGGCGCACATGGGCGCCGCGCACATTAGCGCATGAATAATCCCGGTTTTGCTTTTTTCAGCCAGACACGCCCACTCCTTATATGGCACCCGCACACTAGCGGGCTATGCACATTACCGGGGTTTTAGTAAACATACCCCTAAGACTAATAAAAGAAAATATTTTTTTACTCAACGTGTAATCAAACTCTGGAATTTGTTACCGGAGGATGTAGTAAAGGTTGTTAGTGTAGCTGGGTTTAAAAAAGGTTTGGAAACGTTCCTGGAGGAAAGGTCCATAAACCATTATTAAGAAGGGACCTAGGATATCAATGCTTGACCCAGTACAAGCATTGTGGAACCTGTGTCTTTTGGGGAAACTGCTAGGTACGTATGACCTAGATTGGCCACTGTTGGAAACAGGATACTGGGCTTGATGGACCTTGGTCTGACCCAGTATGGCATATCTTATGTTCTTCCCCGATGCCGACTTCCTGTATATGGAAGGGTGGGGGGGGGGGGGGCGATCATCATAAGAATATAAGATATGCCATACTAGGTCAGACCAAGGGTCCATCAAGCCCAGTATCCTGTTTCCAACAGTGGCCAATCCAGGTCACAAGTACCTGTCAGGTTCCCAAAAGGTATACAGATTCCACACTGCTTGTCCAATGGGTAAGCAGTGGATTTGCCTGGTCCTCTTTAATAATTGTTTATGGACCTTTCTTCCAGGAACTTGTTCAAATCTCTTTTAAATCCAGCTACACTAACAGCTTTTACTACATCCACTGGTAATGAATTCTAGAGTTGGATTACGTATTGGGTGAAAAAAACATTTTCTCCGATTAGTCTTAAATGTGCTACATTGTAGCTTCAATGCATATCCCCTAGTCTTTCTATTTTTTTGAAGGAGTAAACAACCGATCTACATTTACCCATTCTACTCCATTCATTATTTTATAAACCTCTATCATATCTCCCCTCAGCCGTCTTTTTTACCAAGTTGAAGAGCCCTAACCTTTTAAGCCTCTCCTCATAGGTATATCCTTCCATCCCTTTTACCATTTTTGTTGTTCTTCTCTGTACCTTTTCTAATTTTGCTATATCCTTTTTAAGATATGCTGACAAGAATTGCATACAATATTCGAGGTGTGGTCGCATCATGGAGTGAAACACAGGCATTATAATATCCTTTGTTGCATTCTATTTGCTTTCTTGTCCGCCGCTGCACTCTGAGCAGAGGGTTTCAATGTATTATCCACAATAATGCCTAAATTCTTTTCCTAGGTGGTGGTTCCTAATGTGGAACCTTGCATCGTTTAATTGTAGTGTTGTGGTGTTCTTCCCTAAGTGCGTAACTTTGCACTTGTTCACATTAAATTTCATCTGCCATTTGGACGCCCTGTCTATCAAGGTCCTTTTGCAATTTTTCACAATCCTCTTGTGATTTAACAATCCTGAATAATTTTGTGCCATCTGCAAATTTGATCACCTCACTTGTTCCCATTTCCATATCATTTATAGTATGAATAGGTTAAAAAGCAGTGGGCCCAGCACAGATCCCTGGGATACTCCACTGTTAAACTTTCTCCATTGAGAAAATTGGCCATTTAGCCCTACTTTGTTTTCTATCTTTCAACCAGTTCCTAATCCACAATAGTGCATTGCCTCCTATCACAAAGCTTTTTAATTTCCCCAAAAATCTATCATGAGGGACTTTGTCAAAGGCTTTCTGAAAATCGAAATATACTGTATGAACGGGCTCACCTTTATCTACCTGTTTTTTCACACTTTCAAAAAATATGAGATTGGTGAGACATGACTTTCCTTGGATAAATCAATGTTGGCTTTCTGCCTTTAAACCATGACTATCTACATGTTCAGTAATTTTTGCAGTGTTTTCAGTGCATGTGTGTGAAATCAAGCCCGGAGCTCTTCTTGGTTTGATCGGGGCTGCAGACAAGTTCAGTTTGCTGTCCCGATGAAACCAAGAAGAGCACAGGGCTTGCTGTCACACTCTCGCACTGAAAGTGCTGCGTCACACGAAGTCTGCATCAGGGTCGGGACCTGCATTGCAGCACTCTCAGTGAAAGTGTTTGAAAGCAGCTCAAGCTGATTGCACAAAAGGAATATGCTGGATAGGGGGAGGGGGAGAGGGAATAAGGCAAATGCTGGAAATGATGGGACCATAGGTGGGGGAATAGGACTATAGATAGGAGAGATGCTGGACTTGGGGGAGAGCTGAAAGGATTAGAGGGGGCATGTTGGATATGAAGGGACAATCAGTGGGAGGGGGAATAGGGATCCAGATGGAGGCGGTGCTGGTCTGAGGGGTTAGATAGGTTGGAGGGGGTGTGTTGGACATGAGGGGGTAGTCAGTGGGAATGGCAGTAGGAACCCAGATGGGCTGGGGTGGGGGCTATAGTGGAGATGTTGCAGGGGATTGCAGGATATGACAGGGGGCCATAGGAGGGGGAAAAAGGAAACAGGGGAGAGATGCAAGACTCGGGAGAGGGAAGAAGAGATATGCTGGACATGATGGCACCATAGGAGGGGAGAATAGGAACACAGATAGGGGCAAAGAGGGACCCAGGTGGCATATGTTGGGCCTCATGGATAGAGGGGACTAAAAAGAAAGAGAGGGGATGTCACATGGAGGAAGGGGACTAGGGAGAAAGAGGGGATGCTAAGCAAGGGGGAAGGGGACTGGGGAGATAGAAAAGGAATGTTGGATGGCGGGGGAGTCTAGGGAGACAGAAAGGGGATGCTGGAAGTAGGATTGAATGGGATGAGGGGAGATGCTGATCCTGGGGTGGATGAGAGAGAAGGGTGAGTTAGTGAGAAATTGGGGAAGGAGAGTGTGATGGAGAATGGAAGAACTGGAGTGAGGGAAAAAGGTGGAAGTTATAGGTAGATGCAGAGATAAAAGGAAGATCGAAGACTGGTAAGGAGGAGGAGTGAAATCTGGATAGAGAAGCAGAAAATAAATGGAGGAAAACTGAAAGGAAGAGAAGTATTAGATATGGATTTAGTGCATGAAGTGAAGACAGGAAGAGAATGGAATGGACAATGGACAGAGGATGAGGAGTTGGAGGCAGGGCTGGCCCTAGGCATGTGCGAGCATGCTACCTGGCTGATTGGAGAAAAGGTCTTTCCCTGATTGGGAAGTCACCAAATGAAGCCCCAGTGCAAACAGGAGAGGAGGAAGGGCTCAGATGCAGAGCAGGGTGAAGTTAGGTCAAGTGACAGATGCAGCCCAGCAACCTAACTGTCCATTCCAGACTATACTGCATCGCACCAGAAATCGGGACTACGGCGGCACTGCCTACTAAAAGCATCCAGCACCAGTGCTTTAAATGCTGCTCTGTCAGGACCATAAGCAGAAAGGGTCTGCTTTCCTATGGTTCTTCAAGCGCTAGTCAGTTCCTTAATGAAGCAGACACAGCTATTCCCGGTCAGCATTTCCTGACCTGGAATAATCGGAAACCAAGTGCTTCCGTGTTGACTGACCAGTGGATAAAGTGCAGTTAGTGGGTAAGTTGGGTTCTGCTGCTCTTCCCAGTCACCAGAGGCATCGGAAAGCGGTGGACCACACGGGCCCTGGCTCTACCAAACTGTGCTGCCATGATCGCTGGCCTTCCCTCTTGTCTGTTCATGGGAGATCGGATCCCTGCAGGCAGACAGGGAAGGCCAGCAATCATGGCAGCACAGTTTGACCCCCATGAAGAGAATGGCGTTCTGCCACCCGTGCTACTTACCGTCCTGACAGTGATGTATTTTAAGCACTGTCCCAATTTCTTTCATCTGTCCAAGGCATGGATCCAATATTTTGAAGAGGCAAAGATTCAAGGGGAGGAGAATTAGATGCTGGAGGGTTGGGGAGGGGGGCTGGGACAGAGGGAGAAATTCAGGGTGGAAGCTGGATGGGAAAGGAGGAGAAAGGCAATAGGGAGGATGCTGGGGAAGTGGTAAAAGGGAAAGGATAAAAGACACTAAGATAAAGTTGAGGTCAGAGCAGAGAGTTAGGGATTCATTTTTAAAACTTGGGGACTGGGGAAGGAGAGGTGTTTTCAGACTTGGGTGGTGATTGTGTAGGACAGGAAAGTGGGAACTTGGAGATTAGGCTGCGGGAGAGTGGGGAGTACAGATTAAGCAATTGGGTAGGGAATGAGTAGGAATGTGCTGGATGAGCTGTGAGGTGTATGACAGGGTGAAGAAAGGTGGGAGATCTGTGAATTATCTGAATGGGCTGAGAAGGACTTGGAAGGCAGAAGAGAGGGGGTAGGGGCTGTGGAGGGAGGGAGTGACAAAGAGAAATGACTTTGAAGGTGTGAGAGAGATGGAAATATAGGAGGTAAAAGAATGAATGGCAGGCTGGGTAAGGTGTACAAGACAAGAAATAGGTTGAAGGCAGTGGAATAAATCCTAATGGAAGCCCACAAGCAAAAGTTTACTCAAAGACCCCACATGACAGGAAGGCCTGCCTATATCCCCCTCCCCCGTCAAAGCACAGCAAAGAATGAACTTTAAATTAAGTCAGGCACATTGCCTTCTGCTCCAGCTTTTAAGGAAAACTTTTCTTGCCCAGCAGGCAGCATCTCCCACTGCCAGGTTGAAGTCTCACGATAACAGCTGCGTGATTTTTTGGCTGTTATGAGATTTCAGCCTAGCAGTGGGAGGTGCTGGCTGCCAGACAAGAAATGTTTTACTAGAAAGCAGGAGAGGGAGGCAGCCCAGCAAATTTAATTTAAAGTAGATCATGTTTTCTGGGCTCTGTCTTGCTCTTCATAGTGTCTATCTGTCATTGCTGCCTCGATGTCTCACCGCCGTTTGACATTGAACATGGCCAAACCGAGCTTATTTTTCTCCCTAAACTCACATCCCCCTACCTCCTTTCTCAAGCTCTGTGGATATCTTTATCTTTATTCGGTTTTTGATATTCCGCTTTACGATAAACATCAAAGCGGTTTACAATACATTAAAACAATTGCTAGAAAATGAAAAGAACACCATGGTCACGACAGGAGAGAGGAAAACAGAGAAAGAAGAAAGAGAATAAAGTGAGAGGTTAAAATAGGTGTCCGAAAAGGAGGAGAGAGAGACAAGTTCCTCAACTGGGAGCAGAAGGGACAGGAAGATCAAAAGCAGAGCAGAAGAGGTGCGTCTTAAGAAGAGATTTGAACCTGTTAAAGGAAAGTTCTAGCCAGAGGTCTGGAGGGAGGGGGTTCCAAAGCTTAGGACCAAGGAAAAATAAAGCAGAATTACTGGTGGTTTCCAAATGTGCGAAATTTCTACTCCTTGCTTCCTTGGCCCACAACTTTGGGGTCATCTTTGACTTCTCCCTCTCCTCCACACACATCCAACTGATAGCTAAAACCTGTCGTTTCTTTCTCAATAACATGAGCAAAATTCACCTCTTCCTTTCTGAGCACACTATTAAGACACTTATCCACTCTTTTGTCACCTCCTGTCTATACTATTGCAACCTCCTCCTTGCCGGTCTCCCTCTGAATCATCTCTCTCTGCTCCAATCTGTTCTAAATTCAGCCGTGTGGCTAATCTTCTGCCAGCCTTGATATGCTCATATAACCCCTCTTCTCACGTTGCTTCATTGGCTCCCAATCCGTTTCTATATCCAGTTCAAACTTCTCTGACTGACCTATAAGTGCACGCCTTTTGCTGCTCCCCACTACCTTTCCTCTCTTATCTCTTCCTACACCCCTCCTCGGGAACTCTGCTCTTTGGGCAGATTATTTCTATCTGTGCCCTTCTCTTCTACTGCCAATTCCAGAGTTTGACCTTTCACCTTGCTGCTCCTTATGCCTGGAAAAAAACTGCCTGAGTCTGTACAGCAGGCTTCATCTCTGATCTCTGGCCTTTTTCAAATCCAGGCTGAAAACGTACCTCTTCGAAGCTGCTTTTAGATCCTGATCTGCCTAGTCTCCTATGTCTTTCCTTACCACTCCCCTAGCTGTATCCTTGTCCTCATCTGCTGTGTTGTCTGTCTTGACTAGATTGTAAGTTCCAATGAGCAGGAACAGTCTTTTACATAGGTCTGTACAGCGTTGCGTATGCCTTGTAGTGCTATACAATTGATCATTAGTAGTAGTAGTAGGTTGAGGGGATTTATGCACCATCATCTTGCCTGGGCCCCCTCCATTGGGCAGATGATGCTTGGGCAGAATTTACGCCACTGGCTGAAGGTGGGATAGGATAAGGAGTTGAGACTATTGAGAAGATGATAGGCAGAGAAAGGCAGATAAGAACTTGAAAGAAGTGAGTACAATGAGTAGAATGAAGGGACTCGAGTGTGGGCGAAAAAGGATGAATTGAAGAATGTGGAAGGAGTGAAAGACCAGAAGGGAGAATGGGTGAAGGAGGTGAAAATCTAGCTATGGATAGACAGAGGCAAATTGCAGAAATGAAACACAAATTTTAAAGAAAGAAAGAGTTGGTAAGAAATGAAGGGCAGGAAAGAAAAACAAAGGAAAAAGAAACAGAAAATTGAAGAGACCCTGGAAAGATCAACAAAGAGAAAATGGAAAGTGACCAGGACCTTAGAAAAATCAAAGGATCAGACAAAGGTACAACAAAAGTGTTTATTTCATGTTTTTTATGGATTGGCATATTTCAGCTTTGGGAATATATATTTCTGTCTTTGCATTTTGCTCAGTACAGGGCAAAATGCATTTTCTTTTCTTTCTTCAGGGTTTCATGATAGAAAGTCTGTAGGGTTTTTTTTTAGTGCTTTCATCTCAGTTGTATGTGTGCTTCTGTTTCCAATTTTGTAGCCACTTCCATAGGGGCAGTTTCAGGGGGGGGGGATGTGGTGCAGTAGCTCCCCCAAATGTTTCAGGCACCAGTAGTGATCTAGTCCCCCTGCCCCCACTGTCAGTATGACTTCCTTACCCTTTTCCTTCCCCCTCCCTTAGGGTTGCCAACCGGCCGGTATTCAGCCGGCCTGGCCGGTTTTTCCATGGCCAGGCTGGCTGCCGGCAGAGATGTAAAACCGGCCCTTGAAAAGCCATTTTTTTGCTCTGGCCGCAAAATCAGGAGCGGCCAGAGCAAATAACCGGCTTTTCTCCCAACTCCCGAAGTACGCGGGGGAGGGAGCCAGGGAAGCCCACGCGAGGCCCCGGCTCCCTCTGTACAACCGCCAGCGTGAAGATCTTTTTCCTTCACGCTGGCGGCTGTTAATGTGAAGCCGCGATTGCTGGGAAAGGTTAAAGGCAATGCCCTTTATCCTTTCCCAGCATTCGCGGCTTCACAGTGTGTCTGTCTATTCAGTGTGTGGTGGCTGCAAACACCCTTCACAGCCCACACTGCCAGCACTGTTGCCAGTATTGGCCTGCCAATGTGCATAATGAGGAGCAAGGTACCATGGGTATAGCCTGGACAGGGTGGCCTGGCCAGGATGCATCTGCACAGGGCATAGGGCACTGGCTGGGACATTGTAGTGCCCGGCCACCACCTGCACAGACAGGGTGGCCACAGCATGTCCTGCTGGGAGATCACTCTCACCCTGACTGTGCAGTGACCACAGCATGGCTAGGCACCCCCATAGTGCTATATAGTATTTTTCTCATGTGATATTTATAGGTTTCCTTTTGGGGCTCAGTCACTGACTTATCTGCTTGTTGTGTATGCTGACATCCCAGTTCTGGGTGCACGCATTTCCACCAGGAACATGCACTATGGACTAGCTAGCAGACTGTCTGCAGCTGGTACGTGTCTTGATGGAGCGCCTTGCAAGGTGCAGCGGCTGAAGGCTTGCTGCAGGAGAATATCAGATAGTAGTGGGGTGTAGCTTAGCATATCCAGGCCTAATGTCTATCTGCTATTGCGTTATGGATGTGTACAGAGCTGCAGTGACTGCCCTGTAGGGTGTCTGTTCCCCAGCAGGACAGGGGTTGATGGTCCCCTCTACTGCCACCATTGCAGGGAGGTAGAATGTGGATCTGTTGGTGGGAGACCCTGTTTACCACCCTCAGCCCTGGAGGAGGGTGGTGGTACATAATCCTCCTAGGGGTCCATAGGGGCTACACCTGACTGAGACATACAGATATATCCAAGGTGTGTCTGCAGAAACTACCTATCTCACACATTAGCACTGCTGGGGACCTGCAGCATGGCCTATCTCTGCTGTGAACCTGGTGCTGGGCGCCCAACCTCACCCTCAGGGTGAGTGCAGTACCTGCACAATGTGACGGTGTGTAGCTACTCTGTGCCAGTACCACACACGGTCAGTTCCCCCTACCAGGCCGAGGTGCTGTGGGGGTGCATACCCCATCTTGTGATCATCTGTAGACTGCTGATTTGCATGTGCAGTGCATCATGGGTATGGGTGGGTTAACCCTATCCTGGTGACGACAGCAGACTGTTTGTGTGGTGACTTGCAGTCCTTCTGCAGCCAGCCAGGGGCTTACTAGCAGCTATAGAGTTGTAGCCCCCTGGTTACTTCACTGCCAGTGGAGCCAGAGGTCATGGGTTCAAACCCACAGTGGGGTTATTTGATAGGGCTGTCCAAAGCATTATCTATTTTTAATGTATATTAGTGCTGCCAGCAAAAACACCCTCAGTGTACTGTACCCATAAGGTGCCTCAGAGGGCACTTTATAGGGTGCCCTATAGGGCACCTTATGGTTACCGTCCATATAAGGTGCACTATACAGTATCCTATGGAGCGACTGATAGGGTGCCCTATAGGGGACATTATAGGGTGCCGTGGCGGATAGTGCACTTTATAATGTGCCCTATGGAGTGCCTTATAGGGTGCCTTATGCAGCACCTTAGGTTATGTCACATGAGGGTGTGTTTGCTGGCAGCAATTAATAAAATACAAATAAAGTGCTGCAGGAAACAATACTTACATGTCAAAGCTGAGGCCTCAGCCAGCCTTATGAATTTGGCACACTGGGGATTGAACTCATGACCTCTGTGTCATCAGTCAGTGCCTTAATCATCGTGCTATACTGCTGTTCCTCTTTGTGTGTCAGCGCACCTACTTAAGATTTCCATGCGTTTAAATGCACAGTGCTGCCATCAAAAACAGTGCTATGACCTTGCTGTGCCTCATAGGGCACCCTATATGGCGCCCTATAGGCCACCCTTTAAGCAACATTGTAGGGTGCCGTGGCGGACAGTGCACTTTAAAATGTGCCATCTGGGGTACCTTATGGGGTGCCTTATGCAGCACCTTATGTTACAGCGCTTTGAGAGTGCGTTTGCTAGCAGCAGTAATGAAAATAAAATTTAAAAGCCTCATAATGCAATATTACACATAAATGGTAGCGCCTCAACCAGCCTTATTCATTGGGCACGGTGGGGGATTGAACCCATGACTCCTGCATCATCTGTTAGTGTCTTTACCATTGTACTGCAGCCCTGTTCCTCTGTTTGTACATCAGCGCGCCTGCTTATGCTTCCTGAGCACGTTACTCGTGTGCTAATGTGCGCGGCGCACAAGAGCGCGCAGCGCAGCGCACGCTAATCCCATTTTGCTATTTTTGACCGGACCGCCCACTCCTTTTATGGCATCCTGCAGACTACCGCGGCGCGCACGTTAAGAGGGTTTAGTAAACATACCCCTAAGTCATTCATTGAAACATGGACCTAGACCAAATTTTGCAAGTACCGCAAACATAAAGGGCCAGTATACCCTATCAAAGGCTTTTTCTGCATCGACTGAAAGTAGCACAAGAGATATTTTGGTGATTTCAGCATTCCAGATGATGTTTAGAGTTCATTTTATCTGAGGTTTGCCATTCTATAATGAATCCTGATTGGGGTTTGTGGATTAACTTTGGGATTTCCTACATTAATCTGTTGGCAAGAATTCTTCTTAGTATTTTTGTATCATAACTTATTAGAGAGAGGCAGGACGATACCAAGCTAGAAATGCACCCTGTGCAACTCGCAAACCTGGTGCCCGCCTTCACCCAATCGCACACAGAAACTTACTACTACTACTGTTCATTTTATAGCACTACAAGGCGTACCCAGCACTGTACAGACATATGTAGAAGATGGTCCCTTCTCATCAGAGCTTACAATCTAGTCAAGACAGAGAGCACAACAGCTGGAGGACAAGGGTACATTTGGGGGAATGGTAAGGAAACATATTGGAGACTAAGTGGATCAGGATCCAAAAGTGGCCTCGAAGAGATGAGATTTCAGTCTGAATTTTAAAAGGGCCAGCGATGAAGCCTGATGAACAGACTCAGGCAGTTTGTTCCAAGCATACGGAGCAGCAAGGTGGAAGGATCGAGGTTTGGAGTTAGCAGTAGAAGAGAAGGGCACAGATAGAAGGGATCTGCCAGAGGAGAAGAGTTCATGAGGAAAGGGAAAGATAAGAGGAAAGGTAGTGAGGAGCTGCAGAGTGAATGCACTTATAGGTCAGCAGGAGAAGTTTGAAGTGGACATGGAAACGGATAAGGAGCTAGTGAAGTGACTTGAGAGGGATTATATGAGCATATCAATTAGCTCTGCAGCTGAGTTTTGAACAGATTGAAGGGGAGAGGGATGATTCAGAGGGAGACCAGCAAGGAGGAGGTTGCAATAGTCTAGGTGGGAGGTCACTAAAAAACGGATGAGTGTCTTAGTAGTGTGTTCAGAAAGGAAGGGGCAAATTTTGCTGATGTTATAGAAAAAGAAACGACCGGTTTTAGCTATCAATTGGATGTGTGTGGAGAAGGAGAGGGAAGAGTCAAAGACGACCCCAAGGTTGCAGGCCAAGGAAACAGGGAGGAGCGGGGCACTATCCACAGAGATTGAGAAAGGAGGAAGGGAAAGTGGGTTTAGGGGGAAAAATAAGAAGCTCAGTTTTGGCCATGTTCAATTTCAAACAGCAGTGAGACATCCAAGTAGCAATGTCAGATAGGCAGGCAGAGATCCGGGCTTGGATGGCCGAAGAGATTTCAGGTGTAGAGAGGTAAAATTAAGAATCATCAGCATAAAGATGGTACTGATCCTGTTGGGTTTTCTGGAAGCCCAGTGATGACATTGGTGCCCTTTCTGTACTTGCATCCTGTGTGGCCGCAACGCTCACACAGCCCTTGGTATGGCCCTGGAGAAAGATCTGTTAGATTCACAAAGTGTTTGATCTTTGGTTATGGATAATAATTGTTTCTGCTAGTTTCATATAATAATGAAGTGCTTCTTCTTTTCTTAAGGAGTTTAACATTTTGTTAGAAAATTAAGATGTGTTTGAGAGATTTATAGAATTTGGCAGTGAAGCCACCCAGGCCTGAGGATTTGCTGAATTTCATACTGTTTATGGCATCTTCTACATTACTTTCAGTTGCAAGTCTAAGAAGCTTGATTTATCTTCCCCTAGTACTGGTGGTGGAATTTTCCCTGTGTTGTTTATGCTGTGGTTGTCTTCTATCTCTTTGGTTATCCATTTACTATTTCTTTGTCATCAAGTAGGTTATCATTTAATCTCCAGTAATGGTCTCCTGATTTATTTATTTTTATTATTACAAAATCTGATCTGTGTAATCGAACTTTGAGGTGGTCCAGATAGGAGCATGGTCCAACGATGCGATGTTTTCTAATTCTATTAAGCTTTGCATTAGTCTATTTTCCATGTATATTAGATCTGTTCTGGTGTATATATAGTGAACTGATGAGAAATAGGTGTAGTCCCTTTGTTTTGAGATGTAGAAAACTCCAGTTATCTGCTATGTGAAGTGTATTCTGATATAATTTTAGGCATAGTGTATATCATCAGTGCTGAAATCTATGATTAGATTATGCATACTGTTTCTCATTGCAACAATTGCCTCCTTTTATCTTTTCTAACCAAGGTGTAATTTTGTTATGGCTCTGAGAATCTTCTTACAGTTCTTGCAGTGTTACTCACAGTTTCTTTGGATGGATGCTCGTTCATTGTATACTGCCATGCTTGAATCGGCCCTCTCCCAGTTCGTGCCCTGGCAGTCTGCTCCAGAGTAGGAATATTGCTTTAAATCAGCATTTTTTTCTTTGAATCATTCTTCTTTGTTGCCATTCACTTACCTTCAAGCTTTTGTGTTGGTTTTTGGCTCTTGCAGTGGTGAATAAACTGGATTGAGTCAGCCTTGGAGCGGGAGCAAATCTTAAAAGGCGTCCATCTTTGGTGACATCACTGGAAGGCCTTGATTATATATCCTTTTTCACCTCACCATCTTTATTTGCTATTCAATAGAGAAAAAGGGCTGTGAAGTCCTAGCTAACAGGTGGATAATCTCTGGTAGCCATGCAAATCTGAGTGAAAGAGTGATGAAATTGTACCACATACCCTCTGCCACCACAGCAGAATCACCAGAATTTACAAAACTGGAGGTAAAGCCTACAGTAAGATCACAAGACATGCTCTGATACCTGAGCATGGGAGGTATATTAAATGACTGAATAAAGAAAAAGATAAAGGCAGCAGTAGTGATACTCTAAACCAGGGGTTCCCAAACCTGCCTCCCAGCCAGTCAGGTTTTCAGGATATCTACAATGAATGTACAAGAGAGAGATTTGTATGCACTGACTCCATTGTATGCAAATCTCTCTCATGCATATTCATTGAAGTTATCCAGAAAATCCGACTGGCTGGGTAGGCCCCAGGACAGGTTTGGGAAATCCTGCTCTAAACAGTTGGACTGCATCCTGCTGACATAAGGTACATAGTGATTCATTACAGCTGTACTGGGGAAAGGGGCACATCTCTACTGTCTTTAGCCTTGAATATCTAAGCAAAGTGTTTGCCAAGGTTCTGATTGACTTGAATAAAACTATATAAATGTGTACTGGCTTCTTTATCCATCCCTCTGCTAGTTACTAAGATATTCAAACCACCTTTGCACATGTAAATGGTCAGCTTTATGGGAGTCTGCCAGTCCTGCAATTACAAGACTGTAGAAGTGGCTTCAGTCAGTGAAGACCTAATCAGTTTATGCAACATTATCAAAGCTATAAGAGAATGTGCAAACCTAGTTATTACATACATTTAAAGCTTGTAATTGATGGATTATTACATTAACCTCTGCCTTTATTCCCCTATAGCTTCTCTACTCAGAACATTAATCTCACCCCTTGAGTCATTAAATAGTCACAAAACGGGCAGTTCAGACATCTCTCTCAACCCTGTCTACACCTAAAAAATACGCAAGTTATTTGATTACATAGACAACCATTTAGTAGTATAAAACCAGGGCCACAGCTTTATTACAGTGCCTGTAACAAAAATTCATTACGGCTTCACTACATTGAATGAGCCTAGTCTCAGAAGCTAAGCAGGGTTGGGCCTAGCTAGTAATTGAATGGGTGACCACCTTGGAATACCAGGTGCTGTAGACTTACTGTGTGGAAGAAAGGCCTGGCTATCTACTTCTGGTCGCACCTTGCCAAGAAAACTCAGGGGCTGGGTTGCCAGGAGTCAGCATTGACTTGACAACACACACTTTCAACAAAAATCCAACAAGTGTATCTAAGCCAACAGCAGTGTTATAATGTACTTTTTGTTGCATCCCACTGTGGGATCTCAGCTAGACCATTCCTCCATCTTGCATTCCATAAAGTAGCTGGGTCATCTGCTTTGGGCTTAGCCCGCTCATTCAGTCAATTTACCTAACTATGCAGCTTTCCTAAAGAGTCATTCCCGCCACTGGCTTTATGGTCCAGCTAGTACCAGCATGATCCTTTTTCCATCACGCTGCCTTTCTCACCCTCTGCTGCCAGCCCAGAATAGGAGGGGAGCAGGCTCTTGGTTGTTTACCCTCTCCAAGTGCACCATTAGCTTTAGTACCCCATCACAGATAGAGGGCAGTGCTTGTATTCTACCCTCTCCCAATCCAGCTGCCATCCTGCTCCCTTTGCTAGCCCTAGGGCAATCAGCCATCCGCTCCTTGCACCTTATTTGCATTCCACTTTGACTCATGATCCAGAGGCCTATCTACTGGTTCCCTTTCTTTCACTCCCTATTCTAGTGTCCATCAGAAGCCAATAGCATCTGGGAATAATGTATGACCATAGCCACCATCTGCCTTAGAAAATCAACGAAAGGAATACAACCTATTCGGAAACCGGAAGTGTTGTGAGGATTCTCTCTTACCCAGATGATAGCACTGCACCTCTCTGAATCCTGAAAGTGGAACATGAAGAGCTTTTCAGTCTGTCTTCCAGCAGACTCTGGGGCTTGACCCCCACTAAGTCCTAGACCAGCTTCTCCAAGTCCTCATCAAATAGAAGCTTCCCTCAAAACAGAAACCTATTCATCTGGGTCTTAGAGGCCATATCCGCAAAACATCTAGAGGAAATGGACACTGTCATACTTCTGGCAGAAGTCCAGATAAGGTCATACAAGGCATCTACCATATAAGCCAAACCCAAGCAGGTGATCCTCTTTGTACCACACTGCCCATTTTCTGAATCTTCCTCCACTAACTGTGCACCCAGCATTAGCAAGCTCTGGACAATTAGGCAAATGGCAGTCTGAAGCCCTAAGACTGATACTTCAAAGACCAGCTTTAACAAGGTCTCAAATTTACAACCCTGAAAATCTTTTAGTGCTGTTCCACCTTCCACAATAATAACTTCCTTGGTCACAGCTGTAACAAAGGCATTCATTATGTTTCTATATTTCACTTTAGAGAACCTGAGCCCTCGGGACCAATGGGCAAAGCCCACACATGGCCTTGCCAACTATCAGACCTGCCTCTGGAGTATCCCACTCTATTGAGATGAGGACTTGAACAACCTAATGGATCAGAGACTTTCGCAAGTTGATGTATCCTTTCCAAGACAGGATCTCCTGAATCCCCTGCTTCCTGTGGATGTACCTCCAAAATGCTCAGTGTTTCCAGTGGACCACTGTAGGGTCATCACCCTCTTTGACATGAAGCTCACCCTCTTCTAAAGGGTCCTCAATTGAAGTGCCTTTGTCCAGACTGGTTGCACTCTATCACTCAGACCCCATAGCTGATGTCACCAACTGTGCTTCCCAGTAATCCCAAATCTCAAGCAGAGGCCTCCTGACCTGGGTGGGAAGAAAAACACCTCTTCTTAAGCATGCTGAGAAGCAGGGGTGGGACCTTGACTCCTCCAGGTATCCCCTGAGTGAAGGGATAACCTCATCTGACCACCTGGGCTCAAATGGATGACCAGCTCTCCAACTGGGCCCAGGAACCAAGACACCAGTTCCAGTCCTCAGCTGCACAGTACGCTCGTCATCACCTGCTGGACACACAGAAAACTGGAGAGCATGTGACTCTCTATTGGGTAGGGCTCACAAGTCTTTGGTCTCTGACTCCATCTACTGTCTGAGAGGCATTATTTTATTTTAGCTATTTAGGTGTTTTTTTATACCGCCCCTTCCATCGATCAAGGGCGGTTGACAAAGAATAGAACAATTATATTAAACTTTTTAAAAACATTAGTGGAACATGTTTAAAATCAACAATCAACATATTTACAAGGAACTATTTTACATTAATTACATACCTAAATTAAATGCATTATTGGGTGGGAGACGAGAAGGCTGTTCTTTATGCATCTGAGATTAAGTATGGGTAGCTATAGTTATAGGAGGAGTAAGGGGTTGGGGCTAGGAAGTGCGGATCAGAAACTATGTTGGGCATAACCCATGCATTTTGAACTGGTCTGGTGTGAAGAACAAAACGAATGCAAATTATCCCTGCCAACTGATAAGCAGGTTATAAATAAGAGGAGGAGTAGCCTAGTGCCAAGAGATCTGGGTTTGATTCCCACTGGCATTCCTTGTGACCTTGGACAAGTCACTTTACCCTCCATTGCCTCAGAAGAAAAGGCCCGGCAATCTACTTCAGGTCATACTTTCCCTAAGAAAACCCAGGGGTTGCTGGGTCACCAGGAGTCAGCACTGACTTGACGGCACATAAAAAAAAATACAAACAAATGTATATCTTTAAATCTCAGTAAAAAATAAGATGGGATAGTTAGAAAATATAACACTGGATGAAGAGAGAGACCTAATAAGTATTTTGAAGACCTGACGGAAGGAGGATAATCAATGAAACAAATTGATCCACCCTACCATTGTGATATAACTTGATGGAGGGGTGGCACTATATATTAAAGAAGATATTGAGTCAAACAGAAAACAAAGGTTTTGCAGGGAACAAGGGGGCATGTTTACTAAAGTGCACTACCGGGGTAGCATGGGGATTCAGCAAGCACCAAGTGTGCCATCATAAAAAGCATTGTGCACTGAAAATGTGACTGTGCTAAAATTCTCACATTACATGAGCAGCATGGGTTGGGCGGAGCAAGGACGCTGCTTGGCAGCCTGGGCATTATTGGCGCACGCTCCCCACTGATGTGGCACGTAGCGCAGGTGTGCTTACCACCACCTCAATGGATGATGTTAACTGCACCCGTGCTGTTTGTGCCAAAGACAACAAGGCAGGGCAGTGTGATACCTGCGCTAGTAACATGGATTCATGTCGGGCATGGCGCAGTCAAACACCACCCCTGTACACTTTTTCAAAGCTAACCATGCACTAGCAGCATGCCTTTCAGTAAACATGCCCCAAAATGCACTGTGGAATCTTTATTTTAATCATTTATAGCTCGCCATATCTGAAATTCTAGGCAGGTTACATATTAAGCATACATAAAATTCAGCACTAAAATACAAACATTAAAAATTAACATGCAAACAAAGCTAATCAAACAAATTCTACAGTAATAAATATCAAAAGATTTACTCGCTCTCCATCGACCTTCCAAAATAACCCACCCTACATCGACCCCCCCTCTCTGCCCTGACATAATCAGGTCATGAAATGCCAATGTAAAAAATCAAGCTTTCAGTTTCTTCCTGAATATCAATACATGGCTGACCTTAATTCAGCAGGGAATGGATTCCATAATTAGGGAGCTGCATCTGAAAAAGAGTGAGTTTGTACTTCACTCAAATGAGCATAATGTAGAGAGGGAACCTCTAACACACACTGCTCAGTCGGATGCAACATTCGATCGGGGGGGGGGGGGGGGGGGGGCCACAGCCACAAGGTTGAACAAATATACTGTGGTGCTATCAGGATAATGAATTAAACACCAGCACTAACACTTTAAATTTTATATGTCATATCACTAGAAGCCAGTATCAGAGTCACTTGTTCACACCAATTAACTCCTAAAAGCAGACAGAGAAATTCCATGTGTGAAGGGAAACAGAATAGTGTGTGTGGGGGGGAGGGGGGCTATACTACTGTTTGACTGGCCAGAAGGAACAGACAAATGATGAAATATGAACAGAAATTAGGGGAGCTAATAAATTTGGCAACACAGTAATAATGCGTGATTTCAATTACCCCAGCATGGACTGGATATAGAGGTCATTTTAGAAGCCCTATTCGTAATTAGGACAAAACCTATGTAGGAAAAGGCCAAAAGGCAGCACTATAAAATTACACCAAGCCCTAGAACACAATCTCCCACACAGAAATTATATGCAAGTACCTCACAGGCAAAATACTGGCAGAAGGAGGCATCGGTGTAGTTTGCCTTCTTACTTCAAGGGAGGGTAGGGTTGCCAACTTTTTCACCGAGAAAAACCCGACACCTGTGGCTCGCCATGCCCCACCCATTCTCTGCCCCTAGTCCCACCCCTGCCCCACCCCCAGTCCCACCCATACTGCACCCCAGCCCCACCCACAAAAATTACCGAGGATAAGTGTAAGCTAACTCCCTTGGTCATATAATGGGTTGGCAGGCACCATAGCTGGGACTTGAACCTGTGACCTTCTGCCTCCAAACACACTGGTTGTGTGCACTGCACCACTGTGTTGCCACTGAGACAGTGCATTCCCTGGTGATACCATGACTGTTTGTCCGGCAGGGCCTGTCTGTTGCAGTGCATGGCACCCACCTACACAGGGCTAGGCCATGGTCTGCTCTGGGCAGCTGCCACTGCCCCCTCCACCACCAGTACCCCTCCGCCACCATGCTGACATGGCCTTATATTGGAGACAGCATAAAACCTGAATGATTTGTGGCCCTCCAGGCCTGCATTTGGGGGACTCTGCTCTAGGTAATGCACATGTTTCTGGTGTCTGTGCTCGGTGGGATAAAATATAGGCATTTGAACCATGCGTATGTTCTCTGCAATAAAGGTTTGTCCTTACTATCACGGTTTAGTAGCGGGTAAAATATGGGGACTGGATTGGCAGTAGCCCCAGCTGGGCCTTGAACTTGTGACTTTCTGCTCATGAACACATTGGCTGTGTTCACCGCACCACACTGTGCTCACAGAGACAGTGCAGTCCCTGGAGATACCATGGTTGTTTGTCAGACAGAGCCTGTCTGTTGCAGTGCATGGCACCCACCTACACAGGGCTAGGCCATGGTCGGCTCTGGGCAGCTGCCACTGCCCCCCTCCACCTCCAGTACCCCTGTGCCACCATGCTGACATGCCCTTCTGCTTGTGGTGCTGGTGGTGTGCAGTCTCAAGCCATCCAGTGTGCAGATAGGCGGCTGCCTATGGTGCATGTTCTGGGATAGGGGTGCCTGCATAGGCGTCCACGCTTCCCCCCAACACTGCCTGCCAATGTTCTGTGCCCTTGGGGGTACCTGCTGGGTACTATCCCCTGTGACACTGTGATAAACACTATCGTGCCCATGTTGGGCCCTCATCAGTTGCTGTCTGGCTGCTGTTCAGTTTCAGCATTCCTAAGTGCCACCTAGGCATCTGCCTAGTCCGCACTGTGCCCCAGCTGCACCACAGCATGTGCCGCCTGCAGCCCTCTGTATCCCCTTTCCCAGCATCTGTCCAGTTGCCCATTCCGACATGCCCGCCCTGCTGTTGTGGAACATGTGCATGCCATAGGAAACCTGTCCAATGGAGAGGGAAACCCTGATCAGTGCTATTTCACTGTGGGATCATTCACCTTGTATGGGGACGGAGCGTAGACCCTTCCAAAATTCATATTTATTTTTTGGGGCTTTCTTGGGAGTGTTTTTTGCTGTTTCCTATTACTATCACTATTGCCCAGCTTGATTATGATTTTTTAAAATTTTGTTGGGGTCATTTTCAATGTTTATTTGCACTTTTGTTCCGTGCACATGTATCACACTTATCACTTTTTTGTAGGTTTCCCTGGTTTTGCTGTACATTGCTGACAGAAATGGTTTCTTTTCCCTTTAAATCAGCTCTAACGCGAGGTTTTCACTTGCGGTATTTTTGGCCTCGAATTTCACATCGTTAGTGTGCGGGGAGCCTCTCCCCTCCCACTCTCCACCCATTGACCCCTTCTCTCCGCCCCTGGGGAACCTTCCTCCACCCTCCGGGAGCCTTTCCACGCCTTCAGCGCTCGTTTGCGCCGCTGCGCACGTGAGCGTGCACTAAAGCGCATTTTTGCCCCATTAAGTGTCATTAGCATGCGCTAAGGTACCTTAGCGCGCGCTCATGCGTGCCGCGCACATTAAGAAGGTTTAGTAAACATACCCCTTAGAGTAATATATACTCGGTGCCCGATATTTGAAAGGCATTTATATGGATTACAGCCCTGTAAAATGGGTAAATGCCTCTAACTGGGATATTCAATGGCACTAACATGGTTAGTGCCGCTGAATATCCCTGATCTTCTCCTGTACACGCCCCATGGGCATTCCGTTGGGGAGCGGAAGCAGCAACAGTCAATAACCAGGCAGTGGCGATATTGCATGCTGTCTGGTTAGCGACCTGTGGCTAAACGACAGACAAAGCAAAAGCTCACCTATCTTTTAGCCACAGGAGCTAACCTGGCAGCATGCAATATCGCCACTGCCTGGTTAACTACTGCGGCTGGGAGGCTGTGCGGTAAACCTGGATATTCAATGCCGCATATGACCCCAGCATTGAATATCTGGGGTTAAGGGTCAGTGCAGATGGTTATGCGCTGTAGCGGTGCATAGCCAATGTAGATGAATATCGGGCCCTCAAGCTCTAGCATGTTTCAAGGTCAATGAGGGCTGTTCCAAGCCATTCCCTTTGAAAGAGGCACACACTAAGGATGCCCCCTATTACCATTTCTATTCCTAATGTTTATTGAACCGCTAGCTCAGAAAATAAGGGCTGACACTCAAATCTCAGGCCTGAGATAGCGAATACAAAATCTCACTGTGATGGATCCTGTGTTCACTAAAGGCAATAATTCAAAATCTGCAATAGTTTGGCCTCAAATCAAGCTTTAAATATAAATATCTCAAAATCAAATAGTAAATATAAATATCCCAGAACCTCCATCAAGTACTCTACAAAAACAATTCCTCTTTAGATGGGTGATTTAGGGATTAACCTAACAAAAGAAACAAAAAACCTAACCAATCTAAACTACAACCCTCTAATCAAAAGTATAGCTAATGAACTTTGAATATTGGACCAATCAGGTTTGGTCCAATATTCAAAGTTCATTAGCTATACTTTTGACAGAACAGTCAAAATTATGATGATTGTCCCCAAATTCCTGTATTTATTTCAAACATTCGCAATTGAAATTCCAAACTGAGTACTGAAAGGACTACACAAAAATATCTTTAAATTTATATGGCAACAACGACCTCCAAAAATAGCTAATCCACTATATACCTACCAAAAAGAGAAGGAGGACTGGCAGTACTAAACTTGAGAAATATTACGCAACAGCATGATTACAGGCCCTTTTCAATTGGCAAAAAGAAAACAGGGAACAATAAATAGCGACCATTTACTTACTTCTTATACTGTAGGAATATATCTGTACGATCAGAGACTTGGACTCCCAGGGTGGGTTGGGGGGCAAGGGAAACACTTTAGAAGAAAACTGTGTGTTTTGTACCATTGAAGACCGATGGTTGTGCCATACAAACTCTTTTATTATAATCACATGTTATATTTAAGAAAACCATCAGAGAGAGAGAGAGAGAGATCAATTTGTATAGATTACATAATCCTAGACTGAAACAACTGAAAACAAATAAAGACAAATGTTAATGCTGGACTTATTCCGTAACCATGTAATGACGTGTAAATAACTGTCTGTCAATGAAGATATTGTATAAATATGAAACACTCAATAAGAAATGATTTAAAAAAATATAATCGAAGGAAAATTAAATATAGTCTGAAAGCAATGTATGAATATGACTACCGGTAATTAAATTAAAACAGGCTATAACTGGTACACAGAGAAATAGTTTGAGTATCACAACTATGCGAATCTCTGACTCTACATCTATCATCTCATTAGTTCTTTACGAAAGTGCCATATTTTCTAAAGGCACTACCTCTTTTAAATACTGTCCATGTTTTATCCTATGGCTATAATTTTTTGTTACCAAATTTCTCCCTGCGTTCTAAATAGTAATGCAACTAACCACAAAGAAGCTTGAGTTCTCTTAGTTTCTGATTACTTGCTGCATCGGACTTCAGATTCTGTGTAGCGGGCACAATTCAGCTAAGGTGAAAGAGCTTTTGAAAAGTACTGACTTGTCTTCCCTAGGTGCTGCTGTTTTTCTTTTGGTACTAACCCAAGATTGCAGAGACCGCAAGGGTGGACCATTCCAGAGTGCAATTTTTTTGGATGATGAGATGTAAATCTAGAAAAAAGTCAAATTCCTTTGCAAATGAAAAAGCAGCCTAAAATGATATTTACTTTTTCTTTGTGTCACTGAAAAGAGACAAATGGAGGTAACATGGGTAAATTCTCTGGCTTGAAAACTGCTCTTTTCAGTAGCTAAAAGCATCAGTGTAGTCTGCCTTCTTACTTTGGGGAGGGGAGGACATAGGGTAAGGAAGTTATACTGACAGTGGGGGCAGGGGGACTAGTTCACCATTAGTGCCTGCAACATTTGGGGGGGGGGCACTGCCCCATGACCCCCCCCCCCACTACGCCTATGGCTAAAAGTATGCCCAAAGGTTTTACAGCATGAATACTTGAGGTGTATGTAGGAAGCTTCAGATTTGTTCCTGCTGGTGGCTTTTTTTCTCATGGGCTTGCCTCTCATGAAAGCAGTGATCAAGATCAGTGCACTGGCACCGAGGCTCTAATGAGTGAGAGAAAGGGCTCAAAGAGTGTAGGAGCCTTCAAATGAGTGACACACTTCTAGTGAATGAGCCTTGACATTTCCAGATTGATCTTTTGTATATATTTTGTGATAATAGGGTTTTTTAAAAATATTTTGTTCTCTGCTTTTGAGGGATAAAAGCCCTGTTTTTATCCTCCCTGTGGGTCAGCTCTTCAGCTGCTGAGATGGCCAGATCATTGCATTTTATAAGTAACAGGCTGAGCCAATCTTCTCAGGACTTGTAGTCATGCTTTTCCAAGAGAAACTGGAAGTATGAGTCTATACATGCAGTAAAGCTATGGCTGGTTCCATTTGTCCCTTATGACATGCAATAATCTGGTCATCTTAGAAAATGCTAAGATAGTGCTTCGCCCCCCATGTCTGCTCTGCTCCTTTCCAGCACCCCCCTGTCTGCTCCCCTCAAGGCCCCCCTGTCTTCTCCCTTCCAGCTCCCCCCCCCATGTCTGCTCCCCTCCAGCTCCCCCCCATGTCTGCTTCCCTTCCAGGCCCCCCATGTCTGCTCCCCTACAGGCCCCCCCATGTCTGCTCCCTTCCAGGCCCCCCTTGTCTGCTTCCTTCCAGGCCCCCCCATGTGTCTGCTCCCTACCAGGCCCCCCCTTGTGTCTGCTCCCTACAAGGCCCCCCCCTTGTGTCTTCTCCCTTCCCTCCTCCCCCCCTCACCTCACTGATTTATCCTTTAAAATAAAAGCAACTGTGGGAACATTTCTCCGTTCCCGCGGCTCTGCTTTCAAACTGCTGGGTCGCTGCCTGCCTGCCTTCAATCTTCCTGGAGCCGGCGGGGTGGGGGGGCCCAACGTCATCTTCTGCTGCCCTTCTGCTTCCATTGCTGCTGCAACGTAAGTGGAAGGGCAGCGGAAGCAATGACCTCGGACCCCTCCCACTCCGCCGGCTCCAGGAAAATTGAAGGCAGGCAGGCAGCGACCCAGCAGTTTGAAAGCAGAGCCGCGGGAATGGAGAAATGTTCCCACGGCTGCTTTCATTTGATTTTATGTTATCGGCGGTTCTATCATAGGCAGTTTCTAGGGAGTGGCAAATAGTACCGCCCCCTAGAAACTGCCGCCTGAGGCGACCGCCTCAGTTCGCCTAATGATAGAACCACCCCTGTGTGCCAGTGATAAACTTTTATTGGTGGGCTGAGTTATGGGAGTCTGAAATGACTAATATTTACTTAGAAATGAAATCAGGGCTGGATTTCTAATGTATGTGCCCGTAGGCCGGACTGGAGATTAGTGGGAAGGGGAGGCTTCTCCCCCCAGAGATCAGAGAACACATCCCTAAAGCAAGTGAAATCAGGTTCCTGTTTGACCAGTTATTTGGAGCCTTCAAAATTTGGCAGCTTTGGTGGTTGGCTGTTTTTCCTTTGCCTAAATCTGGACCTGAATGAAATATGAATTAGAACAACAAAAAAGGAGGCATTTAATGACTGTTTGTTTCATCCACCTTCTAAATTACTTATTTATAAAAAAAAATATTTTGCTCTAAG
This sequence comes from Ichthyophis bannanicus, assembly GCA_033557465.1. Taxonomy (NCBI): domain Eukaryota; kingdom Metazoa; phylum Chordata; class Amphibia; order Gymnophiona; family Ichthyophiidae; genus Ichthyophis; species Ichthyophis bannanicus. Next base: position 1,574,464,328 of record CM066031.1, on the reverse strand, counting down.
TAAGGTGCGGCCCCTATAGAAACAAATTCCTAGGTCTAATTCTGCTTTATTTAACTCCATTTTGAAAGTAAGACTTCAGAAAACGAAGTTAAAGTACATAGATGGAAAGTGAGGATGTCACACAGTGTGGAAACAAAGATCAAAAATCCTCATTCAGCCTATCATCACATAGTTTGAAGCTGCAGCCCTTCCTGTTTATTTTGTTTTCCTTTTCTTTTCTATTTATTTTATTTGTTTATATTGCATTGCAACTTCACTGTTTTCTTCAAACTTTATTATATGCATTGCGATACATGTATTTTTACTTTGTAAATCATTTTGATGGGCAGTCTATCAAATGCCCATACATAAAGGGGGGATATTCAGCACCAGTTCTGAGCGTAAACCCTGGATATTCAATGCCAAGGTCATATCCGGTCCCGACATCGAATATCTGGGTTTGCCGGATTGCCGCGAGGCTAACTAGGTTCAGTGATACTGAACCACTGCCTGGTTAGCTAATGCAGCGGAGGTTAGGCCAGGATTACCTACGCCTAACTTTCACCATGTATCGCTGACTGGACAGTGGCTCAATATCGTTGCTGCCTAGTTAATGATAGGTGCCACCTCCGCTCCCCCCCCCTGATTTTCCCTATTCTAACTACTTAGCATCGGGGCATGCAGCGGCAGCATCTGGGGATACTCAGCGGTGCTGCTGAATATCCCACAGAGCAACATTTACATGGTTTGCAAGTCTGCAAACCATGTAAATTCCTTTGAAAATGCCCCCCAAAGTAAATAATTATACTTAATCATGGCTGTTGGAGTAGCCTAGTGGTTAGAGCAACAGCCTACTACCCAGGAGATCTAGATTCAATTCCCACTGGCACTCTTTGTGGTCTTGGGCAAGCAGGGGCGGCCCAAGGGGGGTGTGGGGCCATGTGCGGAGACTCGGTGCAGGGCCTCATTTGCATAAGTGGCCTTATTTGCATAAATATTTGCATAATGCTAACATTCATTAAGAGACATGTTTACTAAAAGTTAGTGTGTGTATGGATAAAGACAGACTAAAAGATTTCTACATTACTATAATCCAGTGCCAACCGCCAGGCACATTAGGAACTACTACAAACACTGCCCATTTAGAACCCATAGCAAACCCGCCGTATCCTAACAGCACTACCAGGACTCACAAAGCACCATACCCTACCTATCAAAAGGCAACACTGCAAATATTAAACCAATACATTTCAGAGAACAACAATACATGACCTACTGGGGAAAGAGAACAAGTGGCAATGTCAAATAGGAATTACATAAACAGAATACCTCAGCTCAGTTACACATGCAGAACATAGACCATCACCAAACAAGGAATCACAATTTAGAAACAGGAAGGCAATAATTAAACTGGGAACCCCAAAAGCCAAACTTAGAATGTACAACAACACTGTAGAAATAAAACTATAAATTAATTTCCTCTTGTACCAAACAAAGCGCAGACGTTAATGATGCACATTTCCCAGAGCTTTCATATTCCAGTTAATAAATTCAAAATAAAGAGATATCTTTCTATCTTTTGTGCATTTTTTTTCAGTTGCAATTGCTCCAGTCACTTTCTTCTGGTTTCTTCATGTTTTCTGCTAACTCTCCATCATCTGCTGTCCATTTGTCCTTTCTTCTCTCTTCTAGTTTTTTTTTCCATTCTCTCTCTCTACATCTGCTTTAACATACTAATCTTTCTCCTTTTGCTCTTTCCTCATTCCTATTTCATCCACTCAAATTTTACCCCTCCATCCTCAATCCCCACTTACTCTCCCAATACCTGGCTAAGTGTAGATTTTTTATCCCTCCCACACAAAATATTTTTCCCCTCTCCATTTTACTCTCCCAGCCCCATCCCATTCTAATCTTCCCCCAACATCAGCTCCCTTCTAGTTCCAGCCTCACCCAGCATCCATTCCCTTCTAGTCCCTGCATCAGCCCATTTCCAGTCCTAGCCCCCCATCAGCCCATTTCCAGTCCTAGCAACCCCCCAACCCAATACCAGTCCTAGCCCCCCCATCAACCCACTTCCAGTCCTAACCCCATCAACCCATTTCCATTCAGCCCCCCATAGCCCATTGCCAGTCCTACCCCCCCCCATCAGCCCATTTCCTGTCCTAGCCCCCCATAGCCCATTATCAGTCCTAACCCCCCCATAGCCCATTACCAGTCCTAACCCCCCATCAGCCCACAGCCCATTACCAGTCCTAACCCCATCAGCCCACCTCCAGTGTTAACCCCCCCATCAGCCCATTTCCAGTCCTAGCTCCCCCATAGCCCATTACCAGTCCTAACCCCCCCAACAGCCCACAGCCCATTACCAGTCCTAACCCCATCAGCCCACCTCCAGTCTTAATCCCCCCAGCCCATTTCCAGTCCTAGCAACCCCCCAACCCATTACCAGTCCTAGCCCCCCATAGCCCACTCCCAGTCCTAATCCCACCAGCCCATTACCAGTCCTAACCCCATCAGCCCACCTCCAGTGTTAACCCCCCATCAGCCCATTTCCAGTCCTAGCCCCCCCATAGCCCTTTAACAATGCTACCCCCCCCAACAGCCCACAGCCCATTACCAGTCCTAACCCATCAGCCCACCTCCAGTCTTAATCCCCCCAGCCCATTTCCAGTCCCAGCAACCCCCCCAACCCATTACCAGTCCTAGCCCCCCATAGCCCACTCCCAGTCCCAATCCCACCAGCCCATTTCCAGTCCTAATCCCCATCACCCAATTTTCAGTTTAAGCCCCCCATACCCCATTACCAGTCCTAACCTCCCCATCAACCCACTTTCAGTCCTAATCCCATCAGCCCATATACAGACTTAGCTCCCCCATAGCCCATCACCACTCCTAACCCCCCCCAGCCCATCACCACTCCTAACCCCCCAAGCCCAGACCAGCCCAGCACAGCCCATCACCACTCCTAACCCCCCAAGCCCAGCCCAGCCCATCACCACTTCTAAACCCCCCCAGCCCATCACCACTCCTAACCCCCCCAGCCCAGCCCAGCCCAGCCCATCACCACTCCTAACCCCCCCCAGCCCAGCCCATCACCACTCCTACCCCCCCAGCCCATCACCACTCCTAAACCCCCCCAGTCCAGCCCAGCCCATCACCACTCCTAACCCCCAGCCCCCCAGCCCAGCCCAGCCTAGCCTAGCCTAGGGAAATTTTTTTAAAAAAAGAAGCTGTCTTCTCCGGCTGCCGGGGCCGCCGCGGCAGAATCGAGTGTGCCGCGGGGCCCCCCTGCCCAGCAGAGCCTGCCCTCCCCTTTATCACCTCTGTCTTCGCAGCTTCAGTCAAACGCGCCGGCTTTCAGAGCGCGAAAGGACTAGTTTCCCTTTCGCGGCTCTGTTAAGCCCGCGGGGGCTGATGGGAACTTCCCATCAGCCCCCGCGGGCTTAACAGAGCAGCGAGGGAGAAACTCTCCTCTCGCGCTCTGAAAGCCGGCGCGTTTGACTGAAGCTGCGAAGACAGAGGTGATAAAGGGGAGAGCAGGCTCTGCTGGGCAGGGGGGGCCCCGCGGCACACTCGATTCTGCCGCGGCGGCCCCGGCAGCCGGAGAAGACAGCTTTTTTTTTTCTTTTTAAAATTTTACTTTAGGATCAGAATGTTTTTTTGCGCGGGACCCCCTGAAACGCGGGGCCCTGTGCAAAAAACATTCTCGCTCAATGGACGGGCCGGCCCTGTGGGCAAGTCACTCTACTCTCCATTGCCTTGGAAGAAAAGGCTGGCAATCCACTTCCAGTCATACCTTGCCAGGGACTGCTGGGTCACCAGGAGCCAGCACTGACTTGAAGACACTTAAAAATAAAATGAAAAAAACATGTCTGTTTCAACAAAATCCCCACACTGACATGTCTGAGTCTGAAAATGGAGAAAAAAGGCAATCCATAATTGCATTTTTCAACTTGTATTATTTTGATGCTGTTAAAATAAAGTAATATTTCATCTTGTAAAGTGCAAAATTCAAAATATGTTTGTGATGTACATTTCCAAAGTGATCATATTTCAACCATTAAATGAAAATAAAAAGCTTTTTCTACTTAAGTTGTCTGAATATTTTATTTATTCAATCTTCCTCTTCTTTGCCTGCCTCTTACACCCAATCCCTGTTCCCTCTTCAAGTCTTTGCTCTCTCCTTCCCACCAGGGTCTCTCTTTCTCTCTCTCTCTCGCTCTCTCCCCCTTCCAACTCATCCCTGCTCCCTCCTTTGAGTTCTCTTTCTCCCATTCTCTCCTTCAGTTCCTACTTGCTTAACCTACCTCCCTAAACCCAATATGAATCCCTGCTCACTCCCCCAGGCATCTTTCTCCTCACATCCCATTTTACTCCCCTACCATGCTGCTTTTCTCACTCTCTATATTCCTGCTCTCTCATTCATTCAAACCCCCAGTGACCATTTACCCCTACAATCCCTGAGTCCCACACTTCCAGCTCAAGTCCTCTTTCTCTCCCAACAGTCCTCATTTCCCCTTGTTACCTGGACCACTCACTTTTCCCCCTCTTGATACCAAAATTCCCCAGTCCTCACATATCGCCACCCAAGTCTAAGTCCCTCTTCATTCCCCCATCATCCCATATTCTCCCCCTCAATCCCTGAATCCTTACAATCTCTCTCTCCCACCTCACCCAATCCCTGAGTCTCTTGCTGTATCCTCTTCGGGCAGAGCTGGCACTACCATTATGCAAACTAGGTGGTCAACTAGAGTGCTGCCCTCTGGGGCCAACAGCAGCAACAATTGCTTCAGAAACTGCGATGCATCACTTACCCTATGTCTCCAGGGCTGCGTCATGGTTTCATTTTGTTCAATCTGTTGCTTGAGCGCCCCTCTGCCACAGACTGGGGCTGACACAGCAAATTAAACAGAATGAAACCATGACGCAAACCCCGGAGATGGTGTGTAAGTGTTGCATGGCGGTTTCCGGGGCAATTGCCCTGCTGTTGGCCCCAGAGAAGGGCACCAGCAATGGGCGTGGGAGGGGCAGTGGGTGGCGGCAGGATGGAGGGCTACCCTGTCCCCAGGCTTCCTTCTTTCCATTCCATTTTCAGGACCAGCTACTCCTACTCCCATCCCAATCCAACTCTCTGCTATCATGCCCCGAATTTCCAACCAACCCAATTTCCTTCTTCCCCACTGAACTTCACAATCTTTTTATCTTCATGTGTTTTTCTCCCCACTCCCTGTCAACACTTACTTGATATCTCTGCCTCATTGGCCCAAGCATGAACCTATTGCCTCACCATTTTTTTCTCTAGCTCCCTACCTGAGCCTCTTAATCGCCGCCTTAGGTCAGTGGCAATCACTGCAGACCATGCAGCTGCTCAGCTCCATTCCCTGTCTTCACCAGGAATACTGTATACTCATCCTTCCAGACACGTTTATTGATGTGGTTCTTGTGATGAGCAAGATTACTGCCCACCTGTGAGTTTTTTGAGTATGCCCACGGTGCAGACAGAGAATGGGGCAGAGTGGCAGTAGCAGTAGCATGCAGAGGGCACAGCTTGTGTGTGACAAGAGCTTAATTGTGTGCAACTGTCAGGAATGGGGCATGGCCTGTTTGCCTGTGCCCTCTTAGATACGGATCCTGGGGCAGAGCCCTTGTCATCCCGCCCCTGATGCTGATAGCTAGGCAAGACATGCAGTCCCCTCTATAATAACATGGGCTATGGTTACTGCATAGTAATTACCAGAAAACACACAGTAACTGCAAAACCTCTGCATTGACTGTTGGGGGTATTCCCAGCACTTTTTGGAGGGCTGCCATGCAGTTAACACAGAGCAAAAGTAGCTATTGTTAGTTAACTGCATGGCAGGCAAAGCAAAATACAATACAGTTAGCTACACCACTTAAGGTGGCAGCAATTGCTCTTTGTTATCTACCGCATTGACGGATAATGCTTGGCAACCACCCCTGCATTAATTCTAGAGCCCGTTTCCTGCCAATTCCCTATCCCAGAATGGCATTTTCCATATAGCTATTTAACACAGGAATTGCCATACACTAACAGCTGATGTGCTGGGTTAACTATTAGCACGCACTAAGTTCTGTGTTAACTGCTAATACACCTTAATAAATAGGGCCTGAATTAATAAGTCGATAAAAAGTAACCGGGATAGTTTAATGTAAAATGTCTATAACCAGAAGGGGTTTCATTGAAAAAAAGAATGCAAAACAAAAACATTTGACTCCAGGCCCCCTTGACAAGAAAAGGGGGAATACGGTATGTCTCACACAGTACTGTGTAGTATAGAGCTATCATTTTGGGCTTACTGCCCTAAAATGGAATACAGTTTGAATGCCAGAGCCGCGAGCTGAATTGGAAACAGTAACCATAGGAACGGTTAGTTTCCGGCACTCTCTGTGACAGGTTGACAGGCTTGCTCTTCAAAACACTTAGTTGTTCCCTTGGGAGAAAAGAGCTAAGAGGAAGAGTTTTGAGTTCACTTGGCACACAGACAGGGGGAGGACAATGGTCAGCACTGGCAGGGAGGCCTGCAGGGCAAGAATCAAACATCTGATACTAACTGAAGCAAGGCTAAAGAAGTGTGCTGAGGTATCCTAAAGAGAGACAAAATGAAGACTGAAATCATGCTTACATAAAATACATACCCTTGCAAGTGGAAGCTGTGTAAAAGAAAGGAATGCTTGTCTATACAGAGCTGTCTTTCACCATTGCAATTAAGAATATAACTAGACTAAGAGCCGTATGCAAATAGAACAGTAGCCAAGGGGGCAATGTACAAAAGTGTGCTACTGTTTTCACAAACATTAACACATGTTGAAGTACTGTTAGTGTGCAAGTTCATTTACATGTATTAACAGTGCTTTTAATGTGTGTAAATTAGCTTACAAGAGTATTAATGCAAAAACTATGCCAATGAGGAGAAGATGCAGAACTACACAAAGCAGTTCATTGCATAGTAATGCAGCAAAACAGAGGCTATACGTAAGAAAGCCTCTGAACAGATCCATGGTGCACCGTGCAACAACACTTTTGAGTATTGTGTGCATTTCTGATAACCGCATCTCACAAAGGATATAGCAGAACTAGAAAAGATTCAGAGAGGGATGAACACAATGATTAAGTGCAGTGCATGTTTCCTAAAAGAAAAGATGCTAATACTCATATGCAGGACTATTTCATTAACACTGAGGCTATGGCAGGAACCAAGGAGCGAGGCGAAATCAGACTACGACACCACACAATTGTAGATACAAGATGCACTTTATTACTTCTAAAATAATTGCCAATCCACCCTACATGATTGTTTTGTCAAGAATGACTTCCTCAGGGGTGTAGGAACAGGAACTTAGTGCATTCATATTTCAAATGTGCTCCCAGTGAGCAGATAATTCACAAACATGAGCATGCTAGCAAATGGATATTTTCATTCTATTCTCCATTTGCTATCGTACTCATGCTTGTGCAGCCAACTACATATCTATGGATATCTGAGCATTATCTGCTCACTGGGAGTTTGGAATGTTAATACACTAATTTCCTGTTCCTACACCCCGAGGAAGTCATTCTTGATGAAACACGATCGTGTAGGGCGGATTGGCAATTTTAGAAGAAATAAAATATATCTTGTTCTATCTACAATTGTGTGTTGTTGTAGACTGATTTCACTTCACTTCTTGGTTCCTGCTGATACGTTTGCACGTGTGTGTGCCAGTTTGGACTGACTACCTGAGGTTATGGGCCAGTTTTAGCAGGCAATGAAAAAGGTGCCGGTACTCTATAACACCGCATACCCCCTCAAAAAAGCCCTTAAAGGGATGGAACAGTGGATGCAGAACAGAACTAGGACATTTCCACATAGAACTCAACATACCAAAAATAATTTCTGATTCTGTTGTCGTATCAGTAACAGCAATATTTTTATTTAACAGGTTTTACATACCACTTTATCATTTCAGTCAAAGCAGTTTACATTGTAACTTAAACTTGGTAATATACAATGGACATTGATAACTTTGATTTTTCTGAGGCAATGGAGGATTAGGTGATTTGCTCAAGGCCACAAGGAGTGCTAGTGGGAATCAAACCCTATTTTTTTGGTTCTGAAGCCAGTACGCTAACCATTAGGCTACTCCTCCACAATATGACCTCTCACGAGTACAAGGAATGTGAGGCACACTTTAGAAAGGCTATGTAGGTGAAATTTGGGACGTCCCAGTCAGAATGTCTTAAATTTAGTAGGAGGGGCAGCAGAGAAGGTTGGCATGTGAAGTGCCTTATAAAATTGTCCTGTCTCCACCTTGAAAGATATATCTGTCTGCCATATAAAAGGCAAAGCAGGAAAATGCAGTGTAATGGGTCCAACACATGCAGGTTTTCGCCCGATGTCATAAATTTGTACATATCAGATATGGGCAACTGTCATGAGCACTTTTCATAGTTCTGTTCATGCCATCGATATATAGCCATGGATGTCCCCGATGGCAAACTGAGACATGCAATGCTAGTCTAAAATCATGCATACACGTGTATCTCTTTTGCCCCACCCTGGGCACAGCCTCCGGCATGCTTCCATGCAACTTGGATGTGATCATGCTGGGGGCATCCATATGATTTCACTATCTGTATGAGCATTTTCAGAAGTGGAAATCACAAATAGGGCTTCTAAAATGACCCCCATTGTCACGTAATACAAAACCCTACAAAACTCACTCAACTGTAAAGAAAAAGTATCATATCATAATAACATTAACTTTCGAAACTCATATAAGGAGTCTACCCAGCAAAGAGCAGCACCATAAATATTGCTGTGGGCCCTAGAACATCCATGCACCTAGTTGGAAAACTGAATGAGGCGGATTACTATACTACTCCAGAACACCTGACCTTGATCACACATTCAGAAGACAGATGGACCCTCAAATACAGAACAAGTGACCACAAATTAAAAATAGAACTATGTAGACAAAAATGAAATTGAAATCCCAAAAAGCCAGACTGCATGCAGTACAACACCAGAGAGACAGAAAGTGAATTAGAAGCTCCCGTACTGTGCACAATAGAAACAGAACATGTAAGTTGCGAAGAATGACATTTCAATTACTAAATTAAAAACAAAATTCATTTTTCTACCTTTGTTGTCAGGGCAGATGCAAGAATATGAGGCGCTCTAAGCGAACCTCATTCCAAGCGCCCCCTCTGCTTTGGTTGCTGCTGTTGCCACCCCTCTTGGGGACATGCAGCGGTAATAATAATACTTTAAAAATGGCACCATAGTGCGGGAGTTACCTTCAGTTCCAAGGCTGCGGTGCCATTTCTGTTTCCACCCTCTTCCAATTTCACTTCCTGTTTGCATGGGAGCGAAGTAGGGGAGATATATTTATACATTGATTTAATTTAGGTTTAGCTCATGCCAGTGGCGAGCGTTCTAATGGGGGGCCCCAAGCAAAATATGCTGATGGCCCCCCCTATTTCAGCCCCCCCTGCAGCACCTCACCCCATCTTCCCTACAATGGCTGCGGCATAACACCCCCTCTGTCTACCTCACCCCTCTGGAGGTGGTGGCTCCGTGCAGCAAACCTACTTTTATCTATTTGTGAGCTGCCTCTACTCCAGGTCTAGAGGTGTTCTTCCCAGGCTGAAGTCTTGTGATACCACGAAACTTCAGTCTAGGAGGAACAACTCCGGGCCTGGAAGGGAGGCAGCGTGCAAAACAGATAAAAGTAAGTATGCCGTGCTGCTGTGTGGACCCCCTTCCTGCCCGGCACCCCCCCCCCCTGCATTGTAGGGGTTGCTTGGGCAGAATTTACACCGGTGGCTCATGTATTTTTAGTAATAACTCAGGGCAATCTAGGCAGGGGTTTGGTTTCCTTAACCTTTAGATAACCTCTGTGGGGAACATTGCCCATGCTTTGATTATTTGAAGAGAGCCTGCCTTCCACTAGTCCCTGTGAATTGTCCCATTTTCCATCCCTGCATCACTCTGCTCTAAATAAGGATATATCCTAGCTCTCAGTAATATAATCTTGATCACCTACAGGATATCAAATCCTTATCCATGTTTTGGAGGTGTTGAACAAAATCATCAGCCATAAGGGCTTCCATGATTGGGATTGAAGAACAAAGGCATATAGTATGATTTGCTGGTTGTACATGGCAAAGAATGATGAAACACCTGTAGACTCATTCACAAGATTGTTGTGGGCGAACTCAGCCATGGGAAGCAGATCTGCCCAGCCATCCCTGAGTTTAATGGGTAGTTTATGAGGGAGGGGGTCCATTGCCGAGTGTTGTGGCAATTTGGGAGGGTAGTGTTTGTAGTGGGACAGTTATCAGAGTGGTGTGGCTGTTGCAGGGTATCTTTAGGGAGTGCAAGACCATTGTGGGTGTATTTTTTGAGATGAGGCATTTTGTGAGGGGTTGGGTAAGTGCAGGATTGGGTTTTTGGGCTGCGGCAGTTTGTGGGATGGGGGTGGGGACAGTTGCAGGAAGGTATTTTTTAAGGTAGAGGCAGTTTGTGGGATGGTGGAGTAGTTATGAGTAGTTTGTGGGGCCTGGGGTATTTTGTGGGGTAATGAATCAGTTGTAGAAGTAATCTAGGACGTTGGGGTAGTTTATTGGGTGGTGGGACATTTGTGGGGATACCTTTTGCCTTGGGGCAATTGCAGGGCATAATTTTTGGGGGTGTTGTAGTTTTCATGGTGTTGGGGCAGTTACAGGGTCTAGATTTTGGGGGATGGGGCAGTGTGGGGTGGCGGGGCAATTGCAGGGGTAGTTTTTTTGGAACTGGCAGTTTGTGGTAGTCCGGAAACAGTTACAGGGTTATTCTTTGGGGATTGGGGCAGTTTGCAGAGTGATAGGGTAGATTTTGAGGGTGGCAGCAATTAGTATGGTGTTGGGGCAGCAATAGGGTTATTTTTTAGGGGTTAGGGCAGTTTATGAGGTGGTGGAGCAGTTTCAGAGCATAGGTTTTGGGGGTGGGAATGTTTGTAGGGTGGTAGGGTAGTTGTGGGGTAATTTTGAGGGTCAGGGAAGTTTGGGGAGCCTGGTGGAGTTGTGGAAGGTATTTTTGGGAGGTCGAGCAGTTTGGGGTTTGGGGAGAATTTAAAAATGAAGAGAGGTTGTTTGAATACAGCAATCTTCTACTGTTGTATTTTACTGTATATAAATATTTATGCTGCAGAAGCTGGAACTGCTGGGCCATTTTTTTGGAAGGAGATTTATTTCTCTGGAACCCCTTCCAAAATTCAATGTGTGTTTTCACCACCTTTTCCCCACACCAAGTTTCATTGCATTCTGTTATCTTGCCATCAGACAAACAGACCCCATGTTGTATACTTCTTTCCAACTTTTGTTGGATTGAAAAGAATAAAACTAAAAATAACTTATTCATATCACAAAGCAATAACATTCCCAATCCAACACTCACACAGAAATACAAACGCATGCTCAGTTGTGCATGAAGGGGCACACAAAGGGGCATGCCCCATTGGCATGCTACTTCACCAGCATGCCTGAGTCAGGACATTTCCTCAGCAGTACTGATTTAAATGTCCCTTGGGGTCACGGGCTGAGGACATCAGCAGACGAGCATGGAGCTCACTATCCTAGTGCCACGGCAGCAAAAAGGCTAAAGTGCACAGCACGAGCAAAAAGGTCCAAACACAAACAAGTCTATGCACAGCAAACCAGCATCCTGCACTGACTCCATCTCCTCAACAACACTGATTTGAATATCCTTTTGGATCACAGATGGTTGACATTAGCGCACTGGCATGGTGCTCCCTGTCCTGGTGTACAGCAGTGAAAAAACTAAAGTGCACCGAACGAATAAGGTGGGCCAAACACAAATAGGTCCATGCACAGCAAAGCAGCAGACCTTATGTTTGTCTCTCATCATATCTGAAATTACTTTGTTTCCTTGGTCAAAGGTCTGTGTATTACTCTCAAGTACACAAAAATCTTATTAGAATTTTCCAGAGCTATCCACAGTGAGGTCCAGTTATACTCACCTGATAGTTGTCTTTCCAGACCAGTGGGTTATACCCTCCCTCGAGCAGGGGAAGACAGAGCAAAAATTGATCACTTTCTCTATACATGCTGGTTTAGCAGTCTTCTTCCTTGTTTTTCTTTTATTCTTTCTTTTCTCTTTTAATATTTCTAATCCTCTATGTAATTTTTCTTTATGATGGTGTATCTCATTATTCATCCCTACTCTGTTTCACTGTTTGGGTAGGTTCATGGACTGGTCTGGCGGAACTCATAGAAAGACAATTATTGGGTGAGTATAGCTGAATCTTCCTCTTCATCCTTGCAAGACCAGTGGGATGTATCAAATGAATCCCCCACATTCACAAGGACTTCGGACATGAATGCTGCTTGCAGCCCGTGATGCCCTGAGAAGGTCTGAAGCATTGTCCATATCACTGCCTAACAGATCTCCTATATTCTACCCAGAAAGTGCCTGCACTCTGGTAAAATGCATCTTCAATTTTTGTGGATCTATGCATCCAGACTCTAATATATGCCAAGGACCTAGATTTCTTTCTAGACTTTTTAAGTGCATTTCTCTGGATCAAGAGCACCTGTTAAGGAGGGTCTATCTGTCTCTGTCTGTCCATCTAACTGTATACATAGGCAGGGCCGTACCAAGCCATAAATGCCCCCCCCAATCACAGGTTAGCCATTTGCTCCATGCATGTCCCCATCTTACCCCCATATCCAGCCGGCTCTCCCCCATGCTGCCTGCCCTTGCCCAGCTGCTTTCAGCGTTGCCTTGGTGGTAGTTGTGGCAGCAGCGACATCCAATTGAAAAAAAAATGCAGGTCTTTCTGACTCTGCTCTTGTATGTTGGTCTGATCCCTTCCTCCTCTGATGTATGCACGTGTCAAAGGAGGGAGGGACCAGACCAGCTATTCAAATGCAGGTCTTTGCAATTCTGCATTTGAATGACTGGTCTGGTCGCTCCCTCCTTTGATGCGTGCATACATCAGAGGAGGAAAGGATCAAACCAACCTGCAAGCGTGGACTTGCACCCGCATTTTTTTTTCAATTGGATGTTGCTGCTGCTGCTGCCACTGCCAAGACAACACTAAAAGCAGTGGTGGGGGGGGGGGGGGAGGAGCCAAGGCCATCAGCCCCAAATATGCCCCTATTTCTTTGTGCCCTATGTGGCTGCACCGCTTGCACAGGGCTAGGTATGACGCTGTACATAGGACACTTGATTTATATAAAAGCATATGTTTTACCAAATGAACACATCATTTCCTGAATGGCTGTAGCTGTGAATACTACCCTGGACATTCTAGATTTCAATTTTCTTCCTAAAGGACTAAATTTGGCTTACAAAACCTCCCTCCCATACTTTATTTATTTATTTACATTCTCTTATATACCGCGCTATTCTGCATCAGTGCGGTTTACATTGAACAAACTGACATTACATTAAACAGGGCATTATAACTTGGAGATAACTATTTTACAGGGAACATGGGCTATGGAGAGTTAAGTGGCTTGCCCAAGACCACAAGGAGCACCTGTGGGACTAGAAACCCCAGTCCTTCCGGCCTGGGGTTTCTACATGTTCTTGGTTTCTACATGTACCAAGAAAGCCAGTTTCTCCTCAGCACTGTCTAAAATCTTATCTAGGTGATGCATGAGGTCCTCCATCCTTGCACCAGGTAGGCAAGTTACCTAGTGATCTTCATGTCCACCAGTTGTCAGTTATCTACATACGTAATGACAGAATCACCAACTACAATGGCCATCCCCTTTCCTTCTAGTTACACATCCGCTCTTGCATATGATATTTTCTTTATGGAACATAGACTTTCCATTTTTTCCAGATTGTTGTATTTCCAAGGAAAGCATCAGCTGGAGAAGAGAAGAGGAGGATATCCACCTGGAAATATCAAGGGAGGAGAATCAGGAGGATTGCTACTGAGAACTCTTAGTCCAGGACACTGAACTACTACTTACATTTTGCCTTCTATACTGTTTGCCTGAATTTAAACCTATAGATACTTTATTTTGGGGATCATTTAATAAAAGTGCTTTTTATTAAAATACTTTTTTGTGTCTATGTTGCCTTTTGCTTCTTGTCTTTTTAATTTACTCCAGTTTAGGCCTTGAACTCTGCCTCCCCCTATCCACCAGGAACCTTTATCTTGATTTAGTGGCTTGTTTGCTGTCCCTTTTTTATTCCCCATTAAGAGTGACTGACACCCTTAGAAATTTGTTTTGAGCAGCACCTCCAGGGTACCCTCACCAAAAGGTGACTACATTAAAATGTTTCATGTGCATAGTGAGAGCAATTTCCAAAAGTCATTTACTGAGGTAAATGGGCTATTTGAAAATTGCCCACTCTCCATGTAATAAAAATACATGCTGATGGTTCTTTCGGTTTGTGTGGCTGTCAGAACCTATGTACTTTGTTTTTATAGCTGCTTCTCTTTTCCGCCCCTCCCCCCCCCCCCCCCCAGAAGATGCTGCCCTAGGAGATTGCCTAGTCTGCCTAATGGTAGTGACTGGTGTTACATGACCAGCTGCAGTGAGTAGCTCTGGAAGATAGAGAAGCCACTGGAAGAATAGATGTACCGGGACTGCTAATCTCCTAGAGAAGCAGTGATCTCCTGTGAGAAATGTGATTCCAATCTTTAGAAGCTTCCAGTCCCTGAGGACCACTCTAAGGAAAATGTAAAACCTTGCTGTATGATATCTCTGTACTAGAAGTGGAAGCCATGCGTCTGCATAGGTAGGGTTGGTCACCAGGTTCTCCTTGCATCACCAATGCCAAGCTAGGACTGCTGGGCACCAGCCCTTCCACAGGGCAGGGCACAAAAAAGACACCACGACTAGATTATGACAATAAAGATATAGATGTATTATGCAAAACAATTGTCAATAAAATAAACTGTTTTTATTTAAGTTTAGCTTTTACCCTTTGGGGATGATGCAATAACCTTACATTAAAGCTGTGCACTGAAGCTCAGCATATGGTTTCCTAATACAAGTGTAAAGAAAAAATATTGCTCCCCAGTGCAATAACTAAATAGTATGCAAATAAGTTGTGCGCAAAAAATGAGTGTTAACATGGGAAAGCACGCTGGAAGCATGCACACACAGGTCTGTGTTAGTAGTAGCTAGATCTTGCGCAGAAAAAATATTCTGTCAGCACATATGTTTAAGTACTATTCAATGTATAAATGTTGCTGGTATCGGGAAAACTAGGTGTGCACAGGAGCTTTAATGTGCATATATAAGAGCATAAGATCTGCCATTCTGGGTCAGTCCAAAGGTCTATCAAGCCCAGTGCCCTGTTTCCAACAGTGGCCAATCCGGGTCCCAAAACGTAGACAGATTCCATGTGGCTTATCCCAGGGGTAAGCAGGGGATTTCCCCAGTCCACTTTAATAATGGGTTTATGAATGTTTTTTTTTCCAGGAACTTGTCCAAACCTCTTTTAAACCCAGCTACACTAACAGCTCTTACTACGACCTCTGGCAACAAATTCCAGAGTGAAAAAAGATTTTCTCTGATTAGTCTTAAATATGCTACATTGTAACTTCATTGTGGAGTAAACAACCGATCTACATTTACCCATTTCACTTCACTCATTATTTTATAGACCTCTTATCATATCTCCCCTCAGCTTTCTCTTTTCCCAGCTGAAGAGCCCTAACCTTTTTAGCCTATCCTCGTAAGGGTATTCTTCCAACCCCGTTATCATTTTGGTCACTCTTCTCTATACCTTTTCTAATTCTGCTATATCCTTTTTTAGATATGGCGACCACAACTGCACAAAACATGCAAGGTGCGGTCGCACCATGGAGCGATACATTATACAGATGTGCTGGAATGCTATTTTGAACATAAACACCAATATGATTCTACGTGAAAACATCATTTATTTATTTGTAGTATTTAGCTCACACTTTCCAGGGGGAGATCAAGGTGAGTTACATTCAGATACAGTATGCATCACTGTATTGTGTTATGTTGACAGTCCAGCATTTTAAACTGCTGACAAAAGACAATTCAATGATATTTCTGTCCAGAATAATATTGATGTTTATGTGCAAAATAGCATTCCAGCACATGCACATATTTTTCCAGCACCCTCTCAGCTCCTCAGCCCCTGCTATTTTTTTTCGACTCTTCCCCTTTAACAAAGTCAGAATAAAGTTGCAGTATTTTCATGCTTGCAGTAAAGAGAAGAAACAAGCATGTGTCCTCACTAATGCTGACCATAGAAGAATGAATTAACCTTTTACTCCTCCTCAGAACTGGCTTTAAAGCCCCAGTGTTAAAATACCTTGCACTCAGCCTTTGGATTTTCTGCACATTTTTTTTGCACACTTCTTTGCATCTGCATTTAATAACTGATATCTTCATTATCATACCATTTAAGTGAGCTGTGTGCTTACATAAGTGCAAGTGCTTGCACACAGCTCATGCACAAAATACCTTTTTGCATTCGGTAGTGGCAATTATGCAGAAAATTGTGCACAGAAGATGTGCTAAGCTCTGTACAAAGCCTCCCGCACTTTATACCTTTAACTTCAAAATTTCTTTTGAAAGGTTATTATCTCTGGTTCACTTATACATTAGCTCTTCCCCAAAGTCGAGTCACGTGTAATTATATGTGTACTGCTACCTAAAGTTAGTTGGAACTGGAGTACATGAAAGTTTATATGTGTAAGTGTTCCCTAACAAATGTACTATGTCACACTGTTGAACAAGCAGCAAAGAAGCAGGACTTCTCACATAGCGTGGATAGGGGCAAAAACTTTATTAGGGTATCCAATGAGGTCAAACCCTACACGTGTTTTGCCGTCTGCCTTCTTTGGGAGCTTCAGACCTCATATAAAACAAGGGGGTATGTTTACTAAACCGTCTTAATGTTACCGGCGTTAGTTGCAGTCTTACTGTGACGAATGCCATATAAGGTAGTGGGCGTTCCGGTCTTAAGGTAGCATTTTGGGTTATTGCGTGATAAAGTCCGCTATCGCGCGATAGAGGGAGCCGTGCCACGTTAACGTGCGTTAGCCTTAATTAGGCGCGCTGACATACCCCAACAGCAACAGAGGTGTAGCACACTGGTTAATACATTGACTGCTGATACAGTGGTCATGAGTTTGATCCCTCAGTGGGCTCAGTTACAAGATTGTCTGAGGCAATCCCTTTTCCTGCTTGTCACAGTCAGACACATCCCAACAATTTGCACTGCCAGCCAAAAAAGCCTCACCCCAGTGCCGCAACATAATGCACATTTTAGGGCGCACCATAAGGCACATCATAAAGCACCACATCATCCAAGGCAGGTTCATAATGTGCCCCAAAGGGTGGCAGGAAAGGTTGGCACCCTCCAAGGCAGCATATAAGGTGCCCCATAAGCTGGCAAAACCTAAGGTGCTGCGAAAGATGCCCCAGGAATGCCAAGGTGACACAGGAGATGGTGCCCAGGGGCACAAAGGTGCCCCAAAGTCACAAGCATGAAATGTATGGCTCAAACACAGATGTAACCATAACACTGCACAAAGCACCAAGGAAAGGCAATGAACAAGTGATGGAAGGAAGTAGATGACGGAGCTCATGGACCAGCCAAATCTGCGTGCAGCCCATGTGGCAGCAGGTAAAGTGGACAAACATATCGGGGGCAGCTGTACCGATGTACAGGATGATGGTAATGTACAGTGCAAAAATGACAGTGTGTGGCAGAGGATGGGGATATGTGTCCACCAGAGGAGGTAGAGGTGGCAGGATAAGTGCAATGACAGGAGGACAGAGGAGAGCAATGCCATGCAGAGCAGACACAGGAGAGGCAAGCATGAAGAGCTGCAATGCAGAAAAGTGTGCCAGTGCAGGACATGGGGTAGCAGCGTGCACATTAGGGCAGGACGCCACACAGCTGGCACACACACATAGATGGACAGAAGGATGGATGGCAACAGTGATGAGGGTATAATGTGGTGGCAGCACAGATCTGCACAGATATGACTGTTACACGAATGAAACGTAGTTGTGTAGGACAGCCATAAAAAAAGGGGAACAGAGAGAAATCAAACCCATGACCTCTGCTATTGAAGTCATTGCATTAACCATTGTGCTACATCACTATGGGAGTTATCATATCAATGGATGGCTACAGAAAGAGTGCATGTCACCATAAAACTGTCTGCTGTAGCTACCAGGATAGGATAGAACCAACAGTACCCGTAATGCAATTCACATGCAGAACCTCAGTCTACATCTCCTCACCAGATGGGGTATGCACATCTACAGCACGTCAGCTTGGTAGGGGGGGAATGACCATGCATGTTACTGGCACAGAGTAGCCTCAGACCATGCCAATGTGTGTGTTCTGTGCTCACCCTGAGGGTGAGGTGGAGTGGCCAGCACCAGGTCCGCAGTACCCGGGTTGGTTGAGGTGGGCTGTGCTGCAGGTCTCCATCAGTGCCAGTGTGTGACAGGTATTTGTTGCAGACACCTTTAGGAGGGCTCTGTGTCCATTTGTAATTGACAGTCATGTCTGGCCCTTGTGGGCCATGATGCACACAACATAGTGCATATCCACTGTGCTTGCTATGGTCACCTGTTTAGGGAGCAGGGGTGTGTCAGGGCTCGCATGGCGACAATGTACTTAGCAAACTGCCCTCTCTGGGTCATGGTGGGGGACATGATCTGCCCCAACAGATCCGCACTCTCACCCTTGGCAAGGGGGGCAATGGAGGTACATGAAGACAGGCTGTGGGACCAGCAACCCCAGTCCTGGTGGCAAACAGACAGCTGCTGAAGATCTGCACTTGAGACAGGGCCACTGGCAGATAGGTAGTGGGCCTAGTCAGCTCAGCTGCCCCCCACTACGATCTGACATTCACCAGCAGAGGGCAGTCAGTGTGCACCTGCTGCACCCTGCAAGGTGGTGCAGCCATACAGATGCTAACTGCAGACAGTCTGATATCTAGTACATAGTGCATGTTCCTGGGGAAACTGCACCCAAAACTGGGATGTCAGCACACACACCACACAGGTATGTTAGTGAATGGGCCCCAGAAAAGAGAACCCATAAATATCACTTGAGAGAAATACTGTAGAGCACTATGGGGGAACCTAGCCATGCCGTGGTCACTGCTCAGTCAGGGTGAGAGTGACCTCCCAGCATGACATGCTGTGGCCACCCTGTCTGTGCAGGTGATGGTCGGGCACTACAATGTCCCAGCCATTGCCCTATACCCTGTGCAAATGCATCCTGCCCATGCCACCCTGTCTGGGCCATATCCACAGTACCTTGCTCCTCATTATGCACATTGGCAGGCTAACACTGGAAACAGTGCAAGCAATGTGGGCTCAGTAAGGTGTAGGCAGCCACAACACACTGGATAGACAGACACACACTCCCACACCTATGTGCCCTTGCCACCATACCAGTCCTGGGCACAGTGCGGACATTGCTATGGTACTCAATACTGTTAGGGTCACTCCCCGGGGTGGTAAACACTGTCAGAATCAATAACTCAAACACACCCCATAGATATCAGAAAGGTTGCTATGATGAATCTCTATGAACAAATTGTGTTTAACTTAGGATTTGTTAGCTGACATTAATCATAGCAGCCTTTTGATATATTTGGAACGCGTTCTCAAGTTTAGGACGGCATTGCTAAGGTATGCAGGTGCCAGTATTGGGAGATGCTGCTGCGCGCAGGGCCCAACAGCCAGACTCTCCATGAGACTTTGGATAGTGGAGCCTGTGGGTGTGGGTGTTTATGCCCCTGTTGGCCGCTGCTCTAGGGCAGAGGTTCCCAACTCCGGTCCTGGTGGGCCAAACACTGTTCAGGTTTTCATGCTGTCCCTAATGAATATGCATGAGATACATTTGCATACAATGTGGGCGGCGCATACAAATGCAGCACAGGCATATTTATTAGGGACAGCATGAAATCTGAATGGTGTTTGGCCCTCCAGGACTGCAGTTGGGAAACTCTGCTCTAGGGATTGCACATGTTTATGGTGTCTGTGCTCTGTAGGGTAAGATATAGGCGTTTCAGGCATGTTTATTTTATCTGCAATAAAGGTTCCGTCTTTATTACCATGATTTAGTACTGGGTAAAATATGGGGACAGGGTTGGCAGGAGCCACAGCTGGGACTGAAACTTGTGACCTTCTGCTCCTGAACACACTGACTGTGTGTACTGCACCACACTGTTGCCACAGGGACAGATCCTTCCCTGGGGATACCATGAATGTTCGTCAGACAGACCCTGTCTGTTGCAGTGCATGGCACCCACCTAAACGGGGCTTGGCCGTGGTCTGCTCTGGGCAGATGCCACTGCCCCTTCCGCCACCAGCACCCCTCCGCCACAATGCTGCCATGCCATTATGCCAGTGGGGCTGGTGGTGCGCAGTCCCAGGCCATCCAGTGTGCTGGTAGGCAGCTGCCTATGGTGTGGGTTTTCGGGTAGGGGTGCCTACATGGACATGCGCACTTCCCCCCAGCACCACCTGCCAATGTTATGTGCCCTTGGGGGTACCTGCTGGGTAATATCCCCTATGACACTGTGGGACACACACTCGTGCCCATGTTGCTGTCTTGCTGCTTTACAGTTTTGGCATTCCCATGTGCCACCTAGGCATCTGCCTAGTCCACACCGTGCCCCAGCTGGACCACAGCATGTGCCGCCTGCAGCCCCCTACATACCATTTACAGCATCAGTACAGTTGCCCTTTCCTATGTTTCCACTCTGCTGTTGCTGCACATGTGCACGCCATAACAAACCTGCCCAATCTAAACGACAGAAACCCTGATCAGCGCTATTTCAATGTGGGATCATTCACTTTGTAGGGGGACAGAGCAATAGACCCTTCCAAACATGATATCTTAATTTTTATGCTTTGTCAGTAGTGTTGCTTTATGTTTATCATTAATATCACTATTGGCCAGCTTGGTTATTGGGATTTTAAATGTGGTTCTGGTCATTATATGTTTATTTGCCTTTTTGGTTCCTGCACTTGTATCACTACTATCACTTTTTTGGGTTTCCCTGCCTTTGCTGCACATTGCTGACTTAAATGGTTTCTCTTTCCTGCAAATGTGCCTAACGCGAGGGTTTCACTGGCGTTAGTTTTCAGACACGGATTTTACAGCGTTAGTGTGCCTGGAGCCTTTCCCCACCCACTCTACGCCCATTGACCCCTTCTCTCCGCCCTCTGGGAAGCCTTACTCCACCCTTCAGACCCAGCTTTCACAGCGTTAGTGTGCCTTAATGCTGCCGCCGCATTATTGCGCGATAAGTGACGTTATCGTGTGGTAATTATCACGCGATAATACCACCGCTGCGACGTTAAGACAGTTTAGTAAACATACCCCAAGGAAATAATAAAAAACACTAATAGAACAAAAACAATATCAATATCAAACCAGGACATACACTGATAAAATGTATCAAAAGATTTAAGACATAAAAAAGTAAAATATGCAAACCATAATAACAATAATAAACAGACAAGCATAAAACAATAAAATAACAAATGATAAAACTATAATCATCATATTGTTTTGAAATAAAGCAAAAACCTTGATAAATATATTAAAAACACATTAAAATTATGTCACAATCATAAAAAGGGGAAGAACTAAAAATGCATGAGTAAAAAATATAACATACAAATGTAAACATATATACAGGGTGGCCCAAAAAAAGTGAGAACATCTCATAGCATATTGTGAGACCATGCCGGTCCTAGGCGGTTGCCTAGACCCGGGATAGCCTGGAGTTGTGGTAAATAAAGGACACTGTAGTCGTGATCCAAATGAAATTAAAGTTGGGTTTTATTCCCCTTCCCTTGAGGATGTCGTAGAATAAGGGACAACATAAAGAACGGTTGTTTTCACCAGGGTAAAGGATGTTTAACCAATAATAATCATGATTCTTTTCAGCAATAAAGTCCAACACGTTTCAATGTGCAAAATACAGTTTCTTTCTTGCTCTTTCCGTTTAACAAAGGCTCTCTATATCATCAGTCACGCATACAGCACATTCCATCGGTTCAGGGATATTTTCTGAGTTATTGCTTTCCCATTGCATAGGGCTAGGACCTGCCCCTGTATAAGGACACTGAGCCCCTATGAAGCTGCTCTCTGTATCTTGCCCTGGGGATACCTCAGTTGCCCCCAGTTGGAGCTGCTTTTGTAAGTCCCAGATATCAGGAGCTGTGCTGGGGATTTCTTCCCACGGCTTGGGCCAATAAGAGTTCCCTTGCCGGTTATAAGCCTGGCTTCTATCCCGGAGACTCCCTTTTCTCCCCTTAGCAGAAACAGGGTACTTATCTTTTCCTTTGGAGAAGATGGTCTCAAACTCCTCTGTCTCCAGCCAAGGCTTTCTTTCTGCCCTGCAGCCTGCTCTTCTGTGGGAACCCTGGTTACGATGTCTGGCTGAGGGAAACTCACTTCCTGCTTCCTGTGTGCTTCTTTGGACGTGACCTCTGCCTCCTGTTAACTGGACAGTTTGCCTTGGTGTGAGGACCCCTCTGGCTGGGAAGACCTTGCTGCAGTTTTGCTTATCCCACCTGGGTTTGCCAGCCTGTCTTTCTCCAGCCCTGGTTCTCCAAGGTAACGTGTCTTCCTGCAATTGCTTGTGATTTCTACTCTCACCTTCTCTCCAAGCCTGCCTGAAACAGTAGTCAGAGTTCCTTTGGTCTCTGCTTTCCTCCTGGCATTCAAGCTCCGGCTCCCGCCCTAATCCAGGCTCCAGCTTCCACTGCCAATGCTCATTCTGCTGCTTCCAATTCTCTTTCTCCTTTCCAATCTGCTTCCCACTCCAACTCCCCCTCTGTGAGATTCCCCACCTGCTTTTATCTCTCAGCTCCTCTAACGTGGAACGTGAGTCTGAATCCAGGTGAGTCTGATTGGCCCTCTCAATTCTTACTGCGTCACTACACCCATGTGGAAAGTTTGTTTTCCTTTTCCCTGCCTCTCTGTACTGTGAATGCTGCAACTGCCCCTGAGGCTGCAAGGTAAGCTCTTCTTCCTTTTCATTTCTTAATATTTCAGGGTCTGTGCTGTCTACCTCATGACATATCCCCCCTCTTAAGCTATTGCGGGCTGAGGAACAAGTGTCCGTACAGCACGGAATACGCGACAATGCATCTGCGTTAAGGTGGAGCTTGCCTGCCCTATGTTTCACCGTAAAATTAAATGCCTGCAGGGCCAAATGCCAGCGAGTGAGCCGCGGATTATGATTTTGCATCGTACCTAGCCACTTTAGGGGTGCATGATCAGTGACGAGTATAAATCGGCGACCCGTGAGATAAAAACGAAGAGCTTCTACCGCCCACTTAATCGCCAGGCATTCTTTCTCCACTGTTGCGTAATTAAACTCTGCCCCGGACAATTTCCTACTTAAATATAAAATGGGGTGCTCTACTCCTTCAAATTCCTGTGATAGGACGGCCCCGAGACCCGATTCGGAGGCGTCCGTCTGTAGGATAAAAGGTCTGTGGAAGTCTACCCCTCGCAATACTGGGGCTTGACAAAGCTTCCCTTTTAACCGGAGGAACGCCCTCTCCACTTCTGCTGACCAGACCAAATTATTTGGGGCATTTTTTTTTAACATGTCAGTCAAGACCGCACTTTCATCCGCAAACCGCGGTAAGAACCGGCGGTAATAACCGACCAACCCGAGGAAACTACGGAGGTGTTTCTTGGTTATTGGCCGAGGGAACTCCTGGACACTTTCTACTTTACTACCTAACGGCCGCACCATACCTTTCCCGATCATGTGCCCTAAATACTTCACCTCCTCCCCGGCAAACAAACATTTGGCCGGATTCAGGGTCAGCCCGGCCTGTCGTAGGGCTTTTAATACAGCCTCCACCCTAGGTAGATGCTGGGCCCAGTTCTCACTATGGATCACTATGTCGTCCATATATGCCATTGCGTATTAGTGGTGTGGACGTAGCACCTGGTCAACCAAGTGTTGGCACGTCGCGGCTGCTCCATGCAAGCCAAACGGCATTCGCTTAAACTGAAATAAGCCGAGGGGTGTGCTAAAAGCTGTTTTAGGCCTAGAGGCCCGGGTAAGCGGAATCTGCCAATACCCCTTCGTAAGGTCAAGGGTGGTCAGATAGCGGGCCTGCCCTAACTTGTCGAGCAACTCCTCGATCTTGGGCATGGGGTACGCATCGAAAAGGGAGATGGCGTTGACTCTACGAAAGTCTATACAAAAACGTAGACTCCCATCCGGTTTTGGTACCAAAACTACCGGGCTGCACCACGGGCTTTTGGACTCCTCGATGACTCTCATTTTCATCATTTCCCTGACCTGTTCTACCACTTCCTTCTTACGGGCCTCCGGCAGGCGATAAGGCCTCTGCCGCACTATTTCTCCCGGTGAAGTGTGAATTTCATGGGCTACCAGCCCGGTCTCTCCTGGCAATGGAGTGAGGACATCCCGAAACCCTGCTAGCAGACGTGTTAGTTGATCCCGCTGCTGCTGCGACAACTCTTCCCCCATTCTTGGAGCTGGGTCTTCCTTGCACTCCTGTACCTGGAGTCCTAAGTCCTCATCTACTTTTTCCTCTGCGAGGGCAGCCATAGCCTTAACCTCATTCTGCCCCGTGGAACCAAAACCACCCCCTCCTCGGCTAGTGGTGGTCAGGTATGGCATCTCTTTTAGCTCGGGGAACCCAACCCACTCGCATATAAGTTGGCCTACTCTGTCCCCTATCTTGACCTTAAAATCCTGCTCCCCAAAGTTGAAGAGTAGAATCTGCACAACCCCCCTGTAATCGGGGTCAATAACCCCCGCCCCAACATCAATGAAATGTTTGGCCGCGAGCCCAGACCGGGGTGCTATCCTCCCGTAGCAACCTACTGGCAGCTGAATTTGTATCCCAGTGTTTATTAAGGCCTTTCCCCTCTTAGGTACTACCTCCTCTACTGCGCTGAACAGATCGTACCCAGCTGCAGCAGCGCTAGCTCTTTGGGGCGCTTGGGCGTTTGGGACTGCCTTACAATACCTCAGCACAAAGCCTTCTTTTTGGCCTCTTTAATGTTTTCCGGGGTTTCTTTACCTGCCTCTCCCTTCTTAGGCTTTGCAAGCAAAGGTCCCGGAATTAAAGTCATTAAGGCTTTTCCTTCTCCTCTGTCCTTCAGCTGTTCCGGGGCCCCTCCCTTTCCCCGCTTATCCGCCTTCCGGGGTTCAACCTGACCCGCCCCCTGCTGGATGTAAGACTCCCTAGGAGCGCTCTCTTCTTCACTTAGTAGGCCTTCGCCTATCCCTTCCTCGAATAACGGCCAATCACGGCCCAACACTAGGTCAAAAGGGAGACGGGGGACTAAAGCGACTAAAATCTCTTTCCTAACACCCAACCCTTTTATGGACAGCTTGTACAGGGTGTAAGGGTTAGCCGCCCCATGTATGCACTTTATCTTGGCCATGCCTTCTGGTTGACTTGGGGCAGATTGGTTGCTGGCCTGTAAACGCCGCCAGAACCGCTCCGACATCATAGTCTGGTCGGCCCTGGAATCAAGCAAGGCCTTGGCCTGCACCCCATGTACCTCCACCCCCAGGTAAAAACCCCCTTGTTTATACTTTGCTTTTTCCCCTATTAGTGCTGTGCGCTCTTTGCATTCATACCCCTTGTGACCCAACCTCCCACATTTAAAACATAATATGCGAGAGTCATACGCTATACCTTTACTTCTACATTTTTCTGTAGTTGGTATGCTCAATCCTGGGTCTTTCATTACTCTACCAGAGTTTGCCATGCTACGCGAGCCGCTCGCTCCTCCTTGCGGACCATGGGCTATCTGAGCCTCTATGAATCTTTCCGTTAGGAGAGCAGCCTCGTCCGTCGTCTGGCAGTTCTGTAGAGTGAGGAATGACCTTACCTCTACAGGCACAGCTTCACAGAATTGCTCTAACACAAGCATATCTAAAATACTTTCCATTGTCTTCCCTTCTGGCATGAGCCACTTCCATACAAGGCTACGAATCCGTTGGCCTAGTGCCTTCGGTGTTTCACCCTGTTGGATCTTCGTAGCTCTCAACATTCTACGGTATACCATAGGCGACAGGCCTAGCCTATCCCGTATGGCTGCTTTCACACTGGCATACTCATTAGCCTGGGCGGCTGGCATTATTTATTTATTTATTACATTTTCTTTTATACCGCGCTATTTAAGATCAGTGCGGTTTACAATAAACATTGAATCTACACATCTCAGTTTAGCCTTGTATGCCGCCAGAGCTTCTCCCATCATGGAGGTAGCTAGGCGAACCGCCCATTGTTGCTCGGGCCAGCCTGCACCACGAGCTACACGCTCAAAGGCTTCCAGAAAATCGTCTATATTGTCTTTTCCTGACCACTGTCCAAAAGACAAAATGCCACATGTCTGTGGGCCTACCCCACCAAAATGTCCTTCGGTTTTCCTTTCGGCTTGCCGCTCCTGCAGTACCGCCTGCAACAAGTCCGTCAGCGGCTTTTGCTGTATCTGCATGGCGACTAGGGCTTGTTCTTGGCACTGCTGGGCAAGTTCGCGTTGCTTCTCAAACTGTAGCCCCATCCACTTCAGGATATCCGCTGGTGACTCCATGTTGGCAACCTGCAATAATCAGAGAAGAGAAAAAAAACCCAAGTGCGGAACCTCTCTTTTTTTTTTTTCACTGCTCCCCCACTGGGAATTTCAGTCCCTCAGATACCTCCTCAGAATCCCACCCTGACTGTCCCAGATACTATTACCTGAGTCAGGTGGTGATTCTGGCCTTGAGAAGGTCTTTGACTGCTCCCGGTTCCTGGAGTTGTCTGGGCGTGGTTCCACCTCCTTCCTGGTTGCGTCCTCTGGCGCTGGTGACTCCGTCCCTCTTGCACGGTGTCCTCTTTTCTGGCATCCAAGAACTACGCCATTTGTGAGACCATGCCGGTCCTAGGCGGTTGCCTAGACCCGGGATAGCCTGGAGTTGTGGTAAATAAAGGACACTGTAGTCGTGATCCAAATGAAATTAAAGTTGGGTTTTATTCCCCTTCCCTTGAGGATGTCGTAGAATAAGGGACAACATAAAGAACGGTTGTTTTCACCAGGGTAAAGGATGTTTAACCAATAATAATCATGCTTCTTTCCAGCAATAAAGTCCAACACGTTTCAATGTGCAAAATACAGTTTCTTTCTTGCTCTTTCCGTTTAACAAAGGCTCTCTATATCATCAGTAACGCATACAGCACATTCCATCGGTTCAGGGATATTTTCTGAGTTATTGCTCTCCCATTGCATAGGGCTAGGACCTGCCCCTGTATAAGGACACTGAGCCCCTATGAAGCTGCTCTCTGTATCTTGCCCTGGGGATACCTCAGTTGCCCCCAGTTGGAGCTGCTTTTGTAAGTCCCAGATATCAGGAGCTGTGCTGGGGATTTCTTCCCACGGCATGGGCCAATAAGAGTTCCCTTGCCGGTTATAAGCCTGGCTTCTATCCCGGAGACTCCCTTTTCTCCCCTTAGGAGAAACAGGGTACTTATCTTTTCCTTTGGAGAAGATGGTCTCAAACTCCTCTGTCTCCAGCCAAGGCTTTCTTTCTGCCCTGCAGCCTGCTCTTCTGTGGGAACCCTGGTTACGATGTCTGGCTGAGGGAAACTCACTTCCTGCTTCCTGTGTGCTTCTTTGGACGTGACCTCTGCCTCCTGTTAACTGGACAGTTTGCCTTGGTGTGAGGACCCCTCTGGCTGGGAAGACCTTGCTGCAGTTTTGCTTATCCCACCTGGGTTTGCCAACCTGTCTTTCTCCAGCCCTGGTCTCCAAGGTAACGTGTCTTCCTGCAATTGCTTGGGATTTCTACTCTCACCTTCTCTCCAAGCCTGCCTGAAACAGCTGTCAGAGTTCCTTTGGTCTCTGCTTTCCTCCTGGCATTCAAGCTCCGGCTCCCGCCCTAATCCAGGCTCCAGCTTCCACTGCCAATGCTCATTCTGCTGCTTCCAATTCTCTTTCTCCTTTCCAATCTGCTTCCCACTCCAACTCCCCCTCTGTGAGATTCCCCACCTGCTTTTATCTCTCAGCTCCTCTAACGTGGAACGTGAGTCTGAATCCAGGTGAGCCTGATTGGCCCTCTCAATTCTTACTGCGTCACTACACCCATGTGGAAAGTTTGTTTTCCTTTTCCCTGCCTCTCTGTACTGTGAATGCTGCAACTGCCCCTGAGGCTGCAAGGTAAGCTCTTCTTCCTTTTCATTTCTTAATATTTCAGGGTCTGTGCTGTCTACCTCATGACAATATAAGTTATTTAAAAATTTAAAAAGACAGATGTAAAGGATTGACAAATTTTAAAAAATAGATGGCGACCGGAAATTATCGAAATAAAGACGTTATATAG
Source organism: Ichthyophis bannanicus (assembly GCA_033557465.1). Lineage (NCBI taxonomy): Eukaryota > Metazoa > Chordata > Amphibia > Gymnophiona > Ichthyophiidae > Ichthyophis > Ichthyophis bannanicus. The sequence continues at coordinate 1,574,435,978 of CM066031.1, read as the reverse complement.
CTAAAAAAGGTAAATAAGGAAACTATTTAAGCTTTTAATTTACGAGATGTTCTCACTTTCTTTGGGCCACCCTGTATATGCATGTCCAAGAATATTAAAAATCCAATTGTTTAAATATATGTAGACTCACTACAAAGAAGGATATTCTAATGAGACAATTCTGCCAATTTATTTATTTAATGGTATTTATATACCGCCTTATCATTCAATCAAAGCGGTTTCCAAGGCAAACAATCAAGGGGGCAAATGTTTTCATGCAGTGTACAGAGTGGTGTCTATGTGTTGGCGGGGATGTGATTAGATTTGGTTTATCTACATAGTGCGCTATTATACATCATGAGCTATTATACAGTCTTATATACAGTCTTGGGGTGGTGGGGGTGGTTGATGATCTGACTTGTATGCTGGTTCAGGGGGTATATCCATAGTAATCGATGAACAGGTTTGTCTTCAGCTGTTTTCGGAAGTTCTTGATTTCTGTGGCTAGTCTTAGATCGTCTGGGAGGGAGTTCCATATGGATGGAGCAGCCAGGGAGATTGCTCGTTGTGCGGTGTCTTTGCGGGTCTTAGTGAAGTCTTTTGGGGTGTTAACCCGATTGGAGGTGCCTCTTCTTCTTGGCCGTGTGCTTGTGTCGGGTTGTATGAGTGTGTGTAGGCTTATGGCGGAGGAGTGTTGTTTGATCTTGAATATGTTTATGATAGTCTTGTATTTGATGTGTGATATGATTGGGAGCCAGTGTAGTTCTTTCAGTATGGGTGTGATGTGATCGTGTCTTGTAGTACCGGCTATTATACGGGCAGCTGTGTTTTGGACCAGTTGTAGTGGTCTGAGGGTCTGCTTTGGTAGCCCGGTGTATATTGGATTGCAGAAGTCTAGTAGAGGGGTTATCAGCGCCTGGCAAACGGTGCGAAAGTGCTCTGGGTCGAGGAGGGGCTTGAGTCTTCTGATGAGTCGCATTCTTTGGAATTCACTTTTGGTTGCTCTGCCTATGTGTGCTTGGAGGTTAAGTTCTTTGTCCAGGATGACTCCAAGGTACTTAACTTCTGATTTTATGGGTATGAGTGCATCTCTTAACTTGATGTTGGGTGGGGGGATAAAGGCCGGGTTTCGCGTGATGATCAGTGCCTCCATCTTGCTGTAGTTGATAGATAGGTTGTTTTCCTGAAGCCAGTTTGCCATTTGGGTGAGGCAGTTTGTTATGTTGGTGTAGTCCGAGTTGTCGACTGAGATGAGTGTGTAGATCATGATGTCATCTGCGTAGATTGTATAATGTATGTGGTGCACTTTCATGATGGCACATATTGGTTGGATGTATAGGTTGAATAGGAGGGCTGAAAGGGCCGATCCTTGTGGCACTCCTTGTTTGACTTTTATGGGTCGAGATGTGTTGTGTCCTACTTTGACCTGTATTTGTCTGTCGGTTAGGTATGAATGGAACCAATTCAGGGTGGCACCGTGTAGACCGATGTTCTGTAGTCTATCCAATAGAGTCTTGTGGTTAACTGTGTCAAATGCAGATGAGATGTCAATGAATATCATGAATATGCCTTTCTTGGTGTTGTCTATGATGCGGAGGACGCTGTCGAAGAGGTATATCAGAAGAGTTTCTACCCCGTGGTTGGGCGGAACCCGTGTTGATCGTTGTCCAGGGGAGCGTGGTTGTCTATGTGTTCTTGTAGTTGGTGCTGTACAGTTTTTTCGATTATTTTTGCTAAAAGTGGTATGCTGGAGATGGGTCTGTATGCTGCTGGATTGTTCTTGTCAAGTGTGGATTTCTTCAGGATAGGTCTTATTGTTGCGAGCTTCAATTGATTTGGCATGCGCCCTTGGGTTAGGGAGGAGTGTACTATCTTGTGGATGGTTTGGATGAAGTTTGATTTGGTGGCCTTGATCCAGGGCACTGGGCAGGGATCCGTGGGGGCAGTGCTTGTCTTGATTGCTGAGATGATGTGGGAGAGTTGCTCCGTGGATGGGGTGTTGAATGTTCCCCAGGTGTTCAAGGGTGTGATAGTCTTTGGGGTTGGGCTGGGTCTTGTTTGTTCTGCTGAGTGGAACTTTTCTTGGATGTGGTCCACAAATTTTTGTGGGTCCAGTTGCACTTTGTCTTCGGTATCCTGGTCTTTGGTGAGGGCTTTTACGATTTCAAATAGTTCTCTGGGTTTGTTGTTGAAGTTGCGTATGAGGTTTGTATGGTATTCCCTTTTTGTTTGTTTGATGCATTTGTTGTATTGTTTTTGCTTTGTTAGGTATAGTTCCTGGTTCTCAGGTGACTTGTTCTGTCTCCATCTCCATTCTATTTTTCTGAGGTTCCTCTTTTCGTTTCTTATAGTTTTAGAGTACCATGGTTTGTGTTGTAGTTTGTTGCAGCAAAGTGTCCTGTGTCTATATTCTGTTGCTTTGGCAGTGTTGTATATGGTGTTGTTCCAGTTGGTGATTAGTGCATCTAGGTCATCTGTTTCATGGTTTAGGTTTTGTATTGTGTCCTGCAGGAACTGGTCTCTGTCGAAGCATTTAAATCTTCTTTGTGTGGGGGTGTTGTCCGGATATTTGTTTAGTGTCTCCTCATTAGGTGTAATTTTTACTTCAATTAAGTGATGGTCAGACCATGGTACTGGTGTGGTGATGGGTGTTGATATTAGGTCTCTTGAGGTTAGGTAGTTGGGTGCAAAAATAAGGTCTGGTGAGGATCCATGTCTGTGTGTCGGGGTGGTGATTATTTGCGTGAATTGGAGTGCACTCATTGCTTGGAGAAAAGCTTCTGCATCTTTTTTGTTGGTGGACTTAAGGTTGAAGTCTCCTAGGAGTATTGTGGGTTTGTGGCTGGAGTTCACTGCGCAGACTGTCTCTAGAGTTGATACTAGTTCTTCAGGTGGCGCATGGGGTGCTCTGTAGGTGAGACATATGGCCATATGTTTGTTCTCGATCGAGATGGTGTTAGAGTGTTGGGTGTCCATGTTACTTCTGTAATTCTGCCAATGGTATGGCTAAAAAGCCAGCACTATAAATAATAAAAGAATGCTCTAATAAATATATTGGAGTGGAGGAGTAACCCAGGGCCTGATTCTGTACCATCCCCGCTATTCGTGTCTTCTTTGCCCACATCTAACTTCCCTGCCGGTTGTGCGCGGAAGTTAGATGTGGGCGGGGAAGAGGCAGGGAAAAGGCGGAGTCTGGGCAAGCAGCAAGAAAACCCAGGGGCTGCTGGGTCACCAGGAGTCAGCCTTGACTTAAAGGCACTTAAAATATATATATATATAAAAAGAGAGACACATTGGAAGGAAACTAACTCAAATGGAAATCAAGAGACACAGAGAATTATTATCACAATGTGAATTTATTTACATTTTCTTATATACCATGCTATTCTGCATCAGTGTGGTTTACATTGAACAAACTGAAATTACATTGAACAGGGCATTATAACTTGGAGATAACTATTTTACAGGGAACATGGGCTATGGAGGGTGAAGTGGCTTGCCTAAGACCACAAGGAACACCTGTGGGACTAGAAACCCCAGTCCTTCCAGCTGAAGGTTGCTGTCCTCTAGTGGGATTTGAACCCCTGACCTTCCGGCCTGAAGTACCTTGCCCCAACTACTAGGCCACTCCTCCACACAGAATTGTGGGTAAAGGATGGTAATATCCCACTGGTAGGAGCTAATCAGATCAAAAACATCTAAAAATACATTCTCAGTGGTATTAATTAATGGTCTAAGTTCCAAAATGAAATAATTTACATGGAGGGAACAAATAACACAGAGTGCATACAGAAATCAAAGGAGCTGATGTAAGTGGATTTTTCTCTCCCTCCTGGAAGCACTGCAGCCTTGAAACGAGCACCTTTAGTACCTTATTTGTGGTCAGGAGTAGGTACAGGCATGGGACGCCTCAACAACCAGGGCCAGATGTGCTTGGGTTATTCTGAAATCACACTGTGACATGCATCTCCTTTGCCTTACCCAGTGCACGCCACCCCCAAGTCATCGATCTACATGGACGTTCTTGCGCCGCGAATGTTCTGTATACCTGGCTTTCTAAAATGGCTCCGGGGACGTCTTCATGATTTGCATGTGTAAGTGCCCTTTTTCAGACATCCACCTCATGAACAGGGAAAAGAGGGAATAGGCTTACAATGCTGTCTCACTCCTTTCTTGCACACAGAGGTGGTTTACAGGTCTGCTGGGTCTGTTTTGACTTAATTCAGTTCTATCATCTGTGCACAACTTCGCTCAGGTACTGTTCTCTCTAGTCTTTCACTCATTATGGCTATCTCTGCATCTTTCTCAGACTCGCTCTGTCTCCCTGTTCAGCTCTAGTAGTGTACTGGTGTCACACAGTCTCTAGCAGATTCACACTCTGTGCCCAATGCAGAAGCCCTGAACTAGAGTCCAGCGCTAAAGTTCTACCACAAGGTTACCTAACGCATGCATGCGGTAAGCAAACAGCACGCAAATGAGCTGTGCACAAAAAGCTTGCATTGAACATGGCAAGCAAGCCAGATACATGCCAACAGGAGTCTGCATTAGCAATCTGGCACCTGTGCCCATGTATTGGATTGGTGAAAAAAAAGCATATCTGAAGCGAAGTCTGATACTTCACCTCATCACCACTGCAAGGCAGAGCCCCAATCATGCATTCCCCAAAACCCCCTAGCCTGACACCTCTGAAATATAATTGGTGGCCTGATAGCCCTTATACCCCACTCCATGAATCTCCAATAAAAACCTCTCTGGTGGCCCAGTGGTCCCTATCCTCCACCCCCAAAATTAAAAAAAACCCCTCCCTGGTTGCCTGTTGTCCCCTTCCCCTCACCTCCTGAGCTTTCAAAAAACCCTCCCTGGTGGCCCTTAGCCCACTTTTTGAATCTCTAAAAAAATAATCTCCCTGGTGGCCTGGTAGCCTCTATTCCCCACCCCCCAGTACCTTAGTCATTGGGAGGACAGGAGCGATGCCCACATGTTCCTGCCCCAGCACCGCCATCTTGGAAAATGGCAGGACCTGACCCCACACGATATATCCTAGGATGCATTTGGTGAAGCCAATCTGCCATATAAGACAGTTTTTGCCTTATATGATAGACAGACCACTGGCATACATCCTGGAATGCATAGCGTGGGTTCAACATACTGACTGACCCCACAATGTGCATCCCAAGATGCACCCTGGAGGTCAGTCTACCATGTAAGACAAAAACAGATTTATATGGAAGACTGACCCTGCATGATTCACTTCATGGGGTCAGGAGCTGTGGGGTTAGGAATATGTGTTCATCACTTCCCCCCCCCCCCCCCCCCGAGATTAAGGTACTGGGAGGAAATCAGACTGGAAGGTGGAGGGTAGAGGCCACCAGAGAGATTTTTTCTTTTAATTTTAAAAGACTTTAAGTCAGTAAATACATCCAGGCCCGTACCTAGCCCTGTGCGAGCGGTGCGGCTGCACAGGGTGCAAAGGCTTTAGGGGCACATTTTAGCTGTCTTCCGTTGCCTGCCGCCGCCACTTTTTCTTCTCTCAGCGGCGGCAGGCAATGGCAGGACAGCTAAAATGCACCCCTTAAGCCTTCTTGCCGGCATGCTAAGCAGATCCAAGAGCAGGGAGGGACAGATCTAGTTAGTATGCCGGCGACTTGCACATCAGGCGCACCTCTTCTCTCCCGCCGCAGGTGGGGTGCACGCCCGATGTGCAAGTCGCACAGGGCGCAATCTTCACTCGGTACAGCCCTGAATACATCCATACATGATGCATGGTGTAACAGTGACCAGATGCCAACAAAAACATGTGCAATTGTTCATCTATTCTCAACAAAACAGTCTTATCTTTAGATTTTTTGTATTTTACTTCACGCATTGTCTGCAGTCCCACCTTAACAAATAAGGTGACTGTTCCTCCAGTAGTAGCTCACAGCTTCCCAATAACCATCCCAAATCAGGAGGAATGAACCTTATGAGCTTATGGATAAACATTAAGAAAAACAATTCCTTCTAAGCTCTTTCTCTACCCCCACCCTCCCTTTCCCAACCTTACATCCATATATTACCAAAAGCCAAGATTCTCAGTCTTTATGAGAACATGCGATATGCCATACTGGCTCAGACCAAGGGTCCATCAAGCCCAGTATTCTGTTTCCAACAGTGGCCAATCCAGGTCACAAGTTCCTGTCAGGTTCCCAGAAGGTAGACAGATTCTATGATGCTTGTCCCTGAGGTAATTAGTGGATTTTTCTGGTCCATTTTAATAATAGTTTATGGAGTTGTCCTCTAGGAACTCATCCAAACCTCTTTTAATTACAGCTACGCTAACAGCTTTTATTATATCCTCTGGTGACGGATTCCAGAGTTTGATTACGCGTTGAGTGAAAAAATATTTTTTCCAATTTGTCTTCAATGTGCTACATTGTAACATCATTGCATGTCCCCTAGTCTTTCTACTTTTTGAAGGAGTAAACATCTGATCTATGTTTACCCGTTCCACTCCAAAAGAACATAAGATATGCCATACTGGGTTAGACCAAGGTCCCTCAAGCTCAGTATCCTGTTTCCAATAGTGGCCAATCCAGGTCACAAGTAACTAGCAGTTTCCCAAAAAGACACACAGGTTCCACAATACTTGTATTGGGGCAAGCAGTGGATTTCCCACGTCCTCTAATAATGTTTTATGGACCTTTCGTCCAGGAACCTGTTCAAACCTTTTTGAAATCCAGCTACACTAACAGCTTTTACTACATCCTCTTCTCATAGGGGTATCCTTCCATCCCTTTTACCATTTTGGTGGCTCTTCTATGTACCTTTTCTAATTCCACTATACTCTATACAGTGACCAGAATTGCACAGAATATTCAAGGTGCAGTTGCACATTGGAATGATACAGAGGCATTATAATATCATTTGTTTTATTCTTCATTCCTTTCCTTATGATTTCTAGCTTTCTATTTGCCTTCTGGGCTGCCATTGCATACTAGGCGGAGGGTTTCAACATATTATCCATGATGACGACTAAATCTTTTTCCTAAGTGGTGGTTCCTAATGTGGAACCTTGCATTGTGTAACCATAGTTTGGGTTGATCTTTAGTAGGAGCATAACTTTGCACTTGTCCACATTAAATTTCATCTGCCATTTGAACGTCCAGTCTTACAATTCATCATGGTCCTCTTGCAACTTTTCACAATCCTCTTGGGTTTTAAAAACTTTGGATAACTGTGTCATTTGCAATTTTGATTATCTCACTCATTATTCCCATTTCCAGGTCATTTATGAATATGTTAAAAAGCAGTGGAGCCAGCACAGATATCTGGGGTACTCTACTATATATCTTTCTCCATTGGGAAAATTGGCCATTTAGCCCTACCCTTTGTTTTCTATCTTTTAACCAGTTCCTGATCCACAATAGTACACTGCCTCCTATCCCATACCTTTTTCATTTCGCCAAGAGTCTCTCATGAAGGACCCTGTCAAAGGCTTTCTGAAAATCCAGATACACTATATCAACTGACTCACATTTGTCTACCTGTATATTCACATCTTCAAAAAAATATAACAGATTAGTAAATCAAGACCTTCCTTGGCTAAAACCATGTTGGCTTTCTCCAATTTAACTATGACTGTCTACAAGTTCAGTAATTTTGTTCTTTATAATGGTTTCTATCATTTTGTCTGGTACTTTGTCAGCCTCACCAGTCTGTAGTTTCCTGGATCACTCCTGAAACTCTTTTTAAAAATTGGCGTTGCATTGGCCATTCACCGATTTTCAGGTATTACAGATAATTTTAATGATAGTTCACAGATTACTAATAGTAGGTCTGCAATCTCATATTTCATTTCTTTCAATACCCTTAGATGTATACCATCTGGTCCAGGTGATTTTATCAAATAGTTGTAGTACATCTTCCCAGTTTATCAATATTTCTTTCAGTTCTTCTGATGCATCACCTTTAAATACCATTTCAGTCATAGGTAACTGCAGTACATACTGAAGCAAAGAATTCAGTCTCTCCACTATGGCTTTGTCCCCTCTTAGTGTCTCTTTTACCACTCTATCATCTAATGGTCCAACTGACTCTCTTACAGGTTTTCTGCCACAAATGCATTTGAAAAAGATTTTATTATGCATTTTTGCTTCCACAGCAAACTTTTTTTTAAAATTCTCTCTTTGCCTGCCTTATCAATGCCTTGCATCTAACTTGCCAGTGCTTATGTTTCCAGTTTTCGTCATTTGGCTCCTTTTTTCCATTTCCTGAAAGATGCTTTTTTGTCTACAACAGCCTCTCTGACCTCACCCTTAAACCATGCTTGCAGTTTTTTAGCCTTCCTTCCTTCCACTTTTTTTAAAGTGTGGAATACAGTTGGTCTAGGCTTCCAAGATAGTATTTTTAAACACCCATGCTTGATGTAAATCTTTAACCTTTGCAGCTGCTTCTTTTAGTTTTTTCTTATTTTCCTAATTTTATCATAGTCTACCTTTTGAAAGTTAAAAGTAGTACTGTGGATTTCATTGCTGTCCTTTCCATTTATGTAATCAAATGTGATCATGCTATGATCACTATTGCCAAGTGGCCTTAACACCCTTATCTCTTGCACCAGATCTTGTGTTCCACCAAGGACTAGGTCCAAAACTGCTTCCCCTCTTGTCGGTTCATGAACCAGCTGCTCCAAGAAGCAGTCATTTATTTCCTCTAGAAACTTTATCTTCCTAGCAAGTCCTGCCAAGACACTGACCCAGTTAATACTGGAGTAATTGAAATCATCCATTATTATTATTGTGTTGTAACTTTTGTTAGCCTCCCTGATTTCTTTGAGCATTTCATCATCTATTTGTTTATTCTGGCCAGGCAGTCGGTAGTACATCCCCACTGCCATTGCCTTCCCCTTTTTACAATCCATAGATTTTACTATCCATAGAATTTCAATCCATAGATTTCTACAGTGTATTTGTTTCCTGCAAAACTTTAATCCTGTATGACTCAATGCCCTCTCTAACATAGAGTGCAACCCCTCCAGGAATTTGATCTACTTTATCATTGCAATATAATTTGTACCTGGGTATCAGTGTTCCACTGGTTGTCCTCCTTCCACCAGGTCTCTGAGATACCAATCATATCTAACCTCTCATTTAATGCTATATATTCTAACTCTCCAATCTTATTTTTTAGACTTCTATCATTTGCAAACAAACATTTTAGAGGTGGTATTTTATTCATATTAATCTGATTATTGGTAGGCAGGGGTAATTTGGAATCTTTAAGCTCTGTTTGCTTTGTACTTAAGGGTATTTGGGTTACTTTTATCTCTGTTGGAACTTATCTGTCAATATGCCCTAAAATCAATCTTTTCAAATATTCTTCAAGGATACATCGTTCCAAACCATACCCTCTTGGGCGACTGTTGGCTTTCTCTTATTATCTAATTTAAAAACTGCTCTATCTCCTTTTTAAAGGATAATGCTAGCAGCCTGATTCCATCGTGGTTAAGATGGACTGGGCTGGTAAAGGATGTTTTTAATAGATCCTTGGAGACAGGAGACATTCCACAGGACTGATGAAGGGCTGATGTGGTACCTCTTCACAAAAGTGGCAGTAGGGAAGACGTTACAAACTACAGGCTAGTAAGCCTTACCTCGGTGGTGGGAAAAGTAATGAAGGCACTCCTGAAAGAGCGAATAGTGGACTTCCTCGAAACCATCAGGTTGCATTATCCAAGGCAACATGGTTTTACCAAAGGACGATCTTGCTAAACAAATCTGATTGAGAATTTGATCAAGGGCATGCAACGGATGTGATCTACCTAGATTTCAGCAAAGCCTTTGATACTGTTCCTCATAGGAGGCTTATCAATAAACTCAACAGCTTGGGGATGGATCCCAAGGTGGTGAACTGGATCAGAAATTGGTTGACTGACAGATGACAGAAGGTGACAGTAAACGGAACTCACTCAGATGAAAGGAAGGTGATTAGCGGTGTGCCCCAGGGTTCTGTTCAATGTATTTGTGAGTGATATTGCTGAAGGACTGAATGGAAAAGTCTGTCTTTTTGCAGATGACATGAAAATTTGCAGCAGAGTGTACTCCCCTGAAGGAGTGGATAACATGAGGAATGATCTACAAAAGCTGGAAGAATGGTCTAATGCTTGTCATTTAAGATTTAATGTGAAGAAGTGCAGTGCCATGCACTTGGGAAGCAGAAATGCAAAGGAATTGTATGCAATAGGGGGGGAGAGGTTGGTGTGCACTGACCAGGAGAAGGACCTCGGAGTGATTGTTTCTGAGGATGTCAAGGTGGCGAAACAGTGTGACAAGGAGGTAGCAAAAGCCAGAAGGACGTTGGGTTGCATACAGAGAGGACTTGCCAGCAGAAAGGAAGAGGTACTAATACCACTGTACAAGTCACTGTTGAGGCCTCATTTAGAATATTATGTTCAGTTTTGGAGACCGTATCTCACAGAGAACATAAAAAGGCTGGAAACAGTTCAGAGGAAGGCGACCAAAATGATTTGAAGCCTGCGTCAGAAGACTTATGAGAAGAGATTTGAAGACCTAAATATTTATTTATTTATTTAACTGCATTTATATCCCGCTTTTCACCGGGTCAAAGCGGTGTAACATATAACATAGGGGGGGGGGGTGCAATTTTTCAGGGTGGGGCCATCACCAAGGGGCAACAATTAATGATTTGGGTAGACATGGACATGTATACTTCTGCTGAATCTAAGTATTAGGTATTAAATATGTATACTCTGGAGGAGAGGAGGGACAGGGGAGATATGATTCAGATCTTTAAAAACTTAGAGTATTAATGACCAAACAAACCTCTTCCAAAGACGGGGAAATCGTAAAACTAGAGGGCATAACATGAAGCTGCAAGGGGATAAACTGAAAGGCAATGTCAGGAAATACTTTTTCACTGAAAGGGTGGTGGATGCTTGGAATGTCCTCCCAATGGAAGTGATGAGGGCAAATTCAGTGACAGAATTCAAAATGGCATGGAACAGACACAGTGGATCCCTTTATAGCAACAGGATAAAATCAAAATAAACATAACTATCTCTTATATCTCCAGAAAATAGGGGTGACCTACATGGAGTGGTGGGTACACTCCTAAATAAAGGCGTGAGGAGGGGTGACCTGCACGGAGTAGCAGGTGAGCCTACTCCTGCCGCCTTGCTGGGCAGACTAGATGGACCATACTGGTCTTTATCTGCCGTCATATACTATGTTACTATATCCTTTTGGAAAAGCTCCTCCTTTCCCCAAAATGTCCAGTTCCTAACAAATCCAAAACCTTCTTCCTTGCATCATTGTCTCATCCACGTATTGAGACTCCAGAGCTCTGCCTGCCTTTTGGGTCCTGCGTGTGGAACAGGAAACATTTCAGAGAATGCTACCCTGGAAGTTCTAGATTTCAACTTTCTGCCTAAATTTGGCCTCTAGAACCTCCCTAACCCACTTTCCTATGTCATTGCTACCAACATGTACCAAGACAGCAGACTCCTCCCAAGCACTATCTAAAACCTTGTCTAGGTGGCACATGAGGTCCATTACCTTTGCACCAGGCAGGCATGTTACCAGGTGATCATCATGTCCACTAGCCACCCAGCTATCTCCATACCTAATGATCACATCTCCAACTATAATGGCTGTCCTAACCCTTCCCTCATGGGCACATTGCCCTGGAGAAACCTTCTCAGTGCAAGAGGGTTTTACATCACCTGGAGGACAGGTTCTAGCTGCAGGATCACTTCGTGCTACACCAGGGTTATGCTCTCCTGCCATCTGACCTCTCTCTTCCATGGCAGCAGGGAGGCTGCCAAACTGGATGTGGGACTTCAGCACTAAGTCCCTGTAGGTCTTGTCTATATACCTCTGTCTTCCTTATGTCCTCCAAGTCTGCTACTCTAGCTTGCAGAGCTCAGACTTGTTCCCTAAGAGCAAAGAGCTTCTTGCACCTAGTGCACATACAAGACCCCTCACCAACTGGGAGAAAATCATACATGTGACACTCAATGCAAAAGACTGGAAAGCCCCTATCTCGTTGCTGGACTGCTGTCTACATCTTAGTTTTGAGGATTTGTTTAGGTATTTAAGTTGTTTACTTACTTAGGTTTGCTGGGGATACTAATACAACTATTCCTAATATGTTTAATGGACTTTGTTCTCCTCAAGATTAATTAATCTCAGATCCTTAATTAATGTATTCCTAATGAGGAAAACCAGCTGTATCTGAAAGTGAATATGGACACCTCCTTCCCTTTAATAAATTTTAGATCCTATAAAGCTAAGATTACCCCTGGGGTGGGTGGGAGGGAAAGAAGACTTAATAAAAGCTGGCTTGCTCCACAGTGCCCTGACCTGTGCTTCTAAGATAAAGTCTTACCAATTTCAAGTGTGATTCACACAGCCCTTGATTTGATAGAGGGGACCTTTCAAATTGCCCCTTTGATCTGTCACTTGCCTTTAACACCTATTTAAGACAACTTCACAGATCATTTGCACCCTAACTAGAAGGCCCCTTTTTAAAGGTCACTAGAAACAAGTTTGTTTGTACTCAAAGACTATTTATTCTACTTGTATGCTAAGTTATACTCTGATTTGATGTAAATGAAAAACTCTCTGGTGGTAAGAACTGACTGACTCGACAAAAACACTGAATTCTAAAATGCACAGATTTATCAGCTTTAATCCAAAGAATTCCCTTTTCCCCCAAGATTTAGTATAAATTCCAGAAGATAAATACTTACAAGTACAGATCTATTTTCAGCTGTAACAGTCCCATTTGGTAGTTCTTCAAGACTCCATTCATTAATTTTGCAGATCTCTGTCATATATCCCCTCAGCTGACTCTTTTCTAAGTTGAAAAACCCTAACTTTTTAAGTCTTTCCTCGTGGGGATATCCTTCCATTCCTTTTATCATTTCCAATTCTGCAATATCCTTTTTAAGATATGGCGACCAGAACTCACACTATTCAAGGTCGCACCATGGAGGGGCATACAGAGTCACACAAGGTTTCTATACCTGTTTGAACTTTTCCACACATATATTTTTCATAGCAAACTTTTTTCCTTGTTATGCACATCACATGTGAACCAGCTATGTCGATAGCACTGGGGGATACCTGCTTCCAGGCCAAGACCAAGCTGAACGTAGCCACGTTCATGCAGTGCTTCACTAACTTCTGCTGGGGGTCTTAACCCGTGGCACAGGCAAATCCTGGGATTCCAGGGTACCTCCCTCCCGAGCAACCTTTACGCTCTATATTGCATCCCTTTCAATAGCCCAGACGTCTGGGACATACCCATCACACATGCACAAGGGTTCCTTTCATTCCACAATGCCTCCAACATAAGAGCCACTGTAGATATCAAGGACTTCAGGAAAAAGTTTAAAACTTTCCTATATATGGAACACCTCGGAAGCATCACCTAGTACGCCATAGACGATCTCCTCCGAGGGCCAGACCCCAGCCTCAGTTTGCACATTAATTCCATGTAACTAGTCATCCCTGTTAGCTTTTATCAGACCTTGTATATTGTTGTTGTTAAGTGCTGTCGAGTCGGAGTCGACTCATGGCGACCCTCTGGATAGCTATCCTAAATTGTGTTTGGTCTTCAGTCAGGCGGCTCATTGTTGACAGACTGGTACCCGTAGCTGCTGTTATTGTATCGATCCATCTCATTGCTGGCCTTCCTCTTTTGCATTTACCTTCTATCTTGCCAAGCATGATGTATTTCTCTAATGATCTCTCTCTTCGCATGATGTGTCCAAAGTATGAAAGTCGTATTCTTGTCATCTGAGCTTCTAAAGAAAGCTTAGGTTTGATCTCCTCTAGTACCGACTGGTTTGTTCTTCGGGCAGTCCATGGTATACACAGTATTCGCCGCCAGCACCATAATTCAAAGGGACCATAGACCACAGAAAGAGAGCTAAGAGAAGACAGGAAAGCTGAAGCCTCAGATCGGGACCAGCATGATCAGAGAATAAAATGGTCAAACAACAAAGGTAGAAAAAATAATTTCATTTAATTTTAGTTATTGGACTTTGTGCTATTTTTATATTTTACACAGTATTGGGGAACTGCATCTCTTATTTATCTGATATTGCACTGCATGTGGACTCTGGCTTCTTGGGGTTTCAATTTAAATTTAGTCTACATATTTTTATTTTTACTTGAGATTGTGGTTACTTATTCTGTACTTGGTGAGGGTCGATGTTGCGAGTGTTTGACTGAGGTCAGGTGTTCTGTTAACATGGAGTTTGTACATAAAGGTCTATACTGTACTGTAGTAATTTGACTTGTTCAGCTTTTCAAATGGGTGAATGGATGTTCCATGGCCCACTGTAGTATTTACAGTGATGCTTTTTTTGGATGGGCTCCTTATGTGAGTTTTGGAAGTTTGTGCTGATATGGTATGGTATGGTAGGTTTGCTCTTTGTTGTAGGGTTTTGTATTAATTCACAATATGCCTGGTACTGGAAAATAGTGGTTGTTGTTGTTGTTGTTGTTGTTGTTGTTGTTAGTGAGATGATCAAAATCAGATTTTTTAAAAAAAATATTGAGTTCTGTGGGTGAATGTCCTGGTCCTGCTCTGCACCTACTGTGGCTGCAGAATATATGTTAAAAAAGAAAAAGCAATAACCATAATGCAGTTTATAACAACAAAATAAAAATGAGTTATAATTTAGTTTTATAAACTGTGCTGTTGGTTCTTGTCTTTTAGTTCCTTGGTGTGCAAATGGGACCGTAACTAGCCCTGAGCAAGCGGTGCAGCCGCACAGGGCAGAAAGGCTTGGGGGGTGCATTTCGGCTGTCTGCTGTTGCCCTGCCGCTGCTGGCAAGACAAGAGCAGGCAGACGAAATGCGCTCCCTAAGCCTTTTTGCAGCACTTTAAGCAGGTCTGGTCCCTCCCTTCTCTGATGCCATGTCAGAGTAGGGAGGGACAGATCTTCTTAAAGTGCCGGCGCCTTTCAGATTGGGCACATGCCCCCCTCCTCCTCCCCATACCTCCATCCAGCACTGCCTGCTCTTTTCCTGCTGCCGGCACCTCCGTGAAAAAAACAGCGGGTGGCAGCAGCAGGGAAAGAGCAGGCAGCGCTGGACGGAGGTATGGGGGAGAGGGGGGCGTGTGTCCAAGCTGCAAGTCGCACAGGGTGCGATTGCAGCTCGATATGGCCCTGTGTGCAAACATCTTGCATTTCCTCCATATAATCTAATCGGCTTTTTGGTTTGGTTCAGTCACTGATTGGATTTCTGAAAAAGCCCCGCCCCCTCTAAGGTGGGGGGGGGGGGGCGCCTTTTCATACTTCACCTCAGGCAGCAGATTGCCTTGAGCCGCCCCTGGCCTGGTGCTTTGTTCTTTGATAAGGCTTTCAATGCCCTGTATATAGGTTTGGTGTTTTAAAATCCCCCAAATGACTAGTACCCCTCTCTATACTATTGTTTTATTTATTTAACAGGCTTATATACTGCCTTCTCCTTAAGTCAAAGCAGTTTACATTAAAAAAATCAGTTTACATAAAACATATCCAATGGGGGTAACGAGTGTAGGTTAAACAGAACAAAGTGTTAAAGGGGGGTTGTATTAAATATTTCAGCATGCAGGATAACTGTACATTTGGAATATTGCGGTCAGGTATGGATAGACAAATATAAAGAGTCCGACTCCAATCAACCTTCTTGTGTTATGGTCTATGAAATGCTGAAATAGAAGCAGTTTTAAGTTACAGTGTAAACCTCTGATTGAAGGATAAGGCGTTATAGAAAACCTGTTAAATAAATAAATAAACATGCACTAGAGGAGCCTGGAAAAGCTTTTGCTATTCGCTCTGGGTTATATATCGCCCATACAAAAGCTTATAGTTATTTCCTGTACATTCACCGCCACTGAACTTTTATGGAGCCTTTTTTCAACTTCTCAGTATATTGGACCCAAAGCTCCCATGTCCAGTACTCTTTATAGTTCCCAACCTTATATGTCAAATTGTGCTGGCACCCATGAAGAGTCAAATCAGTCCTGTCCTCCTCACACAGATTCTCCAGATCAGAATTTTCTCTCGTCACCTTATTCTTAGCTTCACGCTTTTCCATCCAGTGTGCCAATTGAGTGTAATAATATGTGTGCGATTGAGAGATAATTAGCCGAATACAGAGTTGAAGGACTCGTTGTCAAGTTCACTCCCAAATAAGATAGGTACCCATTTAAATAGAAAATGGGCCTGCACCCTTATAGAGAGCTCAATCTCTACACTAATATTTAGGATCTGTTATTTAGAGTAGTTTATTTTTAACCCCAAGACCTGAGAAAAGACCTTCAGCAGCTGCATAAAATTGGAGAGCATGATTAGGGGTGACATCAGGGTTAATAATATATCATCGGCATATAAAGCTACTTTGTTTTACAAATGGCCACTCAAATTCCAGTTATATCGACAGAGTCCCTAATAAGTTGAGTGGAAAGATCTCCAAACAACTCTGTTAATCTTAATGCAGGCTTTAGGGTCCCAATACAGATGCTGCACTCACTTCTGGAAATTAGGGTCAAACCCCATTTTTTTTTGTAAGTGCCATCAAGTCAATGCTGACTTCTAGCAACCCAGCAGTGGGTTTTATTAGCAAGGTATGACTGGAAATAGATTACCCAAGATCTTTTCTTCCAAGGCAATGGAGGGTAAAGTGACTTGCCCAAGGTCACAAGGGGTATCAGTGGGCATTGAACCCTGATTTCTTGGGTACAAGGCTGTTCCTCTAACCACTAAGCTACTCCTCCACTCCAAACCCCATTTTATCTACCACTTTGTTGAAACTCCCAATTGACTTGATCAAAGACCTTTTTTTTTACGTCAATTCATAACATAATAGAGTGCTGATCACATGTTTTTGCCAAATGTATCCTTTGCAGGGTCCGACAAATGCTATCAGATGTCTGCCTTCCCTCTACAATTCCCACGTGATCATCCCCAACCACTCGTCACAACACCCTATTTAACCAGATCGCCAACACTTTTTCAACAAACCTTTTACATTCAAGTTCAGAAGGGAGATGGGTCTGTAAGAGGCTGCCTCCAATCTATCCTTCCCTGGTCTTGGAACCACCGAGACAACTGCTTCCATATGAGAGGGGGCAAGGGATCACCCTTCAAAACTGCATTAAAGACATCCGTCAGCACAGGGTCTAAAAGCAACTCAAATTTCTTGTAATATTCTGGTGTAAAACCATCATTCCTAGGCGCTTTGCCAGTCGGGTGTATGCAGATCACCTGCTGCACCTCCAAGGCCACAATCTCCACCTCCAGCACCTCCACCTCCAGTGGAGACACGGCTACCAGTCTCACTTCCTCCAGAAACACACAGATTCAATCTAGAGCCACTGGCTCTGCCTTGTACAATAATTTTAAGTAGAACGCAAATACTTCCTGTATTTCCCCTGATTTGCAAAAACACCAGTCATCACTCTCCCTCACCTCATTCATCATTCATGTGGCCTGTTGCTTATGCTGCTTAAGCATGAGCAATGTATTCACTTTATTACCTTTCTCCTGGTAGGCCTGGTGCAACTGGCTGCACTGAAACGCAAAATCGTGTTGTGTCTTTTGCTCCAACTGGGCTCTCAGTGCTACCAACCGCTTTCAGGCCGCCCTTGACATTGTTTGCTCATGTTCCCTTTGCCATTGCACTGCCTGCCTTTCAGAAGAGTGAGCTCCCAATCTGCTGATTCTTTTTGCGTGAGGCCAACTCAGTGAAAAAACCCCTCGCCACAGCTTTAAATGCATACCACGCCACTGGTAGGAATACTTCCCCTGGATTATTTATCATAAAATATTCCTAAATTGCAGGCTTATGGGCATGGTTAACCTTATTGTTATTTAATAAAGAATTATTCAAGGCTCACAATTTCTGTCCCCCTCACCATTAGTCCTCAACAGTTCAACCCAACAAGGGGCATGATCAGACCACGATATAGCCCAATCTCCACTGTTTGTGTCCTAGCCTTCAAACATTGATCTACCAAAAGATAATCTCTGCGGGTGTATCCTTTATGGGCCAGAGTGTAAAATATGTACTCCTTCTCCATTTGGTTCAGAGTCCTCCAAATATCACAGAGGCCTAGCTCAACAAGCATACTCCACAAGGCTTTACTAGCAGTTCCTTCCTGCTGTGACCCCTTCTGATGGAGTTAAGCTACAATTGCAAACAAGTATTATAGTCTTCTCCTCAAATTATGTACTCTTTGGTGAAGGTGCCAGAGAAGCCTTGGCCTCTACAAAGAATATAGCTTAGTTTTTGTTAGGGGCATATTTGTTTGTAAATGCGTACAATTCACCCTCGATTTAGCATTGAGAGATACCCATTTCCTTTTTTTATCGCGTAGAATCAAGTGGCTCAATTTACAGGGCATGATGAAAAAGGATGGCTACACCTCTCCGTTTACTCCCAGATATATCCGAAGCAGCTCACACTTCTCCATAGGCCTCCTACTCAGCCACCCCTGGTTACTCCACCGGAAATGGGGCTCCTGGAGAAAGAGTATACCTGCTTGCAGTAATGCTGCTTCCTGAAATAACATCGAACATTTTTTCAGGGCATTAAGCCCCTTAATATTCATAGTAAAAATCTTAAGCAGGATTAACTAAACATTCCCCTTCCAAGGCTAACATCCTTTTACACACCCTCAAGCCAACCCATCCACAACAATAAGGAAACTCACCACTCTTCACGCCATGCATCCATATATACACCCCCTCCCATAGTTCACTATCCACCCAATCTTACATACATCCTACCTTTCCTCCACCCATCCTAACCCACTCTCTTCACCCAAATTCCCCCTGTTCATGTCATCCGCCAGTACAACAGATCAGAGAAAGTATCCTCAGCCCACCAATCCAGCCCAAACCACCCCCTCCAGCTCACACCCTAACCACATTTCCCTAATTAGAACTCTAAGTACACTCAGAAAAATCATAATAGTTTCTATAAAATATAAAGTCCTTTTCATTACTGGAATGGTAAAAAGAAATTTTCCCTCCCTTGCACCTCCTCACTCTGAGATAAGCCAACCCTGTGTTCAAATGACCATCCAGACTAGTCTCCTTCAAGTAGTCAAGCTTATTAAGCAGCTTATAAATATTATCTGAAAAAATAGGAAGGACTGTTCAGTTCCACTGCGATTGCTTGATACTAGTCCGTGGACATTCCTCCTTAGTCAGGCCCACTGCACAGTACATGCCAAGCCTCAGTGAGGTCCTTAGCAGAGAATTTCTTCCCCTTACTACAAAAATCATCCAGAAATAGCCCACAAATAGCATATGTTTTTCTTCATGAGAAGCTGAGTAACAGGCTTCAACCCTCATCTCCAAGCAAGAGTGAATGCAAAAAGATCTTGGAAAAGGGTCACTTGTGCATTCCCATAGTTCACACTTTTTTTGTGGCCCTGGAATAGTATCAAAACAATATCAAGAAACTGTACTATGATGTCTCTAGGCATATTACTGAGGGAGAGGGGGGGGGCTCAAGGGCTCTATGAGTCTGCTCTATTTCAAGTGTGGCCGCATGCTCCTCCTACGCCTCCCCCTTCAGCATCTCCATACACAGGGACTGCACCACTTCCTCACCATTTTCACCCCATCCTGTTCCTTCAGGGACCCCACCACCGTGAATATTATTTTGCCTGTTTCAGTTCTCAGTGTCATCCATTTCAAAGCATAATTCATCTGTTTGCCGCTTATCAGTCTACAATGCATTGCAAATCATTGAGGATCTCCACGTGCTCCTCAAATTTCAGTTTGTCCTTCTCTATATGTCCACCTAGCTCTTGGAGGTCACCATGATTATCCTTGATTTTTTACATTATTTCTTCATGCATGGTTCGGAACTCTGCAGACATATCATCAAAGGTAGAGGCATATTTGTTTGTAAAACTCTTTTTTTAAATGTCACTACATCCAGCTCGCTTGACCATGTTTGCTCCCAGCTTCCCCATCCAAATCCATGGATGCTATGCTTGCCGGGGAGCCTGCACACGGTCCCGCTTTACTTAATAGCCTGCCACTTGTTTGCTTGGTGTCAGGGCTGGTCATTTGAGGTGAAGTCTCAAACTTCACTTCTGATGATACTTTTACCCGAAGCTGCCATAAAGATCCAACATTAAGAGAATTATAAAAACAACTCTGCTAATTCATTCCGTTGCATGTAATTAGTATGCCCACTTAACTATGCTTTAGCACAGTGGATTTGCTCACAATTTTCCTGGGTTAGATTGCTTTCTGAATTGGGGAACATGACTAGTGTAGGAAAATCTCTAGCATAACACTGCACTAGAGCATAACAGAGGGTCTGTTCACACAGGCTGTCTCAGGGAGCACCTGCAGCTCGGGCTATCTTCTTCCAGCAGTTTCTCACTGGATTCAGTCTCAGAGCAGATCAGTTGTCTCACTAACTGGGACTGGACTTCCACACTGGATTTCCTGGTGCCCTCTGCAGCTGAGATCTTCCTCCTGCTCAGCTCTAACAATCCAGTGGCGCAATGAAGCCTCTCATCATCACAACTCTGATGATCATCTCAGGCTCTTAGATCCCAGGCTAGGCCTCCCTTTGGGCTGGGCCTACTTCTGCAGGGCTCTAATTCTCTGTTTCCTCTCTGTTCTGCAGCTCCTGGGTGACTCCTCAAACTCTACTTGGGTGGGGGAGGGTTCCCTTTATCACTTCCTCTCCAGCCTTTTCTCTCCTCCATGTGCCATTTTCTGCATGTGGGCTGCCTTTGATCTTAAACCTCTGCTTTTCTCTTCTGCTCTTGGGTCCACCTGCTCTTTATTTTCTTCTGTAGCAAGCCCTGATGTTTTCGTCTTATCTTCATTCTTCTTGTTCTTCACTGGATCCTCCTCCTCCTCTTCCTGGGGGAAGAGGGTAAGTGCCTTGCTCTTCTTTATTACTGGCTGCAGTTCAGTGTGTGGGGTGTGGGGAAGGGGAGGAATTTTCAACTTTTTCCTGTGGGGTCTTGGATTGATGCCCTGCGACTCTTCTTCTGGGCACTGCTGCTATTGGGAGGGGGTTCCTGGCTTCAGCTGCTGCTGTCCTTCTTCTGGTCAGGGGGAGTCATCCTCCTCATCTGTACTCCAGGGCCATGGTCCTTTTAAGGATGCCATAGCTGTTATAGTTCCCAGTGGGGGAGGCAATATTGCTCTCCTCATGCTGCTGTAATCATAGTCCCTGAAAGGCTGCCAGGGCTGTCAGTAGTCATCCTCCTCTGTACTCATGGTTCTTCTCCATAGCAGCTGTCACTACCACAGCACTATCTTCTCCTCCTCATCGCAGCCCCAGGCTTCATCCTGCTGTGGCTCTCTTTTTTTATTTACTTAAAATTGTCACTGTCGCTCCTCCTTTCTCCCACAGCAGCAGAATGGCACACTTCCAGGTTTGGGCCTGGGCTACTGTCATGGGGGATGTGCTGCTTCAACCCCGTTGAACTGGGACTACATCGGGGGAGAGGGCTCCTTTCCTTTCCCTCTCCCACTCCCTTTCTTAGGAGCAAAAAGGTCATTTTTTCTCTTGATAAAATTATTAATTCATTGGGTTTTACCTTCTAAGTTACAAAAGTGTTTAATAGAAAATGAATCAGAAGATTTATTCCTTGGGTAACCTGGGGAGAAGCTACCCGCTGTGAAATCCTAGAGCTTTTCCCTGAGTAGCTGCCACTACTTCTGATCTTGGGTAAGTCACTTAAACCACCATTGCCTCAGGTACAAAATTAAATTATGGTTCCTCTGGGGACAGGAAAATACCTACTGTACTTGAATATAACTCGCCTTGATCTACTACTGAATAGCTGTGAGCTAAAGCCGAAAAATAAACAGCATGTCTCAAGACTGTGGAAGATCTATCAACAGTTTGTCTATTGGATTGAGATCTATTATCCCAGACCTCCAAGTTAAACCCATACTAGAAGAACGGATGCCAAGGAGGATGGATTAGTGACATCAGTGAACTGTGAAATGGAATGCTTAAAGGAACTCACTGTGCTCCGCATAGATAATTAAAGCCTGCATACAATAAAACGATGTCTATGGAGTAAATAAAAGTCAGACCAACTGGAACCATGGCTATTTTAGTCACCTGCAGTCATTTTAAGTCTGGACCAATATGCATCAGTGTTGCCAAAGAGAGAATTTGGTCACTTTTGCTTTTGAGTGGTTTTATCAGTATTCCACACTACTGGCTCTTTGAGCACTCTTTAAAGAAAACTAAAACTGTCAAGAATTGGCCCTCTGAGCAGCTGGTTACACTCTGCTACCCTATTTCCATTTCTTCTTTTCTTCTCTGCTACTGGAGGAGTAGCCTAGGGTTAGAGCAATGGGCTAGAGGCACAGAAGCCAGGGTTCATATCCCACTGGCATTCCTTGTGGCCTCATCCTTCTTGATCTTTCTGCTGCTTCTGACACTATTGATCACCACCTTCTCCTTGATACCCTATTCTCACTTGGGTTTTGGGGCTCTATTCTGCCCTGGTTTTCTTCTTATCTCTCCCATCACACTTTTAGGATATGTTTTGGTGGATCCTCCTTTACTGCCATCTTTCAGTCGATGTACCTCTTCTTTCCTCTCTTTACACTTGGTCCTTGATGCACTTACAGTATCTCCTCCCATGGTTTTCAATGCCATCTTTATGCTGATGACTCTTAAATCTACCCCTCTGCACCTGAAATCTTTTCAGAAATCTAGGCCTGTATCTCAGCCTGCTTATCTGACATTGCTGTCTGGATGTCCCACCACTGTCTGAAACTGAACATGGCCAAAACGGAGCTTCTTATCTTTCCACTTAAACCCACCTCCCCTCTTCCTCCTATCTCTGTTTCTGTGAATAACACTATACTACTCCATGTTTCCTCAGCTTGCAACTTTGGGGCCATTTTTGATGCTTCATTCTCTTTCTCTGCACTATCCAACAAACTTGCATTTCCTTCTTTTAGATGTCAGCAAAATATGGCCCTTCCTTTCTGAACACACTACTAAGACTCTTATCAACTCCTTGTCACCTCGGAGGGGTGGGGGGGGTGGGGGGGGGGTTATTGAGCTGTGATGGCTAGTACTCATAATGCTGCTAGCCTTTGCTGCTGAATTCTAACCCTGGATATTCATATCTGGCCCCGGCATTGAATATCTGGGTCACCACAGAGCCCGGGAGCTAACTGGGCAATAGTGATATTGAGCCACTGCCCGATTAGCTTCTGCTGGTAAAGTTCAGCCAGCCTTTCTCCAGGAACAAGCAGGAAGTCAGTCCTCACATATGGGAGATGTTGATGCCAACGGAGCCCATGCAGTAACCTCTCTCCAGCTTTCAAAGAAAGCCTTTGGGAGATGCACCATGTATGCGTGGTCTCCTTCCTGTCTAAGGGTGCCATCTTGCCTCAGACTCCTTTTTTCTGCGGAGCCCATTGGATATGTGTCTGTTCCCCCCAGAAAAAAGAGGCACCTTAGCACTAGTCCTGGTCCTGCTCGGGACCGAGGACTTCCTTGCACAGCGCCCCCCAACTCAAAGTGCAAGGGCATCAGGGCCCTCAGGCCATCCAGGCTGGGTCATGATCCTGAGGTCCGGAGGACCCTCAAGATCTCCTCTGACTTTGGGTCAGACTGGGAGACCGAGGACGACGAGTCCCTGGGCACTTGACTCCACAGGGATGTGCCCTTGGACACTTCCCCTCCCGAAGCCTGGCACAAGTCTCCACCCGAGGACCTGCCCTTTATGGACGTTGTTTAGGATATGGCAAAGGCTCTTGCCTTCACCACCAAGTCCGAGGAGGAGCCTTGGATGGAGGACCTCGATATCCTCCAGTACAAGGCTCCACCTAAGGAGGCCCTTACGGTGCCTATTTCCCCCATCCTGGAATGACTGCTCTTCTGTATGTAGGAGACCCTGGCCTCAGTTCCTATCATGAGCAGGTAGCTGGATTTGATGTACCAGATCTGCTGGAGCCCTGGCTTCCAAAAAGCTCAACTGCCTCACAACTCCATGGTGGTGGAGTTGGCCATGCATAGGCTCAAGGGCCAGAAAACGTACTCCTTGGTGTCCCCAGGCAAGGAGGCCCACGCCATGGATGCTCTGGGCAGGAAGTGCTTCCAGGTCTCGATGCTCATCAGCTGGATCCAGGCCTACCAGCTGTACATGGGCATGTACTTGCGGGACATGGCGAGGGAACTCACCAGGTTCTTGGCTGGTCTCTCCAAGGAACCTCTTCAGTGGTTCCAGACCCACAGTCAAAGTGTTCCAAATTTATGACTCGGGCGACCTATGACAGCTTTGAGTGACAGCTAGAGTAGCCGCGGTGGACATTATTGCCCACCACCAAGCCTGGCTACAGTCTTCTGACTTGGAGCAATGGGTGCAGGACAAGTTGGTTGATGTCTCTGGCTGGGGAGAGAACTTCTTCAGCAAGCCCATGATAGACAAGGCCACCGAGCTGGAGTCCGAGCTCATGACTAGAACCAAGCTCTCCAAGAAGACCATTGACCCTTCCCGAAGGAAGCCTCGGGTAAAATGCCTCTATACCCAAAGAAGAGGAAGGTTTATAGAAACTATCCCCAGTACTCAGTCTTCCCAGCTCCCCAACAGGGCCAGTAAGCCAAGGGACCAGGGCATGGTCCTTGTAAGCCTAAGACCCCCAAACCCCAGACCATGCCTCTGTTGCAACCTGGTGGGGTGTTTTGACTCCTTGGACATAGTCTCTCTTCCCCCAGGGGATCCTGCCCTGCAGCATATGGGGGCATCTGGTATTTTACACCGACTGGTGGTCCACTATCACTGCTGATGCATTGGCCCTACAGGTGGTGAAGGAGGGTTACCTCCTTCACTCAAACAGATGCCCTGCCATTCTTTCCGGGAGAACCCCCCTATGACTCCCCTTCACCAGGGCCTGCTTCAGCAAGAACTTGCAAGTCTTCTGGCAGACAGGGTGGTTGAACCCGTCCCCCTCCAACTCAGGGGCAAGGGTTACTCCTGCTACTTTTTGGCCTAAAAGGACTGGAGGGCTTTGGCCCATTCTAGATCTGCGGGACCTCAAGGTCCATCAAGCCCAGTATCCTGTTTCCAACAGTGGCCAATCTAGGTCATATGTTCCTAGCAGTATCCCCAAGAGACACAGGTTCCACAATGCTTGTATTGGGTCAAGCATTGATATCCTGGGTCCCTTTTTAATAATGATTTATGGACCTTTCCTCCAGGAACTTGTCCAAACCTTTTTTAAACCCAGCTACACTAACAGCTCTTACTACATCCTCAGGTAACAAATTCCAGAGTTTGATTACACGTTGAGTGAAAAAATATTTTCTCTTATTTGTCTTAAATAGTTTACCCTGTAGCTTCATTACATGTCCCCTAGTCTTTCTATATTCTGATAGCGTAAACAATCGATCTATGTTTATCCGTTCCACTCCATTCATTAATTTATAGACCTCTATCATATCTCCCCTCAGCCGTTTCTTTTCCAGGTTGAAGAGCCCTACACTTGTAGCCTCTCATCATAGGAGTAGCCTTCCATCCCCTTTACCATTTTGGTGGCTCTTCTCTGTACCTTTTCTAATAACGCTATATCTTTTTTAAGATACGGCAACCAGAATTGCACACAATATTCAAGGTGCGGTCGTATCATGGTTGTACCATGGAACGATACAGAGGCATCATAATATCCTTTGTTTTATTTTCCATTCCTTTCCTTATGATACCTAGAATTCTATTTGCTTTCTTGGCCGCCGCTGCACACTGGGCGGAGGGTTTTAACATGTTATCCACAATGACTCCTAAATCTTTTTCCTGGGTGGTGGTTCCCAATGTGGAACCTTGCATTGTGTAACCATAGAGGAGAAGTTCAAGATGCTCTCCTTTGGAACACTGCTGCCATACCTCCAGAAGGGAGGCTGGCTGTGCTCCTTGGATTTAAAGGATGCGCATACATACATCCTCATCCATCCCTTTCATAGGCAAAACCTCCCCTTCAGGGTAGGAGGCTGCAACTATCAGAACGGTGTTCTACACTTCAGTTTGGCCTCCATCTCGACAGTATTCACCAAGTGCCTGGCGGTGGTTGCCACCTTCCTGCATCTCCAGGGGGTGTTCATCTTCCCCTTTCTGGATGCCTGGCTCATAAAAGGAAGCACCACTACTGTAGCTCATCAGGCAATGGCCTGCACCATTCTCATTTTGGAGCACCTGGGGTTCATCATAAACTACCCAAAGTCCCATCTTCATGCGGCACAATGCCTGGAGTTCATAGGGGCGCTGCTGGACACCATCCAGGCCAGGGCCTGCCTCCCTCTGGACAGGACCCAGTGCCTCAAGGCACATGCAGGGATCATCCAGGGTCACCCTCGGCCTCTGCCCACCTTAAGAACATAAGAACATAAGATATGCCATACGGGGTCAGACCAAGGTCCATCAAGCCCAGTATCCTGTTTCCAACAGTGGCCAATCTGTGCGTTGTTCTTTCCTAGGTGCATAACTTTGCACTTGTCCACATTAAATTTCATCTGCCATTTGGATGCCCAGTCTTCCAATTTATTCAGATCCTCCTGCAGTTTTCTACAGTCCTCTTGGGTTTTAACAACTTTAAACAGTTTTGTGTCATCTGCAAATTTGATAACCTCACTAGTTATTCCCTTTTCCAGGTCATTTATGAATATGTCAAAAAGTAGCGGACCCAGTACAGATCCCTGGGGTACTCCACTATTCACCTTTTTCCATTGGGAAAATTGGCCATTGGGAAAATTGGCCATTGGGAAAGTTACCCTCTGCTTTCTATCTTTTAACCAGATCCCGATCCACAATAGTACATTGCCTCCTATCCCATGACTTTTTAGTTTTGCCAAAAGTCTCTGATGAGGGACCTTGTCAAAGGCTTTCTGAAAGTCCAGATACGCTATATCAACCGACTCACCTTTGTCTTCCTGTTTATTCACACCTTCAAAAAAACATATCAGATTAGTAAGACAAGATCTTCCTTGTCTAAAGCCATGTTGGCTGTCTCCCATTAGGCCATGACTATCTACATGCTGTGTAATTTTGTTCTTTATGATGGTTTCTACCATTTTCCCCAGTACTGATGTCAGGCTCACCGGTCTGTAATTTCCCAGATCACCACTGGAACCCTTTTTAAAAATTGGCATTACATTGGCGACCCTCCAATCTTCAGGTATTACAGATGATTTTAATGAAAGTTCACAGATTACTAATAGCAGGTCTGCAATCTCATATTTCAGTTCTTTCAACACTCTTGGATGTATACCATCTGGTCCAGGTGATTTGCTACTATTCAGTTTATCAAATAGTTGTAATACATCTTCCCGGTGTAGCAATATTTCCTTCAATTCCTCTGCAGTATCACCTTTAAATACCACTTCAGTCTTGGGTAACATCCCTACATCTTCCTCGGTAAAGAGCGAAGCAAAGAATTCATTCAGTCTCTCCGCTATCGCCTTGTCTCCTCTTACTGCCCCTTTTACCCCTCTATCATCTAATGGTCCAATTGACTCTCTCACAGGCCTTTTGCTACGAATGTACTTGAAAAAGTCTTTATTTCGTGTTTTTGCTTCCGTAGCAAGTTCCTTCTCAAATTCTCACTTTGCCTGCCTTATCAATGCTTTGCATTTAACTTGCCAGTGCTTGTGTTGTTTCCAGTTTTCGTCGTTTGGCTCTTTTTTCCATTTCCTGAAAGATGCTTTTTTTTTCAGCAAAAGCCTCTCTGACCTCACCTTTAAACCATGCTGGCAGTTTTTTGGACTTTCTTCCACCTTTCTTAATGCATGGAATACAGCTGGTCTGGGCTTCCAGGATAGTATTTTTAAACAACACCCAAGCTTGATGTAAGTCTTTAACCTTGGCAACCTCTCCTTTTAGTTTTTTCTTAACTATATTCCTCATTTTATCTCCCTTTCGAAAGTTAAAAGGTAGTACTGTGGATTTCTTTACTATCCCTCCTCCACTAATTAAATCAAACACGATCATGCTATGATCACTATTGCCAAGTGGTCCCAACACCCTTATCTCTTGCACCAGATCTGGTGTTCCACTAAGGACTAGGTCCAGTATGTCTTCCCCTCTGGTCGGTTCAAGAACCAGCTGCTCCAGGAAGCAGTCATTTATTTCATCTAGAAACTTTATCTCCCTAGCATGTCCTGCCGTGACACTGACCCAGTCGATACCGGGTTAATTGAAATCACCTATTATTACTACTCTGCTGTGACTTTTGTTAGCTTCCTTGATTTCTTTGAGCATCATCCATTTGTTCATTCTGGCCAGGCAGTCGATAGTACACCCCTATTGCCATCACCTTCTCCTTCATACATGGAATTTCAATCCATAGAGATTCTACAGCAAATTTTGTTTCCTGCAAAACTTTAATCCTTTCTGACTCAATGCCCTCTCTAACATAGATGCAACCCCTCCACCAATTTGATCAGTTCTATCATTACGATATAGTTTGTATCCAGGTATCACAGTGTCCCACTGGTTATCCTCCTTCCACCATGTCTCTGAGATTGCAATCAAATCTAACCTCTCATTTAGTGCTATATAGTCTAACTCTCCCATCTTATTGTTTAGACTTCTAGCATTTGCATATAAGCATTTTAGAGACTATATTTTATTAATATTAATCTGGCTATTGGTAGGCATGGGTAATTTGGAATCTTTACGCTCTGTCTGCACCATACTCAAGAGCATTTGAGCTACCTTCTCTTCACCTGCTGGGTCATATGGCATCCACAGTACATGTCACCCCAGATGCCCGTTTGCATATGCGGCTGACCCAGTGGGCCCTACGAAGTAGTTGTGACCTGTCCTCTCGCCGACTTCCTCGACTGATGGCAACAGCTCCAGCACCTACAGGCCAGGATGCCCTTCCGGACCCTCACCCCCCCAGAAGATTCTTGCCACGGATGACTCCAAACTAGACTGGGAAGCCCATTGTGACAAGCTCTGCACTGAGGGCAGTTAGTCGCAGATGGAGAGCCTTCAGCAGATCAACCTCCAGGAGCTGTGAGCCAAGTGCTAGCCCTCTAGGCCTTTCACTACCACCTACAGCACCAAGCGGTACTAATCTAGACTGACAACCAGGTGGCGATGTTCAATATCAACTAATAAGGAGGTACCAGATCGTCCCTCCTATGCCAGGAGGCAGTGAGCCTCTGCTCTTTCGCCAGCAAATGCAAGATGCTCCTGTGAGCAGTCTATCTCCCAGGCCAGGACAACGCCCTGGCGGACTGGCTCAGTCAGGCCCTCCACCCGCTTGAATAGCAGCTAGACCCCTGGGTGGCCAACTGGCTGTTCTGTCTCTGGGTGCTCTCACAGATGGATCTCTATGCCAGTCCAGCCATTGTTTAGCTGCCCCGCTTCTGCTCCAGGCAACCACATCCCTTGCGTGTGGTGGCAGAAGCATTCCTCATTCCGTGGATGGGGGCCCCTCATCTATGCCTTCCCACCAACATCGCTGATTGCCAAGACCCTGTTCAAGGTCCAGCTCGACTGAGCCACCTTGATACTGGTGGCTCCTCGGTGGGCCCAGTAGTCATGGTTCTCCCTGCTCCTCTGTCTGTCCAAGGCACCCCCTGTACCTCTGAGATGTGCCTCGGGTCTGCTCTCGCAGGAGGATGGCTCTCTCTTGCACCCCAATCTGGGGTTCCTGACTCTGACAGCCTGGCTGCTGAAAGGGTAGTCTTGGTCCACTTCAATCTCCCAAGCGAGGTGGAGGAGGTCCTCCTGGCCTCCCGCAAATCTTCTACCCGTCGGGCCTACATCTCCAAGTGGTGGAGATTCTCTGTGTGGTGCGTGAAGAAGCAGATCAACCTCTTCTCCTGTTCTGTGCAGCTGGTGCTGCAGTACCTGCTTCACCTGTACCAGGCAAGGCTGAAGTCCAACTCTGTTACAGTACACTTTTGCACACTTTCGGTGCACCACCATCTGGTTGAGGGCAAGTCCCTCTCTGCTCAACCTCTCATGACTCGCTTCCTGAGGGGCCTACTACTCTCAAGCCAACCCATCCGCCCCTTGGCGGCGGAGTGGGATCTTAATGTGGTTCACACAAAACTTACAGCGCCACCTTTCGAGCTTCTCAGCTCCTGCCACCTCAAGTATCTTTCCTGGAAGGTGATCTTCCTCATGGAGCTCACCTCTGCTTACAGGGTTAGTGAGCTCCAGGCTTTGGTGGCTCATCCACCTTATACGAGATTCCACTGGAATAGACTTGTGCTCCGCACACACCCCAGGTTTCTGCCTAAGGTGGTGTCTCCATTCCACCTCAACCAAGAGGTGGTGCTCCCCACCTTCTTCCCACAGCCTCATGCTAGCAGGGCAGAGGTCGCTCTCCACACTCTGGACTGTAAGCTGGCATTGGCCTACTATCTGGAGTGTACCCAGGCCCACTGTCGCTCCTCACAGCCCTTCATCTCCTATGACCCAAATCAGCTGGGGACAGCAGTCTCTAAGTGTACCCTGTCCATTTGGATGGCAGACTGCATCGCCTTCACCTATGAACAGACTGGTCTTTCGATAGAGCACCGTGACATGACGCACAACGTCCGGTACATGGTGGCCTCTGTGTTGAACCTGCACTCAATTCCTTTGGCGGAGATATGCCGGGCCGCCACCTGGTCCTCAGTCCCTACCTTCACATCTCATTACTGCCTGTAGAGAGAGTTCCGCTGGGACAGCACCTTCGTTCAGGAAGTACTCTGTCATTTGTTTGGGGTGTAAGGCAACTCCTGCCCTCCGGCCCTTCAGTGTGTTCAGGCTACCGGAGAACTGGGCCCTTGCTTGACACTCTGGGTTGCTCGTGGGTTGACTTTACTTTGACTCCATTGCTGCTTCTTACAGTTCACCTTTTTCTTGTCACCTGTGGCTTTTACAGGTTTTTTTGGTAGCCTGTAACTGGGAAATCCCATATGTGAGGACTGACTTCCTGCTTGTTTCCGGAGAAAGTGTAGTTACTCACTTCTAACAGGTGTTCTCCAGGGACAGCAGGAATCAGTCCTCACAACCCTTCTTCTTCCCTGTGGAGTTGCTTACTTTTTTGTTGTCTTGAGCTATGTTATCATACTGAGGCAAGATGGCACCCTTAGGCGGGAAGCGAACCATGCATGCGTGGTGCATATCCCAAAAGCTTTCTTTGAAAGCTGGGGAAAGGTTACCATGTGGGCTCTGTCGGCGCCGATGTGACTCATAAGTGAGGACTGATTCCTGCTGTCCCCGGAGAATGCCTGTTACAGGTGAATAGCTACGCTTTCTCATGACTGACTTTATCTGCTTGTCAATGACTGGGCAGCAGCTGAATATCGCCGCTGATCGGTTAACAACGGGTACCACTTCCTCTCTATCCTGGAATGCCCACAACATGCCCTGATGCTAACTACATAGCATCGGGGTGTGTAGCAGTGGCACCCGCACATATCCAGTGGCACTAACCATGTTAATGCCACTGAATATCCCAATCGGCGGCATTTATGATTTGCAGGTCTGCAAACCGTGTAAATATCTTTGAATATCCCCCATCCTGTCCAGACTATTGCAACCTGCTCCTTGCTGGTCTCCCTCTGAATCATCTCTCTCCCCTTCAATCTCTTCAAAATTCAGCTGTACAGCTAATCTTCCACTGCTGTCACTATGCTCATGTAACCTCTTTTCTCAAGGCACTTCATTGACTCCCTATCCATTTTTGCATCTAGTTCAAACTTCTCCTACTGATCTAAAAATGCATTCATTCTGTGGCTCCTCGCTACCTTTTCTTTTTTATCTCTCCCTATATCCTTCCATGGGGAACCCCCTCTTCAGGCACATCCCTTTTATCTGTGCTCTTCTCTTCCACTGCTAACTCTACCTTGCTGCTTCATAGGCCTGGAACAAACTTCCCGAGTCATTATGTCAGGCTCCTTCTCTGGCCCTATTCAACTCCAGTCAAAAAACTCACCTCTTCAATGCGGTTTTTGAATCCTGACCCCCTTATTCTCCTCTTTACCACCTATGTGTGTCTTTACCTTTTCCCCTAGATTTGCCCTAGTCCCAAGGTTTTTCTATTGTCTGTCTTGAATAGATTGTAAGCTCTACTGAGAAGGGACTGTGCTGTGCTGCGTATGCTTTGTAGCACTATACAAATAATAAATAGTAGTAGTAGTAGTAGTAGTAGCAGCAGCAATAGCTGTGACCTTGGACAAGTCACT
The DNA here is from genome assembly GCA_033557465.1 of Ichthyophis bannanicus. Lineage (NCBI taxonomy): Eukaryota > Metazoa > Chordata > Amphibia > Gymnophiona > Ichthyophiidae > Ichthyophis > Ichthyophis bannanicus. The sequence goes on along the minus strand of CM066031.1, from coordinate 1,574,403,804 downwards.
TAACCTTCTATTGCCTCAGGTAGAAACTTACATTGTAAGCCCTCCAAGGAAGTACCTACTGTATTGAATGTAATTTGCCTTGAACTACTAGCACTTCTAAGATTACAAATGCACCTGCCTATCCCACCTTATCTCTCTGAATTGCTTTTGAGAATTTGCCAACTCATTATGTGCTAGGCCATATATATTTACAATAGGTGCTTAGTGTTCATTCAGTTCACTTCCCTTGTGCAGTTTCTAGCTATCCTCTAAACATAGGACCAATGCAGAAAACCTTAGCACAGCATTTTTCTGGTGCTTTTCCTGCACTTGGCTTGCTTTCTGATGCAAAAAGCAAGTTAGCACTGGAAAAACGCCAGTAAAATGACCACGCTAGTAACACGTAGATAAATAAAGGTGATGCTGAAGCTTGACGTGGAACTGAATTTGTACCATGTAGCAGTTTTCTCTTAATAAATGAGGTGCTCTGGCCTAGCAAGAGTGAGGAGATTTATAGGAACTGCGCAAGATTGCAGGACACTGGGCCCCCTCTCCTTAAGGCCTTAAGAGTACTGTGTTTTTAACATAATTCTCTGTTTTGTTTTTATTCGATTCTTTCTTATTTGCATTTGAATTTAGAGAATTGAAGCCAAAGAACCGAGGACAAGCTTTGCTACCTGGTCAGAGGTAGCACAAGCTAAGAGGTCCATTCAAATTGCAGTGCAGTGAGCATGCAAATCACAGGAAAATTGCTGCATAATTAATTGTGCCCTATGTATAAAATTGTGCTGAAACTTAGCACAGTTTTATACGTTCTTTTTAATGCTGGATCTTTATGCCAGCTTCAGGCAGTCCTAAAGATCCAGCCAGGAGGCATTATACCATTTTCACAATGTCGGGGGGCCAGTGCCCCCCCCTCCAGACACCGCACCCCCAACAGAGGTAAAATTGCTGGTGGGTCAGTAGTCCTGATCCCCCCTATCTCCCAAAATAAAAAGGACCTGGTGGTCCAGCAGACTCCAACTCTCTGCCCCCCAACCCTTGCCAATACCTTAAATGTTGTGGGCAAGAGCATTGCGTACAACCTCCTGCCCTTATGCCATATAAGGCAAAAAATTCATTGTGTGGCAAAATGAGGCCTCAAGTTGCATTCTTGGACAGCTGACCATAACATTTAAGGTGCTGGGGAGGGTTCAGGGGAATAGGAGGTTAGGGTCTGCTGATCCACCAGATTTTTTTTGTTTCAGGGGCTGGGGGGGGGGGGGATCAGGGCCTCTGGGTGTTTTGGGGGGTGGAGGTATCAAAGCTCCCTGTTCACCAGAGATTTTATTTCTGCCAGGGGATCGGTTTCCGGGGGAGGGGGCACCTGCCCCCTGCCATTGTGCCGAAGGCATTGGTGGCTTTCCCTGATGCCTGGATCATCTTCGAAGAAGTGTCAAACTTCACCTCAGATGATCCTATTATGCACATGTGTTTGGCTTGCTCTCCCATTTTACGCTGACCTTTTGTGTACTGGTTAATTTGCATATTGCATCACAGCACAAAACGTCAGTATTAAAACTTGTGCTATGAAAATCTGCACTAGAGCTTTAAGCACTGGGCTCTAGCTCAGGATGTGTGCATTGGCCTGATAGTTTCTTCCCATCCTTGTAAATCGAGGCACAGGATCCCCTCATTGACTTTAATCCCTACTCTGGGTGACCCAGCTGCTACTCCTATGCTCTAAAGGTGATTGCACTGTTTGTAGAGTAGGACATTGCATGCACCTGAGCCTGAAGTAAGATAGACTCCCCTCCTTTTCAAAGGTGTCTGCACCAACAGTATTGGATAGATAGTTGGAATTGTTCTTTTAACCCAGTTTTGTTGTTTTTTTTAAAAGTGCTGTCAAGTCAATGCTAACTCCTGGTGAACTAACAGCCACTGGGTTTTCTTGGCAAGGTATCACCAGAGATAGATTGCCAGGCCTTTTCTTCTGAGGCAATGGAGGGTAAAGTGACTTGCCCAGGCCACAAAGAGTGCCAGTGGGAATCAAACCCAGATCTCTTGGGTTGTAGACTGTCACCCTACTCCTCCACTCTACTCCATTCCACTCCTAATCTAGGCAGCCCTAAATCTAGCAGTTTTCCTGTCTAACACAGAGTTAAACCCAGACCGGGAATCCCTGAAGCTTCCCCAGAATACTGCAAACCCAAACAGGTCTTTAGGGAGATGTAAGGCCTAAGGTGAGTCAGCTGAAGCAAGCCTCCCCTAAAGACTAAAGCTCATGGAGGCAATGTTCCGATGAGGTCCTCTGCCCATGTTGCTGCCAATGGAGGGAGGTGCTGTGATATTATATTTTCAATCATGAGGAACACAACTGAAAACGCAATATCACAGCACCTCCCCCCACCGACAACGGCATAGAAGGACTCCCACACAGCTTCACAGGAATAATGCAATGGGGAACTCCCCCACCCCCCCTCCGCCTTCCAAAAATATTTAGGAGCAGGGAGTGGGGGAAACTGCATCTCCTAGCCTGGTGCTGATATCTCTGCAGAGAAGGCTGTTGCTGCTCTTGGCCTACTGGTATTCTTGAATGATGTCGGACATTGGGGCTGGGCTACCATGAGAGTATGGTATTCCTGAAAGTGCAGGGCCTGGGGCAATTACTCAGCAGAATCCTATTCTTTATATTTACTGTATGTAAAGTTTTGATCACCTTCACATTCTGTCAGACTTAAAAGCTAACCTTTATGTGACAGTGGATGCTTTTTGTTGTTAGTAATGCATGTTTGCAATTAATGTTTCTTTTTCAAGATGAATCCAAGTTTAAGCCAGGAGCAGGGCTACTGCACAACAGGAATACAGGTGTACCACGTGATGAAGCTTTACTGCACATAGGTGAATTCTGCTAAAAGTGAACATTTCAGACTTGTTCTGGGAGTATCCTATAATGTGTGGGATGAAATTTGGTGCAGATGTTTGTTCCATTCTAATCTTATCTCAAATATAGCAGCAGTTGGGCACATCTGCCTATTACTCTGATTATTAGCAATTAACTGAAACAGGTGTTTCACAGTATAAAAATGAGAACAAAATGCCAAAGATGTTTGTACTTGTAAAAACACCAAGCAGTCAACCTGCTAATTGTTCACAGAGGACTGTGCCATAGGAGTTTGCAGACTTCACTTTCAAGGGAGTCCTGTTAATACAGCAACAAAAATCCAAGTATTAGTACAAGCAACACGGAATCCAGATACTGGCAGGTCAAAAAGTCCTCGGTTCTGACAGATGTGGGCTTTGACATAAGCAGAACCTCCCTGAAACATTTACCAGTTGTGCAGAGTTGCCACAACAGTACTTCTCCTAATGAAAACTGGACTCTGCAGGTTTCTGCAGGACCTGTTGTTGCAGCAAATCAAGAATTACCCTGTGACAAGCTGGCATGCGAGTTTTTGAGACCACATTGCTCCCTTCAGATGGGAACATTTACCAAAGAGGCTCAGAAAACCTGTGAGGGGCTCCTTAACTATTTCACTTCTGCGGATCTTTGATCCATTGAAAATTGTACTTGAAGACCTATAATTAAACAAATACAATGTGAAAGTACTGTAAATCTGGCCAAATAAAGTGGAGAGCATACAAGCCTCTTCTGCTTCCAGAACCCATAACAATTTAGAGTTGGATTTAGCTCATGATTTTTGATTTGTAGCTTGGGACAATTTATGTTCAGGTACAGGAGGTATGCATGCATGCATTATAAAACAGATCTACCACATCCAGTTTGGACACTGGGAAGGTAATTCTATATAGGTCGCCCAAATGCCTGGGTGCTCCAGAAGTGGAGGCTGGTGGATCTGTGCCTGCATTCTATAAAGTATGCGCATGTGTACATGCACCTTATAGAATAGGTCAGTATGTGAAGTAAAGAGCATGCATGCATGTAGGCATAGATGTGGGTACATAGTTCCGAATATGTGCACAACCTTTTGCTGACATAGCAAGCACCCAAAAGCCCAGCTTTGGAATAGAGGATACCTTCTGCTGGACCAGGCTGATGCTGGGGCATGTGACCCATCTTTTCCCAGTGCCTGGCCAGAGGAAGCATGGAGCACGCATGGGCAGGGCTTGAGAAAGTCTGGCCAAGAACAGGCGCGCAATATACCCCAGAGCTACGTAGCCACAGGGGCCTGGCATGAGAAGGGTGATATAGGGCAAAGGGTATGAAAGTCCATAAAAACTCTGGGACATGTATCACGTCGCCATTTTACACTGAGAGCAGAGATGGCGTCCATCTGTCCAAGAAGAGTCTAAGGGGTATGTTTACTAAACCATCTTAATGTTACCGGCGTTAGTTGCAGTCTTACTGTGACGAATGCCATATAAGGTAGTGGGCGTTCCGGTCTTAAGGTAGCATTTCAGGTTATTGCGCAATAAAGTCCGTTATCGCGTGATAGAGGGAGACGTGGCACGTTAAAGTGCGTTAGTCTTAATTAGATGCGCTGACCTACAAGCACAGCAACAGAGGTGTAGCACAATGGTTAATACATTGACTGATAAAACAGGGGTCATGAGTTCAATCCCCCAGTGGGCTTAATGAGTAAGACTGTCTGAGGCATTGCCCTTTACTTTAAATCAGTGCTGTCTGAGGCATTTTCTTTTTTAATGTAAATTAGTGCTGCCAGCAAACACACCCTCACAGTGCCGTAACCTAAGGTGCCGCATAAGGCACCCTATAAGGCACTCCAGAGGGCACATTATAAAGTGCACTGTCTGCCAAGGCACCCTATAATGTTCCCTATAGGGCGCCTTATGAGGCACCTTAAGGTTATAGCACTGTGAGGGTGTTTTTGCTGGCAGCACTAATTTAAATTAAAAAAGGAAGTGCCTCAGACAGCCCTATCAAATAACACCACTGTGGGATCAAACCCATGACTTCTGCCTCCACAGTTAGTAAAGTAACCAGTGGGCTACATCTCTATAGCTACTAATAAACCTCTGACTGGCTACAGAAGGACTGCAGGTCATCACTCACCACACAAACTGTCTGCTGTGGTTACCAGGATAGGGTTAACCCACCTGTACCCATGATGCACTGCACATGCAGATCAGCAGTCTACAGATGATCACAAGATGGGGTATGCACCCCCACAGCACCTTGGCCTGGTAGGGGGAACTGACCGTGTGTGTTACTGGCACAGAGTAGCTACAGACTGACACATTGTGGGGCTACTGTGCTCACCCTGAGGGCGAGGTGGGGCGCCCAGCACCAAGTCCGCAGCACCTGGCTTAGCTGAGATAGGCTATGCTGCAGATCACCATCAGTGCCAGTGTGTGATAGGTAGTCCTTGCAGACACATCTAGGATACACCTGTGTCCATCTGTATTTCCCAGTCATGTCTAGCCATTGTGGACTATGATGCACCCAGAATAGTCACATGATTTAAGTGAAGGGGGGTGTTTGGACCCATAGGAAGATTATGTAGCACCACCCAACCCACCCTCTGGGGCTCAGGATCTCCCACCAACAGATCCACATTCTACATCCCTGCAATGGCGGCAGTAGAGGGGACCATCAACCCAAGTCTTGCTGGGGAACAGGCACCCTACAGGGCAGTCAATGCAGATTTGTATGTATCCATAAGGCAATGGTAGACAGACAGTAGGCCTGGAAAGGCTCAACTGCCCCCCACCACTATCTAACATTCTCCAGCAACAAGCACAGTGACTCTCCAGCCACTGCACCCTGCAAGGTGTTCCAGCCATACACATACTAACTGCAGACAGACTGCTAGCTAGTCCATAGTGCATGTTCCTGGAGAAAATGCATGTACCCAAAACTGGGATGTGAGCAAACACAAGCAGATAAGTCAGTGGGCCGAGGGTTTTAACATGTTATCCACAATGACGCCTAAATCTTTTTCCTGGGTGGTGGTTCCTAATGTGGAACCTTGCATCGTGTAACCATAGTTTGGGTTGTTCTTCTCTAGGTGCATAACTTTGCACTTGTCCACATTAAATTGCATCTGCCATTTTGATGCCCAGTCTTCCACTTTATCAAGATCCTCTTGCAATTTTCCACAATCCTCTCGCGATTTAACAACTTTAAATAGTTTTGTGTCATCTGCAAATTTGATAACCTCACTCGTTATTCCACTTTCCAGGTCATTTATGAATGTCAAAAAGCAGCGGACCCAGCACAGATCCCTGGGGTACACCACTATTCACCTTTCTCCATTGGGAAAATTGGCCATGTAGCCCTACCCTCTGCTTTCTATCTTTTAACCAGTTCCTGATCCACAGTAGTACACTGCCTTCTATCTCATGACTCTTTAGTTTTGCCAAAGGTCTATGATGAGGGACCTTGTCAGAGGCTTTCCCTTTTAATAATGGTTTATGGACCTTTCCTCCAGGAACTTGTCCAAACCTTTTTTTAAACCCAGCTACACTAAGAGCTCTTAGCTCTTACTACATCCTCTTGAAGAAGGGGAGGAGGAGTTGCACTATATGTAAAAAATAATATTAAAGCTATAGATTGCAGGGCTTAAAAGGAAGAGAGGAGGCACTGTGGGTTAAACTAGAAAAAGGGAAAGGGAAATCCATTGGAGTTATATACTGATCCCCCTCACAGGGAGTAGAAGTGGACAAACATTTAATAGAAGACATGTGCAGTATTGTTATGAAAGGAAAGTGCTACTGATAGGTGATTTCAATATGCTGGAAGTGGATTGGCACATCCCTGCTGCAGTGTCATCTAGAAGTAAGGACATCCTGGATTCTCCACAGGGAGAACTATTCAGGCAATTGGTAGCAGAAACCTCATGTGATGGGGCCGTACTGGACTTGGTGCTTTCCAAAGGAGAAAGTGTTTCTGATGTTATAGAGGGAGATAATTTTGCATCCAGTGATCACCAGATGGTGTGGTTCAGTATTAGGACTAGGGTTGATAAAATCCATTCAAAAGCGAGGGTCTTAGAATTTCGGAAAACTAACTTTGCCAAAATGGAACAATACCTCAAAGAATCATTATCGGGATGGGAACAGCTGGGGGATGTAGAAAAGCAGTGGGCAAACTGAAAGGGCATATTTTAAGGGCAACCAACCTTTTTGTTAAAATGGTAAATAAAGGTAAAAGGAAAAGGAGACCACTATGGTTTTCGAAAGAAGTATCTGAAAAGGTGAAGAAAAAGAGGGAGGCCTTCATGAAATACAATAAATCACAGAGAGAGGAAGAGAGGCATTTATATTTGGAAAAAGTTAGAGAAGCTAGCAAAGTAGTCAGGAAAATAAAGGTACAAAAAGAAGAAGAAATAACCAATGCAATAAAATGCAGGGATAAGACATTTTTCAGATATGTTATTGAGTGGAGGAAGGGCAAAAGTGGTATTGTCAGACTCAGGTGTGAAGGGGAGGAATATGCAGAAACTGATGAGGATAAAGCAGAATTGCTTAACAAATATTTCTGTTCTGTGTTCACAGATAAAGGGCCAGGAGCAAACAGCCACAAATAGAACAGAAGCAAATGGGATCTCAAATGATTTTCAGAAGACTGTTCGTGAGGAACCAACTAAAAAAAAGTAGACAAAACGATGGGTCCGGATGGGATACATCCAAGAATACTGAGGGAATTCTTTGGAGTCATGAGTGGTGCCAGAGGACTGGAGAAAGGCTCATGTGGTCCCTTGACACAAAAATGGACGTAAGGATGACATTGAGAACTAAATTATTGGAAAGGCTACTAAGAGAATAGTGAGGTTTCTGAAGTTTAATGGATTGCAGCATGGATTCACCAGAGGAAGCATGGATTCACCAGAGGCAGGTCTTGTCAGACAAATCTGATTGATTTCTTTGACTGGTTGGCCAGGGTATTGGAGCAAGGGAGAGCCCTAGATGTGGTATACTTAGATTTCAGTAAAGCCTTTGACACTGTTCCGCACAGGAAACTTGTAAACCAACTGAGCACCCTAGGGATGCACCCTAAAGTTACTGATTGGGTTAGAAATTGGTTGAGTGGGAGGCAACAAAGGGTACAGGTAACTGGAGCTCACTCTGAGGAGAAGGAGGCTACCAGTGGTGTGCTGCAGGGCTCTCCTTGGTCTAATTCTTTTTAACATCTTTGTTAGTGATATTGCGGAAGGGCTCTTGGGTAAGGTTTGCTTATTTGCAGATTATACCAATATCTGCAATAGAGTAGACTCCCAGGAAAGAGTAGATAACATGAATTAGAAGGGATCTAGCTAAGCTTGAAGAATAGTCTAGAATTTGGCAGCTGAAATTTAATGCTAAAAAATGCAGGGTCTTGCACTTGGGCTGCAAAAATCCAAAGGAGTAGTACAGTATAGGGGGCGAGGTACTTTTGTCCATGAAAAAAGAATGGGACCTGGGCGTAATTGTGTCTGATTATTTTAAAGTAGTTAAACAGGTAGAAAAGGTGACTGAGAAAGCCAGAAGGATGTTTGGGTGTATAGGGAGAGGAATGACCAGCAGAAAAAAGGAGGTGATAATGCCTCTGTATAAATCTCTGGTGCGATCTCATCTGGAGTATTGTGTGCAGTTCTGGAGACCGCACCTTCAAAAGGATATAAGCAGGTTGGAATCAGTGCAGAGGGTGGCTACTAAAATGGTTAGTGGTCTTCATTATGAAGCATATGAGGACAGACTTAAAGATCTTAAAGGGTTCGCGTTTCTGTTACAGACAACATTCTAAGGGGGCCGTGAGCCCCTGGAGAAGCCTTTTTAAGGAGAAACAGAGATCTTTGTTGGGCTGCGGATTGACGGCATCTGGAGCGTGGGGAATCTTAAGATAAGTGCAGTATATTCCATGTATATGGATATTGCTTATCTATTACGACTAAGCATTTCATTGTTTTAGAGCTGAGTCAGAGGAAGAAAGAGATTGTCAAACCACAATGGGGAGTCAGTTGTATCCATACAAGGAATGAGGATGGTGGCAATGTATTGAGTGTTTTTGAGATACCTGCGACTCTGAAAGTTGTTTGGAAACAGCAAGTAATGTTTTAATATTTTAAATATGAACGAAGATTTATTTTTTTAAATGTGTAATGAAAATGTATTGAAAAGAATTGTTTTGAATTGATAGAATAAAATGATATAATTAAATTGAGCAGGAGTTTTTTAAAACCAGTGATGTGAGTATCTCGCTTTCCTCTATGATCATTTCTAATGCCGCATGGTGGGACAGAGCCATCCTGAGGTCTTTTTCTCATGATTAATTGTTTTTGGTGATAGGTTAATGAAAGATTGGTTATGTTTAGCCCTTTATTAGTTAGTTTGGTATTAAGGAAGTGCTAAAAGGTGAGTGTTTACGGGACATTTTTTGTTTTGTTATCATAGCCCTTAGAGCAGTGTGTTTTGCTTAATGCGCAAAACTAACCCAGGTCAAACCAAGGGTCCATCAAGCCCCAGTATCCTGTTTCCAACAGTGGCCATTCCAGGTCTCAAGTACCTGTCAGGTTCCCAAAGATATACACATTTCATGCTGCTTGTCCCAGGGATAAGCAGTGGATTTCCCCAATCCTCGTTAATAATAGTTTATGAACTTTTCCTCCAGGAATTCATCCAAACCTGTTTTGAACCCAGGTATATTAACAGCTTTTACTACATCCTCCTGTAACAAATTCCTGAGTTTGATTATGCGCGGAGTGAAAAAATATTTTCTCTGATTACTCTTAACTGGTGCCATATTGTAGCTTCATTGCGTGCCCCCTAGTCTTTCTACTTTTTGTAGAAGCAAACAACTGATCTTCGTTTATCTGTTCAATACCATTCATTATTTTATAGATCTCTATCATATCTCCCATCAGCTGTCTCTTTTCCAAGTTGAAGAGCCCTAACCTTTTAAGCCTTTCCTCATAGAGATATCCTTCTATCCCCTTTACCATTTTGGTCATTCTTCTCTGTTGTTGTTAAGTGTCGTTGATTCGGCTTCGACTCTTGGCGACCCTCTGGATAGCTATCCTAAATTGTGTTCAGTCTTCAGTCAGGCGGCTCATTGTTGACAGACTGGTACCCGTAGCTGCTGTTATTGTATCGATCCATCTCATTGCTGGCCTTCCTCTTTTGCGTTGACCTTCTATCTTGCCAAGCATGATGTCTTTCTCTTATGAACTCTCTCTTTGCATGATGTGTCCAAAGTATGAAAGTCGAAGTCTTGTCATCTGAGCTTCTAAGGAAAGCTTAGGTTTGATCTCCTCTAGTACCGACTGGTTTGTTCTTCAGGCAGTCCATGGTATACACAGTATTCGCTGCCAGTACCATAATTCAAAGGCATCAAATTTCTTCCTGTCTATCTTTTTCATTGTCCAGCTTTCACATCCATATGATGTTATTGAAAATACCATGGCTTGAACAAGTCAAATCTTTGTATGGAGAGAGACATCTCTGCTCTTGAGAATCTTATCTAGGTCTTTCATAACCATTCTGCCAAGAGCAATGCGTCGTCTGATTTCTTGACTGCTTGTTGCTTCTTTATTGGTAGTTGATCCAAGTATGTTAAAGTTGTTCACAATTTCAATTTCTTCTCCTTCAACGATGAACCTGTTGATTATGTCAGTTGTCATGATCTTTGTCTTCTTTACATTGAGGTGCAGGCCCATTTTGAGACTATGTTCTTTGATTGTGAGAAGCAAATGTTTCAGATCATCTTCACTTTTAGCCAGTAATGTGGTATCATCAGCATAGTGAAGGTTGTTGATGAGTCTTACACCAATTTTCACACCTCTGTTGTCTTCATACAATCCTGCTTCTCTGATAATTTTTCTGCATATAAATTAAACAGGTAGGGGGAAGGTATGCAGCCTTGTCTTACACCTTTGCTTATTTTAAACCATTCTGTTTCTCCTTGTTCCATTCGAACTGTTGCTTCTTGATCAATGTACAGATTGTTCAAGAGAATTATCAGGTGTTCTGGTATACCCATGCTTCTTAATGTGGCCCAGAGTTTCTCATGGTTTACACAGTCAAAAGCCTTGCTATAGTCGATAAAGCACAAATAGATATCCTTTTGGTATTCTTTAGTCTTTTCAAGGATCCATCTCACATCCACAATGATGTCTCTCGTTCCTCATCCTTTCCTGAACCCTGCTTGCACTTCAGTTAGTTCTTGTTTCAGGTATGGTTGTAGTCTCTTTTGAATAATCTTCAGTAGAATCTTGCTGGCATGTGGGATCAGAGTGACTGTGTTAAAATTTCCACAGTCAGTTGGATCACCTTTCTTTAGTATTGGTATAAACACAGATCTTTTCCAGTCAGTTGGCCATGATGTTGTCTTCCATATTTCTTGGCAGAGCCTTGTAAGTACGGTAACAGCTGCATCAGATTGCTGTACTACTTCTATGGGAATGCTATCAATGCCTGGTGCTTTGTTCTTTGATAAGGCTTTCTATGCTGCTTCAACTTCTTTCATCACCAATGGTTCCCGATCATAAGTTACAGGTTGAAATGGCTGTTGGTCCACTTGATCTTTATCATATAAAAACTCTGTATATTCCTTCCACCTTTTCTTGATCTTCTCAGCATCATTCAACATAGAACCTTGAGCATCTTGTAACATTCCAATTCAAGGCTGGAACTTTTTCTTTAACTCTCGTAGCTTTAGGAAAGCCAATCTTGTTCTTCCTCTAATAGTTTCTGCTTCTATTTCCTTGCATGTGTCAGTGTAGTATTTTTCCTTGTCCTGTCTTGTTGCACGTTGGAAATCTCTGTTGAGTTCTGCGATTGTCTTTCTTTCTTCTCTGGCTTTAGCTTCTCTGCGTTTCTGGGCAATTTTCAGAGTTTCTTCCGTCATCCATTTTGGCCATTTTTGCTTTTTCACCTTTTGTAGAGACTTTTCGCTTTCTTCCAACACAATCTTCTTGATGTCATTCCATAACTCTTCTGGAGCTCTGTCATTTGTATCTAAAGCAGCAAATCGATTTTGCGGGCAGTCTTTAAATTCCAGTGTTATATTCTCCAGGTCGTATTTTGCTGCATTCATGAGTGGTTTGCTCTTTTTCAACTTTAGCTTGAGTTTGCATACTAGTAGTTGATGATCTGCACCACAGTCAGTTCCAGGTTTTGTCTTTGTTGATGTTACAGAGCTTTTCCATCGTTGATTTCCACAGATGTAGTCAATTTGAATTTTATACAATCCATTGGGTGAAGTCCATGTGTACAGTCGCGCTTGTGTTGCTGGAAGAAGGTGTTTGAGATGAATAGATCGTTGGTCTTGCAGAATTCTATCAGTCTTTCTCCAGCTTCATTTCTGTTGCCAAGTCCATATTTTCCAACTAATTTGCCTTCTTCTTTGTTGCCAACGTTTACGTTCCAGTCACCCATGACTATCAGGATATCCTGTTTGCATGTTCTGTCAATTTCAGCTTGTACTTGTTTATAGAACTCTTCAATTTCATTCTCTTCTGCAGCTGTTGTTGGGGCATATACTTGAATTATAGTTGTGTTGATAGGCATTCCTCATAGACAAATAGAGATTAAGCATTCGCTGACTGCATTGTATTTCATTACAGTTCTTGCAAGTTTCTTCTTTATTATAAATGCAACACCATTTCTTCTTTGTCTTTCATTTCCAGCATAGTAGACCATGTGATCATCTGATGCAAAATGCCCGATGCCAGTCCATTTCAGTTCGCTGACACCCAACAGATCAAGTTGTACACGTTCCATTTCATTCTTGACCACCTCCAACTTCCCTTGGTTCGTGTTCGTACGTTCCATGTTCCAATGTGTAAGACATCTTTAAAGCTTCTGACTCTCATTTCATGTGCAGCTACATCAGCAGTCAGACGTCCCGAGGGCTTTGATCCAACCACATCATAAATGCTGGCTTTACTCTGAAAGGTCTTCAGCTATTCCCCAGTAGCTAGTTGAGTGCCTTCCGACCTGGGGGTCTCATCTTCCAGCACTATAGCACAATTTGTTTTGTTGTAACTATCCATTGGGTTTTCATGGCAAGATACAGAAGTAGATTGCCGGGCCTTTCCTCTGTGCAGTTTAAATTTGGTGTTGTTGCCGTTGTTACAGAAATGTGATCCTCCGCCGTCAACACTATCCCATTCTGCTGCTGCCCAGATGGGTGGTTTGTCTTGGTCTGGCACCTCAGCTGAGACCTGTCCATCTTGGGAGACCCTGCCAGTATTTAAACAACCAATAGTTTAGCTCTCAGCATCACTGATGCACACAAGCCCTTACAGCACAACAAGCTGCAAACCAAGTGAGGTTCTCTGTACCTTTTTCAATTACGCTATATCATTTTTTAATATATGGTGACCAGAAATGCACACAATATTTAAGATGTGGTTGCACTATGGAGCGATACAGAGGCATTATAATATCCTTGGCTTTATTTTCTATTCCTTTCCTTATGATTCCTAACATTCTATTTGCTTTCTTGGCTGTGGCTGCACACTGGGCAGAGGATTTCAACGTACTGTCCACGATCCAGATCCTCCTGAGTGGTGATTCCTAATGTGGAACCTTGCATCGTGTAATCCTAGTTTGGGATTTTCTTCCCTAAGTGCATAGCTTTGCACATGTCCACATTAAATTTCATCTGCCATTTGGATGCACAGTCTCCCAATTTTTGAAGGTTCTCTTGCAATTTTTCACAATCCTCTTGTGTTTTAACAACTTTGAATAATTTTGTGTCATCTGCAAATTTGATCACCTTATTTGTTATTCACATTTCTAGGTCATTTATAAATATGTTAAAAAGCAGCGGGCCCAGCACAAATCCCTGGGATAAGTACATATGAACATAAATTATGCCATACTGGGTCAGACCAAGATCCATCAAACCCAGTATCCTGTTTCCAACAGTGGCCAATCTAGATCATAAGTACCTAGCAGTTTCCCCAAAAGACATAGGGTCCATAATGCTTGTATTGGCTCAAGCAATGATATCCTGGGTCCCTTTTAATAATGTTTTATGGACCTTTCCTCCAGGAACTTGTCCAACCCTTTTTTAAACCCAGCTACACTAACAGCTTTTACTACATCCTCCGGTAACAAATTCCAGAGTTTGATTACACTTTGAGTGAAAAAATATTTTCTCTTATTAGTCTTAAATAGGTTACCCTGTAGCTTCATTTGCATGTCCCCTAGTCTTTCTATATTCTGATGATGTAAACAATCGATCTACGTTTACCCGTTCCACTCCATTCATTAATTTATAGACCTCTATCATATCTCCCTGCGCATGAAATGAGAGTCAGAAGCTGTAAAGATGTCTTACACATTGGAACATGGAACGTACGAAGCATCAACCAAGGGAAGTTGGAGGTGGTCAAGAATGACATGGAACGTGTACAACTTGATCTGTTGGGTGTCAGCGAACTGAAATGGACTGGCATCGGGCACTTTGCATCAGATGATCACATGGTCTACTATGCTGGAAATGAAAGACAAAGAAGAAATGGTGTTGCATTTATAATAAAGAAGAAACTTGCAAGAACTGTAATGAAATACAATGCAGTCAGCGAACGCTTAATCTGTATTCGTCTACGAGGATTGCCTATCAACACAACTATAATTCAAGTATATGCCCCAACAACAGCTGCTGAAGAGAATGAAATTGAAGAGTTCTATGAACAAGTACAAGCTGAAATTGACAGAACATGCAAACAGGATATCCTGATAGTCATGGGTGACTGGAACGCAAAGGTTGGCAACAAAGAAGAAGGCAAAGTAGTTGGAAAATATGGACTTGGCAACAGAAATAAAGCTGGAGAAAGACTGATAGAATTCTGCAAGACCAATGATCTATTCATCTCAAACACCTTCTTCCAGCAACACAAGCGGCGACTGTACACATGGACTTCACCGAATGGATTATATAAAAATCAAATTGACTACATATGTGGAAGTCAACGATGGAAAAGCTCTGTAACATCAACAAAGACAAAACCTGGAGCTGACTGTGGTACAGATCATCAACTACTAGTATGCAAACTCAAGCTAAAGTTGAAAAAGAGCAAACCACTCATGAATGCAGCAAAATATGACCTTGAGAATATACCACTGGAATTTAAAGACTGCCTGCAAAATCGATTTGCTGCTTTAGATACAAATGACAGAGCTCCGGAAGAGTTATGGAATGACATCAAGAAGGTTGTGTTGGAAGAAAGCGAGAAGTCTCTACAAAAGGTGAAAAAGCAAAAACGGCCAAAATGGATGACGGAAGAAACTCTGAAAATTGCCCAGAAACGCAGAGAAGCTAAAGCCAGAGGAGAAAGAAAGACAATCGCAGAACTCAACAGAGATTTCCAACGTGCAGCAAGACAGGACAAGGAAAAGTACTACAATGACACTTGCAAGGAAATAGAAGCAGAAACTATTAGAGGAAGAACAAGATCGGCTTTCCTAAAGCTACGAGGGTTAAAGAAAAAGTTCCAGCCTCGAATTGGAATGTTACAAGATGCTGAAGGTTCTATGTTGAATGATGCTGAGAAGATCAAGAAAAGGTGGAAGGAATATACAGAGTTTTTATATGATAAAGATCAAGTGGACCAACAGCCATTTCAACCTGTACCTTATGTTCGGGAACCATTGGTGATGAAAGAAGAAGTTGAAGCAGCATTGAAAGCCTTATCAAAGAACAAAGCACCAGGCATTGATAGCATTCCCATAGACGTATTGCAGCAATCTGATGCAGCTGTTACCGTACTCACAAGGCTCTGCCAAGAAATATGGAAGACAACATCATGGCCAACTGACTGGAAAAGATCTGTGTTTATACCAATACTAAAGAAAGGTGATCCAACTGACTGTGGAAATTATCGCACAATTGCTCTGATCCCACATGCCAGCAAGATTCTACTGAAGATTATTCAAAAGAGACTACAACCATACCTGGAACAAGAACTACCTGAAGTGCAAGCAGGGTTCAGGAAAGGGCGAGGAACGAGAGACATCATTGCGGATGTGAGATGGATCCTTGAAAAGACTAAAGAATACCAAAAGGATATCTATTTGTGCTTTATCGACTATAGCAAGGCTTTTGACTGTGTAAACCATGAGAAACTCTGGGCCACATTAAGAAGCATGGGTATACCAGAACACCTGATCGTTCTCTTGCGCAGTCTGTACATTGATCAAGAAGCAACAGTTCGAATGGAACAAGAAGAAACAGAATGGTTTAAAATAAGCAAAGGTGTAAGACAGGGCTGCATACTTTCCCCCTACCTGTTTAATTTATATGCAGAACAAATCATCAGAGAAGCAGGACTGTATGAAGACAACAGAGGTGTGAAGATTGGTGGAAGACTCATCAACAACCTTCGCTATGCTGATGATACCACATTACTGGCTGAAAGTGAAGATGATCTGAAACATTTGCTTCTCACAATCAAAGAACATAGTCTCAAAATGGGCCTTCACCTTAATGTAAAGAAGACAAAGATCATGACAACTGGCATAATCAACAGGTTCATCGTTGAAGGAGAAGAAATTGAAATTGTGAACAACTTTAACCTACTTGGATCAACTATCAATAATGAAGCAACAAGCAGTCAAGAAATCAGACGACGCATTGCTCTTGGCAGAATGGCTGTGAAAGACCTAGATAAGATTCTCAAGAGCAGAGATGTCTCTCTCCATACAAAGATTCGACTTGTTCAAGCCATGGTATTTTCAATAACATCATATGGATGTGAAAGCTGGACAGTGAAAAAGATAGACAGGAAGAAAATTGATGCCTTTGAATTATGGTGCTGGCGGCGAATACTGTGTATACCATGGACTGCCCGAAGAACAAACCAGTCGGTACTAGAGGAGATCAAACCTAAGCTTTCTTTAGAAGCTCAGATGACAAGACTTCAACTTTCATACTTTGGACACATCATGCGAAGAGAGAGATCATTAGAGAAAGACATTATGCTTGGCAAGATAGAAGGTCAACGCAAAAGAGGAAGGCCAGCAATGAGATGGATCGATACAATAACAGCAGCTACGGGTACCAGTCTGTCAACAATGAGCCGCCTGACTGAAGACCGAACACAGTTTAGGATAGCTATCCAGAGGGTCGCCATGAGTCGATTCCGACTCGACGGCACTTAACAACAACAACAACAACATCATATCTCCCCTCAGCCATCTCTTTTCCAGGTTTGAAGAGCCCTAACCTTTTTAGCCTCTCTTCATAGGGGTATCCTTCCATCCATTTCACCATTTGGTGGCTCTTCTCTGTATCTTTTCTAATAATGCTTTTTAAGATGCAGCGACCAGAATTGCACACAATATTCAAGGTGCGGTTGCACCATGGAACGATACAGAGGCATTATAATATCCTTTGTTTTATTTTCCATTCCTTTCCTTATGATACCTAGCATTCTATTTGCTCTCTTGACTGCCGCTGCACACTGGGCAGAGGGTTTTAACATGTTATCCATGATGACGCCTAACTCTTTTTCCTGGGTGGTGGTTCCTAATGTGGAACCTTGCATCATGTAACCATAGTTTGGGTTGTTCTTTCCTAGGTGCATAACTTTGCACTTGTCCACATTAAATTTAATCTGCCATTTGGATGACCAGTCTTCCAAGTTATCAAGATCCTCTTGCAATTTTTCACAATCCTCATGGTTTTTAACAACTTTAAATAGTTTTGTGTCATCTGCAAATTTGATAACCTCACTCCTTATTCCCATTTCTGGGTCATTTACGAATATGTTAAAAAGCAGCAAACCCAGCACAGATCCCTGGGGTACTCCACTATTCACCTTTCTCCATTGGGAAAATTGGCCATTTAGCCCTACCCTCTGCTTCCTAACTTTTAATCAGTTCCTGATCCACAATAATACACCGCCTCCTATCCCATGACTTTTTAGTTTTGCCAAATGTCTCTGATGAGGGACCTTGTCAAAGGCTTTCTGAAAGTCCAGATACACTATATCAACCGACTCACCTTTGTCTACCTGTTTATTCACACCTTCAAAAAAACATAACAGATTAGTAAGACAAGATCTTCCTTGTCTAAAGCCATGTTGGCTGTCTCCCATTAAGCCATGACTATCTACATGTTCAGTAATTTTGTTCTTTATGATGGTTTCTACCATTTTTCCTGGTACTGATGTCAGGCTCACCGGTCTGTAGTTTCCCAGATCACCCCTGGAAGCCTTTTTAAAAATTGGTGTTACATTGGCCATCCTCCAATTTTCAGGTATTACAGATGATTTTAATGATAGTTCACAGATTACTAATAGCAGGTCTGCAATCTCATATTTCAGTTCTTTCAACACCCTTGGATGTATACCATCCAGTCCAGGTGATTTGCTACTCTTCAGTTTATCAAATAGTTGTAATACATCTTCCTGGTGTATTGATATTTCTTTCAATTCTTCTGCAATATCACTTTTAAATACCACTTCAGTCATGGGTAACACCCCTACATCTTCCTCAGTAAAGACCGAAGCAAAGAATTTATTCAGTCTCTCCGCTATTGCCTTGTCCCCTCTTAGTGCCCCTTCTACCCCTCTATCATCTAATGTCTGCTGACTCTCTCACAGTTTTTTTCTACGAATGTACTTGAAAAAGTCTTTATTATGCATTTTTGCTTCCACAGCAAGCTTCTTCTCGAATTCTCTCTTTCCAATATTCACCTTTCTTCACTAAGAAAATTGTTCATTTAACCCTGCTCTTTGTTTTCTATCTTTTAACCAATTTGTGATCCGCAGTAGTATACTACCTCCTATCCCATGACTTTTTAATTTCCGCAAGAGTCTCTCATGAGGGACCTTGTCAAAGGCTTTATGAAAATTCAGATACACTAGGAGGCCATCAGTCAGTGGGAGCCAGTATGGGGAGAATGGCATGTGATCAATCACATCAATTGGCTCACCTGTAGGACAACATTGCAAAGAAACAGCACACTGGATGGAGCAAAGAACATTTCTGCAGTCATCATAGTCACTATAGCACACACTAGAAAGAAGCACTGGTCTGAAATGGGATGGATTTCAGGAAATTACACTGAGAGGTTGAGAGCAGAGGACAGTCCTGTGGCCCCTCATAACCAGTATGGTAGTGTAATGCCCCTACTCAGAAGGCAGATTCATCCTACAGGTTAGTGTGCAAGGACACCCCAAATATCCTGGGAGAACACAATGGTTGAATCTTCTAGTGGACATGGATAGAAGGTACCAAAACCCTGCGGACACCCGATATATGTGAGGTGGGAGGGTCGGGTGAGAGCACCATGAGCAACACATGCATATTGTACTACCGATCCATGGACAAACTAGCTGTAATCAGAGCCTCTCTATGTCATCTCAGTGGAAGTATCAACCTATTTTTGGTAGTAGTGGTAAATGGGTACTCATCATTGCCTCTGAAAAGGGACAGTATGTTGTGTCGCCCAAATTATGTGCTAATTCTCTTACATTTATGCCCAGAAAAATGGGTGTGTGGATCATTAGAAACGTGCACCCACTTATCGGTGATGTATAATAAGCACCTAGGTGCATAATCCCCATCTCTTCCTTCACTGTTTCCAAGCCAGTGAAAAAATAATTTCTATGCTAGTGAAATATGTCTCCTGGTCAGGGAGATCAAGCAGAATTGCAGTGTTCTGTATGGGGTTCCAGGCACCCACATCGTCACCCATCACAAAGTGTCTTGCCTCCAAACTGAATACCATATACCACAACAACAGGGATGCCGAGGACCTGAAGAAGAAAAGGAAGGATGTGAGTGGGAAGACATGTCAGAAACTGGCTGATTGGCACTGTCAGGGCACTGGCAGCTAGGTCCAACTCTGGTCATCAAATGAGATATGCGATGATGCCAATAAGCCATTGTGATATATCCTATGGTTCAGGTGAGTGCAGCACTGGGAATCACTCTCATTTCCCCACTTGGCCTCTGTAAGAAGGGGGCGGAGGGGCTTTAGCCGTTGATGTAACACTCAACTGTACATCCTACCACAACCACCTTGCCCCCTATTTGCATTTTGTGGTGATTTATATAATGGGACTGTAGGTACATCATCTGTCAGAGTCATCAGCATCCTATATCTGCTGCTACATACCAACAGAGGCTGGCAGTGCAAACCTATAATAATCCGCTTGCCACATGACTTTTAAAATAATACTACACTTTCCCATTCTCCTGAGACTGTGATGTTTGTATGGTTTTGTAATGTTCCATGTGCACACCATTCTGTGGTTCCTCACTTACACAGCAAAACTTCCCTTCTCAGTGCTCTCACACCCTGATACTCCACTAGTCCTTACCTATGTCCTTGTCTGTCTTGTATTAGTACATTGTTGCAAGGGCCACTCACAATCTGGATTATGAGCCGCACTGCAAAGGAGCTGTTAATTCACATCGGAAGCTATTTTGGGCTGTTCAATCCAAATGTATCCTTCACAATGTACCCATATCTTGTGCACATGTCAGGTGTCTTGAGTCTGTCAATGCCATGGTAAAGATAGGTGTTTGTACATCATTAGCTGCAGGACTGGGGCAAGGGCATAGAGCTGTGCATGTTCATAATCTATTCATTTTTGTTTCCCATCTTGCAGGTACTACAGTTTCACCCAGGCAAGGTGCATCAGCCATGCGTGAAGATCATACAGGTCCCTCTCATGCAACACCAGACCAAAGATGTGCAAGTGACACCACACCCATCCCGGTGGAGAGCAACACCACAGCCAGGATCTCGACAAGGGCTGCATCAGAGGAGGTACAACAGCTAGAGGCAACAGACTGGGATCCCATCCAGGAGCAGTCAGCAGAGCAGGAAGTGACCCAGAAGCAGGCAGCAGAGGAGGGTATCAGCCAGGAGCAGAAGCAGGGGAAGGAGTGGGGGCATGCAGGAGCTGGATGAGAAACAGGACCTGCAGGAGTAAAAGCAGCATTAGGTGGCTAAGGAGGAGCTGGTAGACGACCTGGAGGCTGACCATCTGCATGAGGAGGAGGAGGCACTTGCATCAGACCAGAATGACCCTAGGGATGCAGAGAGGACCCTTAGTTCAGTTGGCACAGGATCTACACCAGCAGAATGTGCAACCAAGGGACAAAGTGTCAGGACAGTAGGCAGATGTTTTGCATGGCCTAGCTGGCATAGATCTGAGTCAGCAGCCTTTAATAACACCCTGTCATCCTTCCTCCACCAACTTATGCAGTGCCTCCCATCCCCTGACATATCTACATCCTCCACCAGGTCCACACTTATGGAGGAGCCTTCTATTTTCATTCCACCTAGGCCCACTCCTGAGTCTCGACCCTTTGATGGCAACCAGTTATGCCTGGTTTTCTCTGACTTCCATGGGAAAGCTAGGAAACCCTCAGGGGTTGTAAAAAGCGCACAAAGCCATTCAGAAGGGCCCTAAGGGGGTGCATTGGGAGTTTGCTGCAGCAGCCACCTGCACCCTTCACCTCTCCCCTCCAAACGAGGCCATGGAAGGGGCAGAGCTAAGCCCCTTATTTCAGCTGTATATATGACTGTCATTTGTTTTGTTCAGAAATGCTGTCAAAATATATGGTACTTAACACCAGAGGTTCCTGCCTATACGTCCATTCCTTGCTGCCCCTACATGATGGTAGGCTTATGGAGGTGTTTGCTGCTGAGGATATGCTGTCTCACCATCCTCATCGCTGTCCATGCTTTGCTGCACAGGACCTTCAGCCTCTGGCATCCTGTCAGTGAGGACAAAGTTGTGAAGCATACAGAAGTTTAGGAAGATGTCACATGGTTTGCCTGGGGTGTACAGCAGTCCCCACTTTGATCTGTCAAGGCACCTGAAGTGCACTTTCAATATGCCAGATGTCCTTTCTATCACAACCTTTGTCTATCAGTGGGCCCTATTGTGATTTTCCTGTTCTGGCCCCTCTGGGCAGGTTATGGGGGTCATTAGCCAGGTCCGGAGAAGGTAGTCTCTATCACTGTAGGGGTATAAACAGAGCTATTGGGTCAATATGTGCTGCTGTTATGGGAGAGTGCACATCAAAGACTAAGGAGTGGAGGAGTGGCCTAGTGGTTGGGGCAAGATACTTCAGGCCGGAAGGTTGGGGGTTCAAATCCCACTAGAGGACAGCAACCTTGGGCCAGAAGGACTGGGGTTTCTAGTCTCACAGGTGCTCCTTGTGGTCTTGGGCAAGCCACTTAACCCTCCATAGCCCATGTTCCCTGTAAAATAGTTATCTCCAAGTTATAATGCCCTGTTCAATGTAATTTCAGTTTGTTCAATGTAAACTGCATTGATGCAGAATAGCGTGGTATATAAGAGAATAAAAATAAATAAATAAGTAGTGGCAGAAGCCACCTGTGCTGCTGGTTGTATGGTCATGCAAGCCTCCATTGGGGTGCTATAGCTTCAGGATACCACAGCTAAGCCATGGTATGAAATGTATTCACCTAGAAGCCATCCATCAGTTATCGAACACTCTCAAAATGGTTATGTAGACCTGATTATGACAGCATGTAGGCATCATAACACAAGCCTAAGAAGTGCACACACACATCGGTTATGAGATGTGAGGCACTGCAGATCACCTGCATGTAGAGGGAGTGAAGGGACTTTCAGTTGTGGAATGTTGCCTCTTTTCCCGAAAGTGGCCTGATAGCAATGTGTGTGTACAGTTTATAGCTCCGAGCAGAGATGAGAAATGTGCCAGCTCATAGAAATCTCTCCTTTAAAGATGTTACTGCTGCTCTTCCTCAGGGAAGACAATGTATTGGGTGTCTCTCCTTAAAAAGGCATCCAGGAACTGAGCAATGCAATGAGAGGTGGCTGGCTGGTTAATGCTTGTTGTGGCCCCAGAGGCATCTGGAATGTTGCAGTGGCTAGGAATGCCAGGGCTGTGGCCACCTTCAGATGCGCTGGCAGGGCTCTTCTCCTCCATGCCAAGTGGCTCAAGGCCTGCCTCCAGCTGGTTGCACAGCTGCACTATTATCTCCTTGTCAAACCTGAACCTGTGAATGCATTTCTCCTCTGTGAGGTCTATGAACTGTGTCCAGGCCCAGTATACCCTATGCAGTGTGCCTCCTCCTCCTCTTTCACCTCTCTCCTGTGATCCATTACACACATGAGCCACTCTTGGCTCACACTCATGGTAGCCACTGCCAGCACCAGCACCCACTTCCCCCACCATACATCTGAGGTACAGGACACATCCACCAACAAACACAGGGAAACAGTGGCACAGAAACTCACCCACTCACAACCACGGGAACACAGTCACAGAGGGACGCACTCTCCAACAGAACCACTGGCAAATTGTCACTTACACTCTGGCATATCCACACTCACAGGCTGTCTAACATGCATGGATGGAGATTGGAATAGGGCTTTAGTGTATGGAGTTGGGATGGCAGAACTGGGGTGGTGCAGGCTATAGGTAAGGGGAGGGCTGCAGGAGTTAAAGACAGATTGGGAGAAGTGATTTGGGTGTGGCTACAGAGGTTTGCAAAGAGGGGCATAGTGGGCTGGGAGAGAATTCAGCGGTGACAGCTAACCACGTTAGAACAGCTAGCTGCCGCCGCTGAATATGCACCCCTCTGAATTCAGAATGCAAATGCTGGTGCTCAAAGGCCTGCTATGTCCCACCCACTGTGACGCAATCTTCTTATCCGAGGGGTTGGGAGGTGACAAGCTTTTGAGCCCCACTGTACGTTTACAGTTTTAAGTCCACAGCAACCCAGGCTGTTTTCTGCACTAGTGCCATGCCAATACCCCCAAATTTTGTTCCCTAGGCAGGGACCTACTCTGTCTCGTGGTTGGGCAAGTCCTGTTAGCAGAAGCTTACAGTTGGATTGCATGCATACATTCTGGATTTGTTGTTTGTAATGCAAATTCTGTTACAGTTACAGAAAAGGAATAAGCGAAGAGGATCTTTGCTGAAAACACTGAAACGGTGCAAGGTAGTGCCTCTGTAACTTAAAGCATACATTTTGCCTAAGTATGACTTCAATTGTTTCAGCATAATACCCAAGAAATCAGAGTTTGATTCCCACTGGCACTCTTTGTGACCTTGGGCAAGTCACTTTATCCTCCATTGCCTTGGAAGAAAAGGCCCGGCAATCTACTTCCGGTTATGCCTTGCCAAGAAACCCCAGGGGCTGCTCAGTTGCCAGAAGTCATCATTGACCTGACGGCACTTACAAAAAAAAATTCAGTTCTTATATCTCAGTGTGTGTTTAGCCCTTCTGAGAGCAGTGCTTCTCAAGCCAGTCCTGGAGTACCCTCTGGCTTGTCTGCTTTGAGGATATCCACAATGATTATGATTAAGATAGATTTTGTGCGTTGCCTTGACTGGGTCTGTGTTTTTTAAAATGCTGTCAGCAGTATATAGCGCTGTGTCACTATCTGCGTGGGCTTCTGGTTCCCACAGAACTCTATGGCAGAGGATGGGATATTGCCTAGAAACCAGAGAACATCAACTAGTGTCTGTAGCAAAAGACTGCGTTGCATGTCCTGTTCATTTTACTGACTTTATGTCTAAAAACATTGGGGGCTGACATTCCATCTTACAAAAACTGTCTTCTTGATTCCACTTCGAAATGCTACTACTACTTCTACTGAACATTTGTATAGTGCTACAAGATGTATGTAGCTCTGCACAGACACATGTAAAAGATGATCCCTGCTCATCAGAGTTTACAATCTAGTCAAGACAGACAACATGGTAGCTATAGACATGGGATACATGAAGGGGGAATGGTAAGGAAACACAAAGTAGAACAGGTGAGTCGAGATCTAAACGCGGCAACGAAGAGGTGAGCTTTCAGCCTGGATTTGAAAAGGGTCAGAGAAGGCGCCTGACGTACAGACTTAGGCAGTTTATTCCAGGCATAAGGAGCAGCAAGGTGAAAGAAGCAAAATGCTGTACAATGTACTTTGCAGTTTTCTGGGTCATGTTGCGTCTTGGTAGGTGGAACCGACGTTTCAGTCTAAGAGAGCTGTGAAATGTAGTTTACCTATTTTCATTGGAAAATGCACTTTTTTTAAAATAGTGAAGATATCACAATAATATGTTATGTATTTATTAAAACTAATTTACATTCTGCTAGTCCAAAAAGTTACAGTAAAACACATGCAATAATAATTTAAAATGCAAACAAGTTATTTCTTTATCATTTTGGTCAAAGCTGTTTACATTGTAAGTTAAACTTGGTAATGTACATTAAACAGGGACTTTGGTAATGTGGAATTTTCCTGAAGCAATGGAGGGTTAAGTGACTTGCCCAAACTTACAAGGAATGCTAGTGGGAACGGAACCCTGGTCTCACAGTTTCTAAGCCAGTGTGCTAACCATTGAGCTACTCCTTCATGCTTGAGGTCTGACTTTTATTACCACTTATGTAACCACACACTACCTCTCCTCTCCCTTTCCATTATTTACTCTCTCCATCCTTGCCTTTGCTTTTTTTAAATTCAGCTCCTCTTCTTCATTGGGGTTGGGCAGCTGCTGTGCCTTTCTTTGCCACAGCCAAGGTGTGTGTGCTGTTTCCTGCGCCACGGGGCTTTGGATCCTTTTGGCATTTCTTCACTGCCGCTGAGACCTGTGTGCTGTGGGCTCCCCATGCCATACTCTGCATTTCTTAGCCACTGCTGCTGGGCTGCCCCTTTATTCTTGTGCTGCAGATTTGGGATCCTCACGGCACATTCATCATTTCTTCACCACCAGCACAGCCTGTGCAATGTGCTCTGTGCCACAGGGCTTGAGATCCCCACAGCACACTCAGCAGGTCGCCACTGTCACCGTAGGCTGTGCGCTGTTTCCTGTGCTGCGGGGCTTGGGATCCCCATGGCATACTTGGCATTTCTTTCCGCTGCTGCAGCTGACCCATTCTTCTTGTACTGCAAGGCTTGGGGATCGCTGTGACACATTCACCTCCTCTTTGCTGTGTCTCTTTTGAGTAAAGATGGAAGGACAGCCAGACAGACCCTCCTTAATAATGTAGGTACGGTCACTCCAGCAAAGCATGACAACACCACCTCCCCATAACAGACCTAATATGTCCCATAAGAAAAATCATTTTTTTACAAAGGGCTACAGCAAAAAGTGGAAATAGGGAGGGTAATTTTATAACAGGCCTTGTCGAGACTGGATTTGGCTCACACCTTTTGCAGCAGTAGCTTGAGGTGAATTACATTCAGGTACAGTATATATTTTCCTGTCCCCTGAGGGCAAGCTTGTATCTGAGGCAATAGAGGATTAAGGGTTCTGTTTACTAAAGTTTTACATGCGTTAATGAACTTTAAGGCATACTAAGTGCTACCACAGCCCATTTCATTCCTATGGGCCCAGCAGTACTTAATGCACATTAAGATTAAACACGTTAACCTTCAGTAAACATGACCTTAAGTGATTTGTCCAAGAACACAAGGTTGTGGCAGTGACATTTGAACCTTGGTTCTTAGCTTGCTGCTCTGCTCTAACCATTAGGCTGCTCCTCCAAGTATGTCCACAGTTTTCAAAGCAAAAGCATGTGAATACTTTCCCTTTGAAAATTACCCTGACTGACCCCCCCCTCCCCAAAGTACACATATACATTTACACCTTCTATTTAGTAAGCACTGATTTCCTGGCTTGTCTTACATACATAATGTCTATTTTATACAGTAATACATATATACACCTAAAATAATTTAGAGCTCAGATCATCAAAACATATAACCTAGGGAACTTGCTTCAATTAATAGAGAAATGTTTTTACAGAGAAACAATTTCTATCGATCATCAAAAGCGGGGCATTTTTAGGTAAAGCCATAAAACTGTACTCCAGATTTCATTGTTTCTTTTTTAATTTTCTTATTCTCAACTTCTATCTTTAAGTATGCATGCAAACGCTAATTCCTATCCTCTGCTTAGCTCAGGTAAATTTACAAACACAGAATCTGCCTGCACATTCCATTACTGCATGGGTGGGCAATTGTTTTGGCTCGGGGGCCACTTTGAGAGGGTCATGGTTAGCGGAGGGCTGCACCTTCTAAAACTGATCGTATTCATTAGTTAACATTACATTTCATTTAATGCGAAGTGTACCTTGCATAATAATAATAAATAAATAAAAAATGATCGTAAAGGAACTCTGACAAAAAGGAGCAGATATCTATATAGAAAAATATTTTGAGATCACATCAGCTTTCTTCCAGCCACCTCCTTCACCCTGTCAGTTCCTTCCTGACACCTCCTTCCCCCCTCTTTCAGCCCTCACCTTCCACCTGTCAGTTCCTTCTGCCACCTCTTTCCCCTTGCAGCCGCTGCTTCACCCCCCCCCCCCTTAGTGCTGCTTCACCCCTTAGTGCTCCTTTAGCCCCCCCCCTTAGTGCTGCTTCATCCCCCCTCCCCTTAATGCTGCTTCATTAAGACAACCTGTGAGGAGCCCTCCGGTCAGTGCCCGAGGAAGTGATGTCAGAGGGGGCGGGCTTCTCACAGGTTTCTTTTCCTTTTCAAATTAATTTTATTGCAGCCGCTGCTCTGTGAAAAGCAGAAGCAGCGGCTGCATGGCCCGGGGATCGATCAATCGGGGATCGCGTTCACGCCGTGGACTAAGGGAGAAAAGGCGGTTTTTTGCTCAGGCCGCTCCCGATCTCGCGGCCAGAGCAAAAAAACAGCTTTTCAAGGGCTGGTTTTATATCTGTGCCGGCAGCCGGCCTGGCCATGGAAAAACCGGCCAGGCCGGCAACCCTATTCCGCAGGCCACAGAAAACTCTGTGGTGGGCCACTTGCGGCCTGCAGGCCGTAAATTGCCCACCCCTGCATTACTGCATATAGGGGTCCTTTTACTAAAGTGCATTAAGCAGTTAATGCAGAAATTAACTTCTGTTTGTGTATAGTCATACTAACAGTTAACACTGCAGCCTGATAGAGCCTGCAAATTCCTATGTTAACTGTATAGTGTGGAATATAGTGAGGAATGGGTATGGACTGCAGTTAGGGCCAGCCTAAGAGCTTTTGCCATGCTAAGTAGGCCTACTGTGCCACCCTGTACTGCCCCCCGTATCATGTCATTTGGGAGAGGGAGTGGCATGGTGATCCCTCAATGCAGCAGACTGCAAGCTTTAAAAGTGCCCTGTGCATGCATGTGCCCATGCCCTCATGGTCTGCCGCTCCTGACCCCTGCTCTTCCAACGCAACTTCCTGCTCCAATAGGAAGTTGCTTTGGAAGGGGCAGGAGTGGCAGGCCGTGAGGGCCGACGCGTGCACACTTTAAAGCCTGACATTTGCTGAAGCGGCTGCCAATTTAAAAAGTTGGGGGGGGGGAGAGGGGAGGGGGCTGGGTCACTGTGCAACCCACTGGGAACTGCCGCCCTTGGAGGCTGCCTAGTTTGCCTATTGGATGGACCGGCCCTGATTGAAATTAACGCATGATAACTGTTACCCTGGAAGATAATGCAGACTATTTACAGCCATCTCAGCGACATTTAAGTACATTTGCGCTTGCGTTATCTGCAATGCAGTGAGGGGCATGCTTACTGAAGTGCGCTACACAGTAGTATTGCTTTTAGTAACTCATGCTAACTGCGCTTGCTGCCGTTAGTGCTGGTGCACTTAATGCCACCTCAGTGGGCGGCATTGTGTACCCATGTGCCAGCTTGTGCAGTGCTGCTTCTGTGCACTGTGCAAACTGCAGGAGGCAGTGTGCACGCCTTCTGAAGTTAGTACAGGCTGCAGATGTGCATTATGTTGTGGGATTTTGAAAACATGCCTAATTGGTAGCAAGTATATTGGCTCTGTATTAAGTGTATTGGCAGATGCTGAGCACATCCCCAACAGTTAGCACAAAGTCTTTGCAGTTGTCACTTGTTAATTTTAGCACATTTTAGTAAAAGGGCTCCATAGTCCAGCCAAAAAACACTTCAGCACAAGAAACTATTTTATGTGCAGAAATGACTTTTAAAATTACCCCTTTAGTATAAAAGCATGACAGCTTCAAACAGGTGATGGACAGACTAGGTTTTCTAGACGTTTTGGAGGTTTATTTCCAGACGTATTGTTTAATTTGATCTGAATTAGAAAGTTCATGAAAGTGTGTTAAACATGCTTGAAAATATGGTTTAAATACCTCCCCATTATTAAAACAAAGTAACTGTGGGAGAACGTTCCCATCAACAAAAGAAAGGAAATTCCATAGTGAGAACTAATCTTATTGTTTGCTCCCATGGGAAAACAAAACGCAATCCCAATCCAATACTTTCTGTGACTTTCTCCCACAGAGACCTCTCTATCCCACAAACTTCAGATCTGCACTCTGTTCCTTTCTTTGCCCTCACAATATTCAATACGTTTTTCTCAGTGTAATGGGTCCAGGTTCTGATTTTTTGTAGAAGAGGTAGGCAAAAAATATATGTGTTTTATTTGGAATATCTGGATTACTATTTGCTTACATGTAAATACGATTAACTGAATTGTGCATAAGAAAGTAATCAGACTTCATAACATACACAGTTGGATAACTGATGGAACTTGGCGTACCCAAAACACTGAATTATAGAGTTATAAACGTGACATATTTTGCCCATGTTGAATCATGTTTGTATTTATGGAATCTGGCGAGACTCATGCAACTGAAGAAAATATATATATATTTTTTAAAAGCTGTGTTCCCCTATCACTAGAACTCGATAGTGTGAACTTAATATTTCAGTTTGCAGATCACTTTGCAATGTTAGGAGGCTTATTCAGAATTTAGAACAATTCGATAATGTATTTAACTTATGTGAACTCTTGTGACTTTTTCCAGAAGCAAAAACATGTTTTTCAGAGTCTTCAAGTACTTCTTTCTCTTAGAACGTTTGCCTCTCACCCCTAGCGCGCTTCCAAGAAAATTCACCATGCTTTTCCTTTTTCAAATGCTCCTCAACCCCCTCTGGACCTGCACACTCCCTCCCTCCCACTGTAATTGTCTTTACAATAAGAATTGTGAGAGCAAGTCTGTCATTGTGATCATTACGATGGTAGCCGGATCCTATGCAAAGAACAACAGTGGGAGGAAGCAGACTGCGGAGGGGGTTTCAGGCTCCCGCAGGACTCTGTCTCTGCGTGCCAGCCTCGCCGCGCTGCCAGCGGCTCCTCCCCGGGGCACAGGCTGCAGCCGAGCGTTGATTTACAGGCGCTTGGAGCCGGGGGGTTGCATTACAGGTTCACACGGTTAGCTGCAGACCGCCCGTCACCCCAACCAATTGCTCCATTCATCCGAGCGCCGCCGCCGCCCCCGGATTGGCTATCAGCGTTTGGCTGAGGAACTTTCCCACGGCCCGCGCGTGCTTACAGGCAGCTCTGCAGACTCCTGACTGGCCCCAGGCCCTCCCAATCCCCAGCGAGCTGCCGCTGCAAGGCGGGACCAACGCTGCTGTCAATCATTAGACAGACCCGCGGGCGAGGGGCGGGCCCGATCGACGAATTCCATTGCCTGCCATTGGTTGTTGTGACGTCCAGAAAGGGGAAGGGCGGGGAAGTCGAAGCGTGAATGGCTGCCGGGGTATGGTGGCGTCATCTGGGGGGCTGGTCCCAGTCTCCTCCGCCCGCTGCGCCGCGGAGGGGCGAAGCGTGGGAAAGAGATGGTCGAGGCTTAACCGGAGGGAGAGTCCGAGGTCGGAACAGTTTGTGAGAAGCAGCGGCCGAGCGCAGAGACACAGGCGCATTCCTCTTGTTAACTCCTTTCTGCCCGCAGTCATGAAGCGGACGCACGATTACAGCTCCTCGGACAGCGAGCTGGATGAGAACATCGAGGTGGAGAAAGAGAGCGCGGACGAGAACGGGTAAGGCGCACAGCGGTCCCTGTTAAAAGCCATTCATCGGGGTTATTATGCCGGATGTGTGCCTTTGGGTGTACCTCTGATTCACCCCCACCTTTAGAAGTGCCACCGGCTCGGCTTTCCTTCATTCATCTGGGATAGTAAGAATCCTGGTCCGGAGTCTTCTTTTTCTTGATGCATATTTGACTGTTTTTCTAGTGATCATGAACAGTGTCTGTGCATGGAACAGTGCAGTGACTATAATAGAGCTATGAAAGAGATTTTGTACATTTAACGTGAGTTATCTCTGTCTCGCCTTTTCTCTTTGGTTCTGTTTCATTCAGAAACTTCAGCTCTCCTTCGGGATCGATGTCTCCATCAACTTCTTCTCAAATCCTGGCCAGGAAAAGACGCAGAGGCGTGAGTATTCACTGCTTATGTTGCTCCTGGAAATTAATAAATTACTTTGTAAGCCCGTAATTCCACATTAGCTGCATGGAATTTAGTATTTGTTTGTTTTATTTCAGATTATAGAAAAACGTCGCCGGGATCGAATAAATAACAGTTTATCTGAACTGAGACGTTTGGTGCCCAGCGCTTTCGAGAAACAGGTAAACGTGATTTGACGGCATTACCGGTTTATGTGGATAACTACAAAATGCCTACTGTTTAAATCGTATAGAGATGTGTTTTCCCCGAATAGATTTCGTATATAAGTTTTCGTCTCTTTTCTTTATTCTCCTCAGGGATCAGCAAAATTGGAAAAAGCTGAAATTTTGCAGATGACTGTGGATCATCTAAAAATGCTGCATACAGCAGGAGGGAAAGGTAGATGTCAGTTTTTCATGACACAGAAAGGATGCAGGCTAGCATCTTTATAACAGAAGGATTCATACAAAGAGAAATATAATAAACTTGGGATAGTAGTTTATCTGTATATGGATCTACAACTGGGTATACTAGCATTAATGTAGAAATTAGCTGTCCCTTCTCCCAAATGATAATTTCAGAAAGGGTTCCTAGAGGGAAGGGATCCACCTCAGAAGACCTGAAAGCAGCAGGGACTGTCTCTTTCATGTGTCTGTGCAGCGCTGTGTACATCTTGTAAAGCTATATAAATGCTTAGTAGTAGTAGCTGGGCACCTTTTTGTTGGTGGTAGTGGTGAAAGCTGGGCTTCAGGGGATGGTTGGGCTGAGTATATGCCACTGGTTGGGGTGTGATGCTTGGAGGATATGTGTGTTCATTGTCATCTTCCTGTAGACTTTTGTTCAGGGTTCACTAGAGGCTGCAGAACACAAAGTAGCATAAACAGCTCTCTTGAGAGAATTTATTGCTGCCTCGGGTGTGCCCAGGTTGTGTAACACACATTCAACTGAACTAACCCTTTGGTTTAAGTACTATAATCCTGATAATTCTTCCAGCACTCAGCAAAAGAGAGATGTTGGTGACCAAACGGGAAGGCAGAATTTTATGAACTGGAGTTGTTGTAATCTGTCTAACTCTCTGTGGTTCCCACCCTCCCTCAGGTTATTTTGATGCCCACGCTCTTGCAATGGACTATCGGAGTTTGGGATTCAGAGAATGCTTGGCTGAAGTAGCCCGCTATCTCAGTATTATTGAAGGCTTGGACTCCTCTGATCCTCTGCGTGTTCGACTAGTCTCTCACTTGAACAACCATGCCTCTCAGCGAGAGGCAGCAAGCAGTGCCCACCCTGCCATTGGACACATCCCCTGGGGCAGCGCCTTTGGACATCACCCTCATCTCTCTCATCCTTTGCTGTTGGCGCAGAACAGTCACAGTAATAGCAGTACCACAGCCTCTCCTTCAGAAACACATCACCAGAGCAGACATGCTGAAGCTGCCTCGCTTAGAGCGCCCCCTAATGGCAGCATTACATCTGTGCTCCCCATGGTGGCCTCCTCAAAACTCTCTCCTCCTCTGCTGTCTTCCGTGGCATCTCTGTCTGCGTTTCCATTTGCCTTCAGTTCCTTCCACTTGCTGTCCCCAAATGCACTGGGCACATCCACGCCAGCACAGGCAGCAAACCTTGGCAAGCCATACAGACCATGGGGCACGGAGATTGGCGCGTTTTAAGAACTTGGGCATTTTATAAGGTGTGGGGGAAGGGAGAAAGAGGCTAAAAGCCTAGCTGGGCTGGGCTTTTATCAATGTGATTTCAAGTGCATCCATCAGTTAGAGGGCGAAAATGGTACAGTTTTGGAAGCCTTTATAATCCTAACAGAGCTGCTTGTTTTTTTCCCCTAAATTACATTTTCTATTGTTAGCAGCAGTCTAACTAGTTAAAGTTTGTTCAAAACATTAAGGACCTAATGTACTAAAGGGGTTTTCCTATTTTGTGTTTATGGGAGATGCTATGTACATAGGGCCTTAAATTAACAAACATTTGACACCCTGTTGTGCTGAGTATTTAACTTGCTTTGTAAGGTTTTACTTGTCAGGATGATTTATTCTTTTGTTTGCAAACAGCGGAACTTTTTAAATAATAGCCTAGCTTTTTTGGGGTGTGTTACCGGGTAGAGTAACAACATTTATTCCAAATCTTCTAAGTTCAATACTACTAGCTCCTTAATGTCTCACTTGTTTTTAATATTTGGAAAGATGTGTTTATAAGAAAATAGTCTTCCTTTTTTGTAAACTATATTTTTGAGTTTTATATTTCTAAGTGCGATGACAAATCAGACCTCAGTGATGTCCAAGAAGCTATTAACTATGGCACAGTGGTTATTTTCTCCTGGAGGCAGACAGCTCATACACTATAGAAGCCCAAAAATGACTCAGCACATCAGTTCTGTGCTGGGGTCAGGGTTTGTCTTTAAATTTTTTTTTCTGATTCACTAAAAGTTAACTCTTTTAAGAAGTTGCCTTTTATTCCTCTCTTAAAGGATTAATTTTAAAGAGTTGTCCTGTATTCCTTTCTGTACATATCATCATTGTGCATGGAAATCTTATTACCTGGTTAATTCTTTAAACATATATTTCATGTTGCCTGAACTGTACTGGGTGTGATCACTGTTGTACTAGTCTGTTGTGTCTAAATAAAAAGAGTGATTTGCTTTTTATGAGAAGGCCTAGATTTGCAGACATGATTTGTTTGAATTATGTGGCATATATTCTACACTTTGCATTCTCCCTTGGTGTCTAAATACATAGAGTAAAAATTGAAGATGTGTAGTTGAGTGGTTTTTTTTATGCAGGCAATGGCTTATCATTTGAATGTGTTAATGTTTTTCTTTAAGATTAAAAACAATTAGTAATTTATGTCTTCTTTTAACTTTTGCATAAACTTTGACTCTTACCCTACCATTGCAGAAACTTTACTATGTTCCTAAAAGTAGGATCCTACATTCCTTTCTTCGCCAATTAGTGGGGATGAGGACCAAATAAAAAACATCTACGGATGGTCTTCAGTTGGCCAAATTAAATGAAATGAATTGTGTATGGAGCTCTGGTTCTTTGCTGATAACTACTATCTTTTACTGTTAACATAGTTGGAGTATTGGGGGGTCTGCCCTCCACTTATTGATGCTTCACACCGTAAAGAATTTTAGGGCACATGCTTGCCTTTTAGATGTGCTTTTGAATTTCTGTCTCTGTTAATTTCAGGTGGGGTCAGCACTAACTGTTTGCCAAGATCGTCAAACTTTAAAGGGCGGCTGCAGTAGAACATGCCCCAAGATGGCCTTTGATCGCTTGTCCCCTACTCCTGTTGCCCCTTCTAGAGTCAGGTAGGGGCAGCAATGGCAATAAGAAAGGAACAGAAGCACAGCACGGAGGGAAACCTCTGAACCCCTGCACTCTGCGGTGTGAAAGTGCAGCCAATCCTGTCCCCTCCAATGCAGACTTCCTATTTGTATCAAAGTAGGACCGACTGCACTTGCAGCATGCCTGGGTTCTGAAGCGTCCTTCGTGCTGCTCTTCTGTCGTGTTCTTAATTGCCAATGCGACCACTACTGATCCTGCAGCGATGCAGCGGTATGGGCGTGGGCAGGGATGGAGGGTGGGTGGTAGGAGCAGGGGTTCTACCAGCCCTGATTGCAGGGACCAGGGTGTACCATTGAGTGAGGTTTCTCCACACGCTGGAGTGAGAAATGAAGACACCAAGGCTGAGTGAAGTTGTGCATCTGTCAAACGCTTCTGCCTTCTCAGTTATTGACTCCTTACAGGACATTAGGAATAGTGACTGTGCCCAGCTGGTGTACAGTAGTGCTTCCCAGCTAGCCCTTCCTCTGTCCACTGGCCTCTTTTTCAGGATATTCACAATGAGTGTATGCATATTAAGCATGGCTGTCCTGGACTTTGGGCTACTTGTGAAGACCAGGCTCATAATGTTGAGCTAAGCAGTTCTAAAGCCAAAGGGGATTAATGCAACATCCCAAATGCTGGCTTGCATGTGCAACAAAGCTGGCAACTATTTTCTTGTTATTGCTACATTAATTGTGTGGTGATATGAGCTGTAGCATAGAAAACATGAGAGGAGCTTAGAGTCCATTGTAAGGGCAAGAACTGTCTCTTATTTGTATATTGCATCAAATGAGAACCTTACTGGTATGTATGTGAGCTGAAGGGGCCTCCCGGTTCTCGGATAGCCAATACCACTACATCTACTAGCAAGCCATATCGGCCTGCTGTGCAATATTTAAGATGCTTTGAGTCACGGACAACTTGGAGGATTGAGATAGGCATATAGGACCTCTCAGCCCGAATCCTTGCCTGCAGCGACAGGGATGCGCAGCGACAGCTGTAAAATAAGGAGCTAATCATATGGGACAAAATTCAGAAGTTTAGACAATGAGATGTAACTAGTCCTGAGAATCCTAAGATTGAGCGGTCATGGCAACTGCACTTGCTCTTTGAAGGTGGTTTTGCCAAGCTAGGCATGAGGAAACTGCCATGCTTCTGAGGGCAAATTTGCTCTACCTGAAGATAAACCCAGGACTTCAGACATGGCATGCAGTCAGTCGGATTCTGTTTGCAGTTTAACAACTAGTTTTAATTGGATGGCAGTCTCCCATATATCCCCTGCCTCATAGAACATAGCTATTTTTATGCTTCCTTGATTTATGGGTGGCATGCATCCCTTTCACAGGATAAGAGTTAAAGATTATGTCACTCAGTAGTAGTGGTGATTGTGCTTTCTGATTTCCTGCCTGAGCTGGGGTGGCACAGCCTTTGAGTGAATGGCTGACGGCCTTTGCAACTTGGCTGGCAAGTGGTGACTAGCTGAAAAGTGAGCTTAGTAATCTTCTTGAAAAATGCAGCTTCTCTCTGCAAATGTCACTTCAGCCCAGTCAATGCATCATTCAGTTAGCTGTGAAATTGTGGAATGTTTGGCTCTCTGCCTTATCCCATGTACTAAAGCCCATCATCCTATTATCTTTACTACAGACAGGAACTAGGACATTTGTTCCAGATTTTTTTCTAATTTTTTATTGAATGAGTTTTTTTTAAAAATTGTATATATATATAAGAAATAACTGAGTAAACAGGGTTTTTGTGATCTCTCCTTTTGTACTGGTGGATGCTATAAGGAAGGCTTGAGCATGCGAGAATGTTCTGAAGTGGAGTTTCTCAATCCAGGCCTCAGGACACAGCTAGCCAGTCAGGTTTTCAGGATAACCATAATATTCATAGGAGAGAGTTCCATGCACTGCCTCCAATGTATATAAATCTCTCTCATGCATATTCATTGTGGTTATCCTAAAAACCTGACTGGCTAGGTGTGCCCCGAGGATTGGATTGAGAACCCCTGTTCTAAAGAAACATCACAGAATGACATTTGAAGAAGGGATCTGCATCATCTCAAAAGCTCATGTGCTGTAACACCTTTGCTGGTCCTTTACAACAACAATTCTCAATGCTGAACTGGTCTGGTTTTCAGGGTAGTCACAAGGAATGTGTGTGAGGCAGAATTGCATATGCTAGATCTTCAACATGCAAAAATATATCATGCATAGTAAGTACAGTAAAAGAGGACATGTGCCTTATACCTTAGAGCATTGAGTTACGAAGAAGAGAAGCCAGGGTTCAGATTCCTCTGTTCCTACTACCACTTCTTGTGACCTTGGGCAAGACACTTTATCTTTTATTTCCACAGATGCTTACATTAACTGTAAGCTCTTTTGGGCATGAACTTATTGTATAACACTGTATCGGGTATCACTATCAAAACTATAATAAGTATTACATCCTCAAAAGAAGACTGGTTTGGTGTGCCTGCAGGCAAGGGCTGAGAAGCTGAGAACAACTGCAAGGTATAACGTGCATGGATGACAAACAAATGATTTTTATGCAGACAGGAACAAACTTGTGACCAGTCTGCAGGACTACTGAGAAAAGCTGCTCTTGCTGGGAAGGATTCTGCAATTTTAAGTATTTACCTGTTGGTAATTTCTCAGACTCTTGAGTTAAAGGGAACTCTTTGGGTTTAAACTGATACAATCTTTTATCTATTTTAAAGTTCTGTGTTTTTTAAAGTCACACAGGGCACTGTTTTAGCAAGCCTGATTTTTACTTAAATCGAATTCTAAGGGGTATGTTTACTAAAGAGCGGTAAGGGAGCAAGTGTGCTGTTAATGCTTGTTATCGGCACCCCTGTGCCCTTAATGCTGCAAAAAAGCTGCATTAACGAGGTTAAAGGCTGTTGTAGCATTAAGGGAACAGTAAGTGGAGAGTGGGCATTGACAGCGGGTGTTCCCTTAATGTCTCTTGTGCAATTGTGTGTTAAAGTCCTTTAACGCTGGAAACCCTAATGGCAAGTAAAACCTCACGGAAAAGGTGTATTTTGAGGGACGAGAGCCTATTTCAATGTCTGAAATTTGATGCGCAGATAAGGGAGCCCAAGCTAGTGATAGTAGTGCTCCAGTAGCAACAACAGCATAGTGCCAAGTATGAATGGGCACTATGTTGATGGGGCAAAGGAGGTGGCATTTCGGTCATGCTGGTGCGTAGGGCAGACCAGGCAGCTGCCGGGGTGGCACATCTGTGATGTCTGTCAAATTCCTACATCGACAGTGGCAGCACCCAGACATGCTGCTGCGGAAAAGTGATACACCACATAGGGCGGTCCAAGGGTTCCTGGCACCCTAGGCAAAGACTCCAGCTGGCCCACCCCCACTGCAACTGAATCTGGCTCTGGAGGAAGTGGCCGGTAATGCCAGCAGCTGTAGCTCTACAGGTAGCTGCAAAATGAAGCCACCAGGGCAAATATCACAGCTGTGGCTGTCCTCCTCCCCCTGAGACATATTGGGAGCATGTGGGGATGGGGTCCCGGCAGCGGCAGATGGGGGATGGCATGGC
Organism: Ichthyophis bannanicus; assembly: GCA_033557465.1. Classification (NCBI taxonomy): domain Eukaryota; kingdom Metazoa; phylum Chordata; class Amphibia; order Gymnophiona; family Ichthyophiidae; genus Ichthyophis; species Ichthyophis bannanicus. The sequence goes on along the minus strand of CM066031.1, from coordinate 1,574,365,832 downwards.
CATCCATGTGTGCCTCTATCCTCCCCCCATCCAGACCTGGTGCCCTAGGCACCTGCCAAACCTGCATGTTGGACAGGCCGGGTCTGCACATCACCCCCACTGACAGCATTCTGGCATGTCAGCATGGTGTGGGGGTGTTGACGGTGGGTGCAGTGGCATCTGTCAGCAGCAGACAAAAGTCATGTCCTTGTCCTGTGGGCCATGCACATCGCATCATGTGCCAAAGGTCTGTCTGATGGGGAACATGTCAGCCTCAGGGACTGCAGTAGCCATATGGCAGCATTGTGGCTCAACACCCAAAGCCAGTGTGTGTATATAAGTAGAGGGTGATAGGGTCAAGACCCAGATGAAGGTCATATATTGCATGCCCCTGTGGTTAAACTTTAGCCTACAGTGCAGGTACAGCACCAACATGTGCAACGCCCAGTGAATCATCCAGCAAGAGTACAGATACCCATCAGCCACATAGACAGGCTCTATCCATAGCTAAATGAAAGGTCAGGCTGATAGCACCTGCACAATGAGCAGGTGTTAACAACGGATGTGAATGTCAGAGTGCGCTACTAGTGCCTGCGCAATGAGCACACATTAACAATGCTTGTGCTGATATGGAGACCAAAGTGGCAGGCAGGAACAGCAACCATCCCCACATTTGCACAGTAACATAAGAACATAAGATATGCCATACTGGGTCAGACCAAGGTCCATCAAGCCCAGCATTCTGTTTCCAACAGTGGCCAATCTAGGTCATACGTACCTAGCAGTTTCCCCAAGGGACACAGGTTCCACAATGCTTGTACTGGTTCAAGCATTGATATCCTGGGTCCCTTCTTAATAATGGTTTATGGACCTTTCCTCCAGGAACTTGTCCAAATCTTTTTTAAACCCAGCTACACTAACAGCCTTTACTACATCCTCCGGCAACAAATTCCAGAGTTTGATTACACATTGAGTGAAAAAATATTTCCTTTTATTAGTCTTAAATAGTTTACCCTGTAGCTTCATTGCATGTCCCCTAGTCTTTCCATATTCTGATAAGGTAAACAATCGATCTACATTTACCCGTTCCACTCCGTTCATTAATTTATAGACTTCTATCATATCTCCCCTCAGCCGTCTCTTCTCCAGGCTAAAGAGCCCCAACCTTTTTAGCCTTTCTTCATAGGAGTATCCTTCCATCCCCTTTACCATTTTGGTGGCTCTTCTCTGAACCTTTTCTAAAATCGCTATATCCTTTTTAAGATACGGCGACCAGAATTGCACACAATATTCAAGGTGCGGTCTCAGTATGGTGATGTGAGTGTGTTTGCGTATATCTCTCCAGAATTCTGTGGTCTTCTGCACTGCACTATGCCATGCATTGCCTAAGCTGTTCCCAGCATTAGTCTGCAAATGTGCATGATGAGGAGCAGAGGATTGTGGGTATGGCCTGAAACAGAATGGTTTGGCCTGGATGTATCTGCATCAGATGTTGGGCCAATGGCTGAGACATCATAGTGCCCATCTGCCACGTGCATGGCCTGGGTGGCCAGAGAATTTCGTGTTGAGAGGGCACTCTCACTCTGACTGAGCTGTGGCTATGGCATGGCTGTGTATCCACATAGTACTATCTAGTGTATGGATCCAGTGATTATGGGTGCACTCCCTGTCCTGGGAGTCCAATCAATGAGCCACTTGCTGGTTATCCATGCTGTTTGTCCCAAGCTGGGGTGTACAAGGTTGCTCTTTGCACATACATTGAATGACTGAGATAATCCTGTGGTGGCTTGGTAGTTCCAGATGGTTGGGACAGTAACTAGCCCTGCCTTGCTCACTGTGGTCATGGTAGGATGGCCAAGTCAACCCCCCCCCGGCTGATATGCACTGTTCTAGGAGGATCCCTGTCCAACAGAGGTAAGGCACAGGGTTCAAATGCAGCAGGTGCCTATGGCATGCTGCAATTGTGTAGGAAACAATGTGACTAGCATAACATGCCACAAGCCAATATCTGCCACACACCAGCAGTGATGTGGATCTGCTACATAACCAGCAGAAACCATCTCTAACTGCAAGCACTGGGGACCAGGTGCTGGATGCCCATCCTCACTCTCAGTGTGACTGCTGAAACTGCTCAATAGCCCGGTTTGTAGCTGTTCTGTGCTTGTATCAACACTGTCAGTGCATCTTACTGAGCTGAAGTGATGGATCAGTGCATTCTGCATTTGGTGATCAGCTGCAGACTGCTGTTCTGCTTGTGCAGTGCATCATGGGTACTAGACGTGCTAACCTGTACTGGCACACAGCAGACATTTTAGCCAGTGACCTGCAGTATTATTGAATCCAGCCATTGCTATGTAGCAAGGTGTGGAGGTGCAGCCTACTGGTTAGTGCAATGTTTGTATAAGCAGGGGCCAAGGGTTCAATTCCTACTTGCTCATTTTGTGGCTGTGTACTACTCAGTTCATTTTCATGCCTGCAACAGTCTGGGCACTGCTGTGACTGACAGACGCACATTCTTATAGTTTGTTATGCGTTCTGGCCACAATTTGGGTCAGCAAACAGATTATTCACCATCATGCCCTTCTAAGAGCATGGCTTTATTGAGTCTGCTGCAGCTCATTGCAGGGAGTCAAACATGTTCACCCTGTAGATGTCTACTAACCTCTTGGAGGTGTGATGTAATGGTCATGGCACTGGCTTGGGACCCAGGATACCAACGTTTAAGGCCCACTAGCATTCCTTTTACGGCAATTTGGAATGTTTTACTGTGGCATTTTATGTATGCCACAACCTTCATGGATTGCCCACACCTCCTTGTGACCTTGGGCAGGCCACCTAACCCTCCATTGCCTCAGCTGACTGCAGGTTCTTACAGTCCCTGTTTTTCATCAGACATTAACACTTTTTTGGTACAACATAACCCGATGTGACTGCACTAATGCAGTGGTATATTAACAGGTAGTTAAATGCATTACTTGTACAACGTGAGTCAGGTATGACAACTGTGACTGTATAGCTTTGGCTCCATCACATCTCTTTATTACATGCAGACACATCCTACCCCTTGGATAGCCAACTGCAGGTATCAAATCATGTCCGTACATATCCTTTTTGCTGAGTTTGAACAGCTCCTGTCCAGTTGCATGCACTTTTGCCTGGGCTGTTGTATGGTGGTTGGGTGGCTGAGACAGATATGAGACCCACATGTTGGTATCAGGCCTTATATGTGGCACTGACATACATTTTTCCCACACAGTACAAATGCGTTGGGGTTGTCACTTCCAGTACATTGGTGCCTCCAGCCCCTGCCACACTCTCCTCTGTCGCCATCCTTCCTGCAGCCCATCCATCAGCCTCTGGCGGTTATGTGCAGTCATATCTTCTCATGCAAGCTGCTACACAATGGCCTGCACAGGCACTCTTTTCCGTATTTGGATGCTTCACTCACGCCTCTCCTGTGCCTGATTATAATGTTGCTGCTCCTGCTCTGTCCTCCTTTCAAAGCGCACATCATGCCACTTCTGACTCTGCTGGGGGTCATGTCTTCCCCATCCTATGCCACACACTGACATTACAGCATTTTGCATGGGCACACCCCAGTGCATTGGTACAGCTGCCTCCCACATGCTCCTCCCACTTGCTGGCACATTGGATGCCCACAGATCTGTCAGGCCCTTCAGCTCCCACCTGTCCTTCCATTTATTACCTTTACATTGGGTTTTGCTGGGGCTTCCTTATCCAGCGATAAAGTGACAGCAGTTTTCGGGTGTTAAGGTGCATGCTTGATACCTTAATGCCCAATGTCCTGTTAGCTCTCGTTAAGTGGCTCATTGCACCCTTACTGCCAGAACACCCCTACCCACCCAGATCCTTTTTCACACGGAAACCCCCTTATCGCTACCATTAATGCTCGGTAACACCTGCTCCCTTATCACCCTTTAGTAAACATACCCTAAGACTCAGGACACTGTTTTAGCAAGCCAACTCCTATTAAGTGTTTCTTTCCCTCCTGTCCACCCCAGCTCCCACCCACACCAGGCATAATCTTAGATTTATTGGCTCTTACAGGGTCATAGATAGTCAAATTCACTTTCAGGTGTAGCTTATTTAAGAACCTGAAATTAATCATGATGTGAACAAAATCCCTTAAACCTATTAGGTATCCTGTGTTTGTACAATTATCCCTAGCAACTTTAAATAAGTAAGCAAATATCTTAACAAAAACCTTAAAACGTCCAGAAGCGAGATGGGAGCTATTCAATCTTTTGTACTGAGTGTCACGTACGATTTTCTCTTGGTTAGTGAGGAGTCTTATGTGTGTACTAGGTGCAAGGAGCTCTTTGCTCTCAGGGAACAAGTCCAATCTCTGAAGGCTAGAGTAGCAGACTTGGAGCAGCTAAAGAAGTCAGAGAGGTTTATAGAGGAGACCTAGAAGGATGTAGTACTGAAGTCCCACCTCTAGTCTGGCAGCCTCTCTGTTGCCATATAGGAGAGAGGTCATGTGAAAGGAAAGCATGACCTTGGTGTAGCAGGAAGTGATCCTCTAGCTAGAATCTATCCTCTAGGTGATGTAAAACGCTCTTGCACCAACGGGGTTTCTACATGGACATGTGCCCATCAGGGAAGGGTTAGGACAACCTTTATAGTAGTTACTACTACTACTGATTATTTGCATAGGGCAACAAGGCATACACAGCACTGCAAAGGCACATGTAAAAAATGGACCCTGCTCTTCAGAGCTTACAATCTAGATAAGACAGACAACTGAGGACAAGGATACATCTAGGGGCATGATAAGGTAACACATAGGAGACTAAGGAGATCAGGATCCAAAAGCAGTCTCGGAGGTGAGTTTTCAGCCTGGATTTGAAAAGAGCCAGAGATGAAGTCTGATGTACAGACTCAGGTAGCTTGTTCCAGGCATAAGGAGCAGCAAGATGAAAGGATCAAAGTCTGGAATTGACAGTTGAAGAAAACGGCACAAACAGAATCAATCTGCCAGAAGAGCAGAGTTCCCGAGGAGGGGTGTAGGGAGAGATAAGAGAGGAAAGGTAGTGAGGAACAGCAGAATGGGTTATAGGTCAGTAGGAAAAGTTTGAACTGGATACAGAAACAGGGAGCCATTAAAGCAACTTGAGGGTATGAGCATATTGCGACTGACCAAAGATTAGCTGCGCAGCTGAGTTTTGAACAGATTAAAGGGGAGAGAGATGATTCAGAGGGAGACCAGCAAGGAGGAGGTTGTTAAAAAATGCACAGCTTGCTTCACCCCTCCCCAGCAAAAGAACCTGAAATATCTGTGGATGGCACCAACTGAATGGATCTCTTAGCCTGTAGCCTACTTCTGACCACACAGCAAACTCAACCTCGATCCTTAGAATTCAGTTTTCTAAATTCAACTGCAAATAAAGAAAGCACACAGACACAGAGAGTTATAGAAAATGGTACAACTTAAGCTTAAGTGAGGCATTCATAGCTGTGCACACTTGTACAGGTTCCCATGAATCCCCCCCCCCCCCCTCAGCTAGGCCAGTGCACCTCCTTTTATTAGGGAAAAAACTCTTACATTGCACAAATTCAACTCTACGTCAAGCTTTGTTTATCTAGATGTTCTAGGTCAGAGCAGAGACATTTCTGCCCAGCATTCTAAAAACAAAAGCATTCTGTCTCGTTCTCACAAACAATGTCATCTCAAAGTAAAACCTTGGCTTTTATAACACATCTCTCTCCAGGCTACTAGACTTCTGACTGTCAGCAAAATTCCAAGCCATTCTCCATATTAACCCTTTTCAGAGGGCCCTGGGACCCCACTTCAAGTTACTTCCAACAGAGGTTGCAATAGTCTAGACAGGAGGTGACTAAAGAGTGGAGAAGTATCTTAGTAGTGTGTTCAGAAAGGAATGGTGACTTTTACTGATGTTATAGAGAAAGAGACAAAAGGTTTTAGCTATTAGTTGAATGTATGTGGAGAAGGAGAGGGAGGAGTCAAAGACGACTCCAAGGTTGCAAGCTGAGGAAACAGGGAGTAGTAAAGTGTTATCTACAGAGACTGAGAAAGGAGGAAGGGGGAGGTAGGTTTAGGGGAAAAAATAAGAAGCTCATTTTTGGCCATATTCTATTTTAAGCAGTAGTGAGACATCCAGGCAGTAATGTCAGATAGACAGGCAGAGATCCAGGCCTGGATTGCTGGAGAGATTTCAAGTGCAGAGAGGTAGATCTGAGAGTTGGCGATTTATTCATTGGTAGATAGCTGGGTGGCTGGTGGATGTGAGGATCGCCTGGTAAACTACCTGCCTGATGTGAAGGTAGTGGACCTCTCACATCACTTAGACAAGGTTTTAGATAGTGCTGGGGAGGAGCCTGCTGTCTTGGTACATGTTGGTACAAATGATATAAGAAAGTGTGGGAGGGAGGTTCTGGAGGCCAAATTTAGGCCTTCGGTAGGAAGTTGAAATCCAGAACTTCCAGGGTAACATTCTCTGAAATGCTTCCCGTTCCACATGCAGGACCCAAAAGGCAGGCAGAGCTCTGGATTCTCAATGTGTGGATGAGACGATGGTGCAAGGAAGAGGGTTTGGGATTTTTTAGGAACTGGATAACATTTTGGGGAAGGGAGGGGCTTTTCCAAAAGGATGGGCTCCATCTTAACTGGGATGCAACCAGGCTGCTGGCATTCACCTTTAAAAAGAAGATAGAGCAGCTTTTAAACTAGATAATAGGGGAAAGCCAACAGTCACCCAAGAGCTTATGGTTCAGAAAGATGTATCCTTGAAGGAGACTAGCAAAAGATGAAAGTTAGAGCATCCTGACAGAGAGGTTCCAATAAAGATAAAAGTAACCCAGATGTTCTTAAGTACAGAGCAGACACAGCTGAAAGATTCCAAATTACCCCTATCAACTGTTAATCAGATTAATATGAATAAAATACAACCTCTTAAAGGCCTGTATGCAAATGCTAGAAGTCTAAAAAATAAAATGGGAGCGTTAGACTTTATAGCAGTATATGAAAGGTTAGATATAATTAGCACCTCAGAGACCTGGTGGAAGGAGGACAACTAATGGGACACTGTGATACCTGGGAACAAACTATATCGCAATGATAGGGTAGATCAAATTGTGGAAGGGTTGTGCTCTATGTTAGAGAGGGCATTGAGTCACACAGGGTTAAAGATTTTCAGGAAAAGAAAATACACTAGATTCTCTATGGGTATAAATTCTATGTAAAAAGGGGAAGGCAATGGCAGTGGGGTTGTACTACCAACTGCCTGGCCAGAATGAACAGATGGATGAGGAAATGCTAAAAGAAATCAGAGAAGCTGACAAAAGTTACAACACATCAATAATAGATGATTTAAATTACCCTAGTATCAACTAGGTCAATGTCACTGCAGGGCATGCTAAGAAGGAAAGGTTTCTAGAATAAATGAATGCTTCTTGGAGCAGCTGGTTCATGAACCAATAAGAGGGGAAGCTATTTTAGATCTAGTCCTTAGTGGAACACAAGATCTGGTGCAAAAGATAAGGGCGTTAGGGCCACTTGGCAATTGTGATCATAGCATGATCACATTTGATTTAATAAATGGAGGGAGGATGACAAGGAAATCAACAGTACTACCTTTTAACTTTCAAAAGGGAGACAATGATAAAATATGGAAAATAGTTAAGAAAAAACTAAAAGAACAGCTGCAAAGGTTAGAGATCTGCATCAAGCATGGGTGTTGTTTAAAAATACTGTCTTGGAAGCCCAGACCATGTGTATTCCATGCTTTAAGAAAAATGGAAGGAAGGCCAGAAAACTGCCAGCATGGTTTAAAGGTGAGGTCAGAGAGGCTGTTGTAGCCAAAAAAGCATCTTTCAGTAAATGGCAATATGAGCCAAATGACGAAAACTGGAAACAATATAAGGACTGGCAAGTTTGATGCAAGGCATTGATAAGGCAAGCAAAGAGAGAATTAAAAAAAAAGCTTGCTGTGAAAGCAAAAATTCATAATAAAACCTTTTTTCAAGTACATTCATAGCAAAAACCTGTGAGAGAGTCAGTTGGACCATTAGATGATGGAGGGGCAAAATGAGCACTAAGAGGGGACAAGGCCAGAGCGGAGAGACTGAATGAATTCTTTGCTTTGGCCTTTATTGAAGAAGATGTAGGGAAGTTACCCATGCCTGAAATGATATTTAATGATGATGCATCGGAAGAATTGAAAGAAATATTGATAAACTGGCAAGATGTATTACAACTATTTGATAAACTGAAGAGTAGCAAATTGCCTGGACAGGATGGTATACATCCCAGGGTGCTGAAAGAGATGAAATATGAGATAGCATACCTATTATCAGTACTCTGTGAACTATCATTAAAATCATCTGTAGTACCTGAAGACTGGGGAATGGTCAATGTAACGCCAATTTTTAAAAAGGGTTCCCTGGGTGATCTGGGAAACTATAGACTGGTGAGTTTGACATCAGTACCGAGAAAAATGGTGGAAACCATTATAAAGAAAAAAATGCTAAACATGTAGATAGTCATGGTTTAATGGGAGATAGCCAACATGGATTTAGCCAGGGAAAGTCTTGTCTTACTAAGCTGTTATATTTTTTTGAAGATGTGACTAAACAGGTAGACAAAGGTGAGTCAGTCAATATAGTGTATCTGGATTTTCAGAAAGCCTTTGACAAGATCCCTCATGAAAAACTCTTGGCAAAATTAAAAGTCATGGGATAGGAGGCTGTGCACTATTGTGGATCAGGAACTAGTTAAAAGATAGAAAGGAGAGAGTAGGGCTGTTGTTGTTAAGTGACGTTGAGTTGGTATTGATTCATGGCCACCCTCTGGATAGTTGTCCTAAACTGTGTTCGGTCTTCAGTCAGGCGGCTCATTGTTGATAGACTGGTATCCGTAGATGCTGTTATTGTATCAATCTATCTCATTGCTGACCTTCCTCTTTTGCGTTGACTTTCTATCTTGCCAAGCATCATGTCTTTGTCTAATGATCTCTCTCTTCGCATGATGTGTTCAAAGTATGAAAGACAAAGTCTTGTCATCTGAGCTTCTAAAGAAAGCTTAGGTTTGATCTTCTCTAGTACTGACTGGTTTGTTCTTCGGGCAGTCCATGGTATACTCAGTATTCCCCACCAGCACCATAATTCAAAGGCGTAAATTTTCTTCCTGTCTATCTTTTTCACTGTCCAACTTTTGCATCCATATGATATTATTGAAAATACCATGGCTTGAACGAGTCAAATCTTTGTATGGAGAGAGACATCTCTGCTCTTCAGAATCTTGTCTAGGTCCTTCATAGCCATTCTGCCAAGAGCAATGTGTCGTCAGATTTCTTGACTGCTTGTTGCTTCTTGATTGATTGTTGATCCAAGTAGGTTAAAGTTGTCCAGTATTTCAATTTCTTCTCCATCAATGATGAACTTATTGATTTTGCTATTTGTCCTGACAACTGGCAAAAGCAATAAGTTCAATTGTGATCTTAGATAATGATTATTATGTGAACGAGGTTAAAATGCAACTATGTTAATGGGACATCACATGTTAAGGTGACAAGCTTGCACCTAAAGGCACCTTAAGGCTGACAAATGTGCGTTAAGGTACTCTAAGGGCTTTAAGGTGCTCTAACATAAGGTGTCTTAAAGGCTTTAAGTTGCTTTAACGTAAGGTGCTTTAAGACGCTTTAAGTTGACAAGCTTGCACCTAAAGGCACGGAAATGGTTGTAACTCTAATGCTGGATAGAACACCACCGCAAGTCAATGTAAAGGTGATAGAAGAAAGGATGGGTGGAAGCGGTTGGCACTCTATGTGGCGGCCAGTAAAGTGGACGAGCATGTGGAAGGCAGCTGTACTGATGCACAGGGTGGTGCCAATGTAAAGTGCTGCAATGTCAGTGTGTGGCATAGGATGGGGAAGACATGTCCCCCAGCTGAGCCAGAAGCGGCAGGATGTTTGCAGCCACAGAAGCACAGAGTAGGAGTGGTGATGTGCAGATCAGGCATAGGAGAGCCCTGACTATCACAGGCATGAAAATGACCCGAGTAGCACACAGTCACACAAAAAAAGAGCAAGTAGGAATCAAGCCTCTGTCTCCTACTTATAGGCACATTGCATTAATCAGTATGCTATACCTCTTAAACCTGCAATGTCTGGAGTCAAAGAGTCTGCAGGTCTCTGCCTAAACTATCTGCTGTGTGTGCTAGTATAGGTTAACCCCTTCAGTACCCATGATGCACTGCACACGCAGAACAGCTGTCTGTAGCTGATCACCAAATGGAGAATGGACAGATCCATCACATCAGCTCAGTTCGATGCACTAACAGTGTGTGCATCAGTCACATAACAGCTACAAACTGTGCTACTGCACAGTTTTCAGCAGTCACCCTGAGGGTGAGGATGGGCGCCCAGCACCTGGTCCCCAGGGCTTGCTATGCTAGAGATGGTCTCTGTTGCTTGTGCTGTAGATCTCTATTCCTGTTAGTTTATGGTAGCTGTATACATCAGTCACATCTGGCCCTGTGGCTTGCTCCTTTTGGAGAGGGGCCCTCTTAGCACAGTGCATTTAATGCTCGCTGTTAAACAGCTGATGCCACCTATGGTGGGGGCATTTAGGCTTGTAGGGGTTTGTTACTAGAGGCCTACTGGCCCAACCACCTAGGTCTAACAATCAAGCACAGTCAGACTACACCTGCTGCTTATCATTGGATTGTCCAGCCATGCACATACCAACTGCAGACAGTCCGCTGGTCAGTACATATTGCAACCATGTGCATCCAGCATTTGATTCATTGATCAAGCCCCTGGACAGGAAGTGCACCCATATCACTGGTACCAGACACTATAAAGCACTATGTGGATACATAGCCGTGCCATGATCACTGCTTGGGCAGGGTGAGAGTACCCTCCCAGCAGGACATGCTGTGGCCACCCGGGCACTATGACGTCTCAGCCATTAACCCTACCTCTGATACAGACCCATCCTGGGCAATCTGCCCTGTTTCAGGACATACCCACAATACTTTGCTCCTCATCATGCACATTTACAGTCTAATACTGGAAACAGCTTAGGCATTGCGAGGCTCAGTAAGCCACAAAACAATGGATAGACATACACATTTTGATGCACTGTGCAAACAATGAGGATGGTTGGCATTCCTGCCTGCCACCTTGCTCCCAATATCAGCTCAAACATTGTTAATGTATGCTCCTTGTGCAGGAGCTAGTAGTGTGCTCTGATGTTAACACTCAGTGTGCCAGTACTATCAGCCTGACTGTCCATGCAGCTGTGGATGGTGGAGCCTGTCTGTGTGGCTGATAGGTGTTTGTATCCTTGCTGGCCAATTCAGTGGGGATTGCTGTACCATAGGCTGAAGTTTAGACACAAAGCCATGCATTGCATAATCCACAGCCAGGACCCAAACCTGTGACTCTCTACTCATAGACACACCAACTGTGTGCATTGAGCCACAGTGCTGCCATATGGCTATGACACTCCCTGGGGCTGGCCTACTTTGCATCAGACAGACCTTGGCACATATTGCAATGTGTACAGTGCATGGGATCAGGGCATGGCTTTGGTATGCTGCAGGTTGGTGCTGCTGCCCACTCTGCCAACACCCCCCATACCATGCTGACATGCCTGTGTGCCATCCCAGCCCATCCAACATGCGGGTTGGCAGGTGCCTAGGATGCAAGGTCCAGATGGGGGGGGGAGGTGCAGAAGCCCCCTCCCCAACAATCTGTCTCTGCAGGGACTCCATCACCACTTGCCAATGATACGCCTCTGGGGGAGGATGGCAGCCACTGCCATGGTAGTCCCCTGGGCGCCTGCATGTTGCAGCTACCTGGAGAGCTATAGCTGCTGGCACTATCGGCCTCTTCCCCCACAACTGGGTTCAGTGGCAGTTGGGGGGGGGGAGGCAAGCCAGGATCTCTGCCTAGGGTGCCATGACCCTTGGACTGTCCCATGTGGTACATCTTCTTTCTGCAGCAGTAGCATGACTGTGTGCTGCCACAGTTACTGTGGGATCATGATGGACATCACAGATGGTAATGCAGATGGCAGAATACCCCTTTGTGGAGAGGTTAAAAAGGTTGGCTCTCATCAGCATGGGGAAGAGATGGCTGCGGGGAGATATGATATAGGTCTATAGATTATTGACTGGAGTGGAACAGGTAAATGTAGGTTGCTTGTTTATGCCATCAGAATGTGGATAGACTAGGGGACCTGCAATGCAGCTACAGTGTAACCCACTTAGGACTAACAGGTGAAAATATTTTTTCAGTCAATGTGTAATCAGACCCTGCAATCCATTACCGGAGGATGTAGTAAAAGCTGTCAGTGTAGCTGGGTTTAAAAATGTTTGGACAGATTCCTGGGGAAAGATCCATAAACCATTGCTAAAGAGGACCTGGGCTATGCACTGTTTGCCCATTACAGTTATTGGGGATCCTGTGTATCTTTTGGGGAAACTGCTAGGTACTTGTGACCTATATTAGCCACTGTTGGATACAGGGTACTGGGCATGATGGACCTTAGTCGGACACAGACTGGCATATTTTCAAAACCTATGTTCTTATGTGCCACCTAGGCAGCTGCCTGGCCTTGTGCACCAGCGGCCCCCACTGCATGACACATATGCCACCTCACCTGCCCCATTTGCACCATCAACATAGTGCTCTTTCATACTTGGGCACTATGCTGTTGCTGCTAATGGAGCACTAGTATCACTCACTTGGGCTCCCCTATCTGTTTGCCACATTGCACACATTAAACAGTCTCACTCACCTCCAAAAGGTGCTTTTTCAGCGAGGTTTTGATGTGCGTTTGGATTCCCGGCATTAAGGCACCTTTTGGCAGGTTGCACAATTGGCGTTAAGGGACTGTGCTTTGTTACTGCCCACTCTCCACCCCATGCATGCCTTATCTCCGTCCACAGGGCGCTTTATGCTGCTGGTACCGTTAGCGTGGACTCAAACAACATTTTGGATGCCTCCCAAGACCAGGGTTGGGGTGCAGGGAATCTCCTGTACCCCCTCTTACCTTTTCCACTGTCCTGGCCTGCCGTCCCCCACCGTCTAGTCTGCCGGCCCCAGACATACAGGGCTGACATCAGAATCGGCTCTGTAGTCTGGGGCCATGGACTGCCCACTGCTTGCCCTAACTCCATCTCCGCACCCCCTTTCCTGCCCCATCTAGCCTCCCCATACAAACTCCTTGTTCATATGGGGAGACTTGGTGGGGACGGTATAGGAGATGAATAGCGGGGATGGACGTCGCAATGGGACATCCATCCCCACTGTTTGTGTTACAGAATGACCCCCTATATATTTTAAGTTTCATTGTTTTTATATCAATGTATATTTTTATTCCAAACCCCTGATGCAGGCTGACACCTGCAACTTGGCCAAGTCGGGTCTTGAACCTTGAAGGTTTTTGTGATAAAGGATTTTTTATCATCAGTGGTGTGGCTGTGCTTACAGTACCTCCGCTTTTTGTAGACTTCTTCTTCTCTGCGGAGGGTTCTCTCCTTTTTGAGTTCTCTTTATAAAAGGTTTGGACAAGCACCTGGAGGAAAAGTCCTTAAACTATTATTAAAGAGGACCAGGGAAATCCACTGCTTACCCCAGAATAAACCTTGTGGAATCTGTTTACCTTTTTGGGAACCTGATAGGTACTTGTGACCTGGATTGGTCACTGTTGGAAACAGGATAGTGGGCTTAATGGACTTTGGTCTGACCCAGTATGGCATTTCTTATGTTCTTATGACCATTTCAAATCAGAGTGATAGAGCATTGTCTACTGTTCATCTGCTTTTTCTTTAGCTATACTAAAGGGACAGCAAGTTATAGTTTTCTGTTATTCAATTCAGGCCTTAACAGATTTTCTTTGAATTTAGGAGCCAACCCAAAATCTTAAGTGCTGGCCAGTGGGGCCATTCACACCCCTTTCCTCCTTTTCCATGTCTTCACTGAAGTTGAAGAGTGGAGAGGGGGTGAGGTGGAAGAGGAAGGACTTCTTTAGGGCCTTCCTTAGTAATGTTATTTTACCATTCCATCTAAGATAAAAGAAAGCTTAGTCAATCAGGCACTTAACGCATAACTGCAGGACCCAGGCAGAAATGCACATCCAGTTGACCACTCTCTTGCTCTCGCTCACTGCCCACTCTCTCACGCGCTCTCTCATTTCCACATCCTATCAGCTCCCAGTCTCTTTTACCCCTGCCCCCCACCATCTCCTCTTTCCCCAATCAACCCCTCCCCCCCCAGCTAGTCCTCACCATAGTTTATAGTTTATTAAAATGTGATACACCACCCTTCAGAAACGGCAGAGTGGTTTACCTGAAATAAGACAGAATTACTTTTCAGGTAAAAGCAGCATTCTTACAAACAAAAGAAAGAAGTTATACAGTAAACCAGTCAGTTATCCCCTCAGCCCCTACCCTACCATATAGTCAGCTACATCCCATCAGCTAACTCTCATTACCCTGGAAGCCAGGCACTTCTCCATCCCCTACCCCATGTGGCTAGCTACATCCCCTCCAGCTAGCCCTCACCACCCAGTTAATAACTTGCCACAGCCACTGCCCCCAGATAGCTAACCAGCTAACCAAACCGCCCGACCTTTCCAATAGGCTTACTTAAACTGATGCTCATCTTGTGATCTGTGGTCATACTAGAGCAGATGTTTCCTCCTCTCCGCACCCTGTGGCTTTCAGCAAGTTTGATCTGCGTGGTGCAGGAACTACTGTGCTGGTCTTGTGAGATTGGAGATGCCAAGAGCAGTACCTGCACCAGGCAGCTAAAACTCACATAGGTGAAGAAGTTTCTATTTAGTGGTGGCAGCAAAATAAAACATGAAAAAAGGCATGGAAATTCTGCACGCCAAGAGTGACTGCTAATCTCATGGTGACTTGGCAATTGGAGCTTTGTCAAATAGAGAGGGGTTTTTTTGGCAGTGCTACAGCCAGAAACATTGGGCCTGCTATGTTTTTTAAAAGGGCCAGTAATTTGGAAAAATAGACCCACCCTACTCCCTGATCCCTTTTTATTTTTTCCACCTCAACCGAAGTTGAAAAGAATTAGACAGAAGAGGTCTAGAATCTAGAATGTATGCTAATCTGGGGGCAAAATACCTCTTCGAAAATGTAAAGGAAAGGGATGAAACGTGGCATGTGTAAAAAAATCGGTTTCAAGACACATCGAAAATGGGCCAGATCGGACGAGGGGTTCCAGATAAATAGGACCTCCCAAAACTGGCCCAGTGCATTGCTATGGGAGAAGGAGTCACAGTTCTGTAGCATAGAAATTCCTCCTTTCAAATTGGGTCTTCATGTTCTCTTCTGTACCAACTAAATAGATTGTCCTCATGCTCTCAAAATCTTCTCCATCTCATGACTGCCCTACCATCCTGCAAACTGCTCCACCTCTAAAAAGTACCCTCCAGCTGCTACCCCAAACCCAGCTAACTGCCGTACTCCCAAACGTACCCTACATCTACCCTACTACCCTACTACCTGCAAACTGCACCCACACCGAAAACCTTCCCCCACAACTGCCACACCCTTATAAAATAATATCCTGCAACTGCCCCACCTCCCACAAACTGTCTGCACCCCAATAAATACCCACACAACTGCCCACCGTCCCCACAGAATGTCCTATCCCTAAAACTATGCTCTATGAACAAGGCAATACCTCACAAACTGCCGTACTCCCAAACGTACCCTCTCCCCCTCCCCGGCAAATGTTCCATCACCCTGCAAACTGTCCTACCCCCAAATTACTATCCCACCTCTTTCAAAATGCCCCATCTCAAAATGACCCAACAAAACGAACATTACCCAGCTTGTTCCACACATGCACAACATATACAACACACACACATAAACACAGAGATTACAAATTATTCCTTGTCTTTGATGTGCTTATTCATATGCATATTTCATTTTCTTTGTTGTTAATTTTATTCTGAAAAATAATGACTGAATCATGCAATTTTCTTATTGGCTGCTATGTGTACTGGTAATTAATATCTGTTACCATGGGCGGGGCCGGATTAAAGCAGAGATGCCAAGTCTCACTTATTAGGAGTGTGTCACCCTTATTTGAAGGCTCTCACTCTCACACTCATTTAGCCCCTTATCTCAAGCATTGGAGTCTCCGTACCAGTGCACAGATCCTGACCACTGCTTTCATGAGAGACAACTTAAGAGACGTAATATTAAATATCTAGCTAGTAGGAAGAAACCTGAGCTCACCTTGCTGTGCACTGCCCCCTCCTGCACCATCCCTTTCCCCTGTACCTACAAGTACAGGTGCTTTGAAGTTTTTGCGCGTATTTTTAACCACTGAGTGGAGAACACGTTTCAGCCCGGAGGATTTACCCAGGTTTCCTCCACTATACCTGTATTCTTGCAGAGATTCCACAGAAAAGCAACTATCATTTTAAGCTGCTTTTTGTTTTCATTGGCAAAGCAATGTTACATTTAAATCTTACTAGATTTATACCCTGGATGCACCATCTGCAAAATCTCCCTCTTTGGACTTCAATCTCACTCTCTAGGGCAATAAATCTCACTTTTTGGGATGGTTTACCCTTGGCATCTCTGGATTAAAGGCTTTGGCAAACTAGGAATTTACCAAAAGTGCACATTTTAAGGGAGGGACTATCAGATATGATCAGGCCTCGGGGTGGGGGTGGGGTTAGGATTGACAATTGTTTTGCTTTACTGGATTCTAATGATTTCAATGATAATGTTCAGATTCCAGAATGATGGCTAATGTGTCTGCACAGTTTTCAGAGTTTAAAACCTCTATCTTCAGTTCTCTAATCCTCAGTATGAGTTAGCCTGCTCTATCTGCTTCCACTGTAACTAGTAGAAGAAGCTGTCAATAGTATACAGCCAGTGGGAATCCACTGGAGGGGAGAATAGTGGAAGGCAGCTCTAGTTACAGAGACTGGGAGTAGGATCCAGCCATCATGAAGGCTGTTGGGGGAGAACACGGGAAAGCTGTACTAATCACAGAAAGGGAGTAAACAGGGAAGTTTTGGTGTGTACAAGTGAAATTTCTGCATATGTCTGAAGATGGAAAAGAAATGAAGGCCTCCCCCCCAAGAAAAATGAACTAATGCATTTCTATGACCAAAGAGTCCCCAACAACTGCAGCTTGCAAACACTGATTCACAGTAAAATAGCCAACCAACACAGATATAAATGCACACCCACCCACACCCCCCCCATGCATGCACAGACATAAATATGTAAGCATTCCATGCACACACATGAAAGCATGAATATGCACATATAGACAACCATGCTGTGACACATACAAGCACATGCACATGCAACAAACTAAATATTCTATACACACACACACACACACAGATACAGACAGATGGGTGTGCACATGTACATATACACCATACCATGAACCATGCTGTGCATGCTTTCCCCACTTGTTCAAATTAGCAGTGCCCCTGGACTCATCCTCTGATCCCTTTTTCAAATAACAGCCCCTCTCTGAAGCCCACTGTCTGCCCCTACTACTATTACTGACCATTTCTATAGTGCTACAAAGCATGCACAGCGCTGCACAGGCACATGTAAAAGACAGTCTCTGCTCATCAGAGCTTACAATCTAGTCAAGACAGACAACACAAGAGCCGAAGACAAAGATACATCTAGGGGAATGGTAAGGAAACACATAGGATTCTAAGCTACTGTTGCTCCCCCCTACCCTGAAGAGCTTACCTTCAGATTCACTTGCAACAGCACCAATGATGTTTAACCCTGGGAGTACCGATGGGATCAAAAGTGACCCCACTGCAAGTTTCACAACGCGTATCTCGGAAACTAGTTGTTCAAGAATGCAATCTTTTTATGACTTTTCACATGTCAATATTCTCTTTACATTGCACCATGAGAGGAATAATTTTCATCTGCTAGGTGTTGGTAGTGATGAATTGCAGCACAGAGTACCAGTGGGGTCATTTTTGACCCCAGTTGCTTACGTCCGGTTTGGATCGTGATACAATTTTCAGTTTTGTGAATTTTTTGATCTGACAAAGGTATTTATCATTAATTATGTATCATTTATTTTTTGTACTCTTATTTTATGAAAATTACACATTTTCTGTAATTGATATCATACGTTCTCTCATTATTTCCGATGAAATCTAAAGGCTTTCAGCTCGTTCATCACAATTATTGTACACCTATAGTAAAACTGCTTTACGTTTTATTCAACTTTATCTTTCTTTCTTTATTTTAGGTTATTGTTTATGATGTCAAAATGAAAGTATTCAGCTGCCCAAGTAAGAAAAATATTGCAATGAGATGCTGACAGTGACGGCTCTGAGTCGTCTGATGATGCAGCATATTCAGCAAGTGAAGAAGCATATCAGCCAAGTTCGGGCGATAAATCTGATGATCACAGTCATGATTCAGATGACAACAGCAGTTGGTCGCCAAGTGAATGTGAGACTGATGTTGAGCCGGTAACATTGCCTGTAGCAAAGAGTCAAGTTACAGGTTGAGGCTGTGCTGGACGGGGAAGAAGGCAGGAGTCCTTGGTGTCAGTATCATCTGTGAGGAATCTTAGTTGTGGTCGTAAAGGAGCTAAGAGGTCATCAACTATAAGCACAAATGTTGCCATTGAAGCCTATGTATCTAAGGATGCCACATCATGGAACAGGAAACCTATAAAGCAAGCTGCTGGAAGATACGCCAGAGCTAATGTCATGCTCGTACAACAAGGTCCTACAAGGTATGCTGTACGAAATGTTGATGGAGAATTTCAACGCTTTCTTGGACTTCTGATCCTCTCAGGCGTGTACAAGTCATGAAATGAATCCATAGTTCAGTTGTGGAACCTTGAAGATGGTCATTCTGTTTTCGGCAAAAATATGGCCTGTAACCGTTTTCAGCAAATTTCTTGTGCTCTCAGATTTGATGATGCAACCAACAGACATGAACAACGAGAGGTGGATAAGCTTGCTCCAATCAGACATGTTTTTGATACCTGGGAAGCAACTCTAAGTGACGCCTTTGTTCCTGGTGAAAATGTTACCGTGGATGAGCAACCGCTTACATTTTGTGGCCGTATTCCGTTCAGACAATATATTCCCAGCAAACCTGGGAAATATGGCATAAAGCTATGGATGTTATGTAACAGTGCAACGTCATATGTTCTGCATCTTCAAGTATATACGGGAAGGGAACTCGAACAAACAAGGAACAGAATCAGGGTGAAAGGGTTGTGCTGCAACTCACTGAAGGATTGACGCGATCTGGCAGAAATGTTACTGTTGACAATTTCTTCTGCAGTTTATCCCTGTCACGGAAATTGCTAGAAAAACAAATGACACTTTTGGGGACAATTCGAAAGAACAGAAAAGAATTACCTCCAGAATTTGTAACAGCAAAGGGCCGAGAGGTATTCACTTCACTGTTTGCCTTTCGCGATGACACCACTCTGGTTTCCCATTGCCCGAAGAAAGGAAATGTGGTTGTTCTTCTGAGCAGTTTGCATGATCAAGAAGAAGCAGATAACACATGTCCAGACAAAAAACCACGCATGATCTTGGACTATAATTCTAGTAAAGGTGGAGTAGATACGGCAGATCAAATGTTGCGCACGTATACCACAAAACGAATGACAAGACGCTGGCCAGTGACAATCTTCTACAACATGTTGGACATCAGTGCTTTGAATGCCTTCATTATTTGGATGTCACTAAATCCAGAATGGCAGTCCAAGTCAAAGCACAGACGTCGTCTATTCCTCTTGGAATTAAGAAAGCAGCTGTTTCAGAGTAATTGCAGCGAGACTTCTTCCAGCATTGAAGAAGCCACTGATGCTGTTTGCAATGTCGGGATCCCAAAGAAAAGGGCAAGGTGTCACTGCTGTTCCAGAGAAAAAGACAAGAAAAGCAACATAGTTTGCACCTCCTGCAAGCGCAATGTTTGCAAAGAACATTCAGAAATTGTCTGTGTCTCACGCAAATAACTGTAGTACTTTACTGTGTTCATCAAGTGCATGCAAAAACTGCTTTTATGGCAACTCTTCTTCATGTAATTTTATGATAAAGCATTAAATTTCAAAACATTTAACCTTCATATAATAAATAATTAATTCAGAATAATATTTTGTCTGTTTAGCTTAAAGTTTTCATGGTTAACAATTAAAATTTGTTGTGGGGTCATTTATGACCCCAACGGTATTCAGTGTGTGCAAAAAATCTCGGTAATTCCAGGGTTAAATATAGTCAAATAGCCCGAGTGGTCGGAGTCCTGTGGTTTCTTCAGGTAGAAGCTGGCAGATTACACTAACCTCGTCTTACTTTCCCTTAACTATGAGGCAAATAGAGAGCAAGAGGAAAATAAACTAAAGTGGATAAGTCAATATTAAAGAGATGTTACAGATATTGATTGTAGCTAGGTAGTGGTTTGTAATAAGGGACTACATAGATAAGATTTACTTTCAGGAATAGGATTTTTAGTGCAATTTATTAAATATTACAATAGTGTAACTATCCAGAATATTCTTCTTAACTTACAGTAACATTTTGCTGATATCAACATAACAATAACTCAAGTAAGTGTATTCAGTCACATCAAGTAACAGGCAAGTCAAGTTATTCTTTAGATCTGCTGGTGAATCCTTTACACAAAAATTTCCAGCCCGGTTCCTACTAAGTAATTCTTATTTTCCTTTTCAAAACCTTCAAACATTTCCTCCTCTAACAGGTAAGTTTCCTTTTTGGAATTTTGTTTTGTTTTCCCTGTGTCTGTTTTATTTGAGCTCAAATATATTTTCTCTGTTTGCCTCTATGTAGGGTGTACCAGTAACTCTTTCAGTGCTCTTTCTTGCGAAGGGGCCCAAGACTCAGGATCCTTCTGCTACTGGATTGAAGATCTTCCCAGGTTCTTCAGATGTCTTCTTCTGTGCTGGATCCTACCTTTAACAAATAAGTTCGGGCAAAATGACTTTGGGGTATGTTTACTAAACAGCGCTAACGTCACAGCGGCGATGTTATCGCGCAATAATATTAAATTACTGTGCGATAACGTTACTTATCGCGCGATAATGTCTCCGGCGGCGTTAAGGTGCACAGAGGGTGGAGTAAGTCTCTCCAGAGGGCGGAGAGAAGGGGTCAATGGGCAGAGAGTGAGTGGGAAGAGGCTCCAGGCAGACTAACGCTGTGAAATGAAGGTCTGAAAATTAACGCCAGTGAAAACCCTCATGTTAGAGGTACATTTGTAGGAGAGAGAAACCATTTCCATCAGCAATGTACAGCAAAGGCAGGGAAACCAAGAAAAGTGATAGTAGTGATACATGTGCAGCAACAGCATAGTGCCCAAGTACGAAAGGGCACGATGGTGAGGCTACAAATGGGGTACAGGGGGCTGAAGGTGGGACATGCAGTGGGGCAGCTGGGGCACAGGGTGGACTAGGCAGATGCCTAGGTAGCACATAGGAACACAGAAACTGAAAATCAGCAACACAGCAACTGACCAGGGTCAAACATGCCCACGAGTGTGTGTCCCACAGTGTCCCAGGGGACAGTACCAAGCAGGTACCCCAAAGGGCACATAACATGGACAGGCGGTGCGGGGTAAGCGAGGATGTCTATGTAGGCACCCCTACCCCAGATCCCACACCATAGGCAGCCGCCTACCGGCACAATGGATGGCCTGGGACTGCGCACAACCGGCATAAGGGCATGTCAGTATGGTGGCGGAGGGGTGCTGGTGGTGGAGGGGGCAGTGGCAGCTGCCCACCCAGCACACCAAGGCCAAGGCCTGTTCAGGTGGGTGGCATGCAGTGCAACAGACAAGGGCTGTATGATGAACAGTAATGGTATCCCCAGAGAATAACCTGCCTCTGTGGCAACAGTTTGGTGCAGTGCACACAGCCAGTGTGTTCAGGGGCAGAAGGTCAAGGTTCAAGTCCCAGCTGTGGCTCCTACAGACCATGTCCCTATATTTTACCCTACAGCACACATACACCATAAACATGTGCAGTCCCTAGAGCAGAGGTTCCCAACTGCAGTCCTGGAGGGCCAAACACCATTCAGGAGTTCATGCTGTCCCTAATAAATATGCATGAGATGCATTGCTATGCAGTGCCCCATTGAATGCAAATGTATCTCATGCATATTCATTAGGGACAGCCTGAAAACCTGAATGGTGTTTGGCCCTCCAGGACCGGAGTTGGGAACCACTGCCCTAGAGTATCGGCCAACAGGGGCACAAACACCCACACCCACAGGCTCCACTATCCAAAGCCTCATGGAGAGTCAGGCTGCACCTGCATACCTTAGCAATGCCTGCACTGTGCCCAGGACTGGTGTGGCGGCCAGGGCTGCCAACCACCACTATCTTTGCACAATGCTGAAATAGGTGTGGGAGTGTGTGTATGTCTATCCAGTGATTTGTAGCTGCCTACACCTTACTGAGCCCCCAATGCTTGCACTGTTTCCAGTGTTAGCCTGCCAATGTGCATAATGAGGAGCAAGATATTGTGGGTATGGCCCGGACACGGCGGTCTGGGCAGGATGCATCTGCACAGGGTATAGGGCAATGGCTGGGACATTGTAGTGCCCGACCACCACCTGCACGGACAGGGTGGCCACAGCATGTCATGCTGGGAGGTCACTCTCACCCTGACTGAGCTGTGACCATATGAATAATTTCAAGATGAAAAAAAGCACCACAGGAACAAAAGAAGGACATTAGTACCCTTAGTTTTGATTTGAGTGACAACTAGTTTATTAGTAATATTAACACTCACGAAAGAGACCACTTATAATTGTGAGCAGTGACCATGGCATGGCTAGGTTCCCCCATAGTGCTATACAGTGTTTTTCTCAAGTGATATCTATGAGTCCCCTTTTTTGGTGCTCAATCACTGACATACTTGCTTGGCGTGTGTGCTTACATCCCACCTTTGGGGGCACACAGTTCCTCCAGGAACATGCACTATATACTAGCTAGCAGGCTGTCTGCAGTTAGCATGTATATGGCTGGAGCACCTTGCAGGGTGCAATGGGTGGAGACTGACTGTGCCCTCTGCTGGTGAATGTCAGATTGTGGTGGGAAGCAGCTGAGCTTTTCCAGGCCTAATGCCTGTTTGCCAGTGCCCTATGAAATACGCACAGATCTGCATTGACTGCCCTTGAGGGTGCCTATTCCCCAGCAGGACTGGGATGGCAGTCCCCTCTACTGCCTCTGATGTAGAGTGTGGATCTGTTGGTGGGAGATCCTGGCTCCCACCCTGACCCAGAGAGAGCGCTTTTGGGTCCACACAACACCCTTCTACTATAACATGTGGCCACGGCAACCACACAGGTCATACACTATTCTGGGCGCATCATAGTCCACAAGGGCTAGATATGACTGGGAAATACAAATAGACACAGGTGTATTATTGCTGTGTCTGCAAGGACTACCTGTCACACACTAGCACAGATGGGGACCTGCAGCACAACCTATCTCAGCCAAGCCAGGTGCTGCAGACCTGGTGCTGGGCGCCCCACCTCACCCTCAGGGTGAGCACAGGAACCGCACAATGTCACGGTCTGTAGCTACTCTGTGCCAGTAACACACACGGTCAGTTCCCCTTACCAGGCCGAGGTGCTGTGGAGGCTCATATCCCATCTTGTGATCAGATGTAGACTGCTGATCTGCATGTGCAGTGCATCATGGGTACGGGTGAGTATACCCTATCCTGGTAACCACTTCAGACAGTTTGTGCAGTGACCTGCAGTCTTTTTGTAGCCAGCCAGCACTGTATCAGGAGCTGTAGCCCACTGGTTACCACAATGACTACGGAGGCAGAGGTCATGCGTTCAGTCCCACAGTGGTGTTCTTTATTAAGGCTCTCTGAGGGGTTTCCTTTTAATTTACATCAGTGCTGCCAGCAAAACCATCCTCACAGTGCCGTAACCTTAAGGTGCCTCATAAGGCGCCCTATAAAGTGCCCTATAGGGCACATTATAAGCTGCCTTGGCAGACAGTGCACTTTATACTGTGCCCTATGGGGTGCCTTATGAGGCACCTTAGGTTACGGCACTGTGAGGGTGTTTTTGCTGGTAGCACTGATTCAAATTAAAAGGAAATCCCTCAGACTCCTTATTAAATAACACCACCATGGGATTGAACTCATGATCTCTGCCTCCACAGTCATTGTCTTAACCAGTGGGCTACATCTCTATAGCTTTTAGCACAGTGCTGGCATGGACTTAAGGTAACCGCGCGTTAATGAGCCAAGGCGCCCTCTATCGCGTGATACAGATTCTTGCTACCTTGCCGCCGGAACGCCCACTACCTTATATGGCATTCTTCACATTAACGCTGCAACTAGCGCCGGTAACATTAAGACGGTTTAGTAAACATACCCCTTTGTCTTTAAGAAACAATATTGTTTTTTTTCAGCAACTATAACACTTTTCCTATCTAATTAAACAAAAGGCTAATTGAGACATGCTTGTTTCTTTGAATACATCCACTCCACTCCACATCTCTATACTCTGGACTGCAACCCAACCAAACCCACATGCAGCAATCTCCCAAACACACTTTCCTTAGCTGAGCCAGCTAGGAACTGCTTTATGCTTTCAACCCAAGAATGAGACTACCTTCTCAGGTCCATTAAGGGTCAATGTCAATTAAATAAGCACAGAGCCCAGCAGGATGTTTAAGCTCTGTGTTCTGCTTCAGCTGCACACAATCAGTTCAGTTACAGTTTAGGTTTGAATTTCCCCTTCTTTTCTCAGGAAACTGGTCAGACACTTTTGCACACAAACAGTTCAGTCACTTCAGCCAGAAATTACCCACTTCTGGAAATTCAGTGTTTTTTTACCTCTAGTCCAAGAGGATATTTCTTATAAAATCAATCTTCTTATCCACTCTCAAGAGCTATAGTCAGATTTAGAATTACAGTTCCAGTTTTGAATGGTCAACATTGAAATCGTTACTGACTTTAAAAGGCCCTAATCTGTAGTATCTTGGTGAGCTGAACACGAATATAACATTAAAAAATTTTTATTGGCTCTCGTTTTGAAGATATTGCATGTGGTTCATTTTTGATGTTTCGCCGTGTAAATTTATCCAGTAGGACATCAACAACATCCCAAATAAGCCTTGAATGATGTAATATTGCATCACATTGCATAATACCAGCATGCACACATCATCCAGAGTTGATTGCATCATTTTCTGATGCAATGCAATACTACTGCCAGACGGCTGCTGAAGCCATCTGACGTCAGCAGTGTACTATACGCAGTCGGAAAGGAACGTAATCTGGTATTCTGTTCCGATATTGAAAGCCTCATGAATGTCTTAAAAATCACTCATGACCCACAAGACTGGGACTATTTATAGACTCTTTGAAACCAAGTCTGAAGGCTGTGGTTTTGAACAATCGAAACCGTCTTCCATCTATTCCAGTAGTGCATGCCGTCCACATGAAAGACATCCAAATGATTCCGACATTCATCAAAGAAGATCCCCCAATGAATTAATTTTCTTTTTTTTTGTTGGAGCTACCAACCAAGTGAACAACACCAATTTGTACACCGTTGAGGCTACTCCCTTTTAATTAATTTAATGTCCAAAAATGAATGTTGTACTGCATGAGCTCCCTGTTGGGCCCTGAATGGACTGATTCTCGCACTTCTAACACCTACCGTTCAAGATGGTATATGGATTGTTCTTCTACTTATGTAGTCTATCTGATTATTTGCCCTTGCACGTTATATTACATAGGACGCACGATTCGACCTGTTAAGACGCGTCTTTCAGAACATGCTTCCCGTCTGCGGACAAGGACGCTTTCGGTGCCTATGGTGGAACACTGCTTGCAATGTCAACATGCTTTTGAGTCGCTTAGTTGGCGGGTGTTAGATCATGTTCCGCTGGACCCTAGAGGGGGTGACCGTGAACAGCGCTTACAGACTTTGGAGCAACGCTGGATATTTTTACTTTACAGCTCCACCCCGGAAGCGGCGTGATCGCGTGCAACGCGATCGTGCACGTGCCCAGAGTGGGCACTATTTAAAGACGCTGCCTGCGTCCCAGCATTCTTCTCCTGTACTGTTTATACCTGTGCTGCATCTCCATTTACAGCTCCACCCCGGAAGTGGCGTGATCGCGTGCAACGCGATTGCGCACGTGCCCAGAGCGGGCACTATTTAAAGATGCTGCCGGCAGCGTCCCACGCCGTGGCAGCGCGCGCCATGGGTGCGCGCCAAAGGAGCACACCCAAGGAGCAGGACGTGCTCCTTGGGGCAACAACGGGGGCGACACTTTGCTGTCTGTTCATTGTTCCTTTTCAACAGTGTCCGGCGCTCCTGTCGCCAGATATCTCTCCCTTCCGTCTGGTGTCAAGGGTGAACTCCGCATTCCTTCTACTCAATCCCTCTTCACTGTCGGGCCAAAGCCCCCTCCCCGCACTTCGTTCAGTCCCTGCTATGTCTCTTATCTGATCTTGCTCTGGTTGCTCCTCATGTCGGCCATACCTGTAGTCTGGGGCCGTCGGCCCCCCCACTCCTTCTCTGCACCTCCTCGACACTAGGTACTCTCTCGGATTAATCTGTGTCCCCTTCCCGTGACCCTATCCTCTCCAATACCTATTCCTGCTTGCTTGTCTCTGCCCCCCATGCCCGCATCACCGGCAGCCCTCTGACTAAGCCTACTTAACTGTCGGTCTCTTCGGTCAAAAACTACCCTCATTTATGACCTTGTTGAACGGGAACGTCTTGACGTTCTTTTCTTGGTAGAAACATGGCTCAAAGAAGGGGAGGATCCCCTCCTTACCCGCTGCCTTCCTCCAAACTATGAGGCCTTCTCCATCCCACGTGTCACGCGAGCGGGTGGCGGGGTCGCGGTTATTTATCGCTCTTCGATTCCTCTGTCTAGAATCTCCTCCGCTTCCTTATGCTACCCAGAATCTCTCCTTCTTCAGCTGAATAGCCTGCCCGCCCTTCAATTTCTGTTAATTTACTTTCCCCCATCCTCCCCTCCCTCTCTCTGGGACTCTCTTCTCTCCTCTATCTCTGACTTGACCCTTCAATTCCCTCAGCTTCTTATTCTTGGTGATTTTAACGTACATTTTGATTCACCCACCTCAGCTAGGGACACCGCTTTTTCTGCACTACTCCAGGATCTCTCCCTGTCTCAACACGTGACTCTTCCTACCCACATTGCTGGTCACACTCTGGATTTAGTTATCTCCCCAATGGATTCCTCATTTCAAATCTCATCACCCACTTCAGTGTTGCTTCCCTGGACAGATCATTTCTATATTATGTTTACCCTTCGATCTATACCCCCCTCCCATCTCCCCCTCCATTACCCGCCCGTCTGTCTCGCCATCTCAGCTCGGCAACCTTGCAAAGCTTCTCTACTGTATACCACCCTCCCCCACCCGATTTTTCGTCTCTGTCACCTTCTTCCCAAGTTGCCTTTTGGAACGCTGAACTATCGCACGCACTTGACCAAGTTGCCCCTGCCAGGCCTCATCATCCTCGGTGTCTCGCTCGTCACCCCTGGTTTCACGCCGGACTTCGTCTGCAACGCTCCCAGCTACGGAGAGCTGAACATCTCTGGCGGAAATCCCACTCTACAGCCTCCTACCAACTCTTTAAGTCCTGTCATGCTCACTATCGATCTAGTATCCACCAAGCCAAGTGTTCCTTCTACTCCACCTCCATTGCTTCAGCCCCCAATAGATCACGGAATCTTTTTACCACCTTGAACACACTTTCCCAACTTCAGTCCTCCTCCACTCGCAAATCTCCTACTTCCGTGCAAGTACCTAACCCGACCAGCCTGGCCTCGTTCTTTTCCTCCAAAGTCCAAGACCTTCATTCCTCTCTTCCCCTCTGCCCCCAGGCCCTGACTTCCCCTCCCCCTATTTCGCCCCCACCGTCCCCTCTGTTGTCATACACTTGGGCCAATTTTTACCCTATTACATCCCCGGAACTCATCCAACTATTGTCTACCACTCACAAAACCACCTGCCCTCTGGATCCTATTCCCTCTTCATGGTTTTCTGAGCCTCCCGCCACTTTACTTCAACCTCTCCTGACCATCATTAATTCCAGTCTGTCATGTGGTACCTTTCCTCACCCTTGGAAACACGCCCTTGTCCGCCCCCTTTTAAAACATCCTTCACTAGACTCTTCCGTACCCGCAAATTATCGCCCAGTGTCCAATCTTCCTTTTGCTTCCAAACTGCTGGAGAAGGTAGTCTTCTCACAACTTTCACACCATCTGGATTCAACGCATTTTTTACACCCCCGGCAATCCGGATTTCGACCCGGTTACAGTGTCGAGATTACCATCACAGCAGTGATGAATGAAACACTTCTCTTGACCAAGGCAATATCACGGTGGCGGTATCTCTTGATCTCTCAGTCGCTTTCGATTTAGTGGCTCACTCTCTCCTTCTTTCTCGTTTATGGGTTGCGGGTATTCGCGGTGCTGTTTATCACTGGTTTCACTCATTCTTATTTTCCCGGTCCTTTGCAGTCACCTCCACTCGTTCTACTACAGACCATCTACCCCTTTCTTGCGGTGTCCCGCAAGGCTCGATTCTGGCCCCCTTACTGTTTAATGTTTTTCTATCTCCCTTAGCTTTACTTATCCAACAACTAGGGATCTCAGGTTAATATTACGCCAACGACATCTTTCTTTTGTATCACACATCACCTTCTCACCCCGATATAACCCCTCTGGAAACCTGTTTGTCTTCAGTCTCCTCTTGGCTCTCCTCCAACTATCTAGTGCTCAATGTCGCTAAGACTGCTGCAATCCGGTTCACCCACAGCTCCCCCACTCCGTCACTCACTCCCTCCTTTTTGGGCACCCGCATCTCCCTGGTCTCTAAACTCCGCTATCTTGGCATTATTCTTGACAGCAACCTTACCTTCAATGATCACATTTCCCAGATCTCACGGCGCTCCTTCTTCTGTCTTCGGCAAATTCGTGCCGTTCGGCCATTCCTGTCCTCTCAAGCCCTCACTACCCTTCTCCTCTCTCTGGTCATAACCAGATTGGACTTTTGTAACACCATTTATGCTGGTATCCCTCAATATCAACAACATTGACTACAGTTAATACAGAACACAGCCGCTCGGATGATTTTGCACGCTTCCCCACGTGATCATATTACCCCACTCTTGCAGCTTCTCCACTGGATGCTGCTGAAATTCCGGGTCTCCTTCAAGATCCTTACTTTAGTACATCGAGCCATCTATCTTGTCAAACCTCAATATCTCTCTGATTTATTAACCTTCCACTCGCAGCCTTCGATCCATTCATATCAATCGCTTGCACCTCCCAGCCCCCTCGAAAGCCCATCTACAGTCTACTCGGAAATCAGCCTTTTTCTATCTGGGCCCCTCCCTCTGGAACTCACTTCCCACCACCCTCCGATTGGAAGAATCCTACCCCAAATTTCGTTCTCTCCTCAAAACCCATCTTTTCTCCTTAGCCTTCAATGTTTCTCTATGAGTTTCTTCTGACCTCCCTCCTCTTTTTCTTGTTTAACTGTCCTCACTCCTCGCCTCCTTTGTCTTTCAGATTATTGTAACTTCCTTTTCTTTTCCGCCCCAAACCTATTATTTTATATTGTAAACCGCCCCGATGTAATGGGGGGCGGTATATCAAATGTCGAATAAACAATAAACAATAAACCGTCAGCCCTAATGGTCTAAATGCACAGATTGACTGGTATACGATCATTTAATTTGTTGCCATTTCATGTTTAGTATGGTCACTATTCAGCATTTAGAGGGTTTCTCTTGTTGGTGGGACTCCCCTACTGGAGGTGTGGCTTCTGTTTCCATTGGATGATAACTGATATTGGTCAGTGCTGACGTCAGACGCCGAACAACTGTTATATAAGATGTACCCTCTATCGTGCTTTCACTGGCGCTTTGTATTTGCTACGACTACACTGACCTGAAGCAGGGTTGAAGATTTTTGTTAAACCCGAAACGTGACATGTCGTCATTTCTGATCTGTCGGTAGCTGGCTCGGCAAAGCTAAGTACAACGTTCATTTTTGGACATTAAATTAATTAAAAGGGAGTAGCCTCAATGGTGTACAAATTGGTTTTGTTCACTTGGTTGGTAGCTCCAACAAAAAAAAAAAGAAAAGAAAATTAATTCATTGGGGGATCTTCTTTGATGAATGTCGGAATCATTTGGATGTGATTAAATGGGATTCTGATAGGTTTTTCTTGATTTGGGGTCCACATGAAAGAGACATACGATAACTTGAAGCATCTACTGACTTCCATTAACTATAACAAGTACAGCTGGCACCTCTGTGGTGACTTGAAGATAGTTGCCCTTTTAATGGGACTGCAGCAGGGATATATAAAATACATGTGTTTCTTATGTGAGTGGGATAGCCGAGCAAGGGATTGGCACTACTTCCAGAAGGAATGGAATCGCAGACAAAATGTAACAGTTGGAGAGAAGAATATCCAGCACCCAGCTCTGGTTGAGGCTCACAAAATCCTGCTACCACCCCTTCATATCAAACTAGGTTTGTTGAAGCCATGGACCGCACTTCGCCAGCTTTCCGATACCTGCATGAAAAATTCCCTCGACTCAGCGAAGCAAAGATTAAAGATGGAGTTTTTGTGGGTCCTCAGATTCGAGAGCTCTTCAAAGATGACTGGTTCAACAACTTGCTGCAGGGTGATGCGAAACAAGCATAGAATGCTTTTCACCTAGTGTCAACAAACTTTCTCAGGAATGTTAGGGCAGAAAACTACAAGGAACTAGTAGAAGACATGCTGATGCAGTATCAGAAACTTGGCTGCAATATGTCTCTAAAGATCCATTTCCTTGATTCCCATCTCGATTTCTTTCCTGACGACTGTGGTATGGTTAGTGATGAACAGGGCAAATGTTTTCACCAGGATATCACAACGATGGAGCAAAGATACCAGGGAAAATGGTCCACTGCAATTCTGGCTGACTACTGCTGGACACTCCCCAGAGAAGCTCC
The DNA here is from genome assembly GCA_033557465.1 of Ichthyophis bannanicus. Taxonomy (NCBI): domain Eukaryota; kingdom Metazoa; phylum Chordata; class Amphibia; order Gymnophiona; family Ichthyophiidae; genus Ichthyophis; species Ichthyophis bannanicus. The sequence goes on along the minus strand of CM066031.1, from coordinate 1,574,334,820 downwards.
CAAACAGCTGTACAAGAGACAGGCGAAAAAAATCTAAGAAGTAGTCTATGACTTGTTTTTTTACAAGTATTTACTATTGACATGCATTTTGTGATGTAAACATTAATTCTTGTAGATTACAAAAAAAGTAGAGCCAGCTTTGCAATTTCACTGCCATATTCGTGTTCAGCATATAAAAATTGATAAGAAATGACTATTTTTATTTCAGTAACATGACTTTTGTAAAAGTTTGTTGACCAGTGATATCAATAGCTTCTCTAGACCTTAAACAGGATTCCAAGGAGAATTTAATTTACTTTAAGAAATATTCTTTACTCAGGAGGGACTGAGTCTTTCATCTAGTGGTATCTGCTGCCTGTGCCTCTGCATTTGGCGAGCAATGCTAGCGGGGGTTTTCCTGTGCAGGCAGTGGTGTCAGCAACTCCCGGTCCTCCTGTGATGTAGCATCCTGAGGCCCCCGGAACAATATCATCTGGCCCAGTGGCGTTTGTGGTGAGAGACTGAGTCTTCCATCTGGTAATATCTGCTGCCTGTGCCTCTGCATTTGGGGAGCAATGCTAGTGTGGGTTTGTCTGTGCAGGCAGTAGTGTCAGCAACTCCCAGTCCTCCTGTGAAATCAGCATCCCAAGGTCCCCCAGAGCAATATCAACTGGCCCTGCAGCCCTCTGGGGATTTAATGGGAAAAGAGACTGCGGTGCTGCTTCAGGCACTTGGTGTCGGAATGGTTGTATTGTACTACTGCTACCTTTCCTTCCTCTAGATGAGTAAATGTAAGGCTAAATCAGCTTTTAAAGTAACATCTGCAGCTACAGCCACAGTTAAAACTGTTGGCCCATTAGATAAACACTTTACTGCATATACAGATCAATTAGCCTTGTTAGAAGAGGCGTCTCTCAGTTCAGCAGAGCGGACACCTCCACCGATTCCTCACTCTCAGCTTTCTTCTACTGGTTTGTCGGATGGCTCACCGGAGCAGTCGGTGCCTCTTTTTTTGCTGGGTCCATTACTAAAGCCTGTGGTGTTACCAGAAACTGCTACTGTCCCGGAAGCCTTTACAGGAAGTTACCTTAAAAGATCTTTTGACGGCCATCTCCAAAACTGACTCTGAGCTGTCTAGTTCTCTAGCATCACTTTGTTTATTTACATGGTGCCATTTCTGAGATTGAAAATCAGTTGCAGGTTTTGCAACAGACAAGTGTTTCAGCAATCAAAGATTCTGTCGCCATTCACTATAAGTTGGAATCCCTGGAAAATTCTTCCAGGGCTATCAACCTTCATTTTTAAAATTTTCCTACAATGCATTTGTTGTCTGCCGAGATCCTTTTGGTTAAATATTTCAAAGAGATATTGCAGATTACAGAAGATATTCCTCTTCAAAAATGTTTTTATTTACCATCAAGACAGTGGGCTGGGGATGTTGTTTGAGATGGATTAGATGAATTATCTCCAAATATTAGTCAAGATTTGATTAAGTTTTCAGAAGATTCTTTAGATGTTATCTCTAAAAGAGCTACATTATTGGTGACATTTGTGTATATTGCTGATAATAATAGGGTTCTAAAGTCTTTTTTCAAGTGTAAGGTGTCTGTTTTCTGTAGTCAAAAGCTGAATGTCTTTCTTGATGTTTCCAGGGGCACTCATCTCTGCAGAAGCCATTTTCTGTCTTTGAAATCCAGGGTGTTGGGTATCGGTGCAAATTTCTTCCTACTGTTTCCATGCAAATGTGTGATAACTTGGCATGGAAACATGTATTCCTTTTTTGATTTCTCTCAGCTGGAAACCTTTTTGGTTAAGAAGTCAAGTGAGCTGGGTTCTAATTAAATGAATTAGCCAGAATATATCAGGGAGTCCTCCCCATTGATCTCTTTATTATTACCTTGATGTTTGCTTTTGTTAATAATTGGTCTCTTTCCCCACATTGACATGGGCTGCTCCTGAATGTGTATTGTTTTTTCATATTTTCTTATGTGTAATGTGATTTCCCCTCACTTGGTTTTCAGCTTGTCGTGCTGTGAGGGCTTGTGTGCATCAGTGATGCTGAGAGCAAAACTATCGGTTTAACTACTGGCAGGGTCTCCCAAGATGGAAAGGTCTCAGCTGAGGTGCCAGACCAAGACAAACCATCCATCTGGGCAGCAGCAGAATGGGATAGTGTTGACGGTGGAGGATCACATTTCTGTAACAACGGCAACAACACCAAACTTAAACTGCGCGGAAAAAAGGCCCGGCAATCTACTTCTGTATCTTGCCATGAAAACCCAATGGATAGTTACAACAAAACAAATTGTGCTATAGTGCTGGAAGATGAGACCCCCAGGTCGGAAGGCACTCAACTAGCTACTGGGGAAGAGCTGAAGACTTTTCAGAGTAAAGCCAGAATTTATGATGTGGTTGGATCAAAGCCCTCGGTACGTCTGACTGCTGATGTAGCTGTGCATGAAATGAGAGTCAGAAGCTGTAAAGATGTCTTACGCATTGGAACATGGAACGTACGAAGCATGAACCAAGGGAAGTTGGAGGTGGTCAAGAATGAAATGGAACGTGTACAACTTGATCTGTTGGGTGTCAGCGAACTGAAATGGACTGGCATCGGGCAGTTTGCATCAGATGACCACATGGTCTACTATACTGGAAATGAAAGACAAAGAAGAAATGGTGTTGCATTTATAATAAAGAAGAAACTTGCAAGAACAGTAATGAAATACAATGCAGTCAGCGAACGCTTAATCTCTATTCATCTACGAGGAATGCCTATCAACACAACTATAATTCAAGTATATGCCCCAACAACAGCTGCAGAAGAGAATGAAATTGAAGAGTTCTATGAACAAGTACAAGCTGAAATTGACAGAACATGCAAACAGGATATCCTGATAGTCATGGGTGACTGGAACGCAAACGTTGGCAACAAAGAAGAAGGCAAAGTAGTTGGAAAATATGGACTTGGCAACAGAAATGAAGCTGGAGAAAGACTGATAGAATTCTGCAAGACCAACGATCATCTCAAACACCTTCTTCCATCAACACAAGCGGCGACTGTACACATGGACTTCACCCAATGGATTGTATAAAAATCAAATTGACTACATCAGTGGAAGTCAACGATGGAAAAGCTCTATAACATCAACAAAGACCAAACCTGGAGCTGACTGTGGTACAGATCATCAACTACTAGTATGCAAACTCAAGCTAAAGTTGAAAAAGAGCAAACCATTCATGAATGCAGCAAAATATGACCTTGAGAATATACCACTGGAATTTAAAGAGTGCCTGCAAAATCGATTTGTTGCTTTAGATACAAATGACAGAGCTCCAGAAGTTATGGAATGACATCAAGAAGGTTGTGTTGGAAGAAAGCGAGAAGTCTCTACAAAAGTTGAAAAAGCAAAAATGGCCAAAATGGATGATGGAAGAAACTGAAAATTGCCCAGAAATGCAGAGAAGCTAAAGCCAGAGGAGAAAGAAAGACAATAACATAACTCAACAGAGATTTCCAACATGCAGCAAGACAGGACAAGGAAAAGTACTACAACGACGCATGCAAGGAAATAGAAGCAGAAACTATTAGAGGAAGAACAAGATCGGCTTTCCTAAAGCTACGAGAGTTAAAGAAAAAGTTCCAGCCTCGAATTGGAATGTTACAAGATGCTGAAGGTTCTATGTTGAATGATGCTGAGAAGATCAAGAAAAGGTGGAAGGAATATACAGAGTTTTTATATGATAAAGATCAAGTGGACCAACAGCCGTTTCAACCTGTACCTAATGATCGGGAACCATTGGTGATGAAAGAAGAAGTTGAAGCAGCATTGAAAGCCTTATCAAAGAACAAAGCACCAGGCATTGATAGCATTCCCATAGAAGTATTACAGAAATCTGATGCAGCTGTTACCATACTTACAAGGCTCTGCCAAGAAATATGGAAGACAACATCATGGCCAACTGACTGGAAAGATCTGTGTTTATACCAATACTAAAGAAAGGTGATCCAACTGACTGTGGACATTATCGCACAATCGCTCTGATCCCACATGCCAGCAAGATTCTACTGAAGATTATTCAAAAGAGACTACAACCATACTTGGAACAAGAACTACAAGCAAGCAGGGTTCAGGAAAGGGCGAGGAACGAGAGACATCACTGCGGATGTGAGATGGATCCTTGAAAAGACTAAAAGGATATCTATTTGTGCTTTATCGAATATAGCAAGGCTTTTGACTGTGTAAACCATGAGAAACTCTGGGCCACATTAAGAAGCATGGGTATACCAGAACACCTGATCGTACTCTTGCACAATCTGTACCTTGATCAAGAAGCAACAGTTCGAACGGAACAAGGAGAAACAGAATGGTTTAAAATAAGCAAAGGTGTAAAACAAGGCTGCATACTTTCCCCCTACCTGTTTAATTTATATGCAGAACAAATCATCAGAGAAGCAGGATTGTATGAAGACAACAGAGGTGTGAAGATTGGTGGAAGACTCATCAACAACCTTCGCTATGCTGATGATACCAGATTACTGGCTCAAAGTGAAGATGATCTGAAACATTTGCTTCTCACAATCAAAGAACATAGCCTCAAAATGGGCCTGCACCTTAATGTAAAGAAGACAAAGATCATGACAACTGGCATAATCAACAGGTTCATCGTTGAAGGAGTAGAAAATTGAAATTGTAAACAACTTTAACCTACTTGTATCAACTATCAATAAAGAAGCAACAAGCAGTCAAGAAATCAGACTACGCATTGCTCTTGGCAGAATGGCTATGAAAGACCTAGATAAGATTCTCAAGAGCAGAGATGTCTCTCTGTATACAAAGATTCAACTTGTTCAAGCCATGGTATTTTCAATAACATCATATGGATGTGAAAACTGGACAGTGAAAAAGATAGACAGGAAGAAAATTGATGCCTTTGAATTATGGTGCTGGTGGCGAATACTGTGTATACCATGGACTGCCCAAAGAACAAACCAGTCAGTACTAGAGGAGATCAAACCTAAGCTTTCTTTAGAAGCTCAGATGACAAGACTTCAACTTTCATACTTTGGACACATCATGCGAAGAGTGAGATCATTAGAGAAAGACATCATGCTTGGCAAGATAGAAGGTCAACGCAAAAGAGGAAGGCCAGCAATGAGATGGATCGATACAATAGCAGCAGCTACGGGTACCAGTCTGTCAACAATGAGCCGCCTGACTCAAGACCGAACACAATTTAGGATAGCTATCCAGAGGGTCGCCATGAGTCGACTCCGACTCGACAGCACTTAACAACAACAATGTGATTTCATAACAGCAATGTCTTGTATAGGTTACTTTATTTTGTATATGGTAAATAAAGTAACCTATGGGGTATGTTTACTAAACCGTCTTAACGTCACAGCGGTGGTATTATTGTGTGATAAGTGATGCTATCGCGCGTAATATCACGTGATAACGTCACTTATCATGCGATAACGCGGCGGCGGCGTTAAGGCACACTAACACTGTGAAATCCGGTTCTGAAGGGTAGAGTAAGGCTTCGCAGAGGGCGGAGAGAAGGCGTCAATGGGCGGAGAGAGGCTCCAGGCACACTAACTCTGTGAAATCTGGGTCTGAACACTAACGCCAGTGAAACCCTCGTGTTAGGCACATTTGCAGGAAAGAGAAACCATTTCAGTCAGCAATGTGCAGCAAAGGCAGGGAAACCCAGAAAAGTGATAGTTGTGATAAATGTGCAGGAACCAAAAAGGCAAATAAACATATAAAATAACCAGAATCACATTTAAAATCCCAATAACCAAGCTGGCCAATAGTGATAATAATGATAAACATAAAGCAACACTACTGACAAAGCGTAAAAATTAAGATATCATGTTTGGAAGGGTCTATGCTCTGTCTCCCTACAAAGTGAATGATCCCACATTGAAATAGCGCTGATCAGGGTTTCTGTCGTTTAGATTGGGCAGGTTTGTTATGGCATGCACATATGCAGCAACAGCAGAGTGGGCACATAGGAAAGGGCAACTGTACTGATGCTGTAAATGGGATACAGGGGGCTGCAGGCGGCACATGCTGTGGTCCAGCTGGGGCACAGTGCGGACTAGGCAGATGCCTAGGTGGCACATAGGAATGCCAAACTGTAAAGCAGCAAGACAACAACTGATGAGGGTCCAACATAGGCATGAGTGTGTGTCCCACAGTGTCATAGGGGATATTACCCAGCAGGTACCCCCTAGGGCACATAACATTGGCACGCGGTGCCGGGGGAAAGCGCGCATGTCAATGTAGGCACCCCTACCCGAGAACCCACACCATAGGCAGCTGCCTACCGGCACACTGGATGGCCTGGGACTGCGCACCACCAGCACCACCAGCATAATGGCATGGCAGCATGGTGGCAGAGGGGTTCTGGTGGCGGAGCGGGCAGTGGCATCTGCCCACAGCAGACCAAGGCCAAGCCCCGTTTAGGTGGGTGCTGTGCACTGCAACAGACAGGGTCTGTCTGACGAACAATCATGGTATCCCCAGGGAATGATCAGTCAGTGTGGCACAATACACACAGCCAGTGTGTTCAGGAGCAAAAGGTCACAAGTTCAAGTCCCAGCTGTGGCTCCTGCCAACCCTGTCCCCATATTTTACCCGGTAATAAAGACGGAACCTTTATTGCAGATAAAATAAACATGCCTGAAATGCCTATATTTTACCCTACAGAGCACAGACACCATAAACATGTGCAATCCCTAGAGCAGATTTCCCCAACTGCAGTCCTGGAGGGCCAAACACCATTCAGGTTTCATGCTGTCCCTAATAAATATACCTGTGCTGCATTTGTATGCGCTGCCCCCATTATATGCAAATGTATTCATGCATATTCATTAGGGACAGCATGAAAACCTGAACAGTGTTTCGCCTACCAGGATTGGAGTTGGGAACCTCTGCCCTAGAGCAGCGGCCAACAGGGGCAAAAACACCCACACTCACAGGCTCCACTATCCAAAGCCTCATGGAGAGTCAGGCTGTTGGGCCCTGCGCGGAGCAGCATCTCCCAATACTGGTACCTGCATACCTTAGCAATGCCGTCCTAAACTTGGGAACACGTTCCACATATATCAAAAGGTTGCTATAATTAATGTCAGCTAACAAATCCTAAGTTAAACACAATTTGTTGATAGAGATTCATCATAGTAACCTTTCTGATATCCGTGGAGTGTGTTTCAGTTATTGATTCTGACAGTGTTTACCAACCTGGGGAGTGACAGTATTGAGTACCATAGCAATGCCCGCACTGTGCCCAGGACTGGTGTGGCGGCCAGGGCTGCCACAAACCTCTATATTTGCACAATGCTGGCATAGGTGTGGGAGGTTGAGGCTGCCTACACCTTACTGAGCCCACATTGCTTGCACTGTTTCCAGTGTTAGCCTGCCAATGTGCATAATGAGGAGCAAGGTACTGTGGGTATGGCCCGGACAGGGTGGCATGGGCAGTATGCATTTGCACAGGGTATAGGGAAATGGCTGGGACATTGTAGTGCCCGACCACCACCTGCACGGACAGGGTGGCCACAGCATGTCATGCTGGGAGGTCGCTCTCACCCTGACTGAGCAGTGACCACAGCATGGCTAGGTTCCCCCATAGTGCTATACAGCATTTTTCTTAGGTGATGTTTATGGGTTTTCTTCCTGGGGCCCAATCACTGACATACCTGCTTCGTGTGTGTGTGTGCTGACATCCCAGGTTTGGGTGCACACAGTTTCTCCAGGGACATGCACTATGTACTAGCTAGCAGACTGTCTGCAGTTAGCATCTGTATGGCTGCACCACCTTGCAGGTTGCAGCTGGTGCACACTGACTGTCCTCTGCAGGTGAATGTCAGATTGTAGTGGGGGGCAGCTGAGCTGACTGAGCCCACTACCTATCTTCCATTGGCCCTGTCCCAAGTGCAGATCTTCAGCTGCTGTCTGTTCACCACCAGGACTGGGGTTGCTGGTCCCAGAGCCTGTCCTCATGTACCTCCACTGCCCTCCTTGCAAAGGGTGAGCGTGCGGGTCTGTTGGGGGCAGATCATGTCCCCCACCCTGACCCAGAGATGGTGGTTTGCTAAGTGCATTGTGTCCATGTGAGCCCTAACACACCCCTGCTCCCTAAACAGGTGACCATAACAAGCACAGTGGATATGCACTATGTTGTGTGCATCATGGTCCACAACGGCCAGACATGACTGGCAATTACAAATGGACACAGAAACCTCTTAAGGGTGTCTGCAACAAATACCTGGCACACACTAGCACTGATGGAGACCTGCAGCACAACCCACCTCAACCAACCCGGGTACTGCGGACCTGGTGGTGGCCACTCCACCTCACCCTCAGGGTGAGCACAGAACACGCACATTGGCATGGCCTGTGGTTACTCTGTGCCAGTAACATGCACAGTCATTCCCCCCTACCAAGCTGACATGCTGTAGATGTGCATACCCCATCTGGTGAGCAGATGTAGACTGCTGTTCTGCATGTGAATTGCATTATGGGTACTGTTGGTTCTATCCTATCCTGGTAGCCACAGCAGACAGTTTTATGGTGACGTGCACTCTTTCTGTAGCCATCCATTGGCATGATGACTCCTGTAGTGATGTAGCACACTGGTTAATGCAATGACTTCAGTAGCAGAGGTCATGGGTTTGATTCCTCTCTGTTCCCCTTTTTTTTATGGCTGTCCTACAGAACTACGTTTCATTCGTGTAACAGTCATATCTGTGCAGATCTGTGCTGCCACCACATTATACCCTCATCACTCTTGCCATCCATCCTTCTGTCCATCTATGTGTATGTGTGCCAGCTGTGTGGCATCCTGCCCTAATGTGCAGGCTGCTACCCCATATCCTTCACTGGCACACTTTGCTGCATTGCAGCTCTTCATGCTTGCCTCTCCTGTGTCTGCTCTGCATGGCACTGCTCTCCTCTGTCCTCCTGTCATTGCACTTATCCTGCCACCTCTACCTCCTCTGGTGGACACATATCCCCATCCTCCGCCACACACTGTCATTGTTGCACTGTACATTACCATCACCCTGTACATCGGTAGAGCTGCCCCCCAATATGTTTGTCCACTTTACCTGCTGCCACATGGGCTGCATGCAGATTTGGCTGGTCCATGAGCTCCGTCATCTACTTCCTTCCATCACTTGTTCATTGCCTTTCCTGGGTGCTCTGTGCAGTGTTATGGTTACATCTGTGTTTGAACCATACATTTCATGCTTGTGACTTTGGGGCACCTTTGTGCCCCTGGGCAACATCTCCTGTGTCATCTTGGTATCCCTGGGGCATCTTTCACGGCACCTTAGGTTTGGCAAGCTTATGGGGTGCCTTATATGCTGCCTTGGAGGGTGCCAACCTTTCCTGCCGCCGTCTGGGGCACATTATGACCTGCCTTGGATGACGTGGTGCTTAATGATGTGCCTTATGGTGCGCCCTAAAAGGTGCATTAGGTTGCGGCACTGGGTGAGGCTTTTTTGGCTGGCAATGCAAATTGTTGGGATGTGTCTGACTGTTACAAGCAGGAAAAGGGACTGCCTCAGACAGTCTTTTAACTGAGCCCACTGAGGGATCAAACTCATGACCAATGTATCAGCAATCAACGTATTAACCAGTGTGCTACTTTGCTGTGATTGCAGGTCAGAGCGCCTAATTAAGGCTAATGCGTGTTAACGTGCCACGGCTCCCTCTATCGCGCGATAACGGACTTTATCGCACGATAACCCGAAATGCTACCTTAAGACCAGAACAGCCACTACCTTATATGGCATTCGTCACAGTAAGACTGCAACTAACGCCGGTAACATTAAGACGGTTTAGTAAACATACCCCTATAAATTGCATAAATGAAAAAAAAGAAATATTCTTTACTCAATAGGGCTCTCAACCAGTCAGTCCGTATTTCTCTCAGAGTCACTCACCCTGAGTTCCAAATGGTGACCAAATTCCATTTCCAGAGAATTAAGCCACATTTGCACAGTCACCAATCCCCAGTTTAACCATTTCTTTACTCAGCACCCTTCAAAAACACTCCTTTCAGCCCTCTTTTCACTCAGAAATTTCTTCGAGCTCTCACCTTTTCCACGAACAAACCTCAAATGCTGCTTTCAGTTTCCCTCCAGAAAGGCTGTTCACTCAAGAAATTCCTGCAGCGATCCCTGCACCTCCCCCATATAAATACACAGCTCTGGAGGCTGCAAAACGTCCCTGGAGGGGAAAGGAACATTTCTAGCTGCCACAGATAGCCCTGGACAGCACTTTCCCAGCCTAGCCAGGCAAAATTTATTTTATTTTAACTCTCAGGTTACACTACTACTACTACTACTACTACTACTACTACAACTGAACATTTGTGTAGTGCTACAAGACGTATGCAGTGCTGCACAGACACATGTAAAAGACAGTACCTGCTCATCAGAGCTTACAATCTAGTCATGGATAAGGATCCAAAAGCGGCCTCGAAGAGGTGAGTTTTCAGCCTGGATTTGAAAATGGCCAGAGATAAAGCCTGAGGTACAGACTCAGGTAGTTAGTTCCAGGCATAAAGAACATCAAAGTGAAAGGATTGAAGTTGGCAGTAGAAGAGAAGGGCACAGATAGAAGGGATCTGACAGGGAGTTCCTGAGAAGGGATGCAGGGAGATATAAGAGAAGAAGGTTGTGAGGAGCAGTCAGATGAATGCACTTATAGGTCAGTAGGAGAAGTTTGAACTCAATATAAGAACATAAGAACATAAGATATATCATACTGGGTCAGACCAAGGTCCATCAAACCCAGTATCCTGTTTCCAACAGTGGCCAATCTAGGTCATATGTACCTAGCAGTTTCCCCGAAAGATACAGGTTCCGCAATGCTTGTACTGGGTCAAGCATTGATATCCTGGGTCCCTTCTTAATAATGGTTTATGGACCTTTCCTCCAGGAACTCGTCCAAACCTTTTTTAAACCCAGCTACACTAACAGCCTTTACTACATCCTCCGGTAACAAGTTCCAGAGTTTGATTACACGTTGAGTGAAAAAATATTTTCTTTTATTAGTCTTAAATAGTTTACCCTGTAGCTTCATTGCATGTCCCCTAGTCTTTCTATATTCTGATAACGTAAAAAATCAATCTACATTTACCCGTTCCACTCCGTTCATTAATTTATAGACTTCTATCATATCTCCCCTCAGCCGTCTCTTTTCCAGGTTAAAGAGCCATAACCTTTTTAGCCTTTCTTCATAGGAGTATCCTTCTATCCCCTTTACCATTTTGGTGGCTCTTCTCTGAACCTTTTCTAATAACGCTATATCCTTTTTAAGATACGGCGACCAGAATTGCACACAATATTCAAGGTACGGTCTCACCATGGAACGATATAGAGGCATTATAATATCTTTTGTTTTATTTTCCATTCCTTTCCTTATGATACCTAGCATTCTATTTGCTCTCTTGGCCACCACTGCACACTGGGCCGAGGGTTTTAACATGTTATCCACAATGACGCCTAAATCTTTTTCCTGGGTGGTGGTTCCTAATGTAGAACCTTGCATTGTGTAACCATAGTTTGGGTTGTTCTTCCCTAGGTGCATAACTTTGCACTTGTCCACATTAAATTTCATCTGCCATTTTGATGCCCAGTCTTCCAATTTATCAAGATCCTCTTGCAATTTTCTACAATCCTCTTGGGTTTTAACAACTTTAAATAGTTTTGTGTCATCTGCAAATTTGATAACCTCACTCGTTATTCCACATTCCAGGTCATTTATGAATATGTCAAAAAGCAGCGGACCCAGCACAGATCCCTGGGGTACACCACTATTCACCTTTCTCCATTGGAAAAATTGGCCATTTAGCCCAACCCTCTGCTTTCTATCTTTTAACCAGTTCTTGATCCACAGTAGTACACTGTCTCCTATCCCATGACTCTTTAGTTTTGCCAAAAGTCTCTGATGAGGTACCTTGTCAAAGGCTTTCTGAAAGTCCAGATACACTATATCAACTGACTCACCTTTGTCCACCTGTTTATTCACACTTTCAAAAAAACATAACAGATTAGTAAGACAAGATCTTCCTTGTCTAAAGCCATGTTGGCTGTCTCCCATTAGGCCATAACTATCTACATGCTGAATAATTTTATTCTTTATGATGGTTTCTACCATTTTTCTCGGTACTGACGTCAGACTCACTGGTCTGTAGTTTCCCGGATCACCCCTGGAACCCTTTTTAAAAATTGGTGTTACATTGGCGATCCTCCAATCTTCAGGTATTAGAGATGATTTTAATGATAGTTCACGGCTTACTAATAGCAGGTCTGCAATCTCATATTTCAGTTCTTTCAACACCCTTGGATGTATACCATCCGGCCCAGGTGATTTGCTACTCTTCAGTTTATCTAATAGTTGTAATACATCTTCCCGATATATCGATATTTCCTTCAATTCTTCCTCACCTTTAAATACCACTTCAGTCATGGGTAACATCCCTACATCTTCCTCAGTAAAGACCGAAGCAAAGAATTCATTCAGTCTCTCCACTATCGCCTTGTCGCCTTTTAGTGCCACTTTAGCTCCTCTATCATCTAATGGACCAACTGACTCTCTCACAGGTTTTTTGCTACGAATGTACTTGAAAAAATCGTTATTTCGCGATTTTGCTTCCACAGCAAGCTTCTTCTCAAATTCTCCCTTTTCCTGCTTTATCAATGCCTTGCATTTGACTTGCCAGTGCTTGTGCTGTTTCCAGGTTTCGTCATTTGGCTCTTTTTTCCATTTCCTGAAAGATGCTTTTTTGGCAACAACAGCCTCTCTGACCTCACCTTAAAACCATGCTGGCAGCTTTTTGGACTTCCTTCCACTTTTCTTAAAGTGTGGAATACAGCTGGTCTGGGCTTCCAAGATAGTATTTTTCAACAACAGCCAAGCCTGATGTACGTCTTTAACCTTTGCAACTGCTCCTTTTAGTTTTTTCTTAACTATTTTCCTCATTTTATCATAGTCTCCCTTTCGAAAGTTAAAAGGTAGTACTATGGATTTCTGTACTATCCCTCCTCCACTAATTAAATCAAAGGCGATCATGCTATTATCACTATTGCCAAGTGGCCCCAACACCCTTATCTCTTGCACTAGATCTGATGTTCCACTAAGGACTAGGTCTAATATGGCTTCCCCTCTGGTCAGTTCATGAACCAGCTGCTCCAAGAAGCAGTCATTTATGTCATCTAGGAACTTTATCTCCCTAGCATGTCCTGCCATGACACTGACCCGGTCGATACCGGGGTAATTGAAATCACCCTTTATTATTACTGCGTTGTAACTTTTGTTAGCTTCCTTGATTTCTTTGAGCATTTCATCATCCATTTGTTCATTCTGGCCAGGCGGTCGATAGTACACCCCCACTGCCATCGCCTTCCCCTTTTTACATGGAATTTCAATCCATAGAGATTCTACAGCAAATTTTGTTTCCTGCAAAACTTTAATCCTTTCTGACTCAATGCTCTCTCTAACATAGAGCGCAACCCCTCCACCAATTTGATCAGCTCTATCATTACGATATAGTTTGTACCCAGGTATCACAGTGTCCCACTGGTTGTCCTCCTTCCACCATGTCTCTGATATTCCAATCATATCTAACCTCTCATTTAGTGCTATATATTCTAATTCTCCCATCTTATTTTTTAGACTGCTAGCATTTGCATACAAGGGGCAAATCTTTCTGATGTTATAGAGAAAGAAATGACAGAATTTAGTTATCAGTTGGATGTGCGTGGAGAAGGAGAGGGAAGAATCAAAGACGACCCAAAGTTTGCGATCTGAGGAAACAGGGAGTAGTAGAATATTATCCACAGAGATTGGGAAAGGAGGGAGGTGGGTTTAGGGGAAAAATAAGAAGCTCAGTTTTGGCCATGTTCAATTACAAATGGTGGTGAGACATCCAGGCAGCAATGTCAGATAGGCAGGCAGAGATCTGGGTCTGGATTGCTGGAGAGATTTCAGGTGTAGAGAGGTAGATCTGAGAGTCATCAGCATAAACACAGAAACATAGAAATTTGACAACAGAAAAAGAACACATGGCCTATCTAGTCTGTCCTTCCATATCAACAACTACAACAGTCCCTTTTTTTCCTTTATAGATCCTCTGTGTTTGTCCCATGCTTTTTTGAATTCAGTTACTGTCCTTATCTCCACCACCTCCACTGGGAGACTATTCCACGGATCCAACACACTCCGTAAAGAAATATTTCCGCATATCACTCCTGAATCTATCCCTTTTCACCCTCATCCTGTGTCCTCTCATAGCAGAACTTGCTTTCAATTGAAAGAGGCTCTCCCCCTGAACATTTAAGCCAAGGAGGTATTTAAATATCTTAATCATATCACTTCTATACTGCCTTTACTCTAAGGTGTACATATTAAGATCCTTAAGTCTGTCCTCATATGCTTTATAATGAAGACCACTAACCATTTTAGTAGCCACCCTCTGCAACGACTCCATCCTGTTCACATCCTTTTGAAGGTGCGGTCTCCAGAATTGCACACTTTACTCCAAATGAGGTTGCACCAAAGACTTATACAGAGGCACTATCACCTCCTTTTTTCTGCTAGCCATTCCTCTCCGTATGCACCCAAGCATCATTCTAGCTTTTGCCGTTGCCTTTTCTACCTGTTTAGCTACTTTAAGATCATCAGACACAACCACGCCTAGGTCCCGCTCTTCTTTAGTAGACAAAAGTACTTCACCCCTATACTATATTGCTTCCTTGGATTGCTGCAGCCGCCCTTCCGCTATATCACTAACAAAGATGTTAAAAAGAATCGGACCAAGGACAGATCCCTGGGGCACACCACTGGTAACATCCTTCTCCTCAGAGTGAGCTCCATTTACCTGTACTCTTTGTCGCCTCCCACCCAACCAATTTCTAACCCAAGCAGTAACTTTAGGGTCCATCCCTAGGGTGCTCAGATGGCACTGAAAACCATGGGAGGAAATGAGTACACCAGGGGACTGGGTATATAGAGAGAAAAGGAGTGGGCCCAAGATAGACCCTTGGGATACACCAACTGAGAGCGGGATAGCAGTAGAGGAGGATCCACCAGACCAAACACTGAAAGTGCGATGGGAGAGATAAGAAGAGAACCAGGATAGCACAGAGCCCTTAAAACCATGCGAGGACAAGGTATCGAGGAGAAGGTGGTCCTCAACAGTGTAAAAAACAGCAGAAAGGTCAAGAAGGATGAGGATCGACTAGAAGCTCTTGGATTTTGCCAGGTACAGGTCACTGGAGATTTTGGCAAGAGTCATTTCAGCTGCATGATCTGAGGCAACATGGTTTTACCAAAGGATGATCTTGCCAAACAAATCTGAGTTGTTTGACTGGGTGATCAGAGAACTAGATCAAGGGCATGTGATGGATGTGATCTACCTAGATTTCAGAAAAGCCTTTGATACTGTTCCTCATAGGAGGCTTATCAATAAACTCAACAGCTTGGGGATGGGTCCCAAAATGGTGAATTGGATCAGAAATTGGTTGCCTGACAGGTGACAGAAGGTGATGGTAAACGGAACTTACTCGGATGAAAGGAAGGTGATTAGCGATGTGCCCCAGGGTTCGGTCCTGGGACCGGTACCGTTCAATATATTTGTGAGTGATATTGCTGAAAGACTGAATGCAAAAGTCTGTTTTTTTGCAGATGACACGAAAATTTGCAACAGAGTAGACTCCCCAGAAGGAGTGAAGAACATAAGGAAAGATTTACAAAAGCTGGAAGAATGATCTAATGTTTAGCATTTAAGATTTAATGTGAAGAAGTGCAATGACATGCACTTGGGAAGCAGAAATCTAAGGGAATTGTATGCGATAGGGGGTGAGAGTTTGGTGTGCATAGACCAGGAGAAGGACCTCGGAGTGATTGTTTCTGAGGATGTCAAGGTGGCGAAACAGTTTGACAAGGCAGTGGCAAAAGGCATAAGGATGCTGGGTTTCATACAGAGAGGAAACAAACAAACCTCTTCCAAAGATGAGGAAGCTGTGAAACTAGAGGGCAAGGGGGTAAAATGAAAGGCAATGTCAGGTAATACTTATTCACTGAAGGGGTGGTGGACACTTGGAATGCCTTCCTGATTGAAGTGGTGGGTACAAATACAGTGACAGAATTCAAAATGGCATGGGACAGACATAGTGGATCCCTTTATATCAACAGGATAAAATCAAAATAAGCATAACTATCTCTTTTATCTGAACAAATAGGGGTTACCTACATGGAGCGGTGGGGAGGGATGATCTTCATGGGGCGGCAGGTGCACCTACTCTTGCTGTCTTGGTGGACAGACTAGATGGACCATACTGGTCTTTATCTGCTGTCATATACTATGTTACTATATAATGTAAAGGACAAAAGACAGATTGCTAAGGCTCCAATAGGGCTAGAGAGGAGAGAAAGTCAAGGCAATGGCGGTGAAGTAGTTTAGAAATGAAGGAGGGGAGGGAGATGGGTCGATAATTACAAGGACAGGAAGGGTCTAGTGAGGGTTTCTTGAGGAGAGGTGTGACCACAGCATGCTTGAAGGCTGCAGGAACAGTTGCAGTGGAGAGCAACAGGTTGAGAATATGAAAGATGGAAAGGATGACAGTGGAGGAGATGGAGCTTAGAAGACGGGTGGGAATATGATCAGAGGAGCAGGTAGTGAGTTTGGAAGAAGAAAGAAGATGTGTGGTTTCCTCCTCATAGGTCTTATAAAAGGAAGAAAGGGTGGCAGTGGTTGAGAGGAAGAGTTGGGAGTAAAGAGGGGGAAGAGGGGATGGAGCTGATCTCATGGGGAACTGGAGTGTAATCTTGTGGACTTTGTCATGGAAATAGTTGGCCAAAGTATGGGCAGAAAGGGAAGGAGGGGTCAAAGGTGGGGACACCTTGAGGAGAGAGTTGAGAGTTCTGAAGAGACAGCAAGGGTCAAAGGCAAGATAATTAGTCTTGTTTGGCAATTGCTATGGTTGACCATAAAGAGGCAAGCATGAAATTTGAAGTCCACAAATGTGCGAAGTTTGAGCCAAATGCGCTCAGCTGAGCAGGAATAGGAACATAGATAGTGGGTAGTCAAAGACAGCTAGGGCTGAGGTACAGTATTGTTCACAGGATGTGACATGGAGTGGAGCAACAGCATCCAGAGCAGAGGGAAGTTCAGTGTTATAGGAAGCTACTGCCTCATCAACAGGCTCGGATGACATAGTGGAGAAAAGAGATGATGAGACAGTAGTGGAGAGAGCTGATGGGTCAATAGCATGAAGATTTCTAGAGATTGGAGGAGACTGTGTGAGACTGAGGCAGGGGAGGGTGATGGCAAAGCTTAGCAGGTGATGGTCAGATAAGGGAAGAACTGAGGTACAGAAGTCTGAGGATAGGCAATTAGAGCAGAAAACAAGGTCGAGGCAGTGGCTGTGTTGGTGAGTGGGGGCAGTAAAGGAAAGCTGGAGGTTGAATGAGGAGATAAGGGAAAGGCATAAGGGTCAGAGGGGTTATCAATATGAATGTTAAAATCCCCAAGAATAAGGGAGGGGAAAGATAAATCCAGAAAGAAAGAAAGCTATGAGTCAAAGTCAATGAGAAAGGTAGAGGTGGACTTGTCAGGGGGGTTGATCAATAACAGCTATCTGGAGAGGAAATGGAGTGAAAAGACAGATGGAGTGGACTTCAAAGGAGGGAAAGGAGTGTGACTGAGGCAGAAGGAGGGGTTGAAAGTGGCAGGAATGAGAGAGTAGAAACCCAGTACCACCACCACCATGGCCAGTGGAATGAGGCGTGTGGGAGAATTGGTAGCCACCATGACAGAGGGCAGCTACTGAAGCTGAGTCATCTGAGAGGAGCCTGGTCTCAGTTAGAGCAAGAAGATGGAGAGCATTAGCGATAAAGAGATCATGAGATGGAGTGTGCATTCCACAAGGCACATGAGAAAGGGAGAGAGGAGGGAGAAAGGAGAGGAATATGAATATGATTTGAGTAGTTGCGTGAGGACCTGTCCTGGTAGTATGATAAAAGGCTAGGAGGGGCAGGGTTGGGATTGATATCTCCAGATGACAGAAGGAGAAGGAGAAAAAGAGTGCGGGAGAGTGAGGAGGCCACACAGCGGTAATAAGGGTGAGATTCTTTCAGAGAGGAAGAAAGTGGTGAAGTTCAAGAGCTGATGATAGAGTAGATGACAAGATGGTGGGAGAAGTGAGGATGGTAAAGAGGGGATGATAAGGCAATATTTTTTCAAACAATTTCTAATGGGTAAAGCATCAAAGCTTGCTAGCACATGTCAAAGCCTGCTCCTGGCTACCACCTACCTGGCATCCCTCGTAGTTTAGTATAGGCAGGTCATGGGCAAAAATGAACCTCCATTGTGCCTGCACTGCACTGGTGGCTCCATTTCCATAAATGGTTCCTTGCGGTAGACTCATAGTACTACTGTTAGGGGTCAGGTTTACCAAACAAGAGAGTGCTGCTATTTGAAAAAGGGACCAGGGACGGACTGATTGAGCGAGGTGGGGGAGAATACTGTTAACTGTAAAAAGGATCATGGCATTTTCAACATCAATGACAACTTTAAGTTGCTACTGGAGAACAGTTAGCACCTCCTCTAGAGGTGTTAACGTTTCATGAATAACATAGCTTGCAAAGTTTAACATAAACCTGCATTGTTCATTGTGCATAATAATTTATTTATTTATTTATTTATTTAACAGAATTTATATACCGTCTTTCTACAAATCAAGATGGTTTACATAAAACAAGAAAGGCAGTATGTTTCAACTGTTTACATGGAACAAAGTAACGGATAAATAATGGTAACAAGGAGAACTTAATAATGACCCCCCACGGTCCACTGAGTGACGAATGTTTATGTTATGATCCAAGTTTATGCTCCCTGGTTACTTAATCACTTATACTAAGTTTTTTATATACCAGAATGTTAATCTGTAACTATTATTATGCTATAATGTTATAATGTAAACCGTTTTCTTGTTATACTGTAAAGCACTTTGACTAAAGTATAAAGCGGTATAAAAAGCCCGTTAAGTAAATAAAATAAAATGAACTGTGTTCTTTAATGTACGCCAGGACGTGAACAAGCATCTTGCCTGCAGCACTTCCAGATCCATGTCTGCCTGTGACCGGGAGACTAGAGAACAGGCAGTTTAAAAGTTTAACATGTTTTCTATACTGCCTTTCAAACTAATGTGAAAGCAGTTTGTAATATTTAAAAAAATATCATATAAATTTCAAAATGCAATTATAATCTAAAATACTTCATTGTATCAAAGTTTCTATGCAACAGACGTTGCAGCTGTTTCTCCCACAGAAATGCATTGGGCTATTTTCTAAAGAGTTTTAGTCCGAGAGTCAGCCCGCAATGCTCAGAAGCTTCTTTAACTGCTGGTCGCCACAGGCAAATTATACCACATATTCAGTAGCATCCAGATAGGCCTTTGTGGATAAAGTTAGGACTGTCTTTTTGCAGTCTTCATCCACACATCTTATCGAGATAGTGGCTGAAAATTGCCGCTATCCAGATAATTTTCGGTTCCTCCCCAGCTCTACCCATGGACCACCCTGGCAGTAGCTGAATAGCACTTCAGTAATACTATCCGGATGTTGCCGTTGAATATTGCTCTCACTGGGGTTTATCCGATTAGCAGGTCCTGCTAACTAGATAAACCCTTTTGAATATCGACTCCTTTTTTCTCTGGAACTTCTGCTTCAACTTAGCCCATTTTGAAAATCAATGTGCTTTATCACAATTTTTTGTGGTACCATTTTTGAAATCAGTGTTTTTTCTACATGCCAAATCCAGTCTCATTCTGCTTTTTTTTTGGTGAGTTATTTTACCTCAGACAGACAGATATTCTTGATCACATGTATAATTTCTTTTCAACTTTCTTTTGGGTTGGACAGAATAAAAACATTACTCTCCAGAAGCCCCAGCCCCTTAGCCCCAGCCACTTAGCCCAGCTCCTTAAAATAACAAAAACTGAAGACAGCCTAACCCCTTCCATCTGGGAACTCGATTCACCCAAGGGCTTGGAGGATATGGGGGGTGGGGGGGAGGTGGGGGTGGGGCAAGAGCAATCCCACTCACTTTTGCTCCAGTGGCTCTCTCCAAATGGTTACTGATGGTGCTACCGCTAGGGATCAGCTGCCAAATAAGGAAGAGCTCCAGGAGCTCAGCTGCATCCCCTAGCTACAAAAGCGGGTATTTTTTAATTTTTTTTATTTTTTATTTAACATTTCTTATTGACACATGAACATTGTGTGAGTTAGTACATGCGACCCTAGGTACTGTATTGCATTATATATTTATTTATTTAACAGTTCTTCTATACCGCTCTATTTTAGATCAGAGCGGTTTACATTTAACATCAACTATACAACACAGGCAATTTGAGTTGTATTTACAATAAACAGGGAGATCAACTTGGAAGTAACTGGGGGAAACTATTTACATTGTATTTACACTGGTACCTGTTTTCAGGCAGAACATATATGGGAAATAAGTAGACAGGATAGGCCTTGCAATCATTCTTTGCCTTTAGATTATTTTGAAAACTCAAGGTTGAGACCTACCCGAAAATTTGTATGTTGTGGGTCTGAAAAGTATTTGTGCTGCTGAATTATTTTATTATAAGACTTTAAAAAACCTTTAAGGATTGCATTCAGCCAACATTTAGAGCTTGTTAAAGATACAAAGTTTGTTTTGTACCTTTAAAATTGCATGCGGTTAGAAATGAATGTGTGGAATTTTGGACATAACCAAGAGGGTTCAACCAAAATGTAATCCTGAGCTGGAGTTCACTGGTGGATTTCCAGCATGCCTTTTGGAGAGCAGAGGCAATATTTTTTCAAACAATTTCTACTTCGGCAGCTGCTGGGGCGTGTAAAGCATCAAAGATTGCTAGCACATGTCAAAGCCTGCTCCTGGCTCAGGAAGAAATGTCTCATTTGATGTACACTAAAAAGATAAAGCAGCTTGTATAAAAAGGATAACAGTGAAGATCATTCCCCCTGAGGAAGTGTGCATGCTGCGTCTGGCACCAGAGATCTTGAACTTTTAATAGTATGAAACAAAGTGAAAGGACCATGTTTGACCCTGAGGTTGCTCTGGTTTTGCTCAGGTACACATCTTGCTGTTATTTGATCATTGGATGGTACTTGTTTTAACAGCTTTGGGCTTTCCTAGTGTAGTTTTTCAGGAGAATGTGATATCAGGGCCAGGCCAAGGGCTCTGCGAATGCAGAAGGGGCACTGATATCAGCACTGCACTTCCAAATAGCTCAAAAAGAGTGAGTTATAGCATGTGGCTGGGTGGGTAGGGGGGCACCAGATTCACTAGTTGCACAGGGCGCAGTTCTGGCTAGGTACAGTTCTGCATGGTACAGTTCTTGACAAGGTTCATGCATCAAATCGTACATAAAACAGGAAGAAAGGTTTCAGCATGTTTGCTTTATGAGAAAACTGGGCCGCTTTCCCACTGTGGAGTTTTATTCCAAGTGCCCATCACCTTCGTTCTGCTAAACACATATTTGCTGGTGTGGTTTGCAGTAGTAATGATGCTTAGGATTAATTTCTCAAGTGTTAAGTGAACCCAGGCAGTGTCAAAGGAGCACAGAACTTTGTCAATATTGCTTTCCTGGGAAAGTCCCCTCCTTTCTTAAACTAAAGTGATCCACTTCTTTCCATAATGCACTGATGTTAACAAAAAGCAAGCACTGTATCCCTCAAGCCTCCAACCCTCTTCACCATACAAAAGACAAATTAAATAGAAATGGATGGAAAGATATGGTGGTAACATCATCTGAGCAGAAAGTGGCGATAAATATATGGTTCTGAAATATGAGGTCACAGGGCCTTCAGAAGCATCAATAATTTAGAAGGACAAGGTAGGTCAAGAATAGCAATTATTAAACTTGAAAGGAAAAGGAATATGAGAAGAAGGCATTATAAAGACATTTCTGGAACTAAAAGACAAATAAGCTACCCTGACCAAGTGATGTACAAGTGGGTTTCTCACAGGATGCAAGAAAAAAGAAGGGGAGGGGTCGTAACAGACTAAAGTTTTTCAAAAGGATCTGTTTTTTCTTTATGATAAGTTTCTGACTGAAGGAGTGGTTGGCTTCTGCACACAAGAACACAGGCTTTGTAAAATGAATGAGCGTCTTCTTAGGAGGGCAGAAGAGTGGGTGGAGGATCATGTGTTCTGAAAGGTTTGAACAAGATCAGTTGAAAATATGGTTTCCTGCAATTGCAAATCTTTTTTTTAATGCTTGAAAAAAGTGTCTAATGAAAATGGTCCCTGACGTCAGGTAAGCTGATAGCATTGGATAGTTCATTTGTGCACAGCTCTGACAGAGCAGTACAAACCTCTTTACATTAGGCTAATAACATGCGTAACTGTATTCTGAAGGGATCAATGCCAAGAGCAAGAGGGAAAAGAGGAGGGAACGACCTAAGAAGAAAGAGCTGAAACAATTATTAAGAGTTATCAGACGACAATCTCTGTTATCACAGTATAGTCAAAATCCCTCAACCATATGTTCATAATTATCATTGTTTATTGGATGCTTTCCCAAGTAATTAGAGGTCTACATAGTACATTCAATAAATACACTAGAAAGTTACATCATAAATATATTCAATAAAAATAACAGGAAGTACAAGAAAAACAAAGTAGGGATACAATTTAGTTATGTTTACCTAGGGTAGGAAAAAATATATATTTTTCTGCAGTGTCCTAAGGACCAGTGGGTAGAGCTTGAGAGAAAGGCCATATTTCAGTATATGGACTGAGGTCCGTCTCAAAGATCCATGTTTTTCATAATTTTTGGAAAACCGGCAGATTAGGAGCTAGTTTGATGTGATGTGGTAGAGCGCTCCATAGGGCTAGAAGTGAGTCTGGGAAGGTTCCTTTCTGGTGCTTGTATGGTGTGGTTGCTTGTTGTTATATAATACAGGGCTGGGCAAACTAGGCAGTTGCCTAGAGTGCTGGCCCTCTGGGGGCATCTATGGCTGTTCCTGCTGCCCCTCTCCAGGACGTGCAGCAGCAGCAGCAATACTTTTAAAATGGCACCAATGTGCCGGAGTTATCTTCAGCTCTGGAACTGCAGTGCCATTCAAGCTTCCGCCTCTCTTCGATTCCACTTCCCGTTTGAAGGTAACTCTGGCGCTTTAGTGCCATTTTTAAAGTATTGCCACTACTGCATGTCCCAGAGAGGGGCGGCAGCAGCGGCCACTGGAGTGGTGGAGAGGGGGCCTCTTGGAATGAGGTTCACCTAGGGCACCTCAAATTCTTCCACCGGCCCTGCTGAAATGACAACTGATCACAGCCAAAAAAATCCTGAACAAAGACAACTATATAATATTTTTTGCCGGAGCCGCCAAGCCAAAGAAGGCAGAGAAAACCGTCTCCTCATTGTGGCTGCTCCTTTTTAATCAGTTTTAAAGTGAGCAAACATTTAAACACTTATCTCAATCTTTTAAGTCCAAATATGCTTCAACACTGCTTCAGGAAAGGATAATCAACTACGTGCCATGTTTCGGGCCTCTTAATTTTGACCCTGCATCAGGCTGAAAAGAAACGTTTTCCTGCAGATGAGCACAAGTTGAAAAAAACGAGGAGACGGTTAGCTCCTGTGCCTTAAAGATAGGTGAGGGTTTTCATAGGGGAGGCTTTTTGCAATATCGCTGCTGTCCGGTTAGCGACAGTCTCTGCCTCTGCTCTGCCCCGCAATGCTCCCAACATGCCCTGATGCTAACTGCATAGCATCGGGGCATGTAGCAGGGTTAGAAGGGGAGATTCAACAGCACTAACCATATAAGTGCTGTTGAATATCCCAATTAAAGGCATTTACATGGTTTACTGGGCTGGGTAGGCTATGCGCCACTATGGTGTTGCCCTGCTTGCTGACCCTTAACGTCAGATATTCAGTGTCATGGTGACGGCATTGAATATCTAGCATTGCTGCACATGCTCTGGAGCCACCGAGGCTAACCGGGTAGTGGTGATATTGTACCACTATCCAGCTAGCATCCACAGCTAAAACTAAGTAAGCCAAAGGCTGACGTAGTTTTAGCCATAGATCGCTAACCGGGTAGCGATGCAATATCGCCGCTACCCAGTAAGCAGCAGTCGCCACGTCTGTAGCTATTGGACGTGCAAGCCGGACCCTGATTCTGACCAACCGCACGCCCAGCTACAACCCAACTAGATCAGTCAGGCTCCTGAATGGAAACGCAGAGTCATGGTATCCCATCGCCATGGCATTGCAACTCCATTCAGAAGCCGCAAATGCCGGCTGCCACTGAAATCTTCCTTTCCCCTCAGCTGGACCCTCGATCTGGCCCCCCATGGCAACGGTCTGGCTGTGGGAACTTCCTGCATCCCTACCTCAGCTGTCTCTACCAGCTGCTGCCGAAATGCTGCATCCAGGGGGACTTATTCCACCTCAGAGGTCCCCTGTCTAACTGCCATACCCTGGACATACAGGGCCAACCTCAGAATTGGCCCTGAACGTCCAGGGTGTTGATCCGCCCACACCCCACCCTCGTTCTGCCTTCTGTCCGCCCCCTCCTGCCCCCGTCTAAGGCTCCCCGTACAACTCTGCTGTTTGTATGGGGGGCCTTTGTGTGGGATCGGCAAGGGGACGTATGGTGGGGATATACATCCAGGCAGGGCATACATCCCTGCTATTTGTGGCTTGGAATGACCCCCTTAGTGAATAATGCAATAAATTCCACCTTTAAGAACAAGCTTCTTCCTTTAAAACTGTATTGTTCTTCACAGGTTAAATTCTGTTTCACAGCAGGTATCTCTTTCAAAATTTAGAATTATTATAATAATCCCTTTAGGACAATTCAAGTTCCCTAACTGTGTTCATTTTCTCTTTTGCAGGTTCTTCAGGAGTATTCACAGGAGTAGAAGTATTTGAGCTCAAATAAAATGAAATTAATGCACTCTAAAAAAATAAAAACCTTTACGTATTTTCCAACCACAAAAAGCTTTCTTGGGGTTGGGGCTCATGTCCACGCTGATTCTGGTCCAGTTCAGGATATGGTCCTCTCCATCAGTTCTCTGGTCACACAGGTGGCTTATCCTCAGATGATTCTTCAGCCAATCCTACTCCCTGTCTCTACGAAATTAATAAAGCAAAATCTTATTCTTCTTTTATATTGTCTTATGTGATAAAACAGTGGCTGGAATGTTAAGAGTTAAAGCCTTTTTGCCTTTTTCAAGCATTCACTTAGGCTATCCTTAAACTAAAAATATTATTAAACCCTAACACCCCCATCCTCTTGCAGAACCTCTGAACCAACCAGTTTGAAACTGGTACAATCCAAGTAGCTTTAACCAAATTTATCAGCTTTTGACTGCTATAACTGCAGTCATATGCCTCTGACCAGTCAAATCTTTCTCAAATTAATTTACAGGTCTTTAGCCAACAAATATTAGACTATAACAAAAAAACTAGATAGTTGTGACCACAAACATTATCAAGCTAAAAAGGTCAAACCAGAAATGGACTATAGAGGGAGGAGTGGTCTAGTGGTTAGGCCAAGGTACTTCAAGCCAGAGGGCCAGGGGTTCAAGTCCCACCTGGGAACAGCAATCTCAGGCCAGAGGGACTGGGATTTCTAGTCCTATAGGCACTCCTTGTGGTCTTGGGCAAGCCACTTAACCCTCCATTGCCCATGTTCCCTGTAAGTATTAATGTATGTGTGTCATATCCCCTCATGTTAAATGTATCCCCCAATTGACCAGTGAAAAGCAGAATATAAATATAGCTAGTAGAGTTTTAATGTCTGATTGTTTGTTAGGAGAAGGATCCCTCTTGAACCAAATATTATTTACCTCTACCTCAAGATCCTATTTCTACATTACAAATACAGATTCTTGAATTATTAGATGGAGCTCTAATAGCAGGCTGGATTACCAAGAACAGATATACATTTCTTCATAAACTTCATCCTAAGATACAGTAACCAGGTATGGCGGACGTGTCCCTCTCCCCCCCCCAACCCAAACATTCCCCCCCCCCCTTTTCCCTTCAAATAACCACCACAGAATTCAGTTATTGGCAAAACAAACTGGTCGCAGCTTTATTGAACAAGCACAACATAACCTTACAACCATAACTGCATAACTTACGATTCCGGCAGCGGGACAATCCCTCACCAGCCATATGGGTAGCAAAGTGAGTTCCTTCCCGCCTCCGCCGAGAACCGTTCCCCGGCAATTCCATTCCCCTCTTCCGGCTTCGCCATATTACTAGCAAAAGCCGAGGGCTTCTCCGGGTCGGGGGTACCCCCACCCCCGTCCTGCATATTGCCATGCCTCCGGACCCCGGACACCTCCGGGATCCCGCCCCCCCCACCAGCTGCAACCCCCCGCCTACCACGCCCCGCACCCCCTCAGAGGGAGGGAGGGAGGGTACGCCCGTCCTTTTCCCCAGCTCCGAAGGACTGGCGTCTGCCTGCCTGCTCCCTCGCTAGCCACCTCACACCCGCCTACCTCATTGGCTCCCGTGGCCGCCCGGGCCCGCGGGAGCCAATGAATTTAAATGTACACTCCCCGCGGGCACGCGCCTCATGCCACCTACGGGGACCCGCGCCACTCTGCCCCCCCGGTTACATGCGGCCGCCGGGCACGTGGGCCCGCGGCCTTCGATTTCTATACATTGTACTGAAAATACATAAATCCTTGACTGCCCCTCCAGGACATCCCATTGTGTCTTGTAGGGATTTGGTGCTTGAACCTGTGTCCAAATTTTGTGATATTTTTCTTCATAAATCAGCCGCACAAATAAGATCCTTTTTGCGAGATACCCCACATTTTATAACTCTGATCGAGTTATAAAACAACCATGTCCATCAAGATCTCCTTTTGGTCGCGATGAACATGGTTGTTTTATACACCAATATAGATCAGAATGAGGCACGTTCAGTCATAGCTAATTGCCATATAGATCTTCCGCAGAGACTCCCTCGTTCATTTTTATGTCAATTGTTGGAACTAGTACTTACAAAAAATTATTTTTTGTTTTATCATCAGTTTTTCTAACAGATATTTTATTTATTTTTTAATCTATGCTTATATACCACTTTTCACCGGGTCAAAGCAGTTTACAATAAACAGCAAGAGATACGTCGAACAGGTCATAACATATTTAAAGGTGGTTATACATTCAACATGGGATTAACTTATTTACATTCCCGATTGGGTATGTATCAGGCTTTCCTAACATATTTACAATTCTCCTTTGTCTCTCGGTCTCAAACTTATCTGATATTCAACGTGGTCATGTATTCATTACGTGGTGCTCGGATCTGTGCCAAAGTGTTCTATGAATAAGTGGGTCTTTAATTGTTTTCAAAATGAGGAGAGGTCCTTGTTGTTCTGGATTTTGGTTGGGAGAGAGTTCCATAGGGACGGGGCGTAGAGGTCAAATTCACAGGTACATGTTTGGAGATTGTACTTTGTCCCTGCATGTGGCACAGTCAGAACATTGCTAGTGGTCTGCCTTGTTGGTCTTCCAGAGTTCGGTTGTGGTAGCAGGGTGTGAAGATGCAAAGTTTGTTGTTGGTTTAGTGCTTTGTGAATCAGTTTTAAGGTTTTGTACTTGATCCGAGCTTCCAACGGGAGGATATGGAGATGCTTCAGTACCGGGGTGATGTGATCAAATTTCTTCACCCTTTGAATGATCATGGCTGTTGTGTTAAGGGCTACAAATAGTGGGTTGAGAGTGGAGAGTGGAGAGTGGGAGTCCTTAATATATCGCATTACAGTAATCCAGGTGGGGGAGTGTCATTACTTGTAGAACTGATCTGAAGTCCTGGGAGTCTTGGAGTGGTCTGAGGCCCTATATAATCTTGGTTTTGAAGAATATTGTCCTTGAAGTTTTTGCAATCTGTTGCTTGAATGATAGGGTTTGGTCGAGAATGACTCCCAGATACTTTATTTGTGTTTGAACTCTTATCTGGGATGTTCTCAGGGTGAGGTGTGTTAGTGGGGTGAAGATTTAATCTTTTGTAATAAATAATGCTTCTGTCTTCTTGAGGCTGATTGTAGATAATTTTCTTGGAGCCATCTGGAGACATTGTTGAAGCAGTGAACTGTGCTTTTACTGGATTTGTGGTGGTTATTAGTCCATAAAGCATAATGTCATCTGTGTATATGTGAAAGTTGATGTTGTGTGACTGTATTATGGAGCAGAATGGTAGTAAATAGATGTTAAAGAGCAGTGCCGATAGTGTGAAGCCTTGTGGTATTCCTTGTGGTATGGGATGGAGGTGCCGATGCTCGTTCAAATTAGTTGACACCTGTCTGTTAGGTAGGACTGGAATCATTGAAGAACTTTGTCCTGTATGCCAGTTTCTTGCAGTCTGTGTAGGAGGATGCTGTGTGATACGGTATCAAATGCTGCTGATATATCTAAAAAGATGAGGATGTATATCCAGTTTGTTTGGTTTGTATTTCCTTGATTAATGTATTTATTAATGAGACCATGAGTGTCTCGACCCCATGTGATGGCCGGAATCCATGTTGCTGTGGGTCAAGTAGGTTGTTTCTGTCCATGTGGTCTTGTAGTTGCTGTTGTACTGTCTTCTCGATTACTTTTGTGATGAATGGGAGGCTCGCTACTGGTCTAAATGAGGTAGGATCCAGTGGATCAAGCTCCGGTTTCTTGAGGGTCAGGTGGATGATGGACATTTTGAGGCTATTAGGTATCTGACCTTGTTTGAGAGATTCATTTGCAATGGTGGCGAGTGCCGGGCTTAGCTCCTGTTTTGTCATCTTAATCCGACTGAGCGGGCAAGGATCAAGAGGAGAGGTGGTGGTATTGAGTATTGTTATAATGGTTTCAACCCTTTTAAACCCAGATTCCTTCTGGACCATTTGCCAAACCCTAACTACCCCTATCCTTGATTACCGCAACTTCACATATCGCAGCCTTCCAAAACAGCACCTATCCGCTCCAATTGGCCCAAAACACAATTGTGCGTCTAATCTTCAAGACTTCCAGAAGATCTCAGATCACCCCTATAGTCCGACACCTACACTGGCTCCCCATCCTGTCTAGGATAAAATTTAAATCTCTCACCCTAACCCACAAAATCATCCACCTTGAATCAGCTCCCTGCCTCTGCCCCCTCCTCTCCAAGCCTGCTAGCTCCAGATCTCAAAGGACAAACTCTGCTAACCTACTCCACATCCCTTCTCAAAAACTATGGAGCAAACAAGCTGCTTGTAATTGGGTTTTCTCCCACTACGCACCCTCAGAATGAAATGTTTTGCCACCTTATCTACGAGGTTGCTCTGACCACACAAAGTTCTAAAAAAAAACCCTAAAAACACTCCTTTTCCAAGAATATTTTGGCTCTATCCCCCATGACAACCCAGATCCAATGTAACTTGCTTCACTCTCCCACTTAATCCACTCCTATAAATTCTCCTCCTTATGCACTCCTGCTCCCCCCTCCTTTTTACCCCCTTACCCTCCCCCCCTTATTCTTACAAAATGTACATAGTTGCCTTTCTGGCAATATACCATTACTTGTTAACTATAGATAAGTTTTCTACTACAAATTATTGTTCTATGTGCAAGAGTTGTAACTACACTGTTATGTTGAGCTCTATGTAAACCACCTTGAATTGTAGAAAGGTGGTATATAAAAACTTTAAATAAATAAACCCTCTCTTTGCTGATTGTTTCAAACATGCCCCATATGGTATTGGGGGCAACATTGTGGCAGTTTCCTGTTGGTGTGGGTGGGATGTTGGGATTTGGTTGGAGTTGTTCATATTGTGCTGCAAGTTGCTGCGGTGGAATGCTTGGGAGTTGGTTAGAATGATTAGTGGTTTTGGTTAGCTATTTGACAATATCAAAGAGCTCATGTGGGCGGTTAAGAGTTCTGTTTATGAGCTTTGTGTGGTAGGCTCTTTGTGTGTTGCCTATTTTGGTGCAGTAGTTGTCTAGAGCATCCATATATCTTGTTCTATCTGGTTCATTTTTTTTTCTCCATCTTCTCTTTATTCTTCTAAGTTGTGTTTTCAGCTTCCGTAAGGCGGGCGTGAACCAGCATGCTCTTGCTGGTGTCTCTTTTTTTCCTTTGGGGGCTGCCATTGATTGTGCTGCTGTAGTTTTTACGGTAAACTTGGTAATGTACATTAAACAGGGACTTTGATAACTTGGATTTTTCTGCGGCAATGGAGGGTTAAGTGGCTTGCCCAAGGCCACAAGAAGTGCTAGTGGAAATATATTGGTCGCGTGATTCACCCCATTAAAACTAGATTGGCAGAACATGCTTCCTGCATTAAAACCAAGACTCAGTCAGCACTAATTGTGTCCCATTGTTTGGAAAAAGGTCACACTTTTCAAAATCTACATTGGCGGTTTATAGATTATGTATCCCTGATATCTGTGGAGGTTCATCTGTGGAGGTTCATCTGGTTCATGATCTCATAATTCAACACTCCCTGGACGCTCTTTTTATCACTGAGTCCTGGCTTCATGAGGGGGAAGACGGCTTACTTCACTGCTGTCTCCCCCAGGTTATTCTGCCCTGCACACACCGTGCCTCCGCCAGTCAGGTGGAGGAGTGGCTCTCATCTACCGGTCCTCCCTCTACTTTCTCTGGTCACTCCTCCCCCACACTATCCTGAGTCTCTTTCTCCATCTTGGGTCTGCTAGCCCTCTTCATTTCCTCCTCCTCTACGCCCCCCCTTCCCTTTGTCCTGACCTTTGGGACTCTCTACTTTCCCTATCAGACTCCATCCTCCTGTCCCCTCACCTAGTCATCTTGGGTACTTCAATATTCATTTTGGCTCACCCTCTCGGTCCCGTGACAAGATTCTAATTTCCCTTCTTGATGATCTTTCTTTCACTCAGTCTGTAAACTGCCCAACTCATGTCTCTGGCCACATCTTGGACCTTATCTTCACCCCCACGCCCTCCCCCTTCCACCCTTCTAACCTCCGGATGCTTCCTCTTCCCTGGTCTGATCACTACTGCCTATTGTTTTCCTTCCCTCTTCTCCCCCCCGACATCCCCCTTACCCCCTGCTGCAAACGTTCCCTCGCAGCTTCTTAAACGTCATATCACCCCCCTCACCTCCCAACACTTCCCTCCAGCTGATTCTCTATTACCCTCTGACTTCGCTTCCCTTACGGTAGACCAGTAGGTAGACTCCTGGACTACAGCTCTCTCCACTGCACTGGACACTCTCGCCCCACTCCGTCCTATCTCACTCCGCCCTTCCTCCCACCATCCCTGGTACCATCCTGGTCTCTATTTGCTCCACACTCACCTCCGTCACGCTGAGCGCCAGTGGCGGAAAAAGCCCTCTCCCACTTCTGCTTCCGCGTTCCATCAGGCACATCACCATTATCGTTCCATGATTACTTCAGCTAAAAAGTCTTACTATTCCTGTCTCATCACCTCTTCTACAAACTCCTCTTGGCGCTTATATCAAGTCCTTAAATCCTCCACGTCCCCCCTTCCTCATCTCCTACCACAGTCGCTCTCAGCCCAACCACGCTTGCCTCTTTCTTTTCTAACAAGGTCCTCACTCTCCACTTGTCCTTCTCGTCTTGCCCTGCCCCCTCTCCCCCCTCCCTCCCCCCTCCCTGTCCCTGATTCCCCGCCCACCTCCCGCACTTTCCCCTCATGTCTGGTGCACCTTTAGCTCTGTTGCTTCCGCTGAACTTATCAAGGCTATCTCTTCCTCCCATCAGACCACCTGCCTTCTTGACCCGTTCCCTTCTTCCTGGCTTCTCAATCCTTCACTTCATCTTATCCCACACGCCTTAACTATTCTGAACTCTAGCCTTGCCACCGGACATTTTCCCTCCAGCTGGAAACATGCTATCGTTCGGCCCCTCCTCAAAAAACCCACCTTAGACCCTGCGGTTCCCAGTAACTGGCGTCCAGTCGCTAATCTACCATTTCTTTCTAAAACTCTTGAAAAGCTCGTCTTTTCCCAGCTCTCCGCCCATGTTGATTCTACCCTTTCCCTCCACCCTCGCCAATCTGGCTTTCGTCCTGGCCACAGCACTGAGACTATTCTTCTGGCACTTCTCTCTGAGATTCACCGCTCTCACGACCGAGGTGACCTTTCTCTGGTTGTATCCCTTGATCTCTCTGCTGCCTTTGATGTTGTTGATCACCGCACCCTTCTCTCACACCTGTCCGACTCGGGTGTCTCAGGTACAGTTCTACAATGGTTTCAGTCTTTTCTTTCCTCACGTTCCTTTGCTGTGCATATGGGCTCTAATGTCTCACCTTCCTTTCCGCTGCAATGCAGTGTTCCTCAGGGTTCTATCCTTGCCCCCCTTCTCTTCAATGTCTTTCTTGCCCCTCTTGCCGTGCTCATCCAACAAACTGGAATTTCTGTTTATATCTATGCCGGCGACATTCTTCTGGTCCACCACACCTCCATTTCTGCACCTAATCTCTCTCCACTCAACGACTGCCTTGATCTCGTTGCCTCCTGGTTCACGCGAAACTTTCTTCACGTTAATCCATCCAAGTCCTCTGTGATCAGGTTCTCCTTTCGTAACTCCCCTCCTGATCTGTCACCCATTATGTCCGGCCAACCCATTCCTCTTGTCTCTACCCTACGCTATATTGGGGTCACCCTGGATTCCTCTCTCTTTCCACCAATGTATTTCCTCTGTGGTGCGTTCCTGCTTCTTCCATCTTCGTAGAATTAGATCCATCTGGCCTTTTCCTTCCTCTTCTGCTGTCACTACTTTCATTATGTCTCTTGTGATCACTCGTCTGGATTACTGTAACTCTATCTTTGCCGGCCTCCCCTGCCACCAACTACGTCGTCTCCAGCTAGTCCAGAATGCTGCCGCCTGCTTGATTACATCCTCTCCCGTTACCGCCCATATTACTCCCTCTCTCTTCTCTCTACATTGACTTCCAATCAAGGTTCGTTTTATCTATAAACTTCTCACTATTACCCATAAAGTCCTACATACCAGTACCCCACAATACCTGGCCGATACTATCTACCTCCAGCCTGCCCCACGTTCTCTCCGCTCTGTACACGGTAACCGTCTCTTTCTTCCCTCTCCCTCTCAGGCCCACCTCGAGTTTACCCGACACTCCGCATTCTTCTTCCTCAGTCCTGCCCTATGGAACTCACTCCCGCACTCTCTTCGTATAGAATCGTCCTTCTTACACTTTAAATCACTTCTCAAGACACACCTTTTCTGTCAGGCATTTGACCTTCCCCCACCCGTTGATGGCTCTGGCCCTCCCCAGTCGGACCCCCCTCCATAGAGAACTCAGACGTCACCGATCACAACTATTTCCCCCCGTCCTGTTCTCCAGACCCTCTTACCTCTTCTTTCTCTATCCTATTCTACGACACTCTTTTTTCTCTTTCCTTTCCTGTCTGATATTGGCATTGGCACCCTCACAGGCGACTTATAAACAAACTGAGCACCCTAGGGATGGACCCTAAAGTTACTGCTTGGGTTAGAAATTGGTTGGGTGGGAGGCGACAAAGAGTACAAGTAAATGGAGCTCACTCTGAGGAGAAGGATGTTACCAGTGGTGTGCCCCAGGGATCTGTCCTTGGTCCGATTCTTTTTAACATCTTTGTTAGTGATATAGCGGAAGGGCTGTCAGGTAAGGTTTGCCTCTTTGTAGATGATACCAAAATCTGCAATAGAGTAGACACCCAGGAAGGTGTAGATAACATGAGGAGGGATCTAGCTAAGCTTGAAGAATGGTCTAGAATTTGGCAGCTGGGATTTAATGTTAAAAAATGTAAGGTCATGCATTTGGGCTGCAGCAATCCAAGGGAGCAATACAGTATAGGAGGTGAAGTACATTTGTCCACTAAAGAAGAGCGGGACCTAGGCGTGGTTGTGTCTGATGATCTTAAAGTAGCTAAACAGGAGAAAAGGCGATGGCAAAAGCTAGAAGGATGCTTGGGTGCATACAGAGAGGAATGGCTAGCAGAAAAAAGGAGGTGATAATGCCTCTGTATAAGTCTTTGGTGCGACCTCATTTGGAGTATGGTGTGCAATTCTGGAGACCGCACCTTCAAAAGGATGTGAACAGGATGGAGTCGGTGCAGAGGGTGGCTACTAAAATGATTAATGGGCTTCATTATAAAGCATATGAGGACAGACTTAAGGATCTTAATATGTACACCTTAGAGGAAAGGCAGGATAGAGGTGATATGATTGAGATGTTTAAATACCTCCGTGGCATAAATGTTCAGGGAGAGAGCCTCTTTCAATTGAAAGCAAGTTCTGCTACAAAGGGACATGGGATGAGGGTGAAGGGAGATAGATTCAGGAGTGATATGTGGAAATATTTCTTTACCGAAAGAGTAGTGGATCCATGGAATAGTCTCCCAGTGGAGGTGGTAGAGATGAGGACAGTAACTGAATTCAAAAAAGCATGGGACCAACACAGAGGATCTCTAAAGGTAAAAAGTGGACTGTTGTAGTTGTTGTTATGGAAGGACAGACTAGATAGGCCATGTGGTCTTTTTCTGTCATCATGTTTCTATGTTTCTTTTTCCTTTTCCGATGTTTTCTTGCAGTCACCACTTTGTTTTATTGTACACCGCCCTGATGCTTCGGCAAGGGCGGTTTATCAGGTCTTGCTAATAAAGAATAAAGGTGATTGTGAATTTAGACTACAATGATTAGGGCAAGCCTGGCTTTTTAGTTTGCAGTCTGCTGCTCCATCAGGCTTAAATTCAGAGATCAATTGGTGGAGTTTACTCTAACTGGCAACTTTGATATCCAATAACTTTTGATCTTGTTTAGACATCACACGCCGGCTTGGTATTTATGAATGTATGCTGTTGCAATATGGTTGAATGACATTATCTTCATTCAGTGAGCATGGAGTCTGATTGAACTGCTTGATATAGAGCTCTTGATGTTGAGCTCAAAACACAGTGCTGTGTCATACACCGAAGGGAGCAATTTCTTCATGATCTCACTTCTGTGAATGAATTTGAATTAGTCACTGCTCAAATAAGCTTTAAGAACTTCTGGTGACTTCTTGCAAGCTAAGTGAAAATAACGTTTACAGCATTTTAATTTGTCACATTTGGTGTTTGGCATTATATTTCTGTTTCAAGCCACAGGCTGATTTTTCAACCTTCTTTAGGTAAAAAGGAGGGCTTGGATCAAAAGGGGTTCCCTCTCCTAATGAACAATTCAACATTAAGGGGTATGTTTACTAAACTGCGTTAGTGCGATTCGCGTTAGGAGCCGCGGTAGAGACAGAAACCCCAAATAAGGACATGGGCGGTACATCGTTTCCGAGAACGCTCCAAGAACCCGTGTTACAAGGCGCCATAAATGAACGAGTGCTACAGGGCACGTTACCACGCGTTAATCTTAAGAAGGCGCGCAGGCATACAAACACAGCAACAGAGCTGTAGCACAATGGTTATAACACTGACTGATGGTACAGGGGTCATGGGTTCGATTCCCCAGTGGGCCTAATGTATAAGGCTGGCTGAGGCAGCACCGTTTAAAGTTTACTTTAAACTGAAAATATTAAAGCAACTCCGCCCCCTAATGCACTTACAGGATTTCCAACGAGTCATACAAGCAATTATAACCCCCCATTTCGACTTTGCAAATCAAATCCTACTTGGTGTAACTAAGCAAGCCTTAAAAAAACTTCAATTAGCACAAAACGCGGCAGCAAGGACCATTACAAAGGCCCCACCTTTCCAACATATAACCCAGATTTTAGAATATTTACACTGGCTTCCGATTCAAAGCCAAATAGAATACAAAACTCTCTTAACCACCTACAAAGCCATAAATAAAACTGCACCCCGGACCATAAATAACCTCATCAAAATAGAACCCACCCATAATCTCCAAAGGAGAGACCAGTTAAATAAACTAACAACACCAAAAGAATTCATTAGGGCCAAAAAATCCACAAACAAGAAAGCCTTCTCCCATGCAGCCCCCATCTTGTGGAACACAATCCCAATAGAATTAAGACAATTACCTGAAATCATGGAGTTTAGGAAAAAACTTAAAACACACCTTTTTATAATGCACTATGGATCCGAAACGAACTCACCTCTCACCTCTCAGCTCGATAAAGGATAATCCTACTCCAGATAATACATTTTTCAACAAAGGAATGAAATACTGTAGCCCTAAAACAATGCATTGAAGACATTTGAACAACATATAACTCTGTATATAGTTTTAATTCTGTTCATTTGTATATAGTTCACTAATTGTTAATTGTTAACTGTAATTCCCAAGTTACAAATTGTTATATGTAAAAACAGCTCGCTCTGTTTATTGTTGTTCTATGTGAACCGCATCTGATCAATGGAAGGAGCGGTATATAAAAAAAATCTGTTAATTAAAAATTAAATTAAATTAAAATTAAAATTAAGTAGCGATTGTTGAGGCATGTGACGTGTATTTTAATTAGTGTTGCCAGCAAACACACCCTCACGGTGGCATAACCTAACGTGCCGCATAAGGCACCCCATAACGCACTCCATAGGGCACATTATAAAGTGCACTGTCCGCCAAGGCACCCTATAATGTCCCCAATAGGACACCTTATAAGGATGTGAACAAAGCCCTGGCTAGCTGCAGGACTGCACGTCACCACACAAACTGTCTGCTGTGGTTACCAGGATAGGGGTAACCCACCCGTAGCCATGATGCACTGCACATGCAAATCAGCAGTCGAGAGATGGGCACAAGATCGGGTATGCACCCCCACAGCACCTCGGCCTTGAAGGGGGAACAGACCGTGTGTGACACTGCCACAGAGTAGCCACAGACAGTCACATTGTGCGGGTACTGTGCCCACCCTGAGGTTGAGGTGGGGCACCCAGCACCAGGTCCACAGCACCTTTCATGGCTGAAATACACCATGCTGCAGGTCCCCATCAGTGTGTGATAGGTAGTTCAGTTAGACACACCTAGGATACATCTGTGTCCTGCTGTATGTCTCAGTCATGTCTAGTCCCTATGGGCGATGCTGCACCCAGAATAGTGCATATCCTGCGTTAGTGCCATTGTTACCTGCTGTAGGTGAAGGGGGGGGGGGTGTATGGACCCATAGGCAGATTATGTACCACCACACAACCCACCCTCTGGGGCTGAGGGTGGGAAACAGGATCACCCACCAATAGATCCACAGTCTACCTCCCAGAAATGGCAGCAGTAGAGGGGACCAGCAACCCTAGTCCTGCTGGGGAACAGACAGAGCAGTACACATCCATAATGCAATAGCAGACAGACAGCAGGCCTGGAAATGCTCAGCTGCCCCCCATCATTATCTGACATTCTCCAGCAGCAAGCCTCCAGCCGCTGCACCCTGCAAGGTGTTCCAACAAGACACATACTAGCTGCAGACAGTCCGCCAGCTCATCGATAGTGCATGGTCCTGGAGGAGATGCATGTACCCAGAACGGGGATGTCAGCATACACACCAAGCAGATAAATCAGTGATTGGGCCCCAAAAGAAAACCCATAAATATCACATGAGAGAAATGCTATATAGCACTATGGGGGAACCTAGCAATGCCATGGTCACTGCTCAGTCAGGGTGAGAGTGACCTCCCAGCAGGACATGCTATGGCCACCCTGTCCGTGCAGGTGGTGGCCAGGCATTACAATGTCCGAGTCATTGCCCTATGCCGTGTGCAGATGCATCCAGGCCAGGCCACCCTATCCAGGCTATTCCCACGGTACCTTGCTCCTCATTATGCACATTGGTAGGCCAATATTGGCAACAGTGCTAGCAGTGTGGGCTGTGGAGGGTGTTGGCAGCCACCACACACTGGATAGCAGACACACACTCCCCACACCTATGCCAGCATTGTGCAACTATAGAGGTGTTGGGCAGCCCAGGCCACCACACAAGTCCTGGGCACAGTGCAGGCATGGCTATGGTATGCAATACTGTAGGAGTCACTCCCCAGGTTGGTAAACACTGTCAGACACAAGACCTGTAGCACACTCCACAGACATCAGAAAGGTTGCTATGATGCAGCTCACTCAGAAAAGTGTACTTAACCTAGGAATTGCTATCTGCCAGTACTCATAGCAACCTTTTGATAGATGTGTACCATATTCCCCGGTTTAGGGTGGCATTACTAAGGTATGCAAGTGCTAGTATTGGGAGATGCACGCAGAGCCCAATGTTCTGCCTCCCCAGGAGGCTTTGGATAATGGGGCCTGTGGGTGCGGGTGTGTCTGCCCCTCTTGGCTGCTGCTTTACGGCAGAGGTTCCCAACTCCAGTCCTGCGGTGCCAAACACTGTTCGGGTTTCCATGCTGTCCCTCATGAATATGCATGAGATACATCTGCATACCATGGGGGTGGCGCATAGAAATGCAGCACAGGCATCTTTATCAGAGGCAGCATGGAACCGGAATGGTGTTTGGCCCTCCAGGACTGCATTTGGGAGGCTCTGCTCTAGGTAATGTGCATGTTTATGGTGTCTGTGCTCTGTAGGGTAAAATGTAGGTGTCTTGGGCATGTTTACGTCATCTGCAATACAGGTGCTGTCTGTATTAGCACGTTGTAGTAGTGGGTAAAATATGGGGACTGGGTTGGTGGGAACCACAGCTGGGACTTGAACCTGTGACCCTCTGCTTCTGAATACACTGGTTTTGTGCACTGCACCACCTTGTTGTCACAAAGCCAGTACATTCCTTGGTGATACCATGACTGTTCATCAGACAGGGACCATCTGTTGCAGTACACGGCACCCACCTACACAGGGCTAGGCCACGGTCTGCTCTGGGCAGCTGCCACTGCCCCCTCCACCACCAGTATCCCTCAGCCATCATGCTGACATGCCCTTCTGCTGGTGGTGCTGGTGGTGTGCAGTCTCAGGCCATCCAGTGTGCAGGTAGGCGGCTGCCTATGGTGTGGGTTCTGGGGTAGGGGTGCCTGCATAGGTGTCCATGCTTCCCCCCAGCACCGCCTGCCAATGTTCCGTGCCCTTGGGGGTAGCTGCTGGGTACTATCCCCTGTGACACTATGGGAAACACAGTCGTGCCCATGTTGGGCCTTCAGCAGTTGCTGTCTGGCTGCTCTGCTGCTTCAGCATTCGTATGGGCCACCTAGGCATCGCCCTAGTCCACACTGTGGCCCAGCTGCACCACAGCATGTGCCGCCTGCGGCCCTCTGTATCCCCTTCTCCGGCATCTGTCCAGTTGCCGTTCCGACATGGCCGCCCTGATGTTGCGGGACATGTGCACGTCATAGGAACCCTGTCCGATGATGGGGAAAACCCTGAGCAGCGCTATTTCACTGTGGGCTCATTCACCTTGTATGGGGACGGATTATAGACCCTTCCACGATTTATATCTGTTCTATGGAGCTTACTCGGGGGGGGGGGGGAGGGGTTGATGTTTCTCATTGATACCACTATTGGCCAGCTTGGTTATGGTTTTTTTCCAGTTTGTTGGGGTCATTTTCAGTGTTTATGTGCCCTTTTGTTCTGTGCACATGTATCACACGTATCACTTTTTTTAGGTTTCCCTGCCTGGGCTGTACATTGCTGACACTGAAATGGTTTCTGTCCCCTGTAATGTGCATTTAACGGCAGGTTTTCATTCGCGTTGGAATTGAGCTCTTCAGATCAGCGCGTTAGTGTGAAGGGAGCCTCTCCCCGCCCACTCTCCGCCCATTGACCCCTTCTCTCCGCCCTCTCTCCACCTTCTGCGGTGTTTTACCGTGCCGCGGGAGTTTACAATTGTTAACTACGACTAACGCGCGTTATGTAACGTTAACGATCGTAAGCGCATCATAACGTGCGTTATGATGCGCTTACGATCGTTAACGTTACATAACGCGCGTTATGTACGATTACCACAGTTTAGTAAACATACCCCTAAAACTCATAAGAATATAAGAGCATAAGATATGCCATACTGGGTCAGACCAAGGTCCATCAAACCCAGTATCCGGTTTCCAACAGTGGCCAATCTAGGTCACAAGTACCTAGCAGTTTCCCCAAAAGGCGCAGGTTCCACAGTGCTTGTATTGGAGCAAGCAGTTTATGGACCTTTCCTCTAGGAACTTGTCCAAACCTTTTTTAAACCAGGCTACATGAACAGCTTTTACTACATCCTCCGGTAGCAAATTCCAGAGTTTGATTACATGTTGAGTGAAAAAAAAAATCTTTTATTAGTCTTAAATAGGTTACCCTGTAGCTTCATTGCATGCCCCCTAGTCTTTCTATGTTTTGATGGTGTAAACAATCGATCTATGTTTACCCGTTCCACTCCATTCATTAATTTATAGACCTCTAACATATCTCCCCTCAGCCATCTCTTTTCAAGGTTGAAGAGCCCTAATCTTTTTAGCCTGTCTTCATTGGGGTATCCTTCCATCCCCTTTACAATTTTGGTTGTTCTTCTCTGTACCTTTTCTAATAACGCTATGTCCTTTTTAAGATAACGGCGACCAGAATTGCACACAATATTCAAGGTACGGTCGCACCATGGAATGATATAGAGGCATTATAATATGCTTTGTTTTATTCTCCATTCCTTTCCTTATGATACCTAGTATTCTATTAGCTTTCTTGGCCGCTGTTGCACACTGGGCAGAGGGTTTTAACATGTTATCCACAATAACGCCTAAATCTTTTTCCTGGGTGGTGGTTCCTAATGTGGAACCTTGCATCATGTAACCATAGTTTGGGGTTTTCTTTCCTAGGTGCATAACTTTGCACTTGTCCACATTAAATTTCATTTGCCATTTGGATGCCCAATTTCTCAATTTATCCATTTTATCAAGGTCCTCTTGGAATTTTCCACAATCCTCATGGATTTTAACAACTTTAAATAGTTTTGTGACATTTGCAAATTTGATAACCTCACTCGTTATTCCCATTTCCTGGTCATTTATGAATATGTTAAAAAGCAGTGGACCAGCACAGATCCATGGAGTACTCCACTATTCACCATTGGGAAAATTGGTCATTTAGCCCTACCCTCTGCTTTCTATCTTTTACCGAGTTCCTGATCCGCAATAGTACACTGCCTCCTATCTCATGACTTTTTAATTTTGCCAAAAGTCTCTGATGAGGGACCTTGACAAAGGCTTTCTGAAAGTCCAGATACACTATATCAACTGACTCACCTTTGTCTATGTGTTTATTCACACCTTCAAAAAAACATAACAGATTAGTAAGACAAGATCTTCCTTGGCTAAAGCCATTGTTGGCTGTCTTCCATTAAGCCATGACTATCTACATGTTCAGTAATTTTGTTCTTTATGATGGTTTCCACCATTTTTCCCAGTACTCTACTAGCTAAAGTCCACTTCTGGTTTGACCTTTTTATCTTGAACAAATAATAGACAGCTTAATCAATCCTTGAACACCAACTGAAGGTACTTCAAACGTGTAAATCAAATCTCTTCTAAAGAACTTCTCCTAAATATGTCACATTTCCAAGCCTTCTGCTCTCAAAAATTAAAGAAAGCATTCCAGCTTCTTGAAATATTACAAAGCTCTCTCCAAATACCTCCACAAATCCTCAAATCCAACCTCCCCTAATCTTGACTCAGCAGATCCTCTATATTATTGTCCCATATCTAACCTCCCTTTCATTGCTAAACTTGTCAAACACTTTGTTCTCCCGCAATTAACATATCACTTAGAGCATACTCTAGTTCTACATCCACACCAATCCATATTCCGTCTCTACCATAGCAAAAAAAACATCATTACTGCCATTCTAAATGATATATTGCATCCTGGATCAAGGTGCATTCATCCTCACCATCTCATTGGATGTTACTGCAGCCTTCAACCTTGTTAATCATGATCTACTTCTGGCGACGTTAGGGCGGGCAGTGGGTGGTTGTTGGCCCCGGACACACAGGGCCGATTCCAATGTTGGCCCTGTATGTCCAGGGCCAGTGGCTTGTACAAGGGACTTATTCCACCTCGGAGTTGGAATAAGTTCCCTCGTTGGTAGAGGACGGCAGGCCCGGGGCTAGGAAGCGGCAGGAGGGGGCACAAGAGATTCCCTGCAGACCAACCCTGGCCTTAGGAGGCCAGATCGAGGGTTGGGCTGTGGGAAAAGCACCTTTTCAGCCGGTGGCCTGGGATCGCGGCTTTTCAATGAAGCCGTGGTGCCATGGCACAGCGGCTCCATTGAACATCACTGACTGAGTTAGCTGGGGAAGGCCTGTACGTGCAGGCCAGGTGAAATCAGGGTCCCAGTGTGCACATACAGGCCTGTTTGCAATTCTGATCACGTGGGGCACACAGAGGGCCAGGACATTCAGGATGGATTTGGGCCCATAGTGTCTGATGTCACATCCAAAACACCTGTTTACTGCTGAGCCAATGGGGGCAGAGAATAACCATGTAACCGCTACCCAATTGGCTCACAAGATCAAGCTGTACCAATTCAATTCCAGTTCAAACCCAGAGGGGTTACTGTGTTCAATCTAAATATCCATTGCTGTTCCCTGAGCTGCAGCCGGGCTTGTCTGTCCCCTCCCCTAATGGAAGGTGCTACCCAATCAATCACCCTCCACGAAAACTGAGAGAATGAATGGTTATGCTGAATTGCATGAGATACTACAGGGGCTGTGAGAGTCTGCGTCCGAATATGAGAGGCATGCTCAGCCAATCTTTTCCTAAACAGACATGTGGTATGACCAATATATTTCGGGCCACATGGGCATAACAACAAATACACCACATGGGTGGTGTCACATGTGGTGTGATGCTTCAATTGCCACACTTTATTAGATGCCGGGTCCATCCAGACTCCCCCACCAGAGATCCAGAACAGAATGTATATCGCCTGCAAGGGTAATGGCCAGTCTGCTCTGTTATCTGTTGGTTCTTAGGGTGGTCCTGTACTAGACAGTCATGAAGATTTTTGCCCCAAGTGTAAGCCAGACAGAGTTGCTTGCAAAAACAAGGATGAAGGCTAAGTGTTTTCACAGAACAGTCTGCACCTTCGAAGAGCGAGTGCTGAATGGTAGGACACCTACCACCTCACCCTCCTGACCACTTCCCCCCAAATCTAGAAGTCACTCCCAATGGTTACTTAATGCTCTCCTATAGGCCCTCCTTATAATAGTCTTAGGATAACCTCACTGTCGTAGGCATTCACTCAAGTCCTGTGAATGAGATTTAAATTCCTCCGGTGTCAAGCAAAAATGCCTAATATGCAATAATTGTCCAAATGGGAGGCCTCGTTTAAGTGCCAGAGGGTGAAAACTGTGAAAACTAAGGAGGGAGTTCTGTTGAACTGGCTTACAAAAGAGGGAGGTAGATAAGCTGTTGTCCATACTTTTGACTAGAACATCCAGATATTCAATCGAGTGCCAGTCATACTTTATTTATTTATTTATTTATTTACTTCTCTTATATACCGTGCTATTAAAATCAGTGCGGTTTACAATTGAACAAAAAACATACTGCAATGTCACACGACAATTGAGTTTTTACATTGAACATGGACGAGATAACCTGGAGGTAACAGGGGTAACTAATTACAGAGTAATTATTCATGGAGTATGGTGAGAAATTATACATATAGTATGGTGAGAAATTATACATATAGTATAGCTTGGTTTCAACATATTTATAAGAGGTTTAATCTATAAGATGTGTGATCAGTACCAATAATAAATAAGAGAGGGGATATGGTGGTAGAGCTAGTCATTTTCTTTATGGTGTTGGATTTTGGGTGGGGTGGAGTAGGGTGTAGGATGTGAGGATGGGTGGTTGTTTCTGGGATTGGATTCTGGGTAATGGATGAGGAAAAGGTGTTGTTTGAGGGCTTTTCTAAATGACAATAGGTCTGGGGTGGAACGGAGCTCAGTGGGGAGGGCATTCCAGGTCATGGGTGCAAATAAGGAGAAGGCTCTATTGGCAGTAGCCTTTTTGCACTTAGTTAGAATGTTGGGGATCTCTAGAGTGTTTGCTTGATTAGATCTCCTGATCCTGTTGAACGGCCGTCTTTGAATGAGTTTGCTGATGGGTGAGGTGATCTGGTTCCTTAGGGCTTTGAATGTTAGTACTAGGGACTTATACTGGATTCTAGCCTGAAGTGGAAGCCAGTGGAGATCCATCATGACTGGGGTTATATGTTTAGCTCTTGATGTACCTGCAAGTACCCTTGCTGCAGCATTCATTGACTGAGGGAGGCCATGAAGGATAATATTTGCAAAGTCTAGATATGGGAGCACCAAGGCTTGGAAGATAGTTCGGTAGTCATTAAAGTCCAATAGGGGGCGCAGGTGACGTATTATCCGGATCTTATGGTAAATTGCTTTCGTGATGTTCTTCACATGTGTAAACATGTCGAGTCGTTGGTCAAGTGTGATGCCGAGATAGCGGATAGTTGATTTTGTTATCAACTCAATATTGTTTACTTTTAATGTGGGGGGTGGGGAGAACATCTGGTTCTTGGTGAGGAATAAGACATCTGTTTTACTATGGTTGATCCTTAAATTTTGTGTTGTAAGCCATTGTGATACAGCTTCGAAGCAGCTTGATATAGGTGAAAGGTCAGGTTGATCAATCAGGAATGGTGAGTAGATTAGGACATCATCTGCGTAGACTAGGCACTGGATGTTGAAGGAGCGGATTAGTGTACAAATTGGTTGCATATATATGTTGAACATTAATGCAGATAGGGATGAACCCTGAGGTACACCTTGATTGAGAGGGAATGGGTCAGAAGTCATGGGACCTGTTCTGACTTGTTGCCATCTGTTAGATAGGTAGGACTTGCACCATGCTATAGCTGAGCCTTGTATTCCTTTCTCCACAAGACGGAGTATCAGAGTTTCATGGTTGACTGAA
The DNA here is from genome assembly GCA_033557465.1 of Ichthyophis bannanicus. NCBI lineage: Eukaryota > Metazoa > Chordata > Amphibia > Gymnophiona > Ichthyophiidae > Ichthyophis > Ichthyophis bannanicus. The sequence goes on along the minus strand of CM066031.1, from coordinate 1,574,289,969 downwards.
TCAAAGGCTGCAGCAATATCCATGAAAATGAGGACAAATCCCTGGCGGATGTTATCAAGTCCTGTAACTAGATCATTGAAGAGAGTTGTGAGGATGGTGTCGACACCATGAGCTTCTCTGAAGCCATGTTGAGATGGATCCAGTGGAGCTACATCGTCAATATGTTGTTGGATTTGTCGTTGAACTACCTTTTCAATGATTTTGGTGAGTAGGGGGATGCTTGATATTGGGCGAAAGGATTCAACTTTGGAGGAATCAAGTTTGTTGTTTTTTAATAATGGGCGGATTGAAGTAAATTTCATGCTTTGTGGGAAAGATCCTATGGAGAGGGATTGGTTTGTGATTCTGCTTATAGCGGGACTAAGTTCTTGGCGTAATTCTTGGATCCAACTAGCTGGACATGGGTCACTAGGGGCAGTGGTAAGATTAATGGATGTGATAATATCTTGTATTTCTTTGTTGGATACTTCGCAAAATTTGAGTAGAGGGGTTTTACATGTAGTAGAGGAGATTGTGCAGGTTGATAACTTGTTGGCTTGGATTATCTTTGATTGTAGGTAGTTTGCATAATCTTGTGGGTGAGGCATAGTTGTTTGGGTGGGAGCTGGGTCACCTGTTAGGGACTTAACTATGCTGAACAGATCATGGGGTTTGTTAAGCGATCGCTTTAGAATATCTGCATGGTATTGTTTTCTTTTTTCCATCGTCATTGCTCGATGAGATTGTAGATAAGAGGTGTAAGTACGTAGAGATTCAGGGGACCGGGCATGGCGCCAGTGTCTCTCTAGTTTATGTAAGTGAAGGAGCGACACTCTAAGGTCATTGGTGTACCATGGAGCATGTTCTCGCTTCTTGATGTTTACTTGATTGTAAACTTCATGTTACAGTCAACATTATTAAGCCATTCGACAAACTGATGTAACTTAGGTACCTCACTGGTCCAAATCACAAAAACATTGTCCAGAAATCGTCTCCACAATACTAAATAGAGGTGTATATAAACTGGTCTTCAAAGTTGGCCATGAAGAATGTCGCAATGGACGGGGCAGCTGTTGCTCCCGTGGCAATCCCATAGACCTGCAAATAGAAAACCTCATCGTAATAAAAGTAATTCTTTGTCAAACTTAATTCTAAGAGAAACAACACAAAATGTTTAGGTAATTGAGCAGGTAGCACCAAGGGGGTCCTTGAAATAACAGACAAAGCTTCCATCTATGGGATGTTCATGTCCAATGCCACTACATCCAGAGTCACCAATAAAACCTGAGAAACAGGCACAGTGATTGACTGAAGTTCATTCACAAAATGAGATGCATCACGGAGAAATGAAGGCACTTTACTTGCAGCCAGTTGCAGAAATTTTAGCCACCCCTCATTATATGATTGCAAACCACTCTGTATGCACCCACCAAGGATGGTATATTAAACCTGAATAAATGATAAACGATACTGCAGCCAGCAAATCTCTCTTCTCTGCACCGACAATCCCCAACTCACTCTTCACTCAAAAACACCAGCATTCCAAGCCAATCAGAAAAGTATTCTTCTACTCTTTCCCCCAAAGTAGTACCAGACAATTTTAAAAACACAATCTTTCCTACAAATTAAAGAAAATCTCCCCCATAACACCCCTAATTACTCTTTTAAAGGATTTTTAGTACTATCACTTTAACCCTTAATATATTAGAAATACAAAACTGCATCACTGAAATTCTGTCTTCCTGCCTGCAATAAGCTTCAGCAGAGCTCTCTAGGGAGATCCCTGTTCTGCCTGATAAGCTGCAGCCTCATGCCCTTTAATTTAACTAGTTAATTATTTAAAGACAGCCAGCAGCCCCAGTCTTTATTTGATTTTGTACCAAAATGGTAAAGGGGGTGGAAAGGCTTAAAGGGCTCTTTAACTTGGAAAGAAACGGTTGAGGGGAGATATGATCGAGGTCTATAAATTAATGAATGGAGTAGAACGGGTAATCATAGATAGGTTGTTTACTTCATCAAAAAGTAGAAAGACTAGGGAAATGAAGCTACAATATAACCCATTTAAGAGTTATAAGAGAAAATAATTTTCACTTAATGCATAATCAAACTCTGGAATTTGTTACCAGAGAATGTAGTAAAAGCTGTTAGTGAAGCTGGGTTTAACCCGTTTTGGACCAGCGTATGTTTTACATACATAAGGTTTCCATATTTACTACTCAACTGTTTACTAATTAATGGTTATAAATTCAATGGAACTATGTTTAGCTATTATTGTTATGTCAAAAAGCGTTATGTACAGATTTTTTATCTGAGATCCAGTTAGTTTAATAGGTATTCGAAGTTTGCTGATTTTGACAGTACTGGCGGCTCAACATAAAAAGATCACAAAAAATAGTAAGTAGCTTATAATGCTGTAATAGCTACTATTTTGCAAATAAAAGTATTTGTAGACTTTAGAAAATAGGTTTAGATAACTGTAAGTTACTTAGGGGCATGTTTACTAAAGTCCGCAAATTTGCACGCCGCAAAATAGCGCACGGCAACGTGCCACTGAAACGCACATAAACGCGTTTAAACGCCCCGCACACGTGCGTGTCACCCCCGCACAGGTACGCGGCACACCAACGGGCCCCGTACAAGTGCGGGCCCGCAAATGTCCGATAGAGGCGTGGAACGGCTAAAGGAGGGCGGAGGAAGGCTCCGGAGGGGCGGAGGGACGGGGTCAATGGGTGGAGAGTGGGAGGGGAGAGGGTCCCCGCACAGTATCGGGCCCGAATTTGCATGTAAAAACTACCGCGAGTGAAACACTCGCGGTAGAAAGCATTTAAAGGGAAGAGAAACAATTTCCGTCAGCAATGTACAGGAAAACCGGGGAAACCAGCAAAACGTGAGCAGTGTGATACACGTGCACAGCACAAAAGTGCACAGCACAAAAGTGCACATAAAAATAGGAAATGACCACAACAGAACTATTAAAAATAGTAATTCAGCTGGGGAACAGTGATAGTGATGGGCAAATACAGAAAACACACCCAACAAAGCTCCAGAAAAAAGAAATGAATTTTGGAAGGGTTTACGGAGCGGAGACTCTTCCAAACAACATTTCCTGTTGTGGAGCTGTCCTGGGAGTGTTTGCTATGGTTGCCCATTAATATCACTGTTGCCCAGCGTGGTGATATTGTTTCCCCCAGTTCCCGTGGTCATTTCCGTGGTTGATGTGCACGTTTGTCACCAGACAGGGTGCATATGCCCACAGTAAAATTGCGTAGAGCAGGGTTTGTGACTCCATCCTGCCAGGCTTACTACCTCCAGGGGCTACACTGTCTCTGTGGCCATAGTGTGGTGCAGCAGACAAAGTCAGTACCTCTAGGACCAGAGGTTCAAAGCCCAGCTGGGGCACTTGCCAGCCCAGTCCCTATATTTTACCCACCACTAAACACAGATAGCGCAGACACCCCTGTATTGCAGGTGACATAAGCATGGGGAAAACACCCATATTTTACCCAACAACGCACACACACCACAACAATGGGCATTACCCACAGCCAAGTACCCCAAATGCAGTCCCGTACTGCCACATTCCAATCAGGTCACCTGCTTTTTATGGGAGGAGCTCATGCCAGCATGTTGGCGGATGAGTACATGTGGTGCAGGGGGCAGTGGCTGCTAGCGACAGAAGACAGAGGCCTAGCTAGCCATGTGCAGGCTGCCACCATCCACTGCAACAGACTGCAACAGACAGGCCCTGCCGGATCCACAGTCATGGACATGCCAGGGAATCCACCCAATCTGTGGCTACACAGTGGTGCAGTGCATGCAGACACTGTATGCAAAAGCAGAAGGTCACAGGTTCTGGGGCAACTGCCAATCTTGCCCACATATTTTTCCCCCAAGTAAACAGTGATAGTAAGGGCACACCTTTCCTGGCTTGGACATATGCAATGGCAATACGTCTATCTTTTACCCCACTGAGCAAAGACACCATGAACAGGGCCAGTACCCAGAGCAGAATCACCCAAATGCAGTCCTGGTGGGGCACACACCAGTCAGGTTCCATGATGCCACTCATACAAATGCCTGTGCTGTATATCTATGCACCACACCCATGGTATGTAGATGTAGCTCATGCATATCCATGAGGGACAGCAGGAAAACCAGAACAGTGTGATGCAAACCTGGACTGGAGTTGGGAATCTGTGCCGTAAAGCAGCAGCCATCAAGGGCAGACACACCCACACCCACAGGCCTCATTGGCCAATGTCTCCTGGAGAGGCAGACCATTGGACCCTGCATGCATCTCCCAAAACTAGCACTTGCATAACTTACCAATGTCACCCTACACCTGAGGTATATGGTACACAGCTCTGAGACGTTTGCTAGGAGCACAGGCAGCTAGATATCCATACGTTACGCACATACTGCTAGTTGACCCCATCCGAACAATCTGTTAGGTGTTTGCGGTGCGTGCTCCAGGCCTGGCCTCTGACGGTGTTTACCACCCTGGGGAGTGACCCCCAGCTGTACTGCGTACCATATCCATGCCTTGCCGTGCTCAGGACCGGTTTGGTGGGCAAGGCTAATTACTTCCTCAATAGTAGCACCATGATGGCATAGGTGTGGAAGTGTGTGTCTGGCTATACAGTGGGTGTTGGCTGCAAGCCCCTTCCACAGCCCACACTGCCAGCACTGTTGCCAGTATTGGCCTGCCAATGTGCATAATGAGGTGCAAGGTACCATGGGTATAGCCAGGACAGGGTAGCCTGGCCAGGATGCATCTGCACCGGGCATAGGGCACTGGCAGGGACATTGTGGTGTCCGGCCACCACCTACACAGACAGGGTGGCCAAAGCATGTCCTTCTGGGAGATCACGCTCACCCTGACTGTGCAGTGACCACAGCATGGCTAGGCACCCCCATAGTGCTATACAGTATTTCTCTCATGTGATAGATATGGGTTTCTATTTGGGGTCCAGTCACTGATTTATCTGTTTGCTGTGTATGCTGGCAGACCAGTTCTGGGTGCATGTGTCTCCGTTGGGAACATGCACTATGGACTAACCAGCAGACTGTAGCTGGTATGTGTCTTGCTGGAATGGCTTGCAGGATGCAGTGGCTGTTGGCTTGCTGCAGGGGAATATCTGGTGGTGGGGTGCAGCTTACCTTATCCTGGTCCTATGTCTGTCTGCTATTGTGTTGTGGGGGTGGGGGTGGGGGTGGTGTTCATTCCTCAGCAGAACTGGGGTTGATGTTGCCCTCTACTGCCACCTTTGCAGGGGGTGCAGTGTGGTTCTCTTGATGGGGGACCATGTTTGTGGGGGGGGGGGGAGGGGTCCCTGGTGGGGGTGCTGAGCCTGACCGGGAAATCCATGGTGTTTGTGCAGAAACTAGCTATCTTACACATTAACACTGCTTTTAAACTCCCGCTTGGCCTCCATCAGCCATGGAAGGTGTTGTGGACCTGGTCCTGGGCGCCTCATTGCACACTCAGGGTGAGCACAGAACCCACACGATGTAACGGTGTGTAGATACTCTGTGCCAGTAAAACACCCGGTCAGTGCCCCCTACCAGGCCGAGGTGCTGTGTGGGTGCACCCGGTCACTCCCCCCAACAGGGCCGAGGTGCTGTGGGGGTGCATTACCCATCTTGTGTCCATCTGTGGACAGCTAATTTGCATGTGCAGTGCATCATGGGTACGTGTGGCCTAACCCTATCCTGTTTACACCGGCAGACTGTCTGTGAGGTGACGTGCAGGCTATCTGCAGCCAGCCAGGGGCTTGCTTACAGCTATGGAGTTGTAGCCCAATGGTTACATCACTCCCTGTGCAGGCAGAGGTCATGGGTTCAAGCCCACAGTGGGGTTCTGTGATAGGGGTGTCCATAGCATCTTTTTAATTTACTGTACATATGTTGCTGCCAGCAATAACACCCTGAGCGTACTGTACCCATAAGGTGCCTCTGAGGGCGCTTTATGGGGCGCCGTATACGGCACTTTATGGTTGCTATCCATATAGGGTGCACTATACATTATCCTGTGTCGCAACATACATGCTGCCCTATAGGGGACATTCTAGGGTGCCTTGGCGGACGGTGCACTGTCACATGTGCCTTATGGGCTGCCTTATGTTAACATGCTGTGAGCGTGCGTTTTCTAGTTGTTATCACAAAATAAAATTAGTGGGCCTACTACAGCACTCCACAACATAAAACATACTGCCTCTGCTAGTCTTTTTCAATGGGCATTGTGAGGGATTGAACCCCTGGTCTCTGCACCATTGATCAGTGTCACAACCATTGTGCTGTGGCTCTGTTCCTGTGCTTGAGCAGCAGCGCGCATCCTTGTAGCCATCGGCGCGCCGTCTTGTGGCACACAAAATTAGCAGTGCGCCGCCTTCTGCCGTGTAACATTAACAGCTCGCCGCCTTATGCTGCCCAACATGGGCATGCCCCTTAAAATAATGCCTCAGCCAGCTGTCTTCAATGGGCACTGTGGGGAATTGAACCCATGATGCCTGCACGAGTGGTTAGTGTCATAACCATTGTGCTATGGCTCCATTCCTACTATTTGCACATCAGCGCGCCACTTATCCCTCCCACTATTGGGCTGCCCCCTCACACATCAGCGCGACACCTTCTGCCCACAGGCTCACCGCCTTCTGTTGCCCCATTTTATCAGTGCGCCGCCATCTGCCGCCCACAATGAACAGTGCGCCGCCTCATGCCGTATAAAAAAAGAGTGCGCCGCCTTCTGCCGCCCATAATCAATATACCTCCTACACCACTTTTGCCCATAAAAGTTGATGCCTCAGCTGGTCTTTTTCATTGAATGCAATGGGGGTTTGAACCCCTGGCCCCTGCACCATAGGTCAGTGTCTTCACTGTTGTACTACGGCTCTGTTGTTTGGTTACGCAGCAGCGCCCCACTTAGCCTTCCCACGCGCTAATGTGGGCCCCGCACATTTGCGCGACGCACACACGTACGGTCCGTTTTTTTTCTTTTTTCTGCCTGGCCCGCCCACTCCTTATATGGCACCAGCACACTAACGGGAACCCGCACAGCAACAGTGTTTAGTAAACATTCCCCTTAGTATCAGTTATTGATGCGTATATCGGCCTTGTATGTTTTTCATACGCTGGGCTAATATGTTGTCGAAACTAATTGCTGTCAAGCATTCTGTTCTAGGTGTTTCAATGGTGCAATATCGACACACTGCATCAGAAGTGTTTTCACGTGTATCATATTCCGCCGTCAGAATGGACTGTTGACAAACTATATTATATCATAATAAAGTGTTTTAAATGAAAACTGCAGTTTCAATAGTATCATACAGTATTTTTATGTCAATGAATATTGGAACTGAATCCTATCTTTTCTGAAGACAGGCAATATACTATATTGGACCAGTGTATGAAAAACATATACTATGTGAAACTTCTATTTTCTGCAAAGTTTTAATATTTTTTATTATTGCCGGTATTTCATAGTTGTTTGAGTGTAATAAATATAATAAATCATCCAGAATAGAGAAAGAATATGCGAGCTGTCCAAAACGGGTTAAAAAACCATTTGGACAGGTGCCTGGAGGAAAGGTCCATAAACCATTATTAAAGAGGACCTGGGAAATCCACTGTCTACCCTGGGACAAGTATTGTGGAACCTATGTACTTTTTTGGGAACCTGTCAGGTACTTGTGACCTGGATTGGTCACTGTTAGAAACAGGATACTGGGCTTGATGGACTTTGGTCTGACCAAGTATGGCATTTCTTATGTTCTTAACTGCAGTCATGCTTTTTAAAACCTGCTCAGCATTACAGCCCTATTCTTTTCTTTATTTTCATTTTAAAGTGGCTACCATACTTTCTTTCTCATTTAAAACTGTAGAGCATTTTTAAGGTTTTAACCATTGCTGCCCTGAACTGCAGCAAGCCCAACATTGTGCTGTAATAAGGCCTTGCTTGGCATTATTCTTGGCACAGATCTGACATTGTCGTGCTACTGAGGCTGATATGGTTGTCATCAGAGGGATGTAGAAATGTGGTCTGAGTGCTTTCTCCATAGCACTCTTCCCATAGTGGGTGGCTTCGTGGAAAGCTTTGACAAAGGATGGTCCTAACAGTTCAGGAATTACTATTCTTCCCGGAGGTTGACTGCCCTCTTCTGGTGGCAGCTCAATCCACCCGTCTTTCAATACTCCATTTTCTTTGTCACAATAGTAATCCAATTCTTTGGTGGTATATCGTGGGGTCCATAGATTCAAGGGTACTGGAAACAATGCTGCTTGCATTGGCATAGCTTGTGGGGCAATCTGTCCTGTCATAGCTGCTTGTCGTGCTATTACACGTTGGAAATAAGATGGAAGGATGCAGATGGACCTATATTAGCTGCTACACCACCACTTAAGGACATTACTAAACCTGCTGTTTTGAATTTTGATGCATGTAATGCTATTAATAGAGATAGTCAGTCCACCTGTGGTACATGGGAGAAAGCGTACCGAAATGACCATAAATATATGTGTCCAGAAGGTGCCACAAATTGGTGGAAGTGTACAGGTAAAACAGGATCAGGGTATAGTACTGCTACAGCGGCAGATTACTATTGCCCATATTGGGAATGTGTTTTTTATGCTACCTGGAACACTGGTATAACTGATGAGAAAATAGATAAACGGATGGCTACTCTAACCAAGCCAACCACAAATGATAAATGTCAGAAAGATGCTTGCAACCCCTTACATTTGCGTGTACATAACCCTCATGCATGGAAACAAGGATATAAGTTTGGTTTACGTATTGCTGGAGGAGGAACAGATCCAGGGACCATTGTGTATATTAGATTGAATACTCAAGCCCACAAGTCATCTAAATATCATATTCATAATACCTTTTATGAAGCTATGCATGTAAATAAGTTTGAGATCCCTCACCCTTCACAGAATTTGTTTCTAGAATTAGCCGGAGCAGTAGTATCTAGTCTTAAGATCACAGATTGTTATTTCTGTGGCGGAACCCAAATGGGAGATCAATGGCCCTGGGAAGCCCAAGAATTGAATTATTCCATGATTTACAATCAGACTGAATTACACAAGACAACCAGTGAATGGGTGTTAGCGCACTCAATCGTTGGACGTCTTTGCTTTGCCAGAACTGGACCCCAGTTCACCCAAAAGGTAGGACAGCTGGTCTGTCTTAGCCAGAAGTACTATAATGCCACGACCAAAAAGACAGCATGGTGGTCAGGAATCAGACATCCTGAACCTCCTAACCCATTAGCTAGATTTCCTGAACTTGCAGGTCTATGGACTAACCTTGCCAAAGTCCAAGCCTGGCAAGCCCCACCTGGCCTATATTGGATCTGTGGAAACCGAGCATATGCGCAACTCCCACCACAATGGGGAGGAGCATGTGTCTTAGGAACCATCAGACCTTCTTTCTTCCTGTTAAACACTGAACATGGAGAACAATTAGGGTACCCTGTATATACTACCCACAAACACAAAGGAGCATCAAGACAGAAAAGAGAGGCCTTACAGATAGGCAAGTGGGAAAAGTGGCGAGGTGATGATTGGCCACCAGAAAGAATTATTGAGTATTATGGACCTGCCACTTGGAATGATGATGGTATGTATGGTTATCGTACCCCAATTTATATGATTAATCGTATTATTCGCTTACAAGCAGTAGTTGAAATAATAACCAATGAAACTAGTCATGCTCTCACGCTCTTAGCTAGACAAAGTACTCAGATGCGCACTGCCATATACCAGAATCGCTTAGCACTTGATTATTTGCTAGCAGCTGAAGGAGGAGTATGTGGTAAACTGAATTTAACTAATTGCTGTTTGAAAATAGATGATAAAGGTCAAGTAGTTGAAGAAATTGCTAAAGATATGCAAAGACATGCTTATGTGCCAGTACAGACTTGGCACGCTTTGAAATTTCCTAATTGGTTTGCTAACCTTTTCTCTTGGCTGGGAGGATTTAAGACTTTCGTTATCTTAGTACTAATCCTTGTTGCTGTTGTCCTCTGCTTACCATGTTTAATCCCATGTTGTATGCGTTCCCTTCATAGTGCTATTGATAGTACAGTAGAGCGGAAGACCGCAACTAGAATAATGGCTTTATATAAAGCTAGCCCTAGTGGAACTAGTAAGAATCCTTTAATCAGGATGTGAATTTTCTGAAAAGTGATTTAATTCTCACACCTTATTAAGTAATAGGGTGAGATTAATCAAAGGGGGGAATGTGGCAGGTGTAGGCCTGTGACCCACGGTGTCTGACATAGGCAGGCCAGCATGGCTAGCTTGACCTGTAAATGAGGCCTGTGGAGAGGCATATAGGATTGCACATCCCCCAACATGCTGCTATTGTAAGAAAGAACTCAGTAGAAATATTGAATTAGCTTAGATAAGCAGAATTGCAGAATTAAGAAATGGAAAAATACAGAAAAGATGTGTTTTAAAGTTACTGATAAGAAAAAGTACATTTGCAGAGAAATATTGAGGAGTGCTGACAGATGAGTTACAGAACCTTGCTCATCTGCACGCACAAATGGTCCCATAGCCTTGAAAGTGTGAAAGTAACAAGTTGATGAACTGACCATTGTAATTGGGACTAGAAGGGGGGCAGGCAGGTGTCATGCCCACAGAAGCCCACAGAAGGAACATAATTGGAGAAACTTATCAGTACCGGGACCAATAGAAGGGCTACGGGAGGTACGGGAGAGTACCGGGACCAATGAAATGTTTTTCTATACCTAGAATGGAACACAAGTCTATAAAAGTTGTTGTAATGCTTGAAAACTTAGCTCAGCCATTTTGAAATTGCCTTGCTTGAGACTTGTGCACAAATAAATGATTTGGACCTTCTGAACAGACTCCTGGTATCATTGGTTTGTCTGCGCTTTGCTGCTACATTGTCAGCCCTGCTTTTATATTTTTGACACTGTTCCAGCTTTTTCTGCCAAATGCCAGCACCACCAACAAACCAAAGGCACTTGAAACCCCAGGTAAAAAAAACACTTTTATTTTTATTCTTATAATAATCCACTGGTTACACACAACAGAGGAAGTTCATGATTTATATAAAAAGCCAAACTGATCTTTGGAACATAACTTCCCAATGGCTGAGGTACTATTTTTTAAACCCTTCTTCCTTTTATTCCCTCAGAATTCTCTGCCATTTCTTTCGCTCTTCCCAGAAGGCATGCTCAGAGAACCCTAGCTCGAGGGAAGGAAGGGAACTTTTTCCAACATTCATTCTTAGTGCTACTCATTAGCTGACTGGGCCTACCACTCTATCAAAAGCCAATGTCCATATCCTCCTCTGGGTCTTAGTGCATGCACAGGTTCTGTGCAGGGGTTCTTCTCTGAGGGATCATTAGCAGAAGGGTTCCCCAGATTACCCGCGCTCAGAGGCTTCTCTTTTTCTAAATGACCTCTTACACCTACTCACCTCAGTGGATCTTTAGCTGGAACTTCCAGCAGCAGTAGCAGCTGTAAAATAATCAATTAGAGGCCTGTAAGGGGGCATGCTTGATTTACCCACTTCCTCTTCCTGCATAAGCCTTGCATTACCGTGGAAACTTATGAGTGGGACAAGGCCCACTGCAAGGTCTGTGAGCATGCAGTAGCTTACAGGCTCTACTTTGACTTTTTTTCAGTTGGTGTTGCTGCTGCGGGTGCTGGCTCAAGACAACAGCTGATGGAAGGCCAAATGATGGTACTGTATCTTCAAAGGTTTGCACCGCAGGCAGTTGCCTACACCACTGCACTCTTTGTGGCCTTAAGCAAGTCAGTTTATGCTCCATTGCCTCAGGTACAACTTGGATTGCAAGCTCACTTGAACAGGGAAATAACTTGTATGTAGTTCACCTCGAGTTCACATTTGGAAAAGGCAAGTAATAAATTCAGAATCTGGGCTTGAGTACTGCACAACAACTCTGTGGTGCATTCAGGTCTGAATGACCTAGACAAGGGGAAGATCCATACTTGAATCCCAGCACTGTACTATAGCATGAGCAACCGGGCTGGCCTTACATGTACTATATTGTTAGGAAAAATTGTAAGACAGAAGACACTAAGGACAAGGCCTGCAGTTCATTAATCCTTTGGGCCTAACAAATGGCCACTCACATACCATCTTAGTAAAGCAACATAGAGTTCAGTGATTTACAGGAAGCTTTATGAACCACTTTCAGGACCATAACTTGTTATTTTCAGGATGATAGGTGTTTCAAGGCTTCTGGCCTTGCTGATTTGGCTGCTTAAAAGAAACAAATAATAGCTTTTAACAGGCTTCCTAGCTGAGACAATTGTTGCTTTTTTAACTATAATTGACTATACCTTGACGCCTCATTATGGGCCATCAAACAATAGTTTTGGTTGCTGAAAACCCTTTGCCAAGATGTGAAAAGCAATTTGTTTTCTGAGATGGTAGTGAGATTTAATGATGAAGATTTTCTTCCAGACTTAAGCTGATGAATTCAGCTGCAAAATGTTTTCGCAAAAGGGGCATTGCATGGTAAAATGCTGAGATTTGCAATCGTGCTAACTAAAATTTTGGTGTTTTGGGACATTTTAGCATGAGAAGGCTCTTTTCTACTACTCCTCCTACTGTAGCAGCGAAGTGCAGACAATGAATAAATCCAGGAGTCAATTTACAGGATCCAAGCCAATTTATTGTGCACAAGGCCCAGTTAGTCAAGCTTCAAAAAGGACTGAGCAAAGTTCTTACAGAGACATATTCATTTATACATTTCTTTCCATTTTGATACATGCAGACTTTCTATTGGCCCCAACGCCCCCTGCGTTTGTCCAATAGGAGATCCCTCCTGTGCCTAGAACCCAGCTCCCTCCTCTAGGACTGTTCTAACAATGGTACAGTTTCTAGGTTTGGATACTTCTCTACTGCAAGGTCGTTTCTGGCTCTAGGAATGCAAGTATTGAAACATTTCTATCTTCACAGCACAAGAGAATAATGAAAGATTTATGCATTCATGAAAACTTCTTATTAAGCAGTTTAAAACAGTTTTCTCAAACTTTTACAGACTTTGGTTCTTTCTCTTAGATGGGGATTGGAATCAGAGCCTAACTTACAGGCCTTTCATATTTGCAGGCTATCATAGGCCATAGCCTGCCACATTCCCCCCTTTGATTATTCTCACCCGCAAGTGAGAAAGGGTGAGAATTAAATCACATATTATACTTGTGTAACAGCATCATCTTGGGATATTGGGGAATATTGCCACATAGCTAATATTTTCGTAGCTGCCTTTCGTTCTACAGTGTTATCAATAACTGAGGTTATCATGCGTAAGCAAAGGGGTAGGAGACATGGGAGCAACAAGCATACAGCTAATATGAGTAATACAATAAACACAAGGGTCTTCAGACCACCCAACCATGAAAATGCTGAACCAAACCACCCATCGAGCTTCAGGCCATGCCAGGTCTGAACAGGCACATATGCTTGTGTGCGCATTTGAGTAGCTATATCTTCAACAACTTGTCCATTATTATCAGTCTGCAACAACAGTTGGTTAAATTCAATTTTCCACACATTCCACCTTCAGCTGCTAACAATTAATCTAGAGCTAAACGATTCTGATAAATAGCTGTACGCATTTGTGTACTCTGCTTAGCTAAAAGAGTTAGCGCTTTACTGGTTTCATTGGTTATTATTTCAAGAACAGCTTGTAAGCGTATAATACGATTTATCATATACACAGGAGTACGATATCCCGATGTACCATCTTGCTCCCAAGTAGCAGGTCCATAGTATGAAATGATTCTCTCAGGTGGCCACTCCTCATCATTCCATTTGTCCCATTGGCCTCTCGTTTCTGTCGACTCCTGTATACGGGAAAACCCAGTTGTTCTCCATGGGACGTAGGCAACAGGAAAAAGGAAGGTCGTATGGTTCCCAATGCACATGCTCCTCCCCAGTGGTGAGGAAGCCTAGCATATGCTCGGGTTCCACAAATCCAGTATAGTCCAGGTGGTGCTTGCCAGGTATTATAAGATGCTAGATTAGTCCAGATGCTGGCAAGATTAGGGAAACGGACTAGAGGGTTGGTGGGCTCTGAAGCGTTGATTCCTGACCACCAGGACGTCTTCTTGGTGGTACTGTTGTAGAACTTCTGATTGAGACAGACCAGCTGTCCAACCTCCATGGCAAACTGTGGTCCAGAGCGAGCAAAACACAAGTTACCAACAATGGGGTGGGCCAGTACCCACTCACTAGTAGCATTATGTAAATCAGTCTGATTATAAGGAATAGAATAGTTCACTTCTTGTGCCTCCAGGGCCATTGGTCTCCCATCTTAGTTCCTCCACAGAAGAGGCAGTCCGAAATGTGGAGACTAGATGCTACTGCCCCGGCGAGCTCAATGAACAAGTTTTGGGAGGCATGAGGAATCTCAAACTCTGCCTTCATGGCTTCATAAAAAGAGTGATGTATTCGATAAGGTGCAGATACATGAGTCTTAGTATTCAGCTGTATATGTATAAAAGTTCCAGGATCTATGCCTCCTCCTGCTATTCGTAACCCAAATCTGTACCCCTGCTTCCACTGGCTAGGGTTAAGTATGATGAGCTGCACCAGATTACAGGCACCTTTCTTGCACTTCTGAGGTTCTGGCAATGATAATTTTTCCAGGCTGGCTATGCGTTTATCTCCCTCTCGTCCAGTAGGCGCACCAAACCAGGTGGCATAGTACACGCATTCCCACTTTGGACAGTAGTAAGCATCTTTGGATGATGTACTGTAGACGGTTGGGGAAGATTTCCCAGTACACTTTCCCCATCCGTATGCTCCTTCAGGACACATATATTTATCATCATAGTAGTAGGCTTGCTCCCAATATCCACACTTGTGATAGGCATTTCTGTTTATCACATCACAAGCATCAAAACTCAGGGTAACATGCTTCGTGGGATCAGGGAGCTGTCGTGTGGCATTTATAGAAATGGAGGTGGTCAAGAATGAAATGGAACATGTACAACTTGATCTATTGGGTGTCAGCGAACTGAAATGGACTGGCATTGAGCACATTGCATCAGATGATCACATGGTCTACTATGGTGGAAATGAAAGACAAAGAAGAAATGGTGTTGCATTTATAATTAAGAAGAAACTTGCAAGAACTATAATGAAATACATTGCAGTCAATGAATGCTTAATCTCTATTCATCTATGAGGAATGCCTATCAACACAACTATAATTCAAGTATATGCCCCAACAACAGCTGCAGAAGAGGATGAGATTCATGAGTTCTATGAACAACTATAAGCTGAAATTGACAGAACATGCAAACAGGATAGTCTGATAGTCATGGGCGCCAAAGGACTGGAGAGAGGCTCATGTGTTCCCTTTACACAAAAGCGGAAGTAAGGATGTGGTTGAAAACTACAGGCTGGTTAGTTCAACTTTTGTAGTGAGTAAATTGGAAATGCTGCTGAAAGAGAAAATAGTGAGATTTCTGGAGTCCAGTGGATTACAGGATCCGAGGCAGCATGGATTCACCAGAGGCAGGTCTTGTCAGACAAATCTGATTGATTTCTTTGATTGGGGGAACAGGGAGTTGGACTGAGGGAGAGCCCTAGATGTGGTGTATTTAGATTTAAGTAAAGCCTTTTACACTGTTCCTCACAGGCAACTTATAAACAAACTGAGCACCCTAGGGATGGACCCTAAAGTTACTGCTTGGGTTAGAAATTGGTTGAGTGGGAGGCGACAAAAGGTACAGGTAAATGGAGCTCACTCTGAGGAGAAGGAAGTTACAAGTGGTGTGCCCAGGGATATGTCCTTGGTCAGATTCTTTTTAACATCTTTGTTAGTGATATAGCGGAAGGGCTGTTGGGTAAGGTTTGCCTCTTTGAGGATGATACCAAAATCTGCAATAGAGTAGACACCCAGGAAGGTGTAGATAACATGAGGAGGGATCTAGCTAAGCTTGAAGAATGGCCTAGAATTTGGCAGCTGGGATTTAATGTTAAAAAATGCAAGGTCATGCATTTGGGCTGCAGCAATCCAAAGGAGCAATATAGTATAGGGGATGAAGTACTTTTGTCTACTAAAGAAGAGCGGGACCTAGGCGTGGTTGTGTCTGATGATCTTAATGTAGCTAAACAGGTAGAATAGGCGACAGCAAAAGCTAGAAGGATGCTTGGGTGCATAGGGAGAGGAATGGCTAGCAGATAAAAGGAGGTGATAGTGTCTCTGTATAAGTCTTTGGTGTGACCTCATTTGGAGTACTGTGTGCAATTCTGGAGACCACAGCTTCAAAAGGATATAAACAGGATGGAGTCAATACAGAGGGTGGCTACTGGAATGGTTAGTGGTCTTCATTATAAAGTATATGAGGACAGACTTAAGGATCTTAATATGTACACCTTAGAGGAAAGGTGGGATAGAGGTGATGTGATTGAGACATTTAAATACCTCCGTGGCATAAATGTACAGGGGGAGAGCCTCTTTCGATTGAAAGCAAGTTCTGCTATGAGTGGACATGGGATGAGGGTGAAAGGGGATAGATTCAGGAGTGATATGCGGAAATATTTCATTATGGAAAGAGTGGTGGATCCATGGAATAGTCTCCCAGTGGAGGTGGTAGAGATGAGGACAGTATCTGAATTCAAAAAAGCATGGGACAAACAGAGGATCTCTAAAGGAAAAAAGGGGACTGTTGTAGTTGTTGATATGGAAGGACGGACTAGATAGGCCATGTGGTCTTTTTCTGTCATCATTTTTCTATGTTTCTATGACTGGAACACAAGGGTTGGCAGCAAAGAAGAAGGCAAAGTGTTTGAAAAATATGGACTTGGCAACAGAAATGAAGCTGGAGAAAGACTGAAAGAGGAAGGCCAGCAATGAGATGGATTGCTACAATAACAGCAGCTATGGGTGCCACTCTGTCAACAATGAGCTGCCTGACTGAAGACCGAACATAATTTAGGACAACTATCCAGAGGGTCACCATGAGACAACACCAACTCAATGGCACTTAACAACAACAAGCTCCAGTCTGAAGTACCCTTCTGGGGATATCTATGTAGATATCCCCATAGATGCCATATCAAGCACGTTTATGTTTGTGAAATTGTGCCTGAACTTGGAGGTGCCTGCTTTTTTCTTTTTTTCCAGATGTTCTGGCTTGGACATCCCAGATTGCACTTGGATATCCTTTGTAAAATGTGCCTTTATGCCCATACATTTAGGCATGGCATTCATTTTCCTAGATTTATGGGCCTAATTTATGAGTCTAGTATTGAAAAGCAATGCTAAGCTTCTAACCTTTTTTCTCCCGCTTGAAATCTGCCTTTTTGATGCTCCTAAATGTATGAGTTTAGTGAGATTTTGAGTATAAATTTAGGCACTCAGTCCTAGTAAATTTCTAAAGGCCAATGTAGAAACATAATTTGCAATGTTAGGATTCAATTCTTTTATGTTGATCCATAGTTTATTGTAAAGTGATTCCACAAAAC
Organism: Ichthyophis bannanicus; assembly: GCA_033557465.1. Taxonomy (NCBI): domain Eukaryota; kingdom Metazoa; phylum Chordata; class Amphibia; order Gymnophiona; family Ichthyophiidae; genus Ichthyophis; species Ichthyophis bannanicus. The sequence continues at coordinate 1,574,272,505 of CM066031.1, read as the reverse complement.
ATAACTGCAGGGTAACTTTGGGCCTCTCAGGATTTGTTTCATTTGGTGCAGGGAGACAAATATGGCAAGCACCGTTCATGTGGAAAAAAATAGCCCGATTCACTTTATTACTTCTTTTAAGGAAAGCATTAATTAGGTTGAACAAAGTTCCATAAATAGCATCGTGACTACAGACCTCTCATTCGCTCCACTGAACTTTTTCATAGCCTCTTTGCCTCTTCTGTAACAAGGAAATTATCAACAACAAGAGGATATCCTGTACTAGTAATGAATAGGTTTTATTTTCAAGGTACTTCCCTTCTTGTGGGAATTTTATTTAATTAGGGAAAAGCTACAGAGAAGTTGCTTTGTTTTAGAAGTAAATCTTTGAGCCTTATAAATAAATAATTTTCTTATTGTAATCCAGAACCAATCATTGTTAGGCCCAATAACATTGTCTCATATGTTGCCTCCTCTCACAAGAGCAATATAAAGCTTTAGGCACCAGTTGCAGAAAGTCTAAGCTCCATGAAGATGTTCCTGCAGGAAAGAGTAAACAGGGACTATTACTGTACATGCTATATTTACTTTTAAGACTCACCAGGCAACATAACAATCACCTCTATTCGAGGGCAAGATGAGTTGGAAAGTTGTCTGATGTTTTCATGGGAATTCTGAGATATAGTCCCCAGTACCCCTCAGGAACAGAATGGAACAGACCATATCCAATTTATCAATGTCCCTGTTTAATGTACATTACCAAGTTTAAGTTACAATGTAAATCGCTTTGACTGAAATGATAAAGTGGTATAAAAAACCTGTTAAATAAATATCATCAACCCATCACCATCAGTTGAAGCAGATGGACAGCACCATCTATCCTCCTTCCTCTCATCTTCAAAAATAATAAAAACTTATGGAAAAATAGAAGGTGTTGGCAGAAAAAGACCACGAGGTTCAGCTAGTCTGTCCATTTGTACCTGCCTGTTGAATTGTCACAGATCTTACTAGAGATCTTCTCTGTCCCTCCACACTGAAGTCCCTTAGTAAAAAAACTGGATGTAGGGAAAGGGAGGGATTTGGGATTTAGCTTATGCCTTTTTCAGGAGTATCCAAGGGTATACTTTGAGGGAGCCAAGGGGGGAAATTTCCCCCAAATTCCGCAGGTCCATGCCCCCTCCTCAAATTCTGCAGGGCCACCTGGTTCTGCTTTTTGTGATGTGACGGTGAAAAGCCGCAGCGCCGCTGGAAGACGTATGATGGAGTGGGACGAGCAACATAGTCTCTAGTCCGATCAAATCTCTGACAGGCCAGAGTGGTGGGAGCTTCCTCCTCTCTGTGTCTTACCAGTTGCCTCATGCATGCGAGCACATTTCCACATGAGAGAGCAGCCACAAGAACATCCTGTATCTTGCAAGACAGAGGAAACACCTGCCCTCGCATTTGGAAATGTGCTCACGAGTCAGCTGGCGAGACTGAGCAGCAGGGAGCAAAGAAGTAAAGGAGTCATGGCTGAAGGGGTTAATACTGGGCATGGGAATGGGATAAGGGGGATAGGTGTGGAATAAAGTGGCTGATTCAGGAAAATGCTGTGGATGGGTGTGGGATAAGGGGACTGGCAGCCGACACTGGCAGTTCCTAGAGCTGGAGATGGGAGAAGGGGACTGATATCGGCAGATGGGAGAAGCGTGCTGACGCTTGCAGCTGTTTGGGGTGGTACTGAGGGCAGGGCTCGCCCTATCACAAGATGGATGGAGCAGTATTTTAAAATATGCACCAAACTCTTCCCCCTATCACTGCCACTGCTGCTCCCTTATCTCCCGCTGTGCTGAGCAAGGCTGCAAAAAACGAAACTCAGTGTGGCGATAGGCCTTGCAGCACTTGTGTGCACACTCTAGATCAGCCGTGTCCCACGCCTCGGGTAGGGGCAGGATGTAGCCAGTGTAGAGCACACACAGATGCTGCAAGGCCTGCCATCATGCTAAGTTGCATGACCCAGCGGGAGGATGGAGGTAAGGGGGTGGCAACAGGAGGAAGAAGTCAATAATGTTGGACATCAGAAGGGAGAGCAGACGAGCAGGGAAGGAGATATCAGAGGGGGGGGGAATAGAAAGGAAGGAGAGATGTTGCACTGGGGGGACAGTGGAGAAGGGTAGACACTGGACTATGGGAGAGGGACGCATCATTGAAGGTTTGCCTAGGGAATCAGATACCCTTGGGCTGGTTCAGGGTATGGCTGGGAGAAGGTGTGACGCTGAGGGAGTGAGAAGGAACAGAACTACCTGGGGAGAGAGTGAGAGGTAGAGTATACCTGGGAATAGGTAGGGCGGAAGGATGGTGTGCCAAGAGGGGGAGGGAGGAATGGAGGGAGGGAGAGAGGGAGAGTATGTGCCTGGAGAAAGGGAGAATGAAAGGGACTAAGAGAGTGCTAGGAGGGTGTGTGTGTGTGTGTGTGTGTGTGTGAGAGAGTGCCCGGAGAGGTGAGTAGGGAAGGATCAGAGATAGAGTGCTCTGGAGGGGGGTTGTGAGAGATGGGACAAAGGAGGAAGAAGGAGAGTGATAAGGGGTGGGGGGGGGGGGAATGGGGAGAGTGCTTGGAGGAGTAGCTGAGGAGTAAAAAAGAGAGGCTTAAGTGAGAGAGAGTGTGCCAGGAGAGGTGGGAGGGTGAGAGAGAGTGCCCGGAGAGGTAAGTAGGGAAGGATCGGAGATCGGAAATAGAGTGCTCTGGAGGGGGGGTTGTGAGAGATGGGACAAAGGAGGAAGGAGAGTGGGGAGGGGGAGATAAAGGATGGAGAAAGGGTGGAGGGAAGATGTGGGAAAAGGCAAGAGAAGAGGGAGGATGAGGAAGCGGGAAAGGAGATTTGAAAGGCAAGGAAGAAGAGCTAAGAAAGGGGGGAAGAGATGAGTAGAAAGGGAATAAATGGAGAGAGAAGGAAGGACTTAGAAGGTGTTGTGGAGGATAGTGAAGAGGGAAGGATGATGGAGGTGGAAATTATGGAAAGGTGAGGAAGGGTGAGGGAGGGGAGAAAGAATGTGTGTGGGGATGAGAGAAATAAGGGATGTATGTGAGAGAGCTGAAGGGGAAGGGGAGGATTGGTAAGATTAAAAAGACAAGGAAAAGAGAAAACAAAAGAAATGGAATCTAGAAATGACAGATAACAACAAGGTGGAAAACTCTATAGAAAATGCTATGAGAATAAAGTGGGTAACAAGAAAACTGAAATCAGAGGGGAGAGGAAAGTGGGAAGGTTGAAGTGGTGGCAGTAGGCCTGGGACTTGAGAAGGTGCAGGGCCGGCCCAAACATTAGGCAAACTAGGTGGTTGCCTAGGGTGGCGGTTTCTTGGGGTGGGGAGGGGGCAGAGGGCAGAGCATTCAAAGCTAAACCATAGATTCTGACAACCAGAGGGGCATAAGGCTTAAGGTTTGCCTAGGCTGTCAACACCTTGAACCAGCTCTGGGGCTGGCCCTAGGAGGGTGCTAGTGTGTGCCTATGTGTGAAAGAAACAGTGTCAATCAGTGGGTGAGGGGTGGAGGAGAGATTGATGCCAGGCTGAGATGAGGAGGGAAGTTCACCTCCTATCTTTAGCTGAGCTCTCTACCCCTTGCCCTACCCCAAAGAAGGGAAGCTAAACCTATCAGAGTAGTTCAAGGCAAGTTGCATTCAGGTACAGTAGGTATTTTTCCTATCTCTTGGAGGACTTGCAATCTAATGAATCAATATTCAAACTCTGTGGTTAGTGTTTTTAAATGATGGATAGTGAGTGCTGGAATCTGGATATTCACAAAAAAAGCAGCCCTATCTTAATACACTTTGCGGACACTAGCCAGATAGCAAAGTGCATTAAGATAGGACTGCTTTTTTGTGGCCTAATGTGATGTAGTTGTTTATCCAGTTAATGGCTGGGGTTTTTGCTTAGTCCTATGAGGATAGTGCCACTGGGGTCAGAGGAGTGGTTAGCAGGTGCAGCTGAATGCATATCAGCTCCTGTTTGTAACTGAGACATGGAGTGTTAAGTGACTTACCCAAGATCACAGCAACAGCAGTGGGATTTGAACCAGGCTCTCTTGGGTCTCAGCCACCTACGAGATTAGCCATCGCACTACTCCTCCATTGCAACTTGGGTGGAAGTTCTTGATTTGATATGCATGCTTGGCACTGGGCACCTTGGAGGCTTGAAGGAAGAATACAGGATAGACCAGTGGTTCTCAACCCATTTTCCATTCTTCATTCTGATATCGGGACTAGTATTTTTTGGATTAAGCAATATATGAAAGCTGATTTGGATAGAGCTCCTTGACAAGTAACTGGTAGCAAGTACATTAATGACATTTCTTGTCTTGTTTCATTTCCAAAATGAAAGAAAATAAAACTAATGACATGATGTTCATTTAACTTTTTTTCTGTTTGCTTTTAGGTGCCGCTTTTTAAAATCTGGCTTGCCTGAGTGCTGGCTTCCACTTACTACCGCTGCTGCTAAGATTGGAACATTTAAGGTCCCTGTCAAATACTTTTTCAGCATCAAATCTCAATAAGGTAGGATGTCCCACATCTCACACTGTCTTGGTAAGTAACCAACTGATGCCAATCTCACAGGAATCAACCTCACCTGATCCCACTCAACTAAGTCCAATAGAAAATCCCTGAGCCAAAAAGCAAGAATCCTGGCTAACAGCTTGCTAGCAAAGTTATGAAGAAAGATGGGGCAGTAGGACACTGGATCAAATGCATCTTTTTCTGATTTTGGAATGACTGTAATGGCTAGCCTCATAGCCTCCCCACGGAGAACCCCCTACATGTGAAGATTTGTCATACATTGTATCTAGCGCTGGAGAAATGTGGTCACTCTGCACCATATCCATCTGGTCCCAGTGTTCTAGATGCTTGGTTGTCCGTGCTTCTGTATTTCCAGATCGGAATGGATGCATTCAGCATTTCCAGCTGATTGACCTGGAATTTGGGCAGCTGCAACCAGTCTAAAAATCTTGACATATCCCACCTGCTGCTCCTTTGCTAGTTATATAACTCTTAGGGGTATGTTTACTAAACTGCGTTAGTGCAATTCGCGTTAGGAGCCGCGGTAGTGACAGAAACCCCAAATAAGGACATGGGCGGTACATCGTTACCACTAACGCGCGTTCCACAAACTAACGAGCGTTACAGGGCGCCGTGGCGCGTCACTGCGCGTTAAACGTAAGAAGACGTACAGACACAAAGCACTGAAACAGAGCTGTAGCACAATGGTTACAGTACTGACTGCTGTTACAGGCAGCATGGGTTCGAGTCCCCAGTGTGCCTAACGCAGAAGGCTGGCCCAGGCATCACCCTGTACATTACATAGGGAATGAGGAGGCATGTTTTTCTTTACGTTGAGTAGTGGTGTCAGAAACACACCCTCGGAGTGTGCCTAGCCACGTACGTTGGTGCGTGCGAGGCTGCGTGCGTTGGTACGTGCGTAGCCCCGTGCGTAGCTGCGTGCGTTGGTGCGTGCGTACAATCGTGCGTGGGTACATGTGTTTTTACCAGCGTGGGCACCTTATATTACAGACTCTTTAGGGTGTCTTGCACCTATGCATTATGCTAACAGATGTACGTGTGATGGCCTATGGTTTATCAGAGCCTGTGAGCAGGTGCTGGATTTTCACAGGGTTGGATTGTGCCAGTCACACCCATGATGCACTGCACATACAAATCAGCTGTCCACAGATACACACCATGGGGAATGCACCCCCACAGCACCTCGGCCTGGTAGGGGGAACTGACCATGTGCACCCCCACAGCACCTCGGCCTGGTACGGGGGTACTGACCGTGTGTTGTACTGGCACAGAGTAGCTACACACCGTCACATTGTGCGGGTACTGTGCTCACCCTGAGGGTGCAGTGAGGCGCCCAGCACCAGGTCCACAGCACCGTCCATGGCTGAAAGAGGCCATGGCGCAGGTCCAAAGCAGTGTTAATGTGTGAGATAGGTAGTTTCTGCAAACACCTTGGATATCTCTGTCTGTTTCAGTCAGGTGTAGCCCCCATGGACCCCTAGGAGGCCCATATACCACCACCCCCCTCGCCCAGGGCCAAAGGTGACAAACAGGGTCTCCTAACAATAGATCCACATTCTACCTCCCTGCAAAGGTGGCAGTAGAGGGGAACTGCAACCCCAGTCCTGCTGAGGAACAGACGCCCCACAGGGCAATCAATGCAGCTCTGTACACAGCCATAACACAATAGCAGACAGACATTAGGCCTGGATATGGTAAGCTGCACCCCACCACTATCTGATATTCTCCTGCTGCAAGCCATCAGCCACTGCACCCTGCAAACCACTCCATCAAGACACATAACAGCTACAAACAGCCTGCTAGTTAGTCAATAGTGCATGTGCCCAGTGGAGATGCATGCACCCAGAACTAGGATGTCAGCATACACAGCAAGCAGATAAATCAGTGACTGGGCCCCAAAAGGAAACCCATACCTATCACATGAGAGAAATACTATGGGGGTGCCTAGCCATGCTGTGGTCACTGCACAGTCAGGGTGAGAGTGATCTCTCAGCAGGACATACTGAGGTCACCCTGTCTGTGTAGGTGGTGGCCGGGCACTAAAATGTCCCAGTCAGTGCCCTATGCCCTGTGCAGATACACCCTGGCCAGGCCACCCTGTCCTGCCTATACCCATGGTACCTTGCTCCTCATTATGCACATTGGCAGCCCAATACTGGCAACATTGCTGGCAGTGTGGGCTGTGGAAGGTGTTTGCAGCCACCACACACTGGATAGACAGACAGCCACCCCCACACCTATGCCAACATTGTGCTACTATAGGGGTGTTCAGCAGCCATGCCCACCACACCAGTCCTGGGCACAGTACAGGCATGGATATGGTACGCAATACTGTTGGGGGTCACTCCCCAGGGTGGTAAACACTATCAGAGACCAGACCTGCAGCACACACCGCAGACATCAGAATGATTGTTATGGTGGAGCTCAATGAGCAAAATGTGCTTAACGTAGGCATTGATATCTGCCAGTTATCATAGGAAACGTTTGATGGCTGTGTACCATATACCCAGGTGTAGGGTGGCATTGCTAAGGTATGCAACTGCTAGTATTGGGAGGTACAGGCAGGGCCCAATGTCCTGCCTCTCCAGGAGGCATTGGCCAATGGGGCCTGTGGGTGTGTGTGGGTGTGTCTGGCCCTGTTGGCTGCTGCTTTACGGCAGAGTTTCCCAACTCCAGTCCTGGTGTTCCAAACACTGTTCGGGTTGTCATGCTGTCCCTCATAAATATGCATGAGCTACATCTGCATACCATGGGGGTGGTGCATAGATATGCAGCACAGGCATCTTTATTAGAGGCAGCATGGAACCTGAATGGTTTGGGGCCCTCCAGGACTGCATTTGCGAGACTCTGCTCTAGGTAATGCGCCTGTTTATGGTGTCTGTGTTTGGTGTGGTAAAATATAGGCGTATTAACCATGCGTATGTTCTCTGTAATAAAGGAGTGTCTTTACTATTACTGTTTAGTGGTGGGTAAAACTATGGGGACTGGATTGGTAGGAGCCCCAGCTGGGATTTGAACCTGTGACCCTCTGGTCTTACAGGCACTGGCTGTGTCCGTTGCACCACACTGTGGCCACAGAGACAGTGCTGTCCCTGGAGGTAGGAAAACTGGCCTGACGAGTCAGAAACCCTGCTCTGCACAATTTTACTGTGGGCTCATTTACCTTGTATGAAGACAAACGTGCACATAAACCTCAAAAACGACCTCGAAAACAGGGGCACACACCCATAACCAAGCTGGGCAACAATGATATCATTGGGCAACATTAAAAAACACTCCCAGGAAAGCTCCAATAAAATGAAATGATTTTTGAAAGGGTCTACGGAGTGTAGACCCTTCCACACATCATTTCTTTGGAGGTATTTAAACATCTCAATCATATCACCTCTGTCCCGCCTTTCCTCTAAAGTAGACATATTAAGGTCCTTAAGTCTGTTTTCATAACCTTTATAATGAAGACCATTATGTACCTCAAAAAAGCAGATAATCACGTGAAACCACAGAAACCAGTCCAATACGTGATTATTGTAGAAAGACAAAATTTATTTCCATTTATTGGCCCATTACCACCCGACACAGGCCGTGTTTCATTACCCTTCGTCAGGGGTGGAATTGGTAAAAACACTATAAACATAAAAACATACATATGTTAAAAGACATTGTTAAAATGAAACCGCGATTAGAACAGATGCCCAAACTATAAATAAATTAAAAAATAAATAAAACATAATAAATACATGTAAATGTAACTAATGATTGTATGTATACATAAATAAATTTTAAAAACATATCAATCATCAAACAATAACATATAAACTTATAACAATTATAAATGATCTAATCACCAAATACAAAAATCAAATAAAAAGAATGTGACAAATAAATATATGCATTGCAACGGTAAATACCTCAGTGTTGAGTATCGAGGACACATCTGCTTGTGACCAGTACGAAATAAAAACTCTTGTCAAACCATGAATATGTAATAGCACAACGTACAATGGGTCCAAAATGTTTCTGAATGAATATATCCAATAACTAAATCTATATAACTTCTCATTCAACCTGTTCGACAGAGTTAAAATATCTGAAAGAATTCTCCAGCTGATCTCAGATCAATACGTGCATCACTCTCACGTTTCAAAGAAACTTCAACGGTGTGCCGATTTCACATCAAGGATCTGCTGAGTTTTCTAATTATTATATCAAATATATTTGCCAGTAGTTTCAAATTAGCAATGTAGTTTCAAGTAAGCAATGCAACTGGGTTCCAAGCTCGAATGTTGTAAATAATACTTAGCTTAGTAATCAAAATGGGGCCCAGCACACTTCAGCATAAAAAGTTTGTTGCTACTTGACTAATGTCCAAATCCCAACGCTAATAATTTTGGCGCCTTGCGTTTCACACTGAGGCGGTTCATCAGGGGAATTGAGGATCTCATGAAAATCTGAAAAAATAGGAGAACTTGGGTGATATAACTCATTTGTTAACATATTTCTCTAAAGTACAATTGTCCAAAAATCTGTACAAACAACCGTTCAAGATTATATAGAACCAGTAGGGAAATGTATGGTACCTCATGATAAATGCTGCCCACGTTCCACTAACGATTCCACTTTGTTGTTTATGCTATCAGCTGCCCGTGTGGGCTTCTATACATAGGTAAAACCATTCGTGAATTTCGTATACGTATCAAAGAACATCAAAGCCGATTACGATGTAGAAGAATAGAAGCTCCATTGGTTCAACACTGTCTCACAAATGATCATAAGTTTGAAGATCTCCGCTGTTGGTGTATAGAGAGGGTATTATCTGCAGTTTCTGGTAAAACCCGAGATCAAAGGTTGCTATATAGAGAGCAATGGTGGATCTATACATTAGCAACAGTGCACCCAGGGGGATTAAATTCAGAAATTGATTGGTCCGTCTGCCTCTGAATTAAATGAAGCCACCCAATCCAAGCCAGTGACTCTCGAGTTTCGATGACGTCAGAGTCCTTTTAAAACATCCGGGGAAATGGTTTTCCCGCATGCGCGGTGTCTTTTCAGATGATCTTTCAGTGAAGACAAGAAGATCTTTTAGTGGAACGTGGGCAGCATTTATCATGAGGTCCCATACATTTCCCTACTGGTTCTACATTGCTAATTTGAAACTACTGGCAAATATATTTGATATAATAATTAGAAAACTCAGCAGATCCTTGATGTGAAATCGGCACACCGTTGAAGTTTCTTTGAAACGTGAGAGTGATGCACGTATTGATCTGAGATCAGCTGGAGAATTCTTTCAGATATTTTAACTCTGTCGAACAGGTTGAATGAGAAGTTATATAAACCATGAATATGACCAACAAAGAAATAAATGAACATATACAATAAATACATCATATTTAAAAACATACAGACACATATAAAATAATATGTGATTAAATTGGTGGAGGGATTGCGCTCTATGTTAGAGAGGGCATTGACTCAGAAAGGATTAAAGTTTTGCAGGAAACAAAATCTGCTGGAGAATCTGTATCGATTGAAATTCCATATAAAAGGGGGAAGGCAATGGCAGTGGGGGTGTACTATCGAGCACCTGGCCAGAATGACCAAATGGATGATGAAATGCTCAAAGAAATCAAGGAAGCTAACAAAAGTTACAGCGCAGTAATAATGATGGGTGATATCAATTACCCCGGTATCGACTGGGTCAGTGTCACGTCAGGACATGCTAGGGAGATAAAGTTCCTAGATGAAATAAATGACTGCTTCTTGGAGCAGCTGGTTCATGAACCGACCAGAGGGGAAGCCATATTAGACCTAGTCCTTAGTGGAACACCAGATCTAGTGCAAGAGATAAGGGTGTTGGGGCCACTTGGCAATAGTGATCATAGCATGATCGCCTTTGATTTAATTAGTGGAGGAGGGATAGTAAGGAAATCCACAGTACTGCTTTTAACTTTCGAAAGGGAGACTATGATAAAATGAGGAAAACAGTTAAGAAAAAACTAAAAGGAGCAGTTGCAAAGGTTAAAGACTTACATCAAGCTTGGGTGTTGTTGAAAAATACTATCTTGGAAGCCCAGACCAGCTGTATTCCACGCTTTAAGAAAAGTGGAAGGAAGTCCAAAAAACTGCCAGCATGGTTTAAAGGTGAGGTCAGAGAGGCTGTTGTTGCCAAAAAAGCATCTTTCAGGAAATGGAAAAAAGAGCCAAACGACGAAACCTGGAAACAGCACAAGCACTGGCAAGTCAAATGCAAGGCATTGATAAAGCAGGCAAAGAGAGAATTTGAGAAGAAGCTTTTCAAGTACATTCGTAGCAAAAAACCTGTGAGAGAGTCTGTTGGTCCATTAGATGATAAAGGGGTTAAAGGAGCACTAAGAGGCGACAAGGCGATAGCGGAGAGACTGAATGAATTCTTTGCTTCGGTCTTTACTGATGATGATGTAGGGATGTTACCCATGACTGAAGTGGTATTTAAAGGTGCGGAAGAATTGAAGGAAATATCGATGTAAGATGTCTTACAACTATTAGATAAACTGAAGAGTAGCAAATCACCTGGGCCGGATGGTATACATCCAAGGGTGTTGAAAGAACTGAAATATGAGATTGCAGAGCTGCTATCAGTAATCTGTGAACTATCATTAAAATCATCTCTAATACCTGAAGATTGGAGGATCGCCAATGTAACATCAATTTTTAAAAAGGGTTCCAGGGGTGATCCGGGAAACTACCGACCGGTGAGCCTGACGTCAGTACCAGGAAAAATGGTAGAAACCATCATAAAGAATAAAATTACTCAGCATGTAGATAGTCACAACCTAATGGGAGACAGCCAACATGGCTTTAGACAAGGAAGATCTTGTCTTACTAATCTGTTATGTTTTTTTGAAGGAGTGAATAAACAGGTGGACAAAGGTGAGTCGGTTGATATTGTGTATCTGGACTTTCAGAAAGCCTTTGACAAGGTCCCTCATCAGAGACTTTTGGCAAAACTAAAGAGTCATGGGATAGGAGGCAGTGTACTATTGTGGATCAGGAACTGGTTAAAAGATAGAAAGCAGAGGGTAGGGCTAAATGGCCAATTTTCCCAATGGAGAAAGGTGAATAGTGGTGTACCCCAGGGATCTGTGCTGGGTCCGCTGCTTTTTGACATATTCATAAATGACCTGGAAAGTGGAATAACGAGTGAGGTTATCAAATTTGCAGATGACACAAAACTATTTAAAGTTGTTAAAACCCAAGAGGATTGTGAAAAATTGCAAGAGGATCTTGATAAATTGTAAGACTGGGCATCAAAATGGCAGATGAAATTTAATGTGGACAAGTGCAAGGTTATGCACCTAGGGAAGAACAACCCAAACTATGGTTACACGATGCAAGGTTCCACATTAGGAACCACCACCCAGGAAAAAGATTTAGGCGTCATTGTGGATGCCATGTTAAAACCCTCGGCCCAGTGTGCAGCGGCGGCCAAGAGAGCAAATAGAATGCTAGGTATGATAAGGAAAGGAATGGAAAATAAAACAAAAGATATTATAATGCCTCTATATCGTTCCATGGTGAGACCGCACCTTGAATATTGTGTGCAATTCTGGTCGCCGTATCTTAAAAAAGATATAGCGATTTTAGAAAAGGTTCAGAGAAGAGCCACCAAAATGGTAAAGGGGATGGAAGGATACTCCTATGAAGAAAGGCTAAAAAGGTTAGGGCTCTTTAACCTGGAAAAGAGACGGCTGAGGGGAGATATGATAGAAGTCTATAAATTAATGAACGGAGTGGAACGGGTAAACGTAGATCGATTGTTTACCTTATCAGAATATAGAAAGACTAGGGGACATGCAATGAAGCAACAGGGTAAACTATTTAAGACTAATAAAAGAAAATATTTTTTCACTCAACGTGTAATCAAACTCTGGAATTTGTTACCGGAGGATGTAGTAAAGGCTGTTAGTGTAGCTGGGTTTAAAAAAGGTTTGGACAAGTTCCTGGAGGAAAGGTCCATAAACCATTATTAAGAAGTGACCGAAGATATCAATGCTTGACCCAGTACAAGCATTGCAGAACCTGTGTCTTTTGGGGAAACTGCTAGGTACATATGACCTAGATTGGCCACTGTTGGAAACAGAATACTGGGCTTGATGGACCTTGGTCTGACCCAGTATGGCATATCTTATGTTCTTATGTACTCCAAATGATGTTGCACATAAACTTATACAAAGGCACTATCACCTCCTTTCTTCTGCTGGCCATTCCTCTCCCTATGCACCCAAGCATCATTCTAGCTTTCGCTGTCGCTTTTTCTACCTGTTTAGCTACTTTGAGATCATAAGACACAACCACGCCTAGGTCCCCTTCTTCTTTTGTGGACAAAAGTAAGTCATCTCCTATACTGTAACGTTCCCTTGGATTGTTGCAGTCCAAAAGCATGATCCTATATTTGTTAGCATTAAATCTCAGCTGCCAAATTCTAGACCATTCTTCAAGCTTAGCTAGATCCCTCCTCATGTTATCTACATCTTCCTGGGTGTCTACTCTGTTGCAGATTTTGGTATCATCCACAAAGACGCAAACCTTACCTGACAGCCCTTCCGCAATATCACTAACAAAAATGTTAAAAAGAATCGGACCAAGGACAGATCCTTGCAGCATACCACTTGTAACCTTCTTCTCCTCAGAGTGAGCTCCGTTTACCTGTACTCTTTGTTGCCTCCCACTCAACCAATTTCTAACCCAAGCAGTAACTTTAGGGTCCATCCCAAGGATGCTTAGTTTGTTTATAAGTCGTCTGTGCGGAACAGTGTCAAATGCTTTACTGAAATCTAAATACACCACATCTTGGGCCAACTCCCTGGTCACCCAAAAGAAATCAATAAGATGTGTCTGACACGACCTGCCCCTGGTGAACCAATGCTGCCTCAGATCCTGCAATCCATTGGACTCTAGAAACCTATTTTATCTTTCAGCAGCATTTCCAATAATTTACTCATCACTGAAGTTAAACTAATTGGCCTGTAGTTTTCAACCACATCCTTACTTCTGCTTTTATGTAAAGGGACCACATGAGCCTCTCTCAAGTCCTCTGGCACCACCTCCAACCCCAACCCCAAAGAGGCATTGAAAAGGTCAGTCAGTTGAGCTGCTAGAACATCCCCAAGTTCCTTCGATATTCTTGGATGTATTCCATCCGGTCCCATTACTTTGTCCACTTTTAGTTTAGCTAGTTCATCATAAACACAGTCCTCTGAAAATTGTTTGAGATGCTCTGCTTTTGTTCCTGTTTGTGGGTGTTTTCTGAGGTCCTGCTCCCAGTCGTTCATCTGTGAACACAGAACAAATATTTGTTAAGCAATTCCGCTTTATCCTCATCAGCTTCTACATCTTCCTCCCCTTCAGCCTTGAGTCTGACAATACCACTTTTGCCTTTCCTCCTCTTGCTAACATATCTGAAAAATGTCTTATCCCCCAATTTTATTGCATTGCATATATCTTGTTTTTGTACCTTTGCCTTCCTGACTACTTTGCCAACCTCTCTAAGTTTTGTCAGATATAAATTCCTGTCTTCCTCTCTCTGTGATCTCTTGTATTTCATGAAGGCCTCCCTCTTTTTCTTCATCTTTTCAGCTACCTCTTTTGAGAACCATAGTGGCCTCCATTTCCTTTTATTTACCATTCTAATGAAAAGGTTGATTGCCCTTCAAATATTCCCTTTCAGTTTTGCCCACTGTCTTTCTACATTCCCCAGCTGTTCCCATCCTGCTAATGACTTCTTGAGGTACAGTATTGGCCCATCTTGGCAAAGTTCGTTTTTCTAAAGTCTAAGGGGTATGTTTACTAAACGGCGCACAAGTGCGCGGCGCACAATAGCGTGCGCTAAGGTACCTTAGCGCACGCTAATGATGCGTTTTTGTGCCCCGCACATGTGCGCGCCGCACTAACGGGCCCGCTCATGTGCACGGCGCGCAAATGAGCGATAGAGGCGTGGAAAGGCTCCCGGAGGGCGGAGAAAGGCTCCCCAGGGGCGGAGAGACGGGGTCAATGGGTGGAGAGTGGGAGGGGAGAGGCTCCCCGCACAGGAGCGGGGCTGAAATTCGAGTAAAAAAATACCTCGAGTGAAAACCTCGCGGTAGAGCCGATTTAAAGGGAAGAGAAACCATTTCTGTCACAGCAAAACCAGGGAAACCTACAAAACGTGAGCAGTGTGATACATGTACACGGAACAAAAAGGCAAATAAACATTAAAAATGACCCCAACAAAATATAATAAAATTATAATCTAGCTGGGCAATAGTGATAGTAATGGGAAACATCAAAAAACACTCCCAAGAAAGCCCCAAAAAATAAATATGAATTTTAGAAGGGTCTACGCTCCGTCCCCATACAAGGTGAATGATCCAACAGTGAAATAGCACTGATCAGGGCTTCCCTCTCCATTGGACAGGTTACCTATGGCATGCACATTTCCACAACAGCAGGGCGGGCAGGTCGGAATGGGCAATTGGACAGATGCTGAGAAAGGGGATACAGAGGGCTGCAGGCGGCACATGCTGTGGTGCAGCTGGGTCACAGTGCGGACTAGGCAGATGCCTAGATGGCACTTAGGAATGCTGAAACTGAACAGCAGCCAGACAGCAACTGATGAGGGCCCAACATGGGCATGAGAGTGTTTATCACAGTGTCACAGGGGATAGTACCCAGCAGGTACCCCCAAGGGCACGGAACATTGGCAGGCGGTGATTGGGGGACGTGCGGACAGATATGCAGGCACCCCTACCCCAGAACCTGCACCATAGGCAGCCGCCTACCCGCACACAGGATGGCCTGAGACTGCGTACCACCAGCACCACCAGCAGAAGGGCATGTCAGCATGGTGGCACAGGGGTACTGGAGGTGGAGGGGGGCAGTGGCAGCTGCCCAGAGCAGACCATGGCCTAGCCCTGTGTAGGTGGGTGCAATGCACTGCAACAGACAGGCCCTGCCGGACAAACAGTCATGGTATCATCAGGGAATGCACTGTCTCTGTGGCAACATGGTGGTGCAGTGCACACAACCAGTGTGTTTGGAGACAGAAGGTCACAGGTTCAAAGCCCAGCTGGGGCTCCTGCCAACCCAGTCCCCTTGTTTTACCCATGAAGAAAACATGGTAGTAAAGACTGAACCATTATTGCTGAGAACATAAGCATGGGTCAAAAACCTCTATTTTACCCTACACAGCACAAACACCATAGAAATGTGCATTACCTATGGCAGAATCCCCCAAATGCAGTCCTGGAGGGCCACAAATCCATCAGGGTTTATGCTGTCTCCAATCTAAGAATGGAGCGGTACTGATGGTGGAGGTGGCAGTGGCTGGTGCCCACAGCAGACCATGGCCTAGCCCTGTCCAGGTGATTGCCGTGCACTGCAACAGACAGGCCCTGTCGGATGTACAGTCATGGACTCCCCAGGGAATGCATCATATCTGTGGCAACATGGTGGTGCAGTGCACACAGACAGTGTGTGCAAGAACAGAAGATCACAAGTTCAAAGCCCAGCTTGGGCTCCTGCCAATCCAGTCCACATATTTTTCCCACAACTAAACCGTGATAGTAAGGACAAACCTTTATTGCTGAGAACATACGCATGGTTAATACGCCTATATTTTACCCCACCGAGCACAGACACCATAAACAGGCACATTACCTAGAGCAGAGTCTCCCAAATGCAGTCCTGGAGGGCCCCACACCATTCTGGTTCCATGCTGCCTCTAATAAAGATGCCTGTGCTGCATATCTATACACCACCCCCATGGTATGCAGATGTAGCTCATGCATATTCATGAGGGACAGCATGAAAACCCGAACAGTGTTTGCCAAACCAGGACTGGAGTTGGGAACCTCTGCCATAAAGCAGCAGCCAACAGGGACAGACACACCCACACCCAAACCCACAGGCCCCATTGGCCAATGCCTCCTGGAGAGGCAGGACATTGGGCCCTGTGTGCATCTCCCAATACTAGCACTTGCATACCTTAGCAATGCCACCCTACACCTGGGTATACGATACACAGCTATCAAACGTTTGCTATGAGTACTGGCAGATAGAAATTCCTACGTTAAGCACAGTTTGCTGATTGAGCTCCATCATAACACTCTTTCTGATGTGTGCTTCAGGTCTGGTCTCTGACAGTGTTTACCACCCTGGGGAGTGACCCCCAACAGTATTGTGTACCATATCCATGCCTGTACTGTGCCCAGGACTGGTGTGGTGAGCAGGGCTGCTAAACTTCTCTGTAGTAGCACAATGCTGGCATAGGTGTCGGAGTGTGTGTCTGTCTATACAGTGTGTGGTGGCTACAAACACCTTCCACAGCCCACACTGCCAGCACTGTTGCCAGTATTGGCCTGCCAATGTGCATAATGAGGAGCAAGGTACCATGGGTATAGCCCAGACAGGGTGGCCTGGCCAGGATGCATCTGCACAGGGCATAGGGCACTGGCTGGGATATTTTAGTGCCCGGCCACCACCTACACAGACAGGGTGACCTCAGTATGTCCTACTGGGATATCACTCTCACCCTGACTGTGCAGTGACAACAGCATGGCTAGGCACCCCCATAGTGCTATATAGTGCTTTGCTCATGTGATGTTTATGGGTTTCCTTTTGGGGCCCAGTCACTGATTTATCTGCTTGTTGTGTATGCTGATGTCCCAGTTCTGGGTGCATGCATTTCCACCAGGAACATAGCTAGCAGACTGTTTACAGATGGTATGTGTCTTGATGGAGTGCCTTGCAGGGTGCAATGGCTGAAGGCTTGCTGCAGGAGAATATCAGATAGTGGTGGGGTGCAGCTTAGTATATCCAGGCCTAATGTCTGTCTGCTATTGTGTTATGGATGTGTACAGAGCTGCATTGACTCCCCAGCAGGACTGGGGTTGATGGTCCCCTCTACTGCCCCCATTGCAGGGAGATAGAATGTGGATCTGTTGATGGGAGACCCTGTTTACCACCCTCAGCCCTGGAGGAAAGGGTGGTGGTACATAATCATCCTAGGGGTCCATAGGGGCTACACCTGACTGAGACAGACAGATATATCCAAGGTGTTTCTGCAGAAACTACCTATCTCACACTTTAACACTGCTTTGGACCTCCAGCATGGCCTATTTCTGCCATGGAAGGTGCTGTGGACCTGGTGCTGGGCGCCTCACCGCACCCTCAGGGTGAGCACAGTACCCGCACAATGTGACGGTGTGTAGCTACTCTGTGCCAGTAAAACACACGGT
This sequence comes from Ichthyophis bannanicus, assembly GCA_033557465.1. Classification (NCBI taxonomy): domain Eukaryota; kingdom Metazoa; phylum Chordata; class Amphibia; order Gymnophiona; family Ichthyophiidae; genus Ichthyophis; species Ichthyophis bannanicus. Next base: position 1,574,254,717 of record CM066031.1, on the reverse strand, counting down.
CAGTACCCCCTACCAGGCCGAGGTGCTGTGGGGGTGGACATGGTCAGTTCCCCCTACCAGGCCGAGGTGCTGTGGGGGTGCTGTGGGGGTGCATACCCCATCTTGTGTTTTTTTTTTTTAAATCTGTTTATTAAACTCTGATACAACAGTACAAACATGTTAACGCAAAACATAGATACATATTTTCATAAGTTTCACCCCCCCAAACCCTCCCCTCTCCCTCCGCTGACCTCAGCAAAAGGAAAACAACCTATCCATCCGCTTCCCTGGTCAGGGTTGTTTCTTATCCCCAACCAGGAGCTCTCAAATCCCAAAGGAAGGAAGGGCGAGGCAGGAAAAAAGGGCAAATCCACGAATATCCACCCCTCTAGTGGTCTAAACGCCTATAGGGTACTGAACCACCCCCCCTCCCCACCCCTCCCCCCACCCCCCCACGCCAGAGCGAAAACCCCTCCCACTGGGATCTAAAGCTACCATTGCCCCCTCCCACCCCCAAGACCCTCCCCAGATGCAGCAACCCGGACCGGGTTACCCCATAGCTAAGACCTCGCTCCTGGCTTTAGGGCCTAAGTTCTGAATGTAAGGGGTCCAGATCAATAAGAAAGAGGCCCACCGCTGAGGACTCCCCTTGGCCGCCCTACCCTCTTGTAACATGAGGTGGTGGAAGCTATTACGCCACTCCCAAAAGGTAGGGGCTGTCGTCTCCCGCCACTTACGAAGGATGGGGCCTTTCCCCACCAAACTAGCCTTACGCGTTAAGATCCTCCCCCATTTCCCCTTAACCTGTAGCGGCCCCAGACAATCTAGAACTACCAACAGACCCGACCACCGAATTGACTGGTGTAATAGGACGCTCAAATAGGCCTCGATACGCGCCCAATACCCTTTAATGCGCTCACAACCCCACCACATGTGGCCCAGGTCCGCAAGCGGCGTTGCACATCGAGGACAGCCACCGCAATCCGTTAACCCCGTCCGCAGTGCTCGCCTCGGGGAGAAGTGAACCCTTGCAATGCATTTAAATTGCATCTCCCGCCACCTGGCGGCTTCCACTAGTCGGGCTATACGCCGTAGGGCAGCTTCAAGCGCGCCGGGAGGAACTGCGCAGCCGAGTTCCCGTGTCCAAGCCTGTTCCTCTTTAGTGAAGTCCCGGGGAACACCATACTGGTCCAGCTTACGCTTTAGCACCGCTACTCGAGGTGGGCAATCCGTCCCCAAGGCAAAGAACTCAATAATTCTCGCTGACCTGTTCTCTAGCAAACCCGGCTGCGGAAGAGATTCAACATAATGCCGAAGTTGGACGTATGCAAAGTTAGAGGTCCCCTGTTGCAAGTCATATTCTTTACAGAGCATCTCCAAAGGTTTACAACAACCTTCAAGGGTAACCACATGTCCAAGACACGCTATCCCCTTGCCCCTCCATTGCCTAAAAATGGCTGAGTCCGACCCTGGCCCAAAGGCTACATTCCCCTGCAGGGGGAGCCAGCTTGAAACCCGCGGAGAGCTGCCCCACGCCTTATTGAGACTCTGCCAGGCCCTTCGAATTGGGGTGACCAACACGCTATTTCTCACCCGAGGAGGCAGCAACGCCCCCTCCAGGTGTACCACCGCCTCTAACGCATGCGGGGAGAAGAAGGCCGCTTCGAAGGACCTTGGCGTATAGTAATCAGTAGCGCCAAGCCAATCCCCTAAATGTCGGGCCTGACAAGCCACGGCATATTGAAACAGGTCGGGCAGTCCCATCCCCCCCGCTTTCCAGCTTCCTCGCAATCTAGCCAAGGGTATCCGAGCCCGAAATGCCCCCCAGAGAAACTTCCGAACTGCCTTTTCGATCTTTTAAAGGTCTTTCTGTAGCAGCCACACCGGCAGGGTTTGCAGCCAATACAGCAGCCTAGGAAATATGATCATTCCTATAGCCGCCAGGCGGCCCGACAAGGACAGAGGAAGGGGGGTCCAAGCCTGTAGTTGAGACTGAATCTTTGTAAAAAATCTAGCAAAGTTAAGTTTATAAAGCGCCTTAGGATCCCGGGGCAGCAAGATACCCAGATATAGAAACGCCTCCTCCGCCCAACGAAGGGGAAAGTCGCCCCGCCAAGTTCCCTGCAATAAGCCCCCAACATCCAGCGCCTCAGATTTATCTCTATTTATCCGCAAGCCAGCAAACGTGCCGAAGCGAGTGAACTCCTCCAATAGGGCGGCTAGCGATCGCTCAGGTGTAAGCACGTGTACTAATAAATCATCTGCAAACGCCGCCAATTTAAATTGCTGAGCCCCTACCGTTACCCCCTGTATACTGGGAGAGGACTCAATACGCCGCACCAAAGGATCCAAAGATAACACAAACAGCAATGGGGAAAGGGGGCATCCCTGCCGCGTGCCCCGCTCAAGTGGAAAGGGATCGGATATCACCCCATTACAGGAGATAGCCGCTGTCGGGTCCGAATAAAGTAAGTCCACCATTTTGCAAAACCGCTCTCCAAGCCCGTACTGAGGCAGGAGGAAATGCAAATATGTCCAATGAACCTGGTCAAATGCCTTCTCGGCATCAAAACTAATGAGCAGGGATGCTAGATTGCGTTCCCGGACCCATTCGAGGGAAGCCAGAATTTTCCGCAGGTTACGAACCGCGTATCTGCCTTTGACAAACCCGACCTGCGATGTATGAACCAGCTCACCCAGGACTTCCGCCAAGCGGGCAGCTAGAATTTTTGCTAATATTTTTAAGTCGAAGTTTAGTAAAGATATAGGCCTGTATGAAGCCGCCTGCGTGGGGTCCTTTCCAGGTTTGGGTATCAAGATAATATGGGCATGATTGGTTCCCCACGTAAAGACGCCCCGATCTATCCGGCAGCGATACATATCCACCAAGGCCGGGGATAACTTATCGCCTATTAGCTTGTAAAGTTCCACCCCAAACCCATCGGGGCCTGGAGCGCGCCCGCATTTAGCGTCCTGTATCACTTTCATCACTTCTTCCGCGGATATCGGTACATCCAGATGCGCCCTTTGGGCTGCCGCAAGCCTGGGGAGCTGTAGTTCCCGAAAGTACTCAATCATATCCATCGGAGATCCGGGTCGTTTAGCGTAAAACGACTGAAAATAAGTACGAAACTCCTGCGCTATCTCCCTACCGCCCTCCCCATCTTGTGTTTATCTGTGGACAGCTGATTTGCATGTGCAGTGCATAACTCATTATATTGTTGCATAAAGTAGACTGTATTTATTCATCGTGTCTCCTTGTTAAGGGACTGGTTATTTATACCCTATTTTACCTGTTATACCTGTTTAATGTATACCCAAGTTATTATACCTGTTTCACTGTAAGCACAAATCACGAAATTGAGATGTGCAACTCTTATGTTCATTGTAAACCGCACTGATGTCGAATAGCGCGGTATAAAAGAGACTGCAAATAAAATAAATAAATAAAATCATGGGTACGTGTGTGCTAACCCTATCCTTGTGACCACAGCAGACTATTTATTTATTTATTATTTATTTTTATTTCTTATATACCGCGCTCTTTTAATCAGTGCAGTTTACATATGAACAAATATAAACACAATGACACAGTCAGCATTGGTTTTTTACATAGAACAGGGTACATAAACTTGGCGGTAAACTGTCTGTGTGGTGACATGCACGCCCTCTGCAGCCAGCCAGGGGCTTGCTAGCAGTTATAAAGCTGTAGCCCAATGGTTACGTCATTGCCTGTGAAGCCAGAGGTTGTGGGTTCAAACCCACAGTGGGGTTATTTGATAGGGCTGTCCAAATCATTATTTAGTTTTAATGTACGTTATTGCTGCCAGCAAAAACACCCTCAGCGTACTGTACCCATAAGGTGCCTCAGAGGGCGCTTTATAGGGCGCCCTATAGGGCACCTTATGGTTACCGTCCATATAAGGTGCACTATACGTTATCCTGTGGAGCAACTTATAGGGTGCCCTATAGGGGACATTTTAGGGTACCGTGGCAGACAGTGCACTTTATAATGTGCCCTATGGAGTGCCTTATAGGGTGCCTTATGCGGCACCTTCAATTACGGCACGTGAGGGCGTGTTTGATGGCAGCAATTAAGAAAATACAAATAAAGTGCTGCAGGAAACAATATGTACATTGCAAAGCTGATGCCTCAGCCAGCCTTACGTATTAGGCACACTGGGGAGCAAACTCATGTCCCCTGTATTAGTAGTCAGTGCCTTAACCATTGTGCTACACTGCTGCTCCTCCTTGCATGTCAGCGCACCTACTTCAGATTTCCATGCGTTTAGATGCACAGTGCTGCCATCAAACACAGTGCTATGACCTTGCTGTGCCTCATAGGGCACCCTATATGGTGCCCTATAGGCCGCCCTTTCAGCAACATTGTAGGGTGACGTGGCGGACACTGCACTTTAAAATGTGCCCTCTGGGGTACCCTATGAGGCGCCTTATGCAGCACCTTATGTTACAATACTTTGAGGGTGTATTTGCTTCCAGCACTAATTAAAATAAAAATAACATGCCCCCCACAGCACTATTACCTATAACAGGTAATGCCTCAGCCAGCCTTTTTCATTAGGCACAGTGGGGGATTGAACCCATGGCTCCTGCATCATTAGTCAGTGTCTTAACCATTGGGCTCCACTGCTGCTCCTCTTTGCCTGTCAGCGCACCTACTTATGATTTTCATTCCTTAAACTGCACAGTGCTGCCATCAAAAACAGTGCTGTGACCTTGCGGTAACTCATACGGCACCCTCTAAAGCGCCCTATAAGCAACATTCTAGGGTGCCTTGGCGGACAGTGCACTTTAAAATGTGCCTTATGGGGCGCCTTATGTTAACACGCTTTGAGAGTGCGTTTGCTAGTAGAGATAATTAAAATAAAAATAAAATGCCTCCTAAAGCAATCTTTCCCATAATAGGTAATGCCTCAGCCAGCCTTCTTCATTGGGCACAGTAGGGGATTGAATCCATGATCCCTGCACTATTGGTCAGTGTCTTAACCATTGTACTCTGGCTCTATTCCTGTGCCTGCACATCAGCGCGCCACTTATGCTTCCCGCACAGCTTTCTCATGCGCTAATGTGCGGGACGCACTTGAGCACCGCGCACATTAGCGCATGATTAATCCCGGTTTTGCTTTTTTCAGCCTGAAACGCCCACTCCTTATATGGCATCCGCACACTAGCGCGGCCCGCACATTACCGGGGTTTTAGTAAACATACCCCTAAGACCCTTGCTTTTGAATGGATTTTATCAGCCCTAGTCCTAATACTGAACCACACCATCTGGTGATCACTGGATACAAGATCTCCCACTATAATATCAGAAACACTTTCCACATTGGTAAGTACCAAGTCCCGTATGGCCCCTTCACGTGTGGGTTCTTTTACCAGTTGCCAGCATTTTCCCAGATTTGTTCCAAACTGAAAGAGTTTTTTTGAAAATTGTCATCCATTCCTGAGACCAAAAATTCAACAAAGAGTTATTTTTATTATTTTTAACAGGTTTTTATACTGCTTTATCATTTCAGTCAAAGCAGTTTACATTGTAGCTTAGACTTGGTAATGTACATTAACCAGGGACATTGATAACTTGGATTTTTCTGACGCAATGGAGAGTTAAGTGACTTGCCCAAGGCCACAAGGAGTGCTAGTGAGTTCAGTGAAAGCATAGTAGCTCAGGGCCGGATTTACCTATACGCCATGTACGCCATGGCGTAGGGCCCACAGCCGACAGGGGCCCACAAAAAAAGAACAAGTTTTAATTTTTTTTAATACAATTTAAAAAAAAACCTGCTGGCTGCCGCCGCGGGGCCCCCTCTGCTGCCGCGGCAGCACCGACTGACCCGCGGGGGCCCCCTCTACAAGCTGAAGCCGTCGGTTCGTTCCTCCCTCCCTCCCTCCCTCCCTCCGTGCAGGGTGCAGGGTGCAGGCTGTGAGAGACGCGAAAGGAGAGTGTCTCCTCGCGTCTCTGTTAAGCCCGCAGGGGCTCTCCCTTCGCGCCTCTCACAGCGTGCACGGAGGGAGGGAGGGATCGACGAACCGACGGAGTCAGCTTGCAGAGGGGGCCCCCGCGGGTCAGTCGGTGCTGCCGCGGCAGCAGAGGGGGCCCCGCGGTGGCAGCCAGCAGGTTTTTTTTTAAAATTAAATTTTACTTTAGGCCGACGGGGGGGGGGGGGGTAGGACTGGTAATGGGCTATTGGGGGGGCTGGGGCTGGAAATGGGCGGGGGGGGGTTAAGGCTAGAGGGGGGCTGATGGGGTTAGGACTGGTAATGGACTGTGGGCTGTTGGGGGGGCTTAGAACTGGCAATGGGCTTTGGGGGGGTTAAGACTGGTAATGGGCTGTGGGCTGATGGGGGATGTCTGGTAATGGGCTATGGGGGGGCTAGGACTGGAAATGGGCTGGGGGTTAAAACTGGAGGTGGGCTGTTGGGGGTAGGACTGGTAATGGGCTGTTGGGGGGGGGGTTTGGAACTGGTAATGGGCTTTGGGGGGGTTAAGACTGGTAATGGGCTGTGGGCTGATGGGGGTTGTCTGGTAATGGGCTATGGGGGGGCTAGGACTGGAAATGGGCTGGGGGTTAAAACTGGAGGTGGGCTGATGGGGTTAGGACTGGTAATGGGCTGTGGGCTGATGGGGGGGGGGGGGTAGGACTGGCAATGGGCTATGGGGGGCTGACTGGAAATGGGTTGATGGGGTTAGGACTGGAAGTGGGCTGATGGGGGGTTAGGACTGGTAATGGGTTATAGGGGGGGCTTAAACTGAAAATGGGGTGATGGGGAGTTAGGACTTTAAGTGGGTTGATGGGGGGCTAGGACTGGTATTGGGTTGGGGGGTTGCTAGGACTGGAAATGGGCTGATGGGTGGCTAGGACTGGAAATGGGATGATGCAGGGACTAGAAGGGAATGGATGCTGGGTGAGGCTGGAACTAGAAGGGAGCTGATGTTGGGGGAGGATTAGAATGGGATGGGGCTGGAAGAGTAAAATGGAGAAGGGAAAAATATTTTGTGTGGGAGGGATAAAAAATCTACAATTGGCCGGGTATTGGGAGAGTAAGTGGGGATTGAGGATGGAGGGGTAAAATTTGAGTGGATGAAATAGGAATGAGGAAAGAGCAAAAGGAGAAAGATTAGTATGTTAAAGCAGATGTAGAGAGAGAATGGAAAAAATCTAGAAGAGAGAAGAAAGGACAAATGGACAGCAGACGATGGAGAGTTAGCAGAAGACACGAAGAAACCAGAAGAAAGTGGCTGGAGCAATTGCAGCTGAAAAAAATGCACAAAAGGTAGAAAAATATCTCTTTATTTTGAATGTATTAATTGGAATATGTCAGCTCTGGTAAATGTGCATCATTAACGTCTGCGCTTTGTTTAGTACAAGAGCAAATTAATGTATAGTTTTATTTCTACAGTGTTGTACATTCCAAGTTTGGCTTTTGGGATTCCCAGTTTAATTATTGTCTTCCTGTTTCTAAATTGTGATTACTTGTTTGGTGATGGTCTATGTCAGCGATGGCGAACCTATGGCACGCGTGCCAGCTGTGGCACGCGAAGGCCTTGCAGCTGGCACGCCTGAAGGTCCGCAATTGAAAAAAAAAAAAAACCTGTCTGCTGCCGCTGTTGGGGCCGCCGCGGCAGAATCGAGCGTGCCGCGGGGCCCCCCTGTACCCGGCAGAGCCTGCTCTCCCCGTAGCAGCTGTCTCTTTGGAGCTGCAGTCTGATGCGCCGGCTTGCAGAGCGCGAAGGGAAGAGTTTCCCTTTCGCGACTCTGTTAAGCCCGCGGGGGCTGATGGGAACTTCCCATCAGCCCCCGCGGCTTAACAGAGCAGCGAGGGAGAAACTCTTCCCTCGCGCTCTGCAAGCCGGCGCGTCTGACTGCAGCTCCAAAGAGAGAGCTGCTACGGGGAGGGCAGGCTCTGCCGGGTGGGTACAGGGGGGCCCCGCGGCACGCTCGATTCTGCCGCCGCGGCCCCGACAGCGGCAGCAGACAGGTTTTCTTTTTTTTTAAATTTTCCCTGGGCTGGGCTGGGCTGGGGGGGGGGGGGTTAGGAGTGGTGATGGGCTGGGGGGGGGTTAGGAGTGGTGATGGGCTGGGCTGGGCTGGGGGGGGTTAGGAGTGGTGATGGGCTGGGCTGGGCTGGGCTGGGCTGGGGGGGGGGGTTAGGAGTGGTGATGGGCTGGAGGGGGGTTAGGAGTGGTGATGGGCTGGAGGGGGGGGTTAGGAGTGGTGATGGGCTGGGCTGGGCGGGGGGGGGTTAGGAGTGGTGAAGGACTGGGCTGTGCTGGGGGGTATTAGGAGTAGTGATGGGCTGGGGTGGGGGGTTTAGGAGTGGTGATGGGCACTGGGCTGGGGGGGTTAGGAGTGGTGATGGACACTGGGCTGGCTGGGGGGGTTAGGAGTGGTGATGGGCACTGGGCTGGCTGGGGGGGTTAGGAGTGGTGATGGGCGCTGGGCTGGGGGGGTTAGGAGTGGTGATGGGCGCTGGGGGGGCTTAAACTAAAAATTGAGTGATGGGGGATTAGGACTGGGAGTGGGCTGATGGGGAGGTTAGGACTGGAAATGGGCTGGTGGGATTAGGACTGGGAGTGGGCTATGGGGGGCTAGGACTGGTAATGGGTTGGGGGGGTTGCTAGGACTGGAAATGGGCTGAGTGGAAGGGGGCTTGAACTGCAAATAGCTGTTGGGGATGGGGCTTGGAATGGAAATGGGCTGAGGGGAAGTGGGTGGCTTGAACTGTAAATAGCTGATGGGGACGGGGCTTGGAATGGAAATGGGTTGAGGGGAAGTGGGGGGCTTGAAGAAGGGAATGGATGCTGGGTGAGACTGGAACTAGAAGGGAGCTGATGTTGGGGGAGGATTAGAATGGGATGGGGCTGGGAGAGTAAAATGGAGAGGGGAAAAATATTTTGTGTAGGAGGGATGAAAAATCTACAATTGGCCAGGTATTGGGAGAGTAATTGGGGATTGAGGATGGAGGGGTAAAATTTGTGTGGATGAAATAGGAATGAGGAAAGAGCAAAAGGAGAAAGATTAGTATGTTAAAGCAGATGTAGAGAGAGAGAGAATGGAAAAAAAACTAGAAGAGAGAAGAAAGGACAAATGGACAGCAGACGATGGAGAGTTAGCAGAAAACATGAAGAAACCAGAAGAAAATGGCTGGACCAATTGCAACTGAAAAAAAATGCACAAAAGGTAGAAAGATATCTCTTTATTTAGATTTTATTAACTGGAATATGTCAGCTCTGGGAAATGTGCATCATTAACATCTGCGCTTTGTTTGGTACAAGAGGAAATTCCTATTTGACGTTGCCACTTGTTCTCTTTCCCCAGTATTCTCTGAAATGTATTGGTTTAATATTTGCAGTGTTGCCTTTTGATAGGTAGGGTATGGTGCTTTGTGAGTCTTGGTAATGCTGTCAGGATACGGCGGGTTTGCTATGGGTTCTAAATGGGCAGCGTTTGTAGTAGTTCCTAATGTGCCTGGCGGTTGGCACTGGATTACAGTAATGTAGAAATCTTTTAGTCTTTCTTTATCCATACACTCATTAAGAGACATGTTTACTAAAAGTTAGTGTATGGTAACATTATGCAAATATTTATGCAAATAAGACCACTTATGCAAATGACATGCTGGCACTTTGAGGAAATTCTTTGGTTTTGTGCGGCAGTTTGGGCACTCGGGCTCAAAAAGGTTAGCCATCACTGGTCTATGTTCTGCATGTGTAACTGAGCTGAGGTGTTCTGTTTATATAATTCCTATTTGACATTGCCACTTGTTCTCTTTCCCCAGTAGGTCATGTATTGTTGTTCTCTGAAATGTATTGGTTTAATATTTGCAGTGTTGCCTTTTGATTGGTAGAGTATGGTGCTTTGTGAGTCCTGGTAGTGCTGTTAGGATACGGCGGGTTTGCTATTGGTTCTAAATGGGCAGTGTTTGTAGTAGTTCCTAATGTGTCTGGCAGTTGGCACTGGATTATAGTAATGTAGAAATCTTTTAGTCTTTCTTTATCCATACACTCATTAAGAGGCACGTTTACTAAAAGTTAGTATATGGTAACATTATGCAAATATTTATGCAAATGAGGCCCCTTATGCAAATGAGGCCCCACACCCCCCTTGGCCCGCCCCTGCTGGGGGCCCACAATTTTTGTTGGCGTAGGGCCTCACTCAAGGTAAATCCGGCCCTGTAGTAGCTAATAACTTTAACTTATGCTTCAGCGAAGAACACTCCATCCAGGCCCTCTTCTTCTGTTTATAGTTCACCTCCAACTCAAGAATCCTATCAATGCAGCACTGTCTCTGCACCATCTAAGTGACTGTGACACCTCTAAGAACAGCCTTCTCAGTTTTCCAAAACAAAATAGGCTGATCCCTGTGGATCCAGGGCTGCTTTTACCAATGAGCAAAAAAGGGCAGTTGCCTAGGCCTAGCATAGCAGGATCCATTGTTCTATCCCAATAACTCTATTGGCTAGTGTCTGATTCTTGAGACAGCAGAGAAAAAATATCTAATTAACAGTGACTCAAACTACCTTCATTATCAGATACTTTGTGAAGAAAAAGGAGGGAAAGGGGCTGAGAGCAGAATAGATCTTCTTTGATCTGCCCTGCTCACTCTAGCCACACCCCCTTCCTATCTTGTTCCCTATAACTGCCTGAGAGGGGAGGGACTGGAGCAGAAGCAAAGGGCAGCTTTCTATGGCGAGTAGTAAAGGGACGTAGCCTAGTTCAGGCCATCCAGGCTTTTCAGGGATTACTTTAAATGTATACATTTATGTACTGAATGTATTTGTTTTGCAATTTACCCTGAAAAATCACAGATGAGACATTCATCAGACACTGTGGTTTGATTTCTGAAATATATTTGTATTATAGATCTACACAGGGTTTAACATTTAAACCCTGTGTAAGGAGGAGTGGCCTAGTGGTTGGGGCAAGGTCAGGCTGGAAGGTCATGGGTTCAAATCCCACTAGAAGACAGCAACCTTGGGCCAGAAGGACTGGGGTTTCTAGTCCCACAGGTGCTCCTTGTGGTCTTGGGCAAGCCACTTAACCCTCCATAGCCCATGTTCCCTGTAAAATAGTTATCTCCAAGTTATAATGCCCTGTTCAATGTAATTTCAGTTTGCTCAATGTAAACCGCACTGATGCAGAATAGTGCAGTATATAAGAGAATGTAAATAAATAATGCCCTGTTCAATGTAAACCACCTTGATATCATGAAAGGCAGTATATAAGAAATGAAAAATAAAATATAGGGATAGGTACTGAGCCATCCTTTGAATTTAAAATGGGTGACTGAATATTCTAGCATAATTTTAAATGGATAACTTAACTATTTTAAATTAGGACAGCTATTTATTCAGGCCAGTTACATGGATTAATTAACCCATTCAATGTCTGAATGCCCTCAACCAGATCAAAATAACACCTCTTATTATATGACCAGAATTTTGGCCATATAGAAATTTATTCTGTCAGAATTTGGGCCTAAAACTGCCAGAATATATATATCTATTTAACAATAACTTATGTGGTGAACACAACTGCTAACCATTCTAATGGCTTTTGAATATTGACCTCATGTGATCAAATTATCTATTTAAACATTTTTTTATATATAAAAAAATACATATTTTTACAGGATTGCTCTGGGAGCGTTGGGGGTAGGATCATGATCAAAATCTGTGGGGGCATGAGCCTAAATGTTAATTGGAGGATTATAAGGCTTAAGATTCATGTAGGGTTTGTGGTCTCCATACATCTGTCCTGCCTATAACACAAAGCTTTTAACACCATGCTCACACAGACCAAAAGGAAGAAATACCTCGTGAACACCAGCATCAGCCTGCATGGGTCAGAATCTGCACACTTGCTTCAGACTGCACAGTCTCTATATATATAATTACTACAATACATGAATATTTCCCATAATAAACTCTCCTTAGAAAACTAATTCACAAGAATATCGTTCTTTCAAACCGGGTCTCAGACTTTTGAGGAGATGTTTGTGATACTCAATCACTGAATCCTCCTTATTTGCATCAATGACCCATTTTTATAAGGTATTTTCTGATTCAAATGGTTTCACAAAATGATTTCACAAGAAGTTTTTAGTAACTTATCCAGATAGCCAATAAAATATTGAAAAAGTCAGGCTTATCTTTTCATTGATGTCCCAACGCAAGACTTGGCGCCACTGCGTTTCACATTAAATTTGTTTCTTCAGGGGTATATAAACTGACTGGAAATATCAGCATTTTCTGGAAAAATGGAAACATCTTGTTTAGAACTATCATTTTAAAAGAATTAGAACAGATTATATGTCATAAGTTATAAAATTCAAAAGGCAGCAGTATAGGGCTTACCAACTACTTCAACCTGGATCAAATGTCTCCCTGGGCACAAAAAACGCCGCGCATGCGGGTTAGAAAATAAGAGCCTCTTTTAAATACTAAAGTCAATGGAAGTCCTCTCGCAGCTGTTCTTCATTAAAAAATACTGACTACAAGCACAAGCTCCAATCTATTTGGGCATTTAGACCTTTTGGGGTTACTGTTTGTAAGGTATATATCCATCTTTGCTCTCGAAGGATTGACGTTTGATCTACAGTTTTGCCTCCAGCCCCTTTTTCAGACTGCACAGGCCATTAAGAAGGTAGACAAGTGCTTACATCAACCTTCAAGGAGCCAGAAAGAGGACAGAGTATACAGCTGTCCTCTGGTCACTTGGCAATGAGGAGGAAAGCTGTAGTAGTGAGCCGACAGTATCAGATTAATAGGGGTGGGAGGGGCTGTCAGGTGGGAATGGAGAATGGTGTCCAATAGGGAAAAAATAAGAGGGCCCATCAACACAAGTTTGCCCAGGGCCCCTTAAATGGTTAAAGTGGCCCTGAGTGGATCTCATTAAATTCCACATACTTCCCCCATTGCTGCCTCAACTAGATCTGGACATATGGCTCTTCTACCAAAAAAGGTGACACACTGATTCCTTTCCCTCAGGCCCCCCACTGCCTAGTCCACCTAGACAATAAGTGACTTCATACCTCGAGGGGATTGATTTATGTGCCTCCTATCCAATTAAACAGACTCTATGAAATCAAAATGTAATCTATTCAAGACATCATGGAATGAGCCCTAGAGTGGTGAGTGAAATCCCTATTTGAGGGATGGAGCACCCGCCACATATTCATCAACTCCAGCAAGCAGCACAGAAATGGAATTCCACTCCCAGGCCCTTTAGACCTTCTTCTGGCCTCACAGGTCTATACCCTTTTGGTTATGCACACAATTATAGTCGCTGGCCATTGTTATCAATGACTGGTGGCATTCCAAGCCCCATGGGTACCTGGAGTGGGTGCACCCCACCTTGCTGCCAGTGTGCATTCTTCTTGCTGGGACCACATGACGGGGTCAGAACCCAGCACCAAAGTCTCACCATTTGCAAGATTTCAGCCAGGGGAGAACTAATGCCGGGCCTGGAGTAGATCCAAACAAAGACACCATAGATTCAAAATACTTCTTCATTTTAAATCTGTTCCTCAATATCATAATAAATAGAGTGGCCTAGTGGTTGGGGCAAGGTACGTCAGGCCAGAAGGTCAGGGGGTTCAAATCCCACTAGAGGACAGCAACCTTGGGCCGGAAGGACTGGGGTTTCTAGTCCCACAGGTGCTCCTTGTGGTCTTGGGCAAGCCACTTAACCCTCCATTGCCCATGTTCCCTGTAAGTATTAGTGTATGTGTCTCATATCCCCTTGTGTTAAAAAAATGTATCCCCCAATTGTGTTGTGACCACTTTGATTGAAGGATAAGGTGGCATACAAAACTGTCTAAATAAATCACTCAAAATAATGATAAATGAAGGACCTCAGTTGGGGTGTCCCTGCCAATTTTGCAAAGGCTGTGGCACTGCACAACCCCACCATTCTGATTCATTGGTCCTCATTTAAATCAAATTCATACATCTTTTTTTTTTTTTTTTGAGATTTCAGTCAATTACAATAACCAAATAAGTAAAGGTCAATCAGAAATACAAAAACAAGAGATAAAAATAAAAACTACCTCTTACAACATATTACAACAAAAGTAAACAATCATAATACAGTCCACATCATGAAACCACGCTGCTCAAGCCATCAAAAAAGCAATAGTAAGGAAAAAAAGGAACAAGTCCCAAATAGGAGGTCAATTATATAATCACTGGTCTAATTCTACCACTTTCCTATCAGCCACGAAACTTTCTAGATGAAGCACATCAGTGGAGGAGTGGCCTAGTGGTTGGGGCAAGGTACTTCGGGCCGGAAGGTCGGGGGTTCAAATCCCACTAGAGGACAGCAACCTTGGGCCGGAAGGACTGGGGTTTCTAGTCCCACAGAGTGCTCCTTGTGGTCTTGGGCAAGCCACTTAACCCTCCATAGCCCATGTTCCCTGTAAAATAGTTCTCTGTGTGCTGTGCTTTCCTGTCTAATCAATGTGTTTATACCTCAAAAATTTCCTGTCATGATTTGACAATTTCCAATCTGTAATCAAAACCGCTGCTGATTGCTGGAAGTAGCGGTATACAAATGTATACTAAATAAATAAATAAAATAAAAAAAATAAATAAATAAACACATAGGAAGCATCACCAAGACCAATGATACATTTACAAGGGAATCGCAAAAAGAACGAAGCTCCCAAAGCTAACACCTGAGGCTTCAACTTTAGAAATTGCTTCCTACGCAATTGAGTACTACGGGCGACATCGGGGAAAATATTAATCCGCTGGCCACAAAACTTAGTCAGTTTCACCTTAAAAAAAGCTCGAAGAATACGTTGCTTCACTTCAATCGAGGTAAAAGTGGCGAGTAAAGTGGCCCGCGTGCTAATATTGTCCTGTGAATCCTCCAAAAAAGCAGTAAGATTCTCTAGTGGAGCAACAATGTGATCAAGTTCTCCCTCTACTACATTAACTTGCTTTACTGAGGAGGGAATGTAATATAAACAGGAAATGTCAATGGAATCTGAAATGGCCAAAACATCTTTAAAATACTTAGTCCTCTTCTTTGGTAAGAGATTTACCTTCTCTCAAGTTACCCACTCCTGTTTTGTTTTCAGAGGTGGGTAGCTCTACTGAGTTTCCCACCGTTTCTTCGGATTCGGAGATTACCTTGCGAGATTTGCGGGGGGCTTTAAAGTCTATTGACAATAAAGTATCAACGTCTCTAAATTCCCTATGTGTTTTCTCGCAAGAGGCCACAGTAGCTCTGCGGCAGCTTGACGAGAAAATAACTTCTATTGATGCGGCCGTACCGACATTGGAATCCCAGGTTCTCCCTTTACATACATCGAGTGTTGCTGGTATAAAGGATTCACTACTGTTACATAATAAGGTTGAAGCCCTGGAGAATTCCTTTAGATCTTGCAATTTGCGTTTTCTTAATTTTCCTTATTCGTCTTTGCTTTCTCACAAAATTCTGTTGGATAAATTCATACATCTTTTTGAAATTTTCATGCATATAAAAATGTACTTAGCTGAATGTGAACAATGACAATCACTGAAAACCCAATTGTGGAACTAAAGTTCTCAATTCTCTCGACATGAGTTTCACTGAATCACTTGCAACGGCTGCTTCAGGAGACAGTAACACTGCAAGGGTGCAGAGCAATAGCATTCATAGGGTACTCCCTTATTTCCAAAATTTAAAGGAACCTGCAGAAGAAGATGTCCTTAATGTGATGAGGTCATCCCATCCACCTGGAACGGAGGCAGGATGACAAACCACCCATAGCTTTAAGTAACGTTTGCCATGCTGGCTCTACCATATGGGTCTGGCAGGGATGAACTCCCTCCCAGTCTGCACCCGGGGCAAACTGCACCTATTGCCCCACCCTTGGTACTCCACTGTCAACCAGGCATTCTCTTGGAGTAGTTTACTGACTAGCCCCAAAAGAATGCATGACAATAATCATTATATACATTCACCAAAAGACACTTCTCCAACAAATCTGATCAGTTACCTTAAGCAGTCGTCCATATGGGTCGCAATACATTTTTAGACTTTTAAGAAGGACCGACTTATGATAGCCACCCCTGTTTTCGTGGTCCCTGCAGAGGCTGAAATCACATGTATAACCCACTGCCACTCCAGTTGCTCATTTTCTACTGCTGACAGGTGGGTCTCTTGCAAAAATGCAATTGACATATTATGCCTTCTTAGGGACTGGAGGATTTTGGTCCTCTTCACAGGTGAACCAATCCCTCTGACCTTCCAGGTTGTTGTTGTTGTTAAGTGCCATCGAGTCGGAGTCGACTCATGGCGACCCTCAGGATAGCTATCCTAAATTGTGTTCGGTCTTCAATCAGGCGGCTCATTGTTGACAGACTGGTACCCATAGCTGCTGTTATTGTATCGATCCATCTCATTGCTGGCCTTCCTCTTTTGCGTTGACCTTCTATCTTGTCAAGCATGATGTCTTTCTCTAATGATCTCTCTCTTCGCATGATGTGTCCAAAGTATGAAAGTCGAAGTCTTGTCATCTGAGCTTCTAAAGAAAGCTTAGGTTTGATCTCCTCTAGTACCGACTGGTTTGTTCTTCGGGCAGTCCATGGAATACACAGTATTCGCCGCCAGCACCATAATTCAAAGGCATCAATTTTCTTCCTGTCTGTCTTTTTCACTGTCCAGCTTTCACATCCATATGATGTTATTGAAAATACCATGGCTTGAACAAGTCGAATCTTTGTATGGAGAGAGACATCTCTGCTCTTGAGAATCTTATCTAGGTCTTTCATAGCCATTCTGCCAAGAGCAATGCGTCATTTGATTTCTTGACTGCTTGTTGCTTCTTTATTGATAGTTGATCCAAGTAGGTTAAAGTTGTTCACAATTTCAATTTCTTCTCCTTCAACGATGAACCTGTTGATTATGCCAGTTGTCATGATCTTTGTCTTCTTTACATTAAGGTGCAGGCCCATTTTGAGACTATGTTCATTGATTGTGAGAAGTAAATGTTTCAGATCATCTTCACTTTCAGCCAGTAATGTAGTATCATCAACATAGCGAAGGTTGTTGATGAGTCTTCCACAAATCTTCACACCTCTGTTGTCTTCATACAATCCTGCTTCTCTGATGATTTGTTCTGCATATAAATTAAACAGGTGGGGGAAAGTATGCAGCCTTGTCTTACACCTTTGCTTATTTTAAACCATTCTGTTTCTCCTTGTTCCGTTCGAACTGTTGCTTCTTGATCAATGTACAAATTGCGCAAGAGAACGATCAGGTGTTCTGGTATACCCATGCTTCTTAATGTGGCCCAGAGTTTCTCATGGTTTACACAGTCAAAAGCCTTGCTATAGTCGATAAAGCACAAATAGATATCCTTTTGGTATTCTTTAGTCTTTTCAAGGATCCATCTCACATCCGCAATGATGTCTCTCGTTCCTCTCCCTTTCCTGAACCCTGCTTGCACTTCAGGTAGTTCTTGTTCCAGGTATGGCTGTAGTCTCTTTTGAATAATCTTCAGTAGAGTCTTGCTGGCATGTGGGATCAGAGCGATTGTTCGATAATTTCCACAGTCAGTTGGATCACCTTTCTTTAGTATTGGTATAAACACAGATCTTTTCCAGTCAGTTGGCCATGATGTTGTCTTCCATATTTCTTGGCAGAGCCTTGTAAGTATGGTAACAGCTGCATCAGATTGCTGCAATACTTCTATAGGAATGCCATCAATGCCTGGTGCTTTGTTCTTTGATAAGGCTTTCAATGCTGCTTCAACTTCTTCTTTCATCACCAATGGTTCCCGATCATAAGGTACAGGTTGAAAACAGCTGTTGGTCCACTTGATCTTTGTCATATAAAAACTCTGTATATTCCTTCCACCTTTTCTTGATCTTCTCAGCATCATTCAACATAGAACCTTGAGCATCTTGTAACATTCCAATTCGAGGCTGGAACTTTTTCTTTAACTCTCGTAGCTTTAGGAAAGCCGATCTTGTTCTTCCTCTAATAGTTTCTGCTTCTATTTCCTTGCATGCGTCGTTGTAGTACTTTTCCTTGTCCTGTCTTGCTGCACGTTGGAAATCTCTGTTGAGTTCTGTGATTGTCTTTCTTTCTCCTCTGGCTTTAGCTTCTCTGCGTTTCTGGGCAATTTTCAGAGTTTCTTCCGTCATCCATTTTGGATGTTTTTGCTTTTTCACCTTTTGTAGAGACTTCTCGCTTTCTTCCAACACAGCCTTCTTGATGTCATTCCATAACTCTTCCGGAGCTCTGTCATTTGTATCTAAAGCAGCAAATCGATTTTGCAGGCAGTAGCCTTCCAGGTTATCGCCCCCAATTTATCCATCCTGCCACTGAAAGGGACCCATACAATTCTTGACTTTTTCCCTCCAATAGAGACAGGGCCCCTTGCCTAGGCCCCATTCAGCTCTGTTCCACATACAAACATACCACCCCTACTCAGAAATCCTGTACAGCCACACTCACCTTTATACAGACCCCATGCATACCAGCGGACCCAAATCACCACTCTCAGAAGCCATACACAATGGTTCATAGCTCCTTGCTCCCTTTGAAACCTCAGGGAACCAATCCTCTTCACACTACACTTCTAGCACACCAAAAATGCTGAGTGTGCACTGATCAGCCCTAACCACATTGCTGAAAGCCCTACCTAGGATCCCCAAAACATACACCACCCTTACCTAATCCTAACCCCCCAAAAATAACACTCTCAAACATTAAGAAACATAATCAGACCACTGAGTCTAGGCAGGCTGAAAAAGCCTTTGCATCCTCTACAGACTTCATCGTCGGCCTTGCTGGCATGCTAGATATGCAGACATGCTAGATACTGAAGAGTGAACTAGACCTTCCGCTAAAATAAGGCAGAGCACATCACTGAAAACTCTTGGTACTTAGGCCTCCATGGGTGCTACAGCCACTGCTTAAGCCTATGCACTCTTTCTACAAAAGGGGATCTGACCAAATGCTCTAGGCCCAGTTCCTTGGGAAGCCAATTCTGCAGCAAGGACTTTAGTTCGGCATCTTTCACAGACTAAGGAACTCCTAACAGGTGCAGGTTATTGCTCCTGGAGTGGTTCTCCAAGTCACTATTCTTGTGCTCCAGGCTCGGTATCTGAATTGCATGTGCCTTTAAATCTACAAGTGGTATGCTGCACTAGCTAGTCATCAGTATTGGAGACGTGCAGCTCAATGTGGGACAAATATGCCCTATTTACCTGCTCAAGCTTTTCGTAGGTCATCTCAAAGTTAGGCGCTAAGGCTACCAACACAGCTGCTGTCAGTTCTGCAACCAGAACCTTATGACCATGTGCTTTGATGACCGTGACTTTCTCCTCCACCATCTTGCAGAAGCTTTTCCTTCTCATTCTTCCCACCTTTTTGTGCCATCTCTACCCCAGGTTGACTGCACAAAGCTGACACACAGCAGCTAGACACATGATCCTTTGGGAGCAGCTTGTGGATTTTAGATGCTGTTTAAGGCCCAATTATTGGAGCTCTCGCCAGAGCTGGTGCAGTTCATGTCTGAACTAGCTCATTGCATCATGTGAGCCTCCCGGGGATCCCTTTTTAAAATCATTTATGCCCCTAGTCGGGGCTGAGGTGGAAGATTGGGAAGGCAACTAAACATCAGGAAGGCCACCTGAGGGGTCCAAGAGGCCTTTGAAATGGTGCCACTATGGCTCAAAAGGAGAACTCTTTTTTTGGGGGGTGGGGAATGTGAGGCAAAATACCTTTTTTTGCATTCTTGTTTTCACACTTTTGCCATTAATGAGATGCCTTGCATGAATTTGTATCACAGCAGCTCTTTAATGGCAAATTTAAACAAACTTTTGTGCAAAGCAGATGTCATGCCAAAACTTACAGTACTAATGCAGTGTGTACTTTCGCAAAGCGACTTTGCAACAGTTGCACGTCTCATGAACAATAGTGCAAAACACCTACAATTTGTCATTTTTACATGTTCATAGGGGTTTTGTTCTATTTTTATCATAAAATACACTTTTGCAAAGCCACTTCACACTTTAGTACACAAAGCCTTAAGAGGTAAAAAACGTAGGAAGACCCGGTTGATATTAACATGAATAAGTTTCAGGTCATCCCCAAATGTGATTCCAGCACTGCAGCGGATAATGAAACAAGACATCTCAGGACGATTCATCTGAGAATTTTCAAAGGATAGAAGATTACAAGGAAGGAATTATTTGATTGTCCCCAAGCTTTCTACTTCCTTGTGATATGCGGATTGGGCTTACCAAGGGAATTGGCTATTCTGCCTGTGAGCATTGTTCTAATTAAGTAAAGCCATATCCTTCATACTAATCAGGGTCCACTCATTAAAAGCTCAGTTCAATTACCATTTCAATAGATGCTTTGTGAGGACAATGGTGAGCAATTATCTCATTCAAGACTTGTTAAATGATGTGTTAAGTGACTGGTTGACCATAGCTCAGCAAATTTTGTGAGCACTACAAGCAATGTGTGTCTATATTTGCATATAAATGTATAGAAATATAATATATCAAAAACAAAGGGGAAGTTAAGTGAAGCTACATCAGCCTGAGGCACACATGAATGTTCCTCACCTATATTATAGGTGTTATCATTATACTCACACCCCTAAGGAGAAGGACACAGGGTAAAATATAAAGGTCTCAGTGCTAGAGCTAGTGACCAACTAGCGGCAATACATAAGCCCACTAGAAAAAACACATTGATGACGCCCTTCTATTTCATTCATAGGCCTTATATTTACAGTCCTTATGTTTTTTACAATTTTTAATGCATTTAAATAAACTGAAAAATCATTTAGTTGTGATCCTAGTAAATCTCCGAATCTAGAGGAAAGAATCCGCGGTGCCCTTTATTGCCTTCCACTCAGCCAATTTCTAACCCAGTCAGCCAAGTTACGGTCCATTCCTAGGGTACTCCATTTATTTATAAGTTGTCTGTGTGGAACGATGTCAAAGGCTTTACTGAAATCTAAGTACACCACATCTAGGGCTCTCCCTCGGTCTAGCTCTCTGGTTGCCCAGTCAACAAAATTAATTAGATTTGTCTGCCTCAGATCCTGCAATCCATTGGAGTCCAGAAACCTCACTATCCTGCTGTTTCAGCAGCATTTCCATTAATTTACTCACTACAGAGATCAGACTAACCAGCCTGTAGTTCACAACCACATCCTTACTTATGCTTTTGTGTAAAGGGACCACATGCACCTTCCTCCAGTCCCCTTTTTTCTTCTATTTATATAAAGAGTATTAATGGACAAACAAACCTCTTCCAAAGATGGGGAAGCTGTAAAACTAGAGGGCATACCATGAAGCTGCAAGGGCTTAAACTGAAAGGCAATGTCAGGAAATACTTTTTCACTGAAAGGGTGGTAGAATGCTTGGAATGCCCTCCCGATGGAAGTGGTGGGGGCAAACACAGTGACAGAATTCAAAATGGCATGGGACAGACACAGTGGATCCCTTTATAGCAGTGGTTCTCAACCTTTTTTGTACCATGACCCCTTTTACCATTGGTCAACTTGTGGTGACCCCCAATGATAAAATCAAATGCGTCTCTCTTCCTTTACCGTTAACGCATTGTGGCTGTAATCATTTGTTGAATTATTTTATTAATATATTATAGGCCTTTGCAATATGTTTTTATTTATAAAATTTACTTATTTAAACCACAATAATTAATCACAATAACAAGTAACAATATTTGATTTCAAAATTATGATGATTTTGTAGTCAAATCACTAATATGAAATAAAATTATTTTTTCTACCTTTGTTGTCTGACCAATTTATTCTCTGATCATGCTGGTCCCGATCTGAGGCTTCTGCTTTCCTGTCTTCTCTTAGCTCTCTTTCTGTGGTCTATGGTCCATCTAGACCACAGAAAGAGAGCTAAGAGAAGACAGGAAAGCAGAAGCCTCAGATCGGGACCAGCATGATCAGAGAATAAATTGGTCAGACAACAAAGGTAGAAAAAAATAATTTTATTTCATATTAGTGATTTGACTACAAAATCATCATAATTTTGAAATCAAATATTGTTACTTGTTATTGTGATTAATTATTGTGGTTTAAATAAGTAAATTTTATAAATAAAATAAAATAAAAAAAAACATGGTCTATGGTCCATCTCTCTCACTTGGTTTGCAGCTTGTCGTGCTGTGAGGGCTTGCGTGCATCAGTGATGCTGAGAGCTAAACTATCGGTAGTTTAACTACTGGCAGGGTCTCCCAAGATGGACAGGTCTCAGCTGAGGTGCCAGACGAAGACAAACCACCCATCTGGGCAGCAGCAGAATGGGATAGTGTTGACGGCGGAGGATCACATTTCTGTGACAACGGCAACAACACCAAACTTAAACTGCGCGGAAGGAAGGCCCGGCAATCTACTTCTGTATCTTGCCATGAAAACCCAATGGATAGTTACAACAAAACAAATTGTGCTATGGTGCTGGAAGATGAGACTCCCAGGTCAGAAGGCACTCAACTAGCTACTGGGGAAGAGCTGAAGACTTTTCAGAGTAAAGCCAGCATTTATGATGTGGTTGGATCAAAGCCCTCGGGAAGTCTGACTGCTGATGTAGCTGCGCATGAAATGAGAGTCAGAAGCTGTAAAGATGTCTTACACATTGGAACATGGAACGTACGAAGCATGAACCAAGGGAAGTTGGAGGTGGTCAAGAATGAAATGGAACGTGTACAACTTGATCTGTTGGGTGTCAGCGAACTGAAATGGACTGGCATCGGGCACTTTGCATCAGATGATCACATGGTCTACTATGCTGGAAATGAAAGACAAAGAAGAAATGGTGTTGCATTTATAATAAAGAAGAAACTTGCAAGAACTGTAATGAAATACAATGCAGTCAGCGAACGCTTAATCTCTATTCGTCTACGAGGAATGCCTATCAACACAACTATAATTCAAGTATATGCCCCAACAACAGCTGCAGAAGAGAATGAAATTGAAGAGTTCTATGAACAAGTACAAGCTGAAATTGACAGAACATGCAAACAGGATATCCTGATAGTCATGGGTGACTGGAACGCAAAAGTTGGCAACAAAGAAGAAGGCAAAGTAGTTGGAAAATATGGACTTGGCAACAGAAATGAAGCTGGAGAAAGATTGATAGAATTCTGCAAGACCAATGATCTATTCATCTCAAACACCTTCTTCCAGCAACACAAGCGGCGACTGTACACATGGACTTCACCCAATGGATTGTATAAAAATCAAATTGACTACATCTGTGGAAGTCAACGATGGAAAAGCTCTGTAACATCAACAAAGACAAAACCTGGAGCTGACTGTGGTACAGATCATCAACTACTAGTATGCAAACTCAAGCTAAAGTTGAAAAAGAGCAAACCACTCATGAATGCAGCAAAATATGACCTTGAGAATATACCACTGGAATTTAAAGACTGCCTGCAAAATCAATTTGCTGCTTTAGATACAAATGACAGAGCTCCGGAAGAGTTATGGAATGACGTCAAGAAGGTTGTGCTGGAAGAAAGCGAGAAGTCTCTACAAAAGGTGAAAAAGCAAAAACGGCCAAAATGGATGACGGAAGAAACTCTGAAAATTGCCCAGAAACGCAGAGAAGCTAAAGCCAAAGGAGAAAGAAAGACAATCTCAGAACTCAACAGAGATTTCCAACGTGCAGCAAGACAGGACAAGGAAAAGTACTACAATGACACTTGCAAGGAAATAGAAGCAGAAACTATTAGAGGAAGAACAAGATCGGCTTTCCTAAAGCTGCGAGAGCTAAAGAAAAAGTTCCAGCCTCGAATTGGAATGTTACAAGATGCTCAAGGTTCTATGTTGAATGATGCTGAGAAGATCAAGAAAAGGTGGAAGGAATATACAGAGTTTTTATATGATAAAGATCAAGTGGACCAACAGCCGTTTCAACCTATACCTTATGATCAGGAACCATTGGTGATGAAAGAAGAAGTTGAAGCAGCATTGAAAGCCTTATCAAAGAACAAAGCACCAGGCATTGATGGCATTCCCATAGAAGTATTGCAGCAATCTGATGCAGCTGTTACCGTACTTACAAGGCTCTGCCAAGAAATATGGAAGACAACATCATGGCCAACTGACTGGAAAAGATCTGTGTTTATACCAATACTAAAGAAAGGTGATCCAACTGACTGTGGAAATTATCGAACAATCGCTCTGATCCCACATGCCAGCAAGATTCTACTGAAGATTATTCAAAAGAGACTACAGCCATACCTAGAACAAGAACTACCTGAAGTGCAAGCAGGGTTCAGGAAAGGACGAGGAACGAGAGACATCATTGCGGATGTGAGATGGATCCTTGAAAAGACTAAAGAATACCAAAAGGATATCTATTTGTGCTTTATCGACTATAGCAAGGCTTTTGACTGTGTAAACCATGATAAACTCTGGGCCACGTTAAGAAGCATGGGTATACCAGAACACCTGATCGTTCTCTTGCGCAATCTGTACATTGATCAAGAAGCAACAGTTCGAACGGAACAAGGAGAAACAGAATGGTTTAAAATAAGCAAAGGTGTAAGACAAGGCTGCATACTTTCCCCCTACCTGTTTAATTTATATGCAGAACAAATCATCAGAGAAGCAGGACTGTATGAAGACCACAGAGGTGTGAAGATTGGTGGAAGACTCATCAACAACCTTCGCTATGCTGATGATACCACATTACTGGCTGAAAGTGAAGATGATCTGAAACATTTGCTTCTCACAATCAAAGAACATAGTCTCAAAATGGGCCTGCACCTTAATGTAAAGAAGACAAAGATCATGACAACTGGCATAATCAACAGGTTCATCGTTGAAGGAGAAGAAATTGAAATCGTGAACAACTTTAACCTACTTGGATCAACTATCAATAAAGAAGCAACAAGCAGTCAAGAAATCAGACGACGCATTGCTCTTGGCAGAATGGCTATGAAAGACCTAGATAAGATTCTCAAGAGCAGAGATGTCTCTCTCCATACAAAGATTCGACTTGTTCAAGCCATGGTATTTTCAATAACATCATATGGATGTGAAAGCTGGACAGTGAAAAAGACAGACAGGAAGAAAATTGATGCCTTTGAATTATGGTGCTGGCGGCGAATACTGTGTATTCCATGGACTGCCCGAAGAACAAACCAGTCGGTACTAGAGGAGATCAAACCTAAGCTTTCTTTAGAAGCTCAGATGACAAGACTTCGACTTTCATACTTCGGACACATCATGCGAAGAGAGAGATCATTAGAGAAAGACATCATGCTTGGCAAGATAGAAGGTCAACGCAAAAGAGGAAGGCCAGCAATGAGATGGATCGCTACAATAACAGCAGCTACGGGTACCAGTCTGTCAACAATGAGCCGCCTGACTGAAGACCGAACACAATTTAGGATAGCTATCCAGAGGGTCGCCATGAGTCGACTCCGACTCGACGGCACTTAACAACAACAACATGGTCCATCTGCCATTTCTTATCTCTTCTTTTGTTTTCTTCACTTCTTTCCATCAGCCTATTTCCAGTCCCAGTAACCATCCCCAGTATCAGCCCCTTTCCAGTCCTCATTTTCAGTACCTTCCAATGTCAACTTGCATTCCCATGACTGCAGCTGGTGTCCATTCCCTTCCAGTCCCCCTCCTTCCCGACTGAGCAGTCCCTTCTAGTACAAATACCATGGCAGCCCCTCTCAGATCCACTCTCTTCCAGTCCCATTCTCCCATCCCCTCGTATCAGCCCATTTGTAGCCTTAGCCCCCAGTTTTCTTCCAGGGCCAGCAGCTCTATCCTCCCCTCCCCACAATCAGCCCATTCCCAGTCGAAGCCCCCCAATCAGCTCGCTTCCAATACTAGTCCCCCCTCAACCCCATTACCAGTGCTAGCCTCCCCTAATCAGCCCAATACCAGTCCTACCCCCCATCAGCACATTACCAGTCCTAACCCCCCCTTGATCAGTCCATTCCCAGTCCTAGCCTTCCCTAATCAACCCATTATGAGTCCTAGCCCCCCCATCTGCCCATTATAATTCTAACCCGCACTGTCTCTCCCCTCTGTCCAGCATTTATTGCCCATCTGTACAGTATGTCCCCCCGTCTCTCCCTCCATCCATCCATCCATGTCAGCCCCCCTCTGTCCATGTCAGCCCCCCTCCCTCCCTCCATCCATCCATCAATGTCAGCCACCCCTCCCTCTCTCCCTCCTTCCCTCCATCCATGTCAGCCCTCCCTCCCTCCATGTCAGCCCCCTCCCTCCATCCATCAATGTCAGCCCCCTCCCCTCCCTCCCTCCCTCCATTCATGTCAGCCCCACTCTCTCCATGTCAGTCCATGTCAGACCCCTCCCTCCTTCCATCCATCCATCCCTCCATGTCGGCCCTGTTGCAGGTTCCCTGCCCCCTCCTCACCTCTCCCTGTCTGCCTGCTGCTGCCCTGCTGTTCTTCTACAGCCGCGGCCATGCCAATAAAACCGTTGTAGAGCCTTCCTGTCTCTTGATGGGCTCTGTGCAGCATTG
Organism: Ichthyophis bannanicus; assembly: GCA_033557465.1. Classification (NCBI taxonomy): domain Eukaryota; kingdom Metazoa; phylum Chordata; class Amphibia; order Gymnophiona; family Ichthyophiidae; genus Ichthyophis; species Ichthyophis bannanicus. The sequence goes on along the minus strand of CM066031.1, from coordinate 1,574,228,209 downwards.
TCCCACCTCCAAAGGAAGTGGTAAACAACTTCCTTTGGAGGCGGGACAATGCTGCACGGACGGAGCCCGTCAAGAGACAGGAAGGCTCTGCAACGGTTTTACTGGCATAGCCATGGTTCCCTAAGAGACAGGGAGCCGCGGTTGCATTGGAAGGGACTGGAAGGCGGTGAGTTTGCCGCTGCCGCGAAGCGGACTCGACAACGGCTGCAACTTTGTACTTTTTTTTTTTAACGGCGGAGTGAAGTGAGGCGAGGCGAGCCCCGCTAAATCCTGTGGCGACCCCGTGGGGGTCGCAACCCACAGGTTGAGAACCGCTGCTTTATAGCAACAGCATAAAATCAAAATATGCATAACTATCTCATATCTGAACTAATAGGGGTGACCTACACAGAGTGGTGGGTACACCCCTAAATAAAGACATGGAGAAAGGTGACCTGCATGACAAGTGCACCTACTCTTGCTGCCTTGCTGTGCCGACTAGATGGACCATACTGGTCTTTATCTGCCATCATATACTTTGCTACTATATATATCTTTGCTTTACTGCCTACTTTCCTAGCTTCTCTAAGTCTATCCGAATACTGATGCTTGTCTTTCTCTTTCTGTGATCTCTTGTATTTTATGAAGGCCACCCTCTTTTTCTTCTCCTTTTCAGTTACTTCTTTTGAGCAATATTCCCACCCGCTCTTAAGCAGACATCCATTTGACCACTGTTAAAGAACAACCAAAGAAGGAGGAATCTTACCGGCCGATCTCCAGCATCCCACTGCTAGCCAAAATTCTCGAGAAGGTGACTCAGAGACAGATCCAACAACATATAGACACCTCATCCCCCCTAGACCCTTGCCAACATGGTTTTAGGGAAGCTCACGGAGTGGAAACCCTCCTGACCTCCCTAATCAACACACTCATCAGTGAGATAGACAACACCAAAAAAGGCGTCGCTCTAATCTTCCTTGACATTGCCAACGCGTTTGATTCAGTCGACCATGACCAACTCTTAGCTCGACTCCACGACAAGGGAATCCAGGGTCTTGCATGGGATTGGTGCAAGTCTTACTTAGAAGACCGATGGCAACAAGTTCAGATCGGCCCCAACACATCTGAACCTTTCCGGCAAAAGCAAGGAGTACCCCAAGGATCCTCCCTATCTGCGCTGCTCTTTAATATATACATGCAACCAATTTGTGAAATCACTCGCTCATTCGGCATGTCCTGCCTCCTCTATGCAGATGATGTGCTGATATTCACACCTATCAACATCACCCTTCCCGATTATACAGCCTTAGTCGATTGCTTCAACGCAATAACAGACTGGCTTCTCAATCAGAACCTACGAATAAATTAAAAAAAAAACGAGGTCCTAATCGCCTCAAAAAACAAAAACTTCTCTCCCCCTCCGACCCTAAAAGTAAGAGACGCAGAACTTCCAATCAAACCAACCATACGTTACCTTGGTGTGACATTAGATCAGCAACTGAACTTCACAACGCACATAAGCCGCACTGTAAAGATCATTTACTACAAGATCAAGACCCTACGGCACCTGAGACCCATTTTGGATACAGAGAATTTCCGCACAATATTCCAAGAGTTAGTTACACCCCACTTTGACTACGCAAACATCATACTCCATGGACTTCCCAAGAATACCTTAAACCCGCTACAATTAGCCATGAATGCTGCCGCTCGCGTCCTGTGCGGAGCCTCAAGGATAGACCACATAACTCCCATCCTTAGGGAACTACACTGGCTGTCGATAAGTAGCAGGATCTCATACAAAGCCCTCCTCATCACGTTCAAATCCATTAATAAGATATCTCCCCCCTCAATCGCAGACTTACTCACTCTCACCCCTAACAATAGATCTAGGAGAACATTAGCCGCCAATGCCCTAATTATCCCAAGAGAATCCATAAAATGCACACAATCAACTAATAACAGAGCATTCACGTTCTATGCCCCCAGATGCTGGAACAACCTACCCCCCAGCATCAGATTGATCAGTGACCTCAGGCAATTCAGGAAAGCCCTCAAGCACCATTTATTCCTGGAGCACTTCTCACAACCAAACGACTCACCTACTCCCTCCTCACAACCCAACCACCTAATATGAATTGCAAAAAAGATTAATTCACATAACATGTAATACATACCAGACAGTTTTGTAATCCGGCAGTTGTACTGCCTCTGTTGTACATTATTGTAAATAATACCAAGCTATTTAAATGTACATAGTTACCCCAGTTCAACTCCTTGTTACTTCCCTTGTTTTATGTAAACTCAGGTCAGATATGTTACTGTCCTAGAGTCAAATTGTTAACTGCAAACCGCACTGATAATAAAGAGCATGGTATAGAAGAGCTGTTAAATAAATAAATAAATAAATAAATAAATTTAATGTTTTACTTACCTGAGGACTTTTACTTACCTGGGGGCTTTCTTCACCCTTCCCCAATGAATCTAGTTTAAATCCCTCTTCAGTAGGTTAGTGAGTCTTCTGCAGAAGACAGTTTGACCCTTCTTGAATAGGTGGATGCCATCTCTGCTCTGCAGCCCTTAGAAAATCATCCCATGATCTAGGAAACCAAAATGCTCTCGATGACACCATCCACGCAACCATGCATTCTTATCCACAATGCTAGCTTCTCTGTCTTGGCCTTTACCTTCAGCAGGGAGGATTGGAGAGAACACCACCTGCACACCTATTTGCTTCATCCTCCCTCCTAGAGTCATGAAGTCCCTCTTGATATGCTTGGAAAGATACCTAGCACTATCATTTGTGCTGACATGGATGAGTAAAATTGGTAAAAAAAGTCAGTAGGCTTAATGAGTCTTGGCAAACTCTCTATAACATCTCGATTTTGGCACTGGTAGAGAGCACACCTCCATAGACATCAAATGTAGTTGGCAGATAGATGCCTCAGTAACCCTCAGAAGAGAGTCACCAACCACCACTACCTTTCTCTTCATAGTGGTCACATTCTGCAACTTTGAAGTGCTTGAGCTCTTGTTCTTCCCTTTCCTGGGGTATTCTTACCTCCTCCACTTCCAAAGCTGCATAATAGTTCTTTAATTCAAGGGCTGGAGGCATTAGATTGTCGATTCTACAGGCTCTGGTGACTAGTGCCAACTGTCTTCATTCTATGGCATACCATCTTCACCTCTGTAAGAGAGCTTTGATGTCTCAGGAAGCATCTCATCAATGTACTTCTCATTGTCCTGGATGTTTCTCAGCCCCACCACCTCTTCTCTGAGCTCCACTTATTTCATTGTCTCATGAGGGCTTCAGTTTGCAGGCATCTTGCACATGGAACCAGTCCCTTGACTGGGATTGGGCTGTCAGGACAGAGGCAGAAGCTGTAATGGGGGCAGCAGCTTTGGCAACATGATTTTTCCCATTCATCATTCAGGTGTTGGAGCTCTAGTACCTGTTGAAGTAAATGAGAGAGACCTACCAAGTCCCTAACTTTTCCCTCAGCTGTCCTATAAGAAAAAAAGCAGCTGACCTCTCTTATATGTGTTCTAATAGCGCTATTCTATGTACCTGTGTGTAGTCCTGCTTGCTTGCTAAACAGTTATTACTTAATGCTACTAAATTCTCATATGTGTCTGAGGTATATAGATTAATATGTCCCCTTTGTAAAATTACCAAATCAAAGCTCCTTCAAGAATATCAAATTGTTTATTTTTAGTAGCTATTCAAATGCAGAATTATTTACTTCCTAGATTTTCCCTACCAACCAATACAAATGTTTGTTTATTTATTTATTTAAACAAACGGATTTCTATACCGCCTTTTCCTACAATCAAGGTGGTCTACACAGCAAACAATCAACAAAATACTCTGTCTAGTGTGCACATGCATTGTGTGTGTGTAGATGGTAGTTGATTCTTGGTGAGCTATTTACAACGTGCGCTATTTACAATACTATACACATCAGGACTTTACTTCAATACTATGATCGTGTCGCGAGGGGAGGGTGATTGAGCTGGGGTATTGTCTGTTGCACAGGTTAAGTGATGTCACCGTAGTGCTCTATGAAGAGAGTCATTTTTAGCAGCTTCCTAAAGTCCTTAATGTCTGTTGTTGACCGTAGTTCATCAGGGAGGGCATTCCAAATTGTTGGTGCCGCCTTTGATAAGGCTCGTTTTTCGGTGTCCTTGCATAGCTTGGTGAAGTCTCTTGGTGTGTTGACACGGTTGGATGTGCCTCTCCTCAACAAGCTAATGGGGGAGTTAAGCTATATAGCAAGAATGCTTGCATGGAGTGGATGGGAGCTGGGGCGGGAAGGGAGGGAGCTAACACCTGAGGAGGGCAATGACTTCAAAGAGCTTGCCTACCTCTTTGAACTTGAAGGTTAGAAGAGGAGAAAAAGAAGTCTAGCAGCAGAAAAAAAGCTTTGCATAAGAACACACAAAAATTCCCCCTTTGCAATACAGCTACAAGTCACTAGGCAATTTAGCAGAAAAATTGTGCTATAAAAATGAAAAAAGTCCACTTTAAGAGCTCTCAGGCAGAGAGTTTGTATTCAAGAGCCACAGTATTACCTTGCTTGCAATGGAGACCTTCTAAGAATGGCAGTACTTGCAAGGCGATGTAGGCCTTTATATAGCCCTCAGCTGCCTAGCTCCTAAGCAAGCTAATTAACACTTGAGGAGGGCAGTGCCTTCAAAGAGCTTTGAACTTGAAGGCTAAAGGAGGAGAAAAAGAACTTTAGCAACAGAAAAAGAAGCTTTGCTTATGAACACAAAAAAGTATGGGTGCATTGTGGGTAGAGGAACCTTTTTTTAAATCTATCTATGCAAACATAATCCTGTATTTACAGGTCACTTGAGTACATATAATCTTTCCATTGATGGGCATACCTGATTATTTCTTCAACCTCCAAGGGACCATGGCTGCTTGCCCACTCTTGTATGGGGCCTTGAAGAGGATCTCTCCAACTCCTCATCTCATTGTTCTTTGGCTGGGACCTTGGGCCCCTAATGTGGTCATCAGGTCCTAATGTTTACCCACCCCTACTATATGGAAACTATTGGGGGGGGGCGGTATTTATTTGCCCTTAAAGTTTAAACTACTCACTTAGTTCCATTTAGATTTTTCCACAGATAGTGAACCCCAGGTCACTCTTTTCACCAAAACCAATTAAAATTCCTTTTTCTTGTAGGGGAAAGAGTCAGTTTAGTTGAAATATTGGGAAGGTTGCACCTATTGCGAAGCTCATCAAACATTTTAAAACTCTCCTTGCATTGGTTGACACTGACTATTTTGTAAGCTACCCTGCCACTGATTAGTTTATTTATTTGTTACATTTTTCTATACTGCCCCTTCCAGAGATCAGGGACGGTATACAGAGAACGCAAAAACATTAATGTCTATGGTCCATTTTTAGTGTAGCTTACTTTGGACCACATCCTCCAGTTTTCTGTGCCACACCAGGAGGTAAATTCTGCAGCAAGAGTTAACGAATTCACAACTTTTCATAGTTTGCATTTTAATGTTAATTGTGTTTTACATTATAAAAATAGAGTCGTTTTTGAATCTTGGTTTTGTGTCTGCATAATTAATTTAGCTTTTTTGGATGGGGAAATGCATCTCAGATATTGAAACAAAGAGGTGATCTTGGTGATGGAGAAGAGGGAAGCAAGTATCTTGGAATCAAGGAGAATAAAGAAAGAGCATCTTGGCCATGGGAAGAGGAAGAGAGAAAGAAGACAAGAGATGGGGAAGAGAAAGAGGTAAAATCTGAGAAGGGGAAAAGGAGGAATAGGGAGAAAAAAGTCAGATTTTGGTGCAAGCACCTGGAAATACTCCTAGGCAGAATAATGGTTGGTTTCCCTGGATGTTAATGTATACAGTGAGCTGAAGGAATGTTTAACCATTTACCCAGGTGTTGAAGAATACCTAGACCCCCCTGGAATACCTTCAACAGGAACACAGGCGGGATATAAAAACTATACATATAAAGATAAGATAGGAGCTTTCAGATATTACAAAAGTGTATTTATTTTTCAAAAACCTCAATGCTGGTAAGTATGGGTAGTACGTATAAGATATAGTTACAGGTAAGTTTTATAAGAACATATTCTGTCATTAAAGGCAAATAAATTTACAACAACAAATTGTGTCCAAGGTGTCTTTTCTTTCATAAGTACCTCTTATTTGACCTCAAATAAATGCATTTCTCAGTTCAGTCATGTACTTATCTGTGTTGTCTTCTTTGTTGGGCCAAGGAAATCTCCTCCTCCTTCCTGAGATGTGGACGGTGCGATGTTCTGCTCCAACGAGGTCAGACAGGGACTTGGCACTGCAGCTCTTCAACAGGTCTTCTTCTGGTCACCTCTGCTTATCCTAGTCCTGGTCCCTAAACCTCTCCCCAACAATCTATTCTAAAAAAATATTCAAATAATGCACTAAAATAATGTATTCCGGCCAGATTCAGTATGAACTCATTCAATGTGCCAATTTACCTCCGTCAAACACTCTTCCTTACTCCAGCTCCTCTGACTCTCACTATACTGACATAGTAACATAGTATATGATGGCAGATAAAGACCAGTATGGCCCATCTAGTCTGCCCAGCAAGGTGGCAAGAGTAGGTGCACCTGCCGCTTTGTGCAGGTCACACCTCCCCATGCCTTTGTTTAAGGGTGTACGCACCGCTCCGTGTAGGTTACCCCTATTTATTTATTTATTTAACGGGTCTTCTGTATCACATTTCTTAAATTCAATGCACTTTACAGCAAACACAAATGGATACATTAAACAGATAATCTTAACTTGGAGTGCTACAAAAAAAAACATAAAATAAGGAGTTATAATCAAATGCAGACTAGGGGGTATGTTTACTAAACGCCGTAAGTGTGTGTGGCCGCGGTAGAGTGCGGGTGCCATATAAGGAGTGGGCGTTTCGCGCTGAAGAAGGAAATCCGTGATTTGCATATGTGCTAAGGTGCGCCCCGCACCTTAGCGCATCAGATGGCTGCGCGGGAGGCATATGTGGTACGCTGCTGAGCAAACAAATGAGCAGAGCCACAGCACAATGGTTAAGGCACCTACCAATGGTACAGGGATTGGGGGTTCGATCCCCCACAGAGCCCAATAAAGATGGCTGGCTGATGCAATAATTTAGGTGACATTGAAATAATGGGCAGCATAAGGCGGCAGGCTAATGGGCATAAGGTGGCGTGTTGTTTTAGGAGACATCTCAATATAGGGCGGCATAAGGCAGCGCGCTGCTGAGCAAACAGAAGAGCAGAGCCACAGCACAATGGTTAAGGCATCTACCAATGGTGCAGGGATTAGGGGTTCAAGTGCCCAATGAACAAGGCTGGCTGAGGCATTTTGTATTATGGGCATGAGTGCTTTAGGGGGCATGTTATTTTTATTTAATTATCATTACTAGCAAACGCACCCTCAAAGCATGTTAACATGAGGCGCCCCATAAGGCACATTTCAAAGTGCACTGTCCGCCAAGGCACCCTAGAATGTAGCTTATAGGGCGCTTTAGAGGGTGCCGTATGAGGTCCCGCAAGGTCAAAGCACTGTTTATGATGGCAGCACTGTGCAGTTTAAGGAATGAAAAGCATTAGTAGGTGCACTGACATGCAAGGAGGAGCAGCAGTGGAGCACAATGGTTGAGGCACTGACTGCTGATACAGGGGTCATGAGTTTGCTCCCCAGGGTGCCTAATACGTAAGGCTGGCTGTGGCATCAGATTTGCAATGTACATATGTTTTCCTGCAGCACCGTATGTTTATGTTATTAATTGCTGCCAGCAAACACGCCCTCACGTGCTGTAAGTGAAGGTGCCGTATAAGGCACCCTATAAGGCACTCCATAGGGCATATTATAGAGTGCACTGTCCACCACGGCACCCTAATATGTCCCCTATAGGGCACCCTATAAGTTGTGTCACAGGATAATGTATAGTGCACCTTATATGGACGGGAACCATAAGGTGCTATATAGGGTGCCCTATGGAGCGCCCTCAGAGGCACCCTATGGGTACAGTACGCTGAGGGTGTTTTTGCTGGCATCAAAATATGTACATTAACGAAAAATAATGCTGTGGAAAACCCTAGCAAATAACCCCTCTGGGGGTTTGAACCCATGATCTCTGACTGCATAGGCAGTGAAGTAACCATTGTGCTACAGCTCTATAGTTGATAGCAAGCCCCTGGCTGGCTGCAAAGAGCCTGCACGTCACTGCACAGACAGTCTACTGTGCTCACCAGGATAGGGTTAGCCCACCAGTACCCATGATGCACTGCACATGCAAATCAGCTGTCCACAGATGAACACAAAATGGGGAATGCACCCCCACAGCACCTCGCCCTGGTAGGGGGTACTGACCGGGTGTTTTACTGGCACAGAGTACCTACACACCGTCACATTGTGTGTTTACTGAGCTCACTCTGAGTGTGCGATGAGGCGCCTAGGACCAGGTCCACAACACCTTCCATGGCTGAGGGAGATCCAAAGCAGTGTTAATGTGTAAGATAGGTAGTCTGCACAAACACGGTCTCAGTCAGGTGTAGCCCCCATGGACCCCCAGGTGGGATATGCATCACCACCACCACCACCACCCCAGGCCAAGGGTGGTAAACATGGTCTCCCATCAATAGATCCACCTTATACCTCCCTGCAAAGGTGGCAGTAGAGGGGAACATAGACCCCAGTCCTCCTGAGGAACAAACACCCCACAGGGCAGTCAATGCAGCTCTATATGTAGCAGCAGATAAGCATGCAATAAATAAATCCAGGAGTCTTTTCAAGGATCCAAGCCAGTTTAATGTGCACATGGCTCAAGCAATAAGCAATTTCAAAATGGCTGAGCAATGGCTTCTAGTAAAACAACAACTTTTATAGCTTTCTTGTCCATTCTAAGCATAGGCAAACTTTTCATTGGTCCCAGTACCCCTCTCACCCATCTATTGGTCCCGGTACTGATATGGCTACCCAATCGGGACTCTGGTCTGGGCTCAGCACCTGGTTGCCCCCCTTCTAGTCCCAATTACAATGGTCAGTGTCTCTAACTTGTTACATCTCTCCTCCAAGGTCGCTTAGCTTGTTAAAACATATGGGAAGCAGGGCACTGTAACCTTGCTTTTTGCAGAGTTAATTAATTCCATAGAAGCATAGCACACCTTATCAGTACCAATTAAACTTGTTTTTCTATATTTTCTAAGTTTCGTTTCTGCTTAGCTATGTTCAGTTAAACTGAGTTAAGTTTCAATTCTATGGTGTCATCATTCAGGGGGGTTTTCATTCCTCTGGGCCTAACTACAGGCTTCAGTTACAGGTCAAGCTGCTCAGGCCTGTCTGCTTAGTTTAATTAGCATGGATCATAGGCCGTCGCCTACCACATTCCCCCCTTTGATTATTCTCACCCGCATGTTAATAAGGTGTGAGAATCAAATCACATAATACTAGGTAAAGGTATCACTCTGTGGTATAGGGTAGTAAGTTCACATAGCTAATATCTTTGTAGCTGCCTTATGCTCTACAGTGTTATTAATAACTGAAGTTATCATTCGCAAGCAAAGTAGCAAGAAACAAGGGAGCAACAAGCAGATAGTCAAAGTCCATAGTTTGGCAAGAGTGGGAAAAAGAACTAAAGGATTAGAAGGTTCGGTTGCATCTTTGTTGTGCTGTCGTAAAGCTTCTGATTTAGACAGACCAGCTGTCCATCCTTCGTAGTAGATTGTGGTCCAGTCCAAACAAAACACAAACTGTCAACAATGGGGTGGGCCAATACCCACTCACTAGTAGTATTATGTAAATCAGTCTGATTGTATAAGATAGAATAGTTCAGTTCTTGCGTCTCCCAGGGCCACTGATCTCCCATCTTAGTTCCTCCACAAAAGAAACAGTCAGAAGTGTGGAGACTAGATGCTATTGCTCCAGCAAGTTCAAGAAACAAGTTCTGGTGGTGGTATGAGGAATTGCAACGGTGGCTTGCATAGCCTTGTAGAAAGTCAAGATCTAGAACAACTTTTGGATTGGAGAGTATACCAATGCAAGTATAGGAAGAATGATAAAACAAGGTCTGAGTGACTTTCGGTCCAGTTCATGTTGTACTTATACAGGCTGCCCAGGGAGATAAGGCAAAAGTCATTTCAAAGCACTCCAAGGCTGCTGCTAAAATAAAGCAATAATAATAATTCATAATGGGCATAGTCTCTGGAAAATTGGTGGAACTGTCGACTTCCACAACAGATAACAGATGTAGGGTTGATTGTAGATCCTCAAGCTTCTGCCGTACGTAGACCTACCAACTTTTTGGCAGGAGTAGGGCTGTAGATTCCAAAGTATCACTGTCCTCTGGGATGTCTCAATTTCTTAAAATATCATAGCATAGTCTCTTAGGCTATTATTGCTTCCTTAGAGCAGTTCACTCTTCAGATAAACAAACAGTCTTGAAATAGTGCAGTTTCTGAGGGACCAATAAGTCTTAGGTCCGTGGTTGTTGTCGTAGGGTGAGGTGCAATGGAGTCTCAGGATGCTGTACAGTAGTCCAGTGATCAGGTTCAAGAGCAGCTGCTGGCTTCACTTGATTATGATGGGTCCAAGGTTCAAATTCTGCGACTTTTACTGCAGTTGGAGTTGTTGACAGGATGACGACATAGGGTCCCCTCCAATGCAGGGCTAACAGTATCTTTCTCCACTCTTTGATCCACACCGAGACTCCAGGCTTGAAAGGATGCAGGGGTGCAGGCAAATTGATGAGTAATCGATTTTGTACTCAGGTATGAAGACTTCTGCAAAACAGAACTTAAAACCAATAGTTCATATCTAATAATTTCAGATCCTATCTGTCTCATATCTCCTTTTATTTCCTATACAATAGGCAGGGGTTGCCCATACAAAATTTCAAAAAAGGGAAACTCCTAAAGACTTAGCAGGGGCTAAGTATATCCTAAGAAGGGCTATGGGAAGAAGCTGGCCACTTCAGGTAAACCTCTTGGCAAAGTTTGGACAACTGAGATTTCAGGGTTCTATTCATACATTCTACCTTTCCTAAATTCTGAGATCTATAGGCAGTATGTATCTATTAATATCAATATCTTGGGGCTATACTTAATGGACTTGCTTCCTAAGGTTATCCACCCTCATTCTTTGTACAGGGCCCCATATGCATGCAAGGTTGTAAGGGTATACTTGAAATCTGGGTACACATTTAGACAGGGCTCTTTTCCTATTGTTAGTGCTCTAGTGAGGACTATCAGTTCAGCTTTCTGTGGTGAAGTTTCTGGGGCCAGGGCTGAGGACTCAACTACCAAATCAGGGGTCACCACTGCATATCTAGCACAACAATGTCCATTGATGATGAAACTGCCTTCAGCCACAAAGAAAGTCTGTTCAGGGTTCTCCAGAGGGACATCAGTCAAATCCAGGTGGCTTGAGAATACAGTGTCCATAATCTCTAAACAGTCATGATCAGGGGATCAAGACTAACTGATAACATAGCAGGATTGAAAGCTTGACTGACCCTTCAGTTGTATCTGGGGTTTTCACACAACATACTCTAATATTTCAACATTCATAGATTTGTTAGCTAGTAATTTCCTTTGTGTTTCATAATGGTTAGAACAGAGTGTGGTACAGTAACTTGAAGATTCTATCTCAAAGTGATTTTTCTTTTAGTTTTTGCTTACTAGGAAGGCTGTAGCTGTAACAGCTTCTCAAATAAGGTCCAAGAGATTGAGTCAACACTCCCAGAACATTTCCTTGCGACTCATGAACATAGAGACTGCAAGGTTTTCTGGACATCGGGTAGACCCAGAACTGGTGATAACATCAGAGCGGTTTTCAAAGATCAAAAGACTGCATTCCTATTCAAGTCCCCATTCCAATGGAGACTTTTTCATTCCTTTGGTAGCTTGATACAATGTGATACAATGGTTTTGCTAGCAACGCAAAATTGGGGATCCATATACAACAGTACCCTGTGGCACCCAAGAAGGCTCTCACTTGCCTCCTGGTGGTTGGAGTAGGAATACTGCATACAGCTACTTTGCGTTCTGGTAAGGGTTCCAGGCGTCGAATTCCGCTGGACAACTGGAATCCTAGGTATTTAACTTGCTTGACATAATTATGCTTTGGCTCTTGAGACTTTGTATCCAGCCTCATTAAAAAGGTGCAAGAGTTCACTGGTGGCTTGTGGACATTCACTTTCTGAGTTGGTGGTTATGAGCAAGTTGTCCACATATTGAAGTAGAATTTTTTCTTTTTTTTTTTTTTTGAGTTTCTGGATAACTTGTCAAATCTTTTGCTGAGTGAGGCGAGTTCTTGAATTCTTGAGGTAATCTTGTCCAGATGAGTTGGCCCCGCCTCCTTGTAGTGGGGTCTTGGGCTAAGCGTATGCAGAAAAAAACATCTTTTTAAGTCCAGAATGATGAAATGTATAGCTTCAGCAGAGATCAGTTCCAAGAGAATATAAGGATTTTGGTACCACTGGTTGTATAGTTTCAGCTGCATCATTCATTCTTCTTAGATCCTGCACTGGGCGGTAATCACCTGTCCCAGGCTTCTTGACTGGCTTGAGGGTGACAATGGCAGGAGCTATGTTCTTCGCTAGGCCAAGTGGGTTATCTTCTGCCCATACTTTAGGTGGGGCTATGAGGTTGGTAAGTGTACAGCTTGTTGCTTTGGATGCAGGTGAATAGAACCGCCATTCTTCTTCTTGGGGACAGTTAACACCATCAGGCCAGCAGATTTTGAGTTTCATTTTTCCCCCTTCAACAAAGGATATCTGTGCTTGAAGCTTTGCAAGCAGGTCTCGGCCCAAAAGTGGAATAGGGCATTCAGGCATATACAGGAACTGGTACATTATTATTATTATTTTTTTTCTAGTTCACACATGTGGTTCTGCAGAAAAGGCTTTGCGAGAAAAACACAGGGGCTACTGGCTTTAGTATTCTGCTCCTGTATCCCCCATAAAAGTCCATATATTGGTCCCCTATTTTTCAGACTGACTCCTGGGGACCCAGGGAAACTGGAGAGTCCGGTCTGGCCTAGTCTTCATCCATGCTGTAGCCCTCTCAGGCTGCCACTCACGCTATAGCTGCTCCACTCTCGTGCTGAAACACTGTGCTTGGTTTTATTCTGTCTATGACTTTGCAATCAAGTACTCCCCTCCTGGGGAGGAGTCAAGATATGGGCATTCACTTCTCTAATGTCCTTCTTTTTCTATAATGGGCACACTCACACCCAGTTTTCACATCCGCTGCTCCTTCGATTAGGAAAACCTCCACATCATCCAACTAAAATATCTGTTCTCTTTTTTCCATCTTACAATTTGTACATTCTCTGTCCTTCTTCAACAATCCACATACTTTCTGATAAACTTTCATTTAACCATTATGCCCGCAAATTCATCCAGTTCTCTGCAATTTCCGTTCATTAGTTCAATCAAGTCCTAAAACTTCTCAGTGCAGTTTTTTCAGTTCTAAACAAGTCTGGTCAGCTGACTTTCACTTCTAGTCCGGAGGGGGTGGACATTCCCCTGTTGCAGAGGTGGCTAGCAAACTACTTGGGAATCTGTAGTCCCCCCCCCTCTCCTGGATTCTGTTTCTCCTAGCAATGCTCTATCCAGGAGGTTGATTTTTTTTTTTTTTAAGGATCCACTTCTCTGCTGTGGGCACATTAGTTCACGCCCACCAGGGGGGGGGGGGGGGGTTGACATCATCGGTGGACTGGGCTCCATCCCCCCCTTAAGCACTCTGAACAGAACTACTTACAGAGAGAGAGAGAGAGAGACGAGACAGGATATCTAGAAATTCTGGGGCAAAATCCTGATTGGGACAGAGACATTTCATAATCTTCAGTAAATCCCTTACTGAAATTCTTGATCATACTTGAAAAGACACTTATTATTTCTGTAAACATAGGGCAGGCAGGAAACACTTAGATTGAGCACATACATCCATTATGCTTCTTATAGAGAGAACTATAGCTATCTGTCAGCATGTCTCTGCAAAAGAAATTATTTTTTAGTTCAGGAAGCAAATATTTAAAAGACATTCCGGATATTTTTCATAAAATACAGTACACCTTTCCTTTTTTTTTTTTAAATACAGAAACACAGATTAATTTATCTTAAAAGCCAATATTGTAAAGGTCAGTGTAGCTAACTGATTTGTTCATTAGTAACCAGCACAGAGGGGAAGCATGCATTCAAATGACTTATACTCATTCATAAAAAGATAAACTTTGTTTTTAAAACTTTTGGTTAAACAGAGCTAGTGAAACCAGAGAAAAAAAACTAATTATAAATTCATCACGCTTCGATTAAATGAAGAGACTTTTCAAATCGGGAGTCCCTTTTCATTCCTAGGAGAAATCTCCTGCAGTCTCCAGCTGTCTCTCCAGAACCTTTTTTTTTTTTTTCTTCAGGCTATGTGGAAGCCACACCCTCGACTCGCTGGGGCTTAACTGTGCTCAGGAAAAAAAAAAGGATTTCTCATTCCCACACACAGAGAGATGCCAGAAAAAACAATTTAAATCAGTGTCAAGTCGTGATCTAATAATTACTTTGTAGGTCAGAGGAAAATATCATTTCCTATTTGAATCATAAAACACAGGGCAAAGCTAAGCCTACAAATATATTATACCTATCTGACCGGAATAACTAATCTTACCCTACACACTATAACTGAACTAAACCCGTCACCTCCTGGATAGTTCTGCAAAGTAACAGCAATATAACAGGCTCAATTGACTTAGAAATGCAGACAGAGCAGAGAATATAACTAAAAACTGTTTGCGGAGCTCTGATGATTAATACAACCTTCAAAACTAAAATTCTGACTAAATATTCTTATTGAATGGTACACAATACATGACCACAGCAGGAGGAACATTACTATCAGAACAAAGTGAATAAAAACAGGTAGAAACAGGTATAATTGTCCTGATTAGTCCAGCAGCAGATCGTTGAAAAACATGCCTGCATAGGGTTAAACAGCACCAAACATTCTCCTGCACAGACACGCCCCTTGTCAGCTTTTTCACTGTGCAGTAGGATAAACGAACTGGGTGAGACCAGCTTCTTGATTTTACAATGACTAGCCCAAATGTTTGCGTCTGTTTCCTTTCTTAATACTATTTCTTAATCGGTAAACTGTCACAAATTACTCAACAGAATAATCTCACATTTATAACAGAAGGGAAACTCGTGGTTTCAACAGATAACAAAAATCAAATACACAGGACGGACAATACACCAAACGCTTCATCCGTTTCGCGACCTAGACGCAGTCACCCGACTAGGAACTGCGCTAGTCCAGAGTCCACTTTCGCTTGGTCCGTGCTGCCAGACCTCTCATTCACACTTCATTCACACAATCATGCTAGCAACGTATCTCAGAATGCATTCCTTTCTATCTATTCTGACTAGTCTTTTTCCCAATTACAAAAAGGATGCGGGTTTCACCCGGCGAATTCCCATGCGGGGTTACTCGGCCCTTCCTTGAGAGCTCTCTTACCAATTCCCAATATCTCGAGATTACAAATTCCAAGTTCCACTGGCAGTACTGCTCTTTCTATTTCTGTCTAGACATACCAAAAACCCAGTCCTGTCTGCTCTGACCAGGCTGAATCATGATTCTCTATAACAGCTGTACCTAGCGAATACTCATGCAAGGATTTTCAAACAAAGACTTAAGTCTTACCAAAGTTTTCAAACTGCAGTTCTAACTCATCTGTCTAGACAGGTTTTCAAAACTATACTTACCAGATCTGGTTCCCAAGCTTCTGAGTTGGATCCTGGACTCCCCGGGTCGGAAGTGTTGGCCAGCTGGACTCAGTGCCTGCCGAGGCCAGGCAGAACTCCCTCCGATACAAGAGGATCGGTGGGCCCAGGGAAATTCCCCTGCGTCGGATTGGCATGGTTCCAACTGGACCAAACCTCAAGGCGAATTACGTGGATTTATTCACTTGAACACTATCCACCACTCGCACTTCCCGGCCAACGCACCAAGAATGTAGCAGCAGATAAGCATGCAATAAATAAATCCAGGAGTCTTTTCAAGGATCCAAGCCAGTTTAATGTGCACATGGCTCAAGCAATAAGCAATTTCAAAATGGCTGAGCAATGGCTTCTAGTAAAACAACAACTTTTATAGCTTTCTTGTCCATTCTAAGCATAGGCAAACTTTTCATTGGTCCCAGTACCCCTCTCACCCATCTATTGATCCCGGTACTGATATGGCTACCCAATCGGGACTCTGGTCTGGGCTCAGCACCTGGTTGCCCCCCTTCTAGTCCCAATTACAATGGTCAGTGTCTCTAACTTGTTACATCTCTCCTCCAAGGTCGCTTAGCTTGTTAAAACATATGGGAAGCAGGGCACTGTAACCTTGCTTTTTGCAGAGTTAATTAATTCCATAGAAGCATAGCACACCTTATCAGTACCAATTAAACTTGTTTTTCTATATTTTCTAAGTTTCGTTTCTGCTTAGCTATGTTCAGTTAAACTGAGTTAAGTTTCAATTCTATGGTGTCATCATTCAGGGGGGTTTTCATTCCTCTGGGCCTAACTACAGGCTTCAGTTACAGGTCAAGCTGCTCAGGCCTGTCTGCTTAGTTCAATTAGCATGGATCATAGGCCGTCGCCTACCACATATACACATCCATAACACAATAGCAGACAGACATTAGACCAGGATATGGTAAGCTGCACCCCACCACTATCTTATATTCTCCTGCAGCAAGCCATCGGCCACTGCACCCTGCAAGCTGCTCCATCAGGACACATACCAGCTACAAACAGTCTGCTAGTTAGTCCATAGTGCATGTTCCCAGTGAAGATGCATGCACCCAGAACTGGAATGGCAGCATACACAGTACACAGATATATCAGTGACTGGGCCCCAAAAAGACACCCATATATATCACATGAGAGAAATACTATATAGCACTATGGGGTTGCCTAGCCATACTGTGGTCACTGCACAGTCAGGGTGAGAGTGATCTCTCAGCAGGACATACTGAGGTCACCCTGTCTGTGTAGGTGGTGGCCGGGCACCACAATGTCCCAGTCAGTGCCCTATGCCCTGTGCAGATGCACCCTGGCAAGGCCACCCTGTCCAGCCTACACCCATGGTACCTTGCTCCTCATTATGCACATTGGCAGCCCAATACTGGCAACATTGCTGGCAGTGTGGGCTGTGGAAGGTGTTTGCAGCCACCACACACTGGATAGACAGACAGCCACCCCCACACCTATGCCAGCATTGTGCTACTATAGAGGGGTTCAGCAGCCATACCCACCACACCAGTCCTGGACACAGTACATGCATGGATATGGTACTCATTACTGTTAGGGGTCACATTTCAGGGTGGTAAACACTGTCAGAGACCAGACCTGCAACACACACCGCAGACATCTGAATGATTGTTATGGTGGAGCTTCATGAACAAACTGTGCTTTACGTAGGACTGGAGATCTGCCAGTTATCATAGCAAACGTTTGATAGCTGTGTACCGTATACCCAGGTGTAGGGTGGCATTGCAGAGGTATGCAACTGCTAGTATTGGGAGATACAGGCAGGGCCCAATGTCCAGCCTCTCCAGGAGGCATTGGCCAATGGGGCCTGTGGGTGTGTCTGGCCCTGTTGGCTGCTGCTCTATGGCAGGGTTTCCCAACTCCAGTCCTGGTGTTCCAAACACTGTTCTGGTTTTCATGCTGTCCCTCATAGATATGCATGAGCTACATCTGCATACCATGGGGGTGGTGCATAGCTATGCAGCACAGGCATCATTATTAGAGGCAGCATGGAACCTGAATGGTGTGGGGCCCTCCAGGACTGCATTTGGGAGACTCTGCTCTAGGTAATGTGCCTGTTTATGGTGTCTATGAATGGTGTGTTAAAATATAGGCGTATGAACCATGCATATGTTCTTAGCTATACAGTTTTGTCCTTACTATCACGCTTTAGTTGTGGGAAAAATATGTGGACTGGATTGGCAGTAGCCCCAGCTGGGATTTGAACCTGTGACCTTCTGTTCCTATACACACTGTCTGTGTGCACTGCACCACCGTGTTGCCACAGATATGCTGTGTTCCCTGGGGAGTCCATGACTGTACATCCGACAGAGCCTGTCTGTTGCGGTGGATGGTGCCAGCCTGCACAGGCCTAGGCCACTGTCTGCTGTGGTTTGCAGCCACTGCCCCCTCCGCCACCTGTACCCTACCACAAACATGCAGACATGTCCCTATCTGGGAAAAACATATGACCTGAGTGAGTTGTAGCACTCCAGGACTGAGTTTGGGGGACTCGGCTGTAGGTAATGGCCATTGTTATGGTTTGTGTGCAGTGTAGGCTAAAATATAGGTGTTGGGACCATGCTTATGTTCTCTGCAATAAAAGAGTGTCTGTACTCTCACTGTTTAGTGGTGGGTAAAACTATGGGTACTGGGTTGTCAGGAGCCCTAGCTGGGATTTGAACCTGTGTCCCTCTGGTCCTACAGGTACTGGCTGTGTCTGCTGCACCACACTGTGGCCACAGAGATGGAGCAGTCTCTGGAGATAGGAAACCTGGCCGCAAGAGTCAGACACCCTGCTCTGCACAATTTTACTGTGGCTCGTTTACCTTGTATGGGGACAAGGGTGCACAACAAACTCAAATATGCCCTTCAGAAAAGGGGAGAAAGATATAACAACAAGCTGCGCAACAGTGATATCAATGGGCAACCTGAAATACACTCCCAGGAAAGCTCCATTACATTGCAGTGCTTTTGAAAGAGTCTACGGAGCGTAGACCCTTCCAAAGATCATTTCTATTGTTTGGGGCTTTCCTGGGAGTGTTTGTTATTGTTGCCCATTAATAGCACTGTTGCCCAGCTGGATTATAATTTATTTGGAATTTGTTGTGGTCATTTTCAAGTTATATTTGCTATTTTCTTCTGTGCACATGTATCACACTGCTCACGTTTTTTAGGTTTCCCCGCTTTTGCTGTACATTGCTGACGGAAATGGTTTCTCTTCCCTTTAAATGCGCTCTACCGCGAGTGTTTCACTCGCGGTAGTTTTTACATGTAAATTCGGCCCCGCTCCTGTGCGGGGAGCCTCTCCCCTCCCACTCTCCACCCATTGACCCCATCTCACCGCCCCTCGGGGGCCTTCCTCCGCCCTCCGTTAGCCTTTTCCCGCCTCTATTGCACATCAGCGCACCGCAAACGTGCGCGTTTTCGTCGCACATGTGCGGGGCCTGTTAATGTGACGCGCACGCGTGCGGGGCACTTAAGAGCACTTAAATGCATCATTTTAGAGCGCTCAAGTGCGCCCCGCACAAGTGCGCAGTTTAGTAAACATACCCCTAGGTTAACATTCAGATCCAAAATGTTCTCTGAAGAGCAGAGTCTTCAGTGCTTTCCTGAAATATTTGATATCAGATCTGAATCTTAATTCCCCTGACAAAAAGTTCCAAAGAAATGAAACTTATATAGATAAGGCACAGTTACAAGTTTGCTTTGCGCTTGTATGTTGTTTAGGTATAGATATTTAATTCTCACAAGAAGATCTTCTCTGTCTATTGTTAGGTCTCATCGTAAGTAAAGGTTGAAAGGTTGCTAGAAAAATATTATGTATAATTTAAAAAATGATCAGAATCAATTTAAACTTGCAGCGCATATGAATTGGAAGCCAGTGTAACTGAAATAGAATTGCAGTTATGTGATTCATCTTGGAGGCTCCCATGATCAGATGTGCAGCTGTGTTCAGAACAAGTTGTAGTGGGAATATTGATTTCACTGAAAGACCTTGGAAGATTAAATTGCAGTAATCCATGGCAGGTATTATCATAGATTGACAAATTGTCCTGAAGTCACATTCATTTGGTATAGGTTTTAATTTCTGGATTGTTCGTAACTTATAGTAAGCCTTTCTAGTTATTCTTTTAATGTGCCCTTGAAAGCTGAGATTTTGGTCAAGAGTTATACCTAGATACTTTACGTGTTGCTTAACAGCTAGATCATAATCTAGAATATGTATATTCTTAGGTGGTGTAAAAGAGGTGTTTCTTGTAACATAAAGAACCTCAGACTTCGTGAAATTAATTGCAAGGCTTAACTTATTAAGGCAGACTACCATTGCTCTTAGACAATTTGCAATCTGAGAGTGATCTGGTTGATCAGTATTGAATGGGGTAAAGATCATAATATCATCTGCGTAAATCTCAGAGTTGATATTATATTTGCTTATCATGGAGCAGAGCAGCTGCAGATAAATATTAAAAAGTAGAGCAGACAGCGCTGAACCCTGAGGAACAGCTTGGTGTAGAGTAAATGGGTTTGATTGATCATTTCCATATCTGACCTGCTGCTTTCTATCAGTTAGATAAGAAATGAATCATTTCAGGACCATACCAGAAATTCCAATGTCACAGAGCCTTTTAATTAACATATAGTGGTTTACTGAATCAAAGGCAGCTTTGCTGTCAATAAGATTAAGATATAGCCTACTATAAACCTGGGAGTTTTCTTTGACTCCTCTCTCTTTTTCTCCACACATATCCAGCTCATTGCTAAGACCTGCCATTTCTTTCTCTACAACATCAGCAAAATCCGCCCCTTCCTTTCTGAGCATGCTACTAAAACCCTTATCCACTCCTTAGTCACCTCTCGTCTTGACTACTGCAACCTCCTCGTTGCTGGTCTCCCTCTGAATCATCTCTTTCCCCTTCAATCCATTCAACATTCTGCTGTGCGACTAATCTTCCGCCAGCCTCGCTATACTCACATTACTCCTCTTCTCAAGTCACTTCACCGGCTCCCTGTCCACTTCCGCATCCAGTTCAAACTTCTCCTCCTGACCTTTAAGTGCATTCACTCTGCGGCTCCTCAGTACCTTTCATCTCTTATCTCTCCTTACAACCCCTCTCGGGAACTCCGCTCTTCTGACAAACTACTTCTGTCTATGCCCTCCACTCCTACTGCTAATTCCAGACTTCGCTCCTTTCACCTTGTACCTTACGTCTGGAACAAGCTACCAGTATCTGTACCTCAGGCACCCTCTCTAGCCCTCTTTAAATCCAGATTGAAATCTCACCTCTTCTCTGTTGCTTTCAGATCTTAACCTCTGTGTTTGTCATGACTAGATTGTAAGTGCCGTGTTTTTGTCTTGTCTAGATTGTCAGCTCTGTGTTTGTCTTAACTAGATTGTCAGCTTTGACGAGCAGGGACTGTCTCTTACATGTCTGTACAGCACTATGTATGACTGGTAGCGCTATATAAATGCTCAATAGTAGTAGTAGTAGTTGTCTATACCAGATAGGAGGGTGTCAAGAAAAGATGTAAATAGCGTTTCAACACTGTAATTGGGCCTAAAGCCATGTTGATGAAGATCAAGTGGAGCATGTATATCAATGTGATCTTGCAATTGGATCTGAACTATCTTCTCAATTATCTTTGATAAGAAAGGCAAGCTTGATATTGGATGATATGAATTAGGGTCCTTTTTATCTAAGTTGTTGCTCTTCAATAAAGGTCTTATGGATGATTGCTTAAGAGTCATGGAGAGGGTACCTTGAGTAAGAGACAGATATGTAATAATAAGTAATATTGGAACCAGGGTTTTTTTTTTGCCTGCTTGATCCAAAATACTGGACAAGGATCTAGTGGAGATGTGAAAGCATTTAAATGGACAATTATCAAGTTGGTCTGCAGAGGTATTCCATAGATTACTGCTATTATGTGACGATAGAAAATGTTCAGGTCTTATGCTGTGTTTTGAAATCGAATTAGACTTTGCTTCTAAGAAGTTAGCAATATCTTGAGGCTGAAATATAAGAGAGAGTTATGTTTATTTTGATTTTATCCTGTTGCTATAAAGGGATCCACTGTGTCTGTCCCAGGCCATTTTGAATTCTGTCACTGTATTTGCTCCAACCACTTCCATCAGGAGGGCATTCCTAGCATCCACCACCCTTTCAGTGAAAAAGTATTTCCTGACATTGCCTTTCAGTTTACCCCTTTGCAGTTTCATGTTATCACCAGGGGTGGCCCAAGGGGGGTGCGGGGCCATGTGCAGAGACTCAGTGTGGGGCCTCATTTGCATAAATATTTGCATAATGTTACCATACACTAACTTTTAGTAAACATGCCTCTTAATGAGTGTATGGATAAAGAAAGACTAAAAGATTTCTACATTACTATAATCCAGTGCCAACCACCAGTCACATTAGGAACTACTACAAACACTGCCCATTTAGAACAATAGCAAACCCGCCGTATCCTAACAGCACTACCAGGACTCACAAAGCACCATACTCTACCAATCAAAAGGCAACACTGCAAATATTAAACCAATACATTTCAGAGAATAACAATACATGACCTACTGGGGAAAGAGAACAAGTGGCAATGTCAAATAGGAATTACATAAACAGAATACCTCAGCTCAGTTACATATGCAGAACATAGACCATCACCAAACAAGGAACCACAATTAAACTGGGAACCCCAAAAGCCAAACTTGGAATGTACAACAACACTGTAGAAGGAAAACTATAAATTAATTTCCTCTTGTACTAAACAAAGCGCAGACGTTAATGATGCACATTTCCCAGAGCTGACATATTCCAGTTAATAAATTCAAAATAAAGAGATATTTTTCTTCCTTTTGTGCATTTTTTTTCAGTTGCAATTGCTCCAGCCACTTTCTTCTGGTTTCTTTGTGTCTTCTGCTAACTCTCCATCGTCTGCTGTCCATTTGTCCTTTCTTCTCTCTTCTAGTTTTTTTTCCATTCTCTCTCTACACCTGCTTTAACATACTAATCTTTCTCCTTTTGCTCTTTTCTCATTCCTATTTCATCCACTCAAATGTTACCCCTCCATCCTCAATCCCCACTTACTCTCCCAATACCCGGCCAATTGTAGATTTGTCTTCCCTCCCACACAAAATATTTTCCCCTCTCCATTTCACTCTCCCAGCTCCATCCCATTCTAATCCTCCCCCAACATCAGCTCCCTTCTAGTTCCAGCCCCACCCAGCATCCAATACATTTTAGTACCCGCATCAGCCCATTTGCAGTCCTAGCCCCCATCAGTCCATTTCCAATCCTATACTAGCCCCACCATCAGCCCATTTCCAGTCCTAGCTCCCCCATCCATTTCCAGTCCTATCCAAGTCCCCCCATCAGCCCATTTCTAGTCCTTTCCTAGCCCCACCATCAGCCCATGTCAAATCCTAGCTCCCCTCCACTTAGCCCATTTTCAATCCAAGTCCCCCATGAGCC
Source organism: Ichthyophis bannanicus (assembly GCA_033557465.1). Taxonomy (NCBI): domain Eukaryota; kingdom Metazoa; phylum Chordata; class Amphibia; order Gymnophiona; family Ichthyophiidae; genus Ichthyophis; species Ichthyophis bannanicus. Next base: position 1,574,204,961 of record CM066031.1, on the reverse strand, counting down.
TGCTTCCAGTTCTAGCCCCTCCATGAGTCCATTTCAATCCAAGCCCCCGCCACAGCCCATTTCCAATCTTAGCACCCCCCAAAGGCCCATTTCCAGTCCTATCCTAGCCCCTCCATCAGTCCATTTCCTGTCCTAGCCCCCCTACTCAGCCCATTTCCAGTCCTAGCTCCCTCCCCTCACAGCTAATTTCCATTCCAAGCCCCCATCCCCATCAGTTATTTGCAGTTCAAGCCCCCCTTCCACTCAGCCCATTTCCAGTTCTAGCAACCCCCAGCCCATTACCAGTCCTAGCCCCCCCATAGCCCATTACCAGTCCTAAGCTCCCCATCAGCCCACTTCCAGTCCTAACCCCCCATCTCCCCATTTTCAGTCATAGCCCCCCATAGCCCACTTCCAGTCCTAATCCCCCCATCAGCCCATAGCCCATTGCCAGTCCTAACCCCCTCTCCCCATCAGCCCAGGTAAATTAAAAAAAAAAAAAAAACCCGGCGGCCACTGCTGCCATGATAGCGGCAGAATCAAGTGTCCTGTGCCCCCCCCCCCCTGCCCGGCCAAGCCCTCCCTGCAGCATCAGCTCTCTCAGCGCGGGCTTTTCAGAGCCACGAAGGGAGAGTTTCCCTTTCTTGCAGCTCTGTTAAGCCCGCCGGGGCTGATGGGAAACAGGAAATGGGACACTTGATTCTGCAGCAGCAGCCAGTTTTTTTTTTTAATTACCTGGGCTGATGCAGAATGTTGTTTGCGCGGGGTCCCCTGAAACGCGGGGCACTGTGCAAACAACATTCTTGCTCAATGGATGGGCCGGCCCTGGTTATGCCCTCAAGTTTTACAGCTTCCCCATCTTTGGAAGAAGTTTGTTTGTTCATTATTTCTCTTTAAGTATTTAAAGGTCTGAATCATATCTCCCCTGTCCTTCCTCTCCTCCAGAGTGTACATATTTAGGTCTTCAAGTTTCTTCTCATAAGGCTTCTGACGCAAGCTCCAAATCATTTTGGTCGCGTTCCTCTGAACCGTTTCCAGTCTTTTTATATCCTTTGTGAGATATGGTGTCCAAAACTGAACACAGTATTCCAAATGAGGCCTCACCAACGACTTATACAGTGGCATTAGTACCTCCTCCTTTCTGCTGGTAATTCCTCTCGATATGCAACCCAGCATCCTTCTGACTTTTGCCACCGCCTTGTCACACTGTTTCACCACCTTGAGATCATCAGAAACAATCACGCTGAGGTCCTTCTCCTGGTCTGTGCATGCCAAACTCTTGCCCCCTATCGCGTACATTTCCCTTGGATTTCTGCTTCCCAAATGCATGACACTGCACTTCTTCACATTAAATCTTAACTGCCAAGCATTAGACCATTCTTCCAGCTTTTGTAGATCTTTCCTCATATTATCCACTCCCTCAGGGGAGTCCACTCTGTTGCAAATTTTTGTCTCATCTGCAAAAAGACAGACTTCATCACAATTGCTCATAAAACCCAACAAAATAAATTAAAACCCCTCAAATTCACTCAGTTCATACATAAAGCTTCTCAGACTCTCATTTAACCTCCAAATATTCCTCCCAAAAACACTCTTCCAGGGCCCTGATCACAGAGACACTCACAAGCATTCACTCTCTCTCTCCAATCCAGTCTCCTACTGCCAACCTCTCATCCACCCACCCACATTCCAATCAAGCTTCCATAGCTCTCTTCCTACCTCTGACATCATAAAAAATCCCTTTCTAACTAAAATAAAAACTTAATTATCCATCTTGTTACATTGGAATTTGGGAAAAGAAGAAAGAAGGGTCTGGATTTGGGAGGAGGGAAAGCAAGATGGTTCCAGGATTTAGGAGAAAGTAGTGTGATTAGTAAATAAAAATAAAATAATAAAAAAACAAAGACTATAAGACAATATATTTTATTGTACTAACTAAATTTGGGAGAGGATCAGGGAAGGAGGATCAAGAGTGGAGGGAAGGGAAAAGAGACATCTCTCTTTTTTTTCACCCTTCCATCCATGTGCCCTTTCTTTCCCTCCACCAGCCTTTCCGCTCTCCCTCACATGCAGCCCTAAGCCACCTTTCCCTTCTCTCACTCCTCCTTAGCACCATCCCCTTCTCTCTCACCCATTCTTCCCTGTTCGGGCACTGTCCCCCTCTGTCTCTCTCTCTCTTTCAGTCTCATATACACACACTCATATAGAACCGGTGCCATTTGACTGTCTCCCTCTCTGTTCTCTTTCACACATCTCCCACCCCCCTCCTAAGATGATCCCCTCTTTTAACCCCCTGCCCAGCTGGTTCCCTCTCTCCCAGTCACTTCTCTTAAGCCATTCCCCTCTCTCTTCTCCTCCAGGCTCTCCCCTTACCCAAGTCTCATCTAAGGCCTTCTCCTGAGTTACCCCTCCTCTCTAAATTCCTCTAACATCTTCTACAGTCGTCGCTCTCCCTAAACAACTGATATTTGTTTTTTGCCTCCCCTGTCTCTACCCCCTCCTTGTTGGTCTGACAGGCACAATGAGGAGGAGATCAGTGGTTCATTTAGCCATGTCCTTCTGGTCTTTATTACCGGGTCAGACATGTGCTCTGAATGGTGTGGGATAGTTCATCCGCCTGACAGATCTGCCCTGTCCCCATCCATCCTTAACTCAGCTTTGGGTTCCCTTGATTCTATAGCTGTGGTAAGGACTAACAAACTGGGACCTTACCATGGCTGCAGAATCACGTGAGAACAATAACCCTACTGTAAACTTCCATTACGGATATAATGAACATTACCATAATCAACTGAAAATTTCTGTCCCAGTGAAGGAAATTAAGCATGAAGAAACATTCACACATTGCCTGGTTACTTTATACTATGCTATTTATGTCCAAGCCTGAGTCTTGATAAAGAACTTCAGAATTAAGAGGAGTTGGTGAAAACGACTACATTGAAATGCCCTTTCAGTTTATTCTTAAAATCTAAGCTCTCATCACATTTTGTTTTGAGCTAATTTAAAGCCTGTGGCTGTCTATGGTTGAAATGAGTGTCATAAAGAAGTAGCTATATTATATGTGAATGAAAATTATTGTGGATGTAGATTCCATTTAAGTAATCCTAGTTTGCCATCTGGTGGTAAAGTGCAGTATCCTTTTCAATAAAGCTGAATTAACGTTCATACTTCGGACACATCATGTGAAGAGAGAGATCAATAGAGAAAGACATCATGCTTGGCAAGATAGAAGGTCAACGCAAAAGAGGAAGGCCAGCAATGAGATGGATCAATGCAATAACATCAGCTACAGGTACCAGTCTGTCAACAATGAGTCGCCTAACTGAAGACCGAACACAATTTAGGACAACTATCCAGTGGGTCGCCATGAGTCGACACCGACTTGACGGCACTTAACAACAACAAACAATATAAAATGTGACTACTAAAATTATGAATTAAACATTTTTTTGTGGGAAAGGGGGAAGGAGAACAACTATAAGGATGATTTGCATATTTAATTTCCGAGTGTGAATGTAGTCCATTGAAACTTGGACTGCAGATGCTAATAGCAAGGACTTGATAAACTGCCTGTATTTTGCTTCCTATATTTTTCAGTACTCACTTTTGACCTGTTCATTGATTTTGACACTGTTGATCACCACCTACTCTTTGATACTTACATTCTGGGACCTTGTTCTGGCTTTCTTCTCCTCTAACCTCTCCCCTCAAGCTTACTGTGTCCTCCACCCCTATCACACTGGCAGTTACTGTGCCTCAGGGGTCTATCCTGGGCTCTTTTTTCTCTCTGAATTTGTTCCTTTGGTGCTCTGATCTTTTACCATGGCTTTCAGTACCCTCTATATTTGAACTCGGAGGTCTACCTCTCTACATCATAAACTTAATCAGGAATCTAATCGCAAATCTCAGCCTGCTTGTTTGATATTGCCACTTGGATATCCCACCACCAAATTAAACATAACATGGCGAACTCAGAGCTTAACTTTTCTTCAAAATCCATTTCCCTCATCCTCCTCTCTCTGTTTATGTGGATAACACTGTCATCAGTGGCGTAAGTTCAAATGAGAGCTCCCCATGATGGTGATGTGGCAAGAGGAGTTCTGACTCCCTCCCAGTCCGCCCCTGTCCAGTGCCCAGCCACCCAGAACTTAGAGGCACAGCATGGCAGACATAATTTGCTTTTTAAAAAGCTGACATACTGCCTCTGCCAGTGACAGATGACTTGTAGATGTCTGGATTTTATGAGGAGAGGTAATAAAGAGCTGCAGAATGAATCCATATTAATGCAAATTTTTATTTTACTTTATAAAAATAATCATTTTATGATACGTCTTATTAGTTCCATTAATATATTTGGCCTTTTTTTGGGAGAAGGGGATCTTTATGATCAGTGCTAGGAAGGGAAGAGTGGGACAGAGAATAGGAGAATGGGAAGGGATATGGGAGATGGGCGATGGGCAGAGAGAGAGGGGGTTTCTGAAAGTGAAATGAAAAAGAGATCTCAGGCAGGAGGAGCAGAGGGATAGGGAAGTACTTCTCAAGCATTTTTATTTTGTGCAACACTTTTGAGTTAATATAATTCTCATGACACACCAAACCAAATTTTTCATGATCCGCAACTCATTCCCACCTACAAGCAGAGCCGTATCTCCCACCGAGCGACTGTGTATTTTGCAAATGATCCAGTTGTGTTCCTCTCATATTTCTATTGTCTACTAACCTAGCCCAGGGTGTGATTGTCTGGGTGTGTCACTGTAGTTTGTTAGTGTGTGTGTGTGTTTGTGTATCATTCCTAATCTGTGTTTGTGGGTGAGTCACTATTGCTTGTTTGTTTGGGTATATGTGTGTGTGCTTGTTTGTTGAATGCTATAGTGCTGGTGGAGGGAGTCATTGAGTATGGGTGGAGGAAGGCAGAAGCCATGCGTGACCTGAACAGATGGTTTGTGCAGGCCATGCAGCACGAGGCACACAAGACGTACAGGAGGGCCACCAGAAGGCATCCCAATCAGAGTCTATAGGACCCAATTCCTAGACCTTACAGATGATCAGAGCCTCACCAGGTTCTGCTTTGACAAGACTGTCATCCTTCAGCTCAGCCCGGAGCTAAAGCCTTTCCTCTGTTCTACCTTATAGAGTAGGCTGCCCATGCCAGTCCACCTCAAGGTCACCACGGTCCTCACCTTTTTTGCCACTGGCTGTTTCTAGTCTGTGTTGGCCATCACAGTGGGGCTCAGCTAGTCGGCCATCTCATAGTACACCTCTCAGCTTCTGAGGGTCTTTCTCATCCACACCTCTGGCTATGTTGCCTTTCTTCAGATTGTGCAGCAGAGGCAACAAACTGTGATCCAGTTTATGAAGCAGTCCAATTCCCATCTGTGTTGGGAATCATGGACTGTACATATGTGGCCATCAGACACCCATATGGGAGGGAAGTCACCTAATGCAACAGAAAGGCTGTCCACTCCCTTAACATACAGGTGGTCTGCAGTGCCTAGGGTGAAATAACAAATGTTTTTCCCAATATTTCCAGGCATCCTTACATACTCTGGAATCTATGAGAAGTTTGAGAATGGACAGGTCATTGAAGGTTGACTGCTAGGTAAGTATTCCACTACCCCAACTATACATGCACGTGCTAGGAAGTCATCAAGGCCTCTGGAACCTCCACATTCCCTGAAGCATGGTTGCAGTCCCCATTCACCATGGCTAATGGCCTGGGTCTCACCTCATGCCTATTCTCTGCTCTTTCTTCCCCCACACAGGTGATAGAGGCTAACCTCTAAGGATGTGGTTCCTGACCTCCATAGTAGCACCCCAGACAGACACAAAGAAACAGTATAATAGGGCCCACTGCCAAATCAGGGACATCATAGAGTGGATCTATAGCCTGCTGAATATTCTTTTTCAGTGCCTGGACTGATCAGGGGGACAATTTCTGTACAGTCTAGCCAAGGTCTGTCAAACATTCATGGCATGCTGCATGCTCCATAATTTGGCACAAAGGCACAGCCTATCTATTCCTGATGGAGTGATCAGAATCTGAAGTGAGGAAGGTGCTAAACTAGCTACATAGGATGAACCAGCCCATTACCACCAGCTTGGCCTCACTGTAAGGAATCAACTCATACACAGGAATTTTCAGTGAAGTTAAGTGCATTTATTTTATCAAAGGATGACAGTGGTGATATCCCCCTGCCCACCCCCTGTTCTTTCCCCACCACCATCACTATTACCACCACCTCTACCCCACCCCAACCCCCTTCCCTCTCCACACTCTTGCCCTTCCCCCACCAACGCCACTCTCTGTTGTGAAACTAGTGCACATATTTGTAACCTTTGCCCTTCCTCTCCAACCAAATGTAACACAAGTGCCTATTTTTCCCCCTTCACTTTTGTCATTTCTTACCCTCCCCTGATGGAAGCTGCTACACCATACAGGGGTGCTGGATGTGTCACTTTTCTCTCAGAGGAGCTCTGTGACATATCATCTAACAGTCCTTGATGTTGTAGAACCACTTAGAAAAGTGGAAACTTAATAGATCCTTGTTCTCCACAGGGGGCATGCCACACTGTGATGGTGGAAGGGTGTCACAGATGGCTGGAGGTATGGTGATCAAGGAGACCTTGGAGATGGCACGCAGGGACTTGGCTGGTCACTTTCATTCAGGCAGTAATGTCTCAGAAGCAGTGGAGTTAAGACCCTGAGGGGTTGGAGGTCCCACAGTTGGCTGGGTGGTAGTGTAGGGGGTTAACTATTGGTGGAGGTCGCTTTGCAGGGCTATCACCTCACAAGAGAGGGTCTACATCTCCCTTACCAGCACTTCTGAGACTTCCAGCTGTCTCTCACTAACTTCAAGGTGCCTTTCCTGCAGGTGTACCCAGTGTTCAGTGAGGGCAACATCCTCCCCTTTAGCTCCAGTTTCCTTTCACGCTGTGTGAGCAGTTGCTGATTTTGTTGAAATTGCCTCTCACCACAATGGATAAATTGGTGATCTTTCCAAGATGTTTTATGGGCTGGTGCTTCTCCTGTTCCAGGGCCCTTGTCATCAGCATCAGTGTGGTCTTCCAAGGGTGATAGGAGGATACTGAGGAGGATGGTGAGCTGCAGATACTACTTCTTCTCAGCTGCCCTGGTGCCTAGTCTTGCAAGTTACTCCTCATGTTGCTCTGTAAGTATGTTTTCTCAATGGCCCTCTTCAGAATATTCTGCCACTTTTGCTGGTGCTGCCTCCCTGGGGTGCCATGACTTTCCGTCCTGTGCTGGTTGCTGTACCCTCTGCCTCCAAAGCCAAGGCATCAGCAGCAGGTAAGGAAACAAGAGCACTACATCAATAGATGATTGCCATAGGTAACTACACAGAGAATGACACTACATATACTCTTTTTGTGAATCTTTCCTCTGTTTCTTAGATAGGCTGAGTGTGCATAAGGAAGCATTTAGGGCATGTCATAACACATCTGCCTGTACATTAATACCCTCAATGGGAAGGAATCTCATGCAGTGCCATCCCATGTCACATACTCTGTATGACCACAAGTCTGTAACCATACCCTTTGGCTCATATTTAAGAAGGGTTGCTATGCAACAGGGTTTTCCTTTGTCTAGACATGCCTATATACCCCTCATACAACCCACCATATGCAGACAATGCAGGACCTGCCATATATGTGTTATGTAGAGGTCATCCACTGTCTCACCAATATCTCCCACCAAGATCTCCTTGCCAGCTTCTAAGATGATATATTTCTTGTCATCACTCAGGCAGAAAAGCACTGCCTTCTTCCATTTCTTGATCTCTTCTTAGCTGGAAAACTTTCGCACCTTCACCGCCTTCTTCCATTTCTTGATCTCTTCTTGGCTGGAACACTTTCGCACCTTCATGCCGTTGCCTGACTGATGACAAGAAATATATCATCTTGGAAGCTGGCAAGGAGATCTTGGTGGGAGATATTGGCGAAACAGTAGATGACTCCTACAAGAACTTTGTTGCTATGCTGCCAAAAGATGGCTGTCAATATGCCCCTTATGATGCTTGCTATAACACCCATGAATGCAGCACCATGGATGCAGCATTGGAAAGCCCTTTGACACTGGATGCCCCATAAGCCAAGGTATGCATTTGTGAATACACTTGTCTACACAGAGGGCAACGGCCACACTATCTCTAGCTAGCATGCAATATGAAGTGGGGGCACACCACACCATAGCAGTGACAGACAGCATTTCAATAGCAGCCCACACCACAGGAAAGATATTCACTCTGTTCTAGGGCAAAGCACAATGGCAGGAATGTGAAGATGCTAGGTGACAGCAAGGCTCAGCATCAAGCCTAGGTACAGAGGATGCTCTTAAGATAGCTATGAGTGCATGGAGGGGGTTTGGAGCAGGGCCTAATTAGTGGACAAAAAGAAGGTGGAACTGTGCAGGCAGGGGGTGGGGCAGCCTGGCAAGAGGCAGGAGCACCTGAAGTATGGGATTAGTAGAGTGACTGTTCTCTGCTCTGCTTCAGGCTCATCCCTTCCTTCCTCTTCCCTGCAGACTGCCTGGAAGGGAAATTCTGGAGCAGAACACCCCTGGTGCTCTAGAATCTGAAAAGAAGTGGCAGATCGGTGTTCCAGGCTATGCCCTCATAAATAAAACTTTGGAGAGGTAAAGAAAGTAAGAGTTATCTACTGTTGGCATCTGGAGCTCTAGAGAAACCAAATGAGAACTATCCACCCCAACCCCTTATTTTTCCATATACCAAATAAAGGCAAACACTATCAAGGGAACAAAAGGAGGAACATGAGGAGAGACCCACTGATGTTTGCACATTGCCCTCCATACCCACCCCAAGAATAGGCGAGAGAGCACTCTACAGCGATCTGAGGAATCCTGAAGAAAAGAAAAGAAAAGAAAAGACTGCATCCAAGCAGCCTCCAAGCATACCCAATCCGGGGTTCTCCTGGACTTTGCAAGCAGTGTGTAGCTTGAAGACCGGCACACCAATAATAAACATTCAAGTCAGGCAGCCCTTATTCCACCCCTGGATTTGGAAGCAATAAGGATTGATCAATGAACCCTCATTTTTTGTCTTTCCAGATAAACTGAGTGAACTCGTGCCTTATCTCCTGGAGAAAACTCTGAAGGACATTAATTGGCAGCTGCATAAACAAAAAGAGAATTTTTGGTACGATCAATGGGCATGATAGTCCATGTAAATGCCATTTAGAAGGATATTGAATAGCCCCAATTAACGCTGCTACATACCCCGATGCTAACCACTTAGCATCAGGGCATGCAGGGGCATTCTGGGACGGAGCGGAGGTGGCATGAGCTGCTAACTGGGCAGTGGTGATATTGCACTGCTGCCCGGTTAGCAACTCCGTGGGAAAATAGGCAAAAAAGCTGGCCTATCTTTACTCATGGGAGCTAACCAGACAGCAGTGCAATATTGCCGCTGCCCGGTTAACTTCTGTGACATCCTTGGTTGTGCGGTGATCCTGGATATTCAATGTCGGGGCCACATATGACACCAGCATTGAATATCTGGGGTTAAAGTTTGGCAGTGATGGCTATGCGCTGTGGAGGTGCATAGCTGTCACAAAATGAATAACAGGCCCAACATCTTTATTACTTTTACCTGACCAAGCCACAACACGCCCTATCCTGACATTCCAGTAAATCTATTCTCATGATAGTTGTACATTTTTAATACTGTAGTTCAAGCAAAGCAATTGAGACAAAGTATTGGGGCTTAAAACCCTCAAATATTTAAACTAAGCTATCACTCAGAAACCCATGGTATTCAAGGTCATTAATCCATCTTTAACTTTGGTCAGACAGAGCATTATTACAGACTTCTGCCAATTCCCCGAAAAGCAGATACACAACTAAACTGTTCGATTAAGCTTACCACCGAGGTCAAGGTCAAGGCAGGATCCCTAAGATAGATTAGGGTATCATCAGTGTAAAGGGAGACCATGTGAGACCATTCCCCAATCTCTATTCTCAAATTGTGTGCAGTTGCCCAAACTTGTATTGCGAAGGGTTTGATTGCTATTGCAAAAGACAGTGGAGGAAGAGAGCATCCCTGATGAGTGCCCAAGTCTAAACGAACCTGCTCCAATCTAAATCCATTAACCAAGAGACCAGCCACAGGCAACTATCCACCCACAAAAATTCAACCCAAATCCAAACTGTGACAAAACTGTGACAAAACCACAAACAAGTATGGCCTCTCGACCTTATCAAATGCCTTCTTACCATCCATTGATAAGATGGCTTATCCTTAACAGCCTGCATGAGGTTCACTAACTGCTGCACATTCTCAAAACCATACCGGCCTTTCATAAAACCCATCTGGCCAGGCTGGATCAACTTCTGCAGATAATGCTCAAGTTGAGAACTCAAACCTTTTGTGAAAATCTCAGTATTAAAAAACAATTGCTGCATCTCAAAGGGTCCCTTCCATCTTTAGGAACCACAATGATCAAGATCTGGCAAAAAGAAGAGGGCAGAGACTGTTGCGTGAGAACCTTATTAAATATCCTCACCAACAAGGGACAAGCTGTACCTTAAGGCTCCTGAAAAACTCAGCCGTCAGTATGTTTAGCCCGGCCACCTTAGCAGATTTGGGACCCTGGATGGCACTACACTCCTCGGCCAGACTGCTCTAGCACTTCTATAGACTCACTATCCAGTTTAGTTAAATCTTTTGCTCTTACCTAAGCCTCAATTTCCCCCTCAGAAGCCACTAATCTAGACGCATATAGTGCCCCATAACACTCAGCAAAACATGCAGCCATCCATTTGGCCATTCTTATCTTTACTTGTCCATTCTCTTCCGTTCATGCTGCCTCTTAAACTGCCATCCACTGTATTGCTCAGGCAATTTCCTCTGTCTCCAAAAATTTGAGTTCCCCTCAAACCTGCATTAACTGCTTCCAAATCTTCTCCCCTACCCCTTCCAACATTGTTCCTCCAAATTACACAGATCCCACTGTAAATCAACCCTCTTTGCATAGCCTTAATCTGCTGCTCTTGCACCTCAGTGGAGAGAAGGGCATGATCAGAAACAATTTCACACCTGCCCAGAGCTGCCCTAACCTCTTTGGAAAGAAGCCAAATTCAAACCTACAATAGCTCTTTGAAGCTTCAGAATAGCAGGTGTAATCTCTTTCTCCCTGATAAAGTGACCTTTACTCATTAGAAGCAAATCCTTCAAATAATCCTGCAAAATCCAGATCTATTTACCCCAATCAATGTACAACTAAACTTTTCTTTTCATCAATACTCTACCCTGTGAGTAGCATTTTGCCTCCTCAAAGACTATTGACAAGGTTAAGGCAATTTGCTCAGGAGGAACATACACATTCACAACCAAATATAAATTTCCATTTAATGTCCCATTCAAAATAATAAAGCTTCCTTCCTTAGCCGCTTTCTGATATAGTACCTGCAATCCACAATCTTTAGCAATTAAGATAGCTACTCCTCTCTTATGTAAAGTGTAATTAGCCTCAAATATCTGATGTTCCCTGGAAAATAGTTCCCTGGAAAATAGTTATCTCCAAGTTATAATGCCCTGTTCAATGTAATTTCAGTTTATTCAATGTAAACCGCACTGATGCAGAATAGCGCGGTATATAAGAGAATGTAAATAAATAAAATAAATAAATAAAATATCATTTGGACTTTAGCTTTTGATTATCGTCAGTGGCAAGGTGGGTGTCTTGCAATAGAGCAATATCTCCTTCTGCTGTTTGCAATTGAGCCAAATCCCTTTTGTGCTTCCCAGGATTATGAAAACCCCTGATATTCCAAGTAGATAAATTTGCCATTCACCTTCTACATCTAAATATGGTCACTTTGGGATAAGTGGGATTTTTTAATAATATGGGGATGGGTATAAAAAGGGGCTGTTGAGACAATAGCAGTTGTGTTTTACTTTTAGATCGCTGTGGAAACGATCTCCTGATGAAACTGTGGCCGTGAAACACCTCAGTGGTGCCCAGGTAGAGCGTTGAGATCGAGATCATCACAGAGCGGTGCACAGGTGTGAGATGTTCCTGACTGAATGGCATTTAAGAAGCATGAAACGTTGTGTTGAGCTCGCCCAAATCAAGAAATGTTATCTCCATTCAGTGTCCCAGAGTTGAATGTGTTTTGGAGTTTTAACATTTGGGTAGTGCCTGCCATGGAAGCAACAATCCGGTTTTGAGATAAACAAGAAAAACCGGGTGCTGGGTGATTTTTAGCAGGAGCCAGTCATCTGTGAATCATACTAGCGAATCCCGGAAATGGGAACTGGTCATTGATGTTCTAATACACCACTAAGAAAGACGTTAGTCTGATGGTGGGTAGAGTTCTGAGACCAGTTTTTCGCTAATTACATGATTACATTTGGATGTCTCTGGTCCACATTGAAAATATTCTTTAAATGGAATCCCTTTACTGTTTGAGTTGAACGAAAGTTTTCATTGATTCACCTTCTACACACAAACCCCATTCACACAGAAGCCTCCTCCCCCCATCTGTTCCATTCCCAACTCACATGTGCTGTACCCCTGGAAACCTCTCAAGCTCCAACCCACTGCTTCCCCTCCCCCCTCCCCCTCCCCAGTCATACCACATTCAACTACCCTTCTACCCACAACCAGAACTAAGAGTGGCCACCATAGAATCACAAAGGGGGTGCCAATGGTGCCATAACCTGCCCCTCCCCTCCCCTCATATGTAACCCCCAATAGCTTATCCTCCTTAACTCTGACCATATCACCTCTCAATACTACTAGTACTACTAATCATTTGTATAGTGCTACAAGGCATACCCAGCGCTGTTTATATAGATGTAAGGCACAGTTCCTGCTCATCAGAGTTTACAATCTAATCAAGACAAAACACATAGAGGCCAGTTCCAGGTTGTGCGTCCCTGGGCCGTCCAGATGTCTAGACATCTGGACGTCTAGGAGATGAGCCCAATTCTGCTCCCATGGGGGCTAGACATCCAAATGGGAGCAGAACTGCATCACAGAGGAGGACATCTGGGAGGTGCCCCGATTCAGGTACTCCGGATGTCCAGCCACTTGCCCGGCCAATGCAGTCATGCTCCCTCATGGTTCCGCAGTGCCATGGCGTCCCACGTTCTCTGGCTGCCATCAAAATGATTTTTTCCCCACAGCCTGACCCTGATCCAGCCTTCCATGGCCAGGGTCAGGCTATGGGGAACCCCCATACCCCTCACCTTTCTGTCTCCGCTTGCCTCCACTGTCCACCCCTGTCCAGGGGGACCTATTCTACCTCTGAGGTGGAATAAGTCCCCTGTCTAAAGTGTGACCCTGGACATACAAGGCTGACTTCAGAATCGGCTCTGTATGTCTGGGGTCACAGACCTGCCTGCCACCTGCCCTCGCTCTTCCCTCGGCCCATCCCCTCCTGCCCACAAACAGAGCTCCCTGCACAAGTGGCCTGTACTTGCAGGGAGCTCTGCTGCCACTGGAGGGCTCTGGACATTTAGACATGCTAAACAGAGACCGGAATGACCTCCATAGTGAAATTGAGGACTAGAGTATGGTAAGATACACATAAGTAGTGGACAAGAGAGTGAGGAGCATCGAGATCCAAAAGCGGCTTCAAAGAGGTGGGTTTTTAGCTTGGATTTGAATAGGGCTAGAGAAGGAGCCCGATACACGGACTTGGTAATTTGTTCCAGGCAAAGTCCGTGCATCGAGCTCCTTCTCTAGCCTTATTCTCATCCATTAACACTCTCACCAGAAGCCCACACACATAATCTACCCGATATCCAAGCTGCTAAGCATAGGTACTAGAATTAACTCATCCAAACCATGGGGAAACATGAAACCCACAACCAACACAATGCAATTGAACATTAAACCCCCTATGCAAGGGAGAAGACCCACTTAAGGACCGCATAGAATAGACAATAGAAAAGAAAAGCCCATAATGAGCAACAAGGAGATTTAATATTGTCCATATTGTGCTCACCTTTCTCCTCTGGTACAGGGCCGATCCAGCCATCAGGCAACTAGATGTTTGCCTAGGGTAGAAACTTCCTTATTTTATGTTTTTTTGTAACACTCCAAGTTAACATTCCCTGTTTAATGTATCTATTTGTGTTTGCTGTAAAGTGTTTTGAATTTAAGAAAAGCGGGAAAAAAGACCTGCGAAATAAATAAATAAATAGGGGTGACCTACACAGAACTGGGCATCAAAGCTAAGCAATAGCCAGGGGGGTATAAAGCTAAAGGTTTGCCTAGGATGCCAACAGCTTAAACCAACTCTGGGTCCGGCCCTGCTCTGGTATATCATATAGCATGCATAGCATTCCTGGGACCTTGAGCCTCTTAGGAGTAGAGACTTTACATTCCTGGCCATCCTTCATGGTGGTAGAGATATGCTTGGTGCCCTCTCCTGGTATTCTACTATTTCCAGACAGTTATCCAGTTCTATTATCTTATGTTGCACATTATCATATTCAAAGATGCGAGCAAAGGGGAAACCTCTTTGGTATGTAGTCTCCTTCTCTTGCAAAAGCTGTGTGAAAGGCTTAAAACTCTTCCTCCTCTCTAGAGCATATTGTGATAAGTTCTGAAAAATGTGTATTTTATGACCTTGAAATTTGACAGATTTTTTTCCTCTTTTAAGCTTTATAAAAACACCAATTTATCCTCATAATAATGAAAACAGGTGATTATGGGGCACAGGTTGGGAGGGAGTCCATGATTTGGATCTCGCCCCTCTATGGGCTCTCTCCATATGAACCTCGCCCTTCACCACAGGCACACAGAAAGCAAACAGATTTTGCACCAGCTGCATGGTATTTTCTCTGGAGTCAACACCCTCTGCCATGCCAAGCACTCTGAAGATGCAACATAGCTGTCTATTTTCTAAATCATCATGACGCTCATGCAAGTCCTTTGTTAGCATGTCCAGCTTATGCACTTTAGACTGAAATATAGGATTAGCATCATTTTTCTCTCCAATGTTAATCTCTGTCTGAATGACTTTGTCATTCAATGCCTTGAGCTCCAGGAGTGATATGCGGAAATATTTCTTTACGGAAAGAGTAGTGGATCCATGGAATAGTCTCCCAGTGGAGGTGGTAGAGATGAGGACAGTAACTGAATTCAAAAAAGCATGGGACCAACACAGAGGATCTCTAAAGGTAAAAAGTGGACTGTTGTAGTTGTTGATATGGAAGGACAGACTAGATAGGCCATGTGGTCTTTTTCTGTCATCATGTTTCTATGTTTCTAATATCTCCCACTGCCTGGGAAAAATCAGCTCTAAAAAGCTTAAGTTTCTGCAAAATATCAGACGTCAGCTTTAGTCTCAGGTAATGCTGAGGAGGACTTATCCATTGCTTGTGACAAATCCAATAAGACTCCATCGATAGCAACCATTTCTGAACCGAGCATCTTGGAATTCTTTGAAAATTTTGCCAAACCTGCAGCATAAGAGGCTTTCTCAGTCATGAACCAAGTAACCAATCCACACACACAAAAAAAGAAGCCTTCATGCAGGTTGCTCCAAATACTTGAAGAGAAATCCCATGTGTAAATCCAGAAACACTCCAATTCAGGAAGAGACACAGGGATAACCAGAGGCCCCAGTGCTCACAATCAGATTATATACTCTTGACATCACAGGCTTACAGGCCAGTTGTCAATAAAAAGCTAAAATGGTGTAAACCTCTCTAAAAAGCTTAGGGGGTGACTCACAAAGTAGGCACGAGCAGTCAGAGATCTTTTTCAATTTAGTGAGGCCATCTTCATTTCTCCACATGCTGCAGGCCCAGTCACCTCCAATAAGACTCCAACATGAAGTAGAGGGCTTGGGAACTGCATATATGGAGGACTCTACTGTCAGGCACACACACAGTGAATCGGGAACGGGGACACCAGTGCACTCTCAATCAGCTCACGGAAAAGATAAAAAAGATCAAATTCTTCATGTGCCAGGCTCAAATCAGTGGGTCAGGCCACCAAACCAGCAGGCTCAATCCAACACCATTACGTCCGTGCATCATCAGGGGGTAGGCAAGTCAAATCTATAACTGCCAGCTCCCACCACATGCCTGGCCATGGATACAATTAACTCGAGTGCATAGGGCTTCAGCTCTCGAACCACTGTTTCGCATTGCGTCCCACACCTTCAGGAATCATCAGGCTCTGACTTGCATCAGATTGGAGAGGCTACAGTGTCTGGGAGCGGCAATCAATTCCCGATATTGCCAGGGCTCAGAGAGAGCCATCGGTCTAAGTGGCCATTTTCAATGGACTTGCTAGTAGCCCCTCTCCCCCTGACATGCTCACTTAGTATGATCCAAAAATTGTGAAACTTCCAATAGCCCTACATTAAAATTCAGCAGGAAATTCTGGTAATTTCATCTAGATATTGAAAGGTTATAATGATGGTTGCATGATCTGAGACCAGAATGCTTTTATTTTAGTGTGGGAAATATATATATAGTAACATAGTATATGACGGCAAGGCAGCAAGAGTAGGTGCACCTGCCGCTCTGTGCAGGTCACCCCTCCCCATGCCTTTGTTTAGGGGTGTACCGACCATTCTGTGTAGGTCACCCCTATTGGTTGATTTTATCCTGTTGCTAT
This sequence comes from Ichthyophis bannanicus, assembly GCA_033557465.1. Taxonomy (NCBI): domain Eukaryota; kingdom Metazoa; phylum Chordata; class Amphibia; order Gymnophiona; family Ichthyophiidae; genus Ichthyophis; species Ichthyophis bannanicus. The sequence goes on along the minus strand of CM066031.1, from coordinate 1,574,188,365 downwards.
AAAGGGATCTACTGTGTTTATCACATGCCATTTTGAATGATGTCTCTGTATTTGCCTCTACCACCCTTTCAGTGAAAAAGTATTTCCTGGCCCTGCCTTTCAGTTTACCCCCTTACCTTTCAGTTTAAGGGGAGGTGCAGAGTTTGTATAGAACTTTCTGCTCTAATGAGAACAGTATGATCCAAGGCTTCCTGCCCAAAAATCACAGTCTGGAAGACATGTTTTCACTGAGAGGGTAGTAATGCCTGGTATAGTTTACTGACAAGGACAGTGGCAACCAAACAGTGACCAATTTCAAGCATGCCTAGTATATTCCTAGGGGAATGTGAGAGGATCATAAGCCTCTTAGATGATGTCTCACTTCCATGGAGGTTTTACCATCTCTAGTTTTTATTGGTTATATTTCTTCATATGCACCCTAGCACTCTTCCAGTTCTGCTCACTGCCTTGTTGCACAATTTGTCATAGGGTTGTACCAAGGGTTGTACAAGTGGTACGGCTGCACAGGGTGCAAGTATGGAAGGGACGCTGACATTATCACTGGACATTCAGGAGTGAGTTTGTGCACGTGGCTAGAGAGACAAGGGGGCGCTAGGTTCATGAGTCGTACAGGGCTCATTTCTGGCTTAGTACTGCCCTGATTTGTCAGTCTTGAAATGATCAGATGTGATCACCCTGAGATCTTTCTTCTCATTGGTGCGCATTGTTATTTTACACCCTCATCGAATTCCGCTCTCTTAGTTTCCAGTACCTTAAACAGTGGTCAACAAGAAAGTTGTTAATAGTACCATTAAAACTGGGTTAACCTAATACATTTGTGACTAGCTTTTGGTAGGTGTCATCTACCAATTCTTTATTGACATTTATTTCTAGATATTGAGGTGAACTAACACATCAACCGCAGCACATTGTACTTTGAGGCATCCATTTCATAACAGGTCAATGACAATAATAAATAAATAATTGACAATAAAGACAATGACAATAAAGATTTAGGGCCCGATATTAAACTAGGCAGGGTATATGCTGCTACGATGCATAGCCCTGCCTGCTCACCACCTGCTTTTGGCTCGCCTAGTTTTAGCCGCGGATTGCTAACCCAGTAGCAGTGCAATATCACCACTACCCGGTTAGTGGCAGTCTCTGCCTCTGCTCTGCCCCGCTCCATAATGCCTCCAATACGCATAGAGGAGTTAGGAGGGGATATTCAACTGCACTAACCATGTAAGTGTCATTGAATATACCCTGTTAAGGCATTTACACAGTTATCAGTAAACTGTGTAAATGCCTTTCAAATATTGGGGCCGTAGCGAAAAATCATTTCTAGTGTAAAACTGATGGGGGGCATGTACAGAAAGTGAATTCTTGACTTGTGGGGTGTTGTGATTGCCAGGGATCGAACAGGGATGCTTTGTGTTCTAGAAGACTTGGCTTTGCATCTGGATTGTTGGTCCAAAATCAGGTCTTGTACTTTTTTCAAATCTCCTCCAAAGATAACCCCCAGCTTCTACAAGATCATTTTCTGAGCTGCGCATGGAATTCCATAGAATTAACTTGGCATTAGCCAACTATATCTGTATTTTCATCCATCTACCCTCCCTATCTGATAATTGTGACAAAATTGTAGCTGGGAAACTCTTACAGAACACCAGGGGGAGGATATTCAGCGGTGATGGCTGGATAAATACCTGGGTTGGCTGGATAGCATGTTAGCTAACCAGCTAGTGCCAATATTCAGCAGCTGGCCAGTTAGCTAAAGACGCCAAAGTTAGGCAAGCCTTTCAGATGCCTAACGTTTGCTGCTTTGAGATAACCAGCTAGCTGCTGAATATTGCTGCTAGCCAGTTATCACCAGGTGCCACTTCCGCTTCACCCCCGGAATGCCCCCCGGAATTCCCCTAGCTAGCATCAGGGCATTTAGTAGTGATACCCAGGGATATTCAGCAGCACCAACCATGGTAGGAGTGGAGGAATAGCCTAGCTTGGTAACCAAGAGACTGGAATTCAATTCCCACTAGCACTCCTTGTAGCCTTTCGAAAGGGAGACTATGATAAAATGAGGAAAACAGTTAAGAAAAAACTAAAAGGAGCAGTTGCGAAGGTTAAAGACGTACATCAAGCTTGGGTGTTGTTGAAAAATACTATCTTGGAAGCCCAGACCAGCTGTATTCCACGCTTTAAGAAAAGTGGAAGGAAGTCCAAAAAACTGCCAGCATGGTTTAAAGGTGAGGTCAGAGAGGCTGTTGTTGCCAAAAAAGCATCTTTCAGGAAATGGAAAAAAGAGCCAAACGACGAAACCTGGAAACAGCACAAGCACTGGCAAGTCAAATGCAAGGCATTGATAAGGCAGGCAAAGAGAGAATTTGAGAAGAAGCTTGCTGAGGAAGCAAAAACGTGAAATAAAGACCTTTTCAAGTACATTCGTAGAAAAAAACCTGTGAGAGAGTCAGTTGGTCCATTAGATGATAAAGGGGTTAAAGGAGCACTAAGAGGCGACAAGGCGATAGCGGAGAGACTGAATGAATTCTTTGCTTCGGTCTTTACTGAGGAAGATGTAGGGATGTTACCCATGACTGAGCTGATCAACAATTGGTACACCACGCTGAACTCCTCTTCACATCTACCTTCCTCGAGGAGACCACCAGCATTCAGCACATCACCAAAAAGTAGAAGCCCAAAACCATGGTTCTCGGCTGAATTACGACTGTCCCTCCAGAAACTAAGAAAACAAGAGCGAAAATGGCGCAGATCAAGATCTCCATCCGACCAAATGGATTACGAAAATGCCGTAAAGAAACACCGGGAGAAAATAGCTGGAAAGATGAGAGAACACCATACAGAAACCCTTCTCCGATCATTAAACAAACCACGAGACCTCTTTAACATTGCTAAATCCCTAACTAAGTCACCATCTTCCAATCAAACAATTTCAATTCAGCCTCAGTCTTTTGCAGACTACCTTCAATCTAAATCCATTATCACAAAATCAACACCAAGTTGTATACCCAACACTGTTTCAATTACACAGCCTCTAAAAAAGTTTGTCGCCCCTACAGTGAAATCTATCACTGACCTTATTGCTACCTTGAATACCACCACAGCCCCAAATGATCCATGCCCTGCTTACTGGATCAGAGCACTGCGTGCTGAACTGAGCCCCACACTTGCCCTTATCATGCAACTTTCCTTCACAACCGGATCATTCCCAACATCTCTCAAGCAAACTTCAATACGCCCTCTCCTGAAAAACAATAAACTCGACCCAGCAAAAACGGAATCATATCGTCCAATTTCAAGTATACCCCTTCTAGCCAAAATCATAGAGAAGGTGGTACAAATTCAATTGCAGCAGCACATTGATATTTCAGCCCCTCTTGACCCCTGCCAACATGGGTTCCGTGAGTCCCACGGCATTGAGACCCTACTCACATTACTTATCAACACCTTATCAAGAGGGATCGACAAAATTGAAAATGGGTTCATACTTATCTTCCTGGATATCTCGGCAGCTTTCAACTCGGTTAACCATGTTCAACTGCTACACCGTCTTCAGGAAAAGGGAGTTCAAGGATCAGCTTGGGAATGGTGTAGATCATACCTAACTAACCGCTGGCAACAGGTCCGGATAGGATCCTCAACATCCGATCCCTTCCATCAACAACAGGGTGTTCCCCAAGGATCTTCCTTATCAGCTTTACTATTTAACATATATATGCAACCAATCTGTGAAATCATCAGAGCATTCAACGCCTCCAGTCTGATCTATGCGGATGATGTTCTCATATTCACTCCGATAAAAATTGATGCCCCTGACTTCTCTCCAATAATCTCTTGCTTCAACGCGATTACAGACTGGCTCTTATCCCAGAACCTACGAATAAACTTCAAGAAAACTGAAGTCTTATTCGTAACCAGGAATAAGAAATTCTCACCCCCCACAACATTAAAGGTGAGGGATGCGGAACTTCCGTGTAAATCATCGATTCGCTACCTGGGAGTCATCATAGATCAAGAACTGACCTTCAAAGATCACATAAAGCAGACTGTCAAATCCATTTACAACAAAATAAGAACTCTGAAACCATTAAGACCTCTACTCTCCCCGAATGACTTCAGAACAATCTTCCAATCCCTTGTAACACCACATTTTGACTACGCTAACGTCATCCTACATGGTCTACCCAAGAGCACCCTCAACCCACTTCAATTGGCAATAAACTCAGCAGCCCGCATCCTCTGCTGTACATCCAGAAGAGACCACATCACCCCCATACTAACAGATCTTCACTGGCTACCCCTACAAGCAAGGATAACTTACAAAGCGCTATTACTGTCCTTTAAAGCAATCAATCAAATAGCCCCACCCTCCCTCTCCTCACTTCTTATCAACACCACCACAAACAGGCTGAGAAGATCCGCAGCCACTAATACCCTCGTTGTACCAAAAGAGTACACTAAATGTAACCAAGCAACCAGAGACAGGGCCTTCACCTTATTCGCACCAACCTGCTGGAACAATCTCCCTCCACATATCCGATCAATAAAAGACCTCTCTCAATTTAGGAAGACCCTTAAACACTACCTATTCTGTCTTCACCTTTTAGGCCCTAATCCTACACCCCCTCCCTCCATCTCTCAAATCACTCACACAGCCTCAGACATTCCAACAACATAGTCCTGTCAGATCACGAACTAAACTCTCTGCACACCCAAAATCATGATCCCAATGTAACCTGATCTGTAAATTAGTCACAGATAAAATTCTGTTTGTATATAATTTTTATATAGTTCCCCCTGTTGTCTCCAAGTTACTGACCCTGTTATAATGTAAGCAAAGGATTGTTCCAATGCAAAAATTTGTTAACTGTAAACCGCGCTGGTACCAAAAGTGCGGTATATAAGAACTGTAAATAAATAAATAAATAAATAAATAAGTGGTATTTAAAGGTGCGGAAGAATTGAAGGAAATATCGATACATCGGGAAGATGTCTTACAACTATTAGATAAACTGAAGAGTAGCAAATCACCTGGGCCGGATGGTATACATCCAAGGGTGTTGAAAGAACTGAAATATGAGATTGCAGAACTGCTATCAGTAATCTGTGAACTATCATTAAAATCATCTCTAATACCTGAAGATTGGAGGATCGCCAATGTAACACCAATTTTTAAAAAGGGTTCCAGGGGTGATCCGGGAAACTACAGACCGGTGAGCCTGACGTCAGTACCGGGAAAAATGGTAGAAACCATCATAAAGAATAAAATTACTCAGCATGTAGATAGTCACAACCTAATGGGAGACAGCCAACATGGCTTTAGACAAGGAAGATCTTGTCTTACTAATCTGTTATGTTTTTTTGAAGGAGTGAATAAACAGGTGGACAAAGGTGAGTCGGTTGATATTGTGTATCTGGACTTTCAGAAAGCCTTTGACAAGGTCCCTCATGAGAGACTTTTGGCAAAACTAAAGAGTCATGGGATAGGAGCAGTGTACTATTGTGGATCAGGAACTGGTTAAAAGATAGAAAGCAGAGGGTAGGGCTAAATGGCCAATTTTCCCAATGGAGAAAGGTGAATAGTGGTGTACCCCAGGGATCTGTGCTGGGTCCGCTGCTTTTTGACATATTCATAAATGACCTGGAAAGTGGAATAATGAGTGAGGTTATCAAATTTGCAGATGACACAAAACTATTTAAAGTTGTTAAAACCCAAGAGGATTGTGAAAAATTGCAAGAGGATCTTGATAAATTGGAAGACTGGGCATCAAAATGGCAGATGAAATTTAATGTGGACAAGTGCAAGGTTATGCACCTAGGGAAGAACAACCCAAACTATGGTTACATGATGCAAGGTTCCACATTAGGAACCACCACCCAGGAAAAAGATTTAGGCGTCATTGTGGATACCATGTTAAAACCCTCGGCCCAGTGTGCAGCGGCGGCCAAGAGAGCAAATAGAATGCTAGGTATGATAAGGAAAGGAATGGAAAATAAAACAAAAGATTATAATGCCTCTATATCGTTCCATGGTGAGACCGCACTTTGAATATTGTGTGCAATTCTGGTCGCCGTATCTTAAAAAGGATATAGCGATTTTAGAAAAGGTACAGAGAAGAGCCACCAAAATGGTAAAGGGGATGGAAGGATACTCCTATGAAGAAAGGCTAAAAAGGTTAGGGCTCTTTAACCTGGAAAAGAGACGGCTGAGGGGAGATATGATAGAAGTCTATAAATGAATGAACGGAGTGGAACGGGTAAACGTAGATCGATTGTTTACCTTATCAGAATATAGAAAGACTAGGGGACATGCAATGAAGCTACAGGGTAAACTATTTAAGACTAATAAAAGAAAATATTTTTTCACTCAACGTGTAATCAAACTCTGGAATTTGCTACCGGAGGATGTAGTAAAGGCTGTTAGTGTAGCTGGGTTTAAAAAAGGTTTGGACAAGTTCCTGGAGGAAAGGTCCATAAACCATTATTAAGAAGTTACCGAAGATATCAATGCTTGACCCAGTACAAGCATTGTGGAACTTGTGTCTCTTGGGGAAACTGCTAGGTACATATGACCTAGATTGGCCACTGTTGGAAACAGAATACTGGGCTTGATGGACCTTGGTCTGACCCAGTATGGCATATCTTATGTTCTTATGTTCTTATCCTCCATTGCCTTGGAAGAAAGGCCTGGCAATCTACTTCCAGTCATACTGTCAAGAAAACCCAGGAGCTGCTGGGTTGCCAGGAGTCAGCATTGACTCAAAGGCACACATTGTTTTGTACCATGCTAGTGCCACTGAATATTCCATTGAGCACCATTTAGGTGCATTGCAGGTCTGCAAACCTCCTTAATGGCTTTGGATTCCCCCTCCCCCTCCCCCACACATTTTTCTAATCCTATCTCTGCAGAGAAAACTTTAATCCTTTACCAGGCATAAGTTAGTTTTAGGGATTCCCAGTGCATCAAATGAGTTTCTTAAGGGAAATATAATGTCAGGACTTTGCTTTTCAGATAGAGGGCAATTTTCTTTTTCTTTATAGGATTATTAAGGCCCTTTGTATTAAGGAGATTATTTTCCAGGAGCTAATCATGTTACATTGGGGTTATTTATGATTCTATCAATGGGAGCAAGTAAGGGCTTCAGCCTCATCAATTTGGGAAGCAATATGAGTAATTGCTGATAGACCATAAATATAGTATGTGAAGGGCTTATAGACAGTAGTCATAGTAACATAGTAACATAGTAAATGACGGCAGATAAAGACCAGCATGGTCCATCCAGTCTGCCCTGAACTCACAGAGTATTGATACATTAATGAAATGCATAGCCAATAACAAGAGCTGCAATGAGCAGCAAGATTAAGAAAATAAAACTCATTTATGTCCTAGGGCGCTCTAAACCCGATGGCTTCCAGAAGATCATTTCCCATAATAAAACTATTGTATTACTGTAGAGGTTAGAAAACATATCAAAGGCAATTTTTCTTGAACAGTTACAATTGAACAGTTTAGAGCAAGGAATCACATTTACTACACATAACCCCCCCCCCTCTCTTATATTTAAAGGAATAGGAACTTGTGAGATAATAAATCCACTGATTGGGTGACATCCACCCTGCAAGTATACTCTTCTCTAAGATGGTATGGCATTCCATGATGCGGCTCATATTAAGTTTCATGCCTATATGGAGGAACATTATATCGATGTAAACCCTGACAGTCTGGGAGTCCCTTGCAGTGGCTAGACACACTGTTTGGCAGATTGGGGGCCCAACTTCAAATAAACTATACTGTGCTTGCAGATTCAGCTCTCGGAGATGATGAGGGTTCCTGGGATACAACCAGTATATAGTGGAAGACCTTCGGCATCTTTACTCCACTTACTCCAATCTGCTCTCACTATCATTAAAATTGTCTATAGTACTTGAAGACTGGAGACTTAAACTTAAAAAGGGTTCCAGGGGTGATCCGGGAAATTACAAACCAGGATCAGTGCAGGGTAAAATGATAGAAACCATCATAAAGAACAAAATGGCTAAACATATAGATAGTCATGTTTTAATAGGACAAAGCCAACATGGAAAATGAAAGTATTTTCTCACTAATATACTGTAGGTGAGCTGGAATTTCTAAAAGCTTTTGACAATTTTTATTTATTTAACTGTTTTTATCTCCCCCCTCATCTCACAGTCAAGGCGGGTTACAGGGAACTTATGAATGGTCCTAAAAGAAGGAAACAACTTTAGGATTTACATTGAACAATACTATAAAAATAACATATTGACGTATTAACCATGAAACAAGGAGCTTGTTAAATGCATGCAGTGATCAGTAATTAACAATCATAATCAGCTGGGTCAAAGGGGGAAGGGGGTTGGATATAGGGGAGTTTAAGATAAGATGAAAGTTCCTACAGCACATAGTGTGATACTAGATGCTAGGTCCCAAAGTATTCTCTGAATAGGTGGGTTATTAGCTTCTTCCGGAAATCAGTGAGGTCTCGCAAGATATGTATGTCTTGGGGGATTTTGTTCCATATGTAGAATGTGTAGAGTGAAAAGGCTCTGATGAGGTTATTTGGTTACTTGTCTTGAGGGAACAGTGGATGGTGAATGTAGATTGCATATTTTTCCTTCTTGGTCTATTGTTTGGGACTTGTATTAGTGTTTGTAGGTATGTAGATGAGAGCTGTTCACATATTTTGAAGATGGTGAGAATAGTTTTGTATTTTATGCAGGCTGTGACTGGCATCCAGTGAAGATCTTTGAGCAGAGGTGTTATTCACTCGTGTCTGGGTGCGCCAGATAGTATCCGTGCTGCAGTGTTCTGAGCTACAGTAGCTATAGAGGATGGATCACATAGTCTGGTAGGCCCTGTAGGAGAATATTGCAATAGTCTATGTGTGGGAATACCAGAGCTTGGAAGATTCTCCAAAAGTCCCATGGATTCAGTAGGATACATAGGTGCTGGGCTGTCATGATCTTCTGGTAAGTGAGTCTAGTGGTGTTGATGATGTGGTCTTGAAGCATTAGGTATTGATCCAAGGTTATTCCTTGACAGCAAACTTCTGATTTGACTTGAATTTGAGCATTAGCTACTGTAATAGTTGTTGGAGGAAGGAAGTATGTGTCTCTGGTGATGAAGAGAATTTCAGTTTTGTTCAGACTGATGGAAAGGTTATGATCAGATAACTATTTATTTATTTAACAGGTTTTTTTATACTGCTTTATCATTTTTAGTCAAAACGGTCTACATTGCAACTTAAACTTGGTAATGTACATTAAACAGAGACATTGATAATTTGGATTCTTCTTCCATTGGGAGATTGCTGTAAAGCAAGATGTTAGGGATGTGTAGAAGGGTTGTAATGTAGAAAATGACAAGCATTATGTAATCAGCGTATAAGTGGTATAGAACATTGTCGGGGTCATTCTGATATGCAAATAGCAGGGATGTATGTCTGGTTTGGATGTACATCACCTGCTATTCGCTGGGGGTGAATTCGGAACTCCAGGATTCCTGCACGTACAGAAACATTGTGTGTGGAGCTCTGGATGGGGGCAGAAGTGGGAGGGATGAAGGAGAAGTGTGGTGGGGCAGAGGCGGGTCCATGACCCTGGATGTACAGGACTAATTTTGGTCATGGCCCTGTACGTCTGGGATGTCAAGGATGCATGGGGAACTTATTCCACCTCAGAGGTAGAATAAGACCCCCTGAGGAAGGGGAGTGGCACCAGTGGACCCCCTAACCCAGGTGAGCAGCAGTGGGAGGTTCCCCGCCATCCAACCACAGCCTTGGCAGGTCCCTCCGAGGGTTGGGTGGTGGCGAACAGCAGTTTTGATCTGGTGCAGGGAATCAGGCTCCTGCATGGTGTCCTGGTGCAATGGCGATGGGACGCCACAACACCAAAGCTCCATGCAGGAGCATTGGGAGGGTTGGACAGGGTGGGAACTGTACATCCAGCTGGGCTGAATTGGGGCCTGTCTGGCCCATCCAAGCCCTTTGCCCCGATTCTGCTCCCATGGGAACGTATAACTCCTGCGGGTGCAGAATTGGTGCAAATCTGGCCTGTCCAGATTTTAGACATCCAGACTGGCCGGACTGTGCCCCAATCAGAATGGACCCCAGTAAGACTGAATTATGGAACATATAGATTGTATGAAGATGTTGAAGAGTAATGTTGAGCGTGAGGATCCTTGTGGAATGCCTTATCTAAGTGGGAACGTGGTTGAGGTGGTTCCAGTGGATCTTACTTGCTGTGTTCGGTCTGTTAGGTAGGATGCAAACAATTTTATTGTTGTACCAGAGATTTCTATGTCTTGTAGACGGTGGAGTAGTGAATTGTGAGGGACTTAATCAAATACAGATTTTATGTCTAAGAACATGAGAACCAAACCTTGCTTTGGCTTTTATATGCCTTTTATAAGTCTGTTCATTAGTGTTGTTAGGAGTGTTTCCACTCTGTGTTGTGACCTGAAGGTCTAGGGGTGCATACTGGTTGATATGTTCCTGCAGTTGAAGTTGCACTGTCTTTTCGATAATTTTTGCCAATAATAGGAGGCTGGAAATAGGGTGGTATGAGCTAGGGTCAGTAGGGTCCAATTTAGATTTTTTTTATTATAGGGCATATGGAGGCATGTTTGAGGCTGGTGGACATGTAGCCTAGAACTAGTGAGAGCTGAATGATTCTAAGGATGGAGGGAACAAGGTCTGCATGGGTTAGTTGATCCAGCTTACTGGGCATGGATCCAAGTATCCCTCGTGGATCCAATATTCCTCATGAGAGACTCCTGAGGAAATTAAAAAAAATCATAGGATAAGAAGCAGTGTACCATTGTGGATTGGGAACTGGTTAAAAGATAGAAAACAGAGAGTAAGGCTATATGACCAATTCTCTCAATGGAGAAGCGTGAATAATAGAGTACCCCCAAGGATCTGTACTGGGCCAGCTGCTATTTAACATATTTATAAATTACCTGGAAATGGAAACAGTGAGTGAGGTGATCAAATTTGCTGATGACACAAAATTATTTGAAGTTGGTAAATCACAAGAGGAGTGTGAAAAATTGCAAGAGGACCTTGAGAAATTGGGAGACTGGGTATCCAAATGGCAGATTAAATTTAATGTGGACAAATGTAAAGTTATGCACTTAGGGGGTCATTCTGAGCAGCGTTTAGCAGGGGTGTACGTCTGACTTGGATGTACATCCCCCACTAAACGAATGGGTCTGATTCTACCCCCAAAGCTCCCTGCACGTACAGTGCCGAAGTGTGGGGAGCTCTGGGTGGGAGGGGGAGGGCCAGAGGAAGAGCATGGGTGGGGCAGAGGCGGGACTATAACTCCAGACATACAGGGCCGATTCTGACTGTAGCCCTTTATATCCGGGGTTGTGGAGATAGACAGGGGACTTATTCCACCTCAGAGGTGGAATAAGTCCCCCTGACGTCGGCGGACCAAGCAGGCAGGCAGGACCCCCCCCCCCCACAGCAGTGATTGGTGGCAGGTGAGGACCCCTCCACCCGACCCCAGTCCTGGCAGGCCCTCTGGGGGTCAGGCAGCAGGGAACATCTGAATATAGGTTTTGTGGGGCATTGGGGCTCCTGCATGGCATCCCGGTGCCATGGTAACAGGACACAGTGGCATGAGGCTCCAGGCAGGAGCATAGGGCGGCCTAGATGGGGGATTTTCTGGACATGCAGTAGACCTGAATCAGGGCACATCTGGCCAGCAAAGTGCCCTGATTCTGCTCCCACGGGAACGGTTAGCTCCTGTGGGTGCATAATCAGGACCCAATCTGGGCCATCCAGATTTTGGACGTCCGGACGGCCTGGATGGCCCCGATTCAGAATTAGCCTCCATGGGAAGAACAACCCAAATTATAGTTACATGATTACACAATAGGAATCATCACCCAGGAAAATAATCTAGGTGCCATTGTGGTAATACATTGAAACCCTTTGCCCAGTGTGCAGTGGCGGCCAAGAAAGCAAATAGAATGTTAGGAATCATAAAGAAAGGAATGGGAAATAAAATGAAGGATATTAAAATGCCTCTGTATCCATGGTACGACCGTACCTGGAATATTGTGTGCAGTTCTGGTCACCATCTCTAAAAAAGGATAGTGGAATTAGAAAAGATGCAGAAAAGAGAGACGGAAATGATAAAGGGGATAGAAGGATACTCCAGCACTTAAAATGTAAGGCTCTTCAGCTTGGAAAAGAGATGTCTGAGGGGAATGTCACAGTTTTATTCTGGCCAATCTGTTCCTTCGGCCCCCATCTGATGCAGACTTCTGCTTTATACGAAAATTGAAGTCTAGGGTGGAAGCAGCAGATTGGGTAGAGTGAAACTGTGATGTAGCTCTGGAGATGGAGGCTAAGTGCTGTATTGCGGTTTCAGGGACAATTGCTGCCATTCTCAGTCCCAGAGAGAGGCGTCAGTGGCAGCAGTGGGTGAGGGAGGGGGGAGGGCCAGCACTCTAGGTGACTGCCAGTTTGCCTAATGGTAGTGCTGGCCCTGCTGACAGGTACTTGTGTCCTGGATTGGTCATGGTTGGAAACAGGATGCTGGGCTTGAAAGACCTTTGGTCTGACCCAATGTTCCCTCTAATTTTCTGTAGGCTGTGTGCGCATAAAATATCAGCTGTGCAGCTTTTGAAGGAAGGTTAAATTTTTGTGTGCCACATAACACTGGGAGTTATATACTTTAAAATTTGACTACACGTCAGAATAAAGTATGTACATCACATTGATTGCACTAGAAAATATTGTAGAACTTGTGAAAACTGGAAATACACAACAACTTTTCAATTTTAAGATGTCTGTGTTGTTTTCTATCAGAATCAGAACCGTAATTTTTGTGCGCTCTGTTGTAAAGTATGTGCGCTCGCTCGGCGAGGTGTGTGCGCGCGCACACGCGCACAGCTTAGAAGGAACAGTGGTCTGATCCAACTTGGCAGATTTTATGTTTTTAATCTGGTGTTCTGAACCAAGATTTTACTTAAAGAAACTTAGAGCCTGATCCCCAAAGGGGCACTTCTGGGCTGTCTGGATGGCAGGCACTGGATGGGCCGGACTGTACCCGATTCTGCAACACAGGAGCAAGATGCCCCCATGGTAGTAGGATTAGGCATGAGATGGCCCGGCATGCCCCTGCTGCAGCCACGAGAGATATCCAAGCAGCAGGATGGCCATGCCTCCCTCTGTGCCCGCAGGCCAGATCCCCCCAGACTGGCTTTCCTACAGCCCGACATCTGGTGGGGTCTGCCAGGGCCAGATTCAGGCAGCAGGGACTCACCTCCTCAATGCTTCTGGGGGAGCTGCTGGGCCGAAACGCATGGGCGCCTTGCCCTTATTATATCTCTGTGGTGGAATAAGCAGGGCATCCTCTCGTTGATCATTGGACATACAGGGTCATGACCTGAATTGACCCTGTACATCCAGGTGCTTGACCCGACCACGCTCTGCCTACTCTCTGCCCCTATGTCACCCCATGCCGATTTCCCTGCACAGAGCCTCAGTGTGTGCGGGGAGACAGGTTCTCAGAATTTGAGCCAGACTGTATGTCCCACTGGTCTTCCTTCCTGAACATATAACTAAACTACCTCAATACACGCGTCCTACCATAACCCAGTTCCCATGGTCAGACCACTCTATTATACAATTTTCTATTCACATTCCTCACACCTCCACCTTGCCTCACACCACCACACACCAAGGTCCGAGATTCTGACCTTTTGTTGCAGAAAAGTTCCTTGAAACAATTATACCTCAGCTGGACGAAGACCCAAGCAGCCTTGACAAAGCTGTATCAAATTGGAACACTACAATAAAGACAGCTTCCAAACCATTTCCTATAACTAGCAGACCCTATAGAAAAATACCTGAAAAATGGTATACTCCTGAGTTAGCTAACTAAGAACTCAGAAAGTTAGAATTTAAATGGAGAACAAAAAAAAAACACCAGAACTTCGTGACCTATATTTTGCATCTCTTAATTCCTACAAGGTAGCTGTAAATAACACTAAAAAACAGCACCATACAACAATCCTATCTAAAGCTGTCAACTGTCCAAGGGAATTATTCGAGATTGTTAAATCCTTATCTAAAGCTTCCACTGCTAACAGTCACAAGATTCCCATTAATCCTCAAACTCTAGCCAACTATTTTACTGGCAAACTAAAACAAAGTGCCCCTCTGGTACTTGACCCCTTTCCCCCAATAATGAATAACACCAATGAATGGAAATCTTTCCACCTCATTGATAGAAAGCAATTGCACAATATAATTACAAAACTTAATACAACCACATCCCTCTTGGATCCATGCCAGTAGCCTGGATCAAGACAACAAAACAAGAACTTACCCCTTACATCTAAAACATAGCAAACAAATCCTTATACCAAGGCTCTCTACCAAATGAACTCAAATGCTCTGCAATTCGCCCGTTGCTGAAAAACAAATCTCTAAACAACAATGACCCATCCTCATATCGACCTATCGCCAGTATTCCCTTTCTTTATACTTTATACTTTATTCCACACTTGATAGACCGCTTATGTTAAAAACATTAAAGCGGTATACAAATAAAATAAAAAGGCAGCACTGCAAACTACGGAAAAAGAACGCCAAAAATAATAGGAAAGAGAGAAAAGAATAGCACAAAACTGTACAAACAATAATAAATAACAATTAACATGGGCACAAGTTAAAACAATAAACAGTAGTCAAGTAACAAGTTAAAAACAATAAAATCAAACAATAATAGGCAATAAAATAGCCACCAATTAACAATATTCAAACACTAACCAATAATTAACACCAAAAATATAAAAAACAAAGAATGCAGACAGCACCACTAACAAAGACAAACAGAAGGGGGACAAGACCAACTAGGCTAGGACAAGACACTAACCAGGGACGGTATCAGGGAGGGAAAATCAGAGGGATAAATCAGGGGGGGAGATCAAACACTTTGTGAAACAGATGAGTTTTGAGAGAGGATTTAAACTGTGAGTAAGAGGATTCTAAGCGGAGGGATGAAGGCAAGGCATTCCATAACCAAGGTCCAAGAAAGAAGAAAGCAGCCTGGCGGGTCTTTTCAAGATGGGCATGAGATGGAGACGGTAAGACCAAACGGTTAGCGTGAAGGGAGCGAAGCTGGCGGTAGGGCGTGTGAAGGGAGATTAAATCAGCCAGGTATAAAGGGTTATTGGTATAGAGTGCACGGTGAGTAAGGATCAAAAGTTTGTAATGAAACCTAACACGGAGGGGCAACCAGTGAAGTCCAATGAGAATGGGAGTGATGTGATCAAAGCGGCGGGCGAAGGTGACAATACGGGCGGCAGTATTTTGAATGAGCTGTAGACGTTGAAGTTGGTACTTGGGGAGATTGGCCAGAAAAATATTACAATAGTCGAGACGGCTAATAATGAGCGCAAGGGCGAGAGTGACCAGGGACCCAAGGGGAAGAATGGAGCGAACAGCCCGAAGACAATGAAGAATGGCGAAAGAGCATCTTGTAAGGGAAGAAATATGATCATGGAAAGAGAGAGAAGAGTCAAGAATCACCCCGAGATACCGAAAAGGGACGGGGATAGAATCAATCATGGGTGCAACTGACGGACATGACCCAGAAAGCGAAACCCACATAGCAGTGGACTTAGAGGGGTTAAGACGGAGGAAGTGTTGTGAAAGCCAGGAGGCCACGTGAGAAAGGCAAGCGTTGAAGGGAGAAAGATCTAGGAGAAGTGGAGAGGTATGAAAGAGCAAAATAATGTCATCTGCATAGACATAACAGGACACAGGATATTGCTGTAGAACCAGAAGCAAAGGGGCCAGGAAAATATTAAACAACAAAGGGGACAAAACAGAGCCTTGGGGGACACCACAAGTAAGAGGAAAAGAACTGGAAGACTTACTATTTAAAGTAACAGAAAAGGAGCGGGAAGTGAGGAAAGAACGAAACCAAAGAAGAACCGCCCCACGTAACTCCACTTCAGCAAGACGAGTGAGAAGAAGAGTGTGATCGATTAAATCAAAAGCCGCGGATAGATCAAGAGAAACCAAAAGAGTGAGATCACCACGGTCATGAGCAACATGTATTTCATTTAGAACAGCAAGAAGGACAGTCGCAGTGCTGTGACCCTGACGAAAACCGGCCTGCCGGGGGTGAAGTGTGTTTGTGGACTCAACATGGGAAGACAACTGATGGAATGCAAATCGTTCCAAAGGTTTGGCCAGGTAGGGAAGGTTTGAAACAGGGCGCCAGTTGGCAAGAACAGAGGGATCAAGAGAAGGTTGTTTTAAGAGTGGATGAACAACAGCCGATTTCCAAGGAGAGGGGAACAAACCAGAGGAGAAACTTGTATTAATGATAGTAGTGATAATGGGGACCAGCTGTAGGGAGGGTTCAGACAGCCAACGAGAAGGAATAGGGTCAAGGGAGCATGTGGTCTTACGGGAAGTGGATAGCGTCGAAAGAATTTCAGCAGGGAGGATCAGATGAAAAGAGGACCACGTATGGGCAAGAGCCCGATTGGGCAGAGCGGTAGATGACAACAGCGCATGATCAGTGGCAACTGGGTCGTAAGGGGAAGCAGGTGGCGAGGGCGGAGGAGGAGGGGGAGTAGGAAAGGAAGCCCGAAGGTCAAGAACTTTCTGGGAAAAGAAAGTAGCCAACGAATGGGGGTCTGGGGACTGAGTGGCCATGATGCGTGGAGAACTAGTGGATGAAAGTTTATGCAAGATCTGAAAGAGCTGACGAGAAGAGTTCGCCGCTTCAGTAATTTCAGCCTCGTAATATGCCCGCTTGGCAGATTGGATGGCCAAACGGTAAGCAGCATAAAGCTGTTTGAAATGGACATATAACTCAGAAGAGGGGCGGCGAGACCAACGGCGGTGTACCTGGCGGAGTTGGGCCCGCTGCAGCCGTAAGGCAGGATGGAACCAAGAGGAATGACCAGGGTTGGGCAGACGGGGACAAGAACGTAGTGGCGCTAACTGGTCCAAAGCATCCTTTAGGAGAGAGTCCCAAAGGGAGGCCTGGCTGTCAGGAGACAGTGATGCAAAATCTGAGGGAAAAACTGAAGGAGCGGGGGGAAAGGAGCACAAAGCGTCAGGGGTTAAACGGCGACGGAGAGGAGGGGGTGAAGAGGGCACCAGAAAAGAAGACGTCGAGAGGGGAGAGAAAGTAACCAAGAAAAGGACACAACGGTGATCAGACCAAGGGATATCCAGCAAGGAAGGGGGGGAAATCTGAGCAACCAACGCGGGTGATGACACTACGAGGTCCAAAGTGTGACCGGCAATATGAGTAGGACCTGTAACATGTTGGTGAAAGGCAACATCATGAAAGAAATTCAGAAAAGCAAAGTCCCTCTGCCGACTGGGGTTATCAGCGTGGATATTAAAATCACCCAAGATGATAAGACCAGGAAACTGCAAGACAGTATCAGAGAGAAACTGAAGAATACCCTCCCAACGCTCGGTAGAGAGGGAAGGCGGAAGATAAAGAAGAAGAAAATAAAGTGGGGGGGAAGAGTGAAGACAGAGAAGAAGAGACTCAGAAAGCCCAGCAGAGGGGGATATTACCTCTTCCAGAGAAATAGCAGTGCGGTAAAGCAAAGCAACCCCTCCACCCCCCCCGGCCCAGCCTGGGAGAGGAGAAAGCCGAATAACCAGAGGGCAGGGAGCTGGCGAGAACAGGGCTATCACCCTCCTTTAGCCAAGTCTCAGTGAGGAAACAAAGATCAAGAGAATGTTGTATGATCAAATCAGACACCAATAAGGATTTAGACTTAAGGGAATGACAATTCAGCAGTGAGACCTGAAGCACAGTAGTGGGGGCCAAGCCAACAGATACAGGAGGCAGGGAGAACCGCTGGGGAAATGTCCGAACAGGTTTACAAGGAATGAGATTACTATAACAGCGAGCCAGAGAGCCAGATAGAAAACCGGCTGAGGGCAAGGAACGCCGCCCCCAGAAAACCAGGATGGCTGACATACCTGTGCTTTGAGCGGAATCCCTAAAGCAATTTCCCAGAGAGGCAAAAGATATCCACAGAAAGAGAAATCCAAAGACCATAGAAAGAGCATTCAGCCGCGGTTGCGCCCCTCACTTGCCCCAAGGAGCTCGACCAAGGAGCAGGACCTGCTCCTTGGTCGCGCGCCGCCACGGCACGGAACGCCGCAGACAGCTTCAATTTATGCAGTGCTGGGTACCTGGAGGGATCGTGACCGCGGGAACGCGGTCGCGTCACCTCCTGTTGTAAAACAGTGAGTCTGGAGGCACAAGGAGGGAAGGCACAAGCAGAAGGAACCTGAAAAACAGCAATAACAGGCTAAACAAGGCAAGCGCAGACTGGGAACGCCGCAGACAGCTTCAATTTATGCAGTGCTGGGTACCTGGAGGGATCGCGACTGCGTCACCTCCTGTTGTAAAACAATGAGTCTGGAGGCACAAGGAGGGCAGGCACAAGCAGAAGGAACCTGAAAAACAGCAATAACAGGCTAAACAAGGCAACTAAAATCATTGATAAGGTTGTCCAGCTCCAGCTTCAGGACTTTATAGACACTTCTGCCCCTCTCGATGAACATCAATATGGGTTTCGCCCTTTCCATGGCATGGAAACTCTCCTCCTTGCCCTGGTTGACTCCCTCATCAAGGGCATGGACAACATCAAACAAGCCTTCATATTGGTGTTCCTTGACATATCTGCTGCCTTTGACAGTGTAAATCATAACATCCTCATCTCTAGTCTCAGTCAATTAGGTATAAAGGAAGTAGCTCTTGATTGGTTTAAATCATACATATCTGACCGCACACAATATGTGCAAATCGATCAAGTTGCATCATCACCTTTCCCACAGGAACAGGGAATACCACAGGGATCCGCACTTTCTGCCCTCCTTTTTAACCTATACCTATTCGAACACTTTTCCCTACCACCCTAGTTCCTCCCCCCTTCTCCTACCCTCCTCACTAGTCCCTCCAATTATCCTAAGTGACCCACAGTTACTTCTTATGTAAACAAATGATCCATATTATTGTAAATAATTTATTGTAAATAGTTTATTAGTTCATTAGTTCCCTAGTTCTTATGTTACCTATGTAGCCTGTTACCTTGTTCTATGTAAACAGTTGTACAACATTGTCAGTTACGTTCCATGTAAACCGTCTTGAATTGTAGAAAGACGGTATATAAAAACTGTTAAATAAATAAATAAATAAATACCTGCAACCGATATGCGCCATATTTAAAAGACACAATATAAACTACCATATTTATGAGGACAACATCATGTTGTTCTCCCCAATTAACATATCTGACCCTAATTATGACAACCTAGCAACCTGCCTCTCCGAGGCGGAACTATGGCTCTGCTCAAAGAATATGTACATTAATTTCAAAAAGACTGAAGTATTATTAACTTCAAGAAACCCCAACTTCACCCCTCCATCAGACATCAAGCTCCAGAACTTTACCCTCCCAGTTAAGCATGAGATAAAATACTTAGGAGTCACCCTTGACAGGACTCTTAGCTTCACTTCCCACATTAAGCAAACAGTCAGAACAATCTTCTTCAAGCTTAGGACCATCCAACAGCTAAGACCACTTATAGACAAAGATGATTTCAGAACTGTCATCCAAGCTCTAATAACCCCTCACCTAGATTATTGCAATGGGATACTCCAAGGCATAACAAAGAAGAACCAAAACATACTCCAAATGGCTCAGAATGTTACTGCCCGAATAATTTCCAAGGCCAGGCTATCTGACCACATTTCTCCCATACTATATACTCTTCATTGGCTTCCTGTCGTCAGCAGGATCCAATATAAAACCATACTGACTACCTTTGTTAATTAACAAGATTGCCCCGTCATATCTATCTACATTGATACATAGCCCCCCTGAGAATAGAATAATAATAAGAAGGAACCTTAATACCATTCTAGTACCAGAATCAATAAGAAAGACAAAACAAATAATAAGCAACAGTGCTTTTTCCTATGTAGCACCTATTCAATGGAATAATCTCCCAATCCAATTAAGGGAGATAAAAGACCTCCAAACGTTCCAAAAGGAACTGAAAACATATTTATTCACGCAGCACTATTATAACTTAGAGTAGACCATAGCTCAAATCTAGCCCCCCCTAGCACGAGTTGAAAAGCCCACCCAAATACCCTTCCCATACAGTAACAGTCTCATCTCCACTGTATCGCTGACAAACATTGTCTCACTTCATACAAAAGTATTTAACCAAGCCCAATCCTGAACCCTAAAGTTATGATGAAAGTTGTAAATAGTTACTAAGTTTATGACTATACTGTTATTTGTAAATAGTTGCAATGTTGTATAATGTTCTATGTATGGTTCCATTGTTCTATGTAAACCGCCCCTGATCTTGGGAAGGGGCGGTATATAAAAGTTTTCAAATAAAATAAATAAATAAATAAATAAATAAATGTATAGCCCCACTATTCGCCATACAGAATCGGGCCCTTAAGGGGTTACTGATAGAACTAGCAAAAAACAGTATAATGGCAGAGACAAAAATATATTACTAGCAGTTACAGTCTTTTGCCTTACTTTATGATTATCCAAGAGGTGGGAAAACTCTCTCCAGTACTTGCTTTCTTCAGAATACCCGGCTGAGTTAGATATGCCACAGATGTGGTCCCTGATGTAGCACCTTTATATCTCCTGGATCTATGTGTCTCTTGGTTACAGTGATGCCTTTTGGACCTGCTTATTCCTTTTTGGATCAATGGCTCCCAGATGTTCTGTTAAAATACTCTGATTCTTCTTCCTGATAAGGTTAACTCCCCAGTAGGAGGTTGTGTTGGTGGTGTTCACTAGGAAACAGTGGATATTGGCTGCAGAGATCTAAGCAACCTTTGTCAAACTCCAAACCCACTATTCCCTAAGATGTTCTGCTTAGCCAAATGGAGAAGTCTTGATGGTACCATGACTAGCACAGCCAAAAACAGAAACTGCCTTGGAGCTGGCATTTTAGTATGGGTTGAGTTTTTCCCTATTACTCAAATCCTGCAGGATGGGGGTCATAAAATAAATACAGGATGTTCTTAAAGATGGATTTTCTCCAAATGGGTTTCTTTTTTAGTAGAGTTTTTCAGGTAGGTGTTAATGTCACCGCCAGCTCTGGAAACTCTCTAACTCTACTATTCCCCTGCTAAAGTTTAAGTCACTGTGGGTGAATGTCTCAAGTTATTACCTCGAGTTGTAGTCTCTCAGAGAGTGGGCAGAGAAAACACTAAATTCCAGAAGGAATACCCCTCAAAACAGCCAGAGAGAATCAGATGGTACCCCCTCAGACTAATCAAAGAGGAACAACAACCAGAAATAAAAATAATCTAATATCAGGATACAGGCTTCAAACCAAGTTGATGTTGTACTGGTTAACATTTATTTACTTCCCATGTAGATGGTAATCACAAAATGACATTCAAGAAGTAAAAAGCATTTTAACAAATATTTGTTGACTTCAATATCAGAATAATTTACTATGTAATAAATATGAATGTTTTTAAAGCATTACAATATTTCTTTCTAGAAGAAGATATAAAAAAATCACTAAGTTCTGAACTATCAAAGCTAGTGGACTTTAATATTCAGTAGAATAGTTTTATTCAACCTTTTTAAATAAATAAAAAGTATGTGTGTTAACACTTTGGTATGAAATTTCTAAACTAGTTAAATTCCTTTAAATTACCAGAGGAAATGAAATTCCATAAATGAACTCCCTTTTGATGTGTGTATTTATATTTGGGCTCAAATATCAAAGTTTCTGTCCATATATTTTGGTAGCTACTTATCTTTCCCAGAGACCTCAGATGGGGTCCAAGTCTTCAAACTTTTCTTCTTTTCGTCAATGGTTTCAGGACTCAGGAATCAGAAGTATATATTCTTCTCTTAACTTCAGTTAAATAAATTACGCTCCTATCGAAATCCCTCCCTCTAACTTTTTTATCAATAACTTAAAGTTCCATTACATTAAATTTAAGTGTGACAAGCTTGCGGAATCAGATAGTTAATGAACAATAAGGCCACATGAATGTCTAGAAACCTTGTTCTATGTGTGTCCTTCTAAATGGGTTGCTAGGAAGTTATTGGGGAGGATAGGGGTTGGGGCAGGGGGAGAAAGATAGTAGGCAAGTAGGATGAGATACGATAGGGGATCAATACAGTAAAAAGCAATGCAGTGAACTGAATGGTGTTATTTGTTTCTTTTCTGGTATGTGCAAGAAACACCACACACTAGGATTTCTTCATTTTAAGTCATTGGTTTATTAATAGGGATACTATGGATGGAGTTTGTTGGGGGGGGGGGCGGTGCTGAAATTTTGATCGAGGCTGGGTATGCTCCCTTAGTACAGCTTGATCAATGGTTAATCATGACTGTAATTTTATGGGAAATATATATATATATATTTGCATTCTTCTTTCTATAGACGGCACAGCATAGTTACTCACCTGTAACAGGTGATCTCCAGGAGCAGCAGGAATTAAGTCTTCACATATGGGTATCGTCGGTACCGACGGAGCCTGCGCGGGAACGCTCCTCAGCATCTAATTAGAAAGCTTTTGGGAGCATCCCACAGTGCCTGTGTGCTGCCTTCCTGCCTTTCCCAACTGCCTCTCTCCAGTTGAGTTTAATAGCTGAGACAAAGAGAGAGAGAGAGAGGGAAAGAGAAAGAGATAGAGAGATACAACCCCTAGGGGAGGTGGGTGGGTTGTGAAGACTAAATTCCTGCTGTTCCCGGAGATCACCTGTTACATGTGAGTAACTATGCTATCTCCAGGAACAAGCAGTAATGTAGTCTTCACATATGGGGACTCCCTAGCTTTAGATGCCAGGGAGAGACCCCAGAAGTTGTGTGCCCCTGAAAAAAAGGGCTCCACTTCCCCCCATGGATCTCTGGCATCCAACCATGGATGGTGGGTAGGAGTTGATTAGGTATGGAACAGGTGTTGGAGAACACCCTGACCAAACAAGGCATCCCGGCGGGAGTCCTTGTCCAAGCAGTAATGGGCTGTGAAGGTATGAACCGAGGCCCAGGTGGCTGCTCGACACATGTCGTCGATAGACACAGAGTGTAGATGAGCCATTGAAGCTGCCATGGCTCTCACATTGTGAGCTGTGACATGGCCCTCCAGAGGAAGATTCTTACTCTGATAGGCAAAGGAAATACATTGAGCAATCCAGTTAGACAGTGTTCTCTTGGAGACTGGAAGTCCCAAATGAGAAGGATCAAAAGCAACAAAGAGTTGAGAGGACTTTCTATGTTGCTGTGTTCTTTGTAAGTAAAAGGCTAAAGCTCTTTTACAGTCCAAAGTATGAAGATTCCTTTCTGCATTTGATGCATGAGGCCTTGGAAAGAACACAGGTAGGTAGACCGCTTGGTTTAGATGAAAAGGCGAGACCACCTTTGGCATAAAGCGTGGATGAGTCCTAAGGACTACCTTGTCATGATGGAACCTTGTATAAGGTGGATCAGCCACTAGTGCCTGCAACTCACTGATGCGATTGCAATGAGAAAGATAACCTTCCAAGAAAGGAATTTCAAGGAGGTGGTAGCTAAGGGTTCGAAAGGTGGCTTCATGAGCTGACCAAGAACCACGTTAAAGTCCCATGCCTCAGGTGGTGGCTTAATGGGAGGCTTAGTTAGAAGAAGGCCTCTCATAAATCTTGCTATAAGAGGATGGGAGGAAATAGGTTGTCCATTTAGGGGCTTGAAGGAAGCTGCAATAGCACTCAAATGGACCCTCACTGAATTAGTCTTAAGTCCTGCATTGGATAAATGAAGGAGATACTCCAGTAATGATTCCAGAGGTACCGCAAGGGGGTTAAGACCCTTCTGCGAACACCATATGGTAAACCTTTTCCACTTGAAAGCATAACAGCGTTTTGTGGAAGGTTTCCTGGAAGCATAAAGGATATCCTTTAACTGCTGAGGGAGGTTAAGATCATGGAGATCTAGGCCTTCAGCAACCAAGCCCTGAGATGCAGAGACTGGGGATTGGGATGCCATAACATTCCGTCCTCCTGAGATAGGAGATCTGGAGCAGACCCTAACTCCAGGGAGGGAGCTTGAGAGAGATGTAGAAGCAGAGGGTACCACACTTGCCGTGGCCAATGTGGAGCTATGAGGATCATATGGCCTCTGTTTCTCTGAAGCTTGAACAGGGTTTTGGGAATTAGGGGAATGGGTAGAAAAGCATACAGGAAGTCTTGACCCCAGTAAAGGAGGAAAGCATTCCTGGCCTGAGCCCCCTCAGCCGGAATTCTGGAACAGAACCGGGGAAGTTTGGCATTCCACGGACTTGCAAAGAGGTCTATGTCCGGGGTTCCCCAAATTTGAAAAATCTTGGCCACCTGGTCTGCATGCAGAGACCACTCGTGTGGAAGCAGAACTCGAATGAGTCTGTCTGCCCAAGAGTTTTGAATGCCTGGAAGATACACTGCCAGGAGATGAATCTGATGCTCTCTGGTGAGGGCCCATAGTCGCAAAGCTTCATTGCAAAGCGACAGAGAGCCTGTTCCCCCCTGCTTGTTTACATAGAACATGGCTACTTGATTGTCCGTATGAATGAAGACTGTCTTGTAGCTGATCAGGGTGTGGAACACTCGAAGTGCAAGGAAGATTGCTCTGAGCTCCAAGAGATTGATATGTAGATGAGTCTCCTGTGGAGTCCAGGTGCCTTGGGTGGAGAGGTCTTGCAGATGAGCTCCCCAACCCATCGGAGAAGCATCTGTTGTGAGAGTTGTCTGGGGTAAGGGTTGTTGAAATGGAGACCCCAGCAACAGGTTTTGAGTGGACGTCCACCATTGGAGGGACAAAATAAGGCGATTTGTGTTTGCTATTTTGTCTGACAGGCATCCTGATGCCTGGGTCCATTGAGTGGATAAAGTCCACTGGGCTGCTCTCATATGGAGGTGAGCATAGGGAACCACATGCACGGTAGATGCCATGTGACCTAGTAGTTGTAGCATTTCTCGGGCAGTGAGATGAGGCTTTAGCACTGCTTGAGAAGCTAACTGCACCATGCGAAGGGGCGATAGGCCCTTGCCTTTCTGGTATCCAGCAAAGCTCCTATGAACTCTAGAGTCTGAGTGGGAGTTAGACTGGATTTTGGGATGTTTATGACCAGACCCAAATACTGAAGGATACGCATTGTGCAGGATAGAGAAGTCCTAGCCTCTGACTCTGTTGGGGCTCGAATGAGCCAGTCGTCTAAGTAGGGGAAGACGAATATTCCTAGAGTACGGAGAAATGCTGCTACCACAGCCATGCATTTCGTGAACACTCTTGGTGCTGAGGCCATACCAAAAGGAAGCACCCTGTATTGGTAGTACTTTCCTTGAAAAAGGAACCGAAGGAACTTTCTGTGAGTTGGATGGATGAGAACATGGGTGTACGCATCCTTGAGATCTAGAGAACAAAGCCAATCCTGACTCTGAAGGTATGGCAGCAGAGTTCCTAGAGAAATCATCTTGAATTTCTCTCTGAATAGGAATTTGTTCAATTCTCTGAGGTCCAAAATAGGTCTGTATCCCCCTGTTTTCTTTGGGATAAGGAAATAGGGGGAGTAAAACCCTGTACCCTGTTGATGGATGGGTACTTCTTCTATTGCTCCTTGGGCAAGAAGCATAGTGACCTCTTGATCTAACAGGTTGATGAGAGAGGTCTGAGAATTGAACTGTTTTATCATTGTGGGAGGGGGCATGCTCAAAAAAAATAAAGCTTGTACCCCTCTTTTATGATGGAGAGTGTCCAATGCTCTGCTGTTATCTGCTATAATTTTTGTCGGGTGCACTGTCAAAGGAACAGGAGATGAAAGTTCTTCCCCCTACTGCAGTGAGCCCTTTTTAATCAAAATATACTCGAAGGCACACATTGCATTTGCATTTGCATATTTATGGCTACTTAGCTTAAGGAAAACACATTGGTACATCCCACACACAGTAGAACGCAAATAAATCCTGTATACGACATGGCATGTTTTGGGTCATCACCTCGACCCTGCTTCAGGTATTACAGGACTCTTCCACTATGATTTTACTGAGTATAAACACATAAGTTCATCGTTCTTATGATGGCCATGTTTGACGTCAGTATACTGAAGACAGCCAATCAGCTGTTACCTGCTAGAGGCTGCCCACATGAAAGGACACTCTTAGTCTGATTGGTAAAAGCTAAAGAAGGCTGATCCAATCCTGCTCCAGATTCATCCCATTTGGGGAGACAGTGCCAAGTTTAAATATCCATGATTGTTCACAGAGTTGAAGTTTCAAAGTGTGATTACCTCCCCTACGATCATCTGGAATGTGATTGATTATGTGCCAATGCAGCTGATCAAAAGAATGCCCCTTCCCAAGGCAATGGTCAACCACTGATGCAGATAGCGTAGCTGTGTTTAAACATGAGGCATGTTCATTCAAATGACTCCTGCACTCTCTGGTGGTGTATCCTATATAATATAATTGACACGGACAAATAATCAAATATACAACAAAAGTGGATGTGCAAGAGGTCCTCCATCAAGAATGCAATTGCAAGCTCTTGTGGGAATCATGCCAAGTGTCTCCTTCCAAAGTAGACTTACAGTATCGGCATTTGCTACAAGGGTAATGACCCAGTTCTGAGTGTGCATAAGACACTCTGTCCTTCACTGAGGCAGAATGAACCAGTTTGTCACAGAGATTCTTACCCCGTGAAAAAGCCAGCATCAAACGTCGCTGGAAACAAGAATGTAAGCCCAAAACTGGCCAATGTTTATGTAATAGCTGACAAATGTTGCCCGAGTGCTGCATATATGGCAGTACCCCTACAATACAGTCATCTTCAACTGGATCAGATCTAACACTCGTGTCAGTTAAAAGCCATTCTCACTGAGCCCGATTCAGACTTGGACCTCCTGGCCCTCTGTGTGCCCGGTCAGAACCGGACGCACAGAGTTAGCTGGATTCTGATTCCCTGGGGTGCGTCTAGCCCCGCAGGATCAGAATTGCGTTCAGGCCTGTACATACAGGCCTGGACCCCGATTCAGTCCCCCTGCATGTACAGGCCTTGCTCGACTAGCTCAGTCAGGGCTTTTCAATGGAGCCGTGGTGCCATGGCATCCAGTTGCCATGGCCCACAGCTTCACTGAAAAGCTGCAATCCCCAGTCGCCGGTTTCCAAAGTGCTTTCCCCATAGCCCAACCCCCAATCTGGCCTCCCAAAGCCAGGGTCAGGCTGCAGGGAATGCCCTCTGTCCCCTGCTGCCCCTTCCCAGCTCAGGACCTGCCATCCTCTGCCACACTGGGCATTGGAATCAACTCTGTATATCCGGGGCCAACGACCGCCCACTGCCCGCCCTAATGCCGTCTCTTCCTTGCCTCCATCTAACTTCCCCGAACAATGAGCGGGGAAGTTAGACGGGATCGGGAGGGGGAACGAATAGTGGGGATGGACGTCCCAATGGGATGTCTGTCCCTTCTATTCGTGCCACAGAATGAGCCTGTATGTGTATTCCATGCTCAGCAATAAGCTTGAGACACAACTTTCTGTGGCTAGCCCCTGGATAGTAACCGAGCACCCAAGTCATAAGCATGTTTTTTGAATTCATGGAGTGTGGAGCAAAGGCTGTGAATAAATTGGCCATAAGGAAGGCTGCGTTTCAAAGGACCAGGATGAAAATTGCTGTAACGGAAAAGTGAATTTCATTGTACCGGTTTTCAGTATAATGTAGTGTGAAATCCTTCAGATGTTAATGTAATAGTTATGTCCAGAAATTGAATTGATGTTGATTCAATCTGTGTTGTAAATTGAATATTAGGTTTAATGGTGTTGGGACATTTCAAAAATATAGAAAAAGAAGATAATGAATCAGTTCATATAAAAAATATATCATTAAGGAACCTGTGCCAGAATGGAATAAATTTATATCATTCAGATAGATATATGTGTTCTTCTTCAAACTGAGCCATATAAATGGTTGCCAGTGAAGGGGCTACTGTAGCCCCCATCACAATACCAACATGTAGCATATAGAATTTACCATCATATAAGAAATAATTCTTTGTTAGAACCAGTTGTAATAAGTCCAATAATAATGCTCGTGGTAAAATTTCCTTTTGATCTATATTAGTGCATAGAGCTTGAATGTCAAGAGTGACCATATAAGAATATGATTGAATGTCCATGCAGGTGACTAGCTGAATAAAAAACTGAGAAGTGTCATGAATGTATGATTTGACTCTTTTTGCTGCAGGTTGAAGAAAGTGATCACAAAATTTCGACAGAGGTTCTAACACTGAACCCCTGCAGGACACTATTGGATGTCTAGGCGGATGTGTTAAGGATTTGTGAATCTTTGGCACTGTGTAGAGGACAGGAATTTTGTTTTTTTTTCACAACTAAAAAGTCACCTTCCTTACTTGTTATCCAGCCAGATTCTTTTGCTGAAGAAACCAATGTTTTGATACAAACCCTAATGTCAAGAGTAGGTCATTTCCAAAAGTCTTGAAGGACTAGAAAAGGGGACTGCTACTTCTGGAGAGAGATCTGCAATTGTGAGTATATACTTCTGGGAATTTTTCTGAAGGGACTTCTTTGGAGTAAAGCTGATTAATCTGTGAACCCAGTGTATTTGTTAAATCAGTCAGGGCCTAGTAGCAGCAGTTTAAGTTGAAATTTAAAACACAGAAGAGAGCTTTCTGGTTAAATTTAGAACCCAGCAGAGAGCTTCTAGTTTAAATTTCATAATAAGTCAGAGCCTAGCAGCAGCAAAGAGCTTTAATTTAAATCAAATCAGAATATAACTTAGCATAAAAGGCAAAACGGGGTCAGTATTCTTTAAGCAACAAATAAAGTCTTCTAGAGACCTTTACAAAGAGGCCTTCTACCTAGGGGGCAAGAGACCCGTGAAACCTTTTTAATAGGTGTTAACACCAGGTGGCAGGTCAAAAGGCCATTTTGAAAGACTCCTTCTATCCAAGCAAGGACTGTTAATCACCCAGGAAGTTGGTCACAGCTTACCTCAGAAGCAAAGGACAGGGTACTGTGTAGCAGCCCTCTTTTAATAAGTGTGGAGCTTGGATAGCAGCATTTGAACAGATAAGTTATTGGATATTATTGCTAGAAGCTATATTATGCTGTAGTAATTTGTGGCTCTCCTTGCATATAGATGCTGACGCATGATAGATGCTTGATGCTTGCCTGTTCAGTTTAATGAAAACTGTTTTGGAGTTCATTGGCTGCTGCTGCATGCTCGATGCCTGCTTGTTTTAAAGAAACCCGTTTTGGAGTTTATTAAAAGACGCTGATGAGCTTTTATGTGTAGTGGGGAAGAGTAAGTAGTAGGTTTGAAGTGGGATTATTAGGAAATGCTGACAAGTACTTATCAGGATTATATCTGAGTTGAGTGTTAATTGATAAATTTAAAGGAGGGGAGGTTGGAGATCCATGATGTAAGCGTCTGCTAGTCCCTATGGTGAAGTTTTCGCCAGATGTAGGCCAAATAGCTACACTGAGATCTCCTTACCCTTTGTTTAGTGATAGTTAGTAGATAGAGTTGAGTGAAACCTTTGTTGTTATGTACTAAGAGATTGGTTTGTCAGATAATTGAGCCATGAGGTTGGTATGATAATTAATTGTTGACTGTGCTACTATTGTTCCTTCTTTGTCAGTATTCATGATTGTGAGCTTGTGCTAAAGTGTCCAAAGTTTTCCACTCTTGTATTAATAGGTTAGAAAAGGAACTACAAAATCCCTGTTCCAACCTTTCTTTCTACATCAGACAATATTATATATAGTTTTACGTTTGCGACTGTTTTCTTTTACAACAATATTAATGTAAATAGTTATAATTCATTCTTTGAAAATGAATACGTACCTTCCATTGTACTAGTCTAAGTTTGTTTCATTATAAACCGCATTTGATCACCGGAAAATGCGGTATAAAAATGTATAATAAATAAATAAAGAAAAAATAAGTAATAAAGGCCAGATCAATTTCACCCGGTGGGAGCCATCTAAAGGGCTTCCGCATTACAGAACCATCATTTAAAGAGGTTTTGCCAGAAAAAGCTTTATTATCTGAAGCTTACGAAAAAATCGTTATAATGCTTCCCTCATCTTAAACGGGTCATATTGGGTAACTGGAACAAAAGAGAGGCCCAAATTTAAGACCCTTTCTTGATCCGGAGTTAATATCGTTTCAGAGATTCATTTGCGGTTCTGCTATGTGTGGGATATACCAGCATGTTTTCCTTGAGCTAAATAGCCATTTTTTATAAGTATATTTTGATTAAAAAGGGCTCACTGCAGTAGGGGGAGAACTTTCATCTCCTGTTCCTTTGACAGTGCACCCGACAAAAATTATAGTTAAGATTTGTTTTCGTTTTGTTTTTCTTGGGGCCTTATTTTACATGATGTCACACTTAACTGCTCAACTTTCTGCTGATGTTTATTAAAGCCACTTAGTTATAGCTTAACAATTAAACTCTGTGTTAGTGTTTGATTCCCAATCCCTAAACTGCTACCTCCCCCAAGCTCAGTCTTTGATTTATAGGCGGTTAAGCCAATTAAAAGGATAAGAAGGGTATTTTTCACCCTTAGGAATATATTCATTCTAGCTTCATGCAGTTCAACTTGAAGCAAAAATAAAAATAAATTGCATTCAACACATCTAATATGTTTAAGGGACTTTATATTAATTTAACTGTCCCTACTTTCTTAGGGACTTTTAATAGCTAAAAACTCACCAATACCTCGATGCAGACAGGAGTCTAACTGTGAGATGAGAGCTATTCAGTCTTCTGCTCCTAGTGTCACATGTATGATTATCTCTTAGTTATTGAGAGGTGCACTTGGTGCAAAGAGTTGCTAGCTTTCAGGAAATAAGTCTGATCTTGGGAAACTAGAACAGTAGGCTTGGGGAGCTGAGGCGGCCAGATGTATATAGAGGAGACCTTCAGGACATAGTAGAGAAGTCCCACTTCTAGTCTGGCAGCCTCTGGGCTGCCACGAAAGAGAGGCATTACCTGAAAGGAGAACATCACTTTAGTTTGGCATGAAGTGATCCCATAGCCAGGACCTGCCCTACAGGTGATGCATTATCCTCCTCTCAACACCAAGGATGTGTCTCTAGGGGTATGTGCCCAGAAGGAAAGGGTTAGGGCAACCATTGTAGTTGGTGACTCAATCATTAGGCATATAGATAGCTGAGAGGCTGGTGGACATGAGGATCACCTGGTAACTTGCCTACCCAGTGTAAAGGTGGTGGACCTCACACATCACCCATATAAGATTTTAGAGAGAGCTGGGGAGGAGTCAGCTCTTTTAGTATATGTGGCTATGGATGACATAGGAAACTGGGAGGAAAGTTCTGGAAAGCAAATATAGGATTTTCGGTAGAATGTTGAAATCCAGAACTCCCAGGGAAGCAATCTCAGAAATGCTTCCCATTACACATACAGGACCCTAGAGGCAGGCAGAGCTCTGGAGTCTGACTGTGTGTATAAGATGATAGTGCAGGGAAGAGGAACTGAGATTTGTCAAGAACTGGGTAACATTCTGGGGAAGAGAGAGCTTATTCTGAAAAAGATGGGCTCCACCTTAACCAGAGTGGAACCTGGCTGCTGGCATTAACATTTAAAAATGGAGATAGAGCAGCTTTTAAATTAAAACCTGGGGGAAAGTCAACAATCAATGGTTTGGAGTGAGGTAGCTTTGAAGGATGCTATCAGAATTGGAACGTTAGGGCACCTTGATAGAGAGACTGCAATAAAGGCAAAAGTAGCTAAAGCACCCTTTATGAAAGAGCAGACAGGGTTGCAGAACTACAAATTATTCCTGCAACTGCTAAACAGGTTGTAAATATAAAGAAAAACATACTTTGAAACATCTGAATACAAAAGCTAGAATTCCTAAAAATAAGATGGGAGAGGTAGAATGTATAACATTGAATGAATCGGTAGATATAATAACCATTTCATAGACCTAGTGGAAGTAGGATAACCACTGGGACACTGATATCTGGATAGAAATGCTCACAAAGATAAGGTAGATGGAGGGGTAGTGCTATGAAAATAATTTTATAAAAAGGTGCCTAGTTTTAGGCATGAACACCGCATGCTAATATTGGAATTTTAGCCATTTGAACATATCAATGACCTTATCAATGGGCAGAGTTTGGACAGAGCATGGGAAACACAAGCAAGCATGTGCGCTAATTCCAAACACTATGATTACTGGTTTACTGGGAAAAACTAGGTGTGGCAATTTACACCAGCTCTTAACAAGGCACATTCTCTGCCAGTTACCCTGTTATTTGATAAAGTTAAGTACACATATACTTGAATATAAATAGATAAATAAATAAATAAAATACGTGTGAAAATGTGTGTAAACTAGGCATGACTTTATAAAATTACCCTTCGCATGTCAAAGAGTGCATTGAGTGAAACAGAATAAACGTTCTGCAGGAAACAGAATGCACTATGGAATCTTTATGGACAGAAATTCCATGTGTGAAGGGAAAGAGAATAGTGGTGGTAGTATGCTACCATCCGCCTGTCCAGAATGAACCGGCAGATGAAACGCTAACAGAAATTAGGGAAGTGAACAAACATGACAACACAATAATGGGTGATTTATCTAATCAATATGGGGGTAATTTAAATGTCACTTCAGGACATGATAGGGAGGTAAAGTTTCTAAATGAAATAAATGACTGCGTCATGGGGTATATGGTTCACAAACTGGAAAGATAGGGATAACTCTCTCTTATATCTCAACAAATACGGGTGATCTACACGGAGCGGTGGGTACACACCCAAACAAAGGCAATGGGGAGGGGTGACCTGCACAGAGCGGCAGATACACCTGCTCTTACCGCCTCGCTGGGCAGACTAGATGGACCATACTGGTCTTTATCTGCCATCATTTACTATGTTACTATTTTAGATCTAGTCCTTAGTGGAACTTAGGATTTGGTATGAGAGGTAATAGTGCTGGAGTCACTTGGCACTAGTAATCATAACGTTCAAATATGATTTGACTTAATAACTAGAAGGAGAACACTAAGGAAATCTACTGTGCTGGCATTTACTTTTCCAAAGGGAGGCTATGATAAAATGAGGAAAATGGTAAAGAAAAAATTAAGAAGAGCTGCTGCAGAGGTTAAGAGTTGAGAACATGTGTAGACTTTGTTCATAATTACCATCTTAGAAGACCAGACCAGAAGTATTCCACATATTAAAAAAAGATGGAAAGGGATGGCTGCTTAGCCATGTCACCGGATGTGCTTTTCCAGACTTGCCAGAAAGAAAAGAGGAACTGGGCAAGAAACCTCCCGAGCCCACGAAAACCCCTTCTGTTCAGCTTACCTTTGTTACTGCTGGTCTTAAGGATGTTTCTGTGTCCCACCTGGGGAGTCAGCAGGAGAAACCTAGTGTTTCCCCGATGGTATTGATGCCAGGGCTGGATAGCCCAACGTCCTCCTCGGGATGTGAGCTGTTGCCAGAGCTGTGTCTCCCTTCTACAATGCTAGCCAGCTTTCCTTGCCCTAGTGCCTCTGGGTTGGCTGATCCCATGTTGGATAGAGGAACCATCTTGATAGCAGGGAGTGCATCCGAGTCGGGCCTGATGCTGATGCCGATGATTGAGATCTCTGGTTCGGCTGCTGGCAGGGAGTAACAGCGGGGAACTCTAGAGAGTGAGAGGATGATGGCTATACTACCTGGTGCGATAGGGGGATCCCCTCTCCCCTCTGGAGCTTCTGATGAGTCCAGCTCAAGTTTTTCCTTAGCTTCTACTATGGAATGCCCTGAAGTATTTACATGAATCAATTTGGAGCACCATATTGAAACTGGGTGAAGTGTTAGTTCTTCAATCTAATAAGATGTCCACTCAGGTTCAAGGTAATACTGTCTTATCTCACACTAACACAGAGGAGTTGGTTTCTGTGACGAAGACTGTGGGAGATTTGAAACTTAAGGTTCAAACTCATGAGAGTTATCATTTTGCCTTAGCAAAGGATATTACTGCCATCAAATTTAAAGCTGAGCTATTGGAAAACCAAGTTCATTCCACAAACTAAAGACTGATAAACTTTCCTCGCTCATCCCTAATTTTGGTTTATGCTAAAGCAATATTTGGTTGAAGTGCTTGGGGTGCCTTTAGAATCTTACCCTCCATTATCTAAAGTTTATTATATACCAAATCGCAAGAAGGTCTTTGCTGGGTCACAACACCAGCCTTCTCCTACAGAGATGCAGCATATGGACATTTTAAACATTTAAAATATTCTGGAATCTAGCGATTCTAAAACTATTGTTTCCTCTACTCTGTTGATAACATTGGCTTTGCCCTTGGATCAAGAATGGTTAAGTTATACTTCAAGAAATGTTTATTTATTTATTTATACAACTTTTATATATCGCCCCTTCCAGAGATCAGGGGCGGTTTACATTGAACATAGCCAGTTATACAGGGAACACATAAATTAATCAATCAACTTTAACTATGTACATTGATCAACTTTTAACTGTATGCATTTGGTTTGGTTGTGGTAAACATATGGGTTTTCATGTATTTTTATGTTTCATTATTGTAGTGTCGATAAATAGCAGTTTATTTAGTTGTTTCCTAAATATTTGAAGATCCTTGATAGATCTCATGTGTCTGGTAGGCGGTTCCATAATGTGGGTGCAGTGTAAGAGAAGGCTCTATTACTGGTTGCGTGTTTTGTGCTACGAAATGAGGAGAGTATTGCTGCGTATTTAGGTTGCAGTTTCTTCTGCTCCTGGTTTCCATTTGTGTATGGATCTTAGTGGTGAGGTATGATGGTGAGATGTTCTGTAATAACTTGAATGTAGTAATTATTACTTTATATTTTATTCTACTTGATAATGGGAGCCAGTGGAGGTCTTTAAGGATTGGCATAATGTGGTCTGTCAGGTGTGCTTTGGTTATTATTTGAGCAGTCACGTTTTGGGTTATTTGTAGGGCAATGATTATTTTCTTGGGCAGCCTCTGTAGGAGGCTGTTACAGTAGTCCCAGTGTGGCATTACTTGTACATATATACCCAGACCTGGCTTGGGAAACCCAGAGTAAAAGAGCGGGACCTAGGTGTGATTGTGTCCGATGATCTTAAAGTAGCTAAACAGGTAGAAAAGACGACAGTGAAAGCTAGAAGGATGCTTGGGTTCATAGGGAGAGGAATGGCCAGCAGAAGAAAGGAGGTGATAGTGCCTCTGTATAAGTCTGGTGCGTCCTCTTTTGGAGTATTGTGTGCATTTCTGGAAACCACACCTTCAAAAGGATATAAGCAAGTTGGAGTCAGTATAGAGGGTGGCTACTAAAATAGTTAGTGGTCTTCGTTACAAAGCATATGAGGACAGACTTAAGGAGCATAATAAGTATACTTTAGAAGAAAGGCGGGATAGAAGTGATATAAGAACATAAGATATGCCATACTGGGTCAGACCAAGGTCCATCAAGCCCAGTATTCTGTTTCCAACAGTGGCCAATCTAGGTCATACGTACCTAGCAGTTACCCCAAGAGACACAGGTTCCACAATGCTTGTATTGGTTCAAGCATTGACATCCTGGGTCCCTTCTTAATAATGGTTTATGGACCTTTCCTCCAGGAACTCGTCCAAACCTTGTTTTAAACCCAGCTACACTAACAGCCTTTACTACATCCTCCGGTAACAAATTCCAGAGTTTGATTACACGTTGAGTGAAAAAATATTTTCTTTTATTAGTCTTAAATAGTTTACCCTGTAGCTTCATTGCATGTTCCCTAGTCTTTCTATATTCTGATAAGGTAAACAATCGATCTACGTTTACCCGTTCCACTCCGTTCATTAATTTATAGACTTCTATCATATCACCCCTCAGCCGTCTCTTTTCCAGGTTAAAGAGCCCTAATCTTTTTAGCCTTTCTTCATAGGAGTATCCTTCCATCCCCTTTACCATTTTGGTGGCTCTTCTCTGAACCTTTTCTAAAATCACTATATCCTTTTTAAGATACGGCGACCAGAATTGCACACAATATTCAAGGTGCGGTCTCACCATGGAATGATATAGAGGCATTATAATATCTTTTGTTTTATTTTCCATTCCTTTCCTTATGATACCTAGCATTCTATTTGCTCTCTTGGCCGCCGCTGCACATTGGGCCGAGGGTTTTAACATGTTATCCACAATGACACCTAAATCTTTTTCTTGGGTGGTGGTTCCTAATGTGGAACCTTGCATCGTGTAACCATAGTTTGGGTTGTTCTTCCCTAGGTGCATAACCTTGCACTTGTCCACATTAAATTTCATCTGCCAATTTGATGCCCAGTCTTCCAATTTATCAAGATCCTCTTGCAATTTTCTACAATCCTCTTGGGTTTTAACAACTTTAAATAGTTTTGTGTCATCTGCAAATTTGATAACCTCACTCGTTATTCCACTTTCCAGGTCATTTATGAATATGTCAAAAAGCAGCAGACCCAGCACAGATCCCTGGGGTACACCACTATTCACCTTTCTCCATTGGGAAAATTGGCCATTTAGCCCTACCCTCTGCTTTCTATCTTTTAACCAGATCCTGATCCACAATAGTACACTGCCTCCTATCCCATGACTTTTTAGTTTTGCCAAAAGTCTCTGATGAGGGACCTTGTCAAAGGCTTTCTGAAAGTCCAGATACACAATATCAACCGACTCATCTTTGTCCACCTGATTATGCACTCCTTCAAAAAAACATAACAGATTAGTAAGACAAGATCTTCCTTGTCTAAAGCCATGTTGGCTGTCTCCCATTAGGTCATGACTATCGACATGCTGAGTAATTTTATTCTTTATGATGGTTTCTACCATTTTTCCCGGTACTGATGTCAGGCTCACCGGTCTGTAGTTTTCCGGATCACCCCTGGAACCCTTTTTAAAAATTGGTGTTACATTGGCGATCCTCCAATCTTCAGGTATTAGAGGTGATTTTAATGATAGTTCACAGATTACTAATAGCAGGTCTGCAATCTCATATTTCAGTTCTTTCAACACCCTTGGATGTATACCATCCGGCCCAGGTGATTTGCTATTCTTCAGTTTATCTAATAGTTGTAATACATCTTCCTGATGTATCGATATTTCCTTCAATTCTTCCGCACCTTTAAATACCACTTCAGTCATGGGTAACATCCCTACATCTTCCTCAGTAAAGACTGAAGCAAAGAATTCATTCAATCTCTCCGTTATCGCCTTGTCGCCTCTTAGTGCCCCTTTATCATCTAATGGACCAACTGACTCTCTCACAGGTTTTTTGCTACGAATGTACTTGAAAAGGTCTTTACTTCTCGTTTTTGCTTCCGCAGCAAGCTTCTCAAATTCTCCCTTTGCCTTATGAATGCCTTGCATTTGACTTGCCAGTGCTTGTCCTGTTTCCAGGTTTCGTCATTTGGCTCTTTTTTCCATTTCCTGAAAGATGCTTTTTTGGCAACAACAGCCTCTCTGACCTCACCTTTAAACCATGCTGGCAGTTTTTTAGACTTCCTTCCACTTTTCTTAAAGCGTGGAATACAGCTGGTCTGGGCTTCCAAGATAGTATTTTTCAACAACAGCCAAGCCTGATGTACGTCTTTAACCTTTGCAACTGCTCCTTTTAGTTTTTTCTTATCTGTTTTCCTCATTTTATCATAGTCTCCCTTTCGAAAGTTAAAAGGTGGTACTGTGGAGTTCCTTACTATCCCTCCTCCACTAATTAATTCAAAGGCGATCATGCTATGATCACTATTGCCAAGTGGCCCCAACAGCCTTATCTCTTGCACTAGATCTGGTGTTCCACTAAGGACTAGGTCTAATATGGCTTCCCCTCTGGTCGGTTCATGAACCAGCTGCTCCAAGAAGCAGTCATTTATTTCATCTAGGAACTTTATCTCCCTAGCATGTCCTGACGTGACACTGACCCAGTCGATACTGAGATAGTTGAAATCACCCATTATTATTACTGCACTGTAACTTTTGTTAGCTTCCTTGATTTCTTTGAGCATTTCATCATCCATTTGGTCATTCTGGCAAGGCGCTCAATAGTACACCCCCACTGCCATTGCCTTCCCCCTTTTACATGGAATTTCAATCCATATAGATTCTACAGCAGATTTTGTTTCCTGCAAAACTTTAATCCTTTCTGACTGAAATGATTGAGATGTTTAAATACCTCCTTGGCATAAATGTTCAGTTTGTTCAATGTAAACCGCACTGATGCAGAACAGCTCGGTATATAAAGAAAATGTAAATAAAATATATAAAATAATAAATAAATGCATAGGAAGAGAGTCTATTTCGATTGAAAGCAAGCTCTGCTATGAGGGGACATAGGATGAGGGTGAAATGGGATAAACTCAGGAGTAGTATGCGGAAATATTTCTTTATGGAAAGAGTGGTGGATCCATGGAATAGTCTTCCAGTGGAGGTGGTAGAGATGAGGACAGTATATGAAATGAAAAAAGCATGGGACAAACACAGAGGATCTCTAAGGAAAAGAGGAGACTATTGTAGTAGTTGATATGGAAGGGCAGACTAGATAGGCCATGTGGTCTTTTTCTGCCATCATGTTTTATGTTTTTCAAGCCAGGGGTGGTCTATTTAGTGGGGTTATTTTTCCTCACGTTCCTATGTGTCTTATTAGGCTGCAATCGGTTATGTTTTTTTAAAATCCTCCCCAACTGGCTGCCTTCATTAACTCTCATGTTACTAGTACACCCCAAGTTACTGTAGAGTAATGGTCAGGTTATAGTTATAAATCTGCTGTATTCTTCTTTCCTTTCACGTTTGTACTGTATCATATTTTTCCTTTCTTGGACTCCCCAATGTTGTCGGGCTTGTGAGATTGAGGCAACATATTATATTTCCTGTTCTGGTTTTGGTCTTTATTAAGCCTCACGTCAGTACCGGGAAAAATAGTAGAAACCATCATTAAGAATAAAATTACTCAGCATGTAGATAGTCATGGCCTAATAGGAGACAGCCAACATGGCTTTAGACAAGGAAGATCTTGTCTTACTAATCTGTTATGTTTTTTTGAAAGTGTGAATAAACAGGTGGACAAAGGTGAGTCGGTTGATATAGTGTATCTGGACTTTCAGAAAGCCTTTGACAAGGTCCCTCATCAGAGACTTTTGGCAAAACTAAAGAGTCATGGGATAGGAGACAGTGTACTACTGTGGATCAGGAACTGGTTAAAAGATAGAAAGCAGAGGTTTGGGCTAAATGGCCAGTTTTCCCAATGGAGAAAGGTGAATAGTGGTGTACCTCAGGGATCTGTGCTGGGTCCGCTGCTTTTTGACATATTCATAAATGACCTGGAAAGTGGAATAACGAGTGAGGTTATCAAATTTGCAGATGACACAAAGTTGTTAAAACCCAAGAGGATTGTGGAAAATTGCAAGAGGATCTTGATAAATCGGAAGACTGGGCATCAAAATGGCAGATGAAATTTAATGTGGACAAATGCAAAGTTATGCACCTAGGGAAGAACAACCCAAACTATGGTTACACGATGCAAGGTTCCACATTAGGAACCACCACCCAGGAAAAAGATTTAGGCATCATTGTGGATAACATGTTAAAACCCTCGGCCCAGTGTGCAGCGGCAGCCAAGAGAGCAAATAGAATGCTAGGTATCATAAGGAAAGGAATGGAAAATAAAACAAAAGATATTATAATGCCTCTATACCGTTCCATGGTGAGACCGCACCTTGAATATTGTGTGCAATTCTGGTCGCCATATCTTAGAAAGGTATAGCATTATTAGAAAAAGTTCAGAGAAGAGCCACCAAAATGGTAAAGGGGATGGAAGGATACTCCTATGAAGAAAGGCTAAAAAGGTTAGGGCTCTTTAACCTGGAAAAGAAACGGCTGAGGGGAGATATGATAGAAGTCTATAAATTAATGAACGGAGTGGAACGGGTAAACATAGATCGACTGTTTACGTTATCAGAATATAGGAAGACTAGGGGACATGCAATGAAGCTACAGGGTAAACTATTTAAGACTAATAAAAGAAAATATTTTTTCACTCAACGTGTAATCAAACTCTGGAATTTGTTACCGGAGGATGTAATAAAGGCTGTTAGTGTAGCTGGGTTTAAAAAACGTTTGGAGAAGTTCCTGGAGGAAAGGTCCATAAACCATTATTAAGAAGGGACCCAGGATATCAATGCTTGACCTAGTACAAGCATTGCAGAACCTGTGTCTTTTGGGGAAACTGCTAGGTACGTATGACATAGATTGGCCACTGTTGGAAACAGGATACTGGGCTTGATGGACCTTGGTCTGACCCAGTATGGCATATCTTATGTTCTTATGTTATGTTCTTGTTTTCATTTGCCCTCTCTTGTTTCTTGTACAAGTGTATTATACTTCGAATATATTTGTAAACTGATAAATATAAAATGAAGAAAAAAAGGTGCTGTGTTCTGTGCGTCTGAAGATGCTTTGAGATTTAAAAGTTCTGCTGCTGTTGAGTCCTGGTGCCAATTGGCCTTGGCGGGGGGTGCGGGAGGGACGAGCTTTCCTGCTTCCACCCCCGATGCCAATCGGGTGCCAGTGCTGTATTCTGTGCGCCTGAAGGCATTTTGAGATTTAAAAGTCCTGCTGCTGTTGAGTTCTGGTGCCAATTGTTTTTGGTGGGGGGAGCGGGAGGGACTAGCTTTCCTGCTTCCACCCCTAATGCCATAATGGTTTATGGGCTTTTCCTCCAGGAACTTGTCCAAACCTCTTTTAAACCCAGCTACACTAACAGCTGGAGTGGAGGAGTAGCCTAGTGGTTAGAGCAACAGCTTAGTATCCAAGAGATCAGCATCCAGTTCCCACTATCACTCCTTGTGACCTTGGGCAAGTCACTCTACCCTCCATTGCTTTGGAAGAAAAGGCCTGGCAATCTACTTGTCAAGAAAAGCCAGAGACTGTGGATCACCGGGAGTCAGCATTGATTTAATGGTACTTAAAAAAACACTAACAGATATTACTACTACTATTATCATTTATATAGCACTACAAGGTGTATGCAGTGCTGTAAAGCACACATAGAAGACAGTCCCTGATCGTAGAGCTTATGATCTAATCAAGACTGACACTACAAGAGAAACAAGGGATTCAAATAGGGAAAGGAGACACAAGGAGAACAAGGGATTAGGATCCAAAAGCAGCCTCAAAGAGGTAAGCTTTAAGCATGGATTTAAAGAGGGTGAGAGAAGAGACCTGACGTAAAGATTCAGGAAGTTTGTTCCAGACATAAAGAGCAGCAAGGTGAAAAGATCAAAGTTTGGAATTGGCAGTGGAAACGAATTCCAGAGTTTGATTATACACTGGTTGAAAAAATATTTTCTCCAATTAGTCTTAAATGTGCCACATTGTAGCTTCATTGTGTGTCTCATAATCTGTCTACTTTTTGAAAGGGTAAACAACCAATCTACATTTACCCATTCCACTCTATTCATTATTTTATAGACCTAGAAACATAGAAACATGATGACAGAAAAAGACCACAAGGCCCATCTAGTCTGTCCTTCCATAACAACAACTACAACAGTCCACTTTTTACCTTTAGAGATCCTCTGTGTTGGTCCCATGCTTTTTTGAATTCAGTTACTGTCCTCATCTCTACCACCTCCACTGGGAGACTATTCCATGGATCCACTACTCTTTCCGTAAAGAAATATTTCCGCATATCACTCCTGAATCTATCTCCCTTCACCCTCATCCCATGTCCCCTCGTCGCAGAACTTGCTTTCAATTGAAAGAGGCTCTCTCCCTGAACATTTATGCCACGGAGGTATTTAAACATCTCAATCATATCACCTCTATCCCGCCTTTCCTCTAAGGTGTACATATTAAGATCCTTAAGTCTGTCCTCATATGCTTTATAATGAAGACTACTAATCATCTTAGTAGCAACCCTCTGCACCGACTCCATCCTGTTCACATCCTTTTGAAGGTGCGGTCTCCAGAATTGCACACCATACTCCAAATGAGGTCGCACCAAAGACTTATACAGAGGCATTATCACCTACTTTTTTCTGCTAGCCATTCCTCTCCGTATGCACCCAAGCATCCTTCTAGCTTTTGCCGTCGCCTTTTCTACCTGTTTAGCTACTTTAAGATCATCGGACACAACTACGCCTAAGTCCCGCTCTTCTTTAGTGGACAAAAGTACTTCACCTCCTATGCTGTATTGCTCCCTTGGATTGCTGCAGCCCAAATGCATGACCTTACATTTTTTAACATTAAATCCCAGCTGCCAAATTCTAGACCATTCTTCAAGCTTAGCTAGATCCCTCCTCATGTTATCTACACCTTCCTGGGTGTCTACTTTATTGCAGATTTTGGTATCATCCGCAAAGAGGCAAACCTTACCCGACAGCCCTTCCGTTATATCACTAACAAAGATGTTAAAAAGAATCGGACCAAGGACAGATCCCTGGGGCACACCACTGGTAACATCCTTCTCCTCAGAGTGAGCTCCATTTACTTGTACTCTTTGTCGCCTCCCACCCAACCAATTTCTAACCCAAGCAGTAACTTTAGGGTCCATCCCTAGGGTGCTCAGTTTGTTTATAAGTCGCCTGTGAGGAACAGTGTCAAAGGCTTTACTAAAATCTAAATACACCACATCTAGAGCTCTCCCTCGGTCCAACTCCCTGGTCACCCAGTCAAAGAAATCAATCAGATTTGTCTGACAAGACCTGCCTCTGGTGAATCCATGCTGCCTCGGATCCTGTAATCCGCTGGACTCCAGAAACCTCACTATTTTCTCTTTCAACAGCGTTTCCATTAATTTACTCACCACTGAAGTTAAACTAACCGGCCTGTAGTTTTCAACCACATCCTTACTTCCGCTTTTGTGTAAAGGCACCACATGAGCCTCTCTCCAGTCCTTTGGCACCACTCCCGACTCCAACGAGGCATTGAAAAGGTCAGTCAGTGGAGTTGCTAGAACGTCCCCAAGTTCCCTCAGTATTCTAGGGTGTATCCCATCCGGTCCCATCGCTTTGTCTACTTTAAGTTGAGCTAGTTTCTCACGAACACAGTCTTCTGAAAATTGTTCAAGATGTCCCTCGCTTCTGTTCTTTTTTGTGGGTGTTTTCTGATGTCCTGCTCCTGGTTCTTCATCTGTGAACACAGAACAAAAATATTTGTTAAGCAATTCCGCTTTATCCTTATCAGCTTCTACATATTCCCCCCCTGCACCCTTGAGTCTGACAATACCACTTTTGCCCTTCCTCTTCTCACTAATATATCTGAAAAATGTCTTATCTCCCCATTTTATTGCATTGGCTATTTCCTCCTCCTTTTGAATCTTTGCCTTATTGACTACTTTGCTAGCTTCTCTAAGTTTTTCCAAATACAGATGCCTGTCTTCCTTTCTCTGTGATCTCTTGTATTTCATGAAGGCCTCCCTCTTTTTCTTCACTTTTTCAGCTACTTCCTTCGAAAACCATAGCGGTCTCCTGTTCCTTTTGCCTTTATTTACCATTTTAACAAAAAGGTTGGTTGCCTTTAAAATACCCCCTTTCAGTTTTGCCCACTGTTGTTCTACATCCCCCAGCTGTTCCCATCCCACTAATGACTCCCTGAGGTATTGGCCCATCTTTGCAAAGTTAGTCTTCCTAAAGTCTAAGATCTTCACCTTGGAATGGATTCTAACAGCCCTAGTCCTAATACTGAACCACACCATCTGGTGATCACTGGATGCAAAATGATCTCCCACTACAACATCAGAAACACTTTCATCATTGGTAAGCACCAAGTCCAGTATGGCCCCTTCACGTGTGGGGTCTGTTACCAATTGCCTGAATAGTTCTCCCTGTAGAGAATCCAGGATCTCCTTACTCCTAGATGATACTGCAGCAGGAAAGTGCCAATCAACATCTGGCATATTGAAATCTCCTAGCAGTAGCACTTCCCCTTTCCTAGCAATGCTGCGTATGTCTTCAATTAACTCTCTGTCCACCTCTTCCTCTTGTGAGGGAGGTCTGTATATCACACCAATGCAAATAGATTTCTCTTTCCCTCTTTCTAGTTTAACCCACAATGCCTCCTCTCTCCCTTTTAAGCTCTGTAATTCCAAAGCTTTAATAGTAGTTTTTACATATAGTGCTACTCCTCCTCCCCTTCTTCCTACCCTGTCCTTTCTGAATAAAGTATAGCCAGGTATAGTTACATCCCAGTCATGGTTTTCTGTGAACCATGTTTCTGTAACTGCCACTAAATCTAAGTCAGCCACTCCCACCAAAGCTTCAACTTCAGAGATCTTATTTCCCATGCTACGGGCATTAATACACACTGCTTTCTATATGTTACCCCTGTTACCCATTTCCATAAAGGTATTTAATGACCTCTATCATATCTCCCCTCAGCAGTCTTTTTTCCAAGTTGAAGAGTCCTTCCATCCTCTTTTATCATTTTGGTGATTCTTCTCTGTACTTCTTCTTTACTTTTTTTCTTTTTCTGCTTTATTCTTTTTAAGGTATGGTGACCAGAACTGCACACAATATTCAAGGTGCAGTCTGCACTATGTAGGGATACAGAGGCATTATAATGTCCTTTGCTTTATTCTCCATTCCTTTCCTTATGATTCCTAGCATTCTATTTGCTTTCTTGGCTGCGACTGCATACTGGGCAGAGGGTTTCAACATATTGTTCCCAATGATGCCTAAATCCTTTTCCTGGGTGATGGTTTCTAATGTGGAACCTTGCATCGTGTAAGTGTCGTTTGGGTTGTTCTTCCCTAAGGGGATCATTTTAAAAGTTGTA
Organism: Ichthyophis bannanicus; assembly: GCA_033557465.1. NCBI lineage: Eukaryota > Metazoa > Chordata > Amphibia > Gymnophiona > Ichthyophiidae > Ichthyophis > Ichthyophis bannanicus. Next base: position 1,574,143,539 of record CM066031.1, on the reverse strand, counting down.
GTCATGATTTGGATGTCTGAAGACATGCACATGCAGGTCCAAATCATAGAGACGTCTCCAGAACCATTCCACAAATGCTTTTAAAGATGTCACCAAGGGTCATGTGATGCAGTGAGCTGGGAGGACACTTTTCACCTCGGCTCTGGGGCGATCTGCATGGAAACAGCTTTAAATTAAGATTCCGCTCTCCCCCCCAGACACTCACCTTGATTCATTATCGGGGGTGGGATGTGGTCAGCCTGAAATCAGTCTGAAGGAGCGGAAGCGCAGTGCTGTACAATAGGCGGATGGCCACAAAAACATTCTGAAAGGAGAAGGGTCGGGGGCCTGATTCTAATATCGTGGCACCTGACTCTCCTAAGGTCCACCACAAAAAACAGCAAACTGCCACGAAGAGCCAAAGAAACCAACCAAGAACGTGGCAGAGAGTACAAAAAACGCCTTTATTAGTCCAGGGGATGAGTGTCGCCAACCCAACACAGGCCGTGTTTCGTAAGAAACTTCTTCAGGGGTGTGTGGCTCTAACACAAATAAATACATTAATATCAAAAAAGAAAATGATTAAAACCGATCGTTAATTAAAAAACAATCGAAAGTTAATATACAACTCACAAATGTTAAAATATAAAAACAATTAGGGAACATCCATCACAAATATGTTGTTTCCATAAATAATGACATATAAAAAATATTATCTATAACTCTAACAGATTAATAATAAATGATTATAGATAAGTATAAACCAAAATGACAACAATAATGAACATAAAAAATGCATAAAAACCATAAAAACAAACACATTAGTTAATCATAAAACAGATATAAAATATCATTTTAAATACCTAATAAAAAAACAACTTCAAAATGCTACCAAAAAAGAAAGAATAAGAAGAACAAGAACAATGGCCATAAAGAACAGGAGAGGAAAACAATAATAGAGCTATGTACTAAATAAGTTATTAAAATTATATAGTACAATAAATATAATCAATAAATTAAAAACAATAAGAAACAAAACAATCAATAAAAGACATCAGTAAAAGTAATCAATAAAAACAGAGGAACACGAAAAAGCTGGAGCAGGAGCAGATCAGGCAGATTAATCGAACCTTATTGTCATATCATAGAGATATTACTTATGAATATACTAATAAATAGTTTTAAAAAAAACTGAATAGATAAAAACAATGAAACCTACCACTATGTTGTGTACTAAAAGGACACAACCATGGATTTTGAAAGGGACCCCAAATGGATCATAAACCTTAAAAACATAAATAAATAAATAATTGCTTCATAAAAGAGAACTCAATTGTTATAAATACTCATTAAAGTGCAAATATTTCATTTTAAAATGAAGGCATACAACAGACATATTCAAAATTAAAAAATTGAAAAGGAGGAAAAAGGACTTTTCTGAACAACATTCCTCTAAATGCACCAATTATAACTTTTTGGTTGTACACCGCTGGCTAAATGGGCCATAGGAATATGTAGCCATTTTTAATTCTAATAGCGGGTAGGATGAGATGAATAAAGGCGCTTGGATACACTGTGCTTCATAATTCCAAATGATGTCATAATATTAAAAACAAAAAACTAAAGACAAAAATCCAACATGAATAGTAATAAAAAATACAGAAAAAAGAAAAAAGAAACCAAGGTGACATTTTTACCGGTTGTTAATGTAAAAAACAAATCTGTAAAGAGTTATTGAAAACCTTTAGGAAATAGAGGCCGCGAAACGGTGATGCTCCGCAAAACTTAAAATCTATAGCGGGGCCTTTAAAATATGCTGATAAAGACAATAAACCAAGACAAAAAAATAAAAAAGGAGGAGGTTTCAAATGTATGATCTTATAGTAATAAACCATAAAGATATATTTGAACTACCTCACTTTTGCACAAGCAAGTGACATGAGAAGCTCATAAAAAAAGTGATTAAAAGTGCCGAAGCATAAACTGATTAGAACCAATTGGAATCAATACATACACAAATATATGTGAACCGATAGTGTTAAATGTCCTCAAAATTGAAAAACCTCAATTATAAAAAGGATGCTAAACAATAATTGTACTAAAGGAGATTAAATTTTATTGTAAAAAAGCTGCCAGAGAAGAAACGTATTACTGGAAAACTATGGATACAACACGTGGAGTTTTGAAACCAACCACATAAACAATTAAAACATGTTTAAAAAAAACTTATGGCAAAAAAGAGTAGGTGAAACATTGCAAAGGTATGCAAAATATCAACTTGCAAATCAAAGAGCACCTTCTCAAGTACATTGAGTGTTGTTACCACTTCGGTCTTATGACAAAATGAAAAAACGCCGAGATTGCCAGAGATGAAAATTGTGCCAAAAAACTCATAAAGTGTTAAGAACATAGCCAATAAATAGAACATGTTCAAAAAACTTATGGCAAGAAGGAGTAAGTTAATTAAAATTAGAAGTGTATACAATATCAACTCACAAACCGGAGAGCACCGTTCTCTAGTGTGTCATGTATTGTTGCCGATTCAATCTGTAACAACGTAGAAAAAACGCCGGAGCATGCGCTGTATATACTAACCAAAGGAGGGGGCGGGACTCAAAAGCCTGGGCTAAAAAGAAAAGAAAAGAAAAGAAAAGAAAAGTGGGGAAGGGAAAGGGAGAAGGGAAAGGGAATGAGGGGAAGGGGAAGGGAGGAAAGAAAAGAAAGGGGGGGAAGGGAGGCGAGAGAAAAGAGGAGAGAAGGGGGAGGGGGGATAAAGGGGGGAAAGGGGGGAAAAAAGGAAAAAAGGGGGGGAGGGGAGAAAGAGAGGGGGAGGGAAAGGAGTGGGGAAAAGAGGGGGAGAGGGGAGGGGGAAGGGAAAGGGGGGGAAAAGGGGGGGGAAACAGGGAAGGGGGAGGACAGGGGAGGGAAGGGGAGAAAGGAGGGGGGAGGAAGGAAGGAAAGGGAGGGGGAAAGGGGGGAGGATGGAAGGGGGAAGGAGAAGGGGGAAAAAGGAAAGAGAAGGGGGAAAGGAAAGGGAGAAGGAAAGAGAGGAGGGAGGGAAAGGAGGCAAGGGAAAGAAAAAAACAAAAAACAAACTATGATCTAAAAAAGAGTTATGACATATTATATTAATACATGACACACTAGAGAACGGTGCTCTCCGGTTTGTGAGTTGATAATGTTGTTCAGAAAAGTCCTTTTTCCTCCTTTTCAATTTTTTAATTTTGAATATGTCTGTTGTATGCCTTCATACACTGTTATCCGCTGTAGAAGATGCAAAAATAGGCCCAAACAAAATTTCAGACCATACACCAATTTAGATGGATCTGGTCTGACATGCCTTGGTGCAGGGTTCCCGAGTGTGGCGATTCCCCCTCAAGCTTTATACGGATGAACAGTTTCAGCCCTATATTAAAAGTGTTGGCAGGCCTATTTTAGACATAGCAGTCAACACCAGGAAGCCCCTAAGTTATTTTGGGAGATTGCAAAGACGGCATTCCGCAGAGATGTTATAGCTTATATGGTTCAGAGACGCAAAATTATTGATGTCTGGGTGGTGCGGCTGGAGTGAAAAGTTGTGGCAGCTCATAGGCAACATGCTTGGAGGCCAGATGGAGTAACGAAAGCTTGGCTCCTGGAGGTTCAGGCCGCACTAAACGAGGTTCTCCAGCAATGGACAAAAAAATCGGAACTATATTATAAACTCCAGCTTTTTCAGTATGCTGATAAAACAGGGAAGTTCCTTGCGTGATGTCTGTGGGGCCCTAAGGGAGCACAGTCTGTTCAGGCACTTTAAGATAAAACAGGCGACCTGCACAAAGGTACCCCAAGAATAACACACCTATTTTGGGCATACTATCAGACTCTATATAAGGCTGAGGGGATTGCTCCTAGCAGTATCGCAGAATACCTTGAGGCTCTCTCACTTCCCCCTCTTACGTTGCAACAGGCAGCCTCTCTGGGAGCACCTATTACCATAGAGGAGGTGTCCTCAGTGATTATTTAGGCACAGTGCTGCAAGGCCCCAGGCCCTGAAAGATACACTGCGGAATTTTATAAACTTCTGCTGGCGCACATAGTGGGCCAATTGATGGCAGTATATCAAGAGCACACCCAAACTGGGACAGTCTCCTGGGGAGATAACAGAGCCCATATAACCTTAATACCTAAACCAGGCAAAGACCCATTACAGACGGGATCATATTGACCGATATTGTTAATTAATTTTGATTTGAAAAAAGTAGGAGAAGGGAATGAGTCCCGGGCTGATAGGGCGCTGGAGTCGGGTGGCTCGGCGTCTATTTCCGGTATATCTCTCTCCCCTGAGAGTCCGGCACCGAAGGTGACTCGAGGGCAGCCCTTGCCAGAAGGTTTCCTGGAGCTCGGCGTCCTCCTGAAGTTGGGGCTCGCTAGTGGCTCGGACGGTCCAGGATCTGTGGGGCAGACAGTTGGTTTGCAGACTGCTGCTAGGCTGGTCGAGTCTGTAACAGCTTCGATGCCGTGTGTAGGAGAGTCTAAAGACCAGCGGTTAGCTGTGGATCGAGGCCAGCAGCGGATAGCAGGTGTGGAATGGATTTTAAGAGCTCCTTGGTGCAACAACATTTTACTTTTCCGCGTCCTGAGATTTTCACGTTGGAGACGATTTGGCAGGCCATTCTCTCCTTAGGGGAAGCGATTGTGCCTAAGGTAGCTTCTCTGGAAAGAAAAGTGGAGGAACAGGGTTCAACTGTGGACGCTGTGCAACAAAGAGTTTCTGTTTTGCAACTAGATGTTACCAAAGTGCAACAGAAGGTGGAGGTGCTAGAAGAACAAGTGGATGTTTATAAGAAATCTTTTCTCACCACACAGACTAAGTTGGAACAATTGGATAATTCTCTTAGGCTGAATAATCTTAGATTAATTAATTTTCCCAGAATGATGTCTATTTCTCCTGTAGAAATGTTTTGGTTATATTTAATGGAAGTGTTGGGGGTATCATCTGATTTAATTCCACCCTTGGTTAAGGTGTATTATCTACCTAAGGCTAAGATCACTGTGGGCGAGCCTAATGCTAGGAATGCTTTGGAACAAGTTAATATATTAAATGTTACTGAAATGCTAGAGAGTTCTCAAAGTGAAGACCCTGTACCCTCTACGTTGTTGATAACGTTTGCTCTCCTTTCGGATAGGGAGTGGCTGTTGAAGCTTTTTTTTAAGAAAAGGAATATACCGTTCAAAGGGTTGCTAGTTAGGATTTATCCTGATCTAGCTAGGTCTACTCAGAAACGTAGGAAAGAATTTCTTTTACTGCGCCTGGGTATTTTGCAGTTGGGTGGTTTGTTTTTCCTTAAACATCCTTGTAAGTGTCTAGTTAAGTTAGACTCAGTTTCCTATGTTTTTTATGAACCAGCCCAACTTGTAGCTTTCATTAATGCTAAATGTTTGGAGACCTCGGCAGTTGACTCTCTGGTACTCTCATAAAAGTGTGACTTAGTGTGGCAATTTGCCTCAAGTTTTCTTATCACTTTTGGTTTCAAATTTACTTTTATGGCTCCTCCACTTCTTTTGGTGGGCTAGGGTGGAAAAAGTTTGGTTTATTTGCTTGTTTCTGGTTTTGTTCCAGTTTCTTTATATATTTATTTCTTTGATGTTTTCCTGTTTCTTCAAGAATGTTTGTAACTTCTTGATATATTGTAAAATTTTGAAAATATAAAAGAAAAAAAAAAGAAAAAAGAAAATCTGGGTCAAAATCCTAGCAGAACATCTGGCAGTGTTTCTCCCAGATTTGGTACATAGTGCACAGGTAGGGTTCGTGCATGGACAGTATGCCATTAGTAATGTGCAGAAAATTATAGCCTCTTTGGAATGGGGTACATGCCAAACAATTACCATCACTCCTGATCAGTTTTGACGCTGAGAAAGCATTTGATCGAGTAGGCTGGGAGTACCTTTTTCAGCCCATGCCCCACTACAGATTGGGAGATTCATTCATTCAAATGGTGTGCTTGTAGTATACAAGACCGACAGCAGATGTGAGGATCAATGGATATACCTCAGAGGCCTTTGACCTGTAGAAAGGAACAAGGCAGGGATGTCCCTTGTTCCCTCTCCCCTCTCCTCTTTCTTTTGACCATGGATCCATTCGTGAGGACAATGGCAAAGTGCCAGGACATAGTTGGAGTGCGGATCGGGAGTTCGGAATTCAAATCAGCATTTGCTGATGATCTTTTAGTCCACATTACACAACTACAGACCTCCCTACCCTGACTACTCTTGGAGTTTAAGTGGTTCAGCCAGGTTTAAAATTAAATGAGGACAAATCTGAAGCACTTGACGTTTCCAGGCACCTGCACAACTGGTGGGGCTGAGCTTCCACCTCCGCTAGGCAGAAGAGGCATTTCATTACTTAGGAATACAGTTGCCCAGTAATCTCAAGTCAGTCTACAGGCAAAACTTCACTGTTCTAATGCACTAACTCACTATGAAAATGTGGGATTGGACACCCCTGCCTGGGCCTAGGCCGAATAGCTGCCTTTCATATGACCTTGTTCCCAAAAATGTTGTATGTACTTCAGCTGTTGCCTATGGAGTCTATTCTGATCTCCAGTCTGGATGTCCAGACCCACTAAATGTTGGGTTGGCAGTCCGGAAGACAGATCTCCCTGCATGTACAGGCCAGTTGTATGGGGAGCTCTGTTCGTGGATGGGAGGGGGGCTGGAGGAGGAGCGAGGGTGGGGAATGGGCAGGAACCTGACCCTGGATGTACAGGGCCGATTCTGAGGTTGGCCCTTTATGTCTGGGGGCGGCCATTTGCATGGGGGACTTATTCCACCTCAAAGGTGGAATAGGTCCCCCTGGATGGTGGAGGATGGAGGACCCAGGTTCTAAAAGGAAAATGAGAGGGTGCAGGAGGTTCCCCGCAGCCCGACCCTGGCCACAGCAGGTCTGATCCGGGGTCAGGAGGCAGGGAAAGGAACATCTTGGGGCTGCTGGGGATTGTGGCTCCTACATGGTGCCATGGCAACAAGACACCATGGCTCCCTGCAGGAGCCTGGCTGGGCTAGCCGTGTAGTGGCTGGATGTCTGGGTGCCCAGAATCGGGGCGCGGCCTGCACGACCAACTGGTTGCACCAGATTCTGATCCCACGGGCATGTCTAGCCCTCGCGGGCTCAGAATCAGGTGCAACAGAGGCATGACCAGATTATGAGTGCATGCTCAGGCAGGGGACACACAGAACAGAATGGGCCTCCACATGTTTATTACAAAAATATGTCATTTCATTGGAAAGGAACTGCAATACTTTATTTGGAGGGGTGGTAGAGCTAAGCTGGAGCTGTCAAAAATACAGTGTACTTGGCAGCCCGGTGGCATGGGGATTCCTGACATTTTTTGCTATTCACAGGCCTGTCACCTTCGACATCTACATGATTGGCTAGGGTATACGGGCACTGGAAGAAGAGTTTGTAGCATCGTACTCACCGTTAGCGGTACTGCATGTGGACAGACAAGAATTGCTGTCCCAGATCACCCACAGAGTGTTAGTTTCTCCCCTATGGGGAATCTGGAGGCAGCTCTGTTCTTATTGGCACAATGCCCTGACTAGCACTAGTTTCCTCTCTATCCGAAGCAATCCTCAGTTTACACCAGGCATAGAGAATCGTGTTTTGAGAGAGAGAAGGGCAGGGATTGGATAAACTAGGCCATGTGGTAGATCTGGAAGGATCAGTAAAATCTTTCCCCACACTTCGTGCCAAATTTGAATTTAAGCCAACTCATGTCTTTGCGTATTGTCAGCTACCCCACTATATCAAATCCCTCCCTTGAGAGGGCTTGGTGGAGGAAATCTCAGCCCAAATCCTTCAATTTTTCAAGCTTGGAGAGGGAGAGCACATGCCAATCTCTCATTTTTTCCACAAATTGTAAAGTTGGGCTACAATGCTCGATTTTACAGTTACGGAGAGCGATTGAGCAACTGAACTAGGCATTACAGTTGAGCCAGGAGTAATACAACAAGCTATAGCATGTATTCCAGACCTGGTGAAGGGCTCACAGTTACAGGAGCTACAGTTCCAAATGCTCAGCCGGGCAAACTTTTTACCTGGAAGAGCCCTCCTTGGCAGAGTGGCACAGAGCAGCGCGTGCCCTCTCTGCGGCACATCACTGGCTGACCTGGGGCATATGTAGTGGACTTGTCGATGTATTCAACCATATTGGCTGAAACTTCAGAGATACCTAGAAACTTTGCTAGGACAGCTGGTGCAGTGGACCGGGGCGCTGATAGCGCTGGATGAACTAATTCCATTCTTCCCAAGGGAGGCTAGGGCTTACCTCTTGTTGCGGAAGGTGTGCCTAGTTGGGAAACAGATTCTGCTGCGACACTGGAGAGAAGCCACCATCCTCTCATATTGGGAATGGCAAAATTCTTCCCATCTTTTGATGTTAATGGAAAGGGGGGAAGCCAAGGGGCATGCAAAAAGGTAGGTGAAATTCATGGCACAGTGGGGCCTATACATTTATATGTTGACATCGGTGGCCCGGAGTGAATTGTTAACAATGTAATAATCACCAGCCTCAGGCCGGTAGCATCCATCCTTCTTGGGCATATCACAATGCAGGGGGGGGGGGGCGGTTGAGGACTATCTGCTGAACAGTGGGGAGGGGAGACAGGGAGGGGAGGAGGAGGAGAGATAGGCTGGGAAGGGACAGGAGGGTAGGTGGGTAAGCAGTGAGAAGGGATTGCTGTACGTCGGGAGATCTCTGGGAACAGCTTAAGCACCATTGCAGTGCTCAGAGAGGCACCTCCCTTCAATATACCTTGCCTGAGGTAACACCTAATACAATGGGGGGAGAAGGGAAGGGGAAAAATTGAAAATGAAAATTGATTGTCTTGAGAGTTATTGTGATATTAAAGCTTGTATTTCATGTAATAGTTGAAGAAATGACTTGTAATGTGTTTTGCAGTTTAATAAAAATATTTATACACTTCTGGTGATGGGTGGAGGGAGTGTAGCTGTGCAAAGAGAGAGTTCCTGACCCAAGTACCAAAAATCAGCAACAAAACAGCCTCAGCTCACTAGACTGGCCAGTACTGACCAGAAATAGCAGTTGCGGAGAGAGAGGTACAGTTGGGGTGGCTGATGGAGGGGCATGCCCCACAAAATATTGAAGAAGAGCAGAGAGCTGAAAAGCTGCAAAGAGCCAAAGATGGCCACTGACACTGCCAAAGCTGGGCTAGCTGGAACCAGAGATTTAGCAGCAGAAATCTCTTGCATCATAGCCACAGTCCTGGAAGACAGGCTCAATAAATTCCAATCCATTGTGGATGATATCAGGGAAAAATCTGAAGAACAAATGCAGCGGATCATGGAGGTGGAACAGAAGGTTGCAGCACAAGAAGGGGCAACCAGCAGGTTAGAGAACAGTATGGAGCAGCTGAAGAAAGAGCAAAAGCAGTTGCTGGACAGGCTAGAGAAACAGGAAAACCGATCCCGCTGAAACAACTTGCGGGTGATTGGACTGCCAGAACATGTCAGAGAATGAACTGTACACATTCTATCAGAAATAGCTGCCCACCCACCCAAATTGGCCTGCAGGTAAAGGACAGAGCCTGGCAGTGTGAGAGGGCTCATCGGTTAGGCCCGAAAAACGACGGTCTACAGTGACTGTGAGTAGCCATTGGCCGTTATATGGTGTGGAGAGAAAAGGATCAAATCTTTAAGGCATTTCGTCATGTAAAAATTCTGGAGTATGAGAACCAAAGGTTGCTGCTCTTCAATGTCTACTCCAGCCAGGTGGCATTGAAGTGTAATGAGTTTGCCCTAGTGTGCACAAAGCCATACCAGGAGGGGGTCTGTTTTGCTTTAATGTTCCCATACAAACTGAAAATCATGCAAGATGAAAATATTTTCTTTATTCATACTGTGGATGAGGAGAATAAATTCTTGGAGCATTTGTAAATTGAGGGGAAAGTGCAGCACATGGAGAGGACTCCCTGAGATGTCGCAAAGAACTAGTGGGGAGCATGGGGGGATACAGAATGCGGCACTAACCACACAATCTCAAAGTCAGGCACAGAGCTGGGACTAAAATGAAGCCGCAGGAACACTTGACTGAATAGCGGAACTCTTTCTGCAGGGGCCGCCTCCCCTCCCCCCCCCCCGACTTTCATCAGAGCGCTGTCTGTTCTCTCTGGCACCATTCCATAAGGGTGAAGATGCCCCAGGACGGGAAGCAGCCTGAGCCAGCAGGCAATAAACTGGGGCATCAGCACAGTGTCAATATGGCGAACTAACTTCATGAGAAGAGTGCCAGTAGAGGAGTAAATGGCCCGGAGCTACAAAGTAAACAGCCAGGAGTTCCTTTTGGTATGGGAGAGAGCGACAGGCATTGGAGCAGTACAGAGACATAAGAGACAATGGTAGCCATAAATAGAGTAAAAATCTATCTGTGGAAGGGTGGGGGTGTGGGGACCTTGGTAGAAGATGTAAGAATGATGGTCACTAGGGAGGGGTTGAGAAAGGGATAACACAAGAATGGCTGAGGCGAATGAATGAGGAAAATGTAGGGTAGCTCGGGAGGTGGGGTAGGCCCACATGGGAGGAACGGGGTTTGGGACAGGAAAAGAGGTACTGCATGATTGGTGGGAGAGTGAGAGTGGATGGCAGAGCGATTGGGGATGGCAGGGGAGGGCATGGAGGAGCAAGGGGGGAGAGAAGAGAATGCCAACAAGTGGTTCTAAAATATAAAATGTCAAGGTATCTGCTGCCCAGGGGAAGTCAAGGACACACAGCCATTACCAGGGGACAGATCAGGCCCTAAAGCATGAAACACAGATCCATGGGGGGGCGAGCTGGGTGTCCCCTGGGGGCATAGCCAATACAAATCTGATCTGTCTCAAGAGTGAAGAAAGACCGGTATATAACAAAAATTTAGTAGTAAACTTCAACAAAACAGAGGCCTTATTCATCACTCATGACTCTTCATTCAACCCCCCGCAAGAAATTAACCTATTTCTCAGAACCAATAAGGTGCAAAGAGAAGTCAAGTACCTTGGTGTCACCCTAGATCTTAACCTCAGCTTTCAGTCCCACATAAATAAAATGACTGCAAATGCATACCACAAGATGAATCTCCTCAAGAACATAAAACCTTTACTTAGCCAGGAGCATTTTCACATTATATTTCAAGCAATTGTCACACCAATCCTAGACTACTGCAATTCATTATACCAGGGCCTCCCAATGAGCTCCATACATCCCCTCCAACTGAAACAGAATACAGACACCCGCATTATTACTGGAAGTTCCAATCAAGATCATATAACCCCCATACTAAATCATTTTCATTGTCTTCCAGTACTCTACTAGTCTAAATTCAAGACAATGCTCATAATTCACAAAATCCTACACCACTCTTCTGCAGAGATTCTCAAGACACCAGTACACATCTCAGAAGAATCAAGAATAAAAACATGATTGTCACTCCATCCGATTACAAAAAATCGAATCAATCCACTTCTAAAAGGGCACGTTCCCTCTTTGCCCCAGCATTATGGAACTCCTTACCGGAAGATATTAAAACCACAACAGACATCAAGGACTTCCATAAGAAGCTCAAAACATACCTGTATACTGAACATTATGGACAGATCACTTAAGCTAATACCATCCTTCAAACCCTCATGAATGCAGCCCACATTGTACCAGACCATTTACAAACTGAATATTCACCCTATTGCCTGCCCCTCTTACTGTATATAAGTTTCAAGTTGTTTTATATTGATTGTTGTTCTTGTTGATTGCTGTTAAGAATTATATGACTCTGGTTCAATGTAATAATTAATTTATTGCTATACCTTCACTTGTTTATTGTATAAACTTATGTTCCTTATAAACCACTTTGATTGAAGAATAAGGAGGTATAAAAAAACTACAATTAAATAAATAAATAAAATAAATAGGATGATGTTAACATCACCACATTAAATGTGTGTGTGTGTGTGTGTGTGTGTGTGTGGGGGGGGTGTATTAACTCCCCAGTGAAAAGGGAATGCATCTTGACATATCTGCGTAGCCTTGGAACAGATGTGGCCTTATTGCAAGAAACTCACTTGACCCAGTTAGAGCACAGCAAGCTTCGGCGGAGATGGGTGGGGGAAGTGCTGGCCTCCCATTATAACTCTAAGCAGAAAGGTGTAGCAATATTAGTGGGGAACCAACCCCCCCCCCCTTCTGAATTAAAGTGATCAGAGATCCAGAGGGAAGATATGTGTTAGCATGGGGGAAGCTGCAGCGGAAAAAAGTGGTCCTAGGCAGTGTATATGCCCCCTACATATACCAATACAGCTTTTTCTTGGAATTGATGAGCCACCTAGCCAACCAAACAGAATACCAAATAGTGTTGGGGGCTGATTTTAACATGGTGGCCGATGCTTCCATAGACAGCCGGTTGCCTAGACTAGAACCAAGAAGAGCAGCACAAAGGGGAATTTTTATTTTTATTTTATTTATTTATTTATACTGTGCTCTTTAGAATCAGTGTGGTTTACATGTATACTAACAGGTACTTTTTATTCCCTTGTCACCGAAGGGCTCACAATCTAAGTATACCTGAGGCAATGGAGGGTTAAGTGGCTTGCCCAAGGCCACAAGGAGTGGCCATGGGACTAGAGACCCCAGTCCCTCTGGCCTGAAGTTGCTTGTCCCCATGCAGGAATTGAACCCCTGGCCTTCTGGCCTGAGGTAACCTGTCCCAACCACTGAGCCACTCCTCCCTCTAATTAACCTCCTGTGTAGGGATCTGGAATTGATAGATGGCTTGTGCACCCTACACCCAATCGATAAAGAATACACACACTATTCGGGCCCACACAAGGTGCTCCACCACTTAGACTACTTGTTTCTCGCAGAGCGCTTGTTCCCCAAATTAAGTGAGGCTGAGATACACCCGCAAATGGTCTCAGGTCATGTGGCGGTGCAGGTGACATTGAGATTTCAGCCTCAAGAGGGGGAAAAAGTGTGGAGACTGAATCCTGTGTGGACACAAAACACAGACTTTCAACATTTCCTTTGACTATAAGACTGAAAACCCAGAGGGCAACGTAGACCCCATAACATACTGGGAAACAGCAAAAGCGGTGTTGAGGATGCAAATAATAGGATCCATAGCCGGCCAAACTCGTACAAGGTATTGCAAGAGGGATTGTGAGACCTATGGGTGATGCATGCCACATATATGTTGGTAGGGACGACTCAGGCAAACCAACAGCTGCAGGAATATAGAAACAAAGTGCAGGCGATTCTGCAACAGAGAACTATGCTGAGTATAAGGATATATAAATACAAACTTTGCAAATGGGGAGATAAAACAGGGAAACAATTGGCTAATTTGATTCAGCCCACCCGAGTAAAAACTACTGTGACCCACCTACAGCATAAGGATGGGACCATTTTGGGAAAAGACATTGAGATAGCTGAGCGATTTAGCAAATATTTTCGTTCATTATACCAGGCTGAACCCAGAGAGACACGGGCAAGGGAGTTTTTTTGAGGGATTGAATCTGCCCAGGCTTAGTGAGGAACAAAGGAACATGCTGAATGAACCTCTTAATGAGGAGGAAATCCATAGGATCATAGGAAAACCGTCACCAGCAAAGGCCCCCGGCCCGGATGGTGTGGGAACAGAATTTTATAAAATCTTAAAGGACCTTGTTTTGCCCACCTTGCTAGCTATGGGAGAAGTGGCAGTAGCAGAGGGGCTACTGGGGGAATACGCTACCAGGGCGGTGGTGATACTTCTTTCCAAACCAGGGCAAGACTTAGAGGAGGTAGCTTCTTACAGGCCGGTCTCCCTCTTAAACCAAGACTTAAAGAGTTTGACATCAGCATTGGCCTGGAGGCTGAGCATGATGATCTCAGAGCTTGTCCATCCAGACCAAGTAGGTTTTGTTAAGGGAAGAAGTGCGGTAGGACATATGGTGAGGGCACTGGCCATGTATTGTCAACAGCATCCGAATGAAAGCCTGGCAGTGGTGGTAAGCCAGGATGCCGAGAAGGCCTTTGACAGGGTGTCGTGGGACTACCTGCACTGGCTGTTACCAAAATATGGTATGGATGGCTACTTTGCGAGATGGATCCAAACATTATTTAAGGGACCCACAGCGCAGATGCTAGTGAATAGTCAGCTGGTGAACCCATTTGCTTTGGAGCAAGGCACAAGACATGGATGCCCGCTCTCCCCGTTACTCTTTATTTGGTCGATTGAACCACTGGCAATTAAATACGGGCCTTGGAGGGGCTACAAGGGATGCAGATGGGGCGCTCAGAATGCAAAATCAGTTTATTTGCAGATGATATGTTGGTTAGTATGCAAAATACTGCAGAAGGATGGGACACCTTGACCCAAATGCTAAAAGAGTTTGGCCACTTCTCAGGACTGAGAAGTAACATGGAGAAATCAGAGGTACGCCTACTGTGAGAGGGGGGCCTATAGAGGGTGTAAGCGAGACATTTAGATGGTCCACGCAGCTGCTAAAATACTTAGGAATATATATACATAAAGACTTAAAGAAGGTATACCAAGCTAACATTCAAGATAAACTAAAACAAATTAAAAATCTGTGTGAAAAATGGGCAGAACTGCCCCTTTCCCTGTATGGCAGAATAGCAATGATCTGCATGGTAATGATACCAAAAATCTTATATCACCTACAAATGCTCCCACTTTGGGTGAGCAAAGCGGATGAAAGAGCCTTTAATGGTGTCCCGCAATGGATTTTGTGGTGCGGAAAGTGCGAGCGCATAAGCCACACTAAACTGATCATGGAAAGAAAAAAAGGAGGGGCCAGACTCCTGGATATCCACATATACAATGTAGCTGGCCTCATGAGGTGGATCCATAGGGCATACACAGGCTCTTCCCAATATGCAGCCCCACAGGTCCTGGCAACTTGGAGCCATCCCTTTGACCTAGTGAGCTTATTACACCACTCAATGATAGAACTAACTAATCCGGAGTTTGGAAGCTTGGTGGATCCTTTGAGGCGAGCATGGTGATGGTGGGCGGCAAGGCATCACAGAGGATGGCAGGTCACTCCCTTTCTGCAAGTAACAGGGAACCCCGGATTTAGCCCAGGCCTGGGGAGAAGCCAATTCCAACACTGAAACAAAAACTGCAAACTGGATATGGGACAGCTCTTAGATTGGGTTGGGGCAGTACCCTACATTTGCAACCATACAACAGCTACTAGGTATACCGGAAAGCGTAGTTACTCACCTGTAACAGGTGATCTCCCGGAACAGCTGGAATTTAGTCTTCACATATGGGTATCGTCGGTACCGATGGAGCCTGCGCGGGAACACTACCCAGCGTCCAATAGGAATGCTTTTGGGAGCATCCCTCGGCACATGCGTGCTGCCTTCCCACCTTTCCAACTGTCCCTCTTCAGTTAAGTTTGTAGCTGAGTGAAAGGATAGAGGGAGAGAGGAAAGAGACAGAGAGATAGAGAGATAGAGAGACAACTCCTAGGGGAGGTGGGTGGGTTGTGAAGACTAAATTCCTGCTTTGCTGGGTATAGGATGGATAAAACTTCCTCTTTTTGCTGAAAGAGGTTTTTTTTATAGGGTTTCTTTTTGACTGGAGTGGCTGTAGATTTTGACAATCTATCTAAGGTGATATTGTCAGCATCTATCTCATTAGCCTTTTCCTGCCAATTCTTGCCAAAGAGATTTTCTCCTGTGCAAGGGATGTTGCCTAATTTATCCTGTATCCAAATCTCCAAGTCGGATGCCTGAAGCCAGGCAATCCGTCGTGCACCAATGTCAATAGCAGAGGTTCTGCTGATGCATTCAAAGCAGTCAAAGGCTGCACAATTCACAAACTTGGAGACATCTTGAGCATGCCTGACAAGCGTAAGGAAGTCTTGTCATCTGTCATCTGGGAGAAGTGGTCTCATTAGCTCCAAATCTCCTGTGATCTCTTTGAGGAACATTCCCATATATAAAATATTTGAGCTGAGCTGATCCTAGCTGAAAGCATTGAAGCCTGAAAAGTTTGATGTCCAAAAGCATCAAGAGTCCTGCATTCACGACCTGGAGGATTGGATGCATGTCTCTTTGCACTTTTCATCCTACGCATGGCTGACTCCACTACCATTGAATGGTGTGGCAGCTGAGTCTTTTGACATCCAGGACATGGTAGAACTCGATACATGGTATCAAGCCTCCTAGAATGAGGAGATGTGGTCAAAGGTGTCTCCCACATTCTGAGCATCAAATCATGAAGAATTTCATGAATGGGCAGAGTAGCTGCCTCCTTTGGAGCCTTAGGATATTGGAGAATTTCCAATTCCTTTGCTCTAGGTTCCTTTTCAGGAGCTACCGTGATTAAAAGGCCTTTGGCAACATCACGAATAAAATCCTGAAAAGACATGTCCTCCGGAGGCAACATTCTGTGTTGGGGAGAAGAAGAGTCTTCTGGGAGAAAAACTCTGGTACCGGCAGAATTATCAGAGTCATCGGAATCGGAGGATTCGAAGTATCTCTGATCACGATGTTCATGTAAGGCACGGTCCCGGTATCGATCAAAGTCGGTACCGAGTTGATCCGGTACCGATCTTTCGATGCCAGGCAAAGATGGCATGGGAAGAATTCCCACCAGGGCTGGTACCGTTGGTGCCGGTACCGGTATCGGTACCGGTGCCCGTTGAACGATCGGTGTGAACGGTACCGCAGCTGTAAGGAGAGCTGCAATACTGCGCTCGATAGCGAGGAATCTCTGGTCTATCGACGTTGCCGATGCCTGGGTGTCGGTACCGGTGAAGGTGGCCGGGACCCCTGAGCATGGCACCAGTTGTTCTGTCGAGCCCAAGGCCTCGAGAACATCCTGGAACCCCGTTGATGCTTTGGAGGCCGAAGCCTCCCGCCGGGGCTGTTTTGCCGGTGTGGTTCCCTCAAGGGCAATGCCAATGGCCTCTCGATGCTTTGCAGGAGAGCTACCCTTTGAGGATCGGCTTTTATGTTTAGTTATCTGAGATCCATGGGAGGAAGAAGAGGCTCTTGAAGACGTCAATGCAATGGACCTGGCATCCGAAGAAAAGAGGGTACCGAGCTTTGCAGCCCGGTTCTGTCTTCCTCTTTTAGTCATTCCCACACAAGAGAGACACTCAGATGGAGACTGATCAGGGCCTAAACATTTGAGACATCAGTCATGTATGTCGGTGACGGAAATGGTACCGCCACACTTAGTGCATTTTTTAAAACCACTAGCTGGTTTTTCCATCTTTAAGGAAAAATGGGGCCTAGTGCCCAAAATGGCACCTAGCACCGAAAAAGAAGTTTCTGAAGAGAAACAATTCAGAATTTTTTATTTTTATTTTTTAAGAAGAAGAGAAAAGAAAAGAACCGGCGGTACCGGTAGGCGTCGTGCAGAGGCAAACGTGACCACAAGAAAACAAGATTAAAGAAGAAATTTTCTGCGATGACAGGGTATGTGTCCTGTTGGCTCTGCGGAAAACGAAGAACTGAAGAGGGACAGTTGGAAAGGCGGGAAGGCAGCGCGCATGAGCTGAGGGATGCTCCCAAAAGCATTCCTATTGGACGCTGGGGAGTGTTCCCGCACAGGCTCTGTCAGTACCGACGATACCCATATGTGAAGACTACATTCCTGCTTGTTCCTGAAGATACACATTATTATGCCTATCTGCAGCTTTGTTATTACTGGCAGACAATAGCCGTAGCTCACACCAGGGACATGGAGATTCAAGACAGTGATATGGATTTCTGTTACCTCACACCCCAGTGGAATAGGCTCAGAAATGATACTGCATGTTGAAAGATGCCCTGCCAGCTCCATATCTAGGCAGCCTGGCAAACCAATGGACAGAGGAACTGGGCAAAATAGTGGATGAGGAAGAGATGGAAAGATACTTTCGCCTAATTCCATCAACCTATACATTCACTCGATATCAAGAAATGCAATACCACATTTTACACAGAGGATATATGACTAAAGAGAGGGGAGTCAGGATGGGTCTGTTGGATCAAGATCTTTATAATAAGTGCCACATCTGTGTAGACACTTTTAGGCATGCATTTTTAGAATGCCCTAAATTTTCAGATATATTGGGAAAGGCGCTACAATGTCTGGAACTATTACTAAACAAACCTATCAACTGGACATATACCATGCTTCTGTTAGGTATAAAGGTCCCTTAGAGGAACAGAAGATATGCACACTGGAAAGGAAATTTATAATGATGGGCATAGGTTGTGTGAAGAAACTAATATTGCAACAGCGGGTGGGGAGTATAGCCTGCACGCACCATCAGTGGGTAAATGTAATGCATACTTTGGCCCAGACAGACTTATACATCCACAAGGATAAAGCCATGCCTAAGTGGTGACGATACAAATGGCTGTGGACCCAACTTCGTCATAAATACCCGGAAGCAGTAGAGGAAGGGGTGAGTGGAAGAGGTGCCTTAGAGCAATGGACAATGTGAGAATGGAAGATGACAGCGGAACCTGGAAATATGGGCGAAGGCTGGGGGCGGTGCCAGTTCAAGGTGGCTGTGTCTGGGGTGGAGGGGCTGATAATCTTAACTGGAAGAGGGGATCCTGTAGAACAGAGGATGGGAGCCCATGGTCGAAATGGGTTTGGATAGCACCTGACGCATACAGTGGGAACCCAGTGCATGAAAACCAATGATTACTTGCTGCAGTAGCAATGGACAATTTTAATAACTCAAGGGCGATAGATGAATGATTGTTATAGAACCACATTGAGGTTGGGGGGAAGCGAATGAGGAGAGGGTAGGAATAGTAGGGAGAACAAGGAAAATACACACCAATGAAATGTTCTTATTTTTACCTTGGATACCCGGTGGGCCATGTAAGTGTACCCATGTCAATCCTGGGGTGTATGTATATATTTGAATGTTGGTTCAATACATTAAAAAAAATATACAAAAAAAAGATGTCACCAGTGTGGGGATGTCCAAATAGGCAGTGAGTTTGGTGAAGGCACAATGGGCTTACATATTCTGGCTCAATTTCAGAAACATTGGTGGCAACTGTGACCATATCCATGTTTGGACCACTTCAGACACAAATAGGCATCAGGAAAGTGCTTGTTTGGCCTAAGATCACAAAGGCCCACACTGGGATTTGAACCCACAGCTACCCTGCTCCTAAACCACTTCTCCAGTCATTATTCTATTAGGCATCCCTGTTCTGAAATGCTGTTCTAGGGATGTCTATGTAGATGTCTCCATAGCCATCCATATCAGGCATGTCCACATTTGTGAAATCGTGCGTGAACTTGCGTGTGCCTGCTTTTTTTTCCAGACGTTCAGGCTTTGACATCACATATTGCACTTGGATGTCCTTTGCAAAATGTGCCTTCACGTGCATAACTTTGCACTTGTCCACATTAAATTTCATCTGCCATTTGGACACCCAGTTTCCCAATTTATCAAAGTCCTCTTGCAATTTTTCACAATCCTCTTGTGTTCTAACAACTTTGAATAGTTTTGTGTCATCAGCTAATTTGATCACCTCACTCGTTATTCCCATTTCCAGGTCATTTATGAATACATTTAAAAGTTGCTGTGTAGAGGGACCCTTCCTCAGTCCTCTGGGACCACTCCCAACTCTAAAGAAGCTTTGAAAAGATTTTCCTTTGTCTACCATTAGCTTAGCTAGCTCCTCAAGAACAGAGTCTTTTGAAAATCATTCAAGATCCACCTCACTTCTTTTCTTATTTGTGTGTATTTTCTGAGGTCCTACTCCCAGCTCTTCATCTGTGAACACAGAACAGAAATATTTGGCAAGAAATTCCACTTCATCCTCATCAGCCTCTACATATTCCTCCCCTTCATCCTTGAGTCTGACAACAATACTTTTGCACTTCCTCTTGTCACTAATAGTATATCTGAAAAATATTTTGTACCCTCATTTTACTGCATTGCCTAATTTTCTTTCATTTGTATCTTTGCTTTCCTAGCTTTTCCAAATATCAATGCTTGCCTTCCTCTTTGTGTGGTCTTTTGTATTTTATGAAGGCCACTCTCTTTTTCTTCACTTTTTCAGCTACTTCTTTTGAGAACCATAGTGGCCTCCCTTTTCCTTTTACATTTATTTACTTTCCATAAAAAAGGCTTGTTGCCTTTAAAATGTCCTCTTTCAGTTTTCCCCAATGTTTTTCTACATCCCCCAGTTGTTCAAATTTAGCTAATGGCTCCTTGAGGTATTATCCCATCTTGGCAAAGTTACTTTTCCTAAAGTCTAAGATCCTTATTTTTGAATGAACTCTCTCAGCCCTTGTCATAATACTGAACCACATCATCAGGTGATTACTACATACTGTACAAGATGATCACTCAGTATCACATCAGAAATATGCACCCCATTGGTAAGCACCAGATGCAGTATGACCTCCTTCCACGTGGGTTCTGTTACAGTTGCTGGAATAGATCTCCCTGTAGAGAATCCAGAATCTCTATTTCTAGTCAACACTGCAGCAGGGATGTCCCAATTAACATCTGGTTTATTGAAATCACCTATCAGTAGCAGTTCTCCTTCATAGCAATATGTTAATGTCTTAAATTAAATCTCTGTTCGTTTCATTTGCCTGTGGATGAGGTCTGTATGTCACATTAATGCGAATAGATGCTCCATTCCCTCTTTCCAGTTTAACCACAGTGCCTCCGTCTTACCTCTTAAGCCCTGCAGTTTTGTTGTTTTAATATTATTTTTTTACATATAGCTCCACTCTTTCTCCCTTTTTTCCTACCCCGTCCTTCCTGAATAATTTATAGACCGGTTATAATTATATCTCTGTGAATCATGTCTCTGTGACCACGACTAAATCCAAGTTAGCATTTTCCATTAAAGATTCAGATTCTTATTTTCCATACTACAGCATGCTTTTTATATGTTTTCCCTTGTTCCCATTTCTACAAAGATAATTAAAGGTTTTACTTACCTGGGGGCTTTCTTTACTCATCCACAGCGGATCTAGTTTAAAGCCCTCTTCAGTAGGTTAGCCAGTCTGCTGCAGAAGACACTTTGATTCTTCTTGGATAGGTGGATACCATCTCTGCTCAGCAGCCCTTGGAAAATGATCCTAAGATCCAGGAAACCAAAACGCTTTCAATGACATCATCCATGCATTCATTTCTAGGATGCAAATGTCTCTGCCTTAGCCTCTAGCCACAACAGAGAGGATTGAGAAGAACACCATTTGCTCACCTATTTGCTTTAACTTCTCTCTCTGAGCCATGCAGTCACCCTTGATAGACTCAGAGGGATACCTAGTAGAACCATTCATGTCAGCATGGATGAGCAGCTTCAGATAGTCAATAGGCTTGATTCTTGGCAAACGCTCCAAAATGTCTCAGATTTTGGCCCCAGGCTTAGAGCATGCCTCCCAGAACATCAAGTCTGGTCAGCAGTTGGACACTTCAGTATCCTTCAGAAGAAAGTTACCATTCACAACTACCCTTCATTTTCTTGTAGTCCCTGATTTGGCAACTTTGAGATTTTTGAGTTCCAATTCCTGGATGTTCTCATCTCCTCCACTTCCAGGACTGCATACTGGTTCTTCAGTTTGAGGGATGGTGGAGTTGGAGTGTTGATTCTGCTGGCTCTGATGACTTGTGTCCAGATCTGTTATTTCTGTACTATACCATCTTCACTTCTGTTGGAGATTTAACACCTCAGTAGTGAAGTGACTTACAAAGAGTGTTTTCCCTGCTCTTTGAAGTTGACAACTATAGGAAAATAAAAACAGCAGCAGAAAAGCTTTGCCTAAAACAGAAAAATCCACTTCTGAGAATAGCTATAAAAATAAACCAGTAGCCTAAGCAGCAAAACATATATTTAATAAAAATAAAAATGCCCCCCTTCTTAAGAATTTGTATTAAGAGACACAGAATGACCTTGCTTGAAAAAGAGCCCCTCCGGGAAAGGTAGGGCCTGCAAGGCATTGCATAACGGAAATGATCATGTTCTTATGAAACTACTTCAGTTGTTTCTTGTTCTAGAGAATGGCCATTGAGCTTCCATAATACCAGCAAAGAGGATTCTTCAAGGAAGAAACCACACTGAGTTGAAAGAGTAAATTAGACTTACCTGCTAATTGTAGTTCCTTGAGGAACTCTAGTCCAGTCCCGGAACCATAGAGTTGTGAACCTCCACCAGCAGCTTTGGAGACTGAAAGATGTCATCGCTTTGATGTCACCGGTACAAATAGGCAGTAACCGCCCCCTTTCACCAGTACCTATTTATTTATTTATTTACATTCTCTTATATACCGCGCTATTCTGCATCAGTGCGGTTTACATTGAACAAACTGAAATTACATTGAACAGGGCATTATAACTTGGAGATAACTATTTTACAGGGAACATGGGCTATGGAGGGTGCTATTGACAAAGCAGACTCAGCAGAGCAACAAATAAGTAGAAAAAAAGGGAATAAAACCCATAACCGGCAAACAGTCTAAATTAACTAGAACCCATACACTCCCAAACAACATTGCAAGAAAAAAATGGGTGAACCGGCAGCCCCTAAGCCTGGAGCAACCATGTGCCCGAGCTCAGGAGACACTGCTGCTTAAAGAAGGGTCCCACCATGTCCTCCCTGTGCTTTTTCCCAGACCCCTCATTCTCACCTTTCTTGCCCCCCATGCGCCTAATAGCTACGCTGACTTTCTTGATTGCTATAAAAACTTCAGGCTGCACACGACGTAAAGAACTTGGGAGGGATCCAGGACTGGACTAGAGTTCCTCAAGGAACTACAATTAGCAGGTAAGTCTAATTTACTCTTCCTTAGCGTCCCTCTAGTCCAGTCCCGGAACCATAGAGGACGTAACAGAGCAGTACACATCAACGGGAGGGACCTACAAGCCCAGCCTGAAGTACCGCTGAGCCAAAACGCCCATCCTCCCTTTCCTGCACATCCAGCCTATAGTGCCGGGCAAAGGAATGCAGCGAGGACCAAATTGCCGCCCTACAAATGTCCCCGACTGGCACCAAACTGAATTCTGCCCAAGACGCCGCCTGCGCCCTGGTTGAATGCGCACGAAGACCCTCTGGAACTACCTTACCCTTTAACAAATAGGCCGAAGCAATAGCCTCCTTCAACCACCGCGATATCGAAGATTTCGCCGCTGCCTCACCTTTCCGAGGGCCCCCAAAGGCAATAAATAACCTGTCGGACTTCCAAAAAGAGGTCGTTCTCCTGAGATACTTCTTGAGCACTCGCCGAACATCCAAGAGATGCAAATGACCGACCGACTGTTCCTTCTGCTCCACCGAGAATACCGGAAGCGACACCACTTGGTTGACATGGAACACTGAAACCACCTTTGGTAAAAAGGCCGGAACCGTGCACAAAACCACCTTGTTCCTGAAAAAAGATAAATACGGCTCCGTACAAGCCAATGCCTGCAATTCTGAAATCCTCCTTGCAGAACAAATAGCCACGAGGAAAATTGTCTTCAACGTCAAGTCTTTAAACGAAGCCCTGTCCAAAGGCTCGAACGGTTCTTTAAGTAGTGCCTCCAAAACCAAATTCAGATCCCATGGAGGAACTGAATTTCGCCTCGGAGGCCTCAAAAGCAACACCGCTCGAAGAAAACGTCTAATGTCGCCGTGGACACCCACCGGCTGACCTTGAATCTTTCCCCGGAAACAGGCTATGGCCGCCAGCTGCACCCGCAGGGTGCTAGCCGCTAGCCCCTTCTCCACACCATCCTGCAGAAAAGACAGAATTTGAGGCACTGACGCTTGCAAGGGTCGAAACCCGCGCTCTTCACACCACGCTTCAAACATCCGCCATTCGCGAACATACGCCAAGGATGTAGAGCGCTGCCGCGCCTTCAGCAAGGTAGAAATGATCGCCGCCGAGTACCCCTTGGTAGTCAACCGAGCCCTTTCAAGAGCCATGCCGTAAGCGAGAACCGACCCACCTGCAGCATGCGCAACGGCCCTTGCAACAGGAGGTCCTCCCGAAGTGGAAGCTTCCACGGACGGCCCACCAGAAGCCGTACCAGATCTGCATACCACGGTCGTCTGGGCCAAGCGGGAGCCACGAGAACCACCAGGCCGCGGTGCTTCTCTATGCATTGGATTACCTTGCCTATGAGAGCCCAAGGAGGAAACACGTAGAGAAGACCCTCCAGCGGCCACCGCTGAGCCAACGCATCGAGTCCTTCCGCCATCCGTTCCCGCCTCCGGCTGAAGAACCTCCCTACCTTCGCGGATTCGAAACTTGCCATCAGGTCCATTATCGGGAGCCCCCAGCACCGCACTATCAATGCAAAGATGTCCGGGTGCAAGCTCCATTCCCCCGGGTCCACTCTGCGGCGACTCAGAAAATCTGCCTCGACATTCTCTACACCTGCCATGTGCTGCGCCAACAATGCCGCCAGATTCCGTTCGGCCCAGCCCAACAGTTGACTCGCCTCCTCTTCCAGCGCCACTCCCCATGCCGCCCTGGCGATTGATATAGGCTACCGTTGTGGCATTGTCGGACAGAACTGGAACCGCCTGTTGACATAAGCCTACCTGAAAACTCTGAAGCGCCAGATATACTGCTCGCATCTCCAGCCTGTTTATGGACCATTGACTTTCTTCCCGCGACCACTGTCCTTGGGCAAATCTTCCTTCGCAGTGTGCCCCCCATCCTGTGAGGCTTGCATCCGTCGTCAACAGCCTCCAGAAGGGAGCCTCCAAAGGCATGCCGCCCTCCAGACTGCCGGGGCGTAACCACCACAGAAGCTCCCGGCGCACCTCCGGAGGACACACCAACCTTTGAGACAACGCATCCCTCTGATGAGACCAACGCCTGAGGAGAGAGCTCTGTAACGGCAGCATATGAGTTCTGGCCCACTGAACCATTTTGATGCTGGCCGCCATTGTTCCCAGCAACTGCAAATATTGCCATGCTGTCGGAGCCCTGCATCCCAAAAACCTCTGCACGAGCTCCCGCAACCCTCGCGCTCTCTTATCCGGGAGAAACACCATCCCCTGGTGCGTCTCGAATCTCGCTCCCAAATATTCTAGCACTTGTGAGGGAACTAGCTTGCTCTTCGCAAAGTTCACCACCCAGCCTAGGCTTTCCAACAACTGTACCACCCGAGCTGTGGCTGCCATGCTCTCTTCCCGTGACTTCGCACGAATCAACCAATCGTCTAAGTAAGGATGCACCAGAATGCCTTATTTGCGGAGCGCCGCTGCCACCACCACCATGACCTTGGTGAATGTCTGAGGCGCCGTCGCCAGCCCGAAGGGCATTGCCTGAAATTGAAAATGACCCATCGGTAGAGTAAACCGCAGGAACTTTTGATGCTCGCGACGCACGGGAATATGAAGATACGCCTCCGTCAGGTCCAAAGACGTCAGAAACTCTCCCTGTCGAACCATCGCAATGACTGAGCGCAAGGTCTCCATCCGGAAATGGGTTACGTGAAGACAGCGATTCACCCTCTTTAAATCCAGTATCGGACGGAATGTACCCTCCTTTTTTGGGACCACAAAATAAATGGAGTATCGACCGGAGCCGCACTGGTCCGCCGGCACGTGTACCACTGCTCCTAACCGTCGCAGCCGTCGCAGCGTGCTGGCGACCGCACGGAACTTCCGTGGGGCTCTGCATGGAGAGAGAACAAAGGCGTCTAAGATGGGGCGATGGAGCTCTAGCGCATATCCTTCTCGAATGACCTCTAACACCCACTGATCCGAAGTTATTTGGACCCAGGCAGGGTAAAACTCCCATAACCTTCCCCCCACGGGCACTTCCCCCACCTGGGCCCGCCTTATCTCATTGGGATTTTTTGCTGTTTGAAGACTGAAAGGAACCAAATCCTCTGCCCGCCCCCGGAAACCTCGAAATGGCTGACCTCGAGCTGGATACCTACCCCGCGGAGGCTGGGAAAAACGGGAGGATCGGAATCTCTGAATGTCCCTGGGGAGACCTCTGGAGCCTATCGTCCCACGGCCCTGCTTCAGTTTATCCTCCAGGAGCCGACCCCCTTTGGATTCCCCCAGGTCCTTGACCAACTTTTCCAAATCCTCCCCAAAGAGAAGCTTTCCTCTAAAGGGAAGCTTGCTAAGCCGCGCCTTGGAAGAACCGTCCGCCGACCAGTTCCGAAGCCAAAGATATCGGCGGGCTGCCACCACCGAAGCCATGCTCTTGGCGAGCCCCCGAACCAGATCATAGTGGATATCCGAGAGGTAGGCCGTGCCCGATTTCAGCCGCGCCAGATCGTCCGTCTGCTCTTCCGGAAGTCCCCCCCCACAGACGCTGGGACCACCGCAAGCCAGCTCTCACCACCCATGCTCCTGCAATGGAGGCTTGCAAGGAGAGAGCGCACATATCAAACACCTGTTTCAACAAAGTGTCCAACTTTCTATCTTGTAGGTCTTTTAACGCCGCGGCTCCCTCCACCGGAATCGTGGTCTTTTTAGTGACCGCCGACACAGCCGCATCCACCTTTGGGGATTGAAAAATCTCCCTATCCTGTTCCGACAGCGGATATAACCGGGCCAAGGTCTTGGTCCCTTGGAGCGCCGACTCCGGCGAATCCCATTCCTCCTGAATCATATTTCGAAAAACTCTATGAACCGGGAATACTCTTTGAGAAGTTCTAACTGCCTGCAACAAGGGATCCTCCAACACCTCCTCTGCTGCAGGCGCCACTGAGGGCATGTTCAAAGTCTTTAGAGTCTCAGCAATCAATGCTGGCAACTCTTCCCGCCGAAACACCCCGACCACTCTACTCTGTTCTACGTCCGGCAGCTCTCCTTCCTCTAACTCCTCCTCCGAGGCGTTCTCCACCTCCATCTCCGCCCCGAGCCCATCTACCCCATCACCTGATGGACTCTCCTCTCTTAGCTCTCTACGTTTCTTCGCCGGGCCTGCCTCCTCTACTGGAAAATCCCCTGACCCCGGCCGTTTCTGACTCTTCGGGGCTTCAGACTGCGCTCCCAACACAGGTTGCAGCAAGGCAAACGCCTGCTGCATAAGAGAAAAGACATCCGAGGGAATCCCTGCAACACTCCCTCCCAGACTTCCTCCCGGGGTCGAAGAAGCGTTCCCTGCCGTGGACGGCCCTGCTGTTGGCTCCGAGAGACCCAGGGAGGGAGGCCTGGACCCCTCCCCTTCTGAGTTGCCCGCTGGCTGATCCCCCGCGGAGCCCCCCAGAGCTTTCTCCATAACTGCCTCCTCTAAGGAGCAGCCTCTGCATACCCCCGAATCCAACAGCTCGCTGCGCTTCACCCCGCAAACCAGACAGCGGGGTTTCACTGGCATTCTCTTGTAGAGCTGCAACAATAACACCCTGAAGTGACAGCGCAGCTCCTCAGGCCTTACAAACGGCATTTCCTTTTTTTTTTTTTTTTTTAGACCTAGCAATCCGCTCCAAACAGGCTAACTAGGCGAATTCTGAAACCCCAACCTGAAAACGAAGCTTCTAGCCTCCACAATTGAAGAAAGAAAATCCTGCCGTTTAAAATCAAATGCGGCTCCAAAACGGCCGCCGCCAGTGTTCCTGCTCAAAAAAGGCTGCCTTTAAGCACGCGCCGAGACCCCAAGCTTTCCTGCCACTTGGGAGCCTCTACTACTACCTCTGGACCCCCCCAAGGTCGGTCCCTCAACCGGTCTGGAAGGGAGGGGGAGGGAAAGGTAAAACACAGTCCTGGAGCACAGCCCTCACACAGCGTCAGCTCCAGCGGACTCCTGCACTCTCTGAGACAGTCACAGCTCCTGCAGGCTTTACTCTCTGCTGCCGCACACACTGCCTTCTACCTGCTCCTCACCCTTCTGAAGCGGGTTTGGGAGCAGGGAGACAAGCCTCACAGGCTGTCAGCCCTCTGCTCGTTTAGACGGTGGGGCCAAAGGACAAAATCCTCCAGAGGGAGGGGGAGGAGAGAGAGAGAAAAAGAGAAAGGCAACACAGGAACCCTTCCAGCAGCAGCAGATCTGCACCTAACAATAAATCAAAAAAACAATAAATCAAAAAAGGGGAAAACACTCCCCAAAAAACAAAAGGGGAAAACACAAAGCTCTGCTTATTTGCTCTCCCTGAGCCCAGTCCCGGGCTCAGAACCTCCTAGCTGCTTGGAGACTGAAAGTACTGGTGAAAGGGGGCGGTTCCTGCCTATTTGTACCGGTGACATCAAAGCGATGACATCTTTCAGTCTCCAAAGCTGCTGGTGGAGGTTCACAACTCTATGGTTCCGGGACTGGACTAGAGGGACGCTAAGGAAGGAGTGTTCAACTTCCTGTTTAGGAGAGCGAATCAGCCACTATATCCAGGTATCAATAAAGGGTGATGTTGCTGCAAGGTGACTGTAAACCTTTGAACTGTAATTTTGATTTTTTTATTCTCTATTGATGTTAGTGGAAAAGTTCACATTTTCTAACTTTATCCACATTGCTGAAGCACTTAAGTAAATTTTTTTTTTGTGAACAACCTCCACCAATGTGCCTTTATGGTTTTCTTAGACACCTACTGAAGTGACTTTAGCCTAAGACCCTTGGAACATTGTTTCCTCCCCTGTCCAAAAAGTACCGGGGAGCCCTTATGGGGTAGTAGAAAGCCCCTGAGATCCCAGAAGTGGCCTTTGTGTCAGTAAGAATGTGGAACCAGGGTTACATACAGATTATGCCCTTTTTAAAAATGTATTTCTCTATCTTTATTTTGCTCATTGGTGCTTTATACTCTGCTTTCTTAGTAAAAATGCATTTTCTGTTGATGATTAAAGTAAAGTTGAATAAGTAACAGGGTTTGGTAACCGACATGCTTGTAAGTGTGTGAGAAATGAAAGGGCAAGAGAACAGACCAGAGCTTTTTCAGTTCACAGAACCCCAATTCTTTATTAATCACAGCTTGCTCACAATGACGCACAGGAAAATAGCCCTAATGAAGAGTAGATTATGCAGGCAGCAACCTTCAGGGGTTGGTGACAACTTCAAAACAGCAACTATATTTGAGGCTTGGTTGTGCAGTGGTTCCATACTCGGCATGAGTGCCCACTCTAGTGATTCAGCTCTCATAGTTCACATTCTGTTTAAAGTAACAGGGAACCTAATCCCAAAGAGCAAAAGTCAACTTCAGTGAATTTCAGCAGTGTTAAATTTGGCCGCAACCAGCTCACATGTCCCAAGTTCAAAACAAAAGACACTGGATACCATCATGTATTTCATGTAACAGCGTAAATGTATGTGATTTTATTAGAATATGCCAAGGAAACCAATTTAACCAGCAATCCTCTGTCAATAAATCTTCAACTAAGACACTACATCCACGCTGGTTCCAGTATTCTTTCACCGTGCTGCACCGTTCTGCATTTTTTGTGTTGAGCACATGGAACAATCTAGGTTAAACTTGTAGCTAAATCAATTTATTTGAATCTCCCTGACTAATTGAAAATTCTATGAACTGTAATGTTTGCTACCCATGGGCCAACTGCAGTGGAAAAAAGTACTATGCACAGATTGGCCCTCAGAGGTTCATTCAGAGGAGTCCAGGTTGTAAGGACAGTACATTTGTAGGAGCATACCATATGAAATAGTAAATCTGGATGGCTTGACGGTGTGGCCACATCACCTGAGATCTAGTAATTGATTTAACAAAGTTTAAAGATTTTACAAAGAGTTGTGGGGAGCAGAAATGATTGGTCTCTAGCACCATGAACCTACTACGTCTTCTGGCCTATTTGATTCTGTTTGTATGAAGTACAGGGAATGAAATTGGATACAAGGGAAGCTTTGAAAGAACAAGTCTAACAAATTCAACAGAATGGCAATAGACAACATCAAAAGCCTGTTACAGGACACATAAGATTATGAAATAACTTGCATAATGCAATACTTGTATTTTTTTAACAAAAATGTAAATATTTACAAAATAAGATCCAAGAGTTTTTAAACATCAAGCAAATCATTCTGCAAAGAGACCGCATTGTTTTGTTTTGTTAAATGTATTTTTTTTTCATCATGAGTTCTTGTTTTCTTTTTTTAAACCATGTCATACATTTTCCATACTGCTATCACATGATCCATAATAATATAGGCAGGGGAGTTTACTAATGATGGTGACGTGCCCTATCAGCCATTGCTTTATCTCAGCCGGAGAGCTCTACTTGAAGCTCCTTGTTTCTACGGACTTCTGCAGCATGTCTCTCCTGAAAACAGCAAAGAGGGGTGTGTCAGTCCTATATAGCACTTTGTAGATTCTGAAATTCATATTGGTTTAAAACAATTATTATAGCCATTTATTAGACACACGCAACAGTCCTTAAAATGTAAATACAGTATCACTGAGTGGTTAACAAAGAAATGTGTAGTGTGGCAGGATCAGGTACACAAAACTCACTAGAAGTTCCAGAATTCCTCAGGTTAGGGATAGGAAGACCCCTGTTACCGTTAAAGCCCCAGGTGGTTCAATCAGGAAGAGAATACCCGGGAGAGGGTGGAGTTTCCCAGAGTCGAGAATGCTGGGTTCATCTCCCCTGGGCTGGCAGGGAAAGAAACCCAGGAGTGGGGGAGAGCAGCTGGCTGAGTGGAGAGAAGCTGGACCTGGTACATGACTATCTACATGTTCAATAATTTTGTTCTTTATAATGGTTTCTAACATTTTTCCCTGTACTATTGTCAGACTCACTGGTCTCTAGTTTCCTGGATCACCTGTGGAACCCTTTTTAAAAACTGGTGTTACATTGGTCATCCTCCAGTCTTCAGGTATTACAGATGATTTTAATGATAGTTCACAGATTATTAATAGTAGGTCTCATATATCAGTTCTTCCAATACCCTTGGATGTATACCATCCAGTTCAGGTGATTTGCTACTTTTCAATTTATCAAATAGTTGTAATCAATGTTCCCTCTAATTTTCTGTAGGCTGTGTGCGCATAAAATATCAGCTGTGCAGCTTTTGAAGGAACGTTACATTTTTGTGTGCCACATAATGACACTCGGAGATATATACTTTAAAATTTGACTACACGTCAGAATACAGTATGTACACCACATTGATTTTAATCAAATTAAACGAAAATAGACGATTACTAAATGAAGCGGAAAATTTCTAGTAATTACAATCACAACTTTTAAATTTTAAGATGTCTGTGTTGTTTTCTATCAGAATCAGAATCATAATTTTTGTGCGCTCTGTTGTAAAGTATGTGTGCTCGCTTGGCGAGGTGTGTGCGCGCGCACATTCGCACAGCTTAGAGGGAACAGTGGTTGTAATACATCTTCCCGGTGTATCGATATTTCTTTCAATTCTTCTGTGGCATCACCTTTAAATACCATTTCAGTCATGGGTAACATCCCTACATCTTCCTTAGTTAAGACCAAAGCAAAGAATTCATTCAGACTCTTCACTATGATCTTGTCCCTTCTTAGTGCCCCTTTTACCACTCGATCATCTAATGGTCCAACTGACTCTCTCACAGTTTTTTTGCTACAAATGTACTTGAAAAAGTCTTTATTATGCATTTGTGCTTCCACAGCAAACTTCTTCTCAAATTCTTTGTTTGTCTGCCTTATCAATGCCTTGCTTCTAACTTGCCAGTGCTTTTGTTGTTTCCAGTTTTCCTCATTTGGCTTCTTTTTCCATTCCTTGAAAGTTGTTTTTTGGCAACAACAGCTTCTCTGACCTCACCTTTAAACCATGTTGGCATTTTTTTGGACTTCCTTCCACTTTTCTTAAAGCATGGGATACAGTTGGTCTGGGCTTCCAAGATAGTATTTTTAAACAACAACCATGCTTGGTGTAAATCTTTAACCTTTGCAAATGCTCTTTTTAGTTTTTTCTTAACTATTTTCCTCATTTTATCATATTCTCCCTTTTGAAAGTTAAAAGGTAGTACTGTGGATTTCCTTGCCATCCTTCCTCCATTTATTAAATCAAACACAATCATGCTATGATCACTATTGCCAAGTGGCCCTAACATCCTTATCTCATGCACCAGATCTTGTGTTCCACTAAGGACTAGGTCCAAAATGGCTTCCCCTCTTGTCGGTTCATGAACCAGTTGCTCCAAGGAGCAGTCATTTATTTCATCTAGAAACTTTATCTCCCTAGCATGACACTGCCCAGTCAATACCGGGGTAATTGAAATCACCCATTATTATTACTGTGCTATAACTTTTGTCAGCTTCCCTGATTTCTTTGAATATTTCATCATCCGTTTGTTCATTCTGACCAGGCGGTCGATAGTACACCCCCACTGCCACACTTTCCTCTTCCCCTTTTTACATGGAATTTCAGTTCATAGAGCTTCTACAGTGTATTTTGTTTCCTACAAAACTTTAATCCTTTGTGACTCAATGCCCTCTCTAACATAGAGTGCAACCCGTCCACCAATTTTATCTGCTCTGTCATTACGATATAGTTTGTACCCAGATATCACAGTATCCCACTGGTTGTCCTCCTTCCACCATGTCTCTGAGATACCAATCAAATCTAACCTCTCATTTAGTGCTATATATTCTAATTCTCCCATCTTATTTTTTAGACTTCTAGCATTTGCATACAAACATTTTAGAAACTGTATTTTATTCATATTAATCTTTTATCGGATCGGGGGGGGGGGGGGAATCCAAGATGACGTCTGTGGTGATGAGCTGATTGGCACAGTGTTTTGCTTATGGGAAGGAAGCGTAAAGCTAGAGGGGCGAAACAGCCTACTGCCCCTCTAGCTTCAACGTCATTACCTGTGGAGGTGGTTGGGCCTCTTGACTCTTATTTTTCGCCAGTGCCATGGCAGTGTGCTGCGGGGGAGAGCAACCAGACTGGGCGGCGTTTGGAGGAGGTGTCTTCATCCTCTGCTTCTGGTGTTGATCTCTTATCCCCTGGCTCAACTCGAGCCTCGAAGTTGCCTCGACAATCCAGCAGTGGACCGGGAAGTCAGCACGAGAGCGTCGAGTCATTGGACTCCGTTAGTGGACGGAGCTTGGGAGTGGAGTGTGACCAGGGCTCCGGAACCTCTGGTGAACAGCAGCAGAGGGAGGCGCTGGTTTGGCGTCGAGTTTGTGTGCCCCGTCTTCTTTGATTCTGGGCGTTGTGGTTTTGACTCCTCCGGTAGAGGATTCCTTGCTTTCATCTATGGATCCTCCGGAGGTGGTGACATTGGAGGCGATTTGGGCCGCTATTATGAAGCTTCGTGAAGTGTTGGTTCCGCGAATGGCTGCCTTGGCTGTACAGGTCTCTATTAATACTGAGGATGTGAAGGAAGTCATGACCAAAGTTGCTGCTTTACAGACGGGTGTTTCTCAAAATCAGACTAAAGTTCTGGCCCTTGAAAATGAAGTTGAATCTTTAAAGAAAGTTTCTTTACCTAATATGTCTAAATTGGAAATGTTGGAAAATGCAGTGCGTATGCCGAATATTCGTTTAGTTAATTTTCCTAGAGTGTCATTAATATCAGCAGGAGATATGTTCCGTAATTATTTAATTGAAACTTTAGGTATTCCTCCTGAATCCCATCCCCCATTAGTTAAAATCTATTATTTGCCTTCTGGTAAAAAAGAAGTGGGGCAGGGTAGTGGTAGTGGTTTACCTCATATGGATGTATTAAATGTTAGTGATATATTGGAGACTTCCCAAGAGGAAAAGATTACATCGTCTACTTTATTGATTACCTTAGCATTAATATCAGATAAGGAATGGCTTATGAAACTGTTCTTTAAAAAACGTCATATTTTGTTTAAGGGTCTGGCTGTTCGGATGTTCCCGGATTTATCCAGGGAGACCCAGAGGAGGAGATGCAAATTTCTTTTGTTGCGTTCTGGGATACAGCAGTTGGGGGGGCTATTTTTCCTGAAGTTTCCGTGTAAATGTTTGATTAAATATCAATCTAATTCGTATATATTTTATGAACCTTCCCAATTGATTTGTTTCATTAATGCTCGGGTCTCTGAAGGGAGGGGGGGGGGGGTAGATATCCTGTCTGTTCCGGTTGAGTGAATTATATAGGCCACTGTTTAGCTCATCCTATTTCTTCTCAGTATAATGGATTGTTTTATTATCGAATTATTGTCTCCCCTTTATTTTGAGGGCTAGAGGGAGGTGGATCATGAGTATAATTTCCCTTTGGGGACAAATGTGTTATGTTGTACATATTGTTTCTATATTGATTTATTGAGTGTTTTTGTGGTATCCATCTCTATTTCCGTTCAAGATGTATTCTTGATTTGTTTTTGTAAATTCAAAACAAATAATAATAAAAAAAAAATTTATCTGGTTATCGGTAGGCAGGGGTAATTTGGAATCTTTAAGCTCTGTCTGCTCTATATTTAAGGGCATTTGGGTTACTTTTGTCTTTATTGGAACCTCTGTCGATATGCCCTAACTTCAATCTTTTGCTAGTAATTATTTAATCAGTGATCAGTGTAACTTCCTTAACAATGGGTATGCACTTTTATGTCTCTTTCCATTCCCCCTCAACAGGAATCGGTGCAAAATGTAGTAGCCAAGCTGTAATTTTTTTCACCACTTTCCCAACAGCCCAACACATAGAACACTGCAGGAATCCAACATACTTAATAATAATGCGTGAGCCACAATACATAATTGATTCTCCCCCAAATATGGTTTTAATTGCCAAACTAGCTTCAATTTAAAAAACACTGCTCTAATTACACTGGCAATCTGCCCTTGCTCTGTCTCCTCCCTTTCAATTAGGGACCAAATCACTTGCTCCCAGGGCATTTGTACTTGTCAATCATGGACAGCATCTGCAAGTCAGTTCCCCCCACTCCATTCCCAAACATACATAGGTGCCTCATATAAGTGGCTTGGGGAAGTTCAGCCTTCTCAGTCTCTACTGTAACTTCCCAGACTCTGAGTCAGACTGGCAGGCAGCACTGCTATTTACACTGTCTGCCAGTTTTACTAGCAGTTGGTGCAAAAAAGTGCCTTCACCTCTGTTCCAGAACCAGCATGTTCCTTTTCTCCCCTCCCTTCTGGGACCTGCAGCAGTAGCCTAAAAACCCCCAAACAAACAGAAGAAAGGCATAGGGCCATTAATCCCAAGCATGCCTTCTGATAGCTGTGCTAATCCTGCCCCCTCTAATGCGGACTTCCCGGGGCTGATATTCTGCGGCAGTGGTCAGCACTTTAAAGTGCCTGGTCACTGCTGTTCTCATTAAAACTGGTTATTCAATTCCGTAGCTTATCTGGTGTTTGGCGCTGAATATCTGGTTTCACTGGACAGAGTAATTGCTATCTGTTCAGCGGCAATATTCAGCAGCTAAGGAGGTCATTCCAGAATATGAATAAGGGGTTTGTACGTGTAGTGGGGATGTTTATGTGTAGAAAACTTCCCCGACCGTATGCTGAAACACTGCTGTCATGAACATCCACGGCACTAGCACGGGGATTTCAGAATGTGCCCAGAAGGGCCAGAATGGGGGCATGATCAGCCACGGAGATGTATAAGGCACATTCAGGAAAGGTCCGTGTAGGT
The DNA here is from genome assembly GCA_033557465.1 of Ichthyophis bannanicus. Lineage (NCBI taxonomy): Eukaryota > Metazoa > Chordata > Amphibia > Gymnophiona > Ichthyophiidae > Ichthyophis > Ichthyophis bannanicus. The sequence goes on along the minus strand of CM066031.1, from coordinate 1,574,108,097 downwards.
TTTCAGTGCTTCCCAGAGATGTCCTCGTTATTCCTGCGGAAACTTGGTATAAGGCCAGGACTTAGAAAACATTCTGTTCTTCTCTGCAATGCATCCCAGATTGAAGAACGGTTGAGACAAATATGTTGTGAACTGGTGTGACTGCAGTTTGGAAAAGCACAAATGCAGTTTTAATGAACAGAAAGCAGAGGCGAGGGAATGTTGTAAGGTATAGAAACATTACTAAACACCCTTACAGAAATATTAAAAAGAGCAATAGTGTGTATTATGACTATGCTGAAATGCGCTGTTTGTGCTAAGGGAGCCAATCTAGGGGACCCTAACAATTCCCATGTTCTGAAAAATGTAGGGATGGTATGGGCATGAGCAGGGAATGGAGTCTTGTTTGGGTGAGAAACAGGGATTGTATTTTTTGTCCTGTACCCATGCTATTATATCATAGCTGTAATGTATAGGTTCAGGGCATCTTTTTGGCAGAATTATGTTTTTGTGAATGAAGGTGAGAGAGAGTGTGTGTGTGTGTGAGGTTTGAGGGGCACTTGGGCGGGAATCTGGTATGCTCATCTGCAATTCAGAAGGGACATGAATGCCTGGCCAGTAACTGGACTGTATGGATGACTGCAGCATCACCAGGTGCCAGTGTGATCGGGCAGACAAAATCAGAGAAGGTTCTCTATAGCTAAATGTCAAAACATAGCTCTGTCAATAATAAGGTACCCTCAGAATAAGAGCATTCAACAATGAAAGCAGCACTAATACATGTCCATAATGCACAGTTTTTGAGACCAATGATGTTGTTGTTCCCTTATTATTGACAGGGCTATGTTTTGACATTTAGCGATAGGGAACCTATTCATATTCTTTCTGGATTATTTTTCATAAGGTACTCTAATAAGCTCATATATTGTTGGCAGTGTGATAGGGCAGCCATACATCTGCTGTGCCAGGCACTGGGAGACATGACTGATGTTGTGCCAACATTCCCCAGATTGTTGCACAAGGTTTACATCCCTACCCAGTTCAGGATCTATGAGAGCTGCGAGAGTGGTGATATATCTGGAGTCTGGCTACTTGGTGTGATGGCACAGGGATCTGTCCTCTCATGCCCATACAAGCCTGACCAGGGGAGCAGTGCCACAAAGCAGACTATGGGAAGACAGACAGGGCTGCCCCACAGATAGCAGATGTATATAGACTGACATACGCCACGATGGGGCAGGTGTAGCCGCTGTGAGAAATGCCAGTACCCAGATAGGTGGGACTCAGATGCCATAGCCAGAAGGCTCTAACTACTACTACTGATCATTTGTATAGTGCTACAAAGCGGACTCAGCGCTGTATAGACACAAGTAAAAGGTGATCCCTTCTCAGCAGAGCTTATAATCTAGTCAAGACAGACCACACAACAGCTCTGGACAGGATACATTTAGGGGGCATGGTAAGGAAACATAAGGGAGCTTCAGCGGATCAGATCTAAAAGCAGCAACGAAGAGGTGAGCACTCAGTCTGGATTTGAGAAGGGCCAGAGAAGAAGCCTTATGTACAGACTCAGACAGTTTGTACCAGGCATAGGGAGCAGCAAGGTGAAAGGAGTGAAGTCTGGTGTTGGCAGTAGAAGAGAAAGGTACAGATAGAAGTGGTCTGCCAGAAGAGCGGAGTTCCTGAGGAGGGGTGTAGGGAGAGATAAGGGAGGAACGGTAGTACAGAGCAGCAGAATAAATACACTTATAGGCCAGAGGCACGAAAAGGGCATACATTTGTTGCTCAGCAATACTATGCATCCCTTGGGAAACTGCAATGTTAGTTTCGGGTTTTGTGCACTTGGTAAGAACATAAGATATGCCATACTGGGTCAGACCAAGGTCCATCAAGCCCAGTATCCTGTCTCCAACAGTGGCCAATCTAGGTCATAAGCACCTAGCAGTTTCCCCAAAAGACACAAAAGGGTCCATCCTTAGCAGTTTAAAGCGTGGTTGTAGAGATGACAAAGGCAGGGATCACTAGGGCTATTTTATAACGCCAAGTACCATTTGATGCATGGTATATCCTGACATACATGTTCATATTTACATTTTCTTATACCATATTATGATGCACTGGGATATAGTCTAGGCTGCAGCAGCAGTAATTTCTCATTGGTATTTATGTCTAGTTTGCATCATCAAACTACTGTCAGTGTGAAGAACAGCTTTTGCGGGTACATCACGGAGATGGCAGGATCTGAAACATGCAATTTTTCAAAATATGGCAGGTGCAGGGAAGTCCAAAATGTTTCTCCGTATCTGAGGCATGGAGCTGGCTGAATAGCACTTGCACTGCCCACCAAACACGTCTATCTCCCCGATTCTGGACCCATGGGCATGTCCAGACCTGTGGATGCAGAATTAGGTTCAAAGGGGGTCCGTTTTTGCATGTTATGGAATTGGACTCTAGGGAAACAGGAATGCAGATGGGCAATGGTTAACACAAGGGAGAGTAGGAAGACAAGGAGAGATGCTGGCTACGGAGGAGGACATGATGGACACAGGGGAGTAGAAAAATCTGCGATCCTGGACAGGGGAAGTAAGGAAAAGAGAGAAAATATGCTGGATGGAAGGGGGAGGGAGAAAGGAGATGCTGGATGGTAGGGGGAGGGAGAGGAGGTCCTGGATGAAGGGTGGGGGAAGGGAGTGAAGGGAGAATTAGTGAAAGATTCGGGAATGGGAAGGCCAGGGTGAGGGAAATAGATGGAAAATCGTAGGTATATGTAGTGAAAAGAGTGAGATTGAGGACTGGATAATAAGAATAAATGAAATTTGAATGGATAGAAAGGTAGAAAAATTAATGGATGTCAGGGAGAAACTGAAGAAGACAGGAGGAGAGAGAAAAATGAAAAATGGGAAGGAGACTCTGGAAAGAGTTAGGACAGAGGAAAGCAGAAACCAAAAAGTGGGACCAACATTATTAGCAAAAGTAAAACTGGCCAAACAACATAGGCACAAAAATAAATTTTTTTTGGGAGGGGGGATATTCAGCAGCAGTGGCTAGCACTTGTATAGTGGCTAGCTGTTGCCGTTGACTTTAAATCTGGATATTCAATGCAGGGGCTATATCCAGCCACTGGCACTAAATATGCAGGTTGGCTGGATAGCAGTGAAGCTAACCAGGCGACAGACATGTTCAAATGCTGCCGTTAGCTTCAGCAGTAAAAGTTAAGTGAGCCTTTCAGGTACCTAATTTTTGCCACTGAGAGATAACAATGGCTGCTGCCATTGACTCTGTTGATCACCACCACACCACCATCTCCTCGATACCCTGTCCTTGCTTGGATTTAGGGGCTCTGTTTTGTCCTGGTTTTCTTCTTAGCTCTCCCATAGCACTTTTAATGCATATTCTGTCAGATCTTCCTCTACTGCCATCCCACTTTCAGCTGATGTACCTCAGAGCTCTGTCTTGGGACCTCTCCTTTTCTCTCTGTACACTCAGTCCCTTGATGCACTTATTTCCTCCTATGGTTTTCAGTACCATCTTTATGCTAATAAGTCTCAGATCTACCTCGCTGCGCTGAAATTTCTCCAGGAATCAAGGTCCGGATCCCAGCTTATCCAACATTGCTGCCTGGATGTCTCACCACCATCTGAAATTGAATATGGCCAAAACTGAGCTCGTTATCTTTCCCCCTAAACCCACCTCCCCTCTTCCTCCCATCTCTACACTACATTCCTCTCTATTTCCTCAGCTCGCAACCTTGTTGTCATCTTTGACTCTACTCCCTCTTTCTCTGCACACATCCAACGGATAGCTAAAACCTGATGCTTCATTCTCTATAACATCAGCAAAATTTGCCCCTTCCGTTCTGAAGTGGAGTTTTCACTTGGGCTTGGTGAGCTGCGCTGATATGGGGGGATGCCATTGGGGGAGTGAGATGCTGCAGGTTCCTGGGCGGGCAGTCGACCCCCCCCCTTTCCTCTCCTGCTGATGTCAGCTCTTGAGGCCCTTATCTAGCCAGTAAAATCACTCCGATACTGCAAGCTGGTAGAGGAACTAGAGTTTTTGGTTGGGCTTGGTGAGCTGCGCTGATACTGAGGGGATACCATCGGGGGAGTGAGACTCTGCAGGCACCTGGGTGGCCGACCCCCCCCCTCTCCTGCTGATGTCAACGCTTGAGGCCCTGATCTAGCTGATACCCTCTTCCATAGGTCTTCTGGCCATGGCCTGAAGAGGCATGCCTAAAGGGGCAGGATACGCCCCTTAGTGCCCCTTTGATGACTCGGTGATAAGCTGGTGGGAGGATTATTTCATCTTGCTGTGAAAAGATACTGTGAGTGTGCTGAGCTGTCGGAGAGTGGATAATCCTTGATGGGGAAATGTAAGGCAAAAAGACCTGCTTCTGCACAGGTTTCCTTGCCACAGGCCTCCCATGGAATGATAGGGCCTTTGGACAGACATGTTGGTGTGGTCTTGTCTTTACAAGTAGCTCCTGAAGGGGCTTCTATAAGCTCATTAGAAAGGACCCTCCCTCCAGATCCCACTCTGCAGCTTTCTTCTACTGTTGCTTTGCCTGTTTTATCTGGGATGCCTGGTGCTTCTATCCCACATCCACTTCCGGCCCCAGTAGTGTATGCGGATGGAGCTTCTTCTATGACTGCCCCAACTCAAGATATTACCTTAAAGGATTTATGGGTTGCAATTGCTAGTATTGCTACTAAATTATCTAGTACTGTTCAGTCTTTGTGTTTGTTTTCTGATCAGTCTGTACAGAAGTTTCAAGAAGTTGACAACAGGATGATGGAGGTGTCTAATACAATTTCTAGATTGGAGGGTCAATTGCAAGTGGTGCAACAGACCAGTGTTTCTTCTATAAAGGATTCCTTGTCTATTCATTCCAGATTGGAGGCTCTGGAAATTTCAGCTAGGGCAGCCAGTTTACATTTTCTTAACTTTTTCATCACCACCTTATTGTCAGCTGAGATATTATTAGAGAAATATTTCCGTGAAGTTTTGTTTTTTCCTGATAGGGTTTCGGTTCAGAGATGTTACTATCTGCCCTCTGGGAAGTGGGTGTAAGATTGGGGGGTGGGGGTGGTGGTGAGGGGCTTGACATCTTATCACCTGATATCTACTAGGACTTGACTAAGTTCTTGGCGGATTCAAGTGATGAGATAGCCAAGCGGGCAACTTTGTTGGTTTCTTTTGTTTCAATTGCTGATAAGCTCAGGGTCCTGAAGTCCTTCTTTTCCTTCAGACTGGATAAGGCCAGGAACACTCAGTTGCGTAGAAGGAGCTTCTTGGCCCTGAGTCCTAGGGTTGTGGAGATGGGGGCCAGTTTATTTTTATGCTACCCCTGCAAGTGTATTATTACTTTGCAGGGTGTAACGTATGTTTTCTATGATTCTATACAGTTCGAAAAGTTCTTACTGGATAAGAAAGTATAGGGGGTTTTTGGTCCTTCATAGTTATGCTCATAAGTATGATAGGATGGAGGGGGTTGGTTCCCCTCACTATTGTTTGTTTTCTTATGTTTATTTTTTTAATGCTTCCATTCTTCCCTTGATGTGGACTATTGCTATATATTGTTAATGCATTCTTTGTTAAGTCCTGTATATTTTCTAGTTGCATGGCCTTGTTTCATTATGCTTGTATATGTAATATGTGCAAAGTTAGATTGTAAGCTCTGATGAGCAGGGACTGCGTCTTTCATCTATATGTACAGCCCTGCGTACGCCTCGTAGCGCTATACAAATCATAAGTAGCAGTAGTAGTAGTTATCCCTGTCTGCCATCTCCGAACCACCTCCCTCCCCCCCGGAGCACCCCGGACACTAGCTGATGCTAGTCAGCTAGTGTCCGGGAATCTGAGTGGCGACATTCGGGGATATTCAACAGCACTAACCATGTTAGTGCAGCTGAATATCCCACTCACCATGATGAGCGCAGTTAGCAATTGCTTTGAAAATGCACCCCTTTATTTTTAATTTAATGATTGCAATATGTCAACTTTTAAAATATACATCTACTATCTTTATACTCTGCACAGTACAGGAGGAAATGAATTCGTGTTTCTACCTGTCAGGAGCTGCAGTGCATGCGGAGTCAGGCCTCTTGAGGTTTCAGTTTAATTTTTGTCTCCATACAGTATTTCCATTTTTGTTCATGGTTACTTGCTCCATATTTAGTAAGATATTATCCGTGTTCTGTGTGTGTGAAAGAGGTCAGGTATTCTGTTAACATTCAGTGTCTGTTTAGGATCAATTTGTACTAATCCAGCTTGTTTAGTTTTCCCTATAGGTGTACTGATATTCTAGTGCCCATTGCCGTGTTTACAGTGCTGCCTTTTTTTCTAGGTAAGTCCTTATGTGTGAGTCCTGGAAGTCAATGCTGTTAAGGTATGGGAAAATTGCTCTATAGGTTCTGAATGACTTTTGTAGAATGTGTATATGCCTGGTACTGGAGAGATTTTATGTCAATCAGCATTGGTACAGATGATGGCCCCAATATTGAGTTGTGATGGCTATGCGTCTCTAAGGTGCATAGCCATCGCCATCAAACTTTAACATTGCATATTTAATTCAGAGCCATATCCGGGCACTGGAATTGAATGTCCAGGTCTTCCGCAAAGCACCAAAGTGCTCTGCATGCTACAGAAATTAACTGGGTAGCAGTGATATTGAGCCGATGCCCAGTTAGCTCCAACAGGTAAAGATAGTCCAAGTTTTCACACGCCTATCTTTATCCATGGGTCGCTAACCAGGCAGCAGCTCAATATCGCCACTGCCCAGTTAGCAAAGGTGCCGCCCCAGACCTCCCACAACATGCTCTGATTCTATACAGATTGCATTAGGGCACGTAGTGGTGGTGCCAAGGGATATTCATTGGCACTAACCGTGTTAGTGCTGATGAATATTGCAGTATAGCGGTATTTACATGGTTTACAGGGTTTTAAACCGTGTAAATGCCATTGAATATCGCGCCCGATATGTTTGTGAATTATAAGGTTTGATGTACGGCCTTTAGTGAGGTTTGCAACAAAGCAGTTTACATAAAACCAAAATATAAAAGGGAGAAAAGAACTCCATAAGAAATAGATTACAGAGAGCTTAAAAGAGAAAAGTAATAACTATGGCAAGGTGAAGGCGATTGAGTTAGAAGGGGTAAAACTGTGAGTCAGCGGTGGACCGATGCTACCGCTGTTCCTGGCACTCGGTGAAAGCCTGTGTAAAATAATAGGTTTTGAGAGCTTCTTAAACATCCTAAAAGTTAGACTCATAGCATAAGTGATCGAGTAAGGAATTCCAAATATGAGGGGCAAGAAAGTAAAAAGCAGTGTGATGTGTGGATTCCAGGTGTGTGCGAGTGACAAGAAAGTATGATATTGCAAAGTCAGCTTGGGTTAAGAACATAAGATATGCCATACTGGGTCAGACCAACGTCCATCAAGCCCAGTATCCTGTTTCCAACAGTGGCCAATCTAGGTCATACGTACCTAACAGTTTTCCCAAAAGACATAGGTTCCACAATGCTTGTACTGGGGCAAACAGTGGATTTCCCGGATCCCCTTTAATAAAGGTTTATGGACCTTTCCTCCAGGAACTTGTCCAAACCTTTTTTAAACGTGGCTACACTAACAGCTTTTACTACATCCTCCGGTAACGAATTCCTGAGTTTGATTACACGTTGAGTGAAAAAATATGTTCTCTTATTAGTCTTAAATAGGTTACACTGTAGCTTCATTGCATGTCCCCTAGTCTTTCTATATTTTGATGACATAAACAATCAATATACGTTTACCCGTTCCACTCCACTTATTAATTTATAGACCTCTATCATATCTCCCCTCAGCCGTCTCTTTTCCAGGTTGAAGAGCCCTAACCTTTTTAGCCTTTCTTGATAGGGTATCCTTCCATGCCCTTTATCATTATGGTGGCTCTTTTCTGTACCTTTTCTAATTATGCTATATCCTTTTTAAGATATGGTGAACAGAATTGCACACAATATTCAATGTGCGGTCGCACCATGGAACGATACAGAGGCATTATAATATCCTTTGTTTTATTCTCCATTGCTTTCCTTATGATTCCTAGCATTCTATTTGCTTTCTTGGCCGCCGCTGCACACTGGGCGGAAGGTTTCAACATGTTATCTACAATGACGCTTAAATCTTTTTCCTGGGTGGTGGTTTCTAATGTGAAACCTTGCATTGTGTAACCATAGTTTGGGTTGTTCTTTCTTAGGTGCATAATTTTGCACTTGTCCACATTAAAGTTCATCTGCCATTTGGATGCCCAGTCTTTCAATTTATCAAGGTCCTCTTGCATTTTTTCACAATCCTTATGGGTTTTAACAACTTTGAATAATTTTGTGTCATCTGCAAATTTGATTACCTCACTCGTTATTTCATTTCCAGGTCATTTACGAATATGTTAAAAAAACAGTGGACCCAGCACAAATCTCTGGGGTACTCCACTATTCAGCTTTCTCCATTAGGAAAATTGGCCATTTAGCCCTACCCTCTACTTTCTATCTTTTAACCAGTTCCTGATCCATAATAGTACACTGCCTCCTATCCCATGAGTTTTTAATTTCGCAGAGTCTCTCATGAGGGACCTTGTCAAAGGCTTTCTGAAAATTCAGATACACTATATCAGCCAACTCACCTTTGTCTACCTGTTTATTCACATCTTCAAAAAAACATAACAGATTAGTAAGACAAGATGAAATGAGAGTCAGAAGCTGTGCATGAAATGAGAGTCAGAAGCTGTAAAGATGTCTTATGCATTGGAACATGGAACGTACGAAGCATGAACCAAGGGAAGTTGGAGGTGGTCAAGAATGAAATGGAACGTGTACAACTTGATCTGTTGGGTGTCAGCAAACTGAAATGGACTGGCATCGGGCACTTTGCATCAGATGATCACATGGTCTACTATGCTGGAAATGAAAGACAAAGAAGAAATGGTGTTGCATTTATAATAAAGAAGAAACTTGCAAGAACTGTAATGAAATACAATGCAGTCAGCGAACGCTTAATCTCTATTCGTCTACGAGAATTGCCTATCAACACAACTATAATTCAAGTATATGCCCCAACAACAGCTGCAGAAGAGAATGACATTGAAGAGTTCTATGAACAAGTACAAGCTGAAATTGACTGAACATGCAAACAGGATATTCTGACAGTCATGGGTGACTGGAACGTCAAAGTTGGCAACAAAGAAGAAGGCAAAGTAGTTGGAAAATATGGACTTGGCAACAGAAATGAAGCTGGAGAAAGACTGATAGAATTCTGCAAGACCAACGATCTATTCATCTCAAACACCTTCTTCCAGCAACACAAGTGGCGACTGTACACATGGACTTCACCCAATGGATTGTATAAAAATCAAATTGACTACATCTGTGGAAGTCAACGATGGAAAAGTTCTATAACATCAACAAAAACAAAACCTGGAGCTGACTGTGGTACAGATCATCAACTACTAGTATGCAAACTCAAGCTAAAGTTGAAAAAGAGCAAACCACTCATGAATGCAGCAAAATATGACCTTGAAAATATACCACTGGAATTTAAAGACTGCCTGAAAAATCGATTTGCTGCTTTAGATACAAATGACAGAGCTCCGGAAGAGTTATGGAATGACATCAAGAAGGTTGTGTTGGAAGAAAGCGAGAAGTCTCTACAAAAGGTGAAAAAGCAAAAGCGGCCAAAATTGATGACGGAAGAAACTCTGAAAATTGCCCAGAAATGCAGAGAAGCTAAAGCCAGAAGAGAAAGAAAGACAATCGCAGAACTCAACAGAGATTTCCAACGTGCAGCAAGACAGGACAAGGAAAAGTACTACAATGACACTTGCAAGGAAATAGAAGCAGAAACTAAAAGAGGAAGAACAAGATCGGCTTTCCTAAAGCTACGAGAGTTAAAGAAAAAGTTCCAGCCTTGAATTGGAATGTTACAAGATGCTCAAGGTTCTATGTTGAATGATGCTGAGAAGATCAAGAAAAGGTGGAAGGAATATATAGAGTTTTTATATGATAAAGATCAAGTGGACCAACAGCCGTTTCAACCTGTACCTTATGATCGGGAACCATTGGTGATGAAAGAAGAGGATGAAGCAGCATTGAAAGCCTTATCAAAGAACAAAGCACCAGGCATTGATATCATTCCTATAGAAGTATTGCAGCAATCTGATGCAGCTGTTACCATACTTACAAGGCTCTGCCAAGAAATATGAAAGACAACATCATGGCCAACTGACTGGAAAAGATCTGTGTTCATACCAATACTAAAGAAAGGTGATCCAAATGACTGTGCAAATTATCGAACAATCGCTCTGATCCCACATGCCAGCAAGATTCTACTGAAGATTATTCAAAATAGACTACAACTATACCTGGAACAAGAACTACCTGAAGTGCAAGCAGGGTTCAGGAAAGGGCGAGGAACGAGAGACATCATTGTGGATGTGAGATGGATCCTTGAAAAGACTAAAGAATACCAAAAGGATATCTATTTGTGCTTTATCGACTATAGCAAGGCTTTTGACTGTGTAAACCATGAGAAACTCTGGGCCACATTAAGAAGCATGGGTATACCAGAACACCTGATTGTTCTCTTGTGCAATCTGTACATTGATCAAGAAGCAACAGTTCGAACCGAACAAGGAGAAACAGAATGGTTTAAAATAAACAAAGGTGTAAGACAAGGCTGCATACTTTCCCCCTACCTGTTTTTTTTTTTTTAAACTTTTATTTTCATTTTGCAACAAACAAAAGAAACAACACACCAAAAGAGACAAAACAAGTATACAATAAGGAAAAGTAAACCCATTACCCCCCACCCCGATGCTTCTTCTCTACCCGTTTATATCAGCATGTGAGCGCTTCCAATTAACAGTGATTATACATCAAACGATCAAAAAAGTATCTACAATACAGCATGATCATGGGACAGAGATATATACAAAGTTAGACAGTCAGATGAGAGCATTTAGCAAAATGTACATATTCATTGAGCATCTTCCATTGAGACCAATGAGAAGGAGTCTGAACGGAGGAAGCGAACAGACGAGGTATTTGTTCATATTTACTGTAGAGACAGGCATGATTCCACCATTCATTGGGGCTCAGATGGGAACTAATTTTCCAGTATTACTTAATTAGGGAAACAGCAATGCCAAGCATAAAGTTCGAAAGGAGATAAGCCATTTTTGGGAGAGAGGGGATCCCCGCAACTGGGCGAAGTCCCACTATCCTCCAAGAAAGGGACTCCTGAGAGTGCGAGATAGACTAAATACGACCCCAGACCCGACGCCAGTAATACTGTAGTGCGGGATATTCATGCATAACATGAGGCAATAAACCAATGGCCGCAGGACGTGTCCAGCAACCATTGCCCTGAGTAGTGTTCCATTTGTCTAATCTGTGAGGAGTGTAAAAACACCGGTGGGCTAGAAAGAAGAGGGTCTGAGTGAGTGAGGCGGGTCGGGAACCCGTGTCCCTCTACTCCAGATAAGGCTCCATTGCTCCGAGGTCAAAGTCACATGCAATTCTCTCTCCCATACTTTCTGCGCTATAGAGGTATCTCTAGTGATAGCATTACATAAGGTTTAGTAAAATTGGATGCTACACCCGGTGAACTACCGAGAGATCGGAAAGTCTCCAATCAACCTTATGTAGAAAATGCCGATGGCGGGAGTACTCTAGTGCTCCGAATGCAATGCTGAAGTTGCACTGACCAGAGTCGGGAGTCTAAAGATTGCATAAGAGTATTAAAGGCACCTAAAGTGTCTAAAAGCATTGGTGGATAGTGGGAGTCTGATGGGAGAGTCATACCAGGGAGAAAGGTAAGAGGAATCGGTTAGCAAAGGCCCGCTTCTATATCTAGCCACACAGGTCTACTCGGTACTGGATCTTCCAACCAACGAGCACCTTGTTTGAAAAGAAAAGATTGAGGGAACACTTGAGTAAAATCGCCACCAAGTATTAATGGAGCATTGGCGGAGGCCGAGGCCAACTGCGCAATACTTGCATAGTAAGCAGGGTTGTCCACATTCGGGGCATAATGCAAATACACATGAATTCACTATCTCCAACCTCAAGGTGTACACGGGCCCATCTACCCTCCATGTCAGCGCTAATATCAGGTACAGTAGCGTGCAAAGACTTCTTAACCAGAATGGCTATCCCGTACCATTTGGAAACGGTGGGAGAATAGGCAGCTACCATGTGAGGCCTAGCATTGAGTTTCAGTGTTTCAGCAGAGTGAAATGCGTTTCCTGAAGAAACACCAAATCAACATGCTCATGGCTAAGATAGCTAAGGATTTTCTTTCCTTTGAGTGGACCAGTAATGCCTTTGACGATGAATAATAAGATTTTACATAAGGCCATTCAGAAAAGTTAAAAATTCTGAGCATGATAGCACACATAATTTCACTATGTCCCTCAAACTGACTGTATCTGGCTGTACACATGACATAGGAAAAATAAGCTAATATAATACAATGAAGCGCCCCACATTAACAAAGAAAACCGCAGTACGGTAGAGGAGAAGCAAAACCCCAAAATTACTGGCGACCATGTGTCTGCGGGGAGAAACCCCAGAGAAGGCCGAAATTGAAAAAACACATAACCTGTAAGACTGTGCGTGCTCCGAATCCGACCGAGGCACACATCATGAAGGGATAGGAGACCACAAAAACAAAAGTCATACAGAGAAAGAAAGAAAGTCCAGGCTATTTCTGTGCTTGGCTATGACCGCCGCATCGGGCCCTTCAAAATGGCGGATAGAGCCGGCAGATAAGAGTCCAAGATTTGGGATTAGCGCATCTGCTCTGCTTCTTTGGAGTCCAAAAATGTTGATAGTAGATCAGGATCCTCGAACGTCCTGGTCTGGTTGTGGAGAGTCACTCGGAGCTTCGCTGGATACAACAGGCCAAAGCGAGCCTGTAGCTGTTGAAGTCGAGGGCGAAAAGCAAGGAGTTTCTTCCGACGGTCAACGGTAGGCTTTGCCAAATCAGGAAAGAAGGAGACCTTACGACCTTCAAATTCCAAATGATGATTCGCTCGGGCAGCATGTAAAATTTGTTCCACTTGTTGATATCGTAGCAAGCTAAAGATAATAGGCCGGGGGGTCGTGCGGTTGAGCGCCATGTGGGCAGGAACACGGTGTGCTCGATCGATTTCCAGTTCTCTGTGAAAAGTGATCTTCAGCAAGGAGGGAAGAGTTTTGAGCAAGAATTCTCTTATATCTCCTGCTTCCACCCCTCCGGCATTCCGAGGAGCCTCACATTGTTGCGACGGGCTCGATTATTGCTATCTTCCAACTCCTTTTGAAGATTCTGTATCTGGCGCTCAGCCTTGTCCAGTTTGCCCAAGCGCACCTCGTGCGAGTCGAGGACCCCCGCCATATTGTCCTGCCGTAATGAAAGACCTTCAAGTCGGTCCTGGAGCACTCCAAAGTCTTCTCGCATGGCTCGAAGCGCTTCTCCATTGGACTGCACCAATTCCTTCACGCCGCGTATTTCCTCCAAAATCTCCAGGTGCATTGCGGGGTTTTCACGAAATGGAACCATCTTCTGTGGGGAGGACACCTCTGTTTTGGAGCGTTTTCCGTGAGAAGAAGAAGGAGACCCGAAGTCCAAGCGTGCTGGTTTATGGGCCGCCATCCCCCCCGAGGTGCCCCGGTCAGCTCGGAGCGAAATAGTAAATTTGTATAGGTATTAAGTCAGGATTCTAAGTAGGCCTCTCGGGAGCTTCAACGCAAAGCGTCCTACCCGCTGGACATCAGGCTCCGCCCCCCCCTACCTGTTTAATTTATATGCAAAACAAATCATCAGAGAAGCAGGATTGTATGAAGACAACAGAGGTGTGAAGATTGGTGGAAGACTCATCAACAACCTTCGCTATGCTGATGATACTACATTACTGGCTGAAAGTGAAGATGATCTGAAACATTTGCTTCTCACAATCAAAGAACATAGTCTCAAAATGGGCCTGCACCTTAATGTAAAGAAGACAAAGATCATGACAACTGGCATAATCAACAGGTTCATTGTTGAAGGAGAAGAAATTGAAATTATGAACAACTTTAACCTACTTGGATCAACTATCAATAAAGAAGCAACAAGCAGTCAAGAAATCAAACGACGCATTGTTCTTGGCCGAATGGCTATGAAAGACCTAGATAAGATTCTCAAGAGCAGAGATGTCTCTCTCCATACAAAGATTTGACTTGTTCAAGCCATGGTATTTTCAATAACATCATATGGATGTGAAAGCTGGACAGTGAAAAAGACAGACAGGAAGAAAATTGATGCCTTTGAATTATGGTGCTGGCGGCGAATACTGTGTATACCATGGACTGCCCGAAGAACAAACCAGTCGGTACTAGAGGAGATCAAACCTAAGCTTTCTTTAGAAGCTCAGATGACAAGACTTCGACTTTCATACTTTGGACACATCATGCAAGGAGAGAGATCATTAGAGAAAGACATCATGCTTGGCAAGATAGAAGGTCAACGCAAAAGAGGAAGGCCAGCAATGAGATGGATTGATACAATAAGAGCAGCTACGGGTACCAGTCTGTCAACAATGAGCCACCTGACTGAAGACCGAACACAATTTAGGATAGCTATCCAGAGGGTCGCCATAAGTCGACTCCGACTCGACGGCACTTAACAACAAGACAAGATGTTCATTGGCTAAAGCCATGTTTGCTGTCTCCCATTAAATCATGACTGTCTATATATTCAATAATTTTTTTCTTTATAATGGTTTCTACCATTTTTCCCAGTACTGACATCAGGCTCACCGGTCTTTAGTTACCCAGATCACTCCTGGAACCCTTTTTTTTAAAACTGGCGTAATATCAACAATTCTCCAATCTTCAGGTATTACAGATGATTTTAATGATAGTTCACAGATTACTAATAGTAGGTCTGCAATCTCATATTTCAGTTCTTTCAAAACCCTTGGATGCATACCGTCCGGCCCAGGTGATTTTCTACTCTTCAGTTTATCAAATAGTTGTAATACATTTTTCCGATGTATCGATATTTCTTTCATTTCTTCTGTGGCATCACCTTTAAATACTATTTCAGTCATGGGTAACATCCCTACATCTTCCTCAGTAAAGACCAAAGCAAAGAATGCATTTAGTCTCTCCACTATAGCCTTGTCCCCTCTTAGTGCCCCTTTTACCCCTCAATCATCTAATGGTCCAACTGACTCTCTCACAGGTTTTTTGCTATGAATGTACTTGAAAAAGTCTTTATTATGTGGTTTTGCTTCTACAGCAAGCTTCTACTTAAATTCTCTCTTTACCTGCTTTATCAATGCCTTGCATCTAACTTGCCAGTGCTTATGTTGTTTCCAGTTTTCGTCATTTGGCTCCTTTTTCCATTTCCTGAAAGATGCTTTTTTGGCAACAATAGCCTCTCTGAACTCACCTTTAAACCATGCTGGCAGTTTTATGGACTTCCTTCCACTTTTCTTAAAGTGTGAAATACAACTGGTCTGGGCTTCCAAGATAGTATTTTTAAACAAAACCCATGCTTGATGTAAATCTTTAACCTTTGCAACTGCTCCTTTTAGATTTTTTAACTATTTTCTTCATTTTATCATATTCTCCCTTTTGAAAATTAAATGGTAGTACTGTGTATTTCCTTACTGTTTTTCCTCCATTTATTAAATCAAACGTGATCATGCTATGATCATTGTTGCCAAGTGGCCCTAACACTCTTATCTCTTGCAGCAGATCTAGTGTTCCACTAAGGACTAGGTCCAAAATGGCTTCCCCTCTTGTCAGTTTATGAAACAGCTGTTCCAAGAAGCAGTCATTTATTTCACTTAGAAGCTTTTTCTCCCTAGCATGTCCTGCCATGACACTGACCCAGTCGATACCGGGGTAATTGAAATCACCTATTATTATTACTATGTTTTAGCTTTTATTAGCTTCCCTGATTTTTTTGAGCATTTCATCATCCATTTATTCATATTAATCTAGTTATCGGTAGGCAGGGGTAATTTGGAAACTTTAAGCTCTGTCTGCTCTGTACTCAAGGGCATTTGGGTTACTTTTTTCTTTAATGGAACCTCTCTGTTTATATGCCCTAACTTCAGTCTTTTGCTAGTATCCTTCAAGGCTACATTGTTCCGAACCATGCACTCTTGGGCAACTGTCGGCTTTCCCCTATTATCTAGTTTAAAAGCTGCTCTATCTCCTTTTTAAAGGTTAATGCAAACAGCCTGGTTCCATCCCGGTTAAAGTGGAGCCCAACCCTTCAGTAGTAAGGAATGAGAAGGGATGATAAGTATAATGGGTAACTAGTATAATAGGTTCTGTGATAAGTGTAAGGATTTTGAAATGAAATTGATAAATGAGAGGTAACGAATGATTCTGACAGAGTAGGAGAGTGATATGGTCAAATTTACAGACTACTTGCATTTGTATGTTGAACCAACTGCAATACATATTCCAAACATGTATTGAACTAAAGGCCAGCAGATCTGAAGCCAAGTGGTCATTTGGCAACCTACAAAAAGAACTGAGAGGCAAATCTTTTTATAGTTTCTGTTAACCACAGTTGAACACCTCTGTTCACATGGAGGGGAATTTTACAAAGGATGTTCAAGGGCAATCTGGGATGTCTAAGCCAGAACATCTAAAAAAAAAAGCAGGCATGTCCAGGTGCAGACATTATTTCACAAACATGGACGTGCTTGATATGTACATCTGCAGGGGCCAGGGCTGGTGCTACCATTAGGTGAACTAGGCAGTTACCTGGAGCACCGGCCCTCCCGGGTGTCCTTTGCCACTGCTGTTCCCTTTCTCGGGACCTGCAGTGGCGGCAATAGCTGCAAACAGCTCCACGGAGCATACCTTTAAACTTCAGCACCATGGGACTGTTTGCAGCCACTGCCGCTGCTGCATTTCCCGGAGGGTGGCGGCAGCAGTGGCAATGGATGCGCTTCACTTAGGATGAGCTTCACTTAGGACATTTCACCTCCTTGCGTTGGCCCTGGTGGGGGCATCTACATAGACACTTTGCGATTAATAATCTTGGTGGGACACAGACTAATTAAATACCAAATACGTTAGAGTCCCCAGGCCCCATTGCTCCTGCCCTGTCTAGCTCCAGGTTTTAAAATAGTGGCTCGCAACCTCTATCAGTAGTCTCATGTACCACTTCTGGCAGCTTGACCCCCTAACACTAGTACTATAACACTGCTTGGGGTCATTTTGAAACCTGGAGTCAGATGGGGCAGGAATGACTGAGGATTGTTACTGTCTCTTACCCAGTAGACCACCAGGGAATGGAAAGTTAGCCCTGCTGGATGGGAACTACAGGAGGGTAAGTGGCCTTTGGGAAGAGTGGGTGGCACTTTTTCCTGGTGAAGAGTAAGTGTCCATGAATGATTTTAGGGAGCGGGGGAAGTTTTGACAAGGTCCAGGTGTATTTTGGGGAGATGGTGGGTCTTGACCATTCTCACATCCCTCCTAAGTGAAATTCATAGTTCCTTGGACCAAGGTAAAATTGTTCTGGCTGTCTCCTTGATTTTATCTGTCACTTTCAATCTTGTAGACCCTAATATCCTTCTTTCATGTCTCCATGCCATCAGTCTCCATGACACAGTACTTTCATGGTTCACCTCTTTCTTATTAAAATATTCTTTTTCAGTTTACACAGGTGCGCTAACCTCTACTCTCTTACCATTGGCATGCTGGGTCCCACAAGGCTCAGTACTAGCACCTCTTCTTTTTAACATCTTTCTCAGCCCCCTGGCTACAGTAGTTCAGGAGGCAGGAATTTGTACATATTACTAAGCTGATGATGTTTTGCTTAATGCCTATGTAGACCCCATTCCCTAGATTTAACCAGCTGAAATCACCGCTTCACTAAAGTGGCTACCTGGCAGTCAGATAAATTAAATATGAAGAAATTTCAGCTACTTGGCTTACTGGGAGTACTAGCTTTCCAAACCTCACACCTGACCCAGCTGGTTTTCCTATTGGATTCACCCTTACTTTTCAATACTTGAAAGACAGACGAGTTCTGTGATAAAGGGCTCTTTCCTAGTCTTATGGCAGCTACATGCCATATGTTCCTTTCTCAATCTTCTAGCCCAGAAAATGTTTATCCTCTGTCTTATCATTTCATGAACTGAGTACCATAATACCATTTACTTTGGCCGCTTTGCTGCAGCACTAAAACCAAAATACCATTATTAGGATTTTTATGTCACGTTGCCCCATTGCTAATACAACAACACTGGCTCCCAGTACTTCCCTAATTCATTTCAAATTACTAACTTTGACCCATAAAGGACTGTACACTGGGACTCTGATGTATCTATCCTATCACTCTATATACACCCCCCACCCTCCAAAGTGCTGCATTCCATTCACATGAACTGAAAGTTTATCCCTCCCATCTCCCAAGCAAAGCTAGAGTCCACAAGATGCTCTGCCTACATTTTTAAGGCTCCCACCTTAGGAAATGCTCTTCTTCTCACTTAAAAACTCAAGACTGACCTAAAGACATATCTTTTTGAACAGGCAATCAAGAACTTCTGATGGCTGGGGAAGAACCTTCTGATTTCCTTTCCTATTTCAAAATGGAGTTCTTTTCTTTCTTGTATGTGTCTTAGATCATTGTAAATCACTTTGATATTCTCTTGAAAGGTGGTACAACAAAAAATAAGAAATCATAAACTAAAAGGGGGTTATTCTGAGCCACGAATAGCGGGGATGGACGTTCCTGCTATTCGTGGCATCTCCTGCCCCCGAATAACTTCCCTGCCGGTTGTGCGGGGAAGTTAGACGGGGGTGGAGAATGGGCAGCCCGGGTGTGGAGTCTGGGCAGGCAGTGGGGCGGTTGCCGGCCCTGGACATACAGGGTCAATTCTAATGTCAGCCCTGTACGTCCAGGGCCGGCGAAATGTCTGGGGAAATTATTCCAACTCCGAGGTGGAATAATTTCCCTGGACGTGTTTTTTATTTTTCTGCTGGGGCATGGATGGGACTGAGGGTGCCGGAGGGCATTCCCTGCAGCCTGACCCTGGCCTTAGGAGGCCAGATCGGGTGTCGGGCTGCAGTGAATTTACTTTATTCTCCGGCGGCAGGCATTGCGGCTGTTCAATGGAGCCATGGTGCCTTAGCAACATGACGTCGTGGTGCCGTGGCTCCATTGAAGAGCCTTGACTGAGTTAGCCGGGTGTGGTTCTGCATATGGATGCCAGACAGAATTGCAGTCCCGCCTACACGTGCAGGACTGTTCGCGATTCTGATACTGCGGGGCTAGACGTGCCCCGCGGGATCAGAATCATGATCTTCTCTGTGCATCCAGTTCAGACCAGATGCACAGAGGGGATCTACGTCTGGGACAGAATCGGGCCCTAACTGTTTGGGGTGGATAAAGAGGGGCCCACACAATGTTAGCCAGTACCTGATCCCTTTAAGATAGTGCCCAGGAGCATCGGGCCACACATTATTGGTCTGATACTCTGAGGCAGGAAACATTAATGCCAGCTTTGAAATGGCATTACTGTTCCTGGAATAACAGCTTGCGAAGTTGAATCCAACTGTATTGTCCAATGTACATATTAACGAGGGACTGATATTCAGTAGCGGCAGTTAGCACTATTAAAGCGGCTAGCTGCTGACGCTGAAGAGATAAACTGGATATTCTATGCCGATGCCTCATCCGGCCTCCGGCACTGAATTTTCAGGGTTGCCGCTAAGCCTCTGCCACTGCAGAAGCTAACCGGCCAGCAGTGATATTAAGCTCCTGCCCGGTTAGCTCCCACGAGTAATGATACCTTTTGCTGCATCTATCTTTACTCACAGATCACTAACCGGGCAGTGGTGCAATGTCGCTGCTGCCCAGTTAGCGATGGATGCCGCCTCCGGAACACCCCTGAACGCCCACAACATACCCCTGTGCTACACAGCAATGGGCCCTGTAGCAGCATTAATTGGGGATATTCGGTGTCACTGTCCATATTAGTGCCACTGAATATCCCTCGAAGTGGTATTTACATGGTTCACAGGTCTGTAAATCGTGTAAATGCTTTTGAATATCGGGCCCGAGGGCTCTTGCAGGCTTTGCACCTGATTATTATTATCATGTAACTCACGATAAATGTACTTGCATAATTTTATCATTTAACATGCTTTAACAGGCCAAAATTGCATGTTATTCCTTTAACACACGCTAGTAACTACCCCCCTTGGTCTCTCTAGTGTTCTTTTCAAAATAGATGAAGCAGGAGTTAATAGTACAGTACTTTGGGTGCAAGTTCAAAGGACATGAATGATTAGATCTTGCTCTGGATATTGGGTTACATTGTAACTTGGATTTGTCTTGTCTATAAGCTTTGACTAGGCTATTTCAGACTGTACGATGACTAAACAGAACTACGGTATTCAAGTTGAAGGACAACCAGGAAGGATTCAGACACTGGAAGACAGAATTGACAGATACATAGCAACTTGGGATAATGATACTAGAGCAGTAGTTCCCAAACTCATCCTCAGAAACCTCCTGACAGCTGGGGTTTAAGAATATTGGGCCCGTTATTCGAAGGGAATTTACATGGTTTACGGCCCAGTAAACTGTGTAAATGCCTTAAATGGGGATATTCAACACCACTTGCATGGTTAATGCCGTTGAATATCCCCTTCTAAGTCCCCTATGCGCCCCGATGATATCTGGCTAGCACTGGAGTGTGTTGGGAGCATTCTGGGGCGGAGTGGAAGCGGAGACTGTCACTAACTGGGCAGCAGCAACATTACATGCTGCCCGGTTAGCGATCTGCGCTTTAAATATAGGCAAGGAAAACCCTTGCCTATCTTTAAGGTGCAGTCACTAACAGGACGGTATGCAATATTGCTTCTGCCCAGTTAGCTACTGCAGCTTCCTGTGTCTGTGGTGATCCCTGGATATTCAATGCCGGGGCTGCATATGACCCCGGCATTGAATATCGGAGGTTAAGGGTCGGCAGGCAGGGTTATGCACCATAGGGGCGCATAGCCTGCCCAACTCAATATCAGGCCCATCCAGAATAAGTGTGCATGAGGTGTATTTGCATGCACTGCCTCAAACTTTATGCAAATACGTCTCATGCATATTCACTTTGAATATCCTGAAACTCATCTGGCTGGGCATCCTTGAGAATGGGTTTGGGAACCATTGTACTACAAACTTATTCCCTCCTGTGCTGTGCAAAATACAAAGACATCAACAATACGGATTTCCTGGAAATAACAGAGAAAAATCAAAGACTTCCCACAAAAGAATGAGCAGAAAACTCACTGTATAATCCTAGGAGAAAAGGAGAAACTGCAGTTATAGCAGTAAGATATGTGGTATCACTCCACCAGGCCTCAAATTTCATCTGAGCAAGGACAACATAGACTCACAGCAGAACCTGGGACTGATCATCGTTACTGTCCTTTGTGTACTCTAATTTTATTGGAGTGTCCCTACTCTATCTGGGAAAGGGCTATAAATTGATTGTGAAGGCTAAGATGAGCATATTAAATGTGTTTTTACTTTTGCTTTTCATATTTCATGTTTCAGTGCATTCGCTCTGTGGCTCCTCAATACCTTTCTTCTCTCATTTCTCCCTACTTCCCCCCTCGTGAACTCCATTCTTCAACCCAGCTGCTTCTTGCTGTGCCCTTCTCCTCTATTGCCAATTCCAGATTCCGCTCATTTCACCTTGCTGCACCTTACGCTTGGAATAAACTTCCTTTGTCTTTACATCGGGCATCTTCTTTGTCCCTCTTCAAATGTAAGTTAAAAGCTCATCTTTTCACCTCTGCCTTTGGCTCTTGATTTCGCTGTTCTTATTCTTCTCCTTTTCTTGCTTTGTCTTTTTTAGACTGTAAGCTCTTTTGAGCAGGGACTGTCTCTTGCGTGTTTTCATTGTACAGCGCTGCGTGCGCCTGGTAGCGCTTTATAAATGCTTAGTAGTAGTAGTAATGTTTATAACCAGTCTTGCAAGTGAAGGAGTAGCCTAGTGGTTAGAGCAATTGCCTCGTACCCAGAAGATCAAGGGTTCAATTCCCACTGGCACTTCTTGTGACCTTGGGCAAGTCACTTTACCCTCCATTGCCTCAGAGGAAAAGGCTGGCAATCTACTTCTGGTGATACATTGCCAAGAAAACCCAGAGGTAGCTGGGTTGCTATGAGTCAACACTGACTTGATGGCACTAAAAAAAAAAAAGCAGTCTTGAATTGATTTTAACTAAAGGTAGAATATACATTTTATTTTTATTTTAAATATCACTGTTATATACTCTTTTTCCCTTTTATATTTAAAAACTTTGGGGGTAATTCTATAATGCATTTGCTGCATGTGTGGAGTAACCTAATGGTGAGAGCAGCGGGCTAAGAAACAGGGAAGCCAGAATTCATTCTCACTGGTGTTCCTTGCAATCTTGGAAAAGCCACTTAACCCTCCATTGACCACAGATACAACTTAGGGGAGGGGGATATTCAGCGGTGGTGGCTGGTGTATCTACAGTGGCTAGCTGTGGCTGCTGAACTTTAAACCCGGATATTCAATGCAGGGACAGCCCATCCATTGAGCGAGAATATTGTTCACACAGGGCCCCGTGCTTCAGGGGGCCCTGCACGAACTTCATTCCGTGGGGTTTGCAGGGCCGACTTCAGAGGGAGCCGGGGACGCCAAAGGCCCCAGCTCGCCTCTGCACAGTGCTGGAGTGAAGAGCAGCATGCTCTTTCTCTCGTGCTGTGTTCACATGAAGCCCGCAAAGTGTCAGGAAACAGGAAATGAACTTTAACCTTTTCCGGCACTCCGTGGGTTTCATGTGAACACAGCGTGAGTGAAGGAGCATGCTGCTCTTCACTCCAGCGCTGTGCAGAGGTGAGCTGGGGCCTCTGGCAACCTCAGCTCCCTTATAAGCTGCTCAGACAGGCACGGGGCTCTTTGGTGTGGGGTTGAGGGCTAGGATAGGACTGGAAATAACTGATGAGAGAGCAAGGAATAGAAATGGGCTGATGAGGGGGCCAAGATAGGACTGAAAATGGGCTGATGCAGAGCTTGGACTGGAAATGGGCTGATGGGAAGCTGGGAAAGGACTGGAAATGGCTGATTGGGGGGGGGGCTAAGAATGGAAATGGGCTGAAGGGGGAGTTAGGATAGGACTGGAAATGGCTGATGGGGGCTAGGAATGGAAATGGGCAGATGGGGGTCTGGGATAGGACTGGAAATGGCTGATGGGGGGGGCTAGGATTGGAAATGGGCTGATGGGGGACTAGGATAGGACTGGAAATGGCTGATGGTGGGGCTAGTTATGGAAATGGACTAATGTGGGGGCTAGGAATGGAAATGGGCTGATGGGGGGGATAGGAGAATGGGACTAGAAGGAAGCGGATGCTGGGTGGGGCTGGAACTAGAAGGGAGCTGATGTTGGGGGAGGACTAGAAGGGGATGGAGCTGGGGGAGTGAGGATGGAGAGGGGAAAAGATATTTTGTGTAGGAGGGAAGAAAAATCTACGATTGGCTGGGTATTGGGAGAGTAAGTGGGGATTGAGGATGGAAAGGTGAAATTTGAGTGGATGAAAAAGAAATAAAGAAGGAAATGGAGGAAAGAGCAAAAAGGGAAGATCAGTAAGTTAAAGCAGATGTAGAGAGAGAATGGGAAAAAAACTAGAAGAGAGAAGAAAGGACAAATGGACAGTTGACAATGGAGAGTTAGCTGAACACATGAAGAAGCCAGAAGAAAGTGAGTGGAGTAATTGTAACTGAAAAATAAAATGCCCACACAACAACAAATACATTTTGATTTTATTAACTGGAATATATCAGCAATGGGAAATGTGCATTGCTAATGTCTGCGTTTTTGTTTAGTACAAGAGGAAATTAATTTATAGTTTTATTTCTCCAGTGTTGTTGTACATTCCAAGTTTGGCTTTTGGGATTCCCAGTTTAATTATTGTCTTCTTATGTCTAAATTGTGATCCCTTGTTCTTTGTTTGGTGAAGGTCTATGTTCTGCATGTGTAACTGAGCTGAGGTATGCTGTTCATGTAGTTTCTATGTAACAGTGCCACTTCTTCTCTTTCCCCAGTAGGAGATGTATTGGTATTCTCTGAGATGTATTGGTTTAATATTTGCAGTGATGCCTTTTTAATAGGTAGGATTTGGTGCTTTGTGAGTCCTGATAGTGCTGTTATGATACAGCGGGTTTGCTATGGGTACTAAATGGGCAGTGTTTATAGTACTTCCTAATGTGCCTGGCGGTTGGCACTGGAGTATAGTAATGTAGAAATCTGGTAGTCTTTCTTTATCCAGACACCAATTAAGAGGCATGTTTACTAAAAGTTGGCGCATATTAACATTATGCAAATATTTATGCAAATAAGCCCGCTTATGCAAATGAGGCCCCGCAATCAGTCTCCGCACATGGCCCCGCACTCCCCTTATGCACGCCTGATTCAATGCTGAGGCCCTATATGGCTACCGGCATTGATTATTGGGGTCAGCCAGATAACGTCAGCACTACCTGGCCAGCAATGATATTCAGCCACTGCCCGGTTAGTTTCAACAATGGAAGGCAAGCAAGCCTTTCAAATGCATAACTTTCACCACTGAAGGATAACTGGCTAGTGGTTGAATATTGCTGGTGCCACCTCCGATCTGCTCCCAGAAGGCCCTGATGCTAGCCGGCTATTGTCAGGGGGTTCAGTGGCCGCACCGGGAGATATTCAGTGGCACTAAGGGCATTAACAGGGTTAGCAGGTCTGGTAATTGTGTTAATAGCTTTGAAAATGCTCCCCTTAACCTTTAACCTCTCCAAGGAATAGAAAAATACCTAGAGCACCTGAAAGGAACTCACCTTGAACTCTGAGAAAGGTATGTGCTAAATATAACTCCTCTTTCCCATAACATAAGCATGTTTTTACATGTGAAAAATGGCTCGTGTAAAATTGCATGCGGGTATAAGCGCTAGGATTGTGCGCAGCAAACGTTTTCAGTTCATTTTGGGACTTTTTCCCTGAGCTTCCTTGATTTTCTTTTTCAGTTTGTTTCATGTTTTTGTGTCAATATAAGTCTATTTATCACAAATTAGATTTTTTAATGAGCATCAATTGACTGCACGTATGTTAATTCATAGATTCAATGTGCTTGAAATTTGTGCACACTTTCCCTATGGTGCATTAACAAACCAAATGCATGCTAATGACTGCACATGCCTAAAACAGGTGTACATGTACACATGCAAAGAAGAGCACCATACTATGGGGGGTGTGGTTTAGGGAGAGGATGGAGTTGCATTGAACGTACATATTCTATAAAATACGCTTGTACTCGCGTAGCGTAGAGATGTACATTTACTCTATTAGGTGTAGAACAGGTGGCTTTTTGGATCTTTCCCAATGGTGTCCTCTTCTTAAAATACCTTTATATTGTATAACTGCATACCCTGAAAGATGTTAGTTTAAATTAGTGCTCTCTAAGGAGCATGTTTACTAAGGCCTACGGCGGTAACGTACATGTGGGCCATGTTATTAGCATGGGCGGGGTCAGCGCTAACTTCAAGGTGCATGTACTTCCATTCCCCTGCAGTTAGTGTGGACCCAAGGTGCGGCAATGCACAAGCTGGAAGGCGGGCGCATGCAGCCCTGTATATGTGCATCGTGGAGGTGCTAAGGGCAGCAAGCGCGGTAAGCACAGGCTGCTAATGCCTGTGCTAATTGTGATGTGCTGGCAATGTCTGGGTTCTACCCCTGTCTCACCCAGTCCTCATGCCGATGCATGCTACCAGGGCAGCGTGAGATTTTTGATGCTAGGACCCATGAACATTTTAGCATCACGCGCAAATTGCATGCTAAACCCCACTCTACTAGGTAGTGCACCTTAATAATCATGCCTTTTAGAGCACGGAATGTGTAATTTAGGGAAAATAAACTATCACGGCTTGGCAGGTAGGTTTTTAAGTCTGATACATTCAACCATCACTTAGTGCATCATAACATTTGGTAGAGGAAACCAACAAAGGAGTTGAGTAGAAATATCAAATGCATCAAACAAATAAACAATAAAATGATGTCTTTGAGAGTGATTTTCAACTAAAATTGCCCAATTATATGATCCCTTTAGTCTGTTTTTCGTTTAGCTTAAGACAAATTAGCACAGCATCAAAAATGTCTCCTGCATTATGAAATGAGCATAACTATCAAAATGAGTCATATATAAATAACAAATGGAAGGAAAAGGATTTCAGGTAACAACCAGCTGTAACAAAGCTTATTAATTTACAGACACATCATAAAAAACCTTCCATATCAGTGCCATATGGCACAATCTATGTTTAAACCATTAAAATAGATCTCATCTGAAATAATATGCTCATTCCCATATGCATTCTCAGGAAGCATCTGTTCAAATACAAAAAAAATCATTAAAATCTTGCAAGAACCACTATGTTAAACACCAGCCTTTAACCTTAGCACTCAATGTATCATCCAAAAGCCAGACAAACCCCACACAATACAAATGTCCCAGTCTTACCCATTTAGTTTAGAAATGCTCTTACCATTAATCTTTCTCCTATTTTTACTAAATACATAGGGCATGTTTACTAAAGCGCAGTAGATGGGAGCATGGAGTTTAAAGCAGGGCTAATGTGCATTTTGGCAGCACGGTACCCAGAAGTATGCACTAAAATGTGACTACACTAAAACCGCTGTGGTACCACAGCGCATGAATAGGTTGGTTAGGGTGGAGAGGGGTGGTTGCAGCCATGCATGGCTGGTGCCGCTGTGCTAATGGTGCCATGAAAGGTGCCACTAGCATGAGAGCAACTACTGCCAGCCTCCAACCAGGCAGTAGTTGACCCACTTTGCTAGTATGCCATCAACAGGGCTAGCCCATCCGCTAGGCGGCTGACTAGGAGAGCCGACCCAGGTGGGTGGCTTTGTGCTGCCGCTTTGTTGCCTGTGGAAGACCATATGCTTTGGCACACATGACCTGCCGCTTCTGTTCCCCCTCCGATGCAACTTATTGTTGGAGGGGGGTCAGAAGTGGCAGGCCATGTGTGCTGAAGCACATGGCCTGCTGAGGGCAACAAAGCGGTGGCACAAGGCCGCCATTTTTAAAATACAGCTGCTGCCACTGCCACTGCCTACCTCTCCTCCAGGACAGAATCAGTGGCAATGGAGGGCAGCAGTGTGGTTCAGCGGAGGTGGCTTGGCGTGGGGGGGGGGGGGGGCTCGTCAGGGGATTCAGCCTGGTGTGGCAGACCCTTGGGTCAATCCTGGCTGCCAATGCATGATTTGGGCACAGATCTCACATGGTGTAAAGGGTAGAAGAATCCCATACATATACCAACATTGCCAACATTGGTTGGGAATGTGCATAAGTGAATCAGGTCCTCGACTAGGACAACTGCTATAGGAGAGGTGGCATGGTGCCTCTGTCATAGCAGTGGAGCACTACAGCCCAACAGCCACAAAGCCAGGGCATGCTGGGAGAGTGGGAACACATCTACCTACAGAGCAACATCAGTCCAGACAGTATGATGCTCACATCTGCATATGTATTGGATAGATGTGTGAGAGCCGCTAGTGTGATGAGCTGTGGAAGAGTTGGGAAATGGGGCCTGTGCTCAGTGAAGCAGCCAGATCTGGTCACCTAACCAGGGTCGGACATAGCAGAGCACAGATGGTGGAAGTGTATGCAAATGAGGTGTTGCAACTAGTGGCAGAATGATGATTTAGCACCAAAATTTGTTGTCAGACCACTATCTCTCCTGCCTGGGGGGGGGGGGGGGGGCACATAGTGCTGTATATGTGCACCTACAGGACTCTGCTGGTGCCAAGGGTCTTGTTCTCATGGGCAGGACCAGTCCAAGGGTTTCTGGTGCCCCAGGCAGGAACCCCGCATGTGCTGCACCATTGCCCCTCCGCTGCTGCTGTCACCACTGCTGATTCCATCTTCTGGGGGTCAGGCAGTGGCAGTTTTTAAAAGTAGTGGCTTTGTGCCACCACTTTGGTGCCCATAGCAGATCATGCACACACATTGCCTGCCACTTCTGACCCCCTTTGATGCATCTTCCGATGCCATGCCACCCACCAAGGGTTGCTGCCCTAGGTGGCCACCTAGCCTGCCTAGTGGACGGACAGACCCTTCCCATGGGCAGATGGGCCCTCACCCTGACCCTTGGAGGACATGTCTTTGGCCTACTGGCTCAGGGCAGCTAGCTATGTTTCCTGTTCTGAATATAACCTAGCTTTCTAGCCCTCTGCCTAGGGGATGAAGCAGTCTACAGAACTGGGGAGCTGTTGTGGGCTCTCAAGGGCCTGTGGGCCTTAATTTCTCTGAGAGCTAATGTGCCCCAACTGGGAAGTGCCTGGGGTTGCCTGTCTCCATGGATGCCCTGTGGTGGCTTCCACCCCCTTGGAAGAGATCAGGCCACTTGGGGGGTGGGGCAGATGCATATAAACCATGTGGGTGAAGAGGTGTGTGACCCAGCCATTTGCCTCCCACATCTGTGTTGGGTCTGTTCTTGTGCAGGCTCTAGTACCCCCCCCCCCAAATCTCCTCCCTTCCTCTCCTTTTCCTGTCTCCTCCCTTTCTCCCCTTCCTCCCTCCCTCCCCTTGCTCCTCTCCCTCACTCCCTCACCCCCTCCTCCCTCCCTTCACAGTCTGCATGATCTATAGGCACACACTCTTTACTAATGAGCTACAGGTGCACCTAGTGCAGCAATGCTTTCCTGTTGCGACCGCATCCCTTGCTTGTACCATGCTGCTATGCCCCATCTGCAGTAAATTCATGCACTAACCATGCATTTGCCCCATACTAGTCACAGAACTTTAATAGACATAAGGATCAGGGAGGGGAATCTTTTATTTAAAAATGAATCCCAACGTCGATACCATTAATGCATTTCTCAACACTGGGATTCATTTAAAAAAAAGATTTTCTCCTCCCAGATGCTTATATAAATGCATGATTTGCTCTAAGCAGAGGGCACATGTAGTGAGTGTAAATATTGTTTTATCTAGAGCTTTTGCCTCCTTCTAACCAGCTAAAATGCTCTGAATAGCAGGTCCAATGTGCACTATATAAGGTTTCCTATTGAGCTTGTTGATTTTAGGAGTTTGATGTAGGAACAGCGTTTCAATGTCGGAGATATTGAAGGAGAAAACTGTGTTTAGTAAATATATGATAAAGATTAAAGGTGAGAGCATTTCTAAACTAAATTGGTGAGATTGGTACATCTGAATCATGTGGCGTTTGCTCATTTCTTGGGTGATACATTGACTGCTAAGTTCAAATTTTGGAGTTTGTTTAACACAATGGTTTAACCCTGGGAGTACCGATGGGGTCAAAAGTGACCCCATTGCAAGTTTCACAATGCGTATCTCGGAAACTAGTTGTTCAAGAATGCAATCTTTTTATGACTTTTCACATGTCAATATTCACTTTATATTGCGCCATGAGAGGAATAATTTTCATCCGCTAGGTGACGCTAGTGATGAATTGCAGCACAGAGTACCAGTGGGGTCATTTTTGACCCCAGTTGCTTACGTCCGGTTTGGATTGTGATACAATTTGCAGTTTTGTGAATTTTTTGAAATGACAAAGGTATTTATCATTATGTATCATTTATTTTTTGTACTATTTTATGAAAACTACACATTTTCTGTAATTGATATCATACGTTCTCTTATTATTTCCGATGAAATCTAAAGGCTTTCAGCTCGTTCATCACGATTATTGTACACCTATAGTAAAACTGCTTTGCGTTTTATTCAACTTTATCTTTGTTTATTTATTTTGGGTAATTGTTTATGATGTCAAAACGAAAGTATTCAGCTGCCCAAGTAAGAGAAATATTGCAACGAGATGCTGACAGTGACGGCTCTGAGTCGTCTGATGATGCAGCATACTCAGCAAGCGAAGAAGCATATCAGCCAAGTTCGGGCGATAAATCTGATGATGACAGTCATGATTCAGATGGCGACAGCAGTTGGTCGCCAAGTGAATGTGAGACTGATGTTGAGCCGGTAACATCGCCTGCAGCAAAGAGTCAAGTTACAGGTCGAGGCTGTGCTGGACAGGGAAGAAGGCAGGAGTCCTCGGTGTCAGTATCATCTGTGAGGAATTTTAGTTGTGGTCGTAGAGGAGCTAAGAGGTCATCAACTATAAGCACAAATGTTGCCATTGAAGCCTATGTATCTAAGATGCCACATCATGAAACAGGAAAGCTGCTGGAAGATACGCCAGAGCTAATATCATGCCCGTACAACAAGGTCCTACAAGGTATGCTGTACGAAATGTTGATGGCCCTCTCGCAGCATTCCACTTGTTCATGAGGAAGAACTTATTGAATGAAATCATGATGTGGACGAGCAAACAAGGAAGACACATTTATGACGACACCTGGAAAGATTTGACAGATGGAGAATTTCAACGTTATCTTGGACTTCTGATCCTCTCAGGCGTGTACACGTCACAAAATGAATCCATAGTTCAGTTGTGGAACCTTGAAGATGGCCGTTCTGTTTTCGTCAAAAATATGGCCCGTAACCGTTTTCAGCAAATTTCTTGTGCTCTCAGATTTGATGATGCAACCAACAGATGTGAACAACGAGGCGTGGATAAGCTTGCTCCAATCAGACATGTTTTTGATACCTGGGAAGCAACTCTAAGTGACGCCTTTGTTCCTGGTGAAAATGTTACCGTGGATAAGCAACTGCTTACATTTCGTGGCCGTGTTCCATTCAGACAATATATTCCCAGCAAACCTGGGAAATATGGCATAAAGCTATGGATGTTGTGTGACAGTGCAACGTCATATGTTCTGCGTCTTCAAGTATATACAGGAAGGGAACTCGGACAAAACAGGGAACAGAATCAGGGTGAAAGGGTTGTGCTGCAACTCACTGAAGGATTGACACGATCTGGCAGAAATGTTACTGTTGACAATTTCTTCTGCAGTTTATCCCTGTCATGGAAATTGCTAGAAAAACAAATGACACTTTTGGGGACTATTCGAAAGAACAGAAAAGAATTACCTCCAGAATTTGTAACAGCAAAGGGCCGAGAGGTATTCACTTCACTGTTTGCCTTTCGAGATTACGCCACTCTGGTTTCCTATTGCCCGAAGAAAGGAAAAGTGGTTGCTCTTCTGAGCAGTTTGCATGATCAAGAAGAAGTAGATAACACACGTCCAGACAAAAAACCATGCATGATCTTGGACTATAATTCTAGTAAAGGTGGAGTAGATACGGCAGATCTAATGTTGCGCACGTATACCACAAAACGAATGACAAGACGCTGGCCAGTGACAATGTTCTACAACATGTTGGACATCAGTGCTTTGAACGCCTTCATTGTTTGGATGTCACTAAATCCAGAATGGCAGTCCAAGTCAAAGCACAGACGTCATCTATTCCTCTTCGATTTAGGAAAGCAGCTGCTTCAGAGTAATTGCAGCGAGACTTCTTCCAGCATTGAAGAAGCCACTGATGCTGTTTGCAATGTCGGGAATCCCAAAGAAAAGGGCAAGGTGTCACTGCTGTTCCAGAGAAAAAGACAAAAAAAGCAACATAGTTTGCACCTCCTGCAAGCGCAATGTTTGCAAAGAACATTCAGAAATTGTCTGTGTCTCATGCAAATGACTGTAGTACTTTACTGTGTTCATCAAGTGCATGCAAAAACTGCTTTCATGGCAACTCTTCTTCATGTAATTTTATGATACAGCATTAAATTTCAAAATATTTAACCTTCATATAATTAATTATTAATTTGGAATAATATTTTATCAGTTTAGTTTAAAATTTTCATGGTTAACAATTAAAATTCGTCGTGGGGTCATTTATGACCCCAACGGTATTCAGTGTGTGCAAAAAATCTTGGTAATTCCAGGGTTAAGTATGATTTTACTAATTTATTTGCATTTGAACAGGTACTCCCTGACTGAGCTACTGCAAAACACCATCAGCATTGCAATGTGTGCTGACAATGCATATGGGAATGAGCATACCAATTCAGATAAGATTTATTTTGATGGTTTAAAAATAGCTTGTGGTATACGACATTGATATGGAAGGTTTTTTATGACTTAAATATACTTATATATACTTACTATATGTATAATTTCTCACCATATTCCATGAATAATTACTCTGTAATTAGTTACCCCTGTTACCTCCAGGTTATCTCGTCCATGTTCAATGTAAAAACTCAATTGTCGTGTGACATTGCAGTATGTTTTTTGTTCAATTGTAAACCGCACTGATTTTAATAGAGCGGTATATAAGAGAAGTAAATAAATAAATTATAAAGTGACATTTTAGAAAAGACACTCATGTTAAATTGGGGAAATCCATGAATATGGCGGAACATGAAGCAAAATTCCTGAGATGTCTATCTCTTCAGCTGATTTTAGGAATATAGCGCCAGATATTCAGCACCGGTGACTAGCGTGATCACAGAGGCTAGTTGGTAGTGCTGAACATTAAACGAGATTATTCAGTGCTGGGGTCATATCCGGCCCCAGCATTGAATATATGGGGCCGCTGCAGAGCCCAATCGCTAACCGGTCAGTGGCGATATTGAGCCGCTGCCTGGTTAGCGATAGGCAGTGAAAGTTATGCCGGGGTTTCCTGGGTCTGACTTTCAGCGCAAATCGCAAACCGGGCAGCGGCTCAATATCACTGCTGACCGGTTTGTGATCGGCTCTGCCCAGGATCACCCCCGATATGCCCCAATGCTAAGCGGTTAGCATTGCCGTATAGAGTAGCGTTACTCGGGGATATTCAGCAGCACTAACCATCTTATTGCTGCTGGACATCCCGCTTAGAGACATTTACATGTAAATGCCTTGGAATGTCGGGCCCATAGTATCCCCGATGTGGACGTCCATGCTAGCAGCCACATAAATGTCCCCCTTAGGAAAGTGTGGGGCAGGACGTCCATCTCATGCAAGCTAGCATAAGGAGACATCCAATGGCATAGCAAAATGAAAACACGAGCCCCATTCCCTGTCAGTATTTGTTGACATATAGTAATATAAAGGGGTATTAGGGTAGCTCCTTCTCCACACCCTCCAGATTTTTACCTGACAAAATAGCACTTTTCAGATGCCTGTTCATGCCTGGAGCAGGGATAACCTTAGGCGCGACTTCGGATATCCAGGAAGTCTCTAAGATCAGGCAGGGATGTCCAGGTTCTTAAGAACACCCTGGCCACACCTCCACCACACCCCTGTTCAGACTTGGACGTCCTCGCATTGGGGATGCCCAAAGATCCAGCTTCTAAAATGGCTCTGGAGACACCTCTGTGCTTTGGATGTCTCTATGTCCATTTTCAGACTTCCAAAGCATGAATACGGCTCCAAAATAACCCCATAAGTTTGGTAAATTGATAACTTGCTTTACAGCTGGTTGTAATCTTTTTCCTTCCATTTGTAACTTAAATTTGAATCATTTTGACAGTTATACTAATTTCATAGCACAGGAGACATTATTTTGATGATGTGCTAATTTGACAGGCACCGCTAAAAAGAGACAGAAGGGAATATATTATTTTGGATTTGGCATTGGCTAATACTTTCCAAGTCACTGGACTGATTTGTAAACCTATGTTCATACAGCCAGTTGGTGCATTTTTCTTAGCAAAAAAGGCATTGGCTCATATGCAGGGCTCTTTCATCAATATATGAGGACCATGGGTCAAGTCTAGCAGGCAATGAAAAAGATGCCGGTACTACCCCTTCAACAAAAGCCCTGCAGCCAGCACACTTGCTGTTTGAGGGGGTGTTCTCTTGATTAGATTTGGGGAGGGCTTTGCACTTAAGTGTATACTTTTGAAAGTTCAAACATCTGTGCATATTTTAACTCAGATATATTGTACACTATAAATTGCAGGGTAATTTTCAAAGTGGAAGTACCTGCATTTTTGTGTTTTGAAAATTCGGCATAATGTGCACATATTTGTTACTCATGCACACAGTTATAAAATGATTCCCTTAACTGTATTAAACAGATTGGAGGGTTACTTGTCATAGATAAATACAGTTGAGCTCTTGATACTATGAGCCGCTCAGAGTGTGAGACTGTGGAAGGGATCAAGACAGGGCATTTTATTGCAGTAAGAGGCTTTAGTGTGTTTACTTGCTGGTTTTTTGTTGCTTTTTCTTTATGGGTGAAGAATAACTTCCTTTCTGCAAGTTAGGATAAGGATAATCGCACTATTACCTTCTCTTGGAGACGTTCCATAACAGCAGCTAAGTAGGCTTCACGGTTTTCTTTGATCTGTTCCATTTTCAGTATCAGTTTTTCCTCTGCCATTTTGCTGAAGTTATTATTTTCTTCCAGAGCCTTTTGAAGGACTTCTCGCTCGTGTTCCCTCTTTTCAGCCAAATGCTTTAGAATCTGGGCCTCTTGGGTCTGAATGAAAAAAAAATGACATCTGACTCTGAAGAAAGCACTAACCAGAGGTATAAGAATTACGCATAGGGAATTACAGAAATACAGAAACACTTCGGTGATTAACTAGAACAACTGGACTTTATTTTGGCCATGCAATACTTTCTTTGCTTCTAGGGGATACATTTGAAAGTGGCCAGGGAGCTTGCAGGCATTTAAGTCATTTTCAAACTGAAGCTTCCTTTTGAAAGTATGGACCAGCAGGGACTGCAGATAGAACCATATCTATGGGCTTTGCACCCGTCTTCCCGCAAGTAGGAATCTGCACCACAAAGTACCCACTGGGATTTCAAAATGTAACTCCTCATGCATACTTTCCTTTCCCTGCCCCTTTTTGGCACAGCTAGCATCATGCATACCTTAGGCCTCATTGGGAGTAGGCGGGCAATTTTCAAATGAGCAATCAAAGTGCATTAATCATTATTAACATAGCTAGATACCCCTGTAAACTGGCTTACAGTTTTACTCATTTGATTATGTTTATTTTGGCTGATTAACTGCTAAGACTCAGGACTCCAGTTTCTAAATGGTAAAATATATATTTTTTAATTATAGTATGTATATTTCCACCTATCACAGTAGGCTCTAAGTGGTTACAATCACCATAATAAATATTTTAATATCATATAAAGGTATGAAACAACAAAATCAAATCATAATCACATTAAATCAAAATCAAGACAGATGCTAATCCATCTCCCTAAAAACCTGGGAAAAATGAAAAGCAGAGTGTGGGGCGTTTAGGATTGATCACCTCCATTTGGTATTCACCCTGAGCCCCTTCTGGTAGAAAGGAGCATGAGGTCCCTCTGGGGGTGGTTAGCTGCTCCCTTTTCCCACACCTCATCTAATGATGAAGGGCACAGACCTTGGGAAAGGGAGCTCTGCCTGAGCCTATTACCCCCTCCCCTCACGTCCCCCGAGCATGTGTGCAGATTGTGCATAGTGTCTAGACCAGTGATGGCTAACCTTTTTGAGCCCGAGTGCCCAAACTGCCGCACAAAACCAAAGAATTTCCTCAAAGTGCCAGCACGTCAATTTGCATAAATATTTGCATAATGCTAACATACACTAACTTTTAGTAAACGTGTCTCTTAATGAGTGTATGGATAAAGACAGACTAAAAGATTTCTACATTACTATAATCCAGTGCCAACCGCCAGGCACATTAGGAACTACTACAAACACTGCCCATTTAGAACCAATAGCAAACCCGCCGTATCCTAACAGCACTACCAGGACTCACAAAGCACCACACCATACCTATCAAAAGGCAACACTGCAAATATTAAACCAATACATTTCAGACAATAACAATACATGACCTACTGGGGAAAGAGAACAAGTGGCAATGTCAAAAAGGAATTACATAAACAGAATACCTCAGCTCAGTTACACAGTTGCAATTGCTCCAGCCACTTTCTTCTGGTTTCTTCATGTTTTCTGCTAACTCTTCATCATCTGCTGTCCATTTGTCCTTTCTTCTCTCTTCTAGTTTTTTTTTCCATTCTCTCTCTCTACATCCGCTTTAACATACTAATCTTTCTCCTTTTGCTCTTTCCTCATTCCTATTTCATCCACTCAAATTTTACCCCTCCATCCTCAATCCCCACTTACTCTCCCAATACCCGGCCAATTGTAGATTTTTTATCCCTCCCACACAAAATATTTTTCCCCTCTCCATTTTACTCTCCCAGCCCCATCCCATTCTAATCCTCCCCCAACATCAGCTCCCTTCTAGTTCCAGCCTCACCCAGCATCCATTCCCTTCTAGTCCCTGCATCAGCCCATTTCCAGTCCTAGCCCCCCATCAGCCCATTTCCAGTCCTAGCAACCCCCCAACCCAATACCAGTCCTAGCCCCCCCCCCATCAACCCACTTCCAGTCCTAAACCCCCATCACCCCATTTTCAGTTTAAGCCCCCCCTATAACCCATTACCAGTCCTAACCCCCATCACCCCATTTCCAGACAGCCCCCATCAGCCCACAGCCCATTAGCAGTCCTACCCCCCCCCCGCCCGCCCGCCCGCCCATTAGCAGTCCTAACCCCCCCGCCCGCCCGCCCATTAGCAGTCCTAACCCCCCCAGCCCATTAGCAGTCCTACCCCGCCCGCCCGCCCATTAGCAGTCCTAACCCCCCCAGCCCATTAGCAGTCCTACCCCCCCGCCCGCCCGCCCGCCCCCCCATTAGCAGTCCCACCCCCCCGCCCGCCTGCCCGCCCATTAGCAGTCCTAACCCCCCCCCTGCCCATTAGCAGTCCTACCCCCCCCATTAGCAGTCCTAACCCCCCCCCCCATTAGCAGTCCTAACCCCCCCCCTGCCCACTAGCAGTCCTAACCCCCCCATTAGCAGTCCTAACCCCCCCCTGCCCATTAGCAGTCCTAACCCCCCCCCCATTAGCAGTCCTAACCCCCCCCCTAGCCCATTAGAAGTCCTAACCCCCCCCCCTCTGGCAAATTTTTTAAAAAAAAAGCAGGCTCTGGCTGCTGCCGCGGCAGATTGCAATGTCCCGCGGGGCCCCCTCCGCCCGCTAAGCCCCTCTGCAAGGGCTTTC
Organism: Ichthyophis bannanicus; assembly: GCA_033557465.1. NCBI lineage: Eukaryota > Metazoa > Chordata > Amphibia > Gymnophiona > Ichthyophiidae > Ichthyophis > Ichthyophis bannanicus. The sequence goes on along the minus strand of CM066031.1, from coordinate 1,574,071,093 downwards.
AGATTCGCGAGGGAGAGCATCTCCCTCGCGTCTCTGTTAAGCCCGCAGGGGCTAATGGGAAATTTCCCATCAGTCCCTCGCGTCTAAAGGGGCTGATGGGAAATTTCCCATTAGCCCCTGCGGGCTTAACAGAGACGCGAGGGAGACGCTCTCCCTCGTGAATCTGAAAGCTCTTGCAGAGGGGCTTAGTGGGCGGAGGGGGCCCCGCGGGACGCTGCATTCTGCCCTTGCCGCGTCCGCGGCAGCAGTCAGAGCCAGCTTTTTCTTTTTTTGCGGACCTTCCCGCGTGCCAGCTGCAAGGCCTTCGCGTGCCACAGCTGGCACGCGTGCCATAGGTTCGCCATCGCTGGTCTAGACCCTCTGATTCTGCTACTTATCTTTCCCCAGAAAGGAGGAACACAATCTACAATGGCTATGGTACTGCTCAAGCTATAAGGGAGTAGGACGTAGAGCCCATGCTAAAAATGCAACTGTGCTCCCTGCAGCCCAGGTGAACAAACTTTAGGAAGAAACTAAAAATGCACCCTTTCACTGAACATTTCGGTAGCGAAGACTGACTAATTCCCTAATATCCGATCCCCAAGAACCCCTCCCCCTCCTACTTCACTCAGCCCACTTGCTGTCCTCTTCAAGCAAATTCATGTTCTATTTTAACCAGATTACAGTTATTTTCTGTATCTTGTTATTATGTTGTATGTTTAATTTAAGTTAAGCTAAGTTATGTTACACCTTGATCATGTTCTATGTATAATTTATTTTAGCTTCTTGTAAACCATCTTGGCTTCTAGATCATTAGAGAAAGACATCATGCTTGGCAAGATAGAAGGTCAACGCAAAAGAGGAAGGCCAGCAATGAGATGGATCGATACAATAACAGCAGCTACGGGTACCATTCTGTCAACAATGAGCAGCCTGACTGAAGACCGAATACAATTTAGGACAACTATCCAGAGGGTCACCATGAGTTCTGGGACTCTGGGACAGAGGGTGAAGCAGTTAGGTGTGGAAGACACTCTGACCCTTCTTGGATAGGTGGATGCCATCTCTGCTCTGCAGTCCTTGGAAAATCATCCCATGGTCCAGAAACCCAAAATGCTCTTGAATCAATGACACCATCTACACAGCTATGTGTTCATCTCCAGGATGCAAGCTGGGTGCATCCCCGCCATGCACATACTAACTGTGAACAGTCTGCTGGCCAATATGCATTGGATGTGCGCAGAGGAACCATGTGTACCCAGACACCCAGCAGTTGGTTCAGTGATTGGGTCCCCCCAGGACAGGAAGCACACCCTAATCACTAGATGTAAACACCATATAGCACTATGTGGATACATAGCCATGCCATGGTCACTGCTTGGTCAGAGTGAGACTGTCCTCCCACCATGACATGCTGAGGCCACCCGGTCCATGCAGGTGGCGGTCAGGCACTACTATGTCCCAGCCATTGCTCTACCCCTGATGCAGATGCATCCTGCCCAATCCGCCCTGTTTGGACTATGCCCACAATACTTTGCTCCTCATCATGCACATTTGCAGGCTAACACTGACACAGTGTAGGCAGTGTGAAGCCCAGTGTGGAGTAGAAAGCCACAAAACAATGGAAAGACATACACACCCCCCCCACACACACACACACACTCATATTGCAGCACTGTGCAAAGATAGGGATGGTTGGCAACCCTGCCCGCCACACTGGTCCCAATCTCAGTGCAGGCATTGCTAAGGTGTGCTCATTGTGCAGGAGCTAGTAGTAGTGCTCTGGTGCTAAATGCTGCTCTGTGTGCCGGAGCCAACAGCCTAACTCTCCATCCAGCTGTGAATAGTGGAACCTGTCTATGTGGGTGTTTGTACCCCTGTTGGCCGATGCATTGGGGATTGCACATGTTGGTGGTGTATCCGCAATGTGGGGTAAAAGGATGGGGTATGCACTACAGGGTCTACAGCTGGGACCTGAACCAGTGACCCTCCGTGCTACAACACACCAACTGTGTGTAGTGTGCCACAGTGCTGCTGCTGCACAGGCATATTAGGCCCTGGAGCCAACATGTTTCCCATCAGGCAGACCTTGACATGTTGCATTGTGCACAGTGCACTGGAACAGGGCTTGGTCTTGGTCTACTGCAGGCAGGTGTCGCTGCCCCCTCCACCACCAACACCTCCCACCATGCTGACAAGCACATGTGCTGTCAGTGATGGTGGTGCATGGTCCCAGGCCAGCCAACATGCGGGTAGACAGGCACCTAGGGTGTAGAGTTCGGGGTGGGGAGGCATATATGGACAGCCACGCATCCCCCCCATCACCACCTGCCAATGTTCTGTCCCTTTCACCTGGGGGAGAGACGGATGATGGGTATCAGGTTAGAGCTCTAGAGACTATAGGCTAGAGTGGACCGGGTAAACGTAGGTTGATTGTTTCTGCCATCAGAATGTGGACAGGCTAGGAGACATGCAATGCGGCTGCAGTGTACCCATTGTGGACTACTTTCAGATGACACGTGGTCAAACCCTACAATGCCTTACCAGGGGATGTAGTAAAGGCTGTTCTTTTAGCTGGGTTTAAAAACAGTTTGGGACATTTCCATACTCTCTTGTTAGGGAGGTCCCCAGATATGCACTGCTTTCCCCATTACAGGCATAGTGGTTCCTGTGTGTCTTTTGGGGTTCCTGCTGGGTATGTTTACCCAAGGTGGGACACTATGGAACACAGAATACTGGACATGTTGGACCTTGGTCAGATGCTTTTGTGCATATTTTCAGTTTCTGTGTTCATGTGTGCCACCTAGGCAACTGCCTAGTCTGCCCTGTGCCCCAACTGCCCCCACTGCAGTTTCCACCTGCGTCCTCCTTTGCCCCATTTGCACCATCACCATAGTGTCCTTTCCTACTTAAGCACTATGCTGTTGCTGCAAGTAGAGCACTACTATCACTCATCTTGGGCTCACCTGTCTGTGCAGCACATTGCAGACGTTTAACAAGGCTCTCTCTCCTCAAAATGCACCCTTATCGACAGGTTTTGATATGCGGTAAAGTTCCTGGTGTTAAGGTGCCGGCGGTAATGTAGCAGCGCCTTGTTCCCACCCACTGCCCGCCCACTGACCCCTACTTTCCGCCTACTCTCTGCCCATGGTGCACTTAATGTTGTGAGCAACGTTAGCGCGCGCTAGTGTGCTGTTTACTGCACACTAACGTTACACTTGCTATCTTTCCGCCATTTAGCAAACATACCCCTTAGTGTTTGTGTTGTGGGGATTTTTCCTTTTTTAAATTGACAGAGGCAGGTGGCACCTTATAGACGTACCAATTTATAGAGGCATAAGCCTTCAAGCACCAGAGTCCACTTCAGTAGATGCAGCTGGTGAAGTGGACTCTGGACCTCAAAAATTCAGGCCTCAATAAATTGGGTTAGTCTATAAGGTGCCACCTACCTCTGCCGTTCTCGTTATTCCAGACTAACATGGCTACGCCCTGAAAATTTTACATTTTCTCTGAATTATTTCTAGGAGTTTGGCAGAAAAGGGGCCCCTCTATATATGTTAAGGATACATGAGCGATGAAAAATCTCCTTCATTATAGGCATCGTCTAAAACTGAGTGTCCCAACTTAAAACAATAGCTACAATTCAAAGAAGCCTAGATATAAATTTGACAAAAGAAATAGCTTCTAATCTCATTATGATAAAGTTGCATACAATGGGAGATGAGTCTTCAAAGCGTCCCAGTTTGAAAACTAATAATCTATAGGCATGTTAAAACATGATTTTGTCCACTTTGCTAAAATAAGGTTCAAGGGGGAGGGGAGGGAGAGAGTGTGATAGAGAACTGGAGATGGGGAAGACTGCTGGCACTTACATCATCTTTCTTCTGTGAAATAATATACCTCATTGACCTGCTTCAGTTCTAATGAGGAGCTTCTCACAAGTTATTACAAAACATAAAAGGGAATGGCGTTGCATTTCTTAAAAAAAAGTCCTTTAGTCTCCAAAGATAAATACAAAGAATTGTACATTTGAACTGCTTTTTTCTGTTTGGCATGAATTGCTACAATAAGGAAAATAATGTTAGTGGTGATAAATCTGCTTAGAATTAAGCAAATTGCTTATCCAGTGAACTCTAAGCAGATTATCAACTGGTTAAGTTGAACTGCAGTCCTAACTATAACACAATACGTTTTCTGGATAGGAGGTTAGCACAGCTATTTATGCAGTCTTACTTATCTAAAGTTAGCCAGATAAAGCTGAATAGTGTCGACAAGACCGTACCAAGCCAGAAAAGTGCCCTGTGCGACTAACAAATCTGGCGCCCCCTCTCCACACAGCCATATTCAGTAATTCACTCTTTTTTTTAAATATCCTGGAAGCCCAGTGATGATTTCAGTGCCCCCTTCTGTGCTTGCGCCCTGTGCAGCCACACCGCTTGCACAGACCTTGGTACGGCCTGAAGGGTCGCTATCCAGCTAACCTTTGGCCCTAACCCAGTATGCCCCTCACTCCTGTCTAGCTTATGTAGATAAATTTAAACAGACAATAAACTGCCTTGGTTAAAATTTATCTATTCACTGTTAACCGCAAAAATCAAATTGTATAACAGTGTCAATATTTTTATCAAATACTGTACAGGTAATAGAAATAGCACAAACTGTTGCTAACAACAATGAACCCATATTTCTTACAATTTGAGAAAAGCTGGAGATATCTTGAGATCATCAGATATGATTCTAGCCTCAACTAGAGATTTCACTTCTCTTGGGTGGTTGTCGGTACCTTGTCACACTATTGTATACTGATTTTGGCACCTCCTCAATCGTCACAAGTTTTTTTTTTTTTTGGCTGAACATTTTCATGTGCCTCACAGTCAATATCAGGATTTCTGTTAGTGACTGAACTAACTTCCTAATCACCCTTAATTCAGGTATGCCTTGAGTATGTTTCTTTGTAAATGCAGATATGTTGTACTAGAAGATAAAAGAATGTAACTCCATAGCAATAAAATGATTGCAGTTTTATCAATAATATTATTTCTGCCACTATCGATATATTCTATTTACAACATATAACGGTATAATAATGCACATGTACTAAAACTGTGGAATTTATTGCAAGAGGATGTGGTGAAAACAGCACAGCTGGGTTGAAAAAGGGTTTTACATAAATTCCTGGAGGAAAAGTCAATAAACCATTAGTAACCAGATAGACTTCAGAAAGCCACTGCTTTCCCGTAGTTATGAGCAAAAAGTATTGGATCTCTTGCCGCTGATATTTGGAGAAGCAGCTGCAAGAAGTTAAATCCTAAGCATGGGCTCATTCAGAGACTTGCGCACTTCTGAGACCCTGCTGGTCCCACTTCCCTCTGACGCACACTTTTTGCATCAGAGAGGAGGTGGGACCTGCAGGGCTTTGGAAGCGCTCCAGTCTCTGAAAGACTCGGCACTTAAGATTTAGTTTCAGGAAGGAAAGAGGAAGAATGGGCGGGAGGATGCTGGACACAGGGAGGAGGATATTGGCCGCTGAAAGCAGCCATAGGTGATGAAGGGAGTCATAGGGAGATGGAGGGGGGGGGGGGAGGATGCTGACTGGCATAGAAGGGGGTAAGAGGGAGATGGGAAAGTTGCACATGGAAGGGGCCATAGGAAGATGTGAGATGCTGGACATGGGAGGGGGCCATAGGTAGATGGGGGGATGCTGGACACAGGGGGGGCCATAGGGAGATGGAGGAAGGATGATGGACACAGGGGTGGGAGCGGGGGGGGGGGGAGGGAGATGGAGGGGGATGATGGACACAGAAGTGAGCCATAGGGAGATGGATGGATTCGTGTCATGGGATGGGGCAAGAAGGAGATGGGGGATGTTGGACATGGGAGTGGTCTATAGGAGACAGAGGGGGATGCTGGACATGGCGAGAATAGGGAAGGAAATTGAGGAGAAGATGGACATGGAGTGGGACAAGGGAGAAAGAGAGAGGAGATGCTAGACATGTGGGGATGAGGTCAGAAAAGAGGGGGAGGCGCTGGATGGGGGAGAAACTGAATGGGGAGGAGAGAAGGAGAAAGATGCTGCACACACAAGGAATAGAGAGAAAGGGGAGAATTACTTAAAGGAAGGGGAAGGAGAGAGATAGGGAATGGGAAGACTGTGTTAAGGGTTGAAAAGTGATAGGCAGAAGCAGTACAAAGAGGGAGATTGAGGACTGGATAGTTAGGAGGAGGAGGAGTATTATTAAGTTGAAAGAGAGAAAAGTACATGGAAAAAAAGCTGAAAGGAAAAAAAATCAGTCAGACTGAAGGAAGTAAAGGAAGGGAGAGAAGTAGCAGATGGACTGAAGACCTTAGAAAACAAAAGCAAGTTAATAGAAGACAGAGGAAAGCAAAAACCAGAAACTATGACCAGACAACAAAGGTAAAAAAAAAGCATTTCCATTTCCATTTTTGTGCTTGGAATATGTCAGGCTTTGGAATTTACATGCTCAGTTTTTATATTTTGCACAGTACATATCTTCGTATTTTCTGGTGTTTTACTGCATGCAGAGTCTGGTTTCTTTGGGTTTCATATCTCTATTTTTAGTTTATGTTCCATTGTACTTGATAAGGGTCATTCTGTGTTCTGCTTGTGTGATGGAGGCCATGTGTTCTGTTAGCTTGATGTTTTTATTTAGGTATCTCTACTGCAGTAATTTGGCTGGTCTGGTTTTCCGAATAGATGTATGAATGTTCTAGAGCTCTCGGCAATATTTATATTGTTGCCCGGGCCTGCCCAAGTATTTCGGCCACCCTAGACAGAAATCCTGGCTTTACTGCCCCCCTAGCTGCCACCGCCCTCCCAGCTGCCACTGCCCCCTCCCTCCCCCCCACTGCTGTCGATTCCATCTCGGGAGGAGAAGGCCGTCAGCTGCATTAGCAGTATTTCCAAAAGGGGCAGCTTTTTGCCTCCGCTTTGTTGCCCGCGGCAGGCCATGTCCTTCAGCACAGATGGTCTGCCACGTCTAAGCCCCTTCTAACGCAACTTACTGTCAGAGGGGGGTCAGAAGCGGCAGGCCATGTGTGCTGAAGGACATGCCCTGCTGTGGGCAAGAAAGCGGCGGTAAAAAGCAGCTGCTTTTGGAAAAACTGCTGCTGCCACTGCCTGCCTTCCCCCCAAATGTAATCGGTGGCAGCTGCTGCCGCTCACCCATGCCGGCCACCCTAGGTGGCTGCCTAGCCCACCTAGTGGATGGGCCGGCCCTGGTTATTCCTCTTTTCTGGGTAGATGCCTTGTGTGAGTTTTGGAGGTTAATGCTGAAAGTATGGTAGATTTTTCTGGAGTCCCTGAGTGATTTTTGTAGGGTTTTATATTACATAGCCATACTGGGTCAGACCAAGGTCAATCAAGCTCAGTATCCTGTTTCCAACAGTGGCCAATCTAGGTCATAAGTACCTAGCAGTTTCCCCAAGTACTGGTAAGGGTTCATATTGCTAGTAGTGAGGTGACACCAGAATTAGAAATTATTTTTGGTATGTTGAGTTCTGTTTCGCTTTGCACCCATTGGTGGGAGCAATGTTCCCTCTAATTTTCTGTAGGCTGTGTGCGCATAAAATATCAGCTGTGTGCAGCTTTTGAAGGAAGGTTAAATTTTTGTGCGCCACATAACGACACTCGGAGTTCATACTTTAAAATTTAACTACACGTCAGAATACAGTATGTACACCACATTGATTTTAATCAAATTAAATGAAAATAGACGATTACTAAATGAAGTGGGAAATTTCTAGTAATTACAATCATAACTTTTAAATTTTAAGACGTCTGTGTTGTTTTCTATCAGAATCAGAGCCGTAATTTTTGTGCGCTCTGTTGTAAAGTATGTGCGCTCACTCGGTGAGGTGTGTGCGCGCGCACACGCGCACAGCTTAGAGGGAACAGTGGGTGGGAGAGGGATTTCTTTGGTTATAAGCTATATGTTAAAAAAAAGCAAGAAGTATAGCGCAGTTTCTAACACCAAAATAAAAAATGTTATAATAATTATATTTTTGGTTTATAAACCATACTGTGGTTCTGTCTTTTTCTTTCTGTTCATTGGTGTGTGAGTGCCTTTCATCTCCTTTGTTTTTTGCAGAATATACGTTTACATTTCATATCGGGCCAGTGTACAATGTCAGGAGCCGATATGTTGTATATTAGATTCCGAGGCTACTTAATTATACTCCTAATTTTTGTTGAATAGAAACATCATTGCAAATTTTTGTTTTAATTATATAAATTTGGGTTTATGTTGCTTTCTTATTTCTTAGAGCAAGTACCTCAGTTTTCTGAGTGAGGGTGACTCGCTGCTTCCTGATTATAACTCTCAGGAGGCTCCTGCATTTTGTGTGGACAGAGATGCAGAAAAATAAATAGAAGAAAGCTGAAAGATAAATGTCAGAGAAGGATGTAGGAGAAGAAGTGAAAACAGGAAGTGAGTAAAGAAATGATAAATGGACAGGACACCCTGGGAAAAGCATTAAGAAAAGACAGACAGATGAAATCAAAAAACAGAGAACGGACACGAGATGATGAGGTAAAAACTGCCAGATAAGTAGAAAAAAATGATTTTATTTTCAATTTAATAGTTGGAATATATCCGTTTTTGAAATCTAAATCTGCAGTTTATTGTATTTTGCACCGTACAGTGGGGGAATGCATCACTGTTTCTATTTCAATTTATCTGCTTGGAAGTGAATGGTGCTGTCAGGGAATGGTGGGGAGACGAGAATGACTCCTTAGCTCTCCCCAGCCCCTGTTGTGCAATCCTGAAACTAAGGCGACTCCTTCCCCCCTCCTCCTCCCCCCAGGAATTAACATTGGAAAGATACATGCATATCTTCAGTCGGTACTATGCTGATTTTATAAAAGACTTGTTCAGCCTTTTATAAAATATTTACCTTCTTTTGTGCAACCTGATTTGGGTGCCCTTTTTCATGCTCTGCCTATTCATAAAATTATTCTCTGCATAGTTGTTTTTATGCCCAATTTGCTAGTGTCATATGTGTAAAAAGAACCTATTTAATGATCAATTATGCACCCATGTAATTGGATCATCATCATAAGTGCCACTGGTGCTTTTCAAAATCAGCTGCATGACCGGCAACTAGGGAGAACAGAATGGTTTCTCATTTCATGGTGTTATGCTAAGAAAGCTCAAATTCTCCTCAGAGAAGATCGAGCTCATTACCGTACAGATCACTAAATATGAAACACTCTTTTTTTGGATCTACTTCTGACAAATGTAATGCTTACCAGAAGCAAAAATATCTGGGAGGGGAGGATATAAATAATGGGGAGCCCTGCATAAGAGGGTGAAGTAAAAGCAGGCTTCCAGTTTGCTGCATTAGCTCAGCTGTCACTGGCCAGCACCTCCTGGATGCCACAGGCAAGGTCGTTGTGTGAGGAGCAGACAGCCTAGACACTTCAGGACCGGCAAAGGCACAGAGTAAATATTCTGTGGTACTCACGGAACTATCAACTCTTAACAGAGAAATCCTTGTAATCTCTTCTAATTTCCATTTGTTTGATTAGGTAGCCCAGCGGATCTTTGGTATTGCTGCCACCTCATCTCAAGCAGACCTCCTCTGAGCATATCTCGTATCCTTTAAAACGCAATTGCTGCCTTTGCCTTCGCTACCTCCAGGGCTGGTGCAAAAAGAAGTGGAATCGGATGGGGCGGAAGCAGAAACAGCATTGCAGCTCCGAAGGTAAGGTAACTCCAGAGCCGTGGTGCCATTTTAAAAGTATTGCTGCCTCTGCATGCTCCTGAGAGGGGAGCAGCGGGGGCAGTGGGCACCTCAGACCACTGGCACTCTCGGCGGTTGTCTAGTTCATCTAATGGTAACACCAGCCCTGACTGCCTCCACTGAGAAGCAATTTCCTGCATCCACACCCCTTTTGCGTTAAGATTTCTTTCTATAATGACTCCTGAGTCTAGTTCCTTGCCACTTTTCATCAGTATCAGTTGTTTTCCATCTTATTTGCCTCTTACATAGAAAGGTCTACTTTTCCTGTGGCTTCTTGGATGATATCTCTCTTATCCTTTTCTCCAGAGTACCTTGAGGTTATAGACCTAGTATATGTGAAATAGCATTATCTATGTATGTAGAGTACTTAGGAGAATAACACCAAGTGGTGGTCTTTTCCCTCTTTCAAGTGAGGAAGGTTCCATAGAGAACACCTATCCAGTACCTTCACATCTATAGCAGAGGAATGAGCTAGGATGAGGCAGAGTGAGTCACCTGAACTGGAAGAAAACAACAAGACTATATGCAGGAAGACCATCTGTGAAACATTTCCTCCTCAAGGAAGTCGATGATTCAGAAAATGAGTCTGTGCTTCTGAGAAAGTTATTCATATCAACAATGTTGTCCACAGATGAGGGGGAGAATCTGTCTGAGGGCAGAGGTATGGATTCTTTTCAAAGATTCCAGGCATCAATGGAGCCGAGCATGGGAGAGAAAACTTTGACCACATACTGCACCAGTTACAGATGACAGGAATGAAGCGTACATTGCAGACCCAAGTGCTTGCTCCCTTTCCATTAGCTCTTCTACTGGCTCTGCAATTGGTCTCCTGCATGACTGATCTATGGTTTGCTCTGCCCAGGAATACATTCAGGATACTGTGGAGTCCTTGAAAGGTTGTGTCAACTCAAAGCATGCTCCACTGTGATGAAGTTCTAGGGTGACGATAAACTGACACACCTTTACATTCAAAATGTTACAGAATCAATCTATTTCTAAGGCAGCAGTAGTACTGTAAGTGTTCTGCTATATCCTGTCCAATCTGATTCAGAATCTCTATTATTTGGCTTAGTGTTCTCTCCTCGAGGCCTAGATAATCTACATTCCTTTGCTATAATTTGCAGAACACAGTAGGCAAAGAGAATCTTACAACTCTTTGTGGAGTTATACTTTTCTCTAGGAGTTAGAAAATAAGAAATTGAAGTCATTATCCATATCTTGAGGGGATAGATTTGATTACTTGTCGGGGAGAAAACAGACTAAAACACGCTGGGAGGTAAGCTAGAATTTTATACAAGAAAGGTTATTAAGACACTTAAGTGGGACAATCAGACTAATTTGTTTACTTGTTTGTTTATTTAAACCCTGCATATACTGCTTTCCTAATGTTATTGTTGTAGTTAAGTTCCATCAATTCGATGTCGACTCATGGCGGCCCTCTGGATTGTTGTCCTAAATTGTGTTCAATCTTCAGTCAGGCAGCTCATTATTGACAGAGTGGCACCCATAGCTGCTGTTATTGTATCAATCCATCTCATTGCTGGCCTTCCTCTTTTGCTTTCCTGATGTATGACTATCCAAATCAGTTAACAATCTTGCAATCAATGATTGCATCAAGAACATACAACACACATGTAGGGTCATTCCAGAGGCCAAATAAGGATTTGTATTGCACCGGGGATATTTATGTGCTGAAAACATCTACAAACGTATTCTGGTACATGGCGTCCACGCAGGTTTATCTTGCTTGCATGGGGATGTCAAACTGTGTCCAGGAGGGGTGGAATGGGGGCATGGTTAGCCGCAGAGATGTGTATAGTGTATTCTGGAAAGGCCAGTGTATGCTTTTGGACTTCCCCGCAGATGTATCTGTTATTCCTGCTAGAGATGTGGAATAAGGCCAGTACTTAGAAATTTTTCTGCTATATTCTACAATTCGTTCCTGTAAGTCCTACAAATCCATCCTACTCACCCACAAAGCCATCCACCAAGCACCAAACACCCAGCTTCGCACCCTGCTGACCCGTCCAGCCCACAGCAAAACAACTAGACAGGCCTCCAGCAACTACCTCACCGTCCCTCACAAAAGAACCAAATGCTCTCAACGGACAGGCAACCGAGCCTTTGAACTATATGCACCCTCCCTATGGAACTCTCTACCGAGCCACCTCAGAAAAAATAACGATCTCCCATCATTCAGAAAACAGCTAAAAACCATCCTATTCCAAGAATATTTCAAGACAACCTCCACCAAAAAACGCACCAACTCCTGAACTCTCCCATCATGAACCTCTGAGTGACAACTGCACTATACTGTCCATGTCTAAAGTCTGTCTTATGTCGAAATCATCAGTGTAGCCCACCTGGTGATGGCCCCACCCTGATACTTAATTCTCCCCACCCTTATATGTTACACCGCTTTGACCCGGTGAAAAGCGGGATATAAATGCAGTTAAATAAATAAATAAATAACAAGTGGAAGTGTGTGTGGGTGGTTTGAGAGTTACATAGGTGGATCATCTGCAATTCAGGGAGAACATGAATGCCTGGTCAGTACCTGGACCTTACGGATGACCACAGTGTCACCAGGTGTCAGTGTGATAGGGCAGCCATATATCAACTGTGCCATGCATTGGGAGTCTTGAAGGACTAGAAAAGGGGACTGTTACTTCTAGAGAGAGATCTGCAATTGTGAGTATATAATTCTGGGAATTTTCTGAAAGAAATTCTTTGTATTAAAGCTAATTAATCTGTGAACCCACTATTTTTTGTTAAATCAGTCAGGGCCTAGTAGCAGCAGCTTAAGTTTAAGTTTAAAACACAGAAGAGAACGTTCTGGTTACATTTCATACCCAGCAGAGAGCTTGTATTTAAAATTTAATAGTCACTCAGGGCCTAGTATCAGCAAAGTACTTTTAGTTTAAATTTAAAACACAGAAGAGAGCCTTCTGGTTAAATTTGGAACCCAGCAGAGAGTTTGTAGTTTAAATTTAATAGTCACTCAGGGCCTAGCATCAGCAAAGTACTTTTAGTTTAAATTTAGAACACAGAAGAGAGCTTTCTGGTTAAATTTAGAACCCAGCAGAGAGCTTGTAGTTTAAATTTCATTATAAGTTAGAGCCTAGCAGCAGCAAAGAGCTATAATTTAAATCAAATCAGAAAATAGCTCAGCACAAAAGGCAAAACAGGGTCAGTACTCTTTGAGCAACAAATAAAGTCTTCTAGAGACCTTTACAAAGAGGCCTTCTACCTAGGGGGCAAGAGACCTGTGAAACGTTTTCATTAGGTGTTAACACCAGGTGGCAGGTCAAAAGGCCATTTTGAAAGACTCCATCTATCCAAGCAAGGACTGTTAATCACCCAGGAAGCTGGTCACAGCTTACCTCAGCAGCACAGGCATAAATAGCTCAACCAGAGCTCTGTTATCCTCAGTCTTGAAGGACTAGAAAAGGGGACTGTTACTTCTGGAGAGAGATCTACAATTGTGAGTATATACCTCTGGGAATTTTCTGAAAGGAATTGTTTGTATTAAAGCTAGTTAATCTGTGAACCCACTATTTTTTGTTAAATCAGTCAGGGCCTAGTAGCAGCAGTTTAAGTTTAAATTTAAAACACAGAAGAGAACTTTCTGGTTACATTTCAGACCCAGCAGAGAGCTTGTAGTTTAAATTTCATAATAAGTTAGAGCCTAGCAGCAGCAAAGAGCTATAATTTAAATCAAATCAGAATATAGCTTACCTCAGCAGCACAAGACAGGGTACTGTGTAGCAGCCCTCTTTTAATAAGTGTTATTTCCCTCCCTCCCTCCCCAACACCCACCCACCTCTGGGATAATCGTAGCTTTATAGCTACTTACACATCTTAAAAGATAGGAGGTGCTTTCAGGTGAAGCTTGTTACCTAAATCAATCATACACTAAGGACCTGAGATTAATTAAGCTTCAGGTGAACACGGTATATTAAACGTATTAGGTACAGTTTTATTAGTATAAATATCCATTGCAACCCTTAGTAAGTAAAGAACTTAAAGATCTAAACACAAACTTAAAACTAAGATGCAGACAGCAGTCCAGCAGCGAGATGGGGGCTTTCCAGTCTTTTGCATTGAGTGTCATATGTATGATTTTCTCCCAGTTGGTGAGAGGTCTTACGTGTGCACTAGGTGCAAGGAGCTCTTTGCTCTCAGGGAACAAGTCCGTTCTCTAGAGGCTAGAGTAGCAGACTTGGAAAACATAAGAAAGACAGAGAGGTACATAGACGAAACCTACAGGGATATAGTCCTGAAGTCCCACCTCCAGTCTGGCAGCATCCCTGTTGCCATGGAGGAGAGAGGTCACGTGACAGGAGAGCGTCACCCTGGTGTGGCAGGAAGTGATTCTGTAACTAGGACCTGTCCTCCAGGTGATGTAAAACCCTCTCGCACCAAGGAAGTTTCTCCAGGGCCATGTGCCCATGAGGGACGGGTTAGGACAGCCGTTATAGTTGGTGATTGGATCATTAGGCATGTAGATAGCTGGTTGGCTGGTGGACGTGAGGATCGCCTGGTAACATGCCTGCCTGGTGCGAAGGTAGCAGACCCCATGCGCCACCTAGATAAGGTCTTAGATAGTGCTGGGGAGGAGTCTGTTGTCTTGGTACATGTCGGTACCAATGACATAGGAAAATGTGGTAGGGAGGTTCTGGAGGCTAAATTTAGGCTTTTAGGTAGGAAGTTGAAATCTAGAACTTCCAGGGTAGTGTTCTTCGAAATGCTTCCCGTTCCATGCGCAGGACCCAAAAGGCAGGCAGAGCTCTGGAGTCTCAATGCCTGGATGAGACAATGGTGCAGAGATGAGGGTTTTGGATTTGTTAGGAACTGGGGAACATTCTGGGGAAAGGAGGGGCTCTTCCAAAGGGATGGGCTTCACCTTAACCGGAATGGAACCAGGCTGCTGGCATTAACCTATAAAAGGAGATAGAGCTGCTTTTAAACTAGATAATAGGGGAAAGCCGACAGTCGCCCAAGAGTGGATGGTTCGAAAGAATGTATCCTTGAAGGATACTACCAAAAACAGAGAGGTTCCAAAAAAGAGTAAAGTAGCCCAAATGCCCTCGAGTATGGAGCAGACAGAGCTTAAAGATCCCAAATTACCCATGTCTACCAATAGCCAAATTAATATGAATAAAATACAGTCTCTAAAATGCTTGTATGCAAATGCTAGAAGTCTAAACAATAAGATGGGAGAGTTAGAATATATAGCACTAAATGAGAGGTTAGATATGATTGGAATATCAGAGACATGGTGGAAGGAGGACAACCAGTGGGACACTGTGATACCTGGGTACAAACTATATCGTAATGTTAGAGCTGATCAAATTGGTGGAGGGGTTGCGCTCTATGTTAGAGAGGGCATTGAGTCAGAAAGGATTAAAGTTTTGCAGGAAACAAAATTTGCTGTAGAATCTCTATGGATTGAAATTCCATGTAAAAAGGGGAAGGCGATGGCAGTGGGGGTGTACTATCGACCGCCTGGCCAGAATGAACAAATGGATGATGAAATGCT
The DNA here is from genome assembly GCA_033557465.1 of Ichthyophis bannanicus. Classification (NCBI taxonomy): domain Eukaryota; kingdom Metazoa; phylum Chordata; class Amphibia; order Gymnophiona; family Ichthyophiidae; genus Ichthyophis; species Ichthyophis bannanicus. Next base: position 1,574,055,810 of record CM066031.1, on the reverse strand, counting down.
CAAAGAAATCAAGGAAGCTAACAAATGTTACAGCGCAGTAATAATAATGGGTGATTTCAATTACCCCGGTATCGACTGGGTCAGTGTCATGGCAGGACATGCTAGGGAGATAAAGGGGTATGTTTACTAAACCACGCAATTGTGCAGGGCGCACTTGAGCGTTCGCAAATGATGCACTTAAGTACTCTTAAGTGCCGCGTACGCGTGCGCATCACATTAACCGGCCGGCGCACGTGTGCAGGGCGCTGATGTGCGATAGAGGCGGGGAAAGGCGTACGGAGTGCGGAGGAAGGCCCCCGAGGGGCGGAGGGACAGGGTCAATGGGTGGAGAATGGGAGGGGAGAGGCTCCCCGCACAGGAGCGGGGCTGAATTTCGGCAATAAAAATACCGCGAGTGAAACCCTCGCGTTAGAGCCGATTTAAAGGGAAGAGAAACCATTTACGTCAGCAATGTACAGCAAAACCGGGGAAACCTGCAAAACGTGAGCAGTGTGATAAATGTGCCAGAACAAAATAGCAAATATAAATTGAAAATGACCACAAAAAATTCCAAATAAATTATAATCCAGCTAGGAAACAGTGATATTAATGGGCAACCATAAAAAACACTCCCATGAAAGCTCCAAAGAAAAGAAATGATTTTTGGAAGGGTCTACGCTCCGTAGACTCGTTCAAAAAGCACTGCATTTTAATGGAGCTTTCCTGGGAGTGTTTTTCATGTTGCCCATTGATATCACTGTTGCCCAGCTTGGTTTTGGTTTTTTTCCCCTTTTTTGGAGGTCATTTATGAGGTTTATTTGCACCTTTGTCCCCATACAAGGTAAACGAGCCCACAGTAAAATTGTGCAGAGCAGGGTGTCTGACTCGTGCGGCCAGGTTTCCTATCTCCAGAGACTGCACAGTCTCTGTGGCCACAGTGTGGTGCAGCGGACACAGCCAGTCCCTATAGGACCAGAGAATCACAGGTTCAAATCCCAGCTGGGGCTACTGCCAATCCAATCCACATATTTTACCTACAACTAAACCGTGATAGTAAGGACAAACCCTTATTGCTGAGAACATACACATGGTTCATACGCCTATATTTTACCACACCAAACACAGACACCATAAACAGCCGCATTACCTAGAGCAGAGTCTCCCAAATGCAGTCCTGGAGGGCCCCACACCATTCAGGATCCATGCTGCCTCTAATAAAGATGCCTGTGCTGCATATCTATGCACCACCCCCATGGTATGCTGATGTAGCTCATGCATATTTATGAGGGACAGCATGAAAACCCGAACAGTGGTTGGAACACCAGGACTGGAGTTGGGACACTCTGCCGTAAAGCAGCAGCCAACAGGGCCAGACACACCCACACACACACCCACAGGCCCCATTGGCCAATGCCTCGTGGAGAGGCAGGACATTGGGCCCTGCCTGTATCTCCCAATACTAGCAGTTGCATACCTTAGCAATGCCACCCTACACCTGGGTATATAGTACACAGCTATCAAACGTTGCCCATGATAACTGGCAGATATCAATTCCTACGTTAAGCACATTTTGCTCATTGATCTCCACCATAACAATCATTGTGATGTCTGCGGTGTGCGCTGCAGGTCTGGTCTCTGACAGTGTTTACCACCCTGGGGAGTGACCCCCAACAGTATTGCGTACCATATCCATGCCTGTACTGTGCCCAGGACTGGTGTGGTGGGTATGGCTGCTGGACTCCTCTATAGTAGCACAATGCTGGCATAGGTGTGGGGGTGGCTGGCTGTCTATCCAGTGTGTGGTGGCTGCAAACACCTTCCACAGCCCACACTGCCAGCAATGTTGCCAGTATTGGGCTGCCAATGTGCATAATGAGGAGCAAGGTACCATGGGTATAGGCCGGACAGGGTGGCCTGGCCAGGGTGCATCTGCACAGGGCATAGGGCACTGACTGTGACATTTTAGTGCCCGGACACCACCTACACAGACAGGGTGACCTCAGTATGTCCTGCTGAGAGATCACTCTCACCCTGACTGTGCAGTGACCACAGCATGGCTAGGCACCCCCATAGTGCTATATAGTAATTTTCTCATGTGATAGATATGGGTTTCCTTTTGGGGCCCAGTCACTGATTTATCTGCTTGCTGTGTATGCTGACATCCCAGTTCTGGGTGCATGCATCTGCACTGAGAACATGCACTGTGGACTAACTAGCACACTGTTTGCAGCTGGTATGTGTCTTGATGGAGCAGCTTGCAGGGTGCAGTGGCTGATGACTTGCTGCAGGAGAATATCAGATAGGGGTGGGGTGCAGCTCACCATATCCAGGCCTAATGTCTGTCTACTATTGTGTTATGGATGTGTATAGAGCTGCATTAACTGCCCTGTGGGGTGTCTGTTCTTCAGCAGGACTGGGGTTGATGGTCCCTTCTACTGCCACCTTTGCAGGGAGGTAGAATGTGGATCTATTGATGGGAGATCCTGTTTGCCACCCTCGGCCCTGGGGGAGGGGGAGGGGAGGGGGTGGTGGTGGTGGTGCATGGCCCACCTAGGGGTCCATGGGGGCTACACCTGACTGAAACAGACAGAGATATCCAAGGTGTTTGTGCAGAAACTACCTATCTCACACATTAACACTTCTTTGGACCTCCAGCATGGCCTCTTTCAGCTATGGAAGGTGTTGTGGACCTGGTCCTGGGCGCCTCACCGCACCCTCAGGGTGAGCACAGTACCCGCACAATGTGACGGTGTGTAGCCAGTAAAACACACGCTCAGTACCCCATACCAGGCCGAGGTGGTGTGTGGGTGCACATGGTCACTTCCCTCTACCAGGCCGAGGTGCTGTGGGGGTGCATTGCCCATCTTGTGTTAATCTGTGGACAGCTGATTTGCATGTGCAGTGCATCATGGGTATGGGTGGGCTAACCCTATCCTGGTGACCACAGCAGACTGTCTGTGTGGTGACGTGCATGCTCTCTGCAGCCAGCCAGGAGCTTGCTAGCAGCTATAGAGCTGTAGCCCAATGGTTACTTTACTGCCTCTGAGGCCAGAGGTCATGGGTTCTAACCCACAGTGGGGGTTTTTGATAGGGTTGTCCAATGCATTATCTTTTTTTAATGTACATATTTTGATGCCAGCAAAAACACCCTCAGCGTACTGTACCCATAAGGTGCCTCTGAGGGTGCTTTATAGGGCGCCCTATAGGGCACCTTATGGTTCTCGTCCATATAAGGTGCACTATACATTATCCTGTGATGCAACCTATAGGGGACATTTTAGGGTGCTGTGGCAGACAATGCAATTTCTAATGTGCCCTATGGAGTGCCTTATAGGGTGCCTTATATGGCACCTTCAATTACGGCACGTGAGGGCGTGTTTGCTGGCAGCAATTAATAACATAAAAATGAAGTGCTGCAGGACAAAATATGTACAATGCAAAGCTGATGCCACAGCTAGCCTTACGTATTAGGCACACTGGGGAGCAAACTCATGACCCCTGTATCAGCAGTCAGTGCCTTAACCATTGTGCTCCACTGCTGCTCCTCCTTGCCTGTCAGCGCACCTACTTATGCTTTTCATTCCCTGAACTGCACAGTGCTGCCATAAAAAACAGTACACTGACCTTGCGGTACCTCATACTGCACCCTCTAAAGCGCCCTATAAGCAACATTCTAGGGTGCCTTGGCTGACAGTGCACTTTAAAATGTGCCTTATAGGGCGCCTTATGTTAGCACACTTTGCGTTTGCTAGTAGTGATAATTAAAATATGAATAAAATGCCTCCTAAAGCAATCTTCCCCATAATATGTTATGCCTCAGCCAGCCTTGTTCATTGGGCACTTTGGGGGATTGAACCCCTGATCCCTGCACCATTGGTCAGTGCCTTAACCATTGTGCTGTGGTTCTGTTCCTGTGCGTGCACATCAGCGCACCGCCATATGCCTGCCAACATTAAAATGCCTCCAACATCATTAGCGCGCCACCTTATGGCCATCAGCGCACCACCTTCTGCTGCCCAATATTATACTGGCTCCTAAAGTAATGCCTCAGCTAGCTGTCTTCATTGGACACTGTGGGGGATTGAACCCCCAATCCCTGCACCATTGGTCAGTGTCTTAACCATTGTGCTGTGGCTCTGCTCTTCTTCCTGCACATCAGCGCGCCACTTATACCGCCCAGTATTATAATGCCTCCATAAACAGCGTGCTGCCTTATGCTACCCAGTATTAATATGCCGCCAAAAACATTAGCGTGCTGCCTTATGCTGCCCAGTATTTCTGCCCCTCATAAATTAATGCCTCAGCCAGCTATCTTCATTTGGCACTGTGGGGGATTGAACCCCTGAACACTGCACCATTGGTCAGTGTCTTAACCATTGTGCTGTGGCTCTGCTCTATTTCTTGCACTTCAGCGCGCCACTTATGGCTCCCACGCAGCCAACTCATGCGCTAAGGTGCGGGGCGCACATGTGCGCCGCGCAACTTAGCGCATATGCAAATTCCGGAATTTTTTTCACCACGAACCGCCCACTCCTTATATGGCACCCGCACTCTACCGCGGCCCGCACTTTCCCAGGGTTTTAGTAAACATGCCCCAAAGTTCCTAGATGAAATAAATGACTGCTTCTTGGAGCTGCTGGTTCATGAACCGTCCAGAGGGGGAGCCATATTAGACCTAGTCCTTAGTGGAACACCAGATCTAGTACAAGAGATAAGGGTGTTGGGGCCACTTGGCAATAGTGATCATAGCATGATCACATTTGATTTAATTAGTGGAGGAGGGATAGTAAGGAAATCCACAGTACTACCTTTTAACTTTCGAAAGGGAGACTATGATAAAATGAGGAAAATAGTTAAGAAAAAACTAAAAGGAGCAGTTGCAAAGGTTAAAGACTTACATCAAGCTTGGGTGTTGTTGTAAAATACTATCTTGGAAGCCCAGACCAGCTGTATTCCACGCTTTAAGAAAAGTGGAAGGAAGTCCAAAAAACTGCCAGCATGTTTTAAAGGTGAGGTCAGAGAAGCTGTTGTTGCCAAAAAAGCATCTTTCAGGAAATAGAAAAAAGAGCCAAATGATGAAACCTGGAAACAGCACAAGCACTGGCAAGTCAAATACAAGGCATTGATAAGGCAGGCAAAGGGAGAATTTGAGAAGAAGCTTGCTGTGGAAGCAAAAACACGAAATAAAGACTTTTTCAAGTACATTCATAGCAAAAAACCTGTGAGAGAGTCAGTTGGTCCATTAGATGATAGAGGGGTTAAAGGGGCACTAAAAGGCGACAAGGCGATAGCAGAGAGACTGAATGAATTCTTTGCTTCGGTGTTTACTGAGGAAGATGTAGGGATGTTACCCATGACTGAAGTGGCATCTAAAGGTGCAGAAGAATTGAAGGAAATATTGATACATCGGGAAGATGTATTACAACTATTAGATAAACTGAAGAGTAGCAAATCACCTGGGCTGGATGGTATACATCCAAGGGTGTTGAAAGAACTGAAATATGAGATTGCAGACCTGCTATTAGTAATCTGTGAATTTTCATTAAAATCATTTGTAATACCTGAAGATTGGAGGATTGCCAATGTAACGCCAATTTTTAAAAAGGGTTCCAGGGGTGATCCGGGAAACTGCAGACTGGTGAGCCTGACGTAAGTACTGGGAAAAATGGTAGAAACCATCATAAAAATAAAATTACTCAGCATGTAGATAGTCATGGCCTAATGGTAGACAGCCAACATGTTTTTAGACAAGGAAGATCTTGTCTTACTAATCTGTTATGTTTTTTTGAAGGTGTGAATAAACAGGTGGACAAAAGTGAGTCAGTTGATATAGTGTATCTAGACTTTCAGAAAGCCTTTGACAAGGTCCCTCATCAGAGACTTTTGGCAAAACTAAAGAGTCATGGGATAGGAGGCAGTGTACTGTTGTGGATAAGGAACTGGTTAAAAGATAGAAAGCAGAGGGTAGGGCTAAATGGCCAATTTTCCCAATGGAGAAAGGTGAATGGTGGTGTACCCCAGGGATCTGTGCTGGGTCCGCTGCTTTTTGACATATTCATAAATGACCTGGAAAATGGAATAACGAGTGAGGTTATCAAATTTGCAGATGACACAAAACTATTTAAAGTTGTTAAAACCCAAGAGGATTGTGGAAAATTGCAAGAGGATCTTGATATATTGGAAGACTGGGCATCAAAATAGCAGATAAAATTTAATGTGGACAAGTGCAAAGTTATGCACCTAGGGAAGAACAACCCAAACTATGATTACACGATGCAAGGTTCCACATTAGGAACCACCGCCCAGGAAAAAGATTTAGGTGTCATTGTGGATAATATGTTAAAACCCTCGGCCCAGTGTGCATCAGAGGCCAAGAGAGAAAATAGAATGCTAGGTATCATAAGGAAAGGAATGGAAAATAAAAGAAAGGATATTATAATGCCTCTATATCGTTCCATGGTGAGACCGCACCTTGAATATTGTGTGCAATTCTGGTCACCGTATCTTAAAAAGGATATAGCGTTATTAGAAATGGTTCAGAGAAGAGCCACCAAAATGGTAAAGGGGATGGAAGGATACTCCTATGAAGAAAGGCTAAAAAGGTTAGGGCTCTTTAACCTGGAAAAGAGACGGCTGAGGGGAGATATGATAGAAGTCCTATAAATTAATGAACGGAGTGGAATGGGTAAATGTAGATCGATTGTTTACGTTATCAGAATATAGAAAGAGTAGGGGACATGCCAATGAAGTTACAGGGTAAACTATTTAAGACTAATAAAAGAAAATATTTTTGCACTCAACGTGTATTCAAACTCTGGAATTCGTTACCGGAGGATGTAGTAAAAGTTGTTAGTGTAGCCACGTTTTAAAAAGTTTGGATAAGTTCCTGGAGGAAAGGTCCATAAACCATTATTAAAGGGGATCCGGGAAATCCACTGCTTGCCCCAGTACAAGCATTGTGGAACCTGTGTCTTTTGGGGAAACTGCTAGGTACATATGACCTAGATTGGTCACTGTTGGAAACAGGATGCTGGACTTGATGAACCTTGGTCTGACCCAGTATGGCATATCTTATGTTCTTATGAGGCATGACTGATGTGCCAACATTCCCCAGATTGTGCCATGAGGCCTACATCCTTACCCAGTCCACGATCTATGCAAGCTGCGAGAGTGGTGATATATCTGGAGGCTGGATACTGGAAATTATGGCTCAGGAATCCCTTCTCTCATGCCCACACAGGTCTGACTAGGGGAGTATTGTCACAAAGCAGACTGTGGGAAAGCAGACAGGGTTGCCCCACAGATAGTAGAAGTATATAGACAAAAATAAGCCAAGACAAAGAGCAGACATTGTATGGGACAGGTGTAGCCACATGTAGGGAGCTTCTGTGAGAAATGCCAGTACCTAGATATGTGGGAAACAGATGCCCTAGCCAGAAGGCCATAGTCATTAAAATAGCATAGTTTTGTAGCTCAGCCATAATATGTATCCTTTGGGGAATTGCAAAGTTAGTTAAGGTTTTTGTGAACTTGGTAAGGGTCTATACTTAGCATTTTAAAGAATGTTTTTAGAGTTGACCAATAGAAGAATACTGCCAAGTACTTTTTAATGCAAGATATGTCATGATAAACATGTTAATATTTACTTTCTTTTACAATACGAGTATATTAGAGTGCACTGAGATTACTTAGCACTTTTCTGGGCATGAGAAAGACTAGTATATAGTCTAGTTTTCATCAGCATTATTTATCATTAGTATTTATGTCTAATTTGCATCAGCAAAATACTGTCAGTGAGAACAGCAGCTTAGGAGATGCACGTCAGAGGCATCCATGGGTATATTGGGGAGCCGGGCACGATTGCAAATGTGCAGTTGTCCAGAACACAGTGAGAGCGGGGATGTCCAAAACCATTTCAACACCTATCCATGTCCCGTAATATTAGCAGGGATGGAATTCTCTGCTTCACTGTATGGCCTGTGCCTGCATCCGTGCACAGCTCTCGCTCTGAATACATGCATGGGCTGGCTGAACAGCATGTTTGACATGCCACGCTGGACATGTCTACATGCCGATTCCATAAACATGGGCGCGTCTATACCCTCAGATGTGGAATTCGCATGGAATCCTGCCCATGTCTGATTTAAACGTGTGCACGGGACAGATGTGGATTTTGTGGAATCTGCCTCATGTTCAACAAAAAATAACTTTTACAAAACAGAAACAATAACAGAGGCAAATGTATTATGCATAGAACTAGGGCAAAAGCTCTGGGAATTAGAAGACAATAATTTGAAAGCATGTACTTACCTACTAAGTATTTCAATTTAATTTGGCCTCTCTGAAAGAGATGATGTAGCTTAAGCTGTCGGAGAATGACCAAAATCACAGCATGAACTACTATATCCGTAATGAGACCTTTGACATTGCACACTTCCTGCATACCAAGGAAGTGTAAAATGTTCTTTTTCCAGAAACTCCTCTCAAAAGCAGTTGTTGGCCTGATTGCAATGTGAATGCAATCAATTGCCCCCAGAGCTGAAGAGAAATTAACAATGCCTTAGAATCTCTCCTGATTTGTTGCTGATTCTGTGTTTCTCAAGGGAAAGAAATATATAGATTCTTTCTCCTCAGGAGAGCATCAATAAATTGTTCAATGCAGTAATAAGTGGCTGATTGACTTATCTTTGTGATGTTGCCAACGGCGATCTGAAAGATGCTTGCGGCTAAGACAGCTAAAGCTGCAGTACTTTTAAAATCTAGAGGCAACGTATCATTTCTCAGCAATCAGCTCTACAAATCCCCTGTAACTCTTACAGGGATGTAAAAAAGTTTGTTAAATCTATATCTAATTCTGCAGATAAATCCAGAAAGTTGTTCCTTGCTTATGAACCCTTTCTGGAGGATATCTCCTTTTCCGCTCTCCGCTGCCTTTATCTAGTTTGATATATAACATAGGCCGTGGAACAGGATGGGAGATCATGGTCATGGCTCAAAGAACCTTTTGTTCCACACAGCATCATAAACTAGGAAACAGTGGGGGAGGGGGGGGGGGGGAGACAGAAGTTGGCTTGGACTTCCCAACCAAACAGGTGTTCTTCTGCCACTGCTCTGACACCTGCGAACCCTTTGTGAGATCCCACAATCTCGAAACACCTTACTACCAACTGAAAAGTCAAAGGACACAATCTGTTTGCACATACCGAATTAAATATGTCACACCCAAGGATGCACACAGACAAAATGATAAAAGAATGTTCTATATTTGATACATGCTTCTCAGACATAGACATGCGTACTTCTCAAAAAATGTTTATGATCTGTTGTAATATGTATGCACAGACTTCGGTTCTTTCTAAAGTCTGACAATTTCTGATGCACAGATGGTACTGAAATATGCAGCTTATCCCTTTTGTATGCATGTACAAGCCAATGAAGTCTTTGAAATTTGCCCCTGTTAAGGCAAAAACAAAAACAAAAATAGATTTGTTCCTAATGTATTTTGATGATGTTTATTTGTAGCATATTTCAGGGCTGTGCATGACAACATTTTTGGTCATTTTTAAATCATTTTTCAATGTGTTGGCCAATTTTTGGACATGTTTGCACTTTGTTTTGGAAATTAATGCATGTAAAATTTGCTTAACAAAGGTAAATCGACTTTATCCACATTATGCGTGTAAAGTTGATTGTAGAGCCTTTTCTCTAAAGCACGCTAAGCAGTTAATAAACCTTTAGCATGCGGTAAGAGCCCATGGTAAATTTTACAGTGTGGGCGGGACAGTTATCCCACAGTAATTCTTGCATTAACTGCACATTATGCGATGGGTTGGGGCATGAGTGAGTTTGAGGTGGAGTGTGGTTAGCATGTGCCAATTGCCCCATGCTATCTGTCAATGTGCGCAGCTAGAAATTAGCACAGCTGAACTTAACGTTGCATTTATGGGTAGTGTTAGGTACACCTTCGTTAACTGCACCACACATTAGGTTAAGAGTCCATGTGGTAACTGGTGGGAACATGCTGGACATACCCTTGATAGTTACCACAGAGGCTTTGCACTTACTGAGTGTTAGTGTTTGCGCTAAACATGAGTTAAATTCAAAACCCTATCAGGCTATAGTAAAAGGGCCCTTAGTATACATGCATGAAACTTTCCAAACCTGACACTGAAGAGGTAATTTTACAATAAGCCACGTCAAGTCATGCATCAACTTGTGTAAATCCTGTATATTCGATGACATACATGTGCAGATGGGCCTTCAGTGTATGCTTTAGTCATGCGCTATTCTATAAGTTCACATGCCAGGCTGATGGAGCGTACTTTTGGAGTGGGCAAGTACAGGGGCATAGCATAGGCGGAGTCCAGATTTACATGTATAAGTTCTAAAATACTATAACTTATGCGTGTTCTTTACAATCTAGGCTCGTGCATTTACACCAAGTCTACGGTTGGCGTAAGTGACTTACATCCCTATTTTATAAAGAAAAGTGGGCGCCCGCTTTTCCATATAAAATAGGTGCATTCTATGTGCTTTGGGACACGTTTACCTAGGCGACCTTTATGAAATTATTCTCTGAATGCACATCCCTATTATATTTTATTCCTGACCTTGGAAATTTATGTCTGACTGTCAGATATGCAAAAAAATCATAACATTCAAAACTACAACAACTGTCTGAGAGAAATCTTGTGGACCTTCTGTTAATCTACAATTTTTCTGTGGCCAGCAGTTATTGGTGTAAGAGAGCAAATATATTACAGCACACATTTAGGGGTCCTTTTATTAATGTGTGCTAAGGTTTTGCACATATCGCACCTTAGATTTCAGCAAGGCCTTTAACACTGTTACGCTTCGGTGACAGAGGGTGGTAGTAAATGTAATTCACGCTGAAGATAGGCACATTCCCAGTGGAGTGCCTTAGGAATTAGTCCCTGATTTTGCTCTTTTTAACATTTTTGTTAGTGATACTGCGGACGATATGCCGGGAAAGGTATGCCTTTTTGCAGTTGATACCAAAATCAGCAATAGGGTAGACATCTGGAAGGATGGAAGAAGGATCTAGTGAAACCTACAGAATGGTTAAGAATGTGGCAGCTAAGCTTTAATGCTAAAAAATGCAAGATCATGTATTTGGGCTACAGAAATCCAAGGGAAGGCTGTAGTATAAGGGATGAAGTACTTCAGTTCATGGAAGAAGAGTAGGATGTGGGGGTGATCATATCAGATGACCTTGAAGTGGCTAAATAGGTAGAAAAGATGATGGCAAAATCCAGGAAGGTGCTTGAGTGAATAGGGAGAGGAATGGCCAACAGGAAAAAGGAGATGATAGCGCCTTTATATAAATCTCTGGTGAGACCTCATGGGGGGGTATTTTAGCAACTCTATTCGTGTTTTGGACATCTGAAAACAGGCACTCAGATGTCCAGATCATAAGGATGGCCCAGACCCATTTTAGAAACTGGGAATATGGATGTTCCTGCTGCGAAGACAACCAAGTAGCATGAGGGTGCGCTGGAGGAATGGCCTGGGTGAAGCAACAAAGATGCACATTGTGGTGCGATTTCAGAATGGCACATCCGGCTCTGGTTTTTGAGGTATTTATCCATGCCTATAGCTGTTCCTGATCATTAACAGGGTGAAAAACGGTGCTCATTTCATGGCTATAATACTTCCAGAAGGTACAGCAATATGTGCTTTCACTGTCATAGTTAATGTCTTCTGGCTAATGAAAATGTCACGTAAATACAGATGCCAAACATATTAGCGAGCCGCCACCTCACGTCTGAATTTCTGAAATGGGCAGCAGGATGCACACGGCACTGAACATGGATGTCCCCCTTCGGAAATATGCCGGCTGGGACATCAAAGCACTTGCTTCTGTGGCTGTCCAATTTGGGGGCATCCACATTTCTTAAATAGCGTACAGCTGTGCATGGACCCAGTCTTGATAGCTGCACAGGTCTACCTCTGGACTTGGCTGCTGGGATGTCTACCTTTAGCGGCAGAAATGGAGTGATTTCAGATGGTACTTATATGTACCTTCCTTCACTGCTCCCATTCCCTACGATTTTTGGACATTGTGCTCTGGACATCCCAGATTCTCCCTAGATGTCCCCTCTAAAATGCCACTTTTAAAGAACCGTACATAATTCTGGAGACCACATCTTCAAAAGGCTATAAACAGGATGGAGTTAGTCCAGAGGACAGCCACTAAAATGGTCAGTGGTCTTTATTGTAAAGCACATGACGATAAATGTAAATACCTCAATATGTACACTCTGGAGGAAAGACAGGAGAGGGGAGATATGATAGAGACATTTAAATACATCCATTGTATAAATGCACAGGAGATGGGTCTCTTTCAGTTGACAGGAAGATCTGAAATGAAGGGTCATAGGATGAAGGATGAAGGGTCATAGACTCAGAAGTTAATCTGAGGAAATAGTTCTTTATGAAAAGGGTGGTGGATGCATGGAACAGCCTCCCAGTGGAGGTGGTGGAGACAGTACCGTATCCGAATTCAGGAAAACATGGGACAAATACAGAGGATGTCTGAGGGAGAGGAAGGGATTGTAGAACTTAATAGTTCTTATAAACAGGCAGACTAAATAGGCCATATGGTCTTTATCTGCTGTCATTTCCTATGTTTCTATGGTACCGAAATGAAAGAAACTGCTTTGCTCAGTATCAGCTCACAAATACCTTATGGACTTCTTCTCTTAAATTCTGCTAAAACATAGAAACAAGTATAGCGTACCTAGTTAACGAGCCGAGGGAGGCAAAGGGATACAATTCTCATGAATGCACATTTACAGTAATTTGAAGTAAAGTACCTCTAATGATAGTTACTGTGTAAATGTGATCCATCAAAATACAAAGTAATAATCTGTGACCAAATTTGAAAAATAATCACCCAGTCCGATTTACTGAATTTCTAGCATTATCTGTCTCTTTTTCCTAGTTTAATTTAATGTCCTGCCATGATGCTATCATCAATCCTTCTCTCATCTGCTGAGTCCTTGCACTTCCCCATCATTGAAAACCAGACTGGGTAATTTATTTCAATTCATGCAGTTTAGTTTCCGAGCTCAGCAAGATAAAGCAGAATATAATGTTTTTAATGAGAGTTATTTGCATTTTAGTAGACAATTTGCCAATGGTTCAAAATGAACCTCAATCTGAGAAACTAGGTAGAGCAAAAATAAATATGTTATCTTAACAAAATAGATAAAACGCAAACCCATAAGGCAGATCGCTTCATGAATCATTAGAAAATGGATCGTGAAAGTAGATCCTTCCAATGAATGCTGTTCAAAGCATTTTAACTGTAGTTTGAAAAATATTTTTCATGAATAAAAAACTAATTAGTATAGTGCATTTTAACACTAAAGTTCTGTGAAAGCAGTTCATATTTTATTCTAAATGGCCGTTCTCTATAGCTGCTGTTTGCAGTCACTAAAAGATAAATGTTGCAAAGCTTGGTTTTACTGTATATTGAGTGCGCTGGGCCAACTATAGAGATCTGGCGGAAGATATTGACCTCCAGATAAGTAGGCATCATAGCAACGGTGAACAGAAGTGCATGGAGGTTGTTCCTTGATATTTTCCAGCAATGGGAAAACACATGTCTAACATCACCATATAACTTTCTCATATTTTATTTTATTTATTTATTTTATTTATAGCTCTTTTATACCGCACTCTTTCTCATCAGCGCGGTTTACATTAAAACAGGAATACTCATTGCAAGCAACAGGCTGTGGTGAGTTTGCATATAACAGGAGAGTTCAACTGGGATTATAACTTTGGGAAACTTTGTACATATTTGTAAAAAACCTATATACAAAGGATAGATTTTCTTATTAACATCTTGAGTAAATAGGGTAATTATAATTTTACTTTGAGTGTTAGGGGGTTGGTGATGCGTTTTGGAAATGGAGAATGAAGAGGTGGTGCTTTATGGCGATATACACTGGTGAGTTTCACTAGTTAAATAAAATCTTTTTTCTCTCATGTTTCATTTAATATTCATTTCTCTTAGTTTGCTTTAGTATGAAATACTACAGAATTACACACAACTTAGTGGAACCCTGTCAATAATATGTCAAAGACAGAGGTAAGCACGGAGACTTAAACCATGGAAAGCACCTTCTCGCGGGTTTTATATCTTGCTCTGCTACAATATCTGTGATTTTGTCCTAGGGTTGCAAGATTTCAACAATGTACTGGTGGAAAGGAGTCTTTGCACTGTTGCTACAAAATTGTTCCAGAAGGCCCACTTTTTTAGCAACTCTGCAAAAGACTTCTTTCATCCATCATGTGAATCAACAAGAATATGATGACGAAGTCAATTCTATGACCGTACACAAGAATTTTATGTACAACTCACAGCAGGGCTGGTTTTACAGGTGGCTACTTAGGATGGCAAGTTGCAAGGGAAGGTAAATAGGCCCCTATGAGCCTTCAGGACTATCATTCTTTCTTCTTCCTCATTCCACAACTGTTGTTTTGTGTATTTCCAACACCCACATTGCCACTCTACACCTTCTCTGCAGTAGACTGACACCCGGCCAGAGCGGGCAGATGTCCTGTTATAATAAATTGTCCTATGTACTACTTAAGAATAAGGACCTGATATTCAGCAACAGCAGCTAGCATGATTACAGTGGCTAGTCACTACTGCTGAATACTGAACCTGGATATTCAATGTCGTGTCATATATGGCCACCGGCATTGAATATCCGGGTTTGCCGCCAAAGCAGGAAGCTAACTGGGCTTCAGCAATATTCAGCCCTGCCCGGTTAGCTTCGGTGGCAAAGGTTAGGACAGCCTTTTCTGTACATAACTTTCATTGCCAAGGGATAACTCCCACCCATTCGGTCAGGGGCTGAATATCCCCAGGTGCCGCTCCCGGGAGATCCCCGAAATGCCCTAATGCCAACCAGTTAGTATCGGGGCATGTAGCAGCGGTACTTGTGGATATTCAGCAGCATTAACTATTTGAGTGCCACTAAATATCATGCTTAGCGGCATTTACACGGTTTGCAGGTCTGCAAACTGTGTAAATGCCCTTGAATATTGGGCCCAGACTATCCAGCTGTTGTGTTTTTCAGTCTGGTCATGCTTAGAAAAGGAAATGTGGCTGCATTTCATTTGTGATACGTCTAGGCAGATCTTCACTAAGACTATAAAAACTGGGATGTAGATGGCAGGGTATAGCATCATTCTCAACTCCTTTCTATTGTTACCTGATGCTCCAGCAGCATAACATCCTCTTTCCCTGCCCTCTATCATGCTCTCCATAGATAAATTAAGTAATTTGCCACCAGAGCCTCCGAATACATAGCCAGCGAATCCCTTTTTCCTTTTGACAAGGTTTTTTACCAGAGTTCTTCTTGCTCCCACCCATTCATATACCCTTCTTTTGGGATCATGTCGTTCAAGTTAACTTTCAGAACTCTAGAGCATAATATTTCAAATGCCTGTACTTTCTTTATAATCCCTTTGTTATAGGTTCATCTTTGCTTCCGTCTTACCATGAGGAAGATATACACACGCAGTAGCCTTTTTTTAGCTTTAAATCTCGGTTTCTCATAAGATACAAGTTATTTATATAAAAAACCAGGGGGAAAGCCATATGATGCCTCACTCAGATACATCAATCATGGCATATGGAACACACCTACTGGTTCCAATATGATTTGTGTGGGCTGGGATCTGCTACAGAGGTCTCTGAATGACAGTAGGCTACAAGAAAATTAAGAAAACGAGAATTAATACATCATACAAAAGAACTCTTTGTCACCTTTCTCCTTTCCTCTGCAGCTTCCAGTTTCTTCTGGATCTCCTCCAGGGAAACATCTTTCTTCTTTGGAGAAGCTAGAATTCGTGGTGCTTCTGAGACAGGAGATGGTGGCTTTAAAATCAGTTCAAAGGCCTGGCCAGAAGCCCGTTTGTTAATTTGTTTAACTTCCATATCTGAGGAATAAAAATTTGAAAATGATAAATGCAACATTTTCATAGGTAGCAATTGCAAACAGGAGATTAATTTGATTATAGATTCGACTCATTAAACTTTAAATCTAATTTGAATAGTCATTAAACACATTTGAAACTCAATTAACAGACTTATAGGAATTATCCCATAATTTTCTTTTCTTTCTGCAGTTGTAAGGCAATGATACAACAGTTTGTATTTGAACAGTCAGATGTGATTGATATTACAAAGGCTGCTGTTAACAGTGGTCAATCACGTCATAAAGATATTAGCACAGGGCTTTCTAAACCTACACTGGCAACATTACAATCACTTGGATTTTCAGGATATCCGCAATGAATATGTATGAGAGACATTTACATAAACTGGATCTCCCATCTATGTAAATTTATCTTATGCATGTTCATTATAGATATTCTGAAAATTGCAGGGTCCTTGGGACAAGTTCAAGAAGCTCTGAATTGTCAGTAACAACGAATGTAGCCTGAAACACAGCAAGAAATAATGGGGGCGATTTTCAAAAGGGTTTATCCAGTTAGCAGACCTGCTAACTGCTATCCAAATAATGCCGCGGAATGTTTTCACTGACTGCTGCAGTAACTCTGGTAACCCGGAAGCCCTCCTCGCCTCCGACCACATCAATACACAGCCCCTCGAGTACCTCACCCCCCCCCCCCCAACAAAATCACAAACAACTGTATTTGGTACAAACATTTTGGTCGCAGCTTTATTTACAACTTGTAAACCGCCCAAAGGGCCTGAATAACAATTAAACATAACCCAGCCCCGCACCCCTTTACCGGAGGATGCCCCCCCACCCGCCATCTTAGTAGCAAGGCGGAGCATCCTCCTCCCCCCCAAACCCCGCCGCCTGCCTCGCCATCCTAGTAGCAAAGGCCGGCTCCCACCCCCCCACTACCGGGTCGAGACCCCCAACCGGGCTGTCTCGCCCCACCCCCAAGGAGCATTTCGCCCCCCACTGCTCATAACCAGGTCAAGCCTGCGCCGCTCCTGCGAGCGCAGACTCTGTACCCCTCACCCCCACCAGCTGCGACAATCTCACCACCCCCCATCAAAAAAGGGGCGGGTGGGCGGGAACACGTCCGGTTTCCCGAGGAGCCGCGGCCAGACAAGGACGGCCACGCGGCTCCTCGCCGGCACAGCACCGCCCCCCCGCCGACCGCCGGCCAATGAAATCGCTCCGACGTTATGACGGAGCGATTTCAAACGCCGCGCTCGCCGTTCCCTCTCAACCCTCCCCCTCCCCCCCCCCCCAGCAACCCAGCACGCTGGAGGCCGAGGCCGGGCCCGGGCCCAGGTTACTGACGGCCGCGGGACCCGGCCCGCGGCCTCGAGCATTACTATCCTAATTATGCTGGGGCGGTCTGTGGGTGGAGCTGGGGAGCAACTGGCACATACAGTACATTGCAAAAGTATTCATCCCCTCTATGTTTGTCCTGTTTTGTCGCATTACAACCTGGAATTAAAATGGAATTTTGGGGTTAGCACCATGTGATATACACAACATGCCTACGACTTTGAAGGTGCAAAATATCCTTTATTGTGACACAAACAATAATTAAGACAAAAAAAACCCTGAAAGCAGGAGTGTTTTCACCCCCCCAAAGTCAATATGTTCTAGAGCCACCTTTTGCTGCAATTACAGCTGCAAATCTCTTGGGGTATGTCTCTCTTAGCTTAGCACATCTAGCCACTGGGATTTCCACCCATTCCTTAAGGTAAAACTGCTCCAATTCCTTCGTTAGATGGATTGCATTGGTGTACAGCAATCTTCATGTCATGCCACAGATTCTCAATTGGATTGAGGTCTGGTTTCTTTTAAACCAGCTTTAGCAGTATGTTTAGGGTCATTGTCTTGCTGGAAGATGAACCTTTGTCCCAGTCTCAAATCTCTAGCAGACTGAAACAGGTTTTCCTCAAGAATTGCCCTGTATTTAGTGTCATCCATTGTTCCTTCAATCCTGACCAGTTTTCCTGCCCCTGCCTATTGAAAACATCCCCACAGCATGATGCTGCCACCATCATGTTTCACTGTGGGACTGGTGTTCTCGGGGTGATGGGAAGTGTTGGGTTTGCACTACACATGGTGTTTTCCATGATAACCAAAAAATTCAATTTTCGTCTCATCTGACCAGAGAACCTTCTTCCATGTGTTTGGGGGGGGGGGGGGGTCCACCACATGCTATTGTACAGACTGTATGGCCACTCTTCCATAAAGTCCCACTCTGTAAAGTGTCTGGCTTAAAGTGGTCATATGGACAGATACTCCCATCTCTGCTGTGGATCTTTGCAGCTCCTTCAGTGTTATCCTTGGTATCTTTGTAGCATCTCTTATTAATGCCCTCCTTGCCCGGAATGTGAGTTTTGGTGGGCGGTCTTCTCGTGTCAGGTTTGAGGTGGTGCCATATTCTTTCTATTTTGTTATAATGGATTCAATGGTGCTTCATGGGATATTTTTTTCTAACCCAACCCTGATCTATACTTCTCCACAACTTTGCCTCTGACCTGTTTGGAGCGCTCCTTGGTCTTCATGTTGCTTCCTTAGTGGTGTTGCAGAGTCAGGGGCCTTTCAGAACAGGTATGTTTATATAGGCATCATGTGACAGATCATGTGACACTGATTGCACACAGGTGGATCCTAATCAACTCATTATGTGACTTCTGAGGTTAATTGGTTGCACCAGATCTTATTTAGGGTTTCATAGCAAAAGGGATGAATACATATGCACTCACAACTTTTCAGTTTTTACTTAATTTTTTATATATACAAAGTATTTTATTGTCATTTCACTTCATCAGTTTGGACTATATTGTTAGGTCCATTACCTAACATCCACATGAACCTCCATTTTTATTCCAGGTTGTACGTAATGCAACAAAACAATACTTTCGCAAGACACTGTATCTGGATATTTAGACCTGGTACAAGTTCTAAGTCCATACGGCCTGGCTATCCGGATAGCAGCAGATGCCGACTGCAAATAAATGGATATTCAGCAGCAGCTGCTGTTCAGATACTGCTTCTGAACACTCGGTATGTTTTACCCACATTGGGTGACAGTTAAAGAAACCGCTGACCACTATGTACTGAATATCAACCCATATATGTCTATAAATTCTGTATTTTAGTCATGGCATCAATGAATGCCATTTGATAAATGGCATGAACAAAATACAGAATGTTTGCGTAGCTGAAAAATGGAAAACCCTTAACATTGATTTTTCAGTGGTGGATTTCTACCTAGCAGCTTTGATTGTACTCAAACTGTACTTGTTGGAATTGTCTGAAGAATCTTTGGAGCCAATGAAGCAAACTGTGAGGAAGAGCACAAGAATAGCCCAATATCAACAACTTTCACCCGATCATTTATGTAATATTCAAATGAGCTTTGCAGCAATATTCCTCTGGTAAATCCCTTTCAAAAATGAACTAAACTCCATGAAAACCTTCATCATACCTTTCTGAGATACAGTTAGGTTTGAGGAAAATTGCCCATTTGTACAATTTCTGATATGAAATGTGATACACATGATTTTTAAGCTTATTACTAACTTTGCATATACTTTACATTTACATTCACAAATTAACACTTTATAAAACAAGAAAGAGTACACATAAACATTTGGTAATGCTGCTTGTACAGTTCATTATGGTCATGATAGTGTGAATAAAATGAAACCTTTATATAATGGGCATCCATTGGGCAGTTTCTCAGTTTATTGAACTCTTTATCTATTGATTTGTCTATATTTTTTTTTCCATCTATCAATGTATATACACACATTTTTTGAATATTTTAGGATAACATTTTCAAATAGTGAGGATTAGAGCTGGTTTACAGCATTTTGTTTGAGAGGAAATTTGATTTTGTTTGGTGAGTTGGAATATACTGACGACTAGTGTAAAACAATGTTGCTCACTTGTAATAGGTATTTTCCTTAGGCAGCAGAACTGATAAGGCACAGAAGTAGGTGATGTAATCTGATGGCGCCATCATGGAATTGATCTCCCAAAGCTCAGAACTTCAGTGAAAAGTTCTGAGCATGTGTGGCCCTTCCTGCACACAGTGATCCTCTTAGCTTCTCAGTTGGTTACAAAGTTCAAGAAATCCAACTGTCGGGGAGGTGGAAGGGATTTGTGCTATGTCAGTCTTGCTGTCTACAGAAAACACCTAATACAGGTAAGCAACATTGCTTTTTCTATCAATGAACTTGTCACACACACAAGTAGGTGAATCCCAGGCTTAGAGCTATTCTTGTGAAATGTCATTTGAGTGAATATTTAGAGCAGCCTGCACAGTCAACTGCAAGAATTGCTTGGAGATAAGAATAGACTGCTCAAAACAGTTTGACCAAAAGCACTGTCCTTCTTTGACTCCTGATCTAAACAATTATGAGCAGTGAAGGTATAAAGGGAAAACCAAGTAGGTGCTCTGCATATTATCTGCAGTGAGAGACTTCAGGAGAGCTACTTTTGCTGCTGTGGCTCTGATTTGATGGGATTTGATTTTAGAACTGAGAGGTGCATTTGCTTGTTCTTAGCAAAATTGTATACATGAGGCAAGCCAGTTTGCTAAAGTTTTCTTTGTAACTACATTGCCAGGTTTAATTGGATCAAAGGAGAGAAAAAGCTGAGTAGTCTTTTGGGAGACTCAGTCATTTACAAATATTAGGCTAAAGCCCTTTTACAGCGTAGAGCATGTAAGGCCCTTTCACGAGAATTTGCATGATGCTTTGGACAATAAGGGGCTGATTCTATACAGGATATGCAGAGAGGTACATGCTTGAAATATGCATGCATCCCTATTGTGAGGGAATTAGCGCATGCTTTGGGTGATCACTATTTTGTACGTGCACGTGAAAGTCCCATCGCATCTATGTGTAGTTGTGGTGTGCACGAGGGAGGAGCCTGGTCGGAGCATAGGTAGGACCTAAATTTAGATGTGTAAGTTACAGAATACTATGACTTACGCACATCACAGTGCTGATCTAGGCTTAATTACACTTGTTCTAGAGCAGACTAGACTCAGGAGCATCTATACGCCCCTGTTCTATAAAGTAAAGCCCACATGTGCTTTACTTTATAGAATAGGCGCCAAATACATGCTCAGCAAAGCAAATTGCCTGCGTGTCAGATTATAGAATTACCCTCCATGAGGGAAGAACTATTTCCTTACTGAAATAGAAAGAGGTTATCACTTTAGATAAAAATTAGGTGTTCTGAAATACCACTTTAGGATGATGGAAATGTGTGTAAGGCTCGAACGTGACTAAAGTCTGAAGTTCACTCTTCTACTTGAGGTGCTGGCTATCAGGAAGAGAACTGTCCAAGTAAGGAACTTGAGCACAGCTGGTTTTGAGGGTTCATGAGAGCAGTAAGCACAAAATGAAAGTCTCATGGATAGGAGGTTTCTGCAGAGGCAGTTTGTCATGAAGGAGAATTTTCATGAAAGAGGAAAGGAGATGGCGTTGTGCCACGATGTAGCTGTGGTATGCTTACAGGGCACTGAGATGTGCTCTTATTGAGGAGATTTGCAGACCAAACTGGTATAAATGATATGGATACTGTAGGGTGGCAGTAAGAAGGTATGAGATGGAGTTGGGACCATTCTTGGAGCTCTAGACAGAGAATATTTTTCAATTGAAGCATATGTCCTGCTAGTAGAAGGCTTTCTGGCAGCTATTCAGATGTTCTGAACTGGATTTTGTGTGCCATCTTGTTGTGGAACATGCAAGTCTATTACAGGCTTTGCTCCTAGCTTCTGACTAGGGTCTGACTTTAACCGCTTGCTTGTAAGGTCTGTCTGCCTGTATATATTATTTATTTATCTTATCACTGTTAGAGTGCCTTACTTTTCAGTATTTTTGTTTGTTTGCCATCTTGTTCAGCTCTCCCTCTCTGTTTTCAGCTGTGTGTGTGTGTGTGTCTCTATCTCTCTCTCCTCTTCCTTATTATCCCACCCTCCCTCCCCTACCCCATGGTTTATAGTCTCATAGCCACTCTGTGCTCATTACCATGATCACTCACAGGTGCACCTTATCCCCTGCAATTTCTACCATCCATCCTTTTATTTTTTCTGAATTTTGTACTCCTCTCCATCTCTCTATGGCTCCCTCAACACTTTCTTTTCCTATTGCTCATACACCCTAATTATCTCCCCTCCTACCAACACCTTCAAGCCTCACCTCATTATCTCCCCTTTACCATCCTCACTTCCCCCACCATCTTGTCCTCTACCCTATCATCAGCTCTTGAGTTTCACCACTTTCTCCCTCTCATCAGCCATCTCCTCTCTCTGAAACAACCTCACCCTCGTTACCGCTGTACTGTCTCCTCTCTGCCCCACACTCTTCTACTCCTTCTCCTTCTCTGTTCTGGAGATATCAACCCCAATCCAGGCCCCACTAGACTTTCATCACACTGCCAGAACAGATCCTCACATAATAGCTCAAATCTTATTCATATCCCTCTCCTTTACCCCTCCTCTCTCCCTTTCTCATGTGTCTTGTGGAACACACACTCCATCTCAAATAAACTTGCCTTTACCCATGATCTCTTTATCTCTAAGGCTTTCCATCTCCTTGCTCTAACTGAGACCTGGCTCCTCCCAGAGGACTCAGCTTCAGTCACTGCTCTCTGTTATGGCAGCTATCAATTCTCCCACACAACTCGTCTCACTAGCTGTGGTGGTGGTGTTGAGCAACTACTCTCTCCATCCTGTCAATTTCAATCCTTCCTTCTGCCTCAGTTTCACTCCTTTCCCTCCTTTGAAGTCCACTCCATCTGGCTTTTTACTCCACTACCTCTCTAATTAGCTATTATTTATTGACCTCCTGACAAGTCCACCTCTATCTTTCTCTCTGACTTTGACTCATGGTTTTCCTTCTTTCTGGATTCATCTTCCTCCTCCCTTATTCTCGGGGATTTTAACATTCATGTTGATAACCCCTCTGTCCTTATACTTTAAAGCTCCTCTTCCTTACCTCATCATTCAATCTCCAGCTTTGCTCCACTGCCCTCACACACCAACAAGGCCACTGCCTCGACCATGTATTCTTCAATAATTGCTTACCCTCAAACATCTGTACCTCACTTCTCCCCTTATCGGACCATCACCTGCTAAGCTTCACTCTTTATCACTCACCACTTCAACCTTGCCCTGTCTCCTCCAACCTCTTTAAGAAATCTTCATAATATTGACCCATTGGCTCTCTCCTCCACTGTCTCATCCATCACCTCTTTCCTCCACTATGTCATCTGAATCTGTTGATAAGACAGTAGCTTCCTATAATGCTTCACTCTCTTCTGCTCTGGATGCTCTTGCTCCACCCATGCCGTGTCCTGTGAGGCATATGGACCTCAACCCTGGCTGTCTTCCACTATCCACTCTTGTGTTTCTGCATCTGCTAAGCTGAGCATGTTTGGCTCAAATCCTGTACCCTTGCAGGACTTTCTACACTTCAAATTCATGCTTGTCTCTTTCCTGTCAGCCATAGCATTCACCAAACAAGACTATTATGTCCACATGACTTAACTCTCTTGCCATTGACCCTCACTGTTTCATTACAACTCTCTCCTCAAGGTGCCTCCGCCTCCGACTTCTCCCTCCCTTTCTGCCCAAACCCTGACTGACTACTTCTATGACAAAATCAGAAGATCACACTCCAATTCCCAATGAGGTCAGCTACTTCCCCTCTGCCTCTTCCCCCTCTTTACTCCCAACTTCCCCCCCACCCTATTCCTTTTCTATGATCTATGAGGATAAAGCACTCACGTTCTTTCCTCATCCAAACTCACTACTTGCTCCTCTGATCCTATTCCCACCCATCTCCTTAGCTCCATCTCCTCCACTGTAGTCCCTTCCATTTCTCATATTCTCAACCTATCGCTCTCCACTGCAACTTTCCCTGCAGCCTTCAGGCATGCTGTGGTCACTCCTCTCCTCAAGAAATCCTCACTAGACCCTATCTGTCATTCTCACTATCCACCCATCTCTCTCCTCCCCTTCGTTTCTAAACTACTTGAATGTGTGGTTCATCACCATTGCCTTGACTTTCTCTCCTCTCAAGCCCTCTGGGTCCTCTACACTCTGGCTTTCATCCTTTACATTCTACCAAAACGACTCTTGCCAATGTCTCCAGTGACCTATTCCTGGCAAATTCTAAGGACCTTTACTCATCCTTTTTTACCTCTCTGCTGCTATTTGACACTGTTGACCACAACCTTCTCCTTGATACATTGTCCTCACTTGGTTTTAAGGACTCTGTGCTATCCTGATCGCTCCCATTTCTCTTTCAATGTTTGTTCTGGTGGATGCTCCACTACTGCTATCCCACTCTCAGTGTACCCCAAGGATCTGTCTTAGGTCCACTCCTTTTCTCTCTATATATACAGTCCCTTGATGCACTCATCTATTTCCATGGCTTTCAGTACCATCTTTATGCTGATGACTCCCAGATCTACCTCTCTATATCTGAAATCTGTTGGCAATTCAGGCCAGGATCTCTGCCTGCTTTTCTGACATTCCTGTTTGTAAGTCGCACTGCCATTTGAAATTGAACATGGCCAAAATTGAGCTTCTTATTTTTCCCCCTAAATCCTCCTCTCCCCTTCCTCCTTTCTCAGTCTCTGTGGATAACTCTCTACTTCTCCCTGTCTCCTCAGCTCGCAACCTTTGACTCCTCTCACTCCTTCTCCACACACATCCAACTGATAGTTAAAACCTGCCGTTTCTTTCTCTACAACATCAACAAATTCGCCCATTCCTTTCTGAACAGACTACTAGGACACTTATCCACTCCTTAGTCACCTCCCGTTTGCACTATTGTAACCTACTCCTTGCTGGTCTCCCTCTGAATCATCTCTCTCCCCTTCAATCTGTTCAACACACTACTGCGTGGCTAATCTTCCACCAGCCTCGTCATGATCATATTACCCTTTTTCTCAAGTCACTTCATTGGTTCCCTATCCAGTTCAAACTTCTCCTATAAGTGCATTCACTCTGCAGCTCCCTCACTACCTTTCCTCTCTTATCTCTCCCTACACCCTCTTCAGGAACTCTGCACTTCTGGTAAATGGCTTCTATCTGCGCCCTTTTCTTCTATTGCTAATGCCAGACTTCACTCCTTTCACCTTGCAGCTCCTTATGTCTGGAACAAACTATCTGAGTCTGTACATCAGGCATCTTCTCTGACCCTTTTCAAATCCAGGCTGGAAACTCACCTCTTTGCTGCCGCTTTCAGATTTTGATTTACATGATCTCCTTTGTGTTTTCTTACCATACCATCTAGATGTATCTCATATCTACAGCTACTGTGTTGTCTGTCTTGACTAGATTTTAAGCTCTGATGAACAGGAACTGTCTTTTACATGTGTCTGTGCAGCGCTGTGTACATTTTGTAGCGCTATACAAATGTTCAGTAATAGTAGTAGTTGTAGCAGTAGTTGCCAAGGGTCAGTAACAAGGACTTTTCAAATTTCAAGCTGTGAGGGCTACAGACTTCAAGTCTGCATGAAGAAGATACCCCTGTTGCTGAGTTATCAAGTCTGGAAATTGGTGTAGCTTGTGAAGATGAGGAATTACTAATTTCCAAGAAGAGAAAGCAATTTTTTTGAGGTCAGATGGCCCGGATGGTATACATCCGAGGGTGTTGAAAGAAGTGAAACATGGATTTAGCCAAGGAAAGTCTTGTCTTACTAATCTGTTATAGTTTTTTGAAAATGTGAATGAAGAGGTAGACAAAAGTGAGTTGCTTGATATAGTGTATCTGTAATTTCAGAAAGCCTTTGACAAGGTCCCTTATGAGACACTCTTGGCATAATTACAAAGTCATGAGATAAGTGGTAGTGTACTATTGTGGATCAGGAATTGGTTAAAAGATAGAAAACAGAGAGTAGGGCTAAATGGCCAATGTTCTCAATGGAGAAAGATGAATAGTGGAGTACCCCAGGGATCAGTGCTGGGCCTGCTGCTTTTTAACATAGTCATAAATGACCTGGAAATAGGAATAATGAGTGAGGTGATCAAATTTGCAGATTACACAAAATTATTCAAAGTTGTAAAACGCAAGAGGATTGTGAAAATTGCAAGAGGATCTTGATAAATTGGAAGACTGGACATCCAAATAGCAGATGAAATTTAATGTGGACAAGTGCAAAGTTATGCACCTAGGAAAGAACAACCCAAACTATAGTTACATGATGCAAGGTTCAACAATAGGAATCTCCACCCCAGGAAAAAGATCTCTGCTTCATCATGGATAATATGTTGAAACCCTCTTTCCAATGTGCAGTGGCGGCCAAGAAAGCAAATAGAAAGCTAGGAATCATAAGGAAAGGAATGGAGAATAAAACCAAGGATATTATAATGCCTCTGTATCATTCCATGGTTTGCCTGCACCTTGAAAATTGTGTGCAATTCTGATCATCATATTTTAAAAAGGATTTCGTCAAATTAGAAAAGGTACATAAAAGAGCCACCAAAATGATAAAGGGGATGGAAGGATACCCCTATGAGGAAAGGTATAAAAGTTTAGGGCTTTTCAACTTGGAAAAGAGATGGCTGAGGGGAGATATGATAGAGGTCTATAAATTAATGGATGGAATAGAGCAGGTAAACATAGATCGGTTGTTTACACTACCAAAAAGTCTAAAGAGTAGGGGACACGCAATGAAGCTACATTGTGACCCATTTAAGACTAATAAGAGAAAATATTTTTTCACTCAACATGTAATCAAACTCTGGAATTTGTTACCGGAGGATGTAGTAAAAGCTGTTATTGTAGCTGGGTATAAAAAAGGTTTGGACAAGTTCCTGGAGGAAAGGTCCATAAACCATTATTAAAGAAGACCCAGAAAATTCACTGCTTATCCTGGGACAAGCATTGTGAAACCTGTGTGCCTTTTTGGGAACTTGCCAGGCATTTGTGACCTGGACTGGCAACTGTTGGAAACAGGATACTGTGCTTAATGGACCTTGGTCTGACCCAGTATGGCATTTGTTATGTTCTTATTATCAGAATTATGGTAGCTTGGTTTTGCTGGAATTTGTGAAGAGCTCTTGAGAGGAACTGGTGGATATGCATAAAAAAATGTCCAAGTCCATTGAACTGCTAGGGCTTCTGGAGCTACTCAGTTGCTGATCTAGAAGAACAGAGGAAGCTTTGCATTTTCCTCCCTGGTGAAAATGTTGACTTGAGGAGTTTCTCATTCTTGAAACAGGGAACATAACCAACTTGGATTGAGAGATCATTTGTGAGGATGGAGTACCCTGCTCTGGCAGTTGGCCAGGTCATTTTGCGGAACTGGGATGTAGGTTGCTTGAATCTGAATATGATTGGACATAGCATAATCCCAAATCCTGACTACCATTTGATAGATTTGGAGAGAACCTGTGTCACCTTGTTTGCTGATTAAAAACTTTGCTACTTGGTTGTCTGTTTGAATCAGAACAGAAGAATTCTGAAGTTTGTGTATGAAAATTCTGAGTGCATAAAAGATTGCCCTGAGTTCAAGATGGTTGATATGAAAAGTCATCCTGTATCTCTACCACATTCCTTGTGAGTGATGATTGTTTATACCGGCACCCCAACTGCAGTGTGAGGTGTCTGGGTGTCTGTGGTGAACACTAGTTGATGCTGCTAAGGTGCAAAAGGGACTCCTATTGAGAGATTGGATCTGAGAGTCCACCATTGTAAGGTGAGGCATAGCTGAGGAGGTGGATAAATAACCGTGGATAAGGGTTAAGAACATTGATTCCACTGGACTTTCAGGTCTCACTATGGCCCTCACACCTTTCATCGAGCAATTGGGACAACATGAACTGCCGATGCCATGCGGCCTAATATTTGGAGGTAGGCTCTTGCACACATATATGATAGTGTGCAAATTCTGTCTCTGGGAGGAAGGCTCTGGAATGCAGAGTATCCAAAACTACCCCTATAAACAAAATGATGATGGCAGGGGAGAGGGTAGTCTTTTAAATGTTGATGAGAAATTCTAAAGACTGAAGAATAACAATTGTAGTTTGTAGAAGACTTAAAGCTTGAGCTTGGGTCAGAGCTACTAGCAACCTATATTCTAGGTAGGGGGATAGTAAATGTCCTTATTTGTGGAGGTGAGTCACCACCACTTTAAGGCATTTTGAAAACACACTCAGTGCTGATGAAAGTTCAAATAGGAGTGCTTCATTCTGGCACTGTTGGGATTGAAGAACAAACCTGGGTATTTCTTGTACAATGGGTGTATGGGGATGTGAGTATAAGCATCTTTGAGATGTAATCTGCACATCCAGGCTCAAGTGATGGAAGAACGAAAGGTATTGTGGTCATTTTGGACTCTTTTTGAGTAGAGAATGATTGAGATCCCTGAGATCCAGGACTGAGTGTAATCCTCCATTCTTCTTTGGAATTAGAAAATATTCTGAGTAAAACCTCCAATTTATTTCTCGTGGGGGAATAGGTTCTATGGCATGAGCCTGGAGGAGAAGGACTTCTTCTTTTAAGAAACTCAAGTGGTCTGATGGTGGTTTGGTCCATGATAGTGGATGATCTGTTGGACAGCTGAGGAAGATGAGATGATAGCCATGACATATGATAGAAAGGACCCATGAGTCAGTATGATTTCCTTCCAGGTTGGAAGGAAAAATTGAACCGATCTTCCCAGTGGAAAAGCAGGATGAGTATTCTGCAGGGGTGGGAGCATATGTTGATGGTCTAAAAGAAAGTTGTTGTTTTTTGTGCAGAAGTGTCTTGCTTTTGTTAAGATCTTATCTCTTTGGTGATGTTTGACAGCAACAGGTCTTTGAGACTATTGAGGTTTTTTTTCTTGGTAAGATTAACCTTACTGTACTGATTGAACAAAGTTTCTTTTGACTAGAAGGTAGACATAGAAAGTTGAACTGTGGTGAGGTGCTGCAGGTGGTACACTGATTTTTGATCAGGTTGACAGTCTTTTACTTTTTCTCCAAAAAGTGAATCACCTATACAAGGAATATCTGCCAACTTGGAGACATCTTCTCACAAGCCAGAGGCTGTTAGGCAAGCAAGCTGTCGTGATGCTATAGCTGAAACAAAAATTCCAAATTTTGAAAAATGTCATAAGCTGATTTATTAAGATGAGTACCACATTCATCTGCTTCCAATAGGATCACGGTGAGATGGTTTTGCTCAGTTTTTGTTAAGGCTGGGGTGAAAACCTGGACATTCTGCATAATTATGTGATATTTTGGATCATGTACAACTGATAGGTCACCATGAACACAGAAAGTATGGCTCCTTGAAAGACTTTCTTGCCAAAATGATCCATCAGATGAGGATCTTTGCCTGAAGGGTATTAGAGGAATCCCTTTATTTCTTAGCTTTCCTCATCATTGACTCAATGACTACTAAAGAGTGGGACAATCATTTATTGGTTGTATGTAAGTGGAGACTGCCACATATTGCTGTTGTTGCTCTTTGAGCAGTCCATGGATGGGAACTACCACAGCCATTTTTGGAGCTTCTATATATTTCAATAGGCCAAAAACATTGGAGAGGGGTTTGATTCTTGCTAGACCAGGAAAGGAACTTCTTTGGACATTTTGTGCACAAACCTGGAG
Organism: Ichthyophis bannanicus; assembly: GCA_033557465.1. Taxonomy (NCBI): domain Eukaryota; kingdom Metazoa; phylum Chordata; class Amphibia; order Gymnophiona; family Ichthyophiidae; genus Ichthyophis; species Ichthyophis bannanicus. The sequence continues at coordinate 1,574,026,212 of CM066031.1, read as the reverse complement.
TATGAAATATATTCATAAGAAAATTTATTCCATGGAGGAGAAGGGTCAGACAGTATGCCTATAGAGACTGCCACACCATTGTCTGGTGAAGGTGGAAAACAAAACTGGTATAGACTGGTGAAGGAGGTGGAACCAAATGGGCTTGCTCTTGGTCAGAATCTGGGATAGAGAAGACTCATACAATACAATCAAGTCCGGTGTAAGAGCAGGAGATGATAGAGAATGTTGAGTCTGCTGTTTAGTGGGAACCCCAGGTAGAGGTAGATTTCAAAAATAACCTTTGATAAAATCTTTGAACATTTTTTAAACAAAGAAATGTGAATGCTCTGGAGGTTTCAGTGAGAGTGGAGAGAAAGATGAACCCTCTTTTGGCATATGTACTAGTTATCTAGGAATCATCTTTTGAGCAGGTGCTTGTGCAGGCATCTGTGTAGAGGAAGCAATGACACTGCAGAGGAGGGGATCCATAACACTCTGTTCTGTAAGAGTCTGTGCCAGGCTCAATTTCTTTTTGGGCAGAGTTCATGTGCTCTTTCTTTGAGGGTATGTCCTCTGCTCTGGAATGGTTATGTAGCCCACCCTCACTTGAAAACTAGAAACCATCATTCACGACCTCAACAATACAACTCCTCTCGACCCCTGCCCATTAAGCTGAATCAAGCTTGCCTGTTCTAAAATAGTTCCTTTCATCAGAAGAATAATAAAACATTCTTTCACACAAGCTCATATACCGTCACAGCTCAAACATGGATCTATCAGCCCAATTCTAAAGAATCACAAGTTAGCAACAAGTGACGCTAGTTCATACTGACCTATCACCAGTCTTCCCTTCCTAGCTAAAATAATGGAAAAGGTCGTACAAATGCAACTACAGGATTTCATCAACATAAACTGCTTATTGGATACACAGCAACATGGCTTTAGACAGCATCACGGTGTAGAAACTTTTATCTTCTCCCTCTTTGACAAGCTTATAAAAGGTATACAAAACCCTGATCAAGGCTTCATTTTAATCTTCCTATACATAAAGGCTGCCTTTGACTCAGTATCTCACAAACTACTGCTCACACGCTTACAAAACAGTGCAAAATTCTGCCCTTGAATGGCCCCGCTCATACCTAACAGGACATTAGCAACATGTGAAAATAGGAAATACTAAATTCTCTCCATATAATCTCATTCGTGGAGTTCCACAAGATTTAGCACTCTCCTTGCTAATATTTAACATATACATACAGCCACTTTGCAAAATCATCAAGGATCACAACATTTTATATCACATTTATGCTGACTATATCATGATTTACACTCTTTTCTTTCCATCGCAACAGCATGCTCCATGCAAATATTACAATTCACTGAAATCTCCAAATGGTTACATCAACACCAGCTCAGAATAAACCTTGAAAAAACAGAAGTGCTCTTTATAACTAGAAACCAAAACTAGTCCGCGCTCACAGTTTTAAAAGTCAACAATGCAGAACTAAAAGTTACGATGAGATCCACTACCTAGGAATAACAATTGACCACTGACTCGATCTACAATCCCACATCATTAGGACAACCAGGACAATCTACCATAAGATTAAAACTCTTCAACAACTATCCCCATTGATCAATCAAAATCACTTCTAAACGGTATTCCAGGCAATGATTTGTCCACATTTGGACTTCTGTAACCTCATTTACCAGGGCATCCCTAAAAATATACTACACCCACTTCAAATGGCCCAACATACAGCAGCAAGAGTCTTGAATGGTGCCCCCAGAACAGAACATATCACCCCTATACTCAAACAGCTGCACTGGCTATCTCTACTATCCCAAATTAAATACAAAATATTCATAACCATATTCAAAAACGTACACAATATATCTGCTGAGTACTTACAGAGGTGAGGTACTTCTGTCCACAAAAGAAGAGCAGGACCTGGACGTAATTGTGTCTGATGATCTTAAAGTAGCTAAACAGGTAGAAAAGGTGACTGCAAAAGCCAGAAGGATGCTTGGGTGTATAGGGAGAGGAATGGCCAGCAGAAAAAAGGAGGTGATAATGCCTCTGTATAAGTCTCTGGTGCAACCTCATGTAGAATATTGTATGCAATTCTGGAGACCGCACCTTCAGAAAGATATAGGCAGGTTGGAGTTGGTGCAGAGGGGGCTAATAAAATGGTTAGGGTCTTCATTATGAAGCATATGAGGACAGACTTAAAGATATTAATATGTATACTTTAGAAGAAAGACGAGATAAGGGCGATATGATAGAGGCATTTAAATACCTCCATGGCATAACTGCACAGGAGGGTCTCTTTCAATTGAAGGCAAGCTCTGCTATGAGCGGACACAGGATTAGAGTGAAAGGGATAGACTCGGGAGTAATATGCAGAAATATTTCTTTACAGAAAGAGTGGTAGATGTGTGGAATAGTCTCCCAGTGGAGGTGGTGGACACGAGGACAGTATCTGAATTAAAAAAAAGCATGGGACAAACACAGAGGATCTCTAAAGATAAAAAGGGGACTATTGTAGTTGATACGGAAGGGCAAACTAGACAGACCATCATGTTTCTAACTATCCTTGAAAAACAACCAGAAAACAGAACTAGAAGAGCATGTAATCAAAACAAATTAAGCGTACCCCCTGACAGGTTAAAATTCAATCAAACAACGTGTTCCCGAGCCTTCTAGTTATACACATCAGACTTATGGAACAGTCTTCCTACAAAGCTTAGAAGTACAGATGATCTCACACAATTCCAAAAAGACATAAAAACTCTACTCTTCAGAGAATACGCCAATGAAAAAAACACATCAAAAAGACTTTATACACCACCACCCCAAAACCTTTGTCAAAACAATTTCCATACACCCACCCATCAATGAGTTGAACATAACTCCATGCCCAGTAAGAAGACCACTCAAATGGAATTAAATACTTGAACTTGTGCCAACACTGCTACTTCCCCACCACTGAATGTGTGTTTGTAATCCAGTCCCTTTTGGAATTTTAGTTTTCTATACCCACATTGTACCTGCATAATACTATTCCCTCCACAATTGTATATAGTTTGAATTTAATTGTTTAATGTATCTTCAAGTTGTTACATGTAAACCGCATTGACCATAGGAAATACGGCATATAAAAAAATGCTAAATAAATAAATATCAGTACTTTGGCACAATCGAGAGAAGCTGATCATCAGGCTTGTGCAGGTGCTCAAGAAATTGCTGCATAGAGAATCTGGAAACTTCCAGAGAGGCCCATACTGCTTACTTGCCGATTGTTGGTCCCTATGGGCGACTGGACATTTGGAGTCACTGTGCTGGGAGGTAGATGATTCCTCCATGGAAGATTCGGAACTGGTGTGCATAGGAGTCAACGTCTTCTGTGCAAAGAAAGATTTTTCTGGCAGCTTATTCCCTGCTTTGAAATGCTCTTGAAGATGATTTAGGTAATCTCTTCCCATCCATGGAGACATTTGGGCACGATGTTTATTACCTTTCTGGCTGTAGTCCAGGCCCAATCTGAGCAAGCATGCTGAGTGCGTGGCAAAATTTTGAATTTTTTGTCGACATTTGGGACAAGGTCTCAACTGACTTTTGGTATCATGTGGAAGATTGTTGAAGAAAAAATCATGAAAAACAGTATTAAAGACAAGAAAATATTTGGGAGAGCTTTGCTTTGCATCCGTTCAGTAGAGTGGAATAAACAAAACTGAGGAGCTGAGGAGATTGCTGCATACAGGAAGGGTTGTGCATGCTCAGAACCTTACCTTAAAGTTCTGAGCTCTGGGAGAACAGTTCTGTCCTGGAGCCACTGGAAGACATCACCAACTTGTGTGTCTGATTCAATCTTGCTTATCAATGGAAAACAATTTGAAGAGTACAGTATATGCAGTATATATTTTCATGCTGTAACCTAAAGCAGTGGAAATCCAGTTTGTACTTGGAAGAATTGCTTTTGTTTATGAACATTTTCAGTACTTTTCAGCCATTTGCATGATAGTATATAGATGAAATGGTATAAATTTACATCTTTAATACATAATTTTTTTCTCTAGCAGCATCCAAGTTGAGTTTTCCTGGCATGTTGTTACACTGTGAGTTGGGAATCTGGGTTCTGAGATGATAGTGATATCCTGCATGCCTGGCACTTTTGTGTATTGTATAAAGTGCCTGGCTCTCATTCCTCTGATTTGGGTGAGTAATTGAATTTTTTTAATGCTCTTCCTCTAGATTTCACTAATTATATCATATCAAGAGATGTTAATATTCCTCTTGTCCCTCAGACTCATACATCAACTCAGTCGAATTTTCTAAATCGAATGGTCATAAAGAATTAGTGAATGTTCACATGCACGATAAAGGACACTCTCTTGATCCAATTTTTATGCCACTTAGGTTTTAAATAATGATGTTCCTGTGATAACATCTAGGCCTATTCTCTGGTTGGATCATTTTATTTTGCCCTTTTCTTGGAAGTCTCCTGCTTTAAATCTGAACGGTGACACTAATACTAATATAATAAAAGTTTGAGTAGTAGATATGGACAAATTTTCCTGTTGGGAGAATTGTACAAAAAAGCCAGATGGCATAATTATTATTGCAAGCTCAAATTTTGCGAGAGGGTTTAGATCAGGCTGCCCCAGAATGCTCTATTTTTCCTAAGTGATTGCATGTTAGTCCTTGGCATACTAAGGAAATCAGGAATGCAAAGAGAGAACCTCAGGCTACTGAGTGCCGCTGGCACAAGTCAAAAATGTTGACATTATGAAGTGCGCATGTACAGCTCCGGCCGCGACTTACCGCGACCGGACGCAGCCGCTGGGCCAGCAAGCCAAGGGTTAACCTTGGTGGGGGGCGGGGGGGAGGGGGAGGGCGGCGCGGCGTCCGGCTATAGAAGGGCCGGGCGCGCCGCGTTTCGCCCTCTTTCCCTCCTCCCAGCGGCGCACGAGCGGGCAATTGAGACCGGACATCGCAGGACAACGGGAGCAGCGGCGGCCTTCTGGAGCAGCGGCCTGTCCTTCGTAGCGGAGCAGCGGCCTTCCTAAACAGCGCCTCACCTTTTAATCCGGGTCAGCGGTCCTGCGGAACAGCGGCCTTCCGAAGCAGCGACTTTTTGGTGCGGCGAGCAGCGGCCTACCTGTCGCCGAAGCGGGCAAGTTATCATGTAAAAAAAAAAAAAAAAAGAGAAGGGAAATTAGGGGACGCTGCTCAGCTCCGTTGGTAGGCCATGGGGAGTGATGGTTATGGCAAAGGAGCTTGAGAGCATGCACGGGGAGGAAGGGCGCACGCGGGGGGGGGGGGGGGAATCAAAGCACGGGGTACCACGCATAGGAGAGGTGGAAGGACCACAGGCATGCCAGGGATGTGCACCCACGAGAAGTACGAGCCCAAACATGTGCACGCTGTTGGGACAGTTGAGCTCCGAGCACAAAGGGAACCCCGGGGGGGGGGGGGGGGGCGCATGGCCGCCCAGAAATGCGGCCCCCCCGTGAGCCCGCGAAAAGGGAGGTGGGGCATTGCACAGGGCATGTGCCAAAAATAAATGGATAAAATAAATAAAACACACCGGAGAGTAAAGGGAGGTAAAGGATTAACGTAATGGAACAGGGGTAAAGAGAAATTAATGGACGGAGCAAAAAGAAAGGGGTGTAGAAGAACAGAGGGTACTGCTGCCATCTTGTGATCGGGGAGTATACAGGCAGGCTGTTTTTTTTGCTGGGCAGGCTGTTTTTTTTTTTTTGTTTTTTGCTGACAAGGGAATCCCTGATTACAGTAGGGGATGCTAAAATACAGGGTGCACCGCCGCCATCTAGTGGCCAGAGAGCATTTAGTGAGGCTGTGTGATTACAATTGAGCACCCTGAGTGCAGGATTAATGTCCCCTTTGGGTTTTTTTTTTTTGCAATAAACATGAAACGTGCGGTTGTGTGGTCAATGTAAATTATATTAGCGATGATGGGGCTATATATCTTACTGTGTGAAATGTACAAGAAAGAAGCTGTAGGAAAAGGGTGATGAAAGATAGGGAATAAATAAACTTTCATGAATCATGGGCTGGTGGAAGGTTAAGTAAGATATGTACTGGAGGTTTGATATCACTGTGTATATGTGTAAGAAAGATAGGTCGAATGGCGACAAACAATGAGATGTTAGGAATGCTCCGGCCTGCCCACTGCATGGTAATCGCAAAGAGCCTAATGAAACCACCCCCCTTTCCCATTGCCTTTTCTCCTATAGCAGTCTCCAACAGGGTACCATGCCGAGGAAAGTTGGGCAGAGCGGTGAAAAGGACGGCGGGATGCAAGCATGCCCTGCGCGAGCAGGGTCCGGGCAAGGTGCACAACGTAGAACAACACGCGTTGCTGTAAAACGGGCAACGCAGGACAAGGCAAAAAAAGGGGGACGGGCCCAAGAGGGGACAGTCGGAGAAGAATACACGGCAAAGCAGCAGACGGGCCCCAACGCGGCAGCAGGCACCCGCCCCCACGGCATCGGCTTCCAGCCCGGAGCTAGACGAACTTTTCAGACTCATACGTGACCAGGTGAACCAGCACGGACTGAACGCGTTTAAGCAACGCCTGGAGGCAGGAAACGCCGGCACGGGGGGCCGGGGGGCTACAGACCCACCAACATTGAGCGACAGCATAGCCGGCATTAGCGTGGCCACGCCAGGCACCAGCAGCAGTATGCGCGGGCATCAACGGCAACAACCTGTCCGACACCAGTGACAGCATGCCAAGCTCCAGCAGAAGCACGGACAGCCGCCAGCAGCAACGTACCGAGCGCCAGCACAACGGCCGGTAAGTCTACTGGGGGAATGAAGCCTTAGTAGTGTCTTCTTCGTCAGAAGAATCCAACTCTGATTCAGACGGAGATACTTCTTTAGCAACTGCTATGCGGAGCATGCTAAAAACATTTACAAAGAAAAAGAGTAAGGCCCAAAAAGAAAAACAACTAGCAAGGGTATGGTCAGAGCACAGGGAAAACCCCGTGCGGGGAGCGGGGAGCGGGGAGGCCCGGGTAGCGGAGACAGCAAGGCCAGTCCCGAATACGCCGGTAAGCCCGGTAGCAGTGAGTGGGGACCCGCGCTGTGGAGTGAGCTCTCTGGCCAGCGCGGTGCCCAGAAAGATAAAGAAGAGGATCTGGCGGAGGGAATTTATCGACATCTTCTCTTTGCTGATCAGAGACCAGGAAGGGGACCACAATGAGAATAAAGAAAAAGATAGGAGATGGATAGGAAACCCAGGATTGCCAAATCCATCAGCAATTGGGTCTCCGCCTTCCACATATATATGAGCATAGTGCTAGAGCGGGAACCCGAACTCAGTCAATACCTCATCAAGTACCTCGATACCATAACCCAAGCGCACAAGCGTCTCGGCGGTTGGGCCTGGCTCAACTACGATTTCAAGTTCAGACAGAGCCTGGCAGAGGACCCAACCATGACCTGGCAGCACAGAATAATTGATCTCTGGCTGGAAGAGATGTCCCACAATAGACCATTGTCGCTGGAAGTGACCTCGCAGTCCTTTCAGGCGCCGCAAGGGCGGCAGACTTACCAGCCGGCCGGCCGCAAGGCGTGCCGGCAATACAACACAGGAAGCTGCACCTGGCGGCCGTGTAAATTTAGGCACGCATGCTCCGGTTGCGGGGGGAACCACCCCGCCACCTCTTGCCGAGCCGGTAGGGATAACAAGCCATTCCGGCCAATGCTGCCTAGAGGGAACGATGGGTCTGGCCCAACCCCCATCAGGCTTGACCGCATGAGGCCTTGGCTGAGGGTATACCCCCAAAAAGACAAAGCTCTCAGTATCGAGAACGGCTTTGCTTACGGATTCCAGATTCCAGCCTCGGTCACATCGCAGGGGCGGGCAATCCGTAACTCAACGTCAGTTAAAAAATTTGCATCGGTTGTACAGCAAAAATACGACAAGAAACAGAGCTAGGGAGGGTGGCTGGCCCTTTCACCTATGTACCCCTCCCGAATTTGATACTGTCCCCGTTGGGGATTGTCCCAAAGAAAGAATTAGGAAAGTTCCGGCTCATCCATAACCTGTCATACCCAGAGGGGAGTTCGGTCAACGACCACATCGACCCAGCCCTGTGTTCCGTGAGGTACTCTACGATCGATCAGGCCGTGGGTATAATACGGAAACTAGGGCGGCGGGCGAAGCTGGCGAAGGCCGATATCGAATCAGCCTTCCGACTGCTCCCGGTGCACCCCGACTCCTTTGCACTCCTGGGCTTCTCTCTCGACGGAGAATATTATTATGACAAATGTTTGCCCATGGGGTGCTCCATATCATGTGCATACTTCGAGCTGTTCAGTACATTTGTACACTGGGTCGTCGAAGACATGGCGGGACACGACACCGTCGTACATTACCTGGACGATTTCCTGTTCATAGGCAATGGGGACGAGGGATGTCAAAGGATCCTCTTCATTTTCGAACACATTGCCCAGCAATTTGGGATCCCCCGGCAAAAGAAAAGACCACTGGACCCACAGGGACCATCACATTCTTGGGCATAGAGCTCGATGTAGCAGCAGCACAGCGGTCTCGACTGCCCGATGATAAAATCATCAGGCTGCGGGCTGCCATACGCGAAATCCAAGGGCGGACGAAGGCAACATTGGAACAGCTACAATCCGTGCTGGGGCTGCTATGTTTCGCGTGTAGGATCATGCCAATGGGAGGGTGTTCTGCCGTCGCATGGCAATGGCTACGAGGGGAGTCAAAAAGAAGCACCACAAGATTCGAATTACAAAAGGCATGCGGGAAGACCTGCGCATGTGGGAGCTCTTCTTGCAATCCTTTAATGGCCTGGCATTCTGGCAAGAGCTACCGGTGACGAGCGAGTCCCTCGATCTCTTCACGGATGCTGCGGGAGGGAGCGGCTTCGGAATCTATTTCCAAGGAGCCTGGTGCTCAGAAGAGTGGCCGCGCGAGTGGCAGGCCGAGGGTATCACTAAGGATATTACCTTCCTGGAGCTATTCCCCATAACAGTGGCCCTATACACCTGGGCCCTGCAGCTGGAAAACAAGGCAATCATATTTCACACCGACAACACAGCGGTTGTGTATGCCGTGAACGGGATGCGGGCCCAGACTCCCGGGGTCGTCGCACTCCTTAGGCACATAGTGATGATATGCCTAAGGTACAACATAAATATTAGGGCCCGAACATATCCCCGGTCAGCATAATACCATTGCCGATGCTCTCTCTCGTTTCAAGATCCCACTCTTCCGATCGCTGGCGCCCAGGGCCGATCTCAACAAAACGCCTATACCGCCGCAGATATGGGAACTTGGTCCACCGAAGTTTGGGAGCTTGTTATGAGCTCCCTTTCCGACCGGACAAGACAGAGATACCTAGCGGCCTGGGGGAAATTTCAAGCCTTCTGCAGAGGAGCCGGACTCACGAACGCCGGACCCACGACGGAATCCATACTGCAGTGGATCCTACACTCCAAGAGCTGTGGAGTCAAGAAGTCAGTGGTACAATCGCATTTGGCTGCAATCACCTTTTTCACGAAGGTGATAGGTAAGACCAATCCACGAACAGATTTTGTCATAGCCAAGGTAATGAAGGGCTGGAAGCCGGAACAGCCCCGCACACCCGAACTGGCGACGCCCCATAACACACGAAATTCTGCAGAGACTATAGCAATCACGGGTCAGGTGTGCTTTAACAACTTCGAGACCCGGCTATTCAGATGCGCATTCTCATGGGCATTTTTCGGGGCGTTCCGAATAGGCGAACTGGTACCCTCAGCGAGCCGAGAATCGGCCGAAGGCGGGATCCGGGAGAGCGACGTCAGCATGCAGGATGGGAAACTCATACTGCATCTACGTAAGTAAAAAACCGACACCGAGGCAAAAGGGACACGGGTAGTGCTGGCCCCGCTGCGGGGGGACCCGTCCTGCCCAGTAGCAACATTCAATGAATACAAACAGATGCGCCCTACAAGGGCCGAGCATTGGCTGGTACACGTGGACGGAACCCCCCTCTCGCGGTTCCAGTTCGCCAAGGTATTGAAGCTGACACTTGCAGAAGTGGGTTTGGATGCGTGCTTTTACGGCACCCATTCATTCCGCATTGGGGCCGCTTCCACGGCGGCCAACATAGGTATGACGAGGGAGCAGATCATGACCATCGGGAGATGGCGCTCCGAGAGATACAAACTTTATATACGCCCGGTCTGACGCTGGGCGTAAGGCACCCACTGTGGGGGTTCAGGATAACATTATCAAAAAAAAAAAAAAAAAAAAAAAAAAAATTTTTTCTTTAATGTCTTTATTTTACGGAAAAAGCAATAGCTAGGTATGGATATTTAACTAAACCTGTTTCTCGCACCATTGTATACCTGTGCTAGTACCTTTGTATTCTTGCATCCAAATGTGTTCTTGACGAGATGTGTTGGTTTACAATAATACCATACAGGTGCCAATCCCCACTACGAGGCATGGATCTGCGGCCATTCGTTTGTTCATTGGGCCGAAAAGCGGACGAGACAGAGACCACAGGGGCATAATCTGGGCTTCCCTAAAGAACAGCTGGTAGTGAGATGGCTGGGGCGACGTGGTATGGTCTGGGACCAGATGATGCCATGCCTCTTACAATTGAAGAGGGCGGGCGGACAACCCCTGGGCAATCTTGGTGCACCTGGGCGGTAATGACCTGACGGGCACGCGCAGTGTCGAGCTCACCAAGAAGATGCAAAGGGACATGCTGGCACTGACGGGTGCCTTCCCAGGAACATTGCTGATATGGTCCCACATCATACCACGGCGAGTATGGAGGGACGAGTGGTCCCACCACGCAGTAGAGAGAACGAAAGAAAAGTCATAGATGGATGGCCCGGTTCATGGACTCAATCGGAGGATACAGCATGCCCATGACCTGATAGAAGAGCGCTGCCACGGACTGTATCGCGCGGACGGGATACACCTCTCGGATATCGGGATGGACTATACCTCTGCGCCATACAAGACACGATTGAACGCTTATGGCAAAAAACGTGGGTTGGCCACAGCAGGATGGGGTGAAGGGGGAACTCCCCGGCAAGCGAGGGGTCGCAGCCGGGAAGGATTGGCAGAGAGATAGGGACCCCATCCTTAGGAGAGAGCGCACAGCCCAGACATGAGAAGGGGGAGTGGGGCACATCGGAACTGGCGGGTCCCCCAGAGTACAAAGATGGGTAAGCCGCAATAGTGACTAGAAGATCTCCTGACGCTTTTACGGCCGGAGAGGCGAGCATACACCTTTCTCAGCGTACCTCTGCGCATGCCTTTGACGGGCCCTGGGCAGAGGTGGGATACAGACACTGCGGCGAAGAGTAAAGGAGCCCGGAAGGGCCGGGGGGGGGGGCCCGCTGCAACACCCCCTTGTCCACGGACATGTTAGTGGGGACCGCCGGCAGTGGGGAAGTGGCTTGAACGGCCATGTTCCAGAATATCCCTGCCGGGCGGCCGAAGAGATGTTGAAAGATTGGGGGGGGGGCTGTGCCTCTCCGGGAAGGATGAGGATAAGTAAGAATTACGTTGTTTTGATGTAATATTGTTGTAATGCTTTTATATAAATCTTTGATGTTACAATGTTTGAGGTTGTTAAGTTATGCTGTGGCCAACAGTTTTCAATACTGTACTTTCCACTTATAGTGACAAATTGGAAATAAAGACATCTTTTGTGGCAAGTCCGGATTCGTGGTAATTATTGCGGGGCAAAGGGGGGGGGGCAAAGGGAGGGGGGGAAGGGGGCAGCGACCCGCGGCGGTCATGCTGGTCCCCTGGCTGAGCTCCGGCCGCGGACTTACCGCGACCGGACGCAGCCGCTGGGCCAGCAAGCCAAGGGTTAACCTTGGTGGGGGGCGGGGGGGAGGGGGAGGGCGGCGCGGCGTCCGGCTATAGAAGGGCCGGGCGTGCCGCGTTTTCGCCCTCTTTCCCTCCTCCCAGCGGCGCACGAGCGGGCAATTGACCCACCCGACCCGCCCCTCACGAAAGGAGCTATCGTCACGGCATAGCGAGAGAGATAGGGACCCCATCCTTAGGAGAGAGCGCACAGCCCAGACATGAGAAGGGGGAGTGGGGCACATCGGAACTGGCGGGTCCCCCAGAGTACAAAGATGGGTAAGCCGCAATAGTGACTAGAAGATCTCCTGACGCTTTTACGGCCGGAGAGGCGAGCATACACCTTTCTCAGCGTACCTCTGCGCATGCCTTTGACGGGCCCTGGGCAGAGGTGGGATACAGACACTGCGGCGAAGAGTAAAGGAGCCCGGAAGGGCCGGGGGGGGGGGCCCGCTGCAACACCCCCTTGTCCACGGACATGTTAGTGGGGACCGCCGGCAGTGGGGAAGTGGCTTGAACGGCCATGTTCCAGAATATCCCTGCCGGGCGGCCGAAGAGATGTTGAAAGATTGGGGGGGGGGCTGTGCCTCTCCGGGAAGGATGAGGATAAGTAAGAATTACGTTGTTTTGATGTAATATTGTTGTAATGCTTTTATATAAATCTTTGATGTTACAATGTTTGAGGTTGTTAAGTTATGCTGGGGCCAACAGTTTTCATACTGTACTTTCCACTTATAGTTGACAAATTGGAAATAAAGACATCTTTTGTGGCAAGTCCGGATTCGTGGTAATTATTGCGGGGCAAAGGGGGGGGGGCAAAGGGAGGGGGGGAAGGGGTAGCGACCCGCGGCGGTCATGCTGGTCCCCTGGCTGAGCAGTTAACCACTGGAGAGTTTTGTGCTAGCTGCCGGTTTTTGGATCATTTGCAGGGATATCACCAAACTCCTAATGTAGATGGATGAAACCCATGGGCCGGTCAGGTAGAAGTGGTGGACAGCACATTCAAATGAACAGTGAAGTGGCTTGAGACCAGAGTGGCAGATCAACAGATAAGTGGTTGATTAAGTAGACCTTAATGTGAGGATATGCGAAAATCAAAATAATCGTGTTGTATACAAGTGGAAGAGGAAACCTTAGCGTTTTTAATAATAAAAGGAAAAAAAGGATAAATATATAAATAAAAGTAGTTGGACATTAATAGCAGGTGGACTATATGGTCTGTAAAGAGAACTAATGACTGAAAATGAGGTGCTGGTACTATATCAATAAAAAAACGTACATGACTCCATTCTGATGGTTCCCTACACCCACAACATATATTTGTCCTGGGGATATTTGTTCCTGTGGGTATATTTTTTTCTGTGGAGTAATTCCTGAATGTGGTTTCCCTAGATGAGCAGTTTGTGGGGAAGGATTTGTTTGGTGATATTGTAAGTTTTTCTTTCCAATGAGGGATATTAGTAGTGAAGAAAAAATTAATTCCGTAGTAAACAGGTCACAGGAGTTTTTAAGTACTGTCCTGTTTCTTACTTAACCTAAACTGTCCTCCAAATTACAAAATAGGCTTTTTCCTGATGAGTCTGCTGAAATTTTTTAAAAGCAGGAGGATATTTTGGTTGGATATGCATAAATTAGGCACAAAATTGACTATTTGGTCATCCCTTCATCCCCCTATTGAGAGGATTTCTCAGAAGTTAATGTGGTCAATAAAGAGAAATTATTAAAAATGATTGATTGTACCACTTCTTGCCTGGACTAGGTTCCTATTTGTCATGTTTAAATTGTCCCTCAATTTTGCCCTTTTCAGTTGAGGTGATTAATACACCACTTCAGCACAAGTGTTTGCTATTAGAATTACCCTCCAGGTTCCCGAAAAGGCACAAAGGTTCCACAATGCTTATACTGTGGCAAGCAATGGATTTCCCAGACCCTCTTTATGGTTTATGGACCTTTCCACCAGGAACTTGTCCAAATCTTTTTTAAAACCCAGCTACAGTAACAGCCTTCATTACATCCTCCGGTAACGAATTCCAGAGTTTGATTTCGGATTGATGAAAAAATATTTTCTCTTATTAGTCTTAAATGAGTCACACTGTAGCTCCATTGTGTGTCCCCTAGTCTTTCTACTTTTTGATGGCATAAACAACCGATCTACGTTTACCCGTTCTACTCAAATTCATTAATTTATAGACCTCTATCATATCTCTCCTCAGCCATCTCTTTTCCAAGTTGAAGAGCCTTAACATTTTAAGCCTTTCCTCATAGGGGTATCCTTCTATCCCTTTTACCTTTTTGGTGGCTTTTCTTGGTACCTTTTTTTTTTTTTTGAATCTTTATTTAGCATTTTCAAGTAACACAAACAATAGAACAAAACATATAACAACACATATAATACTTATGAATGACATACATTATGGGCCATCGTTTATAAAGAACTAACAGAACTATAGTGATACGGCCCCGCTTCCCCACCACCCAACAACAGTTGATTCTCCCGTTGACAAGTGCTACACCATTCCAGTGATCTCCCACCATTGACATCAATCAAGTAACTGTGCATTTAGGGTATCCCACTTTTTGAGCAAGCCCCGATAAGACGGGTTCTGAGTAACATAGGCCTTTTCACAGGCATGGTGAAAACAAACTAGACTCCACCAGTAGTCCGAGTTCAAATTTGAAAAGGTTTTCCAATGACTCATGATTGCCTTCAGCGCTAAGCTCAGCATTAGATCAAAAATCACATAATCACATCGATCCAGTTCTGGAATTCCAGCTTGAGACTTGTAAATCACAATCCGGTATGTCAAGGGCGATCCCATCTGCAACAAATGTGTCATTCGTTGCCAAACTTGGTGCCAATACTTCTGCAGTGCAGGGCAGTCGTAAAGCATATGCATTAATGTGCCCACTCCATTTTCACAAGACCAGCAGCGATTCCCCTCCTGGGCCCGCCACTTGGCAATCTTCACTGGCGTCAAGTATGCTCGATGAGCTAAGAAGTACTGCGTTTGTGTGAGTGAGGCAGCTCTCGTAATCCGTATTTGTTTATTCCAGAAATCCTCCCACATTTTAGGCATCTCGAGCCCACCCACTTCGGACTCCCACACAAGCTGTGATCCTTGACACCTTTTCTTCTCACCATCCCGGAAGATGGCAACAATCTTGGATATTAAGTGTACGTCCATCGACATCTCCTGTATCTTGTAATGTAGCGGCCGACCAGGTCCGACCGATAGTGGTTGAACCCCAGCTTTGCCCAGACAATGTCTCAATTGGCACCAATGGTACATGCTGATGGCTGGTAAACCGTATTCTTGCTGAAGCGTTGGGAAGGACTTGAATGCTTTGTTGTGGATTAATTGACCCAGATAGACTACACCTTGTTTCATCCATGTTTCCCAGATAAAACTGCATCCAGCAATTTTGAATTTCGGATTTAACCAGAGAATGGTAGATTCATTAAACTCATGATCTTCTTCAGTAACCGTCAATAGGGCGCGATATGCTTGTTGAGTGGCCCATATAATCTCATTACATGAGCCTAGTGGGCCCGCATCCGAACCAATACGCATCCATAACGGAATTGACTTGTTTATTGCCGCTTCGACCCGCAACCATACCGGATCGCTAGACATAATCTCTTCACCACTCCACCGAACACCTTGCCTTAGCAGGGCAGCAGCATGGTACCAATAAAAATCTGGGAAGTGCACTCCCCCCCCCCCGTTTCTTGGGCAACTTTAATTTCCACGCAGCTATTCTTGGTATTTTGTTGCACCATAAGAAAGATAACATCAACTTCTCCAGCTTGGTATAGAAGCGCCGCTCTAAGAGAGTTGGCACCATACTTAGTATATAGTTTATGTTAGGCACCATAACCATTTTTATGGTTTCCAACCTACCCCACCAGGTTAAGTTCAACGGGGACCATTTGCTAACATACTCTAATACGATGCTTTCACACTTTGCCTTGGTCTGAGACAGGGAATCTCGCAGCGTAATTCCATAGGTAACACCCAGGTATTTGAAAGCAGAGCCCTCCACCCTAAACGGGTACTGGTTGAGTGTTGATAATTGGATATGGGAGTTTAAGGGTATAATCGTCGTTTTAGTCAGATTCAACTTGTATCCTGAGATACCTGAATAATCATCTATTACAGCCATGACTGCAGTCAGTGAACTGGGCTCCAAAAAGAGGAAGATGTCATCCGCATACGCGGAAACCTTGCTGTGACACCCGGCCAAGCTTATGCCGGTGATATCCCGCTGTTGTCGAATTTTCAGTAATAATGGCTCAAGAGCAAGGTTGAACAACAGCGGTGATAGGGGGCAACCTTGTCTTGTTCCCCTGGTTAGCGTGAACTCAGCCGAGAGTTCTCCGTTCGCCGCCACTCGAGCAATGGGCCTGGTATAGAGTAGTTCCACACTCTTGAGAAAGTTCTCTTGTATGCCAAACCATCTCATTGTTCTGAAGAGAAAGGGAAGCTCGACCCTGTCAAAGGCCTTTTCGGCGTCCAATGCCAGCCCCACCACCGGATCCGCAGCTTGTTGCGCACCTAACAGTACATGTGCAAGCAAACAACCGTTATCTGCTGTTGATCTTCCGGGCATAAATCCACATTGGACCGGATGGATTAATGTCCCAATCACTTTACTGAGTCGATTGGCCAGTATCTTAGCATATATTTTATAATCAGCGTTTAACAGGGATATGGGTCGGTAGTTCTCTATTCTCTGGGGATCCCTCCCTGGCTTAGGGTGAATGACAATCATGGCTGTTGCTATTGCACCCACATTAGGACATTCTTCTTTAATCCGGGTATAATATGTTTGCATTTCAGGGAGAAATTGCTTGGAGAAAGCCGCATAAAACTCTACCGGCAAGCCATCCGGTCCACTGGCCTTCCCTTTCGCCAGCTGTCGTATCGCCTGTTGGATCTCTTTATCAGAGACATCTTCCTCCAGGGACAGCGCTTGCTGCTCTGTAAGTTTGGGCCCAACAATCGCGGAGACAAATTTGGAAAAGGTGTTTTCATCGTGCTCCAACTCTGACTGGTATAGGGTGGCATAGAAATCTTTGCAAAACTTCACTATCTCTTCATCTCTCAGTAGCAAGGCCCCAGAAGAGTCCTGCAGGCCAGTTATCCGCGTTACTGCCTTCTTAGTTCTCAACATGTGTGCCAACAAAGTACTTGCCCGATTACTCTCATGGTAGTACACACTCTGCTGTGCCTTGACTTGTTTGTCCACGTCCTGACTGAGAATAGAGTTATACTGATATCTCAGCTTTTGCAGTCTCAGTAAAATAGCCTTGTCCTCATGTTTAGCAAGGAGCCTTTCACCCGCTTTTATTTCCAGTTCCAGTTCTGTCAACTTCCGCTAGTCAGCTCTTCTATGCTGGATACTGAAGGATGTCATACGTCCGCGAATACTAGCTTTGAAGGCTTCCCACCAGGCCCACACTGGCGTCTCTTGCACCTGATTGTATCGAAAGTAGTTGGCAATTTCCGTCTGCATGGAGCTCAAGAACTCTTCATCCACAAGCCATGATCTGTTGAAGTGCCAGCGTGGCTGGGCTCTCTTTGATGTTACCAAATCTAATGTTAGTTGAACTGCAGCGTGATGCGACACTATCTTCGCACACAATTCAGCTGCTGTGATCTGTGGTACTAGTGTCTTGGACACTAAAAAATAGTAATTTCTCGTTTGTGAGTTATGTGGTGCAGAATAAAATGAGTACTCTATCTTTAGGATGCAAAAGCCTCCAAGGATCCACAAGGCCCAGAGAGCGCCATTGGGAGCAACAGCAGACGCCTTGCGGCACCGGCCCAGCAACAACTCTCCCCCTCGGGGATCGAGCCAGCTCCAGCCAGCCTGATCCGGTTGCCCACCCTCCTCTGCTCTGCCCAATTGGGGCAGCCAACACCATGCTTAAAGAGAGCGCCATCGAGCGCAACAGCAGACGTCTCGCGGCACCAGCCCAGCAGCAATTCTCCCCCTCGGGGATCGAGCCAGCTCCAGCCAGCCTGATCCGGCTGCCCACCCGCCTCTACTCTGCCCAATCGGGGCAGCCAATGCCACACTTAAGGAGAGTGCCATCGGGTGCAGCCACGCCTGTCAGGCCCGCGCCTGAGGGTCTCGCCAGAGGGCCCTTTGGCGTGGCCCTTAGGCGGAGGCCAAACCTCGAGGCATACCCTTCCCCAAGTGAGCTTGCCTGGACAGCAAAAAGGAAGCAGCTGAAACAGGAACACAACCACAGTAAGATACCTGAACTAAATGTTACACTGTCTAACTCCCGAACTGTCTGGTATGCTGTTCTGATAGCTTGACTTGCCTGACATGCTGTTCTGATAGCTTGACCTGCCTGATATACAACAACTATAAGTGGTCTTGTTCCTTGAGCGGCATCAATTAAACTGGAAATTAAAGAGATCACCACAGAAGCCCTACAGAAAAAATTGATTTCTTGAAAAGAATGGACCTATTTAAACATTCTGTCACCATCAAAAGCAAAATTCTACCTAGTCCCTAAGATTCATAAAGTCTGGATCGACCCCCAGGAAGACTGATAGTCTCCACGAGGGGGACGATATTAGAACCTTTATCTACATTTATTGATTCTTATTTGCGCCCTCTGTTGATAAGATATTCCTTCCTATGTGAAGATTACAGCGCATTCCCTTGGGATTTTGGCCAATAATGCACAGCGGGCTGATTGTGAGAATATAATTCTCGTGACCTTGGATGTCACATCTCTGTACACAAACATCACCCAAGAAGCGGCATATGAATCATTGGAACGGTTTCTAAAGATAAGGGGGGACCTTTCTGTTGAGCAGATAACATTTCTTTTACGGTTAGCACATTTGACCATTTTTCAAAATTACTTTATATTTGAGAAGGTAATTTATAAACAGATTTCCGGGGTAGCAATGGGGACGACGTGCGCCCCTTCAATTACAAATCTCTATATGAGCAAATTCGAGGAGCAGTGGTTAATAGGGTCGCCATATACTACAAACGTGAAATTGTGGTGTCGCTTTATTGACGATGTATTCATGTTATGGAAGGGTTCGGTAACACTTCTGGAGCAGTTTTGTCAATGGGTTAACAACTGTGATAAAAACATTCAATTTACATATACACACCATGATCGGACAATCACATATTTAGATGTGAAGGTTACCAAAAGTGGAGAGGGATGGGAGACATCAGTCTTTCGAAAACAGACGGATCGTAACACTTTCTTACATTATGGGCGTGCACATCCCCCACGTTTAAAGAACGGGCTCCCTTTTTCACAATTTTTGAGATATCGGAGGAACTGCTCCGACAAGATTTTAAGAATTTGTCTAAACAACTATCAGAAAATTTTAAGAAGAGAGGATATCCCCCATCCGTAATAAAACAAGCTTACCAGAGGGCCCTCTATAATGATAGGAGGCTCCTATTGGAACCCCGGAAACGGGGGACTGACAGTAGTGTGGAACACATAAATTTAGTCATGAGATATTCTCCATTAAGTTTTAGGATACAACATATCCTAAAAAAACATGCAAATGTGCTGAGCAATGTCCCAGGACTCGTACATAAAAGGATACGTTGCGTTTGGCAACGGAATAAGAACTTGAAAGAACAGCTTAGTCCAGCAATTTTAAGAACTGTGACAGACATAGATAAACAGTTAAAAATAGAAAAGGGACATAAAAAATGTGGCGCTTGCAGTATTTGTGAGATCACTAAAGAAGAGGATAGTTTTAGGTATAAAGGGACACAATACATTTTAAGGGAATCTACAACATGCGATTCCACGCATGTGATATATGCAATCCAGTGCCCTTGTGATTTGATTTACATGGGTAAAACGATCCGACCATTTAAGATTAGAATGAGTGAGCAAAAAAGCCGTTTGAAATGTAAAGTGAGAGAGGCACCATTAGTGCGTCACTGTTTGGACACCGGGCACAATTTTGAAGATCTTTGGTGCTTTTGTTTAGATAAAATAAGATCGGGACTGGCGGGAAAATCGCAAGAGCAGTTCTTGTTGATAAGGGAACAAAGATAGATTTTTAATTTAAACTTGGTATCACCAGGAGATTTAAACATGTCCATAGATTGGAAATCCTGTATGTGAGGTAATGTGAGGGAAAGTTTTGAATTATGAAGAACGGATCACAAAATAAAGGGGGTAGAGGAGACATTTTTGTCAACAGTGACTGACAGCTAGAGATCGGGTAGGCAATTTGCATGCGTGGTAGTTCAGGAATGTTGAGGCTTTAAAAGACGAGAGAAAATAGTAGCCTGCATGCGTGGCGTTTTTTAAGCAGAAGCAGTCAGAAAAGGATTAATCTGAAGGAGACGTGTGCAGCATCAATTATAGCCCAGGTAGGGGATTTCGATATAGCTTCATGAAGTTTTCATTCGAGGGAGAGGAGATGACTTTTGAAGGTATTTTAGAGTTTGTGTATTTTTTCGTCTTTCTATAGTTTCATGCTTTTGATACACCCCTGAGGAAACTCGGAGTGAAACGTGTGTGAGCTACCGAAGGACGACGTTGGGACAAAAGCTGAGAAAAAAGCAGAACATTAGGAAAATAAGTTAAGCAATCTTTATGAGAGCACAATGTGGTTAAGTTATCTTTTTATGACTTTAAGGATTTTTTACATCAGGATTGAAGGATTGTACAAAGAAACGCTTGAATAAAATAGATGCAAATTCCAGGGGGAGGTCGTTGATGCAAATAGGCACTTTAGTTTGACAAATTCATGTAGTCAAGACCAGTGCCATAGAGTCTGAAACCTCCTCGATAGTAGAAAGGTAACTGTGATTGCCGACGAGTGTGGGCACATTCATCAATACAAGGAGTACGTCTTTACTCTTTAGTTCATATTTGAGTGGATATTTATCTTTCAGTTGAAATGATATGCTGTTCTGATAGCTTGACCTGCCTGACATGCTGTTCTGATAGCTTGACCTGCCCTGCCTGTGGTGCTAACACTCTGTCTAACATACTGACCTGCAACAGGACCTATCCAAATTGCCCTGATAGAGATACATTCTCACTGCCTGTTACCACAGAGAAAACAACCAAGATGACGCTCTACCCACAGGCATCAACTAGCTGCCTTATCCTCATAAGCCTACTACACAGTGCCCTCTCCCTAACCATTGACTACAATCCCATAGCAATCCTCCATGGCTCAGGGAAGAGATGGGCAGGTTCCCCCCACCAGCCAGCAGCTGATGCTAAGCACATTCTGCGACCACATCTACTCTATGTGTCCCTTCAGCATACCAAGAGACCCCAGTAAGAGAAGCACACAGAACCCCACAACCTGAAGTGCACTCTCATAAATGCCCGCTCGGTCCGAAAGAAATGGCCAGCTGTATCGGACCTGGTAGCTTCCCATAACTTGGACATCTTCCTAGTCACAGAAACATGGCTGTCTAGTGCAGACTCTGTACTCCTTCACCAGCTGGTCCCCCCTAGCTTCTCTATCCACACCTGTCACAGGATGGATTGGAGAGCGGAGGAGCACTCATTCTGATGAAAACAGAGCTACAATTCCAGCTGATTGCTGCCACCAGCACAATGCACCTCGACTCAATCACTATAGCCAACAGGCACACTGCCATCAGCTTGGTCTACAGAGCACCCTCCTCTTCCTCGGACGACTTATCAACAATAATCGACCTTGCCTGCAACCCCAAGACCCCCCGCATGCCAAACTGGTTACTAGGTGACTTCAACCTCCCTGCTCTCCAGGACACCCATTCCAAAGCCTTCCTCGAGGCTCTTAGGGATCTGGGCTACCAACAAATAATCAACGCCCCCACTCACATAAAAGGAAACATGCTGGACCTGATATTCGCCCTTCAGTCAGCCCAAGACAGGACCCAAGACAGGACCTCACACTATCCATTACCGTGGTTCCGTGGTCTGACCACAGTTTGATATGTTTCCAGATACCAATGCACCCCGAACACAACACCGCCCGGACTCCAGCCGCAGACCACACAGCACCATCAGGATGGTTCTGGCCTTTTGACAAAGACGAAATCCTAAACAAAGCCCAGCCTCTCCTCAACCCGCTGACACACAGTCTAGGCGAAATGATCACCACATGGAACACTAGCCTGGGTGCCATCGCTCACCTACCATCTTCTAACAAGCCATGAGTGAGCAGACGGAACGCTCCATGGTACTCTCCAGAGCTTTGGTCATCTCTCCTCCACCTAAGGAAGAGCTTGAGAGATGATGGCGTAGATCTCACTCCACTGAGGACCAGAGGACATACACCTCCCACCTAAGCAGTCACCGAGCAGCAGTTGCGGCAAGAATGAAGCAGTACCATGCGGAAATCCTTCAGCACTCCCTAAACAAGCCACATAACCTATTCAGCCTAGTTAAGAACCTAACAAAGGACCCTTCTCCAACCCAAGCATGCCTGCCTGACCCTCAGGAATTCACGGACTACCTTCAGTCCAAAACAAGCCAGTCCAGGGAGACCTCAAACTCAGCCCCCGCACACAGTGACCCTAGTATAGGGACCCCAGCCATGAAAGACACCTACGGCATCCTCACGGCCTTCTCCGCACCATCTGAGAAAGGCATTCAAGACATCATCATGGCCATTAACACCACCACAGCTCCAAATGACCCTTGCCCAGCATTTTGGATAAAATCACTGCATGCTGAACTCAGTCCATTCCTTACATAAGAACATAAGATATGCCATACTGGGTCAGACCAAGGTCCATCAAGCCCAGTATCCTGTTTCCAACAGTGGCCAATCTGGGTCATACGTACCTAGCAGTTTCCCCAAAAGACACAGGTTCTGCAATGCTTGTACTGGGTCAAGCACTGATATCCTGGGTCCCTTCTTAATAATGGTTTATGGACCTTTCCTCCAAGAACTTGTCCAAACCTTTTTTAAACCCAGCTACACTAACAGCCTTTACTACATCCTCCGGAAACAAATTCCAGAGTTTGATTACACGTTGAGTGAAAAAATATTTTCTTTTATTAGTCTTAAATAGTTTACCCTGTAGCTTCATTTCATGTCCCCTAGTCTTTCCTTACCAAACTAATCGACCTATCATTCTCAACTGGGTCATTTCCACAAAGCCTGAAGCAAACATCCATCAGACCATTTCTGAAAAACAATAAGCTGGACCCATGGAAGGTGGACTCCTACAGATCCATCTCAAGCATCCCCCTCCTGCCAAAATAATCGAGAAGGTGGTCCAATGCCAACTTCAACACCACATTGAGACAAATGCACCTCTCGACCCGTGTCAGCATAGATTAAGAGAATCGCACAGTGCAGAGACCCTCCTAACCACTCTTGTAAGTACCTTAACAACTGGGATGCACAACATCAGACAAGGTTTCACTTTGATCTTCATGGATACTGCTGCTGTCTTTGACTCCTTCAGCCACGAGATACTTCTGACATGCCTCAAGGAGAAGGGTATCTGCAATTCAGCGCTAAGCTGGTGCAAGTCATACCTATCAGACAGACGGCAGCATGTACAAGCCAGCTTCGCCACCTCCAAGCCCTTCCAAAAAGAACAAGGCGTACTGCAGGGATCCTCACTCTCGGCCCTCCTGTTCAATGTATACATGCAGCTCATTTTCGCTCTCATCCACTCTTTCAACATCAACTGCCTGGTATACGCTGACAACGTATTGCTATATATGCCTTTCTCAATTGACCACCCTGATTTCTCACCGCTAACAACCTGTTTTGATGCTGTCACTGATTGGCTCCATTCACAGTCCACTGCAGACTATCCTTCAAAACATTACTGATGATTTTCAAGGCCATCAACAAGTGCACCTCCACCTCCCTCACAGACATCATCCACACCACCCCTTCCAACTGAGCCTGGAGATCATTCGCTGTCAACACTCTGATAATCCCAAAGGCAACAACAAAATGTTCGCAAACATCCAGAAAGAGAGCCTTTGCCCTCTACGCACCCACATGCTGGAATGCGCTTCTGCCTGCCATCACCGATCTTACCCAATTTAGGAAGGCACTGAAGCACCATCTCTTCCTCCAGCACTACTCTCATACGAGCGACATATCGCAATCAGACACACTCAACAACCAGGACTCCACCCCCAGCGTGCCAACGCCACTCGAGTCCAGCCCCAACCCCTAGCTCAACACACCCGATATACTGAATGTGTATATAGTGATTTATTACTGTAAATATCGATGTAATACTGTAAAGATGATACCTGTAATAGATACCCAGTGTATATAACCTGTACATAGTTACCCTCGTTTGGTCCAAGTTATCACTCCCTGTTCATTGTAAGTTCAGTGTAGGCCTGCCTGCAATGTACAATTATTGTTGAATGTAAACTGCACTGATCCCAAAAAGCACGGTATAGAAAAGGCATTAAATGAATACATAAATAAATAAACAAGTAGGAATCAAACCCCTGTCCTCTGCTTATGGAGGCCTTGCACTAACCAATAGGCTACACCTCCATATCTCTTTGCACAGCAATAGATGGATACAATAGATGGATATAAATGTTTGTTAAATAAAATAAAATAAATAAAGAGACTGCAGGTCACTGCCTAAAATGTCTGCTGTGTGCACTGGCTTAAGGTAGCTCCACTAGTACTCATGATACAGTGCACATGCAGAACAGCGGTCTACAACTGATCACCGAATGCACTTATCCATCACCTCAGCTCAGTAAGATGCACTGACAGTGTGTAATACAAGCAGAGAGCAGCTACAAACCGTGCTACTGAGCAGTTTCTGCGGTCACACTGAGGGTGAGGATGGGCGCCGAGCACCAGGTCCCCAGTACCTGTAGTACTAGAGATGGTCTCTGCCGCCTGTGCTACAGATCCTCATCACGTCAGTGTGTGGCAGGTATTGTCTGCAGTGTGATATGCTAGTCACCTTGTGTCCTGTAGCATGCTGTATGCACCAGTCACATCTGGCCCTGTGCTCTGCTCCTGTTGGATGGGGACCCACTTAGAACTGTGCATGTCAATATTCAGTGTAACAATGCTGATGCCATGGCTGCCAACTATGGGACGGAGGAGGGGGGTGCACATCTAGACTTGCATAGGGTTGTTACTAGGGTCCTGCTGGCCCTACCAATACCACAGGGAGTAGGCCTAGAACACCTCATGTCCCAACCACCTAGGTCTGACATTTACCCACAGCAAGCATAGTCAGACTGCACCTGTGCACCCAGGCTTGGGATATACGGCATGGACACCCTACAGTTGGTTCAGTGATTGGGCCCCCAGGTCAGAGAAGTATACCCACATTATTAGAACAAGACACTTTATAGCACTATGTGGATACATATCCATGCCATGGTCACTGCTTGGTCCGAGTGAGAGTGCCCTCCCAGCATGAGATGCTGTGGCCACCTGGTCCATGCAGGTGGCAGTCGGCACTACAACATCCCAGCCATTGCCCTACTCCTGATGCAGACACATCCTGGCTAATCCGCCCTGTTTCAGGCCATACCCATAATACTTTGCTCTTCATCATGCACATTTGTAGGCTAATGCTAGAAACAGCTTAGGCACTGCGAGGTTCAGTGAGGTGTGGAAAACCACAAAACAATGGATAGAGATACACACACACACTCATATTGATGCACTGTAAAAAAATGGGGATGGTTGGCATTCCTGCCGGCCACTCTGGTCCCAATCACAGCTCAGGCATTGTTAAGGTGTGCTCACTGTGCAGGAGCTAGTAGTGTGCCCTGATGTTAACAGCCACTCAGTATGCGTGTGCTGTCAGCCTGACTCTCCATCCAGCTGAGGATAGTAGAGCCTGTCTGTGTGGGTGTTTGTACCCTTGTTGGCCGATTCATTGGGCGTTGCACATGTTGGTGTTGTACCTGTACTGTGGGATAAAATTTAGCCACAGAGACATGAACTGCATGATCCACAACCAGGATCCAAACCTGTGACTCTCCACTCATATACACACCAACTATGTGTAGTGTGCCACAGTGCTGCCAAATGGTTATAATAGTCACTGGAGACGGCATGCTTCCCATCAGACAGACATTAGCACATGTTGCACTGCGCATGGCGCAATGGATCAGAGCATGGCTTTGGTCTGCTGCAGGTGGGTGATGCAGTCCCCTCCACCAACACCCCCCACAGCATGCTGACATGCTCATGTGCTGTCAGTGTTGGTGGTGTGCAGTCCCAGGCCAGCCAACATGCGGGTTGGCGGGTTCCTAAGGCACAGGGTCTGGAGGGAGGGGGGGCTGAGGCATACATGGATGGCCACACATCCCCCCACAACCATCTGCCTCTTCAGGGACCCCATCACCACCTGCCAATGTTATGTCTCTTCAACCTGTGGAAGAGAGAGCAGAGAGGTGTTAAGTTAGAGGCCTATAAAATATTGCCTGGAGCGGATTGGGTAAACGTAGATCGATTGTTTATGCCATTAAAATGTAGTAGGACTAGGGGACATCCAATGCGGCTACAGTGTAAGCCATTGAGGATTACTGGGAGTGAATGTTTTCTCAGTCAACGCATATTCAAACTCTGGAATTCATTTCATAAAGGCTGTTAGTGTAGCTGGGTTTCATAAATGTTTGGACAGGTTCCTGGGGAATGGTCCATAAACCATTACTAATGAGGGGCCCAGAATATTCCCTGCTTGTCCAGTACATGCACTGTGGATCCTGTGTGTCTTTTGGGGAACCTGCTAGGTACTTGTGACCTAGATTGGCGACTGTTGGACACAGTCTGGCATATTTGCATGGCTTATGTTCTTATGTGCCACCAAGGCAACTGCCTGGTCCACCCTGTGCACCAGCAGCCCCCACTACATGACCCACATGCACCCTCCTTTGCCCCATCAACATAGTGCCCTTTCATACTTGGGCACCATGCTGTTGCTGCTAATGGAGAACTACTATCACTGTCTTGGGCTCACCTGTCTGTGCATCACACTGCAGACATAAAATAGGCTCTCTCTCCTCAATATACATTCTTTCCACGAGGTTTTGATATGCGTTAGGTTTCCCAGCATTAAGGTGCCTTTGTTAATGGTGCAAACCTTGTTCCTGCCCATTGACCCCCATTTTCGCCTCATGGACGCCTACTTTCCACCCTCATGGCGCTTAATGATGCCGGTACCGTTAGCGCGCGCTAACGGCTCACTTGCTCCTTTATTGCGGTTTAGTAAACATACACCTAAATCTTGGGGAAAAGGGAATTCTTTGGGTTAAAACTGATAAATCTGTATACTTCAGAATCTAGTCTATTTGCTATCTCAGTCAGGACTCAGTAGCACCACAGAAATTTTGATTTAAATGTAAAACTCATTCAGTAGCAGCAGGGAGCTTTTAATTTGAATCAGAGTACAGCTTAGCATAGAAGGAAGAATAGGTTAAATATTCTTTGAGTAGAAAGAAATTAAATTGTTTCTAGAGGCCTTTACAAAGAGGCCTTCCAGTTAGGGGGCAAAAGACTCGTGATTTTTTAAAAAATAGGTGTTAAAGCCAAGTGACAGCTCAAAGTGGGCAATATGAAAGGCTCCCTCTATCCAAGGGCTGTGTGAATCACCCAGGAAATTGTTAAAAGATTACCTTAGTAATCTTTTAAACTAATCTGCAAGAGTCGATTGGAGGAGTGATCTTAAATTCTCATGTCATGTATGTTTTAGTTATTATGGAAAGACCTCTGCAGAACTGATGTTGTTAATTGTAAGTGTGAAGCAAATGCCTTGTTGCTAGTGGAATAGTTTTAAATTAGTATCACTGAGTTAGATTCAATACGCTACCTCTTCTATTGCTGCTGTTTGTATTCTTGCTCAGAAATTTCCCACTGGACTTAAGCCACTGGGTTATTTTTTAGACTTGTGACCCTGTTGTAGCAGGAATGCCTCCATGCTTTCAGTCTCTGGCAGAAGTAGTCTTTGCAGTCCAAATTACTGATTTTCTAGTACTGCAACATCCCTCGCATGTCTTTGCTTCTCATTCAGTTTTCGCGTCTTTTACACTTGGAAACCCCCCAGCTTTCTTCCCGCTCTAGATCGTTACTGTTTGACCTAATTATGTAGTGACGGTTCTGCTTTCCACAATGAATAAGGAAAATTGATGCAATTATAAGAGTTGATTCTGTGACAGAATTGGCTGCTTTGCTATTTATTTATTTATTTTATTTACATTCTCTTATATACTGCGCTATTCTGCATCAGTGCAGTTTACATTGAACAAACTGAAATTACATTGAACAGGGCATTATAACTTGGAGATAACTATTTTACAGGGAACATGGGCTATGGAGGGTTAAGTGGCTTGCCCAAGACCACAAGGAGCACCTGTGGGACTAGAAACCCCAGTCCTTCTGGCCCAAGGTTGCTGTCCTCTAGTGGGATTTGAACCCCTGACCTTCCAGCCTGAAGTACCTTGCCCCAACCACTAGGCCACTCCTCCACTAAGTGCTCAACTAGCTGAAGTGTTCGCTCTTTCTAGAGCTCTTGAGTTATCTGCTCACTTGATTGTCAATACTGACTTTGTCTCATACTTCTGGGCATCATCCCCTGCTTTCTGGGCATCATCTCCTGCTTCTGGGCATCATCCCCTGCTTTCTGGGCATCATCCCCTGCTTCTGGGCATCACCCCCTGCTTTCTCAATGGACCTACAGACTTTTCTGAACAACAAACATGACTTGCATGGGGGGGGGGCTCTTTGTGCTGATCCTTTAATACTATGCTGTTTTGTTCTGAAAGCAGTGTAACAAAGATAGAACTGTTAAGCCATTAAGAAGTGGTAATTGACTTTCTAATTGGTTCAAATTTGGTGTTAAAAAAAGTTTTATAGTTTATGAATGTATACACCCTTATGTAAACATTCCTTCCTTTGTGAGCTTAGATGTCTATGCGAATTAGCATGGAATAGAGAAGTAGTCTAATGATTAGAGTACTAGCACTCCTTGTAACCTTGGACAAGTCACTTAACCCCACATTGCCTTACAAAGAAAAAAAAATCCAAGTTGTTCCTGTTTAATGTGCTGTACCAAGTTTTAGTTGCAATGTGAACTGCTGTGACTAGTGGGGAAAGTGGTATTAAAAAAAATAACATAAAAAGAAAAAGGGTGTGTTACTGATAATGTTTAAAATAATGTGAGTCGAACCATCACCTAAGACAAGACAGCCTTCCTAATAATTGTTGACAAACAATTGAAATGAGTTTAATTTATTTCTCATAAACTGCTAGTTATGTTTGTTATCCCTTGAATAACCAGATTGACTATACCTTGTATATTGTTATAATTGGAGAGTACATCACAAATATAATTAGTGATATGAATATGTACAATTCTGTTCCTCACAGGAAAAAGAAATGTGTCTATTAGGCCACATGCTAACATTTGATTTGGCAAGTAAACAGAATAAGTTTAGGAATGTAGATGCAAAAAATGGAAGTATGTTACAGGCTAGCTATGTAATCATTTAGTGCTAGCAATAGATGTATTGTAATTAACAATAGATAATATAATTCGGTTCAACAATTCAAGACTGTCATTAGGGATGTATGGAATCAAGAGAGATGCTGTAGTGGAGAGTTGGGTTTTTACAAATTATATATTGTATGCACTGAATCCTATGGGTCAAAGAAGACAACTACTGTGAATGAAGAGAAATCTATAATGCTATTGAATATGGAGACTCCTGGCAAAGATCAGCGATTCCAGAGGGACTACTCATGTATGCACAGTAGTGAAGCCTGGGTGGAAAGTCACTGAAAAAGCTTTATCTAAGATGTGCATAGCACAGCCCATGGTGTGAAAGGATGCTGCTGAAGAATGTGGAGTGATGACTGGTGTCATGATATGAGGGACTAATCTCTGAATTATTGAGAGATCTATTAGAAGCAGTTGGCCACTGCTAGAAGAGGTAGTGCTTACAAGAATAAAAGTCTTGCTCTCTGTATACATTCTTACTGAGGCTAAGCAAAGGCAAACAATGTCACATGATTTTGTATAATGACTTCTTCCAACGAACAAGATGGAGCTCACCTATGGACCAGATGTGCCTAGGACTCTGAAGGAACATCTGCAAAATGAAGCCCACAGTAGAAAATTATTCTGGAATTGGACATGTTTCAGCTACCGCTCTTTGTAATGATTCTTTATAGAATCACAGGTGGGACTGTAGAAATGGACAGGTAAAAGGGATATCAGAATCCCCAATATGTAATTGAAGATAGATGAATTTATTGATACAGATCTCTAAAATGTGCTGATAGAAGAACTTTGCTAACAATGACTGTCACTCACGAGTTTATCCTTTCACCTACTTCTTCTTAAATAGAACAGGATATCATGATCATGAGTTCTGTGTAACTGTCTTTAAAATAGTTTGAGAACATTATTAATGCAAGCATAAAGAGTAAACATAGGCTATGAACTGTGCAACGATAGTTCATTGTACAGTCAACTATAGGTCACTGCTGGCACAGCATAATTTCTGCAACTCTTCAATTATAAATAATTCTGTCATAATCAAGTAAATTTCATCTAATACACTGTAATCAGCTCTTACTCTGTAAAAGAATTCTAGCGACACCTTGTGTTGTTTCATGTTTATGATTAATGACTGTGTTACTTCCCCTTTTTCTATAATAAAAAGGGCTTCAAGGGAGGAAGACTTTCAATCCAACAGAAGTGGAACTGTGCTGTGTCCATGGACCTTCTGTTGCCTTCCCTCTGAGCTCAAAGAAAGTAGAATTTTGTGTTTGATTGTGTTCTGTGTTACTCTCTGCTTATTTCTCACTGCTTGAGGGACCAGAGACCGAAAGAGCCGAGAGGTATTGTGGCCAGATCATGGGTATTCTTCACTTAGAAGCACAGGTCAGGGCACTGTGTAGCAAGCTTCACCAATTTGATCTACCCTATCATTGCAATATAGTTTGCACCCAGGTATCACAGTGTCACATTGGTTGTCCTCCTTCCATCAGGTCTTTGAGATGCCAATCATATCTAACCTTTCATTTGATACTATATATTCTAGCTCTCCCATCTTATTTTTTAGACTTCTATCATTTGCATACAGGCATTTTAGAGGTTGTATTTTATTCATATTAATATGGTAATCAGTTGATAGGGGTCATTTGGAATCTTTCAACTCTGTACTTAAGGGCATCTAGGTTACTTTTATATTTATTGGAACCTCTTTGTCAGGATGCCCTAACTTCCCTATTTTCTTAATTTCCTTCAAGGAGACATCCTTCCGAACCATGTGCTCTTGGGTGACTATCAGCTTTCCCCTATTATCTAGTTTAAAAGCTGCTCTATCTCCTTTTTAAAGGTTAATTCCATCAGCCTGGTTCCATCCTGGTTAAGGTGGAGTCCATTGCTCTGGAAAGACCCTCCCTTCCCCAGAATGTTGCCCAGTTCCTAATGAATCCAAACCCCTCCTCTTTGAACCATTGTCTCATCCACGCATTGAGACTCCGGAGCTCTGCCTGCCTTTTGTTCCTGTGTGTGGAAAGGGAAGCATTTCAGAGAATGCTACCCTGGACGTTTTGGATTTCAACTTCCTACTTAAAAGCCTAAATTTGACCTCCAGAACCTCCCTCCCACACTTTCCTATGTCATTGGTACCAACATGTACCAAGATAGCAGACTCTTCCCCAGCACTATCTAAAACCTTGTCTAGGTGGCATGTGAGGTCCTCTACCTTGCACCAGTCAGGCATGTTACCAAGTCATCATCACATCCACCAGCCACCCAGCTATCTACATCCTAATGATCAAATCACCAACTATAACAACTGTCCTAACCCTTCCCTCATGGGCACATGGCCCTGGAGTAACCTCCTTGGTGCAAGAGGGTTTTACATCACAGTACCCTGATCTGGGCCTCTAAGGTAATCTCTTAACCATTTCCTGGGTGATTCATACAGCTCTTGGTTTGATAGAGGGAGCCTTTCGAATTGCCCCTTTGAGCTGCCACTTGGCTTTAACACTTATTTAAAACAATTTCACAGTTCTTTTGCCCCCTAACTGGAAAGCCTCTTTGTAAAAGTCTCTAGAAACAATTTCTTTCTTTCTACTCAAAGAATATGTACCCTATTCTTCCTTCTATGCTAAACTATACTCTAATTTAAATTAAAAGCTCCCTGCTGCTACTGACTGATATTTAAATGTAAATTAAAATCTCTCTGGTTCTACTGAATCCTGACTGAGTTAACAAATATACTGAATTCTGAAGTAGATAGATTTATCAGTTTTAACCCAAAGAATTCCCTTTTCCCCAAGATTTAGAGAATTTCCCAGAAGTAAATACTTACAAGTGTAGATTTCTTTTCAGCAGCAGCAGTCCCTTTTGGTAGACCTTCAAGTGAAAAATAGGCTTCTTCCTGCCTAGTAACCTAGGCACCCTGTTATAAAAATTACCCTCCATAAGTCCAGTCACAAAGTTATAGCACCAGGCCTTTCCCAGCTCATCAAAGCTTTTGAAAGAGTTGAATTGACCTAAAGTACACTTTTCTTAAATGTGGACACAGGTCTAAACATAAGGCTGTATCTAAGATATTTTCTAAAATGTTGGAAAAACACCATCACCTCAGCAGAGAGGTCTCGTCCATCACAAAAGTGAGCAAGCTGCTGCTGCACAGTCTATGCCAAGCAAGAAACTCTTGTCTGGAACACAGTGGAGTGGATTCAGCATTCCTCAACATCAAAAGCGTCTGCCGCATTAAGTGCAGATCTTGTTCAGCCTATTTTGCGGTATAGTGATCTGTCCAGGACTGAGCCTCTGCAGATGGCCTCCTATTCAACAGCAAGATGCTTCCTTTTCTTACATAACCTCTAAAATGGTGGATCCACTCACATCTCCTCCAAACTTAGTTATAGTGGCAGTTGAATCTTGTCAGCAGCTTTGCTGCTTCCATCAGACCAAACCCATTTTCTTGCAATGGATGTTCAGTAGCTTTCTTAAGAGTTATTGTGAAGGAATCTTGGGAGTTAAATATCAGGAGCTAGACAGGCCACAATCCTCTCAGTCTCAGTCCACCGTGGTAAACTTTGTACTGAGAGATACATATAACTCTCAGGACCCCATTGTCTCCCTCTATCCTTTTTGGATTCTGAACCACAAGAAGGGCATTTGCAGCCACCTTCTCCCAGATCAGAGGCCTCTCAGTGCCTTGAAGACTTCCCAGACCCAGATCCAGATTTCATCTCAGGACATTCATCTCTGGATGAGGAAGATTTTGACTGGACTTCTTTCTAAACCTATATCTCCTCCATCTCAGAATGAGTATACTTATGAGGACATCTCTTACTTAAGATCTGTACAATGCATGTCATGATAGGTTCCTTGTCCTCTCCAAAAAGAGGCAAAACCTTGATCTGAAATCTTTGGACCATTAAATTTCATAGAGGCTCCAAAGGCTGCAGTGGTGATTCCTATCCACAGTTTTCTACATCAACAACAGCTTCACATGTGGCAAACAGAAATCACTATTCAGCCTGTTTCCAAGAATTTAGAACTGAAGTATAAAGCTCAATCAAATCCATTTTTCAATAAACTGTAGCTGTCTCATTCCTCTGTGGTTGCTGAGTCAGCAATGAAAAAGACGAAAATGTGTTGAGAATTTTCTAACGTGTTTGAAGGAACAATGTTGTTTGCTATGATTGAAGCTCACAAAGTCTATAGTGTGCAATATTTTATTTATTTTATTTATTATTTTATTTATTATTTATTACAGGCTCTTATATACCGCTCTATTCAGAATCAGCGCGGTTCACAATATAACAACATACCATAACAACAAACTGTTAGGTTTTACAGAGAACAAGGTCAGAGAACTTGGATAAAACATGGGACGTCATTACTGCAACTATTTACAAGAGTATTTACAAGTATACATAACAGGATTTGTTCTTAGTTTGGGTAGTGATTAAGATTGGTTAGTTGGTCAAGTAATATTGGGGGAAGAGGTGGGATTTGAGTGCCTTTCTGAAAAGGGATAGATCAGTGATAGCACGAATCTCTGGGGGTAGAGCGTTCCAGTACTTAGGGGCATAGAATCTGAAGGCCCTGTTAGATGTCACTGATAGGCATTTTGTCGCTGCTTTAGGGATGATTAGAGTATTTGTTGATATCGTTCTCCTGGATCTGTTGGGTGGGACGGCCTGAATGAGGTCTATTAGAGAGGAGGAGGTGATGCTTTTAGTGGCCTTGAAAGTTAGTAGTAATGTTTTGAACAATATTCTGCCATGTATGGGGAGCCAGTGGAGTTGCTCTAGGATGGGTGTTACATGGTCCCTTCTTGATGCTCCGTAGAGGACTCTAGCAGCGGTATTCATGGCGAGTTGCAAAGGGTTTAATGTGGAGTGTGGGAGGCCTTGGAGAATGGCATTGGCATAGTCAAGGTGTGGTAAGGTTAAGGCTTGAAATATAGTTCTGAAGTCATCAGGATCAAGCAGGGGGCGAAGATGTCGAAGAGTCCGGATCTTGAGGTAGATTGCTCTGACTACGTTGGTTATGTGTAGTTTCAGATCCATGCGTTGGTCAAAAGTGACTCCAAGGTAGCGAATGGAAGGTTTTGATTGGAGCTCAGCTTCTTTCACCTTTATATGGGATGGGGGGGTGAAAAGTGGGTCCCTGGTGATGAAGAGAACCTCGGTCTTTTTGTGTTGAATTCGGAGGTTCTGGGATTGAAGCCATTCGGATACTGCATCAAAACATTTAGCTAGCGGGGAAAGGTCCATATGAACTGTGGAGAAAGGCATATATAGGAGGATGTCATCTGCGTATATCAAGCATTCAACCTTGAAGGACCTGATGATGTTGCAAACCGGTTGTATGTATATATTGAAAAAGAGTGAGGATAGGGATGATCCTTGTGGTACGCCTTGCTTTTGGTGGTAAGGTGTGGATGTTGTGGTCCCTGAGGTAACGTACTGCCATCTCTGATCAAGGTATGACTTGCACCACTCCAGGGCAGTGTTATTGATGCCTTTTTCTTTTAGTCGCCCTATTAACAGATCGTGATGTACAGAGTCAAAAGCCGCAGCAATGTCTAAGAAGATGAGAGCAAAGCCTTGGCGGATGTTATCAATGCCTGTGATGATGTTGTTGCAGAGAGTGGTAAGGAGGGTTTCAACACCGTGGAACTCTCTGAAGCCATGTTGGCAGTGGTCAAGAGGGGAGACGGTGTCAATGTGGTCCTGTAACTGTCTTTGAGCTTCCTTTTCAATTATTTTCGCTAGTAGGGGTATGCTAGCTATGGGTCTATAGGATTCAACCTTTTGTGGGTCGAGTTTGTGGTTTTTCAAGAGGGGTCTTATGGATGTTCTCTTGAGGGCTGGTGGGAAGGAGCCGGTTGTAAAGGATAAGTTCATCATTTTAGTGATGATGGGGCTGAGATCTTGGCGTAGTTCCTTTATCCAGTGGGCTGGGCAAGGGTCAGTTTGTGCAGTAGTCGTGTTAAGAGCAGCGATGGTGTCTTCAACATGTTTTCTGGATGGTGTGGAGAACATGGATAGGTTTGATATGCATATGGTGGCTTGAGAGGAGATTGTTGCAATGTTGTTGGTTTGAAGCAACTTGGATTGCAGGAAATCGGCGAATGCTTGGGGATGGATGGGTTCAGGATGTTTTGGTGAAGGTTCTTTAGATAAGGTTTTGACTAAGTTGAAAAGATCGCGTGGTTTATTTAGTGATCTTTTCAGCGTATTGGTATGGAATTGTTTCATCTTGGCCATGACTGACTCCCTGTGCACAGATAGATGTGCTTTATAGGCTGCTTGGTCTTCTGAGGAGTGTGAGCGACGCCATCGTTTCTCCAGTTTTCTTAGGTGTGTGAGGGAGGCTCGTAGGTCAGGGGAGAACCAAGGAGAAGATTTTCTTTTCTTTGGGTTGTTACCCTGGACTGGTTGCAGTGCAATGGTACTGATAGTGCTGTTCCAGGATGTGATCAGATTTTCCAGATTGAGAGAGGTGTCATGTAGGAGAGGGAGGGTTTCCATAACTATATGTTCTTTGTTGAGGGTTTTGAATTTTCGAGATGTTACTCTTGTTGAGTCAATGGAGTTATTGTTTCTGTGTGGTGACTGTTTGCCATTGATGAGGATGGGGAAGGTGATTAAATTATGGTCTGACCAAGGTACTGGGGTTACAGAGTTGTCAAGTCTATTGTTGGAGTCGAGAGCTGTAAGAGGGGCAAAGATCATGTCAAGGATGTTTCCTCTCTCGTGCGTGGGGGTGTCAACAATTTGCTTGTATCCCAGTTCGTTGATTGCTTCAAGGAGTGCTGAGGCGTGGCTGGGATGTAGTGTTGGGAGATTGAGGTCTCCTAATATCCAGTTGGGAATGTTGGGCTTGCGTGAGTTAGCTGCTAGGTCTAGAATGTAAGGTAGGTCGTCCGTGGAGGGTGAGGGCGCTCTGTAAATTAAATTGATGAGGCATTGTTCATTTGTGATGGTTAATACGTCCATGCTGTTTGAGCTTGTGGAGTCCACGGTGTGGAAATTTAGGTCATTCTTGGTAAGTATGAGAATGCCTCCTCCTCTCTTGCTCTCTCTATGTTGGGAATGGGCAGAGAAGTTGGGGGGTATGAGTTTGTTAAGGATTACATTATCCGCGTCAGATAACCAGGTTTCGGTTATCATGAGGACATCTAGATTATGAGAAGAAATTGTGTCAGTGATGACTGGCCATTTCTTGCGGATAGACCATGCATTTATGAGAGCACAGTTTAAGTAAAAGGGTTGAGGGGGTTCCTCTTGCTTATTTTTCTTTGGTTGTTGAAGGGCTATATGTATCAGGTGAGAGTGGCGTGTGGGGGTCTCTATTCTTGAGTTGGGATATGAAGATTCTGCCCTTCTTTTTCCATGACTCAGAAGTATTGGAATTTGGTGAGCCGTGTGATATAAGGCAAGGGCTTCGTTGAGCCAGCTTGTGAGAAGGAAAAGGCAGATCGCCAGGGTATTAAATGGTAGAGCCATTGGGGGTTTTGTTGAAGTGGATGAGGTAACTTTCTGTGAGGGATTCTGTGATTCTGGTGCTTTCTGTGAGGCTACTGACCACAGTAATAATTGAAACAACAGTGAAGATTGAATGGTACCGGCAACAGTAAAACTGAATGCAACAATGATAGTTGAATGGTACTGGCGACAGTAAAATTGAATGCAACAATGCTAGATGGATCTTACTGGCAACAGTAATAATGGTTCTTACTGGCAACAGTAATAATGGAAAGTAACAGTGATAGTTGAATGGTACAGGCAACGGTAAAAATTGAATGCAACAATGATAAATGTATACTATTGGTAGCAGTATAAGTGAAAGCAATAGTAATAATACAATATAATAATTATTATGGTATGTTACTGAAAACAGTACTAGTATCTTCCTATATAGTGTAGCCGTTGGTATTGGTGAGCCTAGTCAACATTACAAGGTTGAGCAGGAGATGGAAAAAGAAAAAAGAAGAGACATTATGCTGTATAGTACTATCGATCAGTGTCTGTGAGAAAACAAGTCAGTTGAGTCGGATATGTAGCATGTATACTTGCTGTGGTTGAGGTTATGCGGTTGAGGTTTGGTGGCTGGTCTCCAGGCAGGCTGCTAGGGAAGGTGTCCTGGCTCCTCGGTTGGGCTGCAGAAGGTGGTCGAGCACACCTACCTTCAGTGAAAACAATCATTTTCACTTGTCTATCTACTCAGTCCCAATCTGAGATAGCTGGTAAATTATTGGATGCAGGTAAGTATAGTATACATCTTATTCACTCAGCTTATGATATAGTCATCTCATCTAGGGTATCATTGTGTCTGCAATTGTTTCCAGGTGCTTTGTATGGCTGAAGGCCTCTATTTTGCATGACAACATTTACACTAAATTAGCAGATGCCCTCTATATGGTTGACATACTGACAAATTTAAAAGACCTAAGATACTATTAAAGATAATTTACTAAGTTAGAGAATGTATGGTAAGTCCAGAGTCTAGATCTTCCTTCAGATAAACCATCACTTGACAACTTTCTCCAGACAACTACAACTAGCTCAGTGGAAGTCCTATACAGGTCCTCAATAAAGAGAGGAGACAACCAAAACCAACAACCACTGTGCAACCTAAGTAGCCTTCTTCCTTTTAACACTACTGTCCAGTTTGTTTCACAAATATGCATCCTGCCCTACTTTTTGGGGATTGAAAACATTTTTTTCCTGGGAGTGGCAAAGAAAACAATGGAATCTTGAGTACTCAGCATTATTAGTTTGGAGTACCATCTATGTTTTCTGTCAGCTCCTCTACCTAAAGGTCCCTACCTCACAGCTTCACACACACCTCCTTCATGAAGAGGTAATCCTTTTCCTGAAGACTAATACAATAGAACCTTTCTACCTCAAGAAATGATTCAGGGGTTCTATTTCAGGTACTTCCTCCATAAGAAGTCAGGAGAATTGTATCCCATCTTGGACCTCAGAAATACCAGTCTCTTTCTGTTCACAGAAAAGTTTAAAATGAACACTCTATCCTCTATCCTCCCTTACTTCACAACAGATTTCAAAGATCCTTGTACACATATTCCAGCTCTAATTCCAGGAGCTCTTTTGGACATGGATCAGGCCAAAGCTTTCCTTTTTCAAAACACAATGCAGAGTATCAGCTAGAACTTACTTAACAGGTGTTGGGTCACATGGCCACTGCAGAGCACATGGTTTTCTTTGCTTGACTGAAAATGAGAAAACTGCAATAGGACTTCAAATCCCAATGGAATCAGCTTAGTTAATCTCTCAGTTCCATAACTGATCCACTACCGCTTCTTCAGACAATGTTGAAATGGTGGTTGTTGAAATAAACCTAGAAAAGGGGTATCCCTTTAGCACTGCTGGAACATTCTTGTCTATTGACAATGGATGCTTTCAGCATTAGTTGGGGAGATCACCTCTGTTCTCAACTCTCTTAGGAATGCTGGTTGAAAGTCAAAAGGGTGCTGCACATCAATCATCTAGAATTGAGAGTAATATTTTAGTCATTATGAATATTCTCACATCTGCTACAGAATCAGTGTTAATCCAGATGGACATTCAAGTAGCCATGTTCTACCTCAACAAACAAGAGACTGCTGATATGAGACTTTGTGATTTCCAGTCCCATAACAATTCATGTTATACACTAAGCATTCAGAATCACATAGAGGACAAGCTCAGCCAGGTTTCTCAGCCCCATGAATGGTCGATAGACCCTCAAACTATTCAGAATATTTTTTAGAGGTGCTTTTTCAGTGGTGAGAATGAAAAAATACCCTTTTATTGTTTGGTGCACCCATCTCCAGCTTGTCTAGCAAGGAAGGCATTTGCCATCAGCTCCTCCTCTACACTTATCTGCCCATCCTTCTAATAGCAAAAACTCTGTACAAAATTAAAGCAAATTCCAGATCAATGATATTCATCACACCATATTGGTTCATCAGAATTGGTTTTATTTTCATCAGAAGACTCTCAGTTCTCCTCCCATGCAGGCTTCAAATCTTTCTAGCAGTGACAACACAGAAAAGAGATTTCTTTCTGCATCCCAATGTCAAATCCTTAGCTCTAGCAGCCTAGAGGTCAAGCAACATTTAGTGGCTTCTTCAAGTCTTCTGCCTCACATTCTGAGGCAGCACAAAGACCTTCCAGAAGACATTCACATGTCTTCAAATGGAAAAGATTTTTGATATAGTGTATAACAAAAGGATAAGCCCCTTTTGGTTGACTTCCAGTTACCATACTAAAATACTTGTATGTTCTTCATGGTCTGAGATTGCAAACATCTGCTATCTGAGTTCATTTTAGTGCACTTTTATCCTATCTTGTTGTCAGAAACAATGGTCTGACTTATCATTATCCCATTATTTTGAGATTCATGAAGGGCTTCTTCATATCAAACCATCAATTCAGAAGCTTCCATTTCAATGGGAACTTAATGTCATTTTTACATGAAACCACCATTCTAGCCTATAGTGATGCTCACTAAAGATTTATACCCGGCTAGAAGAATCAGTGAATTTCAAGCCTTAGTCACTTATGAACCTTCTATGTAGTTTCATCCTAATAAAGTAGTATTCCTACCAAAGGGTAGTCACATCCTTTCATCTTGAAAAAATAGTGCTACCTATATTTCATCCTAAACCGCACAAGCATCTATTAGAGAAACCCTTATATACACAGAACTTTAAATTAGTTCTCATTATATGAAAAGAACAGAATCCTTCAGAAAATCTATGCAGTTGATTGTGTCTTTCAATCACAACCAACTAGGCATTCTAGGAGCAAAATGGAATCCAGCTAATGGACTAGCAGCTCATATTCATTTCGGTTACAGACTGCGGTTCCTCTAACTAGTTCAGCCAAGTTTCAGCAAATTAGTACCACTGTGACTACTACTTTCGAAATCTGCTCACTGCAGAGCATCTGCAAATCAGCTACCTAGTCCTTCACTTTGCATTACTGCCTGGAACAGTCAACAATCCCTGACAGCACTGTTCGTAAAGTAGTACTTTGTGAGTTGTGCAACTCTCGCTTCATCATCAGATCAGGTCACTCACCACAAGGGAAAGCATCTTTATACAGCAGAGTGGTTGTTGAACGTAAAAGGTTAATTGCTTACTATCACAGGAGTACTCTGCAGACATCAGGATAAATAAGGCATGCAATATCTCCAATCTCCATACCAGTTGCAACTTGAGCTATGGAACTGAAGAGAGCATACATTTTCAGAACTTTATGCTAGTTCTGAGCTCTGAGGGAGCTGTTACATTCCAGGGCTGTGTGACATTGCTCACTTGTGTGCTTGATTAATCCTCTTGTCTACTACAGGCAAGTAATTTAGTTTTACTATGTTACTGTAATTTATAAAATATTTTTTCGTGGCCAGAAAATGAGAAAGAAATATTTCATAACTTAAACTCAAAGGGGGTACATTCAGCGCTGGAGGCTAGTGTTACTAACATGGCTAGCCGCTGGTGCTGAGAGTTAAACCAGGATATCCAATGATGGACAGTCACGTAGAATATCCAGTGGCATTAAGATAGTTAGTGCTGCTAAATACCCCTGGGTGCTGACGCTACACACTCCATTGCTAAGTGGTTAGTACTGGGGCATTGCAGAGAGGAACGGAGGCAGCACTCATCGCTAACCGGGCAAAGATGATTTTCAGCAGTTCAGCAGTTGGCAGCATATAGCTATGTGGTTTAATATAGGCTAGCAAAAAGGTTGTTTTAAATTACATTGCTGTGCCAAAATAGATAGTGGGTGAATATTGCTACTATCCATAGAGGGGTCTATTCTGTCCCACTATTCATCTCCTTTGCCATCCCCGACTAAGCCCCCCAAGCTTAGATGGGGGGGCGGGAGGGGGCAGTGCGGAAGTGGAGATAGGGTGGGCAGTGGGCGGTCTGCAGCCCCGGATTATAGGACAGATTCTGAAGTCGGCCATTTACGTCTGGGGCTGGCAGACTGGATTGGGGACTTATTCCACCTCGGAGATGGAATAAGACCCCCTAGATGTCGGGAGATGGGAGTCCCAGCCGGGAGCAAAAAGATGAGGGGTACAGGAGATTCCCTGGTTATGGGAGGCCAGATCATGAGTCGGGCTGTGGGGAAAGGCAAAAGTGGTTGGTGGCCATGGATCAAGGCTCCTGAATGGAGCCGTGGTGGCATGGCAACCGGAGCCATGGCACCATGACTCCACTCAGGACCCTAACTGAGTTAGCCGGGCAGGGGCCTGTACATGCAGGCTGATGGGAATCGGGTCACGGCCTGCACATAGATGCCTAGATGCGATTCTTATCCCATGGGGGCTAGACGTACCCCGTGGGATCAGAATTGGGTCTATCTCTGTGTGTCCGGGTCTGACCAGACGCACAGAATGGAATGTGCCTCAGAGTGTCAGTGGCCGCCGCTCTCCACAAATATTCAGTGCACTCGCTATCAGATATTGATACT
The DNA here is from genome assembly GCA_033557465.1 of Ichthyophis bannanicus. Lineage (NCBI taxonomy): Eukaryota > Metazoa > Chordata > Amphibia > Gymnophiona > Ichthyophiidae > Ichthyophis > Ichthyophis bannanicus. The sequence continues at coordinate 1,573,984,391 of CM066031.1, read as the reverse complement.
GAATATCCACTTAGCAGCATTTACATGGTTTGAAAAGAGTATTATTTTAGGGTAGACAGAGGCAAGCAGAGAGCAACATAGGCAAATGTTTCCTGATATTTTAGAGCCACAGACAAGCTGATTTCTCAGCGGGCATCTAGTCATCCATTTCCAAATATTCAGACTTCTCCATTTTATTACTGCACTAAAACAAATGCATCTTTCCTTCAGTTTGTGTGGGTTTTACAATCATAGTATTCAAAAAGGTTTCAGGCAAAGGCACTCCAAAGACAGATACAAAAAGAAAAAAGAAGGGTACAACTGGAGAAAATTGTGTAATGTTCCCAGAAAACTCTAATATAACATGCAAATAAAAAAAAGAAGGCAAGAGCTTGGAAAACTAAGTTGCAAATTTTAAGAAATTTACATCAAAATGTGTTAATGGGCTTCACCCATTTTGGGTCCAATTTTGTGCCATGAATAGCGGGGATGGACGTCCCAACAGGATTTCCATCCCCACTATTCATGCCTTCTCTGGCCGCATCTAACTTCCTCAACGGCTGTGCGGGGAAGTTAGACAGGGGTGGGGAAGGGGCAGCTCGGGGGCGGAGTCTGGGCAGTCACCGGCCCTGGACATACAAGGTCGATTCTAATGTCGGCCTTGTACGTCCAGGGCCAGCGACATGTGCGGGGAAGTTATTCCACCTCCGAGGTGGAATAACTTCCCTGGATGGTTTTTTTTGTACTGCCCGGGTGCGGATGGGGCAGGGGGGGCCGGAGGACATTGCCCGCAGCCTGACCCTGGCCCTAGGAGGTCAGATTGGGGGTCGGGCTGCGGGGAATAAACACTTTTATCTGGCGGCCGGCATGAAGGTTTTTAAATGGAGCCGTGGTGCCATGGCAACCCGATGCCATGGCACTACGGCTCCATTTAAAAGCCCTGACTGAGTTAGTCGGGCAGGTCATATATGTGCAGGACGGACTGAATCACAGTCCCAGCCTGCACGTACATGACTAATTGCAATTCTGATTCTGCGGAGCTAGACGTGCTCTGCGGTATCAGAATCACCATGCCCTCTGTACGTCCAGTTCACACCGGACGTACAGAGGGGTTCTAGTTCCGGAATGGAATAAGCTCTTTTGTGTCTATTTTTATTTATTTATTTTACTGTTTTTCTGTACAACTTAATCAGAAAATCAAAGCAGTTTACATGGAACAGAGAACTTTATCTTTACATAGAACAGGGCTTAGTATAACATAACATAATAATAACATTTATTTACATTATTAAACTTAGATGCATCTGTGAGGGAGGTATTTCGTTTCTGATAGGGGGGTATAGCTAGTCCTTAATGTGTTCTTTGAATAGATGAGTTTTTAGCTTCTTGCGGAAATCTGAGAGTTCAGATATTATTCTCAGCTCTGTGGGGAGCAGGTTTCAGAGGTCTGGGGCGTAAAATGAGAATGCTCTCTTCTGCGTTTCCCGATTGCACTTTGTTAACTCGGTTGGCAGAGCTAACTTATTTTGCTGGCATTTCCTTATTTATCTGCCCCTTGCTGCTGTATGTCTATGAAGAAAATGCTTAGTCTATATGGCAATAAATAATTCCACAATCCAACAATTTGGTTCCTTAAGAGGATGATTAATTCAGGGACCAAAACATTAAAATGGAGTTCTATTAAATGTCTCATATTTGTGAATCATGCTAAATATTAATTTGACAATCATATGTTTCCTCTTGGCTCCCATGCACTGACATCACATACATAGATCATGTGAATCTCAGGCTTTGCAAACTCTGAAACTACGATTCCCTATTTCATTGCTTTTTAAATGACATTTTTTTGTCTGCTCAAATGAGTTAACATTTATCAAATTGCCTATAGAAGATGGCAAGTACTTTTGTAGTTTGTCAAACCTACCCTTAAAGGATCCTGGACCTTTATTCAAAAATGTATTTTTCCTATTCAGTATCTAGGGAGAAAGTCTTCATTGAATAAAGTGGAAAGCACGCCTTTTAGAAGTCCCGAAATATGTGTGACTGATGCTATGATTAGCCTTCTGCTGCTGATTTTACCATCAACAGCTTATTTGGCTTATAAGATTTTAATGTGCCATTCAGACCACTTGGTAGGGTGAGCAATAGGTGATCAATACAAGCAAACAGCATGAAACAGCAAGCCGACTGTCAAATTTCCAGTACTGGCTGCATAAAAATTGAAACCAAGAGAGAAAAATGCATTTTATTTTCTAAATGACCACATAGCAATTTCAGGCCCCAGTATATGTTTCCAATCCTTGCCAGTCTATGGCACTGTATTTAACAAGTAGGATCATTTCCATTTTAACTCACCGTCATACGTATAGATATTTAGGTTGCGAGGTTCAGGGTAAAAACAGGAACAGATCAGGGACAGCATCGACAGCTCCTTCATCTTTTCTTTGTAGGCTGCAATAAAGAAAAGGATTACATTAGCAGGTGAAAACCTTTCCTCCTGTTTACCTATGTATTGGCAGAACATCTAAATAACTGACATTCACATGAATTGAATTAAATCATCTTTTTCTAAACCAGCTCTGGGTGAATTAAAATAAATATAAAAAAAATAAATAATAACATTCACAATAAACCCATAAAACAAATTAATACAAATATAAAATCCTCTAAAATTAATACAATAATCAAAATTCATATACAGACTAGAGTCAGAATCTGGGATTTGTTCTTGTTCTTATCCTCTCTTTTTGCTTTTGTTACTATTACTTTGTAAATTATCTCCTTTTGTCTTTTTTTAACCTTAACTTATAAGGGGGCTAGTTACTAAGGCATGCTAACATTAACACATGTTAATTCACCCTAATACTCATTATTTTAGCACAAGTTTCATGTTATTTAATATGACTGTAATTGGGTATATAGAATGTTACCCATCCTTCTCCAAAGGGATTATCAACAATCTTCTTTAAGAGAATCTGCAGCCCAGAGTTCAGGACTGGGAGGGTGTGGCTCAGAGGGAAAGGTTAAGAACCCAGCAGGCTGCAGGAGGGAGAGAGGCCTGTGGAGCCAGAAGTCCTTCCAAGGCAAGCTGTACAAAGGAGTTCTGAGATAGGAACTTTAACTGAGGCTGGAGAAAGGGCCGGGAGAACCAGCTTGTGGAGTTTTAACAAGCTGGGACAGAAGTAAAACTGCTTTTGTTTTCCCTGAACTGCTATCTGGCCTGTGTTGTAAAGAAAACCCCTTCCCACTGCATGCCACACTACGACAGTGACTTGATATAATACTGCACATCAATGGTGAATTAACACACATTAATGCTAATGCAGTTACTAACCTCCTAAATGTATTGCTTTGGAAAAATTGTCATGCTAGTAAAATTATCTGAATCTGAACCATATAACTGTTTATCTGTATACAATTTCTTGATTTACCACCCAGGCTTTAAGGGCATCAGAGCAGTTTATAATCACTATTAGCAGGTACTGCATACATTCCCTTGTCCCCAAAGGGCTCACAATCTAAGTGTACCTGAGGCAATGGAGGGCTAAGTGACTTGCCCAAGGCCACTGGGAGTGCCCATAGGACTAGAAACCCCAATCCCTTCGGCCTGAGTTTGCTGTCCCCAGGTGGGAATTGAATCCCTGGCCCTCTGGCCTGAGGTATCTTGTCCTAACTACTAGGCCACTCCTCCCTCCACACTCCTCCTATCCACACCATCTAAACTGTCAGACTTTAAAATTCTGAGCTATAAAACTTAAAATATCCACTGTCCCTACAGAAATGCCTATCCTCCTCAACCAAAGGCTTGATGGAATATAAAACCTGTACATTTCCTAAGTCTAAAAAAATCTCTAATCCCATCTATTTCCTTTGGTAAGTGGAGTATTTTAGGTCTTCGTTCTTTAAAAAATTAAAAAAAGGAAAGGCAAGAACATTAGCAAGGGGACTTTACAGTTTCGGAGTTGGAACTACAAGAAAAATGAGAGAAATGAAATGGACAGATTAAGTGGACCAATGGCCCAACATCTTCCATTTTCTATTAATTTTGCATCTTTCAGGGCTCATGTTAATATTATGAGTTGGGCCAATATTCAAACGCTGCAGCGTTTCTTTAAACATTGGCTGCTGTGTTTAAATTATCCACGTATATTCAGCACCACTATCTGGATAGCAAGTGTACTGACTATGGAGAGCGGCAGCTGCTGACACTCTATGGTTAGTAACAGTATTCATCCACTATCCATTTTAGCACAGTGGCGTAATTTAAGACAACCATTTTGCTATCCTGTATTAAACCACATAGCGATATGGATAATGGCTAAATACTGCCAACTGTCTATAGAATTACCATAGAGTGACTGCAATGAGGGGGCACAGGATGAAGGTAAAAGGGGATAGACTCAGGAGTAATATGTAGAAATATTTTTTTACGGAAAGAGTGGCAAATACATGGAATCCAAGTGGAGGTCGTAGAGACGAACACTGTTTCTGAATTCAAGAAAGCTTTGGACAAGAAGATCTCTAAAGGAAAAAAAGGAACTATAGTAGTTAGTATGGAAGAGCACACTGGATAGGCTATATGGTCTTTTCCTGCCATCATGTTTCTATGTTTCTATATCCACAAAGTCACTCTACCCTAGCATTATGTGGATAGTTATACCAAATGGCACAAAAGCTATAAATACACCCAACCACAATCAGGAAATCTTGTATCTTCCCAAAAAATGTTCTTGTGTCACAAGACTCAAGACGCAGTTTTGAAAATATGCCTCCTTGATGCAACATATGGTGAAATGATGACAATGTTGGAACATGTATACAGTGGAGTTTGGACACCATTTGAAAGGAAAGAAGCCAAATATGGTGTTGTCTTAAAGGGAGATGTAAATTGTATAATGTGAATGAAAATGAGAGTATTTAATATTGAGCATTAAAAGATAAAATAAGATTGAGAAACGAACCAAAACAAACTGGAAGACTTTTTCTGACCTGCGTTGTTGGAGATATGAGAGGCCTAAGTTAGCTCAATATCAACCTGTGAGGTCTTCCCCCCCCCCCCCCTTTAAATTTAAAGACAATTTATAATGTTGCTGTGAGATACAACAAAGCTTTTTTGGAAGACACAGGATTTCCTGATTACCTGGATAGTGCCAGGGCGGTTTGTAATCGTTTTCAATGGCACCATATGGAACACACCACTGAAAATTCACAGAAGAGGACTTATCTGTATAGAGCCATCCACTAGGGGGGTCATTTTAGGAGCTCTATTCGTGCTTTGGGTGTCTGAAAACATCTAAATCATGAAGATATCCCTAGAGCCATTTGACAAAAGGGTTATAGAGATACAGTTTACAGTTATAGTTTATTAATTTGATATACCGCCAATCATAAGTCATACCTTGGCGGTGTACAATTAAAGCAATACGGATAACATAGAAATTCAAAACAAGACAACAAAACGAGTAACTAGGACAGGAGGGAGCAGGGGGGCCTAGGTTACAATAGCAATTAACAACCACCTAAGATCCTGGGGCTGGAACATCCATCTAGGATGGGGTCTGGTGGGGGCATTACAAGGACCTTAGTCATGCATGCCCAATTTCAGAAATGGCCAGCATGTCTCCGCACTCATCCAAGTCTCTACCTTTCCAGGACATGAATAGACAATTGAAGAGTGCTCATTTTGCAAGTAAAACTCCTGGAAGATCTAGAGGAGATGTTACTCTAATATCCCCAATACTGTCCACAACCATAAAAACAATTGACAGAGATTGGGGGGAGCCTGTTTTGTGGTTCTTGGGCTGCCAAACGTCTCAGCTAACAGAATGGCAGGCTGGGATGTGTCCCCTGTCTGGAATACTTGTGCGGGTGATGTTTACTATATTGCCATTCCGAACTATGTCCATATCGGGTACGTCCACGTTTCTAAAATTGTGCCTGAACTTGGATGTGCCGGGTCTTTTTTGAAACATTTTCACCTGGACATCCCAGTTTGCTCATAGACTTCATTTCTAAAATGTGGATAAGACATTTTAAATGTCAACCTGAGTACATAAGGACTTCTATTCTTAGGTATTTATAAATGTGAATGTAAGTGTATAATTTTCAGTTCATGAATCTGTGTTTATCAGCGTTTGCATGGCATAGTTGCCATTGCTAGGTGCCTTTTCCAGTGGAATCAAATATATATAGTACATTAATGCAATGGGGAATCACCACCATGGAACAGGCACAAAAACAGAGTGGAGGATCCAAGGTGGGCAAGGGAAAAGGTGAAAGAGTGCCAGGGGAAGTGGGATTGTTCTGGGGTTTATTCAATAAACACCTATTTTATTTTTTTTGCACCGAAGATGCTTTATTGATGACTATTGGTTAAAACCTAAAATCAGAAGCTCTATTTATAAATCAAAGACTTAACAAATGTGCCAGAGTGATATAAAATCCCCCCCGTTTAAAATATTTGTTTTTTGACTAGAACAGAGTCTGTCTCAAGGGGAAACAGTGTTGTAAAACTGCAGCTGACCAGGGCTGGCTCAACCATAAGGCAAGACTATGCCGTTGACTAGGGCATCAGCTTTTGAGGGGCAGCCAAGAGCAAGAGCAGTCAAAGCAAATCAATAGAGTCACACATGCTCAAACAGCCACTAGCACATTCATTTACCTGCAGGGAGAGAGAACATACACATATATAAAAAGGAAATTTTAATATTTAAAAGCATGATGTCAAGTTATGCAATTTTACAGAACTGTTGTGGTTACGGGGATGTAAGGGTGATCTCGGAGGGGGTGTATGGCTGAAGGTTTCCCATGTATCCTTGCACCGGCCCTGTGGCTTACGTGGGGTCTATGTTATAACCTCCGCTCCTCTCCCTCTTCGCTCCTCTCCCTCTAGCTCAGTCATCTCCTGAGGGAGTGTCTCTCAGCCCCGACCGCAGACTTCCACCGGTGTCCCCTGCTCCAGGTAATTTTTCAGTTCTATCTAAAGTTGCTTCGAGTTCGGCGTCTAAATTATTGCCTATTTCCTTGCCTGCCCCCGTTCCGTTGTTAGAAACAGGTAACTCTTCGGAGTTCCCTGTTTCTTCTTCGGAGTCCGAGATTACTTTGAGGGATATTTGGGCTGTTTTGCAGTCCATAGATAGGAAGATGTTGGTTTCGCTGAATTCTCTGTGCACTTACTCACATGCGGCCACGGTGGCTTTCGGGCAGCTTGATGAGAAAATTGCACAGGTTGATATGATTGCTACCAAGTTAGAATCACAGGTTCTTTCTTTGCACACTACAAGTATTGCGGCTATTAAGGATTCTTTGTCTTTACATGCTAAGATAGAAGCATTGGAAAATTCTCATCGTAGTTGTAATCTGAGGTTTCTTAATTTCCCTTAGTCTGCTTTACTTTCCCATAGGATTTTGCTTGAAAAGTTTTTTAAGGAAGTATTAGTTTTTCCTGATTCCTTAACTGTCTCACACTTGTATTATATCCCTTCTACTGTTAAAAAACTTAATGTGGTTGAAGGGGGCTTAGATCAGATTGCCTCTACAATTGATAATTTGACAGCTTTTCTCGAAGACTCCCAAGATAACATCTCTACTCGAGCCACCTTGTTGGTTACTTTCCCCTCTGTTGAGGTTAAGCAGCGCATCCTCAGGGCCTTTTTTAAAATTAAGTCTGTTAAATTTTGTGGACAAATGGTTTCCATTCTTCCTGATGTCTCGCGAAGTACTCAGTTGCGCCGGAGGCAATTTTTACAGCTTAAGTCCCGTGTATTGGCACTGGGTGCTTCTTTTTTCCTCCGTTATCCCTGTAAATGTTTGGTGGGCCTTGAGGATGCCTTGTATACCTTCACAGAGGTTTTTCACCTTGAAAACTTTCTTAAGGAAAGACAGGTGGTAGTTAGAACTGATGATTCAGTTAATGTTGCCTCCAATTGTTGAGATAATGTTCTCATGATTTCCTTTTTTCTTGTAATTATGTTTATAATTGACATTGCTGATCCCATAATGTGGACTATATCCTGGATATTGTGATAAGGAAGCTTATCATAGCTCAGGAAGGGGCTATAGAAAAGGTGAAGTGTCTCTGAACAAGCAACCTGTCAGTGCTGGTAGAAATGAGAAAACAGAATTTTGCCATAAAAGACTACCAGTCCCAGAATGCACCAGGTTTCCAACAGCCATGAGAGGAGCTGAAGTGAGAAAACGTGTGTTCAATCAAAAGGGCTATGAGGTAATCCCCAAGCACTCATTGCAAAGGGCAGGGCTTGATTCAGCACAGCTGCGCTGTGCTAGGATGGAACACTCATCTCAAAGGGCAAGGCCTGATTCAACACAGCTGCGCTGTGTTAGGGAGGAGCACTCATCTAAGCAGAATAAGAGTAGAGTTTTTTCTACAGATGACCATCTTCATGATCTTCATGGTCCTCCTTATCCTGAGAATCAGCTTGAGTTTGATCATCAGTTTCATCTGAAGGATCATCAGAAGCAGAAGCCAAACCGGACGGACAGAGAGGGAAAGAGACCCTCTGGAAGAAAGAGGAGAAAAGCCTTTGAGAGGTCTAGAAGAGTCCAAAGCAGTACGTATACTGGGAGGCATTTCAAGGGCCAGCATACACCATTGGACTGGGGAAAGCCAGAGGAATGGTGCTGCAGAGCTAGGAATCACCAGACGCTACCTGTGAGGGAGACGGCTGCACGTGGAAGGGACCCTAAAACCTATGCCAGAAGGTATGTGAAGAGAGATCCAGTGTCCAGGGATCTGGATTGGAAGGCTGAACATAAGAACTGGACTACATACTGGCCAGGTTATATAGAGAGGAACTCTAACAGCAATGGAAGCTCAGGTATGAACACTGATCTATGCCCTAGCTATAACCTTGAAAGACAGCAGGGAAACAAGTATTCTCCTGAAAATGCTCCATTGAGAGATTCATCTGTGCCAATCCATGATATTGAACCTATGCTTGTTGAAGATGGGGAAATGATTGCAGATGAAGAATGTATTTATATGGATTGTTCTCTATCTAAACTCCGTTGGTAACTTTCTGTTAAAAAGTACAGCAACCATCACAAAGAAATACAAATTTGTTCTTTAATCTACTCAGAAAAGCTCCTGAAGCAGGATTTGACCCACACAGTAGAAAGCAAGCCAGCTAAGGGGTTTCAGCTGGATAACTGCTAGCAATTAAGCCTTACCTAATTGCTTGTGAGCTAGGAGAGAATCACTTCTGTATCTATGTGGGAAGTATTAACCTGAAAAGAACAGTTTGTTTCTTGCTTTGTGGCTTTTCATTTGTTGTTTTCCTGATTTTGACTTTGGTTTTCCAAGTTAACACTGAAAGCAAGTAACCTAATTTATATGCTACCAAGCATATCTGTGTTGGGAGAAATAACCCCATAAATAAATATCTTATTGGCTTTACCCAAGAGCACAACTAAGTTATTGTCAGCAGCTGTGTCTGGTGTGAATGAACTACATTGCCCACAATACCTTGCAAATCATATAGAAATATGCACTTGCCAAGAGTGTGAAGATTCTCACCCAGGCAGCCGTCTGACAATATATAATGCCTTTGTTTTGTTTCTTATTTTGTTAGAATACAGATTGACCTTTCACTGTATTTTGGTTATGTATATTGACTGAAAACGCAATTAAAAAAAAAAAAAAGGAAATTTTAATATTTAAAAGCATGATGCCCAGTTATGCAATTTTACAGAACTGTTGTGGTTACGGGGATGTAAGGGTGATCTCGGAGGGGGTGTATGGCTGAAGGTTTCCCATGTATCCTTGCACCGGCCCTGTGGCTTACGTGGGGTCTATGTTATAACATCACATGAAGTCTAACACACGCACTAACCACTTTGCATATACATTAAGAAATGCAGCATTTCCTAAGCCAGAAATGTGGGGCAAGCCACCAGTGTTACACACATACATGGGCACATTGTAATTAAACTCACTCACAAATACTAAACATGTTAATAGGATGGTGATAAATTGGAGGCCGCGGGCCTACGTGCCCGTTGGCCGAAGGTAACCGGGGGGGCGGAGTGGCGCGGGCCCCCGGGAAGGCGCGAGGCGCGTGCCCGCGCGAAGGGGTTTACATTTAAATTCATTGGCTCCCGCGGGCCAGGGCGGCCGCGGGAGCCAATGAGGTTGGCGGGGCTCAGGAGTTCAGAGGGAGCGTGCAGGCAGGCGTCAGTCCTTTTGCGGAGCTGGGTGAAGGACGGGCGCATGTCTGCTGCTCCGACCCGGGGAAGCGTGCGGTCGCGATTACCTTCGCCTTGCTTGTGCAATTGAGGCCCGCGGGGGTAAGCTGTGCGCTGCTTGGGAGAGAGGATCCTGATTTCGTCGGACCTGTCTGGAGCGGTGCCCAGGGATCGTCGGCATCTCCGCGGCGGCTGGCTGATCAGGTGCTTGGGGGGGGGCTAGTTGCGTTTGTGCCTGTGCAGTTTTAGCATTTCTTGTGTGTATTTTCGGTCGGTGCTCGCCCGGCAGGGATGGGGGGGCTAGAGGTGGTGGCACGGGGGGCAGGGGCCAAAAGGGAGGTGGGCGGCCTATGGGTAGGGGTTTGAGTGGCTCCGGAGGGCAGATTAGGGGGAAGCAAAGGGCCCCGCGGCGGGCCGGCCCGGGAGGCTTGGGCGGGCGGAGTGCAGCTGCACCCTCTGGTGCTTCTGGGCGGTCCCGGGGGGGCAGGGCAGGCCGGGGTCCGGGGGGGGCTCCAGGGGCTGCGTGTGGGGCGGGGCCCAGCGGGTGTAGGTCGGCAGGGGCCCAACCGGGGGCGGCGGGCAGCGCTGTTCCGCCCCCTTCAGCTGCGGACTCCGCAGGGGGGGTGGGGGCGATGCAGTGCCCGGCAGGATGGCAGACTTCAATGGGGAGTCAGGAGGCGTGGGTTGGGGGGGGGGCAATGGGGTTGGCCCATGCTCCCGGGGGGTGTGGGGTTTTCGGGTTGGGACTATTGGAGGGGAGGGGGTCAGGGACCTTCCAGGGGGGATTGGACGGGGCCCTGGCAGCTTCCTTGGGGTTTGTCCAGTTCCCCTGCTTTTTTGCCGGTGTCTCCACAGGTGCAGACCGGTGACGGGAGGGGCGCGACTCCAAGTGGCGAGGCCTTGGCGCAGAGTACGGGAGCGGCTGAGGGTGCAGTGCCAGTCCCGGAGGCGGAAGAACGGCGAGAGAGGTAGCGGCGACGGAGTCCTCCACTTTATCACCTAGCGGGCCTACCCGGAGTTCGGATGCTGGTGAGTTGTCTGCGCCGTTAGCGGAACAGAGTGGGGTGGAGGGCCGGGTGAGGGAGGGGGGGCGCAAAGCGAGCAAGAAGAGTCGTCACTCGCGTAAGCGACGTCGGAGGGGGGGCTCCTCTTCGTCCTCGTCTTCTTCCTCGTCCTCGTCGGATGGTAGGGGGAGCGCTAGTGGGGAGGGGGTGGTAGGTGGGGGGGGGGGGCCACGCTCGCTTCTTTTTCGGAGCTTTGGGAGGGGGTCCCGCGCAAGCTGCGGCGTAGGATATGGAAGAGGAAATATCTCGACATATTCCGACTCCTGGAGGGTAGGAAGCGGTCGGGGGAAAGCAGGCGCAAGCGGAAAGCGGACGAGAAGGCGGGCAGGGTTAAGAAGACTTCTCGGAATGTCCTCAACTGGACGAGAGCGTTCCTCCGGTTGGCTAGCGTTTGGGGTCAGCGTTACCCAGGGCAGTATGGGATGTTGCTGGCCTATGCCGACTCTATTCTGGAGGCGGCGCAGACGCATGAAGGTTGGGCTTGGCTCAACTATGACGAGAAGTTTCGGGATAAGATGGAGGAGAACCGCGCATTGTCATGGGGGACACAGGACATCAGCTTGTGGTTAACGCAGATGTCGGCAAAAGGGGGGGGTGGTGCTGGAGGGCAAAAGGGGGTCCCCAGCGTGGGGGCCTCAGCTGGGCGGCCCTTTCGGAGCGGCCCGACTCCCGGGTTGCAAAAAGGCGCGGGCGAGGGAGCCGGGGACGTCTGTTGGTGCCTGCTTTAATAAGTCGGCATGCCCCTTTCCGGACTGTAAGTTCCGGCATAGTTGCTCCATTTGCGGGGGCGGGCACTCAGCACTTCGTTGTGGAAAAAAAGTGCCTAACCCTCCTGCCGCCAAGCAATGACTGTGGGATGGAGTTGGCCCCTACCCCGATTCGTTTGGCGGCACTCCGGCCCTGGTTTGCAGCGGTATCGGCGGGTCAGGTCAAGGCGCGACGGGTCTTAGAAGGGGGTTTTCAGTTCGGGTTCCCCATACCTGTGGTCGGGGAGGGGGGCCCGGTAAGGGCGCGCAACGCCCCATCGGTTAAGCGTCTGGCGCAGGTGGTTAGGGGTAAGCTGGCAGCCGAGCTGGCCTTGGGGAGGATGGCCGGGCCTTTCGAGGACCGGCTGTGCCGGAATTTCATCGTGTCGCCTTTGGGCATTGTCCCGAAGAAGGATCCTGGAAAATTCCGGCTGATTCACAATTTGTCTTTCCCAGTCGGTGCCTCGGTGAATGATCTTATCCCGAGGGAACTGTGCGCCGTGCGTTACGCGTCATTCGACGAGGCCGTACGGTTGGTGCGCGAGTGTGGACATAGGTGCTTGCTGGCAAAGGTGGATATTGAGTCCGCTTTTCGCTTGCTGCCGGTGCATCCTGGATCCTTCCATTTATTGGGTTTCGCGTTTGAGGGCCGCTTTTACTTCGACAAGTGCATGCCGATGGGCTGCTCCATCTCTTGTTGTTATTTCGAGATGTTTAGTTCCTTCATGCATTGGGCGCTGGAGGTGTCCGTCGGCTCTCGAAACGTGGTCCATTATTTGGACGACTTTCTCTTTGTCGGTGCGGAGCATTCCGGGACCTGTCGGCAGCTGCTGGAGAGGTTCTCGCTTCTCGCGCGGGACTGGGGTGTCCCTTTGGCAGCGGGCAAGACGGAGGGCCCGTCCACGCGCCTTACTTTTTTGGGTGTGGAATTGGATTCAGTTGACATGGTGGCGCGACTGCCGCCCGACAAGGTAGTGCGGCTGCGGGTGTGTTAGTGGCGAACGTCTTAGGCGCGGTGAAAGTCACCTTGCGGGAGATGCAGGCATTGCTAGGCTCTCTTAACTTCGCCTGCCGGGTCATCCCCATGGGCAGGGTGTTCCTACGTCGCCTGGCGGCGGCTACCTCGGGGGTGCGGCGTCCGCATCATCGTATCAGGGTTTCCCGGAGCATGCGGGCGGATTTGGGGGGTTGGGATCAGTTCTTGAGGGACTTTAATGGGGTTACTGTTCTCCGGGCCCCGGAGGTGTCTACTTTTGAGTTGCAGATCTTCACGGACGCGGCGGGCGGGCTTGGCTTGGGTGTCTACTTCGGAGGTGCCTGGTGTGCCGAGCCGTGGCCGGTGGCATGGCGGGAAGCGGGATTAACCGCCAGCATCACGTTCCTGGAGCTGTTCCCCATTTTGGTGGTACTGGAGCTCTGGCCAGAGAGGCTGCGTAACAGACAGCTGCTGTGGTGGTGCGACAACGAGGCGGTGGTGCACGTTATCAATCGTTACGCGCCGCGTTGCCTGCGAGTGGCGGCTTTGATGCGGGAGGTGATTTTTACATGTTTGCAGTTGAATGTATTTGTGCGGGCCCGGCATGTGCCAGGCTATGCTAACCAAGTCGCTGATGCTCTTTCTCGTTTCAAGTGGGAGCTCTTCCGGCGTTTGGCGCCAGAGGCGGACTCGGTGGGGCGATCGGTCCCCGAGCGTTTATGGCAGCTTGGCCTCCAGGTATCCTGAGTTTGCTCCAGTGCTCGGTGTCGTCGGCGACCTGGCGCTCTTATTGTAAGGGCTGCGACAGCGTGGTGGAATTCTTAGTGACGCACGGCTGGAGTGGGGGTCCGGTGCCTGAGCAACTTATTGGTGCATACATTGTGGCAGCGAAGGTTGCAGGCTTGGCGAGGGCCACAGTGAGGTCTCACCTTGCCGGTTTTGCATTTTTCTCAAGGGCTGCGGGTTGGGCGGTGCACCATTGGGGTTTCTATCTCGCCGACTCTTGCTGGGGTGGGAGCGCGTCACCCCGGCTCCGGCGGATGCCCGTCGTCCAATTACCCCCGATCTGCTGGAGCGCTTGATTGAGGCCTTACCCAACGTGGTGCAGTCTGGATACGAGTCGGTGCTGTCCGGGCTGTGTTTTGTCTGGCTTTCTTTGGCGCCTTCCGGTCGGGGGAATTGGTGGCGCCCAGCCGGGCCGCGGGGGGGGGCTGCGCTGCTTCTTCAGCAGGTACGTCTGGCCCAGGGTAGGCTCAGCATATGGCTGGCTAGGTCCAAGACGGATCAGAAAGGGAGGGGGTTGTGGGTCAATTTAGGGCCATTGGCGGCATCCGCTCTTTGTCCCGTAGTGGCCATGGCCGCGTATTTACGGGTACGCCCGGCGGCGGGTGGCCTGCTATTCGTTCATGCGGATGCGCGGTGGGTGACGCGGTTCCAGTTCACGGCGGTGCTGCGGTTGGCGGTGCAACGGGTTGGCCTAGCGCCGGGAGACTTTGCCCTGCACTCCTTCCGAATTGGGGCCGCTACTAGTGCTGCGGGGGCTGGTCTGCCAGCGGTGGAGATTCGGAGGATCGGCCGCTGGCGTTCCAATGCCTTTCAGGGATATGTTCGTTTGTGAGCCTGGCTAGCTGGGTAGTGGGTTCTGGGTTGCTAACTGTGTTTTTTCTTTTAGATTGGATTGCACTGCCCTGGGCCTGCTGGATCATTGGCCATTCGTTTGTGCATTGGGCCGGCCAGCAGGCGGCGGGGCGGCCGCTCGGGGTGAACCTTGGACTGAAGGCTGAAGAGGTGGAGTTATCATGGCTAGGCGAGCGTGGCCTTCGCTGGTTGCAGCTCTTGCCTTTGCTCCGCCACCATCAGCGCGTCAGAGGCTCCCCGGAGTGTTTGCTGCTGCATCTCGGCGGCAATGACTTGGGGTCTTGGACAGTCAAGCAACTGATTAGAGCGGCTCAGCGGGATTTGGGGGAAGTGTTGTTAATGTTTCCAGGTGTGGTCTTGCTGTGGTTCGACCTAATTCCCAGGCCTGCCTGCTGGGGTCACCGGCGGTGGTCCCGGGGGTTGGTAAAAATTAATCGGCAAATTGGCCGCTGGGTGGGGGCGCATGGGGTTATCAGATTCTGCATCCTTGGGTGGAGGTCGAGTGTGCGGGATTGTATCGTTCGGATGGAGTACATCTTTCCCCGGTGGGGATAGATTTACTCCTGAACGATTGGCAGGAGGCTTTGGAATTAGTGGTATCGGGCGGGAGGGCTGGTCGCAGCTTTGAACTTGGTGGGGGGGGGGCTCAGGGACAGGTGTCGCTGAGCCCGTGGCGGGATCCCGGAGGTGTCCGGGGTCCGGAGGCATGGCAATATGCAGGGCGGGGGTGGGGGTACCCCCGACCCGGAGAAGCCCTCGGCTTTTGCTAGTAATATGGCGAAGCTGGAAGAGGGGAATGGAATTGCCGGGGAACGGTTCTTGGCGGAGGCGGGAAGGAACTCACTTTGCTACCCATATGGCTGGTGAGGGATTGTCCCGCTGCCGGAACCGTAAGTTATGCAGTTATGGTTGTAAGGCTATAATTTTGCTTGTTCAATAAAGCTGCGACCAGTTGTTTTGCCAATAACGGATTGATGTTGTGGTTATTTGTTAAGGAAGGGGGGGGGAATATTTGGGGGGTGGGTGAGGGGGGAGAGGGCCACGTCCACCGTACCTGGTTAATTGGAGGCCGCGGGCCTACGTTCCCGTTGGCCGAAGGTAACCGGGGGGGGCGGAGTGGCGCGGGCCCCCGGGAAGGCGCGAGGCGCGTGCCCGCGCGAAGGGGTTTACATTTAAATTCATTGGCTCCCGCGGGCCAGGGCGGCCGCGGGAGCCAATGAGGTTGGCGGGGCTCAGGAGTTGAGAGGGAGCGTGCAGGCAGGCGTCAGTCCTTTGCGGAGCTGGGTGAAGGACGGCGCACCCTCCCTCCCTCCCTATGGTGGGGGGCTGGGGTGGGGGATATGGGGGGTTGCGGCTGGGTGGGGGGGGCGGGTTCCCGGAGGTGGCGGGGGTCCGGAGGCATGGCAATATGGAGGGCGGGGGGGGGGGTACCCCCGACCCGGAGAAGCCCTCGGCTTTTGCTAGTAATATGGCGAAGCCGGAAGAGGGGAATGGAATTGCCGGGGAACGGTTCTTGGCGGAGGCGGGAAGGAACTCACTTTGCTACCCATATGGCTGGTGAGGGATTGTCCCGCTGCCGGAACCGTAAGTTATGCAGTTATGGTTGTAAGGCTATAATTTTGCTTGTTCAATAAAGCTGCGACCAGTTGTTTTGCCAATAACGGATTGATGTTGTGGTTATTTGTTAAGGAAGGGGGAGGGGGGGGGAATATTTGGGGGGTGGGTGAGGGGGGAGAGGGCCACGTCCGCCGTACCTGGTTACCTCATTAGTCATTACTGTGAGAAATACTAGCATAGCAGTTTCAGGAACTAAATTTACTTCAGTCTTTTACTACTGAAACTTTAGTAACTGGTTCCAAGAAGTCCTAGGGTCTCCCCACTAAAGTAAATACCTCCTGGGAATCCCACATAGATGTTCCCCCCACAAAGGTTTAGGACGGAGATGTCTGTTCTCTGCTGCATATATGCTTCCTGCTATTTTGCAAGTGGAGATATGTGTTGGCATACTGAACAGAAAACAAGTGTCCTAATTTTCCTTCAGTTTTCTTTATTGTCATGAAATGTATTGTACCTATCAGAGTACCTTCTTCTCTACTTCCTCTGGGTGTTTTGCTGGCAGAACAAGAGTTTTCCTGATGCCTATTCATGGTCTGGAGTAGGAACAGACATGGATGTTACTACTGGTGGGTTTAGAATTGTTTGTTGTTTCTGAAATTGGGCACACGTGTATCTTTTCCAGAACACACTGGACACACCTCTGCCATGATCCCATGTGACATGGACATGATCATCCCAGGGATGTCCATATACCTGGCTTTCTAAAATGACTCTGTAGATGTCTTTGTGATTTTCACGTCTAAGTGCCTGTTTTCAGACGTCCAACTCATGATTAGAACTTCTAAAATGACCCCCGTAGTATCATGTATGTATGCTCTGTTTTCCTTCTTGCATCAAAAGGGTCTAAAGTGCAGTAAGTTTAGCAGTTACTGTCTTACTTGCCAATATTAAGATGCAGTAATTGAAAAATATCTGCATTAACTATTGGCGGCATTCCCAGCATATTCCCATAAAGTTAACATGTTAATAACATTTGGAGAAATTGCCCCCAGATATACAAAATGCAATTAGCAATAACTATTCAGGTGACATTAACGCCACTATCTTCTTTTCCACATCAACATGTGGTAAATTACTGTGTGTGACTTGTAAGGTGCAGTCCCCACACATTCGCTGCCTATTCTCTACCCCTTCTCTATCCCATTCCATGTTGGCAACTTAATGCAGAAATTAAAGCGCATTAATTGTCAAGTCGCTGTGCTGTTATAGTGTACTAATCTCCATATTAACTGCTTAGCGTTGCTTAGTAAAAAGATCCCTAAGATACTCCTACGAATGCATCCTTGCAGCCTATCCAAAAGCATGTATGCTGTGGAAGACTATACATACTTTTACCAACCAGAGGAGGGTCTTTCTTAGTCCAGTCATTTTTCCTGAGTAAATGGCTTTGAAATTGATCCGTTCCATGCATAAAAACTAATAATTGGCACTGTGCTATCATCAGTCGCTCTATTTTCTGCGCTAAAGACCCCTTTTACTAAAGCCAAACAACCGCATGTTAAGTGCAAAGCTTCCGCATTAGCTATTGAGGGTGTGACCAGCATGTTCCTGGCAGCTAACACATCGTGATGGGCTACCTTAACGTGCGCTCCAGGAAGGTGGCTGCACCTAACAGCTCCCATAGAGATGTTGCTAGGTGAACATGCGTTAAGAGCCACATTGCCACTTAGCATGTGGCATTTGCCCTGGTGCTAGCGGTAATGTGCTCTCCATGCCCACACTCCATCCCAACTGGCCAATTACCATGCATTTTAACATGCAGTAACTGGCATGGCCGCGTGTCTGCCAGTTGCCACGTTTTAAAGCTCACATTACCCAGTCACCAGAGTTGTAGTAAAAGGGGCATAAATGTGATTTTCAGTATATTTGGTGTGTGTGTGTGGGAGGGTTACTGGCTTTAAATTTATTCATCCTAATTCTCTGAAGAACGTATTGCAAACTTGGGCTATTTGCTCTTCATAAAATAACTCTGTAGCAGCAT
Source organism: Ichthyophis bannanicus (assembly GCA_033557465.1). Lineage (NCBI taxonomy): Eukaryota > Metazoa > Chordata > Amphibia > Gymnophiona > Ichthyophiidae > Ichthyophis > Ichthyophis bannanicus. The sequence continues at coordinate 1,573,966,187 of CM066031.1, read as the reverse complement.
TCTAAAAAAATCATTCAGGCCTCTGCCCCCAACATTAGTATACTTAAACAATTTTAGTTCAACCCTCAAATTTCCTTCATGGGACAAACAGATATGAAATAAACTAACCAAAGGCTAACACTGAAAAGCTTTTGCCTCATGATGCCATCAATGTTCCATTAGATGTACAATGTATAAGAACTTGGATAACTCAAACCACTGTTATTATATTCTGCTATGGAGTTTCCAGGAAATCAGCTAAGGCTGCTAAAAAATAATCTCCCATTCACCTCCATCTCTCAGAAACATCTTTCAAATTCATTTATTTAAGGTCAAGAACGCTTTGGATGGGTCATGTTGAAAATACTGAGATGGAGTAAAGGAGGAGGATCAGATAGATTAAGTATTGTTTTTAATTGTCATGGGTAGCAGAGATAACCCTGAGTTTGCTGTATTGACTTAATTGAAGCCTAAGATGTATTATAGTAGCAGTACAATCTAGTATTGTCCATCTCCAAAGCTTAGACGCCCTTTTACTAAACCGTGCTAATGTTTTGCACCGAATGGGTATTATTAACACACATTTAGTGCAAAGCCTCAGTGTTAGCTGTCGAGGGTGCAATCTGCATGATCTAAATGACTAACATGTGGGACATTAGCGCAGGTGGTTAGGTGAACTGTACTATGTGCCACAGTAACTATGATCGCATATTAATGTTCTCTCCATGCCCACACTCTTCCCCTAACGCGCCCACTCCCCACATTGGCACGTAATTGGCAGTTAACCTCCATTTTGGCGGCCAGTAGCTAGCACAACCATGTGCAAGGGCAGCCCAAAGATTAAGTGGGGCCATGTGCAGAAACTCATTGCGAGGCCTCATTTGCATACATATTTACATATCAATTGGGCCTAATTTGCATACAATTAATTTGATTTATTTTAAAATTTATGTGGCTCATCTAAAATCTTAGGTGGCTTCCAAACAAACATACCTAATTTATTAAAACAGACATTACAATAAATGAACATAGCCGTCATCATGAATCAAAATTAACTTAAAACCACTTTCACACACCCACAAAAATATCAAACCATTATTAATATCTGCATACAAGATTTATTTGGTCAGTGCTATGACGAGTTTATAGATGAGGAAGGAAAATATAAAATGAGAAAAACTAATCCTGGTAGCCTTGAATTGAAGATCATGATGCCCAGGCTTGATTGGATTATGTCAGAGCTGGAAAAGCTCAGGAGTCAGCAGCAGTGAAGCTATCAGGCAAAATTAAACTAAGATGTTCCCTTAAAATCTGAGATCTCCTTCAATCTGAACTGACAATATATTTTAAACTTCACACTGGCAACATCATGAACCCAAAAATGAAAACCTCAAAAACAATCCATATTCCACTAACAACCACAAAAACCCTGCAGTTGACTGCATACAAGAAACAAAAGAAAAAGCAATAATTCACAATACAGACCCCATAGAGCAAATCTACCACATACCCTGGCTTAGGAGTGAGGTTCATGACTGTTATGGTATGCGCAAAACTTAACCCATTTGGAGAAATTGCCCCAAATCTACCATTCCACTAACCTCCAAACCTCATACAAGGAGCGTACCCAGTAGACCCTAGCAGAACCTAGCATATCCATACATCTACTGGAAAATCTGAAAAACCTGATTTCTACATAGAAACTCCAGCCTAACAGAATACCTGTCCAGCATCTCTCCCCTCCCTCTATCCCACTGTCCAACATCTTCCCGTCCAATATATGCCCCCTCTCTCCCATCCAGAATCACTCCCTCACTTTTGCTCCATATTCCCCCTCCACATCCAAAATCTCCCTTCTCTCCCCATGTCCAGCATTCCTGTCCTTCCCCCTATTTCCTCCTATCTAGCATCTCTACTCCATTGCCCTATTTCTTTTTCATTCCAGTAGCTCCCCTCTGTGCAGCATCACCCCTCCATCTTTGTATGCCCCCTGTGCCCAGCATCTCCCTCTCCCTCTTTCTATGACCCTCTTTCTTTCTCTTTGCCCCCATCAGCACATATCTATATCTCTATCTAGCTATATATACATATTTATATAGGTATATACATATCTCACTCTGTCTCTGTTTGCCCTCATCTCATGTCCAGTCCAGCATATCTACTCTGTCTCTCTTCTGTTCCTTCACTACCTTGCGTCCCTTCCTCCTGACCACACACTAAAATATGCATTAACTGGTTAGTGGTGTTTAGTAAAAGAGCCCCTTGGTCACAATGGTGAGGGGTAGGGTCTGTGGATGTGCACGGGGTTTTCTGGCCCTTTCCCTGTATCACTTACAGATGTGATACCTACTTCACGAGGTATTCCCAGCCAAATATAATTTGTAGGGGGCTGGTGCTGTTACTGATGCTGGGGCTGCAGAGAGAGGGCTGATCCTGTGGGCGGGGGGAGGGGGAGGGGGCTAATGCTGTTGCTGTGCGAAGGAGCTGGCACTGGAAAACTCTTTGATGCCACTGAAAGGAATCCCTCAAAAACCTACAAACATATTTTATTCAATACAAATACACAAATAAGCACCTATGTTTCTAACTCTGAGAAAGCACCTAATTTCCTCAAAAATAATCCGCCAAAATTTGCAGCCATAGGATCAGAAGCCCTAAATATAAATCATCAGCTGGAACAATTTATAGCCATCTCCATCTGTACGACTATCTATATGCCCTGAGATATAGGGGTATGTTTACTAAACTGCTTTGACTGAAGGATAAGGCAGTATAGAAAACTGGTTAAATAAATAAATAAACCAGGCTAACAAATTAGCCAGGCCATCTGCAACTAGGCCCCATTGAATAACATGAGATCTAGTTGCAGATAGTTTGGGTTAACCCTTAGCCCGGCTTAGTAGACATATTCCATATTCATATACCTGTCGAAGAACAAAAGAATAGCATTCTATAAATTTAAAATAAAAAGGAGTTTTCACAATAAAGTGTAATATTTATTTTAACGTCTTCCCAATTTTTTCTCAGTCAATCAATTTGAGAAGATAGCGTAGTTACTCACCTGTAACAGGTGTTCTCCAGGAGCAGCAGGAATCAGTCCTCACTTATGGGTGACGTCGGCGCCGACGGAGCCCTCGCGGAGCAATTTTCCCCAGCTTTCAAAGAAAGCCTTTGGGAATTGCAGCACGCATGCGCGGTCGTCTTCCCGCCCGAAGGTGCCATCTTAGCCAGTCAGATGACATAGCTAAAAAAGACAGCATAAAAATTTGCAAAAAGAACATAAGCAGACGATTGCAACTCCAAGGGGAGGAGGGAGGGTAGTGAGGACTGATTCCTGCTGCTCCTGGAGAACACCTGTTACAGGTGAGTAACTACGCTTTCTCCAGGACCAAGCAGGAAGTCAGTCCTCACTTATGGGACTCCCAAGCTCAAGGCTACCGGAGACCCTAAGCACAAAAATGAGCTCCCTCTAGCTCAGCAGCACAGAAGGACAGAATCTTCGCTGAATTATCACCCACCGGTAGCCCACATCCGGGATGGAGGGTAGGAGTTGCTCAGACCTCAAAGAGATTACGGAGGACTGCCTGTCCGAAAGCACTGTCCCTACGGGACTCCCTCTCGAGACAGTAATGGACCGCAAAAGTCTGGCTCGAAGACCAAGTAGCGGCCCGGCAGATGTCTGCCAGCGGAACAGAGCGGAGGTAAGCCACTGACGTGGCCTTCGCCCGAACGCAATGAGCCGTGACTCTACTTTCTAAGGAGAGTCCGGCTGCCCCATAAGCCCAAGTGATACAGTCCGCAACCCAGATGGACAGAGTACGCTTGGAGACCGGGAGCCCCAATCTATTGGGGTCAAAAGACACAAAAAGCTGAGCAGCTTTACGGTGCTCCCGCGTACGGTCAAGGTAGAAGTTCAGAGCCCTTCTACAGTCCAGGGTATGGAGGACCGTCTCAGCTCGGCTGGAGTGTGGCCTGGGAAAGAAGGTTGGAAGTACCACCTCCTGATTGATGTGAAAAGGGGAGACCACTTTAGGCAGAAATTTCGGATGAGTCCGTAGGACCACCCTATTCTTGTAGAACCTAGTGTAAGGGGGATCAGACACGAGGGCCTGCAATTCACTTACGCGTCTAGCGGAAGTGAGGGCTATCAAGAACAGTGTTTTCCAAGACAGAAAACGGAGAGAAGAACAGGTAGCCATAGGTTCAAAAGGCGGACAGGTGATCCGCTGCAAAACCACATTCAGGTCCCAGTCAGGCGCTGGCGGGCGCAGAGGTGGTTTAAGTAGAAGGAGACCTCGGAGAAACCTCGCTACGAGAGGGTCATTGGAGAGAGGTCTGCCGTCCACCGGCACATGATGTGCTGAAAGAGCACTGAGGTGAACTTTGACGGAGTTGGACTTAAGTCCCAGATTAGAGAGGTGCAGCAAGTACTGCAAGATCACCGACACCGGGCAGGAGAAGGGATCCTGAGACTGTTGGGTACACCAGACTGCAAAGCGACGCCATTTAAGGGCGTAGCATTTGCGGGTAGAAGGCCGTCGCGAAGCCAAGACGACCTCCTCCACCTCCGCCGGCAGGAGAAGGGGAGCAAGGACTACCCTCTCAGCAGCCAGGCCATGAGGTTGAGAGACCTGAGGTTGGGGTGTAGGAGGGACCCCTGATCCTGAGTGAGGAGATCCGGTTGCACCCCCAGAGGGATTGGATCCTCCACCGCCAGTTGCAGCAGGAGCGGAAACCACGGCTGCCTGGGCCAGCGAGGGGCCACCAGGAGCATGAAGGCTTTTTCTCGGAGAACCTTGAAAAGAGTCCGCGAGACTAGCGGGATGGGAGGGAAAGCGTACAGAAGGCTCCCCGACCACGAGATCAGAAAGGCGTCCGCCGCAACCCGAAGGGGGTGTGGCTGACGAGAGCAGAAGCGAGGAAGCTGCCGGTTGTGAGGACTGGCAAAGAGATCCACCGTGGGGAGACCCCACTTGAGGAAGAGCTTCTGAACTACCAAGGGATCCAGACGCCACTCGTGCGGCTGGAGGACCCTGCTGAGTTTGTCTGCAAGGCAATTTTCTTGGCCCGGGAGATAAACTGCCTTGAGGAGAATGCCGTGACTGACGGCCCAAGAGCAGAGCTTCTGTGCCTCCCGGCAGAGGAGGAAGGAGCCCGTGCCCCCCTGCTTGTTCATGTAGAACATGGCAACTTGATTGTCCGTCTGGACAAGGACGGACTGTTGGGAAGTCAGGTGGGAGAAGGCCTTGAGAGCCAGGCGGATCGCCCTGAGCTCCAGGAAGTTGATCTGCTGAGCAGACTCCCACGTGGTCCAGAGGCCCTGAGTACGTGCCTCTTGGCAATGTGCTCCCCAGCCCAGGAGGGATGCATCGGTGGTCAGCACCCGGGTCGGCTGAGGTGACTGGAAAGGCATTCCGAATATCAGGTTCGGCAGCCAGAGCCACCACCGGAGAGACGAGATCAGCGGTTCGGAGACACGCACTAGGTCTGCTAGGCCGCCCGTGGCTTGTCGCCACTGCTGGCGGAGACACCATTGAGCAGACCGCATATTCAGGCGGGCATTGGGGGTCACATGGACGGTGGAAGCCATATGGCCGAGCAGTCTCAGGAAGCGCCTGGCGGAGACCAGGGGCTGGCTGCGAAAGCGGTCGGCTAGGTCCATGAGCCGTTGAGCCCTGTCGAGCGGTAGGTATGCTCGCGCCTGAGGAGTGTGCAGCCTTGCGCCGATGAACTCGAGATCCTGTGAGGGGAGCAAAGTGGACTTTGCGAAGTTTATAACAAAGCCCAAGTGCTGCAGCAGAGTCACCGTGCGGCACGTGGCGTTGGTGACCTCCTGAGCGGACGCTGCTCTGATGAGCCAGTCGTCGAGGTACGGAAAGACATAGAGGCCGTGAAGCCGGAGATGGGCCGCCACGACCGCGAGACATTTTGTGAAGACTCGCGGTGCGGAGGACAGGCCAAAGGGCAGTACTCTGTACTGGTAATGATTTCCTGCCACCACAAACCTTAGGTATTGGCGGTGGCTTGGGTGGATGAGGATGTGCGTGTAGGCATCCTTTAGATCCAAGGAGCATAGCCAATCTCCCTGCTGGAGGTAGGGCAGAAGGATTCCAAGGGTAAGCATTTTGAACTTCTCCCGCACAAGGAACTTGTTGAGGTTGCGCAAGTCCAGGATGGGTCTGAGGCCCCCTGTTCTCTTTGGTATCAGAAAATACCTTGAATAAAAGCCTTGACCTCTCAGGTGGTGTGGCACCGGTTCCACCGCCTGTTCCTGCAGAAGACCTGCTAACTCCTGAAGGAGCAACTCCCTGTGCAGAGGGGGGCGCGGAGGTTCTCCCGGAAAATAGGAGGGAGGGACCTGATGGAAGTGGAGAAGGTAGCCTTCTCGCACGACCTGAAGCACCCAGGCATCTGCGGTGATGCTGGACCACCTGTGGGCGAAGTGAACCAGCCGGCCTCCGGTGCTGGGAGGAACCAGCGGGGGGGGAGAGGCTATGCTGAGCGAGTCAAAAGCCCCCACCCTGCTGAGCAGGGGCTGGTGGTGCAGGCTTGGGGGCTTGCTGCCTACGGGACCCGTTACCCCGTCCCTTGGCCTGCTGGCCCTGTTGGGGAGCTGCAGGGGCCTGATAATGGGGGTATTGTTTGTAGGCAGCCGCCTTCCTCGGGTAAAAGGACTTTTTCCCCGAGCCCTTCTTTTTCTGGGAAGGGGCGGAGGTCTTCCTAGAAAGCCTGGTCCTGGTGAGAGTCTCAGTCTCAATTTGTGCAGCCTTTTCCGCCATGGGCTTGCCAAAGAGGTTTTCGCCTCGGCAGGGGACATCGACCAACTTGTCCTGAACCCAGGGCTCAAGGTCTGACGACTGAAGCCAAGCCTGTCGGCGGGCACCGATGCCGGCTGCGGCTACTCGAGCCGAGGCCTCAAAGCCATCATAGGCTGCTCGGGACATGAACTTTGAGCATTCCCGAATGCCCGTGGACAAGGCTAGGAACCTCCGCAAGGGCTCCTCGGAGAGACCAGCGGAGAATCCGGCTAGCTCTTTAGCCAGATCCCGGAGATACATGCCCATGTAGAGCTGGTAAGTCTGGACACGACATGCGAGCATAGAGCCCTGGAAGCACTTCTTGCCAAGGCCATCCAGGTTACGGGCCTCCCTTCCAGGAGGCACCGAGGAGTGCATCTTCTGGCTCTTAAGACGATGCATGGCCGATTCCACTACCATGGAATGGTGTGGCAGCTGTGCCTTCTGAAAGCCAGGGCTCTTGCGGACCCGATAGATAGAATCGACCCGCTTGCTCAGGACCGGCGAGGAGGCCGGACTCTCCCACATGCGGAAGAGTAGTCGTTCCAGCATAGGAGGAACCGGCACAGTAAAGTGTTCCCTCGCGGGAGAGTCATACTGGAGGGCGTCGAGCTCTTCGGCTCGAGGCTCCTCCTCGGGATCCGCAGGGAAGGCCAAAGCCTTGGCCATATCCCTAACGAAGTCCGAGAACCGGGCATCCTCCGGGGGGGACTGCTTCCGAGGCTCGGACCCCGGTGAGTCCGATGGGACACACCGAGTCCGGAAAGAATCAGGTGACTCTTCCTCCTCAGACTCCCAGACCGACTCCGACGAGGACTCGGTGGGGTCGGCCCGGGCAGGGTGCGGCGCCAGCCGCCCCGACGTCGAGGGAGTCGGCGTCGGCGACCTCGGTCCCGAACGGGAGGCCGAGGGTGACCTCGACCGAGGATCGACTCGAGTTCTCATCGACTCGAGGATCGGCTCGGTCTCCGGGGTCGACTTGGACGTCGACGTCCCGGCGGTCGGGGCAGCGGCGCCAGCGAGGCCAGCGAGCAGTGCCCGCTGCTGGTCCATGAAGGCAGACAGTCTGCTCTCCAAGGCCGTCAACCTGAGTCCGAGCTCAGGTGACCCAGCAGCCCCCGACTCGGGCCCCGACGGCGTCGGGCCCGACGTCGGCTGTCGCGGAGGCGAGTCCAGAAGGACCACAGGACTTACCCGGGCAGGCATCTCCGACTCCAGGCGAGGTCGCTTCGGGATGTGTTCCTTCTCCAAGGACCCGGGGCGGCTGTCGGGGCTATGCGACCTGGCCCTCGCGGAACCAGGAGCGTCCACCGACACCGCCCTCGCGGGTTTTTCCTTCCGACGATGGTCCCCGGAGGGAGAACCCCGGTCGGAGGAGCTCCGGCGATGGTCCGAGCTGGAGCCTTTCGACGCGGAGGCCTCCGACGAGGTCCGGGTACGGCTGGGGTCAGCGAAGATTCTCTCCCGCTGATGCCGCCGACTCAACGCCTTTGAGGACAGTTTGCTGCAGGGCCCACAGATCAGTTCCTCATGATCCGGGCCCAGACAGCGGAGGCAAAAGTCGTGTGTGTCGGTTAGTGACATATTTCGGTCACACCGACCACACCGCTTAAACCCACTGGCAGCCATCGGGGGAAAAAGGGCCCCTGCGAGGTCAAAGGACCGGGCTGCCAGGGAAACCGAAAACGAAAGCTGACTAAGTCAGAAAAACCGAAAAAAGTAAGCGGACTCGAGACCGGCGTCGCGAGTCCGGGCGGGAAAACGATCGGCGTCGAACCGAAAGAAAAAAGGATAAAACAAAGAAGAAAATCAACTTTTTCGCGGGGACAAGACGGGGACGTCTGTAGGGCTCCGCGGAAAAAAGAAGACTGGCTAAGATGGCACCTTCGGGCGGGAAGACGACCGCGCATGCGCGCTGCAATTCCCAAAGGCTTTCTTTGAAAGCTGGGGAAAATTGCTCCGCGAGGGCTCCGTCGGCGCCGACGTCACCCATAAGTGAGGACTGACTTCCTGCTTGGTCCTGGAGAAAAATTAGATACCGAACCTGAACTACTGTAAATCCAATTATATTTGCTGTTCAGCAAAGCTACTGTAGATCAGGGCTTAAAGATTAAATGAGCATGAAATGTAAGCCATAAAAGGATCATATTGCTTTGATCTTTTATAATTGTCATTCTTTTAATCCTTTAGAGATTTCACTAAAGAGTAACCTGTGTTGCTTTGTGAAGGTTAACTTAGTGCTGCTTCTGATGTACTGCAACTATACAGAGCTTTTGTTTAAGACAACAGTCCATCAATTTGAAGCTTATATATGGAACTCTCTGCCAGCTCTTTGTATTTGCCACACGCAAAGAACGCAAAATGAGATGGAAATTATATAATCCTATAATTACTGATATCACATTATTCTAATTTACAAAGCCATCTGTAAAAGTTGCCTTCTGAGGTCTGCTTATTGAATTTCTCTATTTTACCCACTGCCCCTAATTTAAAGTAAGGATTTTATAATTTTTCTCTTCCTACTGGTCACAAGGCCAATGAATGCTACTAGCGTTGCAGTTGGAGATTGGGCACAGTAAGAAGAATGCAAGGAGGGGATTAGAGAGGAGAAGAAAGAAAGGTTTTAAAAGTATTCATGAAAGAAAATGAAGCGGATATATAGAAGTGTTCTCAGTGTAAATAATACAGCACAATCAGAATTTAGAAATCTATATACTGTCTCACTCAATGATCTTTAAAATGTTAGTTGTGTTGAGAATAAGAATGTCACAACAAATAAAACATGGAGAATAAAGGAAGGAGGAATTTGCAGGAGTGAGTGATTGCATAATCTAATAGGGAGGGTCACTCCTTGCAAATGAGTTTGAGCCCCCAAAAGATTTATATTGATTACTGACTGTACAGTATCTAATTTGGGCTTGTGAAGGCAATTTTAGAAATGATATCCAAGTGCAATGTGGAACACCCAGGTGAAAACTTCTCAAAAGGCTGGGCATGTCCAAGTTTGGGCATGATTTCAGAAGTGTGGATGTACCCAATATAGATATCATTGAGGATGGCTACAGAGCTGTTCCTGCAGTGGTATTCCAGACAGGACGTGTCCCAGCCTGCTATTCTGCCAAGCAAAGATGTTCAGCAGCGTGACAACCACAGAATAGATTTCCTCAGTACCTATCAATTGTCTTTATGGTTGTGGACAGTGCTCAGGATATTTGAGTACTACCTCCTCTAGACCTTCTGGATGTTTTACTGGCAAAACGAACACTTTCAGATTCCTATTCGTGCCATGGAGCAGGTATAGAGTTGGGCGAGTATGGAGATGTGTCAGCCATTTCTGAAATCAGATGCGCATGTCTAAGGTCTTCGGATCACCCCATACATACCCTCGCCCTAGATAGACACCCCCGCACTGGGAATATCTCTCTAACCATTATGAAAAATAGCTCTAGGAGCAGACTCCATGATTTGGACATCTACATCCGCATTTGATGATATCAAACTCATGAATAGGGTTTCTAAAATGACTACCACAACATATAAATAAAATTAAACCTTTTTGCCATATCCTGAAATTACGGTTGTATTTTTTGTGCTAGTGATGTCGTCATAACTACTGTACCTGCACCAATTTTAAGATTTTAGTGCCCATGAGCTAAAACAGCTAGCAGATCCCAGAGAGCAGGGTGGAAAGTAGGGTCAGAGATGCCAAAGAGCCAGGAGAGGAGCAAAGAAAGGTCATAGGGCCATATATACATATGACCCTAAAGCAAGTTGGCACACTCTTTGGCACAGGCTTTTGATGCTTTCAAAATATGGCACCCTATGCAAGTTGCCTATGTTACTTATTCCTAAATCAGGGCCTAATAACTACTAGCATTTAATTCTCTATTTGTGGATGATAGTAGTTACCTACTCAAGGACCTGACTCTTCTCTTCTTTTCCTCAGAAAGGCAGTACAGTCCATAAGATGGCTGACAAGCCGGCTTCACTCTGCAGACCATTTCAGAAACTTTCTAACCCTGGCATCGGTAAAAATCAGCTGGGTGCTCCTATGCTGCATTTTACTTTCAGGCCACTTTCTACTAACAAAAATTTGGACTGGGATTCGTATCCCTATAAAAGAGTGAGATGCATTTATGGTACATTGGATTGATAAAAATTAGGAGATTTTGCTATACACCCTAGGGTCAATTTTTTTAAAATTTCTCAGGCTTCACTTAGGCAGCCAAAATTCAGTCATCTACATTGGATTGGGTTAGATTTTAGCTTACACCTCAGAAGTTCAAGGCATGTTTCATTCAGGTACAGCAGGTATTTTCCTGTTCTCAGAGGGCTAAATATAGGAGAGTTTGGTCCCTAAGTTTTAAGCCAGAAATTTTCCTAAATCTAAGTGACCAAAACCTGGATAACTGTATCGCCTTGCTATTCATTCACCTAAATTTGGGGGCCTATCGTTGAAACTCAGTGCTAGATACCTAACTTGCTTTCTCTGACTTAATCCTGGCTCTGTTTCTTTCACTTTTCGTTCACCTAAATTTAGACACCTTATAAAACCAAGCTTAGCTTCCTAAGTCCTGATGTGAAGTAGGTAAACACTATGGGCCAGATACTCAGCACTGGCAGCTAGCGCTGCTAAAGTGGCTAGCTACTGGTGCTGAACTTTAACCTGGCCATCGCATTGGATATCCAGGTTGGCCGCAGAACCCGAAAGCTAACCAGGCAGCAGTGGTATTCGGTCACTGCCCAGTTAGTTTCTGCGACTAAAGTAAGGCCAGCTTTTGCGGCGCCTTACTTTAGTCATGTGTTGCTAACAGGGCAGTGGCTCAATATCGCTGCTGTGTGGTTAGTGACGGATGCCGCCTTGCAATGCCCCCGACACGTCTCGATGCGAACTGGTTACCATCAGGGTGTGTAGCAGCAGCACCTGCGGATATTCTGCTCAGTGGCATTTACATGGTTTGCAGGTCTACAAACCTTATAAAGGTCTTGGAATATCCCCCTCTTTTAAAATTGACCCCCCCCCCCCCCCCAGTTTTATCCCATGGTAGGCATCCCTTCCTAGAAAGGAATGCCTGACGCAAGCCTCATTTCCCTCTTTGGCTAGGGGCTAGTCTTTTCTAAGCCAGCAGGGGTCATGTCTACCAATATGTTGCTTTATCCCTCTATAGCCCTCTTCCAGAGAGCTCAGTTGTCCCTCATTTATCACGGTTAATCACTTCCAGACTCTACCGCGATAAGTGAATTTCTGCGAAGTAGGATTCTTTATTTATAAATCTAATATTTTCATAGTTAGAGCATAGAAAACCTGTTTACAACCTTCTAAATACGGTTTTTAACATTATTAGAGCCCTCTAGACATGAAATAACACCCCTTTAGTCACATTACACTCATATTACCCAATATATTAGACAAAATAAGAGAAAATAAGACATATTAGATATTACAAATATCATATTACTGTATTATTATTGTACAATTACACAAACACACAGTTCTTACACACAACCACTAACCTATGAAAATAGTGCAACTTGTTCGATGATGAAGCGATGAAGATGAAGAGATGTACTGCACAGCAAAGAAGAGCAAGGTTACTGCTCCTCTGAAGGCATGACTTCAGTAAGAGAGTCTTCAGGCGGTGCAGTATCTTCAGTAGGTGCGGCGTTGTCTTCTTCTGCTGAAGGAGTACTAGGCATAGGCAGTGGGTGTCTGGGTGCGTGGCTGAAGAACATTGTGATAGGCAGTTGCTGGCGCTGTCTTTTCATATGCGTGAGGAGGCTTTTATAGGGTTCCATCGCTCCATCAAGTGCATTTCGGAACTGCAATGCACGCATCATTTGTGGGTCCCATTCGCTAATCATGTCCTGTACTTCCTTAATAGTTCTCACGACTTGTGAGAGATGCACAAGTGTAAGGCCAACTTCCTCCTCCTGACCCCCAGGAACCTCTGGCTACTCTTCCTCCTCCTCCTCACTCACAGACGTAGTCATCTCCACCAGATCCTCATCAGTTAAGGGATCCGAATGAGTCTCCAGCAACTTATCCACTTCTCCTCCCAGCATCCGGGCTAGCCTAATTGCCTTATCCACTGCTGAGTTGCTTATATCCTCTGGGGTGAATCCGCTGTAGTCGTGGACAATTTCAGGCCAGAACCTCTTCCACCTGGCCTTCACGGTCTCTGTCTTCATGTCCTTCAACGCGGCCTGGATGTTCTTCAGACAGGTCGCAATGGTATACTGCTGCCAGTACTCCTTCAGCAAGAAATTCTCCTCAAGGTCCATGCCTTCGACGAGGTGCTGCAGGGTGTTTTGCGCGTAGAAGGCCTTGAAAGTGCGAATAACGCCTTGATCCATGGGCTGGATCAACGAAGTAATGTTGGGAGGAAAGAACTTGATCCGCACACCGTTGTAGGATAGGTCTTGCGCATGACCTCCAGCATTGTCCATGAGGAGAAGGACATTAAACTCGAGTCCCTTCTCTGCGAGATACAGCTTGACTTGGGGGATGAAGCACTCGTAGAACCAGTCCGATGACAGCTGCTTCGTGATCCAGCCCTTGCTGTTGTGCATCCAATGCACTGGCAGCAGGTTCTTGTTTTTATTCTTCAGGGCCCTAGGGTTCTTGGCCTTGTAGATAAGGGCAGGCTTGAGCAAAAATCCCTCAGCATTTCCACACATAATGATAGTCACGCGATCCTTATACGCCTTGAAGTCACGGACCTTGTCCTCATCCTTGAAAATGAATGTCCGGGAAGGCATTCTTTTCCAGAACAGTCCTGTTTCGTCCATATTGAACACCTGTTCTGAATGATATTCGCCCTCCTCAAGGATCATCTGGAATGTGTTTTTCACATAGTCCTCTGCTGCAGACTGGTCAGCAGAGGCAGCTTCTCCATGGAGAACGACACTCTTCAGATGATACCTCTTCTGGAACTTCTTGAACCAACCCTTGCTCACCGTGAAATCCATGAACATTGCAGAAGAGGGTCCTGGTTGAGGTTTGTCTGCCGTAAGGCGCTGATAGAGCTGCCTCGCCTTCTCCCGGATGACCAGCGAATCCAACAGAATGTTTTTCTTGCGACTGTCGCTGATCCAAATGGCTAGGGCAGACTCCGTTTTCACTATGAACTTATTATGACTTGTCACGATGCGCTTTGCTTCCTTGTTGAAAGAGACAGTAGCCGTTGCACGGATGTTCTTTTCATCTTTACGGATGGAGCGAATGGTAGACTCATTCAAGTCATAATGGCGGGCAACCTCCACGATTTTCTTGCCATCTTTGATCATATCCAAGAGTTTTACCTTCTCCTGGATGGTAAGCATCTTCCTCTGGCACTTAGTTTCATCGTCAAAAGGCTTAGAAGAAGCAGCACGTTTAGGAGCCATTGTGGGGCTTAGATAAAGGTTCTCAGAAATCGCAAACACAAGAGCAAAGATGCTACCAATGCATAGCGATGTAGAAGCGCGTATTAGAGAAACACGCTCTGATTTGGCTTGGTTTCACTGAAAAAAACACGATAGAGTGAAGCCGTGAAAGTCGAAGCGCGAAGTGGCGAGGGACGACTGTACACTGAATTTCTCTTTGGTGAGCTACTAAATATTTTAAATGCCTAAAGGACCAGAAAAAGAATGTTTTTATACATAATTGAAAACATTAGATATAGTCTGTATCCTAAGATCATTTTCTTTTTAAATGTAGTAAACCTTCACTATTTCATCTCGTCTAGATGATCCAAACCGGGCTCCAGCTTCACGAGTCTCTGTCTCTGTGCTGTTTCCTATGACTACAATGCCCAGTTAAATAATTATGGCAAGAGGTTTGGAGCTGGACATCATAAATCCTTTATTTAGAACTTCAATTCATTTCTGTACTTTCTTTCATAATTCGGCTACACACTGGAGCAAACTCCTGAGATTCAGAGGATAGGGTATGAATCTTTCCTTTTTGTGGTACTCCCAAGCTTGAATGGAGGAACAGGAAGGTTATTATAGCGGGGTGTGACAACTGCTGTTTGCAGGCATCAGGAAAGAAGTGGGAGAATGGAAGAGATTTAAAAGAGATGTAATATACAGTATGTAGCACTTGTGGACATTTGCACTACATTTCTTATGGAACATTTGTTTTGATTTATTTCTCACCCAGCAAAAACAGCAAGTTACACCATAACTCGGGGCACGCCAGACTGGCTTCGGCCCTCCTCTACTCCCTGCCTTCCCCCCCTCCCTTTTCCCCAACCCATGTGCAACAAGGAATGGCCTGATCCATTGCTTTGAACACTGCTTTTATTAGTGGATCTTAAAGGCCACAGCTTGTGGATACAAAGATACTGCACTCTTAACAATCATAACTATAATCATAACAATTATAATCTCTGTACAAAATTATATAAGCATTGAATAAACAATAGGTAAACAATGACCCTAGGCTGGGTTTAATGTAGAGTGGAGCCACCATTCCTGTTGCCTGGTCATAGGCCTTGGCCTGCCCTGTGGCCAGGGGCCCCTGTCTCTTTTTCCCCGCCATCAACCACTCTGTGTTGGTGCCCAGGTGTCTCATTCCCTTCTATGCTCCTGGTAACTGAGGCCAGGCACCCCTGGGCCCTGGTACCTGGCCCCCCCTTGTTACCATGCTCTGGAAATCCCCAGCTCAGTAAATGGATCCCCCTTTTTCCGTGGTACCCCTCCTCACCCCCTGTTCTTTGGTGAGGTCCCACCTGCTGTGACGAACTTCGCCCCCCTGCCCCCGGGTACAGAGGGTGGGGGCTGTGTCGTCATTGAAAGAGGAATTGGCGGCTCCAGCCCCTTTCCCTTTATCTCTGGCCGGCTCCCCTCCCCCCTCGCCCGCCTATTCTCACTGCTCCCTTTGCGGCTCTCCCCCCCTGCGCCCTGTTATGGAGCCTGCACCCGATCAGTGCCGGCCCACCATAACCCGGGCTTTGGGCCTCCTCTGCTCCCTGCCTACCCCCCCCCTTTTCCCCAATCTGCTTGCAACAAGAAACAGCCTGATCCATTGCTTTGAAAACTGCTTTTATTAATGGATCTTGAAGGCCACAGTTTGCAGATACAAAGATATTGCACTGTTAACAGTCATAACTATAACAATAACAATCATAACCTCTGTACAAAATTATGTAAGCGTTGAGTAAACAATAGGTAAACAGTAGCTAAACAATGACCCCAGGCTGGGGATAACGTGGAGAGGTACCATCATTCCTGTTGCCTGGTCGTAGGCCCTGGCCTGCTCTGTGGCCTGGGGCCCCCGCCCCTTTTCCCCCATCACCAATGCTCCGTGTTGGTGCCTGGGTGTCCTGTTCCATTCTATGCTCCTGGTAACCAAGACCAGGCACCCTGGGCCCTGGTACCTGTCCCCCCTGTTACTGTGCCCCAGCACCTTCTAGCTCGGTACCCAGGCACCCCCTTTTCTGTGGTACCTCTCCCCTCCCCCTGTTCTTCGGCAAGGTCCTGCCACCAGGAGGGTAGATGGCCCGACTCACCCCATAATGAGTACCGAACCGATTGCCAGCCACAAGCCCTCGATGAACAGTTCCAACCCGATGTCATTCGAGTGGACCCCATCTCCTGCATACACCATCTCCCCCACCTGCAATTATGCCCTGGTGTTCCACAACAACCCTGCATAAGTTCCGCACGAAAGTCCCAGTTTCTCTGTTCAGCTTCCTCCTACTTTTTTCAATGCCCTTCGGCCTTTCCACCGCCTGTCACTTCTGCCGCAGGATGACGTGGGACCAGACAACCCCCACCCCCAGTTCAGCGCGAATCCAGGCCAAGCCCGCCTTTATCCTGATGATAAGATCTATACCCTTTGTGGACAATAGATCATTACCCCCAAGGTGCAGGACCACAGAGTCCGGCGGGCGGCCAACCCGCCTCCTGCTGGCGAGGGTGGGCCTCAACTGGTCCCACCACATCCCCCTTTTACCCATGCAGTGTATTTGGATGCTGTCGGGGTGGAAGCTGAGCTGCATACTGAAGCGTCACCCTGCTGCCCCTCGTCCCACCCAGCAGACATAGGAATGCCCTATAATCCAGACTGACATCGCTCCAGGACCTAGAGGGCAAGAGAAAAGCAGCATCAGTGAATGGTCTTATGGCCTAACATACAGCTTGTATTGGTTTGAAGCCTATCTCCTGATAGCCTGAATCTGATCTGGCTCCAGGTGCAACTCATGCGCAGCAGTTGCTGCACCTATCCTAAAGGAATGCTGCATGAGTCCACTGGTGTCAAACCCCGCCTCCTTTACTGCCTGGAGCCACAGGGTTCTAAACTGACACCGGGAGAGGCAAGACCCATCCACGTGATGCAGCAGGGGCCCCCCAATGGCAGGTGCACCCACAAATACTCCCTCATGGCCTCAACCAGGCAAAGCACCTGGACAGCTGTAGCGTTCAGCCATACAATCCTCCCTTTCCTGAGCTGATCTGCCTTTGACTGGGCCAGAAACAGGCACACTCTGTCTCCCTCCACTGCAGCATCCCCCACATGTATGGTGGTGCCAGCTGTGTCTGCAGTGGACTGGAGCAGGGCCTCGCTCATGTGGAAGGTCCCAAATACATCAGCAGAGCGGCTAGCCTGAACAGCTTGTTCTCGAACCCATCCTTGGTGATAGTTGCTGCTTGTTGCATAACCCCATACAGCATGGGTATGACCGTCCGGCAACCATCCAGCCACAGAGCAGCCTCCCTGGCCCAGCCCTCCATCACTGTCCTCGCCATGAACTCCCTCGTAAAACATCTCTATTACCTCCCAACTTGTGGAAGAAGGCCACCCCTGCCAGTATCAGCTTGGCTTGCCTAACCAAGATTCCCTCATCCTGTAAGTGCATCAGAAATTCAAGCAGGAGGCCTGTTGACACCCCCTGCCCTGGACTGGCTCCCCATCATATGATGAAGCTCTGCAGCTGAATCAGGATCTCCTGTATGCCTGCCAGGTACTGGCTGACAATGATGCCATTAGCAGTCTGCCTGTGCTTTGCATCCAAAGGTCCACATCTCCGCAGATGAGCTGCCAGAAGCACTGAACCTGGAAACGAGAAAGAACATTGGCTATTTCATTGCTCTTCCCCGGGACGTGCCTGGCTGTAATGAATGCATTCAGCTTCAGGCTCAGCAACACCAGCCTCCTGACCAATCTTATCCCCCTTCCCTCCTGCGCTGTTTGCTTATTGATGTTTAACACCACCACTGCATTACCCTTGCAGAAGATTATTCTCCTGTCAGCGAACTGATGTCCCCAGATGTCCATAGCCACCACAATCGGGAACAGCTCAAGAAAGGTAATATCCTTGGTTATGCCTGTTTGGTGCCACTCTACTGGCCAGCGCTCCTGGCACTATTGTCCCTTGAAATAAATACCACAGTCCACCCTCCCTGTGGTGTCCATAAATAGTTCCAGGTCCCTATTACAAATGGCTGGTGCCCTCCATATGTTCCTTCCGTTTCACTGTAACAGGAACTGCTGCCACCCTGCCAAGTCCTCCCACATGGGGGTATTGTCTCTAATGAAATGGTGCCCCCTGCAGACCTCTTTTGTGGCATCCACCAGACACCGTACAAAGGGCTGCCCCATGGGCATCACCCGACAGGTGAAGTTCAGATGCCCTATCAGCAAATGCAACTCCCTGAGCGTGATTTTCCTTGCGTCTACTGCTGCTTGGTCTGCAGTCTTCAAGGCTGACAATTTCCCTGCTGGGAGGCGTGTCACCATTACCTGGTGTCAATTTCTATCCCCAGAAATGACAGACACTGCGCCTAACCCTACATCTTATTTGCTGCCAATGGTACCCCCAGCTCAGCGGCCTTCCTCTTTTATGTCCACAGGTTACTCTGGCAACCCTGCTTGTCCCCCGCCAGGAGCAGAAAATCATCCAGGTAGTGTATGATTCTGCCTTGGCCTGTCTCCTTCTCGACCATTCATTAGAGGGTGGAGCTGAACTCCTTGAAATAGGTGCAAGATATGGAGCACCCCATTGGGAGGCACTGATCCACATAATACTGCCCCCCGAAATGCATCCCCAGCAGGTGGAAGCTATCCGGATGGATCGGAAGCAACCTAAAGGTGGATTCTACATTGGTCTTCGCTAGCCATGCCCCTGCCCCCAGGTCCTGGAGCAATTCCAAGGCCTGGTCTACTGAGGCATACTTCACGAGCAAGCCACCGGGTCCAGGTGATCATTTATTGATGTGTCATTGGAATAGGACAGGTGGCATATGAGCTGGAATGCCCCAGGTTCCTTCTTGGGGACCAGCCCAGCGAGGAAACAATCAGGTTGGGCAGGGGCTTGCTCTCAAAGGGGTCCACAATCCTGTCCAGCTTCCTTGCCTTGCAGAGCTTCGTCTGGACCACCTCCTGCTGCTGCCGGGTGGATTTCAAGTTCATTCGCCATCCGTGAGCCCAGAGGACCATTGTAAGGAATAGTAAAACCCCATGTAAAACCATTAATAAACCATTGCACTTTTCTCTGATCGTAACCCTGAAAATTCATCTCCAGCACCCTGACCTTGATGGGCATAGTGGCTTGTCCCAGCCAGGCAGCCTCAACACAGTCGCTGGAGATCTCTTCCCTGCTTCTTCCCGCATCAGACCTGAGGATGCCATTCACCGCAAGTGGCACATGCGTGCCTATATTTGCAGGCATTATTAAATCTGCAGGTTCCGCCGTTGAATAGCCTGCATACCCCCTGTCGCATTGGGTAGCTGGGCGGCCTGGGGTGGGTGCCATTGCTGCTGTCACCCTGATACAGCTGCAGAGTAACTGGAACCTTACTGGGGCCAACTTGCCGCTGTGAGACAGCTTGTTTTACCACTCCACTGGCCTTGGGTCATCAACTGTATCCACAGGTCAATGTCCTTCCTGTCCCAGCTAAGCCCTTTGTTGCCTGCCATGTTCCAATGAAACTGCTCATTGTACTCCAGCCAGGCATTAACTCTGTTCACCCGGTAAACCTCACAAATGCTACCCTGGTACTTGAGGAGCCCACATCACTGTTCTGGGTGTTTGTCACCGACCATGCTGGCCAGAACTTGAAAGGCCATGCACCAGTTCGCAATGGTCCGTGGGATGGAGTCAGCCTTTTTGGAGACCAGCTTGCACCGGTTGCGGCAGCCTGAACATTCACAATTCTCATCGCTCCTCCGGACCAACAGTGAGAAAATGTTCACGTACTCGCCCTTCCAAGTTTTTTCCTTCTGGGTGGCCAGCACGTGATTGTCCAAGGCGCTAGTAGTACATACATACTCTGCTGGCCTAAGCTTGGATATCAACATATCCTTCCACACTTGTACCTCCCTTGTGACTCTCCCAGGGCTCACGGGAAGGGAGAGCAGGGGAGCGAGGTTCCCCACACAGCCCTTCCCCTCTGAGCCCTGCACTGCCTGGGTCCTGCCCGTTGCTGTGCTGGTACCAGCTATGATCCACACAAGGGCCTGCAGAAGCCCCTCAATGCAGAGCTGGTCACCCTCAGATGACCCCCGACCCCCCAAACTCGAGTTGCCACCACCAACACCTCAGCTTCCACCCCTTAGGCTCCCTCCACCCTTGCTCCCCACAATCACCCCCCCGGGCTCTCCCCCCTCCCTCCATCCCCCCATCCCCCTCTGCCTGCTGCTTCCCTGTCCCATGCCCCACCCCCACAAACCCTGCCTCCCCCCAAACCACAGCATCATTAGATAACAAAATGGATTGTTCATAATCCGCTCCGTGGACTACAGCCATGGCTCTGACCTGGTTCATGAGATCACGCACATCCAGGGGCTCAGTCGCCAGCCCATCACTGCCACACGGTGTGGGCAGGTTGCTGGTCCCAACATTATCCGTCCTGGCCCTGCTGCTGGCTCCTTGCGCCTCTGAGCACCACGTCGTTCCGCCTGGGCTCAACCAGCGCTGGTTTGGCTTGTCACACTCACTGCTTTTCTTACTGCTTCCTTTGCAACTATTCTCCTTGCTCTTTCCAGTCATCCTCATCGGTCTCACTTCTCCTCGCCTTTTTTTTCACTGGTCTGCTACCCCCGCCTCTGGAGTGCTACTATTTGGCCATGCTGTAAGTTGCCTGAATATCACAACTCTACCATCATCTGCACTGCTGATGTGCCACTGTGCCTCACTCCTGATCCCCAAACATGCCCTCAGTGGCTCCCAAAAACCAAGTCCTAGGATCCAGTAGCATCCTCAGCTAAGGTCTTTAACTGGTACCTGAGGAGAAGCCATTGCAGTACCAGCAATTGACAGCATGTGGCACCCCTGCCTTTCAGCATACTTTTTTTCCTGCACTGTGTTCTTCTCACATGTCCTGGCTGGCCACGCGGTCCGTGTTCATCTCCCCTCCTCCTGCTGTGGCTTTGTCAGAGCTTCCCGGCCTCGCTCCTAGCTGTGCCCACAGCAACAGCCCCTGCAGCCTCCGCTGAAGAAATTAAGGCCAAAGGAAGGAAGTCCAGCTATGTCGGCAGGCAGGCTACCCAAGGATTCCAACCAGCATACAGGGAGCCGCCGCCGCTACGCCAGGCCTCTCCAGTGCCAAAAGGAGCCACTGATGCTATGCCAGACCTCCCTGATGACAGAGGGAGCTGCCGCCACAACCACCGCTATGCTGGGCCTCCTGCTGCGACCAGCCGGATCAAAAAGATAGCCGCCGTCGAAAGAGGAAGGGGAGGCTCCAGTCCCTTTCCCTTTATCTCCAGCCGGCTCCCCCTCCCTCTCCCCCTGCCTATCCTCACTGCCCCCTTTACGGCCCTCCCCCATCCGGGAGCCCTGTTATGGGGCCTGCACCCAATAGGTGCTGGCCCACCATAAGATTTCTCCAAATGCATGTAACATAATATTTAGGTAATTTTGTAACAGGATGCTATGTGGAAAATCTGAAAAGTCAATTATGTCCCTTTATAAAGGTATGCAAAACAAATCCCCCAAAAAGATCCAGTCCCTAGGAAATGTTACAAACACCAAATACAAAAATCCTATATAATACTCAACAGTACAGCAGCAAATCCTAAAAATAGGGATTAAAGGGCCATCAAGAATACAAGCAACAACCCAGAAATGATTGCATTCCAATTGTGCGGTTCATCTCTTTCAATCATCAGCCAAAATCCACTTTATTGATATTTTCTGAATAAAAGTTTTTTGTGTATGTAAAGGACCAAACAGTTTTCAAGGGTAGCATGTAAAGAGCATGTCGAGATGAGAGGAATAATCAGTGAGGAAAGATACGGAGGCGTACTGGTGAAGAGAACTCTGTGGGTTAAACAAAGGATCTTGAAATGAATGAATAATATGATGCATAACCAATGAAAATCTAGAATGAGAGGAGTCGCATGATCATATTTGCACACATTTGAAAGTAGACATATAGCTGTGTTCTGAGCAGTTTGGAGCTGTTTGAGCCAAACAGAAGGGA
The DNA here is from genome assembly GCA_033557465.1 of Ichthyophis bannanicus. NCBI lineage: Eukaryota > Metazoa > Chordata > Amphibia > Gymnophiona > Ichthyophiidae > Ichthyophis > Ichthyophis bannanicus. The sequence goes on along the minus strand of CM066031.1, from coordinate 1,573,944,000 downwards.
GACCACAGTAAATGACATTGCAATTGTCAAATCAAGGGATAACAAGGGCATGGATGATGGAGTGTTGCGCTGGTTGATCCAAAAAGGATGAACATCCCTGTATCCTATAGTCCAGGTTGGGATAGGGACAGTGGGCAAACAAGCCAGCCTTGAAGTAGAAGTGTTCCCTGATCTCCCACATCCAGTTATCCTGGATCAACATAACTCAGACTTCATAGCTATGGACTGAAGTATTTAAATCCCAATGGCAACCTCATCAAGTGAAATCCTGAGATTCTTGACAGTTAGGGCTGTTAAAGAAAGTAACTCAACAACCTTTCTGGAGAAGTACCACCAGCTGGGGACCTGTGAGATGAGCCCATGTTAAATTGGGGAAAATTGTCAGTGAATGAATGCAGAGGAAGAATGTTGACCCAGTCTCTTACTTGGTGATCTTTAACCCTGGAAAGGGTCAGGTAGCATGGTAGAACAATCCCCAAGAAGGGGTCAAGTACAACTGTAGAAATGGAGGGTGGAAATCATTATCTGAGTGGATCCACCTCAAACAAAAGAGCTGCTGAAAATCTTTTTAGGGCTTTTCTGTTATTACCAATGTTGCATTCCAAACTTTGGGGAGAAAGTAGAACCACTAATTTGTCTGCTAAAAGGTATAAGAGATTTTCTAGTCTGAAGAATCAGAACAGGCTAGAACCCTATATGTTTTGTTTGGGCAGTAGCCACAGCCATCTCTTTAATTAACAAAACTGCCCTGAAATGAAAATTCATAACAAAATGACATAAAATGAAAATTTATCAAAACAAAATAAACCTGCAAAGGAAACTAAAGAAAATGCACACTCTACCAGTTAATGTCTGCCAGATGGGCCTAACTGCATGATTGTCTGCACTTTCATTAGGATTTCTAACATTTTATATTACCATTATGACATTTGATCAGCCGGCCTTGGCACTTGTCGAATAGAAACATAGAAACATAGAAATATGACGACAGAAAAAGACCACATGGCCTATCTAGTCTGTCCTTCCATATCAACAACTAAAACAGTCCCCTTTTTACCTTTAGAGATCCTCTGTTTGTGTCCCATGCTTTTTTGAATTCAGTTACTGTCCTCATCTCTACCACCTCCACTAGGAGACTATTCCACGGATCCACCACTCTTTCCATAAAGAAATATTTCCGCATATCACTCCTGAATCTATCTCCCTTCACCCTCATCCTATGTCCCCTCATAGCAGAACTTGCTTTCAATTGAAAGAGGCTCTCTCCCTGAACATTTATGCCACGGAGGTATTTAAACATCTCAATCATATCACCTCTATCCCGCCTTTCCTCTAAGGTGTACATATTAAGATCTTTCAGTCTGTCCTCATATGCTTTATAATGAAGACCACTAATCATTTTAGTAGCCACCCTCTGCACTGACTCCATCCTGTTCACATCCTTTTGAAGGTGCGGTCTCCAGAATTGCACACTATACTCCAAATTAGGTCGCACCAAAGACTTACACAGAGGCATTATCACCTCCTTTTTTCTGCTAGCCATTCCTCTCCATATGCACCCAAGATCCTTCTAGCTTTAGCTGTCGCCTTTTCTACCTGTTTAGCTACTTTAAGATCATCAGACACAACCACGCCTTGGTCCCGCTTTTCTTTAGTGGACAAAAGTACTTCACCCCTATACTATATTGGATTGCTGCAGCCCAAATGCATGACCTTAAATTTTTTAACATTAAATCCCAGCTGCCAGATTCTAGACCATTCTTCAAGCTTAGCTAGATCCCTCCTCATGTTATCTACACCTTCCTGGGTGTCTACTCTATTGCAGATTTTGGTATCATCCGCAAAGAGGCAAACCTTACCCGACAGCTCTTCCGCTATATCACTAACAAAGATGTTAAAAAGAATCGGACCAAGGACAGATCCCTGGGGCACACCACTGGTAACATCCTTCTCCTCAGAGTGAGCTCCATTTACCTGTACTCTTTGTCGCCTCCCACCTAACCAATTTCTAACCCAAGCAGTAACTTTAGGGTCCATCCCTAGAGTGCTCAGTTTGTTTATAAGTCGCCTGTGAGGAACAGTGTCAAAGGCTTTACTGAAATCTAAATACACCACATCTAGAGCTCTCCCTCGGTCCAACTCCCTGGTCACTCAGTCAAAGAAATCAATCAGATTTGTCTGACAAGACCTGCCTCTGGTGAATCCATGCTGCCTCGGATCCTGTAATCCGCTGGACTCCAGAAACCTCACTATTTTCTCTTTCAGCAGCGTTTCCAATAAGTTAAACTAACCGGCCTGTAGTTTTCAACCACATCCTTACTTCCGCTTTTGTGTAAAGGCACCACATGAGCCTCTCTCCAGTCCTTTGGCACCACTCCCGACTCCGAGGCATTGAAAAGGTCAGTCAGTGGAGCTGCTAGAACGTCCCCAAGTTCCTTCAGTATTCTAGGGTGTATCCCATCCGGTCCCATCGCTTTGTTTACTTTAAGTTGAGCTAGTGTCTCACAAACACAATCTTCTGAAAATTGTTCAAGATGTCCCTCGCTTCTGTTCCTGTTTGTGGGTGTTTTCTGAAGTTCTGCTCCTGTTTCTTCATCTGTGAACACAGAACAGAAATATTTGTTAAGCAATTCCGCTTTATCCTCATCAGCTTCTACATATTCCTCCCCTTCACCCTTGAGTCTGACAATATCACTTTTGCCCTTCCTCTTCTCACTAGTATATCTGAAAAATGTCTTATCCCCCCATTTTATTGCATTGGATATTTCCTCCTCCTTTTGAATCTTTGCCTTCCTGACTACTTTGCTAGCTTCTCTAAGTTTTTCTAAATACAGATGCCTATCTTCCTCTGTCTGTGATCTCTTGTATTTCATGAAGGCCTCCCTCTTTTTCTTCACTTTTTCAGCTACTTCTTTCGAAAACCATAGCGGTCTCCTTTTCCTTTATTTACCATTTTAACAAAAAGGTTGGTTGCCCTTAAAATATCCTCTTTCAGTTTTGCCCACTGTTTTTCTACATCCCCCAGCTGTTCCCATCCCACTAATGACTCCCTGAGGTATTGGCCCATCTTGGCAAAGTTAGTCTTCCTAAAGTCTAAGATCCTCACCTTTGAATGGATTCTAACAGCCCTAGTCCTAATACTGAACCACACCATCTGGTGATCACTGGAAGCAAAATGATCTCCCACTACAACATCAGAAACACTTTCACCATTGGTAAGCACCAAGTCCAGTATGGCCCCTTCACGTGTGGGGTCTGTTACCAATTGCCTGAATAGTTCTCCCTGTACAGAATCCAGGATCTCCTTACTTCTAGATGATACTACAGCAGGAATGTGCCAATCAACATCTGGCATATTGAAATCTCCAATCAGTAGCACTTCTCCTTTCCTAGCAATGCTGCGTATGTCTTCAATTAGCTCTCTGTCCACCTCTTCCTCTTGTGAGGGAGGTCTGTATATCACATCAATGCAAATAGATTTCTCTTTCCCTCTTTCTAGTTTAACCCACAATGCCTCCTCTCTCCCTTTTAAGCTCTGTAATTCCAAAGCTTTAATAGTAGTTTTTACATATAGTGCCACTCCTCCTCCCCTTCTTCCTACCCTGTCCTTTCTGAATAAAGTATAGCCAGGTAGAGTTACATCCCAATCATGGTTTTCTGTGAACCATGTTTCTGTAACTGCCACTAAATCCAAGTCAGCCACTCCCACCAAAGCTTCAACATCAGGGATCTTATTTCCCATGCTACGGGCATTTATACACACTGCTTTCCATATGTTACCCGTGTTACCCATTTCCATAAAGGTATTTAATGCATCACCTACCTGGGGGCTTTCTTCACCCATCCCCAACGAATCTAGTTTAAAGCCCTCTTCAGTAGATTAGCCAGACTACTACCGAAGACGCGTCAACCTTTCTTGGACAAATGGATGCCATCTCTGCTCTGAAACCCTTGGAACAGCATCCCATGGTCTAGGAAATCAAAATGCTCTTGATGACACCATCCACACAGCCATGCATTCATCTCCAGGATGCGAGCCTCTCTGCCTTGGCCTTTATCCTCAACAGGGAGGATTGAAGAGAACACCACCTGTGCACCTAACTAATTCATCCTCTGTCCCAGAGCCATGAAGTCACTTTTGATACATTCCGAGGTATATCTGGCAGTATCATTTGTTCCAAAATGGATTAGCAACATTGGGTAATAGTCAGTGGGCTTGATGAGTCTCGGCAAACTCTCCGTAACATCTTGGATTTTGGCACCAGGCAGACAGCATACCTCTCTGGACATCAAGTCTGGTCGGCAGATGGACGCCTCAGTACCCCTCAGAAGAGAGTCTCCAACCACCACTACCCTTTGTTTCCTTGTAGTCACTGATTCTGCAACTTTGGGGCACTTGAGCTCTGGTTCATCCCTTTCAAGGGATGCTTTCACCTCCTCTACTTCCAGGGCTGCATAATGGTTCTTCAATTCAAGAGCTGGAGAAGTTGGATTGGTAATTTTGCAGGCCCTGGTGACTTGTGTCCAACCATCGACATTCTGTTGGCACTCATCTTCTCCTCTGCTGGAGAGCTTGATTGCTGCAAGAAGCATCTCATCAATGTACTTCTCACTGTCTTGAATGCTCCTCACCCTCGCCACCTCCTCTCTAAGTTCCTCCACTTGTTTCCTCAGAGCTTCAGTATGCAGGCACCCTGCACATGGAACCGGTCCTTCAACTGGCATTAGGACATCTGTCTGGACCGAGGCAGAATCTGTAACTGGGGCAACAGCTTTAGGGATACGATTTTTCCCAGCCATTCTTCCGTTCGTGGAGCTTAGGTATCTGTTAAAGCAAAAAGAGAGAGATCTACCAAGTACCAGCCGGTTTACCAGCTGTCCTTTCAGAAAAAAGCAGCTAAATCTCTTTAATTATATTCAAAATGTGCTGGTCCAAGTCTCTGTGCTTTGTTAAATGGGGAGGTGCCCTATAAAGCAAGACTGCTCACTAGGGGTGGGAGTCGGGGTGGGTATGGAGGGAATTAACACCTGATTAGGTGTTAGAAGTTCTCAAAGCTGAGGAGGTTACTGGAGTTCAACAACCTACTCTGCTCAAGGAAATTTCCACTAAAGCACCAAAAAGAAAGTAGCCTTGCTTTAAAAATATACAAAAACCCTTTTAAGAGCTCCCAGACAGAGAGCTAGCAATTTAATAAAAATAAACCCTCAAATCCTTACTGTTGGTTGTCCTTTAGAGCCCCTGTTAGGAAAGCCTCAACAGGGCAGGGTACTGGAGCCTTTTATGCAGGCCTCAGCTGGAGGTAGACAGTTAGAGGTCATTTCTATTCTGCACATCCTGCCCCTCTACGGCCTGAAAGAATCTGGGTGTGAAATGTTAGCATCCGATTCTGATCCCGCAGGGGTTAGATATGCCCACGAGAAAACAATCACATCTACCAGAGTGAACATGCAGGTCGGGCCCTGATTCTGTCAGGCCAGACACCCAGCAGATTCCTGGCTAGCCCAGCCAGGGTCCCGAATGGAGCGGCAATCACAGGCTGCCAATGACACACTTCTTTCCCCACAGCCCAACCTCCGATCCAGCATTCCATGGCCAGTGTCAGCTATGGGGAGCCCCCTGAACCCTCACCTCTTTGTCTCTGCCAGGCTCAGCGGTCCACTCATGTCCAGGGGGATTTATTCCATATCTGAGGTGGAATAAGTCCCCTGTCTATTAGGCTGACTCCAGACGTACAGGGCCAACCTCAGAATCGGCCTTGTACATCCAGGGTTATGAGTTGCCCATTGCCTGCCCTTGCTCCTCCCTGGCCCACCCCCTCCTGCCCATGAACAGAGCTCCCCACGCAAGTATACTATACATGTGGGGAGCTCTGTCCCCGGCAGTATGATCCGGGTGTTTAGCAGGTCTGGATGTCTGGATCGGATGTCCAGGTGCACTAAACAAGGATCAGAATCTACCCCTTAGAGAAGAAAACCAGGTGAAGGCAGTGACCATGTTGATCAGTGAGAGCAGAAGAGCAAAGTTGGAGTTTGAACGAGGAGGTAAGGGAAAAAAGTTTCGAAGCATTGGTCCAGGATAAGGGGTGTCCAGTAGTGTAACGAAACAAAAACATGAACCCCCATTTCCCAAAAGTGTTCATCCTATTGTGAAATAAAGGGGGGTATTAGTGTAGCATTTTCTCCACATCCTCCAGACATTTGCCTAACAAAACGATCACTTTTCAGATGCCTGTTCGTGCCTGGAGCAGGCATAACTTTAGATGTGACTTCAGATGTCCAGGACATTTCTGAGATCAGGCAGGGATCTCCAAGTTCTTGGGAATACCCCGGTTACACCTCCACCATGCCGCTGCTCAGACTTGGATGTCCTTGTGCTGTGGATGTCCACAGACTCGGCTTCTAAAATACCTCTGGAGACATCTTTGTGTTTTGGATGTCTCTAAGCCCATTTTCAGATGTCCAAAGCATGAATAGGGCTTCCAAACTAACCCCTTATGGTACTATCAGATACTGCTTTCATTTGCTCTTCATTTTTTAACAAATGAGGAAACTCTGTGCTTATCCCATGCCTTCCTAAAATCTGTTACTGTTCAATTCTCCACTGTCTGAAGTGTCACCGGTTATTCAGCACTTAACTGATTGCACTTAGCAACGTGCAGTCAAAACATTTCTGATTTACATCTTTTTTTTTCTGTTCATTTTGTTTCATTTCAGTTGTATTTCATTAAAAGAAACAAAAGCAAATGAAATTCCAGAGCCTTCCTCCCATTTCTCCCTTTTCCCCTCACAATTTATTTAACTTTTTCTTTATGGAATTTTGAATTTTACTCCTAGATTACTCTTATTCAGATATGGCAAAACATCAGATAATTCACAATTGATAACAAAACAAAAGGAAAGGAGTGATGAAGGGTGAAGGTTAGGAGGTGATGATCAGATAGAAATATTTAACAATGTTGTCATTTACCCTATATTTAGGGGTTTAACAAGCAAAACACCAAAGAAACTGAGACAACAGTCCTCATAGGAATATAGCCCACTGGTAGTTCTTATTATTCATAGATACAGATTATTCTAGACATCCCTCATAAAACACATAACACTCTGATATTTAACTATACATTTATATGGAAAGTTTAACCAAAAATGGCACCAGCTTGTAGAACATCTACTATTACTACTGATCATTTGTATAGCGCTACAAGGCATATGCAGCACTGTACAGACAGATGTAAAAGACAGTCCTTGCTCATTAGAGCTTACAATCTAGTTAAGAAAGATACCACAACATCTGGGAACAAGGATATGTCTTGAGGAATGGTAAGGAAACACATAGTTGGAGAGCAGGAGACTACGCGGATCAGGATCCAAAAGAAGCCTTGAAGAGGTGGGTTTTTAGCCAGATTTGAAAAGGGCCAGAGATGAAGCCTGACATACAGACTCAGGTAGTTTGTTCTAGATATATGGAGCAGCAAGGTGGAAGGATCGAAGTCTGGAGTTGGCAGTAGACAAAAAAGGCACAAATAGAAGTGATTTGCCAGAAGAGCGGAGTTTCCGAGGAGGAGTATAGGGAGTGATAAGAGAGGAAAGGTAGTGAGGAGCAGCAGAATGATTATACTTATAGGTCAGCAGGAGAAGTTTGAACTGGATATGGAAATGGATAGGGAGTCAGTGAAGCGACTTGAGAAGAGAGGTTATATGAGCATATCAAGCTTGGCAGAACATTAGTCGCGCAGCTGAGTTTTGAACAGATTGAAGGGGAGAGAGGTGATTCAGAGGGAGACCAGCAAGGAAGAGGTTGCAGTAGTCCAGACAGGAGATGACAAAAGAGTGGATAAGTGTCTTAGAAGTGTGTACAGAAAGGAAGAGGCAAACACCTGGGCACATTAGTAAGAATCTTCTTCTCTTAGGCTTCCATGACTAATATGATCTTTGCAGTTTTCTGGGTCATGTCACATCTCAGTAAGTGGAACTGATGTTTCAGCCTTCATGCTGTGGTTTTCTTGAAGAAAGCCACACAGCATGATGTCTGAAACATCTATTCCACTTAAGATGCGGTATGACCCAGAAAACTGCAAAATCAAGAATCTTAATTTTTTTGCTAAGTTACTTTGACAGCATCTGGAAACATTCTCACTTTCAGAAAAAAGCTTTAAAATAAAGTCCAAGTCCGAATCCATGACTAGTGTCAAAGTAAACGTATTCAGGATGCATTTCTCTTCTATTGAAGCTTCGAAGAATGATGTCAAGCCTGTAAGTTCTCCAGGAGAATCAGACTTCTCTCCAGCAAAAACCTTCATTTCTTTCTGGGGATACATGTGGTAAGCTCTAGATATTAACTGCAAGCCAATTCAAATATTTTTAAGACTTCCAACAGATTTTTATGAAACATCTCAACAGGTGTTATAAATTTAGCCATGGGGAAATTAACTGTAATTAAATGTACTTGGCCCTTGCATTTGAACTTCCCCATTGAAATAAGGTAAGAAGGAAGCAAAATGAGAGAAAATAGACACAAGAAGCCAAGCAGGGCTAACAGGTGGCCAACTTATTCTCCCCCCCTCATGTTTTTAAAATACAGGGTTTGAGTCTAGGGACCATCTAGCCTTTGAAAAATCTTTGGAGTCCTGGCCTTAGTTGCTAACTCCCACATCCAGTCTTTAAAAATAAGAAGAAAAAGTGAATGAGCAATCCTTTATCATCCCATTCTCCCCTCTGACCCCTCTCCCCAGTATAATTTCATGCTGATCAGGATCAGGATTCCCCATAACATGCTACCCTGCTCAGCATCTAGTGATGGTCTTAAGCTATGCTGGATGGCTAGTAAAGCATTGCCTTGATGCCAAAGCACACTAGTAGCTAATTTTCTTGAAAAATGCTGTTTACCTAGTAATAAAAATATCATTCCACTCTCTTGTCAAATGTTATATGCTATAAGCCTCATAAAAGTGACCTAGAAATATAAGCTGGGCTTCTTGCATTCTAATTGGTTGAAACTCAGTGTCTTTCTTATTTCTGACCCAAAGACTTATACAGAGGCACTATCACTTCCTTCTTCCTGCTGGCCATTCCTCTCCCTATGTACTCAAGCATCCTTCTGGGTTTTGCCGTCACTTTTTCTACCTGTTTAGCTACCTTAAGATCATCAGAAACAATCACGCCCAGGTCCCACTTTTCTTTCATGGACAGCAGTATTTCACCCCCTATAGTGTACCGCTCCCTTGGATTTCTGCAGCCCAAATGTATGATCCTGCATTTATTAGCAATAAATCTCAGCCGTCAAATTCTCGACTGATTTTCAAGCTTAGCTAGATCCTCCTATGTTATCTACTTCCTCCTGGGTGTCTACTCTATTGCAGATTTCTTTTCCAGCAACGATGAACTTATTAATTTTGCCAGTTACCAGGATCTTTGTCTTCTTTATATTAAGGCACAGGCCCATTTTAAGACTATGTTCCTTGATCTTGAGAAAAAAATGCTTCAGATCGTCTTCACTTTCAGCCAGTATTGTGGTATCATCAGCATTGCAAAGGTTGTTGATGAGTTTCCCACCAAACTTCACACCTCGGTTGACTTCATATTGCCCTGCTTCTCTGATAATTTGTTCTGCATATAAATTAAACAGGTAGGGGGAAAGTATGCAGCCTTGTCGTACACCTTTGCTGATTTTAAACTATTCTGTTTCTCCTTGTTCCATTCAAACGGTTGCTTCTTGATCAATGTACAGATTGCGCAAGAGAACGATCAGGTGTTCTGGCATACCCATGTTTCTTAACGTGGCCCAGAGTTTGCTGTAGTCAATAAAACACATATAGATAACCTTTTGGTATTCTTTAGTCTTTTCAAGGATCCATCTCACATCTGTAATGATGTCTCTCATTCCTTGTCCTTTCCTGAACCCTGCTTGCACTTCAGGCAGTTCTTGTTCCAGGTATGGTTGTAGTCTCTGCTGAATAATCTTCAGTAGAATCTTGCTGGCATGTGGGATCAGAGCGATTGTGCGATAATTTCCACAGTCAGTTGGATCACCTTTCTTTAGTATTGGTATAACACAGATCTTTTCCAGTCAGTTGGCCATGAATTTGTCTTCTAAATTTCCTTGTAAGAATGGTAACAGCTGCATCAGGTTGCTGTAATACTTCAATGGGAATGCCATCAATGCTTGGTGCTTTGTTCTTTGATAAGGCTTTCAATGCTGCTTTGACTTCTTCTTTCATCACGAATGGTTCCGGATCATAAGGTACAGGTTGAAACGGTCCACTTGATTTTTATCATATAATAACTCTGTATATTCTTTTCACCTTTTCTTGATCCACTCAGCATCATTCAACATGGATCCTTGAGCATCTTGTAACATTCCAATTCAAGGCTGAAATTTTTTCTTTAACTCTCATAGCTTTAGGAAAGCCAATCTTGTTCTTCCTCTAATAGTTTCTGCTTCTATTTTCTTGCATGCGTCACTGTAGTACTTTTCCTTGTCTTGTCTTGCTGCACATTGGAAATCTCTGTTGAGTTCTGTGATCGCCTCTCTTTCTCCTCTCACTTTTGCTTCTCTGCCATTCTGGGCAATTTTCAGAGTTTCTCCAGTCATCCATTTTGGTCGTTTTTGCTTTTTAACCTTTTGTAGAGATTTCTCACTTTCTTCCAACACAACCTTCTTGATGTCATCCTATAACTCTTCTGGAGCTCTGTCATTTGTATCTAAAGCAGCAAATAGATTTTCCAGGCAGTCTTTAAATTCCAGTGGTATATTCCCAATGTCACATTAATTAGCGGTTTGCTCTTTTTCAACTTTAGCTTGAGTTTGCATTCTAGTAGTTGATGATCTGTACCACAGTCAGCTCCAGGCTTTGTCTTTGTTGACGTTATAGAGCTTTTCCATCATTGACTTCCACAGATGTAGTCAATTTGATTCTTGTGCAATCCACTGGGTGAAGTCCATGTGTACAGTCACCCTTGTGTTGCTGGAAGAAGGTGTTTGAGATGAATCTATTGTAAATAGTTTTTAATATCTTATTTATTTTAACCCCAGTTATCCATGTTTTTATATCCTGTTTTCTGTAAACTTGACATATGTTTCATGCTTAAGTACAAAGTTGTTAAAATGTAAACTGCGCTGATGATAAAAGTGCGGTATATAAAAGCTGTTAATAAAATAAATAAAAAATAAATAGATTGTTGGTCTTGCAGAATTCTGTCAGTCTTTCTCCAGCTTCATTTCTGTTGCCAAGTACATATTTTCCAACCACTTTGCCATCTTCTTTGTTACCAACCTTTGATTTCCAGTCACCCATGACTATCAGGATATCCTGTTTGCATGTTCTGTCAGTTTCAGCTTGTACTTGTTCATAGAACTCATCAACTTCATCCTCTTCTGCAGCAGTTGTTGGGGCATATACTTGAATTATAGTTGTGTTGATAGGCATTCCTCATAGATGAATAGAAATTAAGCGTAAACTGATTGCATTGCATTTCATTACAGTTCTTGCAAGTTTCTGCTTAATTATAAATGCAACACCATTTTTCTTTGTCTTTCATTTCCAGCATAGTAGACTATGTGATCATCAGATGCAAAGTGCCCGATGCCAGTTCATTTCAGTTCGCTGACACCCAACAGATCGAGTTGTACACATTTTGACCACCTCCAACTTCCCTTGGTTCATGCTTCATGTGTTCCATGTCCCAATATGTAAGACATCTTTACAGCTTCTGACTCTCATTTCATGCACAGCTATATCAGCAGTCAGATGTCCCGAAGGCTTCGATCCATCTACATCATAAATGCTGGCTTTACTCTGAAAAGTCTTCAGCTCCTCCCCAGTAGCCAGTTGAGTGCCTTCTGACCTGGGGGTCTCATCTTCCAGCACTATAGTGCAATTTGTTTTATTGTGACTATCCACTGAATTTTTATGGCAAGATACAGAAGTAGATTGCCAGACCTTTCTTCTGTGCAGTTTAATTGTAGTGTTGTTGCCATTGTCACAGAAATGTGATCCTCTGCCACCAACACTGTCCCATTCTGCTGCTGCCCAGGGTGGTTTGTCTTCTTCTGGCACCTCAGCTGAGGCTTGTCCATCTTGGGAAACCCTACCAGTAGCTAAGCTACTGACAGCTTAGCCCTCAGCATCACTGATGCACACAATAACTATAGCCTATAATTACATCCCAGTCATGGCTGTCCATGAACCATGTCTTCATAACTGTCACTAAATCCAAGTCAGCCTCTTCCATTAAAGTCTCAGCATCTGGGATCTTATTTCCCATACTAAGGACATTTATGCACACTGCTTTCTAGATGTTGCCCCATTTATACAGAGGTATTTAATGTTTTATTTACCTGAGGTCTTTTACTTATCTGGGGGCTTTCTTCACCCATCCCCAATGAATCTAGTTTAAAGCCTCTTCAATAGATTAGCCAGTCTGCTGTGGAAGACACTTTGACCCTTCTTGGATAGGTGGACACCATCTCTATTTAACAGCACTAACATGGTTTGTTGACTTTTATTTCCTTATTTCATAGATTCACAGATAAAGATCACAGAGGTAAAGAATAATCACTTACCATTTGGAAAAAGTTTGCTAATTTCAAGAAATTATACTGGGGGCACTTACTGAGCATGTGCTAATGCTGTTATTTCATGCTATTTACGGCAGAGCTCATTTTATGCAATAGACTCTGCAGTAGATGTCACAGCAGTGTTTGCTTAAGCTGTGAACAAATGACCCCCAGTATATAATGATATAGGGGGTCATTCCAATCCATGTTTAGCCTACTCCTCCATTCTTTACTTGAAAATCCCAAGGCAAATATGAATCACAGTTCAGCCTTGGATCATCCCCCCATCATTAACGACAGAAGGAACAAGCAAGGAATGGAGAAGTAGGCCAGTGGTGAATGAGCAAGTCATTTAACCTTCCTTTGCTTCAGGTAGAAGCTTAGATTGCAAGTCTTTTATAGACAGGGAAATACCTAATGTAACACATCTTGAACTACTAGTGAAGAAGCATGAGCTAAATCCAAAATAATAAGGCAAATCCTGAATGGAGGGGATGCTCAGGTATAGAGGAAGTTAGCCAGTGAATATGTCATTGTATATTATTATATCATTGTAAATTAGCACATTTTCTGTATTTGTTAAGCACATTTGTTGTTTGCAAAATGTTAAATAGATAATTGGTATCTCTTATATAATATTTGTTTAACAGGTTGATTATACTGCTTTATCATTTAGTCAAAGTGGTTTTTATAACTTGGCAATGTACATTAAACAGGGACATTGATAACTTGGATTCTTCTGAGGCAACAGATGGTTATTAAGTGACTTGCCTAAGGCCACAAGGAGTTCTGGTGGGAATTGAACCCTCATCACTTGGTGCCTAAGCCAGTGCTCTAACCATTAGGCTACACCTTCCCTTCACTTACATGCCTGTGATCCATATTACGATTTCATCAAATAAGAGTATTATGCACATTAATATTTCAATATCATGCTCTCAATAACTTACTGCAAACTTCCACAAAAGAGGGTATTACTAATACTCCACAGTGATTTATTTTTATGTTAAGGAAGGTGTGAACCTGCAAAACGGATTAAAATTAGGCCATTCATGCAACACCAGATTGATTCATTAGACTTAGGGTCACCCCTACTATCCATATAACCTAATTTTCAGTAGAAATAACAATCTTTTCACTTACATCAATAATGTATTTTTATGTATGCATTATTTCAACCACAACTTAATCCAAGTTGCAATAAAAACTGTGTAATCACTATATTTATATGCACTGCTGTTCTGTTTGAGGATTTGATGGAACTGTTATATCTATAAATCCATAATGTAGGACAAGATCATGCATAATTAATTTACTAAGAAGGAAAGTCACAGTAGGACAAATGCCTTATTCCAGTGAGACAGGGAGGCTCAAGATTACACGATCAACGGTGAAGGTGAATCCTGTACTCGTGACACAGCAGTTCTCCAGAAACAATCTACGCACATGAAAACTCCTTCTACCAAAGAAAGGACAGACAGCTCAATGCAGCAAAATGTGCTGCTCTTGGCACAGTGTTTGTGCACAATTGTCTGCACTACTGTGGGTACTGAATACAGGAAGGGATCTAACGCTAACACAATCACTGTTCCAATGGCTACACTAACGGCAGCGCACAGCGCTTTAAATCCATTCAAGTGGATGGTAATGAAGCAATTAGCAATGCAGCACAGATGCACAGGAGTGTGCAGAAGACCAGAAGGCTGAGCTCAGGATTTTAGCATGAGGTCTGCGGAGATGTTAACAGTCAGCTCATAGGCGTGCGGTCAGCGCTAGTGAAGAATTTATGCCTCTTTCTTGAGCTGATGAGACTGCTGAAAAAAATGGCAGGGGAACTGTGCTGGAACGATGTTATGCACATCTGCTGGAATCTATCTGGGGTATAAACATTCAATGCAGAATAATATTGCTGTTTTATGTGCCAGCCAGCATTCCAGCACATGTACACAACTGCCAAACTGGGATTTTTGTGCGCAAAGCTCCTGGTTCTTCTTGGGATATCCAGCCAGAAACTTCTTATACCTACTGAGATTTATGGAGGAGATACTGGTAGCGGCATTCTAAAGCAGCTAGCTGCTGCCGCTTTAACTTAAACTGGATATTCAATGCCGGGGTCATATTCAACCCTAGCATTGACTGTCTAGATTGCCCAGATTGGCAGGAAACTAACGAATGCCCTGATGCTAACCAGTTAGCACTGGGGCATGCAGCTGTGGCTTTTGGGGGGGTACAGAGGGTTTAACACAGTTAGCAGGTCTGCTAACCATGTGACTTTATTAATTTTATTAATTTATTTAAGGGTTTTCTATACCGCCTTATCTAGTAATCAAAGCGGTTTACAATATTAACAACAACAATACAGTAAATCATTAGAACCAGTTACATTGAAGACAAAGTATGTAGAAACTAATAGTATAACATAGATAAGAGGCACTGTATATACTCAAGGTTGGCATAACTTTTATGATTGGTATTGCTTATTTACAATGTAACTTATACAATTTTAATTATGTACATACTTGATTAGTTCAGCATATAGGAATAAGCGGTCTAGCTGTTACGTTAGACTTGACTTATTTACAGAGCAGATGCTATACAGTGTTATAGTGTCTTAAGTAGTTCATCTAATAACTGATCCTGATAAGGGGAGGACGGTTATTCACTACTGTGTTTCTTGAGTGGGAAGGGGAAACTATACCTGTTTATGTTGGACAAAGATTTATGTTCTCTTCAGAGTTGCCAACATGTTCAATAAAAGGTGCATCTTTAGGTCTCTCCAGAATCTGGCACAAGGAGTGGAAGAGTAGCCTAATGGTTAGAGCACTGGCTTGGGAAGCCAAGAGACCAGGGTTTGATTCTCATTAGCACTCCTTGTGGCTTTGGGAAAGTCACTTAACCCTCCATTGCTTCAAAAAAAAAATTCAAGTTATCAACATCCCTGTTTAATGTACATTACCAAGTTTAAGTTACAATGTAAACCACTTTGACTGAAATGATAAAGCAGTATAAAAACCTGTTAAATAAATATGGACTAATTAGTGAAAGATCTTAGTCTATTGGGAAGTATATTCCATAGAGTCAGGGGGCAATGTATGTAAAGGCTCTGTTACTAGTGGTGTGGTATATCTTGGTGGGACAATTAATGTATTCTGTGTGCAGCCTCTTCTTGGGCAATCATTGGTGTTAAGAATGAGGGGATTATATTTCTGATCAGTTTGAAAGTGGTAATAAGTATTTTATATTTTATTCTGGTCTGTATTGGTAGCCAGTGGCGAGCGTAAAGCATCCGAGTTATATGTTCAGATATATGTGCTTTGTGGGTAATCCGGGAAGCAATATGTTTTGAAACATGGAGACTGTGTAGTGTGTTTTGGGATAAACCCTGGAGTAAACTGTTGCAATAATCTATGTGCAGAAATATCATAGCCTGTAGCACCATTCTAAAATTATTTCTTGATAGAAGGGGTCTCAGCTGTTGGATCATTCCTAGTTTGTTGTAAATAACCTCCCTAACTGACACAGTACGTAAAGGAATTGAAAACTTCTAACAAGGATACATACTCATCTTCATAGATATAACATCTGCCTTTGACGCAATAAACCATTCCATACTTTTAGTCAGACTGATGGAGATAGGAATCAGTGGCATTCCGTTGTCATGATTCCGCTCATACTTATCCGATCGACAGTCTCAAATCAAGATCAAGAACAGAACTTCCAAACCTTTCACATTGCATCAAGGAATACTACAGGGTTCTTGACTATCTGCCCTTCTATTCAACATATATGTACAACCAGTCTGTAAAATTATACAAGAACAAAATATACAATACTACTTATACGCAGATGACCTGTTGATTTATGCTCCATTTGACACCAGAAAACATGATTACTCTACCATTACTTCAGGTATGATATCAGTCACAGAATGGCTAGAACATCGCAACCTCACAATCAACTATAACAAATCTGAAGTTCTCACAATTATGAGAGACGCTGCCTACAATCCACCAGATAATCTACTAATAGGAAATTGCCCAAGCCCTGTGAAGAAGGACGTGAAATATCTAAGTGTAACTCTAGACCAAAGGCGTAACTTTCAATTACACATCAAGATCACATCAACAACCTACTATAAAATTAGGACCCTACAAAACCTATGACCTCTACTTGACCATAACCACTTCTGCACCATCACTTCTCCACATCTAGATTATTGCAACCTGATACTTCAAGGACTACCCAAATGCACAACTCAAACTGCAAATTGCACAAAATATGCAGCTCGACTAATCATTGGATCAAAGAGGCAAGAACACATCACTCCAGTCTTAAAATCGCTTCAATGGCTCCCCATACGATCCCGAATAAAATACAAATCAATAATGATAACATTCAAGACCTTGCCCAATCAGTCCACTGAATGCTTAAAAGAGTTAATCTGGAGTATGCCAGATACTCAATCAAGGAGGAAGCAACATCAAAATACCCTTTTGACAACAACTATCAAGACCAGTGCCTCCCAAACAACACTCCAAAGAGTGTTTGAATACTTCAGCCCGTCCCTCTGGAACTGACTCCAAAATCAATTAAGATCAACTACAGACACCACCGATTTACGGAAACAGCTAAAAACATATCTGTTCATGGAATACTTCAACACTAGACACACAGCCTTAACACTCAAAAACTTCTGCCAATCACCCCATCCACATTATCATATTGAGCTTCTAAAACTACAGTTGTAAATGGTTGTTATTGAAATGTTACACAGTTCAAATTGTGATATATACAGTTGCAAAGTTAGTTGTTCAATGTAAAATTGTTCTGTTCAATGTAAACTGCCTTGATAAAACTGAAAGACGGTATATAAGAAATGCTAAAGAAATAAAATACAAATAAAATATTATAAAATGCAAATCCTCAGAAGATTAAAACCACTGCTTAACCATGATCATTTCCGTACTGTTTTTCAGACAATTATCACACCAGCTATTGACTACTGCAATTCCATCTATCTTGGATTACCTAAACAATCAATCCGCCCTCTGCAAATGGTGCAGAATACTGCAGCTTGCATCCTAACTGGCACCTCTAGAGGAGATCATATCACTCCCCCTTCTGAATCAACTTCACTAGCTACCCATCATTTTACGCATTAAATATAAGGCTATTACAAGACTCTACTGCAGGCATACTTAAATCTCTTATCACGATTGAATCAAATAGTACACCCAGAAGACTATCCAACAGTTTCACTTTATCTATTCCTAAAGATTATATAAAAGCCAAGCAAGTCACTTCAAGAAGTACTATTTCATTAACTGCTCCATCCCTCTGGAATTTACTCCCCGATCATCTCAGAGCCATCACCGATGCTAAGAATTTTAAGAAAAATCTGAAAACAACACTCTACTCTGAACACTTTGGTGATTTCACATGATTATTTATTTTTATTTCTACCTTTTTGTTATTTTCCCTTTTTATTTTCCTTTTTATGTTCTTATATTTAGGCTTTGTAAATAAGTTCATTTAATATAATCCCTATTTGTTCCTTCCCTTGTTTTTTGTAAGTTTTGAACTTCATTGTAAAGCGCTTTGATTTTAGGATAAAGAGGTATATAAATCCTGTTAAATAAAAAAGTAAATAAATAAATAAATAAAATAGTTCTTGTGGTGAGTTTATATGAGATGTTAAGCTGAGGGTTTGATCGATTATAACACCCAAGTATTTTACTTCATCTTTTACATTAACGGTGGCCTCTTTAGCATCAATAGTAGACGGTGGGGTGAAGCTTTGGTTTATGGTAATGAATAATACCTCCATTTTTTATAGTTTATGTTTAGATTGTGATCTTTCAACCATTGCAATATCTCATTGAAATACTGTATGATATTATGGGTTCTAAGTTGGGGTTCATTATATCAAAGGGAATATATAACATAGTATCATCTGCATAGATGACATATTCAACTTGAAATGTCTGATTATTTGGCATAAAGGCTGGAGGTATATATTGAATAATAATGCGGAGAGGGCAGATCCTTGAGGTAGACCTTGTTGCTGTTTGTAAGCATTGGATAATTGTTGGTCAACTTTAGCTTGTTTTGTGTAGTACCATATATCCCAGATTGCTGTAGCCTTTCAATTACGATATCGAATATCAGGCCCATATTATCTCAGCTATCACAAATAGGGATGCATGAATGTAAAATGAGAGATGGGTACAATGATGATATTAAAAGGCATTTACACAATTTGCAGACCTGCAAACTGTGTACATGCTGCTCTGCGGGATACTCAGTGGCACTAGCATAGTTAATGCTGCTGAATATCTGCGAGTACTGCCACTACACACCCTGATGCTAACCAGGTAGTGGCAATATTGAGCCACTGCTCAGTTAGCAATACATGATGAAGGTCAGGCGCAGGAAATCCTGGCCTAACTTTCACTGCAGAAGCTAACCAGCTGAAAATCGCTGCTACCTGGTTAGTCTCATGGCAATCGGGGCAGCACAGATATTCAATGCTGGACATGGTCCGAGCATGGAATATCCGGGTTTTAAGGTGGGCGCTGGTGGCTAGCCACTTCAGCAGCACTAGCTACCAGTGCTGAATATCAGCCTAATGTATTTTAACATTTATAATTTAGCTTATTCCATGCACTAGACCAAATCAAGGAGGATCACAGTTTGTGCATTAAAAATTTGCATATTTACAAATATTATATGCAACACAGCTTACAATATACACCTGAAACAGAGCAACCATCATTAAATCCCACACATGCCCCAACTGACCATAAAAATCCCAGTGCTATGTACCATCCAGACTTTACTCATCCTAGCAGTAACAGCAACTAGTTTACTTTTCAACTAAATCAAAACATTGTCCATTTAGTATAAGTTCCTAGATGAAATAAATGACTGCTTCTTGGAGCAGCTGGTTCATGAACCGACCAGAGGGGAAGCAATATTAGACCTAGTCCTTAGTGGAACACCAGATGTAGTGCAAGAGATAAGGGTGTTGGGGCCACTTGGCAATAGTGATCATAGCATGATCGCCTTTGATTTAATTAGTGGAGGAGGGATAGTAAGGAAATCCACAGTACTACCCCTTAACTTTCGAAAGGGAGACTATGATAGAATGAGGAAAACAGTTAAGAAAACACTAAAAGGAGCAGTTGCAAAGGTTAAAGACGTACATCAAGCTTGGGTGTTGTTGAAAAATACTATCTTGGAAGCCCAGACCAGCTGTATTCCACGCTTTAAGAAAAGTGGAAGGAAGTCAAAAAAATTGCCAGCATGGTTTAAAGCTGAGGTCAGAGAGGCTGTTGTTGCCAAAAAAGCATCTTTCAAGAAATGGAAAAAAGAGCCAAATGATGAAACCTGGAAACAGCACAAGCACTGGCAAGTCAAATGCAAGGCATTGATAAGGCAGGCAAAGAGAGAATTTGAGAAGAAGCTTGCTGCGGAAGCAAAAACGCGAAATAAAGACCTTTTCAAGTACATTCGTAGCAAAAAACCCGTGAGAGAGTCAGTTGGTCCATTAGATGATAAAGGGGTTAAAGGAGCACTAAGAGGCGACAAGGCGATAGCGGAGAGACTGAATGAATTCTTTGCTTCGGTCTTTACTGAGGAAGATGTAGGGATGTTACCCACGACTGAAGTGGTATTTAAAGGTGTGGAAGAATTGAAGGAAATATCGATACATCGGGAAGATGTCCTACAACTATTAGATAAACTGAAGAGTAGCAAATCACCTGGGCCGGATGGTATACATCCAAGGGTGTTGAAAGAACTGAAATTTGAGATTGCAGACCTGCTATCAGTAATCTGTGAACTATCATTAAAATCATCTCTAATACCTGAGGATTGGAGGATCGCCAATGTAACACCAATTTTTAAAAAGGGTTCGAGGGGTGATCCGGGAAACTACAGACCGGTGAGCCTGACATCAGTACCGGGAAAAATGGTAGAAACCACCATAAAGAATAAAATTACTCAGCATATAGATAGTCATGACCTAATGGGAGACAGCCAACATGGCTTTAGACAAGGAAGATCTTGTCTTACTAATCTGTTATGTTTTTTTGAAGGAGTGAATAAACAGGTGGACAAAGGTGAGTCGGTTGATATTGTGTATCTGGACTTTCAGAAAGCCTTTGACAAGGTCCCTTATGAGAGACTTTTGGCAAAACTAAAGAGTCATGGGATAGGAGGCAGTGTACTACTGTGGATCAGGAACTGGTTAAAAGATAGAAAGCAGAGGGTAGGGCTAAATGGCCAATTTTCCCAATGGAGAAAGGTGAATAGTGGTGTACCCCAGGGATCTGTGCTGGGTCCGCTGCTTTTTGACATATTCATAAATGACCTGGAAAGTGGAATAACGAGTGAGGTTATCAAATTTGCTGATGACACAAAACTATTTAAAGTTGTTAAAACCCAGGAGGATTGTGGAAAATTGCAAGAGGATCTTGATAAATTGGAAGACTGGGCATCAAAATGGCAGATGAAATTTAATGTGGAGAAGTGCAAGGTTATGCACCTAGGGAAGAACAACCCAAACTATGGTTACACGATGCAAGGTTCCACATTAGGAACCACCACCCAAGAAAAAGATTTAGGCGTCCTTGTGGATACCATGTTAAAACCCTCGGCCCAGTGTGCAGCGGCGGCCAAGAGAGCAAATAGAATGCTAGGTATGATAAGGAAAGGAATGGAAAATAAAACAAAAGATATTATAATGCCTCTATATCGTTCCATGGTGAGACCGCACCTTGAATATTGTGTGCAATTCTGGTCGCCATATCTTAAAAAGGATATAGCAATTTTAGAAAAGGTTCAGAGAAGAGCCACCAAAATGGTAAAGGGGATGGAAGGCTACTCCTATGAAGAAAGGCTAAAAAGGTTGGGGCTCTTTAACCTGGAAAAGAGACGGCTGAGGGGAGATATGATAGAAGTCTATAAATTAATGAACGGAGTGGAACGGGTAAACGTAGATCGATTGTTTACCTTATCAGAATATAGAAAGACTAGGGGACATGCAATGAAGCTACAGGGTAAACTATTTAAGACTAATAAAAGAAAATATTTTTTCACTCAACGTGTAATCAAACTCTGGAATTTGTTACCGGAGGATGTAGTAAAGGCTGTTAGTGTAGCTGGGTTTAAAAAAGGTTTGGACAAGTTCCTGGAGGAAAGGTCCATAAACCATTATTAAGAAGGGACCCAGGATATCAATGCTTGAACCAATACAAGCATTGTGGAACCTGTGTCCCTTGGGGAAACTGCTAGGTACGTATGACCTAGATTGGCCACTGTTGGAAACAGAATACTGGGCTTGATGGACCTTGGTCTGACCCAGTATGGCATATCTTATGTTCTTATGTTCTTATGTTCTTATGTACCAGCCTAGCTCATTGCTTATGCTTATATATGGATGTGCAGAAATTACAGTATTTTATAGTCTAAATATGTACTTTCTAATCTATATACGCTCTGCCCAGACTCCACTCAGATTCCATCAGTGTGCATGCCCACCAGCAAAATATGCACCATGCACATGTACTTTATAAAAATATCAACCAGCATAAGAGAGACCATTTAAGCAGCAAAGTGTGCACCTATTCGGTGGTATTTTATTTATTTGCATATGTGGCTACCTAGGTGCATGAATGGCCTCTTATAAAATACCAACGAGGCAGTGGGGGGAATGTGGACGGAACATCAAGTACATGCATAGATTATAAAATTCTATGCATGTGCTTGAAAAATATCGGCGTGGACTTTTATATCAGCTCTAGGACCGGTGTAAATGACAGCAGCTGCAATGTAGGCAAGCTTTGTGCCACTTACGCTAGTAGGTACCTACTTATCTTTATAAAACAGGCGCCTCCAAAGATAATTGTATAAGGGGGCCCCTAGATAAACTATCTTCTGTGAGGGTAACTTTATTAACTCTGATGTAGCTAACATGCGGTTTTATGTGTGTATTTCATGCCTATTTTATTAAGTCAAGTACACGTGTAAACGGCTTAAATGCACATTAAGTGAAGGCACAATCACTGGATATTTGTAAAAAATACACTAGCTCTTTTTTTTTTTTGCATGTATGTGACTGCACAATTTTAGAAAAAACCTCTTCTGCATATAAAACAGGCTTCATACACAGAAAAAATGTATTTAATACTTTAGCCCTATGGAACATATATCCATTTGTAGACATTTGTGAATGTAATGGGTATAATAATCTGCATGATTATGATGTAATGTCTGGCAATCAAAAGAGCCTTCCCCAGGAAGAGTCGGCATATCATTTTCCCTGGTAGTCAGGTATCACTTCCACTCACTCATCACACAAATTATTTCATTTTCAGTCAGCTGCCTACTTGCAGTGTTTCTCAGGTATGCCAGTACTGTGTCACATAAGGCAGGTCATTTTTAAACCACACCACAGGCAATGATTCGGAAGTACATCTTGGCTATGCTCCAGAAATATTTCTACCAGCTTTAAATGACCATGGAGAATGTATGGTAATTCTATGATTGGATTCTAAATGACAAATCCATTAGTACCACTGTCACAGACATTTCCTTTAATTGCTCATATTTGTCTTTGAAGATCTCTGAGGAAAATTATTGTGCTATCTCATTTTGCCACTTATTCAACAAATCTGGGGTTGAAGACAGAAAGCTGGGCTTGATGCCCGTGTGGCATTTCTTATGTGTATATGTTTCATCCTAGGAGATTTGGGCCTCTAACAGACGAATAGTGAACAAATATTAAATATTCCCAAACAACAACTATGGTATTTTTGACCTGGAGAGCTATTCCAGAAAAGGAAATGTATACTTTGGAAGAAAGCTGAGAGAGGGGAGATATGATTGTTGTTGTTAAGTGCCATTGAGTCGGTGGAGATATGATAGAGATGTTTAAATACCTCCATGGCATAAATGCACAGGAGGAGAGACTTTTTCAGTTGAAAGAAAGCTCTGAAATGATGGAGCATACAATAAAGTTGAAAGAGGTAGTCAGGTGTAATTTTGGAAATATTTCTTTACAGGAAAAGTGGAAGATGCATGGAATAGTCTCCCAGTGGAAGCAGTAGAGAGAAGGACTGTATCTTAATTTGAGAAAGCATGGGACAAACCCAGGTACTGCAAAGCTTAAGAACATAAGATATGCCATACCGGGTTAGACCAAGGTCCATCAAGCCCAGTATCCTGTTTCCAACAGTGGCCAATCTAGGTCATAAGTACCTAGCAGTTTCTTCAAAAGACACAGGCTCCACAATGCTTGTATTGGGTCAAGCAGTGATATCCTGGGTCCCTTTTTAATAATGGTTTATGGACGTTTCCTCCAGGAACTTGTCCAAATCTCTTTTAAACCCAGCTACACTAACAGCTTTTAAAGAGCGGTATGGAAGAGCAGACTGGATAGGCCATATGGTCTTTATCTGCCGTCATGTTTCTATATTTCTAATATCAAAGCAAAGCAAATGCAAGGGGTAGAGGGAAAATAGGCTGTGATGTGTGCCATCTCGGAAGGGAGATGTCTTTCCATTTACTTTACTACAGTCTACAATGGAGAAAAATCTGATTGAAGACATTCAAAAGGTGAGAATGCAGAATGAGATGTTGTCAATGGGAGATTTTAACCTATCAAATGTAGAATGGATTCAGCTAGACTTAGAGAGATCCTAGATTCTTTTCAAGGGGCTACTGTCAAACAAATGGTGATGGAACACATGAAGGAAGCAAGTGGATCTGGTATTTGCAAAGGAGCAAGCACCTGAGTAATTGGATAAGCTCCCCTGTAGTTCATGCACATTTTAAATTGCATTAATGGTACCTATTTTATTAAGTCTAATCCACTCAGATTTAACTACATAGAATAGTAGCATAAGTGGCCACTAACGTGTAAATTTAAGCTGGTGTCACTTACATCAAGTCTTATGTATGTATGCCCGTACAAATTATGCATGTCTTGACATGCTCTGCTGATGCTCCACCCATGTACATACTTGTGGAGCCTGATTCAGCAAGGGGTACATCTGGGCCATCTGGATGGTCTCGAGCAAGATGGGCCCATTAGGACCCAATTCTGCACTGAGGGAGCCAGATGCATGTCCTTGCAGTCAACCAGGGGATGTCCTCACTGCCTCCCAGCCAGTCCACTACATTGCTGTCCCCTTTTATCCTGCTGCCTGACCCCCGATGGGGCCAACCAGGTCCTGGATTGGGCGGTGGAGACTCACTGTGCCTTCCACTGATGCTGCCAGGGAGCTGGCTGGCCAATCTGGGGGGGGGGGAATAATCTGGCTGTCTCCCTGGTACCCCCAGGACGTACAGGGCTGTGACTGGAATCAGTCCTGTACGTCTGGGTGCCGGCCCTGCCCACTCTCTCCCCCATGCCGCCCCTGTCCCCCGCAGCATGCACAGCAGCTCTGTGCATGCAGGGGGATGGGAGGCAGAATACAGCGAAGGCGGATAGCAGAGCCACAGTAAAAGTACACATGATAGGCTCCACACATACTTATAGAATCGGACTGCATAATTTATGCAGTAAGTGCTCACTTGCGCACATAAAATACGACAGTACTGCAACTTACGCCATGTCAGTGGCTAATATCCGCATAGGTGTGCATTTCAGAATTGACGTGCATCCCCTCTTTCATGAACATGGGGATCTGTGATATGTAATATCTTTTGTGTTTGTTTTATTTGTCATTTTATGAATTGATATATATAGATTTTTTTACTTTATGGAAAGTTTCATTCTTGCATCCAGGAATTAAATCCGAATGACAGGAAAAAAAGAAATAAGCAACATAGGCAATACAAAATCCCAGAAACAAAACTACTATAAAATTGACCACAACACATATGAACCAAGAGAATAAGGAAAAACAAAATAAAGAAAAACCTAAAACAGTTAAATGGGCAGCAGCTGGAAAAGTCCTCCTGTAGCCAACTTTACACAGCACTATAGAAATCACAGGGATAGATTCTTCTCTTGCAGCAATAAAGTCCTTTCCTTAATGGGGATCAAAAAAGCCATAGAGCCCAATTCCATAATGTGCACGTCTGACCTCTGGATACCTCTAAAACAACAACGGGCCCCCTTTGAACCTAATTCTGCATCTGCAGGTCTGGATGTGCCCGTGACTCCAGAATCGGTAAGATAGACATGTTCAGTAGGCACGTGCAAGCGCTATTCAGCTGGCCCCATGCCACAGACACGTGGAAACGTCTTAGATGTCTCTGCACCCATTGTATTCTGCCCATCCCCATGGATGCCATGCCCCTCGAGAAAAACCTGCATCTCCTAAACAACTCATCACAGATAGTAGTTTGCTGCTGCACACCAGACATAAATACCAATGAGAAATGACAGCTACTGTAACCTAGACCATATACCAGTCCCCCTCATGCCCTGAAAAATGCTAAGTAAGCCCAGTGCAACCCAATATGGAATACCAGAATGTAAATGTGAACATGTATGTCAGGACATACCTTGCATCAAATGATATGTGGCATTAGGAACCAGCCCCAGTGATTCCTGCCCTGGTAATCTCTACAAACACGCCTTAAACTGCTAGGGATGGACCCTCACCAAGTCCACACAACCCCGATCTAACTTTGCAGGTCCCCAAAGGATGCATAATATTTCTAAGCAACAAATGTATGCCCTTTTCATGCCTCAGGCCTATAAGTGCACTCATTCTGCTGCCCTAAACTACCGTTCCCCTCTTATCTCTCACTACACCCCTCTCCGTGAACAGCACTCTTCTGTCAGATTGCTTCTAGCTGTGCCCTTCCCTTTCCCTGCTACTGCCAAATCCATACATCACCCCTTCACCTTGCTGCTCTATATTCCTGGAACAAAGCACCTGGGTCTGTCCATGAGGCTTTGTCCCTGGCACCTCTCAATCCAGGCTGAGCACACATCTCATTGGTGCTGCTGTTGGATCAGATCTGCCTAAGCTCCCTTATGTTTCCTGTTCACAACTGCTGTGTTGTCTGTTCCAACTAGATTGTAAGCTCCGCTGAGCATGGACCATCTGTTATGTATGTCTGTGCAGTGCTGCGTATGCCTTTTAGCACTATACAAATGATCAGTAGTAGTTGTTGTAGTTGTAGTAGGGCCTTCTTGCTATAGCATTTGAGGCCCACCTATCCGGGTGCTGGCATTTCTCACAGCAGCTACACCTGTCCCATCCAGCATATGTCGGTCTCTATATATCCACTACCTGTAGGGGAACCCTGTCTGCCTTCCCACAGTCAGCTTTGTGGCACTGCTCCCCTGGTCAGGGCTATGTGGGCATGGGGGCATGGGAGGGGAAATCCCTGTGCCATCACACCAAGTAACCAGACTACAGATATATCACCACTCTCACAGTTCTCATTGATCCTGGCCTGGGTAGGGATGTGGGCCGCATGGGACAGTCTTGGAAATGTTGACACTGCATCAGTTGTGTCTCCCAGTGCCAGCCACAGTGGATATATGGTTGCCCTATCACACTGCCAACAATATCTGATCTAATTAGTGTACCCTATCTAAAATAATCCAGAAGGAATCAGCATAGGTTACCTATGGCTAAATGTCAAAACATATCCCTGTCAATAATAAGGTACCCTCAGAATAAGGGCATTCAGCAGTGCAAACAACACTAATACATGAAATGTGCAACATGGGCATGCATTAGTGATGTTTGCACTGTTGAATGCCCTTATTCTGATGGTCCCTTATTATTGACGCAAATATGTTTTGATATTTGGCTATAGTTAATCTTCTATGAGTTTGACTGCGCAATCACACTGGCACCTAGCCAGGCTTTCATGTCCCCCCTGAATTGCAGATGAACTCCCATCAAACTACACACACACACACACACACACACACATACACACACACACACACACACACTCTCTCACTTTCTGTCACAAAAACATCATTCTGCCAAAAAGATGCCCTAAACCTATACATAATAGCTATGACATAACATAATAACATGGTGTACCAGGGGTACCAGGACTACAACTATGATCTCCGTTTCTCACCCAAAAAGGAATTCTTTCCCTGCTCACACCCATACTATCCCTGCATCTGCAGTCCCATTTTTCTGAACATGGGAACAGGGCCATACCGAGCCAGAATCATGCCCTGTGTGACTTGCACATTGGGCACGCGCCCCCCCTCCTCCTCCCCATACCTCCATCCAGCCACTGCCTGCTCCTGCCCTGCTGCTGTCACCCTCTGTTTTCTCCATAGTGGCGCCGGCAACAGGGCAAGAGCAGGCAGCGCTGGATGGAGATATGGGGGGGGGGGGGGGCGCAAGCCTGATGTGCAAGTCGCCGGCGGCAGCAGCAGCAGATCTGCTCCCTCCCTGCTCTGCAGAAAGACCTGCGAAAAGGCTTAGGGAATGCATTTCAGCTGCCTGCTGTTGCCCTGCCACCACTGAGAGAACAAAAAGTGGTGACAGCAAGGCAACAGCAGGCAGCTGAAATGAGCCCCCTAAGCCTTTGCGCCCTGCGTGGCTGTACCGCTCACACAAGGCTACTGCATGGGAATTGTTAGGGTCCCATAGATTGGCTCCTTTAGCGCAAACAGCACATAAGTGCAGAGCCTGAATAAACACTATTGCTCTTCTTAATCTTTCTGTAAGGGTATTTAGAAATGTTTCTTTACCTTACAACATTCCTTCATCTCTGCTCCCTGTACCTTAAGACTGCATCTTGTATTTTTCCAGACTGCAGTCACTCCAGTTCAAAACATACTTATCACAACCATCCATTTATATTGGATGCACTGCAGAGCACAGCAGAATATTTTCGAAGTCCTAGCCTTATACCACGTTTCAGCAGGAATAATGTGGACGTTTCTGGGAAACACTTCATATGTCATGGGCCTTTCCCGAATATGCTTCCTACGTCTCTGCGGCTGACCATGCCCCCATTCTGCCTTCTCCTGCCCATGTTCTGAGATCCCCGTGCTAGCGCCGTGGACGTGCATGTCAGTAGTGTTACAGAATACAGTCTGGGACATTTTCGGCACATAAATGTCCTCACTGCACATACAAATCCCTTATTTGTGTTCTGGAATGATCCCCATAGTCCTTACCAGCTGAAGAAATAAACATTTATCATGGTAGTGCCAATTGCTTGTACCCTAGGCTTTTGGGTCAAGAACTCCCGTCGCCGCCGCTGAATATCTCTAGAAATATCAGGAAATATCTGAATTTTTGAAACCAAAAAGCATCCAGAAATATTTTGGAAGTACAGGCAAAGCACTGAATTCCTGTCAGACTCAAATACAAAACAAGCAACTAAAGTAGATCTTGGAGTAATAATCTCCAAGGAACTTTCTAAAAAGTTTACTAAATTCAAGGTGGCCTGACTCACTGCCTGGTCCCTAGATTGAGCAGCCACTCGAAAAGACTTGGATGCCATATACTGTGCCCGTACTATAGATGGAAGAGAGTCCTGAGGCATTTTCAGCACTTCAATAAGATGTTTATGAAGCATTTCAACAGGAGATAAAACCGGGCACTTAGGAAAGTCCAGGAATCACAGATTATTCTAAGGTGACTTTCTAAAAAAAAATTATACAAAAGAGATAATCTCTATCTTTAATCTGAGCATTAGTCACAGTTTGGTGTTTTATCATTGCAGTGTCTGGGGATTCCAATTTAGTCCCCTGTAATTGCAGTCTTTGATCCATTTCTGCAATCCTAGAAGACAGTTGTGCAACATCAGTCTGTGTCTTCCCCATCAAAGTAAGAAGTGAGATGTCCACTTTCTGGATAGCATTCCACAGCACATCCGATGTGACAACAGCCAGTTTTAACGCCAAGGCAGACCTCAGTAGGAAGGAACACACTCCCCAAAATTCCTCCAAAGAGCCCTCCATATAGGGGAGAGGTACTCCTCGCACCACCCCTGACAGTGCCTGACTCTCCTGGGGGCTAACTCCACCTCCTGGCCTTGGCAGGGCTGTCCAGTTCTTGGGGCTCAAAGAAACCCCATCTGTGCTGCTCCCAGGCCCTCTGGAGCTTGAGACCACTGAAAAAGAATGAAGTTCCCAACTCGCAGGCAACACCTCATAACAGTCTAGCATCTGCTGTCTCGATACTTTTGGCTGCACCAGAGTGGAGCTACATACCACTACCTTGCCCATCCTCTTGCCCTGAGAACGTGGCAGTGAGGGGTTACGGGTGCCTCAGAACAGAAGAGAGCTGTAGCATGCCTGTCCAAGCAGCTGCCCATGATGGGGCTTAATAATACACTCTGTGAAAAGAAAAGCTTTCTATGATTTTTTTTTAATCTGCAGGTCATCAGTTTCATGGGGTGTTCTCTTGGTTTTGTGTTTGAAAAGATAAACAATTGTTTCCTAATTCTTCAACGCCACTCATGATTTCATAAACTTCTCTCATATCCTCTCCAATTTAGATGCTCACTCTCTTATAATTTTGTGTCATTTGCAAATCTGATCATCTCATTTGTCACTCCTATGTCCAAATCATTTATGAATATGTTAAACAGACTAGGTCCCACTACAGACCCTTGAGACACTCTATTACTAACCTTTTTCCATGTATTACTTACAGCTCCCTGATTTATACTTCAGCATGGTTCCTTCTCCCTCACTCTGCTCTCATCAGAGATTTGGGATCACAGGTTGTATCTGTGCCTGTTCCAGCCCCTTCCCTTCTGTTATCTTCCATGTGCTTGCTCTTGAAATAATGGGTTAGGAGGGGATGGGATGAGACTAGAGCAGACCCAGAACAGAGAACAGCTGCTCGGCTCCCTTCTCCATTCTCTACCATCCTGTTTCTCCCGACAGGCTTCTTGCAGTATCTGCTCCAGTCTCACCCCGTTCCTGCCTCTTAAGACAGGAGGGGAGGAAGAAAGGCTATAGCAGATTCATCTGAGAAGAAAACAAATTACTGTCCTTCGAAATCTCTTCTCTGGGCAGCAGAGAGCTGGTCCCCAATCAAGGCTTGAGCTGGACATGATGAAGGCTGAAATTTCCGGCCCAAAATCATCTCCCTGTACCACCATAGCCATCACTGCAGTCCACTTTTTCAAAAGGTTAATATGGTAAACTTTGGCTTTCTTCCATTGATCTGTTTGGACAATCTTGTAGTTAACAGGCCCCACTTTCTCTTCCACCTCATAGTACCTCTGCCATTTACAGAGTAACTTGCTTTCGGACCCAGGAAATTCACTGCTTGCCCCAATATAAGCATTGTGGAACCTGTGTCGTTTGGGGAAACTGCTAGGTACTTGTGACCTAGATTAGTCACTGTTGGAAACAGGATACTGGGCTTGATTGACCTTGACTCTGACCCAGTGTGGCATATCTTATGCTCTTATGGCTAATCTACTGAAGAGGGCTTTAAACTAGATTCGTTGGGGATGGGTGAAGAAAGCCCCCAGGTAGGTGAAAGCTCCCAGGCAGGTGATACATTAAATACCTTTATGGAAATGGGTAACAGGGGTAACATATGGAAAGCAGTGTGTATAAATGCCTGTAGCATGGGAAATAAGATCCCTGATGTTGAACTTTGGTGGGAGTGACTGACTTGGATTTAGTGGCAGTTACAGAAACATGGTTCACAGAGAACCATGACTGGGATGTAACTATACCTGGCTATACTTAATTCAGAAAGGACAGGGTAAGAAGAAGGGGAGGAGGAGTGGCACTATATGTAAAAACTACTATTAAAGCTTTGGAATTACAGAGCTTAAAAGGGAGAGAGGAGGCACTGTGGGTTAAACTAAAAAAAGGGAAAGAGAAATCTATTTGCATTGGTGTGATATACAGACCTCCCTCACAAGAGGAGGAGGTGGACAGAGAGTTAATTGAAGACATAAGCAGCATTGCTAGGAAAGGAAAAATGCTACTGATAGGAGATTTCAATATGCCAGATGTTGATTGGCACATTCCTGCTGCACTATCATCTAGAAGTAAGGAGATCCTGGATTCTCTACAGGGAGAACTATTCAGGCAATTGGTAACAGACCCCACACGTGAAGGGGCCATACTGGACTTGGTGCTTACCAATGGTGAAAGTGTTTCTGATGTTGTAGTGGAGATCATTTTGCATCCAGTGATCACCAGATGGTGTGGTTCAGTATTAGGACTAGGGCTGTTAGAATCCATTCAAAGGTGAGGAAGACTAACTTTGCCAAGATGGGCCAATACCTCAGGGAGTCGTTAGTGGGATGGGAACAGCTGGGGGATGTAGAAAAACAGTGGGCAAAACTGAAAGGGGATATTGTAAGGGCAACCAATCTTTTTGTTAAAATGGTAAATAAAGGTAAAAGGAAAAGGAGACCGCTATGGCTTTCGAAAGAAGTAGCTGAAAAAGTGAAGAAAAAAGAGGGAGGCCTTCATGAAATACAAGAGATCACAGAGAGAGGAAGACAGGCATCTATATTTGGAAAAACTTAGAGAAGCTAGCAAAGTAGCCAGGAAGGCAAAGATTCAAAAGGAGGAGGAAATAGCCAATACAATAAAATGGGGTGGGGGGAGGCGGTTAACACATTTTTCAGATATGTTAGTGAGAAGAGGAAGGGCAAAAGTGGTATTGTCAGACTCAAGGGTGCGGGGGAGGAATATGTAGAAGCTGATAAGGATAAAGCGGAATTGCTTAACAAATATTTCTGTTCTGTGTTCACAGATGAAGAACCAGGAGCAGGACCTCAGAAAACACCCACAAACGGGAACAGAAGCAAGGGACATCTTGAACAATTTTCAGAAGACTGAGTTTGTGAGAAACTAGCTCAACTTAAAGTAGACAAAGTGATGGGACAGGATGGGATACACCCTAGAATACTGAGGAACTTGGAGACATTCTAGCAGCTCCACTGACTGTCCTTTTCAATGCCTCGTTGGAGTCGGGAGTGGTGCCAAAGGACTGGGGAGAGGCTCATGTGGTGCCTCTACACAAAAGTGGAAGGATGTGGTTGAAAACTACAGGCCAGTTAGTTTAACTTCGGTGGTGAGTAAATTATTGGAAACGCTGCTGAAAGAGAAAATAGTGAGGTTTCTGGAGTCCAGCATATTACAGGATCCGAGGCAGCATAGATTTACCAGAGGCAGGCCTTGTCAGACAAATCTGATTGATTTCTTTGACTGGGTGACCAGGGAGTTGGACCGAGGCAGAGCCCTAGATGCGGTGTATTTAGATTTCAGTAAAGCCTTTGACACTGTTCCTCACAAGCAACTTATAAACAAACTGAGCACCCTAGGCATGGACCCTAAAGTTACTGCTTGGGTTAGAAATTGGTTGAGTGGGAGGCGACAAAGAGTACAGGTAAATGGAACTCACTCTGAGGAGAAGGATGTTACCAGTGGTGTGCCCCAGGGATCTGTTTTTGGTCTGATTCTTTTTAACATCTTTGTTAGTTATATAGCGGAAGGGCTGTTGGGTAAGGTTTGCCTCTTTGCGGATGATACCAAAATCTGCAATAGAGTAGACACCCAGGAAGATGTAGATAACATGAGGAAGGATCTAGTTAAGCTTGAAGAATGGTCTAGAATTTGGCAGCTGGGATTTAATGTTAAAAAATGTAAGGTCATGCATTTGGGCTGCAGCAATCCAAGGGAGCAATATAGCATAGGGGGTGAAGTACTTTTGTCCACTAAAGAAGAGCGGGACCTAGGCATGGTTGTGTCTGATGATCTTAAAGTAGCTAAACAGGTAGAAAAGGCGACGGCAAAAGCTAGAAGGATGCTTGGGTGCATACGGAGAGGAATGGCTAGCAGAAAAAAGGAGGTGATAAATCACAGTTACTTACCTGTAACAGGTGATCTCTGGGAACAGCAGGAATTAGTCCTCACATATGGGTACGTCGGAACCGACGGAGCCTGCGCGGGAAAGCTCCCCAGCTTCCTAGAAAGGAAGCTTTTGGGGCCTCCCACTGCACATGCGCGCTGCCTTCCCGCCTTCCTGACCAGCTCTCCTCAGTTCGAGTTTATAGCTGAGACAATAGAGAGTGGAAAGGAAGATAGATAGAAGATACAACTCCTAGGGGAGGTGGGTGGGTTGTGAGGACTAATTCCTGCTGTTCCCAGAGATCACCTGTTACAGGTAAGTAACTGTGCTATCTCCAGGAACAAGCAGGAATAAGTCCTCACATATGGGGACTCCCTAGCTAAGATGCCTGGGAGATCCCCTTCCAAGGGTTCGCCATCTTCGTATGGATCTCAGGCATCCATCCTGGGAAGGTGGGCAGGAGTTGTTCAAGTATGGAACAGGTGTTTGAGGACAGCCTGACCAAACAAGGCATCCCGGCGGGAGTCCTTGTCCAAACAGTAATGGGCTGTGAAGGTATGAACCGAGGCCCAGGTGGCGGCTCGACAGATCTGATCTATGGATACAGGGTGAAGATGAGCCATAGAAGTGGCCATGGCTCTCACATTGTGAGCTGTGACATGGCCTTCCAGAGAAATATTTTTACTCTGGTAAGCAAAGGAAATACACTGAGCAATCCAATTGGAAAGTGTACGTTTGGAGACTGGAAGTCCCAAATGAGAAGGATCAAAAGCCACAAAAAGCTGGGAAGACTTTCGATGTGGCTGAGTCCTGTTGAGGTAAAAGGCAAGAGCTCTTTTACAATCCAGAGTATGAAGGTTCCTCTCTGCACTGGATGCATGAGGAGCCAGGAAAAAGACAGGTAGATATACCTCTTGATTAAGATGAAAAGGCGAGACCACTTTGGGCATAAAGTGGGGATTCGTCCTAAGGACCACCTTATCATGATGGAACCTAGTATAAGGTGGATGAGCCACTAAGGCCTGTAGTTCACTGATGCAGCGAGCCGAAGTGACTGCAATAAGGAAAAGGACCTTCCAGGAAAGAAATTTCAAGGAGGTAGAAACCAACGGTTCAAAAGGTGGCTTCATAAGCTGACCTAGAACTAGGTTCAAATCCCATGCTACCGGAGGAGGCCGGATGGGAGGCTTAGTTAGAGTCAGGCCTCTCATGAACCTTGCAATAAGAGGGTGAGAGGAGACAGGTTGTCCATTTATAGGTTTTAAGGATGCTGCAATAGCACTCAAATGGACTCTTACTGAATTCGTCTTAAGGCCTGCATTAGAAAGATGCAGGAGATAGTCTAGTAGAGAATTTAAAGGAAGTGCTAGAGGGTCAAGACCCTGTTGAGCACACCAAATGGAAAAGCGTTTCCATTTGAAAGCATAGGAACGCCTCGTGGAGGGTTTCCTAGAGGCATGAAGGATATCTTTCACTGGTTGAGAAAGATTGAAGTCATGAAGGCTTAGGCCTTCAGTAACCAAGCTCTGAGGTGTAGGGACTTGGGGTTTGGGTGCCACAAAGTCCCCTCCTCCTGAGACAGAAGGTCTGGCGCAGCTCCCAGGTCCAGGGATGGTCCCTGGGAGAGATGCAAAAGTAGAGGGAACCACACTTGGCGTGGCCAGCGTGGAGCTATGAGGATCATCGATCCGTGATCCCTCTGGAGTTTGAACAGAGTCTTGGGAATCAAAGGAATGGGTGGAAAGGCATATAGGAATTCCTGACCCCAATGCAGGAGAAAGGCGTCGTTGGCCTGAGCTCCCTGACATGGAGTCCTGGAACAGAACCGGGGAAGTTTGGCATTCCACGGACTTGCAAAGAGGTCTATGTCCGGGGTTCCCCATTCCTGAAAGATTCTGCCTATCTGGTCCATATGTAGGGACCATTCGTGTGGAAGCAGAACTCGACTGAGTCTGTCTGCCCGAGAGTTTTGAACCCCTGGAAGATATACTGCCAGAAGATGAATTTGATGCTCTCTGGCGAAGGCCCATAATCTGAGAGCTTCGTTGCAAAGCGACAGAGAGCCTGTCCCTCCTTGTTTGTTTACGTAGAACATGGCCACCTGATTGTCTGTCTGAACTAGGATGGTCAGGTTGACAAGGAGGGTATGGAAGACTTTGAGGGCAAAGAAGATTGCTCGCAGTTCCAGGAGGTTGATGTGAAGGGTGGTCTCCTGTGGAGACCAAGTACCCTGAGTGGAGAGGGATTGTAGATGGGCTCCCCACCCTGTTTGGGAGGCATCTGTTGTGAGGGTTGCTTGGGGCAACAAAGGTTGGAAGGGGGCCCCCAACAACAGATTCGTGGTGGACATCCACCATTGGAGGGACCAAAACAGACGCTTTGAGGTGAGGATCTGGTCGGAGAGCGCTCCTGATGCTTGAGTCCACTGGGTGGCCAAGGTCCATTGAGCTGCTCTCATATGAAGACGAGCGTAGGGCACCACGTGAACCATGGAGGCCATGTGGCCCAGAAGTCGCAGCATTTCTCTGGCTGTCAAGTGACTGCTGGACTGAGCTTGGGAGGCCAAGCACACCAGACGTTGGCCCCGGACTTGAGGTAGGTAGGCCCTTGCAGTGGTGGTGTCCAACTGGGCCCCTATGAATTCCAGAGACTGAGTAGGGATAAGTTGAGACTTGGGAAGGTTTACCACCAGTCCCAGATACTGCAGAATGTGCCTTGTGCGGTCCAGGGAAATCTGGGCCTCTGACTGAGATGGAGCTCGGATGAGCCAGTCGTCCAGATATGGGAATACAAAAATTCCCAGACCTCTTAGAAATGCGGATGGGTGGATGAGTATATGTGTGTACGCATCCTTGAGATCTAGAGAACAAAGCCAATCCTGACTCTGAAGGTATGGAAGGAGAATGCATAGAGAAAGCATTTTGAATTTCTCCTTGTACAGAAATTTGTTCAATTCTCTCAGATCTAGGATAGGTCTGAATCCCCCTGTCTTCTTTGGTATGAGAAAATAAGGGGAGTAGAATCCTGTCCCTTGTTGAAGAAGAGGAACCTCTTCTATTGCCCCTTGGGCAAGGAGAGAAGAGACTTCCTGACCCAACAGGCTCAGGAGAGATGGGGGAGAATTGAAGTGCCTCACCATGGTATATGGAGGAAGGTTGGAAAAATGAAGTTTGTAGCCCTCTCTGATGATAGAGAGGGTCCATTGCTCTGATGTAATTTGCCCCTATCTGGGAGCAAAGTGAGCTAACCTTCCAGGAATGGTGAGGGGCTCTGGTTGTTCTAGAGCCAGAAAGGTTAAGTTCTCTAGGGGCAAGTCAAAACCCCTGAGGGGGTTGAGCCTGCTGAGGAGTGGCAGACACTGCAGGCTTTGACCTTGCCTGTTTAGGCTGCTGACGTTTAGCAGCAAAGCGAGGCTGAAAAGATTGTTGGCCAGTATTTGTGGAAAATCTGGCCTTCTTGTAGTAAGGCCTCTTGAAAGACTTTTTCTTGGCAGGAGTAGAGGTAGACTTAGAAAGTCTATCTAAGGTAGCATTTTCTGCGTCCATTTGAGTGGCTTTAATTTGCCAGTCTTTACCAAATAAGTTCTCACCTGTACAGGGCAGATTCCGTAAGCCATCCAGGACCCAGGGTTCTAGGTCAGAGGCCTGGAGCCAAGCAAGTCGTCGGGCTGCAATGGTAATGCCCGAAGCTCTACCGGCACCTTCAAAGGAATCGAAGGCTGCTCTGTTGGAGAACTTAGAAACATCTAGAAGCTGTTTCACTATAGAAATGAACTCCTCCTTTTTATCCTCAGGGATAAAGGGGGCAAAATGCTGTACCTTTAGGGCATGTTCCCTGAGAAACATGCCCATATACAGACTGTATGAATTAATCCTGGCTATAAGCATACTAGCCTGGAAGATTTTCCTACCAAAAGAGTCTAGGGTCTTACATTCTCGCCCTGGAGGGGTAGAAGAGTGCCTTATGGTACTCTTAATCTTTTTCAGCGCAGACTTCACCACAATGGAATGGTGAGGCAGCTGAGTCTTTTGAAAACCAGGAGAAGGAGGGACCCGGTACATGGTGTCCAACCTACGAGAATAAGGAGACAACGTTAGAGGAGCCTCCCATAAGTCCATCAAGTGTTCTTGAAGGATTTCATGGATAGGCAGGGTGACTGCCTCTTTAGGAACCTTAGGGTATCCTAAAATATCCAGTTTCTTTGATCTAGGTTCTTTTTCAGAGGATGTGGTAATAGAAAGTCCTTTAGCTAGTTCTATAATGAAGTCTTGAAAGGACAAATCCTCTGGTGGAGACATTCTCCTCTTTGGGGAAGAAGGGTCTTCAGGAAGAACTAGAGACAGCTCATCAGAGTCCTCAGAGGAGTCAAAATCCTCAGAAGAATCAGAGTATCCTCTATTTGCTTCCAACGCACGATACGCATACCGTTCGGTATCGACATCGGGCATACCGGGTATGGGATCGGTATCGGGTGAAAACCCGGATCCGGCATGCGGAACCGATCTGTGTTTGGAAGACGATGGTCTCGGTTCCGATATGGGAAACGATACCGGAACCGGACCCGGAACCGCTGGATGCGGTACCGAGGACGTCGCAGCTTTAATGAAAGCCAGCATGGCCTGCTGCATGGTCTGAACAGTATTGCTCATAGACGCCACTGCTGCCTGGATGTCGGTACCGGTATGGGCCGGTACCCCAGAGCAGTCTAACAGGTGATCAGTCGAGGCCGTGCCATCGATGTCAACCTGTAACCCCATAGATGGAGCTTTGGAAGCCAGAGCTTCCCGCCGGGGTTGTTTGGCTGGGGCAGGATCCTCAGATTCAAAAGTGAGAGCCTCTCGATGCTTTGAAGGAGATTTGCTCTTTGAGGACCTGCCCGAAGAAGGTTTGGTTACCTGAGATCCATCCGGAGAGGAAGACCTGGATGACTGTGATGCTGGATTATCTGAAGCAAACAGCACATGGAATTTGTTGGCCCGGTTCTGCAAACCACGTTTAGATATCTGGGAGCAGGATGGGCAGTCCGGAATGGAGTGGTCAGGTCCCAAACATTTAAGACACCAGTCATGGGTGTCTGTGACAGAAATAACAGCACTACACTTGGTACACTTCTTGAAACCAGGGGCTGGTTTCTCCATGAGGAGAATTTGTGTAGGCCTGAGGCCTAACCGAAGTCACCAAGTTGTGCAAAAATAAAGATTTTTTTTTTTGAAAGAAAGAAAGAGAGAGACCGGCGGTACCGGTTTCGGTATGGGGAAGGCAGGTACGCGGTCTAAAGAAACAAACTAAAACAAGAATTTCTTCAGCGGTGACAGGAACACGACCTGCTGGCTCCGCGGAAAAAGAGAAACTGAGGAGAGCTGGTCAGGAAGGCGGGAAGGCAGCGCGCATGTGCAGTGGGAGGCCCCAAAAGCTTCCTTTCTGGGAAGCTGGGGAGCTTTCCCGCGCAGGCTCCGTCGGTTCCGACGTACCCATATGTGAGGACTTATTCCTGCTTGTTCCTGGAGATTGCCTCTGTAGAAGTCTTTGGTGCGACCTCATTTGGAGTATAGAGTGCAATTCTGGAGACAACACCTGAAAAAGGATGTGAACAGGATGGAGTCGGTGCAGAGGATGGCTACTAAAACGATTAGTGGTCTTCATTATAAAGCATATGAGGACAGACTTAAGGATCTTAAAATGTACACCTTAGAGGAAAGGCGGGATAGAGGTGATATGATTGAGATGTTTAAATATCTCCACGGCATAAATGTTCAGGGAGAGAGCCTCTTTCAATTGAAAGCAAGTTCTGCTATGAGGGGACATGGGATGAGGGTGAAGGGAGATAAATTCAGGAGTGATATGTGGTTATATTTCTTTACGAAAAGAGTAGTGGATCTGTGGAATAGTCTCCCAGTGGAGGTGGTAGAGACGAGGACAGTAACTGAATTCAAAAAAGCATGGGACAAACACAGAGGATCTCTAAAGGAAAAAAGGGGTCTGTTGTAATTGTTGATATGGAAGGACAGACTAGATAGGCTATGTGGTCTTTTTCTGTCGTCATATTTCTATGTTTCTATGTTTATGTCCTATTCCAATCCCTCCCAGCGCACTCTCTGCAGAATGCTGTTTCTGGCTGCCTGAGGTTTGGAGTACAGGCCAATAGATTCAGGAGCATGAATTAATCCCGTTTCAGCCTTTGCCATCTGTGTTCAGTTTTTTCCATTTTATTTTGACAGAAACTAAACTGCAGACTGTTCTTGGTTTCTATTCTCTGCATTAAATTTACATTCTTTTGCTTCTGAATGATGAACTTTTAGATCTCAGTTCTACTATAATTTTTTTTAAATATTTAGTTTTCATAAAACATTAATTAAGTAAGAACTATTAAAAAGTCAACTGGATGGCAGTAATGAGCACAATTATTTCCTACTATAAATTATAGAGTAAGTATTGTAACAAAAACAGCCTAAGGGATAATTTAATACAATGTTACTTTAAATAATAAATCGTTCACTTTGTTTTATATAAATCTATATTCAGGTATGATAGTACCCGGACTCTATTTTTGAAATAATTATAGGTCTCTCTACGCTGGCTGAGCTATCAAAAAAACTCTGCTGTTAGTCTCACAGCATAATTACCTTTGGAATCCATTTCAGAAGATGCCCATTGCTGTAAAAACTCTGAAAGCAATATCTCAGGTTAACCCAGATATGTCAGCTAAACAACTACATGTTTTATAAGGAATGAGTGTGGCTAACGTTACAGAATCTCATTACTTTCACAAGAAAATTTCTGCAATATGATATTACTTGATGATATGCACCAATCTTCAGATGATTCATGGAGTTAAATATGTGTTACCACCGATAGCTTGTCACTCCCAGCTTTGATGCAGACATTTTCAATAAAGGATCTCTTATATAGTATAAAGATGAAAACCCATGTTATTTTTTTTGGTTCTGCATATATTTCAGAAAAAGTGACTTGCTATCTTTACACAGATACAAATTCACACACATGTTGCAAACCTTCTAAATGAAAACAGGCTTAAGCAGAACGCTTATAAAAAGCAAGTATAAAAATACCAAACTCAGTTCATTGCTGCATCATTTGCTGTTCTCACTTTTAAAAGGAGAAGGCTGTGTGCAATGCTTTGTTCTTACAAGAACTTGCAACAAGCACTTTGAGCAACTATTAACCTCCCCTCCCAGCAGTCCACTATAGCAGAATTTCCTAGAGTTGCCATGTCATGTTAAATGGTCAAAAAGTTGATCTGTGCCATTTTCTAATGCGGAAATAAATATCCAAGCTGTCATAAGAGATATTTTGCTCTGTTCTGCCAACATTTACCTCTGTTCTTAATGTGTTTGATACTTCCACACTTTTCCTAATAGAGGTCTGGATTAAAAATTCCATATTTTGTTTTCAGATACATTAGAAAAAGCACTCACAACTAATCTTTCCCCTTAACTGTGTAAACAACATTGAGTGGTTTCTTTGCTTTTTCCATACAAGTGAGAGTTGTGTTTGCCTTTTGACAAGGATGATTCTAGCCTAGATTTGCTGGGTATTAAGATAAGC
This sequence comes from Ichthyophis bannanicus, assembly GCA_033557465.1. Taxonomy (NCBI): domain Eukaryota; kingdom Metazoa; phylum Chordata; class Amphibia; order Gymnophiona; family Ichthyophiidae; genus Ichthyophis; species Ichthyophis bannanicus. Next base: position 1,573,903,089 of record CM066031.1, on the reverse strand, counting down.
CTTTTCCTTGCATGTGGGTTGATGTAGAAAAGCAGTAGCAGTAGTGGGGCTGCTATTCAAGGTTATTTATCTGGTTAACTTCAGGGATTAACCAGATAAAAAGCTTATTTTAAAATTCGGGGCCTGCTATCTAGTTACATTTTGGCCAGACAGCTCGATGTCTAGCCAAAATTTAACCAGTTAAAAGAGGGAAGACTCAGAAATATGCCGTGGATATTTTAATTTTTTATTTTATTTATTTATTTAACTGTATTTATATCCCGCTTTTCACCGGGTCAAAGCGGTGGGACATATAACCGGGGGGGGGGGGGGGGAAAAAAATGTTGGGGGGGGGGCCAAAACCGGGGGTTAAAAATTGATGATTTTTGGGATGAACATAGAGACTGACAAGATAGCATAGTTACTGGTTTGGAGATCTTGGAGAGAAATAGGGGGGCGGGGGGTTCCTATTCAGAGATGTTCTTGGAATAGGATGGTTTTTAGCTGCTTTTTGAATGATGGGAGATCACCGTTGTTCCTGATGTGGTTTGGTAGAGAGTTCCAGAGGGATGGGACATAGAGTTCAAAGGCTCTGTTGCAGGTCCGTTGAGTTGCTTTGGTTCTTTTGTGGGGGATGGCAAAGGAGCTATTGGAGGATTGTCTGGTTGTTCTGCTGTGGGTTGGGCGAGGCAGTAGGGCGCGGAGAGGGGTGCCTTGTGTTTGGTGGATGGTTTTGTGGGTGAGTAGAAGAGTTTTGTACTTGATTCTTGCTTTGATGGGGAGAATATGAAGGTCTCTCAGAATTGGGGTGATGTGGTCTCGTTTCTTTGCATTGTGAATTATTCTCGCCGTGGTGTTTAGGGCAGTTCGGAGGGGATTGGTCTGTGTGGCAGGTAGGCCATGGTAGATTATGTTGCAGTAGTCCAGATGAGGGAGTGTTAGAGCTTGCATTACTGTCCTGAAGTCTTGTGGTTCGAGGAGGGGTCGGAGGCGTTGTACCGTTTTTGCCTTGTGGAATACAGTTCTCGTGGTCTTGTTGATTTGTTGCTTAAGGGTTAGGGCTTGGTCAATGATAATGCCGAGATATCTTATGTGTGGTTGTACTTGAATTTGCGTGGTTCCCATGGTGAGGTGAGTGGGTGGTTTGAAGTCTGGGTCTTTTGTCACTATAAGGGCTTCGGTCTTCTTTATGTTAATGGATAAGTTGTTCTCTTGTAGCCAGTTGGATACGTCGGTGAAGCAGGTTGATAGCTGGTCGCTTGTTGGGTCCGTGGTTGTAATTGGGGCGTAGAGCATTATGTCGTCGGCGTATATGTAGAAGTTGACATTGTGAGTGCGTATGACTGAGCAGAGTGGACGGAGGTAGATGTTGAAAAGCATGGCTGATAGTGTGGATCCTTGAGGTACTCCTTGATGTTGCTGGAAGGGGGGTGAGGTGGAGGTTTTGGTGCGGATCAGTTGCTGTCGGTTGGTTAGATAGGACCTGAACCATTGGAGTACAGTATCTTTGATCCCAATTGTTTGGAGTCTGTGGATAAGGGTGTTATGGGAGATGGTGTAGAATGCCGCTGATATATCCAGAAAAATTAGGATGTATCCGGAGTGTTTCTCTTGGGTTCCTATGATGAGGGTGTTCATCAGCATGGTCATTAGGGTCTCGACCCCATGTAATGGTCGGAATCTGTGTTGCTGCGGGTCCAGTTTGTTGTTAACGTCTAGGTGTTCTTGAAGCTGACGTTGGACTATCTTCTCAATTATCTTTGCGGTGAGCGGGAGGCTTGCTACTGGCCTGTAGGAGGTGGGGTCTAGGGGATCTAGGTTGTGCTTTTTTAGGGTTGGTCGGATGATTGTTGTCTTGAGGGCGTCTGGCATGTGTCCTTGTTTAAAGGATTCATTTACGATGTGGGTTAGTGGTGCACTGAGGTCTTCTTTGGTTTTCTTTATCCAGTCGGCAGGGCAAGGATCCAGCGGGGAGGTGGTGGTGTTCAAGCAGGAGATGGTGGAAGATATTTCTTCTTTTGAGGTTGTGTCGAATGTATTCCAGTCTCTGTTCAGGGTGGTGTATGAAGTTGTCTTGGTTGTTGTTTCAGCGTAGTGATGTGGTTTTGTGGTTGCTGGAGCTGTCTGTATTGTCGGGCTAGAAGATCAGGGGGGGATATCTGGCAGCTGGTCGGAGTTACTGGGTGCTTTTGTTAGATTTTTGACAATTTGGAAGAGCTCTCGAGGTTTGTTTATGGCTGTTGCGATGATTTTGGTGTGGTAGGTTTCTTATGGCATTGTCAGTTTCTGAGTGGTATGCATTGAGTTCATAGAGGTATTTTGCTTTGTCTCTGTCACTTTTGGTTTTTCTCCATTTCCTTTCGGTTCTTCTAAGTCTGGTTTTCAGTTTGCGGAGGCTGGGGGTGAACCATTGGGCTTTTGAGGAGATGGGTCTGGTATTGGTGCTGTTTCTATTTGTGCTGGCTGCTGAGGAGATTGTGGTATTCCAGTTGTGGATCAGGACATCAAGGTTGTTGGAGTTTGTGTGTAAGTTAGGCAGGGATTTTGTTAGGAAGTCTTCCTTGTTAAATGCTTTGAATCTCCTTGCGTGGTGTTTGTTTTCTCTGTTATTTTTGAGTTGATAGGTGTGGGATATGTTGATAATGTAGTGCTCTGACCACGGTACTGGCGAGATTGTTGGTTTTCTGTATGAGGAGGCAGTTTGGGAGTTTAGAAATATGAGGTCAAGTATGTTTCCTTTTTCATGTGTTGGTTCTTGTATGATTTGTGTCAGGTCCATTGCTGTCATGGCGTTGAGGAAGGTTTCTGCTTGCTTCTCTTGGAGTGATGGGAGGTTGAAGTCTCCTAGGATAATTTGTTCCTTCAAAGGGATGGTGCTTTCGGAGATGAGGTGTAGAATCTGTGGTAGGTCAGAGGTTGTGGTGGGTGCACGGTAGATCAGGCATATCGAGAGGTATTTGTTGGTGAGGGTGAGGATGTCTGCTTCGTTGGAGGTTTCTGCGGCGTGGATCCGGAGGTGGAGGTCGTCTTTGGCAATGATGGCTACACCTCCGCCTTTGGCATGTGTCCGGGAGCAGTGTTGGAGGCTGTATCCCTTTGGTGTTAGCTGGTTCATTACTACTGTGTCGTGGTCTTTTAGCCAGGTTTCTGTTACACAGAGGATGTCAATCTTCTCAGTTGTGATCAGGTCCTGGAGCATGTGGTCTTTGTTCCTGACTGAGCGAGCGTTTATGAGTGAGATGGAGAGGTGGTGGTGGTTTGTGGGGTTGGTGGTGTAAGTTGGTGTGCAATGTGAGAGTGAGTGTGCGTGTGCATGGTTGTGTGTACGGTTGTGGATGCATGTGGGTTGAGCTGTCGTGGTGTCTGGGCAGAGAGGGTTGTAGGGTTTGGCTGAGTGGGGGTAGAGGGTTAGGAGGGGGTTTAGGAGATAGATGGGGGTTAGGAAGGGTGGCATGTTGTGTGGGAGTACCTGGGTTTTCGGAGTGGTGAGGTCTTTTTTCTTTGCAAAGTTGTTGTTGTCGTTGTTCTTCGGTTCGGTGGTGGGGGTGTCTCTGCTGTTGGATGTAATATGGCTTTCTTTGAGGAGTAGGATATGTTGGTTGCTGCTTCTTTTTTGTGCGCCTCTGTGCCGCGCCTAAGGGCCACGCCAAAAGGCCCTCTGGTGAGGCCCTCAGGCGCGGGCCCGCCAGGCGCAGGCGCGCCCGCAAGGGATGCCGCTTTTATGGAGGCAGGCTGCTTTGGTTCTTTTCTCCCACTACCCCGATTGGGCAGGAGCACCGTGGGGGGTGTTGGTCCCAGCGGCGGCAGCAGCGGCTCCCTCCGGAGGCGAGGGACGCCGCTTTTATGGAGGCGGGCTGCTTTGCTTCTTTTCTCCCACTGCCCCGATTGGGCAGGAGCACCGTGGGGGGTGTTGGTCCCAGTGGCGGCAGCAGCGGCTCCCTCTGGAGGCGAGGGACGCTGCTTTTATGGAGGTGGGCTACTTTGCTTCTTTTTTCCCACTGCCCCGATTGGGCAGGAGCACCATGGGGGGTGTTGGTCCCAGCGGCGGCAGCAGCGGCTCCCTCCGGAGGCGAGGGATGCCGCTTTTATGGAGGCGGGCTGCTTTGCTTCTTTTCTCCCACTGCTCCGATTGGGCAGGAGCACCGTGGGGGGTGTTGGTCCCAGCGGTGGCAGCAGCGGCTCCCTCCGGAGGCGAGGGACGCCGCTTTTATGGAGGCGGGCTGCTTTGCTTCTTTTCTCCCACTGCCCCGATTGGGCAGGAGCACCGTGGGGGGTGTTGGTCCCAGCGGCGGCAGCAGTGGCTCCCTACGGAGGCGAGGGACGCCGCTTTTATGGAGGCGGGCTGCTTTGCTTCTTTTCTCCCACTGCCCCGATTGGGCAGGAGCACCGTGGGGGGTGTTGGTCCCAGCGGCGGCAGCAGTGGCTCCCTCCGGAGGCGAGGTACGCCGCTTTTATGGAGGCGGGCTGTTTTGCTTCTTTTCTCCCAATAGCACTGACATTCAGTATTATCCAGAAACGTTCAGCCAGTGTAGACTCCCCTAGGGCTCTATGAGACTATTTTCTTTGTATTCTTATATCTACTTGTAAAGTAAGGAACGTTTGGGTCTGAGAGGGTTCAGTGGAGTGAGGTAGATGTGAAGTAGAGAGAAAGGAGATGAATCCACCCCACAAGAAGGGGAAGGGTGATATAAAATTAGGGGTCAGAAATCTGGGTTATCTTTGGCTAGACGAGTCACTGTGCACATAGGCAGAAGGACAATGAAAGGGCTATGCTCAGCCTATATCCTTCTGGAGCCTTCCAGAGAGAAAAGGAATCCTTTTCAATGAGCTGAGAGAGAAAAGAGTAGGGGAAAGGATCTTGGCTGTTGCAGCAGTGCACACTCAGAGGAATGTGAATGTCTTAGAGGAATGAAGAAGCATTTCTGCTCTTAAGAAATACGTGGGGCGCAGTTTAATTATAGTAAACCCCCTTTTGCTATTTCTGAAACACGTCATAACGGGTGACCTTTCAGAGTGGATTTCAACTTCAGGAACAAAAAGAAATCCACAGTGGCCAAATCTGGAGAGTAGGGAGGCTGCAGGACTAGAGACATCTCGTGCTTCACTAAAAATTCACAGATAAGGAGCGATGAGTGATTGTGACATGGTTCACTTTTTGCTCATCTATACAGAGATGTGGGACAAATTTTGCAGCAACATGATGCATCTGAGGTTTTTCAGCCATAATTGTGTGACACGAACCTTTACTAATGCCTATTTCTTCAGCAACTTCACAGACAGGCGACAATTTTCAAGAATCAAAGCAGACACTTTCTTAATGCGATCATCGTCCATTGATGTGGAAGGCCGTCCAGTTTTGGGATTGTCTTCAATGGACATTCTGCCTGATTTGAAATGTCAGTGCCATTCATAACATTGTTTGCGGCTTAAACAATCCTCTCCATAAGCTTGCTGCAACATCTGAAAAGTCTCGATACAAGTCAGTTTCACACAGAATTTCATGCAATACACTGCTCTTCAAGATCCTTTATATTTCAACTTAGAAAAAATAGCAAAAGGCACATGAGACAAGTTCACTCTACTGCATGTAGTCCATAACTAATTCACGTGGCATGATCAAGCAAGTGGGAGGCTAAAGCTCAAGGTCACCACTACACATTATCACGAATCTGCTGTGTTGGCTTTCTGGTGCCCACTTTAGCAAGTTTGGTTTCTTTTTGGACAGACCTCATATGGTGTTTGAAATGAACTATTTGAAATGAACTATTGAACAATAAGAAGACACACGAGTAGCATGGTTTATATTTTATTGAATACAATGGACAGATTAATTGCTGACAGTAGAGACCAGTCTGACAAAATTATTTTTACATATTAATGAATACTGTATACTTCAGACAGAAGATAGGTGGGCTTGATTAAGCTGAGGTTGTACATTAAGTTGACCCCTGCATTATGGACTATTGAAGTTGAGGTGAAAATAAATGGAAGCATGAAGGAATGTGTTCTTTTCTGAATAGCTGACTGTGCTGTTTGTATTCCATAATATGTTTTCAAATTGGTTACCTCTGGAAAGCTTCAAATGCATCTTGAGAGCTATATTGATTTTTATATCTGTTGGGAGTAATGCACACAAATGGAAACAAAGCTTTCTAGAATGTAATACTTTCTTCTGGTTTACCACACAGGTCAAAACATCCAACAAATGGCAAAACATGAGCTGAGACCGTTTGAATCTTAAACCTTATGGGTTGCATTTTTGTACTTATCTTTTGTATACATTAATATAATTTTTAATGGATCTTTCTTGTTGCTTAATAAGAATATGATATTTTGCTGATCTCTGGATATCCAAAGTACTCATGCACATTCTACTGCACATCAACAGCTAGACAGATAACTAAATGACCAGGGATTACAAATATGGTCGTCAAGGTTCTTTTAGGACAGTGAACAAAGACAGCTACCAGAGAAGTACTGCCGAAAGAACTGAAACTGTGTTTGTAATGTGGCTTGAGATGGATTAGGAAACGCTATAGTTAAACGTAGTTAATGAGGTATTTTTTTGCTTCACTCCAGAAGACTCAGAGAGTGGGATTTATGTGTTTACTGTTGCAAAAAGCCACCCACATGGAACATATGCATATGGTGACATCAGCAATTCTAAACAAGGACAAGGATAAAAAAAGATGTGTGAGAAAGGGATACATCTCACCATAAATGGATGTCTAGATACAGTTGATACAATCAATGTGAAAGAGGTCGGTGAAGATGATGTCATCTCATGCATTTCTCACATGTCCCAGTACCTCCATCACATTTGAGGTCATAGGTGAGGTTAAACAAATTGGAAAGTGCATATGTACAGCATGACACAATGGCACGTTTTCCCTTTCTCCACTGACATACTCAGCTCTTATGTATGGTTTATAGGAATTTGATATACCACCCTTAATAAATATCAGAGCTGGAACCATTTCATTTCATCTTTCAGCTATGGCCTTGACCTTCCTGAGTGCCCCTTTAACATCCCATCCCCCAGTCATGCAATGGCCCAATGGACTCCTGCGCAGGATTTTTGTTTTTAATGTAGTTGAAAAAGGTTTTGCTCTTTGGTAATTCTCTCTTCAAATTCTCATTTGCCATTTCAATCATCTCTTCTACCTCCATACTGTCAAGGCCCTTAAGGACCTCTGGGTATGATCCCTGATATTGCATGCATAATAAACCAAAAATACCTTCTTCACGAAGCATACATGTTCAACGTACATTAACAGTCATATACAAAATAACTAATCAAAATCCTTAACTGAACTAACATGGTTAACTATCTATCTGTAAATGGTTATGTTCTATGGTGGGGGGGGGGGGAGCGAACACAGCTTACACCACATAATAGCTCCCTTCACATTAATGCATAGCATAAGCAGTGTCTGGAGGGAGTTGATCATAATGAGGGAAAGAGAAATCTATTTGCATTGGCGTGATATATAGACCTCCCTCACAAGAGGAAAAGGTGGATGGAGAGTTAATTGAAGACATACACAGGATTGCTAGAAATGGGGACGTGCTACTGATTGGGAATTTCAGTATATCAGATGTTGATTGGCACATTCCTGCTGTAGTATCATCTAGAAGTAAGAAGATCCTGGATTCTCTACAGGGAGAATTATTCAGTCAATTGGTAACAGACCCCACACGTGAAGGGGCCATACAGGTGAAAGTATTTCTGATGTTATAGTGGGAGATCATTTTGCATCCAGTGATCACCAGATGGTGTGGTTCAGTATTAGGACTAGGACTGATAGAATCCATTCAAAAGCAAGAGTCTTAGACGTTAGGAAAACTAACTTAGTCAAGATGGGCCAATACCTCAGGGAGTCGGTAGCGGGATGGGAACAGCTGGGGGATGTAGAAAAACAGTGGGCAAAAACTGAAAGGGGATATTTTAAGGGTAACCAACCTTTTTGTTAAAATGGTAAATAAAGGTAAAAGGAAAAGGAGACCGCTATGGTTTTTGAAAGAAGTAGCTGAAAAGGTGAAGAAAAAGAGGGAGGACTTCATGAAATACAAGAGATCACAGAGAGAGGAAGACAGGCATCTATATTTGGAAAAACATAGAGAAGCTAGCAAAGTAGTCAGGAAAGCAAAGATTCAAAAAGAGGAAATAGCCAATGCAATAAAATGGGGGTGGGGGATAAGACTTTTTTCAGATATGTTAGTGAGAAGAGGAAGGGCAAATGTGGTACTGTCAGACTCAAGGGTGAAGGAGAGGAATGTGTAGAAGCTGATGAGGATAAAGCGGAATTGCTTAACAAATATTTCTGTTCCGTGTTCACAGATGAAGAATCAGGAACAGGACCTCAGGAAACACCCACAAACAGGAACAGATGAGAGGGGCATCTTGAACAATTTTCAGAAGACTGTGCTTGTGAGAAACTAGGTAAACCTAAAGTAGACAAAGCAATGGGACCGGATGGGATACACCCTAGATTACTGAGGGAACTTGGGGACGTTCTAGCAGCTCACTGACTGACCTTTTCAATGCCTCATTGGAGTCGGGAGTGGTGTCAAAGGACTGGAGAGAGGCTCATGTGGTCCTTTACACAAAAGTGGAAATAAGGATGTGGCTGAAAACTAAAGGCTGGTTAGTTTAAATTTGGTGGTGAGTAAATTATTGGAAATGCTGCTGAAAGAGAAGATAGTGAGGTTTCTGGAGTACAGCAGATTACAGGATCCGAGGCAGCATGGATTCACCAGAGGCAGGTCTAGTCAGACAAATCTGATTGATTTCTTTGACTGGGTGACCAGAGAGTTGGACTGAGGAAGAGCCCTAGATGTAGTGTATTTACATTTCAGTAAAGCCTTTGACACTGTTCCTCATAGGCGACTTATAAACAAACTGAGCACCCTAGGGATTGACCCTAAAGTTACTGCTTGGGTTAGAAATTGGTTGAGTGGGAGGCAACAAAGGGTACAGGTAAATGGAGCACACTCTGAGGAGAAGGACGTTACAAGTGGTGTGCCCCAGGGATCTGCCCTTGGTCCGATTCTTTTTAACATCTTTGTTAGTGATATAGTGGAAAGGCTGTTGGGTAAGGTTTGCCTATTTGCGGATGATACCAAAACCTGCAATAGAGTAGACACCCAGGAAAGTGTAGATAACATGTGGAGGGATCTAGCTAAGCTTGAAGAATGGTCTAGAATTTGGCAAGCTGGGATTTAATGTTAAAAAATGCAAAATCAAGCATTTGGGCTGTAGCAATCCAAGGGAGCAATATAGTATAGGGAGTGAAGTACTTTTGTCCACTAAAGAAGAGCGGAACCACGGTGTGTTTGTGTCTGATTATCTTAAAGTAGCTAAACAGGTAGAAAAGGTGACAGCAAAAGCTAGAAGGATGCTTGGGTGTATTTGGAGAGGAATGGCTAGCAGAAAAAAGGAGGTGATAGTGCCTCTGTATAAGTCTTTGGTGCGACCTCATTTGGAGTATTGTTTGGAATTCTGGAGACCGCACCTTCAAAAGGATATAAACAGGCTGGAGTCAGTACAGAGGGTGGCTACTAAAATGGTTAGTGGTCTTCATTATAAAGCATATGAGGACAGACTTAAGAGGAAAGGCGGGATAGAGGTGATATGATTGAGATGTTTAAATTCCTCCATGGCATAAATGCACAGGGGGTGAGCCTCTTTCGATTGAAAGCAAGTTCTGCTATGAGGGGACATGGGATGAGAGTGAAAGGGGATAGATTTAGGAGTGATATGCGGAAATATTTCTTTATGGAAAGAATGGTGGATCCGTGGAATAGTCTCCCAGTGGAGGTGGTAGAGATGAGGACGGCATCTGAATTCAAAGAAGCATGGGACAAATGCAGAGGATCTCTAAAGGAAAAAAGGGGACTGTTGTAGTGGGTGATATGGAAGGACAGCAGCAGAAGCACAAAGAAATGCAGTATCAGACAAGACGCTTTTTGTGCTCACAATCTCAGCTTTTGTTAGCTGTTCTCTCTCTTCATTTGGTCACATTATCTAGAAATAGAAATCACACTCTGTCTTTTATAGGACCCAAGTTACGGAAGCAATTTCCAACCATTGTGATTTACTTGATTTTAGAAGGCTGGTCAAGACCGTGTTTGCAGGGAGTCATTCAATGAGGATTAGGACTGTGTCAGGCAGTGTTTTAGCATTTGTGCAGTTTGTATGTGTATTTTAATTATGTATGTAAAATTGTAACCTGCTGAGGATATAGGATATAAATGGCTTAAGTAACTGAATAAATAAATAAATAGAGATCATACTCCACATAACCTGGCCCAAGAGTGAGGTTCCTTATTGCTATATTATGTGCAAGACTAATGCATTTGGAGACATTGCCTTGAGAGACTGGAGTTGTCAAACATGTAGTAAGAAGGGAAAGGAGATATATAATACAAACGCCGAAATATCTAACAGGGTTCAATAATTTCACCGGAAAGTAGCTTTTTCATAGAATGGAAAGTTCAAGAATAAAGGGGTCATGATATGAAATTGAAGTGTGAGAAACACATTAGAAACATGAGAAAATACTTTTGCATGGAAAGGGTGGTGGAAAAGAATTCAAATGCACTGGAGGTAGACATAGGGACCTGTGAAAAAATAGCAGGCAGGTATGAATGGGCAGACTGGTGGGCCAAGATGGTCCTTTTCTACCAACATTTTCTATGGCTCTATGTTTGCAACAATTACAAAACACAAGACATAGCAAATCATCTGCGTTTTCTATTCAGTGCTTCCTGATTTTGTATTTGTTGTTGTAACTATAACTCCCTTGTATCTAAGTTCATTCCCACTTCTTTTTCCCTGGTTATTGTGATCATGCAGCAGCTGGAGCACTGCAGACAAGGCATGCTCCCAAGGGATGCCTTCTCTAGAGTCTGACCTGGAGTGTAAGAGCTGTTCCCTTCCTTCCTTCTTTGCATAGCCATTTCCTGATTTGTCTGGGAGGCATGAGCGACTGTCTACTTTTCTGTCTTGCAGTTTTGACCAAAAATGCTCATGTTCTACATCTTGGATCAGGAGGATGAGGCAGAGGAAGTACTCACATCCCACCTTCACTCTTTCCAGACCCATCAGGAAGGAAGAAAAATGTAAAAATCAATTTTAGCTTTGGTTTGACAAGGATAATTTTTTAGACAACTTTAATATGTAGAACTCTCTTTCACACACTCTATGAGGAACTTATTAAATTGCCTTGGTGTATACACACTTAAATATAGATGCTAAGACAACACATTGCCTACCTTTATACAATATATGCATAGCAGTCCCTGGGGCAGAGCAGGGCTGGACATTATGCGCACAGTCTTATAAAATAGAATGGGGAATTTGGGCGTAAATGCCCATGCCTACTTTGAGGGGCAGTTTTCAAAAGGCACATAGGTGCATATGTGGCCTTTATAAAATAGTGTAGTATGTGCCCTGATCTAAAATTACTCTCCTCATGTCTTTGTGGTTTTCCCTAAGTTAAGTGATGTGTTTCTGCTTGATATGTCCGAGTGCAGGTGTGTGTACAGGGTATTTTCTATTAAGGAAAACCTGAGAATGAGAGTGAGAAGGAAGTATAAATGATGGGGTTTGGTGGGTGTGGGAGGGATTAGAAAAGGTTGAGATGCTTGCACCAGAGGTGGAGACAGTCAACAGTGCTTTTGAGGAGACAAATGCCACAATGTGCTGTGGTCATTGTGGCTCTTTAAAAGCAGTCAGATATAGCTCTAAATAGAACTTTTTACAGCATGTTTCTGAGACTCTGAATGATTTAGAGTAAACTTAAATAGTGTGGCATGGGCTAGATATCATGATGTTACATGGATGACAGTGCAGTAAAACATACATTTTCCTCCTAAGGGAGGTATGTGGGCCATCTGAATGTACTTCTTCTCTGAGCTGGTGTAAATATACTCACGATAGAGCCATAGGGAGTTGTGTTTCTAGATTGGTGAATTTTTGGGCAGGAGTAGAAGTGGAGGGAAGTTTGGCAATGGAGAGCATAAGCAGGCTCTGCCTTCCGAGCTTTCTGAATATTTTTCTTTCTAACTGTGCCAAATAAGTTTTTGAGTTAGAAAATGCACTGAATATGCCCCTTTCCATAGCAAATATTCAGGAAAGCATTAGTCAATATGCACCTCCTGAAGGCCTAAACTGTCTGTTTGGGATCAAAAAATGCCAATTTTAAAACCTTCATAGCAATTGGCAGGGATAGTAACATAGTAAATGACGGCAGATAAAGACCAGTATGGCCCATCTAGTCTGCCCAGTAAGATGGCAAGAGTAGGTGCATCTGCACCCTTCCCCACCTAATTTGCTATCTCTTTCTGGTCTTTATTTAAAGGCACCAGGGCTATTTTAGCCTTTATGGCAACTTCTCTACCGGGTTGCCTAACTTTCCTGTTATGATGGTATCCTTCATAGATATCTTGCTCCGAAACATGCACTCCTGAGCTGCTGTAGGCTCTCCCCCTGGTTCTAGTTTAGAAGCTGCTCTCTCTCCTTTTTGGACGATAGCGCCAGCAGCCTGGCACCACCCTGGTTAAAGTGAAGCCCATCTTTGCAGAATAGGCTCCTCTTCCCCAGAAAGTAGCCCACTTCCTAACCAATCTAAAACTTCAACCCTAGCTGCTGTCCATGAATGCATCTTTTATACACGCTCAAGTTTCTGCCATCCTTCTCGGTTTCTGATCCCCTCAGTCTCCTGTTCACATCCTTACCATTCTCCTAGATCTCGCCTAGTCCCCAGTTGTTGAATTGTCTGTCTTGACTAGAGTGCAAGCTTTTATGAGCAGGAACTGTCTCCTACATCTCTGTACAGCGTTGATTACGCATTGAAGCACTATGCAAGTAAGTAGCAGCAGTAGTTGTTAGAACCTTCCAGTGTTTCTGATGTGCTGCGCCCTATTGGCAGTCTTATAAGGACTTAAAAAAGCTCCTAAATAGGTTGTTTTCCTGAAAAAGCACAAAATTAGGAGACAAAATCGACTCACATATTTCTCTCACAAATATTTGACGATCCTTTATTATAGGTGCTGACATGCATTTGATAGTGTAAAAAATGATAATATTAAAGTTCAAACTAAGAATGTTTTGCAAGGCATGCAGCTTTCTGGCAAATGACACTGACATTGTTTAATTGAATCTGTTTCACTTGCATCAGCAAAATATTAATTTTAGCTGTATATCACGCTATACAGGCTGGCACCAAAAAACAAGACAAGACATCTTGCGAACATAAGACTGGGATTCAGCTTCCCCTTAATACAATTATCCTAGGGCCTATCTCACTGTAATAAAGTCCTAGAATCACCCGTATTTTTTGAATCTTCAGGTTTTTCATTTTCTTCTTAATCCTTTTCAGTCCGTATTCTGTCTTCTAAGATATCACTGAACCACTCTGGTTTTCTTGTCATCCATGCTTTCAACTCTGCTAAACATTCTGGTTTATCATTTAATTGTTTTTATTTGCTCGAAGTCTATTGATACAGTCAGCTATCATAGTCTTCTTAGACTTGTTATCCATTTTTAGTGTGTTTAAGTCTACTTCACCAATTTCAGATTTCCTGGAATGCTGCCCTTTAGGGACATACATTAGTTAATGCACCTTAAAAACAGTGCATGCTAAAGCCATTTATTGCATACTGATATGCATTAATTTGTAGGTTAAGTCAATTAATTTTTGTTAAAAAGTTCTAACGCACACTAAAAATTTTTTATTAAAGCAAATGTGTGAAATGCACCAAAAAAGTTCAAATTAGGAAAAAACACAAAGGAACCAAACATATTTGCTCTGTGCAATTCCCTAGTGCACTTTATTTTCTTATGGACAGTATCTCTCGTGTTCCATACTTGGCACCTTCCTAACCCCTTATGGGCCCAATTCTGCAAGGCAAATAGCGGGGCTGTACGCCCCGGTGGGATGTGCAGCCCTGCTAGCAGTTCTGTCCAAATGCTGAAAGCCTCTCTCCCCACACGCACAAAGCTGCTGTATGGGGACAGCAGGATGAGGGTGACACGGGAGTTGAGATTTGGCAGGAGAGGCACCCAGACGTAGAGGGCTGATTCAGGTCACAGCCCTGTATGTCCGGGGAGCACCGGGAGGATGCACAACTTGTTCCACCTTGGAGGAGTTCCATGGAATTCCTCGGAGGTGGGATAAGCACAGGGCGGCTCTCTGCATCGGCCAGGCAGCCCCCAGGAGTAATGGAGCCACTATTGGTGAGGCCCCACCTCCTGATCCAGGCCCTGGCTGACCCCGTTGCGAGTCAAGCAGTGGAGAACTGGGGGTCAGCGCTGTGGCAGGCTGGCGGTGAGGCGACAAGGACATCTCCTGCAGGGCTGCAGAGGCATGCCAGACCATCTCAGTGCCTGATCCTGCACTCGCGGGAACATCTAGCTCCCATGGTGCAGAATTGGGTACTAACGGGGGCGTCCAGACAGCTCAGACATGCCCCTTCCTGCATCGGGCTCCACGTGTTTGTTTAGAGGTTCCTATATCGAGTTTTTATGTCAAGGGGATCCTTATGTTTTCTTATTTCTCCCCTATTTATTTACTTATTTATTTAATGTCTCTTCTATACCGCGCTCTTTAAAAATCAGTGCAGTTTACAGGTAACAGATTTGTGCAATGCAGGCAGGCCGGTCTACACATCTGGATGACCAGACCCAACCTTAATATAAAGAAGACTTATCTTCTCCTGTCATTTCCGATTCTGTTATGGCCAATCCTCCAGGTGTTGCTTTTAACACTTTTCATAAAACCAAGAATCTCTCTCCTTATCAGAGTTCATATGTATATTCCTTTTCTGCTCATCTGGTAAACTAACTCATGGTATGATGTTGGGGCACTTGGATTACTGCAGCGCTCTTCTCTCTGGTCTTGTATTATTTGTTACCCGACTACTTCAACATAATCAAACTTTTACCATTTGATGCATCATCCTCTTTCATCCCAGTTCTCTGCTCTGCGCACTGCACTCTGTTTCATGTCACTTCCAATTGAATTTAACTGAAAGACATTATCGGCATGATGTGGTCTGGCTCCTTACTTTTCCTTTTTTTTTTTTTTTTAAGCTCCTCTTTCCCACACCCCCTCAAGATTCTTCTCCTTTTTCTCACTCTCGCTTTGGGATCAACTTCCCCTTCTAATTCACTATGAAACTGCTGATTTTTTCAGTGATTCCTTAACCCAGGCTATCTGCAACTAGGTCCTATTGAATAACATGGGATTGAACTGCAGATAGCCTGTGTTAACTGTAGGCCCAGGTTTAGTAAACACATTCCTAAGACCATCTTATCAGTAGTGTGCTGATTGGTTCCTGTCTGTCTGATTTTGTACCTTAATATTAATGTGAGGATTTAAAATATAAATAAATGATTCATCACTAAAAATATAAATAACTCAAACAAGTAGAGATCCAACACCCACTTCCCGCAATATATAATTTCAGGTTGCTGTTCACATTCGCACTATATAAATCTATTCAGTCAAAAATATTGCAACCAACTAACCTACAGTAGCAGATTTACAGTATATATACTTCATAAGTGTTTCTTCTGCTAGTCAGATATCAGACACTTTAGCTGGAATATCCTACAAATCCAATGCAGCTAAAATGGACAAGAATGTGTGATATTTAAGATAAATTATACAAATTGTTCTTTATATACTGGAACATCTAATAAGCTTTTCTAAAAATACACATCATACAAATATTACTAACAAATTTCTAACAAACACATTTTTTTGCAAGCAATTTTAGCTCTTGATAAATTTTTAACTATATTTATTGGCAGGCAGGAACTCAAACCATGGATTTACTGGTACAACATTCTGTAACCAAACCACCTGGTCACCTTCAGCATTCCCACAGTCTTATGTGCTGCAGGTTCACTCCAACAGTTTTTCCATCAGTTTCACCACTGCCATCCCTGCTGCTTACTACTGCTACTCAGATTACGCTGACCACGGCCAATGGTTTTGCCGCTACTGTGGCTTCTTCAAAGGTAATTCAAAAAACACTCCACAAACGATGCAATATGGACCCCAATTAGTCCCTGCACAAATGATGGCACCACTTGTGACAACATATGCCACTTTTTTTTTCGAAACAAAATGCCAAAACCACGGCTGACTCCTTCCAGGTACCTGCATTTTCTAGAAGAAGTCAGACTGGAATCTGTGTATTATATGGTGGAGTCACAGTTTTGGCTTTTGTATTCTCCTATCTATATTGAAGTCCTTCAAATGTTTAGCACTTAATTGTTTAATGGTTTTTAAGAATGTATGGTGTTTGATTCTAACTATTTCTTGTGTTGTGAATTTTGTTAGTTAATGTTGGTCAGTTTCTTAAGGCTATGGGAACAATGATGAAGGTGACCAGGTGGTTTGGTTTGTGGAGTGTTGTACCAGTAAAATCCAGTTTGAGTTCATGCCTGCCATTAAATATGCTTAAATAAATATGGTTAAAATTGTCAAGAGCTAAAAATTGATTGCAAAAAAATTTGCTTGTTAGAAATGTGTTAGTAATAGTTGTTTGATGTGTATTTTTAGAAATCTTTTTAGATGTTCCGGTATATAAAGAACAATTTGTATAAGTCTCACTATTTATCTTGACTAGTTGTTTTTGTGGCACTTTTGTGGATGTATTTTTGAGATGATATGTATTTAAACCATACTCTGCCAATTTTAATACCATACTTTATATAGTACCATAGGGGGGCATATTCAAAATGATTAACACAGTTAGCAGACCTGCTAAGCGCATTAATCGCAGTGAGTGGGATATTCAGCTGCACATAGGAGGGGATATTCAGCTGCACAGAATTGCTAACATCACTAAAAGCCCTGATGCTAACCGCATAACATCGTGACATTCTGGAGATGGTGCTGAAGTTAACTGACCAGTGGTGATATTCAGCCACCGACTGGTTAACTTAAACTGGCTAATGTTAGGCACATAAAAGGCTGGCCTAACTCTAGCCGGTTTAGCTAACCAAGTAGGGGCTAAATATTGCTATTTCCTGGTTAGCTAAAACAGTGAATGGATATGACCCCAGCATTGAATATCCAATCTTAATTTAAAGCAGTGATGGACAGCCGCTTTAAGTGTGCTGGCCCCTGCCACTGAAAATGCCCCCCATAGTAACATAGGAAATGATGGCAGATAAAGACCAGCATGGTCCATCTAGTCTGCCCAGTAAGATGGCTAGAATTGTAGTGTTGCACCTGCCAAAACTTAAATTTCCTTTACTAAGCTTAGAGGCCTTTTTACTAAGCGGATCATTCCAGAACACGAATAAGGAGTCTGTATGTGTGGTAGGGACACTTGTGTGTGAAAACGTCCCCAACTGTATTCTGACATGCATGTCCATGGCGCTAGCATGGGGATCTCAGAACGTGGGTGTGGTCAGCCACAGAGACATAGAAAGTGTATTCAGTAAAGGCCCCTATACGGATTACATGTTTCCAGAAACGTCCACGTTATTCCTCCAGTTTAAGGTGTGTTTGTAGAGATGAACGGGACAGGTTTCACTGGAGCCAGTTCCTAAAGCCACATAGCATTTGCTGCAAGGTATGTCTTGACATACATGCTCATATTTACATTCTTGTATACCATACTAGGGTGCACTAGGCTCACCTAGCACCTTTCAGGGCATAACGGGGACTGGTATATGGTCTAGGTTGCAGCAGCTGTCATTTCCCATTGGTATTTATGTCTAGTGTGCATCAGCACACTACTGTCTGTGATGGGCAGCTTAGGAGATGCATGTTTTTCCAGAGCGGCGTGGCATCTGTGGGTACATCGTAGGGATGGGCAGGATCCAAAACCTGTAACATTTCAGAATATGGTGGGCATGGGGACATCCACAAGGTTTACCCACACCCAAGGCATGGAGCCAGCTAGACAGCATGTACCTGCTGAACACGTCTATCTCCATGTATATTTTAAGAAATTTATATGCTGGCTTTGCACCTGTTCTGAAGCACACACAAGTACCAGCTACCTGATCTTTAGGACTTGAGGTCCCTATCAATGATTCAAGGGGCATTTGCGCTAACATTTGTGGTGTCTACCACCACCACCTCAAAAATGATTATTTCACAACTTTCCTTAACTGGCTCCTCCTGCACATACAGCTTTTTTTTTTTAATGTGGCACAGACATGTGTAAGCTGTATGTGCTGTCAAATACATGTGTACTACTGCACATCCTTATATATATTTTACAAAAGACTGCACTACAGCTTTTTGCACATACTAATCTATTGTACATAAGTTAATTCATAGGTATACACGTGCATTAGCAATTTGCTTGCATTATTAATTTTTAGGTAATCCATAAAACACCCAAATGAAATCTGAAGTGCATATGCCTAATTTGTAGCCTATTTGATAAGAACAAAAGATATGCCATACTGGATCAGACCAAGGTCCATCAAGCCCAGTATTCGGTTTCCAACAGTGGCCAATCTAGGTCATATGTACCTAGCAGTTTCCCCAAGGGACACAGGTTCCACAATGCTTGTATTGGTTCAAGCATTGATATCCTGGGCCCCTTCTTAATAATGGTTTATGGACCTTTCCTCCAGGAACTTGTCCAAACCTTTTTTAAACCCAGCTACACTAACAGCCTTTACTACATCCTCCGGTAACAAATTCCAGAGTTTGATTACACGTTGAGTGAAAAAATATTTTCTTTTATTAGTCTTAAATAGTTTACCCCGTAGCTTCATTGCATGCCCCCTAGTCTTTCTATATTCTGATAAGGTAAATAATCGATCTACGTTTACCCGTTCCACTCCGTTCATTAATTTATAGACTTCTATCATATCTCCCCTCAGCCGTCTCTTTTCCAGGTTAAAGAGCCCTAACCTTTTTAGCCTTTTTTCATAGGAGTATCCTTCCATCCCCTTTACCATTTTGGTGGCTCTTCTCTGAACCTTTTCTAAAATCGCTATATCCTTTTTAAGATACGGTGACCAGAATTGCACACAATATTCAAGGTGCGGTCTCACCATGGAACGATATAGAGGCATTATAATATCTTTTGTTTTATTTTCCATTCCTTTCCTTATCATACCTAGCATTCTATTTGCTCTCTTGGCTGCCGCTGCACACTGGGCCGAGGGTTTTAACATGGTATCCACAATGACGCCTAAATCTTTTTCCTGGGTGGTGGTTCCTAATGTGGAACCTTGCATCGTGTAACCATAGTTTGGGTTGTTCTTCCCTAGGTGCATAACCTTGCACTTGTCCACATTAAATTTCATCTGCCATTTTGATGCCCAGTCTTCCAATTTATCAAGATCCTCTTGCAATTTTCCACAATCCTCTTGGGTTTTAACAACTTTAAATAGTTTTGTGTCATCTGCAAATTTGACAACCTCACTCATTATTCCACTTTCCAGGTCATTTATGAATATGTCAAAAAGCAGCGGACCCAGCACACCACTATTCACCTTTCTCCATTGGGAAAATTGGCCATTTAGCCCTACCCTCTGCTTTCTATCTTTTAACCAGTTCCTGATCTACAATAGTACACTGCCTCCTATCCCATGACTCTTTAGTTTTGCCAAAAGTCTCTGATGACGGACCTTGTCAAAGGCTTTCTGAAAGTCCAGATACACAATATCAACTGACTCACCTTTGTCCACCTGATTATTCACTCCTTCAAAAAAAACATAACAGATTAGTAAGACAAGATCTTCCTTGTCTAAATCCATGTTGGCTGTCTCCCATTAGGTCATGACTATCTACATGCTGAGTAATTTTATTCTTTATGATGGTTTCTACCATTTTTCCCGGTACTGATGTCAGGCTCACCGGTCTGTAGTTTCCCGGATCACCCCTGGAACCCTTTTTAAAAATTGGTGTTACATTGGCGATCCTCCAATCTTCAGGTATTAGAAATGATTTTAATGATAGTTCACAGATTACTAATAGCAGGTCTGCAATCTCATATTTCAGTTCTTTCAACACTCTTGGATGTATACCATCCGGCCCAGGTGATTTGCTACTCTTCAGTTTATCTAATAGTTGTAATACATCTTCCCGATGTATCGATATTTCCTTCAATTCTTCCACACCTTTAAATACCACTTCAGTCATGGGTAACATCCCTACATCTTCCTCAGTAAAGACTGAAGCAAAGAATTAATTTAATCTCTCCGCTATCGCCTTGTCGCCTCTTAGTGCTCCTTTAACCCCTTTATCATCTAATGGACCAACTGACTCTCTCACAGGTTTTTTGCTACAAATGTACTTGAAAAGGTCTTTACTTCGCGTTTTTGCTTCCGCAGCAAGCTTCTTCTCAAATTCTCCCTTTGCCTGCCTTATCAATGCCTTGCATTTGACTTGCCAGTGCTTGTGCTGTTTCCAGGTTTCGTCGTTTGGCTCTTTTTTCCATTTCCTGAAAGATGCTTTTTTTGGCAACAACAGCCTCTCTGACCTCACCTTTAAACCATGCTGGCAGTTTTTTGGACTTCCTTCCACTTTTCTTAAAGCGTGGAATACAGCTGGTCTGGGCTTTCAAGATAGTATTTTTCAACAACAGCCAAGCCTGATGTACGTCTTTAACCTTTGCAACTGCTCCTTTTAGTTTTTTCTTAACTGTTTTCTGCATTTTATCATAGTCTCCCTTTCGAAAGTTAAAAGGTAGTACTGTGGATTTCCTTACTATCCCTCCTCCACTAATTAAATCAAAGGTGATCATGCTATGATCACTATTGCCAAGTGGCCCCAATAACCTTATCTCTTGCACTAGATCTGGTGTTCCACTAAGGACTAGGTCTAATATGGCTTCCCCTCTGGTCGGTTCATGAACCAGCTGCTCCAAGAAGCAGTCATTTATTTCATCTAGGAACTTTATCTCCCTAGCATGTCCTGACGTGACACTGACCCAGTCGATACCGGGGTAGTTGAAATCACCCATTATTATTACTGCACTGTAACTTTTGTTAGCTTCCTTGATTTCTTTGAGCATTTCATCATCCATTTGGTCATTCTGGCAAGGCGCTCGATAGTACACCCCCACTGCCATTGCCTTCCCCCTTTTACATGGAATTTCAATCCATATAGATTCTACAGCAGATTTTGTTTCCTGCAAAACTTTAATCCTTTCTGACTCAATGCCCTCTCTAACATAGAGAGCAACCCCTCCACCAATTTGATCAGCTCTATCATTATGATATAGTTTGTACCCAGGTATCACAGTGTCCCACTGGTTGTCCTCCTTCCACCATGTCTCTGATATTCCAATCATATCTAGCCTTTCATTTAGTGCTATATATTCTAACTCTCCCATCTTATTTTTTAGACTTCTAGCATTTGCATACAAGCATTTTAGAGAATGTATTTTACTCATTAATTTGGCTATTGGTAGACATGGGTAATTTGGGATCTTTAAGCTCAGTCTGCTCCATACTTGAGGTCATTTGGGCTACTTTACTCTTTTGTGGAACCTCTCTGCTTTTGGTAGTATCCTTCAAAGATACATTCTTCCGAACCATCCGCTCTTGGGTGACTGTCGGCTTTCCCCTAATATCTAGTTTAAAAGCTGCTCTATCTCCTTTTTAAAGGTTAATGCCAGCAGCCTGGTTCCATCCCGGTTAAGGTGAAGCCCATCCCTTCGGAAGAGCCCCTCCTTTCCCCAGAATGTTCCCCAGTTCCTAACAAATCCAAAACCCTCATCTCTGCACCATTGTCTCATCCACGCATTGAGACTCCGGAGCTCTGCCTGCCTTTTGGGTCCTGCGCGTGGAACAGGAAGCATTTCGGAGAACGCTACCCTGGAAGTTCTGGATTTCAACTTCCTACCTAAAAGCCTAAATTTAGCCTCCAGAACCCCCCTACCACATTTTCCTATGTCATTGGTACCAGCATGTACCAAGACAGCAGACTCCTCCCCAGCACTATCTAAGACCTTATCTAGGTGGCGCGTGAGGTCATAGGCATCTTATGTGTCTATAGAATAAACACTAGGGCCAAACCGGCAGAAATCATGACTGTATAGAAGCCATGGACATTTGTGCCTGCTTGGGAGCAGCTGCAAATGCTAGTGCTTAAAGTACACAGATATTTTAGAAAATATGGGGTTATTTTGGAAGCCCTATTTGTGCTTTGTCTGAAAACGGTCAGAGACATCCAAAGAGTCATTCTAGAAATCAGGTCTGTGGCCACACAAGTCTGAATGGGGGTGTGGTAGATGCGTGGCTGGGGCATTCTCAGGAACCTGGACATTACTGCCTGATCTCAGAAATGTCCTGGAAGCCCGGAGTCATGTCTAAATTTAAACCTGCTCCAGGCACAAATAAGCATCAGGAAAGTGCTTTGGCTGTAAACCATCCAGGAGTATAGAAAAGATAGCTCTCTATCTTCCCTAGATCTCAGCACAATCATGATGTTAGCAGCAGTAGGATTTGATCACTGGTGTCCTTGGTCCTAGCCTACTTCTCTAACCATTAACCTATTCTTAGAGGTCCAGGTTCTGGAGCACGATTCTGGGGATGATTATGTGGATGTCCTTGCAGGCGTCCATATTGGGACACCTGGACGTGCCTGCTTTTTTCAGATGTTCTGGCTTAGACATCCTAGATTGCACTTGGACGTCCCTTCTAAAATGCCCCCCACCATGTGTAGTTCATGACTCAGCTTGCATGCCACTCACTCTCTGTCTCAGAACATGTGTAAGAATATGTCCCTTCTTGTCACTGAATATACTTTTATAAAATTACCCCTTGAGTTACCACAGGAAAAGTTTATAAAACTATCCTCCCTGACCAAATAAATTAAGGCAGACAATAGCTGCCAGAAAATTACCATTTATAAAATATAAATAATATACAACATAAACAAATGTATGCAAATTCAGGAACTATGCTAGACAACTTCAGCAGAATTTTGAAAATTACACCAGAAAATTTGCTAGCTCTTGTCCCAGAATGCTGAAAAATCTGCCATAGGAATCCAGCGACTGGAGTTATATAATAGTTCTGGAAATTCTTGACTTTTGTTTGTTAAAAGAGGCATTTTAGAAATGTCATTTAGGTGCCATTTGGATGTCCAAATAAAAACGTCTGAAATTCCAGGGGGGGAGGAGGGGGGGGCAGCAGAGAAGGTGGGCACATTTAAATGCATTCTAAGACTGACCTATCTCCGTGCCCAAAATAACCTTCTTCTTCAAAATACAAGAAAACGGGGAAGTGAAGCATCCACCCCCAAGCATGTGCAGGGAAACAGATGAGTTGCGAAATATGGAGGTCGGCAGAACCAGCAACACAGACGTGTCCGCAACTGTATTTCAGAATGCCCATGAGTATCTGTCATCACATACACGTCCCAGCCTGCCGTTTTGCAAGTAGAGACCTGCAGTTGCACAGTAGCTTACAAAAAGACCTCTGTATTTACCTGTATGTTTTTTTGAGGGGGTGAAAATTATTGGAGGCGTCAGAGGGCATTCTCCTCTTTTCTCTGCTGTTGCTTGCTGGCTCTAATGAACCCTTGCACATACACTGTTTCAGCATACCTCCCCTACCATTTGTTTTCAGTTCTTTTGGCAGCAAAACCAGAAAAAAAATGTTAAGGGGACTGGTGCTCAAGAAACTGGCATAAAGTCCTCACCAGCAACTGCTGCAGACCTACAGTATGAGCTAGCCCTTAACATCTCCTCAGACTTGGTGTTTTAAAATCATAGCATTAGCACTGACGAGCACATTGATTATGTTAGATCCCACAATACATTCTGTGTTCACAAAGTGCAGAAAATTGTGCACAAACACTGCATTATTGCCTGTGCTAAGGATGGCACACTTTGCTATGTCAGCCCCTATGTTTGCTCAGTTATGCAGGAAACCGAATGATCACAGACTACCATTCCAAACCAATAACAATGCATGTCATATTTATTTAAGTGATGAAAATATATCAAAACTCTGTACCGTAACTTGAAAGTATACTGCAGTCTTCAACTGACTTGTCGTTCTTATGTAGCGCTCAAAAACTAGTTTCAAAAGTGGCAAGAGAGGTCTCAGAAAAACCAGGCAACCAGTGACTGTTCAAATACAGTCATTGTGAAATACTGCCCTTCATACATCAATGACCCT
Organism: Ichthyophis bannanicus; assembly: GCA_033557465.1. Lineage (NCBI taxonomy): Eukaryota > Metazoa > Chordata > Amphibia > Gymnophiona > Ichthyophiidae > Ichthyophis > Ichthyophis bannanicus. Next base: position 1,573,878,983 of record CM066031.1, on the reverse strand, counting down.
CTGTAAAGCCACTAGCCAGTCTTACTATCTGGTATAAGCCATGAAACACAAATTTTCGATTTTTTTATAGATTTTTGTAAATTTTATGAAAAATGATGCTTAACTTTGAAGTATCCAGCTTCTGGCCTGTCTTTCCCGACGCTAGACTGCACGCTAGAATGATGCGTTTCACCTTGTGCGGTTTCCTCAGGGGAATTCATAGGCACTACGATATTTATTTAAGTGTCACTACCATATTCAAACATACTATTAAAGTCTATTTAATTGCATCTTATTCATTCGTTGACAGTTTCTCCTTTAGTGCCACTTAGGAATCAGTTTGCCCAAGTTACTCTTTGGCTTTGGAAGTGGAATAGGGCCAAATAGCAGGTGTTGCCAAAACAGTATTTAAAAAAAAATTAAGCTACAGGAAAAATATTCATCATGGATCCTAAGAGTGTTTGGAATGAGGACCCACCACAGATGTTGCCCACAGATATTCCTAGAAATACTGACTGGCAACCTTAAGATTTGAATCTACAGTAGTTACTCCAGCCACAGACAGGAGACAACCCAATCTAGAGCACTGGCACATCTAAGCAGCCATTGTTCATGCCCATGGAAACAATTATGTTACTTTTAAAACTTTAACTAAGGAAAAAACCCCAGGAAAAAACAGTTTCCTGGGATCACAAGGCTTACCAACTAAAAACTGCTTTAGTATGCTCTGCTGCCATACCTATGCTAGCCAAAGAGACTATTCAGACAATTTCTCTAATGCTATCCTAATTCTCTTTTTCCTTTCATTCTCAGCTTTACACCCTCTCTCATACTGGGTTGCCAGTTGACTTTTGATTTTCAGGATGAAATAATTCAGTCTTGAGTTTACTCCACTGCTTGCATGGAGTTATAGTTTTGGTGTCTCTATTGATTTAGCATTCTTGAAAATTAGCAGCCAGCTGGCAAGCCTGTTATGCACTCATTCTGTCAGAGATCCTACCCTGGTGTACCCCTTAGCCCTTCAGCTTTTCTGTATATCCACAATGAATATGCAGGAGTCAGATCTGCATGTGTTGCTTTCATTGCCTGCAGATCTCGCTCATGCATATTCATTGTGGACATCCTGAAAACCTGATTGGCTAGGGAGTACCTAGGACAGGGTTGAGAACCACTGTTTTACACCTATGGGAAAGCTTCTTGCACATATTCACTTACATCATATTTGACACATGGCACATATCAATGAGCTTATGGATCTCCATGACTTTAGGATGAAGAGAAGACAAACACTGTTGTCACATAGCAGCATTCCCTTAGCAAGCATACATCATTCATACTATTATTTATAGCATCACATAGCTTTACTAAATACAAACAGTGCTCCGTCCCACATGCTAATGTACACATGCATCACTCGGGGCATGTTTAATAAAGCGCAGTTTTTACAGCTAACTCACCAAACAAGTACAGATAGCGCTACGATGGCTGCAAAAGCTGTGCATTATCTGATGGGGGCGTGACGGTAATTCTCCAGTAGAAAATGCACCAAGGGTGCAGAGAACATGGTCAGGACGCATCATGGATGCGGCGAACGCCGTCCATTGAGGTGACGTTATCTGCACTCGTGCTGCCGGCAGATCTGACGGTTATCACATGCTGTTGAGACCACAGTGACCGCACGTTGCAGTCATGCCCACTTCTGCAGATAATGTGCTTTTGGCAAATAGTGCAGAAATTCACCGCATTATCTGCAGTAGCTCTGTTGTAGCTGCTACTGTGGCCGGATAGCATGCGTTATCTGCCACATTAGCAGCTAAAACAGTTTAGTAAACATGCCGCTTACAGTCTTCCTTCATATCTCACACAACTTCTCATTTTAAAAAGACCACACCTTTTTTGTTTAATCTATACACAGGAACTGATAACACATAGAAGATACATATACATCTTCTATGTATCTTTAATTTACAAGACAAAAATCAACAGCTTTAATCTCTTTATTGCAGGCGATGGAGGTGGAGTATAGTTGAGTCTCTCTTAGGGCAGATCTGGTCTAGTCTTGAACTGATGGCATGCAGCTTGATAGGGAATTGTTCTCCCTGTTGAGCTCTGTGTCTTCTAAATGTAGATGCCATCAAGCAGTTTTCCATTTCTGCTTGGCATTTGTCATCAGTTCTGCCTTTGGTCTGTTGACTGATCCTACCTTGATTGGTTCAGGTATTTAACTTCCCCCTTAGCCTAGTCACCTATCTGGTGTAACAGGACAACAGCTCAGCTTGAATCTGTCCTTAGTTTCTTATTTCCAGACTCAGATTTCCTTGGACTGGGCTCCGTTCTAAGCCCATTTCCAGCCTCTTTACTACTTGAACTTGTTCCTGTATGCCCATTTGCCCAAACCTTTGTCTTGTTTCATCTGTTTATGATTGCCTAGCTGCAGCTGCTGATCCTCTTGTTCCTGTTCTTGGGCTACTGCTGCTTCTCAGACTACTGGGCCATGTTCCAACTTCCTGTTCTGGGTTGCTCCTACTCCTCTGAATCTTAACCCATGACTGCTGAACCTTCTGGTCCCAACACAGTTCCTGTTTGTGTTTGTGTTTACTCCATTCCTGTCTGTGCTTGTCCCTCCTTGGTCCTGCCCTTTGTGCTTTAGCAGGCACTGATCAACTGGTGTAGGGCTGTGGTAACAGCTAAAGTGCACTAAAACAGATCGCATGCTCCAAATTCCATGCTAACTGCATAGCATGCCACAGGGCAGGAAATGGACAGATTTGGGGCGGAGAGTCAGTGTGGACTGCACATTGCAGATAGCATAGGGAGTTGTTAATGGGTGGTGTTTAAGTGTACACATTAGCTGCTGCCGCACATTAGGGTATCTTCAGTGAGGTAACTGCTGGGTACATGCCCCAGTTAGTGCACGACTGTTGCACATACAACATGTTAGTTTTTACTCAAAATACTCATTAAGTGCACATCCTTAGCGCACTTTAGTAAACTTTGTTCTCAGCCTGGATCTAATTTAGATCATGTCTTCTGGATGTGTCTGTAATAAGCTTGCCTGCTGCCTTGGAACCATCTGCCTTTTTGGTCTGCTGCTTACATCCCAGTCGTGACACTACAGTCTACTTCCTCCCATCTCATGGAGTTAGATGGTATGGAACCTCTCCTCCTTTCATTCCACTGCTGCTTCTGTATTCTTAGAAACTGTAGGTTGTTTGACTGCAAAAGAGAAACTATATATAAGAGAAATAATTAAACTCTACCTAACTACCTACAATGCCAAGAGAAGTGAGGTTCATGACTGTCATAATATGCGCAAAACTAACCCATTTGGAGAAACCACCCCAAGAGAAAAAGTAGTAATGGAGTGAAGAAATAGCTCAGCGCTTAGAAAAGCAGCTGGGAAATCAGGGTTCATATCCCTCCTCTCTCACTGACACTCTCTGTAACCTTGAGCAAGTGACTTCACCTTCCAATGCCTCGGGATCGAGTAGATTATAAACCAGTTTGGGCAGGGAAATTACTCAAATACTTCAACATGCAACTTACCTTAAGCTCAGAGATGAAAAAGGCAAGTAATAAATCCAAATCCAATATAATGCTGCAAAGAATATCAGAATAGACACATATGTAATAATGCTAGAAACTGCACTAGCAAAAGAAAGGTATATATAAAGTTATAAAAGAAATGCTAAATAAGTAAAATAAATAAATACATTGGCTGCACACAGAGTGACAGAATTGTTCCTGTGGAATTAGGGATAAGGAAAATAACTTTCATTTTTGGCCTTTTCCCTGCAATTTTTGGACTTTTTTCTGTTCATTTCGCCAATTTATATTAACAAAGATTTTTAATATAAGGGTTTTTTTAAATGCATACAAATCGATTTTATGCACATTAATACATTGGTTAATGTGCTTTAAATCAATTTTGCCTGCCCTAAATTTTTTTAAGGCATGCTAATAATAGCACATCCCTGCTTGGCATAAGGCATCGACCTGGACGTTCCTGCAGAAATTATACAAGAAGTCTCAGCAGCTCCCCTGCATCAGGTACACAGTCCTAACTTGTCCAATGTTGGTCTGGAAAACAAAAGCCGGAAAGCATTTCAGATAACAGGTGAATAAATATCTAATGGCAGCATAAGTTATGCAACTAAAATTAAAAAAAACAAAACCCAAACTAAAATAAAAAAAAAAGACTAGTAATTCCAATCACTGATGAATGGATAGGGCAAATCAACTATACATAATTCCTTAATTTCTATTTTGTTCAGAATACAGTGCTATAACATTAGAAAGCTAGTACTTACAGGGATGGATAGGAAAATTCACTAGAATTTCTCCTCAATGTTGAGCTGGAGGTAGACAGACAGCTTGGTGCTAAATTGCTAGATACAATGGCCCAGTTGCTGCCAGTAATAAAGATCAGACAAGCAATGGGAATAATCATGTGGTGATGTATGAGACGTCTTCCCATGGCTACAAGGGCAGTACTGTGGAGTTATTTAAAGGGCACCTGCCCATTTTACACAGCTAATACAATAAAATACATCAATAAAAGGTTTTCTATATAAGGGTAGGAAGGTTCATCCGACTTCATACCTTCTTGGCCTGCCAATGATAGAGTCATATTAAAAGCTCCATTTGGCAAAGGATGTCAAGGGAGGAATTGAGATGCCCAGATCTGGGTGTGCTCAGTGCATCCTGTATTTTACAAAGAGCACTGCTAAATGCAAACCCTTTTGTAAAATATGTGTAGAGATGTGCAGGTATGCATGTGCATTTGTTGGCATATCCAGCAGATGCAGAAATTAAAAAAAAAACAAAAAAAACAAACAAACAAAAAAAAAGGTATCCTGAGCTCTTAAATTAGCATTGCTGCAGCCAGGAACATTGTGGGTTTCTGGCTACAGCAATGAGATAGCAGGCCTCAAGTCAGGCCTGCTAAGTGTGAAAGGAATCCCCCTTAGATCCATTACTGAAATCAATCACAAATCCCCCCTACTCTCCCATGGAACCCCTGGCTTTTACTGGATGCCCGATTCAAAATGGTGCCTCTGATCTAGTGGCAGCACACACTCCATATCTGGCAGCTTGACCTCTAGATGTAGTACCATGAGACTGCCACTATGATGTCAAAAGCGTCATTTCAAACCAGGCATCTCACTGGGCAGGAGTGACTGGGGATGGCTCCTGCCCCCACTAAACACTAGGGAAACCTCCAGTAAGAGTGATGGAGAGGTCCAGGAGATGGTTGTGACTGATGTTGGGGGTCTATATAGTCCTTACCACAACACCCAGACTGAATAGAATCATGGTGTACAGTAGAGTTCTTGTGTGATTTATGTATGTGTGTGGGGGGGGGGGGAGGTGTGGCAAGATGCTATCAGCCTTTGCACCTGCCCCTTGATTGAGACGCCAAGTCTCAGCTGGGAGCTGCCACTTGCATGTGCCTTTGGAGAATGTGCAAAACATAATGTACATATTTTTCAAGCTAGACATGTCTTCCCATTGTATAATGGGATGTATACATCAATGTTTGAGACACACTCTGCCCACCCTCTTTAAATCTCTATATCCAAGGGTTTGCATCTCTAGATAGCAGCTTTCTAAAATTTGTTGTGTGAATGTATATGCAAACTTGATGTGTAAATGCTGCTATCTACACATCTAGTTGTATCTAAAATGACCTCTAAGTGTGCATTTGTGTGATAAAGTGGGTGACTGTTTTATGATTATTTTTGCTGATTATCTAGCCATAAGCAGGAGGAAATTTGTTGACACAGCATATTTGTAAGAAAAGCCGAATATGAAAGAATCCATTTCTAGTGCTTCCGAGATTATCCTCAGAATGCAGTTTTTTCTGCTTCTTTGTGGATGCCACACAGTTTCCTGCAGTCACTTGGTACATTTAAAGTGACCATGGGTTATGTTTACTAAGGAGCGCTAAGGGCACAACGGTTAGCAAGCAGTAATGGCAGTGGTAAGGGTGTCATTGTGCAGTAAAGACCAAGGCGGGCAGTAGGCATTCCAGCGATAAGGGTGCTTGGCTCTACTTATTGGGTGCTAACAGGACATTGGGCATTAAGGTGTCAAACATAATGCCCAAAAATGGCAGTCACCTTAATGCAGGATAAGGGAGCCCCTGTGAAAGTCACATTGTAGGTGATGGATGGAAGGAAAGGTAAGAGTTGATGGACCTGTCAGATCCATATGTACCCTACATGTCAGTCAGTAAGTGAGATGAATATGTATCAGTGAGAGGTGCCCACATAATATATTGTAATGTCAGTGTGTGGCATAGGACTGGGAAGAAGTGTCTCCTGGCGGAGTCGGCATCACCACAATGATGGTATCAAAAGAATGACCGAGCACGCGTAGTGACATTCAATCATTCACAGGAGAGGTGCAAGTATGGCCTTGCTGCCCTGATGTACTTGATGTGACTGCACAAATGCAGTTGTAGTGCATGTAAAAAATGTGTAGCTGTGCCACGGGGAAGTTCCAATACCAGCTATGTGAGTATGACAGCTGTGTCAGCTTTTCCAACCACCATAAATCCTCCTGACACATGTGCATATAACAACTGGACAAGTGTCTCTCATATTGGCCATATGGAGCAAGTAGGGATGTGTGATGATCCCTGCAGGTGGCCATCCTAGGAGTGGGATGTACTGCATACATGTGACAGTCACGATGAAATATTCCAAACATGTACAACTCATGTGTCATACATCTGCAGCATGAACATGTCTGACCCTTTGCAAAGGGGAACAACAGTGCCAATAAAGACATGCTGTCAGATGGGCATGACTGCAATATGCATGTTTGCAGACACAATGTGCCATTTTAACACACAAAACAATATAAGAATGTGTGTCCTCCAGTCAATGCAGACCCCGGACTGTATCTGGCAGTATACTGAAGTGAGGAGCCCACAGTCACAATGAGAGAAAGTGGGAGTCAAACCCTAGGCTGGCACTTACCAAGCCAGTGCTTTAACCATTAGGCTACACTTCCACACTCATCCACATAGCACTGTCTAGAATCAAAGAGACTGCAGGTCCCTGCCTGCAATGGGCAAATCTCAGGACATGAAACAATGTGGTTGGCACAGTCTGAGACAGTGGTACACCACACCTAGGGCCTGCTCACAGCTGGGCATATGGAGTACACACTGCACTGCACGCTCACTACACTAGTTGCATAACAGACACAAAGCTGCAGAATACATGTCTTGTTCAAAGGCCAAGCCACAAGTGAGGTCAAGATGCCTGCCCCTCCACTGTAACTCCAGCACCAAACAACATTCACACGCAGAGGTTAATGCTACACTGCAGTGTGGCACTAACCCCTGAGGCAGCACATGTGCAGGACGAGAAGTCCCTTATGACTTGCTGTACACTGCAAGATTGAGTTAGGTACACCTGCACATAAACCTAACATGCATGACCCCTGCGGTCCATTGCTGACCATCCTGTCCTCCTCGGGGAGCCTTGCACACTTCACTCACAAGCATAGAAGACAAGCAGGTACTGGGCAATGCTCTATGGCTGCAATTGGGGTCCTGGGTGCTGATATCAGTTAGCTTCTCCATTACCCTTGATGCACCACACAATCTCAGCACATGTATGCAACTGAAGGCCATATGGAGAATGCAGCAAACTATTATATCAGCACTGTACTATGCTGGGACAATGTGTGCTTCCTGCACATGACAGCTGCAATATGTGCAAATGACCTGTTACTGCAGTCACCCTGATTGTGAAGGAGGGCACACATCACCTGGTTCCCAGAGCAAGCCCTGCAATTTATAAACTCTCCAGGTTCTAGAGCAGATCTCCATCACTGCCAGTATTGTCTGCAGTGTGTGATGCTAGTCCCTTGGTATGCTGCACAAATGCAGCATACTGGAGTGGCTTGTCTTATCTGGGCCTTGTGTCCTGCTTCTGTTGGCCAGGAACTCCTGTATAACATCTCCTGTCCATTACTAAGATTAGAGCAAGCTGTTTCCAGGGAATCCAAATGAAGTGAGTGCTGTCTAGGCAGGAGGGGAGGGGAGGGGAGGGGAGGGGGGGGGGGGGGGTTGACGCCAAGCAGAAGGGCCTGGCAGGACTACAGTTACCATCAGGTTACTAACATCCCAAGAACAGCTGCTAGCCTCACTTTCTAGGAATTCCAATCAACCTGATCAATCCTAGCAGCCTGCATATGTTTGGCAACACTGCCCAATGTCAGCTACTCACATACGATCTGTACCCAGTCTGCTAGTCACTACCCATTGCATGTGCACATAGCTATCATGAACACATTGGTTTATACAAACAGTATGGACAACCAGTAGCCTGTGTAGTGACTGGACTGCCATAAAAGAAACAGCCCACATATCACTACAACTTGACCCTATATAGCACTATGTGCTTACATAGCTATGAAATGGTCACAGCTCAGTCCGAGTGAGAGTGGCCTCTCAACATGAACAGATACATGCACCCAAGCCATGTCCATGGCAGACCGACACTAAGATGGCTCAGCCATTGACCTACCCTCCAACACATATACATTCTGTGCAAACCGCTCTGTTGAAGGCAATATCCAGAATCCTCTGCTTATTGTGTACCCTTTTAGATTTGGGGACAGCTCATGCAATGTTTAAGAACAGAGGAAAGCGGGCCAGAGACAGGCTGAGAAGGCATGCTTCCCACAGTGGGCTATGTCTATCACATACACAAATACGGTATCCCCTAACACAGATCTTGGCAGTGAACATTGAACCTAGTTCCATGCCTATACTCACATATAATGTCATGCTCCAAACCTAGCCAGTGCAGCACATGCACTCTCCCATGCTGCAGGGGCATTGCCCCCCCCCTCCCCAAAAGCATGTGGAAGCATGACAGGTTGGACATGGGGTTGGATGCTGGAACAGTTGCTTGTGACACATATGCCACCGTACTCTGCCTCTTGTACCCCAACATCATCCTTGTGACTGTCACACTCAGTGCCATGGGTAGCCAGTGAAGCTGTCATACAGGCCCACTGATTTAACACATACAGACAGTGAGTAGGCTGGCATAGATTATGGCCATGTGAACACATGCTTTGGCCACCAATGCCACCTATGAAGGACACATTAACTGTGTATGGTACTGTTCCCCACACCCCTACCCCACCCCAACATTCACCTCCAGGTACTGCCTTCCCATATGATGGTGGGTGATGCAGAGACCAACATGACATCCTGTGCCACGTTTTGGCAGCCGGAAGTGTGCACACCTGTGTCCCACTGTCCCATTTAGGCTCACAGGTGCATTTGTTAGGTCTGTATATTGCACTGCCTTGCTATGCTGCTGGTTCATCTGCCATTCATGTCTTATTTATTTATTATTATTTATTTAACATTTCTTCTATACCGCGCTATTCAGATCAGTGCAGTGTACATTAAACAGAACATACTACAATGCATCAAGCCACATTGTATTTACAATGAACAGGGTAGTAACTTGGGTGTAACAGGGGGAAACTATCTACAATTCATTTACACTGGTGCATAAGTTCCTGGATCTAGGCTATTTGAGTCAGGGAGAATTGAGCTGACTAACCATTTTCTTGCTGGGTCTGTTTGTTGGGGCGGTTTGGGCAGGTAGACAGAGTGCTCATTGCCTGCTTTCTAGAATTAGTTTCTGGGTAGTATCTTAAGAACAAATGATGTTTCAACGCTTTTCTGAATAGGGTCAAGTTCATGATGGTTCGAATTTCTGTAGGGAGGACGTTCCAGGTTCTAGGTGTGTATATCGTGAAGGCCCTATTGGCCGTTGCCTTTGTGCATTTTGCCATTACTTTAGGGACCTCTAATGTGTTCGTCATTGTAGATCTTCTGTTTCTATTGTCCAGAATGCTGTGAATCAACTTGCTGATGGGCGTGGGGGGCTGATTATTTAGTGCTCTGAATGTCAGGACTAGGATCTTGTAATGGATTCTGGCCTGTACAGGTAACCAGTGGAGTTTCTTCAAAACTGGCGTTATGTGGTCTGTCCTTGATAATCCTACTAGGACTCTCGTGGCCGAGTTCATCGCAAGCTGGAGCAGACTTAGCATTGCCTGTGGGAGTCCATGAAGGATCACATTAGCGAAATCAAGATGTGGGATCACTAGGGCTTGGAAGATCGTTCGGTAGTGGGTGAGGTCAAGCAGTGGTCGTAGATGTCGTAGTGTTCGTATCTTATGATATACTGCTTTCACAGTGTTTCTTATATGTGTTTTCATGTCCAGCCGTTGGTCGAGCGTAATGCCTAGGTAACGAATTGTGGATTTGGTTTTCAGCTCAGCATTGTTGACTTGTAATGAAGATGGTGGAATAAAATCCTGGTTCCTTGTGACGAAAAGAACATCCGTTTTGCTGTGGTTGATCCGTAGATTTTGCATAAGAAGCCAGTCTGCTACTGCCTCAAAACATCTTATTATTGGGGAGAAATCTGACTGGTCAATTGTAAATGGTATGTATAGCAGAATACCAACAACACTTCCTTTCACCACCCTCACTTAACGCAATCTAATCAAAATGTAAATACTACAATACAAAAGTATTACTTAGGGTAAATACATATATAGGCCTCAGTCAATGCTCACACCATTCATTTGGCGAACAGTGTTACCATAGGGTAGAGCTTCAATGTTCTTCCATCATCGGCCTCCCCCTTCCAATTTAATAGAATACCATTACTTAGAAAACTATCACCAAAAAAGTACTTTTTTAGGATTCAAAATATCAATTAAAAAGATCCTATACCTAACTGATATTACAAGGTTATATCTCAATAAGATTAAATTTTTCAGAAACAATTCATTTCAATTTTTTAATTTTCTTTAAAATCCAAAAAAATTCTACTTTCTATAAAGAATAAAAATTTCCAAGGCAAGATAACTTGCACCAAAGACAATTAGTTGAACATCTAGAAAAAATAATAAAGAAACTCTTAATAGTGCACAGTCACTCACTCAGTGAAGAAAGTAGTAATCCGTTACTTATCTTATCTAACGCTATAGCTATCCACTTCAATGGGCATCTGCTTCAAAAGCCCTGCGCCATTTCATCTGGTTCAAAGGGCTTAGAGCAAAACGCTGGATTTTTACTGCATAGTAGATCCTAGATAGCTATAGCGTTAGATAAGATAAGTAACGGATTACTACTTTCTTCACCGAGTGATTGACTGTGCACTATTAAGAGTTTATTATTTTTTCTAGATGTTCAACTAACTGTCTTTGGTGCAAGTTATCTTGCCTTGGGAAATTTTATTCTTTATAGAAAGTAGAATTTTTTTGGATTTTAAAGAAAATTAAAAAATTGAAATGAATTGTTTCTGAAAAATTTAATCTTATTGAGATATAACCTTGTAATATCAGAGTTAGGTATAGGATCTTTTTAATTGATATTTTGAATCCTAAAAAAGTACTTTTTTGGGGATAGTTTTCTAAGTAATGGTATTCTATTAAATTGGAAGGGGGAGGCCGATGATGGAAGAACATTGAAGCTCTACCCTATGGTGACACTGTTCGCCAAATGAATGGTGTGAGCATTGACTGAGGCTTATATATGTATTTACCCTAAGTAATACTTTTGTATTGTAGTGTTTACATTTTGATTAGATTGCGTTAAGTGAGGGTGGTGAAAGGAAGTGTTGTTGGTATTGTGTTGATATTATTCCTTTCGGCAGTGATTCTTAGCTATGTATAGCAGACTATCATCTGCATAGGCAAGACAATTGACGTTGAAAGCTTGGATCAAGGCACAGATGGGCTGCATATAAATGTTAAACATCAATGCAGATAGAGATGATCCCTGTGGCACCCCCTGTTTTTATAGAAATGGCTCTGAGGTCGTGGGGCCTGTCCTCACTTGTTGCCATCTGTTGGATAGGTATGATTTGCACCATTTTAGTGCCGTGATTTTCTTACTTATGGGATCTGTCCAGTCAAAGGGGCAGGCCATGATATATGAACACACACATTGCAGACCATGGGTGTACTAACAGAATGACCAATGTTCCCATTTCATGGTGTGTGCTTGTGGGGCAGTCATGGAATAATCTCATATCTTGCAGAACAACATAGCTTATTTGGATTCACATGTAGCTCAGATGATTGTAACTAACTGAGTACTTATTTATGGAGGGGTCCCTGGTTCACGTACAGATTATGGTCATCATTTTTCAAGCAAGAGTGCAGGGTGAGCATTTTTCCTCTGACATCATATTGCATAGTATTCCTGCCTCTGTGGCATATTTTTCTTTTCACATTCACATATCCATTCAGTATGTTTGGTTGGGGGGCATCCTGATCCCAGGGCCAGCCCATCCACCCGGACAAGTAGCCGGGTGCCAGGGTCCACCGATTATGGTGGACAGCATGCTGGCCATTCCCTTCCTCCTTGCCACTGCAGCACAGCTGCTGCCTCCGTGCTGCAGGTAGCCTTACTGAAGTTGCACACATGCAGCTAGGTACACCTTGCTGCTCCTGACCTCCTCCACTGGGAGATGTGGGCATGCAAGCTGCTGCCTTGACTTCGGTAGTTAGGGATTGCCATCTACCCCAATGTACCTGCAGCTGACATGCTTGTTATGCCACTAACAGTGGCAACTGCAGTGTTGCACTGGACACACAGGGCAGTGACATAATTTTGTCAGCAGTAGGCCACGGCCGCTGTGTCCACCACCCCCACTCTCACCCATTGCTGACATGGTAGCATGGTGGCAGTGGGGTTGGTGCGACTTCTTTTTGATGCGGCAGCATGTATGTGTGCTGCCACTGTCACAATGGAGTAATACCAGACATCACAGATGTACAACCTAGGTAGTGGCCTTGTCAGCCTTGTGGGCCAGCCAGCCCCACTGCATCACCCATGTGACACCTCCTTTGCCAATTTGGCACCAACAACATAGTGCTCTTTCTTTATAGGGCACCATGCTGTTGTTGCCAATGGAGCACTACTATCACATATGTGGGAAAGCTGGAGGACTGAGTTCATTGCATACATTGAAAAGGCTCTCTCTCCTCAGAAATAGCCCTTGCCGTGAGCTTTTAGTTGTCGCTAGGTGTCCCAGCACTGGGAGCTCTAATGCACTGTAACACAGCCCCGCGTTAAGGGAGAAAACACTATCCCCGCCCACTCTCTGACACATTAACGTCCACTCTCCACCTCCTTTCACCTTAACGATACGGGCCCAGCTTCCACAGGTTAATCCAGCGTTATCTGCACTTTCCGCAGCTTTAACAACTTACAGGCATCGATAATGCACGTTAACAGCATACATTCTTTTCTGCATTTTAAATTTTGACAATTTTTGCTCTTCCCCTCTTCTTTGGCCTCTCCCCAAATCCTTCTTTCTTCTATAGCCCAGTTACCACTCTTGGCCCAGACCTACTACTGAACATTTGTATAGCGATACAAGACGTACGCAGCACTGCACAGACACATGTAAAAGACAGCCCCTGCTCATTAAAGCTTACAATCTAGTCAAGACAAACACCACCATAGCTGTAGACATGGGATACAGCTAGGGGAATGGTAAGAAAACACAAAGGACATTAGGCGAATCATTATCCAAAAGAGGCAGTGAAAAAGTGAATTTTCAGTCTGGATTTGAAAAGAGTCAGAGAAGGCACCTGACATACAGACGCAGGTAGTTTGTTCTAGGCATAAGGAGCAGCAAGGTGAAAGGAGTGAAGTCTGGAGTTAGCAATATAAGAGAAGGACACAGATAGAAGCGATTTACCAGAACAGCGGATTTCCTGAAGAGGGGGTAGGGAGAGATAAGAGAGGAAAGGTAGTGAGGAGCTACAGAGTGAATGCACTTATATGTCAGCAGGAGAAGTTTGAACTGTCCTTGCCAATGAAAAGCATCCCCACAACATGCTGCTGCCATCACCATGTTTCACTTTAGGAATGGTGTTCTCGGGGTGATGGGTTTGCCCCACACATGGCGTTTCCCATGATGGCTAAACAGTTCAATTTTCATCTCATATCAGCAGAGAACCTTCTTCCATGTGTTTGGGGGGTCCGCCACTTGCTGTTGTGCACACTCCAAACTCATTTCTTTCTTTAAGCAATGGCTTTTTTCTGATCAGACTTCCATAAAACCCCAAACTGGAGTGTTTTGCTTAAAGTGGTCCTATGGACAGATACTCCCATCTCCGCTGTGGATCTTTGTAGCTCCTTCAGTGCTATTCTTGGTGTCTTTGTAACATCTCTGATTAATGCCTCCTTGCCCGGTCTGTGAGTTTTGGTGGGTGGCCTTCTCTTGTCAGGTTTGTAGTGGTGCCATATTCTTTCTATTTTGCTATAATGGATTTAATGGTGCTCTGTGGGATATTCAGAATTTGGGATATATGTTTTATAATGCAACCCTGATCTATACGTTTCCACAACTTTGTCTCTGACCTGTTTGGAGTACTCCTTGGTCTTCATGTTGCTTACTTAGTGATGTTGCAGAGTCAGGGGCCTTTCAGAACAGGTATATTATACAGGCATCATGTGACAGATCATGTAACACTGATTGCACACAGGTAGACCCTAATCAACTAATTATGTGACTTCTGAGGTTAACTGGTTGGATCTGATCTTATTTAGGAGTTTCATAGCAAAAGGGATGAATACATATGCACTAACTTCTCAGTTTTTACTTTTTTTTTATATATACAATGTATTTTATTGTCATTTCACTTCACCAATTTGGAGTATATTGGTAGGTCCATTTCCTGACATCCAAATGAACCTCCATTTTCATTCCAGGTTGTACGTAATGTGATAAAACAGGACAAAAACCAAGGGGATGAATACTTTTGCAGGATGCTGTACCTTTAGAAGCTGGCCTCATCCCTTTGAGCAGAGGCTGTTCTGAAGTGAAAAAACATGTAGGATAGCTTTCATGAGAAACACAGAACCTCTGAACTACACTTTCATTTCAGATCTGAGTATTTTAATTCACCAAATTGATGAATAAAATTATGCCAAAACGTTTCCTATTCTTACATATCACGTTCTCGGTAAAAGCCTATATAATTCATTCAGTGATACCAAAATTCAACATTTAACATTAAGATTTGATATCAAAGTAATGACTGATATCACAAATGCAGAACTTTGTTTCAAAGACAAATTTTTGAGGACTCTAGTGAGCAGCTAGCAGCTGTGCCTGCCTATTCCAGGCTGTATGTTCTTCAGAGCCTACTAAATAACCAAATATTTATTGTGGAGTAAGGCCCTTAGGTAGAAAACGAGTCCTAATTAATAGGGACATGACGTATACTTGAAAAGACCATTCTGTTAGAAGCTGAATATCAAAAATATGACTAAATGGAAACATTCTTGAAATGATTGTAGATTTCATCCTCTAGCCTGGCAATATTCTTTAAAGGTTTACCACTTCAACAAGAGAAAGAATGATGAGTAAACCCTACTCATTGGCCAGGTATCTCTTCCTGAGCTCTTTCATTAATCCAGTACATTATGGGTTCCTATACAACAGGAGCACTTCTGTCTCAGGGCAATGTACAACCACTTGTTGAGGTGGTAAACTTTTAAAGAATCCTGACATGTGCCAGGCCAGAGGGAGATATCTACCCAGTCATTTCAAGGATGTTTCCTTTTAGTCGTATTTTTGATAGTCTTTTCAAGTATATGTCAAGGAGTCCTTTCATTATAAGGAACATGTGTCCTTTGACAAATCACTTAAACCTACATTAACTCTGATACAAACTTAGATTGTAAGCTTTCAGTGCACAGGAAAATACCTACAGTACTTGAATGTAAATCACCTTAAACCACACAAGTAGTTGCCCTTATAGTAGCCTAATGGTTGCCCTTATAGTAGCCTAATGGTTAGAGCACTGGCTTGGTAACTAAGAGACCAGGGTTCAAATCCCATTAGTACACCTTGCGCAAGTCATTTAACTCTCCATTGCCTGGGAAGAAAGGCCTAGCAATCTACTTCCAATCACACTACCAAGAAAACCTAGGAACTGCTGGGTCACCAGGAGTCAGTACTGACTCAAAGACACACATTGCATTGCATTGCATAGGTATTAAAGACTCAACAGCAATTGTTAATGGAGCGACATGGTCTTAGTATCAGGTTTTCAAAACAATGGAGATGAGTATGAGCACAAGAGTGCACAGATCTATTTAAAAAAAAAAAAAGGTTGTCATTTGGAAAAAAAAGTAATAACCTGTATTCTGCAATATGTAGAAAATAATAGCAAAATAGACTTTGCTCAGTGGTAGGAATGCTATTTAAATATTTCTATTTCGTTTTCATAGGACTCATGCATTAACAAAGCAAATAAAGTCAATTTTACAGAAAACTAGGTACACACATATTGAACACATGGTAACAGACACAAAAAGGGTTTCAACTTTCATCTCCCCTGTGTTTCTATTAAATACATTTGATATCTCTCTTAATATGCCTGTACAGAGACTAAGCAATTTGAACCTAAGTGGTAGACTCACTTGAAAGCTTTCAAGTATTTGTCTGTGTTGTCCTATTAATGACCCAAACCACCTCTCTGCTACATCAGACCTTTAGATTAGCGGCTCTACTGTGAATTCATTAATAAAACACTGAAGAGTCATGCCATCTTTGGAGACCGAATTCCTTACAGGGGCCTTCTGCAGTGATCAGTCTCCCAGCTGACTACAAATTATCAATACTGATTACCAGATTGCTGCAATGGGGAGGGGATGGTGCTCAGCACTGCAGGGCTGGTCACACTCCCATAACTCCTGTCTCACTCTTTGCATATGCAGCTGGCTTACGCCTTTGTCCAGCAGTGGCGATTCCAGGTGCACTTTCAGAAAGATAACGTATCCTTTTAACAAAGCAGAATACAATATCAACCGGTAGGAATTAGAGCCATGCACACGACACCTTAAGATAGGGAATTAAACATGACCCGCCTAAAGATGCAACTCATTGTTTCCTCTTTGTAGGAAAATGTCAAGTAATTCTTAGCGCGCACGAGTGAATAGAATTTTGATGAAAAGTAATTTTGAACCACTGCATGTCAAACTCATGGTTCCTGATATCAATGTGTACTTTCAGCCACAGAAATTAAAAGCTAGATGAGAGGAATTACAGGCAAATAGCGCTCCACCCTAATCACTTGCAAACGTCGGGCTCCCGCACAAAGGGCACTGGTTGATTCAAAGCTTTGAAAAGCATGCCGCGGAGCGGAGGAGGAGCGCGGCTAGCAAAATCCATTTTGTGCCTCCGACGCTGCGCTGCAAATCCCTGCTACCTTCATCTCTGCTCATCAAAATCATCTCGATGTTGTCAACTGCCCGTATGGAAAAGGAACTGTAGACAGAAAATGCTCCCATGTCTTCGCTCGTATCTCAGCAAGGGCGAGCCCACCTAAGTCGCACACGCCCAACAGTTTGACTACGCAGTAATGGCCGCAGTCCTAGAAGCGAAACTGGCAGCCTCACCTTCGATCTTAATGTACGAAAGATTCACGCCGGCATTTAACACGAAAGCAAATTCAATTGTTCGTTCGGGGGGAGGGGCACAGGGAATCTGCTCGCTTCAGTGAATCGGCGTAGGTGTGGCGGGCGGCGAGGGTGGAGGGACATTTACCAAAAAAAAAAAAAAAAAATCAGCATTTTTTAACTTCTAGGAATCGGGGGCGTGGGGAGGGGGGTGGAAGGGAGGGAGCTCTCTCCTGGCCACCACCTATAGATCTGAGGTGTGGTTCTAGTATGCTGGAATTAGCCAAAATAAAACCATATACATCTTTGGAACCCTTCTAGTGCCAGCAAAAATGCTGATGGTACAATAAAAGCTCGAGGGCATGCTGACCTTTACTGCTTAGACATCTGAATTTATTGAAGATCAGGGCTTTGGCAATTGAAGCCTTCAAAGGAATTCTTATATTCCTGTTTTCCTTAAAGAGGCATTGTGAGAGTTAGGCAACGGTACATCCTTGAGCTGAACTGGGCGAGGGCTCCCTCCCTACTGTGCTGTGTGTGAAAAAGGAGAGCCAGTTGGGTGCGGTCCGTCTGCATTGTGTTGTGTTTTGTGTCATAGAGCTATTGCAGGTGCATTCACCATCTGAACGCCTTGCTCAGACCCACAATCACACAAAGAAACAGAAATCAGCACCATCCCAGTAATGACAAGAAAAATAGTTATTTCATCTTCCTTTAAAGCAAAATGGTCGTTAACACAGTCACCTCGGTACTGCATAGAAAACATTATGCAAGCATTGTATTTGTTCAGCCACTGAATTGTACAGGGCAGAATTCCACAATTCCCCCCTCATATGCGTCTTTGCAGAGAAATAATTTATGGAGTATACAAGGGGCAGTGAACAGAGATATCTTTAAAGAATCTTTAAGTTTCGAATTTGGGTTTGGTGGGAGGTATTTTTTTGCAACCTACTACCTTCATCTTTTAGATGCTAATAATAAGCTTTTCAAACAAAATAAAGCATATCTTGTACAAGATGTGCATCAAACTTACCTGCCTAAAGCACTATAACAACCAATTTGGACAAAATAATAGAGTCAAGAGCTTAGAAAGTAGGACAGACGGTTCAACTAGTTTCCTCCTTTCCATTTTAGCTAAGGTTTACTATTATCCTCATTTCAAAATACTAACATTGTTAAGCCTTTTGTAGAATGTCTGGAGAAAATACACAAGTGGTATAAAATGAGCTGTGGTCTCTTACCCATTGCTGTTTTAGCCATGGTGAGATGTGGGGATGCTCGGAAGCTGTGAAGGCAAGAGGTCCAGCTACAGCAGTGGAGAGAGAAAGAGAGAAGACTGAATAAGGCACTGAGTCAGCACAGCGGGGCTGTGCAAAAGAAAGAGCCAGGGGCAGGAGCCTATGAATAATTAGCTCTCTTCCTCTTAACCAATTGGTTCTAGAGATCCCCCCCCATATGATTCCATCAGAATTTGAATCTCCAAGTACTAAACATTGATCCATCAGTAATTCTAGCATACAAAAGCCAGAATGCAGTCTGAAACGGAAAGCCCTTCCTGAATATTCCACCCCCTTTTTTGAAATGATAGTACATTCCATGTAAAATGTCTTATGCCTTGCCGGAAAAGCATGTAGGTGTCGAAAATTGGTCACTTTTGCATGAACAAACGAGTGCTACAAGAGGCTTATTTCAGTGATGGCAAATGACAAGACAATTCAAATATAGTGAAATTGTTAGTAAGACAACTTCCCACTTGTGTTTTAACAAAGTCAAATGAGTGGTTCTTAAAGTAAGTTCTTTTGATATTTGATTTTAATAATTTCTATGTTGGTCTAAGGAAGAAATTTCTCACTCAGCGACTGGAATATTGTTAGACACGATAAAGTAAGAAATAATTAGAACCTTTCAATTTAAGCGTTGGAATGCTGCGTGCGGCTATAGTAAAAGAAAACGTAGGAATAAGATATTGTATGAGGCGCTGAAAAAAAATGTTCTGGAGCTGTCTGAGGTGCTGAAGTGTTGCAGTCAACAAGCGATATTAACCAGCTAAAAAAAATCGTTTTCCTCAGTGGGCAGATAGATAGGTTGCCTTGGGCAATTTTCAGGCCGGGGTGGTAGCAAAAGGTGTTGTCTGCTTCACTTTCAATTTGAGGCTCGGGGGGGGGGGGGGGGGGTGCGGGTTTAGACGAGGCGGAAAGCAGTACAGTGATTATTGTGCATATTGCCGTGTTTTTCCTCTTCCCACCGAAATTGGAGGCTGTACATTTCAAAGCTTTTATTTGGAACTCAGCGTCTCTCCTCTTCGTTACTTATTTTGTGCTATTTTTGTGAGTGCAAGGTTTTTACCCTCAGGGATTGAAATAGGTTCTAGAGAGCACTGTAGATTTAGCTAACAATTTACAGACCTTTGTGATGGTGCTTTAAAAATCTCTGCTGCTACCACCACAGGCTACACTGATGACCAGATTTAAATACTTTTCCTTTACCCCCCAATAAGATAAAGGTTTACTGAACAGGGATTCTACAGACTTTTAGATGACCACCATCTGAGCACATATGGAAAGTGATTCAGAGTCTGAGCTTGAACATAAGGTGTAATTTGTATAGCTGGAATATAATGAGGAGTCAGGTGCTGCACTGGGCTAGACAGAGGCCCAGTTCTATAATTTGTAAGTGGCAAAAGCTGGAGCAGGAACTAGATTCAGAGAGTGCAGTGAAGAAGGTCTCATGGAAGCAATCAGAACTGTAGACCTGCTACAGAAATCAATAAGCAGGTTACAGGGCCGAAGCAGTGGCTGGGTCAAAGACCAAAAGGCATGACAAGGCATTTAGATTGCCCATAGCAGGCCTGAATAGCTGGAATTAACTAAAATAAAACCATATGTAAATATCTTTAGAAGCTTTCTATTGCCAACAAATATGCAAATAGCATAGCTGATAAGTCAAAGCCTGAGGACATACTGCCTTTTATTGCTAAATGATCTGTATTCTTTGAAGATCATGGGTTTTGGAGCTGAAGCTTTCAAAGGAATTTTTATATTCTTACTTTCCTTAAATCTAATTTAGTTTTTTTTTTAATAGAGCTAACTACGTAAAGAAAAAATGGTTCATCTTCAGCTCTAATATGAATGAATGTATGGACTATCCGGTTTCAAAGTAATGTGGCTGCATGAATTTGGTCCAAAGATTATGGGAACAAGGGCAATCAATGGATTCAGCACTGTGATCCTATTTAGGCTCAATAGTTCATACAAAGGTAAAGGTTACATCATTTTTTGATGAAGAAAACTGAGGCTTCAGCGGGGGAAGTGGATGGTCTGTTGAAGTCCTTTTGTGGGTTCTCTTAGAGATGATGTTGATTAGCATTATTTATTATTATTTAACAATTTGCTTCACCACCATTTTGTTTCATAATCAGACATAAGCAAGACTGACCCAGTGCTTAATGAAAGTTTTTAATGTATAACAGGAGTCTAAAGCCTACTCTGATCAACAAACTATAAATATAGTCTGAAATCACCCAGGGAGGAGTAGCCTAGTGGTTGGGGCAAGGCACTTCAGGCCGGAAGGTTGGGGGTTCAAATCCCACTAGAGGACAGCAACCTTGGGCCGGAAGGACTGGGGTTTCTAGTCCCACAGATGCTCCTTGTGGTCTTGGGCAAGCCACTTAACCCTCCATTGCCCATGTTCCCTGTAAGTATTAGTGTATGTGTCTCATATCCCTGCGTGTTAAATGTATCCCCCAATTGTGTTGTGACCGCTTTGATTGAAGGATAAGGCAGTATACAAAACTGTCTAAATAAATAAATAAACGAAATAAACTAGAGATGAGAACAGCTGACTTCCACTGTACTACTACTTATGAATCATATAGTGCTAAAGGCATGTGCAGTGCTGTATATATAAGACACAGTCCCTGCTCAATAGAGCTCATGATGTATGGAAGACAAACAAATACAACAAACAAGGAATTAGGGTAGAAACTAGGAGAAATGCTTATAACACATATGGGTGGTAAACAGAATAAGAGGTATCAGGATCTGAAAGCAGCATTGATGAGGTGGGTTTTTAGCCTGGAGTTGAATAGGACAAGATAAAGAGATGAAGTACTGGTTCAGGTAGTCTGTTCCAGAAGTATGGTGCAGCAAGGTGAAATGAACGAGATCGGGAGTTGGAAATGGAAGAGAAGGACACAGATGAAAGGGATTTGCGTGATGAGTAGAGTTTACGAGGAGGAGTGTACAGAGAGAGAAGAGAAGAGAGCTAATGAGGAGCTGCAGAATGAATGCAATTGTAGGTCAGTAGAAATCTGAACTGGATGTAGAAACAGATAGGGAGCCAGTGAAGTGAATTGTGAAGAGGGGTTACGTGAGCATATCAACAATGGTGAAATATTAGCCATGCAATTGAATTCTGAATAGATTGAAGGGTAGAGAGATGATTTGGAGGGAGGTGGGGGTAGAAGAGAGCAGTGAGCAGAAGGTTGTAATGGGAGGTGACTAGAGAGTGGATAAGGGTCTTGGTAGTATGTTCTGAAAGGAAGGGACAAATTTTTGCTGATGATATAGAGAAATAAATGACAGTTTCAGCTATCTGTTGGATGCATGCAGAGAAAGAGAGAAAAGAGTCAAAGATGATCCCAAGGTTGTGAGCTGAGGAAACTGGGAGGATGGTAGTGTTATCCAGAAAGAAAGGAACAAGGGGGTTGGTGTGTTTATGGGGAAAGATAAGGAGTTCCGTCTTGGCCTTGTTCAATTTCAACAAGGAGAGAAAAAACTCACTCCGAAACAAACACACACAGGGCTCCAAAAAATTATACCTCACACAGAATTTTCTTTCATTGAGAAGAAAGGATCTCAGACCATCTCCAAATGGCCAATGTGTATATACCATAACACTAAGGCACTATGTTGGGTCATAGCATCAATGACCCAGAAAACTCTGTGTTTTTCAAAAAGAATAAAAAAAAAATTTACCAAGGAAATTCTCCTCAATATCTCTTGAAAAACATGCCTTCTTTCTCACAGATCAAGCATCCAGAATTGAATTAAACATTTTTCCATTAAAGTCCATTATTCCAGAACTTCAATCAGACCTTTCTGTATTGACACCATTCCCAATGCAGCAGTGATGCTGTCAAGGTGTTTCGCTACTGCTTCCTCAGGGGTAACTTTGTGTCATATCCAAATTTCATAAGCGTTGCTGTGAGGAAGAAGGCACAGACTTTATTCCAAACAGCACTAATCATTTTCATTAATAAACCTATCCATAGAATTAAATACGCCCTCACAAAATTTCCCCCGACATATCTATCAATCTACTTCACCATTCATTCACATTTTCTGGCCGATGCAGAAAGGTCGCACTAAAAGCACGTGTATAAAAAGCTTAATTCCTTTGTGTAGCACACCCCAAATGCACATCTCTGAACATGCAATGCAGAAAACCCTAGCCATGCAAATGAGGGTCATGTAACCATGAGCATTAGGAGAAAAGATGGACGTAAAGCCTGATCACAAAACAAAGACCAATCACTAAATTTATGACTTTATGTAGAGTGAACGCATGCGCAGAAAAGAAAAAGTAAGAACCAGGTCCCAGCACATGTGCTTTCACAATAGCCGTCATACTGTGGTGCATATATTTAAACTTGCTACAATCATGTGTTTGTTTCCATGTCCTTTTTGTGACTATAAAGGTGCTACTATCTTGTGTGTATTCTTTCCACATCTTATTTTTTGGTAGCGACGGACTCCAGCTCATCTATGGCCAAACAAACTACCAGCCAGCCAGCTAAACGCATCCGCTTATTCCGTTTCACAGCTGAGAAGAGGGACGTGCTCTACCAGCGTGTTACTGCCAACTACAGCATCTTGTTTCTGGCAAAGAGCACAGCAGGGCAGAAGGATAAATAGTGGCAGCAAATTACAGTGGAGGTTAGCGCCTTAGGGGTGAAGGTGTGCACTGTTTCCTAACTTAAGAACATAACTTAAGAACATAAGATATGCGATACTGGGTCAGACCAAGGTCCATCAAGCCCAGTATCCTGTTTCCAACAGTGGCCAGTCTAGGTCATACGTACCTAGCAGTTTCCCCAAAAGACACAGGTTCCACAATGCTTGTACCGAGTCAAGCATTGATATCCTGGGTCCCTTCTTAATAATGGTTTATGGACCTTTCCTCCAGGAAATTGTCCAAACCTTTTTTAAACTCAGCTACACTAACAGCCTTTACTACACCCTCCGGTAACAAATTCCAGAGTTTGATTACACGTTGAGTGAAAAAAATATTTTCTTTTATTAGTCTTAAATAGTTTACCCTGTAGCTTCATTGCATGTCCCCTAGTCTTTCTATATTCTGATAACGTAAACAAGCGATCTATGTCTACCCGTTCCATTCCGTTCATTAATTTATATACTTCTATCATATCTCCCCTCAGCCATCTCTTTTCCAGGTTAAAGGGCCCTAACCTTTTTAGCCTTTCTTCATAGGAGTATCCTTCCATCCCCTTTACCATTTTGGTGGCTCTTCTCTGAACCTTTTCTAATAAGATACGGCGACCAGAATTGCACACAATATTCAAGGTGCAGTCTCACCATGGAACGATATAGAGGCATTATAATATCTTTTGTTTTACTTTCCATTCCTTTCCTTATGATACCTAGCATTCTATTTGCTCTCTTAGCTGCCGCTGCACACTGGGCCGAGGGTTTTAACATGTTATCCACGATGACGCCTAAATCTTTTTCCTGGGTGGTGGTTCGTAATGTGGAACATAGAAACATAGAAACATGATGACAGAAAAAGACCACATGGCCTATCTAGTCTGTCCTTCCATAACAACAACTACAACAGTCCACTTTTTACCTTTAGAGATCCTCTGTGTTGGTCCCATGCTTTTTTGAATTCAGTTACTGTCCTCATCTCTACCACCTCCACTGGGAGACTATTCCACGGATCCACTACTCTTTCTGAAAAGAAATATTTCCACATATCACTCCTGAATCTATCTCCCTTCACCCTCATCCCATGTCCCCTCGTAGCAGAACTTGCTTTCAATTGAAAGAGGCTCTCTCCCTGAACATTTATGCCACGGAGGTATTTAAACATCTCAATCATATCACCTCTATCCCGCCTTTCCTCTAAGGTGTACATATTAAGATCCTTAAGAACCTTGCATCGTGTCACCATAGTTTGGGTTGTTCTTCCCTAGGTGCATAACTTTGTACTTGCCCACATTAAATTTCATCTGCCATTTTGATGTCCAGTCTTCCAATTTATCAAGATCCTCTTGCAATTTTCCACAATCCTCTTGGGTTTTAAATAGTTTTGTGTCATCTGCAAATTTGATAACCTCACTCGTTATTCCCTTTTCCAGGTCATTTATGAATATGTCAAAAATCAGCGGACCCAGCACAGATCCCTGGGGTATACCACTATTCACCTTTCTACATTGGGAAAATTGGCCATTTAGCCCTACCCTCTGCTTTCTATCTGTTAACCAGTTCCTGAGCCACAATAGTACACTGCCTCCTATCCCATGACTCTTTAGTTTTGCCAAAAGTCTCTGATGAGGGACCTTGTCAAAGGCTTTCTAAAAGTTCAGATACACTATATCAACTGACTCACCTTTGTCCACCTGTTTATTCACACCTTCAAAAAAAAACATAACAGATTAGTAAGACAAGATCTTCCTTGTCTAAAGCCATGTTGGCTGTCTCCCATTAGGCCATGACTATCTACATACTGAGTAATTTTTTTCTTTATGATGGTTTCTACCATTTTTCCCGGTACTGACGTGAGACTCACCGGTCTGTAGTTTCCCGGATCACCCCTAGAACCCTTTTTAAAAATTGGGGTTACATTGGCGATCCTCCAGTCTTCAGGTATTACAGAAGATTTTAATGTAAATTCACAGATTACTAATAGCAGGTATGCAATCTCATATTTCAGTTCTTTAAACACCCTTGGATGTATACTATCCAGCCCAGGTGATTTGCTACTCTGCAGTTTATCTTATAGTTGTAATACATCTTCCTGATGTATCGCTATTTCCTTCAATTCTTCCGCACCTTTAAATACCACTTCACTCATGGGTAACATACCTACATCTTCCTCAGTAATGACCGAAGCAAAGAATTTATTCAGTCTCTCCGCTATTGCCTTGTCGCCTCTTACTGCCCCTTTAACCCCAATATCATCTAATGGACCAACTGACTCTCACAGGCTTTTTGCTATGAATGTACTTATAAAAGTCTTTATTTCGCGTTTTTGCTTCCACAGCAAGCATCTTCTCAAATTCTCCCTTTGCCTGCCTTATCAATGCCTTGCATTTGACTTGCCAATGCTTGTGCTGTTTCCAGGTTTTGTCGTTTGGCTCTTTTTTCCATTTCTTGAAAGATGCTTTTTTGGCAACAACAGTCTCTCTGACCTCACCTTTAAACCATGCTGGCAGTTTTTTGGACTTCCTTCCACTTTTCTTAAAGTGTGGAATACAGCTGGTCTGGGCTTCCAAGATAGTAGTTTTCAACAACACCCATGTTTGATGTAAGTCTTTAACCTTTGCAACTGCTCCTTTTAGTTTTTTCTTAACTATTTTTCTCATTTTATCATATTCTCCCTTTCGAAAGTTAAAAGGTAGTACTGTGGATTTCCTTACTATCCCTCCTCCACTAATTAAATCAAACGTGATCATGCTATGATCACTATTGCCAAGTGGCCCCAACACCCTTATCTCTTGCACAAGATCTGGTGTTCCACTAAGGACTAGGTCTAATATGGCTTCCCCTCTGATCGGTTCATGAACCAGCTGCTCCAAGAAGCAGTCATTTATTTCATCTAGGAACTTTATCTCCCTAGCATGTCCTGCCGTGACACTGACCCAGTCGATACCGGGGTAATTGAAATCACCCATTATTATTAATGCGCTGTAATTTTTGTTAGCTTCCCTGATTTCTTTGAGCATTTCATCATCCATTTGTTCATTCTGGCCAGGCAGTCGATACTACACCCCCACTGCCATTGCATTCCCCTTTTTACATGGAATTTCAATCCATAGAAATTCTACAGCAAATTTTGTTTCCTGCAAAACTTTAATCCTTTCTGACTCAATGCCCTCTTTAACATAGAGCGCAACCCCTCCACCAATTTGATCAGCTCTATCATTACGATATAGTTTGTATCCAGGTATCACAGTGTCCCACTGGTTGTCCTTCTTCCACCATGTCTCTGATATTCCAATCATATCTAACCTCTCATTTAGTTCTATATATTCTAACTCTCCCATCTTATTTTTTAGACTTCTAGCATTTGCATAAAAGCATTTTAGAGACTGTATTTTATTCATATTAATCTGGCTATTGGTAGACATGGGTAATTTGGGATCTTTAAGCTGTGTCTGCTCCATACTTGAAGGCATTTGGGCTACTTTACTCTTTTTTGGAACCTCACTGCTTTTGGTAGTATCCTTCAAGAATACATTCTTCCGAACCATGCGCTCTTGAGCTACTGTTGGCTTTCCTCTATTACCTAGTTTAAAAGCTGCTCTATCTCATTTTTAACGGTTAATGTCAGCAGCCTGGTTCTATCCCGGTTAAGGTGAAGCCCATCCCTTCGGAAGAGCCCCTCCTTTACCCAGAATGTTCCCCAGTTTGCAACAAATCCAAAACTCTCATCTCTGCACCACTGTCTCATCCACGCATTGAGACTCCGGAGCTCTGCCTGCCTTTTGGGTCCTGCGCGTGGAAGGGGAAGCATTTCGGAGAACGCTACCCTGGAAGTTTTGTATTTCAACTTCCTACCTAAAAGCTTAAATTTAGTCTCAGAAACTCCCTACCACATTTTCCTATGTCATTGGTACCGACATGTACCAAGACAGCAGACTCCTTCCCAGCACTATCTAAGACCTTATCTAGGTGGCGTGTGAGGTCCGCTACCTTTGCACCAGGCAGGCATGTTACCAGGCGATCCTCACGTCCACCAGCCACCCAGCTATCTATATGCCTAATGATCGAATCACCAACTATAATGGCTGTCCTAACCCTTCCTCATGGGCACATGGTCCTGGAGAAACTTCCTTGGTGCGAGAGGGTTTTACATCTCCTAGAGGACAGGTCCTAATTACAGGATCACTTCCTGCCACACCAGGGTAATGCTCTCCTATCACGTGACCTCTCTCCTCCATGGCAACAGGGATGCTGCCAGACTGGAGATGGGACTTCAGGACTATATCCCTGTAGGTCTCGTCTATGCACCTCTCATTCTTTCTTATGTTTTCCAAGTCTGCTACTCTATCCTCTAGAGAACGGACTCGTTCCCTGAGAGCAAAGAGCTCCTTGCACCTAGTGCACACGTAAGACCTCTCACCAACTGGGAGAAAATCATACATGTGACACTCAATGCAAAAGACTGGAAAGCCCCCATCTCGCTGCTGGACTGCTGTCTGCATCTTAGTTTTAAGCTTGTGTTTAGATCTAAGTTCTTTACTTACTAAGGGTTGCTATGTATATGTATACTAATAAAACTGTACCTAATACGTTTAATATGTCTTGTTCATCTGAAGCTTAATTAATCTCAGGCCCTTAGTATATGACTGATTTGGATAACAAGCTTCACCTGAGAACACTTCCTTTCCTTTAAGATGTGTAAGTAGCTATAAAGCTACAATTATCCCAGTGGTGAGTGGGTGTTGGGGAGGGAGGGAGGGAAATAACACTTATTAAAAGAGGGCTGCTACACAGTACCCTGTCCTGTGCTGCTGAGGTAAGCTGTGACCAACTTCCTTGGTGATTAACAGTCCTTGCGTGGATAGAAGGAGTCTTTCAAAATGGCCTTTTGACCTGCCACCTGGTGTTAACACCTATTGAAAAAGTTTCACAGGTCTCTTGCCCCCTAGGTAGAAGGCCTTTTTGTAAAGGTCTCTAGAAGACTTTATTTATTGCTCAAAGAGTACTGACCCTGTTTTGCCTTTTATGCTAATTTATATTCTGATTTGATTTAAATTACAGCTCTTTGCTGCTGCTAGGCTCTGACTTATTATGAAATTTAAACTACAAGCTCTCTGCTGGTTTCCAAATTTAACCAGAAAGCTCTCTTCTGTGTTTTAAATTTCAACTTAAACTGCTGCTACTAGGCCCTGACTGATTTAACAAAAAACACTGGGTTCACAGATTAATTAGCTTTAATATAAAGAAGTCCTTTCAGAAAATTCCCAGAAGTATATACTCACAATTGCAGATCTCTCTCCAGAAGTAGCAGTCTGTTTTTCTAGTCCTTCAATTTAATTTAATTTAATTTAATTTTTAATTAGCAGGTTTTTATATACCGCCACTTCCATGGATCAGTTGCGGTTTACAATGAACAACAATTAACAAGCAAGGCTGTTTTACAAGGAACGGTAATAAGCATCATGCTGTTTTTACATATAACGGTGTTAACAATAAAATCAATTTCTATAATAACAATAATGGGTTCAAACTATCAGAAACAGGTTGATAGTTGAGAACTATATACATTGAACATGTTTAGAACTAAAATACAGTTTTACATAGAATCTCTGGATATCTTACAATGTATTAGTACTTGTTCCAGGTCGAGGGTTGAGTATCATTGTTGGTGCAGCTATCCCTTTTCATGTTGTGTTGGTGAGTTTGATACAGAAGCATAGTGTGTTGAGAATAGGTATGTTTTGAGTTTTTTCCTAAACTCCATGATTTGGGGTAATGATCGTAGTTCAGCTGGGATATTGTTCCACAGAATGGGGGCGGCATGGGAGAAGGCTTTCTTGTTCGTTGATTTTTTGGCTTTTATAAATTCCTTTGGTGTTATTAACTTATTTAATTGGTCTCTTCTTTGAAGGTTGTGACCGTGTTCCTTGGTGATTAGGTTATTTACAGTATAGGGTGCCGTGTTATTTAGGGCCTTGTATGTGGTTAACAGGGTTTTGTATTGTATGCGGCATTGGATTGGGAGCCAGTGCAGGGATTCTAAGATAGGCGTTATATGTTGGAAGGGAACTGTTTTTATGATGGTTTTGGCTGCTGCATTTTGTGCTAGTTGTAGTTTTTTTAAGTTTTGATTTGTTACACCTAGTAAGGTTAGGTTTGCAAAGTCAAAGTGGGGGGTTATGATCGCTTGTATTATGCGTTGAAAGTCAAGTAGGTGCAATAGGGGGCGGAGTTGCTTTAATATTTTAAGTTTGAAATAGACTTTCTTTGTTATATTTCTTATCTGTGAGTCCATACTAAGGTGTTTGTCTAGTATAACTCCCAGGTACCGTATTTCAGTTTTTAGTTTGATATCATTGTTTTGCAGTGAGATGTGTGATGGAGGGGTGAATGATGTGTTTTTGGTCACTATTAGGGCTTCCGTTTTTGCGTGGTTAATATATAAGTTATTTTCGTTTAGCCAATTGTTTATTTCGCTGAGGCAAGTATTGATAAGTAATGTAGGGATGTTTGGTATAGTGAAGGGTACATACAACATTATATCGTCTGCGTAGATGTGATATAATACATTGTGCTTTTTGAATATTTGGCAAATGTGTTTTATGTATATTAAATAGGAGCGCTGACAGGGCAGAGCCTTGGGGGAGTCCTAGTTCCTGATTGTAAGTTTTTGATGTACGGTCACCGATGCGGACCGTTTGGGTTCTGTTGCTTAAGTATGAGGAAAACCATTTTAGGACAGTGGATTTTATTCCTATTTGTCGCAATTTACTTATCATCGTTGTATGGTGAACACTGTCAAAAGCTGCAGATATGTCAATGAAAATGAGCAGGAATGCCTGTTTTGTACTATCAATGCCTCTTACGAGTGTATCAATTAGGACTGTTAGCAGTGTTTCCACCCCATGTCGAGGGCGGAACCCATACTGCTGATTGTCAAGGGGTGCTGAGCTGTCAATGTATTCCTGTGTCTGGATTTGAACTGCTTTTTCGATCAGTTTAGCCAGAAATGGAATATTTGATATGGGTCTGTAGGACTTAGGTGATGATTTATCAAGAGTGGAGTTTTTTAAGATAGGGCGGATTTGAGCATGCTTTAGTGATGAGGGTAAGTATCCATTTTTTAGTGAGAGATTTATTATGGGGAGTATGAATTGGGAAAGTATAGATATTGAGTTTTTTAGCCAATTTACTGGGCATGGGTCCAGGAGTGAGGTTGTTGTATTAATATTTGTTATAATGTTCTTGAGTGAGACAGTAGTTAGGGGTTGGAAGTCCGTCCATTCATCAGTAAGTTGGATTTGAGATGGTTGGTTAGGACTTGGTAACTGGGGGTTGGATGTGATTTTATTCATGTAATAGTTTGCCATTTCCTGTGGTGAGATTTCTACAGTATCGTTGCTGGAATTGTGGTTGTTGTTTGTTAGTTTTTGGGCTATTGAGAATAGTTCTCTAGGCTTGTTTATTGAATTGTTTATTATAGAGGTATGATAGTTTTTCTTGGCATTGTTAGTTGCGTGTTTGTATGAAATAAGGAGAGTGATGTATGAGTCCTTATTAATGGTGTCTTTATTTTTCCTCCATTTGCATTCAGCTTTCCTTAGATTTCTTTTTAGTAGGTGTAATGTGTTATTATACCAGGGAGCTTGGGCAGCTTTAGTGCGGGTATTTTTTTTGGTCACCTGTTTATTAGCAGCTGCATTGTGAATGATTTCATGCCAGTTTGATACTGCTGTGTCGAGGTCCTGCGGAGTGTTAGATAGTTTGGGGATTATTAGGTCTAGAAATTCTTCTTCATTATATTTTTAAATCTGTGGGGTAGAGTGGATGTTTGTGTTCGTTTTACTGTCGTGTTGTTTATTGTGATATTGAAGTTAATGAGGTGATGGTCTGACCAAGGGGTTGGGGTGCATTTGAGGGAGTTGGGGTTATAGAATTTGTAGAGGACATCTGGCAGCAATACCAGGTCAAGTATATTACCTTTACTGTGTGTGCTGTTGGTTATTATTTGGTGAAAATCCATGTCTGTAGTTGTATCGAGAAAGAGAGAGGCATTCGATGCTGTTAAGGAGGGGAGGTTAAAATCACCGAGCATTAGTATTGGATTTTGGTGAGTGGATGAGCTTAGGTAATCGATTAGAGGGTCAAGGCCTTCTGCTGATTGGTCTGGGGGTCTATAGATCAGACAGATTGTTATTGTGCCAATTTTCATAATGAGTGTATCAATGTTAGTGGGTAGTTTGGATTGTAATTTTTTGGCTTTGAGTTCTTTTTTTGACATTATTAGCACTCCACCACCTTTTTTGTGGGTTCTATGCGTGTAAAAGGTGTCATAGTTATTATTGCTTAGTTGGTTTATGTAGACGTTATCAGATTCAGTTAACCATGTCTCTGTTATACACAAAATGTCTGGGGTATTGTTTTCTAGTATGTCTGTGAAAATAGGTAACTTATTTTTCATTGATCTGGCGTTAATTAGGGTTATAGATAGGTAGTCATTACTTATACATGGGTTCAGGTTTTTAGTCTGAGTGTGTGCTGTGTATTTTATATGGATTAGCCTACTGTGGTTCACCTTGGGATGGTGTTCTTGGTAAGGTTTCCATTCTGAGGGGCTGATTCTTATTGGTCTGTGTATGATTGGTATGTTTTTAAAGTTATTGTTATTTAGGCTGTTGGCAATGATAGTTAGTATAGAGATAATGAGGCAAATTATTGCTAATCTATTTTTGGAGAGGCTAATTAACGGCATTTTGGCTTGAGTGGTGAGGGGTATTGTGTTGTTAATTGTGGGTATAGGGTAGGGTAGTGTATTAGGAGGTATTGATAGTAGTGAAGAGGGTTTTACTGAAAACAGTAGCCCAGTTGGGATGGACTGGCAGTAGTAATAGAATGTGAGAATGATACTGATCATAGAGGCTAATTGAGAAGCTGATGAGGTAATATAACAATAATGTAGCAGTATGGTTGTATTCAACAATATTAGGTATATTGTATCTGATATTGGCTACTGACAACAGTAATTGAGTACTGTTTATTTATTAATAGGCTACTGACAACAGTAATTAAATGTAGGTTATCAATTGCTAGCTACTGACAACAGTATTTATATGTGGGGCCACTGATAACATTAAGTAAAGATTGGTACCATCTACATTCGTGGATTGTGTTATATCGACTTACAACTGTAATTCTTGGAACTAACAATACTGACAACAGTATTTATATGTGGGGCCACTGATAACATTGGATAATAAGTAAAGATTGGTACCATCTACATTCGTGGATTGTGTTATATCGACTTACAACTGTAATTCTTGGAACTAACAATAACTACTGGCAACAGTAGTAGAATGAAAAGCTACTTACACTTGTTATTAGGTATAATTATCAGTGCTGACAACAGTATCAGATTAAATAACAGTACTAACAATAGTACTGAAACAGGCATTGGCAACAGTTAATGATTGAAGTGAGACTTCTATCAACAATAATGGTGTATCGAATCAGTTTAGTCTTTGGCAGTGTCAGATAAGAGGTGTCTGTAGAGGATATACTTGCTGTGTTTAGGAATCCTTGGAGATGTGATGTGCGAACTCAACCTAGAGGGAGCTCAGCATTTCTTGGACGTCGGTGTTGAACGCCACGATGTGCTTTTCGTCATTGTTTCTTTAGTAATCTGGGAGATTTTCAATGCCTTATCCTAAGAGCCGTGCCAAAGGGCCCTCTCCGGATGGCTGGATGTCCCGTCGAGACTGCAGCATATATGTAGGTAGTAGATAGACGGAAAGTGTGATCTCAAGACTCTGTTGCGGTTATCTTCCAGTTAGTTGCAAAGATGGTGGACGCTCCTGAGACTTGTTTGTGCTCTTACCAAAGGCCGCTGCCAAAGGGCCACGCCTAAGGGCCCTCTGGCGAGGCCCTCAGGCGCGGGCCCGACAGGCGCGGGCCTGCCGGAGGCAGGTTGCTTTTATGTTGCCTCTGCTCCTCCTCCCACAGCCCCGAATGGGCTGGAGTCTCCAAGCAGGGCAGCTGGCTGAAGCGGTAAGAGGTGCTCTACCCCGGATCGGGGGAGTTTTAAAATGGTGCTCTTCCCGCCGAACGCGGGCTGCTTTTATGTTGCCTCTGCTCCTCCTCCCACAGCCCCGAATGGGCTGGAGTCTCCAAGCAGGGCAGCTGGCTGAAGCGGTAAGAGGTGCTCTACCCCGGATCGGGGGAGTTTTAAAATGGTGCTCTTCCCGCCGAACGCGGGCTGCTTTTATGTTGCCTCTGCTCCTCCTCCCACAGCCCCGAATGGGCTGGAGTCTCCAAGCAGGGCAGCTGGCTGAAGCGGTAAGAGGTGCTCTACCCCGGATCGGGGGAGTTTTAAAAAGTCCTTCAAGACTAAAGCACTGCTGGCGCAATGAACTCTGCACTGTTAAAAGAAAAATAATAGCCATGAAAAAATCATGGCAGAAAACTGGGGGAGGCCCACCATGTCCTACTGATGAGCTGACCCCATTGGAGTAATTGGTTGCATCCACCTTTAAGCCAGAATCACTTCATGGTTTCTTTGGTAGTGTAGACCCAGCAATGCAAGCTGGTGAGTACATATCTATAGGTCCCTTGTTTATTTGGACAGAGGAATTGAATGCATGGTAAATTTAACTGCTATCCCTTTCATTTCAGTGTCTGCTTCTACCTCCGGCATCTCCGGTGAGTTAATCCCTATTATTATTTAGGTTTCTTTTGGGGGTAGGTTATGGGGAAAGGATGGTACTTTTAACTGTTCCTTTGCTTTCTCTTTGCAGTCTGTATCCCTGTGAGTCCTGCCTCTAGGGGTCCATCGGGTATGCCCTCCACCTCTGCCAGTGAGTATGACCCACAGCATTACTTCTTACTTGGGCTTCTTTTGAGAGTCGAGGCCATTTCTGTGAGAATAACCTCCAGCATAACTCTGGGCTTCTTTTGGGAGTTGTAATTATTTGTGTCATCAGTGTATTTCCTCTCCTTTTGGAGTTGGGGTATAGCCCTCCACCACTGCTGTTACCCCCCAAAGGGTAAGTCAGGTTCCAAAGATTGCCATGAGGTCCTGTCACAGACCAGTTACTCTCGGCTGTCCTATTTCATTTCAGTCACTACAAGTGGAGAGATCATTGATGTGCCGTTGGACTGACAGGACACATCGCAGACCCACGTAATAGAGGTGATTGTAGACCCCCTCGGGGATATCGCGGCCCGAGTGATGTCATACCAGGAGCGGTTACATGATGTGCTCATGGATGAAATAGCCAGTATGAGACATGGCATGAATCGGCGGTTAGCCAACATGAACCAGCATTTAGGCAGCATAAGCCAGCATCTCCAGCACCTAGCTGGCCTGGGGCAGGCATTACTGGCCCTGATGTATGAACAATCCCAATCCCAGTGATAAGTGGCTGATGCCTGGGGTAAGTGGATTTAAGCAATAGCCATTCCAAAATAATTCTGTCAGGAAATTTGTTTGGATGGTACTGCAATATGTTAGGTAGTTGCTTGCTGGGTTCTTTTTCTTCTGTGAATAAAAACTGATCGGCATTATTTATGCTGGATGAATTACTTTGAGCTGCATGCATACCTTTGTGACTACGACTTACCCTTTCAACAGCAATAATTCCTACACCCTGAATTTTTTTTGCTAGCAAAGCAGATGTTATGCCCATTGCTTTTTTAACATGTATCTTCTTCGCCTTTCTTCTCACAGGTGTTTCTTTCATTACTTACTCCCGGCAAGATGGAGCATTTCAAGCAGTTCAATATATTTTTGTTATCTGTTTGTATGTATTATTTGTACTGTTGTAAGTATATCTTGGTTGCCTTCATGTGTGTAATAAAATATCTCTTTTGATCTACTACTGTGCTCCTACCCCCTCTTTTCAATCAAGAAATAGGCAGGACAAATAGGTATATTGTAAGAAAATATTTATGTTGAGGTTATGAGCTATTTACAAATATTTACATGGGGGTGGGGGGTGGGCAAATGTGGGCAAAACAAAAACATATATAAAAATATAAACAGCCAATACAGGAGGAAGGGGGGTTACAGAGGGGGGAGGGGATAGTAAGTGCTGGGCAATATCCTCAACATCCTCTATCAGGATGTTGAGCATATTGCCCATGGCCACTAACTGCCCCCGGATGTCTCACAGCATACTGCGGTCCTCCTCCGGCTGCCCATGAGGGGGTGCCACAGCATTCTGGATCCTACTTGAAGCCCCTTCCTCCTGCATTGGGGGGGGGGCATAAAGGATCACACTTGGGCGTGGTGGTGGTGGTGGTGGTGGGGTAGAGGTGCGGTCCGGATAATATGTGGAAGGGGCGAGGCTTTCACCAGGGGGGGAGGTTGGTTCGGGCTTGGGTGCGGTTTCGGGCAGGGTGGAAGATGCTTGGGGCTGGGATACAGGTTTGGGCGGGGGGGGGGTGTGTGCTTGGTGCTGGGGTGTGGTTCGGGAAGGGCGGAAGGTACTTGGGGATAGGGTGCAGGTTTGGGCGGGGGGGGTGGGGGGTGGGGGAAGTGCTTGGGGCTGGCTTGTGGGGTGGTATGGATGGCGGGGCTGTGGGCAGCGTGGGGGGCCAGGATCATCCCCATCTTCTTCTGGGCTTGACTCTGTCAAAAGAAAAGCAAAGAAGCACTTGTCATCCAGAGAAAGCTGTGTAAACACCAAAAACTACAAGACCAAATACAATAGGCCCCACCTTCCGCTCATGTATGATGCCTACCCGTGGAGATCTTCCACTCGCGTCACACCCACGCAAGATAGCGGGGGTGTTGATGCAGCTCCCTGGCCTTCTTCTTCAGGTCTTCAACCTGAAAGACACAAAGCATACATGTCTATGAAATTGTGACTGCTCAGGCTGGCGGGGGGATGCAAAGCCTGATCAGACTCCAATATATACACACACACACACACACATATATCTATATATATATACAAATAATACATATACACACACACACACGCACGCGCACACACACACACACACACACACACACACACACACACACACACACACATATATACATACAATATACAGGGTGGCCCAAAAAAAGTGAGAACTCGTAAATTAAAAGCTTAAATAGTTTACTTATTTACCTTTTTTTAGTTATATAACGTCTTTATTTCGACAATTTCCGGTTGCCATCTTTTTTAAAAATTTGTCAATCATTTACATCTGTCTTTTTGAATTTTTAAATAATTTATATGCTACAAGATGTTCTCACTTTTTTTGGGCCACCCTGTATGTATGTGTGTATATATATATATGCATCCCTATATACTGGCCCATATGCCCCCCAAAAAGTAAATAAGTACTCACTTCTCTACTGCACAGGGCCTCCTTATTGTAGGCCTGGTGGAGCCTCCACCAGACCCTCCTCATCAAGACATAATTGCGCAGATGATTTTGGTGCATAAATAGCAGCTTTTCATTGGCTATGATGAGGGAAGTCAGCAGCTCTATGTCATGCTGGTTGAAGTTTGGTTTTCGACCAGCATGACATAGAGCAGTGAGCTCCTGATGCCCTCTCTTGCCTTGCTTCCGCAGATGCCTCGGCCATGTTGGGGTTCCGCAGTGAAACGCAATGCATGATGCATATAGTGATGTAGAACGCATGTGCCCACCCTCGAGGAGGCTGTGCATCTGACCCGAACGCGCAACTTCAGTGCGCCTCCCCCCACGCAGAAGTAATGTGCTTCTATATTTGAGTTTTCAGAATTCAGCAAGGATTGAAAAAGCTGTTTACTGCAATTTTTCCTTTGTCTCACAGGAAAGGAGACACACACCACACAATAATACCAAAGTATTCTCACCTGAAAAACAATTATTAAGAAAGAAGTAAGCATATCATATTAAGAAATGAGAACATGTAATATGGTCAGCTGAAAAGTAGCTCTCTATAATTTGTCTTCGTATCTGATTACCCCTTGCCACATCATGTTGAGCAGTGACAGGGGTGTTACGTTCCAGTGGCAAGTCTGCAACTATTTCACATGGCATTCCATATTCCAGGGGTATGTTGTGCAGCATGCAGCACACTGCAACAATGTCCCCAACCTTTTCAGGTGCATATTGCAATGCCCCCCAGACAATGGAAATGACTCTTCAGGACCCCAAAGGTGCGCTGTATCACACCCCATGTTGCAATGTGTGCCTCATTGTACCGCCTCTCTGCAGGTGTGTTTGGTGAAAGCAGAGGAGTCACAGCCAGGCCTTACACCTGTATCTGGCATTGCCTATAGTATTAAAAAGAAAGACAACAGCTTGACAGTGGTACAGTGTACATGTATTGGTTTATGGAAATGTATAAGCTGTTTAGCCCCCCCCCCAAAAAAAAACCCAGTTTCTGGATGTCTATGTGGCACTTATCCAGGAGCCAACCTTTGCCATACTTTCTCTCTTCAAAGTCCTGAGTTGGAGAGGATAAAGGAATAATGACAGCTGCCAGGGAACTTGGAGACCACATTGAGGATCTTCATGTGCACATCACACACCACTTGCACATTAATTGAGTGGAAGTTTTTCCTGTTTCAGAATACCATTTCTCTGTCATTGGGGGGTGTCAGGGCTACATGGTGCAGCCTATTGCTCCAATCATATTCGGTAGGCTGGCATTATTAAAAAAGTCAGCCTTCAACACCTGCCTTTCTGCCTCCTGCTCCGGGTACCGGATATGCTCCCCAATTTGATTCTTCAAGGCTTGCAATACCTGCTTGAAATGCCTTGAAAATGATGACTGGTCCATTCTGCAGGCCAACCCAACAACATTTTGGAAAGATCCAGTCCCCAGGAAATGTAATGTGGCAAGTAATTTTACCAGTCTAGGTACAGCATGCCCATGAGTGATGGCAGCATCAATATCACCTTTAATGTCATCATACAATGACAAGATGGCTTGCCTGGATAAATAATAATTGTACGCAACTTGCCTATCTGGGAGTTCATCCAGTACCACCCTTTCTCTGAAGAGGTGCCGCCTGCAAGGTTTCATGATGTGGGGTGCAGCATGTATCTCCTCATGCTCCTGGGCCTCCATTGCTTCTCCTCCTCTGGGGCCTCCCTTGTTCCTCCTCCTCTGGCTGGCTCTTACAAGCAGCATAAAAGCAAGAGAACCAGCATAAAACATCTCCCTGCACGCTCGATATGGTACGCAGATGAAATGTGCAGAACGCTGGGCAAAACGCTTAGCAAAATGCTCAACTTTAAATGGCTCCTTTTCAAGATGTGGTCATGGATGCAGTAGCAGGATGTGCTTTCCTTTACTACTAACCCTGACCAGTCATAGAAGTAACTGCTTTTCTAGTGTACCTGTGATTGGGTGATCGCTAATGCACCTTTTTGCATTGGGTGCAGATCATATTAGCATGTTATCTAAGTACGCCCAACTTATCTACATGCCATTGTAATACATTTGATTACGCATCACATTCTTGGCATGCTACTGCTTTGTGCCTGAATACCGCACATGTCCAGTTCTTTTCTGCATTGGGCACATGTGTAATATGCACGTAATACACACACAACTGTTCATAATGTGCGCATTGGGCTTTCTGCATCGACCCGTTAATTATTTAAAGATTTTAAAGAACTATCCATGTAGCCACCTATCCCCCCACATTTAGTCCAAGCTGAGGGCAGTACATACGACCAAACAGGTGTAGAGCAGACAGTTCTCATTCATTATTCCTAGAACCCCTTCATATCCCAATAGAGAGCACAGCGATCAATCTATACTCCACGCTTCAAGATCATACCATAATGCCCGTGGGGAATGACCAGTTTCAAGAGACACATAAAACACAGTCTGTACCAGGAGTATTGGGTAAAAGAGTTTATTAAAAGGACCCAAATTGCAAGGTCTCCACTACGATACAGCATAGTCTCATTATTTTACAAAAGGACGGCCCAACATAATGACTGCAATGTAAAACAGTTGGGAAATCCCATCTAGGAAGCCTAAATAGTATACCTCTACAAATTTTATCCCATATCAAAATACCCCCACATAAACAAGGAAGAATCTATCAACAGAACACAACTCCTACCTCAAAGGATCAAGGTACTCCAACAGCCTAGCTGGATACAGTCACTAAATGCTCAACTTTCAGGGAATTCAAAACCATCTCGCTCATGCATAGTATTTAGCTCTATCCCAGAACCAACACACCTTCACAAGTAGCCAATCAACTACATGACAGCTCAAAAACAGTCACATACCCCATGGATGATAAAGGATTTTTATATGATGCTGGCATAAGTGTATCATCCATGGGGTCTAGATACCAACCCTGAATATTTGGATTTTTTTGGCCACCATTGCTGGTGTCCAAAAAAAAAGACTGACTGCAGCAGTCAAATATTGGTCCCTAGGATTTTAGATCTATGGCAGCTAAAGAAATTGGGCCTGATATTCAAACAGACTTATGCAGTTGGCATTGAAATATAATTAA
Source organism: Ichthyophis bannanicus (assembly GCA_033557465.1). Lineage (NCBI taxonomy): Eukaryota > Metazoa > Chordata > Amphibia > Gymnophiona > Ichthyophiidae > Ichthyophis > Ichthyophis bannanicus. The sequence continues at coordinate 1,573,839,108 of CM066031.1, read as the reverse complement.
TGCTTAAATTTGTTTATCTCCAGAACACTGTATACAGAAAAGACAGTGGCGGGAAGAAATGGATGCTGTTTATATCTTCATTTACTATCGTTCTCCAATTTCATTTACATGAGGATGCATAATAATAATAAAAAAAAGTGAACACGGGGGGGCGGAGCCTGATGTCCAGCGGGTAGGACGCTTTGCGTTGAAGCTCCCGAGAGGCCTACTTAGAATCCTGACTTAATACCTATACAAATTTACTATTTCGCTCCGAGCTGACCGGGGCACCTCGGGGGGGATGGCGGCCCATAAACCAGCGCGCTTGGACTTCGGGTCTCCTTCTTCTTCTCACGGAAAACGCTCCAAAACAGAGGTGTCCTCCCCACGGAAGATGGTCCCATTTCGTGAAAACCCCGAAATGCACCTGGAGATTTTGGAGGAAATACGCGGCGTGAAGGAATTGGTGCAGTCCAATGGAGAAGCGCTTCGAGCCATGCGAGAAGACTTTGGAGTGCTCCAGGACCGACTTGAAAGTCTTTCATTACGGCAGGACAACATGGCGGGGGTCCTCGACTCGCACGAGGTGCGCTTGGGCAAACTGGACAAGGCTGAGCGCCAGATACAGAATCTTCAAAAGGAGTTAGAAGATAGCAATAATCGAGCCCGTCGCAACAATGTGAGGCTCCTCGGAATGCCGGAGGGGGTGGAAGCAGGAGATATAAGAGAATTCTTGCTCAAAACTCTTCCCTCCTTGCTGAAGATCACTTTTCACAGAGAACTGGAAATCGATCGAGCACACCGTGTTCCTGCTCACATGGCGCTCAACCGCACGACCCCCCGGCCTATTATCTTTAGCTTGCTACGATATCAACAAGTGGAACAAATTTTACATGCTGCCCGAGCGAATCATCATTTGGAATTTGAAGGTCGTAAGGTCTCCTTCTTTCCTGATTTGGCAAAGCCTACCGTTGACCGTCGGAAGAAACTCCTTGCTTTTCGCCCTCGACTTCAACAGCTACAGGCTCGCTTTGGCCTGTTGTATCCAGCGAAGCTCCGAGTGACTCTCCACAACCAAACCAGGACGTTCGAAGATCCTGATCTACTATCAACATTTTTAGACTCCAAAGAAGCAGAGCAGATGCGCTAATCCCAAATCTTGGACTCTTATCTGCCGGCTCTATCCGCCATTTTGAAGGGCCCGATGCGGCGGTCATAGCCAAGCACAGAAATTGCCTGGACTTTCTTTCTATCTCTATATGACTTTTGTTTTTTTGGTCTCCTATCCCTTCATGATGTGTGCCTCGGTCGGATTCGGAGCACGCACAGTCCTACAGGTTATGTGTTTTTTCAATTTCGGCCTTCTCTGGGGTTTCTCCCCGCAGACACATGGTCGCCAGTAATTTTGGGGTTTTGCTTCTCCTCTACCGTACTGCGGTTTTCTTTGTTAATGTGGGGCGCTTCATTGTATTATATTAGCTTATTTTTCCTATGTCATGTGTACAGCCAGATACAGTCAGTTTGAGGGACATAGTGAAATTATGTGTGCTATCATGCTCAGAACTTTAACTTTTCTGAATGGCCTTATGTAAAATCTTATCATTCACCGTCAAAGGCATTAATGGTCCACTCAAAGGAAAGAAAATCCTTAGCTATCTTAGCCATGCGCATGTTGATTTAGTGTTTCTTCAGGAAACGCATTTAAACTCTGCTGAAACACTGAAACTCAATGCTAAGCCTCACATGGTAGCTGCCTATTCTCCCACCGTTTCCAAATGGTACGGGATAACCATTCTGGTTAAGAAGTCTTTGCATGCTACTGTACCTGATATTAGCGCTGACAAGGAGGGTAGATGGGCCCGTGTACACCTTGAGGTTGGAGATAGTGAATTCACGTGTATTTGCATTATGCCCCGAATGTGGACAACCCTGCTTACTATGCAAGTATTGCGCAGTTGGCCTTGGCCTCTGCCAATGCTCCATTAATACTTGGTGGCGATTTTACTCAAGTGTTCCCTCAATCTTTTCTTCTCAAACAAGGTGCTCGTTGGTTGGAAGATCCAGTACCGAGTAGACCTGTGTGGCTAGATATAGAAGCGGGCCTTTGCAAACCGATTCCTCTTACCTTTCTCCCTGGTATGACTCTCCCATCAGACTCCCACTCTCTACCAATGCTTTTAGACACTTTAGGTGCCTTTAATACTCTTATGCAATCTTTAGACTCCCGACTCTGGTCAGTGCAACTTCAGCATCGCCTTCGGAGCACTAGAGTACTCCCGCCATCGGCATTCCCTACATAAGGTTGATTGGAGACTTTCCGATCTCTCGGTAGTTCACCGGGTGTAGCATCCAATTTTATTAAACCTTATGTAATGCTATAACTAGAGATACCCCTATAGCGCAGAAAGTATGGGAGAGAGAATTGCATGTGACTTTGACCTCGGAGCAATGGAGCCTTATCTGGAGTAGAGGGACACGGGTTCCCGATCCGCCTCACTCACTCAGACCCTCTTCTTTCTAGCCCACCGGTGTTTTTACACTTCTCACAGATTAGACAAATGGAACACTACTCAGGGCAATGGTTGCTGGACACGTCCTGCGGCCATTGGTTCATTGCCTCATGTTATGCATGAATATCCCGCACTACAGTATTACTGGCGTCGGGTCTGGGGTCGTATTTAGTCTATCTCGCACTCTCAGGAGCCCCTTTCTTGGAGGATAGTGGGACTTCGCCCAATTGCGGGGATCCCCTCTCTCCCAAAAATGGCTTATCTCCTTTCGAACTTTATGCTTGGCATTGCTATTTCCCTAATTAAGTAATACTGGAAAATTAGCTCCCATCTGAGCCCCAATGAATGGTGGAATCATGCCTGTCTTTACAGTAAATATGAACAAATACCTCGTCTGTTCGCTTCCTCCGTTCAGACTCCTTCTCATTGGTCTCAATGGAAGCTGCTCAATGACTATGTACATTTTGCTAAATGCTCTCATCTGACTGTTTAACTTTGTATATATCTCTGTCCCATGATCATGCTGTATTGTAGATACTCTTTTGATCGTTTGATGTATAATCACTGTTAATTGGAAGCGCTCACATGCTGATATACTCGGGTAGAGAAGAAGCATCGGGGTGGGGGGTAATGGGTTTACTTTTCCTTATTGTATACCTGTTTTGTCTCTTTTGGTGTGTTGTTTCTTTTGTTTGTTGCAAAATGAAAATAAAAGTTTAAAAAAAAAAAAAAAAAAAAAGTGAACACAAAACTGCTCTCGTTCTCATACAATATCAGGTAAAGAAGGAGTCTGAACTGTATAAATTTAATTCAGGCCTCACATGCTTTGGTGAGCCTAGGAAATCTGGACTCAGTCCCAGAAGGTCTGTACCCATTGCACCATGGCTCCGCAAGTTTGACTCCAAGGTTCCCAGCCCTGGCATATTTGTGAACCTTGGACACAGGCCTATAATCCTTCATTCCTCATACAATTTACACTATAAAGTCACTAAGAAACTGGCATGAAGTGCAAGGTTGCACAAGCACAGGATACAAACGTATTCACAACTTCCTATAAAGATGACCCAAAAAGTATTCAAAACATATGTCGGACAGAAAATAGTGATGTAGCTACAACCAGCACCCTCCAAAACAACAACAACAAAAAAGTTATTTTTTAAGTAATAAACACTATTGAGCACTACAAGTCACGTACAAACAATAAAAAGGACATATTGGAGGGTGCTGGTTGATAGCTACAGTACCTCACTATTTTCTGTCCAACATATGTTTTGAATACTTTTTGGAGCATCTTTATAGGAAGTTGTGAACACACTTGGTGGAAGATTTTTCCTATTGCTTTAGGTCCAGAGTTTTTGAATTTTGAACCACAGGATGCAGCGATATCGATATCTGTGAAAGGGAAGTGTAGTGTTCACAGCAGATAAGTCAATAAACTGTAATCCAGAGGCAGAGGTACCATCTTACTATGCTGTACTGCAGACCAGGAGACAGTCAGCTTGCTCACTGACAACCAGGTAAATCTGTAAGAGCAAGAGAGGAATCAGCATCTTCACTGGCAGGAAGAGCAGGAGCTGAACAGCCAGCCAGTATAGGGCTACCATTTTTCCAAGTTCCAAATGGAGGGCACTTTCAAGAAATCAGCTCACGTAACTGTTTTCATGCATATTAACATCTAATACCCAATAGGTATGATAAAGAGCAAGGAAAGGAATGGAGAATAACATGAAGGATATTATAATTCCTCTGTATTACTCCATAGTGCAATTGAATATTGTGTGCAATTCTGGTCACCATATCTTAAAAAGGATGTAGCAGAATTGGAAAAGGAACAGAGAAGAGCAACCTAAATGGTAAAGGGGATGGAAAATATCCCTACGGGGAAAGGCTTAAAAGTTTAAGCCTCTTCAACTTGGAAAAAAAGAAGATGGCTGAGAGGAGATATGATGCAAAAAAAAAATAAAATAATGAATGGAGTGGAATGGGTAAATGTAGAAAGACTAGGGGACATGCAATGAAACTACAATGTAACATATTTAAGACTAATCAGAGAAAACATTTTTTCACTCAACACGTAATCAAACTATGGAATTCATTACCAGAGGTTGTAATAAAAGCTGTTAGTATAGCTGGATTTAAAAGAGATTTGGATGAGTTCCTGGAGGAAAAGTCCTTAAAGAGGACTGGTGAAATCCATGCCTTACCCATGGGACAAGCAGCATGGAATTTATATACCTTGGCGAACCTGATAGGTACTTGTGACCTGGATTGACTGCTGTTAGAAACAGGATACTGGCCTTAATGGACCCTTGGTCTGACCCAGTATGGCATCTTATGTTCTTATAAATAACTAATCATACATAATTTTACTTTAGATTAAGAACAAGGGGTCAGAGTGGTGAAGACTTGGCCCATGGACCCCCTAGGTTCTGGGTTTGATGTTCTCCTAGGTAATTGTCCCACCATGCTCCATCCATATGTGAGTCTTCCTGTGCAGAACTGGCCCTACTATTTGAAGCACTAGGCATCTGCCTAGACTGACAAAATTCCAGGTGTGGCACCAATGCAGAAGTCAACAACACTAAAGGGGAGTCAGCGCAATCCAGGGCCTTTGAGCATATATGCATAGTAAAGGCCTACCATGTCCTGCCCCTTTTGAAACAAGAAGTTTGAAGGGCATGGACCATCACAAGCCCTACATGTGCATATGTGTTCAAAGGCTCCAGACTATGCTGTTGCTCCTTTAGCGCTGCAGGATGGGGCAGAGGGTGTTGGCAACAGTCGTAACAGGGAGTAGGGGTAGGCCTGGCAGGAGGAAGGGAAGGGAGAGATGCAGAACCTGGAAGGATAGGATATGGAAGGGAAAGGGAGATTCTGGATGCAAGGAAAGGAAGGAAAGGGAAACTGCTGTGCATGGGAAAGATGATACAAGACACTTGGGGGTAGGGAAAAGGCGATATTGGACTCTGAGAAGGCACAGCAGGGAAGATGCTGGATTTATGGAGAAGGTGAGAGGAGAAGGAGAAATGCTGGAGATGGAGCAAAGGAAAGGGAAGAGCAGGGAAGATGCTGGATAAGGGGAAAGGAAGGCAAGGGGAAATGATGGACACAGGGGGTAGGGAAGTGGAGGGTAGATGATGGATATGGGGGGGGGTAGGGAAGGGGAGGGGAGGGGAGAGGCTGTGTTATGGGGAAGGAGTGGAAGAGAAGTGGAAATGCTGGTCAGAGAGCAAGGGGAAGAGATAAGGTGGAATGCTATAGGAAAGGTAGAGAAGGGGAGATGCTGGATTATAGGAGTACTAGGAAAGAGAAGGAGATATGAGAGACACAGAGCAGGTGGAAGAGAAGATAAGGGAAGCTTCAGGAATAATGGGGGTAGAGAAGGGAAAATGTTTGGACTACAGGGGGACTGGGAAAACAAAGGGGAGATATGGGATATGGAGCAAAGGGAAGAGAAGGGGACATGCTGGACACACAGCAGGGGAAAGGAAAGAAAGGTGATGCAAGATATGGGGTGGGAAAGGGAAGAGGGGAAGATGTTGGGCATGGAGCATGGGGTAAACTGATGGGGGAGTTAGTGAGAAGCTGAGGAAGGAGAGAGAGAGGGGATGGGGGGCTGGGGTGAGGGAGATGGAAAGCTGTAGATAGATGCAGTTAAAAGAGGGAGATCTGAGGACTGAATGGTAAGGAGAGGTGAAATATGAATGGATACAGAAGTACAAAAATAACTAGAAGAAAACGGAAAGATCCATGTTGGAGATGGATGTAGGGGAGGAAGTAAAGACAGGAGGAAAGAAAAGAATTGAAAAACTGATAGGACATCTTGGGAACAGAGTTAAAAGTAGACAGAGGAAAGTCAAAACTAGAGACTGTTGTGAGATGACTGGAAAAATAGAATGGATAGACAAAGGTAGAAAAAAGAATTTTATTGATTAAATATGTTCATTTTTGGAATTTACTACTCAAAAAGCCCCTTTGTAACTTTTACACTCATCACAAGCAATATAACAAGAGTTACTATGTAACTAAAAATGTACCATGGGAGTTAAGCACTCAAAAATTATCTCTAATAAGTGATTAACCACTGAACTATAAGATGTTGAGAGGTGGCTAAGGAGCCTCAGCCACAGAGGAAAATAGTCTAATTTATGCAGCAAGTCTTCTGATCATGCTCATTATGTACACTCAACTCTTTGCCCCTATTATATCATTCACTGGCTCCTGCTCATGTTTTTAAAATTTTTAATTGCAATTAAAAGAACTGAAAAAAACTTAGCTTTCAGCACGAAACCTCTCAGAACCAATTGAAGAAACAACCACAGAGAGTGGAAACAGGGAGGTACAGGTGCCGACTCGAGTGTCGCCGTTAAACATCCCGGGCTGCTTCAGGACTTCAAATGTCTGCTCCCATTACTAGAATCTCTAGCTCCTCATGGATTAAAAACACCTTGCTAATGGTCATTAAATAGAGGCAGCCATGACAAATCAAGCAATGTGCACCCATAGATTCAAAGTGCCGACATCCAATCAGCTGATTCATTCAAACCTGTAGGTTGTACTGTGTTCAAAGTAAAGATCCACCTCAATTCAAACCGTGCAAGCTGTTGAATGGGATTTTCTCCTTTTAGATGAAGAACTCGATCTAAGATGAGCCATTGCAAATCATTCCAAATATGTTTATTTTGTAGACAATGGTTGACTAATGGTGCTGTAATTGTCTGCGTAGCCAGCCAGGACTTATGTTCTATGAGGTGCGTCTTTAGTTTATGACAGGACCTGCCCATGAATATTTTTTGACAAGGGCAAAAAATTGCATAAATAACCCAAATCGTAGAACAGTTGATAAAAGTTCAAAGACTTAGAGGCACATTCCATACTGTTTGTACGGAGAGGCTTAGTAGGAGACAGAAAGGGTGGTGAATAGTGCGGGGGATGTCCCATCCATATTATTTGCAGAACAGAATAGACCCCTATATGTTTTATTGGTTAACAGATTGATCCATTCTGACACATCTAGGCTTGTTTGGACACATTGAACAATGACCACAAGGGCCATGATGACCATTGATTTACCCCCAGTTTGGATGCTAACAATATCTGAATGTACTAGAATGTCTCTCAAGTTATATGCTCTAGTAAAAGCTATGCAAGGCTTCTGCTCAATACTGTATGCAAAGCTAAAATGGGCCAGTGCTGATAAATACTTTGGGCTATATCCTAAGCCAGGTTGGAATACTGTAATACTACAACTTGTCTTTTCATCTGATCCTTGCCATGTTTTTGCAGCAATAAAGTCCAATTCATGAAATTAGCTTTCAAATAGACTTTATGTATAACTTTATGTGGATAACCTCATTGTCACAGTCTATCTATTAAAGCTTTAGCTTGTATCTGAAAATCTGAGTCCTTGGAACAAATCTGTCGAAAATGTAAAAATTGCCCTACAGGCAAGGCTTGTTTCAATTTAAATGGATGGTGACTATCAAAATATAAGAGTGTGTTATGATCTACTGTTTTCCTAAAAATAGAGGTGGAAATAGACCCACCTTCTAAAATGATATTTGTATTTAAGAGATTTGTGTAGTTGACATGGTCATAGAAAATTGTAGAAAAGGGTCTTGTGAATTTAACCAAGATGTGAATTCATGTAACATGGCAGATGTACCCAGCCATATGCAAAAAACATCATCAATAAACCTAACCCATAAACTTATTTGTTGAAACCACTCAGAAGGATACAAAAATATTTCTTCAAAATTTGAAATATATAAATTAACTATACTTAGAGCTACAGGTGCCCCCATAGACATCCGTGTTTCTGTAAATAATATTTATCATCAAAACAAAAATAATTTCATATTAATACCAAAGTGGCAAGTTTCAATAAAAATGCAGATGTGATCCTCTCAGGATCTAAAGATTGTGATAGCATTTGTTGAAGCAATTGTAACGATGGCCCTTGTGGAATGCTCGTGTATAGTGCTGCTATATCGAATGTTACTAATATCACTGGCTGTGCCCACTTACCATGGTCTTGTAATTGAATTAAAAAATCTGATGTATCTTGAATGTAAGATTTAGCAGTCTTCACTAAAGGTTGCAGAAATTGATCCAAAAAAATGAACAGAGGTTCCAATAATGATGACTTACTCGACACAATGGATCTTCCTGGAGGAGCTATTAAAGTTTTGTGTACCTTAGGCACTAAGTAGAAAACTGGTACTTTAGGATAATTCACCTTCAGGAATTTATACTCTGCTGATATGATACCCTCTTGAAAGGCCTCATATAAAATCACAAAAATTTCTTGTTGCAGCTCTATGGTTGGATGCTTAGATACCTCTTGATAGAAATGTTGATCAAGCAATTGTCGTTGTGCCTCGGCTAAGTAAACAGTTTTTTTTTTCCACAACTACTGAGCCTCCTTTATCCACGGGTTTAATGATCACTTGATTGTTGTCAGATAATTGCTTTAATGCTTGACACTCTGCCTAAGACTGGTTGGTGTATTTCCAGGCTTGATTATATTTAGACTCAAATGACTCAATGTCTCTCAACACTAAATCTCCAGGAGGGGCCCATCTAGACTTAGGTTTACAAACTGACTGTGTAGTTGTACATGGTATTGTTTCACAACTGGTAAACAATACTTTTACTTGTAAGGCGTGCAGCCAGGCAAGAATGCAGCTGTTCGGATTACCCCCCCCCCCTTTCTCCTCCCCTTCCCCTCCCTCCCTTTGCTCATGATGATGCCGTGACACTTCTTTATATCAACATTGCCACTTGTTTATTGATAGTTCTTGGCCGCAGCATCATTACTTAACACATTAATCTATTATACAATTTGATTAACAATATACAACTCATACATCATATCTAACATCATCTTAATGCTTCAACTCACTATTTATTTTAACACAGTTCAGCTTTGTACAATTTGTACATTTTACTAGGTTCGCGAGGGGACCCACAGCCTTGGGGTGTGGAGCCGTATGAAGCCCCGCCCCCATCCTTTAACCTTAATGCACCTCTCTTAATGCACGCCTTACCCCCGCCATCAGGGGCTGTCTCTTAGCTCTGCTTTCACCCCTTCTGAGGTCAGTTTGGAGCTGTTTGTGCCTGTGCCCTCCTCCCTCTCCTCCCCATGCTGTTTAAGTCGGAGGACATGTGGAGGGTGGCACTGTCTACTCGTCGCCCCAGCTGTGGCCTGTTGCCCTGCTTGGAGGGAAGACAATTTGCTCCTGGCCACTCCGCTTTTATTCCTAACATGGCTGTGAGTCCCCTTTTTCGCTCCCCTATTTACACCTATTTGTGTCGTTTACCTTGGATATGCTGCGACATTGTGTCCCTGTATGACAAGGGACAGGTGGGTGGGGAGCAGCCGTTTGTCTCTACTTCGGAGGGGGCAAGAGGGCGATCCCGGTGCCATGGGCCATTAAGTAAGCCCGCTCCGGTCTGCCTCATGCCGACCTCACCCCAGCCCCTCCTAACCTCTTCCTTCCCAGTGCACTCTGTTTGCCTGTGCCCTGTGGTGGCTATTCACTGTTGCAGGAATCTCAGCCAGGCAAGAGTGCAGCCATTCGGATTACCCCGACTTTCTCCTCCCCATCCCCCCTTTATCCATTATGACACCGTGACACTTCTTTATATCAACTTTGCCACTTATTTATTGGTAGTTCTTGGCCACAGCATCATTACTTATCACATATATCTATTATACAGTTTGATTAACCATATACAACTTGTACATCATAACTAACATTATCTTAACACTTCAACTCACAATTTATTTCAACACAGTTCAACTTTGTACAATTTATACATTTTACCAGGATTGTGAGGGAACCCATTGCCTTGGGGTGTGGAGCCTTATGAAGCCCTGCCCTCCCCATCCTTTAACCTTAATGCACCTCTCTTAGATGCGACTCCGGTAAGGCATGCCATAAGAAACATGCCTTACCCCTGCCGCCAGGGGCCATCTCTCAGCTCTGCTTTCACCCCTTCTGAGGTCCGCTCAGAGCCGTTCATACCTGTGCCCTCCTACCCCTCCTCCCCATGCCATTTAAGCGCGGAGAATTCTTTCTATTAAAGGAATTATTTCTATTAAAGCTAATTAATCTGTGAACCCACTATTTTTTGTTAAATCAGTCAGGGCCTAGTAGCAGCAGTTTACGTTTAAATTTAAAACACAGGAGAGAACTTTCTGGTTACATTTCATACCAAGCAGAGAGCTTGTAGTTTAAATTTAATAGTCACTCAGGGCCTAGCATCAGCAAAGTACTTTTAGTTTAAATTTAAATCACAGAAGAGAGCTTTCTGGTTAAATTTAGAACCCAGCAGAGAGCTTGTAGTTTAAATTTCATAATAAGTTAGAGCCTAGCAGCAGCAAAGAGCTATAATTTAAACCAAATAAGAATATAGCTTACCTCAGCAGCACAAGACAGGGTACTGCATAGCAGCCCTCTTTTAATAAGTGTTATTTCCCTCCCTCCCTCCCCAACACCCACCCACCCCTGGGATAATCGTAGCTTTAAAGGTACTTACACATCTTAAAAGACAGGAGGTGCTCTCAGGTGAAACTTGTTACCCAGATCAGTCATACACTAAGGACCTGAGATTAATATACTTTGTTCACCTGAAGCTTAATTAAACATATTAGGTACAGTTTTATTGGTATAAATATCCATAACAACCCTTAGTAAGTAAAGAACTTAAAGATCTAAACAAAAACTTAAAACTAAGATGCAGACAGCAGTCCAGCAGCGAGATGGGGGCTTTCCAGTCTTTTGCATTGAGTGTCACATGTATGATTTTCTCCCAGTTGGTGAGAGGTCTTACGTATGCACTAGGTGCAAGGAGCTCTTTGCTCTTAGGGAACGAGTCCGTTCTCTAGAGGCTAGAGTAGCAGACTTGGAAAACATAAGAAAGACAGATAGGTACATAGACGAGACCTACAGGGATATAGTCCTGAAGTCCCACCTCCAGTCTGGTAGCATCCCAGTTGCCATGGAGGAGAGAGGTCACGTGACAGGAGAGCATCACCCTGGTGTGGCAGGAAGTGATCCTGTAACTAGGACCTGTCTTCCAGGTGATGTAAAACCCTCTCGCACCGAGGAAGTTTCTCCAGGACCATGTGCCCATGAGGGAAGGGTTAGGACAGCCGTTATAGTTGGTGATTCGATCATTAGGCATGTAGATAGCTGGGTGGCTGGTGGACGTGAGGATTGCCTGGTAACATGCCTGCCTGGTGCGAAGGTAGTGGACCTCACGCGCCACCTAGATAAGGTCTTAGATAGTGCTGGGGAGGAGTCTGCTGTCTTGGTACATGTCGGTACCAATGACATAGGAAAATGTGGTAGGGAGGTTCTGGAGGCTAAATTTAGGCTTTTAGGTAGGAAGTTGAAATCCAGAACTTCCAGGGTAGCGTTCTCTGAAATGCTTCCCGTTCCACATGCAGGACCCAAAAGGCAGGCAGAGCTCCGGAGTCTCAATGCGTGGATGAGACAATAGTGCAGAGATGAGGGTTTTGGATTTGTTAGGAACTGGGGAACATTCTGGGGAAAGGAGGGGCTCTTCCAAAGGGATGGGCTTCACCTTAACCGGGATGGAACCAGGCTGCTGGCATTACCCTTTAAAAAGGAGATAGAGCAGCTTTTAAACTAGATAATAGGGGAAAGCCAACAATCGCCCAAGAGCAGATGGTTCGGAAGAATGTATCCTTGAAGGATACTACCAAAAGCAGAGAGGTTCCTAAAAAGAGTAAAGTAGCCCAAATGCCCTCAAGTATGGAGCAGACAGAGCATAAGGATCCAAAATAACCCATGTCTACCAATAGCCAGATTAATATGAATAAAATACATTCTCTAAAATGCTTTTATGCAAATGCTAGAAGTCTAAAAAATAAGATGGGAGAGTTAGAATATATAGAACTAAATGAGAGGTTAGATATGATTGGAATATCAGAGACATGGTGGAAGAAGGACAACCAGTGGAACACTGTGATACCTGGATACAAACTATATCGTAATGATAGAGCTGATCAAATTGGTGGAGGGGTTGCGCTCTATGTTAGAGAGGGCATTGAGTCAGAAAGGATTAAAGTTTTGCAGGAAATAAAATTTGCTGTAGAATCTCTATGGATTGAAATTCCATGTAAAAAGGGGAATGCGATGGCAGTGGGGGTGTACTATCGACCGCCTGGCCAGAATGAACAAATGGATGATGAAATGCTCAAAGAAATCAGGGAAGCTAATAAAAGTTACAGCGTAGTAATAATAATGGGTGATTTCAATTACCCCGGTATCAACTGGGTCGGTGTCACGGCAGGACATGCTAGGGAGCTAAAGTTCCTAGATGAAATAAATGACTGCTTCTTGGAGCAGCTGGTTCATGAACCGACCAGAGGGGAAGCCATATTAGACCTAGTCCTTAGTGGAACACCAAATCTAGTGCAAGAGATAAGGGTGTTGGGGCCACTTGGCTATAATGATCATAGCATGATTGCCTTTGATTTAATTAGTGGAGGAGGGATAGTAAGGAAATCCATAGTACTACTTTTTAATTTTCGAAAGGGAGACTATGATAAAATAAAGAAAATAGTTAAAAAAAAAACTAAAAGGAGCAGTTGCAAAGGTTAAAGACTTACATCAAGCTTGGGTGTTGTTGAAAAATACTATCTTGGAAGCACAGACCAGCTGTATTCCACGCTTTAAGAAAAGTGGAAGGAAGTCCAAAAAACTGCCAGCATGGTTTAAAGGTGAGGTCAGAGAGGCTGTTGTTGCCAAAAAAGCATCTTTCAGGAAATGGAAAAAACAGCCAAATGATGAAACCTGGAAACAGCACAAGTACTGGCAATTCAAATGCAAGGCATTGATAAAGCAGGCAAAGGAAGAATTTGAGAAGAAGCTTGCTGCGGAAGCAAAAACGCGAAATAAAGATTTTTTCAAGTACATTTGTAGCAAAAAACCTGTGAGAGAGTCAGTTGGTCCATTAGATGATAGAGGAGTTAAAGGGGCACTAAGAAGCGACAAGGCGATAGCGGAGAGACTGAATGAATTCTTTGCTTCGTTCTTTACTGAGAAAGATGTAGGGATGTTACCCATGACTGAAGTGGTATTTAAAGGTGCGGAAGAATTGAAGGAAATATCGATACATCGGGAAGATGTATTACAACTATAAGATAAACTGAAGAGTAGCAAATCACCTGGGCCGGATGGTATACATCCAAGGGTGTTGAAAGAACTGAAATATGAGATTGCAGACCTGCTATTAGTAATCTGTGAACTATCATTAAACTCATCTCTAATACCTGAAGATTGGAGGATCGCCAATGTAACACCAATTTTTAAAAAGGGTTCCAGGGGTGATCCGGGAAACTACAGACCGGTGAGCCTGACGTCAGTATCGGGAAAAATAGTAGAAACCATCATAAAGAATAAAATTACTCAGCATGTAGATAGTCATGGCCTAATGGGAGACAGCCAACATGGCTTTAGACAAGGAAGATCTTATCTTACTATTCTGTTATGTTTTTTTGAAAGTGTGAATAAAGAGGTGGACAAAGGTGAGTCGGTTGATATAGTGTATCTGGACTTTCAGAAAGCCTTTGACAAGGTCCCTCATCAGAGACTTTTGGCAAAACTAAAGAGTCATGGGATAGGAGGCAGTGTACTACTGTTGATCAAGAACTGGTAAAAGATAGAAAGCAGAGGGTTGGGCTAAATGGCCAATTTTCCCAATGGAGAAAGGTGAATAGTGGTGTACCCCAGGGATCTGTGCTGGGTCCATTGCTTTTTGACATATTCATAAATGACCTGGAAAGTGGAATAACGAGTGAGGTTATCAAATTTGCAGATGACACAAAACTATTTAAAGTAGTTAAAACCCAAGAGGATTGTGGAAAATTGCAAGAGGATCTTGATAAATTGGAAGACTGGGCATCAAAATGGCAGATGAAATTTAATGTGGACAAGTGCAAAGTTATGCACCTAGGGAAGAACAACCCAAACTATGGTTACACGATGCAAGGTTCCACATTAGGAACCACCACCCAGGAAAAAGATTTAGGCGTCATTGTGGATAACATGTTAAAACCCTCGGCCCAGTGTGCAGCGGTGGCCAAGAGAGCAAATAGAATGCAAGGTATCATAAGGAAAGGAATGGAAAATAAAACAAAAGATATTATAATGCCTCTATATCGTTCCATGGTGAGACCTGTCACCAGTAGTCAGCCCGTAGCATAGGCATACGGGATAGATGACCTGGGGACCCTTTATTGAAAGACTGGAGCAATGCTTTAGGCTGGCATTGCCTCCTGGGAGTTGTAGTATTTTTCCCTTTTCAATAAGATGCAGTTGTGGTGCGAGTGGTTCAGGCAATGACAGGCTTTTAATTCCCCTCCCGGGGAGGATTCAAACACAAAATAACTCAGGACAAAAAGGCCATACACTCTGGCACAAAATAAGAAAGGAAATAATAACAGCTTCTCAACTTAAATCCAAAGTTCCACGGTATTTACAGCATACAGTCACTTTGTATAAGCAAGGAAAATCCTGTGCTCTTCAACTGCCAGTTTAAACAGATTTCACATCACCTGGCTCAGCACAGAGAAATTATATCATCTGTAACCATTAAAGTACAGTCCATTTGGTTATCTGATATTTCTTCTTCCTGAGGATCAATCAGCATTGACTCATGCTGATTCTCTGGTAAGTACAACTTCTGCTTGGTATACAACGTTTCCAAACTTCCACCCTCTATCTGTTCCTGAGGCTTCTCTATCAAGCCCTCCGTGAGATAGGGTTCAGTATTACCATATATCTTAGAATAGCAGAGAGGAGAGTCACACCCTTTAGGGTTTCTATAAGAGAACTTCTTATCACCACTTTTATCCTTATAGTAATTAGACAGCCTACCTTCTGGCTTAGAGACAGGGGAAAGTCCGTGCACAGCCTGGTCAGGAAGGGGTTTAAACCTCAGAGGTTTTCCTCTGTACTTTGGCTTCTCAACCTCTTCCTCTGACATGCAAATGTCCTCCACCGAATACCTGTCACTCCCTGGAGCTTGCAAGTGCTTCCCAGATAGCTTTACCGGTGACGTTTCCCTCTGTGTGCCTTCCCAATAGGACAATTGCCTGGAGTTCTTGCCACAGGGTTTTTGGGCCCTGCTCCTCCAGTTATTCCTGCTGGTTACTTCCTGTATTTCTCTATCACTCTCAGAATCACAATCCTCTGAGTCACTCACATTCTCGCTCTCGTGCTTCCTTCCACACTGAAACATACGTTGCTTCTGAGTATCAGACTTCAGCTCACTCAGCTTTCCCAGCTGGGTCTGTCCAAGCTTTCTCTCTCTCTCTCTCTCTCGTTCTCCAGTTCCTCTGCTCCTCCTGCTCTTTGCTTCCCGTGCTTCTCTTGCTTCCTTTGCTGCCCTTCACCCTGAAACTCTAATGAGCGTTTCTTATATGTCTGGTTTGGAGCTAATCTAGCCCTTCCCCCTCTCAGGTGAAAACTATTGGGCTCAGGAGATGGGGATTGTTTGCTAGCTGGGCAGGGCTGCTGCACTCGTGGCTGGGTTTGTTTATGTTGCTCCTGGCAACTGGGAGTCCTGTGCTTTGCCTTCCTGTCAGCAACAGACCTACTTCTCTCAGGTTCCTCTGTTTGCATGGCAAAGGACGTCTCTTCCCCATTACAGACCGCACCTTGAATATTGTGTGCAATTCTGGTCGCCGTATCTTAAAAAGGATATAGTGTTATTAGAAAAGGTTCAGAGAAGAGCCACCAAAATGGTTAAGGGGATGGAAGGATACTCCTATGAAGAACGGCTAAAAAGGTTAGGGCTCTTTAACCTGGAAAAGAGACGGCTAAGGGGAGATATGATAGAAGTCTATAAATTAATGAATGGAGTGGAACGGGTAAACGTAGATCGATTGTTTATGTTATCAGAATATAGAAAGACTAGGGGACATGCAATGAAGCTACAGGGTAAACTATTTAAGACTAATAAAAGAACATATTTTTTCACTCAACGTGTAATCAAACTCTGGAATTTGTTACCAGAGAATGTAGTAAAGGCTGTTATGTAGCTGGGTTTAAAAAAGGTTTGGACAAGTTCCTGGAGGAAAGGTCCATAAACCATTATTAAGAAGGGACCCAGGATATCAATGCTTGACCCTGTACAAGCATTGCGGAAGCTGTGTCTTTTGGGGAAAGTGCTATGTACGTATGACCTAGATTGGCCACTGTTGGAAACAGGATACTGGGCTTGATGGACCTTGGCCTGACCCATAAGAACATAAGATATGCCATACTGGGTCAGTATTGCATATCATATGTTCTTATGTTCTTAGAACATGGAGGGTGGCATTGTCTACTCGTCGCCCCTGCTGCAGCCCGTTGCTCTGCTGGGGGGAGGACAATTCACTCCTGGCCACTCCACCTTTATCCCTAACTATCTGCCAACAGCGACTCCTCGCTTGTCGGTGGGTCACCACCTACCCCTAGCTGTGGCCAAGCTTCACTCTATCCCATAACATTTCGCCCATGTCCTGAAGGTCAGAGAGGAAGATATCCATCCCAATGTCCGATAGGTGTATCCCGTCAGAGCAATAGAGCCCCGGACACTTCTCTTCAATTAGATCATGCCTCACACAGTATCCTCCTTTGATTTCTATAAACCACATCATCCATCTGTTGACCTTGCGATGGGTCTTCTCGAAAGCCCGATGCGAGCTCTCGCTTCTCCATACTCTGCATGGTATGATGCAGGACAAAACCAATTGTGTACTGGGGAATGTGTCTAGCAGTGCCAGCATGTCCCCCTGCATCTTTCTGGCCAAATCCATGCTGAGAGGAATAATTAAATTAGATAGATAAAGTAAAGTATTAATTCCAAATAACATTCACGGTTTTTTAGCTTTTCAACTATTTGGTTTATTTTTGGTGTGATAGCAGTTTTTCAGACTTCATCATCACTGCAAGCTTTCATAAATTGCTGTAGATTGTTGCACTGATCAAAGCAAATGATATAGTCAGTATCCATAACTTTCTATACTAGGTATTTGGTTTGGCTTTAGTATGAGGATAATCTGTTTTTTTACTCAGGAAAATCCAAATGAAACAAGAGAAGTCTTGAAAAGGCTCCTTCCATATCTCCAAATAGTCTATGAATGGACCATACAGATTTTGCAATCTGTCACAGAATATGTGATGTTTTGCATCCAGCCCTTCCTAGCACCTTTGGGGTAGCATCTCCTTGACACTTAGGGACATGAAGTACCTCATATTGTGACTGAGAAGGTCATAACCCAGAGCAAAATGCACTTCACTCTTGGTCCAGCTTCCCCCCCCACCCCCTTCCACTGATCATGATAGAATGCAGGCTTCCATTCTCGATACAATCAACTTTGTTTGTGGAAATAATAGGCCACAGCTTACATAACAGTGCCCCCAAACATCATGTCATCTCATGTCATGCAATAACAAACAGAATACTTTAACATTAACCAACTGGACATGGAGGTCTCCCTCCAGGAGGAGTACCTTACTGCAGCTGCCTGCCTCCGCCTAGCCCCAAACTGTGACCTAGGTGTAGCCCTCCCTGTAGCCAACCACTCTGTGTTGGTGCCCGAGGCAAGCCTCTGTTATTAATCTTCTTTAAAACCGAGCCCAGGCACCCCAATCCATGGTACCTGACCTCCTGTTATCGGGCCCAGGCACTTTTTTCTGGGTGGTACTCCCCTTTTCTGTCAGTGAGGTCCCACCACCAGGAGAGCCGTTGCCTGACTCACCCCCATTGTGAGAATGAGCCGACTGTCCTCCACAAACCGGCATTGAATACATCAAGCCCCACATCATTCAGGTGTATGCCATCCCTATTAAATATTGCCTTGACCCCTGCCAAGATATTCACAGATGAAGGGCCAGCAGCAGGACCTCAAAGAACACCTACAAATAGGACCAAAAGTAAAGGGGATCTTGAATAATTTTCAGAAGACTGTGTTTGTGAGGAACTAGCTAAACTAAAAGTAGACAAAGCAATGGGGCTAGATGTGATACATCCGAGAATACTGAAGGAAGTTGGGGACGTTCTAGCGGTACCACTGACTGACCTTTTCAGTGCTTCTTTAGAGTCTGGTGTGGTCCCTGAGGATTGGAGAAAGGCACATGTAGTCCCTTTATACAAAAGCGGAAGTAAGGATGAGGTTGAGAACTACAGGTCAGTTAGTCTGACCTCTGTAGTGAGTAAATTAATGGAAGCATTGCTAAAACAGAGGATAGTGATGTTTCTGGAGTCCAGTGGATTGCAGAATCTGAGGCAGCATGGGTTTAGCAGAGGCAGATCTTGTCAGACAAACAGATTGATTTCTTTGACTGGGTAACCAGAGAGTTGGACTGAGAGTGAGCCCTAGATGTGGTATACTTAGATTTCAGTAAAGCCTTTGAAACTGTTCCAGACAGGCGACTTATAAATAAATTGAGCACCCTAGGGATGGACCATTAAATAACTGACTGAGTTAGAAATTGGTTGAGTGGGAGATGACAAAGTGTACAGGAAAATGGAGCTCACTCTGAAGAGAAGGGTGTTACCAGTAGTGTGCTTCAGGTATCTGTCTTTGTCTGATTCTTTCTAACATATTTGTTAGTGATATTGCAGAAGGCTGTCAGGTAAGGTTTGCTTCTTTGCGGATGATGCCAAAATCTGCAATAGAATAGATGCCCTTGAAAGAGTAGATAACATGAGGAAGGATCTAGCTAAGATTGAAGAATGGTCAAGAATTTGGCAGCTGAGATTTAATGCTAAAAAATGTAGGGTCATGCATTTGGACTGCAAAAATCCAAGGGAGCGGTATAGTGTAGAGGACACTGACCACGAAAGAAGAGTGGGACCTGTGCATGATTATTTCTGATGATATTAATGTATCTAAACAGGTGGAAAGGCAATGGTGAATGTCAGAATGAAGCTTGGATGCGGCAGAAGAATGGCCAGCAGAAAAAAGGAGGTGATAATGCCTCTAAATAAGTTGCTGTTGTGACCTCATTTGAAGTAATGTGTGCAATTCTGGAGACCACACCTTAAAAAGGATGGAGCCGGTGCAGAGGGTGGCTGCTAAAATGGTCTGTGGCCTTCATTATAAGTCATATGGGGACAGACTTAAAGATCTTAATATGTATACTTTAGAGGAAAGGAGGGATAGTAGAGGAGATATGATAGAGACATTTAAATACCTCCATGGCATAAATGCACAAGAGGAGAGTCTCTTTTGATTGAAAGTAAGCTCCACAACGATGGTACATAGGATGAGGGTGAAAGGGGATAGACTCTGGAGTAATATGTGGAAATATTTCTTTACAGAAAGAATGGTAGATGCATGATATAGTCTACCAGTGGAGGTAATGGAGACGAGGATAGTATCTGAATTCAAGAAGGCATGGGAAAAATACAGATCTCTAAAGGGAAAAAAAGGAACTATACAGTTGTATTCAATATGGAAGGGCAAACTAGATAGGCCATATGGTCTTTCTCTGCTATCATATTTCTATGTTTCTACCCTTATAAATAATTCAAATCAGTTTGAACAGAAGAACCACATTCCCATTGCAGTAAAATTAGATGCACCTGTGATCAATTGTCAATACTCACATGACTTGAATAAACCAATGAATGATGGCTCTAATGTTTAAAATGGTCACATTCACTCCCTGTTCCATTTTCACAATAGTGACGACAAGAGCGCTGCCTGAGACCATCAGAAAAGCCATTATCACCAAACATCAAACTTCAAAGGGATACAAGGCTATGTCCAAAGACCTTGGGATTCCTGTGTCTACAATTCACAATGTTATTAAGACGTTTTCTGCTCATGGAACTGTCAAGAACTTCCCAGGATGTGGTGGGAAGGGGAAAATTAATCCAAGAAGTCTTCTAAGGTTAGTGTGAAGTGTTGTAAAAATACCATGTACAACATCCAAAGAACTTAAGACTGACCTGGAGCAATCTGGAGTGGTGGTTTCAACCCACACTATATGCCATGCAGTAAACAAAAAAGGACTTCATGGGCAAAGGCCAAGGAGGACCCCACTACTCCAAGACAGATATGAAAAGGCATGCCTGATCTTTGCGCAAACACACCTTGAGAAACCACAATCCTTCTAGGAAAATGTTCTGTGTACAGATGAAACCAAACTTTGGCAATGCAGACCAGCAATACATTTACAGGTGAAAAAATGAAGCTTATAAGGAAAAAAAACACCCTTCCTACAGTTAAATATGGTGGAAATGCCATAATGTTGTGGTGGTGTTTTGATGCCTCAGGAACTGGAGGCCTGGAATGTATTAAAGGAATCATGAAATCAGAAGACTACCAAGGTATTTTGGAGCAAACTGTGCTACCTAGTGTCAGAAAGCAATGTCTGGATTGAAGGTCATGGGTCCTCCATCAGGGCAATGACCCAAAACAAACATCTAAGAATGGTTGAAAAGGAACATAGACTGTTTTAAAATGGCCAGCAATGAGTCCTGATCTCAATCCAATCGAGAACCTTTGGAAAGAGATGAAATATGCCATTGGTAAAAGGAATCCTGGGAGCATTCATGAGCTGGAAACAAATCACAGTTGAAGAGTGGGAGAAACTACCAGCAGACAGATGTATGAAACTTATAAATGGCTACAAGAAACGTTTGGAGGGTGTCATCACTGCTAAGGGTTGTGCAACCAAATATTAGTGAAGGATGCCATTAATCCTGTGCAGGTCATATTTTGTTTTTCTTTCAGAAATTACTTCATCTAAGTTGCACAGATCCTTTTTTTTGTTGTTGTGTACTTTTGAACATACTATTAATATATTATGATGGCATACAGTTGGAATATTTTTAATTATTTCTCAAGATATTGTACACAACATGCCTAAAATGCAAGGATGCCAATAATATTGATCACAACTGTATATATTCTCAACAGGGCCTCCACAGCCCATTTTAATGTGTGCTTGGGAGCAGGGAGCTTGAGCATCTGGATGGTTTCCTGAACATTACTATGTATGCTGTGCATTCATATCAACCATTGTCATGTACAGATGGCTGTCTGTGGAGTGGCTCTTCCAAAGGAAGAGTAGATCAAATTGGTAGAAGGATTGCGCTCTATGTTAGAGAGGACATTGAGTCACATAGGATTAAAGTTTCTCAGGAAGGGAGCAAGGGGGGAGTGGCTTACCTCAAGATGGCGGCATGAGCGTTTCTTTGTTGAGTATGCCTAAGCGCAAAGGCCGGCCCAAGGCTCTCCCCGCGGAGTCTGAGCCTGCCAAATCCGCTGGTCCGATGGATCGGTATGTGCAGTTGACGGAGCAGAAGAGAGGGGAGATTCGAGCGGGCGCTGTAGCTCCTGTTGAGGTGGATCCGGAACTACTTGCCCTGGATGTGTCTCTCTCCCCGGAAGACCGTGTACCACCTCCTCGTGTCAGCACTCCAGAGACCCCTCCCGTGCGAGGAGAGGAGGATCTACCGGGAAGTGGTGAACCGACCTCTCGGGTGCGGGCTCCACTCGAGGAGAGTCCTGGAGTCCAGCCCTCAGTTGTGAGGCCTGTGAAGGAGGTTGAAGATACAGCAGGTCACCGAGCTGTGGGAGCAGACGTGCAGGAATTCCCTTTGTTGGTGGAATTTTCTAAAGGTACTCTTTTGAAACGCCCGAAGGTGATCTCCCTAGAGTCAATATGGGAGGCGATTTTGCAGTTATCTTCTGTGGTGTGCCAACATGTGGAATTGGAAACCTCGCGCTTGGAAAAGTTGGAGACTCTATCTGGTGGGATGCAGGCTGAACTTGCTGACCTTCGTGGGAAGTTTCTGGCTGAAGAACAGAAAGTGACTCAGGTTTCTGTGTTGTCTGACACTATTATTAAAGATAATACAGCTATGAGAATGAAATTGGAAAATTTGGAAAACGTTGTGAGGGCGTCTAATATTCGGTTGTTAAATTTATCTGTGGTTGTGGGGGTTTCTCCGGTTGAATTATTTAAACAATATATGCATGAAACCTTAGGAGTACCGTCTGAATTAACTCCTCCGGTTGTGAAAGCTTATTTTCTCCCTTTGGGTAAAAAAGAGGGTAAGAGTATTGAAGGTTCTTTGGAAATGGATATTTTAGATGTATCTGCATTGTTGCAATCACCTAAAGAGGCAGAATTAAAAGTATCTACTATGTTGGTGACCTTTGCTATACCATCAGATAGGGATTGGATTTTGAAGTTGTATTTCAAGAAGCGTTCAGTATTATTTAAGGGCAGAAAGATTGCTATATTCCCTGACGTCTCAAGAGAGACCCAGAAAAGGCGTCAAGCTTTTTTGTTATTAAGACCTGCCATTGTTCAGATGGGTGCCTCATTTCTACTTCGTTTTCCCTGTAAATGTATAATTTACTTTAATGAGCATAAGTATGTGTTTTTTCAACCAGAGGAATTATCTGCATTTGTTAGCTCTCATATTGTAATATCATCTTCTCAGTGATTAGTCTTGTTATTGTTAAGATGCTTCATCCTCCGCCCCCATTTAAGAATCAATGATCTTCTTTTTCCTATTTTAAGAGTGGGAGGACCCACCTGTCCTCTTTATCTCTATATTTGCTTTTCCCCCAATGATTTGTGGACTAACTATACTCTTGTGCGCTTTCTTTGTGGTAAATTGTTATTAGTATTTTCAATTCTTGTTGTACAAGTTGTTGTTTTTCTGTACAAGCGTTTTGCTTGATTATTACTGTAAAATTGCAGAAATAAAAAATGAAAAAAAAAAAAAGTTTCTCAGGAATCTAAATACACTATAGAATCTCTATGGATATAAGTTCCATGTAAAAAGAAGGCAATGGCAGAGATGGTGTGCTATCGACTCCTGACCAGAATGAACAGATGAATGATGAAATGCTAAAACAAATCAGAGAAGCTAACAAAAATTACAAACCAGTAATAATTGGTGATCTCAATTACCCTGGTATCGACTGGGTCAATGTCACAGCAGGGCATGCTAGAGAGACAAAAGTTTTAGGTGAAATAAATGCTGCTTCTTGGAGCATCTAGTTCATGAACTGACAAGAGGGGAAACTATTCTGGACCTAGTCCTTAGTGGAACACAGGATCTGGTGCAAGAGATAAGGTTTTTGTGGCCACTTGGCAATAACAATCATAACGTGATCACATTTGATTTAATAAATGGAAGAAAGATGGCAAGGAAATCCACAGTACTACCTTTTAACTTTTAACATTTAACTTCCAAAAGGGAGACTACGATAAAATAAGGAAAATAGTTAAGAAAAAATTAAAAGGAGCAACTGAAAAAGTTAAAGGTTTACATCAAGCATGGCATTCTTTAAAAGTACTATATTAGAAGCCCAGAACAGATGTATTCCACATTTTAAAAAAAGTGGAAGGAAGGCCAAAAAACTGCCAGCATGCTTTGAAGGTGAGGTCAGAGAGGTTGTTGCAAAAAAACTCCATCCTTCAGGAAATGGAAAAAGGAGCCTAATGACGAACACCGGAAACAACATAAGCATTGGCAAGTTAGATGCAAAGTATTGTTAAAGCAGGCAAAGAGAGAATTAGAAAAGAAGCTTGCTGTTGAAGCAAAAATGCATAATAAAACCTTTTTTCAAGTACATTCATAGCAAAAAAACCTGTGAGAGAGTCAGTTAGACCATTGGCTGATAGAAAGGTAAAAGGGGTGCTAAGGGAGGACAAGGCCATAGCAGAGAGACTGAATGAATTGTTTTCTTCCGTCTTTACTGAAGAAGATGTAGGTAAGTTAACTGTGCCTGAAATGGTATCTAAAGATGATATAGTGGAAGCATTGAAAGAATATCAATAAACTGGGAGGATGTATTACAACTGTTTGATAAATTGAAGAGTACCAAATCACCTGGACTGGATGGTATACATCCAAGAGTGTCTAAAGAACTGAAATATGAGATTGCAGACCTACTATTAGTAATCTGTGATCTATCATTAAAATCTTCTGTAGTACCTGAGGATTGGAGAGTGGCCAGTGTAACATCAATTTTTAAAAAGGGTTACAGGTATTGGCGATTCCCTTGGTGGAATATTATTCTGGTCCTCTTTTTCCAGGATCATACCATCCAATTTCATTGTTAAATGTGGATATCAAACTCATCGCTAAAATACATGCAGATAGATTAGCAATATATTTACCTGGGTTGGTACATGAGAACCAAGCATGTTTTGTGAAAGGACGGAGCATTATGGCAGGCGTTGTGACAGGCATGCGTCGAGTTCTAACCTCGATATATACCAGTCTTGAGGAATCCCGATCATCTATGCTGGTTAGTCTCAATGCCAAAAAGGTTTACAATTGAGTGAACTAGGGATTCATATACCAGTTTCTGGAGGTAGTTGGTGTCTGGGGGTTTTTGGTGCTGCAATTTGGCTGCTTTACTCAAACCCTCAGGGGGTGGTGATGGTTAATGGACAAATGATGCTGGACTTTCCTCTATTTTGAAAAATGTTGTTCACTGTAATATCAAAAAATAGACTAGAGAAATGAATCAACAATCAATCTAACATTGAATTTTCTTCGAGGTCTCAGTAAAAAACTATAGCAAGGCCTTGTGGACTACCGTCAACAGAGGGCTTCTTGCTCATTCACATCAATGACCTCTTTTAGAAGAAAGAAAGAAACTGTGTCATATTTTCACTTTGGGAATTGTTTCTCTCCTACTTGGACACTCTAATCATAACTTGATGGTATCTCCAACATGAAAATTGTTTTTATAACTTCTTCCCGGAGTGCTAGAGGTCTGCACTATTCTTCCTTCTGTTTTGCTGCTTCTGATCCCGTTTTGCTGCTTCTGATCCTAACGTCAATCCCCGGTACCTCCAGACGTTTCACATTACTGTTTCCTCAGGGGACCGTAAGAAATATCTAAAAACCAAAACAATGAAACTCCTTTAATCTCCAAGCCTATCTTTTTAAAAATCACATATTAAAATCACCAACTATCCAAAACAAAACTTACCAAAGAATGCTGCCCACGCTTTCACAACACTAAAGAGATCTTCAGGAATTTTCATTCCTCTTTAACCATAACAACGCCGCGCATGTCAGCTATCGCTCTGGCACCATTTTTAAAGATCGCTAACTAAACCAAACCGAGGCTGACAGCTGTTCCCCGTATTCCTCTTAGCTTTCTTAAAGAAACAGCTCCTTGTTTTGCGGCGAAAGCTCGCTACACATTGCAAAACCGCTATTCAACCCGGGGTTAGCAAACCAACCACTAGGAAACACATTTTGTCAATCATTACTCAGCTATCACGGGCCCCCTATAGCAATTTATCTGCCTGCTTTTCATTACTAATCGATAATTAATAAATCACCAGTTCCTATCTATTCCTCTGCACGGGGCTCCTCTACACACACGCTGCCCATTCAATAACATTATTCAGACCCTGCTGCTCCAGTGTATTGAAGGTGTAAATTAAACGCTGCTCTTGTATAGTTAGAAGTTGATCTAATGATTTACTCGCCCTCCCGCGTTGGATTTGAGTCAAACACAAGCATCGTAACTGTTCAAAAATGTGTTTTTTTGTCATGCAGTGTGTCACCAGCGGTGCCGTCAATACTTTACATTTTAGACGGCTACGATGTTCTCTCATACGCACTTTGAAAGGCCAAATCGTCTTTCCAATATAACATAACCCGCACGGGCACACTATCGCGTACACCACGTTAAGGGAATCACATGTTGTTGCCCGCTTAAGCGGAAAAATAGTACCACGATATTCAAAGGAGGAAGCTGTCATGGTAATCGCACAGATGTCACATGAACCACAGGCTTTATGGCCAGCCTGTTGCGACTCATGCTGGGCCTCCCTAAGCTCAGGCAGAACTGCAGGACTCAGCCACTCTTTTAAATTTCGGTGCCGTTGCCACACGCAACGCACCCTTTTGTCCTGCAATCCCGGCACCACTGCTAGAATATTACTATGTCTTTTAAGTACTTTTTGAATATCTGTACTCAATGGAGAAAATTTTGAGACAAAATTTATATTGATGTCATCAAATTCATACGATGAGTTAGGGGGTCTCATTGTCAAAAGTGCAGCTCTATGATTATATAAAGCTCGAGAATAAGCCCTCTTTAGGACCTGTCTAGGGTAACCCCTTCTCTCAAAATCTTTAAATAGCTGCTTTGACTTGATCTTAAAATCCTGTTTGCTAGAACAATTTCGGCGGCAACGCAAGAATTGAGAAAAGGGTAAACCCTCCTGGTGATTTTAATATGTGATTTTTATAAAGATAGGCTTGGAGATTAAAGGAGTTTCATTGTTTTGGTTTTTAGATATTTCTTACGGTCCCCTGAGGAAACAGTAATGTGAAACGTCTAGAGGTACCGGGGATTGACGTTGGGATCAGAAGCAGCAAAACGGGATCAGAAGCAGCAAAACAGAAGGAAGAATAGTGCAGACCTCTAGCACTCCGGGAAGAAGTTATAAAAACAATTTTCATGTTGGAGATACCATCAAGTTATGATTAGAGTGTCCAAGTAGGAGAGAAACAATTCCCGAAGTGAAAATATGACACAGTTTCTTTCTTTCTTCTAAAAGAGGTCATTGATGTGAATGAGCAAGAAGCCCTCTGTTGACGGTAGTCCACAAGGCCTTGCTATAGTTTTTTACTGAGACCTCGAAGAAAATTCAATGTTAGATTGATTGTTGATTCATTTCTCTAGTCTATTTTTTGATATTACAGTGAACGACTTTTTTCAAAATTTACTTTATATCGTTCAAGAAGAGTGGGCCATTAGGACTTTCCTCTATGGCAAGGCTGCCCATTATCCCCTTTACTGTTTGTTTTGACTCTGGAGCCCCTGTTATGTTGCATTCGTTCGTCACTGGAACTACAGGGGGTATGTGAGGCCCAGTTGAATTCTGAGTGGTGGCCTTCATGGATGATATCTTAGTGCATTCTGAGAATCCAGAGAGGGGACTACCAGCATTGTTGTCACTCTTTCAAGCTTATGGACAGTTGTCTGGGCTCAAATTAAATTTAGACAAATCTGAAGTACTTCCATTGGATCCTACCATCCCGTGGCAATGGAGAGACACTTTTCCTCTTAAATGCGCCAAAGGGTGGTTTAAATACTTAGGAATCCAGCTTCCATCACAATTAACAAATCTTTATCCAGTAAACATCAATAACTTAATGGCAGACCTAGAACGGCGAGTCCAGAGATGGCGGTATCTTCACCTATCTCTGGAGGCTCGATAGCACTATTTAAGATGGTAATATTTCCAAAGTGGTTCTACACTCTCTAGGCACTCCCTTTGGTGCTCAAGCAGTAGGACCTGCGATTACTGGAACGGAGATTAATATTCTGCTATGGAGGGAGCATAGGCCTCGGGTGAAACTTGTTGTACTGCATCAGTCTTAGGCCCAGGGAGGGATGGGATTCACTGATCTATGGTGATATAATTTGGCCTGTGCGTTGCATCATGTGTGGGACTGACTTTGGGATATGTCTGATTATACACCTATGGACTGGGATCATGTCGTTGCTGCCCCTTATCAATTACGATATGAACTACGTGCCAAGCGCTCATGCAGATTACCTATAATGAAGCGGAATGTACTGTTTTATTTGGTCCAACATGCATGGCAACATCTTTGTGGACTGTTAAATTGCGATGATTCCAATTCTTCTTTTTTGCCTCTGCGGAGAAATAGTGCATTCCCCCCAGGGATTGGGGGATCAGTGTTCATCCAATGGGAAAGTAGGGGTATTATCAATGTGGAGCAGGTTGTGGAAGAATCAGGGGTTCCACTGTCTTTTGTAGACCTCAAGGAACGTTTTGGGCTTCCCGAAACACATATCTTTCCCTACTTGCAGGTCTGGGGCTATGTTCACATTCTACCGCAAACATCATTAGTAGCTGGTGTTTGCTCCTGCTTGGAGGAAGTACTTATGGGTAGAGATTGCCATATCTGCATTACTCACCTTCACCAGGCTTTAGTGGGATTGTATCTCTTGGTGGGGGAGGTGGATTTAGCTACAGCCGGGACACAAGATCTTGGGGTGTTTGTCTCAAATGAAGAGGTGCTGAAAGCCCTTGGAGATATTCCAGCACTGATCACTTCCGTAGAACTTCAAAACTTACAATTTAAATTGGTGCGACGGTTGAATTTTTCTCCCTGCCACGCCTGAAGGGCTAGACTGGCAATGACAGATGAATGCTCCAGATGTAAGGCAACCTTGGTGACCCATGGACATATGTTTTGGTATTGTGACATGATTAAAGTATACTGGAAGAGGATATCGGGCTATGCCTGCTGAATTCTGGCCATGAAGATGGTAATTGCGTCTACTTTGGCTCTTTTGGACATCTGGCTGGATTCAGAGGAACTTGCAGGGGCCGATAGAATATGGCTGCAGCTGGTATGCCTTGTAGCTCTTAAGGTGATTTTGCAAACTTGGTTGACAAAGGAGGGGTCGTCCTACAGGTACCGGAGGAATGAACTACACAACCTCCTATTCATGGAAAGGGAAAGAGCCTGTGGGCAAGAAATGTGGTGTGCAGAATTCCTGGAAATATGGAACCTGTATCTCCAATCTCTAAGACCTCAGGCTCGAAGTAGGGTGCTAAACCACTGTGCATGAATGACAGAACTAGATGTGAATAGATGTGGTCCACAAGGGTAACGGGGGGAGGGGGGGGGAGGGTAGGGATGGGAGAAGCAGGGAAGAGGGGGTGGATAGGACTAAGATTAGAAATTACGGATGTGTGTGATAATTTTATACTGGCTAGAGTGAAGAAGCAACGCTCACCGGGTAACATGGCAAATATTTGGAAGTGAATAATGAGTCAGCAAAGAAGTGTAACAGGATGTTTGGCCCCTTCTCTTCCTTTTCTTGGCCAGGTAGTCTTTTCTTGGATGATTGTATCACAATTCGGTACATCCGGCAGGATGAACTACCCTGTACACAAGGGGGGTTATTCTGTCCCATGAATAGCAGGGATGCACATCCCAACAGGATGTCTATTCATGACCCTCTCCACTGGCGTCTAACTTCCCTGCCAGTTGTACAAGGAAGTTAGATGGGAGCGGGGAGGGGGTGGATTGGGGCCAGAGTTAGGGCGGGGAGGCATCATGGATCAGCAGGCCCGGGGTGCAGATGGGGCAGGGGGGCCCAGGACATTCCCCACAGCCCGACCTTGGCCATAGGTGGCCAGATTGGGGGTTGGGCTTTGGGGAATGCTTTGAAGGAGCCAGTGGCCGGGAACATGGCTTTACAATGGAGTCATGGTGCCATGGCAACCAGATGCCATGGCACCGCAGCTCCATTGTAAAGCCCTGAATGAGTTAGTCGGGCATGTCCTGTATGTGCAGGCTGGACTGAATCGCAGTCCTGGCCTGCAAGTACAGGACTGTTCGTGATTCTGATCCCACAGAGCTAGACGTGCCCCATGGGATCAGAATAGTGATGCCCTCTGTATGTCCAATTCAGACCGAACCTACAGAGGGATTCTACATCTGGGACGGAACTGGGCCTAATGTTTTAGAGAAATTGAGCAAGAGGGGGTGGGGAAAGTAGAAGTTAATAAAATTTTAAAGTCACCAACAATGTGAGGCTAATGGGGGTGGGGTGGTTATAAAGAAAATAAATGGAAAAATAATTGCTGATATGCTATATATTTCTGATTATGTGGTTACATGTTATGATTATTGATGATTGGTGCAGGGTTTACAACATTATTCATGTTTTTTACTTGAAAGTTCAATAAACAATTTATACCATAAAAAAGGATTTCAGGGGTGATTCGGGAAACTATAGTCTGGTGAGCCTGACGTCAGTACTGAGCAAAATAGTAGAAACCATTATAATGCGTGGATGAGATGATGGTGCAAGGAAGAGGGGTTTGGATTTGTTAGGAACTGGACAACATTCTGGGGAAAGGAGGAGCTTTTCGGAAGGGATGGGCTCCACCTTAACTGGGATGGAACCAGGCTGCTGGCATTAACCTTTAAAAAAGAGATAGAGCAGCTTTTAAACTAGATAAACTAGGGGAAAGCCGACAGTCGCCCAGCAATGCATGGTTCGGAACAATGTAGAGGGATACTAGCAAAAGATTGAAGTTAGGGCATATTGACAGAGAGATTCCAATAAATACAAACGTAACCCAAATGCCCTTAAGTACTGAACGGACAGAGCTTAAAGATTCCAAATTACTCCTGCCTACTCTAAAATGCTTGTATGCAAATGCTAGAAGTCCAAAATATATAGCACTAAATGAGAGGCTAGATATGATTGATATCTCAGAGACATGGTGGAAGGAGGACAACCAGTGAGACACTGTGATACCTGGGTACACACTATATCGTAATAAGAACATAAGAACATAAGACATGCCATACTGGGTCAGACCGAGGTCCATCAAGCCCAGTATCCTGTTTCCAACAGTGGCCAATCTAGGTCATACGTACTGTCACACCCTCTCTGGCCAAGCGGTAGCTTCCAGTATTGCAAGGCCCCTGGAGGGTAGTAGTTGTGCTTTTATAAATATAACTCAAACGCTTCTTCCTTCAATTCAAAATGGGTTTTATTCCCCGTCCCATTGAGGGTATATTATCTTCACGGAGCATCAAACATATGCTTGCTTGGACACTTCATGTACAAAACAAATATAAACAAAACTTGCTTTCCTCAGCTTTTAAAGGATAACAACAACAAATGAACACAAAGTTAAATATGGCTATAAGGTTTCTCACCCAGATAGCTACCAATAGGATATCTCTCTTCTGTCTTGAGAGAGTTACAGGCTGGCTGTATTTACTGGAGTTTTAAGCCACCAAAGATACTTCCCTATCTCAGGGAGAATTCAGGTTCACTTACTAATAAAGAGCAGTCCATTATCTCCTGTACATTAGTCTCCCCAGCATCCTGGTATTCCATTATCTCAGGTTGATTCAGGGATTCATTCTGCCCTGCATGAGTACTCTCTGAGACTTGCTGCCTAAGTACGTCCACAAGGAAGTTCTTTTCCTTCACCGGGCTAAAGCCTTTCTGGGTATTACCATATGTTCTTGTATAGTGGTTTCCCAGGCACTGCCCCTGCTGGTACTTCTTAGTAGAGGTTAGCTTCTCCCTTACTCTGCCTGTAGAATAATTAAGGGAACTTTTCAACCAATCACGTTTTCCCTTGTGTGATCCAGCTGAGCTGAATTGTAGTGTTCGTGGAGTTTCAGACGGAGCTTCTAACTGACAATCACAAAACTCTTCCTCTTGTTCTGGTAGGTAAAATCTTTTATCTTTGAGAGTTTTAAAACTAGAAAGAGGGATATTCTCAGCCTCTATATTATGTGAGCTTGTATGCTTATTCCCATAAGCCCAGGGTTGCCTTTTTCCATGAGGCAAATCTCCCTTGTAATCACGCTTCTCTCTATAACCTGCAACTGCAGTCTTCTGGCGTTTTTCCTGCTCACACACCCTGCTTGGCTGTGAATATCTTACTGACTCATTCAGGTCCTCGGATTCCCTCTGACCTTCATATGGGCATTCTAATTGCTCCAGAGTTTCCTCGTCCCTCTCTCTTGCATTCTCATACCTTTGCCGTGTTTCCCAGGGCTTTAGCTGCCCTCTCTGTAGCTTCTCCAAGTGTGTCCTTGGCTGCCACGGCTTCACTCTCTCTCTCTCTCTCGGCTCTGGCACCAGCTCCTGGCTTTGCCCTGCTCCTTGCCTGAATCCAAATCCGGGTCTCAAACTCCAACCCAATCCGCATCTGCGTCTGCATCCGTATCTATCTCCTAATGCCTGAGGGCTTGTTTTAAACCCACGTTCACTTGCTCCACCCTTAGTTAGCTGAGCCCTGTCAGGTGAAGTGAATTCCTCTCCTGTGCTAACTGGGTGTGTCCTGACTGAGCTCTTGCACGTGTTCCTGCGTTGCTCAGGGTAACTATCTGACAGTTTCTTGTTTACCCTGTCATTTTGTTTGTTTTCACTTGTGCTGGCCTGCACTTCCTCAGCTCGTACAGGGTCTACCCTGTTACAGTACCTAGCAATATCCCCAAAAGACAAAGGTTCCACAATGCTTGTACTGGGTCAAGCATTGATATCCTGGGTCCCTTTTTGATCAATTTGATAGAGCAGATCAAATTGATGGAGGGGTTGCACTCTTTTAGAGTGGGCATTGAGTCACAAAGGATTAAAGTCCTGCAGGAAACAAAATACACTGTAGGATTTCTATGGATTGAAATTCCATGTAAAAAGGGGAAGGGGAAAGTGATGGCAGTGGGGGTGTACTATTGACCGCCTGGCCAGCATGAACAAATGGATGATGAAATGCTCAAAGAAATCAGGGAAGCTAACAAAACATACAGCACAGTAATAATAATGGGTGATTTCAATTACCCCGTTATCAACTGGGTCAGTGTCATAGAAGGACATGCTAGGGAGATAAAGTTTCTAGATGAAATAAATGACTGCTTTTTGGAGATGCTGGTTCATGAACTGACAAGAGGGGAAGCTATTTTGGACCTAGTCCTTAGTGGAACACAAGATCTGGTGCAAGAGATAAGAGTATTGGGGCCACTTAGCAATATTGATCATAGCATGATCATGTTTGATTTAATAAATGGAGGAAGGATGGTAAGGAAATCCACAGTACTACCTTTTAACTTTCAAAAGGGATACTATGATAAAATGAGGAAAATAGTTAAGAAAAAACTAAAAGGAGCAGTTGCAAGGATTAAAGATTTACATCAAGCAGTATTCCACGCTTTAAGAAAAGTGGAAGGAAGTTCAAAAACTCCCAGTATGGTTTAAGAGTGAGGTCAGAGAAGTTGTTCTTGCCAAAAAAGCATCTTTCAGGAAATGGAAAGTGGAGCCAAATGATGAAAACTGGAAAAAACATAAGCACTGGCAAGTCAGATGCAAGGCATTGATAAGGCAGGCAAAGAGAGAATTCGAGAAGAAACTTACTGTTGAAGCAAAAACGCATAATAAAGACTTTTTCAAGTACATTGTTAGCAAAATACCTGTAAGAGAATCAGTTGGACCATTAGATGTTAGAGGGGTAAAAGGGGCACTATGAGGGGACAAGGCCATAGCAGAGAGACTGAATGAATTCTTTGCTTTAGTCTTTACTGAGGAAGATGTAAGGATGTTACTTATATAAATAAATAAAAAATAAAAATAAATGATTTCTGAAATGGTATTTAAAGGTGATGCTGCAGGAAAAGACCATAAAGAGGATCCAGGAAATCCACTGCTTGCACCGGAACAAGCATCGTGGAACCTGTGAGCCTCTTTTGGAACCTGCCAGGTACTTGTTGCCTTGATTGGCCACTGTGGGAAACAAGATACTGGGCTTGATGGACCTTGGTCTGACCCAGTAAGGCATTTCTTATGTTCTTATATGCACACTTACAATAAATATGTTTCCTATACTGAAGCTGGAATCCAGCCTCACTTCTTCATGTGTTCATGTTGGTGTTGGTATAGATGGCCCTCTATCTGACACATGTCTGCCTACCTGTGTCAGTGCCCATGGCCCAACACATCCCCTGAACCATCCAGTAGATACTGGCAGTGACTCTGTGCACCAGTGAATGCATGCCTTGGGCGGCAGGGTGTATGCATGGGTTGGTCACCCATTCAGCATTTCTGAGCTAGTTAGCTGAATGCGTGTGCAGGCTGCTATGATGGGAGTATGTATACTGTGTACTGAACATGATTGGATTTGTATCTCCAGAGTGCCCTGGGGTGGACAATGACTCTGCCATTTGCTGAGCTCCCATCAGATGCAGACAGGTGCTTCCATGTTACAGGACAAAGCTCTGTGGCACATATATGGGCTTAATTTGGGGGGGGGGAGATGAAGGCAGCATTGCCCCCCAAATGATGTGCTCCAATAGCTGCAGTCCTTTATGTCTGCCCACAGGGATCCTATCTCCCACTGGCAGAAAACAACAGCATTGATGTGATCGCAATAAGGTCCCCTTCTATCTGCTCATAGGAGTTTGGATCCCTGTGGGCAGAAGAGAATGGAGAGACTGCGATCACTGCCTGCAAAAAAAAAAAAAAAGATTGTGTGTGGGGTGCGGGGAGGAAGTGAGATAGCGAAGGCAAGGACAATTTAAAGGGGCAGTGGACATATTAAAAAATGGAGGAAGGGGATTTTAGGGCAGGGGATGGGCATTCTAGGGGAGTTGGTGAAGGGTGTTGAGTCTGGAAAGGTAACAAAGGAGGGAAGCCAGCAGGAAAAGGGTTACAGGAGGAGGGAAGAGTGCAAGGTGTTGACAAAAGGTACATTCCCCTCCCTTCAGAACACATACACACGCACCCCATCCCCACCCCTAAACCATATACTCACACAGGCAGGCATCTCACCTGTGAACCACATACACACATGCATACACAGGCATCCCACCTCTGCACTACAGAAAGAGAGCCTGCTCAGCTCTGCAGCACACACATACACACACGCATACACAGGCATCCCACCTCTGCACTACAGAAAGAGAGCCTGCTCAGCTCTGCAGCACACACATACACACATACACACATGCATACACAGGCATCCCATCTCTGCACCACATACATACACGCATACACAGGCATCTCACCTCTGAACCACATACACAGGCATCCCACCTCTGCACTACAGAAAGAGAGCCTACTCAGCTCTGCAGCACACACATACACATGCACCATAACCCTGCACCCAACCCACACAAAGACATCTACTGCCACATCCCACACACAGATAGGCAAACTACCTTTGCACCACACACACGTACATACTTAATATCTGAAGCTATAATTGTTGTTATCTGTATTTCTGTCTAAAGATGTAGTGCTGTATAGTAACTCTGGTGCTGATCTTTTGAAACTTGAGAACATGAGACCAGTGTGAAAGACAATGGGGGGAGGGCGTGAGGAAGTCCCAAGCACTGGCACCTAAGATTTTGGCCTGGCTCCTAAATTCACAAAACGTTTGTTGAGGCCTGCAATAGAGGCATAGCAAACTTTGAATTTTAGCGCCAGCTGTACAAATAAAGTCCCATCACCATGTGTATCTCTCTGCTAGCTGCTGCTTTTATGTTTGCTGAGTAATAAAATGAGGCACACTTCTCTCTGATCCTTCGTGCAGGCAACACTGCCTCTCCCCATTCCCAGTGATTCTTGTTCAGCGATGGGCTGCAGAGGATCCAGCACTGGACTTAATCAGCATGAAGCACTGAGATCGATGGAGGGGTAAGACTGTGGAGAGAGGCTGTGCAACCTGCATGTGGATTTAGAGAGGTCTGTGCATCTCATGCTACTGCTCAGCAAAGATGAGATAAAGTGTTGCCTGCTTCCTCTATTTCTTGTGTTACACTGAATGCAGAGCCTGACTTGTTGAGGTTTCAATTTAATTTCTGCTCTGCACCTACGATTGGAGGAGGGGTTTTGTTCGGACGCAAAATAGATTTTTAAAAAGAAAAAGAGAGAAACATAGCACATTTTCTAATGCCAAAATAAAATTTGTTTTAATTTATGTTGCCTTCCTCTTTTTGGAAAAGGCCATTGAATGAAACCTCTGCTTCCTCATGGGGGTGCCAGCTCATCCCTTGCCTGATTGATATACTGGCTTCTTATCCATTTAGAATTTTTTTAAAGATAATCATAATTAATGTGCAAATATGTCAGTGAAACTACACCTATGGGCACATGTGTTTGGCTTCGGGCAGTGGAGTGTTGCATAGCTAGAATGGTGAAGTTGTGTACATCATCACACATGAGCGGACACATATAATCACAAAACAAGTTTTTATTCATGGGCCAGATGGCCCATCAAAAATTGCATGTGTTACACATTTGATCCCCAAGTAATTACAACAAGATCCCATTAAAATGCCATGGCCTATTTCCTGCCCTTCCTCACTCCTGACTAGAGTGGCAGGAGAGAAAATACATGCCATGAGCTGAAGTAAGGCCCCCCACCATGGTATGTATCTCTGCTCTCAGGCCTTTCAGGCGCATCAGCGTGAAGACTTGTGACTTGGTGACTGCAGTGAAACCCTGCTGCACTTCCTCTCACAGGGATGTAAGGTGCAACAGGACTTCAGGGGATGCACTAGGAACAGTAGGGAGGCAGGATAAACATGCTGGTTTTCAGTGGCTGTAGTGGATCTTCAGCCTGTCCACTTGCCTCCTCCCCACCCACTCCTTCCATCCCCATCCCCTTCCACTCCCTCCGTCCCCTATCATTTACCCCTGCCAGGGATGTATGCAGTGTGGGAAACCTGGGCATAGTTCTCAATGGTGTATTACTGGCATGCTGTGATAGTGTCTTTACTATCTGAAGTTGAAATGCTGTGATAGGCAGGATGCTGCTCTGAAAACCTCTCCTTCATTCTCCTCTGTGTGTTCAGAGGTCATGATCCACACTGCATTGCTGCAATGGTCAGGCCATTCTCAAAATTGCTCCTGCCTACTGCTGATTTGGAAGTATGGGGGGGGGGGGGGGGGGCCAAGGGACACATAGACCACTCCATGGCCCTTTTCCTATGAAAGTAAGTGAGTGATATTTACCTCCATCCTAACTATTTGGGCCCTGCTCCTTTATCCTGCATTAGGCTCATCACCACACCTTTGGCCCACAGCTGTTACCCCATTTGCTTATTCCTTTACAGAGTGCATTATCTGCCTAGGGTTGGAGCCAGCAAGCGTATATGGGCAGTTCAGCTGTTGCTGTGTATGCACTGCTGTGTGTGTGGAGATGGGAAGTATGCAAGAGACACCTCTTGACACTGCACCCTGCCAATACACATTCCCACTGTGCACTGGGGATCATATGGCTTGCTGTGGACATGCAGAGTATGTGTATTGGAGGCACAGCTTTCAGAATCTTTCTAGGGTGGGTCTCATGCAGCTCTGGACTTCTCACTTGTATGCTATGAGTAGCCATGGGCAGTGCTGATGCAATAAGGGCTGTGGCCACCATTTGGAATGTTATCCTCAGTCACACACTGTGTAAAACTACACAAGAAGGAATAGATATGTAGAAAGGGTTTGCATCACTGACATGACGTGGGGTGGATAGATAGCCTGCATGTGGTGAATGAGTGCATTTCATGTCTTTCTTACAGGAGAAGATGAGGTTGGAAATCTATAGGATGGCAACAGCAGTCAGACTCCTGGAGAGGGTCCAACACCACATGCCTGCACAACCAGGGACGATGGTGGCACCCAAACTGAGATGGAGGAACAGGAATCCAGAGCCAAGAGATATCATGGTACCGAGAGTGATGACCATGCTGTTGTCCAAGAGGAGAGGGAGGATGTCATTGAGGGGGGTGATCTCAAGCTTCCATTTCCATCTCCCTTCAATGATGGTCAGCTGTCTGGGGAAGGTGCAGGAGCAACTTATGGGCAACAGCATCCCA
Source organism: Ichthyophis bannanicus (assembly GCA_033557465.1). Taxonomy (NCBI): domain Eukaryota; kingdom Metazoa; phylum Chordata; class Amphibia; order Gymnophiona; family Ichthyophiidae; genus Ichthyophis; species Ichthyophis bannanicus. Next base: position 1,573,801,204 of record CM066031.1, on the reverse strand, counting down.
AGTGTCAGTTAGCAGAGCCAACTTCTATGCTGCAGTGAACATGTTCTGCAACAGAATGTACAGCTTCAGGCACAGTAACTGGAATTTATGAGGAGATCACTGGCCCTTCAGGAAATCTCTATCCACTTAGAAAAGAGACTGCTTCCAGGGCCACCTATTCACCTAGAAGGGAGGCTGCTGAAGGCAACAGGGATATTCACTGATGAAATCATAGGCTGCACAGGGACTTGTGCCACTTTGAGGAGGAGCATGCCTTGGCCCCCCCTGCACTTATCCAAATTGCCACAGCCCTATTTGTACTCTTGGTCACAGTCTATACTTGCACCAAAGAGGACGGCACCTTTGGCCTCTACCTCCACCACCAGAGGTTCAGGTGCATCCCCACAGCTGCCTGTGTACCAAACACCATCCTCATTCAACATATTGGGACCTTCCATGAAATCCCACACACCATCATGCCAACATGATCAGAGTCAGGGATGGTAGGTAAGAGTTTGAGGCACAGGGGACAGGGGAGGGGAAATCATGCAGAAGAAATGACACACTGATCATATGTTTACCCTTAGTGGGGGGGAGGGGGCAGGGGGCATCAACACACAGTGACTCCCACCACCAGCACCACAGCACTGCACTGCACATACACCTACATGCACACTCACACATGCGCACTGTCACCACCCCCCCTGGTGGCCGGTGGCTGCAGGGGCAGGTTGTGCATTTAAATCAATTTTAGAAGTAAAAGACTCTTTTGGGCCAGATGCACCTTGGTCCTTGTAGTCCTTTCTCCTTATAGAAATGAGTTGTGGATGCCAAGTAGAGGGTAAACAAAAAGCTTTTATTTCCCTTTTAGCACTGAGGTTCGCTAAGTAACAAAAGTAAAGATTTCCTTATTTTCAGGTTTGTGCCAAAGTGTTATTAAACAAGTAAAACTGTTACAGGCTTCACAGTTCCTTGTAGAATATAAAGGGTTTTCTAAACTTCAGAATGAAACAATTAAACCAGCTCTCCTTTAGCTCAATGTAAGCAAAATCATTGTTAGTGCATGTTCTGGTAAACTATAGCTCTGGGAGTGACTCAAGGCTTCCTGCAACACAAATAGAGCAGTCCATTAATTCCTCCTGTGACAATGCTTCTAAATCCTCAGGCTCCACTTGCATGGGTTCCAGCTCATCTGTGCTTTCTCCTGAATTTGAGCTCTCCCTGGCTGCTATAGTGTGCAAATGAGTATTTCCTTCACCTATCCTCCAGCTGGGCTGTTCAAGGTTTTTCAAGTAGGAAGCATGGCTTGTTCTTAGGCCTCTATGGCATGGCTTCCAGAACTCCTGCCTTCTTTCATTCCTCTCAGAATGGTTATCTGATTCAAAAGATATGAATACCGCAGCTCGCTTCCTCCACGGAGCCTCCAAAGGAGACCATATCACCCCAATTCTAAAGGAATTACACTGGCTGCCAATCTACTGTCGGACAACATATAAAGTAGCCTTGATAACATTTAAGGCCATCAACAACATATCCTCCTCCTCCCTTACAGAGTTGATCCACCTTACCCCAGCAGACAGAGAGAGGAGATCATTCGCCATCAACACCCTTCTGATCCCTAACGAAATAACCAAATGCTCACAGGTGACAAGGAGCAGAGTTTTTAGGTTCTATGCACCCACATGCAGGAATGCACTCCCACCCTCAATCCGAGCAATTACCGATATTATACAATTCAGAAAAGCTCTAAAACATCACCTTTTTCTCCTACACTATGCACAGCCCAATATTAGCCACAACACACCCAGCTAAACATCGATGACCCACAAACATTTCGTAGCTATGTTGTACAGAATTGTAGATATTGTATATAGTTACCCAAGTTGAAATCCAAGTTGTATCCCTGTTTTCTGTAAAGACATATCTGATATATCGTTATGCACAAATGTTACCTGTAAACCGCACTGATTTTAAAGAGCGCGGTATATAAAAGTAATAAATAAATAAATAAATAAAAGCCCTTCTAGGAACTAAGTCTCTTTTTAGAATTAAAGTACCACTGTACCTTGGCTTCCTGAAGTCGGTGCTGCTGGTATTTTCCTTACCAGGTACCCTTCCTTGGATACAGTCTCCTTTACAGACTGTTTCTGTGAGTCTCCTGGGCACTGCTTGTCGTCCCTGAAGCTTGGGATGGTCAGGTAACGAATCCAAGCCTCTCTGCTTCTCAGTATGGGGGATTCCACTATCAGGAACTTTCCTTCCAGTACCTTTAAGTTCCTTTCTCAATCCTTCTGGTGAGCTCAGGCCTCCCTCTAGGCATGGAGTCTCTCTCCCTTGGATCCTGGCTTCTCCTGGAGTCTCTCTCTCTTGGATCCTGGCTTCTTCTCTTCTTTCTCCCCTCTCTAGTCTGGCTGCAGCTCTCTGCTTATAAAGCCGTTCTCCTCTTGAATTTCCTGGCCTGCTCTTCAGGTGCATCTGATTAGTCCCTGCATAATCAGTACTTGGGTGTGTTCGCTCAGCCTCTTCAGGTTCGTGCCTGCTCCCTCTAGCTGCATTGCTATGCAATTGCATCTCCTGCAAGTCAGCTGCTTTGTGAAAGACAGTGTTTTTTTTCAAATTCACAGCTTCACTAGCTTCAGCCCTATCACAGCATGCACGCATGCACACACACATACATGCACACACACACACACACACACACACACACACAGGCAGCAGAGAACCTACTCAGAGACACAGAGGCTACAGGGAACATTGGGCAACTTACAGAGAGAGAGCAGGCAGCCACATAAACATGTGGAGGCACATTCTGATTTGGCCATCCAGGCCCCTGTGCGGGAAACCAGAAACGGGATGCCCAGAGGTAGACCCGATTCTGATCCCATGGGAGCTAGATGTGCCTGTGGGATCAGAATCGGGTCTATGGCCTGAACCCGCAGGCTGGGCCCCAATTCTGATCGCCCTGCACTCACAGCAGATCCCTGGCTACCTCAATCAGGCTTCTGAATGGAGCTGCAGTGCCATGGCTTCTTGTCACCATGGTACTGCAGCTCCATTCAGGAGCCGCAAATGCAGGCCATCGCTGACCTTCTTCTGTCCCTGCAACCAGATCCTCAATCCAGCCTCCCATACCAAGGGTCCTCCTGCGAGGATCCTGCTGCACCCCCTACCTCGTTGCCATGGCACCACGGCATGATCCCCCAATGTCCAGGGGGACTTATTCCACTTCTGCAGTGGAATAAGTCACCTGTCCATGTTCATGGCTCTGGATGTACAGGGCTGACTTCAGAATAGGCTCAATACATCCGGGATCGCAGCCTGCCCATGCCCTGTCTCACTCTGCCTCAGACATGCCCCCTGATACCCCCGTCTAGTCCTCCCCGTACAAATGAGGATGGCAGGGGAGTGAATAGCAGGGATGGATGTCCAATCTGGATGTCCATCCCCCCTATTCATGCCACTGAATGACCCCCATAGAGACTACAGGAAACACTGGGACACACACAGACAAGCAGCAGGAAAACATAGAGACAGCAGAGAACACAGGAGCACACACAGACAAGTATCAGGGAACCACATATAGACCCAGAGGCTGCAGGGAACACTGGGATACATACAGACAGTAGGCACCAAGCAACTGGGCAACAGGAGGACTGACATGCCAAGTGCCAGGGAGTGAGACACAGGGAGTATGTGACTGGCACAGCTAAGAGATAGAGAAGATCAGGGAGTGGGAATCTATCGGAGTCTTGGAAAGAGAGAGGAGGATAAGTTTGAGAAAGGCACAGGAAAGACCTCAAAAAATATCTACATGGATACAGATGACAGTCATGCCAAGAACTCGCAGGCCAAGATCCTTCATTCATCAATGTCACAGTCTCAACAAAGTCCCATCCTTATTCATGATTTATGGCAGGTGTAAGTTGGCATGCTTAAAAAATCTACCCTGCACATCGCCGGCCTAGGTGAAATACATCAAAGGTGTAGAGGCACCAGCGCTACCCAGGCTATGCCCAGACATGCACAGATTGATATGCTCAGTGCAAAAACATGCATCTCGTGGCTTTTCTAAAATCATGTTTTAGATATGGATGTGGCTTCCATATTTTTCTGGCAGCACATCGCCATTTAAAACATGAATAGGGCTTCTAAAATAACCCCCATAGGTTTTCAAAATGGGTTGGCTACATGTGGAACTGCTGCCACTTGGACATGGAATTTGCAAAATTGGCAATTCCATGTGGAAGCTACTATGTTGATCTAGGTTAATTTTTTTATGTGTAGATTTCTAAAATGGATCATTTGGCTGTACGTGGTGGCAAATCCAGGTGCACTCCTGCACATTCTTATACATATTTTACGAAAGACTCCACATTTGGTAGAGCCTTTTATAAAATACTGCCAGAAGTGAGCATGTCTTAACCTCCACATCTCAATTCCAATCTCAAATTGCAATGTAAATTTGGCCTTCACAAGCCGATGCATTTATCAGGTGGTGTCTGTCCCATGCAGTAACTGCCAGGCACATTCTGGGCATGTCACCAATAGTTACTGTACAGGCTCTTCTCTTACCAAATATTAATTTTTGACTCTAATACGTGATAATTATAAAACTTAATGTACTTCAGTAAACAGGTTCCTCAATAGATAAATATTTTAAGCGAAACACTTTTATTCTATTTAATATTATTATATTCTTCTTCTTTTTGTTTTGTTTCCGTTTCCCTTGCTTTTCTAAATTTGATATTTTTATTTTACCTGTTTTGCAAATACTTTAGCAGAAAAATCAGCAAGAACATTAGGAAAACTAAATAATCACTGAAAGCTCTATTTTGCATAGGACGTCAAGGTAGGAATTGGAACATTCAGGTCAGGACATTCACAGTTCCCTAAGGATTATATGAAAGACTCTAATGAACATTGGTTTCGCAAACCTACATGTCCTAAGAAAGAATTACATCACACACAGCTTTACACTTATAAGTGCCACTTAATATATGAATTTACAACATACATGTGGATGTGCTGCCAATTACACCTGTGAGTACTGGATTTCACACGATTGTACAAACAAGAGGAGCCAATTAAAGAGACAAATAGAAAGCTCCTTTTAAAAATTGTTTTATGTTGCATTCTACACCTCTGAGGTAAATACAATTGCTCTTTCAGTCACTGGTGGAGACTTTGTCTTTTATAAAAATGAACAAGAAAACTTAACTCCCTCACATGAAATTCTTCTGCAAGTCACAGTTAGTATTAGCCTCATTCACTGGGTTTTCTAACTAAATAAGAAAAAAACAAAACAAAACAGAACTACAAGTGTGTCTCTAGTGATAACTTCATTTTAGTTTATTTCTTGATATATTGTCTCTCGGGCCACCATGTGGTCCAGCAAAACCATGTTAATCGGCTTGAGTCTCTCTCTCCAGACACATATTCACTCTCACTTTTCTGAGAAGATCAAATGTGACATTCTGTTTTCAAAATAGCTTTCAGTCCATTTCCTGGAATTTTAGCTTCACACGCTATGTCACAGCCCCATGGCCTGACCCCATTCTTTCTCCCTACTCCCCATGACCCCCTCAACTCCTACTTCCCCTATTGCTCTTTCCTTGTAAAAATTTGACTTATACCAAGAACAGCAAGGAGACTCTGATTTGGAGAATGATATGACTGCAGCTTTTTATTACTTTTTGCTACATTTTAAATTCTCATAATGATAAACTGGGCCATTGGAATATTTTCATAAAATTGTTAATAAACACATAGGAGAGCATAGTCAAAAGAGTTTAGGCAATTAGCAGGACCTGCTAGCTGGCTAAACCACAGCGATCCTGGTATTCAGCAGCACTGTCTCTGGATAATGCGGCTGAATATCCTCCAGTACTGCAGAAAAGACCCATGGAGTGGTCTCTGGGTGGATCAGAGGTGGTCCTGTGAGCTATCTGGTCAGCAGCAAGATTTAGATCAATAGCTGTCCTAACTTTGTCTGGTTTGTGCTATCTGGTTAGTGGCCGAATAGCACCACTGACCAGACAGCAACAGTGCTACCTGGTGAAACCGGATATTCAACCCTGGATGACGGATAAGCCTTGAGCTGAAAATTCGGTTTAGTTAAAGCGATGGCAGCCAGATGCTCTAAAATCACCTGGCCGCCGATGCTGAATATCAGCCCCATAAAATTTAATTGCCAGTACTCCTAGATGGGAGCTACCACTCTTATTCTTCTTTTATGGCAGTGGCATTTCATTACTGGGTCAGGCCACATGTCCATCAAGCCAAGGATCCTGTTTCCAACAGCGACCAATCCAGGTCACAAGTATCTGTCAGATTCCCAAAAAGGTACAAAGAATTTCCCCAGTGCTATTTAATAATAGTTTATGGACTTTTCCTCCAGAAACTTGTCCAAACCTCTTTTAAATCCAGTTACACTAACAGCTTTTACTATATCCTCCGCTAACGAATCCCAGAGTTTGATTATACGTTGAGTGAAATTTTGTTTTCTCCGATTAGTCTTAAATATGCTACATTGTAGCTTCATTGCGTGTACCCCTAGTCTTTCTACTTTCTGAAGGAGTAAACAACTGAACTACGTTTACCCGTTCTACTCATTCATTACCCAGGTCTGCGACTAAAAAGTTGTTTGATTATTTTCATCTAATTTCCATGTATTTTGGTGTGCTGAAAACAAATAAAATATTGAAAAAACTCCTAGACGTCATGATTTGCCACAACATGCAAAATTGTCTTCAAATTTATCAAATTTTTTCAAATTACTATTAATTCATTCAAATTACTATTAATTAATTCACATAAGTGCATTTAAGATATAAAATGCCAAAAAAACCGTAAAGGGGTTGTCCGAGTTATGTAAAAAAAAATATAGCACTGCAAATCTGATGGTCAGCAATATATACATAAGCTAAGCAAGTTTTAAGTCCGTGCTTCTAATGGTAGAAGGGGTTAATCTTTCCTGAAGAATCCAGTGGGAGGGAGACACAGGGCAGATAGCAGCAGCTCTGGTCAGTGCAGGGGGGCGTGGCCAGCACTGTGACATCTCGTGTACAGAGCTGCTCTCTCCTGCATGCCACACTTGTGCACGAATCATCATCAGGTTCTTGGTTCTAGGCTGTTCACACTTTTTCATCGCAATTCGTGTTAGCTCGTCATTCTTCAACCGTTATGTTATGGCTCCGCGAAAGTGTATTAATTTGCCAGACAGTTTCTGTTTCATCTGTGGTGAATATACAGTGTTGAAGCAACAGCAGAATATTACAGACTTTGTGAAAAAAGTATACTTTGCATACTTTGGACTAAAAATTGGAGATCAAGATAAAGTCTGGGTGCCTCATAAAGTGTGCAAACGGTGTGTTGAGGACCTCCGAAACTTGTTCAAGGGTAAGAAAAAATCTTTCTGTTATGGGATTCCTATGGTATGGCGAGAGCAAAAGAACCATAGTGATGACTGTTACTTTTGTTCATGCGATGTGAAAGGGTTTAATTCCAAATGGAAGCATTCCATTTCATACCCCAATCTTCACTCGGCAATTCTTCCCATCCCCATGGCACAGATATACCAGTACCCAAGCCCCCTGCTACCTTGGAAGAGATACCTAGCTCCGATGAAGGTGAAGTCATACCTGAACCAGATGACGAATCAAGTTCTGACTTTGAAAATGATGCAAGACCAAAATTGTTTTCTCAGGAGGAGATGAATGATTTGGTAAGAGACTTGAATCTTCCCAAAGATGCCGCTGAGTTACTCAGATAAAGGCTGAAAAGCATTAATTTATTGTTGCCAGGAGTGTCATCTTCATGGTTCAGACATCGTGAAAAGGAGTTCATTCCTTACTTCGCCCAGGAAGACAAGTTGGTTTATTGCATCGATGTCGAAGGTCTGATGGGTCAATTTAAAATCCAATATGATTCAGAGCAATGGCGTCTTTTTATAGATTCTTCAAAAAGAAGTCTCAAAGCAGTTTTACTCCACAACGGTTTTTACGCTTCCATACTTGTAGGTCATTCCGTACACTTGAAGGAAACCTACGAGAACTTGGAATTGGTTCTTCGTAAACTTAAATATGAAGACCATGGTTGGCAAGTGTGTGGGGACATGAAGGTCTTGTGCATGCTGCTCAGGCAACAAGCTGGATATACCAAATATCCTTGTTTTCTGTGTCTACGGGACAGTCGAGACCGACAAAATCACTGGACCAAGAAGAGTTGGCAGCCGAGGGTGCTAACAGTCGGTGAAAAAAATGTCCTCCGAGAAACTTTGGTACCTTCCCATAAAGTTCTTCTACCACCTCTCCACATAAAATTGGGATTGATGAAGCAATTCGTAAAAACACTTCCAAGAGATGGAGAATGCTTCAAATACTTGGTCACCAAGTTTCCAGGCCTGTCGGAGGCAAAATTGAAGGAAGGTGTGTTCGTCGGACCAGACATTAGAAGGCTTATAGTTGATCAAGAGTTTGTCAATACCATGACGGATCCTCAAAAAGAAGGGTGGATTGCATTTAAAGAAGTCGTACAGAAATTTTTCGGCAATAACAAAGATCCTCACTACAAAAAGATCGTCGGACGAATGCTGAAAGCATTTCAAGCTTTAGGTTGCCTGATGAATTTGAAAGTGCATTTCCTCCAGTCCCACCTTGACTACTTTCCTGAAAATTTGGGAGCTGTGAGTGAGGAACAAGCTGAACGATTCCACCAAGACATTAAAGAGATGGAAAGTAGATACGAGGGAAAATGGAGCATTACAATGGTGGCAGACTACTGTTGGATGCTTCAGAGAGACATTCCAGATGCTACTCACAAGCGTAAATGCACCAAGAGGAGCCTCACAAGGAAGAAGAAGTGAATTTAGTGTGTGTAGGTGAGCTCATTTCAGTTCAAAAAAGGATTTTCATGAAAATATTGTAATAAAACTTTAATTTTATAAGCTTGTATTTCCATTTATTTTGAGGTATTGCCTTATTTAACATAGTTACCTAAATTATCAGGAAACGTGATGTCCTATGACAAAATGGAGGTCATTTTCAGATTCAGCGCACCAAAAAACATAAAGATTACATGGAATAACCAAAACAGCTCTCGAAAAAATTTTTTTTGCAGACCTGTGTTATTTTATAGACCTCTGTCATATCTCCTCTCAGTCATTCTTTTTCCAAGTTGATGAAGCCTGTCAGACGGGTGCCTGGGTGAGAATGTTCACAGTCTTGGCAAAGGCATATATCAATATGATTTGCAAGGGATTGTGGGAAATGCAGTCCATTCACACCAGACACAGCCGCTCACAATAATTAGTTGTGCTTGAGTGTAAAGTCAATAACATATTTATTTATGGGGTTATTTCTCCCAACACAGATATGCTTGGTAGCACATAAAACAGGATACTTGCTTTCAGTGTTAAACTTAGAAAAACAAAACCAGGAAAACAACAGCTGAACTTGTCAGGCAATCAAATCAAAAGAATAAAGACCAGGATGGTAACAGAATGGTCTTTTCTGTAGACTTTAGCTAATATTTCCTTAGCAATGCTTCAAACAACAAGCAAAACCCACAAAGAAGGGAAAACTGTTCTTTTCAGGTTAACTTCTTATATCTTCACACATAGATTCAGAAGTGATTCCCTCAGAGCTCACAAGCAATTAGGTAAGGCTCAATTGCTAGCAGTTATCCAGCTGAAACCCCTTAGCTGGCTTACTTTCTACTGCCTGGCTCAAATCCTACTCAGGAGCTTTTCTGAGTAGATTTAAAGAACAAGTTTGTATTTCTTTGTGATGGTTGTTGTACTTTGTAACAGTAAATTACCAAAGGAGTTTAGACAAAGAGCAATCCATGTATTCAAAGCCTGCATCTGCAACCCCTCCCCCTTCTTCAACAATCATGGGTTCAATATCATGGATTGGTACAGAGGAATTTCTCAATGGAGCACTCTCAGGAGAATACTTGTTTCCCTGCTGTCTTTCAAGGGTATAGCTAGGGCATAGATCAGTGTTCATACCTGAGCTTCCATTGCTGTTAGAGTTCCTCTCTAAATAGCCTGGCCAGTATGTAGTCCAGTTCTTATGTCCAGCCTTCTAATCCAGATCTCTGGACACTGGGTCTCTCTTCACACACCTTCTGGCACGGGTCCTAGGGTCCCTTCCAAGTGCAGCCGTCTCTCTCACAGGTACCGTCTGGAGGTTCCTAGCTCTGCAGCACCATTCCTCTGGCTTTCTCCAGTCCAATGGTGTAAGCTTGCCTTTGGAATGCCTTCCAGTATACGTACTGCTCTGGACTCCTTTAGACCTCCCAAATGCTTTTCTCTTCTTTCTTCCAAAAGGTTTCTTGCCCTCTCTGTCCGTCCGCTCTGGCTTCTGCTTCTGATGATCCTCCAGATGATGAAGCTGTCCAAGCTGAGGATATCCAAGCTGATTCTGAGGATCTCCCAGATGAAACTGAGGATAATTCTCTGTAGAATAAACTCTACCTTTATTCTGCTTAGATGAGTGCTCCACCCTAGCACAGCGCAGCTGTGCTGAATCAGGCCCTGCCCTTTGAGATGAGTGCTTGGGGATTACCTCATAGCCCTCCTGATTGAACACACGTTTCCCCACTTCAGCTCCTCTAATGGCTGTTGGAAACCTGGTGCATTCTGGGACTGGTAGTCGTTTATGGAAATCTTCTGTTTTCTTGTTTCTACCAGAACTGACAGGTTGCTTGTTCAGAGTCACTTCACCTTTACTATAGCTCCTTCCTGAGCTATGATAAGCTTCCTTATCACAAGCCTAATCTTTTAAGCCTTTCCTCATAGGGATATCCTTCTATCCCCATTTATCCCCTCTTCTCTGTACCTTTTCTAATTTAACTATCTCCTTTGTAAAATATGGAGACTCGAACTGCAAACAATATTCAAGGTGAGGACACACCATGGAGTGATGCAGAGGCATTATAATATCCTTGATTTTATTCTCCATTCCTTTCCTTATGATTCCTAGCATTCTATTTGTTTTCTTGGCTGCCGCGTACACTGGGAAGAAGGTTTCAATGTATTATCCACATAACACTTAGTTACTTTTCCGAATGTTCAACCTTGCATCATGTAACCATAGTTTGAGTTGTTCTTTCCTAAGTGCATAACTTTGCACTTCTCCACATTAAATTTCATCTGTCATTTGGACATCTAGTTGCCCAATTTATCAAGGTCCTCTTGCAATTTTTCACAATCCTCTTGTGATTTAACAGCTCTGAATAATTTTGTGTCATCTGCAAATTTGATCACCTCACTTGTTCCCCTTCCAGGTCATTTATAGTATGAATAGGTTAAAAAGTAGCAGGCCCAGCAGAGATCCCTGGGTACTTCACTATTAACTTTTCTCTATTGATAAAATTGGTCATTTAGCTGTATTCTGTTCTCTATCTATTAACCAGTTCCTTTTACAAAATAGTACAACTCAAGAGGGACCTTGTCAAAGGCTTTCTGAAAATCCAGATACACTATATTCACTGACTCACCTTTATCAACCTGTTTTTTCACACTTTCAAAAAAATATAAGAGATTAGTAAGACAAGACTTTCCTTGGCTAAATCCATGTTGGCTTTCTCCCATTGAACCATTACTATGTACATGTTCAGTAATTTTATGCTTTATAATGGTTTCTACCATTTTGCTGTACTGACGTCAGGCTCACCAGTCTATAATTTCCTGGATCATCCCTGGAATCCTTTTTAGAATTAGCATTAGATTGGCTACTCTCCAATCTTCAGGTACTACAGATGATTTTAATGATAGTTCACAGATTAGTAATAATAGGTTTTCAATCTCATATTTCAGTTAATTGGCACCCTAGGATGTATACTATCTGGTCTAGGTGATTTGCTACTCTTCAGCTTATCAAATAGCTTTATTACATTTTCCTGGTTTATCGATATTTGTTTCAATTCCTCCAATACATCACCTTTAAATACCATTTCAAGCATGGATATCTTCTCCATATCTTCTTCAGTAAAGACTGAAGAAAGAATTCATTTGGTCTCTCTGCTATGGCCTTGTCCTCCCTTAGAACCTCTTTTACCCCTCTATCTTCTAGAATTTTAAAGAACATGTGTAAATTATACTATGTTATAAACTGCACACATATTTGTGCACTCCACGCACGCGCTTTCCAACTGCACCCATGTGCGTGCTCACAATTAAAGTATGCGCCATGCAAAGATGATTCATATATTTATGCTAACTGATTTTCTATTAGATGTCAAATGCCAAATTTAGGTGCTTTCTTGCCACCTAAATCCAAGTAGCTTCTTATAAAAGTACCCCATTAAAGGTCAGGAGGCTCTTTCTCAGCCATAGAAGCAAACGGAAGGCTAGACCCGTCCCCAAATTTATTCCTTTTGTAACTTTTGTGGTGGATAGCGGGTCCACCCTGGCTGTACAAACATGAGGATTGACTACTCCTGCATACTGTCATTATCCTGAGTGAATTTTAACATATAAACAAGAATATAGCTATACCATACATTAATTGTAAGATAGGACTGGACAGGTCCCTTGAATGCATGATTCACAAAGCTATGACACAAGAGGAGACTTCAGTCTTCCCCATATCCTTCACACTCTACCAACCTCACCCAAGCTCTGTACCGTAACATAATCTTACAAAACCCTAAGGATGTGCATCCCATGCTAAGGATGTGCTGGGTAGGTAAGCCGGTGTGCCGGGACAGCAAAAGAGACTCAGTCTTTTAAACACACTGGGAAGTCCTGGATCATTCCCACGTCCTGAGCTGGGGGATGCTGGGTCATGTGGCAGCGGACATGTTCCCATAGCCGCATTAATAGCAGGGCCGGATTTACGTATACGCCATGTACGCCATGGCGTAGGGCCCACAACCGGCAGGGGCCCACAAAAAATAGAACCAGTTTTTTCAACTCGATTAAAAAAAAAACCTGGTGGCTGCCGCCGCGGGGCCCCCTCTGCTGCCGCGGGGGCCCCGTCTACAAGCTGGTCTGGTCGGGTCGGGTCTGGTCTCGTCTCCCTCCCTCCCTCCCTCCCGGCTGCGAGAGACGCGAAGATAGAGCGTCTCCTCGCGTCTGTGTTAAGCCCCTGCGGGCTTAACACAGACGCGAGGAGACGCTCTCCCTTCGCGTCTCTCGCAGCCTGCTGGGTGGGTGGGAGCGATACCCGACCGGACCCGACCCTACCGGCCCGGACCCTACCAGCTTGTAGACGGGGCCCCCGCGGCAGCAGTGGGGGCCCCGCGGCGGCAGCCACCAGGTTTTTTTTTAAAATTAAATTTTACTTTAGGCCGGGGGGGGGGGGGGGGGTAGGAGTCCAAACCCCCCCGGCCAAAAGTAAAATTTAATTTAAAAAAAAAACCTGGTGGCTGCCGCCGCGGGGCCCCCAATGCGGCCCCGGGGGCCCCGACTACAAGCGGGTCGGGTCGGGTCCGGTCGGGTCGGGTCGGGTCCGGTCGGGTCTCTCTCCCTCCCTCCCTCGCTGCAGGCTGCGAGAGACGCGAAGATGCGTCTCTCGCAGCCTGCAGCCTGCAGCGAGGGAGGGAGAGAGACCCGACCGGACCCGACCAGCTTGTAGACGGGGCCCCCGCGGCAGCAGAGGGGGCCCCGCGGCGGCAGCCACCAGGTTTTTTTTTTAAATTAAATTTTACTTTAGGCCGGGGGGGGGGGTAGGACTGGTAATGGGCTATGGGGGGGGGGGTAGGACTGGTAATGGGCGATGGGGGGGGTAGGAGTGGTAATGGACTATGGGGGGGGGGGGTAGGACTGGTAATGGGCAATTGGGGGGGCTGGGGCTGGAAATGGACTGGGGGGGGGGGTAGGGCTGGTAATGGGCAATTGGGGGGCTTGGGCTGGAAAATGGCGGGGCTGGGGGGGTTAAGGCTAGAGGTGGGCTGATGGGGTTAGGACTGGTAATGGACTGTGGGCTGTTGGGGGGGGCTTAGAACTGGCAATGGGCTTTGGGGGGGTTAAGACTGGTAATGGGCTGTGGGCTGATGGGGGCTGTCTGGTAATGGGCTATGGGGGGGGCTAGGTCTGGAAATGGGCGGGGTGGTTAAGACTGGAGGTGGGCTGATGGGGTTAGGACTGGTAATGGGCTGTTGGGGGGGGGTTAGAACTGGTAATGGGCTTTGGGGGGGTTAAGACTGGTAATGGGCTGTGGGCTGATGGGGGTTGTCTGGTAATGGGCTATGGGGGGCTAGGACTGGAAATGGGCTGGGGGTTAAAACTGGAGGTGGGATGATGGGGTTAGGACTGGTAATGGGCTGTGGGCTGATGGGGGGGGGGTAGGACTGGCAATGGGCTATGGGGGGCTGACTGGAAATGGGTTGATGGGGTTAGGACTGGAAGTGGGCTGATGGGGGGTTAGGACTGGTAATGGGTTATAGGGGGGGCTTAAACTGAAAATGGGGTGATGGGGGGTTAAGGACTGAAAATGGGGTGATGGGGGTTAAGGACTGTAAGTGGGGTGATGGGGGGGCTAGGACTGGAAATGGGCTGATGGATGGCTAGGACTGGAAATGGGCTGATGCAGGGACTAGAAGGGAATGGATGCTGGGTGAGGCTGGAACTAGAAGGGAGCTGATGTTGGGGGAGGATTAGAATGGGATGGGGCTGGAAGAGTAAAATGGAGAAGGGAAAAATATTTTGTGTGGGAGGGATAAAAAATCTACAATTGGCCGGGTATTGGGAGAGTAAGTGGGGATTGAGGATGGAGGGGTAATATTTGAGTGGATGAAATAGGAATGAGGAAAGAGCAAAAGGAGAAAGATTAGTATGTTAAAGCAGATGTAGAGAGAGAATGGAAAAAAATCTAGAAGAGAGAAGAAAGGACAAATGGACAGCAGACGATGGAGAGTTAGCAGAAGACACGAAGAAACCAGAAGAAAGTGGCTGGAGCAATTGCAGCTGAAAAAAATGCACAAAAGGTAGAAAAATATCTCTTTATTTTGAATTTATTAATTGGAATATGTCAGCTCTGGTAAATGTGCATCATTAACATCTGTGCTTTGTTTAGTACAAGAGCAAATTAATGTATTGTTTTATTTCTACAGTGTTGTACATTCCAAGTTTGGCTTTTGGGATTCCCAGTTTAATTATTGTCTTCCTATTTCTAAATTGTGATTACTTGTTTGGTGATGGTCTATGTTCTGCATGTGTAACTGAGCTGAGGTGTTCTGTTTATATAATTCCTATTTGACATTGCCACTTGTTCTCTTTCCCCAGTAGGTCATGTATTGTTGTTCTCTGAAATGTATTGGTTTAATATTTGCAGTGTTGCCTTTTGATTGGTAGAGTATGGTGCTTTGTGAGTCCTGGTAGTGCTGTTAGGATACGGCGGGTTTACTATGGGCAGTGTTTGTAGTAGTTCCTAATGTGTCTGGCAGTTGGCACTGGATTATAGTAATGTAGAAATCTTTTAGTCTTTCTTTATCCATACACTCATTAAGAGGCACGTTTACTAAAAGTTAGTATATGGTAACATTATGCAAATATTTATGCAAATGAGGCCCCTTATGCAAATGAGGTCCGCACCCCCCTTGGGCCGCCCCTGCTGGGGGCCCACAATTTTTGTTGGCGTAGGGCCTCACTCAAGGTAAATCCGGCCCTGATTAATAGTGCTCAAGGTTTTACTTTTCAGATTGTCATCACCAAGCCTGGAGTTAAATGTAGAGATCTCAAACTTTTTTAAATTGTTTGGTTCTGTCAGACCTCTTCCCAGTACTGACAGTTTATTGCTTAGTGTTCTGTGGATCAGTGTCTTTAAGGTAGTTAAGCATTTATCTGTAGTTACTTAATTATTTTACCTCACAGCTATAGGTTTAACTCTTTAATTTGTGATATAACATCCTATAAACTCTCCATTTGAACACTTTGCAGATGTATGAGTTATTTTATTTTCACTGCTTAAAATTTTCATTGTTTTTTTTTAAATTTCCTTCTTATACATCATAAGGTCACTCTTAGGACAGATTAAAGCTGTGCCTTACACATTTTCATTTAACATTACTTTCAAGATCATACTTTACCTTTTCTAAGAATATCCCATCAACTCAAAAAAATAAGCCACTCAAAAGAACAATCAAGCACAATTAGGAGGTACAAACATGAATATTTTTTCTGATTCCTCTACTAGTGATCCTACAGTATTGTATGTCGGAGCAAGAGAGGGTGTAGTAATGGAACTGATCTGTGCCCTTTGCTTTTTGGTACTATGGGGGGAGTTTACTCCCTCCTATCCTAAGGAAGATATTTACACTCTCTGCACGCTACTGGGGATCATATTGGTCAAATCTTTGATACTGGGAATAGACAGGGGTGGCTCAAGGCAATCTGCTGCCTGAGGTGAGGGATGAGATGGTGCCCCTCCTTCCGGAGCTGGGGGGGGGGGGGGCTTCCTTATAACTCCAGTCAGGGACTGAACCAAATCAAAAAGCCAATTAGATATTGTGGAGGAAATAGATGTTCACACACCAAGGAACTAATGGAGAGAGCAAGAAACACAGCACAGTTTATAACACCAAATTATAACTCATTTTGATTTTGTTATAAACTGTGTTATGGTTCTTGCTGTTTATTTTTGAACATATATTTTGCATTCACAGAACCCCCTCCCTCAACAATGGATGTAGAGCAGAATGAGGACATCCACCCACAGAACTCAATATCTAAAAAAAAATAAAATCTGATTCTGATCATCTCACTAACAAACATTCTCCAGTACAAGACATACTGTGAACTAATAGGAGTGGAGGAGTAGCCTAATGGTTAGGGCACTGGCCTTTTTTTTTAATTTTTTAGTGGCATCAAGTCATGCAACCCAGCTGCCTCTGGTTTTTCTTGGGAATGTATCTCCAGAAGTAGATTGCCAAGTCTTTTCTTCCTGGGGGCACTGGCTTAGGAACTAAGAAACTAGGGTTCAATTCCCACTAGTACTCTTTGTGGCCTTGGCCAAGTCATTTAACTCTCCATTGCCTCAGAAGAATCCAAGTTATCAATATCCTTGTTTAATGCACATTACCAAGTTTAAGGTACAATGCAAACTGCTTTAACTAAAAGTGGTATAAAAACATTTTAAATAAATAAAATAATACAAAAGTCACTGAGGATCTATAGAACAAATCTACCATACCAGCACCAACTTCCAAAACTCACATAAGGAGCCTATCTGAAAAAAGCATCACTGTAAATACTGCAATAGGCCCTGGAACATCGAACACGTATTTGAAAAGCTGAACAACTGAGATTGCTATAGTACAGATTACTGCGCCCAAACTCCAAAGCTGGAAAAGTCCAGAACTCAGCAGTGGTGATACTATTAGGCTACTAAACAAAATTAAACTGAAATGTTCCCTTAAATTTTGAAATTTTCTTCAATCTGAACTGAAAAAATATTTTAAATTTCACTCTGGCAGCATAAAGACTGAAAAACTGCTTATCTCAAAAATACATATTCCAGCATCCCCCCAGCCAGCACCCTACAGTTGACTATACCAAGAACCCAGAGCACATGACCTGTAGAACAAATCTACTATTCCATAACTACAAGGCCGCGGGCAGGGTCCCGGCGGCCGAGGCTAACCGGGCGCGTGGCCCGGCGCGGGGACCCTGTGCGCGGCCTGGACGGGGTATGCGCGCTCGGCCCTCGGCGGGCACGAGCGCGCGTCGTTTAAATCGATTGGCTCCCTGGGGCTGCAGCTCCACGGGAGCCAATTAGAGCCGCGGTTGGGGCGCATGGGGGGATCGGGGCCGAGCAGCCTCCGCGTGGTCAGTCGTGCGGAGGCTGCTTCGGTGCCGGCGGCGGCTTCCCTTTCCTCGTGGTGGTGCTCGGGCTTGGGGGCGTTTGTGGCAGATGCGGCCTGTGTCGGCTGGCTGGGTGAGTGGTGTGTGTCCGTCGAAAGTCGGGTCTTGGCGTGGTGGGGGCCTTTTCGTTAAGGAGGCTTCCCTGGGGCTGCCGGTGTGCTGCCGTCCTTAAAAAAAAAAAAAAAACGCGAAGAGGGGGGTTTTTCAATTAATAATTTAATTTAAGTTAATGCCTGGTAGGGCAAAAGCTGGGGGCCTGGCCCCCAAAAAAGCTTCCGTTAGGGGGCGGGGGTCCCGGTCGCGGGGGGGCACTGGGAGGGGAGGGGGGCTGCCCGGGCAGGTTGGTGAGGGGGGGGGGTGGGGGCTGCAGCAACGGGAGGGGGGGGTGAGAGGGGCAGAGGAAGTATGGTGCGGGGCCGGAAAGGCCGGAGGGGTTCCCTCCCTCCCTGTGGCTCGCTGGGGGTAGGTGAGGGACTGTTGGGGGCTGGGGAGGTGAGGGGGGGGATGTTGGTGGGGGGGCTGGTGTGGGGGCGGTTGGGGGGGATTTTGGGGCCCCGGGCCAAGGGGGTGGGCTACGGCCTGATGGGGCACCTTGGGGGGCGAGCTGTGGTGGGCCCGTGGGGTGGTTCTCAGGCCCTGGGGCGTTTGGCCCGCCGGGGGGGGCTTCCCCATGGGAACAGTGGATATCAGGGGGGCAGGGTACATCCAGGGCGGGGTGGGGGAGTTCTTGGCCTCCGGCATGGCCGGGGTCGGTTTTCCCCCCCTGTTTTCCCTTTTTGTCTCCGCAGGGCCAGTTTATGGCGCAGACTTCGGGGCCCGTGGGCACGGTTCGAGGAGAGAACTGGGTGAGTTCCCCGGTTGGAGCGGAGCCGCAGCGTGGAGCGTCAGCGGAGGCGGCCCAGCGGTGTTCCAGGGATTCTGCATGCGCCGATGGCGGGGACCTCGCGGTGGTTGGTGAGCGGATGGCTTCGCCGGGTGAGTTAATGGTTGAAGGGGGTGTGTCATCCAGGGATGCAGGGGGAGCATCGCGGAAGAAGCATCGGCGCTCGTGTCGGCGAC
Organism: Ichthyophis bannanicus; assembly: GCA_033557465.1. NCBI lineage: Eukaryota > Metazoa > Chordata > Amphibia > Gymnophiona > Ichthyophiidae > Ichthyophis > Ichthyophis bannanicus. The sequence goes on along the minus strand of CM066031.1, from coordinate 1,573,782,357 downwards.
GTCGCAACTCCGACTCGTCCTCCTCTTCCTCGTCCTCGAGTAGTTCGTCCGGGGGGTCGGGCAGGCTGGGGGATCGGCAGCTTCCAGGTGTTGGGGGGGGGAGTGGGTGTAAGTGGGGGGGCCTCTTCGGTGGTGTCCTTGCCGGAGTTGTGGGCGGGGGTACCACGGAAGCTGAGGCGTAAAATCCGCAAGCGGCGCTATATTGACATATTCCGTTTGCTGGAGGGGCGGAAGCGATCGGGTGACAGCAGGAAGAAGAGAAAAGACGATGAGAAGGCCGGGCGGGTTCGAAAGGTTGCGCGTAACGTGGTTAACTGGACGCGTTCCTTTTTAAGGTTGGCCAGTGTGTGGGGGCAGCACGATCCGTCGCAGTACGAAATGTTATTGGCGTATGCCGATTCCATCCTTGAGGCGTCTCAGACGCATGAGGGCTGGTCTTGGCTTAATTATGACGAGAAGTTTAGGGACAGGATGGAAGAAAGCCGTGTGCTTTCGTCGGGCACGCAGGATATTAACCTGTGGCTGACCCAGATGTCGGCTAGGTCCGGTGCGAGTTCGGGTGGCGTGGCCAAGAGTGGGGTCGGGGCAGTGGGGGGGGGGGGGGGCTCGGCCCTTTCGAGGAGGGGCGGCCGGGGAGCCTGCAAAGGCAGTCTCGGCCGGGAGCGGTGATGTGTGCTGGCGTTTCAACCGTTCCACCTGCCCCTTTCCCGATTGCAAGTTCCAGCACGTCTGTTCCTTGTGCGGGGGTCCCCATTCCGCGGTCAAGTGCCTTAAAAAAGGCGCCGCTGGCATGGCCGCCCCTGCCCCAAAAGGGCAGTGAGTGGCGCGGGCGCGCCCCCTCCCCGGTGCGGGTAGAGGCGTTGATGAGGTGGCTGACTCTGTATCCCCGACGGCGGGAGGCGGCGATTTTGGGCTCTGGGTTTCGACATGGTTTCATGATCCCGGTGAGGGGGGTAGTGTTGGCGCCTTCGGCTCGGAATTCCCCCTCGGTTCGCCGTTGAGTGATGGTGGTGCAGGACAAATTGTTGAGTGAATTGCGATTGGGTAGGGTGGCTGGCCCCTTTGCGGAGCCGCCATTTCCCAACCTTGTGATTTCGCCTTTGGGTGTTGTGCCCAAGAAGGAGCCGGGCAAATTCCGCTTGATTCACAATTTGTCTTGTCCCGTCGGGGCTTCGGTGAATGATTTTATCCCGCGTCAACTGTGTTCGGTTCGTTATGCTTCTTTTGACAAGGCGGCTTCGCTGGTGCGCGGGGCCGGTCGGTCGGCGTTGTTGGCGAAGGTGGACATCGAATCGGCTTTTCGTTTGTTGCCTGTCCATCCGGCTTCATTCCCATTGTTGGGATTTTGTTTTCAGGATGAGTATTACTTTGATAGGTGTATGCCGATGGGATGTTCTATCTCTTGCGCTTACTTTGAGATGTTTAGCACCTTCTTGGAGTGGGTACTGGTCAGGGACTCCAGCTTGTCGTCTGTGGTGCATTACCTGGACGATTTCTTGTTTGTGGGAGCTGCAGATTTGGGGGAGTGTCAGCGGCTGCTATCGGGCTTCGTGCGGTTGGCGCGGGAGTTCGGGGTCCCCTTCGCGGACGGGAAGACTGAGGGTCCTGCTACGCGGTTGACCTTTTTGGGCGTGGAGTTGGATTCTGCGGACATGGTGGCGCGGTTGCCTCGCGATAAAGTCGTTCGCTTGCGAATTTCAGTGGCCAATGCGTTGTCGGCTGGTAAGGTTTCCTTGCGGGAGTTGCAGTCCCTGTTGGGGTCCTTAAATTTTGCCTGTCGGGCGATTCCGATGGGGAGAGTGTTTTCCAGGAGGTTGGCTTGTGCGACGGCTGGGGTGCGGAAACCTCATCATCGGATTCGGGTAACGGCGGCAATGCGCGCAGATTTGCGGGTGTGGGATCGTTTTCTGGAGGATTTCAACGGGACTTCAGTGCTTTTGGAGCCTGAAGTTTCCAGTGCTGATTTACAATTGTACACAGATGCGGCAGGAGGGGCGGGGTTGGGGGTGTATTTCGGGGGGGCATGGTGCGCTGACCGGTGGCCGGCGTCTTGGGAGGTGGCGGGGCTGACCAGGAATATCACATTTTTAGAGCTCTTTCCGCTTCGGGTAGTTTTGGAGCTCTGGCCGGAGCGTTTGCGGAACAGGAGAGTGCTTTGGTGGTGTGATAATGCGGCTGTGGTCAGTGTGATTAACCGGTACACTCCAAGGTGCGTGTGGGTGGCTAGCTTGATGCGGGAGGTTGTCCTAGCGTGTCTGCAGCTGAATGTGGCGGTGTGGGCGCGTCACATACCAGGGTCCACTAACGAGATTGCTGATGCTCTTTCTCGCTTTCAGTGGGAGCGGTTCCGGGCGTTGGCCCCCGAAGCAGACGAGGATGGAGCGGTGGTCCCAGAGAACTTGTGGAGTATTGGCCTCAAGAGATGCTAGACCTTCTGAGGAGTTCGGTGTCTGCAGAGACCTGGTCTGCGTATTGTAGGGGGTGCGACCGGGTGGTCGCTTTTTTGTTGTCGCGCGGGTGGGGGGCTGGAGGAGTCCCGGAAGGTTTGCTTGGCCACTATATTGTGGCAGCCAAGAGCGCCGGGTTTTCGCGATCGGCAGTGCGCTCGCATTTGGCGGGGTTTCACTTTTTTGCGAGCGCAGTGGGTTGGGGTCTCCCGGCCGGGGGGACCTTAACGCGCAGGTTGCTGCAAGGTTGGGAGCGGGCGCAGCTGACCCCGCATGATGCGAGGTTGCCGATCACCCACGGGCTCCTCGTGCGGGTGTGTGGTGCTTTGGAGCGGGTGGCTTCTTCTGTGTATGAGGCCTTATTGTTCCGGGCGGTTTTTTGCCTGGCCTTTTTTGGGGCGTTTCGGATTGGGGAGCTGGTTGCGGGTTCTGGGCGGGGGGGGGGGTGTTGGGGGTCTGTTGGCTTGTCATGTCCGGATCGTGGAGGGGGGGGGGGGGCGCGGATTCTTTTGGCTAAGTCCAAAACGGATCCGATGGGTAAAGGTTTGTGGGTATGTCTTGGTGCGGGTGCGGATCCTCGGACTTGTCCGGTTCGTGCGCTGCTACAGTTTGTGGCAGTGCATCCGGCGGGTGCGTTGGGGTTTTTCGTTCACGCGAATTCGCGGGCTGTAACCCGTTTCCAGGTTTCCGCGGTGTTGCGGCTGGCGTTGCCCGCAGTGGGGGAAGATCCGCTTCGATTTGCTCCTCACTCTTTTCGGATTGGTGCAGCCACTAGTGCGGCGGCTGCGGGGTTACCGGCGCACGTCATCCAGGCCATTGGGAGGTGGCGTTCTTCAGCTTTCAAGGGGTATGTGCGTCTGTAGGCGCTTGGGTTTTGCTGGGTGGGGTGCTTTAACTGTTTATTTCTTTTTCAGATGAGGGTGTCGGTCCTGGTGGATGTTGGGTTGCTGGCCACTCCTTTGTCCATTGGGCGGATCTGCGCGCGGTGGACCGCCCTATCGGCGCCAATTTGGGATTGAACCCGTCGTCGGTGGCTGTCCAATGGCTGGGTGTGCGAGGTATGCGGTGGTCGCATCTGCTGCCTTTACTGCGGAGCCACGGGAGGACGTCGCAGTGGCCGGCCGCCCTGTTGGTGCATCTGGGCGGAAATGATTTATCGTCCTGGTCCTGCTTGCAGTTAATCTGGGCGATTCAGGAGGATCTCGGACTTGTGTTGGGGATGATTCCTGGGGTTATTGTTCTTTGGTCAGACATTATTCCAAGGCCGGCTTGTCGGGAGCAGCGTCGTTGGTCCCGGGGGTTGGCAAAGGTCAATCGTCAGATTGGTCGTTGGGTATGTGAGCGGGGAGGGTACCAGATCCTGCATGACTGGGCGGATGTGGGGTGTTCGGGGCTGTATCGGGCTGATGGGGTTCATTTGTCGCCGGTTGGCATGGACCTGCTTCTTAATGATTGGCAGGAGGCCTTGGAATACATGTCTGGCCATGATGTTTGCTGGTCGCAGCTTTTAGCCGGGGGGGGCGGCACATGAACAGGGTTATGTGCCGGTGGCGGGATCCCGGAGGTTTCCGGGGTCCGGAGCAGCAGGCTACAGTTTGGCGGGGGCGGGGTGCCCCTGACCCGGTCAAACCCTCGGACGACTTTTGCTGAACGGCGAGGTCGGGGAGAGGGGTATGGTAACTTGCCGGGTGGCGAGTTACGGTATTAGCGGTGGCAGGCACTTTGCTGAGGATGGCTGGTGCAGCCGGGTGCCGCTAATTGAGTGGTTTTGGAAATGTAATTGTTGGACTGTTAATTTGTTGGCTAATAAAAGCTGCGACCAGTTCTGTTCCATAAAATGTTGTGTGTGGTGTTTTTGTGGAAGGGGGGGGGTGGGTTGTGGGGGAGAGGTGTGTAAGGCAGGGGCCTGCAGCGCCGGGTCCGCCTGCCTTGGTTACTACGAGGCCGCGGGCAGGGTCCCGGCGGCCGAGGCTAACCGGGCGCGCGGCCCGGCGCGGGGACCCTGTGCGCGGCCTGGACGGGGTATGCGCGCGCGGCCCTCGGCGGGCACGAGCGCGCGTCGTTTAAATCGATTGGCTCCCTGGGGCTGCAGCTCCACGGGAGCCAATTAGAGCCGCGGTTGGGGCGCGTGGGGGGATCGGGGCCGAGCAGCCTCCGCGTGGTCAGTCGTGCGGAGGCTGCTTCGGTGCCGGCGTCCCTCCCTCCCTCCCTAACGTCAGGCGGTGGGGGGGGGGGTTTGTTTGGGGTGTTGCAGCTGGGGGCTGGGGGGGGGTGGGATCCCGGAGGTTTCCGGGGTCCGGAGCAGCAGGCTACAGTTGGGCGGGGGCAGGGTGCCCCTGACCCGGTCAAACCCTCGGACGACTTTTGCTGAACGGCGAGGTCGGGGAGAGGGGTATGGTAACTTGCCGGGTGGCGAGTTACGGTATTAGCGGTGGCAGGCACTTTGCTGAGGATGGCTGGTGCAGCCGGGTGCCGCTAATTGAGTGGTTTTGGAAATGTAATTGTTGGACTGTTAATTTGTTGGCTAATAAAAGCTGTGACCAGTTCTGTTCCATAAAATGTTGTGTGTGGTGTTTTTGTGGAAGGGGGGGTGGGTTGTGGGGGAGAGGTGTGTAAGGCAGGGGCCTGCAGCGCCGGGTCCGCCTGCCTTGGTTACAGCACGAACTTTCAAAACTCACACAACATGGAGCATATCCAGAAAAGGTCTGCACCAGAAATATTTCAATGGGCCCTAGATCATCCATATTCTTATTCAGAAAACTGAACAAGCCAGATTACTACAGATCCCTACATAGAAACTCCATGCTAACAAAACATACAGCCTCAGTCACACATGCAGAACAAAGATAGATCTTCACCAAATAGGGAATATATTAATACAAACTAAAAAAAAAACATATTCGACAAAAAATTCTTTTACCCCATTACTCTTAGGTTTACAGGATTCTTTCCCAAAATTATTCTTTATTCCAGAGTGAGGCGAGAGAAAGAACTCTCACACACAGGCATCTGTATTGTTGACAAAAACTAACATAATGGCTCAGTGAAATAGCGTGAGTGCAACTAATGCCACCTCAGTGTGTGGGCTTAGTTGCACCGGCAGCTGTTTTATCATGTAGAGGATCATAGTAAAAGCTGTTGGTGTAGCTGGATTTAAAAAAGGTTTGGACAAGTTCATGGAGGAAAGGCGCATAAGCTATTATTAAAGAGCACCCAGAAATTCCACTGTTTGCCCCAAGACAGGCATTGTGGAACCTGTGTGCCATTTGGGAACCTGCCAGGTACTTGTGACCTGGGTTGACCACTGCTGGAAATAGGATACTGGGCTTGATGGACCTTGGTCTGACCCAGTATGCATTTCTTATGTTCTTAAAACCATTATGCTATTCCGTCACACTGTTTCTCTTGGGAATATTTTGAGATCCTTAAGAGTTCTATGGAAAGGAACAACCCATTTTTCCTTTAAACAGCACGTGTATGAGTGTGTGTAAGGCGGGGTGGGAGTGGGATTGGCTATTTCCCTTCTAAAATTTTTGTCAGAAACAGCAGCTAACTTTGCTGCTTCTGTCCCCTCCCAGGCCTTCAGCCAACCCAATTGACTGTTTTTAAACTGCTATTTGTCTTCAAGCCCCTCTGCCTGCTCTCAGTGCAAGCCTCTCCTTCTCAATAGGTTCAACCTGACGGGATAGTTTTCTCTGAGAGTCCAAGGGTGCCTTCTTTCCTCATGGTCTCCTTCAAATGTACCACATGTTCCATCAGCATTCCACTATCACCGATGCCACCATGAGCTCTTTCAGGTTCCCTTCCCACCTTCTTTACAGCAGGGGGAGCTTTCCCAAGGCTCCTCTGCTGCTCCTTTCTGGGACCAGGACTGTGGTTGCAGTATGTCACATTCTGTCTCCCAGTGTGGCTGCATGGGCCATGGCTTCCTAGAAGCAAAGTCCCTGCTACTGCCAGAAATGCCTTCTAACTTACCTTGCTGCAAACCACTGGCTTTCACTGACACCAATGTAAATTTTTTTCCCCTCTACTCTGTCCATTATAATAATGGAAATACTAATTAACTTGGATCCTGGGAGCTTTCCTGAAATTTTATATTGCTTTAATTTTGGATGAAGGTTTCAGGCAGGGATTTTATGTCCAAAGAAAGGGAACAGAAATTACATCTTTAGCTAACAATCTTAAGTCGGTAAGAATGTAACCAGATGTTGTGGGCCAGAGCTGCTTCATCACCTATGAAATTTGGCTGAAGATGCTGCCCATACTTGTTGCCTCCCACCAAGTGTCTGCCCTGCTGATGTCATGTTTGACCCCCATATCATGTGACCTCCAGCATCCTGAGGTAATGTCACATACGGGATCTTTATCTTTGAGCTTTTAATGGCATTTTTATTTGCTTTTCTAAGATCTGTGCTGTGCTGCCTCTCTGACCTGTGCTGTGCTTTCAGCAGATATTGCCTGTACCTGGTGCCTCCTGCCAAGCTCCTGCCCTTTAACCCCACATCACATGACCTCTAGAATCCTGGAGGTGATGTTATATATAGGACCTTTGTTTTTGAGCTTTCTGCGGCATTTTGCACTGCAGTGGTGTGTGCCATGGGTGTCTTGGAGTGACTATTATGCCCTTATTGCTGATATTGTTACTGTTATCATATTTGAGACTTGTGGCCCTAATTTCTAATATTATCCCTGACCCTACATTGTCTGTCCTCAACTATACTGAGTCTGCAAATCCAATTCTCTGGGGCTGGCATCCTCCCAAGCTTCATTGCAGGGAGGAGTGGCCTAGTGGTTGGGGCAAGGTACTACAGGCCGGAAGGTCGGTGGTTCAAATCCCACAAGAGGACAGCAACCTTGGGCCGGAAGGACTGGGGTTTTTAGTCCCGCAGGTGCTCCTTGTGGTCTTGGGCAAGCCACTTAACCCTCCATTACCCATGTTCCCTGTAAGTATTAGTGTATGTGTCTCACATCCCCTCATGTTAAATGTATCCCCCAACCGCTTTGACCCGGTGAAAAGCGGGATATAAATGCAGCTAAATAAATAATAAATAAATAAATAAAAATTGCATCACTTAGGACTCCCTATTTGGGTTCTCTTTACTCCTTTCCCATTATACCTCCATCTCCTCCCACTTCTTCCATCTCTTTAGCATTCTTAACCCTCATCCTACCATGTGGGGTCATATCGGACCACACGCAGTAGTTTGCTTGCACTATATAAACCCCGTAAGTTATCAATGGCTGCCATTTTGAGAATTTGTTCTCTCAGCAGTGGTAAGTCCAAATCAAATATTCTTTTCTTATTTTAAATGTTATTGTGCCCATAGCAGCTATTTAGTCTCTGGGGTCTGAAAGGACCCCAAATTATTTGGACTTTTGTTTATAAGTACTGTTTGTAATGAATGCATTAAAATATAAGTGAATGTGTGCATTCTTATGTCAGAATTTGTAAAGTTATCACGAACATTGTTTACCATTAGTTTCTAAAGTTCATAGTTTGTTAAGTTCATATGTAATATCAAAACCGGACACAATTTCATTACAAAGTCGCATTTCGTTGATTGATTTATAATTATTCCTGATTAAAAGTGCTACAAGAAAAATGTCTGTAACTTAAATTTTGTATTGTCAACATCAAAGGCTATGTTTTCCACATTAAGGGGTATGTTTACTAAACCGGGCTAACGGTTAACCCGGGCTATCTGCAACTAGGTCCCATTGAATAATATGGGACCTAGTGGCAGATAGCCCGGGTTAACCGTTAGCCCAGTTTAGTAAACATACCCCTAAGAAAGTGTTCAGTGATGCTAACTTTCATCAGCAATCACAAAACTACATGGGGTCCATTCGGATCCCAGTTGGTAAGATTTGTATGTAAAATATGTTGGTAGGATGAGGGTTAAATTGTAACGCCCTATGCACCAGATCAATCCTCATTCATGAACTCCATCTTCATAATGTTGATCTTTTGTTTCTAAACAAAACCTGGCTATGTGATGGTGAGGCGGCCATATTAAATCACTGCCTGCTGCCCTCATACTTTGTCCTTTCAGTTCCTCATGTAGCACTCATCTATACTAATACCCTTCCTATTCAGGAACTTTCTTCAGACTTGCTGCTTTATCCTGAGAGTTTATTAGTGAAGATTGAGCTTTCTTCCTCTGTTCATATTCTGTTAGTTTATTGTCCTCCATTGCTTGATCCTGACATATGGGAGGAGCTACCTTTAACCATTTCTGAGCTGCTAAGAGCTTTCCCCAATCTAATTGTGCTTGATGACTTCAATCCTCATTTTGTAACCAATTCCAACTTCATAAACAAGATCCGAACTTTCAACAATACGTATCAGGCAACATGCATTCAGTTGGACACACTCTAGACATTGTCTTTGCCACAACCTCACCACCTAGCAATCTAATGCTGAAAGATTTCCAAACCTTTACACTACTATGGACAGATCATCTTCTCATCTCTTTCACTTTAATTTCTTCCTCTCTGAGGTCACTCTCAACTGTTTCTGTGGCTCCCTCCTCCATTCCTTTTCATAGTTTTTGGCTTGATCCCAGTGCACTACGCACCTGCGACACCCTTTTTCCTTCTGACTTACTTGCTCTATCACTTTCTGAGCAAAGAATGTAACAGTATGGCATCAGATCTTAGATAACTTAGCAAAATAACAAGATTCCTCTTGCAGAGTAGCCATCCATGATATCATCCTGGCCTCCTCCCACTAAAACATCAGACGAGACATGCTAAATGTCTCTAGAGGAGATATAGGACTCCAAACTTTTTAAAGGCATTCAACAAGTCCCACCAATTCTATCATAAGCAGGTTTTCCTGACCCCATGGAGAAGATTTTAAAAGTCGCTAATTGTTAAAAAGAGCTGTCTTTGTTTCTCAACTAAACCATATCAAATCTTCTTCATCCCAGGTGAACTCTAATCCTCATGTGGATGCTCCTCATAACTATTTTTAACAATAAAATCAATGATTAATGCCGTACTTTCTTATTCCCTCCACTAACTGCTCCCCTGGCTTTTGTGAGCTCTTTTCCTCAGCATATTTTGTTTAGCTTTTCTCCAATTACATTGACTTCTTTCAGACAAATTCTTTCAACTATTCATATTATTAAATGTTTGTTGGACTTTGTTCCCTCAAAATGGTTTCTAGACTTGTGCTTTCAGTTATTAACTAAAGTCTTACCACTGGCAGAGTTCCCTCCTCTTGGAAATCTGCTATCATTAGATTATTCCTTAAAAAACCCTCTCTTGATCTTTCCATCCCAATTCATTACCATCCAATCTCAAATCTTCCATGCATTACCAAACTAACTGAAAAAATGGTCTTCTATCAATTATGGAACCATGTTGAAAACACCAACATTTTACATCTACAGCAGTCAGAGTTCTGCTCCGGACATAACACCGAGACAGTCCTCACTGCCATGAACGGTGAACTTATAGTTATCTGAATAAGGGCAAACTAGCACTCACTGTCTCTCTCGACCTTACCTCAGCATACGATGAAGTTGTTCCCACTGTGCTTCTCTCTCGTCTATCAGATATTGAAACATAGAAATATGATGACAGAAAAAGACCGACCACATGGCCTATCTAGTCTGTCCTGCCATATCAACAACTACAACAGTCCCCTTTTTACCTTTAGAGATCCTCTGTGTTTGTCCCATGCTTTTTTGAATTCAGTTACTGTCCTCATCTCTACCACCTCCACTGGGAGACTATTCCATGGATCCACTACTCTTTCCGTAAAGAAATATTTCCGCATATCACTCCTGAATCTATCCCCCTTCACCCTCATCCCATATCCCCTCATAGCAGAACTTGCTTTCAATTGAAAGAGGCTCTCTCCCTGAACATTTATGCCATGGAGGTATTTAAACATCTCTATCATATCACCTCTATCCCGTGTTTCCACTAAGGTGTACATATTAACATCCTTAAGTCTGTCCTCATATGCTTTATAATGAAGACCCCTAACCATTTTAGTCGCCACCATCTGCACCGACTCCATCCTGTTCACATCCTTTTGAAGATGCGGTCTCCAGAATTGCACACTATACTCCAAATGAGGTCGCACCAAAGACCTATACAGAGGTACTATCACCTCCTTTTTTCTGCTAGCCATTCCTCTCCGTATGCTCCCAAGCATTCTAGCTTTTGCCGTCACCTTTTCTACCTGTTTAGCTACTTTAAGATCATCAGACACAACCACGCCTAGGTCCCGCTCTTCTTTAGAGGACAAAAGTACTTCACCCCGTATACTATATTTCTCCCTTGGATTGCTGCAGCCCAAATGCATGACCTTACATTTTTTAACATTAAATCTCAGCTGCCAAATTCTAGACCTTTCTTCAAGCTTAGCTAGATCCCTCCTCAAGTTATCTACACCTTCCTGGGTGTCTACTCTACTGCAGATTTTGGTATCATCCGCAAAGAGGCAAACCATACCCGACAGCCCTTCTGCTATATCACTAACAAAGATGTTAAAAAGAATCAGACCAAGGACTGATCCCTGGGGCACACCACTGGTAACATCCTTCTCCTCAGAGTGAGCTCCATTTACCTGTACTCTTTGTCGCCTCCCACCCAACCAATTTCAAACCCAAGCAGTAACTTTAGGGTCCATCCCTAGAGTGCTCAGTTTGTTTATAAGTCGCCTGTCAGGAACAGTGTCAAAGGCTTTGCTGAAATCCAAATACACCACATCTAGGGCTCTCCCTCGGTCCAACTTCCTGGTCTCCCAGTCAAAGAAATCAATCAGATTTGACTGACAAGACCTGCCTCTGGTGAATCCATGCTGCCTCAGATTCTGTAATCTGCTGGACTCCATAAACCTCACTATTTTCTCTTTTACTCACCACTTTAAACTTACCGTCCTGTAGTTGTCAACCACATCCTTACTTCCGCTTTTGTGTAAAGGACTGGAGCCTCTCTCCAGTCCTTTGGCACCACTCCGGACTCCAACGAGGCATTGAAAAGGTCAGTCAGTGGAGCTGCTAGAACGTCCCCAAGTTCCCTCAGTATTCTAGGGTGTATCCCATCCCGTCCCATCGCTTTGTCTACTTTAAGTTGAGCTAGATTCTCATGAACACAGTCCTCTGAAAAGTTTTCAAGATGTCCCTTGCTTCTGTTCCTGTTTGTGGGTGTTTTCTGAGGTCCTGCTCCTGGTTCTTCATCTGTGAACACAGAACAGAAATATTTGTTAAGCAATTCCGCTTTATCCTTATCAGCTTCTAGATATTCCTCCCCTGCACCCTTAAGTCTGACAATACCACTTTTGCCCTTCCTCTTCTCACTAACATATCTGAAAAATGTCTTATCCCCCCATTTTATTGCATTGGCTATTTCCTCCTCTTTTTGAATCTTTGCCTTCCTGACTACTTTGATAGCTTCTCTAAGTTTTTCCAAATATAGATGCCTGTATTCCTCTCTCTGTGATCTCTTGTATTTCATGAAGGCCTCCCTCTTTTCCTTCACTTTTTCAGCTTCTTCTTTCGAAAGCCATAGCAGTCTCCTTTTCCTTTTACCTTTATTTACCATTTTAACAAAAAACGTTGGTTGCCCTTAAAATATCCCCTCTCAGTTTTGCCCACTGTTTTTCTACATCCCCCAACTGTTCCCATCCCGCTAACGACTCCCTGAGGTATTAGCCCATCTTGGCAAAGTTAGTCTTCCTAAAGTCTAAGATCCTCACCTTTGAATGGATTCTAACAGCCCTAGTCCTAATACTGAACCACACCATCTGGTGATCACTGGATGCAAAATTATCTCCCTCTACAACATCAGAATACAGTTCTTGATTGATTTTCGTCATTTCTATGCTATTGCACCTGCTCAGTTCTACTGAACGGACCCCTCTCTAAATCCTACCAGTCACTTGCAGGGTTCCCAGGATGCTGTTATTGCCCCCCTCCTTTTCCACATCCACTTGAGTCCTTTGGCCAAACGGTTACAAAATATGAGTGTTTCTTTCTCTATGCTGATGACAAATATATTAGCTTTACATCTCCAAACCTTTCCACTATAAATGCCTGCCTAAACCCCATCTCAAATTGGCCTGATATACACAAACTGAAACCGAACCCATCAAAAACCACAGCTGCTGGGATCGCAGATTCAGAATCTCAACCATCTATCTTTCTGCTGCTGCTCAGTCATCCCATTACTCTCATGCAGTGTTCCAAATATCTTCGAGTCCTGACTGACTCTACATTGTCCTTTGAGAAACAGTTATCCTTAGTCATTCATTCATCCTTTCCAGCATTGCACAAATTTAAGCCTTGCTTACTTTCCTAGACACACCAGCGCTTCGTACTATAATCCATGCCTTTCTCATTTCTTGCCTGGATTATTGCAATATTGTTTATTCAGGACTTCCTCAGAATCTTCTCCAATATACTCAGACTGCCTAGAATATAGCAATTAGAATTTTGGGCCATGCCCAAAAATTTGATCATACTGTATTTCAACCCTTTTCATTAAATATCATTGGTTTCCAATTAATTCTGGCATTCAGTTCAAGATTCTCACCCTGACCCATGAAGCCCTTCATACTTCCTGTCCTCCATATCTGGCTTTCTGTCGTTATTCTCTTGTATCAATCTATGACGACTGACTTTTTCTTCCATCAGCTTCTCATGCCTAACTTGAATCAACCTGTTATGCATTTTATGTTGTTGCACCCTTTCTCTGGAATAACCTTCCCCGCCAGATTTCAGAGCTGAAATTTCTCATTCTAAACTCGAGTCCCTGTTAAAAACTCACCTTTTTTGGCAGTCGTTGGGGTTTGGTAGTGGTGTGCTGGCCCGGGGTGGCAGAGTGTGTTTCTTCTCACCTCTTCCTTCTCATTTTCTCATTTTTTTAAAATTTTCTCACAGTCCTGTCAAGTTTGGTGGCATTCTTTTCCTACTCTGTGATTAGTTTTATTTTGTAAAGTGTCTTGGAACCCATAAAGGTGGTACATTAAATTCTATGAAGCCATAAACCAGAAGCAGTGAAGGTAAATTAGCCTAGGTAGAGTGAATGGCCTCATTTGAATCCTCACCTTTTATAGGTTTGATAATTTCATCACTAGTTTCTGTACTTAAGAAAGCTCCTGAAAATTTTGTTTGATTTAACATTTGTTTTATTCTGAAAGGGACTCAGTTAAATGGCTATATTGATCTACCCTGTTGCGCTATGTGATATGCAACAATTGATCTAGCCATTATGAAGATCAATGTCTGGAAAAGGAATGTCAATGGTAAAAAGTGACAGAGAGGGCCAGAAATATAAAAGAATATTTCCAATTTTACATCTATGCAAAAATGGTGCATCTGACCCAGAGTCAGCTTTTCACATCAGTCAGTTCATTCCCACAGTTTTCCCATTAGAATTTCAGTTTGAAGGCCAATTCCATCATGACATAGATTGTCCACTGTCCACATTGGGATAAATACTGTAAATACTTTAAACCCAGGGAGTCTGTAAATACTTTAAACCCAGGGAGTCTGCACCAGTTTTCCAAGTGAACGGATACATGTATTTGCACATTATACTTGTGGATATTTTATTTATTTATTTATGCAGTTTTCTAGTCCATTAATCACAAAGTTCTAAGCAGATTCTATTATAGATATTGAAACAGACACATAACACACAGTTGCATTACAAAAAAAAGTATATATATATTATAGATATTTTTTAAAATAACATCAAATAAACAGCAAATTAAATTCAGATAATCTAGTGGATTCTTATAAAACAAACACAATAATCAAATCTGATAAACTTCCTTACAAAGGTTTTACATTCTTGTGAAAGTCCATCAGATCCCTCAGGGATGAGAATGGCAGCTGATTCCATAAAGAAAGACCAAAAAATGAACATGCCTGATTGTGTATTCTCCCCTTTCTTGCTTTTTTTTATCAGAGGAGGCACATCTAGAAGATTTTGTGATTATAAGTGCAGTAGCCTCTTTGGTGTATATTCCGTCGGTGAAAGATCCACAGGTAATGGCTTTTTCAGTCTTATAAGCACATTTCAGAAAGGTGAAAATGTCTGCAGTTCAATGGCAATTTTAAAGCAGAGAGTAGACAAGTGTAAATCTGTTCTAAAATCGATATATCTCCGTCCCTCGCAGTAGATGTGTGTCTTACATCAAACCAGGAAACTCAAGCGCACACAGGAATGGGTATCCACGTGCAGTGGGAGAAGCTGTTTTATAAACATATACATATGAAAAGTCTAAGAATAAATCCTAGAGACTTGCATGTGTGTGTGCTGGTATTTTGGAATATGTCGGCATGACCATGTGTATCGTAACCATTTTGCAAACCTGGATGTCTCTTTGCTATTCACGTGTATAGATAAATCACTGCGAACCAAGTAACATGTGGAAGGGGAAATAACATCGGGGGATTGAGGGGGATGTCCCCCTTATTCCCTTCTGTAAAGGATTTGCTAAAATGAGCACTTTAAAGAAATCTAACCGTGCCAAAAGTCTGGTATAAATAGAAATGTGGATAATTTCCATCACTCACATACAATCCCTATATGAAATCAGAGAGACACATATCTTGTCATTCCACACCCCTGACGTGCCCCCATGTCACTTGGACATGATTGGGCAGACATGTGAGAAATCAGAGCTTTCTAAAATGGCCATTTGGTTGTGGACATGATTTGCATGTCTGAAATCATGCAAATCCCAAATAGGGCTTCTAAAATAATCCCCCGTATGCTTTAAAAAACAGAATTATACCTTAAACTTAGGGGCACATTTACTAAAGTGCATTCAATTTTTGCAGCTCCTCTGCATTAGGTGCACAGATTAATCTGCAGGAAGTGCACAGCCTATGTGATAAGTGTTGGAGGTGTGGTCAACAAATACATAAGAACATAAGATATGCCATATTGGGTCAGACCCAGGGCCCATCAAGCCCAGTATCCTGTTTCCAACAGGCCAATCCAGGTCACAAGTACATGTCTGGTTCCCAAAAGGTACACAAATTCCATGCTGCTTATTCCAGGGATAAGCAGTTGATTTCCCCAGTCCTCTTTAATAATGGTTTATGGACTTTTCATCCAGGAACTTGTCCAAGCCTCTTTTAAATCCAGCTACACTAACAGCTTTTACTACATTATCTAGTAACGAATTCCAGAGTTGGATTACGTGTTGAGTGAAAAAATATTTTCTCTGATTAGTTCTTAATGTGCTACATTATAGCTTCATTGAATGTCCTCTAGTTTTTCTATTTTTTGAAGGAGTAAACAATGGATCTACATTTACTCATTCTACTCTATTCGTTATTTTATAGACCCCTATCATATCTCCCCTCAGCAGTCTCTTTTCCAAGCTGAAGAGCCCTAACCTTTTAAGCCTTTCCTCATAGGGATATCCTTCCATCCCCTCTACCATTTTTGTCACTCTTCTCTGTACCTTTTCTAATTCTGCTATATCCTTTTTAACATATGGCGACAAGAATTGCATACAATATTCAAGGTGCTGTCACACCATAGAGCGATGCAGAGGCATTATAATATCCTTTGTTTTATTTTCCATTTCTTTCTTTATGATTCCCAGCATTCTATTTGCTTTCTTAGCCGCTGCTGCACACTGGGCAGAGGGTTTCAATGTATTATCCACAATGACGCTTAAAACCTTTTCCTGGATGGTGGTTTCTAAAGTGGAACCTTGCATTGTGTAAGCATAATTTTGGTTGTTTTCCCCTAAGTGCATAACTTTGCACGTGTCCACATCAAATGTCATCTGCCATTTGGACTCCCAGTCTTCCAATGTATCAAGGTCGTATTGCAATTTTTTACAATCCTCTTGTTTTTTAAAAACTTTGAATAATTTGGTATCATTTGCAAATTTGATCACCTCACTCATTAGTTCCATTTTCAGGTCATTTATAACTATGATAAAAGGCAGCGGGCCTAGCACAGATCCCTGGGGTACTCCACTATTTACCTTTCTCACAGGGCATCAAGTTACTGCACAGTCCTGCATTAAATGCATTTGCAGATAGCACCAATGCACTCCTGTATGGTAAATGCTGGGGCATGGCAAGCATCTGCCCTGTCTTTACCGCACAGGAGAGACACGGAGAGAGCCCTTGTTTCATGCATCAGCAGATAACACCTGCACTACCTACCAATTATATGTAATGAGTGGCCTCAGCACTCCCCATTGCAATGTTTTATTTATTTATTAGAAGGATTTAGTATACCGACTTATGGTTAAATCAAGGCGGTGTGGCACATCAATCAAAATCAATAATAAAGTGTGGTTTGTAGCATCAGTGTGAGAACTGAGAAGTGTAGTGTGTGGGGCAGTGCGTTAGATTATATCGGTGAACTATTTACATAATGAGCTATATACTGTGATGCAGCAGACCAGCAGGGCATAGAAGAAAATGTTTTAAACTTGAAAAAAGACGTGTACAAGCTGCAGTATTTGCAGGAGCCTGATAGGGGGAGCAAGAGGGACCTCTGGAAGACCGAGGATCCACGCCCTACAGGGTGTAACCTAAAACCAGCCAGCCTCCAATCCAGGAAGACAGGAACTCCTTTTAAAGGAAGTCAGGAAGACTGGAGGGAGAACAGGAGGAGCAGGGAGTATAGGAGGAGCAGGGAGTACAGGAGGAGCAGGAGGAGAAGTAGGAGCAGTGAGAGCTCTGGAAGAAGTGCTGTACCGAGCAGAAGTGACTGGAAAGGCAGAAGCGGCCTTAAAGCCAGAAGCAGCAGAGAAGGCCGCAGAGAAGCTGCAGAACCTTCAGAAGCCGAAGGAGCGGCAGGAGCTGCAGAAGCTACAGACACTGCTGGAGTGCAGGAAAGAGGTACAAGCCAAAGGAACCTGAATGGACAGAGACTACAGAAGGGTCCAAGAGATTCAGGTACGCAAAAGCTGCATTGTGATTGCTGTGGGCAGAACCCAAGCCGTATTGCTGGAGCAAGGCAGAATCTCCCTAGGAGTAGGCCACAAGCCTCATAATCAGGAAAGAAGCAAGAGTTACAAGGTAAACCATATTGTATTGGAAACAGCCTATGGAAAGGGCAAGAGACAGAAGCTCCCTGTACATGTCCCACTGCTCAAAAGAAAAGGTATGAAAAGTTTTTATTGAATAAGAAACTTTTAAGTAAGCCAGGTTTGCAGGAAGTGCATGTAAACCCTTGGAAGAAAGAAAGAGATTCACACTGTAAAAATGCTCATGGCCGACGCCCCACGCTAAACTCCAAACACTGGGAGGTCATACAGCATTTGGGTGAGAAACCTAGCTATAGCTTGCCGGGAACTGTTGACTTTGTCTCAGATACTTTGCTGGAGGAACCGATGCAAGTGGAAGAGGTAGAATCCCTTTCAGAAGAAGACATGGATTGCAGCTATTGCATCACGGGAAGTGTAGAATGCTTGTGTAACCAGTGAGCACTAAAACCGGTGTAAATAGGAATGCCTGCCTTTGTAACCTTTCTGTGAAAAGAACAGTTTTTGTTTAGAATCTGAGTTGTGATTTTTATAACCTGATGTAAGGAGATTTCTGTTGGTGTTTGAAGCCGATCCTTTGAACCTTTGTGCAAACCAGGGGAAATAAAGCCTTATTTTTCCCTACACTCGATGACCTTTTGTTCTCTGGGTATTTTTGGTAATACAGGACGCTACCAAGGCTATACAACCTTGGGCCCTAGAAAGAGAAACATACCAAACCCAACTTTACTTTTATTTATGTCCGACCTGCCTTGATCACCATTAACCACCAGGGCGGCATTGTGACAATACATATATACAAAATGGGGCTGTTTGAGAGGCGTGCTAGGATTGAGATTCTGTAATGTCTTGGGGGTAGGATCGTGATTCTGTAATGTCTTGAGGTAGAAAATTTATGTGAGGTCCTTGAAATGTACTGTAAATAGATCAGTCTTAAGAAGTTTTCTGAAGTCCTTGAGGTTCTTGGTTGATCTTATGTGGTCTGGGAGAGAGTTCCATATAGTGGGTGCTGCCAGGGAGAGTGCCCTCCTTGATGTGGCCAGCCTTGTTTTAGCAAATTCTTTTGGTGTTCTGATGGTGTCTGAGGTTCCTTTTCTTCTTGGTCTCCTGTTGTCATCGGTTTTATGAGAGGGCGTAGGCTGTCTGCTGATAGGTTGTGTATTATTTTAAATATGTGTAGAAGTACTTTGTATTGGATTCTGGAGCTGATTGGGAGCCAGTGTAGGTGGTACAGTATGGGGGTGATGTGATCGTGAATTGTGTGATCTGTCGTGTTTAAAAAAACTATTGCAGTCCCCACCTATCAATCCAGACTCCTCATAAGATAACAGCCACACCCCAATCCAAAATTCTCCCTAATTCAAACCCCCAAATCCAGACCCCTCTCCTGATCAGATTCCTTGATCTTTTGAAACCTTCCCTGATCAAGACCTCCCAATCAAAAATCTCCTTCTGATACTCTTTTATCGATCAAGGTTCCCTATGGGTGAAGGCCAGACCGTCCCTCCATCCCTTGGCCTCCCTTCACTTACCCCAAGCTATCTATGGTAGTCTAGAATAGAGGTCAGAAGGAGTGCCTCCTGCTCTTTCCGGAGCTGTGGATCAAAATGGCAGCCGTGTCTCCTATTTAGTCTTGCAGCATTACCACTTTGGATCAATCTACCCAATGAGTCCAATCACTCCTTATTTGGCATTGACTACCAGAAATAACCTGGGTAAGTTAAGGGAGGTCATGGGGGTGGGTGGAGGGTTTGATTATCTCCTAGAGGGGATGGTATTTATAAGTAGAGGGGGATTGGATGGGGGATCTTGATCAGGGGGATCTAGATTGATGTGTGCATGAGGGCTGTATGATTAGGGGCCATGATGTTTTTTTCCAATAGTTTGCAAAGTGCAACTGTGCTATCGGCAGCCCTGACAGTTACCACATGGTAACATCCTGTACTTTAGCTGTCAGTGCTGGCCATGCCCTATTTTTGCCCATAGCCTGCACTGAACCTGCCCTAATCCACACTAAACAGTTAGCACAGGATTGTACTGCATGACAGTTTTACTGTGTAGTAGCTATCAGCACTGGCTCACGTTAATGGCTAGCACGTGCTAAAACCTGTATTAACTGCTTAATGTTGCTTAGCAAACATGCTCCTAAATCTAAATCTAACATATAGCCTATGCATGAGTGGCTGTCAAGACCAACTGCATCAAACTAAAGGAGGACATAACATCCAAAAAAATCAGCAACTTCGTGTATCACTGGACCTTTATTTTATATGGCTATTTAAATCACCTAAAACTACTTAGTTACCTCTATGTCATCCTCAAATGAATTAAAAAAAAATCAATCAACTCAAAAGGATCCACATTCTCAGTCACTGAGGTGTGATATAATAAACACATTCTCTGTGTTGTAAAACGTACCGACACGTCACGATCACCTTTAAGGCACTATCAGCAACTCATCATTTAAAGATTGCCTTCATTAACCTTTTTTCAGTGAGTACATATTTTTCAAAAGTTACACACGTTAAAGGAAATTGCAATCCACATGCACTACTCTCCTGCCTCGGCTGAAACACCTCCTAGATTTGCGTCCTCACAACGCAACTGAAAAGCACACGCATTACAGAACAGTATACGCATTTTTTAGCCACATTGAAGGAGGATAGTTTTCAGGCATCTGACAGATGCAGGTAAAAAACATTTTACATGTGCAAGAGGCCCTGAAAATTGCTCTGCCCATTACTTGTCCAAGGTTATGCATCAAGCAGATGATAGGGAAATCAAGATGGGGTCTTTTGGTTCAGAGCTGTAGGCTCTCACCACTATTAGTGCTCTGCAAGCCAGCACCCACATCATAGTAGCATAGTAACATAGTAAACGACGGCAGATAAAGGCCAGTATGGTCCATATAGTCTGCCCAGCAAGGCGGTAAGAGTAGGTGCATCTGCCGCTCTGTGCATGTCACCCCTCCCCATGCCTTTGTTTAGGGGTGTACCCACCTCTCCATGTAGGTCACCCCTATTTGTTTAGATACGCTTATTTTGATTTTATCCTGTTGCTATAAAGGGATCTTCTGTGTCTGTCCCATGCCATTTTGAATTCTGTCACTGTATTTGCCCCCACCACTTCCATGCACAGCCATGATCAGAGTGTGTGCTATGAGTCTATTATATTCTGAAGGAAATAAAACAAAGACATTTTAAAAATGTTATTTTTTGAAAATATAAACTTTTAAGAGAAAAATGGACTAAATAAACTTAACGCTGCCTACAGTAAAAGAGGTTGATGATCTGGTTTGGTCATTGTATAGCCAGACTCTTATTAAGTTTTGGAGATGGTCAGAGCTGTAGAAAACAACACTAGTTCATTTATATTCAGTGGCAGCGTGTCAAGGCTTTTATTCTGCTGCCTGCCAACAAGCCCTATGAATAATCCTGATGCTGGGTAAGGAGAAGAAAAATCTAATCTATTAGATAATGACAGATACTGTAATGAGAAAAAGAATTTAAATAATTATATCCAAATTCATGCCTGGAATGATGAGGTAGGAAAAGACCCTTCAGGATCAGCTGCAATAAATGTGAGGGGGAAGCATATGCTCTAATGGTCGTGGCTTTCCCGTAGTCAAATAAATGAATTGCTGACAGTCATAATAACCACATTATAGCTGAGTGCTCATGCTGTTTGAGTGGAACAAACTGCTGCATAGCTGAAGGCATATCATCTGTATATAATCACTTTTACAGTTTTAGCCCACCTTTCCAAAAATTCTTTTAGTCAATAGACCTTTTCCCAAAAGCGGCAAGTCTTCAGCTGGTTATGAGTGAACCTGCTCTTGGCTGGTGCTCTGAAGTTAAGCAGGGTTGGGCCTGCCTAGCACTTGGATGAGTGACCACCTTGGAATACCAGGGACTGTAAACACATGGTGTGGAAGAAGGGCCTGGTAAGCTACTACTGGTTACTCCTTGCCAAGAAAGCTTATGGGCTAGGTTGCCAGGAGTTTGCATTGCAAGTGCAGTGACTTGCCCAAGATCACAGGGTACACCAACATGCTTTGAACACTGGTTTTCACTGAGTCCCAGGCAATTGTGGCTTGCCACTAGGCTCCAGATGTGTTATTCATGCCACACAAGAAACATATATCTCCCTGATTCTGGAACCATAGGAGCATCTATATCTACAGTTTTAGAATCAGATATATTATATGCCCATTTTCACTTTAGACATTTCTACCAGCAGGACATGGCTGTTATAGAATCAGGCTCCATGTATTTTGTCTTGATTAGATTGTAAGCTCTGATGAGTAGGGATTGTGTCATACATTTATGTGACCAACACTGCATACACCTTGTAGCACTATATAAATGTTTATTATTATTAGTAGTAGCAGCAGCAATGGGATTTGAATCCTGGCTGCCCTTTTCCAAGCCCACTACAGTACCATTAGGCTATACTAGATGTTGAGCCTCTGGTAATGTCTATGTAGATGCCACCACAGATGTCCATATCAAGCATGTCCATGTCTGCAAAATCATGTCTGCACCTGGCTATGCCTGGGTTTTTTCAGATATTCTGGCTTACACATCCCAAACTGCACTTGGACGTCCCTTCCGAAATTCCCCTCTATATCTGGATATTTAGTGGCAGCCACTATCTGAATACTGCCATTGAATATTCAGATTTTTTTTTACCTGCGGTGATTGGCTTTAAAAAAAGAATTATGCCCACCATGGGCTGATTATTGATCCTTCAGTATTTTAGCCTGAGGCTGGCACATGTCCAGATTGGAGAGACGTCACAGTCACCCAGTTTCCATTACTTCCTGTGAGAATTTCAGCATGACGTGCACTCAGAAGAATCTCTGGATTTTCCACAGATCTGTTGGGGAGAGCGTTTGGATTTTTTGACATCAGATTTGTATAAAATTCAAAAAGAAATGTGAAAAATTGGAAGGAAACACAAAGAATTTGCTCCAGAATTTTAATTAAATCCGGTGTATTCACTCATTTGACCAATTCTAAAGAAATATTTTTTGAAAATGCAAAGTGACTTTTTAAAAACTCTGCTTAAAAAGTCTTAAAACGGCTAAATATTCCTGGGTTGAGAACCACTCTTCTAGTGTGTACATATTTAGGTCTTTGAGTGCTGCTTGACAGGTTCAATACTACAAGCCCTATCCAATAATCCTTTAAAATTTTTCCAGATTTGGTGATTAGTTTGACAAACCTATTTTGAAAACAGTTTGCACATTTCTTCTACAAATCATACTCAAGATGCATGCATACTGAGTTCCAGAGGGATTTGCTGCCTCTCGCCCTGCCTGTGGACTGCTTTTGCATTGGCAAAGGATAGTCTGAAGGAGGCTGCAGGTGGAGATTAAGTAAAAGCATAGACAATGTCTGGGTTGTTGCAAACGCAGTCTCATGGTGCAGAGCCCATTAGAAGCCTGCTCAATATGAGCTGGTAGAAAACTGTTGAGCAACCCTCCCCCCCCCCAACAAAAGATTCTCCAAAATTTTCTGCTTTCTTTTTGTTCAACCAGAGTAAATGGAAGCTGTAATGGAATAGTGTCTTATACAGTAAATAACTTGAACAGGAGTAAATATAGTTCCAGTGCTGTAGGACATACAATTACTGCACTGCACTGGTCCGTGACCGTTTTTGTAGCTGCCTGCAATATGTATTTATTGCAGCTAGACTTCTGACACAGTAAAATATCAGTACTTTCAAGATTATGTTTTATTTCTATCACAAAGTCTGACTTTTAGATATTTTCTTGAAGTCTTTGGTGGGCTCAGAGTTCTCTAATCCTAGAGAGAGAAGGACAGCAGGGATTTAAGTTTTTCTCATTCCAATGAATTTCTCATATTGAATCATTTATAAGCATGTTTCCTTTTTTAATTTCTCATATTTAAATGAGTTATAAGGAACTGGTAGACATTTTAAATCAGTATGATTTAATACCTCCTGTATCTCTGCTTGAGCATAAAACTTTCAGCAGGAGCTTGCTTTAAAACATCTCAGAGCTATGAGAATAATGCTAATTATTATGGCTCTCATTTTGTTTATTAAACTATAAATAAGTCAAATAAAAAGTGAATTTTCAATTTACTGTGGCTTGACATGTAAGAGAACGGTGAAATGATTAGTTGTTGTAGATGGCAGAATTTCAGAGGGAATATTTCAAAAAGTCCGCCTGGTCAGTTACTACGAGTGTTTCTTAACACAGCAGTGCAAAACATGTTCTATTGGGTGTCTCCTATGCATATAGTCTGTTTCATGCATGTTTCTCTCTGTTTTCTGACACTTAGAGGTATGTTTATTAAGCTGCACTACCTGCTAACATGGCCAATAGCATTGCGCTATTGGCCACATTAACAGATAGTGTAGAAGGAAAGTAGACAGCACAGCAATTTTCTGCACCAGCTGCAGAGCCCGTGGTAAATGCAAGGGTGGGCAGGATATGGACAGAGTGGGCATGTTTGCAACACACAGGCATCAACAGCCCATGGTCATCATCAGAGTCGCAGACAGCATGAGTGAAAATAGCACCATGTCATTGGGGGAGGGGGGGGGGGGTTGCATCCACAGTACTGCCAGGCTGTGCTTTTTGTAATTTTGGTGCCTTATCTACTAGGGAAATTCTGTGCACACCCCCTATAGCTAGTGCACCATGTTTGCAGCTAATTCAGCAATATTTGCACGATAATGGCACATTAGTTGCAAGAGCCTAATACGGTTTGACCCCTTAGAATTATTTATTTCTCTTGTATTGCACTGTTCTGTTAAGTTAGGTGTCAATGTGTGAAGGTATTTTTTCTGAGATAGTTTTTAGCAAAGCCGTTTTTGGGGATAAACTTTGAATTAGGAACTTTTCTCACTGATAATATAGAGTCAAACCCCCCCCCCCTCTAAATACGCCTTTGTTCTGATATTGTGGCCCTTAAGGGCCAAATTAATATTGAGATTTCCCTGCAAATGTTTGATGAGATACAAAGAATCTGGTAATATGGCTTGACTTCTAGGCAATACGTATGATAATATTCTTATTGCCTGCTAATTTTAGGAAATTTACTTGCCAATGATCTATTTTTTTTTACCTTTTGTTTTCAAAATATTCTTCTTGCTCTTAACTGTGACAATGGGAAACCCTCACTTTTGTTCTCTGTTGTGGACGAGTGGTCATGTCACTTTGGGGTATGTTTACTAAAACGCGGTAGTATAGCATGTGTTCAGGTCCAAAACTCAGCGTGTGGGTGGTGCTGGACCCTTCCTAACGAATGAGGGCATGCACAGCAAGTCCCCATTCAGTTAGTATGTGACCAGTGCCACCCCCATGCCAAGCCATTTGCGACAATTACTGTGGCTGCAGTTACTGCTACCCATCGAGTTGGCAGAATATACATTCATAGTAATTGCGACATTGACGATGAGCACATGACAATGATTCCCACACTCAGTACAATGCGCAGTCATTGCCACACTCTGTCCCTAATCTGTCCAGCTTCTGCCCCAACCCTTGCTAGGCAGTCGGCATGGGATTTATGGTATGTCCACATTTTTAGCTCAAGCTAATGGTTGCCCTGTGGTTTAGTAAGCATGCCCCTATGTATTTCTGTTTAATTGCCAGATTTTTCTATTGGTAATGGAACTTTTCTTTGCATTTACTACCTTGAAATAAGAAATAATTGAAGTCTAATGAAGATGACTTTATACATCTGACTCTCCTACTGCAACTTAACTAAATATTTACATGCCTATGACAGTTTTTCAGACTGTAGGATATCAAGGGCTTGCTCTTGGTTTTCATGCTTCAATTAAACCTCTGTGATATTTTGCCTTGCTATTATTGTGGTCTTATCCACCATATACAAAACCAAACCCAAAAATATCCCCTAACTGAATAATTTTTCTTTTTGTCGGAGAAGGCTGGAGGCGACTGAAATGTAACCCAGTCACACCAAGCAGCCCTGTCCCTTTTAATTATTTTGAATTAAAACGCTGTACTTAGCTTATAAAGTGTTTCAGTGAAGTGTCCAAATTTTCTTTATAACAAAAGCTGTTTTCACCACATAGTGGATAGGTAGCAGTTCCACGACGTACGTTTCGGGCCCTAGGCCCTGTTTCAAGTGTTCATGCTCCTCGAAATTACCGCTGACCGGAGTTTCCAAAGTCTTCATACTCCACTGAATATTTAAAGAGGAGAGAGTCTTATTATTGGCTAACAATTTCTGCCAATCAAATGGGAGCTCCAGTCAACTAAACGGGAGACCCCACTGTCATCGGGGAATCCCTTAGTGTCACGGATAACGTCACAGCAAGCTAAACCATTCAACTTCCTTGTTTAATCCGGAAGGATGAACTGCCTGCAGCTCAAAAATCAATTGTTGTTCACGTCGTTGCAATGTAAGAAGCCGGTTTCCACCCCGCGGATTCGGAGGTATATAATCCAATATAGTCCAGGAAAAGTCAGAAGGAAACTGATGATGATATAATTCACAATGCTCAACCAGGGGAGCTGACATTACTTTTTGCCGAATCCTAGATGCATGTTCACTCAAGCGCACTTTAATTTTTCGAGAAGTCCTACCAATATAAATCAAAGGGCAAGAACATGTCAAGACATAGACCACATATGTAGAGTCACATGACGTCAACCACCGACGTTGGTAGATTTTACCCGTATTGGGATGTATCCATTCTTTTCCAGTTAAGGCCATATCACAAAAATTGCAGGTAGAACATATTGTATGACCCCTAGTAATAGGATCAAATGGTATGGGACGATCAGGGAGAGTTGCAGATTGAACCAATCGGTCTTTCAAATTAAATCCTCTGGAGAAAGCTATCCGAAGTGGTTTTCTAAAACAAGGGTGCAAACTTAAAATACCCCAATGTTTCGCAATATTGCTACAATTGAAGAACTTAAAGTGGTGTATGACAATGTCCCAACTATATATTCTGTTTCTCCAGATTGAGTGTGCGAGGATTGAAACTCTTCACTGATAAGCCATTCCCAATGGGTGTTCAAAGCCCGACGATAGGCCAACTTAATAACCTTCTCTGGGTATCCCCGTTGTTTTAATCTAGTGGTCAAGTCAAAGGCATGAAGTTTAAAATCCGATAACGTAGAGCAAATCCTACATAACCTAAGAAATTGACCATAGGGTATATTCCTCCTCATAGGGCCAGGATGGCAACTACGATACATAAGAAGACTATTTCGTTGAACACTCTTCCTATATAGAGTCGTATGAAATGTTCCCTGGTCCTTTATTATCATCATATCCAAAAATTCAATTTGTCTCAAATCAAAATGGGCTGTGAATTTTAAGTTAGGCTTCAGAGTGTTAAGCCACTGTAAAAATACTTGAAGCTGTGGTAAGGTGTCAAACCATAAGAAAAATACATCATCTAAAAACCGTCTAAAAGACTCTCTGCCCTTTAAATATTCAGTGGAGTATGAAGACTTTGGAAACTCCGGTCAGCGGTAATTTCGAGGAGCATGAACACTTGAAACAGGGCCTAGGGCCCGAAACGTACGTTGTGGAACTGCTACCTATCCGCTATGTGGTGAAAACAGCTTTTGTTATAAAGAAAATTTGGACACTTCACAGAAACACTTTATAAGCTAAGTACAGCATTTTAATTCAAAATAATTAAAAGGGACAGGGCTGCTTGGTGTGACTGGGTTACATTTCAGTCGCCTCCAGCCTTCTCCGACAAAAAGAAAAATTATTCAATTAGGGGATATTTTTGGGTTTGGTTTTGTATATGGTGGATATTTATATTTAACTGGACCAAGGATTGGGATTATTGTGGTCTTAGCTTTGGCATGAGTCTCATTAGTTTCCTTCTCTCTGTCTCTCTCTTTCTTTCCCTCAGTTATTCTGTTATACAGTATGATGAATTTTCGTGGCTTTGCTTTTCAAGATGAGATGTTGACTTGAAATGTAGACATCTCAATAAATTCAGTGTAAGCGAGTGTGCTAATTAATGGAAAATATCTTTAGTACATCTGACCATTTTAATCTGTTAACAAGGCTCATGAAAGAATTTAGATTTTTTACAATTATTAAAGTTAATAAACTTATGAAAGCTGGGAATTGGCAACATGTATTATTGTACTACGAAAGTAAATGGATCTTTACAATGAATTCTGTGGATCCCTAAGGTATGAATGAATTTAGAGATTTTTATTATTTTCTAATTGTTCTTCTCTTTTATTCTGGTACTTAATTAGCTTAATTGAATGAATAGTGCTTTGTAATTGTTCTTGTAAGGTGGTCGTTAAATTACATGAGGCTGTGATCTTGAGCACTCACTCAGAAAAAAGTGTCTGTGACTTGCATGTTGGTGTGTTATCAGTCTGGTCCATGACAGAGGTTTTCTTGCCAAATGTAGCTGCAGTAAAGGGTCTTTTCATTTTAAACTCTTTAGCATACACCTTCATCTTTTGGACAGATTTAAACCAAAAGCCTTACAAATGTAGAGAAGAGGGTAAATGGTTGTAGAAAAGGAAGAACATATCATCCCATTGAACCATTCTAAATAAGATGCAACACAAACAGAGGAGATATACTTGTTGTGCCATGCATGCTTGAGATATATTTGTGGCTCACAAATGAATCAGATTTATTAAAATGTGTAACAGAGAATAGTCATCAGATCTGCTTCTTGCTTTCTGAGTCTGACTGTTTAGAGTCTAATAACTTTTAACCCAGGGCTGACACTACCATTCAGAAAGCTAGGTTATTTATTTATTTACAATTTCTTATATACAGCACTATTCAGCATCAGCGCGATTTACATGGAACAAGAGAACAGAAGGTGAACATAGTTTTGGGTTTACATATAACAGGACAGGAAACTTGGATAACAGGGGAAACTATTTACACACTGGAGTCATAGAGAAAATATCATGAGAAGCTATGGGCAGGACATCTGGCTAGGAGTGTTCCCTGGATGAATAGGCGTGTTGGTGTAGCTACAAGTATTCAGTGTATGTGATTCAGTGTTCTCTAGGAAGTATTTGAGGAAGAGGTAGTGTTTAAGGGCTTTTCTGAACTGTATTAGGTTAGAGATCAATCTGATGTTTAAAGGTAAGGCGTTCCAGAGTCTTGGGGCACAGAATCTGAAAGCCGTATTTGATGTTGTCACTGTGCATCTCGTTGATTCTCTCGGAATTGTTAATGTGTTTATTGTTGCAGGTCTTCTTGATCTATTAGGGGTTATGGCTTGAACGAGGTCGGTTAGTGATGAGGAGGAGAGATTATTTACCGCTTTGAATGTAAGTATTACTGTCTTGAAGTTGATCCTGGCCTGTATAGGAAGCCAGTGTAACTGCTTCAAAAGGGACGTCACATGGTCTCTCCTAGATGCTCCATTTAGAACCCTCGCTGCGCAATTCATTGCGAGCTGTAAAGGGTTCAGAGTGGATTGTGGAAGTCCTTGCAAAAGGCGTTGGCGTAATCAAAATGCGGTATTATAAGAGCCTGGAAAATTGTACGGAAGTCCTCTGGTTCAAGCAAGGGGCGAAGATGTCTGAGTGAACGGATCTTGAAATAAACAGCTCTGACAGTGCTAGCTATGTGTGCCTTCATGTCAAGATTTTGATCCAATATAACACCCAGGTATCGGATTGTGGATTTTGATTGTAGATCAGCTTCTTTTACCTTCAAGTATTGTGGAGGGTTGAAATTCGGGTTCCTCGTAATGAAGAGCACCTCAGTCTTCTTATGCTGGATTCTGAGGTTTTGCGATAGGAGCCAATTAGATATGGCATTGAAGCAATTTGTCAGAGGGGAGAGGTCCAATTTGTCTATGGAGAACGGTATATAGAGCAGGACATCGTCGGCGTAAATCATGCAATTGACATAGAAGGACCGGATGATATTACAAATGGGTTGCATGTATACGTTGAACATCAAGGCAGAGAGGGAGGATCCCTGTGGAACACCCTGACCTTGATGAAACGGTTCTGATGTTGCTCCGCCGGATCGAACGTGTTGCCATCTTCCAGACAGGTATGAACTGCACCATTCAAGAGCTGTTCCACAGATGCCTTTCTCCTTTAGTCGCCCTAGGAGAAGCTCATGGCTTACTGAATCAAAGGCTGCAGCAATGTCCAGGAAAATGAGTGCAATCCCCTGGTGGATGTTGTCAATACCAGTGATTATATTATTGAAGAGGGTGGTAAGGAGTGTTTCTACTCCATGTGACTCTCTGAAACCATGTTGACATGGGTCTAGTGGAGCAGCTGAGTCAATGTGGTCTTGCAACTGTCTTTGCACCTCCTTCTCGATTATCTTTGCAAGTAAAGGTATACTTGAGATGGGTCTGTATGAGTCCACCTTTTGGGGATCTAGCTTGCTATTTTTTAGTTATGGTCTGATAGATGTATGCTTGAGTTCAGAAGGGAAGGAACCGGTTGAGAAGGATAGGTTCATTATCCTGTTTATTATTGGGCTGAGGTCACTGCGCAGTTCCTTTATCCAGAAAGCTGGGCAAGGGTTGTCACCTAGAGTGGCAATTGTGGAGAAGGTGAATCGGTTGTGGGTGAGGGGGGGGGGTGCTTGGTGGGCTGGGGCAAGTGGCTGAGGGATGAGGGGGTTTCTGTGGTGAAGTAGGCTTCTTTCTTGGTGTTGTCGCAGGAGGCAGTGCACGAGTTGCTTCATGGGTTGCACCTTACATGGATGCATTTAGATCCAGTCCCTGGCCGACTACTGTAGAAGGTGCCAGATGAAATCTTTGGTTGGATGATGGATCTGATAAATACCTCCCTATCTCAGGGTTCTTACCCATCGGGATTGATGGAGGCTGTGGTGACCCCCATCCCCAAGAAGGGTTCTGGGTTTGACTGTGCCAATTTGCAGCCCATCTCCTCTTAACGTGTTTTGCAAAGCCTGTGGAGAAGGTGGTTTTGCAGCAACTGACCGACTTTCTGGACAGGGAGGGCTTGATTAGGGACAGGTGAGTTTCCAGAAGAGATCTGGTACAGAGTTGTTGCTTGTGTCAATTCTGGACTATTTGGGTAGAGCATGGAACAAGGGAAGAACGGTTTTGGTGGTAACTTTGGATTTATCAGCGGCCTTCGATCTGGTTACCTAGGATGTTTTGCTGGCTAGGTGTGGTGCCTTGGGTATTGCTGGAGCTGTTCTGCAGTGATTGGCCTCATTCTCATCATACCAGTGTTTTCAGGTACATTGGGAGGAACATCTGTCTATGATGTGGCCCCTGGTTTGTGGGGTTCCCCAGGGCTCTGCACTGTCCCTGGCATTGTCTAATATCTTTTTGAGTCCAGTGGGTGTCATTTGCTGGAAGGATGGTTTTTATGGCTTCTTGTATGCTGATGATATCCAGCTTATTATTGAATGCAATGAGGATAAATCTGGGGTGCTATAGCGGGCTAATGAATGCATGGAAGAGGTAGTGATCTGGTTGAGGGCCAATCAGTTGGCCTTAAATGTAGGGTCTGAAGTACTGGTATGTGGGATGCTATTGGGGGTTACGGTGTGGAGTGGGCTTTCAATTGCAGGGACATATCTGGTTTAGGAGTCAGAATTCCAGGACCTGGAGGTCATGCTTGATGCTGACGTGTCGCTGCAGGTACAGGTGTCTCAGTTAGTGCATACTCCTTATGATAAGTTACAATTAGTGCGGCAGCTCTGTCCATTCTTGGACAGGGAGGCTTTGCACCTTTTGGTTCAGGTGCTTGTGCTCTCAGTGTTGGACATTTGTAATGCTTTCATGTAGGCCTGCTGGTTTACTTAATATGGAAGCTGGAAGTAGTTCAGAACTCAGCTGCATGGGTGGTTTGGGGTTTATGTAGGCAGGATTCAGTGTCCAGTGTGCTTCGGCAGTTGCACTGGCTGCCTATTCGGCAGCAGTGTGTCTTCAAGTTTTTTCCATTTTAATATTTTATTAAATTTTCAAAACAACATTCAAAGAACTTCCATGAACGTAAAAAAAGATGCTTAAATCAGCTACATCACAAGAAATTATTTAGGATAATCATGCATCTACAATTAGACCACAATATATAGAGAGGAGGCTCCAGGAAACACTTTAACACATAGAAATACTATAAAATAACAGGCAGAGACTTACATGTCAGCCGGATGGGAAGCTAAAGAAACTTCAACACCTATACCCTTCCCAACAATAAGAAATTCCAAGAGCTGTTTGGATTCAAAGAAAAGAAAATTATTACCTTGAAAGGAAACATAATTACGAGAGGGAAATTTTAATAAAAAAGTAGCCCCCAAGGATTGAGTTCTAGCCCGATAGGACAAGAACTCCTTCCTTCTGGTCTGAGTAACTCTGGACAAATTCAGAAAAATACGGACCTGAGAGCCCAAAAACTGTTCCTTGATATTCCTAAAGTATGAACGAAGAATCAATGACTTATCAGATTCTAACGCCAAGGTTACAAGCAGAGTAGACCTCTCAGTAATTACATCCAAGGAACTTTCTAAGAAGCCTGTTAACTCTCCAACCGCAAACGGTATATCAGATTGAACACACTTCCTATCCAGAGGACCCCCCCCCAAGGACAAATATTGAACTCTGGTTAATGGGGGCATATGCTCCTGTGGGATTCGTAATACCTCACAGAAGTATTTCCTCACCATTTGTTAGTTTTGCCTTTAAGGTGCTGCAGGGATTGGGGCCCAGTTATTTGCAGGGCTCTGTGTTGTGGTACCAGCCCAACAGGGCCCTGTGGTCACTGCAGGTGCACCTGCTGACCATGCCAGGGTTTTCCCAAGTATGTCTTTAGTGGTGGCAGGCACGTGTGTTCTCAGTTACAGCCCCGGTTTGGTGGAACATGCTGCTGGAGGCTCTGTGGAAGGAGACGGATCTGCCTGCCTTTCAGAAGGCTTTAAAAATGTTTTTGTTCCTGCCATAATGCAGCTGTTGATAGAGGCCAGCAGTGAGTTTGCAGTTGGTGCAGTAGCGATGTGCACTCAGCAGTGGTCTATTATTGTCTCTAGGTGTTTGAGTGTTGGGGACGGGAATAATTTTCTTTGTAACGCCTTTCTAGTTTTAAATTGTTGTAAACCGCCTTGAATGCTTGCACATATGGCAGTCTAAATATGTTTTAAAATAAATAAATAAATGGATTGTCTGAAGATGGCCCATTATCATTGCTGCCTCCCCTCTCTGGGACATGCAGGGGTGGCAATACTTTTAAAACAGCACCACAGCACTTTCCATCACCTCCAACACTGCAGTGGTGCCCTGCTTCCATTCCTTCGATTCCACTTCCTTTTGCATGGGGGCGGAAGGGGTGCCGTTTTAAAAGCATCCCTGCTGCAGTATGTCCAGAGGGGTGGCAGCAGTAGAAATGGGGGCAGGAGCAGGGGTCGCTAGGAATGATGTTCACCAGAGTGACTCATATCCTTACATCAACCAGCTTTAACCCCTGGTTTATCTACAAAGCTTGGGGTTGGAGCATAAACAAATTGAGCTGTTGGGAAATGCAAAGCAAATCCTGGTCAGACTTGCTGTAATATGTATTTTAATGACATTATTGTTAAAGGAAAAATGGATATAAAGAGACCTATGCACTAAAGCTTGTGCTAAAAAATGTTTTAGTATTCAGATGCAGGGGATTTTGAGTGTGGAAAAGAGTAGTGATCCAAAAACTGCATCTGTGAAACAGTTAACAGTCTCGAGCTTGCAGAGCAATAGTACAAAACAGTGAACAGTGCCTTCCTTAATCTTTTCTCTGCATTGTAAGTTGTCTGCCCTGGAGATAACATTTATATTTCATTTTTTCTCCATGGAAAAGCAGGATGAGTTAGCCACACCTGGGCGACATCATCTGATGGCGTCATGTAGAGAAGTCTTCTACAGAGCTCAGAAGGGCAAGCCTTTTTAACATTCTTAGGTGATCCCCACCTCCATGCCTGCCCCTGGCTCGCCCAGTTTTACTTCTTCCACCTTGCCAGCAAGGACAGATTTCCAGCTCTCCTACATACAAAAAAATAAAAAGAGGTAAAGAACCCAAGAAAGAAGGAAAAAAAAGATCTGCAGAAAAAAGGGAAGACTTCAGAGATCGGGATACCCTCAAAGACCGGCTTTAAGAAATGCCTGAAATGGAGCCTCAAGATGAACAGCACTGATGCACATGACTGCTGCATCTGGTGCCTGGGATTGATTCACTGCATCAACGACTACCTCCACTGTGCCTGCATGTCCCCCTGAGCCCAGAGATCCTGAAGCACGCTCTGCAGCATTTCATTTCTGGAATAGAGCCTCTTACCTCAGTAGCCTCCCAAGAGCTGTCTTCATCACTGACTGCTGACGTCCACGTGGTTCACAAAAGCCATTGGAGCAAGACCACTTCCATGGCACGGGATGTGCCTGAAAAGGCCTCCATCCCTGGCCTGGTGCACTGGGAGGCAACAGGAACCACCTCTGGAGCTGCCCTCGCAGCAGTGAATCAGCCAGCTCAAGCCACAGACCCAAGCCTCAGCTCCATCACTATATGCGGCTAGGCCTCGCTGGATTATCATGGCTTTGGAAATACTTCCTTTTCACATGGTATCACCTCCTCCGCAGCCATTGGATGGTGCCATGGCAGCAAAATATGCTCATCAGCCTGTCACCCTGTTTATGGAGAAATCCTCTCTCTATGCTTTGAACATTCACAGGAGCTCCTCCAGGCACTGATTCATCCCCTCAGCTCCACAGCTCACAGGCACAGATGGGGCAGACATCAGACAGCAGTGGAAGCATCCCTCACTTAAACAAGCATCGCAGAAGACAGACCAGCAGCAGTAGGAGCGACCCCTGCAACTCCCCAACAAGAAGAGATATTGCCAGGGGATGCAGGCTCCAGTAGTCTTCTCCCAGCACCTGTAGCCTTAGGAACTCTGCCACCCTGCTGAAGAAGCTGCACAAACCTGGAGACCCAAAAACTGGATAGTCTTGGAGCAGCAGCAAAGGGGCACAGAGAATTGAACAACCATAACAGGCACCGACAGCCATCCTGGATATTATGGCATGATTCCTGGAACAACATGCCCTGTGGATACAGCGCATGCAACTCCCACTGTCCCCTGCCTTGGACCACCGCCTCCCAGCTCTGGCCCCTTGCAGGGCTCTCACAAACCACCCTCTCCATTGCCACCACATTTTTCACCTGACCAGCTGATGACAGACAGCAGAGAGGAGGAAGTGGCCACCACAGCTCCACAGAAGGAACCTGTCAATTGCCGACCTCACTAGGCTCCCAGTTGGAGACCTCATTGCCACCCTTATAGACACCTTCACCACCAGAAGACCTCACATACCCAAAGTACCTTCAAAAGCTGTCATCACAGCTCTCCCTCACCCTGGCTGAAACTCTGGACCCAAGGAATGAAATTCTGGGGGTACTAAAGTACCTGGACACCCCAAAAATGCTGGTGGCTCTTTGGTCCATAAACTCCTTCAGGAGAACCTGCTGAAGATCTGAAGGACCCCTTCATCTGGCCACACCTGCTCCAAAATGCTTGAGACAAAGTACCAGGTACAACTTGACCCCTGGTTCGGAAAGTCACAACTGTCAGAACAATCCATAATGGTCAAGTCAGCAATGAAGCATACCAAGGATCTCAAACACATTCCAATGCACCTCTGTAGAAAGACTACAAGCTCCTTAATGATGTTGGGAAGAAGACCTTCCAAAGCACCATGCTGAATGTGAAGACTGCTGCCCACCAATTCCAGCAGATCCTCTTTTGAGATGCCCTGCTGGACAGGCTCAAAGGCTCCATCATTGTACTGCCCCCAGAGTCCAAAGCAACCTAGCCCGATGCCATCATACAGAGCAATGACATCACTTCCTCCATCCTTAGAGGGCAATTTTTAAAGAGAGCACCTAGGTTAAGGCAGCCAAAATATACCTATTTTATAAAGACGAATAAGCGCCTTCTTATCTTTATAAAATACTAGCTTAAGTGTCAAAGTTGGTACCTTAAATTCAAGCACAGTCATTTACAGCTGCTTTATAGAAGATGTAAAAGAATGTGTGTTTATATTGATTTAGTTAGCATTTGATATATCGCCTTGTCACAATAAAAACAGTTTATTTATTTATTTAATTTTCTTATATACCGCGCTATTTGTCATCAGTGCGGTTTACATTGAAACAATACAACAATTGGTCAGATATAACAGACCTATTACAAGTAACAGGAAAATTAACATGGAAGTAAACAGGGAAATCATTTATATTTCTAGAAAATACATGTTGGAGATATATAAAATCTATACAGTTAGTTAGGGTAGGTATGAGGTTAAAAGGATGGGGGAGGGGAAGGGGTGTTTAGGTGTTTGAAGTGTGCGATGAAAAGGTGGTGTTTAAGGGCTTTTTTGAATTGTTTGATGTCTTTAATTGCTCTGATATTGGGAGGGAGTTTTTTCCAACATCTAGGAGCATAATTCGAAAAAGCCCTATTGATGGATGATTGATTAGCTTTAGTTTACAAAATCCATAAAGAAAACCAGAAAGCAAGACATAAAACAGAAAAAGAAAAATGCATAAATGGAAAAACTACAAACAGACATACAAAAAGAATCAAAAAAGGGAGGGGAAAATGGGTTGGAAACTATAGAAGCAAATGAGTAAATTGCACCGAGTAATGTACACTATTCCAAATGGGAAAAAAAAGGCAATGGTGGTCATTATAGGTGCTCTATTCATAATTTGTACATCTGAAATGGGCCTTTAGATATGCAAATCACAAAGACATCCTCAGAGCCATTTTAGAAAGCAGGCATACGGACTTCTCTGGGGCAATCAAATCCATGTTGCATGGGGTATGGTTGGGATGTTCCAGAAAAGATACATGTGCATGCCTGATTTCAAAAAAGGTGAGCATGTCTATTTCTGCTCCAGGGCACAAATAGGCATCAGAAAAACTCCTGTTCTGCCACCAAAACACCTGGAGGGAGTAGAGAAAAAAGTGCTCTAATATCCCCAATACTTTACAAAGCAATAAAGAAAACTGGAGGGAAACAAAGACACTTGTTTTCTGGTTGGCCTGCCGTTGCATGTCTCCACATGTAAAATAGAAGGCAGGGAGATGTATGCAGCATGGGATAGACATCATCATCCTAAAATGTTGTCATGGGGACGTCTAGGTGGCCGTGGTCACCTCTGTTCAAGTCGGACATGCGTCAGTTTCTAAAATCAGATGAAAACGTGCACGTGGATGGTCTTTTTTCCTACGTTTTGACCTGGATGCCCCAGAATGCACCTATGCAAAACGTGGTGTATTGGAAGGAAACCTTTGTTTTTCACAACATATGCCCAATTGCCTGACACAGGCCGTGTTTCGAATTTTTCTTCATCAGGGGGATACAGGCACACTATACATATAAATACATGAACAATAAATAATTAAAATGAAAACATTTTCATAAAAATATATAATCATGAAGTTAAAATTATAAATAACTAATTACATTGAATAATATAAATAACTAAATAAACAGTATTTTATTTTATTTATTTATTTAACAATTTTTATATACCGTCTTTCTGCAAATCAAGACGGTTTACATAGAACTTATCATAGCAGTATGTTTCAACTGTTTACAATGGAACAAAGTAACAAGGATACATGGTGAAAAATATGAAACTATTTACAATGATCAACTATTTACATAGGTACATACAGGAATACCACAGTATACAAAGACAAATGAAATGTTGGAATGCCCAAAAGAAATAATAACATAAACAATTGTCCATTAGTAAAAGTATCTAATGTGAAATTAAAATACAGTTCGAAAAGAAAGGGTATGACCAATAAAAGAAACATTTTTTTGAATGTTGTTTTGAATATATATATATATATATATATTTGAATGATTTTGTGTCATATTACCTTTCTTTTTCCTTTCCCTTAGCTAAATACGTGTCTAACTGTATCGAACACGCTGGTGAAGTTTTAATATTTATCTATTCATTTATCTGTTGTACTATTATTATATATTATAATTTTAACTATGTTTCTTTTATTGGTCATACCCTTTCTTTTCGAACTGTATTTTAATTTCACATTAGATACTTTTACTAATGGACAATTGTTTATGTTATTATTTCTTTTGGGCATTCCAACATTTCATTTGTCTTTTTACACTGTTCATTTAGTTATTTATATTATTCAATGTAATTAGTTATTTATAGTTTTAACTTCATGATTATATATTTTTTATGAAAATGTTTTCTTTTTAATTATTTATTGTTCATGTATTTATATGTATAGTATGCCTGTATCCCCTGACGAAGAAAAATTCGAAACACAGCCTGTGTCGAGCAATTGGGCATATGTTGTGAAAAATAAAGGTTTCTTTCCAATACACCATGTTTTGCATTGGACTTTCTCTGTTCACGTGGTTTCGTGCTTTTTTGGTAGACTTCCAGAATGCACCTAGACATCATTTCTAAAATATGCCTTCACATTAACAACCAGAATAAGATGTGCATAAAATTTGTAAGTATGTATGTAGATTACAGTATTTTATAATCAATGCATGTACTTGTGAACTCCTGCCATGCTCAGAGCAGATCATGCCCAGGTTATGCCTTCCAGCAAAGTATGCGTGCTCATGCCAATGCATGAACTTTTACTCCAGTTGGTATTTTGTAAGATGCCATTAACATGTGTAAATTGGTACATATGTGCGTTAATAACTTTATGAAATTACCATCTGAAGGACTATTTACTACGTAGTAAGAATGCTGACACACACACTACTGATGGAAGAACCCATGGTTTTAAAAATCCTTGGACTATTAAGCAGTATATCAAATTAACAAGTAAACTAAACTAAATGAAAACAAACTTTGGTAAAATTATTGGGTTCTTTTTGGTGTGTAGATAGTGGTGTAAATTCCATCCAAGCAGTCCATGCAGTGCAGGGGTCTCTGGGCATAAAGGGGGTCCATACAGCGATGGTAAGGCAGCATGGCAAACTTACTTTATCATCTTTGCCATGCTGCCTCTGCTTTTGTAAGTTTGCCACAGTCCCGGCGGCTGTTCTCCACTGGGCCGAAGTATCAAAATAACAGCTGCACCATGAGACTTTGGTCTGGTGGGGAACAGCCAATGGGCATGCAGCAACCTTACAAGAGCGGAGACAGTACAGCAAAGATGATAACGTAATTTTGCGCTGCTGCTGCCACCACCACATGGGGGGCCCGTATGAGGAGGGGT
The DNA here is from genome assembly GCA_033557465.1 of Ichthyophis bannanicus. Lineage (NCBI taxonomy): Eukaryota > Metazoa > Chordata > Amphibia > Gymnophiona > Ichthyophiidae > Ichthyophis > Ichthyophis bannanicus. The sequence continues at coordinate 1,573,743,706 of CM066031.1, read as the reverse complement.
CACCGCAGGAGGTGGGTGCCTACATGGGGCACGCACCACCTTGACAATGTGGGGTCTTCAGCAAAAGTTTGCTTAGGGGCCCTTCCTTGGAACTTACACCACTGTGTGTAGATATGCATTAGTTTTGAAAGTGTCAACAATGCCATTAATTGTAGCATTTGGTCCCTTAAAATTGGTATTCAGGAAAGTATTATTGCAGATAGAAAGAGCATCTGCACATTTATGGTTTTTTTATATATTGGATCAGCTGTGCTAAAAGGTTTTCGTATTTTGAAACTGATTAACTGAATTGAGCATATATGCTTGCATATTTTGGTGCATGTCTTTACATTCATAGAGGTAAATTTGCAGTGGTGCAGTCATCGACTGAAGTTAAATGTCAGTACCGCATTTAACTGGTCCATCCTGGAAGGCAATATTATTTCCATGAAGTTCTGCCCCTAGTCTGCCACATAGCTATAAATAGCTACTGTGAGGGACTTCCAGAATGACAGGGGAATATGTTGCCAATTCTACCCTGATTGGTGGTAATCCCATTTCATGGGTTAAAGAGCTTCATTCCTTAGGGGTTATGATTGAAAAAGATGGGATTGAACTGAGGCAGATTTCAAATGTAATCAGTATACTATAAATTAAGATTAGTGTGACAATTTAAGCCATATTTAGGTGCACAGGAGTTACATATATTAGATCAATCTTTGTTGCTGAGTGTATTGGATTTATGTAATGGTTTGTATGTGGGTTTAAAAGGTAAACTGCTCAAAAAATAACAGATTGTATAAAATACAATAGCTAGATTTTTATTGGTGAGAAAGAAACATAAAAATTATAGTGCCGGACCTTATTGAGACATTGATTACCAATAAGAGAGAGATGTAGTTTTAAATTATTATTGTTGAACTTCAAAGTTATTAGAAATGGAAAACTTTTATATTTAAAAAAGAGAATACAATCTTATATCCCAAGAAGACAATTATGTTCCTCCCAAGGTACCTCTTAGAGACTCCTGATGTAACTTTTCTTCGTAAGGAAACTTGGAGATCCAAAGCCTTTTAGTGCAGTTGGCCCTCAATTATGGAATGTTTTGTCAAAAAGAATGGAAGCCAATTTATTATGTTTTAGTAAAGGAGTGAAAACAATTTTATTCCCCGTGGAAGAGTAATTTTTAGAAGAGTTTTGCTGATTAGGAAAAATTGATGATTGTGTCTTCGCTATTCCTCAATCTTTTCTATCCTTCTTATTGTTCTATTTTTGATTGTCTTTTGCTGATTTGTAAACCATTGGAATAATGAAGTCACAAAGATGATATAATGCCTTTTAAATAAATACATTTAACTTAATCTGTATATTTAGCACTGCTATACGAATAGGTAGCAGAGCTGGATATACATACAGTATAGAGCAGTAACCATGTTGACAATATCCCTTTAGTTTAGTCCTGCTATTCAGTAAACTTAGACCAAATGGATAACATCTGGATAATGGCTGAATATCTCTGTTCTCTGCATAATCCTAACCTGGTTCACAATTATATGGATAGTATCGGGCCATTTAGCTATTTAAATTGCTCAATACTATCTATATGGCTTACCATAGAATTTCAAAAGTTTATTATATGTTCATTGGCTGCTGGTGTATTCATCAAGTTTCATCAAGTGTTTATCATGGGAACTGATCTCTGGAAGATGCGGTATAAAAATGAGTGTTAAATAAATAAATAAAATAAAGTGTCTTTATTGCAGATTTTCTAAATGTTTCCACATTTATGTTTTCAAATAAGCAATACAAATGGGACATAAATGGATAGAGTTCTATCTATCTACTTACTAAAGCATATCAAACTTGTGACTGATGAACTCACACTAATTGCAATTTCTTGGGGAGAGAGATTTGATTTCAATTTATTTATTATGCTTTATATTCTAGCAGCAGTTATCAAAGTAGATTGTATCACTTAAAAATGTCATATAGATATACTCATTAAACAGAAACCAAAATTAAAAAAGAAAAATCAACTGTTGCTCTTTTCAACCCCCTAAGGAGGAGACGAGATGAGAGGAGAGGAAAGGGAAGGAGAAAGATTAAAAATAGAGTGACTCAGCAGCTGAGAGGAGAACACATAGGTAGCTGGACCTTCCAGTATTTGACTTCAGACCACCCCCAATGGACCTACATAAGGGAGAAGTAATCAACAAGTACTACTTGAGCTCAGTTGCCATAAGGAATGGTGACCTGTCTCTTCTGAGAACCAGGCCTCATGCCTTGTCTGGACTTGTCACATTCTAGAGTTCCATGACTGCATTTGGTGGAATGCAGGAATGAACTTTTTCTAGATATTTCTGCTAGGTACTACAAATCATGAAAAGATGAATTAGAAATTATTTATTTGCTGAAATTAGAAGCTGAAACAGCAAGACTTAAAAATGGCCATAGCCAGACTACCATGATTGGTGCTGTTGATTGCACACATGTGATGCTAACACTACTCAGTGAAAAGAAAGTGCAGTAGAAAACACTATCATTCCCTGAATATGAAGGTGATTTTTGAGACAAAAATGCTCATTCTAGATATGGTGACCAAATACTCTGTGCTCTACTATGACTCCAGTATCTCATACTACTCTATCCACTTCAAGCAATTCAAGGAAAGCCAATATAGTAAAGGGTGGCTGCTGGCTGAATAGACTTTGAATTTAGATGACCCTACTGATATATGCACTGTATCTCCTCCATAGGCCAGGGATATCTGATTGCTATCTAATAAGATAGCTATTGCTAAGAAAGCATCTTTGGCAAGAACCATCCATTTTGCATGCTGACAAGACTTTCTACATCCTTACTTGGCTTAGACTCTGGGACAAGGTTACCACAGTACTACATTCAGTACTCATTCAAAAAACGATCAGATAATGCAGTCTCTCCTCTATCATGTAGACTTTTCTTAAGTGATATAAGATATGGATGTTAATCCTGGCTTTTAACACCTACAGCATACCAAAGACCCCCCCCCCCCCTCCAGTAGAAGGAGGTAGCATGAGGCACTGCCATGGAGCATACTTTTGGACTGCTCATAAGCTGGTTCTGCCTTACCAAATGGCCCAGAAAAAGTAACTAAAATGAAGTTGTCTGCTCTATGTTTCATAATGTTGCAGTAAGGTGTTATATTAAAGTCAACATCAATCACTATCTAGACCAGGATTCCCTATGCTTCCATCCTGCAGGCTGAGAAATAGACAGTAGTTGCCATTTCAGATAGCTGATGATTAGAATACTTCTCTTGTAAATGTTAGTTAACTCTACATAATCCTTTGAGGAGCTACATATTGGGATGAACACTCTGTAATAATTTATGGGAAACCTTTTGACTTTTGGAGTAGTGCCTCTCTGCTTTTCTCTGTTATACCCAATTCATCCTCACTTCCAGCCTGGTAAGGATAATCTTTGATTAAATGACTCATTGATATAACAGAAAAATTGTTAAGGATTGAATACTTTGTAGTTTGCCAGAGTTTATGTATTCTTTTAAACAATGGTTTGGAGGTACGCTATTTCAGTCATAAAAGACAGATTTCACAGTTTAGCTGTTACTATCCACTCTTTTACAAGAAATACCTGACCCCTCCAAGCCCACCCCACCACCTACCATGGCATACCTCATTTCCAGAGAGAGACAGGATCAATCCTTGATCACTCCTATCCCAACAGCTCCATTTTCAAAAATGGTGCTGTGGCCATCTGCCCCCAATCACTTATCTTGCATAAGATGGGTCAATACCTCAGGGAATTGTTAGTGGGATGGGAACAGCTAGGGGATGTAGAAAAACAGTTGGAAAAACTGAAAGGGAATATTTTAAAGACAACCAACCTTTTTGTTAAAATGGTAAATAAAGGTAAAAGGAGAAGGAGACCGCTATAGTTTTCGAAAGAAGTAGCTGAGAAAATGAAGAAAAAGAGGGAGGCCTTCATAAAATACAAGAGATCACGGAGAGAGGAAGACAGGCATCTATATTTGGAAAAACTTAGAGCTAGCAAAGTAGTCAGGAAAGCAAAGATTCATAAAGAGGAGGAAATAACCAATGCAGTTAAAAGGGGGGATAAGACATTTTTCAGATATGTTAGTGAGAAGAAGAAGGGCAAAAGTCGTATTGTCAGACTCAAGGGTGAAGGGGAGGAATATGTAGAAGCTGATGAGGATAAAGCGGAATTGCTTAACAAATATTTCTGTTCTGTGTTCACAGATGAACAACCGGGAGCAGGACCTCAGAAAACACCCACAAACAGGAACAAAGTGAGGGGCATCTTGAACAATTTTCAGAACTGTGTTCATGAGAAACTAGCTAAACTTAAAGTAGAGAAAGTGATGGGACTGGATGGGATACACCCTAGAATACTGAGGGAACTTGGAGACATTCTAGCAACTCCACTGACTGACCTTTTCAATGCCTCGTTGGAGTCCGGAGTGGTGCCAAAGGACTGGAGAGAGGCACATGTGGACCCTTTACACAACAGCGGAACTAAGGATGTGGTTGAAAACTACAGACCGGTTAGTTTAACTTTGGTGGTGAGTAAATTATTGGAAGCGCTGCTGAAAGAGAAAATAGTGAGGTTTCTGGAGTGCAGCAGATTACAGGATCAGAGGCAGCATGGATTCACCAGAGGCAGGTCTTGTCAGACAAATCTGATTGATTTCTTTGACTGGATGACCAGAGAGTTGGACTGAGGGAGAGCCCTAGATGTGCTGTATTTAGATTTCAGTAAAGCCTTTGACACCATTCATCACAGGAGACTTATAAACAAACTGAACACCCTAGGTATAAACCCTAAAGTTACTGCTTGGGTTAGAAATTGGTTGAGTAAGAGGCAACAAAGGGTGCAGGTAAATGGATCTCACTCTGAAGAGAAGGAGGTTACCAGTGGTGTGCCCCAGGGATCTGTCCTTGGTCCAATTCTTTTTAACATCTTTGTTAGTGATTTAGCAGATGGGCTGTTGGGTAAGGTTTGCCTCTTTGCGGATGATACCAAAATCTGCAATAGAGTAGACACCCAGGAAGGTGTAGATAACATGAGGAGGGTTCTAGCTAAGCTTGAAGAAAGGTCTAGAATTTGGCATCTGCGTTTTAATGTTAAAAAATGCAAGGTCATGCATTTGGGCTGCAGCAATCCAAGGGAGCATTATAGTATAGGGGGTGAAGTACTTTTGTCCACTAAAGAAGAGTGGGACCTAGGCGTGATTGTGTCTGATGATCTTAAAGTAGCTAAATAGGTAGAAAAGACAATGGCAAAAGCTAGAAGGATGCTTGGGTGCATAGGGAGAGGAATGACCAGCAGAAGAAAGGAGGTGATAGTACCTCTGTAAAAGTCTTTAGTGCGACCTCTTTTGTAGTATTGTGTGCAATTCTGGAGACCGCACCTTCAAAAGGATATAAACAGGTTGGAGTCAGTGTAGAGGGTGGCTACTAAAATGATTAGTGTTCTTCATTATAAAGCATACGAGGACAGACTTAAGGATCTTAATATGCACCTTAGAGGAAAGGCGGGATAGAGGAGATATGATTGAGATGTTTAAATACCTCCGTGGCATAAATGCACAGGAGGAGAACCTCTTGTGATTGAAAGCAAGCTCTGCTATGATGGGACATGGGATGAGGGTGAAAGGGGATAGATTCAGGAGTGATATGCGGAAATATTTCTTTACACAAAGAGTGGTGGATCCATGGAATAGTCTTCCAGTGGAGGTGGTAGAAATGAGGACAGTGTCTGAATTCAAAGAAGCATGGGACAAACACAGAGGATCTCTAAAGGAAAAAAGTGGACTGTTGTAGTTGTCGATATGGAAGGACAGACTAGATAGGCCATGTGGTCTTTTTTTGTCGTCATGTTTCTATGTTTCTATAAAACTTCTAAGGGTTAGGCTGCTAAATAAGGGATTGTTCTGGTAGACTAGAGGGTAGTGGTGAAGGGACTAGGGGGCAGATGTGCTATTTTTGAAAATAGAGTCAATGGAACAGGACAACTGGGGATTGCTCCCATCCTCCACCGGACACCAGTGTTGTTGTGGTAGGTGCTAGTGGATGGATCTAGAGGGGCAAATATTTCTTCCTCAAGGAAAAGAGGTCTGTGGGGTGCTATTTTTGCAAGAACATTTTATTTATCAGGTTTTTTTATTCTGCTTTTTATCATTTCTGTCAAAGCTGCTTACATTGTAACTTAAACTTGGTAATATACACTAAAGAAGAGCATTGATTTGGATTTTTATGAGGCAATAAAGGATTAAGTGACTTACCCAAGGTGTGCTAATGGGAATCAAACCCCAGTTTCTGGGTTTGCAAACCAGTGCTCTAACTACTAGGTCACTCCTCCACATAGGTGATAGCAGTGCTCTTACACCAGGTTACCAGGGATTGGTGCCAGGGAGGAGAAGATGAATGGAAGCAGTTCCTTGGATCATGCTAGCCCCTTTAGGTTCCTCCCATGTTAACCTTTTAGTAATAATGTAGTTTTCCCAAATTTGTGGCAAGTTACATTTATCCATTTGCATAATAATGAGCTGCTTTTCATGCAGTGCAGCTTATAATATTTTATGACATATTGGGTCTTAATACATTAATGCCAATTAATATATTATTGCCAATTAAGTTGTGTTAATTGGGCGGTAAGGTGTGTTATTGTCATAACACAGCTTAGTAACTAGGTCCCTAAACTTGTTATCTGAGTGTGGAGTTTGAAACATGAAATGACATGGCCAATATCACAAGGAACAATAGCTGAAGAAGCAGAATTTGAACCTTGACATGGTTTATTAGCATTGTGTTGTGCCTGGTTTAGGGACAAGGAAATAATGCATGATGATTTGTGATAATCATAGATCTCACGCATAATTTTCATGACGGTGCACTAGTACATTTTATAGTGCAATAAGAAGATGTTTGCTATGCGCAGACACATTATCATAGTTTAGTTAATCATAGTTTAGTTAACAGGCCACTTTATCTCCTTTTGCTTCAGGTATTACTTAGATTGTATGCTTTTTAGAGAAGGAATTGATTGTAACTGAACTAAGTCACCTTGAACACCTTTTTGGAAAGGAGGGTTAAACAAAATTGTAATTATAAATGCACTGGATCTGGTTTGAAATGGACAAAGAGTGCTCCATGCACAAATTTGGGAGTTCAAACAGGGCAGGTTTATTTCTTTTATTTAGATGTGACTGGGACCCATCAACCCGTTTAACAAACCGAACAACTAAAAAGAAAAAGAAAAATTCCCTAACTTCAGCTGATGGTTCTCTGATTCAACATTAACCTTTAGCCAGTGCCCCTTTAAGAATTTTCAGAGCCCGGAACTCATTAACATTTTGTCTACACTGCCACAGAACAAACACTTCTGCTTAGTTGCTCTTTTTCATTGCAGAACTTTCAACCCCCTGTGCACGGCTTTTTCCACATTCCTCTGCTTGTGTGAGACAGGATTTTAAAGGCTACGGGCTCCTCATTTCTGCATCATTACCATGAGATATTGTAGCTGCTTTCCAAGCAGGGGAATCAGTGCCTTGACTAGCCTTTTGCTGGTAGATATTTTTTGACTCCAGTACCCCAGAACCTCCACTGGCTGCCTATACTAGCTCGCGCAAGATTCAAGGCAACTTTAAACATTTTCAAAATCCTCAACAACATGTCAGCGAATGTCCTCCAGAACCTAATAACCAGACACACCAGCGCAAGAGCACTGAGAAGTAGCATGGATAATAAGATAGCCACCCCACCTGAATACCAAAGGACTACTCACACAACATCCAGAAGGGCCATCCCTCTATGCACCAGAACTATGGAACACCCGGCCTGAGAGCATGAGTAAATGAGTGACATAAAGGACTTCAAAACTATGCTCAAAACCACACTATTTATACAGTACTATGGACCCTCCCGGAACCTACAAACCAACATATGAGCACATTCGCAACCAAGCAACTCATGACACCCTCACAGGCCGCAAACTTCCTTCCCAAGTGCCACCCCAACAACCTTTCCTCACCTATCCCTACCTAACCCTAACGCACACTTAGCAACATGTAAACCACTTTGATTGAAGGAAAAGGTGGTATATAAAATTGGTGAAATAAATAAATAAATACATGTATAAAATTAACAAACTGGATTTGTACTAATGAATGTACAACCCTATTTACCAGCTGAAAGTCTGAAAGGTTGAGATCATATAAATATATGGTGCTCTACAGTACTATTGAGGCAGCTGGTATAGAGCTTGGTACATTGAAAAGACAGCTTTTAATATCCCAGTGAGCTCCATTTGCTGGCAAGCATAAATAAGTACAGGTTAATGCCTGCTATTACAATATCCTTAAATAGTCTACAGCGTTAGGAAGATTAAAATGTATTCAATGCACCTGTACTATATAGTTTCTCAGACAGGTTGACATGAAATCTATGGTCAAATTACTTGCACTCAGGATTTTATATATTTTTTTCTCTTATAATGTATGTCTGCTGCTCAGATCCCTGAAGTGCAGTACAGGCTCATTAATGTAATTGCATATGTTCAGGTCACCAGGGAATGTGTTTATTGCTGACATCACAATGACGGATTAGAACTCATGCAGCTCACTGTCTTTCAGTAAATGTAACAAATACTGATTATGATGAAGACCAATCTTGAAACAGTACAGTACAGCAGTGAGGAGAAGTAACCTAATGGTTAGAGCACTGGCTTGGAGACCAAGGTTCAATTCCCACTAGCACTCCTTGTGTACTTGGTCAAGTCACTTAACCCTCCAATGCCTCAAAAGAATCCAAGCTATCAATGTCCCTGTTTAATGTACATTGCCAAGTTTAAGTTACAATGTAGACTGAAATGATAAATTGGTATAAAAAGCCTGTTAAATAAATACACTCCATAAGCACTGAAGAAATATGAAAACTACTTGCTGGGATTCTAGACTGAAGATGCACAACTTCAAGCCTATTCATCAAAAGAACTGTGCTTGCTGTGTCCAATATATCTTTGTTATGCTACTCATAATATATATATATATTTCTTTTTGCATATGAGTAAATTATTTTTGTTTATTTGTGGGAATTAGGAAATATATTTATGAGTTCACTTTTTTCAAATTACAGCATTGAAACACATCTCTCAGTGATCTACCACTATTTTGTGAAGTATTTAATTTCCCAATGGGCAAAAAGCATGTCAGGGACATAAATTACACTTCAACTATTTTCAAAATATATTGCATTAAAGAAAGAGATTCACAGTTCCTTGTTTGTTTGAAACTGGCACTAGAGCTAGGATTTTCCCCTTAACTTGTACCTTTCCTTAGCAGACTTCAGGAATAGTTTGACTGCTCTGATATTTGCTCCTGCTTTTCTTGGTAAATTATACTGTGGTCTCATGCATATAATTGAAAAAAGACTTATAAAAGCAAATAAATGGGGCAGATTAGATGGACCTTATGGTTATTTTTGCCATCATATTTTCTATTTCCTTTTCTTCTATTTATTTATTTATTTTATTTACAGTCTCTTTTATACCGCGCTATTCAACATCAGTGCGGTTTACATGAAACAGAATGACTAGCATAGTGCAGAAAGCTGATCTGTGTTTATAAAGAACAGGTACTACAACTTGGATAAAACTGGGGTAACTATTTACATCTAGGCGACATGTTATGTCGTGTCAAAAGTAATCATAGTCATGGCTAGCTTGCGGGGTATGTTGCTGTGGCTGTACTAGATGGGGGAGGGGGCTATTGGAGCGCTGTCTTCCAGGTAGTATTTGAGGAAGAGGTGGTGCTTCAATGCCTTCCTAAACTGGGTTAGGTCAGGGATTGCCCGGATGCTGAGTGGTAGGGTGTTCCAGCATCTGGGTGCATAGAATCTGAAAGCCCTTTTTGCTGTTGCATGGGTGCATTGGGGTATTTCCTTCAGGATTACCAGTGTGTTGACTGCTGCAGATCTTCTGGACCTATTGGGGGACATGGTTTGGATAAGCTCTGCTAGTGATGTGGAGGAGAGCCCATTGATGGCCTTGAAAGTCAGCAGTAGGGTTTTGAAAGCGAGTCTGCCATGTATAGGGAGCCAGTGGAGGTGCTTCAAGATGGGCGTAACATGATCGCTCGTAGAAGTCCCATGTAGAACTCTCGCCGTGGCATTCATCGCGAGTTGGAGCGGGTTCAGGGTGGATTGTGGGAGCCCATGTAGGATTGCATTAGCATAATCAAAGTGCGGTATAATCAACGCTTGATAGATTGTCCGGAAGTCGTCCGGCTCTAGTAGGAAGCATAAGTGCCTGAGTGTTCGGATTTTGTGGTAAATTGCTCTTGCTATGTTGCTTATGTGCACCTTCATGTCCAGTCATTGGTCTAACGTGACTCCAAGGTATCGGATTGTGGATTTGGTTTGTAGCTTCTGATGGGATACATGGGCTACAATGTAGTTACATGCATGTATGTGTGTATATATACATTATGTAATATGCTGAGTAGCATGTCAGTGGTTATATAGTAGTTTTGCATATTTCTTTTGCAGTCTTGGTAAAAGCTGTTAGTGTAGCTGGGTTTAAAAAAGTTTTGGATAAGTTCCTGGAGGAAAGGTCCATAAACCATTATTAAAGAGGATCTGGGAAATCCACTGCTTGCTCCAATACAAGCATTGTGGAACCTGTGTGTCTTTTGGGGAAACTGCTAGGTACTTGTGACCTGGATTGGCCACAGTTGGAAACAGGATACTTGACTTGATGGTCCTTGGTCTGACCCAGTATGGCATATCTTATGTTCTTATGGCATAAGAGGAAGTTCGCAAGAGCATATGAATGCTATGAAAGGAAGTAAAATCATGGTAATTCTGGGAGACATAGTCCTGGAAAGTCCTGAACTGGCAGGAAGCAGGGCTGTCCCTACCACCTGCAGGTTAGGCATTGCCTAGAACAGCAAAATCATGGAGGGGGGGGGGGGCACGGATGTGGCAGAATGACAACAGCACAAATGCAGACAATGAGATGTGGGGCCTTGACCACACTCATTTATTCAGATCTGCTACATCTGTCCCCTTTGAAACAAGAAGATCAGGAGGGGAAGGTGCAGGCCTTGACCCATGCACATGCTTAAGGTCTTGCGCCATGCTGACTTAGTGTGGCCCAGGTGGAAGTAGTGTGGGAGGTAGCAATGACAATAGCACTGATAGCAATGAAGAGATGAGACAGGCTCAGCAAGAGGAAGGCAAGAAGGGGAAGATGCTGGATGGGGTATGAAGGGAAAGAAAGGGAAGAGAAATGGAAATGCTGGACATGGGAAAGAGGCTAAGAAAAGAGATGTGCAGGACACAGGGAGATAGAGAAAGAGAGATAAGAACATAAGATGCTGGACACAGAGGGTGAGTAAGGAAGGAATGGAGGGGAGATGCTAGACATAGGAGGGAGTAGGGCCTTAAGCTATCCTGGGTGGGTGGGGATGTATCGTGAAGATTCATCTAGGGCAGGGGTTCTCAACCCTGTCCTCAGGACCCACCTAGCCAGTCGGGTTTTCAGGATAACCACAATGAATATGCATGGGAGAGATTTGCATATAATGGAGGCAGTGTATGCAAATCTCTCTCATACATATTCATTGTGGTTATCCTGAAAACCAGACTGGCTAGGTGGGTCCTGAGAACAGGGTTGAGAACCCCTGATCTAGGACATCAGATACCTTTGGACAAACCTTGATAGCAAGAGAGCTCATATTGGAGACAGACAGTCTGGGAGATGTAGTTCTAGCTAAGAACCTAGACTCAGTTTGGAAAGCTCCTGAAAAGCCCAGACTAGAGAGGCAGGATGGGCAGCAGGATGGACAGGAGAAACACAGAGATGGATGTCTGGGCTTAGTTTCAGACTCTTAAATTAGGTAGGAGTTTGTTAAAATGAATGGTTTACAGATCTTATTAAGGAACTGTCAGTGTTTTGGCAAAGCTGACAGAAAGGCAGTGCATCTTCTGTGAAATGTCCTGATTCTTCAATCTTCTTCTTTTTTAAAAAAAATTATTTATAAATTTCATACATACAATTCAAGAAACTTTTTTATCTTGAACATGATATTGGGGAGAGTTACAGAAATACCACAGAACCAAACACATAAGATAGTACTCATACCAGTGCCATCAAATAAAGCAAAAAACCCAAACTCTACCCACTCTAGCCCACAATAATGGGATCCAAAGAATTAATAATAATTATTTACAAAAATGCTAAAGGAAAAATGATGTGTGAAAACAGCCAATAACAAACTTACTCAACTAGGGAACCGGCAGAGATTCAGCCCCACCCCCAACCTGTTGGGCTTTTATGAAATCCAATAACTGGGACGGCTCATAAAAAATATAGGAATTTGACAGATATTTTATCAGACACTTACAAGGAAATTTCAAAAAAAACAAACCCTCCTAGCAATTGATTCCCTGGTCACATTAGAAGAAATTCCCGTCTCCTCTTTTGGGTCTCCCTAGAGAGATCGGGAAACATATAGACCTTTAACCCTTTAAACAATATATGACGTTTCTTAAAGAATAACTTCATAAGCCATTCCTTATCAGATAACAAGGCCAAAGTAATCAGTAAGGTAGAAGGAACCACCTGATCATCTCTCGAAGATTCCAACATCTCTGTTACATTTAAAACATCCATATTATTTAAACCCTTGACCCCACCCACTGCTTCAGAGTTTTTCCCAAAAGGTAAATAATACATTTTTGCTATGGGGGGTGGGATTCAGAAGGTATACCCAAAATCTCAATCATATACGAACGAAACATATCCCTTGTGGAAACCAAAGGTGTTCTAGGAAAATTAACTAAACGAATATTCACAGCCCTAGTCGTATTCTCCACCATCTCTATCTTAAATTTTGCTGATATCAAACTTTTCTTAACAAGCACTATATCATTTTCAGTAGAAGCCATCTTTGATCGAACATCAGAAACTTCAGTCTGAAGCGAGGCAAATCTGGTAACAGTTTCTTGTATCACTTCCGTATTCGCTGAAACCTGAGTCACCAAACTGTTCATCCGCGGTGCCAACTCCTCATGGAGCTGCATAATTGCAGTCCAAATAGCCTGTAAAGTTATCTCCTCCGGGGGTCCCAATACAGAGCCCAAGGCAACTCGCTCTGCTGCGGTTCTCTCCAAACCCTCGCCCGACAGCTGGGCAGGGACATCCCGGCAAGGTACACACACCTCGCTTCCCTCTGACATTCCTGCAACAGCCTCAACTTCCAACTGCAAATCCAGGAGAAGAGCAGAAACCTGACTACATTCAGATGCCAAGTTCCGTTTTACGATGGAGTCCGACGACTCAACACCTCCCTCCCGGTTCTCCACAGCAGAAGTATTGTACCGAGGTACCTTAGAGGCTTGCGTTGAGCTCAGGGAGGTATGATCACCACTCGAGGCAGAGTGCAAGGTCAACACCTCCGGACTCTGCAAAGCCGAGCGTCCCTCTCCTTCTCCTACCGGCTGCCGCGGCACAGGAAAAAAGTAAGTGTCCAAAGGTCCCGAAGTAACAAGAGGTAGCAGCATAGAAGCCTGAGGTGCCGAAGGCTGTTTAGCAACCTTAGACTTACGCTTTTTCCCCATAAGGAAGGGAAAAGAAAACACCGTGCCGCACCACACACCAATCAAACCGCCATCTTGGATCCATCCTATCTTCTTCTTTAATTCTTAGTTGACATTTGGAGAGCAGGTCATCCTCTCAATCAATATGCTGCTGTAGGTGCTGATGGATTCTGTGTGTTGTTCACAATATGCTTCAAACCTTGGTGACTGGTGGCTGGCCTCATCGATGGTCAGTCGCTGGTTCCTTATGTCTTCCTCGATGTGTTTGAACCACATTTTCTTCAGTGCTGCTCATTGAACCCTCCAGTGGACAGGTCACTCTTGCCAGAGGGGTTTGTATTGCAGTCGACTGGTGTTCATTCTGCAAATGTGGCCCAAGCATTGTAGTCTGTGTTTTTGGATTTGTTCTTTGACTAAAGGCTGATGCTTGCACCTTTCCGAATTGTCTCATTTCGATGGCGATCACTAAGAGAGACATCCAAAAACTGTCTCAGGCATCACATTGTAAGACCTCAAACTTGTTCATATCAGGGTTGAGCAGAGTCCATGTTTCCAACCCGTACAGGAAAATTGGCAGGATCGGTGTTTGGAAGAGGCAAAGTTTGGTCTTGGTGGAGATATTGGCCTTTTTGCAGAGGCACCATTTGAGCACGGTGAATGCTGCTTTTGCCAAACCTGCTGTAGACATTGGTGGTGGATGCCACCTTCTTCTCCTGCACCAGCGATCCCATGTATTTGAATTCTGGGACTTGCTCGATTTAGATTCCATTGAGGTGAACAATGGCCTGTGATTCATCCGTGGTCATAACTTTGGTCTTGTCTGCATTGATTATTAGGCCACAAGATTTGGCAATATGGGAGATGTGATAAAGGATGTCGATGGCCTCTGTATCCATGTCAGCAAATATGCCACTGTCATCTGCAAACATCAAGTTGGTCAGGAAGTTGTTCACATCATATTGGATCCCGCATCTGTCCTCGAATGTTTTTCCTCATAATGGCATTGATCATGATATTGAAAAGCAGCGGTGAGGCAACATTTCCTCAAAAAGATCCTGATTATATATTTATTTTATTTATTTAACTAGGCTTATATATTGCTTTTCACCAGGTGTTAGTGGTTTACATCGAACAAAACATTTGTTACATGGAACGGATAAAGAATGGATTAGAAGCCATAATAGGTGCATTCATGGGGGTGCTCTGGAGCTGTTTGCAGGATGGATGCTTGCTGAGGAAGCTCCACTGGTGTACCTAAAAATATTCATTATTTCCATCTAAAATTCTCTCAAATTGACTCCCTGCTCACTCCAAAATGTTGGCGGGGAAGACCCTGAAGAATGAGCCAGGATTTGCCGAAGCCGGGCCTGGAGGAAGACATGATGATGGCAATAAGAATTAGAGTAATGTTCAGGGTCTCTAGAAGATAAAATGGTGGTCCTGAATAGAACGGCAAAGATGGTGGCTGTACTTAAGTAGAAACTAGAGAACATGAATAACAAATATAGGTGGGAAAATCTGTGTATTACTGGCTTGCTTAAGGGAGTAAAAGGTAACAATCCAGTGGATTTTTTGAAGCAGCATCTTCTAAAGCTAATGTATGCTATTTTTTTGCATCTTTTTGAACTTGAGAGTGTGCATGATATTCCAGTGCACCTGGTGCAAGGCAAACCTACACCCAGGCTAATAGTATGCAAAGTGCTTTGGTTTCCGCAAGTTATAGAAATATATTTATTTATTTATTATTTTCTTCTATACCGCCCCTTCCAGAGATCAAGGGCGGTTTACAGGGAACAGTTTAACAATTTTATATACTTTTACATGGAACAGTAGATTTTAACTATGCACAGGTAACATTGCATGCAACTGTGTCAAAAAACTATTTACAGAGGACAATAAACATATATTACAATTGGTCTTGTGTGCATTCTGAAAGTTATTTTCTCTTTTTTTAATGTAATACATATAAGGGCTAATAGTGGTGGTTCTGTCTGAGTTAGTCATTTGCGGGTTCAGGGGGTTGGTGGGATTGTTTCTGTGACTGCAGGGGGGTGGCTCTTGGGAGGTGGGGGATTTCAAAATACTCAGTGAAGAGGTGGGTTTTGAGTTCTTTTCTGAATAGTTGAAGGTCGT
Organism: Ichthyophis bannanicus; assembly: GCA_033557465.1. NCBI lineage: Eukaryota > Metazoa > Chordata > Amphibia > Gymnophiona > Ichthyophiidae > Ichthyophis > Ichthyophis bannanicus. The sequence goes on along the minus strand of CM066031.1, from coordinate 1,573,727,975 downwards.
TCATCATGCGAAGTGTTACTGGGAGTTCGTTCCAGAGGGTGGGGGCAGCAAATGAGAAGGCTCTGGAGCTTGTAGTTTTCTTTGTTTTTCTAAAGGTTTTGTGCATGTTGAGAGAATGGGTTGCGTTTTGTCTGCATGTTCTTGATTCAGATGGAAAGTGTAGGAGGGTGGTCAGGTGTGAGGGGGAGATGTTGTTAAGGAGTTTGAATGTTGTTAGAATTATTTTAGATTTTATTTGACTATTTATAGGGAGCCAATGTAGTTCTAGCAGTATGGGGTCACGTGGTCAGTTAGGCGTGCTTTTGATATTACCTTGGCACAGATGTTCTGGGCTCTTTGTAATAAATATGTGGTTTTAAGTGGCAAGCCAATTAGGAGACTATTACAATAGTCGAAGTGGGGGGTGATGAGTGTGCTGACTACAGATCTAAAGTCGTGTGCGTCCAGGAAAGGTCTTAGGTGTTGTATGGTCTTGAGTTTATAAAATACATTTTTTACTCTCTGTTTTATGTGTGGTAGCATGGTGAGTGTGTGGTCTAATATTACCCCTAGGTACTTTACTTCTTTTTTGACAGGTATAGTTGTATTGTTGATTGTGATGGTTGTTTGGGTAGGTGGTGTCAGCATCAGGTTTTCTTGTTATAAACATTGCCTCTGTTTTTTTAAGGTTAATGCTGAGATAGTTGGTTTCTAGCCAGGAGTTGGTCTCATTCATGCATTCGGATAGGTTGCTGTATGAGGGGCTGTTAGTATTTATGTGGATAGCAAGCATGATGTCGTCGGCATAGATAAAATGGTTGCTATAAATAGATACCAATGCCCACCAGAATACAACCCTCACTTGGGAAGACAAAAAAATTTTGATCATGCAGGATTTTGCGAAAACTATGGTGGACAAGCATTGGCAATCCTCTATATTGCACCGTGGCTGCAGGCCATTGGAGTGAAATATGGCCTTTTCTCTCCTGAGTATGTGAAGGTCAGCTATAATGTAATGCAATGAGTACCATAGAGTCAGTAATGTTACAAAAACTTTCACTGAGCTGGGAGAACTGGAGAAATTCCTGTTGGATATTGAGGAATTGATTCATTCATGACCTGATATGTTTCTGAGAGACGTTAGTGGATGGTTTAACATTGCAATACTTGGCTGTTTTCATTTGTATATCTGGTATTTTAGTGTTTGTTTCATGGTGATGGATGTGTTGATACAATTTGGCAGTTGGTTTGTAAATTTTGGAAGGGGTGAACAGAAGTTTACTTAGGAGAATGAGTGTGGCAAGAGATTTTGGTCCAAATCCATGGCTCGATAACTTAGGGGAGGTGACTTAAAGGGTTGTTAGTGGGGGAAGTGTTATGGGTCTGGCTGCTGCAGTGTAGTCTGTATGGATTATTCAAGGTGTGGTTGTACCATGGAACATTACAGAGGTATTATAATATCCTTTGTTTTATTCTCCATTCCTTTCCTTATGATTTCTAGCATTTTATTTACTTTTTTGGCTGCCGCTGCTCACTGGGCAGAGAATTTCAACATATTATCCACAATGACGCTTAAATCTTTTTCCTGAGTGGTGGTTTCTAATGTGGAACCTTGCATCGTATAGCCATCGTTTGGGTTGTTCTTTCCTAGGTGCATAACGTTCCACTTGCCACATTAAATGTCATCTGCCATTTGAACGTCCAGTCTTCCAATTTATCAAGGTTCTTTTGAAAATTTTCACAACTCTCTTGCATTTTAACAACTATGAATAATCTTGTATCATGTGCAAATTTGATCACCTCACTTGTTATTCCCAGCTGAACTCCCTCTCTGCCTTCAGCTCTCCGGCGTCCCTCTGCTCTCCTCCGGCGCGAGGATCGAGCACACCGGAGCTCCCAGGACCTCCCACACAGCCCGAGCTGACCAATCCGGGCCATCGGACCCAGCGCTTAAAGCAGCGCTGCAACGCTGAACTCCCTCTCTGCCTTCAGCTCTCCGGCGTCCCTCTGCTCTCCTCCGGCGCGAGGATCGAGCACACCGGAGCTCCCAGGACCTCCCACACAGCCCGAGCTGACCAATCCGGGCCATCGGACCCAGCGCTTAAAGCAGCGCTGCAACGCTGAACTCCCTCTCTGCCTTCAGCTCTCCGGCGTCCCTCTGCTCTCCTCCGGCGCGAGGATCGAGCACACCGGAGCTCCCAGGACCTCCCACACAGCCCGAGCTGACCAATCCGGGCCATCGGACCCAGCGCTTAAAGCAGCGCTGCAACGCTGAACTCCCTCTCTGCCTTCAGCTCTCCGGCGTCCCTCTGCTCTCCTCCGGCGCGAGGATCGAGCACACCGGAGCTCCCAGGACCTCCCACACAGCCCGAGCTGACCAATCCGGGCCATCGGACCCAGCGCTTAAAGCAGCGCTGCAACGCTGAACTCCCTCTCTGCCTTCAGCTCTCCGGCGTCCCTCTGCTCTCCTCCGGCGCGAGGATCGAGCACACCGGAGCTCCCAGGACCTCCCACACAGCCCGAGCTGACCAATCCGGGCCATCGGACCCAGCGCTTAAAGCAGCGCTGCAACGCTGAACTCCCTCTCTGCCTTCAGCTCTCCGGCGTCCCTCTGCTCTCCTCCGGCGCGAGGATCGAGCACACCGGAGCTCCCAGGACCTCCCACACAGCCCGAGCTGACCAATCCGGGCCATCGGACCCAGCGCTTAAAGCAGCGCTGCAACGCTGAACTCCCTCTCTGCCTTCAGCTCTCCGGCGTCCCTCTGCTCTCCTCCGGCGCGAGGATCGAGCACACCGGAGCTCCCAGGACCTCCCACACAGCCCGAGCTGACCAATCCGGGCCATCGGACCCAGCGCTTAAAGCAGCGCTGCAACGCTGAACTCCCTCTCTGCCTTCAGCTCTCCGGCGTCCCTCTGCTCTCCTCCGGCGCGAGGATCGAGCACACCGGAGCTCCCAGGACCTCCCACACAGCCCGAGCTGACCAATCCGGGCCATCGGACCCAGCGCTTAAAGCAGCGCTGCAACGCTGAACTCCCTCTCTGCCTTCAGCTCTCCGGCGTCCCTCTGCTCTCCTCCGGCGCGAGGATCGAGCACACCGGAGCTCCCAGGACCTCCCACACAGCCCGAGCTGACCAATCCGGGCCATCCGACCCAGCGCTTAAAGCAGCGCTGCCCAGGCGCACCCGCGCCTATCGGGCCCGCGCCTGAGGGCCTCGCCAGAGGGCCCTTTGGCGTGGCCCTTAGGCAGTGGCACGTAAGGAAACTTCACAGAACTACCTCTCCAACATCTACTGTCACTACGGAAAACCTGCAAGTATAAACCTGAAAAGGCTCGTCAAGGAACCTCAAGCAACCACGGAAACGAAACAATTCCACCTCGCAGAGACCAACAGCCTCCCTCAACGCACTGCTGAGCTCCCTGTAGGTTGAGCTCGCGTGGACCCAATGAACCAACGCATCACAAATCGCAGCAAGTATATCCTACCAAAATAACGCTATTTAACAGACTTATCTTGAACAACTAAAATTGCTGGACTAACCTAATTATTATGCCTTAAAGATCACACTATTGTTAGCATTATCACACTCAAGCTGTGACTATACCTTACCTCAATCTAGTATTGACCAACGTTAATTGTAATTCTTTATTTTCATTTAACCTACATCAGCTTTATAAACGTTGTCCCCAAACTATTTCTGAATATTACTGTTGTCAGTATATCATTCCAGATCAACTGTTATTTAACTCATCCCAGATTCTCTATTACCATTAATGCACTACAGATTCACAACTATTATCAATAACTAACTCAGTATTTTACCTTGTATTTACTGTTGTCAGTAATTCACCCTTACTATCAGAATCTGTCAGAAAAATTACATCAGATTTACAGTCATCCGCAACTTAATCTGGAATTACTGTTCTCAGTAACTCATTCTTGATTTAATATTGATATATCACTTTGACTTTGCTATTGTCAGAATCTTACACTTACTGTTGTCAGTAATTCATTTTTGATTTATAATTAGAATACTACTTTAGCTTTACTGTTGTCAGAAGTATACACCGTATTTACTGTCATCAGTAACTTATTCTTGATCTACTGTTGTCAGTAACTCACATAGAACTCCATTAATCATTATCGCAACATAACTCTACCAGATTTTATCACTGCTGCTAGACACATAAATCATTATAACTCTATTTCCACAGTTAGAAGACCTAAGTACCAGATTTATAACACGTTCAATAACACAAATACACTTTAAGAACTAATTACCAGACAATCTCCAAAAATAAACTAGAATTAAACAATGCCTACTCAATCTCCCTCTCCTATCAGGATTATACTAATTTGTCTTATTATCCTCACACTGATAAACCTAACGAAATGTATAAGAAATAACTATAAAAGACCAATCCCAATAATACAAAGTACATCACGCTATGACCACCCAATACATCTGTTCAAAAACTGTACCAACCCCAGACCCAAACAATCTAGACTAATTTATATAACAATCGCACCAAAATACAACCCCACGCAACCACAACCAACTCATACTCAGAACTACACAACCCTCACCTGCCAACTTATCAACGCAAGATCTATGAGAAACAAACTACCAATCTTTACAGATATTATCAATGATAATAAAACAGATATTGTCTGTATAACAGAAACCTGGCTCAAAGATACAGACTCAGTATTTATGAACCAACTAAAATCAACTGAATATGAGATCTTCCATACCCACCGCACAAATAAAAAAGGTGGAGGAGTACTAATAATAATAAGGAAAAACCTTAATGCAAAACTAATTTCATCCAATAATATTGATAATGTAGACACACTAACTATAAAAATTAAAACCACAAAGATATGCTTAATATATAGACCCCCAGAATACAATACAAACAACACTGATAACCTAATTGAACTACTAGCATCATCCACTGACACAAACCCAATAATACTAATGGGTGATTTTAATCTCCCCTCAACACCTACCAACCAACCAAACCACTTCACAGAAGCAGTAAGCAACTTAGACTTCCACCAAATAATAACAGAACAAACACATAAAAAAGGAAAAACACTCGACATGGTATTCCTACCAAACTCACTTCATAACCTATATAACTCCAAATCACTCTCAAACATACCAGTCCCCTGGTCAGACCATTACCTTCTGAAATTTGATATTACCATCCCTGACAACAATCACACTAAACGAACACAACCTCCACAAAATAAGAGATTTAGAAAGTTTAATGAGGAAGAATTCTTAGATCAAATAATTCCTCACCTCACCTTAACACCTACAAATTTGGAAGAAACTATCAAAACCTGGAACAAAACCATCTCACTGGCAGCAGAAAAAAAACCTAACCTGTCTCAACATAATAGAAACGACAATATAATTGATAAAAAGGATGCCCCATGGTTTAACATGACACTTAAAAATCTTAAAAGACAACTAAGAATGGAAGAAAGGAAATGGAGGCAAAACAAATCTCCAACAACCTATGAAAAATACATAAATACCCTACACACATATAAAGTAACAATAGACAATTCTAAGAGAAACTACTACTCTAACTTACTCAATAACTCAATTAACCGACCAAGAGAATTGTTCTATATAATACAGAAGCTAACAAACAAAACATACAATTCAGATGAAATATCCATAGATATTACCCCACAAGACTTAGCTCAATACTATATCAATAAAACAAAAATACAAACAAATAACCCCTCAACAACACACTCTGAAATGAAGCACACAACCTCTGATAACTGGTCCAATTTCAGCCCAATTTCAAAGACCACACTCAAAGCTACCATATCTAACATCAATACAACTACATCATATCTTGACCCATGCCCAGTTGTTTGGATAAAAAAGACACTCTCAATACTCTCTCCCTTCATCCTCCCCATGGTTAACATTTCACTAGATGAAGGATACTTACCACCATCACTCAAACATGTTCAAATAAGACCAATACTTAAAAATAAAACACTAGACAAATTATCCCCAAAATCATACAGACCCATATCGAGCATTCCTTTCATGGCCAAACTTATTGAAAAAATAGTTCAAACCCAACTACAGGATTTTATTGATACCTTGAACCTCCTTGACGAACACCAATATGGCTTCCGACCATTCCATGGGGTTGAAACATTGCTAACAGTCCTTTACGACACCTTACTAAGAGGAATTGATGACACAAAACAAGCCTTCATCCTAGTATTCCTCGACATCTCTGCCGCATTTGACAGCGTAAACCATATAACAATGCTCAACAGACTTCAACAAATAGGAATTACATCCACTGTCTATAACTGGTTTAAATCCTACTTATCAAACAGAACCCAAACAGTAAGAATCCTTAACCAAACATCCAACACATTCAACCAAACACAAGGCCTCCCACAGGGATCTGCACTATCAGCACTTTTGTTTAACATTTACCTACAACCAGTCAGCAACATCTTTAAACGTCATGGCGTCCATTATCATATCTACGCCGACGATATAATGTTTTACCTCCCATTTAAAATCCCACACCCTCCACTACAACAAATAACAGAATGCTTTAAAGAACTAACAATATGGCTCAGCGATCAGAACCTACACATTAACTTCTCAAAAACTGATGTACTATATATTACTAAAAACCAAACATACACACCTCCAAGCACCATCACACTTGATAACCATGAGATCAACATAAAAAAAGAAATAAAATACCTAGGTGTGATACTTGACAATAAGCTTAACATGGATTCACACATAAAATATCTAACAAAAAACATACACTACAAAACTTAAGACCTTGAGACAACTAAGACCTTTAATTCACTTACAAGACTTCATAACCATAATTCAAGCTATCATAACCCCACATTTTGATTTTGCAAATTTAATCCTTAATGGCATCACAAAGCAAAACATTAAAAAGATACAACTAACTCAGAACATAGCAGCAAGGATAATAATGAATATAAGCTCAATCCAACATATCACACCGACCTTGGCTGAACTCCATTGGCTACCTATTCACAGCAGAATAAAATACAAGATTCTACTAACTACATTTAAACTAATAAATAACTTAGCGCCATCAGTACTCAATACACTCATCAATGTAGAAATAGATAAAAGATCACAAAGGAGTAGAAACACAAACACTATCGCAGTACCAAAAGATTACACAAAAGCTAGAAAACAAACCAACATGAGAGCCTTCTCTCATTCAGCACCTATCCTCTGGAATAACCTTCCTGACAACATTCGCCTACTATCGGACATAAAGGAATTTAGAAAAAAACTGAAAACCCATTTATTCTCATTACACTACAACAAAGGAGCAGAAACTAGCCAGACTACACAAAGAGACACAGGTTAACTAGCAAATACAACCATTATATAACTACGTGCCTTCAAGATTAAATTAATGTTTACACCTACAAGCGATATATGATAATTGTAAATATCTACTATGTACATATGTTCTAATAGTTTAACGTTCTAATAATTTACTGTTTAAATATTATACTGTTACCTGTACCTAGTTCAACTGTTCTATGTTCTATGTAAAATGACTTGGTATGATACTACCCATACCATATAACATAATGTTCATTGTAAACCGCACTTGATACTTGTGAAAGAGCGGTATAGAAATAATTGTTAAATAAATAAAATAAATAAAATAAATAAATAAATAAATGCAATTATTCTATGATCACTATTGCCAGGTGGCCCCAATACCCTTATATCTTGCACCAGATCCTGTGTTCCACTAAGGACTAGGTCCAGAATAACTTCCCCTCTTGTTGGTTCATGAACCAGTTGCTCCAAGAAGCAGCTATGTCTAGCATGTGTGGATTCTAAGCAATAAGGAACAATGTGGGATAGAGATATTATAGGGCATTGTGTGTTAATTTGATATAGATAGTTGGTGTATGGTTGAAATGAGTAATTGATTGAATGATATTGTGGATGGTGGTTATATTGCTAGTTGGTACATTGGGCAGTTGATTCCTTCCCCTGGGACCTCAGGGCCCATAAGGCACTTCTGTTGGGAAAGTATGGGGATTGGGTTGCGCAGGTGAGTGATGACTTGCATGGGTGAACTGGGATGATGTAGTGCCAAAAGGTGCCTAGAGATAAACTGTGGTGTGTTGTGGTGGAGATGGAAGATCCTTTGTAATCTAAGCATAGTGCCTGAAAATATTTGTGCATTTTGCGGCTTCTGTTTTAAAAAATTGATTCGTTAAATGTAAAAGTTCTCAATCGTATAATTTAAAGGAAAAAAAATTGAAAGTATCTTAGGAGATGTAAATCAACTGTGGCAATCTTTCAAGAAACGCATTTGACATATGTGGAATATCAGAAAGCTGAGACAAGACTGGGTGGAAGAACTTTTGTATGCACTCGCACAACATCAGAGAATATGGGTAGACATTTTAATTGCCAATTACTCTGGGATCTGGGAGGTTTCTCAGTGTGCAGATTTGAATGGCAGATGGATCACTGGGGTGGTGGTGCAGATGGATCATACTTTATCATTAGTGAATGTCTATGCACAAAATTTGGATGACCCTAGTTCTTTTTGAAGTTGGCGTATCAGATTTCTATGGTAGGTAACTTTTCAGTCATAATGGATGGGATTTTAATCTTTGTATTGACCCTGTGATAGATAGACAACCTGCGGTGAAGGGGTATCTCATAGGACCTTGCTTGGAATAATTGAAGAATTTAACCTGCTGGATATCTGGATATTACAAAACCAACTGGAGCAGCACTTTACATATTTCTCTGCTCTGCATAATACTTATTCTCAGATTGATTTCTTTTTGATGTCTAAATCCCTGGTGGCACTTCTGACAGCAGTCTCTATTGGCTCCATGGATATTTCTGACCTCACTGACATTTCTCTGACTCTGGAGGGGAGTGGGGAGAAGCCCAGTAGGTCTGGCTTGTGGTTTAATGGGGAGCTGTTGGCAGATCAGGAGTTTGAGGCACTTCTTACCTAGGCCATCAATGATTATTTTGATGTTAATGACATGGGTGAGATGGTATGGGATGCTTTCAAAGTTTGTTTAAAGGGAGTAATTATTAATTATTTAGCTGGGAGAAATAAACAGTTAACAAAGGAGATTCAAGGGCTGCAGAAAGAGATTTCCAAACTTGAACAGCAACATTTATTTATTTATTTTATTTACTGCACATTTATATACCGCTACTTCCAGCGATCAGCAGCGGTTTGATTTATGTTCGGGGATTGTCAATCAAGACTGGGGGGGGGGGGGGTATGAACGAAACATCAATGGACAAGAGTTAGGAGTGTGCTTTTCCCATTGCAGCAAGATAGGTACAAGTATAATGTTGTTGAGCAAAAGAAACAAGTCCAAACGTGGAGTAAGGAAACACCAATCTTATGAATTATGGATTATGGATTATGAATACTCCTCAATGCCTTGTTCGCTGTTATACTTTAACTATGGAGGTGATCAATAATTTCTTTGTTTCTATTTCTTTGTTTTTAATATTTACTTATAAGCATAATTTTGTTTTATTCATGTATTTATTTGTATTATCATATTATTTTTTTTTATTGCAGGTTTTAGATTGTTTATTTATGTATTTATGATTTTAGTGTGCTAGGTGTATTACCCCTGATGAAGGCAACGAAACACGGCCTGTGTTGGGTGATCCCAGTCACATACATTAAAGATTGGTCTTTCCTTACTCCACGTTTGGACTTGTTTCTTCACATTTACGTGGTAGTTCTGCTTTCTACAGTGCTACTAACGTTGTTGAGCATACAGGCAGGACAAGAGAATATTTATTTATTTATTTATTTAACATTTCTTATATACCGCCTTTCAGTGGTATGAGAATATTATTGTGTAGGTGAAGTACTATGCTGTGGACAATAAAGCAGGGAATCTCTTGGCAAATTACTGAACCTCAAAGCTAAGTGGAGGGAAAATAAGATATAGGGTTATGCAAGGATACTGTCTTGCTTATCAAAACTGCTGATAGCCAGTGGGCCTTTTTGCAAATCTATTCATAGTTGTATCAGTATGACTGAAAGTTTACAGACGTTGATATAAGGCATTTTTTGAACCAACTCTTCCACCCAAAATTGGACCTACAAACTGCTGAATGGGTAAGGTTACTAACAGAGCTAGCAGAAATAGCAGCTGTGATCAGGACATTGCGAGCAAGGTAAAGCCCCAGGAGGGAATGGTTTTAGCACAGATTTCCATCACCAAGGTTATTGAAGATATATATATCTAGATAGATAGATATCCTTCTTGAGAAGGGAGGGACTACCGGAACATTCATGAAGCCGAAATTGTGATCTTATCAAAATCCAGGAGAGATGCTACATTAATAGAGAATTACAGATCCATTTCCTTCTTAAACAATGGTTGTAAGATCTATGCTAAAATGTTGGCCCATAGGCTGGATCATGTACTCCCACAAGCGATACATTAAAGGCAGGCTTACAGCAAACAATTCCAGGTTGTTTTCTCATCTTCTGGAGGAAACAGTTCGTATGCAGCTGCTGACATGAGCAATGGCACTGGATGCAGAGAAGGCTTTTAACAGGGTTGAGTGGCAGTTCATTATTTGAGAGCCTAGCTTGGTTCAGATTTGGAGAGTTTTTTTTATTAGTGAGGTTAAAATTGTGTAATCTCATCCAATAGCCAGACTTCAGATAAATAATGCCCTGTTTGAGGCCTTCCCTCTTGTTTTAGAGAACAAATCAGGGGGGGCTCCTTATCCCTTATGCTATTAGTAGTAGCCTTGGAGACTTTGGCGATTACCATCTGGGAAAGTCCAAGTGTAGTGGAGTTTGGGAAAAGCCACATTAAATTATCTGTGTATGTGGATGATATATTGTTATATTTCATGGAACCAGATACTTAGATGAGATTATCCAGGAGTATGCTGCCCTAGTGTAGATTGGTTGTTTACTCCTTCATAAAGAAGAAATACTAGGGGACACACAATAAAGCTACAATGTTGAACATTTAAGACAAATCAGAGAAAATATTTTTTCATGCAACGTGTAATCAAACTCCAGAATTCATTACCAGAAGATGTAGAAAAAGCTATTAGTGTAGCTGGGTTTAAAAAGAGGTTTGGATGAATTCCTGGAGGATAAGTCCACAAACCATTATTAAAGTGGCCTGGGAAAATCCACTGTTTATCCCTGGGACAAGCAGCATGGAATCTGTATATCTTTTGGGAATCTGAAAGGTACTTGTGATCTGGATTGGCCACTGTTGGAAACAGGATACTGAGCTTGATGGACCCTTGATCTGACCCACTATGGCATATCTTATAGTCTTACAATATAAAAAAGTCTGATAAGACAGAATTACTCCCCTTAAATAAGTGGTGCAATAAGTTGCATTGCACTGCATTGTCAAGTGGTGAGGGCAAGGAATAAAATATTTGGGGATCCAGTTTAGATCAACCTTGGAGCTCAGCTTGATGGAAAAGCTAGCACAGTTTGTACCCATTGGCAGGGCCAGTCCCAGGGCTGGTGCAAGTTAGTAGGAGACCTAGACAAACCTATAGCTTTAAATCCCCCACATGATTTTGATAGTAAACTCAGCAATTTTAATCATTTGGACACCATCCTTCCAACCACAATCCTGTAAAAATGCATAGTTGGATAACATATGTATATGTATGCCAGCTCTTCCTGCAGGTAAAATAATGTGCTGAAGAGTTTTTGAGTTTATGTGGCTGTCAGAATCTGTTGTTTGGCTTTGACTGTTGCTGCTCTTTGTTGCACCCCCAGAAGCTGATGCCCTAGGTGACCTCCTAGTCTTGTCTTTCACTGCAAGTTGCTTTACAGAATCAGGTCCATAGTGTATTTGGAAAGCAATCAACATTTTAATAGTCTCTAAATGACCCCACCATGTTAGTCTCAAATGGAACCAATGGACAGGGCTGGTCCAACCTTTAGACAAGTCCCGGTGGGATGAACAGCCCCGCAAGCCATCCTGCCCCGATTCCACATTCCTCTCTCCAAGCATGCACAAAGCCGCTATGCAGGGAGAACAGGATGGGGTCGGCACGGGGCAAGAAATGAAGTGTGGCTGGGCCAGGCATCTGGATGTACAGGGCTGATTCAGGTCTTGGACCTGTATGTCCGTGGAGCACCGGGAGGATGCCCAGCTTATTCCACCTCGGAGGTGGAACCATCCTTGGACCACTGGCGCCCCTTCTCACTGGCCTGGAAGCCTCCCTAGGAGCAAGGCACAGTTAAAGGTGAGGTCCCGCTGCCCAATCCCAGCCCTGATGGACCCTGTCATGGATCGGGTGGTGGGAAATCTGGTCAGGGCAGTGTTCGGCCTATGGGAGTGGAGGGGGACTGGCCATGCTGCCACCTGAGCGTCTCTCACGACCACTGTAGGGGCATGCTGGGCTGTCCTGGTGCCTGATCCTGCTACCGCTGGGGCATCCAGAATTGGGTACAAAGGAGCCCATCCTACTCTGAAATGTCTGGATGGCCTGGACATGCTCTATATGCTTAGAATGATCCCCTTCGTTTTCCAGCAAACTTGTAATTGTCCATAGATCAGCTTCTGCCTACATTTCTGTGAGCCAAACCCCCCCCCCCCAACCTGTATTTCTCTCCAGAAGCTAAAACTACCCAAGAATTTGGGAGGAGTAGGTTTTCCTAATCTTGCAGAGTATCTTAAATCAAGTTAGTTGGTGGTATGTAGGAACAGGAGAGGAGGACTCTCTCACATTCCCTTCTGTTTGCTACTGGAAAGAGAGAAGGTTGCACTTTTGCAATTAAAATGGCTCCCCACTATGTCTTATCCTCCTTCTGTTGTGGATTCTCAAGTTATTAAAGAGTCTCAGGCCTGTCTTGAAGAGCTGGATAAGCCGTTAGTTACCATGAGGATGGTCAGTTCACACTCCTATTTTGCTGAATCCATCTGTGCAGATTAGGCAAAGGTACATTTATTGGAGAAAATAGTATGAGACTGGTGTACAGAAGTATTGTGTCAGAAGCTTAATCTGCCTGCCACAACAAGATATTAGTATTTGTAACTTTGGCATGCATTAGGTTGTAGTCTGAAGCAGAGTGGTAGATAGTTTCAACAACTTTCCCTCATGATGTGTTGCCGAGTAGCAAGAACATTGGTAAAGGTCGCTGCCACTTTTTACAAGCTCTTGAGGATGAATTTTTATGATCCTAATCAAGCTTTGCAGAACGTATGGCAGCATGACTGTTTCCTTCAGCTTACTAATCATCTGGATTTACAGAGAAAAGGGATTTCCTCATGGGGCTGACAGAGTAACTATGTACAGGCAAGCTGGCTGTAACAGGCGACATTGTCAGCTCACAACTATTAATAATGTTTCTCTGTAATTCATCTATAGAAGCATTTCATACATCAAATGGAACTCCTGGCTATTGAGGTCTCAGATACCATAGGCTGCCACTGTTTTCATGAACGATCCAGTGGACTAATGCCTAAACATACATCAATGACCTCTTACTTAAACCTTTAGCCATATAGGTGTTCTCCTGAGAAAATTTTTTGATGTGAATTGTTCTTCAATACTTCAATATTTCAATACTTTAATCGACCATACTACTTAGTATCAAATAATAAACCAGTGCTTAGCTGTGCGATGGATTCCCTGGGGATCAAGGCAACTTTGCCAAATCGCTGTTCTTTTTGTCATGCTGAACGGGGTACGTTATTATATCTGTTATATGAATATCCAGTTATTCTGAAGTTATGGTCGCAGGAACAGCAGAGAATAATGAAGTTATTAGATTTGAATCTTACCATTTTGGCTGCTTCCATCTTTAACCAAATGGTGGGGATAGATAGGTCAGGGAGAGGTCTTGTCGTTTTTGCAATTAGGATCATTTTACAAAACTGGACCAGTGGAGCTCTGATTCATTTCCATGTTTGGTGGAAGACTGTTTAATAGCAAAATATTAGCTGGCAGCGGAGAGACGAATGGATAATTTCATCAAATGTGAGATGGTATGGTGCCGGTAATTAAATTTTATGAAAATCAGAAGTATGATTTCAAGATCTCCTGGAGAAAGGTATTGTAGCTAGAATCTGAAAGAGCTACTCTTGTCATGGCCAACTCTACTGGGAAGGAAGGAGGGATTGAGGTTTTCTTTAAGTTTGGTTGTAACCTTTTGTATTCTGACTGAAAATTGATAAATAAAATCTAAAAAAAAAATGATGTGCATTCATTAGTGTGAATTCAATTTATTTGTGCGACTTAAAAAATGTAGTGTGTACTAAATCAATTTAATGAATATTAACTCAATTTTAAGTGTTACAAAGTTCTAACGCTTCTTAAATGTTGTATTAAAATGAGTGTGTGAAATGAACCAATAAAATATCTGAAAATTATAAAAAAAAAGAGAAGCCACAATAAGGTATCTACCTAGTAGGTTAGAAAACCTGATCAATGAGTCTGTGATGGGGAAAAGACAGATGAGTCGAGAGAGATAACCTCATTGCCATTAGAAATACATTCTGGATTAAAATTGTGCCAAGGAGCTCTGTTGAGCAGGGAGTGGGAGGAGTGGCCTAGTGGTTGGGGCAAGTTGCCTTGGGCAGGAGGGACTGGGGTTTCTAGTCCCACAGGCACTCCTTGTAGCCTTGGGCTGGGCAAGCCACTTAGCCCTCTGTTGCCTCAGGTACAAAAAAAATGTAGATTGTGAACCCTTTGGGGACAAGGGAAATATATACAGTATCTGAATGTACACTGCTTTGACCAGTCGAAAAGCTGCATATAAGCATTGCTAAAATAAAATAGTGTCTCTTATATGTAGATGTGCAGTGCTGTGAATACCTAGTAGGGCTATAGAAATGATTACTGTAGAAAAGGGCCAAATAGGCCAGGCGTGAAAACCAAATTGGATATAATTAATGAATTGGATGAGATAGCCTCTGACACACAAACCTATACAACTATGATTCACCCAGTGTATGGAGATTTGGAGTTATCAGATTCAGGAACAGACAGTGATTCTGGATCTATACTGGACATAATAAGCAGTGGCGTAAGCAGCCAATTTATACATGAAACAGGGGTGTAGAACCTAGCTATGCTCATGTAGGAATTACAGGTTAAGTATCAGGAATAGAATTAGAAGTTGGTCTCTTTAAAAGTAATTCTGATTGTCCTGCTTCTAAAGTTGCTTCATAAAATTAGCAAATAGAGCTTATGTAGACATAGTTGTGGGTCAGGTTAACTTCTCTAAAATCAATAGAGAAATATAGAGCAAATAGTACATACTCTTTATCCTGCAATCTGATAGGCTAAAGAGGTTGCTGGGTCAGGATGATCTGCTTTTAGAAATTGGGCTTTACGTCAACAAGCAAATATAGCTTGCGTAAATAGTAGAAATCAGCAAATATTATAAGTAACTAATTAGCTTCTGTTGAATAGTGGAAACACAGCGACACCTATTGAATCTAGTGAATATAGTTATGAGGTGTAACTTCTTCTTTCTATATGACGTGCTGCATATGTTAGCAAATTTTATGTGCACTTTTGTAATTTGGAAAGCACCAGATGTTAATTAAAGATTAACTGAGTCAGCTGATATTTTACAATAAAAGTGGGAGCCCTGTGAAGCCATCTTTGAAGAAACACTAATGGATATGTCTGTTTTAGACTCCATGTGTTTCCTCCATACAGAGCTCTGTGGTATTTAATTGATTAATTGTGTCTCGTCTTTTCTTTCCTATTGAGAGGTATAGAAAAATTAAAAAGAATCCAGGTTTTATGTGAAGGATTTCAGACCCCAGGAGGGTGAGAGTCAACAATTACTAGTAGTATATTGGCTGGGAATTATATTGAGCAGGGTCCCATGGTAAAGTAAGCTCTTGATTAGAGGTGGACATTTAGGAGCATGTTTACTAAGTTCGCACATGGTAAGTCCCAGGAATTAGCACAGGAGGTGGCATAGACCAACACTAACTATTGGGCAATGCCTGGCATTTTCCCCTGCAGTTACTGTGAGGAATCACACCTCAATGTGCTAACCAGCCAGCACATATAGCATGGGTGCACTTATTGCCAGCTCTTGAGGAAACAGTAAGTGCACCAGTCCTAACGGTAGCAATCACAACTAGCATGCACCAATGATGACCACGCTAACTACTATCTGCTATAATGCACACAATCCACCCTTAGCCCACCCAGTTACCACCTCTTTCCATACTAACATTTAGTGTAGGACTTTTAACATGCTGCTTCACGCTGTCAGTGCAGCACGCTAATGTGAGATAAACCCCATGCTAAAAATTAGTATGCTTTAGTAAACATACCCCTTAATGTGTTGTTAACTCAATTAACTTTAGCATTTTAATTTGATTACAAAATGTAACTCGATTAGGAGCTTTTAATGCCCCTAAGAATGTGCCGCTTTCTGAAGTGCCTCATGAGGAGAGGCATGGCATGTGAGTGTGCTATGGGTGGCAATGCTGCTGCTGGTGTGGGGTTAGGTGACAGTGCACACAGGCACAAACTGCCTTCACTATGGAGTACTGCATCTGCACTGCTGGAGCCTTGAACCCAGTAGCTGAGAGCAGCAATGGGAGAAGTGTTGGGAAGGAGCTTGGCTGAAGCCTCTCAATGGTAGATGCATGCACATGTGGAAATCAGCTCTAGTGTGAAGGTGCAAATGGGCTGCTGCTCTCACACCCCTCAGCATGGTGCTTATCCCAGGCAGGGGGAGAGGATTGCACTCATTGCAGTCTTTAAAACACCCCCCACCCTCAATTCCGGGGGGCACTTAAGTACATAAGAACATAAGATATGAACATACTGGGTCGACCAAGGTCCATCATTCCCAGTATCCTGTTTCCATTCCAGTGGCAAATCTAGATCACAAGTACCTAGAGGTTTCCCAAGAAGATGCAGATTCCACTTTGCTTGTATTGGAACAAGCAGTGGATTTCCTGGGTCCTCTTTAATAATGGTTTATGGACCTTTCCTCCAGGAACTTGTCCAAACCTTTTTTAAATCCAGCTACACTAATAGCTTTTACTACATCCTCTGGTAACGAATTCCAGAGTTTGATAATGCGTTGAGTGAAAAAATATTTTCTCTTATTAGTCTTATATGGGTTACACTGTAGCTTCAATGCATGTCCCCTAGTCTTTCTACAATTTGATGGCATAAACAATCAAACAGATATACTTAAACATACAAACATAAAAACATGAGATTAGTATTAAACAATAATCAATAAATATAAATAAAAACAAGATCAAACAGGCATGTGACATATGATCACATCAATATAAATGTCAAAATATATAAACTTGTGTTTAAAATAATACTTAAACATGCATTTAAAATAATACCTAAAATCAATGCATTAGACAACAATGTGGTGTAAGTATTAAATAAACCATAACATATATAAAAAAAGTCAAAACAAAATGTTAAGAAAAAGAAAAAGAATATTGAATTAAAACTCTAGATTGAAACGTTAAATTCTAAGACGTAGGGCAGACAAATGACTCTATTAATACCAACCACTAACCGTAATACCCTCATTAAACTTTTACTTACAAGGCACAGCTGGAAAAGAGTCAAGTTTTGTTCTAAATAGCCTGTGGATTCATCACTTTATTGCAATACTGTTGTATACAAACACGATAAAAATAAAAGGGAATAAAAAGATGAAACTAAATAACACTATAGAGCAAATGTGCTACATGAAATGAAAATTCGTGCTAAAAAAGATTGTGATAACAAATACCATAGAGGTGAATGGGATCAATGACTTAAAACCAGGTGACTGGACTCATAAGAAAATAAATAATCTTTGTGCTAAAACATGTGCACTTTGTGAAATATTGAAAAAATGTGCTGTATGAAAATTCTACCAGCAATTACCTGAACTTGACCAAATGCTGTATGAGAAATGCTGTGTAATAAAAGCGGAAAATTATTAATCCAGATCCACACACGAGATACAACAACGTTATGTATTATGGTGTTATACAACCAAAGCTAAAAGTGCTTCGATGTAATGTGTATCTAGAAGAGTCAATAAATTATTAAAAGCGTTAAAAGAATTATCCCTTAGACACCCGAAAAACTGACTCTTGCTGAACAACCTTATAGCGTTTGGCAGAGGAGCTGCATATCCGAAACTGTTCATGACAGAAAAGCCGAAATTGAAATAGTATTGTAAGATTAGTAATATACTCATCTGCTTAAAAAGCATAATTTAATACTAATGAACACTGAACTTAAATGATCATACCTAAACCAGTGCGCTAAAAACCGTTGTGAAGTAAAAACGTATACTTATAAGAAGGACGCTAACTTTCGCGCCAAAAATATTTGAAGATTAGATGATGTTAAAAATGCTTTGATGTAACGTGTATCCAGAAGAGTCAATAAATTATTAAAAACGTTAAAAGAATTGTCCCTTAGACACCGGAAAAACTGCCTCTTGTTGAAAAACCTTATAGCGTTTGGCAGAGGATCTGCGTATCCGAAACTGTTCATGACAGAAAAGCCAAAATCAAAATAGTATTATAAGATTAATAATATACTCATCTGCTTAAAAAGCATAATTTTATACTAATGAACACTGAACTTAAATGATCATACCTAAACTAGTGCGCTAAAAACCGTTGTGAAGTAAAAACTTATAAGAAGAACGCCAACTGTCGCGCCAAAAATATTTGAAGGTTAGATGATGCCAAACCAATGTAACAAGCACTTAAACCGGTATTGCACCCTCCTGAGCTTACCTCGAAAAGAGAGAGACAATGCTCTTCCAAGAACAATGTGTTGCCACAATTCTAAAGGAACTGATGTGCCGAAGTGAAAATTTTTATACTGGAAGAGGGGGCGTGGTGAATGTAATGATGTAATACTCGACTTCGAAAACTAATGAAGCAATACTAAAGGGAAACCTTTGAATGGAAACTTGTTGTAGATAATGCTCTCTGTTACTATTAAAACTGAACCGCATTAATAAAAAAGTGATAAGATAATAAATAAATAAATAAAGCCGTGTTAAAACTCCACCAGGGGGCTGCAATACTTAATGCCGGACTGAGAATATAATTATAAATTATTCAAACTGACACTCTATTGAAAATAAATGTATTTGATCATATGTCACATGCCTGTTTGATCTTGTTTTTATTTATATTTATTGATTATTGTTTAATACTAATCTCATGTTTTTATGTTTGTATGTTTAAGTATATCCCCCTGAGGAAGGCTTAGGCCGAAATGCGTAGGGGACTCAATAAAGGCACTCGTGTTCATCCATATCTCTTGCCTCACTGTGTCTCTGTCGGAATAGCAAGAGTACCCTGCTCTCTTTGTGCCATAAACAATCAAACTACATTTACCCATTCCACTTCATTCATTAACACAGGTACCCTAAAAAAATTTTTTTTAAACTGCCTCTAATGTTTCGATTGATTTTTACGTTTTTTGGTGCGCTGAATCCAAATCTGGTAACCAATTTGCTCCAACATGGTGAGGCCGCGGGGCAGGGTCCCCCCGGCCGAAGGTAACCAGGCGCACGGCCCGGTGCGCGGACCCTGCCCACGGTCAGGGAGGGGAGGGCCCTCATGGGCATAATTCAAATCTATTGGCTCGCCCTGAGGAGGAGTTGGGGGTGAGCCAATGAGCAGTGCGGGGCAGAGAGGGGGTTTAAAGAGGGGCGCGCGGCGGCGACGGTCTCTCTGGAGTCCAGCAGCAGGGAGAGAGGTCCGTCGTCATCGGCGCTCTATCGGAGATCCGGCCTTCGTTCAGCGACCGTTTGCGTGGCTTTTGGCCGGGAGAGGACCGTCGCCGGCGAAAGGGGTTTGCGGCGGGGTGCCCGTGCGACTTTGCGCAAGTATCAAAAAAAAAAAAAAAAAAGAAGACGAAACAGGGGGTAAAAGACATAATACTCGAAAGGAATTAATTGAAGGCTTGAGGGTCCGTGGGGGTCGGGAGGTACACTGAGTCGGGCGTCCTTCGGGCGGCCGGTCGGGGAGGCGAAAGTTTATCGGCGTTCGGGTAGGGAGCATGCCGCCGCGGAGAGGCCGGCAGGCCCGCAGTTCATCACGTGGTCGGGGTGAGCAGGGCCCGGGGATGCGTCGCGGGCAGTCTTTGCCTGTTCCTTCAGGAGAGTCGGGGGGGGGGGGCGGCTAGAGGGGGAAGGGAGTTTGGGCAGAAAGTGGCTGGGGGTGCCAGGGTCCGGGGAACTACAGGCTCAGGAGGGGCTCGGGCTCAAAGGGGCAGGGCTGCAGCCTCAGCTAAAGGGCAAAGGAGGAGGGGTGGCAGGGTGGAGAGAGAGCTGGGCATGGGGCCGGTAGGGGTGGACAATGGGTCCCAAGGACAAGGAGGGGATAGGGCGGTTGGGGGGGCAGTGGGGTTGGGGGTAGGGGGGCAGTGAGCTCGGGGGGGGGGGCAAAGAGAGGCAAGGTTGGGGGCGGCTGATGTGGTAAGTAGCAGTGGGGAGGGACAGGGGTTGGGGGGCTGGGCTGGGGGGGGAGGGACATTCTTCCCTGGGTGGGCTTCTCCCTGGTTCAGAGCGCAGAACTTTGGGCATGGGCCCTTTGGCCATAGGGGTGTCGCTGGGAGCGTGGGTACTCCAGTGGGCTATGCGCCGTGGGACCATTGGCAAGGGGGAGGCCAGGGATCTTCCCGGGCAGAGTGGCTGTCGGCTTGGCAGCCGGGGGGTTCCCCTGTCACCCCCTCTCCCCCCTCTTCTTCTCTTTTGTCTTCACAGGTCGACTCAACGGTTCCAGTGGCAGCGCAGATGTCCGGTGGGCAGCGAACGGTGATGGCAGAGGACTTCGGAGCAGGCTCAAGGGAACCCCAACGGCGTGAGGCCCGCCCGGCGAGCGTGATGGGGGCGCCAGCAGCCGGTATGGGGAGGCAAGAACAAGAAGGGTTGCTGCAGGATCCGCCGGCCAGCTTCGGAGGTGCTGGGGGTGAGTTGTCTGGGGGCTATGGGGGGGGGGGGGCGGGACGGAACATTTGGAAGGGCACGACAAAAGAGGGTGGAAGGCTAAGCATAAGCGCCGGCACGTAAGACGCCGTCAGCACAGTTCGGAGTCTTCTTCGTCGTCCATGGCATCCACATCGTCATCATCGATTGCGCCTTCCCGTGCAGGGCAGGGTGGGGAGCCGGTGCCTGTGGGACCCTCGGGCGGAAAGTGTGTGCCTACGACGGTGGCATTCACGGAGTTGTGGGAAGGGGTTCTGCGGCATCTGCGATGCAAGATATGGAAGAGGAGGTATATCGATATATTTCGATTGTTGGAGGGCCGGAGGCGGTCCGGTGAGAGTAGGAAAAAGCGGAAGGAAGACGAAAAGGCGGGTCGCGTCAAGAAAGTGTCCCGGAACGTTCTTAATTGGGTTCGATCCTTTTTAAGATTGGCGAGTGTTTGGGGGCGGCAGGTGCCAGAGGATTATGGGATGCTTTTGGCGTACGCGGACTCTATTGTAGAAGCTGCGCAGACCCATGGCGGTTTTGCGTGGCTGAATTACGATGAGAATTCCGGGACAAGATGGAGGAGAGTAAAGGGCTGTCCTGGGGAACACAGGATATCAACTTGTGGTTAACCCAGATGTCCGTCAGGACGGGGGGGGGGGGTGGTGGGGGGGCAGGGGGGCGTGGGGTGGGGAGCGGCTTGGGGGGTGCGGGTCGGCCCTTTCGGGCAAACAGTGGGGCAGTGCAGCAGAAGGCAGGCGGGGGGGGGGGGGGGCAAGGGGACATCTGTTGGCGTTTCAACAGGTCCTCGTGCCCTTTCCCTGACTGCAAGTTCAGGCACGCATGCTCGGCCTGCGGGGGCGGGCATTCCGCACTCAAATGTTTCAAAAAGGGCGGGGTTCCCCCTCCTGCCCCAGTCAACAAGTAATTCCGCTTTGGCGGAATTGGCTCCCTCTCCACTTTCCCGGGAGGTGATTGGCGACTGGCTGTGTTCTTATCCGCGGAGGCGGGAGAGGGAAGTGTTGCAGCGTGGGTTTTTTGAAGGGTTTATTATTCCGGTGCAAGGTACTATAGCGGGTAGGGCTGCGCGCAACTCGCCGTCAGTGCGGCGCTTGGCGGCGGTGGTTAGGGAGAAATTGGCGGGCGAGTTGCGTTTGGGCAGAATAGCAGGTCCGTTTGCGGAGCCGCCAGTGGAGAATCTGGTGGTTTCCCCATTAGGGGTAATCCCTAAGAAGGAGACGGGGAAATTTCGTTTGATACATAACCTCTCCTTTCCAGTTGGGGACTCGGTGAATGATCATATTCCGAGAGAGCTGTGTGCGGTCCGCTACGCATCCTTTGATGAGGCGGTGGGTCTGGTGAGACGTTGTGGCCCAGGGGTTCTGTTGGCAAAAGTAGATATCGAATCTGCTTTTCGTTTGCTGCCGGTCCATCCGTCTTCGTTTTATTTGCTGGGTTTTTCGTTTGAGAATGAATTTTATGTGGACAAGTGCATGCCAATGGGCTGTTCGGTGTCTTGTGCCTACTTCGAAATGTTTAGCTCCTTTTTGCACTGGAATTTAGTACGGCGGGTGGGTGTTAGGAATGTTGTACACTACCTGGATGATTTTCTGTTTGTGGGGGCGGCTGGTTCTGGGGAGTGTCAACAGCTGATGGACGGTTTTCTAAGCATGGCTAGGGCGTGTGGGCTCCCGCTGGCCGAGGACAAGACTGAGGGTCCCGCCACGTGTATCACTTTCTTAGGGGTTGAGCTTGACTCGGTCGGAATGGTGGCGCGCCTCCCGATGGACAAAGTGTTCAAGTTACGGGTCCTGGTGGCGAATGGGTTAGCGTCTACAAAGTTATCTCTGAAGGAATTGCAAATCTTGATTGGATCGTTGAATTTCGCATGCAGGGTCATTCCGATGGGCCGGGTATTTATGCGCCGCTTGGCGGCAGCCACGGCGGGGGTGCGCAAGCCGCATCATCGTATTCGAATGTCGCAGGTCATGAAGGCTTATTTGAGGGTTTGGGAGGTTTTTCTTAGGGACTTTAATGGGGTATCTGTTCTGATGGACGAGGAGGTCTCCAGTGTGGATTTGCAGCTTTATACTGACGCGGCAGGCAGTAAGGGTTTGGGGATTTACTTTGGGGGTGACTGGTGTGCTGTGCAGTGGCCCCAATCCTGGCACGAGGCGGGCCTGACTAGCAACATTACGTTCTTGGAGCTGTTCCCCTGGTTGGTCGTCTTGCACTTGTGGCCGGAACGCTTGAGGAACCGCAGAGTGACATGGTGGTGTGACAACGAGGCGGTGGTGGCGGTCGTCAACCGGTACACGCCGCGCTGCTCGCTGGTAGCGGGTTTGATGCGGGACATAGTATTCATGTGTTTGCGTGTAAATGTCGCGGTGAACGCGCGGCAGATTCTGGGCTGCACTAATCGAATTGCCGATGCTCTTTCTCGTTTCAAGTGGGATCTGTTCCGGATGTTGGCGCCGGAGGCGAGCGAGGAAGGCATGGAGGTTCCAGAGCATTTATGGACGATTGGCCAGCAGAGATGGTACGACTTTTGAAGAGTTCCCTTGCACCGTCGACTTGGGTGGCTTACCAGAATGGATTTGATACTGTACTTGGCTACTTAGAGTCACACGGCTGGCGGCCTGGAGCAGAGGTTGACTGTTTACTGGGACGCTATGTAGTGGAGGCAAAGTGCACTGGCACGTCCCGGGCATCCCTGCGTAGGCGGTTGGCGGGCTTTACCTTCTTTGCCAGAGCGGCAGGCTTGGTGTCAGGGAAGCCTGGATTTTTGGTACAGCGGCTACTGTGAGGCTGGGATAGAGGGAGCCCGACGCCCCGGGACTCCCGGTTGCCAGTGACACATGATCTTTTGGCGAGACTTTGCGAGATACTGCCGAGTGTGGTGGATTCACGCTACGAGGCGGTTCTGTTTAAGGCAATATTTTGCTTGGCCTTCTTTGATGCCTTTCGGGTTGGGGAACTGGTGGCCAGCTCGGGCAGGGCAGAGCGGGCCGGGGGACTCTTGTTTAAGCACGTGCAGCTTGGAGAAGGGCAGCTGCGGGTCCGGCTGGCAAGGTCAAAGACCGATCAATTGGGCAAGGGATTGTGGGTAGTGCTGAGGGAGGTGGTATCCCTGCCGACTTGCCCTGTGGAGGCTGTGCGGGCATATTTAGCAAGGCGCCCGGTCGCAGATCACTTGTTTTTCTTGCATGAGAATACAGGTTGGGTGACCCGATTTCAAGTGGCGGCGGTGCTGCGGTTGGCCATTAAGGGATTGGGCATGGATCCGACACACTTCGCTCCGCATTCCTTCCGCATTGGAGCGGCGACAAGCGTAGCTGCGGCTGGACTGTCGGAGGTCGCGATTCAGAGCATTGGCAGGTGGCGGTCGCAGGCCTTTAAAGGTTATGTCCGTTTATAAGGGGAACGGAGGGTCCTGTTACTAACCTGTGCTTTCTTTTTCAGATGCTGTGCGGTGCCCGCAAATATGCTGGATGATCGGGCATTCATTTGTGCATTGGGCGGGACTGCAGGCAGCTGAACGACCGCTGGGGCCTAACTTGGGACTTGACCCGGCTTTGGTGTCGCTTCTATGGCTGGGTGAGCGCGGTCTGCGGTGGCCACAGCTGTTACCTCTGCTTCGACACCATAGCCGGGTGAGAGCTGAGCCCGCTGTGATCCTGCTGCATGTCGGAGGAAATGATCTGAACGGATGGACATGTAAGCAGATCATTCGAGCAGCAAAGCGGGATTTTGCAATAGTGTCTAGACTGTTCCCACAGGTTACGTTAATGTGGTCGGACATAATTCCAAGGCCTGTTTGCCGGCAGCAACGGCGTTGGTCCCGGGGGTTGGCAAAGGTCAACCGACAGATCGGGCGGTGGGTATGTCAGCATGGGGGGTATCAGATTAGGCACCCCTGGGTGGATGTGGACTGCGCTGGGCTCTATCGCACGGACGGCGTGCATTTATCACCAGTGGGGGTAGACCTCCTGTTAAATGACTGGCAGGAGGCCTTGGAATGCATGGTCCAGCCGGAGGCTCGATGGTCGCAGCTTAGGGGTGGGGCGGTGTAGAGGCGCAGACGCGCTATACGCCGGGTGGTGGGATCCCGGAGGTTTCCGGGGTCCGGAGCCTTAAGCTGGAATTGGGGAGGGGGCGGTCGCCCCCAATCCGGATGACCCCTGGCCGGTCTTTGCTAGTAATATGGCGAGGCCGGGGAAAGGGGGGGGTTGTCTTTGCCGCTGGCTCGGCTGCGGCGGGAGTGGAATGAGGTCACCTTGCTAGTAATATGGCGGGTGAGGGCTCATTCCGCTCGGGGGTTTGTTATGTAATGGTTGTATGGTTTAAGCAATGTTTGGAATGTTATAATTTGGTTAATAAAAGCTGCGACCATTTCGAGCCAAGTTATTGTCTGGACTGATTATTGGGTGAGAAAGGGAGAAGGAGGAATTAAGGGGTTGAGGGGGGGGTGGGGGGAGGAGCAGGGTACCACCGGGTCCGACCTGCCTTGGTTATGGTGAGGCCGTGAGGCAGGGTCCCCCCGGGCCGAAGGTAACCAGGCGCGCGGCGCGGTGCGTGGACCCTGCCCACGGTCAGGGAGGGGAGGGCCCTCACGGGCATAATTCAAATCTATTGGCTCGCCCCGAAGAGGAGTTGGGGGCGAGCCAATGAGCAGTGCGGGGCAGAGAGGGGGTTTAAAGAGGGGTGTGCGGTGGCGACGGTCTCTCTGGAGTCCAGCAGCGGGGAGAGAGGTCCGTCGTCCCACCCGCCCGCCCTTGCTGTGGTGGGCATTGGGTAGGGTTGTCGCAGCTGGTGGGGGGGCGGGATCCCGGAGGTTTCCGGGGTCCGGAGCCTTAAGCTGGAATTGGGGAGGGGGCGGTCGCCCCCAACCCAGATGACCCCTGGCCGGTCTTTGCTAGTAATATGGCGAGGCTGGGGAAAGGGGGGGGGGTTGGCTTTGCCGCTGGCTCGGCCGCGGCGGGAGTGGAATGAGGTCACCTTGCTAGTAATATGGCGGGTGAGGGCTCATTCCGCTCGGGGGTTTGTTATGTAATGGTTGTATGGTTTAAGCAATGTTTGGAATGTTATAATTTGGTTAATAAAAGCTGCGACCATTTCGAGCCAAGTTATTATCTGGACTGATTATTGGGTGAGAAAGGGAGAAGGAGGAATTAAGGGGTTGAGGGGGGGGGGAGGAGCAGGGTACCACCGGGTCCGACCTGCCTTGGTTACGTACAGATTTTTTGCTACATTGGGTTAGCAGTTTGAGGTGAACGTTTCAGATTGAGTGCGATCGAGATAAAAGTTTCTTGGATGAATTCTTTATACTAATTGTTTAGTAGTTATTCAAATAAGAATAAAGAAAATTGTAACAAGGCAGCACATAAGAATAGAGTAATGTCAACAAAACACACTGTGATGGTAGCAAAATTGTCTGCACTTAAAACAGCCACATACATGTGCACAAACATTGAGCATATAAGAGCGAGGTTAGACACAAAGCAAAGCAAAGAAATGTGCAAAAAATGTTGTACAGGTATGTATGTAAGAATAGAAAACGCAAACCGCACCATTGCAATACATGAAGACAAACACCCGATGGTGTGAAAATAAAATTCTAATAAATGAGATCCGACACTGTGGTAATAACTAGCAAATTTTTATTTCAAAGTTTAGTAAAAACACGATATTTGTCAACACAGTTTAGATTTTAAAGTCATTCTTGGGTCAATCAATCTCCTGGTGGGCCCGTTTCTTCTTCCCCCGAATGCTTCTCTTGGTGCGCTGCTTGGCGTATTTTTCATCTGGGGTTTCCCGCAGCAGCAACCAGCAGAAATCAGCCATCATAGTGGTGTTCCATCTTCCTTGGTACCTTCTCTCTGTGTTCTTGATGTCCTGGTGAAACCTTTCACCTTGTTCTTCACTGTACGCCCCCAAGTTTTCGGGAAAGTAGTTCACATGGGAGTGCAAGAAATGGACTTTCAGGCTCATGTTACAGCCTTGTTCTTTGAAGGCATTGAGCATCCTGGCAACAATATCCTTATAGTTCTCATCCCGCCTGTTCCCCAAGAATTTGAGAACAACATCCTTGAAGGAATCCCAGGCTTCTTTTTCCTTCTCAGACATCGTTTCAGCGAATGCTCCATCTGAAATGAGTTTCCTTATATCAGGGCCAACAAACACTCCTTCCTTTAGCTTTGCTTCAGAAAGTCGGGGGAACTTTGAGCAAAGGTACCGAAAGCACTCACCATCTTTTGGAAGGGACTTGATGAATTGCTTAATGAGACCCAACTTAATGTGGAGAGGTGGTAATAGAATTTTATCACGAGGTACCAAGCTCTCATGAAGAACATTTTTCTCACCGGGTCTCAAATACTCCTGAATTGGCCAGTCTTTTTTCCCCCAGTGTAGGTCGCGGGCCCGGCTATCCCACAAGCAAAGGAAGCAGGGATATTTGGTGAAACCGGATTGCTGCCCTAATAGCATGGATAGAATTTTAAAGTCTCCACAAATCATCCACTTATGCTCATCATAACGAATCTTCTGAAGAATCAGGGCCAAATTCTCATATTTTTCTTGGAGAATAACAGAGTGAGCAATAGGAACTGAAGCGAATGTGTTGCCATTATGAAGAAGAACACCTTTTATGCTGTCTTTTGACGAATCAATGAACAGCCGCCATTCAGCAGGATCATACTTGAGTTTAAACTTTTCCATCACTCCGTATATATCGTTGCAAAATACCAAATCTTCCTCTTTGCTGAAATACTTCAAAAATTGTGTCTCGCGGTTGCGGTACCAATAAAAAGTTGTTCCTGGTGACAATAGATTCTTCTGTTTAAGCCGAGAACCTAGCAGTTGGGCAGCATCTTTTGGGAGTCCTAAATCCCAGACTAAATCATTCAATTCAGCTTGAGAGAAAAGTTCAGGTTTCGGATCTGGTTCAGTTTCAAACTCGGAAGTACTGGACTCATCAGGAAAAGCCATCTGATGAGTCTCATCATGATCAGAACCGTCCACACAAATATGATCCAAAGATTTTGGTGGTTCAGGCACAGGTACTTCGTTGCTATGAGGCATAGGCCTAATTGCTGAGGGAAGGTTGGGGTAACTTATTACGTTCTTATTTTTTAAGTTGTATCCCTTCACAATGCAAGAGCAAAAATAGCAGTCACTGCTGTGGTCTCTTTGTTCACGCCACATCATAGGTATTCCGAAACGAAATGCTTGTTTTTTACCTTTCATCCATAAGCGTAGATCTTCCTCACATGTCTTGCACACTTTGTGAGGAGCCCACGGTTGGTCTTGATCGCCTAACTTCAAACCGAAATAGGCGAAATATACTTTTTTAATAAATGCAGAAATGTTCCTCTGCCGCTTTTTCACGGTATATTCCCCACAAATAAAACAAAAACTGTCCGGAGAGTTGACGCAACCTCTGGCTCTGTGAGCCATCACAAATACATAGCACTGCAAACTACAACTGTAGTGAACCACTTCGGAATAAAGCTGGATTACGACTGAGCAAACAAAAGGTAATAATGAACTTGCAAGAAACTGAAATTTGACAGGAACGTTCATGTCGCAACCACCGTGTTTGAGCGAGCGAACGAGGCGAGGCGAACAGGAAAGAACATGCGCCAGCGCGAGTACTGGATTTAGCCCCCCGCCTCTCAATTGTCCTGTTAATGTATAAAATGAATACAAAACACTCTAAAATATCATGAGGGAGTGTTTCTAGTTAGTTAACCATTACAACCTCTATTTTGGGCCAAGAAAATAAACTGCAGTCGGCTAAAAAGAAATTATGTGAACATTCCTTATATGGGTAAGAAATCTAATTTTGCAAGAAAATGTGACGTGATGGAACATTTTGGCTAATTTTCCTGGATTCAGCACCCCAAAATCTATAGGAATCAGTTGCAAAACTGGAGGCAGTTTTTTGGTAGTGTACCTGTGTAATTTATAAACCTCTAGCCGTCTCTTTTCCAAGTTGAAGAGCCCTAACCTTTTTAGTCTCCCCTCATAGGGGTATCCCTCCATCCCCCTTACTGGTGACTCTTCTCTGTATCTTTTCTAATTCTGCTATATGCTTTTTAAGATACAGTGACCGGAATTGCACACAATATTCGGGGTGCAGTCACACAATGGAACGATAGAGAGGCATTCTAATATCCTTTGTTTTATTCTCCATTGTTTTCCTTATGATTCCTAGCATTCTATTTGCTTTCTTGGCCGCCACTGCACACTGAGCAGAGGGCTTCAGTGTGTTATCCACAATGATACCTAAATATTTTTCTAGTGAGATGGTTCCTAACGTGGAACCTTGGATTGTGTAACCATAGTTTGGGTTGTTCTTTCCTACGTGGATAACTTTGCACTTGTCCGCATTAAATTTCATCTGCCATTTGAACGTCCAGTCTTCCAAGTTTTTAAAGTCCTCTTGCAATTTTTCACAATCCTCTTGGGTTTTACCAACTTTGAACAATTTTGTGTCATTTTATTTTATTTATTTTATTTTAACATTTCTTTTATACCACGCTCTTTATCATCAGTGCGGTTTACAGTTAACAAATATGCAAATATGACCACCTCACTCATTATTCCCATTTCCAGGTCATTTACAAATATGTTAAAAAGCAGTGGACCCAGCACGGATCCATGGGATACTCCACTATTCACCTTTCTCCATTGTGAAAATTGGCCATTAAGCCCTACCCTCTGCTTTCTATCTTTTAGCCAGTTCCTGATCCAAAATAGAACATCAGAACATAAGATATGCCATACTGGGTCAGACCAAGGTCCATCAAGCCCAGTATCCTGTTTCCAACAGTGGCCAATCTAGGTCATATGTACCTAGCAGTTTCCCCAAAAGACACAGGTTCCATAATGCTTGTACTGGGTCAAGCATTGATATCCTGGGTCCCTTCTTAATAATGGTTTATGGACCTTTCCTCCAGGAACTTGTCCAAACCTTTTTTAAACCCAGCTACACTAACAACCTTTACTACATACTCCGGTAACAAATTCCAGAGTTTGATTACACGTTGAATGAAAAAATATTTTCTTTTATTAGTCTTAAATAGTTTACCCTGTAGTTTCATTGCATGTCCCCTAGTCTTTCTATATTCTGATAATGTAAACAATCGATCTACGTTTACCCGTTCCACTCCGTTCATTCATTTATAGACTTCTATCATATCTCCCCTCGGCCGTCTCTTTTCCATGTTAAAAAGCCCTATCCTTTTTAGCCTTTCTTCATAGGAGTATCCTTACATCCCCTTTACCATTTTTGTGGCTCTTCTCTGAACCTTTTCTAATTATGCTATATCCTTTTTAAGATACGGCGACCAGAATTGCACACAATATTCAAGGTGCGGTCTCACCATGGAACGATATAGAGGCATTATAATATCTTTTGTTTTATTTTCCATTCCTTTCCTTATGATACCTAGCATTCTATTTGCTCTCTTGGCCACCGCTGCACACTGGGCCGAGGGTTTTAACATGTTATCCACAATGACGCCTAAATCTTTTTCCTGGGTGGTGGTTCCTAATGTGGAACCTTGCATAGTGTAACCATAGTTTGGGTTGTTCTTCCCTAGCTGCATAGCTTTGCACTTGTCCACATTAAATTTCATCTGCCATTTTGATGCCCAGTCTTCCAATTTATCAAGATCCTCTTGCAATTTTCCACAATCCTCTTGGTTTTAACAACTTTAAATAGTTTTGTGTCATCTGCAAATTTGATAACCTCACTCATTATTCCCCTTTCCAGGTCATTTATGAATATGTCAAAAAGCAGCGGACCCAGCACAGATCCATGGGGTACACTACTATTCACCTTTTTCCATTGGGAAAATTGGCCATTTAGCCCTACCCTCTGCTTTCTATCTTTTAACCAGTTCCTGATCCACAATAGTACACTGCCTCCTATCCCTTGACTCTTTAGTTTTAACAAAAGTCTCTGATGAGGGACCTTGTCAAAGGCTTTCTGAAAGTCCAGATACACTATATCAACCGATTCACCTTTGTCCACCTGTTTATTCACACCTTCAAAAAAACATAACAGATTAGTAAGACAAGATCTTCCTTGTCTAAAGCCATGTTGGCTGTCTCCCATTAGGCCATGACTATCTACATGATGAGTAATTTTGTTCTTTATGATGGTTTCTACCATTTTTCCCGGTACTGATGTCAGGCTCACCGGTCTGTAGTTTCCCGGATCACCCCTGGAACCCTTTTTAAAAATTGGTGTTACATTGGCGATCCTCCAATTTTCAGGTATTACA
Organism: Ichthyophis bannanicus; assembly: GCA_033557465.1. NCBI lineage: Eukaryota > Metazoa > Chordata > Amphibia > Gymnophiona > Ichthyophiidae > Ichthyophis > Ichthyophis bannanicus. The sequence goes on along the minus strand of CM066031.1, from coordinate 1,573,696,687 downwards.
GATGATTTTAATGAAAATTCACAGATTAGCAGGTCTGCAATCTCATATTTCAGTTCTTTCATCACCCTTGGATGTATACCATCCAGCCCAAGTGATTTGCTACTCTTCAGTTTATCTACGCTTCCTCCTATCTTATGACTTTTTAATTTTGCCAAAATCTCTCGTGAGGGTCCTTGTCAAAGACCTTCTGAAAATCCTGATATATTACATCAACTGACCCACCTTTGTCTTCCTGTTTATTTACACCTTCAAAAAAATATAACAGATTAGTAAGACAAGACCTTCCATGGCTAAACCCATGTTGGCTGTCTCCCATTAAACCATGACTATCTACATGTACAGAAATTTTGTTATTAATAATGGTTTCTACCATTTTTCCTGGTTCTGACCTCAGGTTAACTATTTTCCTTTTGAAAGTTAAAAGGTAGTACTGTGGATTTCCTTGCCGTCCATCCTCCAATTGTTAAATCAAACGTGATTATGCTATGATCACATATCCGAGTGGCCTCAATACCCTTATCTCTTGCACCAGTTCATGTGTTCCACTAAGGACTAGGTACAAGATGGCTTCCCCTCTTGTCTGTTCATGAACCAGCTGCTCTAAAAGCAATCATTTATTGCATCTAGAAACTTTATCTCTCTAGCATGTCCTGCCGTGACACTGACCCAGTTGATACCGTGGTAAATGAAATCACCCATTATTATTACTGTGCAGTAAATATTGTTAGCTTCCCTGATTTCTTTGAGCATTTAATCATCCATTTGTTCATTCTGGACAGGTGGTCGATAGTACACCCCCACTGCCATTGCTTTTCACTTTTTAAAAGGAATTTCAATCCATAATGATTCTATAGTGTATTTTGTTTCCTGCAAAACTTTAATCTTGTGTGACTCACTGCTCTCTCTAACATAGAGTGCAACCCCTCCACCGATTTGATCTACTCTATCATTGCGATATAATTTGTACCCAGGTATCACAGTGTCTTACTGGTTGTCCTCCTTCTACCATGTCTCTGAGATGTCAATAATATATAACTTCTCATTTAGTGTTATATATTCTAATTCTCCCATCTTATTTTGTAGATTTCTAACATTTGCATACAAGCATTTTAGAGGCTGCATTTTATTCATATTAATCTGGTTTTGGGTAGACAGGGGTAATTTGTCTGCTAAGTTCTGTCTGCTAAGTACTTTAGGGCATTTGGGTTACTTTTTGTCTTTATTAGAACCTCTCTGTCGATATGCCCTAACTTCAATCTTTTGCTAGTATCCTTCAAGGATACATCGTTCTGAACCATGCACTCTTGGGTGACTGTCGACTTTCCCCTTTTATCTAGTTTAAAAGCTGTTCTATCTCCTTTTTAAAGGTGGTCCCATCCTGAATAAGGTGGAGCCCAACCCTTTGGAAAAGCCTCTCCTTTCCCCAGAATGTTGCCTAGTTCCTAACAAATCCAAAACCCTCATCCTTGCACTATTATCTCATCTACACATTGAGACTCTGAAGCTCTGCCTGCCTTTTGGGTCCTGCATGTGGAACGGGAAGCATTTCAGGGAATGCTATGCTGGAAGTTCTGGATTTAAACTTCCTATCTATGGCCTCTAGAACCTCTCTACCACACTTTCCTATGTCATTGGTACCAACATGGACCAAGACAGCAGACTCCTCTCCAGCACAATCTAAGTCTAGTGGCACGTGAGGTCCTCTACCTTCGCACTAGGCAGGCATGTTACCAGGCGATCCTCACGTCCACCAGCTACTTACATACCTAATGATTGATTCACCAACTATAACGGCTGTCCTAACCCTTCTCTTATGGGCACATGACCCTGGAGAAACCTCCTCAGTGTGAGAGGGTTTTACAACACCTGGAGGACAGGTCCTAGCTACAGGATCACGTCCTGCCACACCAGGGTGATGCTGTCCTATCATGTGATGTGACCTCTCTTCTCCATGGCAGCATCCCTGGGACTTCAGTTCTATGTCCCTGTAGGTCTCATCTATGTACCTCTTTGTCTTCCTTATAGAAACATAGAAAAATGACAGCAGAAAAAGAACACATGGCCTATCTAGTCTGTCCTTCCATATTAACCACTACAACAGTCCCCTTTTTTCCTTTAGAGATCCTCTGTGTTTGTCCCATGCTTTGTTGAATTCAGATACTCTCCTCATCTCTACCACCTCCACTGGGAGACTATTCCACGGATTCACCAATCTTTCTGTAAAGAAATATTTCCGCATATCACTCCTGAATCTATTCCCTTTCACCCTCATCCCATGTCCCCTCACAGCAGAACTTGCTTTCAGTCGAAAGAAGCTCTCCCCCTGTGCATTAATACCATGGAGGTATTTAAATGTCTCAATCATATGACCTCTATCCCGCCTTTCCTCTAAGGTGTACATATTAAGATCCTTAAGTCTGTCCTCATATACTTTATAATAAAGACCACTAACCATTTTAGTAGCCACCCTCTGTACTGACTCCATCCTGTTTATATCATTTTGAAGGTGCCGTCTCCAGAATTGCACCCAATACTCCAAATGAGATCGCACCCAAGACTTATACAGAGGCACTATATCCTCCTTTTTTCTGCTAGCCATTCCTCTACCTATGCACCCAAGCATCCTTCTAGCTTTTACTGTTGCCTTTCCTACCGTTTAGCTACATTAAGATCATCAGACACAACCATGCCGAGGTCCCGCTCTTCTTTAGTGAACAAAAGTACTTCACCCCCTATGCTATATTGTTCCCTTGGATTGCTCCAGCTCAAATGCATGACCTTGCATTTTTTAACATTAAATTCCAGCTGTCAAATTCTAGACTATTCTTCAAGCTTAGCTAGATCCCTCCTCATGTTATCTACACCTTCCTGGGTGTCTATTGCAGATTTTGGTATCATCCACAAAGAGGCAATCCTTACCCGACAGCCCTTCCGCTATATCACTAACAAAGATGTTAAAAAGAATTGGACCAAAGATAGATCCCTTGGGCACACCACTGGTAACTTCCTTCTCCTCAGAGTGAGCTCCGTTTATCTGTACCCTTTGTCGCCTCACACTCAACCAATTTCTACCCTAAGCAGTAATTTTAGGGTCCATCCTTAGGGTGCTCAGTTTGTTTATAAGTCGCGTATGAGGAATGGTGTCAAAGGCTTTACTGAAATCTAAATATACCACATCTAGGGCTCTCCCTCAGTCCAACTCCCTGGTCACCCAGTCAAAGAAATCAATCAGATTTGTCTGACAAGACCTGCCTCTGGTGAATCCATGATTTGATCCTATAATCCGCTGGACTCCAGAAACCTCACTATTTTCTCTTTCATTTCCAATAATTTACTCACCACCGAAGTTGAACTAAAAGGCCTGTAGTTTTCAACCACATCCTTACTTCCACTTTTGTGTAACAGGACCACATGTGCCTCACTCCAGTCCTTTGGCACCACTCTTGACTCCAACGAGGCATTGAAAAAGTCAGTCAGTGGATCTGCTAGAATGTCCCCAAGTTCCCTCAGTATTCTAGGATTTATCCCAACCGGTCCCATTGCTTTGTCTACTTGAGGTTTAGCTAGTTCCTCACAAACACAGTCTTCTGAAAATTCTTCAAGATGCCCCTCGCTTCTATTCCTGTTTATGGGTGTTTTCTGAGGTCCTGTTTCTGGTTTGTCATCTGTGAACACAGAACAGAAATATTTGTTAAGCAATTCCGGTTTATCCTTATCAGCTTCTACATATTCCTCCCCTTCACCCTTGAGTCTGACAATACTACTTTTGCCCTTCCTCTTCTCACTAACATATCTGAAAAATGTCTTATCCCCCCATTTTATTGCATTGGCTATTTCCTCCTCTTTTTGAATCTTTGCTTTCCTGACTACTTTGCTAGCTTCTCTAAGTTTTTCCAAATATAAATGCCTGTCTTCCTCTTTCTGTGATCTCTTGTATTTCATGAAGACCTCCCTCTTTTTCTTCACCTTTTCAGCTACTTCTTTCGAAAACCATAGTGGTCTCCTTTTCCTTTTATCTTTATTCACCATTTTAACAAAAGGGTTGGTTGCTCTTAAAATATCCCCTTTCAGTTTTGCCCACTGTTTTCTACATCCCTCAGCTGTTTCCATCCCGCTAACATCTCCCTGAGGTATTGGCCCATCTTGGTAAAGTTAGTTTTCCTAAAGTTTAAGATCCTCGCTTTTGAATAGATTCTAACAGCACTAGCCCTAGTACTGAACCACATCATCTGGTGATCACTGGATGCAAAATGATCTCCCCCATATAATATCAGAAGCACTTTCACTATTGGTAAGTACCAAGTCCAGTATGGCCCCTTCACGTGTGGGGTCTGTTACCAATTGCCTGAATAATTCTCCCTGTAGAGAATCCAGGATCTCCTTACTTCTAGAAGATACTGCAGCAGGAATGTGCCAATCAACATCTGGCATATTGAAATCCCCTATCAGTAGCACTTCTCTTTCCTAGCAATGCTGCGTATGTCTTCAATTAACTCTCTGTCCACCTCTTCCTCTTGTGAGGGAGGTCTGTATATCACGCCAATGCAAATAGATTTCTTTTTCCCTCTTTCTAGTTTAACTCACATTGCCTCCTCTCTCCCTTTTAAGCTCTGTAATTCCAAAGCTTTAATATTAATTTTACATATAGTGCCACTCCTCCTCCTCTTCTCCATACCCTGTCTTTTATGAATAAAGTATAGCCTGATATAGTTACATCCCAGTCATGGTTTTCTGTGAACCATGTTTTTGTAGCTGCCACTATTTTTTATTTATTTATTTATTTAACTGCATTTATATACCGTTTTTCACCGGGTCAAAGCGGTGTAACATATAACATAAGGGGGGGGGGTAATTTTTTTTAGGGTGGGGCCATCCAAGTCAGCCACTCCCTTTAAAGCTTCAATATCTGGGATCTTATTTCCCATGCTATGGGCATTTATACATACTGCTTTCCATATGTTGCCCCTTTTACCCATTTACAGAAAGGTATTTAATGTTTCACTTACCTGGGGGCTTTCTTCACCCATCCCCAATGAATATAGCTTAAAGCTCTCTTCAGTAGATTAGCCAGCCTGCTACTGAAGACACGTCAACCTTTCTTGGACAGATGAATGCCTGATTAGGTGTCAGTAGCTTCAAAGAGCTGAGAAAGATACTAAAGCAGAGTTTTAAACCTACCCCACTAAAGAAAACATTTCTCCTTTTAAACTAAAGCACCAAAAAGAATGTAACTTTATTTTAAAAATGTACCAAAACCCTTTTAAGAGCTCCCAGGCAGAGAGCTAGTAATTTAAAAAGCCACAACTCTTACCTTTGCTTGAAATATGTAGCCCCTGTTCGAAATGCCTTTGGAAAAGGCATTCCTCCAAGTCTCTTACTTTAGCCTCCAGAGATCGGACTCATTCCCTGAGAGCAAAAAGCTCCCAGCACTTAAATATCAGAAGACATTTTGGGTGCTTATTCAGATATTCTGAGGAGCCAGTCTTGCCATTTTATTATCCCAAGAATACATTTACAGTTTGACACTCTTTCTGGGGGGGGGGGGGGGGATAAGATGAGGTGAAAGCAACTGAAAGTGACTGTACAGGGAATATTTTTGTTGGTAATGTGTGAGAAGTCTGTTTGTAAGGAGATGAGATATGCCAGATTACTGAGTCTATTTCAACACTAGCTAGCCTTGAATAAAATATCTAAATGTTCATAGATGATTCTTTGTTTAATAAAGAGCAATTCACTTATCCATAATTTTCCAAAGGCTTTTGGCTGATACACTGATTAAGTCAGATTGATTTAATATGGTGCTGTTTTACATATATATTATGAGATCTTTTTACTAAAGTCTGCTAAGCAGTTAATGCATGTTTTAGTGGCCCACAGTGACAGTTAATGTGTGGGCATAACAGTTACTGGCCACTAAAATGCGCATTAATTGCCTCTCGTCAGAAGGGGTGGAGAATGGGTAGGATGTGAGTCGAGTGTGGGCATGGAGAGCATATTGCAGTTAGCAAAGGTCACACTAACTGTCAATATGGAATTCATGTGGGTGCACATACTGTAATGGTACCTCTATGTGGTTAAGTGCACCCATGTTAATTGAAAAAATGTTAGGGTGCGCATCAATGTGGTCACGCCGGGTACATGCTGGTGATGCTCTCAACAGTTACCATGGATGCTTTGCACCTAACACGTTATTTTTCACAATAAACATGCATTAAGTGCAACATCCTAATGGACTTTAGTAAAAGGGCCCCTTATATGCTGTACATTTCTGAACAAAGTTTAATATCTCTTTGACCAAAAACACCACGGGGTATGTTTACTAAAGGTTAACATGCATTAATGAAAGTTGACCTGATTAAAATGTTTAATTTTAAATTTTGATTGAAATTGGTTGTTTGATTGATGCCCACCTCCATTCCTGATAGATTAAGTTTGAGAGCTTAAGGGCAGTGATATGCAGAGACAGAGAAGCTACTAGCTGCACTCAGCAATGAGAAGCTGACAGGAGATGTTAGATGACACATTAGAACCCATAAACGTAGTCTTAAGTTGTACCTTTAGATTTAGCTCATATTTTTACAATAGTAGCTCAAGTTGATCAAACCTTGCTTTCCTTAGAAGCTCAGATGACAAGATTTCAACTTTTATACTTTGGACACATCATGTGATGTTTCTTTAAGACATCATACTTGGCAAGATAAAAGGTCAACGCAAGAGAGGAAGGCCAGAAATGAGATGAATCAATACAATAACAGCAGCCAGGGCTGGCCCATCCATTGTGCGAGAATGTTGTTCACACAGGGCCCTGGGCTCAAGGGGGGGCCCCGTGCCAAAATTATCCCACACATGCTATTCAAATCCCGGCAGGTCCAGCTTCAGAGGGAACTGGGGAGGCCCCAGATCACCTCTGTACAGCCGCTGAAGTGAAGAGAGCCGTTTTTCTTCACTTCGGCAGCTGTGTTCTAGTTAAGGCTGCTGGAGCGCTGAAGGTTAAAGGGCATGTCCTGTTTCCCGGCACTCAGTGTGCCAGCAGCCTATATTTCAACACAGCTGCCAAAGTGAAGAAAAACGTCCCTTTTCACTTCAGTGGCTGTACAGAGGTGAGCCGGGACCTCTCCGGCTCCCTATAAAGCCAGTCAGACAGGTGCGACACTCTTGGGGGGGGGGGGGACAAGGACTGGATAAAGCTGATTGAGGGTGGGGGGCTTGGACTGGAAATGGGCTGATGGGGGTTAGGATAGGAGTGGAAATAGCTGGTGGGGGGCTAGGATTGGAAATGGCTGTTGGGGGTCTTGGACTGGAAATGGGCTGATGGGGGGGTTAGGATAGGACTGGAAATGGCCAATGGGGGGTTAGCACTGTAAAGGGACTGATTGGGGGGGCTAGGATGGGACTGAAAATGGGTTTATGGGGGGGTAGGATTGAAAATGGCTGATGGGAGGCTTGGACTGGAAATGGGCTGATGTGGGGCTAAGAAAGGACTAGAAATGGGCTGATAGGGGCTAAGATAGGACTAGAAATGGCTGATGGGGAGACTATGATTTGAAATGGGCTGATGGGGGGTTTGAACTGTAAATGGGCTGATGGGGAGCTAGGATAAGACTGGAAATGGCTGATGGAAGGGCTAGGATAGGACTGGAAATGGCTGATGGGAGGGCTAGGATAGGAATGGAAATGGCTGTTGGAGGGGCTAGGATTGGAAATGGCTGATCGGGGGAGGGGCTTGGTCTGAAAAAGGGCTGATGGGGGGTTTGGATTGGAAATGGGCTAATAGGGGCTACGATTGGAAATGGGCTGATGAGGGGGGGCTTGGACTGCAAATGGGCTGATGGGGCTAGGATAGGACTGAAAATGGCTGATGGGGAGGCTAGGATTGGCAATGGGCTGATGGGGGGCTTGAACTGGAAATGGGCTGATGGGGGACTAGGATAGGACTGGAAATGGGCTGATGGAGGCTAGGATTGGCAATGGGCTGATAGGGGGCTTGGACTGGAAATGGGCTGATGGGGGGGGGGTAGGATATGACTGGAAATGGCTAGTTGGGGGCTAGAATTTGAAATGAGCTGATGGGGGGCTCGAACTGGAAATGGGCTGATGGGGGGCTAGGATAAGACAGGAAATGGCTGATGGGGGCTAGGATTGGAAATGAGTTGATGGGGGGCTTGGACTGGAAATGGGCTGGTGGGGGGTTAGGATAGGACTGGAAATGGCTAATGGGGGCTAGGATTGGAAATGCACTAATTGGGGGGCTAGGACTGCAAATAGTCTGATGTGGGAGGGATAGGAGAATGGGACTAGAAGGGAGCGGTTGCTGGGTGGGGCTGGAACTAGAAGGGAGCTGATGTTGGGGGAGGAACAGAAGGGGATGGGGCTGGGGGAGTGAGGATGGAGAGGGGAAAAGATATTTTGTGTGGGAGGGAAGAAAAGTCTATGATTGGCCAGGTATTGGGAGAGTAAGTAAGGATTGAGGATGGAAGGGTGAAATTTGAGTTGATGAAAAAGGAATAAAGAAAGACATGGAGGAAAGAACAAAAGTGGAAAGATCAGTATACGAAAAAGCAGATACAGAGAGAGAATGGAAACAAACTAGAAGAGCGAAGAAAGGACAAATGGACAGCAGACAATGGAGAGTTAGCAGATGACATGAAGATACCAGAAGAAATTGACTAGAGCAATTGCAACTGAAAAATCAAATGCCCAAGCAACAAAAGTAGAAAAATACTTTTTTATTTTGAATTTATTAACTGGAATATGTCAGCTCTGGGAAATGTGCATTGTCTTTGCGTTTTGTTTAGTACAAGAGGAAATTAATTTATAGTTTTATTTCTCCAGTGTTGTTGTACATTCCAAGTTTAGCTTTTGGGGTTCCCATTTTAATTGTCTTCCTATTTCTAAATTGTGATCCCTTGTTTTTTGTTTAGTGACAGTCAATGTTCCGCATGTGTAACCAAGCTGAGGTATTCTGTTCATGTAGTTTCTATTTGACAGTGCCACTTGTTTACTTTCCCCAGTAAGTGATGTATTGGCATTCTCTGAGATGCATTGATTTAATATTTGCAGTGTTAGGTTTGGATAGTTAGGGCATGGTGCTTTGTAAGTCCTGCTAGTGCTGTTATGATACGGCAAGTTTGCTATGAGTTCTAAATCGTCAGTGTTTATAGTACTTCCTAACGTGCCTGGTGGTTGGCATTGGAGTATAGTAATGTAGAAATCTGGTAGTCTTTCTTTATCCAGACATTCATTTAAAGTTAGTGCACATTAACATTATGCAAATATTTATGCACATGAGGCACTGCAATGAATCTCCGCACATGGCCCCGCACCCCCCTTGGGCTGCCCCTGACAGCAGCTATGGTTGCCACTCTATCAACAATGAGTCACCTGACTGAAGGCCGAACAGAGTTTAGGACAGCTATCCAGAGAGTCGCCATGAGTCTACACTGACGCGATGGCACTTAACAACAACAACAGCTCAAGGTGAATTACAGTAGGTATGTTCCTTGTTCTCAGAAGGCTTGCAATCTAATTTTCTATCTGAGACAATGGGGTGTTAAGCGACCTGCTCAAGATTACAACAGGTGGGAGTGAGATTTGAACTTACTTCCATTGTCGTTAGCCCAAGCCGAATGTCTAAACACTATCAGGCTATTCAGCCCCCTCTGTGTCCCTGGCTAACTTCACCATACGAACAAGGTGCTTGTACGGGGAGGCTAGATGGGGGTGGGAAAGAGGCGGAGTTAGGGTGGGCAGTGGAAGGTCCGCATCCCCGGACCTACAGGGCCGATTCCAATGTCGGCCCTGTATGTCTGAGGCCGGCAGACTGAATGGGGAACTTATTCTACCTCTGAGGTGGAATAACTTCCCCTAGACGGCAGGGGCGTCTGGCCCGGGCAGTAGAAGGGGTCAGATGGGGTGCAGGTGATTCTCTGCAGCCTGACCTGGCTTTGGATCGGGGATCGGGCTGTGGGGAATTGAAGAACAGGTCAGCGGCCAGAGATCGCGGCTGCTGAATGGAGCCACGATGCCATGGTGCCGCAGCTCCTTTCAGGAGCCTTGACTGAGTTAGCCGGGTAGAGGCCTGTACGTGCAGGCCGGCCGGAATCAGGTCCTTTGTCACATGTCACATTTTTATTGCCTCTTATTATTACTGTTTTTCTTTATTAACATCAGAATAAAGATTCTAGATATAATACATTTTAATGATGTCTATTATAATAAACCTAATCCTGAAGTAATCATGTGCAAGACAGAATAACATGAAAGTTATCTTTATAATGTACTTGTAATACTAAGTTCTTTAATTTATCCTTTGTTTCCTAAATATACACTTAACCAGATCTGAAGAAACCCTTATTAACTGCTAATATAATCTCTTAATTAAACTAGTTACCATTACAAAGATTCTGTATAGAGGACTGATTTTCATTTGATCATACAGAGGAATGGATAATTTTTAAAGACATTTAGCCGAGTGATAAGTTTTTATCCCTGAAAATTATTATAGTTGATAAATATCCTCCTTATACCAGCCAAGTAATGCATGGGCTTTCACAACGGAGTAAATTTTATTACAGGTAGTCTATGTGAAAGGTCAAAAAAGGTGCCTATTTTTAGCTTATTTTATAAAGGCAAATTAGGAGCTTATATGTCTTTATAAAATAAACCCCAGCCCCAATAATGTGAAAATGTCAATGAACAATGTGTTGAGAGTAATTCTATAAGCTTGCGAGCAGGCAAATCATGTTGGAACACACATATTTGGGAAAATTCTGTGAGGTAAAGCACACTTGGGCTTTGCTTCATAGAATGGGGCATATGGACACACCTGAGTCTAGTCAGGGAAGTTAAGTCATAATATTCTGTAACTTGCATGTGTGGATTTAGGTCTCACCCATGCTTCACCCAGGCTCTGCTCCCATACGCGCAATGGGACCTGCACTCATGCTTGCAGAATAACAGCCACCCAAAGTACATGCATAAGTGCCCATTCTTGTGCATAGTTCCTTGAGAATAGGGATTTATGAATGTTTCAAACACATAAATTTCTGTGCACCCTATATAGAAACATAGAAACATGATGACAGAAAAAGACCACAAGGCCCATCTAGTCTGTCCTTCCATAACAACAACTACAACAGTCCACTTTTTACCTTTAGAGATCCTCTGTGTTGGTCCCATGCTTTTTTGAATTCAGTTACTGTCCTCATCTCTACCACCTCCACTGGGAGACTATTCCACGGATCCACTACTCTTTCCGTAAAGAAATATTTCCGCATATCACTCCTGAATCTATCTCCCTTCACCCTCATTTATTTATTTTTATTTATTTATTTATCTATTTCTTCTATACCGCCCCTTCCAGAGATCAGGGGCGGTTTACATGGAACAAGTAAACAAATTTGTATACTAATGTATACATTACATGGAACAGAGATTTTTTTAACTTTATACAGATAATAGTTATTATATTACACGGAACAGAGATTTATAACATTGTAACTTTATACAAATAACTGTGTATTAATTGTCGGAACTATTTACATTTTATATACATTAATACGTTTCTGTATCGTAGTGTTGATCAGAATTTTTCTATCTTTTTACCCTCATCCCATGTCCCCTCGTCGCAGAACTTGCTTTCAATTGAAAGAGGCTCTCTCCCTGAACATTTAAGCCACGGAGGTATTTAAACATCTCAATCATATCACCTCTATCCCGCCTTTCCTCTAAGGTGTACATATTAAGATCCTTAAGTCTGTCCTCATATGCTTTATAATGAAGACTACTAATCATCTTAGTAGCAACCCTCTGCACCGACTCCATCCTGTTCACATCCTTTTGAAGGTGCGGGTCTCCAGAATTGCACACCATACTCCAAATGAGGTCGCACCAAAGACTTATACAGAGGCATTATCACCTCCTTTTTTCTGCTAGCCATTCCTCTCCGTATGCACCCAAGCATCCTTCTAGCTTTTGCCGTCGCCTTTTCTACCTGTTTAGCTACTTTAAGATCATCGGACACAACTACGCCTAGGTCCCGCTCTTCTTTAGTGGACAAAAGTACTTCATCTCCTATGCTGTATTGCTCCCTTGGATTGCTGCAGCCCAAATGCATGACCTTACATTTTTTAACATTAAATCCCAGCTGCCAAATTCTAGACCATTCTTCAAGCTTAGCTAGATCCCTCCTCATGTTATCTACACCTTCCTGGGTGTCTACTTTATTGCAGATTTTGGTATCATCCGCAAAGAGGCAAACCTTACCCGACAGCCCTTCCGCTATATCACTAACAAAGATGTTAAAAAGAATCGGACCAAGGACAGATCCCTGGGGCACACCACTGGTAACATCCTTCTCCTCAGAGTGAGCTCCATTTACTTGTACTCTTTGTCACCTCCCACCCAACCAATTTCTAACCCAAGCAGTAACTTTAGGGTCCATCCCTAGGGTGCTCAGTTTGTTTATAAGTCGCCTGTGAGGAACAGTGTCAAAGGCTTTACTGAAATCTAAATACACCACATCTAGAGCTCTCCCTCGGTCCAACTCCCTGGTCACCCAGTCAAAGAAATCAATCAGATTTGTCTGACAAGACCTGCCTCTGGTGAATCCATGCTGCCTCGGATCCTGTAATCCGCTGGACTCCAGAAACCTCACTATTTTCTCTTTCAACAGCGTTTCCATTAATTTACTCACCACTGAAGTTAAACTAACCAGCCTGTAGTTTTCAACCACATCCTTACTTCCGCTTTTGTGTAAAGGCACCACATGAGCCTCTCTCCAGTCCTTTGGCACCACTCCCGACTCCAACGAGGCATTGAAAAGGTCAGTCAGTGGAGTTGCTAGAACGTCCCCAAGTTCCCTCAGTATTCTAGGGTGTATCCCATCCGGTCCCATCGCTTTGTCTACTTTAAGTTGAGCTAGTTTCTCACGAACACAGTCTTCTGAAAATTGTTCAAGATGTCCCTCGCTTCTGTTCTTATTTGTGGGTGTTTTCTGAGGTCCTGCTCCTGGTTCTTCATCTGTGAACACAGAACAAAAATATTTGTTAAGCAATTCCGCTTTATCCTTATCAGCTTCTACATATTCCCCCCCTGTACCCTTGAGTCTGACAATACCACTTTTGCCCTTCCTCTTCTCACTAATATATCTGAAAAATGTCTTATCTCCCCATTTTATTGCATTGGCTATTTCCTCCTCCTTTTGAATCTTTGCTTTCCTGACTACTTTGCTAGCTTCTCTAAGTTTTTCCAAATACAGATGCCTGTCTTCCTTTCTCTGTGATCTCTTGTATTTCATGAAGGCCTCCCTCTTTTTCTTCACTTTTTCAGCTACTTCCTTCGAAAACCATAGCGGTCTCCTGTTCCTTTTGCCTTTATTTACCATTTTAACAAAAAGGTTGGTTGCCTTTAAAATACCCCCTTTCAGTTTTGCCCACTGTTGTTCTACATCCCCCAGCTGTTCCCATCCCACTAATGACTCAGCTCTGTTGTGGGCACCTGTGTATTTTATAAAATACATCCAACAACACACATACAATATATCTCCAAGAGCTGAATAAATATTGTGACCTCACCAACAAAGCAAAACGAGAGTATTATACCAACCTTATTAAGATTGCTATCAACAAACCCAGGAATTATTTGATATTGCTAACTCATTCATAAAGAACCCCATCCTACTACACACAAAGCCTTCACTCAGCTCACACAGCATGGCTCAACACCTTCAAGCTAAGAACACAACCTTAACCACCCCCAGCTTGACTTTCCTCCACAATCTGGCATCTCTGACCAAGACCACATTTGGAGCAATTCCAATTCTATCAGTCATGAGCATATCAGAAGCATACTCTCTGCCATAAACACAACTACATCCCCTCTTGACCCCTGCCCAGTGTCTTGGATCAAAATGGAAAAAATCTCCCTCATACCCTACATATGCAAGATGGTTAACACCTCAATATTCCAAGGAATCATGCCCCCCCACCACTGACGCAAACCTCCATTCAACCTATCCTAAAGAAGCCAAACCTTGACACTGAATGCCCGACCTCATACAGACCCATCTCCAGCATCCTGTTCATTGCCAAAATTATTGAAATGTTGTTCTGAAGCAACTACAAGATCATCTGGACAAAAGCTCTCCTCTAGACATTTACCAGCATGATTTCCGCCCATATCACAGTGTAGAAACCCGCCAGACTTCTCTACTCAACACCCTAATCAAGGATTTATACTCCTTTTCCTGGATATCACATCCACCTTTGACTTCATCTCCCATCAACTTCTTCTAAACAGACTCCACAACATCGGGACCCAAGGAACTCCATTAAAATGGTTCCATTCGTACCTATTAAACCTCGTTCAACAAGTCAAAATTGGTGACACAATTTCCACACCATTCTCCCTCAGCCAAGGAGTACCACAAGGATCTGCACTCTCCTCCGTCTTGTTCAACATCTACATACAACCATGCTGTGACATCATTAAGAACTTTGGTGTCAACTATCTTTTATATACAGATGACATAATGACATTTACCCCTTTCATCACAATATTGCCAGATTGCACCAAAATCTCAAACTTCTTCGCTACAATTAACCTCTGGTTCAAAGAACACAACCTCATGACTAATCACAGCAAATCAGATATACTACACATTATAAGAAATAAGAAATTCAGTCCACCAACTACAATCATGATACATAATAATCCAATCTCTATCAAAACCCAAGTCAACTATTTATGAATCACACTCGATCAAGAACTCATCTTTCAGCAGCAAATAAGCCATGTTACCAAGTCTGCCTATTTCAAGTTCTACACTCTAAAGAGTCTACACAAGCTCTTATGCCCCATGGACTTTCACACAGTCTGTCAGGCAGTAATCACACCTGTATTTGATTACTGCAACTCCATCTACCACGGTCTTCCAAAAACACATTATGCTCTGCAGCTAGAGTAGAACATTGTAGTAAGAATCATACTGGTGAAATACCAACAAACCCACATTACAACTCTCCTTAAGCAGCTAACGTGGCTACCCATTACAACAAGGATCAAGTACAAAATCCTACCCACCACTCATAAAATATTAACCTGCCAATCTGCAGACAGCCTCGTTTCATTATTAGCAAACAACAGCTCTGCCAGACCCAGAAGAAGCACCACAGTAAACACGCTGAAAATACCCACAGACAAACCCTCAAGCAGCCAAAAAGCCAACAACTGAGCTTTCTCTCTATACACCCCCACTCTCTGGAACTCTATACCATCCCTAGTAAGATCCTCTCAACTCACCAGAGACTTCTTCAAAAAGCTAAAGATTCTATTGTTCCTAGAACACTATGGCCCCAACACAAAATAAGGAACAGCGTGCTCATCTACACACGATGACACCCTGTAAATAGTTAGTTTCAAATCACTGATGTTAATTAACTATCTTAACCTATGCTCCTTGTAATGTGCACCTGTACCGTTCAAGTTAGAATATTTTTTGCACTGAGTTTTATGTAAACTGTCTTGACTGATAGAAAGACGGCATTAAAAAGAAGTTAAATAAATAAATAAAATAAATATATTGCAACTTCACCTTCACTCTGCCCAAACTGTGCCCTATAAACGCCTCTGGGGAAATCACTTAGGGACTTTTTTACTAAATAAGGTAAGCTTTTGTACTTACACCTTATGCAAATACAAAGCCTGTGTTGTAAACAGAGGGGGCATTCTCAGCATCTGCTCTGAATTTACCACACAGGACAGATGCATGTTGTGGGGCCCACATTACATGCCTTGGCACTATTTGCCGAGGCATGTAATATGAGCCCCTGTGCCAGAAATAAAAAAAATCCACTGTGATCAACCCCACTCACCCCCTTATCCAATTGCTGACCCATTCACCTAATCCAACTCAGTTCCCCTGATCTAATCTCCTTTTGATGAAAGTACCCTCCCAATCAAGTTCTCCATCAAAGAACTGCCTGTTCAAGAATCTCCTCTCTGATCTTCCCTTCCATTATCAAGACCCCTATCAGAGAAACCCCTCTCTCCTATTCCTTCTGCTACAATCAAGATCCCCACTAGAGTACATAACTCTGATCAGAAAAGGTATACTGGCTGATGGTCCCCCCTTGATCCCCTTCTTCAATGAAGGCCCCTATAGGGGATCACTGGACCCCCCTGAAGCTCTCTGTAGTTACACAATTGCTCCCAGGTAGTCTAGTGTAGGGTGCAGGAGCGATCCCCCCTCTGTTTCTGCCCCTTTCTGTGTTGGGGTTCAAAATGGTGGATCTGACCCCCTAGTAGTAATCTCATGGTTTGATCATTATAGTTCAGTCTACCAAATAAAGACATTTAGATTATCATAATTCTTTACTGACTGGGACTCCACTTTATTAGTTGAAATGCTTACAATTTGTTCAGAATGTTGCTATGAAACTATTATATAATGCTAAGAGGTCCTTTGGCTCTCCACCTGTAGAATAAAGTTCAAAATTCGAATAGCTCACTGTGCATATTATGCTGGCATTCCTGCTTATTTACACTCTCTTCTTATCCCTTATTGCCCACAGCATGATCTAAGATCTCAGGCTAATTATTTAGTCATTCTATCTCCAGCTAAATTAAGACTTAACTCGGAATACTGCCTTAGGCTACCCGACCCCCATCACTTTGGAATAAATTACCAACAGACCTTTGGCAGGAGACTTGTTATAAGAAATGTAAATCTGGATTGAAGACCTGACTTTTTAATCAAGCCTTTTTAACGTTTGTAACAGCTGTCTTTTCTTTTATAGAAGCGAGGTGCTTTTCATTGTGGTGCTCCCTTTCTTGAGGCCAAGTATTAGAACTCGGCCCAGTGGGAAGTTTTCCTCTCATTTTTCTCCTCTCCTTTTGCCCTTCCCTTAATTTTGGACTCACCTCAGTTATATGTTCACTCTTTCTGGAGATATGCTGTTTTATACATTTTTCATTCCTTTCCTTTTTAAAAGTATTTTAAAGTTTTATTTTTCACAGTTACTTCTGGTATTTGCATATCTCCATGAGGGGTTGTCTCAAATGACAGTTTATCAAATAACTAAGGGGCATGTTTACTAATGGTTAGCATGCATTAATGAAAGTAAATGTGCATTAAGTGCTGCCGCAGACCTTTTACTATGAGCCATGGCAGCACTAAACATGCTTCAATGTTCATTAATGCATATCAACCTTTAGTAAACATGCCCCTAAATAAATAAATAAATAAAACATAAAAAGAGTTTTTTCCACAATTTCTCCTGATTTCCAGGTGGGATTTTTTTAGTTAGTTTCACACATTCTTGAATTTGTAATTCAAGCTGTATCATTTCAATGTTCATTAATAAATTTTGATGTCCTGTGGTTTGTGTGCTTGCTTCTCTCCCATTCATCTCTTCTGCCACCTCCTGCAGCCAAGCCTGGTGATGCAGCCACATGTATCCTTGTTACTTTGTTCCTTGTAAACAGTTGAAACACACTGCCTTGAAATGTTCTATGTAAACCGTCTTGATTTGTAGAAAGACGGTATACAAAAAATGTTAAATAAATAAATAAATAAATAATGGGCCCATTTCTTCAGATCCTCAATTTAGAGAGCAAGAGAGAGAGAGCCAGAAAGAGAGAGAGAGAGAAAGAATTGCTTTGAATGAAACAAGAATCATTAGGGCAATATCTCATATGGCATCGATGGCTGTTGTGTACACTTACACCATATCAGCGAGTCATTTGGCCATGTTAACCAGTGGGTTTGTGCTCTTGTTAGTGCATATTCACTTGGTTAGTGTGTCTTAAAAAATTTACTAGATACTAAAGTGATTTAGCATGCACTAACCTACAATTACCTACTCTGTATGTTTCTTTAAGTTCTCTGAAATAGCCAGCTTAAATTCAGCAACTCTGTTGATGCCATAATTTGTAGACAAAGCTCCAAGTCAGTTTATTGGCATCACGCTTTCTTGACAGCTGATTTCAACACATCAAGCACAGGGCATCTAGGGCAATGGCATTGATCATCATACATATCCAAACACATTTACTGTAAAGGCTTCTTACCACACTTTTAATTTTTTAAAATTTTTTCATGCACTACAGCTTTTAATAAACACATGCTATTCTTCAAACGACACTTGATCACAGTGGTTCACATTTGGTATGGCCAAAAAGGAATCCGGGATGGGAGGGAACAGTAGACATCCCAGGGAAGGGGAAAGTCTTGGACCCACAGTGGCGTTGGTGGACCTACTACACCTCTTATTCAAGGAAAGGGGTGTAGGGAGGGGGTAAAGGGAGAAGGGGGAGTGGTAAGAGAATGGTTGGGGGGATGTGTACATATGTTTTGCAGCATATTTTATATAGTTCTGTATTACTCTACCTGATCCCTCTGTTTTAGCATCATTTTAATACATAAAGTTTGTTTGACTTCCACACATCCTTGTTTGGTCTGGCTCTGTTCCATAGGCAGTGGTGGCTTTCTTTTGATAAGGGTGGGAGTCAGGGTATAGGAGGATGTTGTACAGGCAGACCTGCATGTGGGTATCTGCAAAGGTCATCCCTGCAGGCCCCCCTCCCCTCCCTATGTTTGCAGCAGCACGCTTGCTTGCAGCAGTCCACCAATGGATGACAGGCCTTACCTACATAGATACCATATCAGGGATTTGCACTGGTCCGCTCCCAGGGGAGGACCGAGGTGTCCACCCCGGCAGACAGGTGAGAGCTCCATGGCACATCCCTCATGGGGACCATTACATATCCAGCCTTGGTTGAGCAGCTGTATGCATCAGCCCCTGAGACAACCCCCTCCAATGGCCAGCCAATGCATGAGAGTGCCATGACAGCATGCAATGGTGGTTGCCCCGCTGCATCCCCTTAGACAACCTGGTGTACCTGGGCACATGTTCTGTGGGAGTATAGACCATTGGATGGCTGCTCCCCCACACCTCCCTGTATTGGTGGCTTTGCGCAATCATCATTCTCTGTGCCTGGCATCCGTTGCTTCACAGTCCCCACTCCCTTGTATACAGTCTGTCAAAGGCTGCTGGATGTGCCTTTGGCTCAGTTTGGTTATGTCCTACCTTTCACTACCAAGGTTGCAGGTTCATGACCACACCTTGGATGTTGCAATCTTTCATGCCAGTTGTGCCCTGTCTTGTGATCTATATGCAATGGTTCTTTTCTTCCCCCATGCAGCAGTGACAGCACCGGCTAATAAATTTTTGTCATCACTTGGGGTACCATGTGTCTCCCCTTTACAGCACACCCACACATATAGTGAGGGACCATTGCCAGTTATGGGCTGCACCTGGGCAGTGGGCATCTTCTGCCGTGCACATTGTCTGGAGATTGCGCTGCCACATACTATAGTGCCACAACACATGCAGATGCATGCAGGAGGCACTGACCTATACAGTGTTCCTAGTGGCTGGCACACTTGCAGGATTGCAATCAAATTTTCAGATGACACAAAATTATTCAAAGTTGTTAAAACTCAAGAGGATTGTGAAAAATTGCAAGAGGACCTTGATAAATGGGAAGACTGGACATCCAAATGGCAGATGAAATTTAATGTGGACAAGTGTAAAGTTATGCAACTATGAAAGAAAACCCAAACTATGGTTACACGATGCAAGGTTCCATCTTAGAAACCACCACCCAGGAAAAAGATTTAGGCGTCATCGTGGATAATATGTTGAAACCCTCTACCCAGTGTGCAGCGGCGGCCAAAAAAGCAAATAGAATGCTAGGAATCATAAGGAAAGGCATGGAGAATAAAACCAAGGATATTATAATGCCTCTGTATCGTTCCATGGTGCAACCACACCTTGAATATTATGTGCAATTCTGGTCACCATATCTTAAAAAGGATATAGCTGAATTAGAAAAGGTACGAAAAAGAGCGACAACAATGGTAAAGGGAATGAAAGGATATTCCTATGAGGAGTGACTAAAAATGTTAGGGTTCTTCAACTTGGAAAAGAAACATAGAAACATGATGGCAGAAAAAGACCACATGGCCTATCTAGACTGCTTTTCCATATCAACTAGAATAGAGATCCTCTGATTTTGTCCCATGCTTTTTTGAATTCAGATACTCTCCTTGAGTCCACACTTCCACTAGGAGACTATGTAATGCATCTACCACTGTTTCTGTAAAGAAATTTTTCTGCACATTACTCCTGAGTCTATCCCCTTTCACTCTCATCCTATGTCCCCTTGTAGTAGAACTTGCCTTCAATTGAAAGAGACCTTCCTGTGCATGTAAGCCACAGAGGTCTTTAAATGTCTCTATCATATTGCCCCTATCCCACCTTTCCTTTATAGTATACATATTAAGATCTTTAAGTCTGTCCTCTTATGCTCCATAATGAAGACCACTAACCATTTTAGTAGCCACCCTTTGCACTGACTCTAACCTGCTTAAATCCTTTTGAATTTGCGGTCTCCAGAATTGCACACAATACTCCAAATGAGGTTGCACCAGAGACTTATACAGAGGCATTATCACCTTTTTTTTTCTGCTGGCCATTCCTCTCCCTATACACCCAAGCATTCTTCTGGCTTTCACAGTCACCTTTTTTTACCTGTTTAGCTACTTTAAGATAATCAGACACAATTACGACCAGGTCCCGCTCTTCTTTTGTAGACAGAAGCACCTCATTGTTTACCTCACTCCCCTTCTTTGGATTTTTTCAGCCTAAATGCATGACCCTGAATCTTTTAGCATTAAATTTCAGCTGCTAAATTCTAGACCATTCTTCAAGGTTAGCTATATCCCTACTCATGTTATTGACTCCTTCTTGAGTATCTACTCTATTGCAGATTTTGGTATCATCCACAAACAAGCAAACCTTACCCAACAATCCTTCTGCAATATCACAACATAGATGTTAAACAGAATTGGACCACTGATAACACCCTTCTCCTCAGAGTGAGTTCCATTCACCTGTACCCTTTGTTGCCTACCACTCAAACAATTTCTAACCCAATCAGTAACTTTAGAGTCCATCCCTAGGGTGCTCAGTTTGTTTATAAGTTGCCTGTGCAGAACCGTGTCAAAGGCTTGACTAAAATCTAAATACACCACATCTGGGGCTCTTCCTTGGTCTGACTCCCTGGACACCCAAAGAAATCTATCAGATCTGTCTGGCAAGACCTACCTCTGGTGAATCCAAGTTGCCTCAGATCCCGCAATCCATTGTACTCTAGAAACCTCATTATTCTCTTCTTTAATAGCCTTTCCAATAATTTACTAACCACAGAGGTTAGACTAACCAGCCTGAAGTTCTCAATGTCATCCTTACATCTGTTTTTGTGTAAAGGAACTACATGTGCCTTTCTCCAGTCCTCTGGCACCACTCCTGACTCCAAAGAGTCATTGAAAAAGTCAGCTGAGGAGGGATATGATAGAGGTCTATAAATGAATTAATGGAGTGGAATGGGTAAACGTAGATCAGTTGTTTATGCCATCAAAAAGTAGAAAGTAGAAAGACTAAAGGACACACAGTGAAGCTACAATGCAACTCATCTAAGACTAATAAGAGAAAACATTTTTTTTACTCAATGCATAATCAAATTCTGGAATTTGTTACCAGAGGATGTAGTAAAAGTTGTTAGTGTAGCTGGGTTTAAAAAAGGTTTGGACAAGTTCCTGGAGGAAAGGTCCATAAACCATTATTAAAGAGGACCCAGAAAATCCACTGCTTGTTCTAGGATGAGTACTGTAGAACCTTTGTACCTTTTGGGAACCTGCTCAGTATTTTTGCCTGAATTGGCCACTGTTGGAAACAGGATACTGGGCTTGATGGACCTTGGTCTGACCCAGTAAGGCATTTTTTATGTTCTTATGATGTAACTGAATGGCAGAAGGGAGAGGGATACAAAGGTCTGGCTATACATCCACATGGCTGACACATGACCCCCACAACATACCTATAATATCTGACCTCTACAATATGTGGTAACAGTGACCTAACATGCCTATCTCAGGGCTCACTATCCCATACATCCCACTTGGTATGAGTCACTGTCAACTGCAGCACCACACAAGTATGCTTATCTCATGCACATTTCATTCTGAGTGACTCATGCTTCAAGGTGGGGGTATCAGGATGATAGGGTTGTTTGCATCATCTCTGATATAGTGAACATGGATTATGTGTTCCTGTGTGGGAGGTGTCACAGAAATCAGAATATATTTATATTTAGATAGGGGTGGATAATAGGAAATGCTGTCATGGTTTGCTTAGATGGATTCTCTGGGGTGTAGAAGATCATGTTGATGGTACAACATTTCATTTAGGTCATACCACTTTACCTAGCTGTGCAATATGTTTGATCTATTCCCAGTGGTTACCCATTGGTGCAAGTGCTGCAAGCCCCATAGTGGGTGGGAATGTCATGTTCTGACATCCAGAATGGATTGGCAGTCACCCCTGCAACTTGGTAAGCCACCACCTCTGTGCTTGGCTCTTGGTTGCTATCTGTAGAGTGAGCCATGCCATACACAGCCTGGGTGCTGTCCATCATTTGTCCCCTTTCCCTTGCTAGCCAATGTGCAGCTCCAGAATTTGAAAAGGGCACAGCAGGCCCTACCATAGGGCGAATTAAGAGTTGCCTAGGGTAGCGGCTTCATGGGTGCAGAGAGAGCAGGGAAGACAAAGTTAAAAAATTGGATTCTGACAGTCAGTGGGGCATAATGCTTATAGTTTGGCTAAGGTACCAACACCTTGAACCAACTCTTGGGCCGGACCTGGAAAGGGGTATGCACATACCTGTCATGGTGTGTGGATTGTCATTAATAGGTATGCAGTGCATTGGCATGTTGAAAATACACGGATAGTATGTCAGAAGCAGGCAGGCTGCTGAATATCCTTATCTGTGTTACAACCAGTTATCTCCACTGCGGGCATGTAGTGGAACCGCCCATTTTGAGCATCAAGGAGTTTTTAAAAAAATGATTCAAAGATGCACAGTTAGGCCAGAGATGCCCGAATGTGGCCATGAAGAGGACACAGAAGCAAAATGTCTCTCCTGTGGACATGACACTCACCATTGGTCTCATCTTGAGGCAGCATACAAGTCTCTTTGGGTCTGTAGATGCCCACACCCAGCATTGTGCCTGACATGACATCAACAGGCAGATCAATGCTGTGTACCACCATAATAGGACAGTGGAGGACATCAAGAAAAATTGTCATGTGCTCTGACAGCACGCTAAGGAGAAGCAGGCTGCAAATCTTAAATTGCCATCTGAGCAACAGAAGGCCTCAGTGACCTGGAGGAAAGGGTGGTCACCTGTATGGATGACAGCTGTATAACAGGGGTGATAGGCCTGGATAGCTTTGCTACTGCTGAACCAGAGGGTGAGTGGGGCAGGTTTGCTGGTGACTTATGTTCATCCACCATCCACACAGCAGCTTAACCCCCTCAACCAGCATACAGTGTCTGGTGCATCCCCTTCCTTGCATGCCCCCTCTTCCCTGCAAACACCATGTTCCAGGTGTCCAAGTTTTCACAGTGTCAAGTCCCTGAGCAGGTCATCTCACTTCTGTTGCTGCTGCTCACCCTGGAACCTGGCCAGTTGCCTTGCTATCTGCTCATGACCCTCAGCCACCCAACACCACCAGCATGCTAGACTACACACATGACAAGTGCTCTGTGGGAAAGGTAGGTACCACTTTATTCAGCAGAATCTGTTTGCATATAGCCTCATTGCCATATAGCAAGGTCCTGTTCAGCCAGACATCCCACTTCTCATCCCTGTGGCATACATGGAAATGTTTTCATGATGTGTACAGTCACGGCTTTCCATCGCTGAGGGTCAGTGATCCCTGTAAGGCAAGTGTGGAGGAGGGGGGGGGGGGGTAGAGTTAGTGCCTGGTCCATGTGCTTTGTTGCCAAAACCTCCCAACATCCCACACCTCCCACCATACATATGAACAAGTGTGTACACTCACTAATGCCTACCCCCAGGACACTCACAGAGTGCCCATCCTGTTTGCTCACACAGTTCCCTAACTTTACTGCAATACTGCCACCCAGCTGCACCATTGTGTAGCTGGTAGCTTGTCATGTGCATCCCCCATAGGCAGTCACTCATATTGCCTTCCCATGCATTTGACCTCCTTGCCTTCATGTATGAGCTCTGCTCTGCTCATGCAATCAGAGTCATGATTTTTCTCCCATTTCTCTTATTCTGAGTGTCCCCCATAATCAGTTCTTCCTCTTTCCCTCCTCTCCCTGTGATGGGCTTCCCCCCTACCCCTTCCCTTACTACCCTGTCCTTCCCGAATCCCCTCCCTCATCTCATCATCCCTCCCCTCTCCACCACAACCAAACTTTCCATAGTGATCCCCGCTATACCTTCCAATTGAAAGTGACTGCAGTCTCCCCAACCACCTGCTACACCCGTCCATCAGTCAGCCCCCTTCACATACTCTCTCCCATGACATCCAGCTCCAATAACCAATCTCCCCATTTGGCCCATCTCCCTAAATATTCCCAACCTCTTACCATCCCCTTTATCCACTCACACCCCCTCTTCCCACCATCAAACTGACACAACCATTCACAGTACCCCCAATCCAAAAAGATAATAACTTTTCCTTAAATGCAAATATTCAGTCCTGGTCAACTCTATCCTTCATGTATCCAGGGATTTTCTTTTTCCATCTCACCTGGCCTTTGGCTCTCTTTTCCCTATCTGTTGCCACTTGTTGTTCCTGTCCTTAGCACCCTTCTGGGTAGCTGCTGGCACTGGGACTTCTGCAATACCAGCCTCTTTCATGGTCTTTGCCAGTTCTTGTAGTGCATGATTCATCAGGTTATTCCATTCATCATGAAGGCCAGTCCTACTGGATACAACCATTTATACTGGATTTGGTCCTGCCTTAACTGCATTGTATAATCCCACCAGGCTTTCTGCCTTTGTAAAGCAGCCATCACCAAATCAGCATAGACAGCGACCTTATGTCCTCTCCAGTCAAAATGGCTCACTGCTCTCATCAGGGCTGCAATCTTTCATATAATTATATCTCTTGTTTGGTCGTCCCCCCCCATGCCGGGCCCAAGGCCCTGTGAGCCCTGTCCAATTTAATGGCTGGACTCTCCTCTTTACCTGCCTTGGTAGCCAATACCGCTTTGCAAATGTGCTGGGCTACTGTCATACAGTCTCTGAACTCCTATGTTTCAGGTACTCTCTTTATCCTTAAATTGTTTCTGCAGTCTCTATTCCCTAAATCCTCTAACTTCAGTTCAATCCACTACGTTCTGTTTCAGCATGCTCACGTTGTCCTGCACCTCTCCACCTGCATTTTCATATCTTCCACACTCCTCCCTACCTCCACCATTTTGGAGCGCAGCTCAGCCAGCATTTCTTCCACCTCCGTTTTTATTTCTGTGATCTCCATGAGCAGCTCAGTGAACCATGAGAGAAGTTCAGCCTTTGTGATGTGCACTACAGCTCCTCTGCCAGCTAGCAATTTGCTCACACAGGCTGGGGCTGCGCCATCGCCAGACATTGTGGTCTCCTTCACCATCTTATCACCCTCCTTGCTGCCAGCTTGTGGGCCCTGGTAAGAGTACTCCTTTAAATCTGCTGTTTCTTCCAGGTTGCTGCCATTTCTCCAACCTGCGATGCCTCCAGGCACTATGCGATCAATCTGTCACTCCCATTCGCTCTGGGGCTGTCGTTTTTTCCCCTTTTGCAGGCTGGCTCGGTGGAGGTCTCCATTCAGCCAGGGCCGGCCCGTCCATTGAGCAAGAATGTTTTTTGCACAGGGCCCCGCGTTTCAGGGGGCCCTGCGCAAAGAACATTCTGCTTTTTTTTTTTTAATTACATTTAAAAAAAAACCCTGTCTCTGGCTGCTGCCGCTGCCGCGTCCGTCGCAGCAGCGGCAGAATGGAGTGTCCCGCGGGGCCCCTTCTCCTCGTTGAGCCCTCTGCAAGGGCTTTCAGATTCGCGAAGGGAGAGTGCTCCCTCGCGTCTCTGTAAAGCCCGCAGGGGCTAATGGGAAATTTCCCATCTGCCCCTTTAGACGCGAGGGGCTGATGGGAAATTTCCCATTAGCCCCTGCGGGCTTTACAGAGACGCGAGGGAGCACTCTCCCTTCGCGAATCTGAAAGCCCTTGCAGAGGGCTCAACGAGGAGAGGGGGCCCCGCGGGACACTCCATTCTGCCGCTGCTGCGACGGACGCGGCAGCGGCAGCAGCTAGAGACAGGTTTTTTTTTTTAAAATTTGCCAGAAGGGAAGGGAAGGGAAGGGGAGGGGGGGTTAAGACTGGTATTGGGCTGGGGGGCTGATGGAGGCTGTCTGGAAATGGGGTGATGGGGTGTTAGGACTGGAAATGGGCTCGGGGGGGTGTTAGGACTGGAAATGGGCTGGGGGTGGGGTGTTAGGACTGGAAATGGGCTAGGGGGGGTTAAGACTGCTAATGGGCTGGGGCTGATGGAGGCTGACTGGAAATGGGTGAGGGGGGTTAGGACTGGAAATGGTCTGGGGGGGGTAGGACTGGAAATGGGCTGGGGGGGGGGGTTTAAGACTGGTAAAGGGCTGGGGGCTGATGGAGGCTGTCTGGAAATGGGGTGATGGGGGGTTAGGACTGGAAATGGGGTGATGGGGGGGTTAGGACTGGAAATGGGCTGGGGGTTGATGGAGGCTGACTGGAAATGGGGTGATGGGGGGTTAGGACTGGAAATGGGCTGGGGGTGGTTAAGACTGGTAATGGGCTGTGGGCTGATGGGGGCTGTCTGGAAATAGGGTGATGGGGGGTTAGGATTGCTAATGGGCTATGGGGGGGTTAGGACTGCTAATGGGCTATGGGGGCGCTAGGACAGGAAATGGGCTGATGGGGAGGGGTTAGGACTTGAGGTGGGCTGATGTGGTTAGGACTGGTAATGGGCTGTGGGCTGATGGGGGGGGGTTAGGACTGGCAATGGGCTATGGGGGCTGACTGGAAAAGGGCTGATGGGGTTAAGACTGGAAGTGGGCTGATGGGGGGTTAGGACTGGTAATGGGTTATAGGGGGGGCTTAAACTGAAAATGGGTTGATGGGGGGCTAGGACTGGTAATGGGTTGGGGGATTGCTATGACTG
Organism: Ichthyophis bannanicus; assembly: GCA_033557465.1. Taxonomy (NCBI): domain Eukaryota; kingdom Metazoa; phylum Chordata; class Amphibia; order Gymnophiona; family Ichthyophiidae; genus Ichthyophis; species Ichthyophis bannanicus. Next base: position 1,573,669,581 of record CM066031.1, on the reverse strand, counting down.
GAAATGGACTGAGTGGACGGGGAGGCTTGAACTGCAAATAGCTGATGGGGAGGGAGCTTGGAATGGAAATGGGCTGTGAGGGAAGGGAGCTAGGACTGAAAATGGGCTGATGGAGCAGCTAGGATAGGACTGGAAATGGAATGTTGGGGGGAGCTAAGATTGGAAATGGGCTGTGGTGGGGGCTTGAATTGAAATGGACTCATGGAGGTGCTAGAACTGGAAGTAGGCTCATGGGGGGCTTGGACTGGAATTGGGCTGAGTGGAGGGGAGCTAGATTTGACATGGGCTGATGGTGGGGCTAGGAAATGACTAGAAATGGGCTGATGGGGGGCTAGGATTGGAAATGAGCTGATGAAGGGACTCAGACTGAAAATGGATGGGGGAGCTAGGACTGGAAATGGGTTGATGGGGGGCTAGGACTGGAAATGGGCTGATGCAGGGACTAGAAGGGAATGGATACTGGGTGAGACTGGAACTAGAAGGGAGCTGATGTGTGGGGAGGATTAGAATGGGATGGGGCTGGGAGAGTAAAATGGAGAGGGGAAAAATATTTTGTGTGGGAGGGATGAAAAATCTACAATTGGCCGGGTATTGGGAGAGTAAGTGGGGATTGAGGATGGAGGGGTAAAATTTGTGTGGATGAAATAAGAATGAGGAAAGAGCAAAAGGATAAAGATTAGTATGTTAAAGCAGATGTAGAGAGAGAGGATGGAAAGAAAACTAGGAGAGAAGAAAGGACAAATGGACAGCAGACGATGGAGAGTTAGCAGAAAACATGAAGAAACCAGAAGAAAGTGGCTGGAGCAATTGCAACTGAAAAAAATGCACAAAAGGTAGAAATATCTCTTTATTTTGAATTTATTAACTGGAATATGAAAGCTCTGGGAAATGTGCATCATTAACGTCTGCGCTTTGTTTGGTACAAGAGGAAATTGATTTATAGTTTTATTTCTACAGTGTTGTTGTACATTCCAAGTTTGGCTTTTGGGGTTCCCAGTTTAATTATTGCCTTCCTGTTTCTAAATTGCGATTCCTTGTTTGGTGATGGTCTATGTTCTGCATGTGTAACTGAGCTGAGGTATTCTGTTTATGTAATTCCTATTTGACATTGCCACTTGTTCTCTTTCCCCAGTATTCTCTGAAATGTACTGGTTTAATATTTGCAGTGTTTCCTTTTGATAGGTAGGGTCTGGTGCTTTGTGAGTCCTGGTAATGCTGTCAGGATACAGCGGGTTTGCTATGGGTTCTAAATGGGCAGCGTTTGTAGTAGTTCCTAATGTGCCTGGCGGTTGGCACTGGATTATAGTAATGTAGAAATCTTTTAGTCTTTCTTTATCCATACACTCATTAAGAGACATGTTTACTAAAAGTTAGTGTTTGGTAACATTATGCAAATATGTATGCAAATAAGGCCACTTATGCAAATGAGGCCCCGCACCGAGTCTCCGCACATGGCCCCGCACCCCCCTTGGGCCGCCCCTGCATTCAGCCATCCATTAAGGATGATGACGCAACTTCCTCTCGCAGATTATCCACCATGAAAGTTAGACAGGAAGGCTCACATAATAGCAAATACCTTTGCAACAAAGTTACTAAATTACACAAATGTTGCAATTCCAACACCTGAGTCTTAACCTCAAAAGTAACACAATAACCCTTGAGGCAAGGTATGAGCTTTTTGCTAGCAGGGCAAAATGCCTTTGTAGAAAATAATTTCAAAGTGGCAAAAGCTCATGAAGCAAGTTGACGGTATTCACATATACCAGGCATGTCCAACAGGTAGATCGCGATCTACTTGTAGATCGCAGAGGGGTCAGAGGTAGATTGCCAGCCTCACTTGGCTCCATCTCTCCAGCAGCTCGCCCTGTCACTAGGAGAGAGCTTGTGCCGGCAGGTCGTCTGCAAGGGCTTGCCGCCACTGCTGATCCTTTGCCTGTCTTTTTTCCCTGCCTGTGGGAATCTTGCCTGCAGGTGTATTGGGGGCACTTGTTGTTTTCGTGCCAATAGTTTGTGGGTACTCCAGGGGGCCGCCGCCAGCGCCCCGCGACGAGACGCCACAGGCCAGGCGTCATACCTGGTCTCCTGCCTCTCTGAATCACCCATTCCTGCCCCCGCCCCAACACCCCTTAGAAGTGTGTTATATACCGGGCGATATCCATTCGCCCAGGCTTTACCTGAATACACTTACTGTATTAGTTGTGTCGTGTGCTGGTCGTTGGTTCGCTTTCATTAAACGTTTTCGGGCAGATACAACAAAGTGTCAAGAATTTGGTGATTTTGGTGGCTTTTCCAATTATATTCTAACTTGCCTTTGCCTTGCCTTTGAATTGTTTCAAACCACTGCGACTTTTGCTTGCCTCTGCAATTTTATTTTGCCTAGCCTTTGCATAGATTCTACACTGCAATTTTATTTCACCTTGCCTTTGCGTTGATTCTACACTGTGTGCAGAATTTGTTAAATTGCGTGTGGTGGTATTTGAACTTGTTTGGCAGTATTTGATTTTATCTGGTTTGCTGGACAGGTGTTTGAGGTTTTTTTGATGATTGTTTGGTGGTATTTGATTATTGGTGCCAGTATGATGAATTCTTATTTTTACTTTTAGAACTGCATGTGTGGTTTTGGCATCTCCAGTACTTGTATTGCACATCATCCAGAGGTCTTCAGTTCCTGTTGATCTTTAATACTTTGGGACAGTGACAGTTTTGGACCAAATTCAGCGAGTGTTTATACTAAATTAGCAGATTTGGCCTTCTTACATCCAGCCACCCCAGTATAATGAAGATGAGTGTTCCAAAGAAGAGCAAAACCTACCACTTTCATGATGAATGGGAAATGGACTACTTCTTCATCATGGTGAAAGACAAGTGTTGTTGTCTAATTTGTAACACCCCAGTATCGTTGCCCAAAAAGGGTAATCTGGAACGTCATTATAAGGCTCTGCATAGCAATAAGTTTGATGCTGATTTTCCACCCAAAAGTGAAATTTGTAAACTGAAGCTCAAAGAACTTAAATCGAAATTGGTTACTCAGCAACAGTTGATGGCGAAGCCAAGGTTGTTTTCTTGAAGCAGCTGACAATCTTTTTGAAGGATTTAAAAATAAGAAAGAGATCATAGCTGCTATTCAAGATGTACAATTGTCAAGAAACAACGTCGTGCGGCGAATAGAAAAGATGTGTGGAGACACAACTAAACAATTGTTGGAGGATGTTTCAAATTGTGTTGCTTTCTCACTCCAACTGGATGAATCTACAGACATAAGAGACATAGCCCAGTTACTAGTCCTTATTCAGATGGTTTTTGAAGACTTCAGTGTTAAAGAAGAACTACTTGGAATGATTTCTTTAAAAGGGAGAACTACTGGTCAGGAAATATTCAGTTCTTTCAATTCTTTGGTGACAAAGTGTAATTTTCCATTGCATAGACTTGTTTCCCTCACTACTGATGGAGCAAGAGCAATGACAGGTGAGGTTAACGGTTTCATAGCCCTCTGTAGACAGCATGACGACTTCCCAGATTTCCTTTCTTACCACTGCATCATTCACCAGCAAGTTTTGGCAAGCAAGAGACTCAATACAAAGACTGTCATGGACATCACTTTCAAAATTGTAAATTCAGTTTGTGGAAGATCACTTCAAAGATGGCTTTTCAATCTTACTCTTGATGAAGGGGCAGCCAAAATCATTTTGCATACAGATGTAAGGTGGCTAAGTAGGCACACATTTCTGCAAAGATTTTGTGATTTGCTGAATGAAATAAGAAGTTTTTTGAAGGAGAGGGGAGATGACCAAGCAGAGTTGGAAGATGAGGAGTGGTTATGTGATCTGGCATTTCTCGCTGACTTTACAGGTGAACTAAGTGATATGAACCTTGAACTACAAGGTAAAAACAAATGCATTGGTGAGATGATGAGTACAGTTTCATTCTACAAGAGCAAATTTGAGCTAATGATGACTGACCTTGCAAACAACACTTTTAATCATTTTCCTAATACGCAGGACCATCTGGGACAATATCCAAATTTTGTTTTTCAGAACGAGAAGTATGTGACAGAAATCTGTTCTGTTATCCAGGAATTCAAAAATAGATTCTGTGACTTCCAAAAAATTGGAACAGTTGTGGAGTACTTGTCATACCCATTCAAAGTAGATGTGGACATTAAAGAAACTGCAGCTGCTATCAGTAAAAAATACTCATTGAACAAGCCATCTCTTGAAAACGAAATATTAACCCTTAAAAATGACATTTTCTCAAGACCCGTGCTGAGCAAGAATCGTTTTGGAAGCTAGTGCCTAAAGACAAATTTCCCAACTTGAGTAGATGCAGTGAAGCTGTACACTCCTGTTTCAGGTCAACTTATTTGTGTGAATCTGCGTTTTCCCATCTGAAAATGACAAAGAGTACACAACGTTCCAACATGACAGATGAACATCTCCAGGATTCCCTGAGATTGGCCCTCACGCAATATTCACCCAACTTCAAAAAGCTGGTGGATGAAATGCAGGCTCAGACGTCTCATTAATGAGCAAGAGCGAAATATTAAAGATTGTGCAAGATCAGCCTGGATCAATACTCAACCTAAATTTAACACAAATTACTCAATAAAAGCTAAAGAAAGTTATTAAGACAGTTAAAGAAAGTTATTACTCAATAAAACTTTAAGAAAAAAATCCACTTATCCATTTCCCCTTGCAGTTCTTACTGGATCTTCATCTCTCTGTTTTGTTTTTGCTTAATTTGCTTAACAGCTGATCACATCCAAGTAAATGACAGAAGGTTCATTAAAAAAAAATTTGGGGGGGGGGGGGTTTGTGTGGAATCCTCCAACTTTATTGGGTTAAAATTTAATTTGAAACTAATTTGAAACTTAATTTTCATGGTGGTAGGTCACTGGCACTTTTGGCCGGAAAAAGTAAATCACGACCTGTTCGAAGATGGACTTGCCTGACATATACAATGGTTTAATCACTTAGCTGTAGGTCAGTAGTAAGTAGTCCCATTTAGAGGAGTTCTTCTCCTTTTTTAATGTCGCATTCACCAAAGGTTCACAGTTAAAGCAAATAGCAGCAAACTGGACGCCTTCCTTTTCTCGACCTTCCTACAGGTTTCAAGACTCTGCTTCAGGGGCACAAAGGTTCTCCGGTGTTATTCAGTGTTTAAGACGAATATTACACATTAGCTCATCTACACCACAATCCCCACAGCAGTTTGAAATCCATTATAATGCAGCTTACTTTTCAGAATATCCAATGTGATCTTGAAGCTATGCAGATGACATTCAGATTTGATTTCTAGCTACGGTATTTACAGATAGTACCCTTGGTTTGATTTCTAACTGCTCTGATACTATGCTAAAAATGGATGTTTCAGAACAAGCTGTCCCAGAACTTCTAGAAAACCAAGCTTCTTTGGGTTGTTCACATCCTGTTGTTGACAAATATTGTACTATTGGAATGACTATCATTAGAAACAGAGAAAGATAGAAACATGATGGCAAATAAAGACCATATGGCCTATCCAATTGCCCTTCCATACCAACTACTAAGCTCTACGGTCCTTTTTTTAATCGTTAGAGATCCTCTGTGTTTTTTCCTATGCTTTCTTGAATTCAGATACAGTCTGGATTTGACAGGTGCCTTTGACTCAGGCTGCCAAGGAGATGACTGCTTTTTTGACACTGCAAGGTCTGTTCCAGTTTACAGAACTGGCCTTTTGGTTACATGGGGCTCCAACTGCCTACTGAGACCGCATAAGGAGTATGCAGTTGCATACCTTGATGACATTGTCATCTACAGCAGAGAATGGACCTCCTATTTAACTCAAGTAGAAGTCATGCTGACCAGCCTATGGAAGGCCGGGTTGATGACCAACCCCAATAAATATTTTCTGGGAGGTCGGGATGTTCAATCCCTGGGATATTTAATAAGGAATTGGATTCAGTGGTCACCGGACCTGGACCTGGCCTTCCAGCACCTCAGGAAGGCTGTGTGCTCTGAAGCTATCCTGATTAGTCCTGATTTCTCTCTACCATTTATTTGTAAACTGGTGCTTCAGAAGTGGGCCTAGGAGCCATTCTGGACTAGGAAGTCAGGGATGAAGAATATCCTGTAGCATTTATCAGCAGGAAGCTGCTTCCTTGGGAACACCATTATGGGTGATCAAGAAGGAAGCCCTGGCTGTCAAGTGGGTACTTGAGACCTTCATATACTACCTGCTCAGTTGTCTGTCTACACTATTAATGGACCATCAACCCCTCCAGTGACTGTTTCAACATAAGGAATCTGACAGCTGTATTATGCAGTAGTTTTTGAGTTTCTAAACCTACCAGTTTTGGGTCTGCCATAGGGGTGGTCAGGCTTACCTGAATACAGACTTCCTTTCCTGGGTGGGGTTCCCAGGTGAGGTAGGCACTCAATGGGGCATGATTCAGATGAGGGGAGGGTGTGTGATGTGGTCTATAGAATCTTACCTGTCTCTCTCCAAAGTGAGTATCAATAGTCCCCTTAAAAAGAGTCTGCAGCCCAGAGTTTAGGGCTGGGAGGTCATGGCTCACAGGGACAGGTTAAGAGCCTAACACACTGCAGAAGACAGAGAATCCCATGGAGCCAGAAGTCCTTCCAAGGCAAGCCGTGCAAAGGAGTTCTGAGATAGGAACTTTAAGTGGGGCTGGAGGAAGGGCCAGGAGAATCAGTTGTGGAGGTTTAATAAGCTGGGATAGAATAAAAACTGCTTTTGTTTCCCTGAACTGCTGTCTGGCCTGTGTTTAAAGAAAACCACTTCCCACCACATGCCACACTACCACACATCAAAAATCAAAAGTAGAGAAAAATCCAAAATTGCTAGCATGAAAATATATGTATTTTATGTCGGAAGCGCAGCCATGAGGCATTAAATACCTCTTGAAGCTAACATTTCCATTTTGCTCAAATTTTTGAGCCCCTCACGGAGCCAACAATAAATAAGGTAAAACACCACAATCTTAGTGTCACCAATAAAACTTCTTCAAAAACGCTGTATTTCAGCATATGTAATCAAAAAAGAACCACAAAAACTACTGTGCAAAACTGCTGAAGAAAACGGAGGTCACTTATCTGAGTCTCTCGTTTGTTCACAATGCTTAAGTAGTTGAGTCTCAAAGGTTCATTTCTTTTCAAACGTGCTCCTTGAAAGAAAGACTTGCAATCCAATGCATTTAGAAAGAATGGCGCGGACACAGCACTGCGTTTCGGGCGGTTAAGATTCTCTCGCCCTGCTTCAACGCTCAGCCCACTGCACCAGAAGCAGTCAGTCCAGCAACTGATCAAACACGCCAGCGCATGCTCAATAGCAATCTGAAACCTGAAGCAGGGTTCACCTGTTTAAATAGCCCAAAAATCATCAGCAAGTCCTTAAAGGTATAAAACATTGCAAAAAGCGGCAAAAATTGTTATTATTAGTAAACTCCTGATTCAATAAGTTGAAAGATTAAAAAATTAAAAAATTAAATTAAAGAACACTTTGCCAGTCCAGTTCTCTGTTTAAACCCGAAGGCTCAACTGTAGACCATCGGAAAATCCATTGTTGTTCAAGCAATTGAAGTTGTTGCTCACGATCTCCTCCTCTAGGGTGTTGAGGCACAACATCCAACACCCTACACTTGAAATCTTCAAATTTGTGTTGGAAAGCCAAAGAGTGTTGAACAATCGGAGCTGACAGTACAGAATTCTTAAGCCGAGATGAATGTTCATTCAAACGAATTTTCACAGGCCGGATAGTACGACCTATGTACATCAAATGGCAGGGACAGATAAGCACATAAACAGCATAAGGAGTAGCACAGTTAGTATACCAGCGAGCTATGTGAGTAAAATTTGAATTAGGAACAGTCCATTGAGCCCCCACTATAGTATACTGACAATGAGAACAAGACTCACACATGTAATGTCCAGCAAGAAATGGTCTCTCTACCATCCTATCCAGAGGAGAGGAAGTGATTCCGACAAGATCACGTAAATTGGAGCCCCGAGTATATGCAATTTGTAAAGATTTTTGAAAAACTGGGAGCAATTGTAAAATATGCCAATGTTTAAGCAAAATATGTTTGATTTGTTGAGAATGAAACATATACGGTAAGACCTCCACAAAAACCTGGGAGGTGTCTTCAATGGAAGGATATTGGGAAGACAATAACCATTCACGGTGAGGATACTTAGCTCTCACAAACGCTCGTCGGATAACACAATGTGGATATCCCCGCTGCAGCAAACGTGCCGATAGTTCATGTGCATGATGCAAAAAATCATCCATATTGGAACAAATCCGCCGTAATCTAAGAAACTGACCATATGGAAGGCCTCTCTTCAGAGGATTGGGATGAAAACTGGAATAAGACAACAGAGTATTTCTCTGAACCGGCTTCCTGTAAAGAGTCGTGATCTTGTGGGAATCACTTCCTCTCCTCTGGATAGGATGGTAGAGAGACCATTTCTTGCTGGACATTACATGTGTGAGTCTTGTTCTCATTGTCAGTATACTATAGTGGGGGCTCAATGGACTGTTCCTAATTCAAATTTTACTCACATAGCTCGCTGGTATACTAACTGTGCTACTCCTTATGCTGTTTATGTGCTTATCTGTCCCTGCCATTTGATGTACATAGGTCGTACTATCCGGCCTGTGAAAATTCGTTTGAATGAACATTCATCTCGGCTTAAGAATTCTGTACTGTCAGCTCCGATTGTTCAACACTCTTTGGCTTTCCAACACAAATTTGAAGATTTCAAGTGGAGGGTGTTGGATGTTGTGCCTCAACACCCTAGAGGAGGAGATCGTGAGCAACAACTTCAATTGCTTGAACAACAATGGATTTTCCGATGGTCTACAGTTGAGCCTTCGGGTTTAAACAGAGAACTGGACTGGCAAAGTGTTCTTTAATTTAATTTTTTAATCTTTCAACTTATTGAATCAGGAGTTTACTAATAATAACAATTTTTGCCGCTTTTTGCAATGTTTTATACCTTTAAGGACTTGCTGATGATTTTTGGGCTATTTAAACAGGTGAACCCTGCTTCAGGTTTCAGATTGCTATTGAGCATGCGCTGGCGTGTTTGATCAGTTGCTGGACTGACTGCTTCTGGTGCAGTGGGCTGAGCGTTGAAGCAGGGCGAGAGAATCTTAACCGCCCGAAACGCAGTGCTGTGTCCGCGCCATTCTTTCTAAATGCATTGGATTGCAAGTCTTTCTTTCATGGAGCACGTTTGAAAAGAAATGAACTTTTGAGACTCAACTACTTAAGCGTTGTGAACAAACGAGAGACTCAGATAAGTGACCTCCGTTTTCTTCAGCAGTTTTGCACAGTAGTTTTTGTGGTTCTTTTTTGATTACATATGCTGAAATACAGCGTTTTTGAAGAAGTTTTATTGGTGACACTAAGATTGTGGTGTTTTACCTTATTTATTGTTGGCTCCGTGAGGGGCTCAAAAATTTGAGCAAAATGGAAATGTTAGCTTCAAGAGGTATTTAATGCCTCATGGCTGCGCTTCCGACATAAAATACATATATTTTCATGCTAGCAATTTTGGATTTTTCTCTACTTTTGATTTTTGATATTTATAGTGTAGGGATTTTTTGTTAGGTGGTTTTGGACACTACCACACATGGCTTTATGAATAATGCTCGAGGCCGCGGGCCCGGTCCCGCGGCCGTCAGTAACCTGGGCCCGGGCCCGGCCTCGGCCTCCAGTATGTGAGGGGGCGGGGGGGGGGGGTGAGAGAGAGGAGGCCGTGCGTGTGGCATTCGAAATCGCTCCGTCGCGTTGTCGGAGCGATTTCATTGGCCGCGGGCTGAAGGGGGCGGAGCAGTGTCTGCGAGGAGCCGCATGGCTGTCTCCTTCTTGCCGCGGCTCCTCGGGAATCGGATGCGTTCCCGCCCGCCCACCCATTATGGAGGTGGTTTTGAGATGTTGCAGCTGGTGGGGGCGGGGTACAGAGCCAGCGCTCGCAGGAGCGGCGCGGGCTTGAACTGGTTTACGAGCAGTGGGGGCGAAGTGCTCCTGGGGGTGGGGCGAGACAGCCCGGTTGGGGGTCTCGGCCCGGTAGCGGGGGGGTGGGAGCCGGCCTTTGCTACTAGTATGGCGAGGCAGGCGGAGGGGTTTGGGGGGGAGGAGGATGCTCCGCCTTGCTACTAAGATGGCGGGTGGGGGGGCATCCTCCGGCAATGGGGTGTGGGGCTAGGTTATGTGGGATTGTTTTATATTCAGGCCCGTGTTGGGTCGGTTGTTACTGGTGTAAATAAAGCTGCGACCAAATGTTTGTACCAAACTACAGTTGTTGGTGAATTTGTGGGGGGAATATTATTGTGGGATGCTAAGACATGGGAAGGAGGCGAGGAGGGCCTCTGGGTTACCAGAGTTACATGTTATTTCTTAAGTAGAAAATAATATGTGTTATAATAGTATTTTAGATTATTCTTCCATTGCTGTAAGTGCTTTTTTAAAGGAGCTTATAATTTATTCAATAATGAATCTCCTAAGCAGCATATTATACAAGTCATGAATGAAAGACAAAGACCTGCAAATATTAGATTGTAACCCTTATTCAGTCTCCAAGTAGTTTCTAAAAAAAAAAAAAAAGATTGGAATGTGTAGAGATATGTCAAAAATTCCATGTAAATCCATCTGTTTAATTGTTCTTTATGGGTCTCTTTCAATTTGGCAGGTTTCTGGAAAATAAAAATAAAATACAAACACACAGTACTGACAAGCTGAAAATGAAGTCTTGGCAGAAATCAAAAGAAACAGTCTATAGACATTCTAGAAATTGCTGTACAGATGATGAATGATTCTAATCTCCTGAACCATGGGATGATGTTCCAAGGGCTGCAGGGCAGAGATGATGTTCATTTGTCCAAAAAGGGCTGAAGTATCTTCAGCAGCAGACTGGCTAACCTACTGAAGAGGGCTTTAAACTTAATTTGTTGGGATGGGTGAAGAAAGCCCCTAGGTAAGTGAAGAAAGCCCTCAGGTATGTGAAACATTAAATGCCTCTGTAGAAATGGGTAAAAGGGGCAACATCTGGAAAGCGGTGTGTATAAATGTCCGTAGCATGGGAAATAAGATCCCAGATGTTCAGGCTTTAAGGGAAGAGGCTGAAGTGAATTTAGTGGCAGTTACGGTGACATGTTTCACGGAAAACCATGACTGGGATGTAATTATACTGGACTATACTTTATTCGGGAAGGACAGGGAAGAAAGAAAGGGAGGAGGAGTGGCACTATATGTAAAAAATAATATTAAAACTATAGAAATGCAGGGCTTAAAAGGAAGAGAGGAGGCACTGTGGGTTAAAGTAGAAAGAGGTAAAGGGAAATCCATTTGCATTGGAGTTATATACACATCCCCCTCTTAGGGAGTAGAAGTGGCTGAAGATTTAATAGAAGGCACGTGCAGTATTGCCATGAAAGGAGAAGGGCTTTTGAAAGGTGATTTCAATATGCCGGATGCGGATTGCAACATCCCTACTGCAGTGTCATCTAGACGTAAGGAGATCTTGGATTCTCTATAGGGAGAACTATTCAGGCAATTAGTAACAGAACCCACACATGATGGGGTCATACTGGAATTGATGCTTACCAATGGGGAAAGTGTTTCTGATTTTACAGTGGAAGGTGAACTAGCATCCAGTGATCACCAGATGATATGGTTCAGTATTAGGACTTGAGCTGATAAAATCTATTCAAAAGCAAGAGTCTTAGAATTTAGGAAAACTAATTTTGCCAAGATGGGACAATACCTCAAAGAGGCATTAGAGGAATGGGAACAGCTGAGGCATGTAGAAAAAAGTGGGCAAAATCAAAAGGGGATATTTTAAGGGCAACAAACCTTTTTGTTAGAAAGGTAAATAAATGTAAAAGGAAAAGGAGGACGCTATAGTTCTCAAAAGAAGTAGCTGAAAAGGTGAGGAAAAAGAGGGAGGCCTTCATGAAATACAAGAGATCACAGAGAGAGGAAAACAAACATCTCTATTTGGAGAAACTTAGGGAAGCTAGCAAAGTAGTCAGGAAAGCAAAGATACAAAAAGAAGAAGAAATAGACAATGCAATAAAATGTGGGGATAAGACATTTTTCAGATATGTTAGTGAGAGGAAGAAGGGCAAAAGAGGTATTGTCAGACTCAAGGGTGAAGGGGAAGAATATGTAGAAACTGATTAGAATAAAGCAGAATTTCTTAACAAATATTTCTGTTCTGTATACACAGATGAAGGAATAGGAGCAGGACCTCAGAAAACACCCACAAATAGGAACAGAAGCGAGGGGCATCTTGAAGAATTTTCAGAAGATTGTGTTTTGAGCAACTAGCTAAACTAAAAGTAGACAAAGCGATGGGACTGGATGGGATTCATCTGAGAATACTGAAGGAACTTGGGTATGATCTAGTGGCTTCAGTGTCTGACCTTTTCAATGCTTCTTTGGAGTCAGGAGTGGTACAAGATAACTGGAGAAAGGCACATGTGGTCCCTTTACACAAAAGCAGAAGTAAGGATGAGATTGATAATTACAAGCCAGTTAGTCTAAACTCTGTGGTTAGTAAATGATTGAAAAGGCTACTAAAAGAGAAAATTGTGAGGTTTCTGGAGTCCAATGGACTGCAGGATCCAAGGCAGCATGGATTCACCAGTCAGGTCTTGTCAGACAAATCTGATTGATTTCTTTAACTGGGTAACTAGGGAGTTGGACCAAGGGAGATCCCTAGATGTGGTATACTTAAATTTCAGTAAAGCCTTTGACACTGTTCTGCACAGGTGACTTATAAACAAACTCAGCACTTTAGGGATGCACCCTAAAGTTACTGATTGGGTAAGAAATTGGTTGAGTGGAAGGCGACAAAGGGTACAGGTAAACGGAGCTCACTCTGAGGAGAAGGAGGTTACCAGTGGTGTGCTATGGGGATCTGTCCTTCGTCCGATTCTTTTCACCATCTTTGTTAGTGATATTGTGGAAGGGCTGTCGGGGAAGGTTTGCTTGTTTGAGGATGATACAAAAATCTGCAACAGAGTAGACACCCAGGAAGGAATAGTTAAAATGAGGGGGGATCCAGTTAAGCTTGAAGAATGGTCTAGAATTGAGCAGCTGAAAGTTAATGCTAAAAATGCAAGTCATTAATTTGGGCTGCAAAACTTGAAAGGAGCAGTAAGGGGTGTGGTACTTCTGTCCACGAAAGAAGAGTGGGACCTGGGCGTAATTGTGTCTGATGATCTTAAAGGAGCTAAACAGGTAGAAAAGGTGACTGCAAAAGCAGGAAGGATGCTTGGGTATATAGGGAGAGGAATGGCCAGCAGAAAAAAGGAGGTGATAACGCCTCTGTAGAAGTCTCTGGTGTGACCTCATTTGGAGTATTGTGTGCAATTCTGGAGATAAGCAGGTTGGAGACAATGCAGATGGTGGCTAATAAAATGGTTAGTGGTCTTTGTTATGAAGCATATAAGGACAGACTTAAAGATCTTAATATATACGCTTTAGAGGAAAGGTGGGATACAGGAGATATGATAGAGACATTTAAATACCTCAGTAGCATAAATGCACAGGAGAATCTGTTTCAATTGAAGACAAGCTCTGTTATGAGGGGACATAGGATTAGGGTGAAAGGGGATAGACTGAAGAGTAATATATGGAAATATTTCTGTACAGAAAGAGTGGGGTTTTTTTTAGTGCCATCAAAGTCAGTGTTGACTCATAGCAACCCAGCTATCTCTGGTTTTTCTTGGCAATGTGTCACCAGAAGTAGATTGCCAACCTTTTCTTCTAAGGCAATGGAGAGTAAAGTGACTTGCCCAAAGTCACAAGGAGTACCAGTGGGAATTGAACCCTTGATTTTCTGGACACTAGGCAGTTTCCTCTAACCACTAGGCTACTCCTCCACTCCAGAAAGAGTGGTAGATGCATGGAATAGTCTTCCAGTGGAGGTGGTAGAGACGAGGACAGTATCTGAATTCAAAAAAGCATATGACAAACACAGAGGATCTCGAAAGGAATAAAGGGCACTATTGTAAGTTGATATGGAAGAGCTGACTATAAAAAAGCCATGTGGTCTTTTTCTGCTGTCTTGTTTCTGTGTTTCTTTAAGGATGTATTGTTACTAGCAGTCTGTTTATGAGTATAGTAAAGAAATAAAGTGGAAAATGAACACATGACATTCAGGCTATCGACAGTCATCTTTTCAAACAGATTGAAAAGAATAAAGGAAATGAAAAAAATGATCCACACCCCAGTTAGCAGTTAATTCAAATCCAGTTATTCAGCCCCAGTATATAGATAGTGGGTGAAGGTGAATATTTGGATACTGAGGTTGGTGCTGAGGGCTTCTCAGCTCTCCTAAGTGATGTGCATAGCTATCCACAAAGCGGCCCTGAAAATTCCTGCTATTGGGATTAATAACAGTTCCGCCTCTGGACCGCCCTGGCACTATGTGTATGGTGCTGAGGTAGTTAGAGGTAATATTCAGTGGATAGTGCTGTTGAATATCCCACTCAAAGGGATTTATCCAGTTAGCTGGTGCTGCTAATCAGATAAGTCCTTTCAAATATCCAGACTAATATTCCTTAAAATGAATGCTTTAAAGTTGGTTAGCCTGGGGGGGTGGGGGGAGGAGTCTTTCCAAGATGGCTACTGTGTGCTTTCTTTGTGTGTATGTCTAAACGCAAAGGGAAGTTGAGGGCACTGCCCTCTGTGTCCCAACTCCCATCCGTCGGTCCAATGGATCAGTTTGTGCTGCTCACCCCGGACCAGAGACGGGAGGTTCGAGTCGGCTTGGCGGTGCTGCGAGAGGAACCCTTGGCGCCGCCGTCGGATGTGGAAACATCTCTCTCTCCCATGCAGAGGACACCGCCGGAATGCCCTACTGCTTCGAGTCCAGCTACAGCTGCTGCACCGCTACTCTCTCCCGAGGTGGGGGTTGTGGGCTTTTGCCCGAAGGGAGTTTGCTGCTGGCTTGGCCTCATCGACCCCTGATTCCCTCAGGGAGGTTTCAGGTGTGTTATCTACGGTGGAGGTTCTGGCTTCTTCTTTATCAGAGGGAAGGCTTCCTCCACAGTTGGTTTCTACTCCTTCGGAGACTGTGTTTCCCCTTCTGGTTAGACCTAAGGTATTCATGCTGGAGTCTATCTGGGAAGCTATTTTCACTCTTTCAGAGGCCGTTCAGTCCCAGTCTGGGGCCTTATCATCGCGTATCCAAGAGAATGCGGTACATATTCAGGAAAACATTGGTAAGATTGAGACTGTTGTTTCTGTTTGTGAGCATCTGAAAACATCTGTAAACGATCATGGAACTCAGTTAAATACTTTATCAGATATGTCTTCTACTCTGATTAAAGATAATGGGATTCTCAGATATAAGATAGAAGTGCTGGAAAATGCTGCTAGGGCCACAAATGTGCGGGTCTTAAACTTTCCACGAATTCAAGGAATAACAGTGCTGGATATGTTTAAAAAATATTTGCAAGAGATCTTTAAGGTCCCTGTGGAACTGATTCCGCCATTGGCTAAGGTATATTACCTTCCTACTAGGAAGAAGGAGTCTGCGGTTCTGTCTGAAGTGTCCAATATTGATTTTGACGTCCTGAATGTTTCAGGCCTTCTTGAAGATATGGGTGGAAGAACTTGTATACCATCTACTTTATTAGTGCAATGTGCCCTAGTCTCGGACAGAGATTGGCTTCTGAAAATGTTTTTAAAAAAACGCCTGGATACCTTTTATGGGTTTTCTATCTCAATGCTTCCTGATCTTACTAAGGAAACCCAGAAGCGGCGTAAACAGTTCTTGTTACAAAAGTCAGGAGTATTGCAACTTGGAGGATCTTTCTTTCTACGATTTCCATGTAGATGCTTGGTTATATATAAGTCTAGTAGATATTTTTTCACCAACCCTGCCGATATTGTTACCTTTATTAATGCCAATATATCTCTTAATCTCAATCCTGATCCAGAATAATGTATAGTCTCTGTACATTTATAATATGTCTGGGGTGTCCACGGTCACTTGGTTTTCTTGTTAAATGCTCTTAATAGAGTGGTTCATTTTTAGACTAGGGTGTTCTCCCTTTTTCTCTCCCCCCCCTCTCTCCGAATGTGGACTACGATAGAGCTACTTGGATGTTTTGCTATTGATTGTTTCTTTGGATTTATTCACTTGTATAGCTCTTATTTTCTTGCAAGATTATAATGATCTATTTCTTGCTGTTTTGTTTAAAATTCTATAAATAAATAATTTTAAAAAAGTTGGTCAGCCTAGCTCTTATAAGAAGGCTTGGGTGAATGTAATCAAAGCTCAGATGATACATAGGAACATGAAATTCTAGAACATGATGTCTAGTAAGCACCATTAGGCCCAATTTCATCACCAGTGCAATGCCATAGACCAGTCATCAGGAGGCACTCAACACAGTCTGCTTTTCAAGATATCCACAATAGTTAAGCATGAAAAAACACACTGCCTCCATTGTATCCACATTTATCTCATGCATATTCATTGTGGATATCCTGGTGTGTCCTTTTAAAAAGTAAAGACCGCTGTGAGACGGTTTTCCTGGTGTGTTTTTAATCTCTGAAGCTGAACGTATTTGACTGTGCGTATAATTAATTACTTGATGCTGGCACAGATGACAGAGCAGATGTTTGATGGTTACTGTATCCTGTTGCTGCAAGGTAGACAACATACGTATGTTTGGCGGCCAGCAGTTTGCCTTGAGCCTAAGGATAAGATGTGGTTATGCAGTAGCCATGTGCTGTAGGCTGCCTGACTCTACAAAACTGATTTCTGTATAAGAGTATTACCTCTGATGTAGGAGTGTTAGCCGAAACATGGTCGATGTCAGGTTTCATTTACTTATAATGTATTGATGTCTGTTTTTTATTGATGTATGATGTATTGACTCTGTGGTAAGAGCCTCCTTCGAAATTTTTCATCGTTTCCACGTCATTCACCCCTATCTTGATTTCTCAGCATAGGCTATAGTTATTCTGAGCCTCACAATGTCCTGCTTGGACTATTGTAGTATTGCTTATTCAAGTCTTTCAGAGTACACAATAAAGTATTTACAGTCAGTTCAAAACATGGCAGTATGTTTCCTCTCTAATGCCCACAAATACGATCATGTTACTCTGTTATTAATTCACCATTATTGGCTTCCAGTTACAGCACGTATTTAATACAAGATTATTTCCCTTACATACAGAAGCCCCAGCATACCTATTGTCCCTCATCAGTCCCTATCATCCTTCATGCACCCCCTGCTCCCTTCATGATATTAGACTGTGTATACCACCTCTGTCCAAGATGAAAAATGAAAGTACCTGCCATCCTGCTTTCTTCTTTGTAGCACCGTCCCTTTGAAGCAATCTTCCTTCCCATCTCCACTTGCAGGGGCAGCAGAATGCTATTTGATTGGGCAGACCAAGCTCTGCCCCAAGCTCCGCCCTAACTCTGCCTTTTCTCTGCCCCTACCCCGTGTGACCTTCCATTCCTGTTCTGCCTATGGGGATCCATTTCCTACGGGAAGAGGAGAAGAGAGCAGCTGCGATTGTGCCAAAGTCTCCTGTCTGCCTGTGGAAGGTTGGATTCCAGTGGACAGACAGGAGTCTTTGCTATGATTGTGGCCTTCCCCTCCTGTTCTGTCCATGGGGATCCTATTTCCCACAGAAAGACAGTCTTTGCTGCGATCGTGGTTGCTCTCTTCTCTTCTGCCTGTGGGAGATGGGATCCTTGCGAGCAGAACAGAAGGGTGGGATCCTATTTCGTGGCTGGCAGGCAAGGTTTTTGTGGGGCTAGTGTCTGTGTGGCCTAACCCATTCTGACACCTATATCCGCTTGGCCACTACATATAAAAGTTTCAAAACCGATTTGAAAATACATCTGTTTAATCGTTTCTTTGAGTTACCCTCCTGAATGTGGAGAGGTAGTGGGTAATGCAGTATTTCTATACCTGGTTGTTTTCTTCTCTTTTGGATCTTCTCTTTTCTGGTTAACAAATGGAGTTATT
This sequence comes from Ichthyophis bannanicus, assembly GCA_033557465.1. Taxonomy (NCBI): domain Eukaryota; kingdom Metazoa; phylum Chordata; class Amphibia; order Gymnophiona; family Ichthyophiidae; genus Ichthyophis; species Ichthyophis bannanicus. The sequence continues at coordinate 1,573,651,572 of CM066031.1, read as the reverse complement.
TTTCTATTACTTTAATGTATTTTATTTGATGTTATTTTAAGTTTATGTAAACTGCTCTGTTACCCTGGAAGAGCAGTATATTAAGTTTTAATAAGCCATAAACCGTGTCTTATTGATGTTATATTTGTAATTGTTTTTTTAACTATATATGCATGAGTCACTGTATATGTATGGCCTATGTATATATTTCATGTGAAATTTGTTTATTGAAAGTTGATGTTTGCATTGAATGCCCTTTTTAAATATATTACTTTCACCACATTAGTTGTTTCCCTGCTCTTTTTTGGTACATGCATAGATTAAGGAATGTGTGTATTTGTGAGCTCCACCCATCTCCTCCCAGACCATATCTCTAACTCCACCTACTAGCCAAGTATGTACATTGATGCCAACATACATACTTTTAGGCTGATCAGTATTTTATAAGAGGCCTTCTACACGTACAAAACAAAAGTAAAATTACCCTCAACTGATTACAGGAGAAGGCGGTATATAAATCCTTTAAAATAAATAAATTGCCCAGCAACCTGTATCAATTTAGAGAGAAAATTTTGCATGACTGGCAGTGATAGTTATAGATGCCATCTATCCAAAAGTGTAGAAATGCATTGATTCTTTATGCCCAACTACATGGCTTTTGCTGGCTGCCCTTGGACAGATCTGGGAACTTTGACTTCCAGTGGTGAGCAACTTGTATTTTTCAATGGATAGCAGTAGCAGTGATGATGATGATGATGATGATGAAAGTGTTGTACTGGAGATATTAGAGCTCCTATTTATCAAGACCTGGTGAGGTCAATTTTCAACAGCAGTCCAGTGCATAAAGTTAAATGGACATTGTATGTGTGTAACTTTACAATAATTTTCGGCAGCACTATCTCTTTAAAGGGTGCCATAGAAAATCCATGAATGAAGCCACATGGATAAGATATAAATTTACTATTATAGCTATTTTTGTGCAGCCACTCTTAAATGTATGTTATCTCTTCAGTGGCTAAAAATCGTCACTTCACTGGACATACAGTATTTCTGGCCAACCCCAGAACACCCGCTAGCCATGCCCTTAGATTAAATGGATGACTTTGGACATTCAACAATTTAAATGATCAAATTATCCATTCAAGTGAGCTGGATTTGTTTTAAATCACCTCTGTGATGGAGGTCACCATTACCTGAATAAATGCTTTTACATATTTTCCTGATTGTTAGAAACATAGAAATATGATGACAGAAAAAGACCACATGGCCTATCTAGTCTGTCTTTCCATATCAACAATTACAACAGTCCCCTTTTTACCTTTAGAGATCCTCTGTGTTTGTCCCATGCTTGTTTGAATTCAGTTACTGTCCTCATCTCTACCACCGCCACTGGGAGACTATTCTAAGGATCCACCACTCTTTCCGTAAAGAAATATTTCCGCATATCACTCCTGAATGTATCCCCCTTCACCCTCATCCCATGTCCCCTCGTAGCAGAACTTGCTTTCAATTGAAAGAGGCTCTCTCCCTGAACATTTATGCCATGGAGGTATTTAAACATCTCAATCATATCACCTCTATCCCGCCTTTCCTCTAAGGTGTACCTATTAAGATCCCTAAGTCTGTCCTCATATGCTTTATAATGAAGACCACTAATCATCTTAGTATCCACCCTCTGCACTGACTCCATCCTGTTCACATCCTTTTGAAGGTGCGATCTCCAGAATTGCACACCATGCTCCAAATGAGGTCGCACCAAAGACTTATACAGAGGCACTATCACCTTCTTTTTTCTGCTAGCCATTCCTCTCCGTATGCAACCAAGCATCCTTCTAGCTTTTGCCATCACCTTTTCTACCTGTTTAGCTACTTCAAGATCATCAGACACAACCACGCCTAGGTCCCACTCTTCTTTAGTGGACAAAAGTACTTCACCCCTTATACTATATTGCTCCCTTGGATTGTTGCAGCCCAAATGCATGACCTTACATTTTATAACATTAAATCCCAGCTGCCAAATTCTAGACCATTCTTCAAGCTTAGCTAGATCCCTCCTCATGTTATCTACACCTTCCTGGGTGTCTACTCTATTGCAGATTTTGGTATCATCCGCAAAGAGGCAAACCTTACCCAACAGCCCTTCCTCTATATCACTAACAAAGATGTTAAAAAGAATCGGACCAAGGTCAGATCCCTGGGGCACACCACTGGTAACATCCTTCTCCTCAGAGTGAGCTCCATTTACCTGTACTTTTTGTCGCCTCCCACCCAACCAATTTCTAACCCAAGCAGTAACTTTAGGGTCCATCCCGAGGGTGCTCAGTTTGTTTATAAGTTGCCTGTGAGGAACAGTGTCAAAGGCTTTACTGAAATCCAAATACACCACATGTAGGGCTCTCCTTCGGTCCAATTCCCTGGTCACCCAGTCAAAGAAATCGATCAGATTTGTCTGACAAGACCTGCCTCTGGTGAATCCATGCTGCCTCAGATCCTGTAATCCTCTGGACTCCAGAAACCTCACTATTTTCTCTTTCAGCAGCGTGTCCAATAAGTTACTCACAACCAAAGTTAAACTAAAAGGCCTGTAGTTTTCAACCACATCCTTACTTCTGCTTTTGTGTAAAGGCACCACATGAGCCTCTCTCCAGTCCTTTGGCACCACTCCTGACTCCAATGAGGCATTGAAAAGGTCAGTCACTGGAGCTACTAGAACGTCCCCAAGTTCCCTCAGTATTCTAGGGTGTATCCCATCTGGTCCCATCACTTTGTCTACTTTAAGTTGAGCTAGTTTCTCACAAACACAGTCTTCTGAATATTGTTCAAGATGTCCCTTGCTTCTGTTCCCGTTTGTGGGTGTTTTCTGAGGTTCTGCTCCTGGTTCTTCATCTGTGAACACAGAACAGAAATATTTGTTAAGCAATTCCGCTTTATCCTCATCAGCTTCTGCATATTCCTCCCCTTCACACTTGAGTCTGACAATACCACTTCTGCCCTTCCTCTTCTCACTAACATAGCTGAAAAATGTCTTATCCCCCCCCCCCCCCCATTTTATTGCATTGGCTATTTCCTCCTCTTTTTGAATCTTTGCTTTCCTGACTACTTTGCTAGCTTCTCTAAGTTTTTCCAAATATAGATGCCTGTCTTCCTCTCTCTGTGATCTCCTGTATTTCATGAAGGCCTCCCTCTTTTTCTTCACTTTTTCAGCTACTTCTTTTGAAAGCCATAGTGGTCTCCTTTTCCTTTTGCCTTTATTTACCATTTTAACAAAAAGGTTGGTTGCCCTTAAAATATCCCCTTTCAGTTTTGCCCACTGTTTTTCAACATCCCCCAGCTGTTTCCATCCCACTAACGACTCCCTGAGGTATTGGCCCATCTTGGCAAAGTTAGTCTTCCTAAAGTCTAAGACCCTCACCTTTGAATGGATTCTAACAGCCCTAGTCCTAATACTGAACCACACCATCTGGTGATCACTGTATGCAAAATGATCTCCCACTACAACATCAGAAACACTTTCACCATTGGTAAGCACCAAGATCATAAGATATGCCATACTGGGTCAGACCAAGGTCCATCAAGCCCAGTATTCTGTTTCCAACAGTGGCCAATCTAGGTCATATGTACCTAGCAGTTTCCCCAAAAGACACAGGTTCTGCAATGCTTGTACTGGGTCAAGCATTGATATCTTCGGTCATTTCTTAATAATGGTTTATGGACCTTTCTTCCAGGAACTTGTCCAAACCTTTTTTAAACCCAGCTACACTAACAGCCTTTACTACATCCTCCGGTAACAAATTCCAGAGTTTGATTACACATTGAGTGAAAAAATATTTTCTTTTATTAGTCTTAAATAGTTTACCCTGTAGCTTCATTGCATGTCCCCTAGTCTTTCTATATTCTGATAACATAAACAATCGATCTACGTTTACCCGTTCCACTCCGTTCATTAATTTATAGACTTCTATCATATCTCCCCTCAGCCGTCTCTTTTCCAGGTTAAAGAGCCCTAACCTTTTTAGCCTTTCTTCATAGGGGTATCCTTCCATCCCCTTTACCATTTTGGTGGCTCTTCTCTGAACCTTTTCTAAAATCGCTATATCTTTTTAAAGATATGGCGACCAGAATTGCACACAATATTCAAGGTGCGGTCTCACCATGGAACGATATAGAGGCATTATAATATCTTTTGTTTTATTTTCCATTCCTTTCCTTATCATACCTAGCATTCTATTTGCTCTCTTGGCCGACGCTGCACACTGGGCCGAGGGTTTTAACATGGCATCCACAATGACGCCTAAATCTTTTTCCTGGGTGGTGGTTCCTAATGTGGAACCTTGCATCGTGTAACCATAGTTTGGATTGTTCTTCCCTAGGTGCATAACCTTGCACTTGTCCACATTAAATTTCATCTGCCATTTTGATGCCCAGTCTTCCAATTTATCAAGATCCTCTTGCAATTTTTCACAATCCTCTTGGGTTTTAACAACTTTAAATAGTTTTGTGTCATCTGCAAATTTGATAACCTCACTCGTTATTCCACTTTCCAATTCATTTATGAATATGTCAAAAAGCAGCGGACCCAGCACAGATCCCTGGGGTACACCACTATTCACCTTTCTCCATTGGGAAAATTGGCCATTTAGCCCTACCCTCTGCTTTCTATCTTTTAACCAGTTCCTGATCCACAATAGTACACTGCCTCCTATCCAATGACTCTTTAGTTTTGACAAAAGTCTCTGATGAGGGACCTTGTCAAAGGCTTTCTGAAAGTCCAGATACACAATATCAACCGACTCACCTTTGTCCACCTGTTTATTCACTCCTTCAAAAAAACATAACAGATTAGTAAGACAAGATCTTCCTTGTCTAAAGCCATGTTGGCTGTCTCCCATTAGGTTGTGACTATCTACATGCTGAGTAATTTTATTTTTATGATGGTTTCTACCATTTTTCCTGGTACTAACGTCAGGCTCACTGGTCTGTATTTTCCCGGATCACCCCTGGAACCCTTTTTAAAAATTGGTGTTACATTGGCGATCCTCCAGTCTTCAGGTATTAGAGATGATTTTAATGATAGCTCCCCTATCAGTAGCACTTCCCCTTTCCTACCAATGCTGCGTATGTCTTCAATTAACTCTCTGTCCACCTCTTCCTCTTGTGAGGGAGGTCTGTATATCACACCAATGCAAATAGATTTCTCTTTCCCTCTTTCTAGTTTAAGCCACAATGCCTACTCTCTCCCTTTTAAGCTCTGTAATTCCAAAGCTTTAATAGTAGTTTTTACATATAGTGCCACTCCTCCTCCCCTTCTTCCTACCCTGTCCTTTCTGAATTAAGTATAGCCAGGTATAGTTACATCCCAGTCATGGTTCTCTGTGAACCATGTTTCTGTAACTGCCACTAAATCCAAGTCGGCCACTCCCACCAAAGCTTCAACCTCAGGGATCTTATTTCCCATGCTACGGGCATTTATACACACTACTTTCCATATGTTACCCCTGTTACCCATTTCCATAAAGGTATTTAATGTATTACTTACCTGGGGGCTTTCACTTACCTGGGGGCTTTCTTCAACCATCCCCAATGAATCTAGTTTGAAGCCCTTTTCAGTAGATTAGACAGTCTACTACCGAAGACGCGTTGACCTTTCTTGGACAGATGGATGCCATCTCTGTTCTGCAACCCTTGGAACAGCATCCCATGGTCTGGGAAATCTAAATTCTCTCGATGACACCTTCCACGCAGCTATACATTTATCTCCAGGATGTGAGCCTCTCTGCCTTGGCCTTTACCCTCAACAGGGAGGATTGAAAAGAACACCACATGTGCACCTAACTGCTTCACCCTCTGTCCCAGAGCCGTGAGTCACTTTTTGATATGCTCCACAGGATACCTGGCAGTATCATTTGTTCCAACATGGATTAGCAACATTGGGTAATAGTCAGTGGGCTTGATGAGTCTCGGCAAACTCTCTGTAACATCTTGGATTTTGGCACCAGGCAGACAGCATACCTCTCTGGACATCAAGTCTGGTCGGCAGATGGATGCATCAATACCCCTCAGAAGAGAGTCACCAACCACCATTACCCTTCGCTTCCTTGTGGACGCTGTTTCTGCAACTTTGGGGTACTTGAGCTCTGGTTCTTCCCTTTCCAGGGATGCTTTCACCTCCTCCACTTCCAGGGATGCATAATGGTTCTTCAGTTCAAGGGCTGGAGAAGTTGGATTGATGATTCTGCAGGCCCTGGTGACTTGTGTCCAACCTTCGTCATTCTGTTGGCACCCATCTTCTCCTCTGATGGAGAGCTTGGTTGCTGCAAGAAGCATCTCATCAATGTACTTCTCATTGTCTTGAATGCTCCTCAGCCTCGCCACCTCCTCTCTGAGTTCCTCCACTTGTTTCCTCAGAGCTTCAGCATGCAGGCACCCTGCACATGGAACCGGTCTTTCAACTGGCATTGGGACCTCTGTCTGGACAGAGGCAGAAACTGTAATGGGGGCAACAGCTTTAGTGATACGATTTTTCCCAGCCATTGTTTTGTTTGTGGAGCATAGGTATCTGTCAAAGCAAAAGAGAGATCTACAAAAGTACCAGCTGGTTTCCCAGCTGTCCTTTCAGAGAGGAAGCAGTTAAATCCCTTTAATTATATTCAAAATGTGCTGTTCCAAGTCCTTGTGCTTTGTTAGATGGGGAGGTGCCCTATAAAGCAAGACTGCTCACTATTGGTGAGTGGGAGTCGGGGTGGGTAGAGAGAACTAACTCCTGATTAGGTGTCAGCAGTTCCCTAAAGCTGAGAAAGTTACTAGAGTTTAAAAACCTACTCTACTGAAGGAAATATTTCTACTGATGCACCAAAAAGAAAGCAACTTTGCTTTAAAAATATACAAAAACCCTTTTAAGAGCTCCCAGTCAGAGAGCTAGCAATTTATTAAAAATAAACCCTGAAATCCTTACCGTTGTTTGAGCTGTAGAGCACCTGTTAGGAATGCCTCAACAGGGCAGGGCTCTGGAGCCTTTTATGCAGACCTCAGCTGCTCTCAGGTCTCTGCTCTGTTGGTCGATCTCTGCCTCAGCAACGCTCTGGATGAAATATTTATGCTTAATGCTAGTGTCATTTAAATGTCTGTGTTAAGCCACATCTATTAATGTTCACTGATCCTGATTCATCAAAACCTTTACCACTGATACAGAAGAGAAGAGAAGAGAAGAAAAGCCTTGATAAATCTGTGCCCATCAGTGGGGGTAGTAAATGGTAGAGGACTTGAAAACTGAAGGAACCCAGCCATTTCAAACTTTGAGGTTTTTCTTAATCCAATTGTTTTTCTTTTTATAAAAAAGATAATTATTGTTTACTTTCTCCAGAAATATTTATCTCATTCTGTAGAAAAATTTGACTCTTTTGCCTTTGACTGTTAAAGAAAGGCTAACTCTTAGAGAGAAAAAAAATATGATTATTTATTTATTTAGACAGATTTGTATGCCACCTTTTCCTTCAATCAAGGTGGTCACATCACAACACAGTTGGAGGGTTATATTTAACATTGGGGTACGTGTAAACATTTAGACAGTACAGTTAAGTGACAGTATTTAGACAGTACAGTTGGGGTAACATATAACATAAAGGTATTTACTAATGTGGTGTGATGAATTTGTTTGTGTGGATGGGGTGGGTGTGTGTTAGTTGGCGGTGATGTGAGTATTGCTGTTTGGGTAAGGGATGTTGCTTGAATGCTCATAGGTTTCTATAAATAACAATGTTTTGAGGTCTTTGAGGAAGTCTGTGAGGTCTTCTAAAGCTCTCAGGCTCATTGGTAGGGAGTTCCATATTGAGGATGCCAGTAGTGATGGTGCTCTTTTTGAGGTTGTTTGTTTGGTTTTTTGATAGCCTGCAGGGGTGCTGATCATGTTGTTATTATTGGTTCTTCTTGGTCTATTGCTGATGTCTCTTGTTATAATGCTTTGGAGTACATCCGCTGAGAGATGGTGAATGACTTTGAAGATTATCATGATTGTTTTGTATTTAGCTCTTGCGACCATTGGGAGCCAGTGTAGTTGTTGTAGGACGGGAGTGATGTGCTTGGTCCTTGGGGTGTCTGTAATGATGCGTGCTGTATTGTTTTGTACCATCTGTAGTGGGTGTAGTGTTTGGTGAGGAAGGCCTTGGTATAGTGAGTTTCCATAATCAAGCAGAGGTGTGATGAGTGCTTGACATACTGTGCGGAAGTGGTCTTGACGGAGCATTGGTTTGATTTGTCTGACTGTTTTCAATCAATGATATGCCTTGTTCGCAGTTTTGTTGATGTGAGATTTTAAGTTCAGAGCTCTGTCTAGTGTTATGCCCAGATATTTAACTTCTTCTTTGACTATTATGTGTTTGTCTAGGATGCTTATGGTTTGTGGGTGTGTGAATGTGGAGTTCCTGGTGACGAACATTGCCTCAGTTTTGTCGTAGTTGACTGTTAAGTTGTTGTCTATGAGCCAGTCATTCATGTCTTCGAGGCATTTTGTTATTGGTATGGTGTTTAGTGCCAGTAAGTTGACTGGAGCGTACACCATGATGTCGTCAGCATAAATGTGGTAGCATAGATTATTATGGTTCTTGATGATATTGCATATGGGCTGTATGTAGATGTTAAAGAGCATTGAAGATAGGGCTGAGCCTTGAGGTATTCTCTGCGACGGGGAATTATAGGGATTTCTTTTGATCGCATTTGACTTGTTGCATTTGCCCTTCCAGGTATGATGTAAACCACTTTAGGGTATTCTTGCATAGTCCTATTTGTTGTAGGCGTTGCAGTAGCTTAGGGTATGACACGGTATCGAAGGTCACCGAGATATCCATGAACACTAGGAGGAAGCCGTTCTTTATGTTGTCAATGCCTCTTAGGAGATTGTCAAAGAGGGAGGTGAGTAGTGTTTCCACGCCATGTTGGGGCTTGAATCTGTGCTGATGCATGTCCAGAGGGGCATTGATATCTATATGGTCCTGAAGTTGCCTTTGGACTGCTTTTTCGATGACTTTAGCAAGGAATGGCAGGCTAGAGATGGGACGGTATAATTTTGGGAAGTATGTGCGATGGTACATAGCTTTACTTAACTTGTGTGCAAATGTGTAAATGTGATTATAAATTTCCCTGAAAAATTGCTGAATTCTGATACAAAGTACAGGCTGTTAGTACATTAACTAATATCAGCCATGATTATCAGATCTGGAAGAGTATACTTTAAAGAACAAGGATCACAAAGTTTGCATTACCCTATCATCACTGATTACGTCATTCATCCTTTTCTGCTTCATTCAACACCTGTAATTTCAGATATTCATTTCCACATATCCTGCACCTGATAAAGCTTTCTAATGACTGAACTTGTTACAGTTGCATTCCCCATCCTGAGACTCCAAATGTCTATCACTATTTTCCCACTAGTTCTGTAGCTCTAAATTCCCATGTGGTTTTCCTACCGTAGGATCAGCTTCTATTGCTTCTTTCTACCACTTATTCTCCTTCCCATTATAGCTCCACCAAAGCTTTCACCACAAATGCCTTGACTCCTCCTGCCACTATTTCACCTGCTAGCCCCACAAATTCCCATAGAGGTCTCCCTCCTCTTACTGCTGATGCTCCTGTGGATTGTGATGTAGAACCAGATATTTAAAATGTGGAATCCTATCAACACCATAAATTTGCCTTATGATATCAAACTATTTGTCACCTTCAGGCAGTTTTCTTCAAAGGTGTATTTCTTACTTGGTGTTAGTGAAGTTTCATAAATGTACAAACACACCAATATTCATATTGTTTGCTTTATAACAGGTAAATGTCACACTGGCCCACTGACTAAGTTCTTTCATTACATGGTCAGTGTTCTGTACCTGATAATAGTGGCTACTAGGCTTTACATTCATTTCCTGCAAAAAATAAATGAAGTGAAGTTGAGCAAAGTGAATGTTTTGGAAGCTTCCCGTGTTTGCATAAAAAAAAATGTATATATACAGCTGCAAGGGTAATTTTATAAAGGCCTTTTTGCTCCTAAGTACCTGTACATAAGTGTAAAAGGCCTTTTATAAAATTATCCTCATATAGAAGTATGTGCGATGGTACATAACTTTACATAACTTGTGTGTAAATGTGTTTGGGGCATACTTTGACTGAAACACTGGCAGAGTTGCTATTTACATGCATTGTTTATACAATATGCACATACATGCGGAGTTAACACATAGACATTTAACTCTACTGCCAAGCAGGTATTAACGTATGCAGGTTCATTTTCCCATGATCTCTGCAGGTTTTGTGCTGGTATTTTCTGAACAGGCTTAAGTGCTTTTATAAAATATGGCCAAATTGGGATCTATTTGGCCTCCTCACCTAGGCAACCTCCATGAGGGTAATTTTATAATAGGTTGCCAAGGTTGGAGGGTCAAGGAGGTGCCTATTTCAAGGCTATTTTATAAAGATGCATAGATGGCTAACAGCAGCTAAAATGCAGCCATCTAGATTTATTTATTCATTTTATTTATTTTTATTTATTTGAAACAGAGAAATATGATGGCAGAAAAAGACTACAGTACATGATCTATCTAGTCTGGCTTTCAATATCAACTGCTACAATTGTTGTTATTGTTAAGTGCAATCGAGTCGGTGTCGACTCATGGCGACCCTCTGGATAGTTGTCCTAAACTGTGCTCGGTCTTCAATCAGGTGGCTCATTGTTGACAGACTGGCACCCGTAGCTGCTGTTACTGTATCGATCCATCTCATTGCAGGCCTTCCTCTTTTGCGTTGACCTTCTATCTTGCCAAGCATGATGTCTTTCTCTAATGATCTCTCTCTTCATATGATGTGTCCAAAGTATGAAAGTCGAAGTCTTGTCATCTGAGCTTCTAAGGAAAGCTTAGGTTCGATCTCCTCTGGTACTGACTGGTTTGTTCTTCAGGCAGTCCATGGTATATGCAGTATTCGCCGCCAGCACCATAATTGAAAGGCATCAATTTTCTTCCTGTCTATCTTTTTCACTGTCCAACTTTCACATCCATATGATGTTATCGAAAATACCATGACTTGAACAAATCAAATCTTTGTATGGAGAGAGAAATTTCTGCTCTTGAGAATCTTGTCTAGGTCCTTCATAGCCATTCTGCCAAGAGCAATGCGTCATTGATTTCTTGACTGCTTGTTGCTTCTTTATTGATAGTTGATCCAAGTAGGTTAAAGTTGTCCACGATTTCAATTTCTTCTCCATCAACAATGAACTTATTGATTTTGCCAGTTGTCATGATCTTTGTCTTCTTTACATTAAGGTGCAGGCCCATTTTAAGACTATATTCCTTGATAGTAAGAAGCAAATGTTTCAGATCACCTTCACTTTCAGCCAGTAATGTGGTATCATCAGCATAGTGAAGGTTGTTGATGAGTCTTCCACCAATCTTCACACCTCTATTGTCTTCAAACAATCCTGCTTCTCTGATGATTTATTCTGCATATAAATTAAACAGGTAGGGAGAAAGTATGCAGCTTTGCCATACACATTTGCTGATGTTAAACCATTCTGTTTCTCCTTGTTCTGTTCAAACTGTTGTTTGTGGTTGTTGTTGTGCAAGAGAACAATCAGGTGTTCTGGTATATCCATGCTTCTTAATGTGGCCCAGAGCTTTTCATGGTTTACACAGTCAAAAGCCTTGTTGTAGTCAATAAAGCACAGTAGATATCCTTTTGGTATTCTTTAGTCTTTTCAAGGATCCATCTCATGTCCGCGATGATGTCTCTCGTTCCTCGCCCTTTCCTGAGCCCTGCTTGCACTTCAGGTCGTTCTTGTTCCAGGTATGGTTGTAGTTTCTGCTGAATAATCTTCAATAGAATCTTGCTGGCATATGGGATCAAAGCGATTGTGCGATAATTTCCACAGTCAGTTGGATCACCTTTCTTTAGTATTGGTATAAACATAGATCTTTCCAGTCAGTTGGCCATGATGTTGTCTTCCAAATTTCCTGGTAGAGACTTGTAAGTATGGTAACAGCTGCATCAAATTGCTGTAATACTTCTTTGGGAATTACATCAGTGCCTGGTGCTTTGTTCTTGATAAGGCTTTCAATGCTGCTTCAACTTCTTCTTTTATCACCAATGGTTCCGGATCATAAGGTACAGTTTGAAACGGCTGTTGGTCCACTTGATCTTTATCATATAAAAACTCTGTATATTCTTTCCACCTTTTCTTGATCTTCTCAGCATCATTCATTATAGATCCTTGAGCATCTTGTAACATTCCAATTTGAGACTGGAATTTTTTCTTTAACTCTCATAGTTTTAGGAAAGCCAATCTTGTTCTTCCTCTAATAGTTTCTGCTTCTATTTCCTTGCATGCGTCATTGTAGTACTATTCCTTGTCCTGTCTTGCTGCACTTTGGAAATATCTGTTGATTGCCTCTCTTTCTCCTTTGGCTTTAGCTTCTCTGTGTTTCTGGGCAATTTTCAGAGTTTCTTCCGTCATCCATTTTGGCCGTTTTTTACTTTTTCACATTTTGTAGAGACTTCTCATCTTCTTTCAACACAACCTTCTTGATGTCATTCCATAACTCTTCTGGAGCTCTGTCATTTGTATCTAAAGTAGCAAATTGATTTTGCAGGCAGTGGTATTCCAGTGATATATTCTCAAAGTCATTTTTTGCTACATTCATGAGTGGCTTGCTGTGTTTCAACTTTAGCTTGAGTTTGCATATTAGTAGTTGGTGATCTGTGCCACAGTCATCTCCGGGTTTTGTCTTTGTTGATGTTAAAGAGCTTTTTCATCGTTGACTACCACAGATGTAGTAAATTTGATTTTTGTACAATCCATTGGGTGATGTCCATGTGTACAGTCGCTTGTGTTGCAGGAAGAAGGAGTTTGAGATGAACAGATCATTGGTCTTGAAAGAATTTTATCAGTCTTTCTCCAACTTCATTTCTGTTGGCAAGTCCATATTTTCCAAACATTTTGCCTTCTTCTTTGTTGTCAACATTTGCGTTCCAATCACCCATGACTATCAGGATATTCTGTTTGCATGTTCTGTTGATTTCAGCATGCACTTGTTCATAGAACTCATCAATTTCATCCTCTTCTACAGCTGTTGTTGGGGCATGCACTTGAATTATATTGTGTTGATGGATGAATAGAGATTACGCGTTCACTGATTGCATTGTATTTTATTACAGTTCTTGCAAGTTTCTTCTTTATTATAAATGCAATACCATTTCTTCTTTGTCTTTCATTTCCAGCATAGTAGACCATGTGATCATCTGATGCAAAGTGCCCGATGCCAGTCCATTTCATTTCACTGACACCCAACAGATCAAACTGTACACATTCCATTTCATTCTTGACCACCTCCAACTTCCCTTGGTTCATGTTTCGTATGTTCCATGTCCCAATATGTAAGACATCTTTAAAGCTTCTGACTCTCATTTCATGCGCAGCTACATCAGCAGTCAGACGTCCCAAGGGCTTTGATCCAATCACATCATAAATGCTGGCTTTACTCTGAAACGTCTTTAGCTCCTTCCCAGTAGCTGGTTGAGTGCCTTCTGACCTGGGGGTCTCATCTTCCAGCACTTTGCAATTTGTTTTGTTGTGACTATCCATTGGGTTTTCATGGCAAGATACAGAAGTAGATTGCTAGGCCTTTCCTCCACGCATTTTAAGTTTAGTATTGTTGCCGTTGTCACAGAAATGTGGTCCTCCTCCACCAACACCGTCCATTCTGCTGATGCCCAGATGGGTTTTCATGGCAAGATACAGAAGTAGATTGCCAGGCCTTTTCTCTGTGCTGTTTAAGTTTAGTGTTGTTGTCATTGTCACAGAAATGTGATCTTCCGCCACCAACACTGTCCCATTCTGTTGCTGCCCAGATGGGTGGTTTGTTTTGGTCTGGCACCTCAGCCTAGACCTGTCCATCTTGGGAGACCCTGCCAGTAGTTAAACTACCGATAGCTTAGCCCTCAGTATCACTGATGCACTCAAGCCCTCACAGCAAACATGATTGCAGAAAAAGACCACATTTGTGTTTTTTATACCACCTTATCAATAAATCAAAGCAGTTTACAGAGAAATCTTCTTCTTCTTCTTTAATCCTTAGCTTGCATTTGGGGAGCAGATCATCCTCTCAACCATTATGCTGCTATAGGTGCCATTGCATTTCATGTGTTGTTCACAATACGCTTCCAACTTTGGCAATCGGTGGCAATATTTCTGGCATCATCAATGGTCAGTCGGTGGTTCCTTAGGTCTTCCTCGATGTGTCTGAGCCACGTTTTCTTTGGATCTGCTTATTGAAACCTCTAGTGGACAAGTCACTCTTGTCAGAGGAGTTTGTATGGCAGCCGACTGGTGTTCATTCTGCAAACGTGGCCAAACCATCACAATCTGTGTTTTTGGATTTGTTCTTCGACTGAAGATTGATGGTCACACCTTGTCCAAATTGTCTCATTTTGATGGTGATCACTTAGAAAGACACCCAAAATCTGTCTCAGGCAATGCATTTGAAAGATCTCGAGCTTGTTCATGTCAGGTTTGAGCAGAGTTCATCCTTCCATTCCGCACAGGAGAATTGACAGGATCAGTGTTCGGAAGAGGTGAATAGAAATAGAACAGTATACATATAACATTAGGTGCAATCAAACAAATCAATTGGATGCAACCAAACAAATCAATTGATAATATAGAAAAACAAGTTAGAACACTGGATTTTCAAGTAGATTAGCTGAAAGATAACTATTTACAGAGGCGAAATATAATAGAGATATTAGTAATCATAGTGGTATGTTTACTAAACTCCGGTAATGGTACCCGCGTTAAGTTCCCCGGTAGTGTTACGGAAGCCCAAATAAAGGCATGGGCGTTGCATCATTACGGCAATCCGTGTCAGCTAACGTGTGTTACAAGGCACCTTAGACTATTGAGCATTACATGGCACATTACAAGGTGCCTTGTAAGGTGCCCTATAAAGTTGCCTGAGCCCTGGTGAAGCAACTTCCACCCTGCTAGTATAAGACAGCCCTCCACAGTTGGTGGGCCAGAGCCATACCTGTGTCTGGGGCAGTGTCAGACCAGCAATAATGCTGAGGTTAGATCTGAAAAACTCCAACTGCTTCACACCACGGTCTGCTATTCACCAGCAGATAGCACAGTCAGACTGTGCCTGCAGCACCCTATAAGGTGTTCTAACCATGCACAAACTAACTGCAGACAGTCCATTAGCCAGTCCATAGTACATGCTCACAGAAGAACTATGTGCACCAAGCAGGTATCTCAATGATTGGGATTGGGATTGGGATTGGGGCCGGGGCCGGGGCCGGGGCCGGGGCCGGGGCCTCCACCAATACTGGGAACACACAAGTATCACTGGAGGCAGATAGTGCAAAGTGCTATGTGGGAACCTAGACATGCCTGGTCACTGCTCGGTCAGAGTGAGAGTGTCCTCCCAGCATGACATGCTGTGGCCACCCTGTGGTTGTGGTGGTTGTTGGCAACTACAGTGTCCCAGCCATGGCCCCACACCCTGTGAAGATGCATCCTGGCCAATCCACCCTGTCTGGGCCATACCCACAATACCTTGCTCCTCATTATGCACATATTCAGGCTAACGCTGGTAACAGTGGGACATTATGGGCCCAGTGAGGTGTGGGCAGCCACAAAACAATGGATAGACACACACACACACACTCCTATTGCAGCATTGTGCAAAGATAGGGATGGTTGGCAACCCTGTCCACCACACTGGTCCTGATCACAGTGCTGACATTGATAAACTGTGCAGGAGTTAGTAGTAGTGCTCTGGTGATAACTGCAGCTCCGTGCTTGGGCCAACAGCCTGACTCTCCATGCAGCTTTGGATTGTGGAGCCTGTGTGAGTGGGTGTTTGTACCCCTGTTCGCTGCTGCTTTGGGCTTTGCACATGTTGCTGTTGTATCTGCATTGTAGAATAAAATGTAGGGACATGCTCTGCAGGATCCACAGCTGAGACTTGAACCCGTGATACTCTTCTTCTGGATACACTGGCTGTGTGTACTGCACCACACTGTTGCCACAGATACACAGTAGTCCCTGGAGCTACCTGTACTTTTCCTCAGCCAGACCTTTTATGTTGCACTGCACACCACGTACTGGTACAGGGCATGGCCTAGGTCCACTGCAGGCAGGTGCCACTCCCTCTCCAGCACGGGCACATCCCCCCTGTCATGCTGACATGACCATATGCTGTCGGTGCTGGTAGTGTGCAGTCCCAGGCCACCCACTGTGTGGGTAGGCAGTCGCCTAGGGAGTGGGGTCTGGGGTGGGGAGGCATACATGCGCATCCTCACATCAGCCCCCAAGTGGGAGGAGTGGCTCAGTGGTTGGAACAGGTTACCTCAGGCCAGAAGGCTGGGGGTTCAATTCCTGCATGGGGACAAGCAACTTCAGACCAGAGGGACTGGTGTCTCTAGTCCCATGGCCACTCCTTGTGGCCTTGGGCAAGCTACTTAACCCTCCATTGACTCAGGTACAATTAGACTGTGAGCCCTTTGGGGACAAGGGAATAAAAAGTACCTGTTAGTATACATGTAAACCACACTGATTCTAAAGAGCACAGTATAATAAAGAAATAAAAATAAAACCACCAGCTACAATTATTATGTCCCTTCCGCTTGGGGGAGGGTTGGCTGGGGGGATGTCAGGTCAGTACCCTGGCAACTGTTAGCTAGGGTGGACCAGGTAGATGTAGGTCAATGCTGTTTGGCCTTTGTCAGCTGCTGTCTTGCTGATGTCCATTTTCTATGTTCCCATGTGCCACCTAGGCAACTGCCTAGTCCACCCTGTGCCCCAGCTGCCCCCACTACATGTCCCACCTGCAGTCCCATTTGCACCATCGCCATAGTGGCCCTTTCATACTTGGGCACTATGCTGTTGCTGCAAATGGAGCACTACTATCACATTTCTTGGGCTCCCTGCCTATGTTGTACATTGCTGATGCTGAGTTAGTTTCATCCTCCTGCAAATGTGCATCTAACGACAGGTTTTCAGTCCCGGTAATGTTTGGCCCTTCATCTCCCCGCGTTAGTGTAAAAGGAGCCTCTCCCCGCCCACTCTCCACCCTTTGACCCCTTCTCTCCGCCCTCTCTCCAACCTCTGTGGGACTTCCTGCGGCTGGTGATGTTAACGCACGTTAAGTAACATTAAACGCACATTAACGTTACTTAATGCGTATTAACGTAGCCGCTGCTACATTACCGCAGTTTAGTAAACATACCCCATAGACTTGTTTGGGATTTGGCATAAATGTACATAGCTGAGTTTTTCATAACCTATATGTGTAGTTTGTGATTCTGCATATGCTCCATGCAATGTCTTCCCTCAAACATGGCTGCCCTCGCTTCGGGTACAGGTATGTGCCTTCTTGTCACCATTGGGGGGTAATTTTGTAATTTTGTAATGTGCCTTCTTGTCATTACATGTGGGGTAATTTTGTAAGAGGCTTTTATGTGTATTTAACAAGGTTTATGCATGCAAAATCCTTTATAAACCCCTCAAATACTAGAAATCTATTAGACAAAAAAGCTCAAGTACTAATTTTATACACAAAATATTATGACATGAGAAACAGTACAAATGTGTTTGCTTCATTTATATGAATGAGCACATTCATTTAAAAATACATGTTTTATGAAATAGCAAAAGATGATTTTCATGAACTGCTAATATAAATGGAGTACAATGAGCAATACACTAAATTGACAGCAATTCTTGTTATATATTATGCACAGTAAAGCAGTTTAAAATAGTTTGGATTTTCTTTTTTCCGCAAGAGGGGAATATCCTGGATCCAGTGTTGTTGCTGTGGCAATTGCTAGCAGCTTATTTATCTTAAAGAAGCCCATGTTTCCCTGCCTATTTGTCAGCTGGTATTATTTAAGACAGGATTATAAGAATAAATGATTGTTGTGCAGTAATCATATTGTATGAGGCATGTCAAGGCCTGCTGCTGTCAAGAGTTGGTCTATGACCTTTTAGCATAGTGCGCAGCCTCAATTTCATTCCCAGCTTTTGTTCCTGCTTATTTTGCTAGCTGGGGCTATGGGGCAATGCTGCAAGTCAAAGTGTAATGGTGGTATTAATAATAATCCACTATTCATTGGAAGACATCTGGCAATCACTGTGAATGCTATGGACCATGAGCTCTCAACAGGCCCTGCTAGCAGGCTCAAGCTTGTCCCACCCACCATGCATTAAGGTGCAAGATTATTTTAACTGCATAAATTTAGAAGGCTGAGCAGGATGCTTTTCAGTTTTTTTCTTTTTGAATCAACATGTTTGTAGCTTTCTCTTTAGGAGAGTCATTACAAATATAACACTGCAGCATTTACAGTTGTGGTCAATATTAGCACGCTTGCATTTTAGGTATGTTGTGGACAATATCTTGAGAAATAATTGGAAATATTCCAACTGTATGTCATCATAATATTTTAATAGTATGTTCAAAGGTATACAACAAAAAAAAATAAAAGATGTCTGTGCAACTAAGACATATGGGTATGTTTACTAAATGGCGGTAACGTTACCTCGGTAACATTAGCACGTGTTAATGTTACATCATGTAACGTTAACGCGTGGTAATGTTACCGACAGTAGTAACTGTCCCAGAGGCCGGAGAAAAGGCGGAGAGACGGGGTCAATGGGCGGGGAGTGGGCATGGAGAGGCTCCTGCTACAATAATGCAGGGATCTTAAGACCAGAACATTACCGTGAGTGAAAACCTGGCGTTAGATGCACATTTGCAGGAGAGAGAAACCATTTCAGTCAGCAATGTACAGCAAAGGCAGGGAGACCAAGAAAAGTGATAGTAGTGATACATGCGCAGCAACAGCATAGTGCCCACGTATGAAAAGGCACCATGGTGATGCTGTACATGGGGTTCAGGGGGCTGCAGGAAGGACATTCAGTGGGGCAGCTGGGGCACAGGGTGGACTAGGCAGATGCCTAGGTGGCACATAGGGATGCAGAAACCGAAAACCAGCAAGCCAGCAACAGACCAAGGTCAAACATGCCTACGAGTGTGTGTCCCACAGTGTCCCAGGGGACAGTACCCAGCAGGTACCCCAAAGGGCAGATAACATTGGCAGGCGGTTCTGGGAGGAGGCATGGATGTCTATGCAGGCACCCCTACCCCAGACCCCACACCATAGGCAGCCGCCTACCAGCACACTGGATGGCCTGGGACTGCGCACCACCAGCACCACCGGCATAAGGGCATGTCAGCATGGTGGTGGAGGGTTGCTGGTGGTGGAGGGGACAGTGGCATCTGCCCACAGCAGACCAAGGCCAAGCCCTGTTTAGGTGGGTGGCGTGCAGTATAACAGACAAGGTCTGTCTGAAGAACAGTCATGGTATCCCCAGGGAATGACTTGCATCTGTGGCAACAGTTTGGTGCAGTATCCACAGCCAGTGTGTTCAAAAGCAGAAAGGCACAGGTTCATGTCCCAGCTGTGGCTCCTGCAGACCATGTCCATATATTTTACCCTATGGAGCACATACACCATAAACATGTGCACTCCCTAGAGCATCAGCCAACAGGGGCACAAACACCAACACCTACAGACTCCACTATCCAAAGCCTCATGGAGAGTCAGGGTGTTGGGCCCTGTGTGGAGCAGCAACTAGCACCTGCATACCTTAGCAAAGCCATCATAAACATGGAAACACGTTCCATATATATCAAAAGGTTGCTATGATTAATATCAGATAACAAAACCTACATTAAACACAATTTGCTAACAGAGATTCATCATAGCAACCCTTCTGATATATGTGGAGTGTGTTTCGTTTTCTGTCTGACAGTGTTACCACCCCGGAGAGTGACCCTAACAGTATTGAATACTAGCATTTACATAAAGCATTTTAGAGACTGTATTTTATTCATATTAATCTGGCTATTGGTGGACATGAGTAGTTTGGGATCTTTAAGCTGTGTCTGTTCCATACTCGAGGGCATTTGGGCAACTTTACTCTTTTTTGGAACCTCTCTGCTTTTGGTAGTATCCTTCAAGGATAGATTCTTCTGAACCATGCGCTCTTGGGCATCTGTCGGCTTTCCCCTATTATCTAGTTTAAAAGCTGCTCTATCTCCTTTTTAAAGGTTAATGCCAGCAGCCTGGTTCCATCCTGGTTAAGGTGAAGCCCATCCCTTCGGAAGAGCCCCTCCTTTTCCCAGAATGTTCCGCAGTTCCTAACAAATCCAAAACCCTCATCTCTGCACCATTGTCTCATCCACGCATTGAGACTCCGGAGCTCTGCCTGCCTTTTGGGTCCTGCGCGTGGAACGGGAAGCATTTCGGAGAACGCTACCCTGAAAGTTCTGGATTTCAACTTCCTACCTGGATTTGAAGAGGGTCAGAGAAGGTGCCTGACATACAGACACAGGTAGTTTGTTCCAGGCGTAAGGTGCAGCAAGGTGAAAGGAGCGAAGTCTTGAGTTAGCAATAGAAAAGAAGGGCACAGATAGAAGGAGTTTGCCAGAAGAGCGGAGTTCCCGAGGGGGGGGGGTGTAAGGAGAGATAAGACAAGAAAGGAGATATGTTTCTCTGGCTGCTTATCAAGGATTGCACGATTGACTCAAGTACCTCATGCTGGCTACTGTTGGCCCCTCTTTGACCTTCTCTCCCTCCCAGATTGGCTCCAGTGTGTCTGGCAGCACCAGTACGCATAATGAAAACAATCAATGAATGGCGATTTAGGATTTTTTTCCAAGCATGCACAGTCAGTTAGTTGGTGCTGAGATGAACCCCCCTTCCTCCTCCCCCCTCCTCTCCCTCTTGTTCCTCCCCTTCCTCCTCCCCCTTCTTCTCCCTCTCATTCCTCCCCCTCCTCCTCTTCTCCTGATTTACCCTGTACAACTGGTTAATGCATATTAGTAAACACACCCCATAATCTTAAAATGGGCCTGCACCTTAGCGTGAATTAGATCCTGACAACTTGCAAAATCAATAAGTTCATCCTTGATGGAGAATAAATAGAGCTAATGGACAACTTTAATCTCTTTGGATCAATAATCAATAAAGAAATGACAAGCAGTCAAGAAATTTGAAGATGCATTGTTTTGGCAGAATGGCTATGAAGGACCTAGGTAAGATTCTCAAGTGCAGAGATGTATTTCTCCATATGAAGATTTGGTTTGTCTAATGCATGATATTTCAATAACATCATATGGATGTGAAAGTTGTATAGTGAAAAAGAAAGACAAAAAGAAAATTGATGCCTTTGAATTATGTTGCTGGCGAAGAATACTGTGCACAGTATACTATTGACTGCCAAAAGAACAAACCAGTCGGATTAGAGGAGATCAAACCTAAGCTTTCTTTAGACGATCAGATGACAAGTCTTTGACTTTCATACTTTGGACACATCATGTAAAGAGAGCAATCATTAGAGATAGATATCATGCTTGGCAAGGTTGAAAGTCAATGCAAAAGAGGAAGGCCATGAGTCAAGCACTGACTTGATGGCACTTAACAACAACAACAACAACAACAACAAAGGTGTTTTCTATGTGGTATGGTAACCATACAGAAAGATTCTAGGAATGTGCTCAACAGTCACCACACAGTCTTGCACTTACTGTGTGAGAATTTGAGCATTCGTGGTAAGTGTAAAACTTTACTTCTCTTAGTAAAAGAGGAAAGCCAATCTGTCGACAAAAGCAGTTTAAGCAGATGTAAAACTGCTAGACTCAAAGGTGCTGAGGACCAATTTATGGAATATGACAAGGAAAAAGGAGAAGTGATAAGCAAATACTTCTGTTCCTGGTTCACAACAGAAAAACCTGCATGATTTACAAAGGTGTTAATGAGAATGGACTAGATACCACATCCTTCACAGAAGAAGGTGTTTATGAACAACTTGCAAAACTAAAAGTGGCCAAAGCCACGGGAAAAGATAAGATACATCCCAGGAACTGAGAGAGCTCATAGAGATTCTGGCAGGCTCTTTAAAGAATGTGCTTAATAGATGCTTGGAGAAGAGGGAGATTCCATGGGATTGGAAAAGGGATGATGTAGTTCTTCTGTACAAAAGTGGCTGCAGAGAAGAGGTGGCAAACTACAGTCCAGTTGTGAAATTTCTGAAATCCAGTGGATTGCAGGTTCCAAGGCAGCACGATTTTACCAAAAGAAGATCATGCCAAACAAATCTGATTGATATCTTTGACTTAGCAACCAGAGAACTCCATCAAGGGCATGCTATTTGAATTTCAGCAAAGCCTTTGACACTGTTATTTATTTATTTACATTCTCTTATATACCGCGCAATTCTGCATCAGTGTGGTTTACATTGAACAAACGAGGCTTATGATTAAACTAAGTAGCCTGGGAATGGATCCCAAGGTGGTGAAATGCATCAGAAATTACAGTAGTTGACTGATAAACAACAGAGAGTGGTGGTAAATGGAAATCGCTCAGAAGAAATGAAAATGAGTAGCAGTGTCTCGGATTGGTTCTGGGACTGGTACTACTACTACTACTACTACTTATAATTTATATAGGGGGATGTTTACTAAAGTGCGGTAATCGTGATTAACGCGCGTAAAGTACGTTTAACGATCGTTAGCACGTCCGAACGCGAGTTCTGACGTGCTAACGAACATTAAACGTACTTTACGCGCGTTAACCGCAGTTAACGATCGTAAACCTCCACGGCGTGTTAAAACAGCGCAGAAGGTGGAGAGTGGGCGGAGAGAAGGGGTCAATGGGCGGAGAGTGGGCGGGGAGAGGCTCCCCTCATACTAACACGCTGAATTTCTGAGCTCAATTCTAACGCGAATGAAAACCTGTCGTTAAAGGCATATTAAAGGGAAGAGAAACCATTTCCGTCAGCAATGTACAGCAAAACCGGGGAAACCTACAAAACGTGAGCAGTGTGATACATGTGCAAAGACCAAAAGTTCACATAAAACCTTAAGAATGACCACAAGAAACATTGTAAAAAGCACAATTCAGCTGGGCAACAGTGATAGCAATGGGCAACAATGAACAACACTCCCTGGAAAGCAGCAAAGAAAGAAATGATATTTGGAAGGGTCTACGCTCCGTAGACCCTTTCAAAGATCAATTCACTGTGATGGAGCTTTCCTGGGAGTGGTGTGTAATGTTGTCCAATGATATCATTGTTGCCCAGCTTGGTTATGGGTGTTTGCCCCTTTTTTTGAGGTCTGTTTTGAGGTATATGTGCACCTTTGTCTCCATACAAGGTAAATTAGCCCACAGTAAACCTGTGCAGAGCAGGGTTTCTGACTCGTCAGGCCGCTTTAACTAACTCCAGGGACTGCACAATCTCTGTGGCCACAGTGTGGTGCAACAGACAAAGCCAATGCCTGTAAGACCAGAGGGTCACAGATTCAAATCCCAGCTGGGGCTCCTGCCAACCCAGCCCCCATTGTTTTACCCACCACTAAACAGTGATAGTAAAGACACCCCTTTATTGCAGAGAACATACGCATGGTTAATACGCCTATATTATACCACGCCTATATTATACCACACCAAACACAGACATCAGAAACAGGCGCATTACCCAGAGCAGAGTCTCACAATTGCAGTCCTGGAGGGTCCCACACCATTCAGGTTCCATGCTGCCTCTAATAAAGATGCCTGTGCTGCATATCTATGCACCACCCCCATGGTATGCAGATGTAGCTCATGCATATTTATGAGGGACAGCATGAAAACCCGAACAGGTTTGGAACACCAGGACTGGAGTTGGGGAACTCTGCCGTAAAGCAGCAGCCAGCAGCCAGCAGGGCCAGACACACCCACAGGCCCCATTGGCCAATGCCTCCTGGAGAAGCAGGACATTGGGCCCTGCCTGTATCTCCCAATACTAGCAGTTGCATACCTTAGCAATGCCACCCTACACCTGGGTATATGGTACACAGCTATCAAATGTTTCCTGTGATAACTGGCAGATATCAATTCCTACATTAGGCACAGTTTGCTCAGTGAGCTCCACCATAACAATCATTCTGCTGTCTGTGGTGTGTGCTGCAGGTCTGGTCTCTGACAGTGCGTACCACCATGGGGAGTGACCCCCAACAGTCTTGCATACATTATCCATGCCTGAACTGTGCCCAGGACTGGTGTGGTGGGTATGGCTGCTGAACACCTCTATAGTTGCACGATGCTGGCATAGGTGTGGGGGTGTCTGTCTGTCTATCCAGTGTGTGGTGGCTGCAAACACCTTCCACAGCCCACACTGCCAGCAATGTTGCCAGTATTGAGCTGCCAATGTGCATAATGAGGAGCAAGGTACCATGGGTATAGGCCGGACAGGGTGGCCTGGCCAGGGTGCATCTGCACAGGGCATAGGGCAGTGACAGGCACATTTTAGTGCCCGGCCACCACCTACACAGACAGGGTGACCTCAGTATGTCCTGCTGAGAGATCACTCTCACCCTGACTGTGCAGTGACCACAGCATGGCTAGGCACCCCCATAGTGCTATATAGTATTTCTCTCATGTGATAGATATGGGTTTCCTTTTGGGGCCCAGTCACTGATTTATCTGCTTGCTGTGTATGCTGACATCCCAATTCTGGGTGCATGCATATTCACTGGGCACATGCATTATGGACTAACTAGCAGACTGTTTGCAGCTGGTATGTGTCTTGATGGAGTGGCTTGCAGGGTGCAGTGGCTGATGGCTTGCTGCAGGAGTATATCAGATGGTGGTGGGGTGCAGCTTACCATATCCAGGCCTGATGTCTGTCTGCGTACAGAGCTGTAGTGCCTGCCCTGTGGGGTGTCTGTTCCTCACCAGAACTGGGGTTGATGTTCCTCTCTACTGCTACCTTTGCAGGGAGGTAGATCTATTGTTAGGAGACCCTGTTTGCCACACTTGGGGGGGGGGGGGGGTACATGGGCCACCTAGGGATCCATGGGGGCTACACCTGACTGCAAGGTGTTTGTGCAGAAACTACCTATCCCGCACATTAACACTGCTTTGGACCTGGTGCTGGGCGCCTCACTGCACCCTCAGGGTGAGCACAGTACCAGCACAATGTGACGGTGTGTAGCTACTCTGTGCCAGTACAACACACGGTCAGTACCCCCTACCAGGCCGAGGTGCTGTGGGGGTGCACATGGTCACTTCCCCCTACCAGGCCGAGGTGCTGTGGGGGGTGCATTCCCCATGGTGTGTATCTGTGGACAGCTGATTTGCATGTGCAGTGCATCATGGGTGTGACTGGCACAATCCAACCCTGGGAAGATCCAGCGCCTGCTCTCAGGCTCTGATAAAACATGGGCCATCACACGTACATCTGTTAGCATAGTGCATAGGTGCAAGACACCCTAAAGTGTCTGTACTATAAGGTGCCCACGCTGGTAAAAACACACCTACCCACGCACGATTGTACGCACGTACCAACGCACGCAGCCACGCACGTACCAACGTACATGGCTATGCGCACTGCGAGAGTGTGTTTCACTAACAACTACTGAACGTAAAGAAAAATATGCCTCCTCATTCCCTATGTAATGTACAGGGTGCTGCCTGGGGCAGCATTCTGCCTTAGGCACATTGGGTACTTGAACCCATGCTGCCTGTAACAGCGGTGAGTACACTAACCATTGTGCTACAGCTCTGTTTCAATGATTTGTGTCTGTATGCCTTCATATGATTAATGTGCAGTAACGCGCCACGGCGCCCTGTAACGCTCGTTAGTTTTTGGAACGCGCGTTAGTCGTTACGATGTCCCGCCCATGTCCTTTTTTGGCTTTCCTTTCACTAACGCGGCTCCTAACGCGATTTGCACTAACGCAGTTTAGTAAACATACCCCATAGTGTTACAAGGCGTGCGCAGCACTGTTCAAAGTCTTCGTGGGTGATATTGCCTAAGGATTAGAAGGAAAATTTTGCATTTTGGAGGATGACATGAAGATCCACAAGAGTGGACACCTCGGAGGGAGTACACAACATGACAAAAGATCTGCAGATGATGCAGTTGGGATGCAGAGATTCAAAGGAGTAATATGCGATAGAGGGTGAGAGTCTGGTGTGCACAGACCAAGAAAGGGATTTTGAGGTCATAATATCTCAGGATTTCAAGATGGTGAAACAATGTGATAAGGTCATGGTCAAAGCCAGATTACTACTACTACTACTACTACTGAGCATTTATATAGCGCTACAAGTCGTACGCAGCGCTGCACAAACAAGTAAGAGACAGTCCCTGCTCACCAGAGCTTACAATCTAGTCAAGAGATTGACTACTCCCTCTCTCTACCCAGCCTTTGCCTTGGCCCTCCTACTCATGTATTGCTGCTGTAGTGTGAGAATTTTAGCGAGGCGTCCCTGGTTGTGCACACACCTTGTTACTGCACAGCCCAACCGCACAAAAAACCCCATGCTATTGGCTAGTGCACTTTAGTAATATACCCCATGAAGTATTATGTTTAGTTTTGAAGACTACACCTTGGAAAGCATATTGTAATCCTTGAAAGGATTCAGAGGAAAACAAATAAAATGATGTGAGATCTGTGTCCGAAGGTGTACCAGAAGAGACTTGACCTAAATATATATATATATCTACCCTGGAGAAGAGGTGGGACAGGGGAAATATGATACAGACACTTAAATACTTAAGGAGTGGGATATGCATAGGTGGTGACTAGCACTAGTAAAGGCGACAATTAGCGCTAGCTACTGGCATTGAATATCCAGGTTGGCTACAGAACCCAGAAGCTAACTGGCACACCCCTGACATGCCCTGATGCTAACCAGCACCCACAGATATTCAGCGGCACTAACCATGAATATTCAGCTCAGCAGCATTTATACGGTTTGCAGGTCTGCAAACCATGTACAGTAAATACCTTGGAATATCCCCTTCCCCCCCTTAAAGCATATTAATGAGCAAACCAAACTTTTTTAAAGACAGGAAAGCTGCAAAACTAAAGGACATTAAATGAAGCTGCAAGGAGGCAAACTTAAAAGCAACATCAGGAAATAATTTTTCAGTGAAAGGATGGTGGATGCTTGGAATGCCCTCCAGATGGAGATGGCAGGGGCAAAAACAGTTACAGAATTCAACATGGCATGGGACAGAAACAGTGGATCCCTTTATATCAAAAGGATGAAATCAAAACAAACTTATATCTATATTCAACAACTAGAAGGGGTAACTTACATGGAGCGGCAGGTACAACCCTAAACAGAGGCATAGAGAGGGGGGTGATCTGCATGGAACAACGAGTATAACCATTATCATCTTACTAGGCAGACTAGATAGACCATGTAGGTCTTTAGCTGCCACCATTTACTATGTTACTATGTTACTACCAACAACAAAATTGAAGAAGAACAAAGTAAATTTGCATTTAGGTAGTTAAATACTTGACACAAATTCTTGCATGGAGGTGAGATAATATAAGCATATGCAATGCTCTGAAAATGTGAGGTATGCACTCACTTTCTAACACTCCCTGGAAATGCCCCATTTAGATGTGTGTAGACTTACAGTATCAGTGGCCAACAATGTGAGAGTCCTTGTAGAATTTGTAACATAGAAAACCAAGCCTGTACAGTTGGACATGGAGCCCCATTTTAGCTAGGACATATTTGTGAGAAAAGAGAAATGTACTGTAGATGTGAATGTGGAATCAGGGGGCAATATCTGAATATGGAGAAGGGATATTCAGTGGCAGTGGCTAGGGATTGTAAAGCCCATAGCCATCGCCGCTGAATACTAGCCCTGGATATTCAGTGCTGGGGCCATATCTGTCCATCGACATTGAACATCTGGGTCGCTGCACAGCCTGGAAACTAACTGGGCAGCAGTAATATTGAGCTGCTACACAGTTAGCTCCCATAGGTAAAGTTAGGTGAGCCTTTGCTACATCTAACTTTACCCATGGGTCGCTAACCGGGCAGTGGCTCAATATCGCTGCTGCCTGGTTAGTGGCAGGTGCTGCCTCTGCTCTGCCCGGGAAAGCCCATGACACGCCCCGATGCTCACTGCATAGCATCGGGGCATGAATTGGTGGCACCGGTGGATATCCAGAGGTATTAACCATGTTAGTGCCAGTGAATATCTTTATCTTTATTTTAACACTGGATTGACTGCCCAAGCAGAGGTGTCAGAGCAGTTTACAATAAATGAGCTGCAGTTAAGTTGGAAAGGAATGCCAATTTTAGCAGACAGGAAAGCAGAGAGGACAGGGCACACAGGGAAAGAATAGAGAAACATGCATTCAAGAGCAATCATAACAGTTAGGAGGGGCATGTAATCAGGTCTGGGGTTGGGGAGAGGACAAAGGTAAGGTTGAAAAAATGGGTCTTTAGCATTGTGTTGAATTTTGGGAAAGACTGTTCAGAGCGGAGTGAAGCTGGAAGTGAGTTCCGGAGTGCTGGTCCAAGGAAAAAGAATGCAGAGTGGTGGATTAACTTAAGGTGCACGCAGGCAGGAGACGGGAGAGATGGACGATCATTGTGGATTGAGCTGAGGGCACGAGGAGGGGTATGCATATGAATGAGATCAGCAAGGTATTGTGACATGCCAGTGTGAATTACTCACCCTCACAGTGCTGAAACCTAAGGTGCCGCATAAGGCGCCCTAGAAGGCACTCCATAGGGCACATTATAAAGTTCCCTATACACCAAGGCACCTTATAATGTGCCCTATAAGGCGCTCTATAGGGCGCCTTATAGGGTGCTTTATAGGGTGCCCTATAGGGTGTCTTATAAGGCACCTTAGGCTACAGCATTGTGAGGGTGTTTCTGCTGGTAGCACGGATTTAAATCAAAAGGAAAAGCCTCAGACAGCCTCATTAAATAATACCACTGTGGGATCAAACCCATGACCCCCTGCCTTTGCAGTCATTGAAGTAACCAGTGGGCTACAGCATCTAACACACTGCTGGCTGGCTACAGAAAGACTGCAGGTCACCACACAAACTGTCTGCTGTGGTTATCAGGATAGGGTAAACCCATCCGTACTCATGATGCACAGCACATGTAGATCAGCGCCTACATCTGATCACAAGATGGGATATGCGTCTCTATAGCACCCCGGCCTGGTAAGGGGAACTGACAGTGTGTGTTACTGGCACAGAGTAGTTACAGACTGTGACATTGTGTGGCTCCTGTGCTCACCCTGAGGGTGAGGTGGGGCGCCCAGCACCAGGTCCACAACAACTGGCATGGCTGAGATGGGCTGTGCTGCAGGTCCCCATCAGTGCCAGTGTGTGATAGGTAGTCCTTGCAGATACACCTGTGTCCATCTGTATTTCCCAGTCACGTCTAGCCCTTGTAGACTATGATGCACCCAGAATAGTGTGTATCCTGTGTGGTTGCC
This sequence comes from Ichthyophis bannanicus, assembly GCA_033557465.1. NCBI lineage: Eukaryota > Metazoa > Chordata > Amphibia > Gymnophiona > Ichthyophiidae > Ichthyophis > Ichthyophis bannanicus. The sequence continues at coordinate 1,573,622,246 of CM066031.1, read as the reverse complement.
ATGCTATAAGAGAAGGGTGGTGTTTGGACCCAAAAGCAGATTATGTAGCACCACTCAACCCACTCTCTGTGGGCAGGGTGGAGGACAGAATCTCCCACCAACAGATCCACATTCTACATCTCTGCAATGGTGGCAGTAGAGTGGACCATCAACCCCCAGCCCTGCTGGGGAATAGGCACTCTACAGGGCAGTCAATGCAGAGCTGTACACATCTCATAGGGCACTGACAGACAGGCAGTAGGCCTGGAAAAGCTCAGCTGACCCCCACCACTATCTGACATTCATTAACAGAGAGCACAGTCAGTCTCCACCTACTGCAAGGTGTTCTAGCCATACACATGCTAACTGCAGGCAGTCTACTAGCTAGTACATAGTGCATGTTCCAGGAGAAACTATGTGCACCCAAAAATGGAATATGAGCACACTCACACCAAGCAGGTAGGTCAGTGATAACACTGAGAGAAACTCTGTATAACACTATGGCGGAACCTAGCCATGCCATGGTCACTGCTCAGTCAGGGTGAGAGTGACCTCCCAGCATGGCATGCTGTGGCCACCCTGTCCATGCAGGTGGTGGTCGGGCACTACAATGTCCCAACCATTGCCCTATGCCCTGTGCAGATGCATCCTGCCCAGACCACTGTGTCCGGGCCATACCCACAATACCTTGCTCCTCATTATGCACATTGACAGGCTAATGCTGGAGACAGTGCAAGCATTGGGGGCTCAGTAAGGTGTAGGCAGCCACAAAACACTGGGTAGACATACACACACTCCCACACCTATTTCAGCATTGTGCAAAGATAGAGGTGGTTGGCAGCCTTGGCTGCCACACCAGTCCTGGGCACAGTGCAGGCATTGCTAAGGTATGCAGGTGCTAGTATTGGTAGCTGCTGCTCTGCGCAGGGCCCAACAACCTGACTCTCCATGAGGCTTTCGATAGTGGAGCCTGTGGGTGTTGGTGTTCGTGCCCCTGTTGGCCAATGTTCTAGGGCAGAGGTTCCCAACTCCGGTCCTGGTGGGCCAAGCACGATTCAGGTTTTCAGGCTGTCCCTAATGAATATGCATGAGATACATTTGCATAAAATGGGGCACTGCATCTCATGCATATTTATTAGGGACAGCATGGAATCCTGAAGGGTGTTTGGCCCTCTGGGACTGCAGTTGGGAACCTCTGCTCTAGGGAGTGCACATGTTTATGGTGTATGTGTTCTGTAGGGTGAAATTTAGGGACATGGTCTACAGGAGCCACAGCTGGAACTTGAACCTGTGACCTTCTGCCCCTGAACACACTGGCTGTGTGTACTGCACCAAACTGTTGCCACAGAGGCAGGTCATTCCCTGGGGATACCATTACTGTTCATCAGACAGCCGTTGTCTGTTGCACTGCATGCCACCCACCTGAATAGGGCTTGGTCTTGGTGTGCTGTGGGCAGATGCCACTGCCCCCTCCAACACCAGTACCCCTCCACCACCATGCTGACATGCCCTTATGCTGGTGGTGCGCAGTCCCAGGCCATCCAGTGTGCCATTAGGCGGCTGCCTATGGTATGAGATCTGGGGTAGGGGTGCCTGCAGTGACATCCGCGCTTTCCCCCAGCACAGCCTGTCAATGTTATGTGCCCTTTGGGGTACCTGTTGGGTACTGTCCCCGGGGCACTGTGGGACACACACTCGCGGGCATGTTTGACCTTGGTCAGTTGCTGGCTTGCTGATTTGCAGTTTCTGAATTCCTATGTGCCACCTAGGCATCTGCCTAGTCTACCCTGTGCCCCAGCTGCCCCACTGCATGTCCCACCTTCAGCCCCCTGTACCTCATTTGCAGCCTCACCGTAGTGCCCTCTCATATTTCGGCACTATGATGTTGCTGCACGTGTATCACTACTATCACTTTTCATGGTTTCCCTGCCTTTGTTGAACATTGCTGACTGAACAGGTTTCTCTCTCCTGCAAATGTGCCTCTAGCACAAGGTTTTCACTGGCGCTAATTTTCAGACCTTCATTTCATGGCATTAGTGTGCATGGAACCTCTCCCTGACCACTCTCCCCCCATTTACCCCTTATCTCTGCCCGAGGAGCCTTACTCCTCCCTCTAGGGAGCCTTACTCCACCCTCTGCGCACCTTAATGCCGGTGGAGATGTTATCGCACGATACGTGATGTTCTCGCCCGGTAAAGCGTCATTATCACGCGATAACGTCACGTATCATGCGATAACATTGCCGCTGCGATGTTATCGCTGTTTAGTAAACATACCCCTATGAGTGTGGTCAGAAAGGACAGCGAGAGAAATGAATGAACTGCCCATAGTTGGCAGAGTGTGACAAACGAGCGGTGCTCAAGTGAGGTGATATGCTGATGGAAGGAAAGGGAAGAATCGAGAGTGATGCCAAGGTACCGAAGGGATGAAGTGAGGGTGTTGTAAATACCTTTACCTGTGGCCAATTTGTCTATGGCCAATGAGACTCAGAAAGGAATATGGTGAAGCAGATTTATTATTGCTCAATAAGTTGTCTAGACAGCGGGTAGCCATTAGCACAGCTTCAAAGCTTCAGCATAGGCACACCCCTTTCTGGGAGTTCTGTACATTTATCCATTTTCTTTGAACATACCCCTTTCCTGTTTCTTCCCCTGGCATACCCCTTATATGGGTTATCTTGCTTTTCTTTAGAATTGCTAGCTCTGCCCCCTCCTTGGGGGGGGGGGCAGCCGAGGTGTAGAAAGAGGAAGTTTTAGAACTTCTTACAATGCAGTGTTTAGCTTTGCAAGCTTGCTTTGCAGAGATGGGGTAGGTTAGAGGAAGAGGAGGGGGGGGGGAAGGTTCAGAATTTCTTCAGAAATGGGGTGGGGATGTCTAGCCTTGCAAAGCAAGTATTGTTGTTTGCCTTTAAAGCTTGCATATTTCAGAGGGTGTTAAGATCAGTATGGTTAATTTTTAAAGAGAAGTATACATATGTATATATACTGTATGTATATACATATATATATCTGTCAGTTTTAAGAGAAAGATATATATTTTGTCAGTTTTAAGAGAAGAGAGAAACTAGGGAAGTGGTCAGACAACCTCAGTTGTGCAACCTTCACTATCTCTCAGTTGCACAGAAGCTCTGTGAAGTATGAACTGAGGAAGCTGGCAAGGGACTGATAAGCTAGCATCATATTCTACAGGCTCCTCTGATATCTTTGGTTAGACTACTATAGTGCTATGCACACAGCGCTGTACAGAAATATGAGCAAAAAGACAGTCTCTACTCGTCAGAGCTTACAATCTAGTCAAGACAACACAGAACCATAGACAGTTCGGGAAAAGTTAATTGCAAGTAAGACATTTGTAAAAAGAACAGTTTTCATGTTTCCATCAATTCCTTCCTTTTCTCTTATCATCCTATGTTGCTTTTTACATTTCCACTTGAATTCCAATTTCCCTAGCATAATTTCATATTCTGGCTCTGGGTCTTCTCCACTGGCTTTTTCCCAGAACTCTAGGATCATCATTTCATTCTCAAAGGGCCCCATAGTCATTTTCTTGGTGATAGCTGTCTCAATTAGTCGCTACACTAATCCCCTGACACATGGGATTATGCAGCATCCTACTGCGGTTAAGACTCCTAGGACTATGGATAAGGAGGTTAGGATGGATATTACCACCCTCTTCCATTTACCAAACCATGACTCCAATCACCCAGTTAGGGAAGTGTCTACCCCGGAGTTCTCTGCGAACTCCTCTGCCAAGGTTGTGAGGCCTTTCAGAGCCTTACTAATGGTCCCATCCGGGGCCAAATGGTTTGGGATGTATGTACAGCATTGGCCAGCCAAGACTATACAGACTCTGCCCTTTTCTGCCAATAACATGTCTAGGGCCAACCTATTCTCCCAGGTCATTCGACTAGTGGCATCCAGCTGTTCTGCTATCCCTGGTATAGTTTATGAACCTCTGTTGGTTATAAAAGATATAATTTATCCAGTCCACATTTTCATTTATTGTGGACCACCAGAATAAAGCTGGTTCAAACCCTGCCGCTAGCTGGTCTGTGGCCTTAAATTCATCAGATACTCCCTGAGGCACCCCTATGGAGTCTACATATATATATGATCATCAAAGGAGGTCCCATAGATGTTTTCTTTCTCCTTCTTCTTTAAATGCCAGGGTGAAGGGAATGGCCAATTGCACAATCACACACATTCCTGACCACCGCTGAGGTAGTACCGATCTCAACATCTTACCTCCACAGTACCATCAGACATCCGCTCTAGCCACCTGCATCCTGGAGTAATTTCCTTGGCCATCTCCAGCCTGTGTAATGTTCAAGGTCATGGTACATGAAGACAGCACTCCCACAGCCTTGGTGAAATTCGCCCCCTGCCTGCTGAGACAGGCAGAGTGGTTTCCTCCTGCTGCAAAGAATCTTGGAGGAATGTCTATGTCCTTTTCTCGTAGCGCTGGAAACATCCTTGCCAAGGCCTTACAGTTCTCCTGGCCCCAGGCCGTCTCATCCTGGAATAGGGCTAGCATCAGGGCCGGATTTACGTATACGCCATGTACGCCATGGCGTAGGGCCCACAGCTGGGAAGGGCCCACAAAAAAGGAACAAGTTAGGCTTTTTTTAAAAAAAAAAATAAAAAAAAAACCTGCTGGCTGCCGCCGCGGGGCCCCCTCTGCTGCCACGGCAGCATGGACTGACCCGCGGGGGCCCCCTCAGCAAGCTCGATCCCTCCCTCCGTGCAGGCTGTGAGAGACGCGAAGGCAGACTGTCTCCTTCGCGTCTCTGTTAAGCCCGCAGGGGCTGATGGGACATTTCCCATCAGCCCCTGCGGGCTTAACAGAGACGCGAGGGAGACAGTCTTCCTTCGCGCCTCTCACAGCCTGCACAGAGGGAGGCACGGAGGGATCGAGCTTGCAGAGGGGGCCCCCGCGGGTCAGTCCATGCTGCCATGGCAGCAGAGGGGGCCCCGCGGCGGCAGCCAGCAGGTTTTTTTTTTAAATCAAATTTTACTTTAGGCCAGGGGAGGGGGAGGGGGAGGGTCGGACTGGTAATGGGCTATTGGGGGGGCTGGGACTGGAAATGGGTTGGGGGATTAAGGCTGGAAGTGGGCTGATGAGGTTAGGACTGGTAATGGGCTGTGGGCTGTTGGGGGTTAGAACTGGTAATGGGCTTTGGGGGGGGGGGTTAAGACTGGTAATGGGCTGTGGGCTGATGGGGGCTGTCTGGTAATGGGCTATGGGGGGCTAGGACTGGAAATGGGCTGGGGGGTTAAGACTGGAGGTGGGCTGATGGGGTTAGGACTGATAATGGGCTGTTGGGGGGGTTTAGAACTGGTAATGGGCTTTGGGGGGGGGGTTAAGCCTGGTAATGGGCTGTGGGCTGATGGGGGCTGTCTGGTAATGGGCTATGGGGGGGCTAGGACTGTAAATGGGCTGGGGGGGTTAAGACTGGAGGTGGGCTGATGGGGTTAGGACTGGTAATGGGCTGTGGGCTGATGGGGGGGTTAGGACTGGCAATGGGCTATGGGGGGCTGACTGGAAATGGGTTGATGGGGTTAGGACTGGAAGTGGGCTGATGGGGGGGGTTAGGACTGGCAATGGGCTATGGGGGGCTGACTGGAAATGGGTTGATGGGGTTAGGACTGGAAGTGGGCTGATGGGGGGTTAGGACTGGTAATGGGTTATAGGGGGGGCTTAAACTGAAAATGGGGTGATGGGGGTTAGGACTGTAAGTGGGTTGATGGGGGGCTAGGACTGGTATTGGGTTGGGGGGTTGCTAGGACTGGAAATGGGCTGATGGGTGGCTAGGACTGGAAATGGGCTGATGCAGGGACTAGAAGGGAATGGATGCTGGGTGAGGCTGGAACTAGAAGGGAGCTGATGTTGGGGGAGGATTAGAATGGGATGGGGCTGGAAGAGTAAAATGGAGAAGGGAAAAATATTTTGTGTGGGAGGGATAAAAAATCTACAATTGGCCGGGTATTGGGAGAGTAAGTGGGGATTGAGGATGGAGGGGTAAAATTTGAGTGGATAAAATAGGAATGAGGAAAGAGCAAAAGGAGAAAGATTAGTATGTTAAAGCAGATGTAGAGAGAGAATGGAAAAAAACTAGAAGAGAGAAGAAAGGACAAATGGACAGCAGACGATGGAGAGTTAGCAGAAGACACGAAGAAACCAGAAGAAAGTGGCTGGAGCAATTGCAGCTGAAAAAAATGCACAAAAGGTAGAAAAATATCTCTTTATTTTGAATTTATTAATTGGAATATGTCAGCTCTGGTAAATGTGCATCATTAACGTCTGCGCTTTGTTTAGTACAAGAGCAAATTAATGTATAGTTTTATTTCTACAGTGTTGTACATTCCAAGTTTGGCTTTTGGGATTCCCAGTTTAATTATTGTCTTCCTGTTTCTAAAATGTGATTACTTGTTTGGTGATGGTCTATGTTCTGCATGTGTAACTGAGCTGAGGTGTTCTGTTTATATAATTCCTATTTGACATTGCCACTTGTTCTCTTTCCCCAGTAGGTCATGTATTGTTGTTCTCTGAAATGTATTGGTTTAATATTTGCAGTGTTGCCTTTTGATTGGTAGAGTATGGTGCTTTGTGAGTCCTGGTAGTGCTGTTAGGATACGGCGGGTTTGCTATGGGTTCTAAATGGGCAGTGTTTGTAGTAGTTCCTAATGTGTCTGGCAGTTGGCACTGGATTATAGTAATGTAGAAATCTTTTAGTCTTTCTTTATCCATACACTCATTAAGAGGCACGTTTACTAAAAGTTAGTATATGGTAATATTATGCAAATATTTATGCAAATGAGGCCCCTTATGCAAATGAGGCCCCCCCCCCCTTGGGCCGCCCCTGCTGGGGGCCCACAATTTTTGTTGGCGTAGGGCCTCACTCAAGGTAAATCCGGCCCTGGCTAGCATGCAATACATCCCGTCTGGTTCCGATCTCCAGTTGAGTCGAAATGGTACTACCTGTGCAAGAGGTCTCCCTGAGACACATGCATAGCAATTGCTTTTGTTAAAACTTTTCACAGTATATTTTACCCACTCTATCCAGGCATTTAATTCTTGGTAGCCCATTTCCACTTCAAAGGTTTGCTGTAAATCCTCAACTTCCACTACCTTTATTACCTTTTGGTCATTGGGTGGCTTCCACTTTTCTATCTTGGGAAAGCTCGGGAGTTTGGGAAAGGGGGGAGGGGACTTCCTTACTACTATCCTGAACCTTCCATGGGGGTACGTTCCTGAGACCCAGGCCCCCAAGCCATAGGTTCTATGCACTTCAGTGTCTGCCCTTAGGACTGTGAGAGTAACAGGGTTGCATTGCAAGTGCTGGCAGTGGCTACTTACTGGATCTTTACGGAACAATATTTGTGTCTTAAGGGGTTGCTCCTTCCCACCTGTTGGGGTTCATCCTCCCCCTCCCGTGGTCCACCATACATTTGACCACCCGGAGCAGGGAGATGCCATATGTAATGGCCTTCTCTCCTCGGGACATAGATATTTTATTTCATGGCTTAACTTCTTTTGTCTCTTCAGGACCCCACAGGGGAATATTTGGCAGGCATCCAATCCTATGACTTGGGGTGTGCCCCCTTCAGTTACGTTCATCCACATTTTTACTGGGTAACCTTCCCACCTGTTCATTGTTCATCCTTCTCTAGGTTTATATACCTATATCTTTCAAAGGCTCCTAGGAGGGATATCAGTGTGAAATTCTCCTACTTCACAGTCTGCCTCATTTCCCACAAAATACAGATCTTTTCACTGATACCAATTACAAAAATCCCTAATATACACAATGTTACTAGGAGCCCTATCTCAATGACAGTTAACTCATTACTTAATAACATAACATTAGGTGAAAAAGCATATACAGAAAATACATCACAGTTATACTTATCATGCACAACTTAATAAGAAGCAGCGTTTCTCATATAGTCCATTCTTCGCTCTGTGATGCAGCACAAGTTTAGAGCAACTAAGTAAAATGCAGAACGGTCTAGGCAGAGTCTATTTTTAACTGTTCTTCTGTTAGTTCCCGAAGAAGTCCATAACTGGCTGAAGAAAAAAAATATTGTCTTTCCAGTCTCACAATCATGGGGTCCTTAGTTGGTTGTACTTCCCAGGCTTCTGGGGTCTGGATCAGAGGCAGGGCTGCGATAGGTCCCTTGACTCGGGTGTGGTGGGTCGAACCCCGCTCAGCTGTTCGTACTGCTGTTTCTGTGGTGAGCAGGACTTGGTATGCCCCTCCCAATCAGGCTGTAGCTTTGTTTCTTTCCATGACTTAATCAGGACCCACTCTCCAGTTGGATGGAATGCACTGCAAACTCAAGGGGTGGAGTCTGAACAAGCAGTCCTTTTTTTCCCCCCCCTGTGAACAGATAAGTAAGAGGACAGAGCCAGTACATAATCTCTGCTAAACAAATCCTTTGTTTCAATTTTTGGGATTTCTCCGTACCCTCCAACATACGGGAGGCCAAACAGCATTTCATAAGGGGATAGCCCCAAACCCTTCCTAGGGGCTGTCCTAATACGAAGTAATACTACCAAAGATGAAAATAGTAGAACCTAATCAGAATCACCAAAAACCCCAAAACATCCAAAAATTCTGATAATGAAAAATCCCTGTGAAATTTAAATAAACTTTTTGTCGGAGTTAGTCAGCACAATGTAGGGAAAGCATTCACAACACCACTGATTGGCATACAATTATTTAGTACAGTCTTCCTCATCCTCTCGCGATTCCATAGAGGTATTCCCTGTTTAGTGGGAGTTCCCTTGGTTTTCGGAGATGGAGCCTTTTGATTGGTCTTCTGTAATCCTCAGTCAATAATGATGTCAGACGCCGAAGAATGAAAGGCAAGGCACATCCCTGTTTGGTTGCTTGCTGAAGATTTGCCAACTGCCGACTACGGACGGACCTGAAGGAGGGTTTTCTGTGAGATAGATATAAACCCGAAACGTGCGCCACGTCGTCTTCTTGGCGTTATTGGCAGTATTGTGGCTATGATGCTTGGACATAAAAGCTAAGTTTGAATTTTTAAATTCTATTAAGTTTATTTAATAAAAGGAGAAGTCATAGTGGTGTTGTGAATGCTTTCCCTACACTGTGCTGACTAACTCCGACAAAAAGTTTATTTAAATTTCACGGGGATTTTTCATTATCAGAATTTTTGGATGTTTTGGGGCTAATACGAAGTAATGCAAGGTGTAGACACTTGGTCCAGGGCATTTTGGTTACCAACATTAGCTTTGCTAATTGCTTTTTCAAAGTTTGATTCATACGCTCAACTCTTCAGGAGGAAGGGGGTGCCAAGGGGTGTGCATATCCCATGTTGCCTAACTGATTCATTAACCCTTGCAATACCCTGGAGGTGAAGTGACTTCCCTGGTCGGAATCCACCTTTTCTATGATTCAGTATCGGGGAATCATTTGTTCCAGTAACACTCCTGCTGTGGCTGCGGCAGTGGCCATGGGGTATGCCTCCACCCATCCTGTTAAATGATCTACAATTACCAGAACGTATTTGAGCCTCCCCGACCCTCGGGAGCTCCGTAAAATCAACCTGCACACTCTGAAAAGGTCTTAAGCTAGGTTTTTGTCCTCCCAGGACTTGTTTTCTCAACACTTTCTTATTAATATTTTACACACCATACACTCCTCACACACTTGTTTGGCCACAGTATAAATTCCCACACATCGGTATTTTCACAAAATCAAATCACATATTGGCTGCACTCCTCAGTGACTGCTTTGATGCAAAATGCTCATGATTTCTCTGGCACTTTGTTTGTTCACTATCTCCCTCCAATACGGCAATAGCCACCTTCCTTCCTCGGTTTTTATTGCCCCCAGTTCCCCTAGGGCTTGTTCTTCTTTCCCTGAGGACTTTAGGATTAGCACTTTGAGAAGAACAGATGGGGTTAATGTGTGTATTGTAATGGGCTTTGAGATTAAAGCAGCCTCTTTTGCTGCTTCATCTACTAGCAGATTTCCCCGTGCTTCCAGAGTTGCTGCTCTCTGATGTCTCTATACATGCACTACTGCAATTTCAGCTGGCAGCATTAAGATTTTCTAAAACTTGTTTTACTAACTCATGTACCAACTCATTCCCCCTGCTGTGGCTGCTGATACTATCTTCTCCTTGGTCCCGGAGACCAATAGGTCATCCACATATTGTAAGAGACCCACCTCTTCTGGCACTTCAAAGACCTTCAAAACTTGCTCTAATACCTGGCCAAACCAATTTGGGGACTCGGTATATCCCTGGGGAAGTACCATCCATCTATATTGCTGTTTCCTCCCTGTGTATGGGTTCTTCCACTCAAATGCAAATCCACCACACTGACCCACTTGTGTTCATCTGGAATTTTGCTCAGCAGTGTATAAGAGTTCGGGACCACAGGGTGTCGGGTCTGAACAATCTTATTCAAGCTCCTTAAATCCTGCACCAGCTGGTATGCTCCATCCGGCTTCCTTATGGGCAGGATAGGGGTGTTGTAGGGAGACATGCAGGGCTCTAGTAACCCATCTCTTACTAGGCCTTCTATTACTGGGGTCAGTCCCTTCCGTCCTTCTGACGGATCGGGTACTGCCTCTGCCTCACTACTTCCCCTTCCCTTTTTAATGGGGGTATCTGAAGCCCCCCTCTGTTCTCCTCCCGCACCCATACTTGCGGGTCAATTTCCTTCTCACTTTCCTCGGTCAAGACCCCTATAATAGGCATTATTTGGTGGTTGGTTATCTACAATCTTAATCCTAGTTTCACTATGAGGTCCCTTCCCAGAAGGTTACTGCCAATTCCAGGTATGAATAACAGGTCTTCCTGGACCTGTTTTTGGTCATTTTCTCGAAGACGGAGACAGCGAAGTCCTCCCCCTTCACCCCCGAGACCACCAACTGGTCTTTAGTTAGTTTTGCTCCTTGTGGTTTAAAATTTAATGAAGATCTTGCTGCCCCCTTATCTATAAGAAACACCACTTCCTCCCTCCAGGATCCTACCTTCAAATTTATCAAGGGCTCCTGGTAGGACCACGATTTAGAAGACCCCTGACCTCCCTATTCTTCCCCATAAGTCATCATAGCTGCTTCCTCCTCATCTCTCAACCTGGGACAGTCCCTTTTAAAATGTCCTTGTTCTCCACAGTGTTAACATCCAGCCCAGGGACCCTCCCATTGGGGACCCTGCTCCCGTCCAATCCCTCATATTGCACCTATGGTCATCCCTTAGATTATTCCACCCGGGGTCCCGAAGGGGATATTTTTGTTCAGAGGAAGGAATGTCCTCAGTGGTCCCTGCCCCAGGGTTCTCCCGATCCCAGATCCTCATGGCTGCCCCCTGTATCATTCCTCGCTCCTCACTAGTGAAGAGACTGCCTAATAGTGACATTAACTCCCCCCAAGTATAAATGTTAGGACCCAAGAACTGGTCCACTTGTTCAGCTAAAGCTAGAGGATCTTCAATCAGGGACTTCATTTCTTTTTTAAAATCTCTAACTTCTAGACTGGTCAGGGGAGAATTTACATACCTTGTTATGACTCATGGGACCTTCCCGCAAGGGGTGCATGGGTAACTTTTCTAAAATACTCTCTGACAGATCCACTAACCATCCCTCTTGGCCCTCTTCGTTTGTCTTTATGCCGGTCTTTTTGTTATTTAGGTGGGAGCTGGTCCTGGTCTCTCGTAGTCTATCTTCCTCTTTTCTGGATGGGTGCTTCTTTTCACTTTTTATCTGAACTCCTTTAGTTTCCTTCCTTTCCTCTTCAAGGTCTTCGGAGCCAGACCCAGGGTCCAATTCGGTTTGGATACTTTCCTCCTCCTTCAGCCCAGGACCTAGCCCATCTACTCTTAACGGGAGTGAAGGATCAGTCTGATCCTTCTTGGCCCTCATTTCCTGCCCTCCGGGTTCATGGGAAAGCGAGTCTGACAAAGCTGAGGGGCCAGGGAGGTTGGGGACAGTGGGGGCAGTGGGATATGGAGGGGGTAAATACTCCAGCGGGTCCCATGGCTTACTCCGATTCCCATTTTTCCCCAAACGTCACCTAGGCTTAGTTTTCAAGGGGAACATCTGCTCTGAACCCTCCCCACCTCAAACACTCTGCATACTGGACTTCCTCATTCCCCACCCTGGGCTTACTTTTCACATACAAGTTTAAAGCTTGACAGATCCAGTCCTCCTCTGCCCGATACTTGGATACTCTCTTGGATCCAGAAAAAGCAACAATATACAATCATCTTCTGTCTATCCTTTTCCTTGGTTAACTTATTATGCTTCAACATCCTACCCAGGGGACTATTTGAGGGAATATCAGCTAGCTTAATTTTCCTAGCTCCCTCTACCTGCCCCTTTCTAAAACTTAGGCGTCCCCCCATTCTATCTATTTATTATCCCACTGAGACTTATAGCACTTGCTCTGCCTCTTTGCTTTGTCTGTCTCCAGCTGTCCCCTTCGTGGGGGTACAGAACCACGGATCAGGACTCCACACTTACTTCGTATGCAATTGTACATCTCACTCACACACAAGCAGTCTCAGTACCCGATAGAATGGCCCAAACACCAAGGTAAGTACAAAAGTCACACTTTTTCTTACCTTGGTCCATGCTTGGTTCTGCAGTGCCTACTTTTAATTTTATCACTTTGCACACTCTGGTTCACCACACCTCTGTTTTCTTTTCAGCTCCGGGGAGTCTATCAGCAGGGATGTCTATCAGCATGGGGCGACGAGACTGTTGAACTCAACAGGACGAGTCTCCCCATCCCCGTCCCCACCCTGCAGAAGTCCCCCTACTGTGGTGAGATCCCGGACGAGCCCCCAGCTGTTGTATATACCTTTACCTGTGGCCAATTTGCCTATGGCCAATGTGGCCAATGAGACTCAGAGAAGAATATGGTGAAGCAGATTTATTATTTCTCAATATGTTGTCTAGACAGTGGGTAGCTATTAGCACAGCTTCAAAGCTTCAGCGTAGGCACACCCCTATATATTTTTTCAGTTTTAAGAGAAGAAAGAAACTAGGGAAGTGGTCAGACAACCTCAGTTGTGCAACCTTCACTATCTCTCAGTTGCACAGAAGCTCTGTGAAGTATGAACTGAGGAAGCTGGCAAGGGACTGATAAGCTAGCATCATATTCTACAGGCTCCTCTGATATCTTTGGTTAGACTACTATAGTGCTATGCACACAGCGCTGTACAGAAATATAAGCAAAAAGACAGTCCCTGCTCGTCAGAGCCTACAATCTAGTCAAGACAACACAGAACCATAGACAGTTCAGGAAAAGTTAATTGCAAGTAAGACATTTGTAAAAACAACAGTTTTCATGTTTCCATCAAGAGGTATGCATATATCGAACAAAACAGGGGCTACTGAAGGGCAAAGGGCACTGGTAACCAGCACTTAAATGGTTTGCAGGTCTGTAAACCATATAAATGCCTTTGAATTTCCCTTCCCTGGATTTTTTAATAAATTACATATAATGATAGGTAGGTGTGCATATGGATTTGCGACCTTGCACAGTGGAGGCATACTAGCTTACCATCCTATCTCTCTTCTCTCATTTTCTTCCTACATGGGCTCCCACAAGCATCGCTGAATCCACTCCAGCTTGAAATAAATGCAGCCGCCAGAATTCTATACGGAGCCTCAAGAACGGGCCACATCACACCAATCCTAAGAAATCCTTACTGGTTACCAATCCACTACAGACTATCTTTCAAGATCCTAGTAATGACCTTCAAGGCCATAACCAACTAACCCTCCACCTCCATTACTGAGCTAATCCACCCCCCCCCCCCGAACAGATCCAGAAGAACCGCAGCTCTCAATACTCTGCTAATTCCAAAGGAAACAACAAAATGCACCCGGGCAACATCCAATAGGGTGTTCATGCCTTATGCGCATAGATGCTGGAATGCCCTCCCTGCAGCCATTTGTGCAATCACCGACCTGGCACAATTCAGGAAGGTGCTGAAGCACCACCTACACAGGTACACTAAAAAAATTTTTTTTTAAACTGCCTCTAATGTTTCGATTGATTTTTACGTTTTTTGGTGCGCTGAATCCAAATCTGGTAACCAATTTGCTCCATCACGTACAGATTTTTTGCTACATTGGGTTAGCAGTTTGAGGTGAACGTTTCAGATTGAGTGCGATCGAGATAAAAGTTTCTTGGATGAATTCTATATACTAATTGTTTAGTAGTTATTCAAATAAGAATAAAGAAAATTGTAACAAGGCAGCACATAAGAATAGAGTAATGTCAACAAAACACACACTGTGATGGTAGCAAAATTGTCTGCACTTAAAACAGCCACATACATGTGCACAAACATTGAGCATATAAGAGCGAGGTTAGACACAAAGCAAAGCAAAGAAATGTGCAAAAAATGTTGTACAGGTATGTATGTAAGAATAGAAAACGCAAACCGCACCATTGCAATACATGAAGACAAACACCCGATGGTGTGAAAATAAAATTCTAATAAATGAGATCCGACACTGTGGTAATAACTAGCAAAATTTTATTTCAAAGTTTAGTAAAAACACGATATTTGTCAACACAGTTTAGATTTTAAAGTCATTCTTGGGTCAATCAATCTCCTGGTGGGCCCGTTTCTTCTTCCCCCGAATGCTTCTCTTGGTGTGCTGCTTGGCGTATTTTTCATCTGGGGTTTCCCGCAGCAGCAACCAGCAGAAATCAGCCATCATAGTGGTGTTCCATCTTCCTTGGTACCTTCTCTCTGCGTCCTTGATGTCCTGGTGAAACCTTTCACCTTGTTCTTCACTGTACGCCCCCAAGTTTTCGGGAAAGTAGTTCACATGGGAGTGCAAGAAATGGACTTTCAGGCTCATGTTACAGCCTTGTTCTTTGAAGGCATTGAGCATCCTGGCAACAATATCCTTATAGTTCTCATCCCGCCTGTTCCCCAAGAATTTGAGAACAACATCCTTGAAGGAATCCCAGGCTTCTTTTTCCTTCTCAGACATCGTTTCAGCGAATGCTCCATCTGAAATGAGTTTCCTTATATCAGGGCCAACAAACACTCCTTCCTTTAGCTTTGCTTCAGAAAGTCGGGGGAACTTTGAGAAAAGGTACCGAAAGCACTCACCATCTTTTGGAAGGGACTTGATGAATTGCTTAATGAGACCCAACTTAATGTGGAGAGGTGGTAATAGAATTTTATCACGAGGTACCAAGCTCTCATGAAGAACATTTTTCTCACCGGGTCTCAAATACTCCCGAATTGGCCAGTCTTTTTTCCCCCAGTGTAGGTCGCGGGCCCGGCTATCCCACAAGCAAAGGAAGCAGGGATATTTGTTGAAACCGGATTGCTGCCCTAATAGCATGGATAGAATTTTAAAGTCTCCACAAATCATCCACTTATGCTCATCATAACGAATCTTCTGAAGAATCAGGGCCAAATTCTCATATTTTTCTTGGAGAATAACAGAGTGAGCAATAGGAACTGAAGCAAATGTGTTGCCATTATGAAGAAGAACACCTTTTATGCTGTCTTTTGACGAATCAATGAACAGCCGCCATTCAGCAGGATCATACTTGAGTTTAAACTTTTCCATCACTCCGTATATATCGTTGCAAAATACCAAATCTTCTTCTTTGCTGAAATACTTCAAAAATTGTGTCTCGCGGTTGCGGTACCAATAAAAAGTTGTTCCTGGTGACAATAGATTTTTCTGTTTAAGCCGAGAACCTAGCAGTTGGGCAGCATCTTTTGGGAGTCCTAAATCCCGGACTAAATCATTCAATTCAGCTTGAGAGAAAAGTTCAGGTTTCGGATCTGGTTCAGTTTCAAACTCGGAAGTACTGGACTCATCGGGAAAAGCCATCTGATGAGTCTCATCATGATTAGAACCGTCCACACAAATATGATCCAAAGATTTTGGTGGTTCAGGCACAGGTACTTCGTTGCTATGAGGCATAGGCCTAATTGCTGAGGGAAGGTTGGGGTAACTTATTACGTTCTTATTTTTTTAAGTTGTATCCCTTCACAATGCAAGAGCAAAAATAGCAGTCACTGCTGTGGTCTCTTTGTTCACGCCACATCATAGGTATTCCGAAACGAAATGCTTGTTTTTTACCTTTCATCCATAAGCGTAGATCTTCCTCACATGTCTTGCACACTTTGTGAGGAGCCCACGGTTTGCCTTGATCGCCTAACTTCAAACCGAAATAGGCGAAATATACTTTTTTAATAAATGCAGAAATGTTCCTCTGCCGCTTTTTCATGGTATATTCCCCACAAATAAAACAAAAACTGTCCGGAGAGTTGACGCAACCTCTGGCTCTGTGAGCCATCACAAATACACAGCACTGCAAACTACAACTGTAGTGAACCACTTCGGAATAAAGCTGGATTACGACTGAGCAAACAAAAGGTAATAATGAACTTGCAAGAAACTGAAATTTGACAGGAACGTTCATGTCGCAACCACCGTGTTTGAGCGAGCGAACGAGGCGAGGCGAACAGGAAAGAACATGCGCCAGCGCGAGTACTGGATTTAGCCCCCCGCCTCCCAATTGTCCTGTTAATGTATAAAATGAATACAAAACACTCTAAAATATCATGAGGGAGTGTTTCTAGTTAGTTAACCATTACAACCTCTATTTTGGGCCAAGAAAATAAACTGCAGTCGGCTAAAAGAAATTATGTGAACATTCCTTATATGGGTAAGAAATCTAATTTTGCAAGAAAACGTGACGTGATGGAACATTTTGGCTATTTTTCCTGGATTCAGCACCCCAAAATCTATAGGAATCAGTTGCAAAACTGGAGGCAGTTTTTTGGTAGTGTACCTGTGTTTTCATAAGACTACGCAGACGACAGCTCGCAAATAGCCACCTCAGTCACCAAGAAGGTACTACTCAAGGGACAGCTCACAAACAGCCACCCCAATCACCAAGACGTCTCTAACACCACACCCAGCACGCTATAGAGCAGCTAGCCTCTTAGGTGCAACGCTATGTAAATATCAGTATGTACAATATTTATTAGTGTAAATAATTTTTCAGAAAGTTACCCCAGTTAGGTCCAAGTTCTATCTCCTGTTTTATTGGAAATACAATGTAGCCCGTCTGCATTGTATAAGGTTCTGTTAAATGTAAACTGCACTGAGGGGACTAGCATGGTATAGAAGAGACATTAAATAAATAAATAAAAAATAAATAAATAAATACTCCACATTGGAGAATTCACACCAACCATCTCCATCTCCCCTCAGCCTCACAAGCTAGGCTAGAATCCACATGCCACTCTGCCTTTTATTTCCTTGGCCCTAGCCTTTGGAATGATATATCCCTGAATCTCCACCTTGAACCATCCTACACCAGATTTAAAGCCTAGCTCAAGACCCTTTTATTCCATAGAGCTTTTGGATACTCCTAAGAGACAATTGGACTCTTAGCCACCCACCCTTTTCCCCGCTTGCTTCCTTAGGTTATGATTGTGGCTTTCTCCTTTCCTGATTACTGATGGATTTCTTTTCCTTCTGTTTATAATTTTATTATAAAGCACCCTGCTGCATTGTGAAAGGCAGTATATCAAGCTCAATAAACATAAATATACACACTAATGAGCTCATGGTAAAATACACCTCTGCCAATGAAAAGGATTTTATTTGCAGAAATGGCTTTTCTAAAATTGCTCATGGTACACTTTTGCACATACACCCTGAATGTTTATAAGTTTATCTGACCTGAAGGGAGGCCTTCCTAGAGGCAGGGTTTGCACTTGTGTGAATATTTTGTAGCATATGAAGATAAGTGCATAAAATACGGCAGAAAATGTGGGTGTGTGTACTTTTCATAGGGTAATTTAAAAAAGGTAAGTATGCGCAAACCTTTCTTGGCAAAGCTGGTAGAACTTAGGTGCGTATCTGCCTCACAAGTTGAGTGACCTGTTATGAACTTGCCCTCTCTATGAATTCCTTTTCCATGATGAAAATCATGCTGTAAGGTTTAACTGGGCAGGAATGATGTGGGGACTAGTTACTGTGGCCCTCACATGTTATTGCAAAACACCTCCATTAATTTTCTTTGGCCATAGAGATGGGCAACACTCTTGTCCACAGAAAGCTTAAGGAAATATATATAAATTCTACATCTGTTTTTAGCAATTTAAGCAATAGATCCAATTCTAAGCATGCTTTGAAAGACATTCTAAATCTGATGGCATCTGTGCTTGTTATAAGATTAAGCAATAACTTTCACACCTGGGAGAAATAACAAGATTCATGATGGTTTATGTATTTGTACTGTGGTACTTCATGCAAAGATTTATAGGCAGTTAAACATATTAGATGCAACAATTTTGACAGATAACGGGAATGTATCTGCTGACAGTTTCCACTTAGGCATGGGTGTTTTAACAATTATTTTGGTTTGATGACAGCAGCTGGTGAAACTGGGCAGAGCACTGGGAAAATATTTATCTGTATTCAGTATACCATTCTGGGTGACTGGTTAGTCTCCAAGGATCTCTTATGGAAATGAAACGTGAGCTAAGATTAAAACTGCAGAAACCATCACACGTTTATGGACTTACTCTAGGGTCATGAAGAGTGGATGCCTTGAGTGAGAGGGAGATGATTTTCAAAGAAGCTGGCCTAGTTGATGAAAAAGATCAATTCTTTCAGAGAAAACCTTTTGTCAGATAACAAATTTGGCAGTAAAAAGAAAATGAAAGCCTTCCACCGGCACTGAAATAAATCAATACCATACTAATTATATAGAACTGAAATCAGAGATGTTGACCAATAAAAGAAGAATACAAGAAGAAAATAAAATCCCCATAAGTCAGATCCATCCTATGCTATGACAAATTGACAACTATGTTTCCATTATAACATGAGAAATTGATGATGTATTGAAGACCACCAGCACATCCAAGATCAGGGAAAATGCTTTGTTTTCTTCACTGCTAGTTGAGCCTGAGGAAAACTATACAGTTGTATTTATATTGCGGAATGTTTGCTGAAGAGCAGTAGCTGGGAGTGTAGGATTTAGCACAAGACTAACATGTGTTTCAGCAATGCAGTAGTGGGGAGCATGTGGCCATAAGGGTCTCATGCTAAAATCACTGTGCTAGCACAGCAGCGTACAAATACAGTTGCGTTCAACATTAAACACTCTTGTATTTTAGGTATGTTGTGTACAGTATCTTGAGAAATAATTAGAAATATTTCAACTGAATGTCATAATATTTTATTAGTATGTTCAAAGGTGTACAGCAACAAAAAAAAAAGATGCCAGTGCAACTTAGATGTAGTAATTTCTGAGAAAAAAAATAAAATATGACTTGGGCAGGATTAACATCACCCTTCCCTAATATTTGGTTGCACAACTCTTGGCAGTGATGACAGCATCCAAATGTTTCTTGTAGCCATCTGTAAGTTTCGTACATCTGTCTGCTGGTAATTTCTCCCACTCTTCAACTGAGAATTGTTCCAGCTCATGAATATTTCCAGGATTTCTTTTACCAATGGCAGATTTCAGCTCTTTCCAAAGGTTCTTGATTGGATTGAGAACAGGACTTATTGCTGTCCAGTTTATAACAGTTCATTTGTTCCTTTTTAACCATTCTCTTGTACTTTTGGATGTATGTTTTGGGTCATTGTCCTGCTGGAAGACCTATGACCTTCGACCAAGACCTAGCTTTCTGGCGCTAGGTAGCACCAAAATCCCATGGTAGTCCTCTGACTTCATGATTCCCTTAATACATTCCAGGCCTCCAGTTCCTGAGGCAGCAAAACAGCCCCACAACATTATGTAACCTCTATCATATTAAACTATAGGAAGGATGATTTTTTTTAAATCTTATGTTTCATTTCTTTGCCTGTAAATGTATTACCAGTCTGCATTGCCAAAGCGCTCAAGTTTGGTTTCATCTGTCCACAGAAGGATTGTGGTTTCTCAAGGTGTGCCTTTTTTATGTCTGTCTTTGAGCAGTATGGTCTTCCTTGACCTTTGCCCAAATATGAAGAAAAACTCACCAAACAGAAAACTACTACTACTTGGAGATTCCATCATCAGAGGCACCAACTTGGGAACACAGTTCAAAGGAGAGAAGATAGTCAAATGCCTCCCAGGCTCTTCAGCCAGCAGGAGTACAAACCAAATTGTTGATGTACTTAGCGCAGAAAGTGAGCACTCCAAAATTGATGTTATCATCCACCTGGGTACAAATGACCTGGCTAGAAACAGTGCCTCTGCAGTTCAAAGGGCATTCCAGACTCTGGGAGAGAAACTCAAGCCCATTGTTAACACTGTAGCATTCTCAGAGGTTCTACCTGTTCATGGTAAGGGGGCAGAAAGGCTGCATCACATAAACAGCTTTAATACATGGCTCCAGACCTGGTGCGAATGAGAAGGATTCAGATTTATTGGCGACTGGGGAAACAGATGGACCAACAAGAGATTATACTGTGCTGATGGACTACATCTCTCTGCTACAGGGAAAAGAATCCTAAGTGAAAAATTCAGGCAGTATGTGGTTATGCATTTAAACTAGAAAAAGGGGATGATGGATTGAGAAGGACTAGTTCAGGACGTCACTCCTGGCAAATGCAGAACAACATCAGAAACAGCCACACTTTTAAACCACACATGAACGACAAGTGGAAAGAAGTGGGCAGAACAAAATCAATGCAAAATACATGGAAGCCAGTTAAATGCTGGAAAGCAATGAGCACAAATGCTTGAAGCTTAGCTAACAAAGTTCCAGACCTGGAAGCCCTAATGGTGGAAATGGACTTGGACATTGTGGCCATTACAGAAACATGGTTTAATGAATCACATGAATGGGATATAGCCATAGCTGGCTATAATCTATTCAGAAGAGACAGAGAAAGTGGAAAAGGAGGAGGACTAGCCTTGTATGTAAAAAGCAATATTAAAGCTACTGCAATGCAGGGGGAATGGGGAAAAGAAGAAGCGCTCTGGATTGTGTTGGAAAGAGGAGATGGCACTGTCATCCATACTGCTGTAGTCTACAGACCTCCAACTCAAATTGAAGAAATAGATAATGAATTGATTATAGATATTGCCAAGATAGCCACAAAGGGGGACGTGATCATATTGGGTGACTTTAATCTACCCGATGTGGATTGGAGTACTCCTGCGATTCTGGCAAGAAGCAAAACAATTGTGGATGCTTTCCAAGATGCGTTACTTAGCAATGTCCTGTTAATGTTAGTTAAAGGGCGCCTTGGCCGTTTAACGCATGTTAACGGGACATTGCATGTTAAGCTGACAAGCAGGGCATGTTAAGGCTGACATGGCATCCTAAGGGCTGTAAGGTGCCTTGAATTAATGTGCCTTAGGTTAAGGCGCCTTACAGCTCTTAGGGCGCCTTGCATTAACGCGCCTTAAGCCACTGCGCCTTGGGTCAAGACACCGTAATGCTCTAAAGTGCCTTAGGTTAAGGCACATTATAAGGCACCTTAGGCTAAGGCCCCTTATAAGGCACCTTAGGTTAAGGCCCCTTATAAGGCACCTTAGGTTAAGGCACCTTATAAGGCACCTTATAGGGCACTTTAGGTTAAGGCACCTTACAAGGCACCTTATAGGGCACCTTAGGTTAAGGCACCTTACAAAGCACCTTAGGCTAAGGCACCTTATAGGGCGCCTTAGGTTAAGGCACCTTAAGCTAAGGCGCCTTGTAAAGCACCTTAGGCTAAAGTGCCTTATAAGGCTCCCTAACCTAAGGCACCCTAAGGGCTATAAGGTGCCTTATTTTAAGGCGCCTTATAAGGCACCCTAGGTTAAGGCACCTTAGGTTAAGGCACCCTAACAATGTTACGGTGCCCTAATTTAAGGTGCCCTAAGGGCAGTAAGGTGCCCTAATGTAAGGTGCCCTTAGGGCTGCAAGGTGCCTCAAGTTACATGCATGAACTGTAGGGCATAAAAACAGATGTAACCCTAACACTGGATAGAGCACTGAGGAAAGGCAATGAACAAGTGATTGAAGGAAGGAGAGATGGGAGCTGATGGACCTGCCATATCTGCAGGCATCTTATGTGGCTGCCAGTAAAGTTGACAAACATGTTGAGGCAGCTGTACTGATGCACAGGGTGTTGGCAATGTAAAGTACTGCAATGACAGTGGGTGGCAGAGAATGGGAATACGTGCCCCCCAGTGGAGGCAGAGGTGGCAGGATAGTTACAATGATAGGAGGACAGAGGAGTGGTGGTGCCATGCAGATCAGGCACAGGCGAGGCAAGCATGAAGAGTCACAATGCAGAACAGGGTACCAGTGCAGGACATGGTGTATGAGCCTGCACAAGAAGACAGGACTCTACACAGCTGACAGACACAGATAGATGGACTAGATTGTTGACAACTGTGGTGAGGGTGTTATGGGCAGTGCGCAGTCCCAGGTCATCCAATGTGCAGGTAATTGGGTGCCTAGCATGCGGGGTCTGGGGTGGGGAGGCATACATGGACATCCACACATTCCCCCCATCACCGCCTACCAATGTTATGTCCCTTCCATATGGGGGAGAGATGGCTGGGGGGATGTCAGGTTGGTGCTCTGGCAACTATTGGCTAGGGTGGACCAGGTAAATGTAGGTGGATTGTGTTATGACAGCAGACTGTGGACAGGCTAGAGCATGCAACTCAGGTACAGTGTACCCAGTTTGGACTACTCGGTGTATATACACTTCAGACAATGTGTGGTCACATCCTGCAATACCTTACTAGAGGCTGCAGTAAAGGGTGTTCATTTAGCTAGGTTTATAAACTGTTTGGGACGCATCCTGGGGAAGGTCTGTGGACCCTTGTTAGAGTGGTCCCCCGATGTGCACTGATTGCCCTATTACAGGCATAATGGTACCTGTGTGACCTTTGGGGTACCTGCTGAGTAATGACCCCTGGATGGGACACTGTGGAACACAGACTACTGGGCATGTTTGACCTTGGTTAGATGCTGTCTTGCTGATGTCCAATTTCTATGTTCCTATGTGCTGCCTAGGCGACAGCCTAGTCCACCCTGTGCCCCAGTTGCCCCCACTGCATGTCCCACCTTCAGCCCCCTATGCCCCATTTGCACCATCACAATAGTGCCCTTTCATACTTGGGCACTATGCTGTTGCTGAAAATGGAGCTCTACTATCACTTTTCTTGGGCTCCCTGCCTGTGCTGTACATTGCTGACATCTAAATGGTTTCTCTCTCCTGCAAATGTGCATCTATCGCCAGGTTTTCACTGGCGGTACTGTCCCGACATTAATGTTGCAGCGTTAGTGTAGCAGGGGCCTCTCCATGCCCACTCTCCACCCATTGACCTCTTCTCTCTGCCTTCTCTCCACCCTCTGGGAAAGTTACCGCTGCCGGTAACGTTAACGCGCGTTAACATTACATCAGGTAACATTAACGCGCGTTAACGTTACATCGGGTAACGTTAACGCGCGTTAACGTTACATTGGGTAATGTTAACGCACGGTAACATTACCGCTGCTACGTTACCGCGCCTTAGTAAACATACCCCCTAGATTTGCATGCATTGTCCAAGCATAAATCTAGGTAGTGTATAAGAGGGCATGTACTTTTAGATGCCACGTATACACCTAACTTTGGGTTATTTTAGTCATTAGTGAGCTCTTATAAAATACTGACCAATTTTAAATTACACATGACATATACTTTGCTGATGGGCATGTGCATGGGTGGAGTTTGGACAGAGCATGGATGGAGCACACACATATCCATGTAGATTATAAAATACTATAATTTACCCACATTCTTGAAAGATCTAGGCATGGGCATTTACACCAACTCTAGGGAAGATACAAATGGGTGTAATCTTTGCCACTTATGTTCCTATTTGATAAAGGCTTAACAAAGGTGCCTTATATGGCACTTTTTTTTTTTTTTTAAAACTTTTATTTTCATTTTGGAACATCGAAACAAAAGGACATACAGAATAGAAGACATGAACAAATAATATTATACAATCACGGACAGTAAACCCCCACCACCCCCCTCCCCCCCTGCTTCTTCTCTGGGATACGCAACAATCCAGTATCGGGTGTATATACACATTATTATCTTTCGAGATAATATAATTATCTGCAACATGATGAGTGTAGCTATACGGCTATATTGGAGCATCTGGCAATCTGAACATAGTCATTAAGCATCTGCCACTTAGACAAGTGAGAGCAGTCCTGAACCTGGAATGCCATCCGACGAGGTATCTGCTCATATGTACTATATAAGCAGACAGAATTCCACCATTCGGTAAAAGTTAGGCAGGAGCCATTCTTCCAATTTTTCGTGACTAAGCATACAGCCATACCCAACATAAAATCTAGGAGGAAGCGGCCTGTCCTGGGAAGAGAGGGGATCCCCGCCACAGAGCGGAGTCCCACAATCTTCCAAGAAAGGGGCTCCCGGAAGTGTAGGATACTTTGTATCCGGTCCCAAAACCCGCCCCCAATATTGCTGTAGTGCTGGACATTCATAGATAACATGGGCGAAGGTACCCACCGCTGTATGGCATGACCAACATCGATAGCTTGTATTGACATTCCATTTGGCCATCTTCTCAGGAGTATAAAAGCATCTGTGGGCAAAATAGAAGAGCGTTTGAGTGACAGAGGCGGATCTAGAGACCCGCACCACTTTGCTCCAGACTATCTTCCATTGCTGGGGAGTTAAAGTGATGTGCAATTCGCGCTCCCATGCCTGCTGGGCCCTAGGGGTGTCCCTGCCTGGACTATGAGTGAGTATTTTATAAAAGTTAGATGCCACCCCTGGTAGACTCCCGATACAACGAATCACCTCTGACAGCCCTTCCACGCTAGTATCAGAGCGCGGAATGACCCGAGCGCCTTTAAGGCAATGTTGGAGCTGCACCCATTGAAAGTAATATTTCGCTGGTAGACCAAATTCCATTTGTAAAGCATTAAAGGTTTTCCAGCGATCCCCAGCAAACAGCTGCTTAGGTGTCCAAATCCCCCTGGAGTACCAGGGTCTCCATGCTATCGTTTTTTTGTTAATTTGAAATCGAGAGTTATGCCATATCGGGAGATGGTCCGGGGGGCACGCCTGCGGACCCAGAGATTGAATGAGGGCATTAAAGGCCACTAGAGTGTCTACAACCATTGGTGAATGGCGGGAGTCTGAATGATGGCACATTCCGGGGAAGTAGGCCAGCGGAACTGGTCCACTAAGCTCTTCTTCAATATCTAGCCACACCGGGCAGCCTGCTGCCGGGGTATCCAACCAACGGGCACCTTGCTTTAAGAGGAAGGCTTTATGATATTTGAGAAAATCTGGAAATCTAGCTCCTCCTCTCGCTTTATCAGATTGCAAGTGTTGTTTAGCTATCCTGGGTGTTTTACCCTGCCATAAATAATGGATAAGAAGGCCTTCTATATCTTTGTAGATGTGTCGGGGCAGTAAACATGGTAGCATTTCGAGAATGTAGTTCACTTTAGGAACTATCATCATTTTCACTGTTTCCAAGCGGCCCCACCATGTAAGGGTTAGTGGAGACCACCGATTGGTAAGTTCACGGACTTTGGAGATTATCGCCTTGGCGTTGAAACTAATAGTGTCCTCTAAAGGATAGCAATAATAGACCCCGAGATATTTCACCATACTATGCTGCCAGAGAAAGGGAAAGGCTTGCATGTCGGCCGCATGTACCCGGTGGTTAAGTGGGAAAGCAACCGATTTGGTCCAGTTGATCTTATAGCCTGAGAGCTGCGAATACCTGTCTAGTAATTCTAAGACTACTGGGACCGAGTCCAAAGTTATAAAAAGCATAAGATCATCTGCATAAGCGGAGAGTTTGATCTCTCTGTGTCTAAAGGGGGCACCTCGGATGTCTGCGGACTGCCTAAGTAACAGGGCTAGAGGTTCGAGCGCTAAGTCAAAGAGCAGAGGAGATAGGGGGCACCCTTGGCGTGTACCTCTTTGAAGGCTGAATGGCTGAGATTTGATAGCATTCACACATATACTGGCTGTGGGTTCGGCATATATGACTTGAAGAAACCGGAGAAAGCCCTCCCCAAAGCCGTACCAACGGAGAACAGCAAATAAGAAGGGCCATTCTAGACGGTCGAAGGCTTTCTCGGCGTCTAGGGAGAGGCCAACTAGTGGTAGATCTAGGCTTGCAGCATTAGTCAAAACATGACATAAAGTCCTAGCGTTGTCGGCAGTGGATCTTCCGGGTATAAAACCACATTGATCAGGGTGGATTAGTGTAGACATTTGGTCAGATAGTCGAGAGGCTAAGATAGTCGCAAAAATTTTATAGTCTGCGTTAAGAAGGGAGATTGGGCGGTAGTTAGCTGTTAACAGCGGATCCCTCCCTTCTTTTTCAAATACTACCACATTCGCCGCCGAAAAGGATCCCAAGCAAGATGTGTCTGCAGCCAGAGCAGTGAAATAGAGTTTTAGGTGGGGGGCTAGATCAGCACTGAACGTTTTATAAAATTCGGCCGGAAGACCGTCAGGGCCTGCGGCGCGTCCCGAGGCCACACGTTTAAGGGCAGAGTGAATTTCATTAGTAGAGAAGGGTTTATCCATCGCAACCCTATCCTCTTCAGAGAGGGTCGGCCGTTGGATTCCGGATAATAATCGCTCAAAAGCCTCTGACGTGAAGTCACATTCTGATTTATAAAGACGAGTATAAAAATCCCGGAAGAGCTCTACTATCTCTGTATTATTTGTCACTATGTCCCCTCCTACCGGGTTTCGGAGAGCCGCTACCCGTTTGGCTTCTTTTTGACCTTTCAAGGCATTAGCTAAGAGTCTACCAGCACGGTTGCTTTCCCGATAGTACATCCCTTGCTGCGATGCGATATTTTTAGAAGCTGCAGCAGACAGGATTGAGTTATATTGAAAGCGTAGGCGTTGCAATCGTAACAACACACAAGGATCAGTGCGGGAAGTAAGAACCCGTTCCCCAGCTTTAATTTGTTGCTCTAATATTAATAACTGTTGCTTACGCTGTTTCCCCAAGCGAATTTGATAGCTAGTAATGGTTGCACGAATGGCAGCTTTAAAGTCCTCCCACCAAGCCCAGCCCATGGTATCATGTGGTAAGTTAAAATGGAAATAGTCCTGAATGGCGGCCCGAATGTCGAACTGAAACTCTTGTTGCTCTAGCAGGGTCCTATCAAAAAACCAATTTCCCGGATTCCCACTGGGTAGGTTAGCGTGCAACTGGAAGGAAATGGCAGCATGGTCTGAGATATGTAATGGGTGAATCATCGCTGTGTCTACCTGAGATACCAGCACTTTAGATATTAGGAAAAAATCTATTCTGGACTGTGATAGATGGGGGGGAGAATAGAAAGTAAATTCTAGTTCAGCAGGATGCAACAATCTCCAAAGATCCACTAAAGCGAGATCTTTGATCAAGGAGGTGAGTGTGAGGGAGCTCTTGGGCAGGCCACTCGTCCTAGGCGGTTGCCTGTCTATCAGAGGATCGACGACTTGATTAAAGTCGCCACCTATTATCAGTGAGGTGCTAGCAGAGGCCTGCGCAACCTGAGCAATGGTAGCAAAAAAGGCAGGATTATCCACATTGGGGGCATATATACATATTTTATTTATTTTATTTATTTAACATTTTTATATACCGCACTATTTATTATCAGCGCGGTTTACATAGAACTACAAAACATCAGATAAGATACATATATCTGTTTTTACATGGAACAGGAAGAAAAACTTGGAAAACCGGGGTAATTGTAACAAAGGATAATATACATGTTAGTTCAAGGTGTCCAATTTTAAGATGGACGCGGGACCATCTGCCCTCCGTGTCAGAGCTAGTGGCAATAATGGTGACAGGCAAGGATTTCCTCACCAGAATAGCTACCCCACATTTCTTAGAAACAGCCGGAGAGTAGGCAGCTACCATGTAAGGTTTAATATTGAGTTTCAGAGTTTCGGTAGAATTTAAGTGCGTTTCCTGAAGAAAAACCAGATCCGCCTTTTCATGACTCAAATAACTAAGGATTTTCTTTCTTTTAATCGGGTTGTTGATTCCCTTTACGTTCAATGAAAAAACCTTACATGGGGCCATAAGACATTGTCATACATTTGAAGTAAAAGCGCAGGCGAGTATGGAATATATACCACATCTGTACATCTATTTCATACACATCAATTAAGATACCAGATACACCCCATATGAGAAAACAAGCACCGAAGTGCCCCACAGAAGAAGCATAACCCCAAATATAAATGGCGACCATATGTCTGCGGGAGGAGGCCCAAGAGAGTGCGATTGTAATATTCGAACCCTTCTGTTATGATAGTCTCCGATCTCCACCGAAGTAGTTGTGGGCATGATAGAGCAGGGCCATCAAGGCTAGTGAAAGCCAAGGCTGTGAATTGCCAAGGCAGTCTCTAAGGTAGAGAGCGTCCGAAAACAATATGGCGGGTTTTACCAATATAAGGTCAATTAGCTAAGTGTTCCTTGGATCAACGCATCTGTTCTGCCTCTTTGGATTCCAAAAATTCCGCAAGTAATTCAGGATCATCAAATGTTCTGGTCTGGTTGTGCAGCGTTACCCTGAGTTTAGCCGGGTACATCAGGCCATAGCGAGCTTGCAGTTGTTGTAGCCTCGGTCGAAATTCCAGGAATTGCTTTCTACGATCAACCGTGGGCTTAGCCAAATCAGGAAAGAAGGATATCCGGTGGCCCTCAAACTCGTGGGGGCCTTTTGCGCGAGCGGCGTTCAGAATTTGCTCAACATGTTGGTATCTTAAGAGCCGAAAGATAATAGGCCGCGGGGTCTTCCGATTGAGCGCCATATTTGAGGGCACTCGATGAGCCCGGTCAATCTCCAGGTCTTTAGCAAATGTGATCCGAAGTAGGGAAGGAAGCGCCTTACAAAGAAACTCCTTCATGTCTCCAGACTCAGCTCCCTCCGGTATGCCAACGAGCCGTATGTTATTGCGGCGGGCCCGATTGTTGCCATCTTCCACTTCTTTCTGAAGGGCCCGTATCTGGCGCTCTACTTTGTCAAGTTTCGCCAACCGGACCGTGTGTGAGTCCAGTATGCCTTCCATTTTGTCTTGTCGTAGGGAAAGCCCTTCAAGTTTGCTTTGCAGCATGCCGAAATCTTCACGCAGCGCTCGGAGTGACTCCCCGTTGGATTGCACAAGGTCTTTTACCCCTCGTATTTCAGTGAGGATCTCCTGCTGCATCTCGGGACCTTCCCGAGGTGCGGGCTGCTTCTGCGGAGACGGGGGCTCGGTTTTGGAGCGTTTACCATGGGAATTCGTTGGGGTCCCGAAATCTAGACGTGCTGGTTTGGTCCCCGCCATCACCCCAAGGTACCCCGGTAGAGTCAAAGCAATATTCAGAATTAAAACGGTTCAAAATTCAGGAGTCTTGGTAGGCCTCTCGGGAGCCTCAGCGCTATGCGACTATCCCGCTGGACATCAGGCTCCGCCCCCCCCCCTTATATGGCACTTTAAAATAAGTTTTCACAAGGGTAATTTTATCACAAGGCACCTAAGAAGTTAGGAAGGTACATATTTTTAGCTTTTTTATAAAAACACGTAGGCATTTATGTTTCTTTATAAAATACTATCACAGATTTTGCACTGTCCCTCCTAGAATGAGGGTGCAGATATCATGACTGCTTGAGAGGAGATATAAAGGTCCCATAGCAATACCTGCAGTAAAAGTACTGATAATATTTATGCCATTGCATGCACTTTCATGTCTGCTGCAACTTGATATGAGCCATTTGACTTGTGTATATTACCACATAAGTGTTAAAATAACTTTGCAAAATTACTATCTAACAGCTAATGTGAAATGGTGTGGAGAATGGGGAGTGACTATGCCTTATAACTAACACATGAGAAGTTAACAGGGCAGATAATATGACACAACTAATGTCAAATGAATAGATGCAGATAACAGCATTATGTTGTTTGCCATTCAGTTAATATGTGATAAGGAGCTTTTCTCTCTGTTAAATGAATGGCAAAATGTAGGGTATGTTGCATGTAATCTGTTTCTGACTGTCTGGCCAGGAGCAACAAACACAGGGATCCTTTCTCAGCCCTTGGTCTCCTATCTCTGGTCTCAGAAAGAAGTGTGAAGAAATGAAATGAAAACAAACACAGAGTTATACATTAACAAAGTCTGCTGAAGCTTTAGCAAGGAAATTCACAGGCCCGCAAACCTGAGCTGTCTCCTGTAACTTCCTCCCTTTGCTTGGCTGCAGCACTTTCTTTTATTAGGAAAAACTGCCACATTGTATACTTTTATCTTATCACTCTGCGTCATGCTTTTGGTTTTACTTTTTTGTTTATCTATATATACATGTTACACATCAAGCTAAACACTATGGGCCCGATATTTAAAAGGCATTTACATGGTTTACAGCCCAGTAAACAGTGTAAATGCCTTAGATGGGGATATTCAATGGCACGTACATGGTTCGTGCCATTGAATATCCTCTATTAAATCCCCTATATGCCCAGATACTATCTATCTGTGTAGAATTGGGGCGTGTTGGGGATGTTCCAGGGTAGAACAGAGGTGGAGACTGTCGCTAACCGGGCAGCAGCAATATTGCATGCTGCCTGGTTAGCAACCTGCGCCTATCTTTAAGGTGCAGGAGCTAACCGGGCAACATTCAATATCACTGCTGTATGGTTAGCCTCGGTGGCTTCCTGGGTCTGCAGCAATCACCTGATATTCAATGCCATCACCACGGCATTGAATATCCAGGTTAGAGGTTGGCAGGGAGAGCTATGCGCCGATGAGGCGCATAGCCCTTCCAAAACATGGCTGACTTACTATCGGGCCCTACATGTTTCAGGTCAAGCTGTGCACAGGCATATTGACCACTTCTAGGCATGACAAGCAATTTGCAAACAAAAACATTCTGTCTCGCTCTCACAAACATTTATTTCTCTGTCTAGCTGCTTCTGCAAAAATATGACCTTGGCTTCTCTTATGCATATTCTGTCAGGCTGTTAGTGAATTCCAGGCTGTTCTCATTCTTCATATTTTTGAATCTTTTTCCAGTACCCCAGTATCCCACTTCAAGTTCCTTTCTACAGGGAACACCCCCAGACAGTTAACATGAGGCTTTACAGTTACCTTCTGTTAATTTTGGCAATTATCCAGCAGTTACTGCAAAATCTTACCACACTTTAATAAATAGACCCCTTGGTATGATAAAAAGAAAACAGTAAGTGCCTCAGAAGAAATTCTTGTTTTCTTTACATGAATATTTTGGCTTAGAATTAAAAAACGATTTTCAGGCTCAACTAAAACATCTATTCAGCAGATTTATGCAGGAAGACTGCATAGCTGCCTGGCAAAAGCCTATAAATTTGCCAGGTATGCTAATAGGAATTTATTATTATTGGACAGGCTAAAAAGGAAAAGGCTAGTTTAACTTGCATATTATCATCAATTGGTATCAAGATACCCTTGTTTAGAGACATTACTGGACAGGCTGGCCATAGACGATGTACATCCTGGCACTGTGATAGTCTGCTTCTGTGATATGTGAGCTGAATGGTTAGATCTATTAAAATCAGAATTATTAAACATCGTCATGATATTATACTGTAGGAATCTGTACACAGCGTCCCAGGTGAAGACTGAAAGCAACCAAATCACACCACCAAAGATATTAGATTTGTAGTTCTGGATCAGATGGGTCCACACCTGAAAGATAGGAACCTGAAAGATAAGAAACCGATACAGCAGGATCAAAAGCAAATGGTTTTTTAAATAAATGGGGGGGATATTCAAAGGCATTTACATTGTCTGCAGACCTGCAAACCATGTAAATGCCGCTCTGCAAAATATTCAACAGCACTAACACAGTTAATGCTGGTGAATTTCCATGGGTACCGCTGTTATATGCCCCAATGTTAATCGCCAAGGGCATGCCAGGGGCCTTCCAGGGTGGCATCCATTGTTAACCAGCTACAGCAATATTGAGCCACTGCCCAGTTAACGATACGCGGTGAAAGTCAGGTGCAGAAAAACATGGCCTAATGATTCCTGCAGAAGCTAAATGAATATTGCCACTGCCCAGTTAGATTTGTGGTAAGCCAGGCAGCCCAGATATTTAATATTGGAGCCTGGATATGGCCCCGGCATTCAATATCTAGGTTTAAGTTCAGCATCGGTGGCTAGCCGCTTTAGCTAAGTGGGATATTCAGGGGCACTAACATGGTTAGTACCGCTGAATATCCATGGGTGCTGATGCTACATGCCCCAATGCTAACAGGTTAGCATCAGAGTTTGACGGGTCAGTATCCATTGCTAACCAGGCAACAACAATATTGAAATGCTGCCCGGTTAGCTTCCAAGTTCTGCGACTAACCCAGGTATTCAATGCTGGTGGATAGCCGCTGTAGAAGTGCTAGCCACTGGTGTTGAATTTTGGGCCCATTTTGTCCAAACATGTGGTATACTGTTATTTTGTTTTGTTTCCATGCACCTTTAAATGGACACTAATTTTTAGTTTTTGGCTAGGGGGTAGCCCCACTCAGTGATTGATTGTGCTTATAAACGTGCAAAATTTAATGACAGGGATTGGTTTCTTCAATCCCTGGTTTGTGATTCTAGAAGAGAGAGATAGAGAATGTACATTTTAACACTAAGGGGGATGTTTACTAAAGTGCGTTAAACGTGACTAACGCGCGTTATACGACGTTAACGACCGTAAGTGCCGTATAACGCGCGTACCGAAGCGCTAACGACCGTTAACGTCATACTACGCACGTTAACCGTAGTTAACGATCGTAAAGCTCCGCGGCGCGTTAAAACAGCGCAGAAGGTGGAGAGTGGGCGGAGAGAAGGGGTCAATGGGCGGAGAGTGGGCGGGGAGAGGCTCCCCTCATACTAACGCGCTGAATTTCAGAGCTCAATTCCAACGCGAATGAAAACCTGTCGTTAAAGGCATTTAAAGGGAAGAGAAACCATTTCCGTCAGCAATGTACAGCAAAACCGGGGAAACCCACAAAACGTGAGCAGTGTGATACATGTGCACAGAACAAAATTTCACATAAAACGTTAAAAATGACCACAAGAAACATTTTAAAAAGCATAATTCAGCTGGGCAACAGTGACAGCAATGGGCAACAAGGAACAACACTCCCTGGAAAGCACCAAAAGAAAATGAAATGATGTATGGAAGGGTCTACGCTCCGCAGACCCTTTCAAAGATCATTTCATTGTAATGGAGCTGTCCTGGGAGTGTTGTGTAATGTTGCCCAATGATATCATAGTTGCCCAGCTTGGTTATGGGTGTGTGCCCCTTTTTTGCGGTCTGTTCTGAGGTTTATGTGCACCTTTGCCGCCATACAAGGTAAATGAGGCCACAGTAAACCTGTTGCAGAGCAGGGTTTCTGACTCATCAGGCCGGTTTAACTAACTCCAGGGACTGCACTGTCTCTGTGGCCACAGTGTGGTGCAACAGACACAGCCAGTGCCTGTAAGACCAGAGGGTCACAGGTTCAAATCCCAGCTGGGGCTCCTGCCAACCCAGTCCCCATAATTTTACCCACCACTAAACAGTGATAGTAGAGACACTCCTTTATTGCAGAGAACATACGCATGGCCTATATTTTACCACACCAAACACAGACACCAGAAACAGGCACATTACCTAAAGCAGAGTCCTGCAAATGCAGTCCTGGAGGGCCCCACGCCATTCCGGCTTCATGCTGCCTCTAATAAAGATGCCTGTGCTGCATAGCTATGCACCACCCCCATGGTATGCAGATGTAGCTCATGCATATTTATGAGGGACAGCATGAAAACCCGAACCATGTTTGGAACACCAGGACTGGAGTTGGGGAACTCTGCCGTAAAGCAGCAGCCAACAGGGCCACACCCACACCCACAGGCCCCATTGGCCAATGCCTCCTGGAGGCAAGACATTGGGCCCTGCCTGTATCTCCCAATACTAGCAGTTGTATACCTTAGCAATGCCACCCTA
This sequence comes from Ichthyophis bannanicus, assembly GCA_033557465.1. Classification (NCBI taxonomy): domain Eukaryota; kingdom Metazoa; phylum Chordata; class Amphibia; order Gymnophiona; family Ichthyophiidae; genus Ichthyophis; species Ichthyophis bannanicus. The sequence continues at coordinate 1,573,588,284 of CM066031.1, read as the reverse complement.
CACCTGGGTATATGGTACACAGCTATCAAACGTTCCCTATGAGAACTGGCAGATATCAATTCCTACGTTAAGCACAGTTTGCTCATTGAGCTCCACCATAACAATCATTCTGATGTCTGCGGTGTTTGCTGCAGGTCTGGTCTCTGACAGTGTTCACCACCCTGGGGAGTGACTCCCCAACAGCCTTGTGTACCATATCCATGCCTGTACTATGCCCATGACTGGTGTGGTGGGTATGGCTGCTGACCACCTCTATAGTAGCACAATGTTGGCATAGGTGTGGGGGTGGCTGTCTGTCTATCCAGTGTGTGGTGACTGCAAACACCTTCCACAGCCCACACTGCCAGCAATGTTGCCAGTATTGGGCTGCCAATGTGCATAATGAGGAGCAAGGTACCATGGGTATAGGCCGGACAGGGTGGCCTGGCCAGGGTGCATCTGCACAGGGCATAGGGCAGTGACAGGCACATTTTAGTGCCCGGCCACCACCTACACAGACAGGGTGACCTCAGTATATCCTGCTGAGAGATCACTCTCACCCTGACTGTGCAGTGACCACAGCATGGCTAGGCACTCCCATAGTGCTATCTAGTATTTCTCTCATGTGATAAATATGATGCATCTGCTTGCTGTGTATGCTGACATCCTAGTTCTGGGTGCAGGCATCTCCACTGGGCACTAGCAGACTGTTTGCAGCTGGTAGGTGTTGTGATGGAGTGGCTTGCAGGGTGCAGTGGCTGATGGCTTGCACCAGGGGAATATCAGATAGTGGTGGGGTGCAGCATACCATATCCAGGCCTAATGTCTGTCTGCTATTGTGTTATGGCTGTGTACAGAGCTGCATTGACTGCCCTGTGGGGTGTCTGTTCCTTGGCAGGACTAGGGTTAATGTTCCCCTCTATTGCCACCTTTGTAGGGAGGTAGACTGTGGATCTTTTGATGGGAGGCCCTGCTTGCCACCCTCAGCCCTGGGGGAGGGAGGGAGGTGGTGGTGCATGGTGGCTACACCTGACTGAAGCACACAGAGATGTCCAAGGTGGTCCTGCAGAACCTACCTATCTCACACAGTAACACTGCTTTGGACCTGCGCCATGGCTTCTTTCAGCCATGGACGGTGCTGTGGACCTGGTGCTGGGTGCCTCACTGCACCCTCAGGGTGAGCACAGTACCCGCACAATGTGACGGTGTGTAGCTACTCTGTGCCAGTACAACACATGGTCAGTTCCCCCTACCAGGCCGAGGTGCTGTGGGGGTGCATTCCCCATGGTGTGTATCTGTGGACAGCTGATTTGCATGTGCAGTGCATCATGGGTGTGACTGGCACAATCCAACCCTGTGAAACCCCAGCACCTGCTCACAGGCTCTGATAAACCATAGGCCATCACACGTACATCTGCTAGCATAATGCATGGGTGCAAGACACCCTACAGAGTCTGTAAAATAAGATGCCCACACTGGTAAAATCACACGTACCCACGCACGTAAAATCACACATACCCACGCACGATTGTACGCGCGCAGTTACGCACGGGGCTACGCACGTACCAATGCACGCACCAATGTACGTGGCTAGGCACACTCCGAGGGTGTTTTTCTGACACCAATACTCAGCGTAACGAAAAACATGCCTTCTCTTTCCCTCTGTAATGTACAGGGTGATGCCTGGGACAGCCTTCTGCATTAGGCACACTGGGGACTCGAACCCATGCTGCCTGTAACAGCGGTCAGTACCGTAACCATTGTGCTACAGCTCTGTTTCAGTGCTTTGTGTCTGTACGTCTTCTTACGTTTAACGCGCAGTGATGTGCCACAGCGCCCAGTAACGCTCGTTAATTTTTTTAACGCGCGTTAGTGGTGACGATGTACCGCCCATGTCCTTATTTGGGGTTTCTGTTACTACCGCGGCTCCTAACGCGAATTGCACTAACGCAGTTTATAAACATACCCCTAAGTGTTCCCCCTTAAATTACCGTCTATAGTGGATTATCCATAAATATTTTGGAGTGACGCAAGTGATTCCTGGACTGAGGGGGAAGAAACCTCAGTTGTGTTTGGTCCAGGAACTGGAATTTGAAGGAGATCTTAAGTCCAGCTGATTTAAGACCTGTAGAGCAGCCCCCAAGTAGTCCTCCGGGGGCTGCTCTACAGGTCTTAAATGTGGGGAGTGTTTAATCTGTGCGATATCCATGGAAATTACTAATTTTACACATGGAGGATGGGAATATACACTGCAGTGTCAGACGACTTGTAGGTCGAGTTATGTAGTATATCTGATACGATGCCCATGTGGATTACTATATGTGGGGAAAACGATCCAGTCATTTAAATTAAGGATGGGCGAGCATAAGAGCTGGTTGCATTGTGGGCGGAAGTAGGCCCCGATTGTTTAACTCTGCATGGAGCAGGGACATGTGTACTCTAACCTAAGATGTTTTGGTATAGATCAGGTTCTCCATGGTGTGGGGAATCAGGATCGGGAGCAATCCCTTTTACAGTGCAAAAAAAGATGGATATTTTGACTTAACACTGTATATCTTGAGGGTCTTAATGCTCAGATTGATTGGAAAGCATGTCTGTGAGGAGCTGATTGGGTGAGTATGTTTGAATCCACTAGTTTGAATGTAAGGTTGGATTGATGTTAGCGAATGAAGATGGGGTTGATTAGGTTTTTTTTTGTAGAATTAAGGATTATGTCATTTCTGTTATAAGTATATAGTATAAATATTTGCTGGTTACAGTTAATTTGCTGGATGGTCATGATAGGATGGCGTTATATAGGACAGGTGCACAAGTCAGTGGTATTGGGCTCCTGAAGACATTGTGTTTAATAGTTGAATTAGGTTGGGTTCAATTGGGTTGGCAGAGGTTAAGTATCAGATTTTGATCTGTATGCTGTATTCACTAGTTTGATGGTGAGCTGTAGGTATGTGGTAATGGTATTTGGTTGGTATACTCATCCTGTTGAATAGTTGTGTGTTTATGTTGTGTTGTGTTGATAGGTGTAATACACTTAAATATATGGCCTCTGGAGCCTTTTTGGTGATTTGTTGTGATCTGGCAGGCTTCTAATGGGTTGGTAGAGATCCAAGTGGATTTCTGCTGGGTTTTGATGTGTACGTTGAATTTACCAGCCTGGAAGCACGCTCCTAGTGAGATATTTAAGGAGACGCATGCATGGTGTTTTTTCATTTTTTTTGTCGTGCGGAACCTGCAGCCTGCCTAATGATGGAAGACATCACGCTGTGGTGGTATGTATGATGACATGGCTATCTGATTGGAGATTTGTGTTGTGGATGATTTTCTTTTAGATATGTGATGGATATGTGATGTAAAGGGATATGGGAATAGTTTGGTTTGGGAAACACCCAGGGAATGTCTTCGGACATAAGAATGGGAAGTAATACTTGTTGCAGCTTCATTATGACAATGGTGTGTCAAGATTGCACTGATGCAGTTTCCTGTTTTCACTCATAGCATGTTTTGGATGATTAATTGTGCACCCCCTGAGGAAGCAACTGGCAAAACACTCAGCTGGCATCGTGAATGGCGTTGGGGAGTTTGACAATGAAGCTGTACAGAAGCACGAAGCTAAGTAGTGTCTTTTTAGAGGGTGAATTGTAGCCCCATTGGCATGCATTCTCTGAGGGATTTCAGGTTTTGAGAATGATATAATATGATATAGAACTGGAAAAAATAATTGAAAATAATCAATATATGGGAAGGATTTTTTTTAGTGTCACTGATTTGCTGAGGATGAGTTGAGGCTTGTGTGAAATTTACTGAGTGCCCACACTCTTACCTTGTATGGTTCTGAGGCCCTTTTTCTCCTTTCAATTTACAGAAGAGAGCAAAGTGTGATTTTGGAGTCTGCAAATTCAGTAGAGTGAATTTTGTTTGATTGATGCATACCTTGATGGCATCATCATCTACAGCAGATACTGAATCACCCATCTAACCCAAATACAAGCCATATTGAGCAGCCTGCCAAAGGCTGGTTTGATGGCTAACCCCAAGAAATGTTTTCAAGAAGGCCGGGACAGTTAATACTTGGGGTATTTAAACTTGAATGGGCTGGATATGACCTCAGCTATGGAAGGTGGATACCATTGTCCAGGTCTCCACGCTGAAATTGAAGAAATAGACTTATGTCTTTCTTGGATTGATTGACTATTACCGCCAGTTAATCCCTAATTTTGCAAAGGTGGCAGAGCCGTTAACCAATCACCTCTGGAAGAGAGCTCCCGAATGGATTCAGTGGTCACTGGACCTGGATCTGGCCTTCCAGTGTCTCAAAAAGGCCCTGTGCTCTGAACCCATCCTGATTAGCCCTGATTTATCTTTCTACCATCTATTGTGCAAACTGATGCCTGAGAGCTGTTCTGGCCTAGGAAGTCAAGGGTGAAGAGCATCCAATTGCATTCATCAGTAGGAAACTGCTTCCTTGGGAGAAGCATTATGTGATGATCAAGAAGGAAGCCCTGGCTATCAATGAGGCACTTGAAGCCTTCAAAACCTACCTACACGGCTGCCCATTTATGCTGCTAATGGAGCACCAATCCCTCAAGTGGCTGGCTCAACAAAAGGAGTTGAATGGCCATATTATGTAGTGGTTTTTGAGTCTCCAACCTTACTAATTTCAGGTCCACCATAGGGCTGATCGGACTCACCTGAACGTGAACTTCCTTTCCTGGGTGGGGGTCCCGAGTGAGGCAGGCACTCAATGGGGCATGGTTGAGCTGAGGGGGAGGTTGTATGATGGGGTACTGTATATAGATTGCTACCCATCCCTCTCTAAAGGGAGTCTGCAGCCAGAGTTCAAGGCTGGGATGGTGTGGCTCACAGAGAGAGGTTAAGAACCCAGCAGGCTGCAGGAGGGAGGGAGGCCCATGGAGCCAGACGTCCTTCCGAGGTAAGCTGGGACAGAATAAAAGCTAATTTTGTTTTCCTTGAACTGCTGTCTGTTTGGTGCTTTAAAGAAAACCCCTTCCCGTTGCATGCCACACCACTATATATCACCTTTATGGACCAGCATTCAAGGTGGTTTATAATTATAAAAATACAATCACAAAACATCAATAGCTTCCTAACATTACAAATCTGCTAATAAAGGCAAATAGGTGCCTTTGTACCATTATATAAAAAGCTCATTCAGTAAACCCATTAGTGCACAAATTCTCACACAAATTTACATCTGCTCCAAGGAAGGTATGAATGGATACATGTACTCTTTATATGGACATGAATATTTTATAAAACGCCACAGCTGCACAAAAGGCAAAAACCTCAGATTCCAATATATCAAACTCAAACCCAAAGAGGAACAAATCATAAGGGCATTTCAGATCAAAGAGTATCAATTAATTAATATATTGAAACCTGTTGTAAAACATCAGTTAATGAATCTAAATATTTTTTTCAAAAGTATCCTATAAAGAGCTACTATTGATTAAAAAAACACTCCAAAGGCCGTAAAAAGCTGGAAGTAATGCCAATCAGCAAAGACCTTATAATCATATACAGTATTTTCAAGATCTATGTATGCAATGTACAAAGAATAGTGCATAAACCCAACAAAAAGTGCAACTTTAACAATCCATTTACAAGTATACCAATTATATAATACAAGTCATAACCACTCATCTGAAAGTTTTTGTAAAAAGTGCCACTAATATTATTCTCTACTTTTGATGTGCTCTGTTCGGTACTGTATCTTGTGGTTCATGGTTCAAACACAATGTTCACTAAGGTGACATTTTACATACCAGATAATGTCTTTTCTTTGAGTCCTGCTAGACCAGTTTAGACAAGTGGATTGTGTTCCCCTACCAGCAGATTGGTGGAGACAAAGAACCAATGAAATGCCCAGGTTTCAATGACCAGAAGTCCCTTTAGAATTCATCCCAAAGCAAATGGGAGATATAGAGCAGGCCTCACACAACCTCAATGTGAGCAACAACAGTAGAGAAATATGTACAGGAAGGCAGAAATAGAAGGCTATCAGTAGAAGAAAAGCCTGCAGACCCAAGTATGAAAATCATGGTGGACCCAAGGGTTGTGCAACAGAAGAGAACAAATACAGTTTCAGGGGCAGACCCTGGAATGATCTAGCAGGACTCAAGGAAATGACATTATCTGGTACAATCTAGACAAGTGGGATGTACCAAAGCTACATCACCACTGGGCAGGAAGACAACATACGCTGCACTGCGATACTTAGCCGTGCACTGGAATAGTGTTTGCCGATGCTGCAGCTTTATACACTCACAATTTAGTGCCTGGTTTGTCCTATGAAGTGGCATATATTTTAAGTCTCATAGCTTCTGATGAAGGTTCCCACCAGTCGAAAAATGGCTCATGTAGGAAGGGACATTTTGGACAATTTAATAAAAGGCTAATTTCGATCCATTCCACGGTGGGTTCCTCATCCTGCTCTATTGTATCCTGTGTTGTAGTTTGTAGGTGTGGTTGCTCTGTCTTTTGGACTCATGTGAAAGGGAGACAGCACTTTAGGTAAGAAGGAAGGTACAGGCTGAATGGAACAGCCTCAGTTGAAAAGAACAGATAAGGATCTTGGCAAGACAGAGCTTGCAGCTCGGAGATCTACCTTGCAGAACAAATTGTGATTAAGAAGACAGTCTTCAGCGGCAAATCCTTCAAGGTAGCACGCTTCAATGGCTCAAAGAGGGCCACCATCAGGGCCCTGAGGACCAGAGACAGATCCCAGAAAGGCATCACAGACCGGAGAAGACATAGATGCGAACCCTTTGGAGAAACAGGAGACGTCCAGGTGCAAGGCCAAGGACTTGCCTGCCACTGGACCATGGAAACAGGCCAAAGCTGCCACCTGAATCTTCAGGGAGCTAAGAGAAAGGCTCTTCTCTAGGCCATCCTGCAGAAAAGCCAACAGGGAGGACATCTTGGACATCTCAGGAGCCAAGTGCCACGTGCCACACTGCCGCTCAAAGAGGCACCATATTTGCTAGCTTGGCAGACCTCCTCCAGGCACCAACTATAGTAGAGATTACAGCTGGAGAGTAGCCCTTGCACACTAGCAATCTCCTTTCAAGAACCATGCCATAAGCGAGAAGGAAGCTGGGTCCTCCAGGACAGTTGGGCTGTGGTGCAATAATAGCCTCTGAGACGAAGGTAGTCGATGGTGAGGCACTTGAAGGAGTCATATCAAGTCTTCAAACTACGCTCTCTGCAGCCAATCTGGTGCCACCAGAACAATCCTGCTTGGGTGACACTCTATACAGCAAATCAGATGCCCTACCAGGGGCTATGGAGGAAACACGTACAGCAGCTGATGACTGGACCAAGCTGGGTCAGTGCATTGATGCCCTCAGACCTTAACTCCTTACAGCAACTGAAGAAATGGCATCATTTGGACTTGGAGTGGGTCACAATGAGGTCCATTTCAGGGTGACCCCAGTGGTGCAGAATCTACTGAAATGCTTCTTGACTCAACTCCCTCTCACCATGATTCAGAGTGCCGGCTGAGAAAGTCCGTTTCCACGTTGTCCACTACAGCAATGTGCTGAGCCCACACAAACAGGAGATTCATCTCCAGGGCCACTCCAACGCTTCTTGTGCCACCCTGCCAATTGACATAAGCCACCACCATAGCATTGTCTGACAGCACTCGAACTGCCTGGTCCTCAGGTGGTTGATGGACCACACCGCTTCCCTGTGGTTTCAATGGCCCTGAGCCATATGGTCTCAGCAATGGACTGCCCAGCTGAAAGACTGGCATTCATTGTCAGCAGGTTTCAGGAGAAATCATCTAGCAATACATCCTTCCTCAGATGACAGGGTTGCCATCACCACTGCAGACTGGACTTGAACATGAACGGAAGACTGCGCTCAAACTCCTGAGAACTTCAGCACCATTGAGTCCACAAGGATCACTGGAGTGGCCGCATGTGAGCACACGTTCATGGGGCCATCTCTATGGTGCCGCCATCAATCCGAGGAGCTGACGATAATCCCAGACTCTGGGGGCCTGCTGCACACAGAACAGTGGAGTGGAGGAGTGGCCTAGTGGTTGGGGCAAGGTACTTCAGGCCGGAAGGTCAGGGGGTTCAAATCCCACTAGAGGACAGCAACCTTGGGCCAGAAGGACTGGGGTTTCTAGTCCCACAGTTGCTCCTTGTGGTCTTGGGCAAGCCACTTAACCCTCCGTAGCCCATGTTCCCTGTAAAATAGTTATCTCCAAGTTATAATGCCCTGTTCAATGTAATTTCAGTTTGTTCAATGTAAACTGCACTGATGCAGAATAGCACGGTATATAAGAGAATGTAAATAAATAAATAAATAAACATCACAAGGCAATTCACTAGACTTCTGACTTTCTCCTCTGGCAGGAAAACTGCCCACTTGCAAGTTGAAACGTACTCCCAGAAACTCCAAGGACTGGGAAGGTAAAAACTGTCTCTTTTCCTGATTGATCACCCATCTGAGGCTTTCCAAAAAGGACACCACTCAGGATGTCACCCGAGATACTTCTGAAAGGGAATGGGCTCAGATGAGCAAGTCATATAGATAGGGATGGACACAGAACCCTTGGTGCTGCAGCTGCCAGCACAATGACCTTTGAGAATGTCCTTGGGGCAGTGGAGAGCCCGAAGGGAAGGGCAGTGAACTGATAGTGAGAGGCAAACATGGAAAAACGCAGATACTTCTGCTGATCCGCCTGGATTGGGATATAAAAATATGCCTCGGCCATATCCAGAGAAGCCAAGAATTTCCCTTGGCACACTGCTTGAATCACAGAACATACTTATTGACCCCTTTGAGGTCCAGAATGGGCCGGAAGGAACTGTCCTTCTTTGGCACCACAAAATAGATGGAGTATCTGCCCTTGCCCTTATCTGGGGGGATGAGCATCACTGACTTTAGGTGAAGCAACTTATCAAAGGTGGTCCACACCGTGACACCTTTGATCGCAGACCCACAAGGGAAAATAACAAAGGCATTGGGAATCGGCTTCTTGCATTCCAGGACATAGCTGAATTGAATGATGTCTAGCCCCAGAGATCCTTGGTAACCCAGGCCCATTCCTGAAAGAAGAGATGAAGCCTGCTGCCCACTGGAGGCACCAGGAAATGGGCCCCCCAAACCTTCAATGCATGGCACTGGAGGATCCTCCTCTAGATAGGGCCGAATGCCTGGGTCCATGTGTTCCACAAAAGGACCGAGAATGAGTCCGAGCCCCTGAAGCAGAGGGAAAGAAAGATTTTCCAGGTTGGCAGTGACGATAGTCCCGAGACACCTGGGATGCTGGCCAGTGCGCCCTTGGTGGTCGGGCAGAGGCTGACGAGAAAGGGGCACTAGCCCTCTTCATAGGCCCCCTGGACCTGTTTTCCAGGAGGCGGTAAGATTTTTTTTTTGCCTAGGTCCTTTACCAGTTTCTCCAAATCAGTTCCAAACAAGAGCTTCCCCTTAAAGGCCAGTTGAGCCAAATGGGCTTTGGAGGATGTGCCCATTGCCTAGTGATGGAGCAAAATCCAATGCAATGACACCATCATCAAGGCACCATCTCTGGCCTCCAAGCACACCAGGTCATACACCAGAAAGGTAGGCTGTAGCCAACTCCAAGAGTGAAGTAGTATTATTTATTTATTTATTTGTTTGTTTGTTTATTTAATTTATTAGATTCTTCTATACCGCCCCTTCCAATGACCAGGGGCAGTTTACAAAGAACAGAACATTTTACATAGAATGGTGGTATAACTTTTTACAACATAAACTGTGTAATTACAGTTAACATAACAATTTACAATGTACATTTTGCTTAGAACAAGAAGCTAATAAACTATGTACATAATCTCTTATTATGATGATTTTCTTTGAGTTTGAGGATGCGGAATGTGCGTGTCTCTCAGGGGGTGTGTTGTGATGTAGCTTATGAGGGAGGGGGTCTATATTTGTGTTTCCATAGTGTGCAAGGAGGAGGTAAGTTTTGAGTTCTCTCCTAAATGTTTGGAGGTTTTTGATTGAAGGTAGCGAAAGGGAGTTTGAAAGACTGGGGGCGAGATATATGAAGGCTCTAGTGCTTGTGGTCTGTTTTTGTCTTGCAGATAGAGTGGGGGGTTGCAAGTGAATGGATAGCATTTTGCTTGTGGGATCTGGTATCTGGTTGAGTATGAATGAGGGTTGATAAGAAGGATGGGGAGATGTTATTGATAAGTTTGAAAGTTACTGTTAGTAACTTATATTGTATTCGGCTTAGAACTGGGAGTCAGTGGAGCTGATATAGGATGGGGGATATATGATCAGTTAGGCGGGCCTTACAGACAATTCTAGCTGTGATATTTCGTGTTCTCTGTAGCAAGTTTATATTTTTGATTGGTAGACCCTATAACAGACTATTACAGTAGTCAAATTGTGGGGTGATAAGGGTCTGGACTACTGATTTGAAATTGTTGATGTCTAGAAGGGGTCTAAGATGTTGAACAGTTTTCAGTTGGAAGAAGATAGCCCTTACTGTTTGCTTTTATATGTGGTAGCATACTGAGGGATTGATCTAGTATTATGCTGAGGTATTTTACCTCTTGCTTAACAGGGACTACAATATTATTAATCTTGATGGTTTGAAAGTGGATAGAGTTTTGATTTCTTGATATGCATAGGACTTCCATTTTCTTGTAGTTAATATTAAGGTTGTTGGACTTTAACCATGATTCTGTTTTGATTATGCAATCTGATAGATTGTGATAGGTAGGGTTGTTTATGTCTATGGGGACAGACAACATAATGTCATCCGCATAGATGTAATATCCAATGTTGAATTTTCTGAAGATGTTGGTAATTGGTTGCAGGTATAGGTTGAAAAGGAGGGCTAAGAGGGTGGAACCTTGAGGTATTCCTTGTTCTTGGGGACATCAGGCGAAAGAGACTGAATCCACTGGAGCAGGGATTGAGACATCAAACAGGTACAGAACCCCAGCTGTAGAATAGCTGCCTCTATTGAAATCTGGTTCTTCAGCAAGGAATCAACCTTGAGGACCAGGACATCCTTTAAGACCGATCCGCCTTCCATGGGAATGGTAGTTTGTCTGGTAACTGCCGTAACTTGTGCATCCACTTTGGGAATCTCAAACCACTCATCATCCTTCTCCTCTGGGAGAGCATAGATCTTCTTATAGACCCTTAACCCTTTAGGTAAGGAGTCGGGTGAGTCCCACTCGGACAGAATCATATCTTTAATCACCTCTGGGTACGTGAAGACAGTAGTGGATTTCCGCACCCCTTGAAGAAGCCGGTGTACTTTCAGCTCCTGCTCCGTGCTGGAAGAATCTATCATGTTTGAGGCCGATAAGGCCCTGAAAATCAATGCAGCCCACTCCTCCTTCCAGATCAGGTGGAACATACCGGCCTCTGCATAGTCTTCTGAAGGTGAGAGTAGGTCCTCATTCACATCAGAGCCCAATAGCGATTCATAGTCAAGATAGCTTTGATCTATAACACCAAACAACAAAAAGGCTGGGAAGCCTCTGCTGTATTTGAAGCAACAGGGATCTCAAACAATTTTCAGAAAACTGTGTTCTTGAGGAACTAGTTAAACTAAAAGTAGACAAAACCATGGGGCCGGATGGGATACATCCAAGAATACTGGGGGACATTCTAGCGGTTCCACTGTATGACATTTTCAATGCCTCTTTGGAGTCAGGAGGGGTGCCAGAGGACTGGAGAAAGTCACATGTGGCCCCAAAGGCAGATGTAAGGATGACATTGGGAACTACAGACCAGTTAGTCTAACCCAGGGGTGGGGAACCTGCAGCCTTAAGGCCCCATGCTGCCTTTTGGAGCATGATGTGCGGCCTTCTGCGGCCTTCTTAAACAAGTTTTCATATTGTTATATATATGACATTGATTAACATATGTGAACTAATTTTGGCAATATGGCGATTCCGCTACAGGGGTTCTCAACACTGTCCTCGGGAGTCGGGACCCACCTAGCTAGTCGGGTTTTCAGGATAACCACAATGAATATGCATGGAGAGATTTGCATATAATGGAGGCAGTGTAAGCAAATCTCTCTCATACATATTCATTGTGGTTATCCTGAAAACCCGACTGGCTAGGTGGGTCCCGAGGACAGGGTTGAGAACCCCTGTGCCAAGAGATGATTCTCGGTAAAAGATGTTATCTGGCTGTGATAAGGTGGTATCGCTTATCTAATTGTAGTTCTTGGAGGTGATAAAGAGGTTGCCCAAAATGTCCGTTGCTGGTGACGTCGGTATGGGGAACTGGCGATAGACACTACACCCGATAACAGACGCGGAACTGGCATGGCGTAACATCACGCCTCTGGATAAATATCACGATGAGACTTGGAGGAGAATGCGGAGGAAGAGTAAGGGTTGGATTTTGAACGAGAGAACGCATTAGAGAATCAGTTTGGAGTTGGCGGTGAAGCGTAGTGGTCACGCGTGCGAGTCAAAGTGTGTCGCATAGAGGAGAGTGTGCCTCAGCCTTGGTGCATGTAGGACGTAAAACCACGGTATGAGGAGGTACCCGGTGTGTGACATTGAATAAATTCTCAACATTTTCGTTCAAATTTATATGTGAAGAAACAAATTCATGATTGCAGCAAAAAAGAATTGGCGCTAGTTTTGAAACCGAAATTTCTTCTCCACCTTCTGGCAATACTGTGGTGACAGTTACTAACAGGCTGGCATAGAGAGTGCAGCGTTTGTGGTTCCTTCCTTCAGAGTGTGTTTGTCACTTGATTATATATTTTTTTGCTTTCCATCATGTCAAAAAACCCCCGAAAAGATCGCTGAAAGAAGAACACAGAGTGTTTAACGATGAGTGGGAATTGCAATACTATGTTGTTTCTGAGAAGGATAAAATGAGTTACTTGCTCTGTGATTCTGTGATCTCAACGGTAAAAAAATACAATGCACATCAACACTACTTTACTCATTAGGACAATAAATATGTTAAGCTAGAAGGTGAATCCCGAAAGATTGCTTTACAAAAATTGAAAGAAGGGAAGCAAAAGCAGAGGCAGTTATTCCAATCAGTGCAGAGTATCGGAAACGCAACTACAGAAGCTACTTATAAAGTGGCGTATATACTTGGGAAAAAAGGTAAGCCATTTAGTGATGCGGAAATGATAAAAGATTGCATCATAGAGGTTGTAGGATGCTTAGATCCTGATAAGGTTAACAAATACAAACAACTGCCTCTTTCAAGAAGAACTAATGCTGATCGGTAGCATGAATTAGCACTCAATGTAGTAGATCAACTAAAAGAAATAATCCAAAAAGAAAATGTGTACTATTCAATAGCACTGGATGAATCAACTGATTGCACTGACTCAGCGCAGATATTGTATTTTGTTTCCGCCATAACTAAGGATTTTTGTGTTTATGAACAGTTGCTTACTCTGAGCACTCTAAAGAGCAGAATGCGAGGAATCGATGTGTTTAACGATTTTAAAGACAAATGTTGTGAATTTGGACAGAATCTGGCTAATTTAGTAAGTGTATGCACAGATTGTGCACCTTCTATGACAGAGAAGAACGAAGGCTTTATCGCACAACTTAAGAAAGAGGTTTCAAGCCAAAATGATCTTATCTCTTTTCATTGCATTTTTCATATACAAAGTCTCTGTGCCAAATCCACTATTTTAAATGACACTTTGCAGAAAGTTGTAGTAATTGTGAATTATATTTGAGCAAATGCAACGAGACCGACAATTTCGTGAGATGCTAATGATGGATAATGAGGTAATTAGTGTTGATTTGTCCTACCATTCAAAAGTGCGCTGGTTATCACAAGGACATGTTTTAGTCAAAGTTTTGTATTTGCGTGAACAAATAATCTAATTTTACGAGGAAAGGAATGAATACTGAATTATCATGCAAGGAGTTTCATAGCAATGTTGCTTTTCTGTGTGATATAATGACAAAGCAAAATAACTTGAACATTTCATTGCAAGGTAACATCAAGTCTATATATGATATGTGGCGAGAAATAAAAATATTCAGAAAAAAATTAACATTTTATTTATTTATTTATTTAGACAGTTTTGTATTCCACCTTATCCTTCAATCAAAGTGGTCACAACACAATTGGGGGATACATTTAACACGAGGGATATGAGACACATACACTAATACTTACAGGGAACATGGGCAATGGAGGTTAAGTGGCTTGCCCAAGACCACAAGGAGTACCTGTGGGACTAGAAACCCCAGTCCTTCCGGCCCAAGGTTGCTGTCCTCTAGTGGGATCACTTCTTGGCCAAAATGAGCTTCCTGAAGAGCACTTCTCTCACCTAGTAAAAATGATTAATGAAGAAAAATATTCTTTTGAACATTTCAAACAATATGAATCGGTTATAGACTCGCTAATCAAGGAATACAATGAAATTTTCAGAGATTTTGAGAAGCATGACATGACCCTCAAATTGGCTTTTCAACCTCACTTAGTTAATGTATCTGAGGCCCCAGAGAAGCTGCAGATGGAGTTAATTGAGCTCTCAGAAGATTATATTCTGAAGTCGCTGTTTGACAGCAAAAAAGATCTCATTCAAATATGGAAAAATGCCGTCTAATATCCTCACCTCAGGGAATATGCACGACGCTTGCTCTCCTGCTTCTCAACAACATATCGTTGTGAATCTACATTCTCCTACTTAACACAAATTAAGACATCCTTAAGATCACAAATTACAGATGAACACCTAGAAGACCAGTTAAGACTACGTACATCCACGTTGCAGCCTGATATATCACTGCTTTCTCACAAAAAACAATCTCAGAAGAGTCACTGAAAGGTAAGCAGATAGCTTAGTTGTTTAAAATAAGATATATATATATATATATAAATTTGTATTGAAACATTTTTAGTATGCACTCTGCCTTATGGCAGTAGAAGATACTTGAAAGGGTTAATTCTGTATAAAAGCTAAAGTAGTATTAAATTATTTGCATTTTGCAGTAAATTTTTTTTTTTTTTTTTTTTTTTTTAGAATGTGGCCTTCTTGGAAGGATGTCAGCTCTCATGCGGCCTTCAAATGAGAAAAGGTTCCTCACCCCTGGTCTAACCTCTATGGTTAGTAAATTAGTGGAAAGGCTATTAAAGGAGAGAATAGTGAGGTATCTGGAGTCCAATGGATTGCAGGATCTGAAGCAGCATGGATTCACTTTAATATTTTTTTGACTGGGTGACCAGAGAGTTGGACCGAGGGAAATCCCTAGATGCGGTGTATTTAGATTTCAGTTAAGCTTTGACACCATTCTGTAAAGGTGACTTATAAACAAATTGAGCACTCTAGGGATGGACCCTAAAGTTACTGATTGGGTTAGAAATTGGTTGAATGGGAGGTGACAAAGGTACAGATAAATGGAGCTCACTCTGAGGAGAAGGAGGTTATGAGTGGTGTGCCGTAGGGATCTGTCATTGGTCTGATTCTGTTTATCATCTTTGTTAGTGATATTGCAGAAGGGCTCTTGGGTAAGGTTTGCTTGTTTATGGATGATACCAAAATCTGCAAGATAGTAGACACACAGGAAGGAGTTGATAACATGAGGAGGGATCTACCTAAGCTTGAAGAATGGTCTAGAATTTGGCAGCTGAAATTCAATGCTAAAAAATGCAGGGTCATGCATTTAGGCTGCAAAAATCCAAAGGAGCTGTACAGTGTAAGGGGTAAGGTACTTCTATCCACAAAAGAAGAGCAGGACCTGGGTGTAATTGTGTCTGATGCTCTTAAAGTAACTAATCAGGTAGAAAAGGCGACTGTGAAAGCCAGAAGG
This sequence comes from Ichthyophis bannanicus, assembly GCA_033557465.1. Lineage (NCBI taxonomy): Eukaryota > Metazoa > Chordata > Amphibia > Gymnophiona > Ichthyophiidae > Ichthyophis > Ichthyophis bannanicus. The sequence continues at coordinate 1,573,572,511 of CM066031.1, read as the reverse complement.
ATGCTTGGGTGTATAGGGAGAGGAATGGCCAGCAGAAAAAAAAGGTGATAATGCTTCTGTATAAGTCTCTGGTGTAGCCTCATTTGGAGTATTGTGTGCAATTCTAGAGACCGCACCTTCAAAAGGATATAAGCAGGTTGGAGTTAGTGCAGAGGGTGGCTACTAAAATGGTTAATGGTTTTCATTATAACGCATACGAGGACAGACTTAAAATATCTTAATAGGAAAGGCGAGATAGGGGCGATATGATTGAGACATTTAAATACCTCCATGGCATAAATGCACAAGGAGAGTCTCTTTCAATTATAGGCAAGCTCTACTATGAGGGGACTTAGGATGAGAGTGAAAGGGGATAGACTCAGGAGTAATATGCGGAAATATTTCTTTATTGAAAGAGTGATAGATTTGTGGAATAGTCTCCCAGTGGAGGTGGTGGACATGAGGACTGTATCTGAATTCAAAAAAGCATGGGACAAACACAGAGCATCTCTAAAGGTAAAAGGGAGACTATTGTAATTGATATGAAAGGGCAGACTAGATAGGCCATGTAGTCTTTTTCTGCTGTCATGTTTCTATATTTATTAGTGCAGTTAGGAAAGTTGGTCTTTTATTAGTTTACTCCCCACCAGGGTTGACACAAGATCAATGGGGGGATTTTGGGACAAGATAGCTGAGACCTTATTAGAATACACTGATCTACTGTTATTAGGGGATTTTAATTTGTCAGGTTCAGCATCGCTATCCAACTTCTGGCTGTCCCTGTTGTTTGACTTTAGGCTGAAACAATTAGTTGTAGGGCCCACTCATATATTAGGCAATACCCTTGATTTGATTTTTGGTTGTGCAGGTTTTGTAGGGCCCTGGAACCTTAGGGTCTTTAAGGGAGAGCCGGTTAGTCTGATCATTTTTGATCCGTTTTGAATTCTCTTGGTTACCCTTGGGGACAGCAACAGTTCAAAAGGAACAAGGAGAAACAGAATGGTTTAAAATAAGCAAAGGTGTAAGACAAGGCTGCATACTTTCCCCCTACCTGTTTAATTTATATGCAGAACAAATCATCAGAGAAGCAGGATTGTATGAAGACAACAGAGGTGTGAAGATTGGTGGAAGACTCATCAACAACCTTCTCTATGCTGAAGATACCACATTACTGGCCGAAAGTGAAGATGATTTGAAACATTTGCTTCTGACAATCAAAGAATATAGTCTCAAAATGGGCCTGCACCTTAATGTAAAGAAGACAAAGATCATGACAACTGGCATAATCAACAGGTTTATCGTTGAAGGAGAAGAAATTGAAATTGTGAACAACTTTAACCTACTTGGATCAACTATCAATAAAGAAGCAACAAGCAGTCAAGAAATCAGATGACACATTGCTCTTGGCAGAATGGCTATGAAAGACCTAGATAAGATCCTCAAGAGCAGAGATGTCTCTCTCCATACAAAGATTTGACTTGTTCAAGCCATGGTATTTTCAATAACATCATATGAATGTGAAAGCTGGACAGTGAAAAAGATAGACAGGAAAAAAATTGATGCCTTTGAATTATGGTGCTGGCGGCGAATACTGTGTATACCATGGACTGCCCGAAGAACAAACCAGTCGGTACTAGAGGAGATCAAACCTAAGCTTTCTTTAGAAGCTCAGATGACAAGACTTCGACTTTCATACTTTGACACATCATGCGAAGAGAGAGATCATTAGAGAAAGACATCATGCTTGGCAAGATAGAAGGTCAATGCAATAGAGGAAGGCCAGCAATGAGATGGATCAATACATTAACAGCAGCTACGGGTAGCAGTCTGTCAACAATGAGCCGTCTGACTGAAGACCGAACACAATTTAGGATAGCTATCCAGAGGGTCGCCATGAGTCGACTCCGACTCAATGGCACTTAACAACAACAACCCTTGGGGAATAGGCAGCCGGCTAAGGTGTCATGTGTACAATGGGGTCCGATAGATGAGGACCAGTTATGGTAAGTGGCCCTAGGTGATATGTTGTGCCCCGTGATACCCCATGACAGCTCAAGTGAGGGAATGGTTAGATGTGTTGGATGATGCGCTGGAAGAAGTAGATCCTAATAAATTAGTATGGATTAGGGCTGATAAGGTTCGGAATAGATTTTGGTTTTCCCAGGAACTGTGTGGTATTAAACAGGAGGTGTGGAGATCAGAGCATCAGTGGAGGAAAACAGGAAGTGTGGAGGTAAAGTGACAATGGCAGGCACAGGCTAATGCCTACTGTCATCGCTTACAGGAGGCCAGGAGGGCAGCTTGTTCTGCTCAAATTATGGCAGCTGGTAATAAATTGCAAGTGCTCTTTCGAGTAGCATACAGCCTGTTGGGGCATGGACAAGATGTTAAGAAAGGAGGTACAGTAGTGGAGGTAAATGAGATTGCCAATTATTTTTTCAATAAAATGGAAAATTTATGAATTCTAGGGGGAGAAGTTCAGAAATGTGATGAAAGGGATAGGGAAGTGGGAAAGGGAATTTTTTGTGGTGTCGGTGCAGGAGGTATGGGAACTGATACTAGTTTTTTGTCTCCTTAGGGGGATAAGGATGAATGGCAGTGAGGCAGATATAAGGCAGCTGGAAGGGATATGAGGTTGAATGGGATGTTTTTAATTATTTCAAATTTTAGTTTGTACTTAATTGTTGTTTTATTGATGTCTGTACTCTGCCTAGAATTCTTGATGGTTGGGAAAGGGTTTTTACTTTAGAAGTCATTGTTTACTTTTTTTTGCTAAGCAAAACATTGTTATTGAGTCAGAAATTGACCTCAGAAATTGACCACATTGTTGCCTCAGGTATGCATGTAGATTGTAAGCTCTTGGGGACAAGGGAATATATACAGTGTCTGATTGTTAACTGCTGACGGGCAGTTTATAAATGCCTTAATAGAATAGAACATCTCCACTTTAATAGTGGAGGAGGAGCCTAATGGTTAGAGCATTGGTTGGTAACCTAAGTGACCAGTGTTTACTTCCCATTAGCACTCCTTGTGGCTACAGGCAAGTCACTTAACCTTCTATTACCTCAGAAGAAAGGCCTGGCGATCTACTTCTGCTCAGACTGCTAAGAAAACCCAGGAGCTGCTGGGTTACTAGGAGTCAGCATGAACTTAAAGGCATAAAAAAAAAGAGTCAGCATCTTAGATAGCTCCCATTTGTTTCTCATCTTCAGGGAGTGTCCTGCACCAGGGATGCTTAGCCGAAGGTAATTTAACAGCGCTTCTACTGTCAGCCTGTCCAGCATGAGACTGCATCTGGGGCCACCTAGAGGCTGCAGAGTCTGAATTTTTACCCCAGAAGGACCAGGCCTGTTGCAAAAAGTAAAAGAATTCCAGGGAGGACAATCCAGAGCCTGGAAGCTCTCTTCTTGGCAAAGGCCTCCCAATACCATAGGGCATAGCTACCACAGAGCCCCCTAGAGGATGAAGAGTGGCTCACAGCACGGTCGTTGGAGCCTCCAGTCAGCTGAGCATCCTTATCCTTAGCACCGTACTGCACCTCCTGCCCTGAGGAAGGTAAGGGCAGACTAACTGTATTCCCCAGCTCAGAGGGGGAAAGCATGCTCTCCAGTGGTGACTCAGAAGCTGCCATACCGGGAAGGCAGAGTCCAGAATCCAAGGATGAGGCTCCTCGCCTGCCACAGGCCAAAAACGTTTCCTGGAAGAAGACACAGAGAGGGTAAGTATCACAAGAGTGTACACTAAGGCTGCGTTGGCTCACAAACATGAGTTAACTGTGCTTTTATGTAACATGTGTTAGAGGTGCTAGGGAAGAAGCGCACATTGGAGCCACTTGGGCGGAATGAGTGTTAGAACTGTGCGACCCCAGGTGCATAATAGGCAAAAATGTCACTAACGCATACAGAAAAAGATGGAAAACTGCCACACAGTGCCTATGGTTGCTAGCAGTCCACCCCAAATTGTGTCCCTAGAGACAGAACCAGGAGCCCCCAACAAGGACAATGACAAGGTCAAGCCTTGGTACTCACTCCTGAAAGCCCCAGGCATAGGATCCCATGCCAGACTAAGCTCGCATCAGCCCTTTAGAAGATAGAGGGTCTGCCTTTGGGCCCACTTTCTCTGTGTTCCGGCAGCCAGGACTGAGTGATGTTTTCAGCTTCAGCAACACAAAAATAAATGGACCGAACAAGTTACTAACCTGCAGTACAAAAGCACTGCTGCTTAATGGCCTGTGTGATAAAATTTACTGGGATAGAAGGTGATATTTTATCACAGCTAAGTAATGACGTTCCTAAATTTGAAAACCATGCCCTTGGCATGCCACGGTCTAACATCTTTTTGTCTGGGGTATATTTATTGTGCAAACATAATTGGTTATGTTGTTTGAATATCTGATGGTGAATTTTGTAAACCTACCTGTCCAAGAGGAGCTAATTCAGGAGCTGTTCTCTGAAACTCAAAAGGGAGGTGGTTCTGAGCATCAGAGGGATGAGCAGAATTCCAAACCGACTGCTGATGGGTAAAACTTCCAAGGTATTGCCATTCTAAAATGAAAAATACATGTATACCTGAAAGGCTAGCAGAGAACATGTCTCTAATTCACTGTGTGCTGCCATATTTAGTTTGTACATCTAAGTAGAAATGTCTTATAAATCATTGCTTATACAGTTATATTGATTTAATGTATAAAATGACCTTTATACATGTATAAAAATGACCTTCAAGATCATAAACGGACTCGCCCCATCTTCCTTATCCGATCTCATACTGATAACCCCCCTAATAGATCTAGAAGATCTCATGCCGCCAATAAACTAGTAGTCCCAAAAGAAACGACCAAGGGGTATGTTTACTAAAGTTTCCTAACGTGTGCGCCGCGTTAGTCTGCAGGATGCCATATAAGGAGTGGGTGGTCCGGCCAAAAATAGAGGAAAACGGGATTAGCGCACGCCGCACGCTCTTGTGCGCCGCGCACAGTAGCGCACGAGGAACGCGCGCAGGAAGCATAAGCAGGCACGCTGATGCACAAACAGAGGAACAGGGCTGCAGTACAATGGTGAAGACACTGACAGATGGTGCAGGGGTCATGGGTTCAATCCCCCACTGTGCCCAATGAAGAAGGCTAGCTGAGGCACTACCATTTATGTGTAATATTGCATTATGAGGCTTTTTAATTTTATTTTAATTACTGCTGCTAGCAAACGCACTCTCTCAAAGCGCTGTAACATAAGGTGCTGCATAAGGCACCCCATAAGGCACCCCAGAGGGCACATTTTAAAGTGCACTCTCCGCCAACGGCACCCTACAATGTTGCTTAAAGGGTGGCCTATAGGGCGCCATATAGGGTGCCCTATGAGGCACAGCAAGGTCATAGCACTGTTTTTGATGGCAGCACTGTGCATTTAAATGCATGAAAATCTTAAGTAGGTGCGTTGACATGCAAGGAGGAGCAGCAGTGTAGCACAATGGTTAAGGCACTGACTGTTGATACAGGGGTCATGAGTTCAATCCCCAGTGTGCCTAATGTGTAAGGCTGGCTGAGGCATCAGTTTGACATGTAAGTATTGTTTCCTGTGGCACTTTATTTGTATTTTATTAATTGCTGCCATCAAACACACCCTCATGTGCCGTAACCTAAGGTGCCGCAAAAGGCACCCTATAAGGCACTCCATAGGGCACATTATAAAGTGCACTATCCGCCACGTCACCCTATAATGTCCCCTATAGGGCACCCTATCAGTCGCTCCATAGGATACTGTATAGTGCACCTTATATGGACAGTAACCATAAGGTGCCCTATAGGGCGCCCTATAAAGCGCCATCTGAGGGTACAGTACGCTGAGGTTGTTTTTGCTGGCAGCACTAATGTACATTAAAAATAGATAATGCTGTGGACAGCCCTATCAAATAACCCCACTGTGGGTTTGAACCCATGACCTCTGGCTCCACTGGCAGTGAAGTAGCCAGTGGGCTACAGCTCTACAGCTGCTAACAAGCCCCTGGCTGGCTGCAGAAGGACTGCAAGTCACCACACAAACAGTCTGCTGTGGTCACCAGGATAGGGTTAACCCACCCATACCCATGATGCACTGCACATGCAAATCAGCAGTCTACAGATGATCACAAGATGGGGTATGCACCCCCACAGCACCTCGGCCTGGTAGGGGGAACTGACCGTGTGTGGTACTGGCACAGAGTAGCTACACACCGTCACATTGTGCAGGTACTGCACTCACCCTGAGGGTGAGGTTGGGCGCCCAGCACCAGGTCCACATCAGAGAAAGGCCATGCTGCAGGTCCCCAGCAGTGCTAGTGTGTGAGATAGGTAGTTTCTGCAGACACACCTTGGATATATCTGTATGTCTCAGTCAGGTGTAGCCCCTATGGACTCCTAGGAGGATTATATACCACCACCACCCTCCTCCAGGGCTGAGGGTGGTAAACAGGGTCTCCCACCAACAGATCCACATTCTACCTTCCTGCAATGGTGGCCATAGAGGGGACCATCAACCCCAGTCCTGCTGGGGAACAGGGCGGTCAATGCAGCTCTGTACACATCCATAACGCAATAGCAGACAGACATTAGGCCTGGATACGCTAAGCTGCACCCCACCACTATCTGATATTCTCCTGCAGCAAGCCTTCAGCCGCTGCACCCTGCAAGGTGCTCCATCAAGACACATACCAGCTGCAGACAGTCTGCTAGCTAGTCCATAGTGCATGTTCCTGGTGGAAACGCATGCACCCAGAACTGGGATGCCAGCATACACAACAAGCAGATGTCAGTGACCGGGCCCCAAAAGAAAACCCATAAATATCACATAAGAGAAATACTATATAGCACTATGGGGGTGCCTAGCCATGCTGTGGTCACTGCATAGTCAGGGTGAGAGTGATCTCCCAGCAGGACATGCTGTGGCCACCCTGTCTGTGCAGGTGGTGGCCGGGCACTACAATGTCCCAGCCAGTGCCCTATGCCCTGTGCAGATGCATCCTGGCCAGGCCACCCTGTCCGGGCTATACCCATGGTACCTTGCTCCTCATTATGCACATTGGCAGGCCAATACTGGCAACAGTGCTGGCAGTGTGGGCTGTGGAGGGTGTTTGCAGCCACCACACACTGGATAGACAGACACACACTCCCACATCTATGCCAGCATTGTGCTACTATAGAGGGGTTTAGCAGCCCTGGCCACCACACCAGTCCTGGGTACAGTGCAGGCATGGATATGGTATGCAATACTGTTGGGGGTCACTCCCCAGGGTGGTAAACACTGTCAGAGACCAGACCTGCAGCACACTCCACAGACATCAGAAAGGTTGCTATGATGGAGCTCAATCAGCAAACTGTGCTTAACGTAGGAATTGCTATCTGCCAGTAATCATAGCAAACTTTTGATAGCTGTGTACCGTATTCCCAGGTGTAGGGTGGCATTGCTAAGGTATGCAAGTGCTAGTATTGGGAGATGCACGCAGGGCCCAATGTCCTGCCTCTCCAGGAGGCATTGGCTAATGGAGCCTGTGGGTGTGGGTGTGTCTGCCCCTGTGGGCTGCTGCTTTACGGCAGAGGTTCCCAACTCCAGTCCTGGTGTGCCAAACACTGTTCGGGTTTTCATGCTGTCCCTCATGAATATGCATGAGATACATCTGCATACCATGGGGGTGGTGCATAGATATGCAGCACAGGCATCTTTATTAGAGGCAGCATGGAACCTGAATGGTGTTTGGCCCTCCAGGACTGCATTTGGGAGACTCTGCTCTAGGTAATGCGCCTGTTTATGGTGTCTTTGCTCTGTAGGGTAAAATGTAGGTGTTTTGGGCATGTTTACGTCATCTGCAATAAACGTTCTGTCTGTAGTAGCACTTGTCAGTAAAATATGGGGACTGGGTTGGCAGGCACAATAGCTGGGACTTGAACCTGTGACCTTCTGCCTCCAAACACACTGGTTGTGTGAACTGCACCACTGTGTTGCCACAGAGACAGTGCATTCCCTGGTGATACCATGACTGTTTGTCCGGCAAAGCCTGTCTGTTGCAGTGCATGGCACCCACCTACACAGGGCTAGGCCATGGTCGGCTCTGGGCAGCTGCCACTGCCCCCCTCCACCACCAGTACCCCTCTGCCACCATGCTGACATGCCCTTCTGCTGGTGGTGCTGGTGGTGTGCAGTCGCAAGCCATCCAGTGTGAAGGTAGGCGGCTGCCTATGGTGCATATTCTGGGGTAGGGGTGCCTGCATAGGCGTCCACGCTTCCCCCCAACACCGCTTGCCAAGGTTCTGTGCCCTTGGGGGTACCTGCTGAGTACTATCCCCTGTGACACTGTGATAAACACTCTCGTGCCCATGTTGGGCCCTCATCAGTTGCTGTCTGGCTGCTGTTCAGTTTCAGCATTCCGAAGTGCCACCTAGGCATCTGCCTAGTCCGCACTGTGCCCCAGCTGCACCACAGCATGTGCCGCCTGCAGCCCTCTGTATCCCCTTTCCCAGCATCTGTCCAGTTGCCCATTCCGACATGCCCGCCCTGCTGTTGTGGAACATGTGCATGCCATAGGTAACCTGTCCAATGGAGAGGGAAACCCTGATCAGTGCTATTTCACTGTGGGATCATTCACCTTGTTTGGGGACGGAGCGTAGACCCTTCCAAAATTCATATTTATTGTTTGGGGCTTTCTTGGGAGTGTTTTTTGATGTTTCCCATTACTATCACTATTGCCCAGCTTGATTATAATTTGTTTTTATTTTGTTGGGGTCCTTTTCAATGTTTATTTGTACTTTTGTTCTGTGCACATGTATAACACTTATCACTTTTTTGTAGGTTTCCCTGGTTTTGCTGTACATTGCTGACAGAAATGGTTTCTCTTCCCTTTAAATCGGCTCTAACGCGAGGTTTTCACTCGCGTTATTTTTGGCCTCGAATTTCACCTCGCTAGTGTGCGGGGACCCTCTCCCCTCCCACTCTCCACCCATTGACCCCTTCTCTCAGCCCCTGGGGAGCCTTCCTCCGCCCTCCGGGAGCCTTTCCCGGCCTTCAGCGCTCGTGTGCGCCACTGCGCGCATGAGCGCGCATGAGCGCTCACTAAAGCGCATTTTTCCCCATAAAGCGTCATTAGCGTGCGCTAAGGTACCTTAGCGCGCGCTCATGCACGCCGCACACATTAAGAAACTTTAGTAAACATACCCCCAAGTGTTGCCAAAGCACAACGAACAGGGCTTTTAAGCTCGCCGCACCTAAATGCTAGAACACCCTTCCACACAGTATCCGTGATATCACCAATCTAACCCAGTTCAGAAAAGCCGTGAAACATTACCTCTTCCTCTTACATTACCCGGATGACAGCACCACTGATCATTCACCATCCAACTAGGCAAATCTACGCAAATGTCCAATCAATTCGCATTGTACAGATGTAAATAGTTACCCCTGTTTCTTTCCAAGTTCCTATTCCTGTTATTTGTAAACACAAATCAAGTCATTTGAAATGTGTATGTAAAATGTTCCATGTAAACCGCACTGATGGAAAATAGCGCGGTATATAAGAAAATGTAAATAAATAAATAAATAAAACAGCTCTTAATACATGCAAATAAACAGCTAAGGTTTCTAAAATGTACTGTATAGTTTGTGAAAATGACTGATAGGTATGAGTGCAAGAGTATATTTACATGTGCACAGCATGGGTAGATGTAGTTTGTACCTGAAAGAGAATGAAAAGAGAAGGTAAGATGGGACGGGTGAGCATCGCTAATTAGTGAGAGTGTTCGGTTACTTGTCTTGGGTTTAGGATCTGATAATGCACAATAAGAAAGATACATGCTGTGTGATAGGTTGCCCGACTCCATGGCATCACCCTCATCCCATGACTGGTCCATACCTTTCTTCCAGATCCCAGGCAAAGTTTGATGGGTCAGGGGCATAGAATGGCCTAAAGTAGTGATCAAAATGCAATCAACTTTGAGATAACTACTGAAGGAATAATAATAAATGAAATTATGGTTAATAACATACTGCCAAACTTTAAAAAGAGATACTAGGATAAAGAGAGCAAACTAGGTACAAAGAAACACAAAGGAGTACTTATAAGGATGAACACTCTGCATGGGGGTGTGGAAATTGTTTAACAATACAGAGCTGCAGTGCGTGCTGTGGGGGACGGAAGTGTGATGGGGCAGAGAGTGGGTGAAGCGTGGGCGGGACCAACCCCCAGACGTACAGGGCTGATTCCACTCACAGCCCTGTATGTTCAGGGGTCACCGGGGGGGGGGGGGGGGTGGCTGTTTATACCACCACAGAGGTGGAATAAGTGGCGGCTGACCTTCTGGATCGGCAGGCCAGGACACTCGGGCCAGCGGCAGTGTGGCAGGTGGGTTCCTGCCACCTGATCGGGCACTGGCAGCCACCATTGGGCTCAGGTGGCAGGGATTCAGGGTCTGAGAGGCACAGGACATACAATGCCACGGGGAGCGTCTTGCTCCTGTGGTGCAGAATCGGGCGCTGACGGCCCAGATGTGCCTCATTGTGTATTGGGCTCCACATGCTCCCAGATTCAGCCCTAGTGGTACACAAATGCCAATACATAAATGTATTTACATTTGCTCATAAGGAGGTGTAAATTTCTGTGTGTACTCTGCACGTGTACACATATAGGCCCGATATTCTTCTGGGCAGGCTATGTGTTTCTATGGCACATAGCACTGCCCGCTGACCCTTAACCCTAGATATTCAATGCTGGGGTCATATGTGGCCCCCGCATTAAATATCTGGGAATCAACGCACATGCCGGAAGCCACATTAGCTAACCAGGCAGCAGAGATATTGCTCAGTTAGCTCTTGTGCCAAAAGAAAGGTGAGGGTTTTCCTCACCTATTTTTTCGGTGCAGATCACTAACTGGGCAGCATGCAATATCGCTACTGCCTGGTTATCATTTGTCGCCACCTCCACTCTGTCCCAGAATGCACCCGACATGCTCCTATGCTAACTGTATAGCATCGGAGTATGTAGGGGAGACAGAAGGGGATATTCAATGGCACTAACTGTGTAAGTGCCGTTGAATAGCCCAACTTATTTATTTTATTTATTTATTATTTGACATCTTTTATATACCGCGCTATTCATAATCAGCTCGGTTTACATAGAACAAGAAAACATCAGATAAGATAAGATACAAATTATCTGTTTTTTTACATATAACAGGAACAATAACTTGGGTAACCGGGGTAATTATTTACAATAAATAATAGTCATAGAACTATTTACATTTGGATGGCATATTGTATGAAAAGAACCTTGTTAGTATGAGAGAGAGGTCTGAAGTGTTGCTGGGTTGGCAGGGGTTACGTGTTAAGAACGGGTTTGTTGCTGTTTGAGTGTGCCTGTGTTACTATGTTCTCTGGGAAATATTTGATGAAAAGGTGATGTTTCAAGGCCTTTTTGAACTGGGAGAGATCAGCGATGGCCCTAATGTGTGGTGGGAGGGTGTTCCAAAGTTTTGGAGCGCATAAACTGAAGGATCGGTTTACTGTTGCGGAGATATATCTTAAGGACTCTTTTGGAACCATTAGCATGTTTAATTCCGTGGTTCTTCTTAGCCTGTTGGTAGGGATTGGTTGGATCATCTCTGATAATGATGAGGGAGCGAGTCCTTTATGAGCTTTGAAGGCTAGGAGCAGAGTCTTGAAGGTGATTCTCGCTTGGATTGGGAGCCAGTGTAATTGTTTCAGGAGGGGTGTTACATGTTCTCTTTTAGGTACCCCGAAAAGCACTCTTGCTGCGCTGTTTAATGCTAGTTGAAGCGGGTTAAGGGTGGATTGGGGGAGCCCCTGTAATATAGAGTTTGCGAAGTCAAAGTGGGGAATAATTAGAGCCTGGTAGACCGTACGGAAATCATCTGGATCAATCAGTTGGCGGAGGTGTCTGAGGGAGCGAATCTTGAAATAAACTGCCCTTACTGAGTTGGCTATGTGGGTCTTCATATCTAGGTTCTGATCCAGAGTCACTCCAAGGTAACGGATGTGGGATTTTACTTGCAACTTGGCATCTTGAACCTCAAGGAATGTGGGTGGTGTGAACTTAGAGTTCCTTGAGATGAAAAGAACTTCCGTTTTTTTGTGCTGGATTCTGAGATTTTGAGTCAGTAGCCAATTTGAGATGGCGTTAAAACAGTTGGTTATGGGGGTGAGATTCATCTTATCTATGCAGAACGGCATATAAAGTAACACGTCATCAGCATACATCATATAGTTGACGTTGAAGGACATGATAATGTTGCATATAGGTTGCATGTATATGTTAAATAATAGTGATGACAAAGAGGATCCTTGCGGGACTCCTTGTCCTTGAAGAAACGGATCTGATGTTTCCCCATTTGAGCGAACCTGCTGCCATCTCTCTGAGAGGTATGAGTTGCACCATTCGAGAGCCTTTCCACAAAGGCCCTTCTCTCTTAGGCGGATAATAAGAAGATCGTGACAGACCGAATCAAAAGCAGCCGCAATATCTAAAAAGATGAGAACAAAACCCTGTTTGATGTTATCGATACCAGAGTTTAGGCTGTTGAGAAGTGAGGTGAGGAGCGTTTCGACTCCGTGAGATTCCCTGAATCCATGTTGACAGGTATCCAAAGGCGCTTCAGTGTCGATATGGTCTTGTAGTTGTCTGTAGGCTATTTTTTCAATTATTTTAGCAAGAGTGGGTATGCTGGAGATGGGTCGGTAAGAGTCTGTTTTTTGAGGGTCTAACTTGAGGTTTTTTAGTAGAGGTCTGATAGAAGTCTGTTTGAGGGCAGAAGGGAATGAGCCGGTGTCGAATGATAGCCTTATGATCTTGGATATTATTGGAGCAAGCTCTTTGCGAAGGTCCTTTATCCAAAAGGCTGGACAAGGATCAGTATGTGCGGTGGATAAGTTGAGAGATGAGATTATATCTTCAATTAGCTTGAAAGAAGGGGTGGAGAATGAAACTAAAGGAGCTGGGAGCCCATGAATAAGCGGGACAGGGGGTATTGTAATTTTATTTGTACAGCACAACTTAAGACATTTGCATGGTTTATTGGGTTGTAAACCATGTAAATGCCTTTCGAATATCAGGCCTGTATTTTATAAAATATTCACACACATCACAATTCTGCTTCTGCTCCACACAAACTACACCTCTGGAAATGTCTCCATGCAGCTTGTATTCAAGTAGGCCCACATTCTCTACTTGTGTACTTTATTTGTAAAAACGTATACACCATCTTCCTAGCATAAACAAATCAAAATGTTTTACGAAGTTAAACAGAAAGCATAAAAACAACAAAGTAAATATAGATAAAATCACAGAACAAACACACTCACAAGACAAACCATTAATAACAGGGACCAAGGGGCAGATATTACTCTTAAATAATGCTATAGCTCTGCATAAGATAGGAAGAAGAAAGGTCTGCTCTAACAGCAAAACGCTTAGTCCATAGCACAGGAGCTATTATTGAAAATGCTCTAGTTCTCTGTTTACTCTTTTTAACAGTTTTTATTCACCTAAGCAGTCATGTAATTTTAGAAAAGCTCTTTTGTACATGTAAAACAGGCTTTACCAACAGAAAAAGCTTTGTAAAATACCTGCAAAATATATTCCACAAATTAAAAACATCAAAAAGAAGAGCAAGTATCTTGCAAGGGGAACTAAATAGTGCTGTGAAAGAGACTATTAAAGTCAGAAAAGCATTTTTAAAAAAATGGAAAGTAGTGCTAAATGAGTATAGAAATGAACATAACCACTGGCAAATTAGATGCAGAACATTAATGAAGCAAGCCAAGAGAGAATTGGAAGAGAGATTTGCCAAGAGGCAAAAGCTAATAATAAAAACTTTTTTAACATCCTTCATAACAAGAAACTTACAAGGGAATTGGTTGGGTCATTAGATGATGGGAAAGGAGGGGAATAGATAAAAGGGGCACTCAGGGAGGATAAGGCAATAGCATAAAAACTAACTTAATTCTTTGCTTCGGTCTTAACAGAGGAAGATTTTGATGGGATACCCCCACTGGAACAATTCCATGTGGATGGAGTTATAGAGGAACTTAAAAAAATCAGTGTGAATCTGCTAGAGACGTTAAAGCAAATTGACAAACTAAATAATAATAAATCACTAGGATCTGACCATATTTACCCCAGAAATCTAAAGGACCACAAATACAAACTTGTAGTAGACCTACTACTGGTATTCTACAGTACAACCTATCACTCCGATCTACATCTGTACTTCAGGAGTGGAGGGTAGCCAACATAATACCAGTTTTAAAAAAAGGGCTTCAGAGGTGACTCCAGACCAGTGAGCTTGATGGTGACAGATGAACAAAATTACTTGTCAAATGGATAAACATGGCTTAATGGGGAAGAGCCAGCTTGGATTTAGAAAAGGGAGATTGTGCCTAACTATTCTATTAGAATTCTTTGAAGATGAAAAAGTCCTTTTCAGAAGACATTTGATAAAGTTCCTCATGAGAGCCTCCTTAGGAAATTAAAAAGTCATTGGATAAGAAGCAATGCCTTACTGTATATTGGCAACTGATTAAAAGATAGGAACAGAGTAGGACTAAATGGCTAGTTTTCACAATAGAAAGAGGTAGATAGTGGAGTGCTATTAGAATCTGTACTGGATCTGGTATTGCTAAGCATATTCATTAATGAGCTGGAAAGGAAAACAAAGAGTGAATTCATCAAATGTGCAGATGACACAAAAATATTCAAAGTAGTTAAAACACAAGAAGGCCATGAGTGGAAAAGTGGATATCATAACTGTGAGTGAAATTTAATGTGAACAAGTGAGAAGTGATGCACATAGGGAAAAGCAATCCTAACTATAGTTGCACCATGTTGGTTCCACATTAGGAGTCTCTATTCAGGAAAAGGAACTTGGGGGTGGGGGTGGGGTATATTCATCAGCTGCGGCTAGTGCTGTTAAAGCAGCTAGCCATCGCTGCTGAAAACTAACCCCGGATAATCAATGCCAGGGCCATATCCACCACCGGCATTGTCTATCTGGGTCGCCGCAGAACCCAGAAGTTAACTGGGCAGTGGTGATATTGAGTGCTGCCTGGTTAGCTTCTGTGGGTAAAGTTAGACCAGCCTTTGCCATCTTACAAGCGCTAACTGCCAATGCTAGATATCCCCCTCCTCCCCCATTGAGAATAAAATGGAGAATATCAAAATGCCTCTGTAGAGAAATGCAACCACATCTTGAGGACTGTTTGTGCTTTGGTCACCCCATCTCAAAAAGATATAGAATAACTGAAAAAGTTATAGAGAAAGGTGACAAACATATAGGCTATAGAACAGCTCCCTTATGAAGGAAGCCTAACCAATTAGGGATCTTCCCCTTTGAGAAGAGATCATAGAGAAGGCAAATAATAGAGGTTTATGAAATCATGAACGGGGTAGAAGAGATTAATAGGAAATGATTATGTACTCTTTGAAATAGTCCTAGCACTCAAGGACACTTCATGAAGCTAACAGCAGATTTAAAACAAATTGGAGAAAGTAGTTTTTCACTTAACAATCAAGGAAGCTACCATAGCTGATTTAAAAAAAAGGATTTGGACAGGTTCCTTAAGGAAAAGTCTATTATCAATTAAAAGGTCATTTTAAAAGGCTTAGTTGTGATGTAGGACATCTGAAGACGTGCGCGTGGACGTCAAAATCACAGAGACATCTCTGCAGTCATTCACAAATGACTTTTACAGACATCTCTGGTGCAGAGACGTGCGAGCTGGCAAGAAGGTATGGTGAAGGCATGTTGGGGGAAGTGATATGGACTTACACATCTCTGTTCAATTTCAGGAATGCTTGTGGGTATGTTCATGTTTATACCTGCTGCAGGCATGGATAGACATCAGGAAAGTGTTCGTTTTGACCTTAAAACATTCAGAAAGTGTAGAGATGGCGAGTTAAATGACTATTCTAAGATCGCAAAGACCCACACTGGGATTTTAATCATAGCCACCAATCTCCCAACCCACTACTTTTACCATTATGCTGTTAGAAGTCCATATTCTGAGATGCTATTCTGGGGACATCTATGTAGATGTCTCTATAGACACACATATCAGGCATGTCCACATTTCTGAAATCGTGCTCGAACTTGCACATGCCTGTGTTTTTTTCAGACATTCTGGTTTTGATGTCCCAGATTGCACTTGGATGTCCCATTGTAAAATGTGTCTTTTAGTGACTAGGTAAGAGTTGGGAAAACTGTCCTTGGGACTGATGGGGGGAGAGGGAAGGGAAGGAGATAAATGCTGAAGACTTGGAAAGAGGGTGGAAGGGAAGAAGAGAGATGCTGGAAACCTGGGCAGAGGGAGGGGAGATGCTGGAGACCTGCCGCTGCACTATACTTGGGGTGGGATGGGGCAGAGTGGGGAGAGGCAGGATAGGACAGGGGGGCAGGATGCATGACTGATAGTTCACCTACGGCATCAGATACCTTTGGGCCATTCCTGCAGGGAAATACTGTGGGAGATTATTTTTTAATGGCATATAGAGACAGGGGTCAGGCAACTATCTTACCCTGGATCTGGGGTGCCTAAGCTATGTGGTCACTGGCTGCATTGTGCTCTCAGTTTCAGCCTGAAAGGAAAGAATCTACCCTTTGAGAACTATGGGTACTTGACAGACACAAGAATCACAGGCACCATCCTAAGGTGATTCCAGTCATTTCTCCAAGACTACATTTTTTCAGTCTCATTTTGCCCTTTTAGTCAAGGGAATACCCTCTAACGTGTGGAGTGCCCCAGAAACCCATTCTTTCTCCTATTCTCTTCAACTGGCACTGTTATTACAATCCATAGGCATTAGCAGTTTTCTCTTTGTGGATGACATTCAACTGTTGTTTTATACAAATCCCTTAAACCCGGATTTGATGGCACTGAATGTATGTCTTACATCTATGTCTGACTGGCTAAAGGAGAATTCACTTAAGTTGAATCTTGCTAAGACTCAGGCAATGTGGATTACTGACCACTTTCAATCCATGAAAGTGGCACCCCATATCCAGGGACAACCAATTCCATTTGTGTCTTCCTTGAAAGCTCTGGGTGGTAAATTGGATGCCCAATTTAACTTTTAAACTTCAGATTGCGGTTATCTCCACAGCATGCTTTTATTCGTTAAGCAGTCTGGTCTATTCATTCGTACTTTGATAAGCCAACTCTGCTCACTATTATACATGCTCTTATCATTAACCAACTTGATTACTGTAATTCATTATACAATGGATTACTGCAATCTTCGGTTAAGCAATTGCAAACTATTCAATGGCTATCAAGATAGTGATGCATTCTAAAAGGTTTGATCATATCACACCACTTCTGAAGGAATCTCACTGGTTACCCATCTTTTATCAGATAAAGTATAAGATTCTGATTTTTAGCACATAAAGCTTTTTATGTAGGTTTCCCGCAATACCTCTCTGATTTGTTAGCACCATATGCTCCATCTAGGAACCTTCGATCCCTGCAACAGGAGAGTCTGGTATTGCCTTCCAATTCCAGAGCACATCTCGATATCACTCAACAGGTTGCCTTCTACTATTTGGCTCCTATTTTGTGGAACTCTTTACTCATGATATTAGGTTGGAAACATTGTATAATAAATTTAAAACAGCACTAATAACTTTTTAATTTGAATAAGAATTTGTGAACACCTACTTTTTTTCCTTTCAAAGGTCAAGAGTGCAGTTCAGGAGGGGACTATGATCTGATGGTAGGATGCAGATACAAATACTATCCTATGACATGGTGGAGGATACAAATACTATCAGAGACATGGTGGAAGGAGGACAACCAGTGGGACACTGTGGTACAAACTATTTCATAATGATAGAGCTGATCAAATTGGTGGAGGGGTTGCGCTCTATGTTAGAGAGGGCATTGAGTCAGAAAGGATTAAAGTTTTGCAGGAAACAAAATTTGCTGTAGAATTTCTGTGGATTGAAATTCCATGTAAAAAGGGGAAGGCGATGGCAGTGGGGGTGTACTATCGACCACCGGGTCAGAATGAACAAATGGATAATGAAATGCTCAAAGAAATCAAGGCAGCTAACAAAAGTTACAGCGCAGTAATAATAATGGGTGATTTCAATTACCCCAGTATCGACTGGGTCAGTGTCACGGCAGGACATGCTAGGGAGATAAAGTTCCTAGATAACATAAATGACTGCTTCTTGGAGCAACTGGTTCATGAACCGACCAGAGGGGAAGCCATATTAGACCTAGTCCTTAGTGGAACACCAGATCTAGTGCAAGAGATAAGGGTGTTGGGGCCACTTGGCAATAGTGATCATAGCATGATCGCCTTCGATTTAATCAGTGGAGGAGGGATAGTACGGAAATCCACTGTACTACCTTTTAACTTTCGAAAAGGAGACTATGATAAAATGAGGAAAATAGTTAAGAAAAAACTAAAAGGAGCAGTTGCAAAGGTTAAAGACTTACATCAAGCTTGGGTGTTGTTGAAAAATACTATCTTGGCAGCCCAGACCAGCTGTATTCCACGCTTTAAGAAAAGTGGAAGGAAGTCCAAAAAACTGCCAGCATGGTTTAAAGGTGAGGTCAGAGAGGCTGTTGTTGCCAAAAAAGCATCTTTCAGGAAATGGAAAAAAGAGCCAAACGACGAAACCTGGAAACAGCACAAGCACTGGCAAGTCAAATGCAAGGCATTGATAAAGCAGGCAAAGGGAGAATTTGAGAAGAAGCTTGCTGTGGAAGCAAAAACGCGAAATAAAGATTTTTTCAAGTACATTCGTAGCAAAAAACCTGTGAGAGAGTTGGTCCATTAGATGATAGAGGAGTTAAAGGGGCACTAAGAGGCGACAAGGCGATAGAGGAGAGACTGAATGAATTCTTTGCTTCGGTCTTTACTGAGGAAGATGTAGGGATGTTACCCATGACTGAAGTGGTATTTAAAGGTGCAGAAGAATTGAAGGAAATATCGATACATCGAGAAGATGTATTACAACTATTAGATAAACTGAAGAGTAGCAAATCACCTGGGCCGGATGCTATACATCCAAGGGCGTTGAAAGAACTGAAATATGAGATTGCAGACCTGCTATTAGTGATCTGTGAACAATCATTAAAATCATTTCTAATACCTGAAGATTGGAGGATCACCAATGTAACACCAATTTTTAAAAAGGGTTCCAGGGGTGATCCGGGAAACTACAGACCGGTGAGCCTCATGTCAGTACCGGGAAAAATGGTAGAAACCATCATAAAGAATAAAATTACTCAGCAAGTAGATAGTCATGGCCTAATGGGAGACAGCCAACATGGCTTTAGACAAGGAAGATCTTGTCTTACTAATCTGTTAAGTTTTTCTGAAGGTGTGAATAAACAGGTGGACAAAGGTGAGTCAGTTGATATAGTGTATCTGGACTTTCAGAAATCCTTTGACAAGGTCCCTCATCAGAGACTTTTGGCAAAACTAAAGAGTCATGGGATAGGAGGCAGTGTACTAGTGTGGATCAAGAACTGGTTAAAAGATAGAAAGCAGAGGGTTGGGCTAAATGGCCAATTTTCCCAATGGAGAAAGGTGAATAGTGGTGTACCCCAGGGATCTGTGCTGGGTCCGCTGCTTTTTGACATATTCATAAATGACCTGGAAAGTGGAATAACGAGTGAGGTTATCAAATTTGCAGATGACACAAAACTATTTAAAGTTGTTAAAACCCAAGAGGATTGTGGAAAATTGCAAGAGGATCTTGATAAATTAGAAGACAGGGCATCAAAATGGCTGATGAAATTTAATGTGGACAAGTGCAAAGTTATGCACCTAGGGAAGAACAACCCAAACTATGGTTACACAATGCAAGGTTCCACATTAGGAACCACCACCCAGGAAAAAGATTTATGCGTCATTGTGGATAACATGTTAAAACCCTCGGCCCAGTGTGCAGCGGCAGCCAAGAGAGCAAATAGAATGCTAGGTATCATAAGGAAAGGAATGGAAAATAAAACAAAAGATATTATAATGCCTCTATATCGATCCATGGTGAGACCGCACCTTGAATACTGTGTGCAATTCTGGTCATCGTATCTTAAAAAGGATATAGAGTTATTAGAAAAGGTTCAGAGAAGAGCCATCAAAATGATAAAGGGGATGGAAGGATACTCCTATGAAGAAAGGCTAAAAAGGTTAGGGCTCTTTAACCTGGAAAAGAGACGGCTGAGGGGAGATATGATAGAAGTCTATAAATTAATGAACGGAGTGGAACGGGTAAACATAGATCGATTGTTTACGTTATCAGAATATAGAAAGACTAGGGGACATGCAATGAAGCTACAGGGTAAACTATTTAAGACTAATAAAAGAAAATATTTTTTCACTCAACGTGTAATCAAACTCTGGGATTTGTTACCGGAGGATGTAGTAAAGGCTGTTAGTGTAGCTGGGTTTAAAAAGGTTTGGACAAGTTCCTGGAGGAAAGGTCCATAAACCATTATTAAGAAGGGACCCAGGATATCAATGCTTGACCCAGTACAAGCATTGCGGAACCTGTGTCTTTTGGGGAAACTGCTAGGTACTGTCATGGGGCTGGAGCCATGGAAGCTGCAGCTTTAGGAAAAAACCTGTTTTGCATAGAGCTGAGAATGTGCAGAGAGTGCAGTTGCATCATAGCACAGCCAGAGGGGACAAGAGTAATCCCACAGAGGCTGAAGCAACGTGCTCAGACACTGATTGTATAAGTGGCAATCAGTTGCACCTGAGGCCAAGCCCGGGACGTTCAAACCAAAACTCCCTTTATAAAGAGAAACAGAGAGCAGCAAGGCAGAAACAGAAGAGGAAAGAGAAGGAGAAGAGGGAAGAGAAGGTGGGAAGGAAGGTGGAGAACCTGCAGGACGTGCAGGACAAGAAGAACGTGGAACAGGAGAGATTCCACACAGAGCCAGCCCAGAGGGACAGAATCCAGAGGAAGTTTACTCAGATGGATAGAGTCCAGAGGGGCAGAGCACAGAAGGACGGTGTCCAGAGAAAAGCTGCCAGAAGAAACAGTTTATCTGGTAGGAGTGACTCTCCCAGCCCAAGTAACTTTGTTGGATCTGGATTACAAGGAACAAGGAAGAGAGGTTCCTATTATAAAGATACCTTTTCAGAGAACCACAGTGAGTGGGAATCCTTACCAGGTTTTCCTGAATTCCATGAAAGCAAAGCACTGCACAGAAAAGCCTATCTCCCAAGAGAAGTACGTCAGAAGGAGAGCTCTAGGTGTGGCAATTCCAGGAAGCCAAGGTATGCTGAATCTTTAATTCTAAAGGAAAGCCTTGCTAATAGAAACCCTGTTAAAGCAGCTATTCCCTATAAGGGGAGGGGAAGCAAAGCAGAGCTTTTTAAGACAATACCTCACAGCTTAACAGGAAAGTTTTACTGGAAGCAAGATAGACCCTGTAAGTTTGTAACAGGGAGTGAAAACTACTATTCAAAGGAAGAAGCCAGTGACGCAGAGTCTATGGAAATTGAATGTGAGAATATTATTCCCATGCCTCAGGAGGAATCCATGGACTGTAATTTCTGTTCAGCAACTAGTATTGAATCCTTGCTAGAATTGTAGATAGAAAAGAAACTGTGCAACAGATGGTGAACCTTATAACCGTTTGTTTGCTGAATTGTTTAAATTGCTTTGAACTAAAAGAAGCCTCAGCTAGGACTTGCATTCAACTGTGAAGCCTATAACAGTTATCTGCTTGAATATTGGTGGAACCCCTTTTGATAAAGAAAGGACTGTCTTTATTTTCTACTTGTCTTAGTGAATCATTGCGTTACAGGGGAAATAAAGTCTTGTTACCCTACACTCTTGGCTTGGATCATTTGTGCTCTCAAGGAGCTAGAACTACAAGGACCAAAATGCACTAGGCCCTTAAAGTCACATTGCTCCTTAAAAATAATAAATGCGCCGGATGCCCTTATAGCCACTGGCCACTGGGGGCACCTGGCGACAGTACGTATGACCTAGATTGGCCACTGTTGGAAACAGGATACTGGGCTTGATGGACCTTGGTCTGACCCAGTATGGCATATCTTATGTTCTTATGTTCTTATATGTTTTTGGGACTCTATTCCCAACAAAAATTGTAACTTTTGATTTTTTAGTTCTTACCTATTTTGTATATGATTTTCATTGACTATAAACTGCTTTGAAATCAAAAATAGAGGGTGGTATAGCAAATATAAATAAAAATAAACATGCTTTCATTGATCTGGATTGGCTCAATGAAAGCATGTTTATTTTTATTGTTGAAGATGGGATGTTTGGCTTGATGGACTTCTGGTCTGAACCAGCAAGGGATAGCTTATTTGCTGAGGTTTTAATCTTGCTCCGGACTGAGGAGCATCTGCATCTTGGGTTTGGTGGCCACTTTGTACCCTTGGCTCAAGGCAAGATTCATACTTTGGTTTTATCCCCATCCAGCCACCACTTGCATGGTGTGGAGCTCCTTTCAGTGAACACCCTCCCCTCTTCCCCACCCAGAACCCCAGCAAAGTATAATGGTGACTAAGGGCCCGATATTCTTCTGGGCAGGCTATGTGCTGCTATGGCGCATAGCTCTGCCCGTCAACCTTTAACCCTAGACATTCAATGCTGGAGTCATATGTGACCCTGTCATTGAATATCCAGGGATCGCCGCACATGCCCGAAGCCGCAGTAGCTAACCAGGCAGCAGCGATATTGAATGATGCTTGGTTAGCTCCTGTGCCTTAAAGATAGGTGAAGGTTTCCTCACCTATCTTTTAGGCACAGGTCACTAACCAGGAAGCATGCAATATTGCCACTGCCTGGTTAGCAACAGTCTCCACCTCTGCTCTACCCTGGAACACCCCAACACTTCTCAATGCTGACTGCATAGTATTGGGACATGTAACGGGGTGAGAAGGGGATATTCAATGGCACTAATCGTGTAAGTGCCATTGAATATCCTGATTTAAGTCATTTACATGGTTTACTGGGCTGTAAACTGTGTAAAAGTCTTTCAAAAATTGGGCCCTTAGAGTCTAGTTGCTGAGAAGTATATGACCTTGGTTTTCTTTATTTACTACCACATAGCCACACAAATCCTTTTTCTTCTTTAATTTAATTTGAGGTCTCTTTAAGGCAGGCAGTTTTAAATTCCATGGCAAGCTTCTTTTCAAATTCTCTATTGGCCTGCCTTATCAATGCCTTGCATTTAACTGGTTAGTACTTATGTTGTTTCGGCATTTAGCTCTTTTTTCCATTTTCTGAAGGATTTTATCTTAGCTATAACAACCTCTTTGACTTCATCTTTAAGCCATGCTGGCTGTCATTTGGCCTTCCTTTTACCATTCCTAAAATGTGGAAAACATCCGGTCTGTGCTTCCAAGACAATATATTTAAATAACGCCTAGGCCTGATGTAACTCTTTAACCTTTGCAATTGTTCTTTTTAGTTTTTACGTAATGATTTTCCTCATTTTATTATAGTCTCATTTTTGAAAGTTAAATGCTAATGCAGTGGATTTCCTTTATTAAATCAAATGTGATCATGTTATGATCGTTATTGCAAAGCAGCTCCAACATCGTTACCTCTTGCACTAGATCTTGCATTCCACTAAGGATTAGGTTTCAAGTCGCTTCCCCTTGAGTCAGTTCCTGAACCAGCTGCTCCATGAAGCAGTCATTTATTTCATCTAGAAACTTTATCACCCTAGAATGGCATGATGTAACACTGACCCAGTCAATACTGGGGCAATTGAAATCTCCCATTATTACTGTGTTGTACACTTTGCAAGCTTCCCTAATTTCCTTTGCCATTTCATCACCTGTCTGTTCATTCTGGCCAGGTGGAAGGTAGTATAAACTGCCATTCCTTCCCCTTTTTACATGGAATTTCTATTCATAGAGATTTTACAGTGTATTTTGTTTCCTGTAAAACCTTTATCCTGTTTGACTCTATGCCCTCTTGAACATATAGTACCACCCCTCCACCTATGTGATCTACCCTATCATTGTGATACAATTTGTAGCCTGGTATCAGTGTCCCATTAGTTATTTTCCTTCCAACATGTCTCAGAGATGCTAATTATATCTAACCTTTCATTCAGTGCTATATATTCTAACTCTCACATCTTATTTTTTAGACTTCTAGAATTTTCATACAGGCATTTCAAGGTTTGTTTTTTGTTCATATTAACAGTCTGGCTATAGGATGGCAGGGGTAATTTGGAATCTTTCTACTCGGTCTGGTTTTTACTTAAAGGCACCTGGGCTTCTTTTACCTTTATTCAAACCTCTCTATTGGGATGCCCTAACTTCCCTGTTTTGCTAGTATCCTTCAAAGAAACATAATTCTGAATCATGTGCTCTTAAGCGATTAACGGCTTTCCTCCATTATCTAGTTTAAAAACTACTCTATCTCCTTTTTAAAGATTAATGCCAGCAGCCTGGTTTCACCCTGGTTAAAGTGGAGCCTGTCCTTTCAGAAAAGTCCCTCCCCTTCCCCAGAATGTTGCCCAGTTCCTAACAAATCCAAAACCCTCTTTCTTGCACTATCATCTCATCTATGCATTGATACTCCAGAGCTCTGCCTGCCTCTTGGGTTCTGCGTGTGGAACAGGAAGCATTTCTGAGAAGTTCTGGATTCAACTTTCTACCTAAAAGCCTAAATTAGCTTTCAGAACCTTCCTCCCACATTTTCCTATGCCATTGGTACCAACATGTACCAAGACTGCAGGCTCCTCCCCAGCACTATCTAAAACCTTACCTATGTGGCATATAAGGTCTGCTATCTTTCCACAAGGCAGGCATGTTACCAGGCAATCTGCACGTCCACCAGCCACCCAGTTATCTACATGCCTAATAATCAAATTACCAACTATAATGGCTGTCCTAACCATTCCCTCATGGGCACATGGCCCTGGAGACACGTCTTCGGTGTGAGAGGGAATTACATCAATTGGAGGACACGTCCTAGCTACAGAATCACTTCCTGCCATTCCAAGGGAATGATCTCCTTCCAGGTGATCTCTCTTCTCCATGGCAGCAGAAAGGCTGCCAGACTAGAGGCGGCAGATTCATAGAGTCACCCTCACAACATAGAGGCTGTGAAGGAGAGAGACCTGATATTGGCCTACAACAATGTTTCTTGAGCATGTGTGATCAGTGCTAGGAAATACTCCAGTTTGATGGGTCTTCTAAAGGAGAGTTGCAGAAGATGAAACCACACTTGACTTGGTCCATAAGGGACTATAGAAATCAGGAAAGTTTTTGCTATGAGCAGAATTGGAGGACATATGGAAGACCCTCCCCCCAATCTAGGAAGAAATCATCAGAGGCTAGTCTGCCGTGTGATTCTGTTTTTGAACAGAACTGAAGCACCTTCCTGTTCTGAGGAGTTACAAATAGATTTACTATGAGTGTGCCCTACATGTGAAAGATCATCTGAGTCACCTCCTGGTCCAGAGACCACTGTTGTAGTTGAAGTATCTGATTGAATTTGTCTGCCAGTCCTTCCCTGCCAGGCAGGTGGCTCTGAGAGTCATCTCATGAGAGATAGCCCAGTTCCATATTCTAACAGTTTCCCATAGGACATGGGTTTCTGTTATTCCCTGCTTCTTAATGTAATGCATCACAACGTGATTGTTTGTCTGGGCTAGAATTATTGTGTTGACTTTAGGGAACTCCATACTGTCTTCAACTTCAGGAAGTTTATCAGAATGATTTTCCTGGGGAGGCCATAGGCCATAAGTTTGAAACCCATCTACATGGGCTCTCCATGCAATTTGGACATATCTGTGGTAAGGAAAATTTGTATTGGAATAATTTGAAAGGAGTTTCCCTATGCAAGATTGAAATTATCCATTCATCAGAATAGAGAATCCCACAGAGGTATGGTGATGCAAATTATGTGCCACAATTTCTCAGTGGCCTCACTCCACTGAGTTCCGAAGGACCATCAGTTGCTGACCATGAGTTTATTTATTTATTTAACGGTATTTCTATACCGCCTTATCATAAAATCAAAGCGGTGTCACAGCAATACAATCAAAAGTGGGGAAGGGAGGGTCATGCAGTGAATTTTATGAATTGCGTGTACGAGGGTAGTGTAACAGAATAGGTTGAACTAGGTACATTGTGAGCTATATTACAGCATGAGCTATGATACATTGTTCTGTACTATGCACATTGTGATCTTATAATACAATGTTCTATGTAATTAGGGGGTTAAGATATATCATGTGCCTGTGAATATTTTCTGATCACGGATGGAAGGGTACGGGGGAAGTTCTTGTTGGATTATGTCACATGTCCGTAGTGTTCTATGAACAGCGTTGTCTTCAGCTGCTTGCGAAAGTCTTTGAGGTCATCTGTCGATCTCAGTTCGTCTGGGAGGGAGTTCCATATTGTTGAGGCAGCCAGAGAGAGGGCCCTCTCAGTGGTGTCCTTGCGGGTTTTTCTGAAGTCGTTCGGTGTGTTTACTCTGTTGGCAGTCCCTTTTCTTCTTGGGCGCGTGCTGGCGTCTGGTTGTATGAGGGTGTGCAGGCTGTTGGCTGAAGTGCGGTGTTTGATTTTGAATATGTTTATTATTGTTTTGTATTTGATGCGAGAGCTGATTGGCAGCCAGTGTAAGTCTTTCAGAACAGGAGTAATATGATCGTGTCTTGTTGCACCAGCTATTATGCGGGCTGCAGTGTTTTGAGCTAATTGTAGTGGTTTGAGTGTTTGTTTTGTTAGCCCAAGGTAGATAGGGTTGCAGAAGTCCAGTAGGGGAGTAATTAGAGCTTGGCATACGGTACGGAAGTGTTCTGTGGTGAGGAGGGGTTTGAGTCTTCTGATGATTCTTATCCTGTGGTATACATTTTGGATTGTTTTGCTTACCTGTGTCTTGAGATTCAGTTCGTTGTCCAGAGTCACTCCAAGGTATTTTACTTCTGTTTTCACTGGAATGGCTGTGTTTTGTACTCTGATTTCTGGTGGGTGGGTGAAGTCTGGGTTGCGGGTGATTATTAGTGCCTCTGTCTTGCTGTAGTTGATGGCTAGGTTGTTGTCTTTACACCATCTTGTCATTTGTGTTAGGCAGTCTGTTATTTTAGCGTAGTCTGGGCTGTCGATTGAGATAGGCGTGTAAATCATAATATCATCTGCATAGATGGTGTATTGAATGCTGTTTGCTTTCAGGTAGTCGCAAATTGGCTGGATGTATATGTTGAACAGAAGTGCTGAGAGGGCGGATCCTTGAGGTACTCCTTGGAGGACTTTTATGGGTTGAGATGTGTTGTGGCCTACCTTGACCTGTATCTGCCTGTCGGTGAGGTATGATTGGAACCATTTGAATGTGGTGCCATGAAGCCCAATTTCTTTTAGTCTTTCCAGGAGAGTTTGGTGGTCTACTGTGTCAAACGCTGAGGAGATGTCGATGAAGATCAAGAGGATACCTTTTTTGGTGTTGTCTATAATCCGGAGGATGTTGTCGAAGAGGTATATCAGTATTCTTTCGACTCAGTGGTTGGGGTGGAAGCCGTGTTGGTTGTCATCTAGAGGAGCATGGTTGTCAATGTGCTCCTGTAGTTGTTGTTGCACTGATTTTTCTATGATTTTTGCTAGAAAGGGTAAGCTTGATATTGGTCGGTATGCTGCTGGGTTGCTCTTGTCGAGGGTAGTTTTCTTTGGTATTGGTCGTACTGTAGCTAGCTTTAGTTTACCTGGCATGAGCCCTTGGCTGAGGGAGTTTTGCACCATGTTGTGGATGAAGTGGATGAAGCTGGACTTGGTGGCTTTGATCCATGATACTGGGCAAGGGTCCGTAGGAGCGGTGCTTGTTTTGATTGCAGAGATGATATGTGAGAGCTGTTCTGTTGAGGGTGAGGAGAATGTGTCCCATGTCCCATGAGTTGACCACAACTCCCTCTCTGGCTGGTACCAGGACAGTAAATCCCTCAGGGATCTTGGCCCTTGATTTCTCAATGTCTTAAACATCACCAACAGGAGCTTAAAAATACTCTGCTGTTCAATAGGTAACCAGTGGAGTTGAACAAACACATTGGCTACCGATTCCCTGCTACTATGCCCAGAGATCACTCTGGCTGCAACATTCTGCACTACCTGCAGCTTCCACAATGGATACTTTGGTAGCCTGACATAACAGCAAATTACAATAGTCGAACACTGACATGAACCAGAAGTCACATTACCCCATCATCTAAAAAAGGCCACAGCTGACATGCTAGCCGCAGTTTGCCATGTGCCACCCGGACCACGTTTGATACCTGGGCCTGAAGAAACAGTTCCACATCCATCACCACCCCAAATTATGAATCTCATTATTCCCATCAATCCTCACCCCTTCAATCCTCAGTCAGTCCTCCAGGGCCTCCTCCTTCAACTTCCATCAATAATTCGGATTTTCTGATCATTCAACACAAAATGGTTCACCCCTAACCATCCACTGATCTCTGCCAAACATCTATTAATTTCCCAAATGTTGCCACCATCGAACAGTGTGACACCACCATCACTTGGATATCATCTACATAAAGAAAACATTGGAAACCATACATCCTGACTATCTGCCCCACCAGACTCCTGAAAATATTAGAGACAGGGGGATAATGCTGAGCCCTGCAGCACCTCACAAGCCAACCGACAGATCATAGGCCTCTCTTCTCCCCAGCATACCCAAAACCTACGCCCATGCAAAAAAGCCAACAACCAACCCAACTCCCTATCCCCATTCCCAGGCACTGATTTAGAAGAATATCCCACTCTACCAAGTCAAACGCTGCCAATAAGTCTAACATGATCACCTTCACTATCTGACCCCTCTCCCTAGCCTGCCCTAATATATCCATTTCAGCAGCCAGCAGTGTCTCAGTCCCTGACCCCTTCCTAAAGCCAACTTGTCCTTAATTGAGACTCTGCTTCTCCTCCAAATAACTAACTGATCCCTCACTGCTTTTTCTATAATTTTAGTTAGACACATCAAAGATGAAATAGGTCAGAGGTTCTCACAGGACAAGTCCTGTACCTTCTTAGGGATAGGAGTCACTATTGCCTCCTTCTGGATATTTATCTTTCTGTAAGAAGTGCCTTGATATTGCTATTATGCTCTATATAACCTTGCTTATTATAATATGCAGCCCGCCAGATTCATCTAGAGCTTTGAGGATACAGTGTAGTTCCATATAGTCAATGCTAATGATTCTTAAACTATAGTTGTCACTATAGTCTATCAACCTATGTCAGCTTTAGGAAATACACTTCTGTTACATTTAATTAGCATTAAGCATCTCATTTGAGGTGGGTAGGGTTCCACATACTGCCACACCTGAGGTGGGCCTACAGAATAATGCAGGGCAACACCTTCCTATCACACCATTCCATAACACAATGCCAGCCCTAATTACCAGCTTGTTGTTCCTATGTTGCCTGGCCCAATCCATCATATGGGCAGAAACATTTTCTCAACAACAAGGCCTAATCGCCTCTATATTGTACATGGCTATGTCAGGAGAGGACATGATGATGCATTCACCACTTCAAGGCCACCACACACAGTAAACTATAGTCATCGTATTCACATTGTATGCCAGCCCCCAGAAAAGAGCCACAGACAGAAGCCTCCCTAGGCAAAAAACTTAACCTGTATGCTTATAAATGTTAGTTCCATTCAAAACAAATGGCCAATACTCTTTGACTATGTCTAGAGTCATAAATTAGACATGCTCTTTGTCACGGAGTCCTGGTTCACAGACACAGACTTTATACTTACAAGTCAACTAAAGCTCCCTAATTATGACCTCTTTAATTGCCTGAGAATAAACAGAAGAGGTGGAGACATCTTTATCATGGCCAGATATGACCTACAATTCCAATGCCTTACTTCACTGAGCACAAACAACCTGGACGCCATCATAATTTCAAATAAGCATCTAGCCACATCTCTGTGCTACTGAGCCCCATCTACAAGCACTGATAACCTCTCCTCAATCCTTGACCTAGCATGCAACCAATCAACTAAGGGTAGACCACTCTGGCTGCTAGGTGATTTCAACCTTGATGCCAAAGCACATATTTTTACACTGGCTGGTATTTTATAAAAGGTAATTTACATACGTATGTGGCTAAATACATACAGGAATAGCTTTATAACATATCCTCTTTTTAGTCTAGATATTTATTTATTTATTTACATTCTCTTATATACCGTGCTATTCTGCATCAGTGTGGTTTACATTGAACAAACTGAAATTACATTGAACAGGGCATTATAACTTGGAGATAACTATTTTACAGGGAACAAGGGCTATAGAGGGTTAAGTGGCTTGCCCAAGACCATAAGGAGCACCTGTGGGACTAGAAACCCCAGTCCTACCGGCCCAATGTTGCTGTCCTCTAGTGGGATTTGAACCCCCAACCTTCCAGCCTGAAGTACCTTGCCACAACCACTAGGCCACTCCACCACTCCACAAGATAAACATGACCCATACCATGCAAAGCTTTGTGAATTAGCTAAGACTAAACTGAGACCATCCTAGCAGCCATGCAGTGAATCTTCTCTGGAATATGGAGGTCTTCACAGGAAGACCCATAAATAGAGAATGGCAGCTGTCATTTCAGCATTTACAAAATATTTTAATTAGCAGGAGAAGACAGAAATTAAAATACTAGCTTCACTTTAACATTTGCATAGCTTCTTAATTAATCCTTACTTAAAGACTGCATCTGTGAGAAAAAAAGGTTCACATTCCACTTTTGGAATGATGGTTTAAGCTCCTGTTTGGGAATATGGACTTAGCCTTATTATTTTTGGAGTAGAGATTCAGGATGCTCTGTGGGAACCCAGGTTTAAGCTCACCTAGGGGCTAGTTACTATGGTGCATTAACATTAATGTGCGTTATTAGTAACTAGGTCTCATCGATGAACTAAAATAACATGCATTAACAGTGAATTAATGTGTGTTAATATTAGCACACCTTAGTAACTAGACTCCTAAAGAGATTTAGGGGTATGTTTACTAAACCGTCTTAACGTAGCAGTGGCGACGTTATCGTGCGATACGTAACGTTATCGTGCGATAATGTCGGCAGCAGCGTTAAGGCACACTAACGCTGTGAAATCCAGCTCTGAAGGGTGGAGTAAGGCCTCCCAGAGGGCGGAGAAAGGGGTCAATGGGTGGAGAGTGGGTGGAGAGAGGCTCCAGGCACACTAACGCTGTGAAATCTGGGTCTGAACACTAACGCCAGTGAAACCCTCACGTTAGAGGCACATTTGCAGGAAAGAGAAACCATTTCAGTCAGCAATGTATAGCAAAGGCAGGGAAACCCAGAAAAGTGATACTAGTGATACATGTGCAGGAACCAAAAAGGCAAATAAACATATAAAATGACCAGAACCACATCTGAAATCCCAATAACCAATCTGGCCAATAGTGATATTACTGATAAACAGAAAGCAACACTACTGACAAAGCGTAAAAAGGAAGATATCATGTTTGGGAGGGTCTATGCTCTGTCCCCCTACAAAGTGAATGATCCCACATTGAAATAGCAGCGATCAGGGTTTTTGTCGTTTATATTGGGCAGGTTTGTTAGGGTGTGCACATGTGCAGCAACAGCAGAGTGGCCACGTAGGAAAGGGCAACTGTACTGATGCTGTAAATGGGATACAGGGGGCAGCAGGCAGCACATGCTGTGGTCCAGCTGGGGAACAGTGCGGACTAGGCAGATGCCTAGGTGGCACATAGGAATGCTGAAACTGTAAAGCAGCAAGACAGCAACTGACGAGGGACCAATATGGGCACGAGTGTGTGTCCCACAGTGTCACAGGGGATAGTACCCAGCAGGTACCCCCAAGGGCACAGAACATTGGCAGGCGGTGCCAGGGGGAAGCGCGCATGTCCATGTAGGCACCCTTACCCGAGAACCCACACCATAGGCAGCTGCCTACCATCACACTAGATGGCCTGGGACTGCGCACCACCAGCAGCACCGGCATAAGGACATGTCAGCATGGTGGTGGAGGGGTGCTGGTGGTGGAGGGGGCAGTGGAATCTGCCCACAGCAGACCACGGCCAAGCCCCGTTTAGATGGGTGCTGTGCACTGCAACAGACAATGTCTGTCTGATGAACAGTCATGGTATCCCCAGGGAATGATCTGCCCTGTGGCAACAGTTTGGTGCAGTACACACAGCCAGTGTGTTCAGGGGCAGAAGGTCACAAGTTCAAGTCCCAGCTGTGGCACCTGTCAACCTTGCCCCATATTTTACCCAGTACTAAACTGTGGTAATAAAGACGGAACCTTTATTGCAGATAAATTAAACATGCCTGAAATGCCTATATTTTACCCTACAGAGCACAGACACCATAAACATGTGCAATCCCTAGAGCAGAGTTTCCCAACTGCAGTCCTGGAGGGCCAAACACCATTCAGGTTTCACGCTGTCCCTAATAAATATGCCTGTGCTGCATTTGTATGCATCACCCCCATTGTATGCAAATGTATCTCATGCATATTCATTAGGGACAGCATGAAAACCTGTACAGTGTTTGGCCCACCAGGACCGGAGTTGGGAACCTTTGCCCTAGAGCAGTGGCCAACAGGGGCAGAAACACCCACACCCACAGGCTCCACTATCCAAAGCCTCATGGAGAGTCAGGCTGTTGGGCCCTGCACGGAGCAGCATCTCCCAATATTGGCACCTGCATACCTTAGCAATGTCATCCTAAACTTGGGAACACGTTCCACATATATCAAAAGGTTGCTATGATTAATGCCAGCTAGCAAATCCTAAGTTAAACACGATTTGTTGATAGAGATTCATCATAGCAACCTTTCTGATATCTGTGGAGTGTGTTTCAGTTATTGCTTCTGACAGTGTTTACCAGCCTGGGGAGTGACCCCAACAGTATTGCGTGCCATAACAATGCCCGCACTGTGCCCAGGACTGGTGTGGCAGCCAGGGCTGCTACAAACCTCCATATTTGCACAATGCTGACATAGGTGTGGGAGTGTGTGTATGTCTATCCAGTGTGTTGTGCCTGCCCACACCTTACTGAGCCCACACTGCTTCCACGGTTTCCAGTTTTAGCCTGCCAATGTGCATAATGAGGAGCAAGGTACTGTGGGTATGGCCCGGACAGGGTGGCCTGGGCAGGATGCATCTGCACAGGGTACAGGGCAATGGCTGGGACATTGTAGTGCCCGACCACCACCTGCACGGACAGGGTGGCCACAGTATGTCATGCTGGGAGGTCACTCTCACCCTGACTGAGCAGTGACCATGGCATGGCTAGGTTCCCCCATAGTGCTATTCAGCTTTTCTTTCAAGTGATGTTTATGGGTTCTTTTTTCTGGGGTCCAATCACTGACATACCTGCTCACATCCCATTTTTGGGTGCACACAGTTCCTCCAGGGACATGCATTATGTACTAGCTAGCAGACTGTCAGCAGTTAGCATGTGTATGGCTAGAACACCCTGCAGGCTGCAATGGGTGGAGACTGACTGTGCCCTCTGCTCGTGAATGTCAGATAGTGGTTGATAGACCTTTAGATCCATCGCTTCAACATCGAGGCCATGACATCTGTCATAATTGTGTGCATTGCGCTACCTCTTTAACAGGGGTTCAATGGAGTCATCCTGTAAGTAGTCAATTGTATAGAAGGAAATGGGAGACGGACTGTACCACATCTTATGTGGTTTACATAGTTCAATGCCCCTGTCCTCTTGTTTATGTGGGGCGCACAAAGTGTCGCATCAAAGTTCGGGTGGGAGAACATGCTTCAAGATTGCGGCAACACATTGAGACAGCTCCGATGGTAGAACATTGTCAGTCATTACATCATGACTATCAGGATTTACGTTGGTCCATTATTGATTATGTCCCTCCGGATCCTAGAGGAGGGGATCGCGTTAACAAACTCCAATGCTTGGAACAACAATGGATTTTCCGTTTAGGTACGGTACATCCCACTGGTTTAAACAAAGAGGTTGAATGGACAAGTTTCATCTAACGTCATCCGTTGGGCCTAGGGACTCCCTGTGATGTGGGACATCCCTATGTTTCCCATTGGATGCCTTTTTTAGATTGACAGCAGGGTATAGCCATTCACACAATCTTTGTCCTCTTAAGAAACAGCTGATTTTCAACGTCTTCTGACGGTTTTTCTACATGAAATACAGATGGCACTTGAAACAGGGTGTATAACCCGAAATGTGCACGTCGTGCTTCAGTTCTTTGAAACAGCTAAGTGTTGAAAATTTGATTTTGAAAAAATGTTTTTGAGAAAATGATTAAATAGGATAAAACTGAGTGGAGAACATAGTTTTTAGTCTATGTCCCTTTCCGGTGCTATCCAACAAAAATAGTTAGAGAAAGTTTCACGGGGGTTTTAGTGATTTTTTGGAGAGATAGTGGTGGGGGGCAGCTGACTTTCTCCAGCATTCTGTCTGTCTGCCATTGCCTTATGTGATGCGTACAGATCTGCATCGACTGCCCTGTAGGGTGCCTGTTCCCCAGCAGGACTGGGGTTGATAGTTCTCTCTACTGCCACCATTGCAGAGATGTACATTGTGGATCTGTTGATGGGAGATCCTGTCCACCCACCCTGAGCCACAGAGGGTGGGTTGGGTGGTACTACATAATCCACTTTTGGGTCCAAACACCCCCCCCCCCCTAATAACATGTGACCATGGCACCCACACAGGATATGCACTATTCTGGGTGCATCATAGTCCACAAGGGTTAGACATGACTGGGAAATACAGTTGGACACAGGTGTATCCTAAGTGTGTCTGCAAAGACTACCTATCACACACTGGCACTGATGGGGACCTGCAGCATAGCCTATCTCAGTCAAGCCAGGTGCTGCGTACCTGGTGCTGGGTGCCCCACCTCACCCTCAGGGTGAGCACAGGTCCCGCACAATGTCACGGTCTGTAGCTACTCTGTGCCAGTAACACACATGGTCATTTCTCCCTACCAGGCCTAGGTGCTATGGGGGTGCATACCCCATTATTTGATCAGCTGTAGACTGCTGATCTGCATGTGCAGTGCATCATGGGTACAGGTGGATTTACCCTATCCTGGTAACCACAGCAGACTGTTTGTGTGGTAACCTGCAGTCTTTCTGTAGTCAGCCAGCAGTGTGGTAGCAGATATAGAGATGTAGCCTACTGGTTACTTCAATGGCTGTAGAGGCAGAGAGCATGGGTTTGATTCCACAGTGGTGTTGTTTAGGAATGCTGTCTGAGGCTTTCCCTTTTCATTTCGATCAGTGCTGCAAGCAGAAACACCCTCACAGTGCTGTAGCCTAAGGTGCCTCATAGGCACCCTATAGGGTGCCCTGTAAAGCGCCTTATAGGGCACATTATAGGGTGCCTTGGCAGACAGGGCACTCTATTATGTGACCTATGGGGCACCTTATAAGGCGCCTTAGGTTACGGCACTGTGAGGGTGTTTTTGCTGGCAGTACTGATTTAAATTAAAAGAAAATGCCACAGACAGCTGTGGTAGATTACACCACTGCAGGATCAAACCCATGATCTCTGCCTCCACAGTCATCACAGTAACCAGTGGGCTACATTGTTATAGCTTCTAACACTGCGCTGGCATGTACTTAGGGTTAACGCACGTTAACGTGCCACGGCACTCATGTACAGATTCTTGCTACCTTAGGACTGGAACGCCCACTCCTTATATGGCATTCTTCACATTATCGCTGCAACTAGCGCCGGTAACATTAAAACAGTTTAGTAAACATACCCCTTAGATTTCTCTCTGGGATAACAGCCTTTAAACTGATCTTTTCTGGGAACAGATATTCTGGCGTCTCTCACAGTGTCTGTCTGAGCAGCAAGGAAAGCATCTCAAGCTGTTCAGGCTCTCTAATTAGGAGAATCTTGGCATCTGGCTACAGTCAGTTGCTAGGGAAAGCAGAGCTCTCTATTAGCAACCTTCGACTTCTGCTTAATTAGGTAGAGCTGACAAATTGCCTAATTCCAGAAAAGGGACTTTGGGCTAGCCCCAATTTTATGATAACCCTATTGTGAGATTCCAGTCACTATAGTACCATTCAGCCAAGAAACCTCTGGGTTCTTTTCTCTTAAGTCCAGGAACATAGTCAGTATGTCTTTCAGTAGAACCCCCCTCCCAGGAGTGCTTGTAACTACTGTTAGTTCCAAAAGCATAGCTAGATTCCAGGGAACTTCAATCTCATCTCTCTGTTCCCTGAGGTACTTCTAATCCAGGTCCTGCTAATGTCAGGGTGAACACAATTGTCCAGTCCATTCATAGCCCTTTTCATCAGGCAGAGTCTTGGTGACCTCTAAACAGTAGTTCCCCAATGTAGCCCCCTTTGGGTTCTCAGAACAGGGCAAAACCCCTGATCCTGCCCTTGATATGGAAGGGCAGATTAGATAGGCCATGTGGTCTTTTTCTGCTGTCATGTTTTTATGTTTTTATTCTCGGCATATTGTTCCAGTTATATGGGAATGAGGTCCTTCCCATAATATCAGTATTTGACCTATAGGTGGCTCTGTACAGTAAACCCACAGTAGGTTCTATTCCCTTTTCAAAACAAGTCACACAGTCCAAAGCACATACAGTACTGAGCACTTGACACAGGTATCATTTTATTTATTTATTTATTTAGTAAACATTTGTATACCGCTGCTTCCTACGATCAGCAGCGGTTTACTTTACAGAATCATAGTGTATCGTACAATACAGTGATTTTTAGATTTACATTTCGATTAGGCAATGATTTACATAAAAACAGGAGAATCAATGGGATACAATATACATTTGGTTGGGGCACACAGTTCTGGGTATACATTTGATTGCAAGAGTGTGGGAGGGGTCCAATATATACAATTTATACATGATTACATGCCAGTATTCAAAATGCCGCCGTGGCAGGCAAAAGACATCTGGTTGAGGTAGAAGTATCGCCCTTAGGTCAGGTTGTAGTGAGTCTGAAATAAATGGGTTTTGAGTTTCCTTCTAAATTCACTCAAGTTATTTGTGAGTCTCAACTCGTGTGGGAGCTGGTTCCAGTGGATTGGTGCTGTATATGTGAATGCCCTATTGCTTGTTTCTGCTTTGACGGTTCTTATGCTTGTCGGAACACAGAGAGCGTTGAGATTTATGGTTCTTCTGCTCCTGTTGTGTGGTTGAATAGCGATTAGATTATTGAGGTAGGATGGTGCGATGTTATGGATGAGTTTAAACGTTGTTATGAGAAGTTTGAAAATGATGCGGGCGGCCACCGGGAGCCAATGCAGTTCCATAAGTACTGGGGTTATGTGGTCTGTGACTTTCTTTTCCATGATGACTCTTGCAGCAACATTTTGAGCCATTTGCAAGATGTTTAGGGTGTTCTTCAGCAGCCCTTGCAGGATGGCGTTGCAGTAGTCCAGGTGGGGGAATAATGAGAGCTTGCGCAACAGACCTAAAGTCCGATTTTTCGAGGATATTGCGAAGTGGTTGCAGAACTTTCAGCTTGTAAAAAATGGCTCTGTTAATTGTTCGGAGGTGTTTATCCATCCTAAGGTTGCAGTCTAGTAGGACTCCTAGATATTTTATTGCAGGTTTCGTATGATAAATGTTATTGTTAAGGGTGACTGTGGTGGGCAGAATGAAGTTGGTTTTCTTAGAGATAAACATGACCTCTGTTTTCTTGTGGTTTATTGACATGTTATTTTGATGCAGCCATGATTGGAGCATGTCAAGGCATTCCTCTAGTGGAGTGAAATTCGGTTGTGTTATGTCCAGGTGTGTATACAGCATCACATCGTCAGCATAGATGTGGTAATTGATGTTGCGCTTCTGAAAGATCTTGCAGATCGGTTTTATATACAAATTAAATAAGAGGGATGATAAGGCAGAACCCTGAGGAATCCCCTGGGTTTGAGGGAAGGCATCAGCTTTATCATTGTTGAACTGAACTTGTTGCATTCTATTGGATATATATGAAGCAAACCATTTTAGGGGGGTCCCTGCTATACCTATGGAGGCAAGACGGTTTAAGAGGGTGCTGTGGTGAACTGTATCAAATGCGGCTGAAATGTCGATAAATATAAGTATGAACATAGTGTTTTTGTTTTCAAGACCCCTGAGGAGATTGTCAAGGAGTGCCAGTAGTAGTGTTTCTACTCCGTGATGCTGACGAAACCCATATTGATGCTTATCTAAGGCTTTTCTATCATCTATGTGATCTTGCAGTTGTTGCTGAACCGCTTTTTCGATTGTTTTAGCTAAGAATGATATGCTTGAGATCGGGCGATATGATGCAGGGTCACTTTTGTTGAGAGATTTGTTCTTTAAGATTGGTTTTATAAGTGATCTCTTGAGATGGGTCGGCATGGTACCTTGTTGAAGTGACTGGTTTACAATGTAAGTGATAGGTTTTGTGATTTCCTTCTTTGTTGCTTTTATCCAGGTGGTTGGGCATGGGTCAAGAGGGGAGGTAGTGGTATTTAAATTAGTTATGATGTTTATGATCTGTTGTTCGCCTAATTGTTGGAAGGTGTTCCATTCAGCTGCAGAGTCTGCTTGAGTGACGGTGTCAGTTTCTCGAGGGGTGATGGCTAGCGATAAGCTTTGATCGATGATTGTGGGTAGTTGCGGATGTAATTTCTTGGCGTAGTGGTCAGCAAGCGTCTGGGCCTTTATTTCGTCTGCATAGACAGTGTTCTGGGTGGATTTGGTGAGTGACTTGACAAGCTCAAAAAGCTCCCTGGGTCTATTAAGAGCTTTATTGAGTAGGTTAGTGTGGTGATTCTTTTTTGCGAGGTTGACCTCATTCTTGTAATTCATGAGGAGTGTTAGGTATAGTTGCTTGCATTCCTCGGTTTGTGTTTTCCTCCATTTCTTTTCCATTTTGCGTAGCTCTCTTTTCATTCTGCATAGAGTAGGAGAGTACCATGGTTCGGATCTTGTTCTTGCTGCTGCGTTTGCAGGTTTCAAGGTTGGTCTTGCTGCTGCTTCGATTCCTGAGTTCCATAAGACTACCAGCTGTCTGGCTGGCTCATCACCACCCACGTAACTCTTCTGGCTACTTCCACCTCACAGATGGGTTGTGCTCAGTTCACTACCTCCAGCTTCAGGTCTCCATATCTTCCTCCAGCAAAGGATCCTGAAGGGCATTTTTGCACTCTGTGTCCATCTCCTGGTCGGTGTCCTCCCTCCTAACAGTGGATAATTCCTTCCGGCTAGTGGGATTCTCCCTTCCTCCCTCTCTACTGATGGGAAACTAGGACTGTATGGTTGGGAAATGGGACCTAAGAGGGTCAGTATCATTTGGGCCTCATTCTATTCTTGGTTCTCCCTCTCAGACCCTGCCTGCCCTTCTCTGGAACCTGTGATGGGATATAGACCCAGTCACACCTATTCTGATGCATTTTTGGAGCTGCAGTGCTGATTTCAATGGAATATACTATATTGCTTTGCAGTATAAGTTCAAAACCAAGGCTGGCCAATACATTTCCTTCTTGCGCTTGAGTAACTTGACAGCTCTGAATCAGCAGGCACAATCACCTATTGTATCACCCCATATTAGGAACTCCTGACTGCTTAGTGGAAAACTTGACCTTGATCATCAGAAAAGGCTGCATTTCAGTTTAAGAGTTTTGCAGTCTGTTACAGTAGGTCCTTCATATTCATGACAGCCAACAGGTCAGATTTTCAGGATATGCATACTGAATATACATAAGAGAGATTTCCATGCCTACTACCTCCATTATATATAAAGCTCTCTCATGCATATTCTTTAGGTCCTGTATATCCTGAAAATTTTTGGCTGCCCTCAATGACTGGGATTGAATACCATTTCAGTAGATAAACGCACCCTACTGAATGTGAACTGGACCCTACCTGGACCAATAGGAGTAGAGAAGTCCTGGATGCCTTACAAGGGGCATTCTTTAGTCAACCAGTGAAACGGTTTAAAGGGAGACTCCACTGTATCTGATACTGGTAAGTGGAAATTGGAAACAGTGACGTTGCTTCATGCTAAGTCAGGGACAACATTTTACTTTTTTCAAATACCATATGATGTTAATAAATGTTAAATGAATATGACTTGACAAATACAGCTCACAGAAAAATAACTGTGATAACATGATATTGAAAAAAATAATTCTGTTTTCAGATTCTCTATATTTTTTTCTAAATTATTGAAGTCAAACCTGGAATATTATAAGTATGGAGGGTAGGCCTGCTGGTTATGATTTTTTGAACTATTTACTCTAAGGGGTATGTTTACTAAACCATCTTAACGTAGTAGCGGTGACGTTATCGCGCGATAACGTCGGCAGCGGTGTTAAGGCACACTAATGCTGTGAAATCCGGCTCTGAAGGGTGGAGTAGGGCCTCTCAGAGGGCAGAGATTGGGGTCAATGGGCGGAGAGTGGGCGGGGAGAGACTCCAGGCACACTAACGCTGTGAAATCCGGGTCTGAACACTAACGCCAGTGAAACCCTCGTGTTAGAGGCACATTTGCAGGAGAGAGAAACCATTTCAGTCAGCAATGTACAGCAAAGGCAGGGAAACCCAGAAAAGTGATAGTAGTGATACATGTGCAGGAACCAAAAAGGCAAATAAACATATAAAATTACCAGAACCACATCTGAAATCCCAATAACCAAGCTGGCCAATAGTGATATTACTGATAAACATAAAGCAACACTACTGACAAAGCGTAAAAAGGAAGATATCATGTTTGGAAGGGTCTATGCTCTGTCCTCCTACAAAGTGAATGATCCCACATTAAAATAACGGTGATCAGGGTTTTTGTCATTTATATTGGGCAGGTTTGTTAGGGCATGCACATGTGCAGCAACAGCAGAGTGGGCACGTAGGAAAGGGCAACTGTACTGATGCTGTAAATGGGATACAGGGGGCTGCAGGCGGCACATGCTGAGGTCCAGCTGGGGCACAGTACAAACTAGGCAGATGTCTAGGTGGCACATAGGAATGCCGAAACTGTAAATCAGCAAGACAGCAACTGAGGAGGGACCAACATGGGCATGAGCTTGTGCCCCACAGTGTCACAGGGGATATTACCCAGCAGGTACCCCCAAGGGCACATAACATTGGCAGGGGGTGCCAGGGGGAAGCACGCATGTGCATGTAGGCACCCTTACCCGAGAACCCACACCATAGGCAGCTGCCTACCAGCACACTGGATGGCCTGGGACTGTGCACCACCAGCACCACCGGCATAAGGACATGTCAGCATGGTGGCGGAGGGGTGCTGGTGGCGGAGGGGTCAGTGGCATCTGCTCACAGCAGACAAAGGCCAAGCCCCTTTTAGGTGGGTGCCGTGCACTGCAACAGACAAGGTCTGTCTGACAAACAGTCATGGTATCCCCAGGGAATGATCTGCCCCTGTGGCAATTATGCCTCGTACACTGAGGCATGATTAGCAGAAAAGTACTACTGACCGGATCATGGGTTGGATCCTGGAGCCCCCTCGGGTTCGAGGTGTAGGCAGGCCGGAACCGGCCACCTGCGGAGGCAAGAGGAGCCCTCCCCGATACAAGAGGATGGGTGGCGCCAAAGGCTCTCCTGCAATCAGTCAGGGGCGGCTCCAGGCCGGACAAAACCTTTAGAGGTGAGAAGTCGTGGGATATTCACTGGCATACCATCACACTACTCACACTTCCCGGTCAGGGAACCAAGACATGTGGCAGCACTGATAGCATGCAATAAATAATACCCGGAGTCAGTTCAAGGATCCAAACCAATTTATTGTGCACAAGGCCCAAGCATCAAAGGACTGAGCAATAGTGAACAGGAACAACTTCCTTATATACAAGCTTCACAGTTTGATACAGGCAGACTTTCTATTGGTCCCAACGCCCCCTGCACCTATCCAATCGGGGACCCTCACTGGGCCCTGTTCCCCCTTCTCAGGCTATGCTAACACAGGCTCAGTTTCTAGACATAATACATTCCTGCTACAAGGTCATTGCATCACCATAAAAGTATTGAATAAAGGACTAATACAAACTTATCGAAAGCAGTTTAGAGCGGTTTAAGGCAGATCCTCAGCCTTCACTGACTTTGGTCTTTCTCAGCACTACTATTTCTAGTAGTGGGGGTGGGGACTCAGGCCTAGCTTGCAGGCTCATACATGTACAGTCTATTATATAGGCCATAGCCTACCACAATACCACTGTGGAATCAAACCCATGACCTCTGCCTCCACAGTCATTGCAGTAACCAGTGGGCTACATCTTTATTGTGTCTGATACTGCGCTGGCATGAACTTAGGGTTAATGCGTGTTAACGTGCCACGGCGCCCACTATTGTGCGATACAGATTCTTGCTACCTTGCTGCCGGAACGCCCACTCCTTATATGGCATTCTTCACATTATCGTTGCAACTAGCGTCGGTAACATTAGGACGGTTTAGTAAAGTCCTCTGCGAGCTCTGGCCGGAGCAGCATGTCCTGTAAATCTATGCAGTAACAAAACTTGGTACCTTGGGTTTCATGGCAGTGGTGGGTGGAGACCTGGTTCCAGCAGGAGGGGAGACTTGAAACTGTCTGGCACACAGGACAAGGACTGCAGCTGCATGGCAGGGGTAGAGCATGATTCTCAGCATGGTAAGGACAGAATGGCCATTTCCAGCTGCCCTTCCTAGAAAAGTCTTATTTTCCCTGTTCATGGGCCACTTTGCTTTGATAATTTAATTTTTACAGTGGATTACACAGAACCTGCCCAATTCTGAAGATTGTGCACCCCTGTGGAAAGTTAAAATTAAGGATTTAGTAATCACTGGACAATTTGTTTCAATATTAAATTCTCACTTGAACTGACTCACACCAAGATTAGGGTCTTGGACTTTGGGAAGGCCTTTCTCAAGAGGATAAGTGACATGGTAGGTAATTTTATAAGAAGGCACCTAGCTAAAGGGCCTTTTAAGGTGCCTACATTAAGCCTATTTTATAAAATCAAGTAGGCGTCTCTTGTATTTATAATATAATAGCATATGTGGAAGAAATTGTGCCATATGTTATGGCATTAACATTTACCCCAGACCTAGAGTGAAAATTAGGGGTATGATTACTAAACGGCGGTAAGGGAGCATATGTGCTGTTAACGCAAGCTATCGGCACACTTGCTCCCTTAATGCCAAAAAATGTTGCCTTAAGGGGTGGTAAAGGCACTGGCAGAGTTAAGGGCTCAGGAGGTGGAGAGTGGGAGTGA
Organism: Ichthyophis bannanicus; assembly: GCA_033557465.1. Lineage (NCBI taxonomy): Eukaryota > Metazoa > Chordata > Amphibia > Gymnophiona > Ichthyophiidae > Ichthyophis > Ichthyophis bannanicus. The sequence goes on along the minus strand of CM066031.1, from coordinate 1,573,529,331 downwards.
ATGGGGAGGAGAGTGGGCGGTTATAACATGTGCTCCCGTACCACCGATTGTGCAATTGCATGAAAGGCCCTTTAATGCTGGGAACCTGATCGCCCATTAAAACCTTACAGAAAGGATGTTTGTAGGGGGGAGAGAGACTATTCAAGCACCAGCAATGTGATGCACTAACAAGGGTGCCCAAGATAGTGATAGTAGTGCTCCATTAGCAGCAACAGCATGATGTTCAATTAGGAAAGGGTGCCATGCTGATGGTGCAAATGTGACGCAGGGGGTGGCACGGTGGTCATGCAGTAGGGGGTGCTGGTGGACATGGTGGACTAGGCAGCTGCCCAGGTGGCACAGAGGGGCAAAAGAAAATAAGTTCAGAATATATGCCATATTATGTCAGACCAAGGTACTTCAAGCCCACTATCCTCTGTCCAATAGTGGTCAATCAGGGGCACAGGTACCTAGGTGGGTCCCGAAAAGACACTCATGGTCAAAGAGGCCTGTATTTGGCCAAGCAGCCGATCTAGCATGTCCCCCAAATAAATTTATAATGAGTTTTCCACCAGGACTGTGACCAAACCCTCCCAAAGCCCAGTTATACAAGGAGCTATCATGACATACAATGCCACTGTGTGCCAGTGTTTTCCAATGCATGGAATAAGAAACTATATGCCCCAATGTGTCTGAAATGTGTTACACTGTAGCGCCAGTGCCTGTCCCCTAGTCTCCACATATTGTAATGGTGCTAACAACCATTAACTGTTCCACGCCATTCAGTACTGTTTAGACCCCTAGCATATCTTCCCCCACCCCAGCCATCTCACCAACAGGTTGAGGAGGCCTAACCTTTTATAACATCCTCGCATAGGGGATTCCTTCTATCTGCGGCACCATCTGTGATGTCCATCATGATCACACAGTGACAGTGGTGGAACACAGACATACTGCTGGTATGGAACGGTGATGTGCCACATGGAGCTGTCCAAGGGACATGGCACCCCTGGCAGAGATGCTGGTGGGCCCCCCTGGTGTCACTGAACCCAGCTGTGGAGAAAGAGGCCAATAGCACCTGCAGCTGTAGCCCTCCAGGTAGCTAGAAAATGCAGGTGCTTTGGTAAATACTATAGCAGTGGCTGCCATCCTCCCCTAAAGATGTATTAGTGGCAGGTGGTGATGGGGTCCCTGCATAGGCAGCTGGTGGGGGAGCTGTATGGCTGTCCATGTGTGCTTTTGCCCCCACTATCCAACCCTTGTGCCCAAGGCGCCCACAGAACCTGCATGTTTAACATGCTGGGCCTGCTCACCACCACCACTGACAATGTGTGGGCATGTCTGCATAGTGGGGTGGTGGTGGTGGCATGGGAAGTGGCACCAGCCTGCAGCAGACAGAAACCTTGTCCTCATTGTATGTGTCATGTGCATTACAGCATGTGCCAAAGGCCAGCTGAAGCGAAGCATGTCAGCAACAGGGGCTGTTATCACCTATGGCAGCACTGTGGTGCAATACATATGGTCAGTGTGTCTATGGGGCATGTTTACTAAAAACCGCTAATTTGCGCGCCGCAAAATAGCGCACTAAAAGCGGTACTTAAGAGCGCTTAAACGCCCCGCAATCGTGCGTGTCACCCCCGCACAGGTGCGCGGCACAATAACGGGCCCCGCACAAGTACGGGCCCGCAAATGTCCGATAGAGGCGTGGAACGGCTAACGGAGGGCGGAGGAAGGTTCCTGAGGGGCGGAGAGACGGGTTTAATGGGCGGGTAAGGGGAGGGGAGAGGCTCCCTGCACATTATCGGGGCCGAATCCCAAAGCAAAACTACCGCGAGTGAAACACTCGTGGTAGAGGGCATTTAAAGGGAAGAGAAACCATTTCCGTCAGCAATGTACAGCAAAACTGGGGAATCCTGCAAAACGTGAGCAGTGTGATACATGTGCACAGCACAAAAGTGAAAATAAAAATAGAAAGTGACCACAACAAAAATATCACAAATAGTAATGCAGCTGGGGAACAGTTATAGTAATGGGCAAATATAGAAAACACACCCAGGAAAGCTCCAGAAAGAAGAAATGAATATTGGAAGGGTCTACGGAGCGGAGACTCATCCAAAACAAATGTCCTTTTTGGAGCTTTCCTGGGAGTGTTTGCTATGGTTGCCCATTAATATCACTTTTGCCCAGCATGGTGATATATTGTCCCCCAGTGTCTGTGGTCATTTCCGGGGTTTATGTGCACGTTTGTCACCAGACAGAGTGCATGTGCCCACAGTAAAAATGCGTAGACCAGGGTTTGTGACTCCATCCTGCCAGGTATACTACCTCCAGGGGCTGCATTGTTTCTGTGGCCATAGTGTGGTGCAGTGGACAGAGCCAGTACCTCTAGGACCAGAGGATCAGAGGTTCAAATCCCAGCTGGGGCACAGCCCAGCCCCTATATTTTACCCACCACTAAACAAAGATAGCGCAGACACCCCTGTATTGCAGGGAACATAAGCATGGGGAAAACACCCATATTTTACACAACATTGCAAAAACACAACAACAATGGGCATTACCTACAGCCAAATCCCCCAAATGCAGTCCCGTACTGCCACATTGCAATCTGGTCATCTGCTGTTTCTGAGAGAAGCTCATGCCAGCATGTTGACGGACGAGTACATGTGGTGCAGGGGGCAGTGGCTGCTAGCCACAGAAGACAGAGGCCTAGCCATTTGCAGGCTGGCACAGTCCACTGCAACAGACAGGCCCTGCCGGATCCACAGTCATGGACGTTCCAGGGAAACAAGCCAATCTGTGGCTACACAGTGGTGCAGTGCACACAGACAGTGCATGCAAGAACAGAAGGTCACAGGTTCAAAGCCCAGCTGGGGCTTCTGCCAATCCTAGCTGCATATTTTTCCCACACCTGCACAGTGATAGTAAGGACACACCTTTCGTGTTGAGGACATATGCAATGGTAATACGTCTATCTTTTACCCCACTGAGCACAGACACCATGAACAGGGGCAGTACCTAGAGCAGACTCTCCCAAATGCATTCCTGGTGTGCCACACACCAGTCAGGTTCAATGCTGCCACTCATACAAATGCCTGTGCTGTATATCTATGCACCACCCCCATGGCATGTAGATGTAGCTCATGCATATTCATGAGGGACAGCAGGAAAACACGAACAGTGTGATGCAGACCTGGACTGGGGTTGGGAATCTCTGCCGTAAAGCAGCAGCCAACAGGGGCAGGGGCAGACACACCCACACCCACACCCACAGGCCCCATTGGCCAATGTCTCCTGGAGAGGCTGAACAGTGGACTCTGCGTGCATCTCACAATACTAGCACCTGCATACCTTAGCAATGTCACCCTACACCTGAGGTATACGGTACACAGCTCTGAGATGTTTGCTTGGAGTACTGGCAGATAGATATCCATACGTTACGCACATACTGGTAGTTGACCCCATCAGAACAATCTGTTAGGTGTTTGCGGGGCGTGCTCCAGGACTGGCCTCTGATGGTGTTTACCACCCTGGGGAGTGACCCCCAGCAGTACTGCGTACCATATCCATGCCTTGCCGTGGCTAGGACAGGTTTGGTGGCCAAGGCTAATTACCTCCTCAATAGTAGCACCATGCTGGCATAGGTGTGGAAGTGTATGTCTGTCTATACAGTGGGTGCTGGCTGCAAGCCCCTTCAACAGCCCACACTGCCAGCACTGTTGCCAGTATTGGCCTGCTAATGTGCATAATGAGTAGCAAGGGACCATGGGTATATCTCAGACAGGGTGGGCTGACCAGGATGCAGCTGCACAGGGCATAGGGCACTGGCAGGGACATGGTAGTGCCTGGCCACCACCTACAGAGACAGGGGGACCTCTATATGTGCTGCTGGGGGATCACTCTCACCCTGAGTGTGCAGTGATGGCAGCATGGCTAGGCACACCCATAGTGCTGTATTGTGTTTCTCTTGTGTGATATATATGGGTTTCCTGTTGGGGCCTTTTCACTGACTTATCTGCTTGTGTGTGCTGCCACCCCAGTTGTGGGTGCATGTATTTCCATCAGGACCAACCAGCAGACTGAGCACAGATGGTATGTGTCTTGATGGAGTGCCTTGCAGGGTGCAGTGGCTGATGGCTTGCTGCAGGAGAATATCAGATAGTGGTGGGGTGCATCTATGAATATCCAGGCCTAATGTCTGTCTGATATTGTGTTATGGATGTGTGTGGAGCTGCTTGGACTGCCGTGGGGGGGTCTACTTCCCCAGCAGGACTGGGGTTGATGGTTGGCTCTACTGCCATGGGGAGGAAAAAGAAGATAGTAAGGGGATCTGTTGGTGGGAGACCCTGTTTTATCCACTGGGGGGTGTGTTCCACTAACTGTGGCACACAGCGATCTCCAAGATGTTTATGCAGCACCTACCTATTTCAGAGGTTATTGCTGCTTTGGAGCTCTGGCATGGCCGCATTCAGCCATGCAAGGTGTTGTGCACCTGGTCCTGGGCGCATCATCACACACTCAGGGTGGGCATAGTAACCGCACAATGTGATGGTGTTTAGCTACTCTTTGCCGTTTGTCCACCCACTCAGGACACCCTACCAGGCCGAGGTGCTGTGTGGGTGCACAAGGACACCTCCCCCTACCAGGCCGGGTAGCTTTAGGGGTGCAGTTCCCATCTTGTGTGCATCTGTGGACAGCTGATTTGCATGTGCAGTGCATCATGGGTATGGGTAGCCTAACCCTATCCTGTTTACACAAGCAGACTGTCTGTGATGTGACGTGCAGGCTATCTGCAGCCAGGCAGGAGCTTGCTTACAGCTATAGAGGTGTAGCCCAATGGTTATGCCACTGCCTGTGCAGCCAGAGGTCATGGGTTCATACCCACAGTGGGGTTCTGTGATAGGGTTTTCCAAAGCATTTTTTACATTTACTGTACATATGTTGATGCCTGCAATAACACCCTCAGCGTACTGTACCCATAAGGTGCCTCTGAGGGTGCTTTATTGGGCGCCCTATAGGGCACTTTATGGTTGGCATCCATATAGGGTGCACTATACATTATCCTGTGTCGCAACATACATGCTGCCCTATAGGGGACATTCTAGGGTGCCTTGGCGGACGGTGCACTGTAACATGTGCCTTATGGTCCGCCTTATGTTAACATGCTGTGAGAGTGCGTTTGCTAGTAGTTATCACAAAATAGAATTAAAAAGCCTCCTAAAGCACTCCACAACATAAAATATACTGCCTCAGCTAGCCTTTTTCAATGGGCATTGTGAGAGATTGAACCGCTGGTCCCTGCACCATTGGTCAGTGTCTTAACCATTGTGCTGTGGCTGTGTTCCTTTGCTTTAGCATCAGCGCGCCGCCTTGTGGCCATCAGCACGCCGCATCCTGCTGCCCACTATGAACAGTGCGCCGCCTTATGCCGCCCTACAATGAACAGTGCGCCGCCTTATGCCGCCCCAATATGAACAGTGCGCCGCCTTATGCCGCCGCACAATGAACAGTGCGCTGCCTTATGCCACCCCAACATGAACAGTGCGCCGCCTTATGCCGCCCCACAATGAACAGTGCACCGCCTTATGCCGCCCCAATATGAACAGTGCGCCGCCTTATGCCGCCCCACAATGAACAGTGCGCCGCCTTATGCCGCCCCAATATGAACAGTGCGCCGCCTTATGCCGCCCCAATATGAACAGTGCGCCGCCTTATGCCACCCCAAAATGAAGAGTGCGCCACCTTATGCCGCCCCAAAATTATTTTGCCTCCTGACACACATTTCCACATTCAAGGTGGTGCCTCAGCCAGCCTTTTTGGGCTGCACACACTGGGGGATTGAACCCGTGGCCCCTGCATCATTGGTTATTGTCTTCACTGTTGTGATATGGCTCTATTCCTATATGTGCACAGCTGCGCCCCACTTAGCCTTCCCACGCGCTAATGTGGGCCCCGCACATTAACGCGACGCGCACACATACGGTCTTTTTTTTCCTTTTTCGGCCTGAACCGCCCACTCCTTATATGGCACAGGCACACTACCGCGGCCCCGCACGTTAGGAATGTTTAGTAAACATGCCCCTATGTGTGGCAGGTCACAAGTTCAGGCCCTCACTGGAGTTTCTGTATTGCATCTTCCTATGGACAAGGTTTAGCTGACAGTGCAAGTATAGAACCAGCATGTGCAATCCCCAAGGAGGCAGCCAGCAAGGGTGGAAACACCCACCAGCAGCACTGACAGTGTCCACTATCCACAGCTGGTTGGAGGCTAATAGCACACTGACTGGGCTGTAACAATGTGCGGTGAGGCCAAGGCATGCTAATAGTGCCTGCACATAGAGCACAAGTTATCAGTCCTTGAGATGACACTGAGACAGGAGTGGCAAGCAGGAATGCCAACCATCCCCACTTTTGCACAGTGCGCCAATGAGAGTGTATGCGTGCGTGTGTGTATGGCCGCCCTTGGTCCTGTGGCCTTATGCACTGCACTTTGGCACACATTGTCCTAGTTGTTCGCAGTTTTTCTTTGAAAATGTGAATAAGGCGAGGCAGAGGATTGTGGGTATCACCTGAAACAGCGCAGATTGGCCTGGATGTGTCTGCTGCAATGGTAGGGTCAATGCCCATTGTGCCCATCTGCCATATGCATTGCCTGGGTGGCCACTGAATGTCAGCCTGAGATGGCACTCTCACTATGACCAAAATGTGACCATGGCACGGCTATGTATCAACATATAGTTATTATAGTATCTCTCTCTAGTGATGTGGATGCCATCTCTGTCTGAGGATGCCAATCACTGTGCAAAATGCTGGGGTGTTGATGTTGAGTATCTCAAGGCAGGCTGCTCTTGGTTGCATTAAGCACATGCCATGCATGCTGACCAGCAGACCAACTGCAGTTGGTTTGTGCTTGGCTCACACAGTCCAGTGAAGGACAGCAGGGGCAGTCTTATTGTGCGTGCTCCAGTCAATTGTTAGTCATCAATGGTTGGAGCAACTGGGGATATGGCAGGACAGTAGTCCCATGCTAGCCTATACGCTCTCCTCCTATTACAGTGGCTGTCCATAGCAGCAACAGCATATTGACACTGGGCACTGACCCACACTGCTATTGGAGGGTTAGTGCTCAACATGGACAGAATACAGGGCCGAGCTATTGCTGGCACCTACAGAATGCAAAAAACAAGGAGAAAGCATAAGCACACTACAGACAATACTTGCTGCACACTAGCAGTGATGTGGACCTGCAGCACAACCAACAGAGACCATCTCTAATGGTGCAGGTTCAGAGGACTAGGTGCTGGGCACCCCTCATCACCCTCAGGATGACAGATGAAACTGCTCTGCAGCATGGTTTGCAGTTGTTATGTGCATTTAACACATGCAGTCAGACTGAGCTGATATACTGGATCAGTGCATTCTCCATTGGTTTTTCAGCTGCAGACCACTGTTTTGCATATGGTGCAGGTGCCTGGCACACACAGCAAATAGTTTGATCAGAGACCTGCAGGCTCTACACATCTGTATCTAGTCTTATGGAGGTGTAACATACTGGTTGGTGCAATGTCTCCATAATCAAAAAGTCCAGAGTTTGATTCCCACTTGTTCATTTTGTTCCTGGGTGCTACTCAGGTCACTTGTCCATCTTACACAGTCCTGGCTCTGCTGTGACCTGCAATCATTCTTCTATGTTTCTATGCATTATGGCCACATGTTAGATAGCCCAACATGGCATTCTCCATCATGGACATCTCAGAGCATGGCTGTAGTGGCTCTGCTGAGGCTCATTGCAGCGGGTCAGTGATGTATATACAGCAGATGTCCAGGACAACTGGTATGGATGCGTTTTCTGTTGTACCATCATTGTGACCACCCAGCTTTACATAAAGAGGATATATCTCATACATTCCGGTACATAACACTCGTTACATAGCCATCCTCTGCACTGTTCTGACATCATTACTTGCTCCACATGGGGCAAATGGGTTCAACTTGGCCCTTTCTATCATGCCTCTCTGTTGGGTGTATTGTCTTGCAGTTGCACAGGCTGAGGCACCAGTCTCATTCATACAAATGGTGTTTCATGTACCCCATGGCACTGCTACTTTTGGATCACATACACCAAATGCTTTTGGCCAGTATGATCCCATATATCCACCCACCACACACATTGCAAACTCTCTGCTTGGAAGATCCATGGCACAGCCCTCACCTACCATTTGGCCATCAGGGGGATTCATGGTGGGGCAGCTTACTGGCACAGCCAATAATCTGCCCCACCATGGCCATCAAGAGTCATTTGCAGCAGTTTGTCATATCATGCATACCTCTCCTGTGACTGCTCCACACGAGCACTCATGGACAATCCTCCCTTTGCTGTCCACATCAGGAACATGCTACCTCCACCCAGACACTGTCCTGGCCTATGGCATGCTACACACTGACGGCACATCTGGATACATGTCCACACCTCACAGACACTATAATATAGTTTATAGCATGGTGTATGCTTTCAGGAGCATCTAGGACTGCAACCTGTCACAGCACCCCTCGCTGCTGCCTCCCCTCTGCTGACTCCGCTGTCACTACCACCCACCCATGACACTATGTATTGCCCCGCTATGATATTAAATTCAAGATCAAACAGCCACACATACATGGTATTTAATAAGCTATTTAATATGACAGTTAGCTAGACAATATAACAATATTACAAGAACAGTCATCACCAAACTGCCATCATCGCAGCTCTTCTCATCAGCTGGGAGAGCCACAGCGAAGGCTGGAGAAAAGTCTGGGATTCTTCACGCGCGGATATCAGCTCTCTACCTGTCCTGGATTTTCTAGCTCTTTTTATAGGCTGTAACAAACGTGTCACAGCTGGACCGCATGACTCCTCACATGAGGTTTTCCCTACAGACATTCTCCACCCCATACACCTTTGCTAAACAGAAATTTCTGACCAGTCTTTCTCCAGCCTTTGTTTGTTCTCCGAGTTAATAAACAATTCTGGTCAGTCATTCCCTACACCTTTGGTCTCTGGGCTAGAAACAGCTGGCTCAGTATGATTCTTCACATATGGGATGGTTCAAAAGTTCAATATTCCTTACTGATTCTCTTATATACCGTGCTGTTCTGCATCAGTGTGGTTTACATTGAACAAACTGAAATTACATTGAGCAGGGCATTATAACTTGGAGATAACTATTTTACAGGGAACATGGGCTATGGAGGGTTAAGTGGCTTGCCCAAGACCACAAGGAGCACCTGTGGGACTAGAAACCCCAGCCCTTCCGGCCCAAGTTTGCTGTCCTCTAGTGGGATTTGAACCCCTAACCTTCCAGCCTGAAGTACCTTGCCCCAACCACTAGGCCACTCCTCCACTCCACAAATTAAATCTTTAATTTGTAATACACACTATCAACACCCACACTTACGTGCATCACGAGGCAGCCGCCTATCTCATCTAGTCAACAGCACAGGCCTACTGTATGGTCAAACATGCTCATACTGCCACATAGTCAACCATCAAGTGAATCAACTCCATCAGCTACCAATTGTGCTTGCATCCATACCTTCTCTAATGGCTTCCCTGCCCCCTTTCAGTGTTTCAGTGGCTTTCCTGTGTTAAGGTGCATGCAAGACACCTTGACGCAGCATGTCCTGTTACCCCACATTGTGTCCACTCCCACCCCTTAATGTCCTGTTACTGCACGTTAAGTGTCCACTACTACCCCTTAATGCTGGAACGCCTCTAACATGCCCAGCATACCTACCGCATGGTAACCCCTTATCGTTGCTGTTACCGCTCAGAAAAACATGTTCCTTTACCACCCCTTAGAGTACTTTATAATTATAAAGATTATAATCTACATGTATACTTGTGTGCTCCACCCATGCTTCATGCCTACTCTGCCCATGTGCATGCCCACCAGTAAAGTACACACCATCAAACAGCACATATACTTTTACGCTGGTTAGAATTTTATTAGAGTTTGTTAAATAGCCCCCAGTAAGGCATGTACCTGGCACCTAAAGATATGCACCCCCTTATAAAATTACCCCATGAAGCCGGTAGTAAATGGAATCCGCTCTGGAGAAGGCAAATTGACCAGTGGGATGTCCTAGTACTGAAAGGCTTTATTGGATTCTGGGAACTGAAAAGTATGGAGGAATTTTGGTCAGCAATAGAAAGGTTGCCTGAAAAAGTAAAGCTACTTTGTGTAAAGCAGGTTAACAGATGTAAAGAGAAAAAGGCTGATATGATTCTTTAAGGAGGAACAGAGATTGAAAAAAACAAGTTGACATTCAAAAGAAGTACAAGTGGAGGAGGGCAGGCAGAATGAAAAGGAAAAATAATGAGGCTCGAAAAGCAAAGACCCAGACGGAAGAGAAAATTGTCCAATTGAAAACATTATCAAAGAACAAAGAACCGGGTATTGATTTATTTTATTTTATTTATTTAACAGTATTTTTAAACCGCCTTATCATATTAATCAAGGTGGTATCACAGCAAACAATCGGGTAAAGTGAGTGTGTTAATCATGCAGTGAGGGTGCAATTTAGTTGAGTGTGTGTTGTATCGTGTGCTAGATTGGGGTGAGCTATGTACAAGGTGTGGTGTGTTGCGTGCTAGAATGGTTTGAGCTATGTACAGTGTGGGCTATATACAGTGGTGCAGTAAAACATTATCTGTACAGGCAGCAATATGTGCTGTTATACATTCTCTTAGGTTATGTGATGTGTCCATAGTGTTCTATGAACAGCATGGTTTTTAGCTGTTTTCTAAAGTCTTTGAGGTCTGTAGTTGTCCTCAAGTCGTCTGGTAGTTTGTTCCATATAGTTAGAGCAGCCATGGAGAGAGCTCTGTCTGTTGTGTCCTTGCGTGTGTGTTTGAATTCACCTGGGGTGCTGACTCGGTTGCGTGTTTGTTTTCTTCTAGGACGAGTGCTGTTGTCTGGTTGAATGAGGGTGTGTAGGCTGTTGGCTGATGTGTGCTGTTTTATCTTAAATAGGTTTATGATAGTTTTGTATCTGATGCGTGCACCGATTGGGAGCCAGTGTAAGTCTTTTAAGGTGGGTGTGATGTGGTCCTGTCTTGCAGTACCGGATATTATTCGTGCTGCAGTGTTTTGTGCTAGCTGGAGTGGTTTGAGGGCTTGTTTCGGTAGTCCCAAGTATATCGGATTGCAGAAGTCCAGTATTGGGGTTATCAGTGCTTGGAGGACGGTACGAAAGTGTTCTGGGGCAAGGAGTGGTTTCAGTCTCCTGATGATTCGCATCTTGTAGTAGACTTTTTGTATTGTTTTGTCTATGTGTGGCTTGAGGCTTAGCTTGTTGTCCAGAGTAACTCCAAGGTATCTCACTTCTGATTTTATTGGAATAGTAGTGTTTTGTATCTTGATGTTTGGCGGGTGTATGAAGTTTTGGTTCCGAGTGATTATTAGGGCTTCAGTCTTGTTGTAGTTTATTGCGAGGTTGTTGTTTTGACACCAGCTCGTCATTTGGGTAAGGCAGTCTGTTATCTTGGAGAAATCCGGGTTGTCGATTTCTATCGGGGTGTATATCATGATGTCGTCTGCATATATTGTGTATTGAATGTTGTTCTCTTTCATGATGTCGCATATCGGTTGGATGTAGATGTTAAATAGGAGGGCTGAAAGTGCGGATCCTTGAGGTACTCCTTGGCGGACATTTATGGGTCGGGAGGTGTTGTGTCCCACCTTGACCTGTAGCTGTCTTTCGGTTAGGTACGAGTGGAACCATTTCAAAGTGATACCGTGTATACCAGTGTTCTTTAGTCTTTCCAGGAGCGTGTTGTGGTCCACTGTGTCGAAGGCTGAGGAGATGTCGATGAAGATCATTATGATTCCCTTCCTGTTGTTGTCAATTATTCTTAGGATGCTGTCGAAGAGGTAGATCAGTAGCGTTTCGACTCCGTGGTTGGGACGAAAGCCGTGTTGGTTGTCGTCGAGTGTTTCATGTTTGTCGATGTGTTCCTGGAGTTGTAGTTGTACCGTTTTTTCGATGATTTTTGCCAGGAAGGGTATGCTGGAGATCGGTCGGTATGCTGCTGGATCCTTTTTGTCGAGTGTTGTTTTCTTTGTTATTGGTCTTACTGAGGCAAGCTTTAGTTGCTTTGGCATGAGTCCTTGAGTGAGTGAGTTGTGTACTATTTTGTGTATGGTGTGAATGAAGTTTGATTTGGTGGCTTTGACCCATGATACTGGGCATGGGTCTGTAGGAGCAGTGCTTGTGTTGATTGTAGAGATGATGTGGGATATCTGCTCTGTTGAGGGTGAGTAGAATGTGCCCCAGGTTTTGTTGTGTATGTCTGTCCTGGTGGTCCCGCTGGGTGTTGTACGCTCTGTGGAGTGGAATTTGTCTTTGATGTGGTTGGCGAATTCCTGTGGGTCCACTTGTACTTCCCCTTCTGTTTGCTCTTTTGTGAGGATCTTGACTATTTCAAAGAGCTCTCTGGGCTTGTTGATGGAAGTATTTATCAGGTTTGTGTGGAATTCCCTCTTTGATTGGTTGATGCATTCATTGTATTGTTTTTGTTTTGTTAGGTAGAGATGTTGGTCGGCTGCTGTTTTGTTTTTTCTCCATCTCCGTTCAATCTTCCTGAGCTCCCTCTTTTCCTGACGTATTTCTGCTGAGTACCAAGGTTTGTTTTGTCTCCTGTTGTGTTGGTGTTTCTCGTGTCCTCCACCGGATGGTTTGGCGGCGTTAGCTAAGATGCTGTTCCATCTGGAAACTTGTTCCTCCAGGTCATCTGTAGGAATGTTCAGGTGTTGTGTTGTGTTCTGTATGAATTCGTCCCTGTCGAATTTCTTGAATCGTCTTTGTGTGTGTGAGTTGTTTGTTCTTTCGTTTGTCTGGTCCTCTTGAGATCGTATCTTTGTCTCAATTAAGTAATGGTCAGACCATGGCACTGGGGTAATGGTGGGTGGAGAGATTAGGTCTCTTGAAGTTGATGACATTCCCATTGAAGTACTACAGCAATCGGATGCAGCTGTTGCAATATTTACAAGGCTCTGCCAGGAAATTTAGAAGACAACATCATGGTCAACTGATTGGAAAAGATCTATGTTTACATCAATACTGAAGAAAGGTGATCCGACGACTGTAGAAATTATCACACAATCGCTCTGATCCCACATGCCAGCAAGAGTCTACTCAAAATCATCTAGCAGAGACTACAACCATATCTGGAATGAGAACTGCCTAAAGTGCAAGCAGGGTTCAGGAAAGGGCGAGGAACAACAGACATCATCACGGATGTGAGATGGATCCTTGAAAAGACAAAAGAATACCAAAAGAATATCTATATGTGTTTTATTGACTACAGCAAGAGTTTTGACTGTGTAAACCATGAGAAACTCTGGGCTACATTAAGAAGCATGGGTATACCAGAACACTTGATAGTTCTCTTCCACAACCTTTACATTTATCAAGGAGCAACAGTTCGAATGGAACAAGGAAAAACAGAACGGTTTAAAATCAGCAAAGGTGTACAACAAGGCTGCATACTTTCCCCCTAGCTGTTTAATTTATATGCAGAACAAATATTCAGAGAAGCAGTACTGTATGAAGACAACCTAGGTGGCAAGACTGGTGGAAGTCTCATCAACAACCTTTGCTATGCTGATGGTACCACAATACTGGCTGAAAGTGAAGATGATCTGAAACATCTGCTTCTCAAGATGAAGGAATATAGTCTTAAAAGGGGCCAGCACCTTAACATAAAGAAGACAAAGATCCTGTCAACTGGCAAAATCAATAAGTTCATTATTCATGGTGAAGACATTAAAATAGTGGACAACTTGAACCTATTTGGATAAAGAGGACCCTGGAAATCCGCTGCTTGCCCTAATGCAAGAATTGTGGAACCTGTGTGTCTTTTTGGGAAACTGCCAGGTACTTGTAACTTGGATTAGCTACTGTTGGAAAAGCCTCAGACAGCCATATTAAATAACACCACTGTGGGATCAGACCCATGACCTTTGCCTCTGCAGTCATTGAAGTAACCAGTAGGCTACATCTCTATAGTGTCTAACACACTGCTGGCTGGCTACAGAAAGACGGCAGGTCACCACACAAACTGTCTGCTGTGGTTACCAGGATAGGGTAAACCCATCAGTACCCATGATGCACTGCATATGCAGATCAGCAGCCTACATCTGCTCACAAGATGGGGTATGCGCCTCTATAGGACCCTGGCCTGGTAGGGGGAATTGACTGTGTGTGTTACTGGCACAGAGTATCTACAGACCGTGACATTGTGTGGTTCCTGTGCTCACCCTGAGGGTGAGGTGGGGCGCCCAGCACCAGGTCCGCAGCACCTGGCTTGGCTGAGATAGGCTGTGCTGTAGATCTTCATCAGTGTCTGAGTGTGATAGGTAGTTCTTGCAGACACACCCACGATATATTTGTGTCCATGTGTATTTCCCAGTCATGTTTAGCCCTTGTGGGCTATGATGCACCCAGAGTAGTGCATATCCTGTGTGGGTGCCATGGTCACGTGTTATAAGAGAAGGATGATATTTGGACCCAAAAACAGATTATTTAGCACCACCCAAACTGATCCACATTCTACATCTTTGCAAGGGTGACAGTAGAGGGGACCATCAACCCTAGTCCTGCTGGGGAATAGGCACTCTCCAGGGCAGTCAATGCAGATATGTACACATCACATAGGGCAGAGCTACTCAAATCCAGTCCTGGAGGTCCACAAACCAATCAGGTTTTTGGTATCTCCCTAATGAATATGCATGAGATATATATGCATTAGAGATATCCTGCCAACCTGACTGGTTTGTGGCCCTCCAGGGCTGGATTTTGAGACCCCTGCCTTACACCTCTGTCATTTAAGATTGTGAGTGGGCAAGGTACAGATGTCCTAGACATCAAAAGGGTAGATAGAATGTGTCACAGTCCTCCTCGATTCTCACCACCACCAAAAAAGTTGTCTAATAGACAATATTTTGGTGGTGGTGAGAAGCAAGGAGGAATGTGACAAATTCTATCTAACCTTTTTGATGTCTTGGATATCTCACTTTGCCCATTGCTAAAAATCTGCAGCAGAATTTGGAGGTTGTTGATGCTATTAGGCACCACTGTTGAACAAATTATAAGTCTGAAAATAAGTGCCAAAAAAGTCTGAGACCTTTGATAATAGTAGAACTAATCTAGCAAGTAACCATCAGAGATAAAAAATTGTGGATAGTAGTTTTTGGTTCTATGTTGATAGAATTGCTCAACGAGAGACCATAAATAGTTGTTTCACACCAGACCATGGCCAAGCCCCATTTAGGTGGGTGCCGTGCACTGCAACAGACAAGGTCTGCTTGACAAACAGTCATGGTATCCCCAGGGAATGACTTGCCCCTGTGGCAACAGTCTGGTGCAGTACATACAGCCAGTGTGTTCAGGGGCAGAAGGTCACGGATTCAAGTCCCAGCTGTGGCTCCTGCCAACCTTGTCCCCATATTTTACCCAGTACTAAACCATGGTAATAAAGACGGAACCTTTATTGCAGATAAAATAAACATGCCTGAAATGCCTATATTTTACCCTACAGGGCACAGACACCATAAACATGTGCAATCCATACAGCAGAGTTTCCCAACTGCAGTCCTGGAGGGCCAAACACCATTCAGGTGTCATGCTGTTCCTAATAAATATGCCTGTGCTGCATTTGTATACACCGCCCCCATAGTATGCAAATGTATCTCATGCATATTGTCAGACGGCTGCCTGGGTGAGAATCTTCACAGTCTTGGCAAGTGCATATATCTATATGATTTGCAAGGTATTGTGGGCAATGCAGTTCATTCACACCAGACACAGCTGCTCACAATAATTAGTTGTGCTTTTGGGTAAAGCCAATAAGATATTTATTTATGGGGTTATTTCTCTCAACACAGATATGCTTGGTAGCACATAAATCAGGTTACTTGCTTACAGTGTTTAACTTGGAAAAACAAAGTCAAAATCAGGAAAACAACATTCAAACTTGTCAGGCATTAGCTAATGTTTTCTTAACATATATCAAACAACAAACGAAAAGCCACAAAGAAAGAAAAAACTGTTCTTTTCAGGTTAACTTCTGATAACTTCCCACATAGATTCAGAAGTGATTCTCTCCTAACTCACAAGCAATTAGGTAAGGCTCAATTGCTAGCAGTTATCCAGCTGAAACCCCTTAGCTGGCTTGCTTTCTACTGTGTGGGTCAAATCCTGCTTCAGGAGCTTTTCTGAGTAGATTAAAGAACAAGTTTGTATTTCTTTGTGATGGTTGCTGTACTTTATAACAGAAAATCACCAAAGGAGTTTGGACAGAGAGCAGTCCATATAAACACATTCTTCATCTGCAATCATTCCCCCTTCTTCAACAAGCATGGGTTCAATATCATGGATTGGCACAGATGAATCTCTCAATGGAGCACTTTCAGGAGAATACTTGTTTCCCTGCTGTCTTTCAAGGTTATAGCTAGGGCATAGATCAGTGTTCATACCTGAGCTTCCATTGCTGTTAGAGTTCCTCTCTATATAGCCTGGCCAGTATGTAGTCCAGTTCTTATGTCCAGCCTTCCAATCCAGATCCCTGGACACTGGATCTCTCTTCACATACCTTCTGGCACGGGTCTTAGGGTCCCTTCCACGTGCAGCCGTCTCTCTCACAGGTAGCGTCTGGAGATTCCTAGCTCTGCAGCACCATTCCTCTGGCTTTCCCCAGTCCAATGGTGCATGCTGGCCCTTGGAATACCTCCCAGTATACGTACTGCTCTGGACTCTTCTAGACCTCTGAAAGGCTTTTCTCTTCCTTCTTCCAAAGGGTTTCCTTCCCTCTCTGTCCATCCGGTTTGGCTTCTGCTTCTGATGATCCTTCAGATGAAACTGATGATCAAGCTCAAGCTGATTCTCAGGATAAGGATGATTCTCTGTAGAATAAACTCTACCTTTATTCTGCCTAGATGAGTGCTCCTCCCTAACACAGCGCAGCTGTGCTGAATCAGGCCCTGCCCTTTGAGATGAGTGCTTAGGGATTACCTCATAGCCCTCCTGATTGAACACACGTTTCCCCACTTCAGCTCCTCTAATGGCTGTTGGAAACCTGGTGCATTCTGGGACTGGTAGTCTTTTATGGCAAAATTCTGTTTTCTTATTTCTACCAGAACTGACAGGTTGCTTGTTCAGAGTCACTTCACCTTTTCTATAGCTCCTTCCTGAGCTATGATAAGCTTCCTTATCACATAACCCCCTGCTTAAGTTATTACGGACTGGTTTAACTGGTGAAACTTCTTTCCTACAGTCCGTAATACCTACGAGAGTGTTATCTTTCTGAAGCTCACTTACTTCCTGACTGGCTTCAGGGTCATTATTATTTACAGGCCTCTCCTTCCAAGACTTAAGTACATTAATATGGTAGGTCTGCCTATGCCCTCTTGCATTTTCTACCATATAAGACACTGGGCTCACTTGTTTAACAACCTTCCATGGCCCTTTCCACTGTACTTCAAATTTTGGGGTTCTACCTGCTACTTGAACCAAAACCTTTTCACCAATGTTTAATTGGCGGCTTTTGGCCTTCCTATCATACCACCCTTTCTGGCGAACTTGACTGCCCTGCAGGTTCCTCTCAGCAACCTGTGAGGTCCTTTTCAAACGTGCTCTCAAGTCACGTAGAAACTGTGGCACTTCCTGACTTCCTGGTTCAGGATCAATCCATTGTTTCCTCAAAATATCTAATAAACCCCGTGGAGCTCTACCATACATCAATTCATATGGAGTTACACCTAGGGACACCTGAATTCTTTCCCTGCAGGCATATAAGGCAAAGGGCAATAACATATCCCATTCGTTTACCTCTCCTGCTAACCCCCTTCTCAACATTTGCTTGAGAGTTTGGTTGAATCTCTCCACCAAACCGTTTGATTGTGGATGGTAGGCTGAGGTTTTCACGTGATGAATGCCAAAGGCATCCCAGACCTGGGCCAAATATTTGGATACAAAATTGGACCCTCGGTCAGTCAACACCTCTCTTGGGAATCCCACTTCACAAAACAATTTTACTAGCTCTAAAGCTATTGTTTTTGCAGAAACATTCCTCAATGGTATGGCCCAGGGAAACCTTGTTGCCTGATCTACCATAACTAGGATGTATTGGAAACCTCGGGGCGTTTTGACTAATGGGCCTACAATATCCATGGCAATGCGACCAATTGGGTCTGTGATAATTGGCATGGGAATCAATGGCACCACCGGTGGGTGAGCCGCTGTAACTCGCTGACACGCTGGACATGCAGCACAAAACTGGGCAGTTTCTTTGAAAATACCTGGCCAGTAAAAACGCATAAGTATTTGATCCAGCGTTCCTTGCATTCCTTTATGACCTCCAACTGGATGATCATGTGCTAATCTAAGTACTAGCCCTTTGAAAGTTGTGGGTACCACCAATTGTTTACGTATGGTCCCATTTCTGGGGTCCTGACTCTCTCTATATAATATTTCATTATCTAGTCTGAATCTGGGCAACTCCTCCCTGACCTCCTGAGCATACTTAAAAGCTCGAGTGAGAGCTTGATCAGCTCGCTGCTCTTGTGGAAAGTTAGGAAACTTTGCCACTAACTCAGCTGGCACCCAGGGTAAACTTTGACCAGCTAACATCTCAGCCCTACCCTGTGCTCTGCAAAGTCTCTCACGCCGCTTTTGTGCTTTCAACTTTCTTACTTTATCAGATGATGGGGTTATTAAATCATCATGAGAGGGTAAGTCTCCTAATAACTCTGCCTGCTCCCCCTCCTCCTTCTGCTGGCTCTCTACCTTAGTCTGCGAGCGGGTGGATACAAGGCCCCTCTTATTACCCATAGTTTGGCCTGCTGGAAGCTTAACCATCTTTTTAGCTAGGGACTGAGGACTTCCAAAGAAAGGCCCGGGAGCTATTTCCATTATTCCTTCTCCCTCCTTCTTTCCTAGCCCTTCCACTAGACCCTGCTTAAATTTTGGCCAGTCTCTTCCTAGAACCAAATCAAAGGGTAGCCTAGGCACCACTGCTAACAGGACTTCCTCTTGTTCCCCCAGGCACTTAACCTTTAGCCTATAGGTGGGATATGATGTTGCAGCACCATGAATGCATCTGATGTGAACTTGGCTTTCAGGGGTTCTAGGCACAAATCCTTCTTGGGCCTCTATCCTCTTCCAAAGCCTTTTTGACATCATACTCTGGTCTGCCCCAGAGTCTAACAAAGCATTTGTAGTAATTCCTTGCACATCAACCATCAAAAGAAATCCTTCTTTGGGCTGTTTTAAATCCACACCCATTAAGCTAGTGTGTGTCTGGCATCCCTTTTCTAAATGTCCCCATTTTCCACACTTGAAACATTTCTTTCTACTCCACTGTGTCATCTGGTTTGATACAGTACATTCATTTTCAGAAACATTTTTAATTATTTTCTTTTCTGATACAGCACATCTTGCCTCAGCACCAATCTTCAGAGGGCCACCCATTCTATGGCAAGCCTGCGTGGCTTCCAAGAATCTCTCTGCTAGAATGGTTGCCTCTCCAAGATTTTGGCAATTTTGCTGTATAAGGAAAGTGTGCAAATCTTTAGGGACCGCAGACATAAATTGTTCAAGCATTATAATGTCTAATAACATTTCTACCGTCTTTTGCTCAGGCTCCAACCATTTTACAGCTAAACCTCTGATTCTCTGACTCAGAGCCCTGGGTGTCTCACCCACTCTCAATGTAGTAGCTCTAAACATTCGCCTATACTCTGAAATAGACAACCCTAGGCGATCTCTAATAGCAGCCTTTACATCCTTATAATTCAAAGCCTGGGCTGCTGGCATTGCTCTATAAGCTGCAAGCGCCTCTCCAGTTAATGAGGCTGCCAGCCTTACTGCCCACTGGGTCTCTGGCCATGCTAATGCTTGTGCCACTCTTTCAAAAGACTCTAGAAAATCATCAACATTATCATCTGGAGTTAGCTTCCCAAAACTAAATGCCCCAATCCCTTGATTGAGTCCCACACTGTCCACATGTGGTGTACCAGTATTTACTGCTGGTCTTGCATCTGGTCCACTTTGGTTCTGCAGCTTAACTAGGGCTTGCACCAGATCAAGCACTGGCCTCTGCTGTTCCATTAAGGCTTTCATAACAGTGTCCTGAGCCTGCTGTGCTAGCTCCTGCTGCCTGCTAAACTGTGCTGCCATCCACTGAGGTAGTTCCTTTGGATCCATCTTGATCCCTGCAAGAAACAAAGAAAAAAAAACAAAGTGCACCACCTTCCAAACAGGTGTGTTTTTTTCTACTTTTTTTTTTTTCAATTACCCCTGTGCTTACTCCCATCCACCACTAGACATGCCCAGGTACTTATTACCTTGTGCTAGTGATGAATCCAGCTCTGCACAGGGTCTTTTCCTCCTGGGACATTCACTTCTCCTCCAAAGTGCAGTTGAGGAAAAATCTTTTTTTCCAGCTTTAAACTTGAATTTTAGTTGTAATCCTCAGCAAGTAAATCCCTTTTGTGCAAAAGCAATCCTGCCAACTACACCATTTGTCAGACGGCTGCCTGGGTGAGAATCTTCACAGTCTTGGCAAGTGCATATATCTATATGATTTGCAAGGTATTGTGGGCAATGCAGTTCATTCACACCAGACACAGCTGCTCACAATAATTAGTTGTGCTTTTGGGTAAAGCCAATAAGATATTTATTTATGGGGTTATTTCTCCCAACACAGATATGCTTGGTAGCACATAAATCAGGTTACTTGCTTCCAGTGTTTAACTTGGAAAAACAAAGTCAAAATCAGGAAAACAACATTCAAACTTGTCAGGCATTAGCTAATGTTTTCTTAGCATATATCAAACAACAAATGAAAAGCCACAAAGAAAGAAAAAACTGTTCTTTTCAGGTTAACTTCTGATAACTTCCCACATAGATTCAGAAGTGATTCTCTCCTAGCTCACAAGCAATTAGGTAAGGCTCAATTGCTAGCAGTTATCCAGCTGAAACCCCTTAGCTGGCTTGCTTTCTACTGTGGGTCAAATCCTGCTTCAGGAGCTTTTCTGAGTAGATTAAAGAACAAGTTTGTATTTCTTTGTGATGGTTGCTGTACTTTATAACAGAAAATCACCAAAGGAGTTTGGACAGAGAGCAGTCCATATAAACACATTCTTCATCTGAAATCATTCCCCCTTCTTCAACAAGCATGGTTTCACTATCATGGATTGGCACAGATGAATCTCTCAATGGAGCACTTTCAGGAGAATACTTGTTTCCCTGCTGTCTTTCAAGGTTATAGCTAGGGCATAGATCAGTGTTCATACCTGAGCTTCCATTGCTGTTAGAGTTCCTCTCTATATAGCCTGGCCAGTATGTAGTCCAGTTCTTATGTCCAGCCTTCCAATCCAGATCCCTGGACACTGGATCTCTCTTCACATACCTTCTGGCATGGGTCTTAGGGTCCCTTCCACGTACAGCCGTCTCTCTCACAGGTAGCGTCTGGAGATTCCTAGCTCTGCAGCACCATTCCTCTGGCTTTCCCCAGTCCAATGGTGTATGCTGGCCCTTGGAATACCTCCCAGTATACGTACTGCTCTGGACTCTTCTAGACCTCTCAAAGGCTTTTCTCTTCCTTCTTCCAAAGGGTTTCCTTCCCTCTCTGTCCGTCCGGTTTGGCTTCTGCTTCTGATGATCCTTCAGATGAAACTGATGATCAAGCTCAAGCTGATTCTCAGGATAAGGATGATTCTCTGTAGAATAAACTCTACCTTTATTCTGCCTAGATGAGTGCTCCTCCCTAACACAGCGCAGCTGTGCTGAATCAGGCCCTGCCCTTTGAGATGAGTGCTTAGGGATTACCTCATAGCCCTCTTGATTGAACACACACGTTTCCCCACTTCAGCTCCTCTAATGGCTGTTGGAAACCTGGTGCATTCTGGGACTGGTAGTCTTTTATGGCAAAATTCTGTTTTCTTATTTCTACCAGAACTGACAGGTTGCTTGTTCAGAGTCACTTCACCTTTTCTATAGCTCCTTCCTGAGCTATGATAAGCTTCCTTATCACAATATTCATTAGGGACAGCATGAAAACCTGAAGTGTTTGGCCCATCAGGACCAGAGTTGGGAACCTCTGCCCTAGAGCAGCGGCTAACAGGGGCACAAACACCCACACCCACAGGCTCCACTATCCAAAGCGGAGAGTCACGCTGTTGGGCCCTGCGCGGAGCAGCATCTCCCAATACTGGCACCTGCATACCTTAGCAATGCCATCCTAAACTTGGGAACACGTTCCACATATATCAAAAGGTTGCTATGATTAATGTCAGCTAAGAAATCCTAAGTTAAACACGATTTGTTGATAGAGATTCATCATAGCAACCTTTCTGATATCTGTGGATTGTGTTTCAGTTATTGCTTCTGACAGTGTTTACCACCCCGGGGAGTGACCACAACAGTATTGCGTACCATAGCAATGCCCACACTGTGCCCAGGACTGGTGAGGCGGCCAGGGCTGCCACAAACCTCCATATTTGCACAATGTTTTCATAGGTGTGGGAGTGTGTGTATGTCTATCCAGTGTGTTGTGGCTGCCCACACCTTACTGAGCCCACACTGCTTGCACTATTTCCAGTGTTAGCCTGCCAATGTGCATAATGAGGAGCAAGGTACTGTGGGTATGGCCGGACAGGGTGGCCTGGGCAGGATGCATCTGCACAGGGTATAGGGCAATGGCTGGGACATTGTAGTACCCGACCACCACCTGCACGGAAAGGGTCGCCGCAGTATGTCATGCTGGGAGGTCACTCTCACCCTGACTGAGCAGTGACCATGGCATGGCTAGGTTCCCCCATAGTGCTATGCAGCTTTTCTTTCAAGTGATGTTTATGGGTTCTTTTTTCTGGGGTCCAATCACTAACATACCTGTTTGGTGTGTGTGCTCACATCCCATTTTTGGGTGCACACAGTTCCTCCAGGAACATGCACTATATACTAGTTAGCAGACTGTCTGCAGTTAGCATGTGTATGTCTGGAACACCTTGCAGGGTGGAGACTGACTGTGCTCTCTGCTGGTGATTGTCAGATAGTGGTGGGGGCAGCTGAGCTTCTCCAGTGTTCTGCCTGTCTGCTATTGCCTTATGTGATGTGTACAGATGCCTGTTCCCCAGCAGGACTGGGGTTGATGGTCCTCTCTGCTACCACTATTGTAGAGATGTACAATGTGGATCTGTTGTTGGGAGACCCTGTTCCCCCCGAGCCACAGAGAGCAGGTTCGGTGGTGCTACATAATCTTGTTTTGGCTCCAACCACATGTGACCGTGGCATCCGCACAGGATATGCACTATTCTGGGTACATCTTAGTCCACAAGGGCTAGACATGACTGGGAAATACAGTTGGACACAGGTGTATCCTAGGTGTGTCTGCAAGGACTACCTATCACTCACTGGCACTGATGGGGACCTGCAGCACAGCCTATCTCAGCGAAACCAGGTGCTGCGGATCTGGTGCTGGGCGCCACACCTCACCCTCAGGGTGAGCACAGGACCCGCACAATGTCACAGTCTGTAGCTACTCTGTGTCAGTAACACACATGGTCAGTTCCCCTACCAGGCCTAGGTGCTGTGGGGGTGCATACCCCATTATGTGATCAGCTGTAGACTGCTGATCTGCATGTGCAGTGCATCATGAGTACGGGAGGGTTTACCCTATCCTGGTAACCACAGCAGACAGTTTGTTTGGTGACCTGCCGTCTTTCTGTAGCCAGCCAGCAGTGTGGTAGTAGCTATAGAGATATAGCCTACTGGTTACTTCAATGACTGTGGAGGCAGAGGTCATGGGTTTGATTCTGCAGTGGTATAATCTAAAAAGGCTGTCTGAGGCATTTTCTTTTAATTTAAATCAGTGCTGCCAACAGAAACACCGTCACAGTGCTGTAGGCTAAGGTGCCTCATAGGCGCCCTGTAAAGTGCCCTATGTTGTTGTTAAGTGCCGTCGAGTCGGAGTCGACTCATGGCGACCCTCTGGATAGCTATCCTAAATTGTGTTCTGTCTTCAGTCAGGCGGCTCATTGTTGACAGACTGGTACCCGTAGCTGCTGTTATTGTATCGATCCATCTCATTGCTGGCCTTCCTCTTTTGCGTTGACCTTCTATCTTTCCAAGCATGATGTCTTTCTCTAATGATCTCTCTCTTTGCATGATGTGTCCAAAGTATGAAAGTCAAAGTCTTGTCATTTGAGCTTCTAAAGAAAGCTTAGGTTTGATCTCCTCTAGTACCGACTGGTTTGTTCTTCGGGCAGTCCATGGTATACACAGTATTCGCCGCCAGCACCATAATTCAAAGGCATCAATTTTCTTCCTGTCTATCTTTTTCACTGTCCAGCTTTCACATCCATATGATGTTATTGAAAATACCATGGCTTGAACAAGTCAAAACTTTGTATGGAGAGAAACATCTCTGCTCTTGAGAATCTTATCTAGGTCTTTCATAGCCATTCTGCCAAGAGCAATGCGTCGTCTGATTTCTTGACTGCTTGTTGCTTCTTTATTGATAGTTGATCCAAGTAGATTAAAGTTGTTCACAATTTCAATTTCTTCTCCTTCAACGATGAACCTGTTGATTATGCCAGTTGTCATGATCTTTGTCTTCTTTACATTAAAGTGCAGGCCCATTTTGAGACTATGTTCTTTGATTGTGAGAAGCAAATGTTTCAGATCATCTTCACTTTCAGCCAGTAATGTAGTATCATCAGCATAGCGAAGGTTGTTGATGAGTCTTCCACCAATCTTCACACCTCTGTTGTCTTCATACAATCCTGCTTCTCTGATGATTTGTTCTGCATATAAATTAAACAGGTAGGGGGAAAGTATGCAGCCTTGTCTTACACCTTTGCTCATTTTAAACCATTCTGTTTCTCCTTGTTCCGTTTGAACTATTGCTTCTTGATCAATGTACAGATTGCGCAAGAGAACGATCAGGTGTTCTGGTATACCCATGCTTCTTAATGTGGCCCAGAGTTTCTCATGGTTTACACAGTCAAAAGCCTTGCTATAGTCGATAAAGCACAAATAGATATCCTTTTGGTATTCTTTAGTCTTTTCAAGGATCCATCTCACATCCGCAATGATGTCTCTCGTTCCTCGCCCTTTCCTGAACCTTGCTTGCACTTCAGGTCGTTCTTGTTCCAGGTATGGTTGTAGTCTCTGTTGAATAATCTTCAGTAGAATCTTGCTGGCATGTGGGATCAGAGCGATTGTGTGATAATTTCCACAGTCAGTTGGATCACCTTTCTTTAGTATTGGTATAAACGCAGATCTTTTCCAGTCAGTTGGCCATGATGTTGTCTTCCATATTTCTTGGCAGAGCCTTGTAAGTATGGTAACAGCTGTATCAGATTGCTGCAATACTTCTATGGGAATGCTATCAATGCCTGGTGCTTTGTTCTTTGATAAGGCTTTCAATGCTGCTTCAACTTCTTCTTTCATCACCAATGGTTCCCGATCATAAGGTACAGGTTGAAATGGTTGTTGGTCCACTTGATCTTTATCATATAAAAACTCTGTATATTCCTTCCACCTTTTCTTGATCTTCTCAGCATCATTCAACATAGAACCTTGAGCATCTTGTAACATTCCAATTTGAGGCTGGAACTTTTTCTATTACTCTTGTAGTTTTTGAAAAGCCGATCTTGTTCTTCCTCTAATAGTTTCTGCTTCTATTTCCTTGCAAGTGTCATTGTAATACTTTTCCTTGTTCTGTCTTGCTGCACGTTGGAAATCTCTGTTGAGTTCTGTGATTGTCTTTCTTTCTCCTCTGGCTTTAGCTTCTCTGCGTTTCTGGGCAATTTTCAGAGTTTCTTCCGTCATCCATTTTGGCCGTTTTTGCTTTTTCACCTTTTGTAGAGACTTCTCGCTTTCTTCCAACACAACCTTCTTGATGTCATTCCATAACACTTCTGGAGCTCTGTCATTTGTATCTAAAGCAGCAAATCGATTTTGAAGGCAGTCTTTAAATTCCAGTGGTATATTCTCAAGGTCATATTTTGCTGCATTCATGAGTGGTTTGCTCTTTTTCAACTTTAGCTTGAGTTTGCATACTAGTAGTTGATGATCTGTACCACAGTCAGCTCCAGGTTTTGTCTTTGTTGATGTTACAGAGCTTTTCCATCGTTGACTTCCACAGATGTAGTCAATTAGATTTTTATACAATCCATTGGGTGAAGTCCATGTGTACAATCGCCGCTTGTGTTGCTGGAAGAAGGTGTTTGAGATGAATAGATCATTGGTCTTGCAGAATTCTATCAGTCTTTCTCCAGCTTCATTTCTGTTGCCAAGTCCATATTTTCCAACTACTTTGCCTTCTTCTTTGTTGCCAACTTTTGCGTTCCAGTCACCCATGACTATGAGGATATCCTGTTTGCATGTTCTGTCAATTTCAGCTTGTACTTGTTCATAGAACTCTTCAATTTCATTCTCTTCTGCAGCTTTTGTTGGGGCATATACTTGAATTATAGTTGTGTTGATAGGCAATCCTCACAGACGAATAGAGATTAAGCATTCGCTGACTGCATTGTATTTCATTACAGTTCTTGTAAGTTTCTTCTTTATTATAAATGCAACACCATTTCTTCTTTGTCTTTCATTTCAAGCATAGTAGACCACGTGATCATCTGATGCAAAGTGACCGATACCAGTCCATTTCAGTTCGCTGACACCCAACAGATCAAGTTGTACACGTTCCATTTCATTCTTGACCACCTCCAACTTCCCTTGGTTCATGCTTCGTACGTTCCATGTTCCAATATGTAAGACATCTTTACAGCTTCTGACTCTCATTTCATGCGCAGCTACATCAGCAGTCAGACTTCCCGAGGGCTTTGATCCAATCACATCATAAATGCTGGCTTTACTCTGAAAAGTCTTCAGTCAGTTGATTATAAAGGGCCCTGTCTGCCAAGGCACCCTATACAACGCCCTATAGGGCACATTATAAGGTGCCTTGGCAGACAGGGCCCTTTATAATGTGACCTATGGGGCGCCTTATGAAGCACCTTAGGCTACGGTACTGTGAGGGTGTTTTTGCTGGCAGCACTGATTTAAATTAAAAGAAAATGCCTCAGACAGCCTTTTTAGATTACACCACTGCAGGATCAAACCCATAACCTCTGCCTCTACAGTCATTGCAGTAACCAGTGGGCTACATCATTATAGCTTCTAACACTGCGCTGGCATGTATTTAGGGCTAATGTGCGTTAAAGTGCCACGGGGCCCACTATCACGTGATACATATTCTTGTTACCTTAGGACTGGAACGTCCACTCTTTATATGGCATTCTTCACATTATCGCTGCAACTCGCGCCGGTAACATTAGGACGGTTTAGTAAACATACCCCTATGTATTGTTTCTCCATGGCAAAAAAAGCCTTTGATACTGTCCCACTGTCCTGGATAATATATTGCCTTGAAAATAATAAAATAAATTGTAAATTAATTCAGTACATCAAATACATCAAATTCATCAAAATGTAACAAACCACACTCCACCTACAGTATGCAGATGCACAGTTCACCATTCCTAATATCAAGATCCAGCGGGGGATATTTCATGGAGACTCTTTAATCCTTTGAGTGTGTTTCTTAACTCTTTGGGGTGTCGTTTTCGCCTTAACCCTAAAGCACCAACCAGAGGTGACATCACACCTACTGTTTGTAGTCGACTTGAAGCTCTATATTCCCAGTGATCAACATGTAGCAGAACAGCTCTGTGTAGTAAAATGTTTTGCAGATGACCTCTCGGTCTGGACAAATGTGCTAAGGCAAGCTTGCTTGGAGAAAAATTGAGGACAACTAAAAACATCTCTCTACCTGATGACTGTGACATAAAGGAATTTGAACAGGAAGATGTACAGTTGTGGTCAACATTATTGGCACCCTTGCATTTTAGGTAAATTGTATATAATATCTTGAGAAATAATTGGAAGTATTCCAAATGTATGTCATCATAATATTTTAATAACAGTTCAAAGGTATACAACTAAAAAGATGTCTGTGCAAGGGGAAGGGGAAGGAAGAGGGGGAGGGGAGGGGAGGTAAAGGAAAGAGGGGGCAGGGGAAGGAGGGAAAGGGTAGGTGGGGGGAATGAAGGGGGAGAGAAGGGGAGGGGAGAAAGAAGGGGGAAGGCCAAGGGAAGGGGAACACATGAAAATACAGACATCAATTAGAGAACAATATTATAAAAATCCGGAAAAATCATATTCCAAATTCAAGCCATGAGGATGTATAGTATTAAGGTTAAAAATGAATCTCTGTTCCAGACATAACAATTTTTCTATGTCTCCTCCTCTCCAATATGGTCTCAGGATGTTCAAAACAATAAACTTAAGATCAGAGAGAGCGCGTTGGTGGTCAATCCAATGACTAACCAGCGGTTTGTCTATGAGCCTTCTCTGAATACCACTTTTTATGTTCTATAATTCTGGTTTTGACTGAATGCTTATGGGTATGTTTACTAAAGGGTGCTAAGGGAGCCAGGGTGACATTAATGCATGTTATTGGCACACTTGCACCCTTAACACGTCTTAAACACTGCTTTAACGTGCATTAAAGGCTCCAGCAGCTTAAAGCGCCTTGTGGGCGGAGAGTGAGCGTTAACGGGGCAGAGAGAGGGCGTTAACAATGTGTATACCCTTAACGTGCCTTGCGCAAACGTCCTAAATTGCCTTAACTCTGGGAACCCTAACGCAAAGCAAAACCATGCAGAAAGGGTGTATTTTGAGGAGAGAGAGATGTTTTTAACGTCTGCAATGTGATGCACAGACAAGGGAGCCTAAGAGAGTGATAGTAGTGCTCCATTAGCAGCAACAGCATAGTGTCCAAGTATGAAAGGGCACTATGTTGATGGTGCAAATGGTGCAAAGGATGTGGCACATGGGTCATGCAGTGGGGGCTGTTGGTACACAGGGTGGACCAGGAAGCTGCCTAGATGGCACATAAGAAGATAAGATTAGAAAATATGCCAGACCGTGTCAGACCAAGGTCCATCATGCCCAGTATCCTGTGTCCAACAGTGGCCAATCTCAGCCACAAGTACCTAGCAGTTTCCCCAAAAGAAACACAGGATTCACAATGTGTGTAACGGGGCAAGCAGAGGATATCCCTGGTCCTCTTTAACAATGGTTTATGGACCTTTCCCCACGAACCTGTCCAACCATTTTTTAAGCCCAACTACACTAACAGCTTTTACTACATCCTCCAGTAATGAATTGCTGGGTTTGATTATGCGTTAACTGAAAAAATATTTTCACCTAGTAGTTTTAAATGGATTACATTGTAGCTGCATTGCATGTCCCCTAATTTTTCTACATTCTGATGGCATAAACTATCAACCTTCTTTTACCCGTTCCACTCCAGTCAATAATTTATAGACCTCTAGCATATCTCCCCTCAGCATTCTCTTCCCCAGGTTGAAGAGCCCCAACCTTTTTAGCATCTCCACAAGGGGGTATCCTGCCATCCACACTACAATCTATGATGTCCATCATGATCCCACAGTGACAGTGGCAGCACACAGACATGCTACTGCTGCGGAAAGCTCATGTACCACATGGGGCGGTCTAAGGGTCCTGGCACCCCAGGCAGAGATCCCAGCTGGTTCCCCCTGCTGCTGCTGAACCCAGCTGTGGGAGAAGAGGCAGGTAGTGCCAGCAGCTGTAGCCCTCCAGGTAGCTGCAACATGCAGGTGCCCAAGGGACTACCACAGCAGTGGCTGTCATCCTACCCCCAAGATGTATCAATGGCAGATAGTGATGGGGGCCCCTGCAGAGGCAGATGATTAGGGGTGCTGTGTGGCCATCCATGTATGACTCTGCCCCCCATCTGGACCTTGCACCCCAGGCACCCACCGACTCACATGTTGGATGCACTGGGACTGTGCATCACCAACACGGACAGCACATGGGCATGTCAGCATGGTGTGGAGGTGTTGGCGGAGGGGGCAGCAACACCCACCTTCAGCTGTCCAAAGCCATGTCCTAATCTTGTGCACCATGCACATTGCAACATGTGCCAAGGTCTGTCTGATGTGAAGCATGTCAGCTCTAGGGAGTGTTGCAACCATATGGCAGCACTGTGGCTCAATACACACAGTTGGTGTGTATACGAGTGGAGGGTCACAGGGGTCAGGTCCCAGCTGTGGATCATGCATTGTATGTCCCTGTGGCTAAACATTAGTCCACAGTGTAGGTACAACACCAATATGTGCAACCCCCAATGAATTGGTCAGCAAGGGTACAAAACACCCATCAGCCACACAGACAGGTTGGATGGAGAGTCAGAGAGAGAGAGTGTGTGTGTGTCCTTTTCTTTGTGGCTTTCTCCACCTCACAGTGTCTAAGCCATTTCCAGTGTTAGTCTGCAAAGGTGCATGATGAGGAGCAAAGTATTGTGGGTATGGCCTGAAATTGGGTGGATTGGCCAGGGTGTGTCTGCATCAGAGGTAGGTCAAAGGCTGAGATGTCATAGTGCCTGTCTGCCATGTACATGGGCTGGGTGGCACAGCATGTCATGCTGGGAGGGCACTCTCACTCTGACTGAGCAGTGACTATTGCACGACTATGTATCCACATATTGCCAGACTCCAGCAATGTTGGTGTACTTCCTGTTCTGGTGGCCTGATCACTGAATCAAATGCTGGGTGTCCATAGTTGCTCTGTGCACATGCAATTTGTACTGACCAGCAGACTGTCTGCAGTTGGTATGTATGATTGGAAAACCCAGGGGTGGGCAGCAGGTGCAGTCTGACTGCATTCACTGTGGGTGATTGTTAGGTCTTGATGGTTAGGAAGTGAGATGTTCCAGGCCTACTCCCTGTGGTTACAGGAAGGCCTAGATACCTGTCCCACCCCCCCTTGCATGGTAGTTTAACACTGAGCATTGATATGCACTGTTCTTGGAGAATCCCTATCCAACAGGGGGCAGATGTGATTGGCACATACAGCATGCTGCAAGAAACAAGGCGACTAGCATATTATGCTGCAGACAATGCCAATCACACATTGGCGGTGATGGGGATCTGTGGCAGAGATCATTTCTAGCACCGCATGTTTTGGGGACCAGCTGCTGGATGCCCATCCTCATCCTCAGGGTGACTGCAGAAACAGCTCAGTAGCACGGTTTGTAACTGCTCTGTGCTTGTATCACACTCTCAGTGCATCTTACTGAGCTGAGGTGATGGATAAGTGCATTCTCCATTTGGTGATCAGCTGTAGACTGCTGTTCTGCATGTGCACTGCATCATGGGTACTGGTGGGGCTACCCTATATTGGCACATACAGTAGACATTTTAGGCAGTGACCTGCAATCTCTTTATATCTAGCCATTGCTATAAAAAGTGGTTTGGAGGTGTAGTCTACTGGTTAGTGCAATGTCTCCATAAGCAGGGGTCAGGCATTTGAGTCCTACTTGTTATTTTTGTGACTGTTTGCTACTCAGATCATTTTCATGCCTATAACAGCCAGGGCTCTGCACATCGGTGCTGCCAGCTCATACCACCCTCTCCTCAGCCGCCATCCTTCCTTCAGCCCACCTCTTTCAGCTGTGTAGATCATGTCTTCTTGTGCAAGCTGCTACACCATGACCTACACTGGTACTCTTTTCCTCATTTCGGCTCTTCGTGCACACCTTTCCTGTGCCTGATCTGCACATTACCACTACTACTCTGTCCTCCTGTTGCTGCAAATATCCTGCCGCTTCTGACTCTGCTGAGGACACGTCTTCCCCATCCTATGCCATACACTGACATTGCAGCACTATATATTGTCACCACCCTATGCATCGGTACAGCTGCCTCCCACATGCTTGTCTGTTTAACTGGCTGCCACGTAGGGTGCCCACCGATATGGTAGGTCGATCAGCTCCCACCTGTCCTTCCTTCCATCACCTTTACATTGACTTTCCTTCATGCTCTATCCAGCGTTTGGGTTACAGCTGTTTTTGTGTCTTAAAGTGCATGCTTTCCACCTTAAAGCACTTTTGTCATCTTAACGTGCCTTAAGGTATATGCTTGTCCTGTTAACGTGCGTTAAATGGGCAAGGCGGGACTTCCGGTGACATGGTGGGCTAGGAAAGACGTCTCTTTCTTGGCTCCGGAGCCTAACCTCTCTCCTGCCCTCTAACTTTGCTGATTCAGCCTAATTTTCTCCGGTTGTGAGTGGGAGCCCTCTCTCAGCTGGCGGGGCGCGTTGCAACTAGTACAGGATCGCCCGGGAAGCCTATGGCGACGAAACCTTCTCGGCGGGGAAAAAACCCCGTGGCGCTGAAGTCAAGATGGCGGAGGGCGACCTAGTTACCCCGGGCACGATGGTGGAGGACGTGTCTAAGGCTGTGGTACTAGCTCTGGAGGACCGCCTGGGGGGCCTGGCCGCGCAGCTGGCCACGGTGGTGCAGGCGGTTAATGACTTTAATGGCCGGGTGGACAGAGCAGAGCAGAGAATTAGCTCGGTGGAGGATGTGCAGTCTCGGGCAGAGGCTCGGATCCAGAAGTTGGAAGAAGCCCTGCAAAAACAAACCGACAAGCTAGAGGACCTAGAAAACCGGAGCCGGAGAAACAATCTGCGCTTCATTGGCATCGCAGAGTCAGTGCTGGAGAAGGATTTGCGCCGTCACTTGGAGCACTGGCTACCGGCTAACCTACCGCTGGAAGACGGGCTGGGTCCAATAGTCTTGGAGAGGGCGCACCGGTTGGGACCTCTACGGGCTGGAGATAACCGGCCTCGGACGGTCATTGCCCGCTTCCTGAATGCAGCCCAGAAGGAAGGTGTGCTGAGGGCAGCACGACAGCAGCGGCGTAATGGGGGAAACGGCAGCAGAGTCCTCATTTTCCAAGATTATTCTGCTGGGGTGTCTCAGCGCCGGAGGGCCTACAAAGACGTTTGCACCCGACTGGTGGAGAGGGCCTGCGCTTCACACTGGCATACCCGGCACGGCTGCGCGTGGAATGTGAGGGCCGCCAACGCCTCTTTGCATCGCCAGAGGAAGCTATGGCGTTTTGTGATCAACGGGGGTGACTCTCTCGTGTTCCCATGGGACTAGTTGCTGCAAGGTGAGACCCCGGGAGCAGAGGCCAGTTGCGGATGGAGCCCCGAGTTAAGGCACGGCTAGTGACTAAAATGCGGGCTAGAGACAGACACCTTGGTCTGCCTGATTTGCCACAGCCCGTTGGACTACCACGTGGAGGGCCTTTGCAACAGTTGTGTAGTTCTTGCCCGTCTGAAATCTCTGTATGTACTTTGTTTGCAATAAGTCTATGCATGGTTCTATTTCGGTTAATGAGGACACTTCCCTCTCCAGGCGGGCACTCGATCGCAAGGCCTATGCTGGCTCTCTTCTATGGCATTTGCGAGTGGGTGCTCTGGGGGGTTGGGAAGTGAGGGGATGCCTCTCTAATCTTTCTCATACATCGCCTGGTGGCATGTTTAGAGGGTTGGGACTGCCGTCTTGGGGGAGGGGGGAGGGACCCCCCTGGCTGAAGTCACAGAATTTCCCCGAGAGATGCAACAGGGGCCTGGTGGCAGTCATGGCTGGCAGATGTTTCTCTGGCCCCGATAGGCTTGACTGCTGCCATTGTTCCAAACTGTCTCCAAGGTTTCTAGATTTAATTGTTTCTAGCAACTCTTACTCGTTATTATGCTGGGTGTTTCCAGCATTCGTGGGCATGAGTCTGCGGTTGCTGGAATACTCGGCAAGTAAAGGGTCGGTGCCGGTCCACTTGGGTGCTCTTTTGGCGCTCTGGGTGGGCTAGGGCCTCCAAGTGTTTCCAATGTTTCACTTGTCTCCAATATCTCGCTTGCTTTTCATGTATCCGATGTTTCAACAGTTTTCAAGGTTTTTAGCGTTTCCAATGTTTCTAAATCTTACCAGTATTCATTGTTTCAAGATTTCAATGTTTCCATTAATTCCCATCTCTAATGTTACAATTGTTTCACATGACTCCAAGGTATTAGCCCTAAGCAGGCTAGACATACTTAGGCGGCTCCGGGAAGGGGGGCCCCCCATAGTGACCTGGCAGTTCCAGAAGGGAGGTATGGGGGCTGCACGGGACTTTTGGCAATGCTGTAACATGGGGGGGGGGGGGGCCGGGCACTACAACCATTGAGGCCTGCAGGCCTGCCTTGATGTTCATGGGTTGGGCGGGGGGGGAAATGGGAAGGTAACTTAGGATTACTCTGGGGCGGAGTATTAGCGGCTGAGAGCGTGGGGGTGGGGGGGGTTTGGCAAAGCAGGTGCCGGATGTAATGGAGGGGCCTCCTTTTAAGTGCTGGGAGGTACGAGTGGTTGGAGGGGAGGAGGGGCTGAAGACTGGGGGCGGGCGTGGGACGGGTGGGAAGGGGGGGGAAGGGAGGGGCTGCAGCTGGGGGTTGATCTCTATGCGAAGAAGAGGGGTATGTGTGGCATGCCGGAGAGGGTGTTGGCGGAGAGTGATTGTGTCTAGACCAGGGGTGGAGGATCTGGTTGGAGTGGGGGGGGTCCCTAGGCTGGGGGGGCCTCGCCGGCCTCTTGCATGAGAGTTTTACTATCTGATGAGCAAGACTGGGGAGATAATGGCTAACACTATTGGGATTGCCTCCTGGAATGTTTGTGGTCTGGGGTCACCCGTTAAACGGTACAAGGTAATGCAACAATTAAAGCGCAAAGGCATAGGGGTCATCCTGTTACAAGAAACCCATCTCATGGCGAAGGAATATAACAAGCTGGGGCGGGGCCATATCGCCAAAGTCTACGGTGCCCCGGCCGTGGGGAAAAAACGGGGAGTGGTCACCTTGATTTCTAAGTCCGTGGGTTGGGTGGAGGAGAGAGTGGAAACCGACTCAGAAGGGAGGTTTGTTCTGCTGTGGGGGACCTTGGATGGTCTTAAAGTGGTGGTGTGTAACATCTACGCGCCCAATGTATTTGAAGCCCAGTTTTACCGAAGGCTGACCCACTTACTTGCCGACACTGACGGTTATCAAGTTATTCTGGGGGGCGATTTCAATGCTGTGTTGGACGACAATCTCGATCGGTCGGGAAGTGCGGGCAGCCGGGACTCGCGGAGTACGAGACGAATACTGGGGATTTGTGAGGCGCGTGGCCTGATGGATGTCTGGAGGGTTTTGCACCCGGGAGACCGAGAATATACCCACATGTCCAGGAGTCATGGCACCTGGTCTAGAATAGATTATTTTCTGATCTCTGACTCCCTGTTTGGGCAGGTTTTCAGGTCGGAGGTGGGACCAGCCGTTATCTCGGATCATGCTATGGTTATATTGGAGCTGCGGAGGAAGACCCCCTCGACGCCGTGGGTTGTGGCGTTACCCTTTAGAGCTGAGCGGGGATGCACAGTTCGAGGGCTACCTGCGAGACAAATGGGAAGTCTACAAAGCTTTGAATGAGGGTCCGGATGTCAATCCCACTCTATTTTGGGAGGCGGGAAAGGCTGTACTCAGGGGAGAGATTATTAGTTATCTGAGCGCGAAGCGCAGACGGGTGAATCAACGCATTGTCACAATAGAGCGAGATCTTGGAAGGGCGCGCAGGAGGGTGGCGGCGTCCGGGACTGCTGGGGATAGGCTCCGTATGCGGGAGCTGCAAACGGAGTTGGAGGCGCTGTTGCACCAGCGAGCCAGGAAATCGCTGATGTATTATCGCTTTCAGCTTTACCAGCATGGGAATCGGGCGGGCAGAATGTTGTCATCTTTGATTAAGCCGGAGGGGGGCCCGAGACAAATAGGGGTCATCAAACACCCTGATGGGACTTTGAGGAGGGATGAAGGAGAGATTGCTGGGATTTTTACAGCTTATTTTCAGCGCCTGTATGAAAGGGAAGAGGGGAAGGAGGCGGAGGGCCGGGTGTTTTTGGAAGGATGTTTGTTGCCCTCTCTATCTGCGGAGAACTTACAGGTTTTGAACCAACCTATTTCCCCGCGGGAGGTTCAGCTGGGCATCAAAGCGCTGAAGCGGGGCCGGGCTCCCGGTTTAGATGGGCTTCGGAGTGAGTTTTATAAGACCTTGGGGGACAGGGCGGTGATCCCCCTGGTGGAATATTTCAGTGACCTGGTGCAACGTGGCCACTTTCCTTATGAGACCAATAAAGCCTTGGTTACTATCTTGCCAAAACCAGGGAGGGATCCATTACTACCTAGTTCCTATCGGCCCATCTCCCTACTGAATGTGGACATTAAAATTTTGGCCAAAATAATGGCTGACCGCCTAGCGGAATTTCTGCCGGCGCTGGTTCATCCGGACCAAGTGGGATTTGTGAGGGGGAGGCATGCGGCGTATAGTCTCCATCGAGTGTTGATGTCCATGTGTGCAGGGCGGGCAGCTCGTCGGGGCTCTCTGTTAATCAGTTTCGACGCGGGAAAAAGCGTTCGACAGGGTCGATTGGGGTTTCTGCACCAGGTGTTGGGCGGCATGGGCTTCTCTGGGTTTTTTGTGGATGTTATACGGCTCCTGTACGCCGATCCCCGCGGTGCAATTATGGTTAACGGTACTATGTCGCCAGAATTCCATATTGGGAAGGGGACCAGACAGGGGTGTCCTTTATCCCCTTTGCTATTTGTTCTAACACTGGAGCCGTTATTGATACAAATCAGGTCCAGTGTACGGTTTCAGGGAGTAGCAGTGGGCAGAACTGAGTTCCGGGTGGCAGCTTTTGCTGATGATTTGCTATTGCACATTGTTGACCCTCAGAATGGCCTGCCCAGGCTCTTGGAATTGCTTGATGCCTACGGGGTGCCCTCAGGCTTTCGCCTTAACTTAGATAAATCTGAGGCCATGTTGATAGGGGAGGCGGCGACTAAGGGGTGGGTGGGTAACTTCCCTTTGAAATGGGCGGAGGGGAAGTTTAAATACCTGGGTATTTATTTACCTGCCAAGTTGGAAGATCTATATCAGTTGAATGTTAAAAAGATTCTGATGGATTTGACTCTTCACGTGGATAAATGGCGGGATCTACCTTTGTCCTTGGGGGGTCGTATTGCGCTTTATAAGATGGCCTTATTCCCTAAAATGTTGTATGTGCTCCAGACTCTCCCGCTATGGCTTAAATGTTCGGATATTCGGAAATTGGACCGCTTAATAAATCAATTGCTTTGGAAAGGGAAGAGGCCTAGGATCTCGCTGGTAGTTCTGCGGCAACCATGGGAAAAAGGAGGTATGGCAATTCCTGATCCTCGGAAATACAATGTCGCCTGTCTCCTGCGACATGTGCGGGATTGGCTATGGGATCTAGGAGTGTACACACCGACCGTAATGCTCCGGGAGTTGCTGAGGCCCTGGAATCCGCGGTACCTGATGCATGTCCAAGTACTTCAGCGGGTGGGCTCTGATATCCGTGGTGTGTTGGTGGAACCCATTAGGAAGGCCTGGAGGTTCTTCTGTGGAGTTAAAGGCCTCCAGGCCAATTACTCTCCGTTCTCTTCTCCCGTTACTGGGGAATGGGGATTTCCTTCCTGGCACCCTTGGGGGTAGTTTTGTTCGGTGGGAGCAACTGGGTATTGTCAACTTGGAGCACTTGGTCACAGATGAGGGCCACTTGGAATCCTTTGCTTTCTTAAGTCAATGTTATACCCTGGGTGGGCGGGACATGTTCCCCTACGCTCAGATTCGCAGCTACGTCCGCAGTTTACCTTCTGGTGCACTGAGCGGAGCCGTTAGTACTGGGATTGAGGAGGGCCTGATGGGGGGGGACCTGGGCACAGGGGTGGCTTGGTTACACAAAATGTTGTGGGAATTGGTACCACCGCCCTCTTTGGAGGATCTTGCTGGGGCTTGGGCTCGGGACTTGGGAGTGGCGGTGGCAGGGGAGGATCTACTGCGGAGCTTGGCAAGCATCCCGAAGTTGAGTGTGCTGGTGTTGCATAGAGACATGCACTATAAGGTGTTGCGACGTTTATACTTTGCGCCGGTGCGGGCTTGGAGGGCCGGGGTTAGCGCCTCTCATTGCTGCCCTTGGTGTGGGGAAGGCAGAGCCACACTCGGACACATGTTTTGGTTTTGTGTGCGGGTACAGACCTTTTGGGGACTGGTCCGTAGTCACCTGGGGAGCTGTGTGCCCTCGGGGTTGCCTTTCACGGCACAAAACTTGGTGCTGGACATCTGGGATGACCCAAGGGAAGTGGGAATGGGGGAGGGTGGCGTGGCAGTGGCTGCGGTTGGCGTTAGTGGTTGCCCGAGGGGCTATTTTGCAGAGATGGTTGGATGCAAGGGGACCCACTTACGGGCTCTGGAGGGGGTGCTTGCATGCGGTGCTGTTGATGGAGAGGCGTCGTGCGAGTGGCTATCCCCAGAGATGGCAAAGATTTTTGGAGGGGTGGGGCCCACACTTGCACTCGTTACCTAGAGGTACCCGTACTCGGCTAGTAGGTGAAGGTTAGAACCCCCGGGGGGTGGTCTCCTCTGGCGTTTCCTCTCCCTCATCCTTCTTTTGCCCTCTTTTCTCCCGCTTTGCTCATGGGGGGTTTCTTGTCTCTGTTTTACCTCTCATTCTTCCTTCTCTGTAGAGGAGGGATCTTTTGATTGCTGCAGGGGATGGGGTGGGGGGGCGGCGGGGGGTAGTGACGGGGGGGCGGGAAGGGTAATGGGGGGGGAGAGGTAAGGGGGATGGGCGGGGGGACTCTTTAGGGGGGAACTGTCTTGGTAAAAATTTACAGTCTTCGCCATGTGATTGAATGGCGGGGCTCTGCCTGCGGTGAGGCCTGGAGCTGGGAGGTTGGGCATTGCCGCTCTGATGCTTCTCTTACTCGCCTCTGTACTTAGCTGTCTGACTTTGCTTTGGGCTATGTTCATAGAGGCTGTTGGTTGATGGTCTGTGTTTGTGTCCTCTCACTCTGTACAGTTATCCTGTTCTTATATGGCCCTGTCATGTTGTTC
Source organism: Ichthyophis bannanicus (assembly GCA_033557465.1). Taxonomy (NCBI): domain Eukaryota; kingdom Metazoa; phylum Chordata; class Amphibia; order Gymnophiona; family Ichthyophiidae; genus Ichthyophis; species Ichthyophis bannanicus. The sequence continues at coordinate 1,573,490,435 of CM066031.1, read as the reverse complement.
AATTATAATATTAATAAAAATATTCAAACATAAATGGGCAAGGCGCCCCGTTAATGTGCATTAAATGGTCCATAGGGCTCTTTATGCCAGAATGCCCCCTACCCACTCAATACCTTTTAAGGATTAACGCCCTTTATCGCTGCCATTAACACCTGTTACCTTAACGCATTTTAGTAAACATACTCCTTAGTTTTCTAACACAGGTTTGAACTTTGACCCTCTTTTGGCACAAATTTTGTCCTTCTATAACACAGACAGACCTGTGGTTCAGCCTTTCATCATTTGGAATTTATTCTATTGCTGTTTGTTTCTAGGCAAGTATGCCCTTTCTGATTTTTTTTGTGTTTGAGCTTCCGATGGATTGATATTTAATATCAAAATTTGCACTTTCTTTTTGTTTAGGACTCGTTAAGTGTGGTTTATACACCTTTTAAGTTCATGGTTCACAATATAGCAGCATAGTGAGACTTTTGGACTATTAGGACTCTTTTTCTACCTCTATCTACACTTGGGTATTCAGAATAAGAGCCATATCATGCTCATAAGCTTATTTAAGTTTATTGGTTATTATCATTATTTGTCAGCATGATGACACTTTATAGTTATGGTTATATTAACACTTTGGGGTATGTTTACTAAACCGCGTTAACGTAGCAGTGGCTACGTTAATGCGCGTTATGTAACATTAACGCGCGTTAACATCACCTAACACGCGTTAACGTCACCATCAGCGGTAAGTCCCGCAGGGGGCAGAGAGAGGGCGGAGAGAAGGGGGGTCAATGGGCGGTGAGTGGGCAGAGAGAAGCTCCGCAACACTAAAGTGGGGAACTGCAGGGCTGAACATTACCGGGACTGAAAACCTGTCACTAGATGCAGATATGCAGGAGGGTGAAACCATTTCAGCGTCAGCAATGTACAACATAGGCAGGTAGCCCATGAAAAGTGATAGTAGTGATCTATATGCAGCAACAGCAGAGTGCACAAGTATGAAAGGCTACTATGGCGATGGTGCAAATGGGGCATAGGGGGCTGCAGACGGGACATGTAGTGGGGGCAGCTGGGGAAACGGGGGGACTAGGCCATTGCCTAGGTGGCACATAGGAACATAGAAACTGGAAATCACCAAGACAGCAGCTGACCAAGGCCAAACACAATCCACCTACATCTACCTGGTCCACCCTAGCCAATAGTTGCTAGGACACTGACCTGACATCCCCCCAGCCATCCCTCCCCCAAGCGTAAGGGACATAATATGGGTAGGCAGTGATGGGGGGATGTGGGGATGTCCATGTATGCCTCCCCACCCCAGACACCGCTCCCTAGGCATCCGCCTTCCCACAGAGTGGATGGCCTGGGACTGTGCACTACCAGCACTGACAGCATATGGTCATGTCAGAATGGCAGGGGGGTGTGTGCCCGTGCTGGAGGGGGCAGTGGCACCTGCCTGCAGTAGACCTAGGCCATGCCCTGTACCAGTACGTGGTGTGCAGTGCAACATAAAAGGTCTGGCTGAGGAAAAGTACAGGTAGCTCCAGGGACTACTGTACATCTATGGCAACAGTGTGGTGCAGTACACACAGCCAGTATGTCCAGAAGCAGAGAGTCACAGGTTCAAGTCCCAGCTATGGATACTGCAGAGCATGTCCCTATATTTTACCCTACAATGCAGATACACCAGCAACTGTCCACCACGCTCCCGCTGAGGCTGCTCTCCCTGCACGGGATAGAGCAGCCCCGTCCGACCGCCATCGCTCTTCCCAATTGGGGCAGCAATGAGCAAGGATAAAAGGCAGCGCCAATCGGGCGCGCAAGAACTGTCAACCACGCTTCAGCTGAGGCTGCTCTTCCTGCATGGGATAGAGCAGCCCTGTCCGACCGCCATCACTCTGCCCAATCGGGGCAGCAATGAGCAAGGATAAAAGGCAGTGCCAATCGGGCACACAAGAACTGTCCACCACGCTCCCGCTGAGGCTGCTCTCCCTGCATGGGATAGAGCAGCCCCGTCCGACCGCCATCGCTCTGCCCAATCGGGGCAGTAACGAGCAAGGATAAAAGGCAGCACCAATCAGGCGTGCCCGTGCCTGGCGGGCCCGCGCCTGAGGGCCTCGCCAAAGGGCCCTTTGGCATGGCCCTTAGGCGGTGGCACCGCGGCAAGAGTCTAAAAACGTATACTGACCAGTACCATCGCCACAGACGGCAAAGACAACTCAGAGCAAATCTCTCACGCCCAACCAGAAAAAGCCACGACTGAACATCACGAGCTGACCTCCACATGTGAATTTGCGGCCTATAAACACCAATCAAATTACAGAGGTAATGCTCTCAGTTAAACGGCTCTATGTGCTAACCCTCTATGGGCACAAAGAAAGCGAAAAAGCCATTACAACATAAACTCCACCATCCCAGGTGACCATATCACTAAGAACTGCATAAAGAAAGATAACCAGTTAGAAAAGCCATCAGCATCTTAAACAAAGGCAGTGATCGAAATAGTTAGCCATTTATTTTGAAATGTTGTTTGAAATGTTTGTGACCTACGAATGCTATAAAATTACATGCAGATAATCCCATAACAATATAAGTTTCTACCTGGTATATGGGTAAGCAAACTGCCTGATATACTAATCACTTTTGCTCTAAGACAGCGAGTAGAAGTTCCAACATAGTAACAACTGGCATAACAGACCTCTGAACAGAAAAAAAAAATGGAACTTTTCAACTATTTACTTTTATTATCTATGTACATGTTTATACCGACACACACCTTCAACACTAATCTGCACTACGTTATATCCTACACATTGAGACCAATCTATATCTACAACCCCTTTCTGATACCTTCACTACTGCAACTCAATCAATACACTAAATACATGCAATACCACCCTACCCTCCACAATCTCTCACCACAACCATTTCTAAAACCCCCTTTCATGAACCAGACAAAATCACGGAAGTCTCACAACCCAAAACTACAAAGAACATGCAGTACTAAACCCACAGGAAGACAAAGCCAACACAAACAAGCAGACCAGCTCACGCAGGATACATACACCATCATCCTAATCAATGCCAGATCCATAAGGAATAAAACACACATCATCCACAATATCATCACAGATGAACAACCAGACATCCTCTGCATCACTGAAACATGGATCACTGATGCCAACGCTGCAATACTAAACCAAATAAACACAAAGATACACAAATGCCCCCGAACCAACAAAAGGGGAGGAGGAGTCCTAATCGTTGCTAAATCCTCCTTATCTCTAACCGACACCTCCCACAGCCCAACTAAGGACATCGACGTACTCAAAGTAGAAAACAACGCGATAGCCATCTGTCTAATCTACAGACCCCCATCGTCACATCACGAATCACTGGCTACAGCACTAGAAAACATCTCAACTACAGCACTCAGAAAATATCAAATTATCCTGGGAGACCTAAATCTAACATCAATTCCACAAGGTCAGGCAAACACCTTCCTTGAAGCCATGGAACAACTTGGATACAAGCAAGTAATAAATGTTGCCACCCACAACAAAGAAAACACCCTAGACATGGTATTCATACCCACCGAACAGCAACGCGACAGAGTAACACAACCTGTAACAAAAATAACTCAGGTACCATGGTCCAACCATCACCAAATAGAGCTCAAGATACATCTACCCGCGCTACCCAAAAACCCGAAAGCCGAGCGACCAACTCACACTCATAGAAGTTTCAACAAATTCAACAAAGCTCTATCACATCACACATAGATCTAGAAAGCACTGACCTCAACAACCTAGCCTAACCTAACCTGGAACTCAGGAATTCAAGCAACAGCAGAACCGAAATGGAAAGCCACAACTAACACAACCAAAAACAAAACAGAACCATGGTACACAGAAACTCTGACCAGACTGAAGAGAGAACTACGAAAATTAGAGAGAAAATGGCAGCAAAGCAAAACTGATGAACATAAAACAGAATACCTGACACTACTCTCGAAATACAAAAATGAAGTCAACCTGGCAAAGCGAACACATCACACTAACTTACTAAACAAGGCCATAAACAAGCCCAGAGAACTGTTCGCACTGGTCAAATCCCTCACCAAAACTGCCCAAGAGGATCACTATAATAACAAAATCAAGGCCCAAACCCTAGCTGATCACTACGCTAGCAAACTTAACCCACACGTGACCATAAAACCCACACAACGCCTGGACAAAACCCCCCCGCGCCTCAAATAAACATGACGACGAGCGAAACCTGCATCAGTAAATGGACCAACTTCCAGAAAATTGGAGACAAGCACATCATGAACATTATCACGAACATTAATACCACTACCTCCCCACTTGATCCCTGCCCTGCTGCTTGGATCAAGGCAACGAAAACAGAGACCGCCCAGCATGTCTCTCACATAGTAAACCAGTCACTTCAACAAGGAACCATGCCCGCGCAACTAAAGAAATCCATCATAAGACCGATTCTAAAAAACAAAACACTCAATGGGGACGACCCAGCATCCTATCGCCCAATATCCAGCATAGCCCTCCTAGCAAAGATTATTGAAAAGGCAGTCCTACAACAACTGCAAGACCACCTGGACAACAACAGAACCCTAGATGATCACCAATACGGCTTCAGGCAAAATCATGGAGTTGAAACCCTGCTTATTGCACTAATGGACAACCTACTCAAAGGCCTAGAAGATAAAATGAAAATGTTCATTCTCATATTTATTGACATCTCAGCGGCTTTCGATACAGTTCACCATCAGACACTCCTGAGCAGAATTGAAGCAATAGGAATATCAGGAACCCCCCTAAAATGGTTCTCATCTTGTATTACAGACAGAATGCAACAGGTCCAATTCAACAATGAGAAAGCAGAGGCTTTCCCCCAAACACAAGGCATACCACAAGGCTCAGCCCTTTCCTCACTTCTTTTCAACGTATACATGAAACCAATCTGCAAAATATTCAAAAAGCACAAAATCAACTACCACATTTACGCAGATGAAATTATGCTATACACACAACTTGACGCAGAGAATCCTAATTACACCCAACTATAAGATTGCATAAGCGAAATGCAGACATGGCTTCAACAAAACAACATGGCTATAAACCACAAAAAAACTGAAGTCATGTACATCTCAAGAAAACCGGAGTTCAACCCGCCTGCAATAATCTCCCTGTGCAAGAACACCTATCACACAAAAAATGAAATAAAATATCTAGGGGTAACGCTTGATAGTGACCAAAAGATGGAAAAACACCTCCGCTTAATAAACAGGGCCATTTTCCACAAACTCAGAGTCCTACAGCCGCTACGGAACATCAATGAAGCTAAAGATTTCAGGACAGTAGCACAAGCTCTCATCACACCCCATTTTGACTACTGCAATGCCATTTTACAGGGCCTTCCAAAGAAAACCCTAAACATACTCCAAATGGCGCAAAACGTCACGGCCAGAATCATCATGAAAAAAGGCTTTGCTGAACACATCACACCAGTGTTAATCGAACTGCACTGGCTCCCCATCATAGCTCGCATAAAATACAAAAACCTAATAACCACTTTCAAACTTATCCACAACATAGCACCATCTTTCCTCTCAAACCTAATCAACACGCAACCTCTCAACAGAAACAGAAGAACCACAAACCTAAATACCCTATGTGTGCCAACAAGTATTAGATCCGTCAAAACCGTCACAAGTAACAGAGCATACTCATACACAGCACCCACACTCTGAAACCAACTCCCACCTGAGCTACGCTCTAACAACGACTTGTTGGACTTTAGAAAAAAACTTAAGACTTACTTATTTCAACTATCCTATAACATGACCTAGACAGCGAGAACCATTCTATTACCATCCGTTGAAACAACAATGTACTTACGTGTAAAAATGTAGATATGTAAATAACCCCCCCCCTTTTCTAATGGAAGAAAGATCAAATTTCCCAACTATTGTGTGTCGTGCTTATCCTGTAGATCAATTTGTATTTCTTATCCTGTAGATCAATTTGTATATCTTTGAAAATGTTTTGTCCTGATCTGACAGTTTCCATCATGTAATCAAACCGCTCCTGATCGCTGGAAGTAGCGGTATACAAATGTATGCTAAATAAATAAATAAAATAAAATAAACATGTGCAAAGCCCAAAGCAGCGGCAAACAGGGGTACAAACACCCACTCACACAGGCTCCACAATCCAAAGCTGCATGAAGAGTCAGGCTGTTGGCCCCAGCATGGAGCTGCAGCTATCACCAGAGCACTACTACTACCTCCTGCACAGTTTAGCAATGTCAGAACTGTGATCAGGACCAGTGTGGTGGGCAGAGCTGCCAACCACCCCTATCTTTGCCCAATGCTGCAATAGGAGTGTGTGTGTGTGTGTATGTCTATCCATTGTTTTGTGGCTGCCCACACCTCACTGGGCCCACAATGTCTCACTGTTACCAGTATTAGCTTGAATATGTGCATAATGAGGAGCAAGGTATTGTGGGTATGGCCCAGACAGGGCGGATTGGCCAGGATGCATCTTCACAGGGTGTGGGGCAATGGCTGGGACACTGTAGTGCCTGACCACCTCCTGCATGGACAGTGGCCACAACATGTCATGCTGGGAGGACACTCTCACTCTGACCGAGCAGTGACCATGGCATGTCTAGGTTCCCACATAGCACTCTACACTATTTGCTTCCAGTGATACCTGGTTGTTCCCAGTGCTTGTGCTTTATTGTGGAGCTACATGCTTGGTGTATATAGCTCTTCTATGAGCATGCACTATGGACTGGCTAATGGACTGTCTGCAGTTAGTCTGTGCATGGTTGGAACACTTTGTAGGTTGTAGTAGATTCAGTCTGACTGTGCTATCTGCTGATGACTAGCAGACTGTGGTGTGAGGCAGTTGAGGTTTTCCAGATCTAAACCCAGCATTACTGCAGGTCTGTCCCAGTCACAGGTATGGCTCTGGTCCACCAACTCTGGAGGGCTGTCTTATACCAGCAGGATAGAGGTTGCTTCACTGGGGCTCAAGCCCCTCTTCCATATCTACAAAAATACTTGACCTAGTTGCTGTGGTAGAAGTGATTCCTGAGACAGAGAGGCTGAAGTTTAGATGCCTCTTGAAACATGAATCTGTGCTGAAAGAAATCATCATGTGTAGATAAGTCTTTGATAGAGATTGGTTTTAGTTTGCAAACTTATTTTTTTTTTCTTAAAAAAGGGGGACTAGTGATGAAAATATGGGAAGTATCTATATGAGATTACAATTGACATTACATATGGGCTAGTAGACAATTCCCAAAGTTTGAAGGTCCTGGTAAATGAAATGTTTAAAAAGCATATTGGTTAAGGAACTTCAGGTATCCAGCTTAGAAATATATGGCCTATAATGCACTATTTATTATTATATTTATTCTGAATAGATCTGAAAAGAATATTCAAATTGGGGAGTTCATAATTCATAGTGTATTTTACAAAAAGCTAGCTGGACACATGGAGGCCTATTCTAATGTCTACGTCCAGAGCCACTGTGTATCCGGTCAGAACCGGATGCACAGTGATAGATGCGATTCTGATCTTATGGGGCACGTCTAGCCCCCGTGGGATCAGAATTGTATCTATGCCTATACGTGCAGGCCGGGATATGATTCTGGTCGGCCTGCATGTACAGGCTGCTGCCTGGCCAACTCAGTCAGGCTCCTGAGTGGAGCCACGGCGCCAAGGCATCTAGTTGCTATGGCAACATGGTTCCATTCAGGAGCCGCAATCCCCGGCCACTGCCGACTTTGTTCTTTCCCTGCAGCCTGACCCCCTATTTGGCCCCCCAAGGCCAGGGTTGGGCGGTGGGGAATCTTCTGCACCCCCTCCTACCTTTGACACTCCCCAGGCCTGCATCCCCTGACATCTAGGGGGACTTATTCTACCTCCGGGGTGGAATAAGTCCCCCGTCTAGTCTGCCAGTCCCGGACGTACAGGGCCAACATCAGAATTGGCACTATATGTCCAAGCCCACGGATCGCCCACTGTCTGCCTAACTCCGCCTCTGAACCACCCCCTTTCCACCCCTTCCCACCCCCTTTTAGCCTCCCCATGCAAACTCCTATAGAATAGACCCCATAGGGCCAAATATTCAGTGTAATTAATGCGACGGGCAGACCTGCTAATCATGTTAATCATGCTGATTGGGATATTCAGCAGCACTAATGCAGTTAATGCTTCTGAATATCTGTGGGTGCCATCGCTAGATGCCCTTATGCTAGCTAACGCAATGGGGGTGGCACCCGTGGAAAACCCAGCAGCAGCGATATTCAGGCACTGCCTGGTTATCCCTCTATGGCAAAAGCTAGGTACAGTAAAGATTGCCTTAATTTCACTACTGAAGCTGAATATTACCGCTGCCCAGTTAGCTTCAATGCTATCCAGTTGGCCTGGATACTCAATGCTGGTGAGATATAGTCCCAGCATTGAATATCTGGGCCTTAGGTTCAGCAGTGGTAGCTAGCCACTTTTCAAGGACTAATCCTGCCGCTGAATATTGGGCCCAGAGAGTTTTGTAAAATACTCATAATGCTGTGAAAAAAATATGTGTAGTGGGCAGCACATACAGTGAGAACAGCCATTTTACAAAAAGACATTTATTAAAAAAATAGCAGCAACACTTAAGAACATAGTGCCTGATATTCAGCGCTGATAGCTAGTGCAATTACAGCGGCTAGCCATCAGTGCTTGACATTAAACTCGGATATTCAATGCTGGGATCATATCCGGCCACAGCACTACATATCCAGGGTTGTTGCACAACCTCCGATCCGCAGAAGCTAACTGGGCAGCCGCGATATTGCGCTATTGCCCAGTTCACTCCCATGGGTAAAGATAGGCCAGCTTTTGCTGCCCCTATCTTTACCTGAGGGTTGCAAATAGGACAGCGGTTCAATATCGCCGCTGCCTGGTTTGCAATTGGCTCCGCCTCTGCTCACCCTGGAATGCCCCCGACATGCCCCGATGCTAAGAGGTTAGCATAGAGGCATGCAGTGGCATTAGTCTGGAATATTCAGCGGCACTAACTGTGTTAGTGCTGCTGAATATCCGCTTAGGGGCATTTACATAGGGCCTGATATTCCAAGACATTTCCCCGTTTTACAGATCTTAACATCAGGGTGTGTCAAGGGCGTTCTGGGGTGGAATGGAGGCAGAGCCAATCACAAACCAGTCAGCAGTGATATTGAGATGCTACCTGCTTTGTGATCTGTCATGAAAGCCAGGCGCAGGAAACCCTGGCCTATCTTTCACTGTGTATCGCTAATCAGGCAGCAGCTCAATATTGTTTCTGCCCGATTAGCATTTGGGCAGTGCGGCGACCCTGGATATTCAATACCCAGGTTTATTGTTCAGCACCAATTGCTAGCCGCTGTAATTGGGTCCATAATATTTGCCATACTGGGTTAGACCAAAGGCCCATCAAGGCCAGTATTCTGTTTCCAACAGTGGCCATTTCAGATCACAAGTACCAATGGGTAGGCTGAGATCTTTGCACGTATAAGTGCCAGCACTTACATATGTAGGCAGTGTATTTAGCAAAACTGCACATCCAAATGAAGCTAATTAAGAAGCTAAGATCCAAAACTCATTTTTTTGCTTTTTGTGGTACTTTTTTTTACACCAGGGCGATAAGCACAATTCTCCATACAAACAGTTTTCCAAACCTCTGCTCCAAATGAGCAGTTAACTGCAAGTTATGTGTGAGTCAGAATAGTCAGAAATTCCAACATTTGAAAAATAGAGAATATATACATATTTTAAGGTTTAACCAGCCACACCCAGAGTTTGTCCCCTTCAGATCTGAGAAAGCCTCCAGTGTACATGCGTAAATAGCGTTTTTTTCAAAATTGCTACTTACACGTGCATGGCTATTTCTATGTTTACATCAGCTTTCTACCAGTGTAAATGGCATCTAATCCTTAAAAAATCCACTCCTAAAATATTTGATCTTTCAGGATCATTCTTTAACAAAATTTGGGGCACTTTAGTGAAAGGTGATCAATTTTAGCTATTTCACTAGGTTAATGGCACACACCTAAGTCTTTAGACATTAATTGAATTTTGGACATATGGTTCAGATTTGTTCTGACTCCATGGTATTTGCACTATATTGTAGACACCAGGACTGTACCAAGCTAGAAATGCACCCAGTGTGACTCGTGAATCTGTTACCCCCCCCCCCCATCCCCCAATTGCACACAGTAACTTGATCTTGTTGGGATTTCTGGAAGCCCAGTGACAATATCGGTGCCCTTTCTGTACCGGTATGGCCGCATCGCTCGCACAGCCCTTGGTACCGCTCTGGTAGTCACTGACGTTTTTCAAGCAAGAATAATCTCATTATACTGTAAGTGATGCTTGTAACCTAATAAAGAAAGATTCTCCAATTATGTGCACTAGAAGTGTCTAGATAACCAGGCTGTTATTGCTCTCATTTTAAAACACAGTTGGGGAAAATAAGGGAGGAAGAACAGGTAGGATGCTTAGCTAATACTATTGAGATAGATCTTTTATAAACTGTAAAACAGTTATATTTTGTGAGTCATAAAATATGAGTCATTACAGACAGGAAGATGGCCTCACAATACAGTTAGCATTAGTTTAAATACTTTATTTCATTGCAACGGCTCAAGAGATAATACTATATAGCTTTTAAAATTCTCTGCAATATTTGAAGATTAAGAAACTGTTCACTCAGTAATCCAGAAAAAAGAAAAAATTGAGATCAAATGACCTAGCATGGGAAGACAGGGCATCTGACTATATGCTATGCATCATCAATAGGTAGTGGGATTATAAATGTCAAACGAGTCCCTGTTTATCGAACCCTTATGTACATCTCCTCAGCTTCTCCCTACTTTCTATGATTTATCGTTACACTTTACCTCTCGAGTTGCCATGTAAACCACTCGACTGTTCCTTCCATCCTGGCATCTGACCTTCTCTATACCTCTTTCTATTTTCTAAATAAGGATTTGGATATGAGTTCATATTATATTCAGCTTTTCTCTGGGTGTCTAGAATGAGATATGACTAGGTTCAAAGTCATTGTTAACCCTTACTTGATGTGGCTTCTGTATAGAAGAGATCCCTCTTAGTCATACTACTACTACTATTACTACTACTTGTCATTTATATATTGCTTCAAGGCAAAAACAGCACTGTACATATCTACATGTAAGAGATAGACCCTGCTTTAGAGAACTTACAGTCTAATCAAGACAGACAACACAACCAGGGACTAGTGTAACTCTAGGGGGATGATAAACATACACATAGGTGGTGAGCAAGAAAACAAGGAGATCAGGATCCAAAAGCAGCTTTGAGGAGATGGGTTTTTAGTCTGATGCACCAACTCAGGTAGTCTGTTCCAGGCATACGATGCAGCAAAGTGAGAAGAACACAACCTGGAGTTAGCAGTGGAAGTGAAAGGCAGTGATAGAAAGGATTTTCCTGATGAGCAAAGTTCCTGAAGAGGGGTGTAGGGAGAGATAATAGAGGAGAGGTAGTGAGGAGCAGCAGAATGAATGCACTTATAAATCAGTAAGAGAAGTTTGGACTGAATGAGAAAACAATTAGGGAGCCAATCAACTGACTTGAGGAGAAAGGTTACGTGAGCATAGTGACTCTGGTGGAAGATTAACCTCATGACTGAGTTCTGAATGGATTGAAGAAGAGAGAAACATAGAAACATGTCAGCAGAAAAATACCACATGGTCTATCCTTCCATATCAAATACTAAAGTCCCTTCTTTTCCTTTAGAGATCCTCTGTGCTTGTCCCATGCCTTTTTGAAGTCAGATACTGTCCTCATCTCTACCACCTCCACTGGGAGACTATTCCATGCATCTACCATGCTTTCCGTAAAGAAATATTTCCACATATTACTCCTGAGTCTATCCCCTTTCACCCTCATCCTATGTCCCCTTGTAGCAGAGCTTAATTCAGGGGGAGACCAGCGAGGAGCAGGTTGCAATAGTCTAAATGGGAGGTGAGCAGAGAGTCTATAAGGGTTTTGTTAGTGTGTTCAGAAAGGAAAGGACAAATTTTGCTGATATTATATAGAAAGAACGGACAGCTTTTAGTTATCTGTTGAATGTATGAGGAGAAAAAGAGAGAAGAGTCAAAGATGACTCTAAGGTTGCGACGTGAGGAAACAGGAAGAATGATACTGTTACTCACCAAAATAGAAAAAGGAGGAAGCAGTGAGTTGGATATGGGGGAGAGATAATGAGCTCTCTCCTACCCGTGTTCATATTTAGACAGTGGCAGGACATATAGTAGAACATAAGAATATAAGATATGCCATACTGGGTCAGACCAAAGGTCCATCAAGCCCAATATCCTGTTTCCAACAGTAGCCAATCCAGGTCATAAGTACTTGTCAGGTTACCAAAAGGTAGACAGATTCCATACTGCTTGTCACAGGGGTAAGCAGTGGATTTCCCAGTCCACTTTAGGGTAATGAAATTTTCCTTCAGGAATTTGTCCAAACCTCTTTCAAACCCGGTCACACTAACTGCTTTTACTACATCCTCCGGCAATGAATTCTAGAGTTTCATTATGTGTTGAATGCAAAAATATTTTTTTGATTAGTCTTAAATGTGCTATATTGTAGTTTCATTATGTGTCCCCTAGTCTTTCTGCTTTTTGGAGGAGTAAACTGATCTACATCTATCTGATCACTCCATTCATTATTTTATAGATCTCTATAATATCTCCCCTAATCTGTCTCTCTTCCAAGCTGAAGAGCCCTTACCTTTTAAGACTTTCTTCGTAAGGGTATCCTTTTATCCCCTTTATTTATTTTGGTCACTCTTCTCTGTACCTTTTCTAATTTCTCTGTACCCTTTTTAAGATATGTCAACCAGAACTGCACCCAATATTCGAGGTACGGTTGCACCATGGAGTGATATAGAGGCATTATAAGATTCTTGATTTTATTCTCCATTCCTTTCCTTATAATTCCTAGCATCCTATTTGCTTTCTTGAGACACCGAGCAGAGGATTTCAACATATTATCCATGATAACACTTAGATCATTTTACTGTATGGTGGTTCCTAATGTCAAACCTTGCATCATGTAGCTGTCGTTTGAATTGTTCTTCCTTTGCACTTGTCCACATTAAATGTCATCTGCTATTTGGATGGCTATTCTCCCAGTTTCTCAAGGTCTACTTTCAAATTTTCATAATCCTCTTATGTTTTAACAACTGAATAATTTTGTGTCATCTACAGATTTGATCACCTTAGTCGTTATTCCCATTTTCAGGTCATTTATGAATATATTAAAAAGCAGTGGGCCCAGCACAGATCCCTGGGGTTCTCCACTATTAACTTTTCTCCATTAAGAAAATTAGCCATTTAATCCTACTCTCTATTTTCTATCTTTTAACCATTTTCCAATTCACAATAGTACACCATCTCCTATCCCATGACTTTTAAATTCCGCAAGAGTCTTTCATGAGGGACTTGTCAAAGGCTTTCTAAAAATCAATATACACTATATCGACCAGCTCACCTTTATCTACCAGGCAGCAACATCAGACAAGCAGGCTGAGATATGGACCTGGAGATTTCAGGTGAGAGGTAAATCAGAGAGTTATCAGCATAAAGATGGTACTGAAATTCATGAGAGGAGATTAGAGCATTAAGGGAATGAGTATAGAGCAAAAAGAGAAGAGGTCCCAAAACAGATCCTTGAGGTACTACTACTACTACTATTGATCTTTTATACGAGGGCGTACGGAGCACTGTACAGATACACATGAAAGATGGTCCCTGCTTGTCAGAGCTTACAGTCGAATCAAGACAGACAGAATAATAGTAGGGAACAGGATTACAAATAGGGAAAAGGTAAGGAGACACAAGGAGAACCAGGAATTAGTATCCAAAGGCAACCTCAAAGAGGTTAGCCTTTAGCATGAATTTGAAAAGGGGGAAGAGATAAAATATGACATACTGATTCAGGTAGTTTATTCCAGGCATAAGGAGCAGCAAGGTGAAAGGACTGAAGTCTGGAGTTGGTGGTGGAAGAAAAGGGCAAAGAGAGAAGTAAGCCAGAGGAAGAGTGGAGTGCACGAGGAGGGGTATATGGAGAGAGGCGAGAGGAAAGATAGTGAGGAGCAGCAGAATGAATGCATCTGTAGGTCAGAAGGAGAAGTTTGAATTGGATACAGAAACTGAGGGGGAGCCAATGAAGTGACTTGAGAAGAGGGGTTATATAAGTAAATCAGGGCCGATGGAAGATTAGCTGTGCAGTGTAGTTCTGAACAGATTGAAGGGGAGTGAGATGACTCAGAGGGAGACCAGCAAGGAGAAGTTTACAATAGTCGAGACGGAAGGTGACTAAAGAGTGGATATGTATTTTAGTAGTATGTTCAGAAAGGAAGGGGTAAATTTTGTTAATATTATAGAGAAAGCAACGATACTGGCACAGAGCAGCTACAGACCATGCTGCTGCGCAGGTTCTGTGGTCACCCTGAGGGTGAGGATGGGCACCCAGCACCAGGTCCGCAGTACTTGTGATGCTAGAGATGGAATCTGCTGCAGATCCCCATTACTATCAGTGTGTGGCAAGTATTCCCTGCAGTGGAATGTAAAGTCACCCTGTGTCCATCTGTGTGCCCCAGTCACATCTAGCCCTGGTGGACTGGGACCCACCCAGAGTAGTGCATACCCAGTGTTACAGTGTGGTTTCTATGGTCATCGCACATCGACGCAACCGCCTCCAGTCCCCGGCCGTAGCTCTCCTGGCGAGGATTGAGCTGCCGGGGCCACCTGACTGTATGCACCGCCTCCAGTCCTCCACGTGGCGCTGAGCTGTCCAATCGGGGCAGTCGGTGGGATATTTTAAAATAACTGCCACCGGGCACCGACAGCACATCGATGCAGCCGCCTCCAGTCCCCGACCATAGCTCTCCTGGCGAGGATCGAGCCGCCGGGGCCACCCGACTGTACGCTCCGCCTCCAATCTTCCACATGGCGCCGAGCTGACCAATCAGGGCAGTCGGCGGGATATTTTAAAACAACCGCCACCGGGTGCTGACAGCACATTGACACAGCTGCCTCCAGTCCCCGGCCGTAGCTCTCCCAGCGAGGATCGAGCTGCCAGGGCCGCCCGACAGTATGCACCGCCTCCAATCCTCCATGTGGCACCGAGCTGCACAATTGAGGCAGTTGGCGGGATATTTTAAAACAACCGCCACCGGGCGCGCCCACACTGGTGGGCCCGCGCCTGAGGGCCTCGCCAGAGGGCTCTTTGGCGTGGCCCTTAGGCACGGCCCCAACGAAGCCACCGCAGCCCTGCACAAAATGGTCAAGTACTGGGGTCAACAGTGCTCGACCCCAACGACAGCTGCGCAAAGTCTCCACCCGAGTCCCCGCAAGAGCTTCAGCTGATTCCAACCGGATCCTCATCCGTGAGTTTGAGTGACTGCTCCAGTATACCAATACATGTTGTAGCTCGTAGCGGATACACTGTCATAGTCTATCTAGTGCTGTCTATTTTGTACCAATCTAACCTGTGCTGTATAGTGCTGTCACACTGTCATAGACTCCATCCAGTGCTATATAGTGATGCTACACTTCATAGTCTCTATCTAGGATTGCCTATTTTATTCCAAGCTAGATCTGTACTATATAGTGTTGTCTGTTTAACTGCTACTCTTTGCATGGCACACTGCCTGATATACTAACTGCCTGCACCACAATGCCAATACCCATGATGACACCTTACCCCAGTACCTTAACCAGCTGCTGCATTCTCTTAGGTCTCCTACACGGCGCCCTCACCCTCACATCCTCCCACAATCCCATCCCAGTCATACATGGCTTGGGGAGGAGGTGGTCCAATCCCCCTCACCATCCATCAGCCGGGGGTAAACACACACCATGCCCGCACCTCATCTATGTCTCCTTCCAGCAGGCCAAACATCCTCAGCGGATGACGCACACACATTCCTGCAACCTGAGGTGTGCCCTCATAAATGCATGCTTGGTCCGGAAGAAATGGCCTGCCCTAGCCGACCTGGTATCCACACACAACCTGGACATCCTATTCATCACTGAAACATGGCTGTCCACCGCAGACACAGTCGTACTTCACCAGCTTGTCCTCCCCAACGTCTCCATCCACTCCTGCCACAGGGCTGACTGAAGAGGTGGAGGAGCACTCATCCTGACCAAGACGGACCTACAATTCTAGCTGATCTCTTCCAGCAGCACCTCACACCTCGACTCCGTTACCATAGCGAATAAGTACAGCACCATCAACCTGGTTTACAGAGCTCCCTCCCCTTCCTCGGAGGACCTAGCCACAATAATTGACCTTGCCTGCAACCCCAAAAACACTCGTATGCCAAACTGGGTGCTGGGCGATTTCAATCTCCCTGCGCTCCAAGACACCCACACCAAGGCCTTCCTTGAGGCTCTCAAAGAACTTGGATATAAACAAATAATCAATGCCCCCACCCATGCAAAGGGAAACCTGATGGACCTGATCTTCGCCCCGTGGGCAGTCCTAGACACAGGCGCAACATTGATTTATCCATTAGCCCAGTGCCATGGTCATATCACAGCCTGATCAGATTCCGGATGCCAAAACACCCCGACCACATTAGCCCCCAACCCTCAGCTAAGACCCCCCCGCAATATCATCAAGACGTTTCCAATCATTCAACAAAGAGGAAATTCTGGACAGAGCCCAGCCTCTTCGTAACCCACCAGCACACAGTCTTGACAAAATGGTCTCCACATGGAACACGAGCCTGGCTGCCATAGCCCATCTTCCTCCCACAAATAAGCCTCCAGGAAGAAGACAGAATGCTCCCTGGTATTCCCCCGAGCTATGGACATCACTGCTACACCTCAGAAAGCTCAAGAGACACTGGCATCGCTCATTGTCAACTGAGAACCACAAATTTTACATAGATCATCTAGGAAGGCACCGTGCAGCAGTAACAGCAAGAATGAAGCAATTACATGCTGAGATAGTGCAGCGCTCCCTGAATAAGCCACACAAACTCTTCAACTTAGTCAAGACCCTAACAACAGAGCCTTCCCCTACCCAACCTAGCCTCCCCGACCCACAGGAGTACGCTGACTACTTGCGCGCTAAAATGAACCAGACCACCACGACCACGGATGTCTCTACCTCCAGCGGGGCACCCCACCTGACCCCTGCACCTTCCTTGATGCCAGCCATGAAGGACACCCAGCATGTCATCTCTACCCTCTACCTTTTCGGCCCCGACAGAGAAAGGCCTTCAAGACATCATCACAGCCATAAACACCACCACAGCACCTAATGACCCTTGTCCAGCATTTTGGATAAAATCACTACGTACTGACCTCAGCCCTTTCCTGACCAAACTCATAGAGCTCTCTTTCTCCACTGAGACCTTCCCTCAAAGCTTGAAGCAAACAGCTATCAAACCGCTACTAAAAAACAACAAGCTGGACCCTGCCAATATGGAATCCTACAGACCAATATCGAGCATCCCCCTTCTGGCAAAAATTATCGAGAAGGTCGTCCAATGCCAGCTTCTGCACCACATCGAGTCCAGTTCACCCCTCAACCCGTGCCAGCATGGATTCAGGGAGTCACATGGTGTTGAGACCCTATTGACCACTCTATTCAGCTCACTGACCATCGGGTTGGATAATATCAGACAGGGGTTTGCCCTGATCTTCCTGGACATTGCTGCAGCCTTTGACTTCGTTAGCCATGAAATACACTTAACACACCTCAAGGAGAAGGGCGTCCATGGGTCAGCGCTAACCTGGTGTGCATCATACTTAGCAGACAGATGGCAGCATGTCCGAACCGGCTCCTCTACCTCCACACCTTTACCACAAGAGAAAGGCGTGCCACAGGGATCTTTGCTTTCAGCCTTACTGTTCAACATTTTCATGCAGCCCATTTGCAGTCTCATCTGCTCCTTCAATATCAACTGCCTGGTCTATGCTGATGATGTTTTGCTATATATGCCTATCTCAACAGAACATCCAGACCTCTCTCCACTATCCACCTGCTTCGATGCTGTCACAGACTGGCTGCACACGCAGAGGCTCAGAATAAATTTCAACAAAATGAAGGTTCTATTTGTCTCCAGGAACCCAGCTTTCACCCCGCCCACTTTGCTGAAGGTGTGGGATAAAGAGCTCCTTAGCAAGCCCGCATTATGGTACCTAGGGGTCACGCTAGACCAACAGCTCAACATGAAAGCCCAGATAAGCAACATGGTCAAAACATTCTACCACAAAATTCGGATGCTCCATCACCTGCGACAGCTACTCAAGCCAAAAGACTAACGGACAGTCTATCAAGCCCTAGTAATCCCACATTTTGACTATGCTAACGCAATACTCCACGGACTTCCGAAGAGCACGCTGAATCCTCTGCAGCTGGCAATGAATGCAGCCGCCAGAATCTTGCACAGAGCCTCCAGGAGAGAACACATAACCCCAGTTCTGAAACATCTGCACTGGCTGCTGGTCCACTGTAGACTCTCCTTAAAGATTCTTCTGATGACCCACAAAGCCATCAACAAGTGCTCCTCCACCTCCCTCACAGATCTCATCCAGACCACCTCCCTCAACGGAGCTAGGAGATCAGTCGCCAGAGATCAGCCTCTGTTACTCCCAAAGGCGATTACAAAATGTTCACAGGCAACAAGCAACAGAGCCTTCGCATTGTATGCGCCCACATGCTGGAATGCCCTGCCTCCGGCCATCCGTACCATCACTGACCTTGTCCAGTTTAGGGATGTCACTAAAGCACTACCTCTTCCTCCAGCACTCTACTGGCTCAGATGCCGTATCACAGCCAGTCACACTCGGGAACCAGGCTGGCATCCCCAATACAGCTACCATGCATATTTGCAGCCCCACCCTCTAGTTCCCAATACCCTCGACTGGAACAATGCATCCATACTAACCTGCCAATCTATATATAGTTAAGCCAACCTGTAAATAGTTGTGAGCTGCTCATGTAGCCGGTGACAGCCGGCTTTGCTTGTACATAGTTACCCCTGTTAGCCTTGTTAGAAACCCCTGCTCATTGTAAGTCCAGTGTAGGTTCTGCCTGCACTGCACACATTTTTGTTATATGTAAACCACACTGATTCAAAATAGCGCGGTATATAAGAGATGCTAAATAAATAAAAAATAAATAAATAAATGGTCATCTATTACCAGGGCAGAGGGGTGACTAGACTCCCATGAGATTTATGTAGCAATGCCTAATATATCGCACTCTCCGGGTCAAAGTAGTTTACAGTATATGCTCCATGTCCCCAAAGGGCCCGCAATCAATGTTTTGTAATTGAGGCAGTGGAGGGAGCTGTGGCACAGCCATGAAGAATGGTTGTGGGACCAGCAACCCCAGTCCCGCTGGCCAAAGGCTGTCCTCCAGGGGGGGTGGAACCTGTTACTAAGGCACTGGCAGACAAGCAGCAATGCTGGGAGTAGGCATGGAAAACCTCAGCTGCCACCCACCAAGGTCTGATATTCAGCAGCAGAAGGCACATTCAGACTGCACCTCACCAGGTGCTCCAGCCATGCACATGCTAACTGCAGACAGTCTACTAGCCAGTCAATATTCCATATTCAAAAGAAACTATGTGCACCCAGAGTTGGGATATACAGCACAGACACCCAGCAGGTGCCTCAGTGATTGGGCCCCAGAACAGGAAGTACACAAATATCACTAGAGACAGATGCTATATAGCACTATGTGGGAACATAGCTATGCTATGGTCCCTGTCAGAGTGAGAGTGTCCTCCCAGAATGAAATGCTGTGGCCAACCTGTCCATGCAGGTGGTAGTCGGGCACTATGATGTCCCAGCCATTGCTCTACCCCCGATGCAGATGCATCCTGCCCAATCTGCCCTGTCCGGGCCATACCCACAATACCTTGCTCCTCAGTATGCACATTTGCATGCTAATACTGGAAACAGTGTATGCATTTTGGGCCCAGTGAGGAGTAGGAAGCCACAAAACAATGGATAGACATACACACATACACACATACACACTCCTATTGCAGCATTGTGCAAAGATAGGGATGGTTGGCAACCCTGCCCACCATACTGGTCCTGATCACAGTGCAGGCATTGCTAAGGTGTGCAGGAGCTAGTAGTAGTGCTGTGGTGATAACTGCTGCTCCATGTGCCGGAGCCAACAGCCTGACTCTCTATGAAGCTTTAGATAGTGGAGCCTGTGTTTGTGGGTGTTTGTACCCCTGTTGACCGATGTTTTGGGGATTGCACATGTTGGTGTTGTATCTACAATGTAGGGACATGCTCTGCAATATCCGCAGCTGCAATCTGAACCTGTGACCCTTGGTTCTAGGACACACTGACTGTGTTAGTGCACCACACTGCTGCTGCATAGACACAGCAGCCCCTGGGGCTACCTTTGCTTTCATCAGACAGACCTTGTCTATTGCACTGCATACCATGCGCTGGAACAGGGCATGGCCTTGGTCTGCTGCAGGCAGGTGCCCCCCCCCCCCCCACCGCCATGCTGACATGATAATATGCTGTCGGTGCTGGTAGTGCGCAGTCCCAGGCCATTCTATGTGCAGGTAGGCGGGTGCCTAGGGTGCGGGGTCCGGAGTGGGGAGGCATACATAGACATCCACACATCCCCCCTATCACCACCTGTCAATGTTATGTCACTTCCACCTGGGGGAGAGACGGCTGTGGGGTGTCAGGTTGGTGATCTAGCAACTATTAGCTAGGGTGGACCAGGTAAACGTAGGTAGATTGTGTTATGCCAGCAGACTGTGGACAGGCTAGGGCATGCAATGCGGGTACAGTGTACCCAGTTTGGATTACTGGGTGTATACATGTTTTAGACAACGCATGGTCACACCCTGCACTGCCTTACCAGGGGCTGTAGTAAAGGGTGTTCGTTTAGCTGGGTTTACAAATAGTTTGGGATGTATCCTGGGGACGGTCCATAGACCCTTGTTAGAGTGCTATGTGACGTTTGGGGGCTTGTTTACAAAGCCGTGGTAGCGGTTTCCGATCGTTATCGGAGCCGCGGCCCCATTGATTTCAATGGGGCCGCAGCTCCGATAACGATCGGAAACCGCTACCGCGGCTTTGTAAACAAGCCCCTTGGGGTATCTGCTGGGTACATGTCCCCTGGATGAGTCACTGTGGAACACAGAATACTGGGCATGTTTGACCTTGGTCAGATGCTGTCTTGTGTTTTCCAGTTCCTGTGTTCCTATGTGCCATCTAGGCGACAGCTTAGTTTGCCCTGTGCCCCAGCTGCCCCCACTGCATGTCCTGCCTGCAGCCCCCTTTGCCCCATCTGCACTATCACCATAGTGCCCTTTCATACTTGGGCACTATGCTGTTGCTGCAAATGGAGCACTACTATCACTTTTCTTGTGCTTCCTAACTGTGCTGTACATTGCTGACACTGAAATTGTCTCTCTCTTCAGCAAAAGTGCATTTACCAACAGGTTTTCACTGACAGTAAGATCCTGGTGTTACTGTTCCAGCATTAGTGTAGCAGGGGCTTCTGCCCGCCTACTCCCCGCTCATTGACCCCCTACTCTCCGCCTTCTCCCCACCCTCTGGGACATTTATCGCTTCTGGTAACATTACCACGCATTAACATTAAATTAGGTAACGTTACCATACATTAACGTTAACTATGCTACATTACCACAGTTTAGTAAACATGTCCCTAAATGTTCAGTGAAAAATTTATTCTAATGTAGGTGCTTAAAATGTATGCTCCTAAATTTAAGTCTGCCATCATTTGCCTTGATTTAGGAACCTAATTTAGGTACCTAGTACTAAAAATCAGTGCTAAGCTCCTAACGTTTTCCCCTCCCTAAATATTTCCCTGTTGCCACCCAGTTTATGCTCCTAAAATTAGTTCAGTGAAATTTTAAGAAACTATTTAGGCACTTAGTCCTAGTAAATTTTCAAAGAAGCAAATTTAGGAGCATAACTCTCAGTTAGGAGTATAAATCCTTTGAATATCGGACCTTATGTGCATATAAAGGAAACTAATTATGTCAAATGGTCAAGTCAGACAAAGCAACAGCAATATCTCGAACAGAATGATGTGCACTGTATGTGGCTCTTTGATGTAGGACTTACATCAAATAGGTTTCATACTATTCATGTAATTGCATGTACCGCACTCAGGTCATTTGTGGCTACCCATTGCATGTAATTTTAGTAGCATCCTTTGAAAAATCTAATTTACATTGTTTTGTAATGAACTGCAGATTGTTTTTTTTTTGTGTGGTTTAGTTGACTAGCAAAGAATTTGGTATGGAGTCACGTGCTTTGTGCAGAAGCTGCTTTCCTAAGCCTCAGATTGCCAGTTTTGCTTACTCAATCAGAAGCAAAAGATTGTTATACTAGAACTAAATGACTGAGCCAGCCAATAACAGTAAATATTTAATGAGGCATATGCAGTGCTAATGAGTCAACATTTTATATAGTCTGAGGGCTGAGACCAAGATGCACTTTCTCTACAGTCAAGACTTTGACTTCTTACTAAGGTGTTCTTGTAATAATGATTGCAGAGCTTTTGAAAGATGATTTCATAAAGTTATTAATGTGCATATGTGGACTGAGTTACAATAGTTCAGGTGTGGGGTGATTAAGGCCTGGCATACTGTATGGTAATGCTGAGGGTCTAGTATTTTATTTATTTATTTAGCTATATTTATATACTGCCTTTCTCTGAGTCAAGGTTGTTTACATGGAACAAAAAATAACTTATATTGAAACAGTGGTATCAAACTATGTACAGCATGCAATTAAAGAGCTTTTGGCTCTTAACTATCTACAGTTTTGATTATATACAGTGGAACCTCGGTTTTCGTGATTAATCCATTTGAAAATGTCTGACTAAAACCGAATGTATGAAAACTGAAGCAATATTTCCCATAAGAAATAATGTAAATCCAATTAATCTGTTCCAGACACCCAAAAATATTAACAAAAAATACATTTTATAGATAATAACTATATTTTTATATATTGAAAACAATGAGAAATAAATATAAATGACTAATGAAATGGATAAATGAACATTTAACATCACTTTTACCTTTATTGAAGACTCTTGTTGGCATATGGAAGACAGTCAATCAGCAAGAGAATCAAAATAAAGAAAATCCCACTTCTGGCCACAAGATGGTGCTCCATTTTCAACTGTACAAAAACGGAGACAATGTACGAAAACTGTGACAAAATCTTGACGAAAAAAGTCAACTAAAACCGAATCGTATGAAAACTAGGGCATACGAAAACCGAGGTTTGACTGTACAACAGTAGTGGTAGGTGCTTATGCATTGATCTTCTGGTAGGGGGGCTTAGTCGCTTGTGTTGAAGTGTTCGGTAAACAGGTGAGTCTTTAATTATTTACGGAATGTCTTGAAGTCCATGATATTCCTGAGTTGGTCTGGTAGTCTGTTCCATATAGAGGATGTGTAGAGTTGGAAGGCTCTTTTGCATGCCTGCTGGTTTGATTTGGTTCTGATGTGGGGGACAATGAGGGTGTTCATTGTCACGGTTTGTCTAGATCTGTATGGTTGGGAGGGCTGTATAAGAGTGCGGAGGTGTGTAGGGAGGTCTGAGTGGCTTGCTTTATGAGTTAGCATGATGGTTTTGTATGTTATATGGCTCTGCAGAGGGAGCCAGTGTAGCTGTTTGAGTATTGGGGTGATATGTTCTTTTCTCGTTGCTGTTTGTAGGATTCTGGCAGTCAAGTGGAGAGCTGTCTGGAGTGGTAGGCGTGTGGATTGTGACAGTCCTTGGAAAATGGCATAGCAGTAGTCCAGGTTGGGTATTATTGATGCTTGGAGTACTGTACGGAAGTCATCTGGTTCAAGGAGTGGTCGGAGGCGCTGGAGTGTCTTTGCTTTGAAGTAAACTGTTCGGGTGATGTTGTTTATGTGCATTTTGAAGGTTACGTGCTGATCGAAGGTGATCCCTAGGTATTTAACCTCAGTTTTGGTTTTGATTGTGGTGGTGTTCAGCATTATCGTGGGGGTGGGGTGATGAAAGCAGTATTTTTTGTTATAGGTTGTTGTCAGTAAGCCAGTTTGTTACTTCGGTAAAGCACTCTTGGTGGTCTGTGTCAATTGGTCCATATATCATAATGTCATCGGCATAGACATGGAGGTTTAAATTGTGGGTTCTTATGATTGTGCAGAGTGACTGTAGGTGGAGGTTGACTAGCATAGTTGAAAGGGTGGATTCTTGGGAGACTCCTTGGGTTTGCTTGTATGGGGTAGAGGAGTTGTTTCTGATCCTTATCTTTTGGTATCTATTGGTGAGGTAGGATGTGAACCATTTGTGGACAGTTCCCTGAATTCCAATTGTGTGGAGGCATTGTAACAGTATTTGATGGTTTACGGTGTCGAAGGCCGATGAAATGTCCAAGAAGATTAACAGGAAGCCTTGATTGGCTCATTGCATTCCTTGCATTAGTGTGTTTATTAAGGTGGTTAATAATGTTTCCATTCCATGCTGTGGTCGAAAGTCATGTTGCTGGGGGTCTAATAGTGGGCGAAGGTTGTGTAGGATCCTGATCTTTTGGTAAATAGATTTTTTCGATATGTGTCTGGAAGGTCAGTTTGTGATCTAGGGTGACTCCTAGATATTTGATCTCTGATCTTTCCTCTGATCTTGATTTTTATTTGTTCTGGCAGGGTATAGGATGGGTCCTTGGATATGTTGAGTACTTCTGACTTGTTATAGTTGATAGAGAGTTTGTGATCTTCCAGCCATTCTGCCACTTTGCTGAAGCATGATTGCATTTTAGTATACTCTGGGTTGATGGTATCAAAGGGGGCATATATCATTAGCTCGTTAGCATAAATGTGGCAGTGTATTTTATGTATTTGTATGATTTGGTAGATTGGTTGAATGTAAATATTGAAGAGTAAGGACAAGAGGGCTGATCTCTGAGGGATGCCTTGGATCTGTTTGAATGGATTGGATGCCTTGTTTCCTATTTTTGTTTGTTGGTGATGGTCAGTTAGAGAGGACTGGTACCATGCTGGGTGGGGTGGGGGGGGGGAGGTACCACTTACACCTATTGACTCTAGCCTGAATAATAATTTGCCATGATTTATTGAGTCAAAGGTGGAAGCTATGTCCAAAAATATTAGAATCAATCCTCGCTTGATCTGTTCAAGCCCATGGAGCAGGGTGTTGCTTAGTGATGTGAGTAATATTTCCACACCATGGTTGCTTCTAAAACTATGTTGTTGTAAGTTTAGTGAGGCAAAGGAATCTATGAAGTCCTGTAACTGTAAGTGAACTGTTTTTTTCAATTATTTTTGCGAGGAATGGAATGCTGGGGATGGGTCTGTAAGAGGTTAATATCTGCATTGGTGGTTTTTAGAATAGATCTTATGGATGCTGTCTTTAGGTTCATTGGAAAAGTCCATGGGAAAGTGAGTGGTTTATTATTTTCATAAAGGGTGGTATGAATTCGTCCCTAGCCATCTTTCTCCAAGAGACAGGGCAAGGGTCAAGTGGTGACGTTGTTGTATTGAGCATTATGATTATCTGATCGAGTAGTTCTGGGGAGACAGCTGTGAATGTGGTCCAATGGTGTGTTCTGTGTGGAGTGATGAGAGGTGGATTAGTCCACATTGCCATGATAGTTGTGGGGGTTAGCTTGTTCTGGGATGTGCGGCAAAGTCTTCTGGTTGCATTTCAGTTTGAGGATGGATTGAACGTGTGAATGATTTTACTGTTGTGAACATCTCTCTGGGCTTGTTTAATGATTTAAGGTTTGAGTTTCTTTTATGTTTATGCATTAGGTTATTGGAAGAGTAGGCTAGTGGTTAGTGCAACTGCCTACTACCTAGCAGATCAAGGTTTTGATTCCCACTGGCACTCCTTGAGCAAGTCACTTTACCCTCATTTGCCTTCGAAGAAAGGCTCAGAAAAATCGTTCTCTTTCACCTCCAATAAGGATAAGAAGCACCATACGAGGTCTCAGTAAAAAATAGCACTGCTCATTGAAGACACACGTCTAAAATGTAGCTTAGTGCTGTATCACATCAATGACCTCAAAACTATCTGTAAAACACTCTGCCAGTCGTATCTTTCACAAAAATTGTTAACCCAAACAGAAGCACTTATTTTATACGACCAGTCAGCTGCATAAATAGTGTTTTCAACTCAATTCCATGTGCGATGATTCAATCGATCCCGACGTACACCACCGGTACCATCAAGACGTTTCACAGCAATGTTTCCTCAGGGGATTCATCGATTGCCGAAACACACTACAAAATAAAAAATAAAAACAATACACCATGTAACTCCTATCCCTACTGCATTAAAAATCTCCCTTCAAAACCTCAAACACAAACCATCAAAGCCTTACCTCTAACTTTAATCTGTTGCAGCCCGCGTAAATCCAAATCGTGGCCACTCACTGTTCCCGCTTTCAAAAGAACTGCACACCCGCCAAGGGGATCCAAAAAACGCCGCTCATGCGGATCCTCGAACTGCAATCCAAACTTTAAAGCACCCCAGACGTCACTACCGACGTCACCTAAACCGATGAAGTAAACCCGTACAGGGACGTCGCGCCGTCACTATCTAAAAACCAATAACCGGCACTCAACCCTAGCACTCTGAAACATAATCTCCACTCCCACTAAAGCCCACCCTGAATCTCTATCTTAAATACATGCCGACCACTCTATACAACTGTTCAATCCCCCAGGGACCACAGTATGTAAACGATATATGTAACGCTGCTCCAACAAAATCAGTTCTTGATCAATGGTTCTACCACCTATTCCTTTAACCACTTGATCAATACAAACACACCACAATTGATTGAAAGAGTGACCAAACTGCACACAATGCGAAACTATCGGGGCTTCCATAACCTTATGCTTCAACCGGCTGCGATGTTCCCTCATACGCACACAA
The DNA here is from genome assembly GCA_033557465.1 of Ichthyophis bannanicus. Classification (NCBI taxonomy): domain Eukaryota; kingdom Metazoa; phylum Chordata; class Amphibia; order Gymnophiona; family Ichthyophiidae; genus Ichthyophis; species Ichthyophis bannanicus. The sequence goes on along the minus strand of CM066031.1, from coordinate 1,573,463,426 downwards.
AACGGGTGCATAGTTTTCCCAACATATCCCAACCCGCACGGGCACAAAATCACATATACTATACAAGAAGAACTGCAAGTGGTGTGATGCCGGAACCGGACCACCACCCCTTGGTACACAAACTCCCCCGTGACAAGAGTGAGACTACAAATGTCACACTCCCCACAGCTAAAATGGCCAGGCTCCTCCACAATTCGAGACTCCGATAAACCCGATGGCAACACCGCAGGACTAACCCATTCCTTAAGACTCCGACCCCTTTGCCAAACGCACCGAACAGATTTTCCCCCCAAACCTGGAACCACTGCTAAAACATTACTATGTTTTTTAATCACTTTTTGAATTGCATTACTCAAGGGGGAAAATTTGGTGATTAAATTAATATGATCTTCATCACACATGATAGCCGCCCTAGACGGTCTTATGTCTAACAGCGCCTCTCGATGGTTAGACAATGCCCTCTGATAGGCACGCCGTACCACAGGGTCTGGGTATCCCCACGAAATAAAATTATTATGTAACTGTTTTGCTTTAACCTTGAAATCAGATCTATCAGAGCAATTACGCCAAAAGCATAAAAATTGCGAAAAGGGAAATCCCTCCTTCAGCCGCCGGGGATGCAAACTCCCAAAATGCAATAAGGTTATTCTTTCTATGGGCTTCCTGAACACAGTGGTCACCCATCCCACAGTACTCCTAACCACACGAACATCCAAGTACGTGATGGTGTCCCTATGATATGAATATGTAAATTTTATATTCTCATCGCGATGATTAAGCCACACAAAAAATTGTTGAAGGGACTCCTTCGCTCCCTGCCAAATACAAAAGATGTCATCAATGTACCTCCGCCACATCAAAACATGGGGAGCAAACTCTGAAGGAACCACCCACTGCTGTTCAAAAAACCCCATATAAAAATTTGCAATTGAAGGAGCGCAGGTAGCCCCCATGACTACCCCCACTTTCTGTAAATAAAGCACCCCCTGAAAAACAAAGTAATTTTGAAAAATTGCAATACGGGCTAAATTAAGGATAAATTCGCGTTTATCACCAGATAAATCCTCCCTCTGCATTAAGACTTTTTCCACTACTTCTAAAGCCTCTCTTTGTGGGATGCTGGTGTATAAAGATACAACATCAAACGTAACTAAAAGAACATCAGGATAACTAGCCAACCCATTAACTTCCTGTAACACAGTCAAAAAATGAGTGGTGTCCCTTAAATACGATGGGACTGTCACCAAAAAAGTGCGTAGGAAGGAATCAACAAAAGTAGATAAGGGTTCCAACACACTGCCGCGGGTAGAGACTATAGGTCTACCTGGAGGCTTCAATGGATCTTTATGCAAGTTAGGAACTAGATAAAATTTAGCCGTGCTGGGCGCTTTAGGATTAAGATAATGATATTCCTGGAAATGAATTTTCTCTCTAACGCTACTGTGGTACGTTGACGTATTTTATGCTGCAAATCACCCAATGGGTCATGTGTCAACACTGAATAAATCAAAGGATCTTGAAGTTGGGACAAGGCTTCCAAATCATAGTCCTCCCGTGCCCAAACCACCACAACTCCACCCTTATCAGCCCTTCTGATGACTATATCTTCCCGCTTGTGTAAAGCCTGCAATGCTTGTTGCTCTTCCCTAGAGAGCGCTGAATGCTGTAACTTATGAGTGGACTCCAATTGCTGGATGTCATCCAGTACTAACTTCTTAAATACCTCCAAAGCAGGCTGGGGGGAACCCGGGGGGGACCATGTAGATTTCAAAGGAAGACGCACCCGGTTATCCAACTGTGGACTAGTGTCCTGATGGTCCTGATGAACTCCCCAAACCACCCCGTCCTGCAAAAAAATTCTTCAAATGCAATTTCCGAAGCAAAACTTCAAAATCAATCCGGAACTGGAAAGAGTCAAACCGGATGGTGGGCACGTATGATAACCCCTTATTTAATAGTTTCAAAACTGCTGGAGACAACTCCTTACCAGAGATGTTGACCACTAAATCATTTTCCACAGGCACAGTATTTGCAGAAATCACTTCTTCCTCTGAGTGGACCGCTCGCGCTGTTTCAGACGTTTGGACTCTTTTTTCTTTGTTTTGTGTTCGTCTCTGTCGTCGTCCAAAAAAGAATCACTATTCTTAGAGGATCTCGTGGAAGCCGTAGATGACCCTTCATCTGACGTGTCCACAAAGTTAACCCGTTTAGCTGGCTTCTTCAATTTTCTTTTACTATTCATCCACGGGTACACGTAACCTACCGTATAATCAGAATGGTCACGCTTCAACTTTTTCAATTTAGTGGCCATCACCTCCTGGTGGAAAGCCACCACTTGTTTCTTCATATCATCCAACTTAGTCACAAAAGCGCCCTCCAACTCAACTGATCTTAAACTAGCTTCCACGACCTCCATCTCTTCTGCCAACTTCTCCAGATCTTTTTTCGCGGTGTCCACAATCAGAACCATTAAGTCTAAGGAACATTTATTTAAAATCTTGTTCCATTGCTCCACGAAATCAACTTCTATGGTAGGTTTACGAGGCTCTTTATAAATTCGCAAACCTCTCGGGATTTGCTGCCGATTGATATACTCTATCATAGAAAACAGATGTAACTCCATCCTCATTTTTTTCTTCTGTAATTTCAACAACGAATCCCATGTTGCTTCATGAGAGGAGTCCACTGAAAGATCCATCTGTGTAAACGGGGTTTTTTCTTTAGTAAGGCTCACTTGATCAATGGAAGCCCCGATAGTTTCGCATTGTGTGCAGTTTGGTCACTCTTTCAATCAATTGCGGTGTGTTTGTATTGATCAAGTGGTTAAAGGAATAGGTGGTAGAACCATTGATCAAGAATTGATTTTGTTGGAGCAGCGTTACATATATCGTTTACATACTGTGGTCCCTGGGGGATTGAACAGTTGTATAGAGTGGTCGGCGTGTATTTAAGATAGAGATTCAGGGTGGGCTTTAGTGGGAGTGGAGATTATGTTTCAGAGTGCTAGGGTTGAGTGCCGGTTATTGGTTTTTAGATAGTGATGGCGCGACGTCCCTGTACGGGTTTACTTCATCGGTTTAGGTGACGTCGGTAGTGACGTCTGGGGTGCTTTAAAGTTTGGATTGCAGTTCGAGGATCCGCATGAGCGGCGTTTTTTGGATCCCCGTGGCGGGTGTGCAGTTCTTTTGAAAGCGGGAACAGTGAGTGGCCACGATTTGGATTTACGCGGGCTGCATCAGATTAAAGTTAGAGGTAAGGCTTTGATGGTTTGTGTTTGAGGTTTTGAAGGGATGAATCCCCTGAGGAAACATTGCTGTGAAACATCTTGATGGTACCGGTGGTGTACGTCGGGATCGATTGAATCATCGCACATGGAATTGAGTTGAAAACACTATTTATGCAGCTGACTGGTCGTATAAAATAAGTGCTTCTGTTTGGGTTAACAATTTTTGTGAAAGATACGACTGGCAGAGTGTTTTACAGATAGTTTTGAGGTCGTTGATATGATACAGCACTAAGCTACATTTTAGAAGTGTGTCTTCAATGAGCAGTGCTATTTTTTACGGAGACCTCGTATGGTGCTTCTTATCCTTATTGGAGGTGAAAGAGAACGATTTTTCTGAGTTTTTGTGATTGAGCTCGTTCTTACTGACACGGCCAATGATTTTTGTTGGAAGAAAGGCTGGCAATCTACTTCTGGTGGTACATTGCCAAAAAAACTGGGTAGCTGGGTTGCTGTGAGTCAACACTGACTCTATGGCACTAAAAAAAAAAAAGTTATTGTATTCCTCTTGTTTTGTGGTGTATTCAATCAGCTGTGTTGGGTTTTAGTCTTTCTCCAGCAGAATTCAAGCTGTCCTAGTTTGTGTTTGGCCTTTTTTATTTCACTGGAGTACCAGGGTCCTGAGACACGTCTGGAAGGTTTTAATCTCTGTGGGGCAGTTGCATATGGTGCAATAGTGTTGTTCCATCTGTCAACAAGTGAGGTGAGATGAGATCAGTTATGTCTGAATCCAGTCTTGGTATGATGTTATCTAGTAGATCCTGTTTGTTGTATTACTTGAATCTTCAAAGTGTTTAGGCATGAGGTTATTTTGTGGTGTTACAGTTGTAACAATTACCTTTAACCTACCACTATACAACGATAACACCACAAAATAACCTCATGCCTAAAAAGATTAAAGTAATACAACAAACAGGATCTACTAGATAACATGAGCTCCTTCCTGCTCCCTCACCCAGTCAATCACCACCTTCAGCCGTAACTTTAAAAATTATAGCTCCATTGGTACAAGAAGACCAGCAAGAGACCACCGATCATCCATAGGCTGGGTGAGGGAGCAGGAAGGAGCTCATCTCCTTAATCCCCAGACAATTGTCAGTCTCTTGCTTGTCTTTCTGTGCCGGCGGCACTATAATTTTTAAAGTCCTGGATGATCACCAGGGAGTGAAGTGCCTCCTTGTCATTATGTGCCTCCTTGTCAATAGGTGCATTTTGACTGCCTTAACTAAGGTGTGCTTTTATAACATTACCCTCTTGATGTCAAACTTTGACTTTCAAAATGAGCCTGGAACTTATGACGGCTACCAATGAAAAACTTAACATATTATGAGTCCAATGTACTAAAGGACAGTGTAAGTACTAAACTATAGGGGTTGATTAACCAATTTGTACTAGCATTAGCACATGCTAAAACAAACATGCTAGCCATGAAAGGCCAGAACCTGGTCTTTTTTCAACATTAACCTCCATTCTTGTGTGACCTAGGTGGGGTCAGGTGAGGGTGTTCCCTAGAAGCAGAGTGAGTTTAACCCTATTTTCCCATTAGAGTATATTACAAGCTCAACCTATCAGAGGGGCTGGAAGAAAACGTTTTGGTAAATATATACCCAGAATTTTGGAGGGAAAAACTTCTCTTTTCCTGAAGTCACAAGCCAAGCACAGTGTCTACGCACTCAGGTGGCAGATATCTGGAAGGGAGATCAAGTTTGTTCCAACAATGTAAAGTATGTGTAAGATGGCTACTTGCTTCTTCTAGCGGTCCCAGACTATGACTTGGAATGTATGATGATAGTCAGGGGTGCTAGTGTGTGTTAAGGTCTGTAGTTTAAAAGAGATCCTAGGAGTGTGATGTGATCATATTTCTAACCTTGTGACAGAATTCCAATGGTAGTGTTGTGGATAGTTTGCAAGCATTTTATTTCATAAGCCAGAGTAAATGGAATTATAGTAAGCAATACGTGTAATAACAAGACTTAAGATAAGACTCATTACTGCATTTGTATCAAGGAAAGGATGGATAGTATGGATGCGATGGAGGGTGTTAAATGATGCTGTAGCAACTGTACCTATTTGTTGTGAGAAAGTAAGTTCAGAATCAATATGTACTCCTAGGTATTTGAATGAGGAAATCAGTGTAATGAGAGAGTTACTAATAAGCGGGGTTTGTGGTAAGCTGGAAAATCCTGTAAGCCATGTAGCAGCTGTTTCAGTTGAGTTTAATTTGAGATGGTTATGTTCTAGCCAGCTGGCCGCTGTGGTCAAGCAAGATTAATAGATGCAAGATCAGGGGAATGGGAGTCAATATAAGAGATCAGGGGCCTGATATTGATCTGGAATGGCTATGCACTGCTACGGCACATAGCCATCGCTATCAACCTTTAACCCCAGTTATTCAATGCCGGGGTTATATGCAGCCCCAGCATTGAATATCCAAGTTCGCTGCACAGTCTCCACAGCCGCAGAAGCTAACTGAGTAGCGGCGACATTGAGCCACTGCCTGGTTAGCTCCTATGGGTAAAACTAGGGCAGCTTTGGCTGTGCCTAGCTTTACCCATGTGTTGCTAACTGAGTAGCAGTGCAATATCACCACTGCCTTGTTAGCGACTGTCACCACCCACGACACACCCCGGAACACCCATGACATATGATCATTTCTCATGGTTCCTGCAATTATTCGAGCAGTTGTGTTCTGTACTAATTGTAACAGGAACGTGACTTGTTTTGGGAGTCCTTGATATATCACGCTACAGTAGTCTAGTATTGGCATAATCATGGCCTGACACACTGTGCGAAAGTGTGTCTGGTTGAGTAGGGACTTGAGCCTTCGCACTATATTCAGTTTGAAGTACACTGCTTTTGTGGATCTGGAAATATGTGTTTGAAATGATAGGTTCCAATCCAGGTGGATGACAAGGTATTTTACCTGGATCATTATGCAGGAATTTCAGGGACTCCAGTGGAGTAAAGGATGTGTACCTGGTGACCAAGAGCGCTTCAGTTTTCTTGTAGTTTATATTAAGGTTTTGTTGTTGTAGCCAGTCTGCCTTTGCTTTCAGGCATGCCATTTGATTAGAGAAATCAGTTTGATCTACATTAAAAGGTGCAAAGACCATAATGTCATCCACATAAATTCTATATTGTATCTTGTAGAGATTGATAATTTTATATAGTGGCTGGATGTAAATATTCAAGAGGATGGCAGAGAGAGCTGATCCTTGTAGGATGCCTTGTGATTGATCTATTGTGTCAGAAAGGCCCTTGTTACATTTTACTTGTATTTTCCTATGGGATAAGTAAGAAGTGAACCATTTGAGGGTAGTGCCATGCAGTCTTATTTCCTGTAGATGTCTCATCATGATATTATGATTAATTGAATTGAAGTCTGCAGTGATATCGATAAATATGAGAAGGAAGTTACTTTTAACATTATCTAGACCTAGTAGAAAGTTGTCCAAGAATAAGGTGAAAAGTGTTTCCACACTGTGTTGAGGTTTGAAGCCATGTTGGTTTTGGTCAAGTGGAGAATGGTTATCAGTGTGGTCCTGCAGTTAGTATTTATCACTTTCTCAATCATCTTTGTCACGAATGGGAGACTTGAGATTGGATGATGGGAGTTTGGATCCTTGGGGTCAGCATTTGTATTTTTTAAGAGTGGTCGAACTGTTGTATGTTTGAGCATGGCAGGTACATGTCCTTGACTGAGAGCTGCATGATGATCCATAGGATAGGGCAGAGTTGCTTAGTCATGATCTTAATCTAGGAGACCGTGCATGGGTCTAGGGTTGACGTGGTTGGGTGCTCATTATTATCTTCTCCAGGGGTTCTAGTAATAGCACATGGAAGGAGCACCAAAGGTCCGAGGAGGGGATTGTGGATGGTGTGTCTATTGCGAAGGATGGAGATATTTCTGGGTTGAACTTTAATTTAAGTTTGAGGGAGTCTGCTATAAGCAGTGGGTCAATCATGTCTCTCTCGTTGGGCAAAGTTCAGTCTTTGGTGAGGGAGCAAACAATTTTGAATAACTCCCTTGGCTTGTTGAGGGATGTCATTATTAAGTTGGTGTGGTATTGCTTCTTGCATGTATTAATTTGTTGTTGGTAATGATTAAGTGTTGTGGTATAGTTTCTGAGGTTTTCTTGGTTCTTGGTAGACCTCCATTTCCTCTCTAGTCTGCGCAGAGTCCTCTTCTTAGTGTTGATTTCATTGGAGAACCATGGTGATGAGTAATTCCTGTTGCTTGTTATAGTCCTGCAAGTAGCAATGGCAGCATTGTGGAGCATACTTTTCCAATTGCCAATTAAATCGACCAGTTGCTTGATTAGTTCTCCCTGTAAAGAATACAGGATTTCCCTATTTCTACATAATACTGCAACAGGGATGTCCCAATCAATATCTGGCATATTGAAGTCACCTATCAGCAGTACCTCTCCTTTCACAGTGATACTGCGAATGTTTTCATTAAATCGCTGTCCACTTCTTCTGCCAATGCAAATGGATGCTCCATTCCCTCTTTCAAGTTTAACCCACAGTGCCTCCCTCTTCTCTCATAAGCCCTGCAATTCTGTAGCTTTAATATTATCTTTTACATATAGTGCTACTCCTGTTCCCTTTCTTCCTAGCCTGTCCTTGAATAAATTATAGCTTGATATAATTACATCCCAGTCATGGTTTTCCATGAACCATGTCTCTGTATCTGTCACTATATCCAAGTCAGCCTCTTCCACTAAAGCTTCAACATCCAGAATCATATTTCCCATACTATGGGCATTAATACCCACAACTTTTCAGATGTTGCCCTTTTTACCCATGTCTCCAGATGTATTCAATGCTTTACTTATCTGAGGGCTTTCACTTACCTGGGGGCTTTCTTCACCCATCCCCAGCAAATCTAATTTAGAAGATTAGGCAGTCTGCTGAGGAAGACATTTCGATCCTTCTTGGATAGGTAGACACCATTTATTTATTATTTATTTATTAGGGGTTTTTATACCATTTTATCATTTCAATCAAAGTGGTTTACATTGTAACTTAAACTTGGTAATGTAGATGTAAATACCATATCTGCTCAGCAGCCCTTGGAAGATCATCCCATAGTTCAGGAAACCAAAACGTTCTCTATGATACCATCCATACAGCCATGCATTTATCTCTAGGATGCAAGCTTCTCTGCCTCGGCCTTTACCCTCAACAGGGAGGATTGAGGAGAACATCACCTGTGTACCTATCTGCTCCACCCTCCATCCGAGAGCCATGAAGTCACTTTTGATATATTTGGAGGGATACCTAGTAGTATCATTTGTGCTGACATGGATGAGTAGCATCGGATAATAGTCAGAAGGCTTGATGGTTCTTAGCAAACTCTCCGTAACATCTACAATTTTTACACCTGGCAGACAGTACACCTCCTGGTACATCAAGTCTGTTTGGCATATGGATGTCTCAGTACCCCTCAGAAGAGAGTCACCCACCACCACTACCCTTTGCTTCCTCATGGTCACAAATTCTACAATTTTGGGGTGCTTGATCTCTGGTTCTTCCTGTTCTTGGGATGTTTTTGACTCCTCCACTTCCAGGGCTGCATACTAGTTTTTCAATTTAAGGGATGATGGAGTTGGAGATTGGGTGTCCATTCTGCAGCATCTGGTGCTTATGTCCAGTTCTCTTCTTTCTGTGGCATACCATCTTCACCTCTGTTGGAGAATTTGGATGCCTCAAGAAGCATCTCATCATGTATTTCTTGCTGTCATGGATGCTTCTCAGCCTCGCCACCTCTCAGTTCCTCCACTTCTTTCATGAGGGATTCAGCTTGCAGGCATCGTGCACATTTAACTATTACCTTGCCTGGGATCAGGCTGTCCATCTAGACAGAAGTGGAAGCTATACCGGGGACAAGGGACAACAGCTTTGGCAACATGATTTTTGCCAGCCATAGCTCAGTAGTTGGAGCTTTGGCACCTGTTGAAGAAAATGAGAAAGACCTACCAAAGTCCCTAACGTTTCCTCATCTGTCCTTAAAACAAAGAGCAGTTAGCTTCCTTTATCTGAGATCTAACAACCCAGTTTCTCCAAATGGGCTAGTTTTGATCATAACCAAAAAATAAAGAACCACTCTCAATATTACACTCCAAAATTCTAAACCAAAAATTTACCAATATCAAATAATATCTCCGGGCATAATGACCTCAGATGGCACAACCCCTCATGTAGTGAAATTCACCATAGGGTGTTGATAGACGCTCACATCACTGGTCAAGCCTCCTCCTAATACCTAACAATACTCACAAATACACACTATAATTTAAACAACCCCAATTCACCAATGGGAAAATCCTAACCAAATCTGAAGCCAAATACACACATTCACTCTCAAGACATCCTCTAACTAACACACCTCATTTATTCTACTTTTTTAAAAAGCGTCTGTAATATAAGTGCACACTGAATACAAACCCGGCTGAACGCAGCCCTAAAAGTGCACACGAAATACAAATACAGTTGAACGCAGCCCTGGCAACCCAAATGAAATACCTGCAAAAATAAAGCCAAAGACTTTAAGATAACATATCAAATAGCACCAACATAGTATGCAAAAGACTTATCTCAACTGAAGTCTCGCAGCCAGCTGAGTTCTCTGCCTTCCAAACAGACACGTAGTACTAGGGGTCAGCTTCAACTCCAACCTCCGATGCGGGAAACAAACTTTATAGCAAGGAATACCACTACCATTTAGCACCAAACGACCTCTGCTCAACAAAAGCTTTCGTTTCGCCGAAAACCGGCTTCATCAGGAGCTTCGCCGTACAGAAATAAATGCTACACAATGGCTTCTCAAACTGGTAGTATATAGTGTATATTTGTAGTATTATAGTGTGTATTTGTGAGTATTGTTAGGTATTAGGAGGAGGCTTGACCAGTGATGTGAGCATCTATCAAGACCCTATGGTGAATTTCACTACATGAGGGGTTGTGTCATCTGAGGTCATTATGCCCAGAGTTATTATTTGATATTGGTAAATTTTTGGTTTAGAATTTTGGAGTGTAATATTGAGAGTGGTTCTTTATTTTTTGGTTATTATATTTGGCTCTCAGCAGCAGTTGTGTGTCTAGTTTTGATCATACCATGACAGTCATGAACCTCAGTCCTAAGCCAGGGTATGTAGAGTATGATCTCAGTCTCTCAAATTTATTGCTAATACTTAGCATAGTACTTGCATTGTGCAACTCCTTCTGGAGTTCATAAGACGTAACATGTATGGGTGCTGGGAAGTTCTTCTTTATCAAACCTTTGGATCCCAATACAAATATTTCTGTATCTTTCTGCCACATTTTCTTGGTCTCTGACTGCATTTTTCAGTACTTCGGGATCTTCTGTCCCAGGGCCGGTACTAGGATTTCTGCCACCCCCTTGGAACCTATAGATTGGCACCCCACCTTCATTATTATTAATTCTGGCTACATCCCACCCCATTTTCCCCCAAACTCCTTTGTGAACTCTTTTCACATTTTCTAGTATTTCTCCTTCAAATCCAGTGTTGTAAGAAATTTGCAGTGATGGGACACATGCATAGCCATAAAAAAATAACTACTGAGCAGTAAATACTTAGCATCATATGAATAGGCTGTGATAGTCCAAGAGCATGCTAAATTTTAGATATGAATCAAAAGAAAAACACTCAGTGGTATGGAAATCTCAGAAATATTTTACTCTTTGATAAAATATGCAGGGAAAGATGTTGGACAGAATGTAGGAATCAACAACATGATAACCATGCAGTCAATGTACATCTAGAACCTATTAGCAAAATTGGTATAATGTTGATGCAAAGAATAGTTGCAACATAGTCTGCCACTTAGGAAGACAGTGACAACATTAATATACTGCTAATTTAAACCACACGTGTTAAGCAAGTTTCAACAACAAACCAGTAGGTGAAGAATAATTAGTAAAATAGGCCAACAGTATGCAATCATGTCATTAAACTGCTGTAAAGTAAGAAAACATACTCTGATATTATTCATATGCCAGTATTTCAGAATATTTTTCTGTATCCAGGCAATTCATTGTTTAATCAATTGGTCCAGTAAGCCTAAACATTATTGCCCATAAAATATGTTAAAACAATCTGATAACTATTTTTCCCTAAAATCTTTTACTGTGCCATGCTATGATAAGACAAACAGCCTTCCACAGACTCCCAAGCGTGAAAGTCACATCCTTAAACAGCCAACCAGTATTGCAAAAGATGATCATTTAGGGCCATCTTGATCCCATATCTTTTAAATAGCTCTCAGAGCTCCAATGGGGCTCACAAAATCAGTAGCCCTTGCTTCCCCAATAAATCCATGCTTTATCCTTGCTGGATCACAGGATTTGTTTTCATACCTTAATCAAGCCTGTGCTATTCTGACGTTCTCTCGCTCTAGCTTCACTTCCTACTGGCAGTCATGCAGTCAATGTACTAGCAGTAGGAAGTGAAGCTTGAACAAGAGAAAAACGAGAATAACACAGCCACTTTCTGGTTGGACAAGGGAGTAAGATCCATGCTTGCACACCAAGGAACTAAAAGAAAAAGTGAGAACCACAGTACAGTTTATAAAAACAAATTATAACTCATTTTATTTAGTTATAAACTGCGCTATGATTCTTGATTTTTCTATTATATGCACATCCACAGAAAGTCCTTCCTCCACAAGAGTGCAGAGCAGAACTAGGACATTCACCCATTAGGGTGTATCAGTTTTGGAGATATCATAATTTTAAAAAGCACTAGTGATAAAAAACAGTACAATTTCATGTGGCAAATCAACAACTAGCTCATGTGGCAAATCAACAACTAGCTTCCTTCAGTACTACAAAATAGACGAAGATACAGTAGTGTCACCCGCAGTCTAAGATAGATATTATGTCTAAATCTACCCTATAAGACACTCATGAGTATAGCCTGTATAATTGAAAATCTGATGTAAATAGTTACCCCAAGTTAACCAAGTTTCATTTCCTGTTTCCTGTAAGCACAGTTCATTATATGCAACGTGTATGTTTTATGTAAACCGCACTGTTGTCGAATAGCGCGGTATAAAAGAAATGTAAATAAATAAATAAATAAATAAATGTTGTGTAATATGTTATTTACCTGTATGCAAATTACATAAAAATAGACAAATTACTTTTGGAAATAGGACCTGTCTCACATAGCAGATGGCTTACCACAGCTCTAAGGTTCAAGAGGATATGGATTTCCAAGCATAATCTGAAAGGAAAGAATCTGAAAAACTTAAGAATGATTGTAGAGCAGGGGGCGGAGCCCGATGTCCAGCGGGATGGTCGCATAACGCTGAGGCTCCCGAGAGGCCTACTCAGAATCCTGAATTAACACCGGACATACTTGAACTTCTGCTCTGACCTTGCCGGGGCACATTGGTGAGATGGCGGGGACCAAACCCACGCGCCTGGAATTTGGATCTCCAGCGGCTTCTCACGGCAAACGCTCCAAAACTGAACCCCCATCCCCGCAGAAGGGGCTGGCTTTGCGCGAGGGCCCCGAAATGCAGCAGGAAATCCTCGCAGAGATTAGAGGGGTTAAGGACCTCGTGCAGTCAAACGGTGAAGCACTCCGAGCGCTGCGGGAAGATCTTGGTGTACTGCAAGGCAGGCTAGAGGGGCTCTCTTCGCGTCAGGACAAAATGGAGAGCATATTAGACTCCCATGCGGCCCGGTTGTCCAAACTCGACAAAGTTGAACGTCAGGTGCGGGCCTTGCAGAAAGAAGTGGAAGATGGCAATAATAGAGCGCGCCGCAACAACCTACGACTCGTGGGCATACCGGAGGGAGCGGAATCGGGAGACATGAAGGAGTTTTTATGCAAAATCCTCCCTTCCCTGCTCCAAATCACCTTTACCAAAGAATTGGAGATCGATTGCGCTCATCGTGTACCCACAAACATAACGCTCAACAGGAAGACCCCGCGGCCTATCATCTTTCGACTTTTGAGATATCAACATGTGGAGCAAATTCTCAGTGCCTCTCGGGCAAAGGGCCATATGGAGTTTGAGAGCCACAAGATCTCCTTCTATCCTGACTTGGCTAAACCCACGGTCGACCGCCGAAAGCGCTTTCTGGAATTCCGGCCGAGGCTTCAACAACTACAAGCACGCTATGGCCTGATGTACCCGGCCAAGCTCCGAGTCACGCTTCACAATCAGACAAGAACATTTGAGGACCCTGATCTACTAGCGGAGTTTTTGGATTCTAAAGAAGCCGACTTGATGCGCTGACTTCCAGAATATTCCTGCAAGTATTCTCATATCCGCTGTACCTGCCCTATTGGATTTGCCGCGGCTCAGCAAAGAGCCTGTCGAGGGCGGTTTGTTGCCTTATTTTTGATGATATCTGTGACCCGACTCCATCTACCCACAGTAGCCTCGATGAGTATCAGAGACAGTGTTAATTATGGACTCTGGTGTTTCTTTTCTTTTTTTATGTCTCTATCTTCCTCTCTAGGGCCTCCTCCCGCAGACATATGGTCGCCATATTCATTGGGGGTTTTGCTTCTTCTCTAAATTACTTTGGTACATACTTTTCAATATGGGGTGTATTAGCCAGCATACTCGGTGATTATGTCATTGTTGTACAGATTCTGATTATGTTGTATGTTTTCAAGCGCCCTTACCTAAAATGTCTAGTACCGATTGATGGCACCATGTAAGATTTTCTCATTGAACGTAAAAGGAATCAATAATCCGATAAAACGGAAGAAAATCCTAAGCTATCTAAGTCATGAAGCTGCGGACCTGATTTTCCTCCAAGAAACGCATTTAAATTCGAAGGAAACTCTTAAACTCAATATTAAACCTTACATGGTGGCCGCCTATTCCCCAGCCGTTTCTAAGAAATGTGGGGTTGCCATATTGGTTAGGAAATCTCTGCATGCTACTATTATTGCGACTAGCTCAGATACAGCAGGTAGATGGTCCAGAGTTCACCTCAAGATAGGTAACCTTAAAGTTACATGTATATGCCTTTATGCTCCTAATGTGGATGACCCTGCCTTTTTTGCTACCATTGCTCAGGTTGCGCAGGCCTCTGCTAATACTTCATTGATAATAGGGGGGGATTTCAATTTAGTTCTTGATCCCCTGATTGACAAACAGCCGCCTAGGACAAGTGGTCCCCCCAAGAGTCACACCACGCTTACCTCTGTGATCAAAGATCTTGCTTTAGTTGATCTATGGAGGTTACTACACCCCAATGAGCTTGACTTTACCTTCTTCTCTTCCCCTCACAAATCCCAGTCTCGCATAGATTTCTTTCTAATATCAAAACTGTTAGTTCCTCAGGTGGACACTGCAAAGATTCACTCCCAACATATTTCAGATCATGCTGCTATTTCTTTTCAATTACACACTACTGCACCCCAAGGGAATTCGGGGGCCTGGTTCTTTGATAGAGCCCTGTTAACTCAGCCAGAGTTCCAGTTAGAAATTCGAGCAGCCATACAGGATTACTTCCATTTTAATTTACCCCAGGATACTGCAAATTGGGCTTGGTGGGAGGGTTTCAAAGCGGCCATTCGAGCAACGATCACTAGCTATCAAATTCGCCTGCGGAAACAATGCAAACAGCAGCTACTCATACTAGACCAACAAATCAAAGCAGGCGAACGAGTTCTAACTTCACGTACTGATCCATGCGTCTTAATTCGCTTACAGCGTCTCCGTTTTCAATATAATGCAATCCTCTCAACTGCAGCTTCTAAGAGTATTGAGCTTCAACGAGGGACATACTATCGTGAAAACAACCGAGCCGGTCGACTTTTAGCCAACGCCTTGAAAGGTCAAAAAGAAGCCAAACGCGTAGCGGCCCTTCGAGCCCCACAGGGAGGGGGCATATTGACCACAGACTCCGATATTGTAGAACTCTTTCGGGATTTCTATACCCGTCTATATCAATCTGAATGTGAGTTCTCATCAGAGACCTTTGAGCGATTGTTTTCTGGTATTCAGCGGCCGACCCTCTCTGAAGCTGATAGGGATGCGCTGGATGAACCCTTCTCTACTTCAGAGATCCAATCTGCCCTAAAACGAACAGCCTCGGGTCGAGCCGCAGGGCCTGATGGTCTCCCGACCGAATTCTACAGAACGTTCAGTGCAGATTTAGTTCCCTACTTAAAACTCTATTTTACTGCCCTTGCGGTAGATACATCCTCTTTGGGATCCTTTTCTGCAGCTAATGTGGTAGTATTTGAGAAAGAAGGCAGAGACCCGCTGCTAACCGCCAACTACCGTCCAATCTCCCTACTTAATGCCGATTATAAGATCTTCGCAACGATCTTGGCCACCCGGCTATCTGACAGGATGGCCACCCTAATTCATCCCGACCAATGCGGTTTTATACCCGGCCGATCCACCGCTGACAATGCTCGGACCTTGTGCCATGTGCTATCCAGTGCTGCCAATTTAGACCACCCATGGGTGGGTCTTTCCCTAGATGCTGAAAAAGCCTTTGACCGCCTAGAATGGCCCTTCTTATTTGCAGTTCTCCGATGGTATGGCTTTGGGGAGGGCTTCCTCCGATACCTCCAAGTCATGTATACTCAACCCGTTGCCAGTATTTGTGTAAATGCCATTAAGTCTCAGCCTTTTAATCTCCAAAGAGGCACGCGTCAAGGTTGCCCCCTATCACCAATGCTCTTTGATCTAGCTCTTGAACCCCTCGCCCTCCTTATTAGACAGTCCGCACGTATTCGAGGTGTCCCCTTCAGTCACAGAGAGATTAAACTCTCTGCATATGCAGATGACCTTATGCTCTTCGTATCCCTTGATTCGGTTCCAGCTGTCTTGGATCTGATTGATGGATACTCGCAATTATCGGGCTATAAAATTAACTGGACCAAATCTGTAGCATTCCCACTGAACCGCTGGGTACATGAGGCTGACATGCAGGCCTTTCCTTTCCTTTGGCAATCCCGCATGGTGAAATATCTTGGGGTCCATTACTGTTCTCCTTTAGAAGACACTATTAGTTTTAATGCCAAAGAGGTAGTCTCCAAAGTCCGTGAGCTCACAAATCGTTGGTCTCCCTTATCCCTTACATGGTGGGGCCGCCTAGAAACTGTGAAAATGATGATAGTCCCCAAAGTGAACTACATTTTAGAAATGCTGCCATGCTTACTCCCGCTACACACCTACAAAGATATTGAGGGCCTTCTCGTCCGCTATCTCTGGCAGGGCAAACCACCAAGGATAGCTAAACAAAAACTACAGTCTGCGAAGGAACTAGGGGGTACCAGATTTCCTGATTTTCTCAGATATCATCAAGCCTTTCCTACTTAAACAAGGTGCCCGATGGCTAGATGCCTCAACAGACAGCAGACCAGTTTGGCTTGATATAGAAGAGGAGCTTAGTAGCCCAATTCCGTTGATCCATCTCCCCGGTATGTCCCATCAAGTAGACACCCGCCATCCCCCAATTATTGTCGATACTCTTGCGGCCTTTAACACTCTCATTCTATCACTGGGCCCAAACGTATGTCCTCAGGACGGACTCCCGCTGTGGAATAACCCCAGAATTCAAGTCCTAAATAGAACGATAGCATGGAAACCCTGGTACTCTAGGGGGATCTGGACACCCCAACAGCTCTTCTCTGCAGCTCGTTGGAAAACCTTTTCTGATTTACAAAAGGAATTTGCGTTACCAGCGAAACATTACTTTCAATTAATGCAGCTTCAACACTGCCTCAAAAGTGCTCAAATCATGCCGCCCTCTGTCCCTACTGAGGACGGGCTATTAGAACTAGTTCACTCTATTAGTAGTACACATGGGGTAGCCTCTAACTTTTATAAACTATTATGTCAGGGTACAGATACTGCCACTTGTAGAGCCCAACAAGCCTGGGAGCGCGAACTGCAAACCACTTTAACCCCTGTGCAATGGAGCGTTTTCTGGAGCAAAGTAGTGCGGGTTTCCCGGTCTGCCTCAGTTACCCAAACTCTCTTCTTTTTTGCACATAGATGCTTTTATACTCCAGAAAAAATAGCCAAATGGAACACAACTGCTAGGGACCAGTGTTGGTCTTGCCATACTGCTGTGGGAACCCTCGCTCATGTTATTTATGAATGTCCTCAACTACAGGTTTACTGGGGGCGGGTCTGGGGTCGTATTCAATTTATCTTACACCTTCACGAGCCTCTTTCTTGGAAGATTGTGGGACTCCGCTCAGTGGCGGAGGTCCCCTCTCTTCCTAAGAAGGGTCGCTTTCTCCTTGATTTCATGCTGGGTATAGCCATATGTTTAATCACGAGGAATTGGAAGGATAGCTCTCGACTTACTGTCAATGAATGGTGGAACCTCGTCTGCTTATATAGTAAATATGGGCAGATATCTCGGAGAGCTATTCCCCATACCCAAACTCACTCTCGCTTGTCTAAATGGCAGATGCTCAATGATTATGTACAATCTGCTCATTGCTCCGACATGTCTGTTTAATGTACACTCATCATGTTTCAGATCACCGTTAGGTTTTGTAACACAATAATGTCAGTACACGCCCGCTTCGGGAATGATTAGTTTTCTAGAGAAGAAGCAGGGGGGAGGGGGGTGGCAGGGGTTTACTTTGGTATATGTATCACATTCTATGTATCTGTCTTTTAGCTGTATGTCTTCCTTTCCTTTGTTGTTATAAAACGAAAATAAAGAATTAAAAAAAAAAAAAAGAATGATTGTAGAGTTCTGTGTTGGGGTTTACATGGTGAACTGGTTCAATATAAAAATAAATAGCAATTGGACACAAGGTCCCAGGCATCAACACTGAGGCAACTACACTCACCCAATTACTTGACTGGAGCTCCGGAATCTCTGAGCCTCCTCTTACCTGTGCCATGAAAACAGCAGAGATCAAGGCATTTCTGCGCAAGCCCATGGTGGTTCCAGACTGGCCATCACACACCCAGTCCATAGAAAGGTGTATAAAAATGACAACTGAGATCATGGAGAGGAGGGAACATCATATTAGGGGTCAAATGGTCAGCAAGGAACTCATGAGCCAAAACAGAAGCAAACAAGATATGGCTTCTTTGCTGGATTTTATTAAATAATATTAAATTGACTGCATAAATGACATTTTAAAGACAATTATGTGGCTACAGGTCTTATTCAGACTATTTGTATTTTCGAATAAATATTACTTAATTTCCACATATTTCAACTGTGATTTGATGTAGGTAAGACTCACTTTAAGCAGTTTCTGAAGATAGCTTTAGATTCAGCATGCAAAATTGCATAATTTGGTTAGTAGTAGTTTGTAAACTTTGGAAAAATAAAAATCTACCCCTAAAATTGATACGCCCTATTCACCCATAGAACTCAATATATATATTAAAAAAAAATTAATTCTGGTCATCTCACTAACAACAACATAAACGTTCTCCAGTATCAGGCATATTTTGAACTAATATAAAATTCTACAAAAGTCACGGGATCTGCATAACAAATCCATATACCATAACAACAGCAACTTCCAAAATTCACACGAGGAGCTTACCCAGAAAAAAGCAGCACTGTAAATACTGTAGGGGGCCCTAGAACATCCATACACTTGTTTGAAAAGCTGAACAAATCAGATTACTACAGTGCAGATCCTTATGTGCAAACTCTGTCATACACTAAGAACACACACCCTCACGAAGTATAAAATAAGTGACAACCTAAAAATAAAAAATATGTAGACAAAATTTAAACTGAAACCCCAAGAAGCCAGACTCTGCATGCAGTGCAATACCAGAGAACTAGAAAGATATGCATTTCCCTATACTGTATAAAATATAAAGATAGTGCAAAGTCTGATCACTAAATTAAAAAATGCGGTATATATTTTTTCTATCTTTGTTGTCTGATCATTTTATTCTCTGATCATACTGGTACCAATCTCAGGTTTCTGTTTTCCTCTGTCTTCTCTTAACTCTCTTTCTACTGTCCCAGTCTATCTGCAATTTTTTGTCTCCCCTTTTGTTTTCTTCACTTCTTTCCATCTTGAATATTGATCTTTTCCTTTCAGCTTTCTTCCATTTATTTTGGAAGAAAATGAATTCTCTCTGTCAACTCAGATTTCACTACTCCTTCTTGCTATCCTCAATCCCCCTCTTTTTTAATCCATCTACCTACTTTTCAACTCTCACTCCAGTCCTCCCATTCCCCACCTCTTCTTCCCTGGTCCATTATTCCTCAGTCGTTCACTCACTCTTCCCCCCTCCCCCAAGCCAATGTCTCTCTCTCTCTTCTCTCCCTCTCGTTCCCTCCATCCAGCATCTCCACTCTCTTTCTTATTCTTCCATGTGCCACTCCCCCTTCTTATCCCCCTTTGTCCAGCATCTTTCCCATCTCTATACCATCCCCTCCCTATTATCACCATATCCAGCATCTCTCCATTTCTGTCTCACCCTACTTTCTCCTATGTCAGTCTCCCTCTCTCTTCCTATTACCCAGGTGCCCAGCATCTCTCGTTTCCCTTTGTTTCACCCCCATGTCCAGCCTCTTCTCATATTCTCCCTATACCCCCCCCCCCCATTCTCAGCATCCCCACTCTATCTCAAAAATATCCACTCCTTGCTTCTCCTTGTGCCCTCTTCCCATGTCCAGTATTTTCCCTTGATCTCTCTAGTCTCCATGTTTAGCATGTCCCCTCTGCTTTCCTATTCCACCCTGCATCCAGCATTCTCCTCTGTCTCCCTGTACCCATCCACATTCAGCATCACCCCTCCACCTCCCAATGCTGCCCATATCCAGCATCTCCACTGTTTTCTTGTGATTCCCCCACCTACTTGTCCAACATCTGCCCTGTTTTCTTGTGACACCCCCGAGTCCAACATTTTCTCTCCATCTTCATTTCCCCTCCATCTCCCTATGCTCCCCCTGTATCCAGTATCCTCATTTCCCCTCCATCTCCCTATGCTCCCCCTGTATCCAGTATCTTCATTTCCCCTCCATCTCCCTATGCTCCCCCTGTATCCAGTATCTTCATTTCCCCTCCATCTCCCTATGCTCCCCCTGTATCCAGTATCTTCATTTCCCCTCCATCTCCCTATGCTCCCCCTGTATCCAGTATCTTCATTTCCCCTCCATCTCCCTATGCTCCCCCTGTATCCAGTATCTTCATTTCCCCTCCATCTCCCTATGCTCCCCCTGTATCCAGTATCTTCATCTCCATCTCCCTATGCTCCCCCTATATCCAGTATCTTCATCTCCCCTCCATCTCCCTATGCTCCCCCTGTATCCAGTATCTTCATCTCCCCTCCATCTCCCTATGCTCCCCCTGTATCCAGTATCCTCATTTCCCCTCCATCTCCCTATGCTCCCCCTGTATCCAGTATCTTCATTTCCCCTCCATCTCCCTATGCTCCCCCTATATCCAGTATCTTCATTTCCCCTCCATCTCCCTATGCTCCCCCTGTATCAAGTATCTTCATTTCCCCTCCATCTCCCTATGCTCCCCCTGTATCCAGTATCTTCATTTCCCCTCCATCTACCTATGCTCCCCCTGTATCCAGTATCTTCATTTCCCCTCCATCTCCCTATGCTCCCCCTCTATCCAGTATCTTCATCTCCCCTCCATCTCCCTATGCTCCCCCTGTATCCAGTATCTTCATCTCCCCTCCATCTCCCTATGCTCCCCCTGTATCCAGTATCTTCAACTCCCCTCCATCTCCCTATGCTCCCCCTGTATCCAGTATCTTCATCTCCCCTCCATCTCCCTATGCTCCCCCTGTATCCAGTATCTTCATCTCCCCTCCATCTCCCTATGCTCCCCTTGTATCCAGTATCTTCATCTCCCCTCCATCTCACTATGCTCCCCCTGTATCCAGTATCTTCATTTCCCCTCCATCTCCCTATGCTCCCCCTGTATCCAGTATCTTCATCTCCCCTCCATCTCCCTATGCTCCCCCTGTATCCAGGATCTTCATCTCCCCTCCATCTCTCTATGCTCCCCTTGTATCCAGTATCTTCATCTCCCCTCCATCTCCCTATGCTCCCCTTGTATCCAGTATCTTCATCTCCCCTCTATCTCCCTATGCTCCTCCTGTATCCAGTATCTTCATCTCCCCTCCATCTCCCTATGCTCCCCCTGTATCCAGTATCTTCATCTCCCCTCCATCTCCCTATGCTCTCCCTGTATCCAGTATCTTCATCTCCTCTCCATCTCCCTATGCTCCCCCTGTATCCAGTATCTTCATCTCCCCTCCATCTCCCTATGCTCCCCTTGTATCCAGTACCTTCATCTCCCCTCCATCTCCCTATGCTCCCCCTGTATCCAGTATCTTCATTTCCCCTCCATCTCCCTATGCTCTCCTTGTATCCAGTATCTTCATTTCCCCTCCATCTCCCTATGCTCCCCCTGTATCCAGTATCTTCATCTCCCCACCATCAACCTAAGCTCCCCTGTATCCCTGTATCCAGTATCTGCATCTCCCCTCCATCTCCCTATGCTCCCCTTGTATCCAGTATCTTCATCTCCCCTCCATCTCCCTATGCTCCCCCTGTATCCAGTATCTTCATTTCCCCTCCATCTCCCTATGCTCCCCTTGTATCCAGTATCTTCATTTCCCCTCCATCTCCCTATGCTCCCCCTGTATCCAGTATCTTCATTTCCCCTCCATCTCCCTATGCTCCCCCTGTATCCAGGATCTTCATCTCCATCTCCCTATGCTCCCCCTGTATCCAGTATCTTCATCTCCCCTCCATCTCCCTATGCTCCCCCTGTATCCAGTATCTTCATCTCCCCTCCATCTCCCTATGCTCCCCCTGTATCCAGTATCTTCATTTCCCCTCCATCTCCCTATGCTCCCCCTGTATCCAGTATCTTCATATCCCCTCCATCTCCCTATGCTCCCCCTGTATCCAGTATCTTCATCTCCCCTCCATCTCCCTATGCTCCCCCTGTATCCAGTATCTTCATCTCCCCTCCATCTCCCTATGCTCCCCCTGTATCCAGTATCTTCATCTCCCCTCCATCTCCCTATGCTCCCCCTGTATCCAGTATCTTCATCTCCCCTCCATCTCCCTATGCTCCCCCTGTATCCAGTATCTTCATCTCCCCTCCATCTCCCTATGCTCCCCCTGTATCCAGTATCTTCATCTCCCTCCATCTCCCTATGCTCCCCCTGTATCCAGTATCTTCATCTCCCCTCCATCTCCCTATGCTCCCCCTGTATCCAGTATCTTCATTTCCCCTCCATCTCCCTATGCTCCCCCTGTATCCAGTATCTTCATCTCCCCTCCATCTCCCTATGCTCCCCCTGTATCCAGTATCTTCATCTCCCCTCCATCTCCCTATGCTCCCCCTGTATCCAGTATCTTCATTTCCCCTCCATCTCCCTATGCTCCCCTTGTATCCAGTATCTTCATTTCCCCTCCATCTCCCTATGCTCCCCCTGTATCCAGTATCTTCATCTCCCCTCCATCTCCCTATGCTCCCCTTGTATCCAGTATCTTCATTTCCCCTCCATCTCCCTATGCTCCCCCTGTATCCAGTATCTTCATCTCCCCTACATCTCCCTATGCTCCCCTTGTATCCAGTATCTTCATCTCCCCTCCATCTCCCTATGCTCCCCCTGTATCCAGTATCTTCATCTCCCCTCCATCTCCCTATGCTCCCCCTGTATCCAGTATCTTCATCTCCCCTCCATCTCCCTATGCTCCCCCTGTATCCAGTATCTTCATCTCCCCAACCTTTCATCCTCATGTCCATTTTCTTCCTTCCATTCTCCTACTGTCCCCCAATTCTCTATTCCCCTTCCAAACTCTGTGCCTTTTTCTTTTTTATCCTTTGCACTTTCACACCCACTTGCTCTCCATTTGCTCTTGCACTCTTACCTTGAGCCCTACAGCAACCGTGATCTGGCTGGCAGCTCTTTTGCCCGCAGCACTTGCTGCTTCCGCGGGTAGGATCTTCTGTTTGGGGCTGCAATTATAGCCTTGTTGCTCCTGTGAGCAGAAGAATTGTGCAAGACCAACCTAAACAGAGGATTCTGCCCACGGGACTTGCCCTGCCCTTCTCTGTTCAGGCAAGTACCAAGACCAATGCAGCACTGAAGGCTTTGGGTAAGTGCTGTGTTACTTATTTAATGCCATTGCTGCCACGGCAGGTCCTAGAAAAGGGTGGTTATGGGCTGCCCTGAAAACATTAATGATCTACAGTAGATGACCACCTAGTTTTCATGATAGGTAGCACCATCCCTACCCCTGAACTAACTAGATAGTACGAGAGAGGTCTGTGGAAATATTGAGTGGCACAATCTGGATTGAGGTCAGCACTCTTATCTGAACCACTTCCTGTTGGCCATCCAGCTAAGGGTTCTGAATATTGTGCTTCTAAGTTACAAAGACTGATATATTCCAATCACTAAATTGAAAATAAAGGTCCTTTTTTCTACCTTTTGTTGTTTAGCCATCTTATTCTCTTATCACCTCAATCTCAGTCTCTGTTTTCTGCTTTCTTCTGCTGTAACTCACTTTCTAGGATCTCCAGTCCACTTCTTCCATCTCCTATCTTCTTCAATTCCTTCCATTTATAACATTAATCTCTTCCTTTCAGAATTCTTTCCATTTATTCTCCATCTTACCTTCCAGTCCTCAATTTTCCTCTTTTGACTGCTTTTAGTAATCGCTTTTCAACTCTTAACAGGGTCCTCCCATTTCCCAACTCTTTCCTTTTGTTAGCCTTTAGCTAACTATCCTCCCTTCTCTCTTCCTCTTTCCCATGTCTAGCATCTATACCCCTTCTCTCCTCCCGTCCAGGTTGACCCCATCGAGTATTTGCTACCTCTTTCTCCCCCATCCTGCATTCGGCCTATATTATTTTTATTAGTAGTAGGAAGATTAACTTTAGTATCCCCTTTCACCACTGCTCAGTATCTCTTATCTTTAAACTCTTCTCCCTCCACACTGGTGCTTAGCATCTTTTCTTTCCCTGCCTCACGCTATCATCTCAGCTACTGTTGCGTCTCTCAAACTTGGTGGCAGCACCATAAAATCCACACTAAATGTGGCACCTTTGAGATATCTGCATGATTCAAAAGCCTAGCTGGTCCTGCTCCCTCTCACACAAAAAATATGCATCAGATTGGGCCAGACCAGCAAGAATTTTGCAGCATGTCTTGGTGTGGATTTTATGTCTACTGCCATCAAGTTTGGAAGATGTGGCAGTAGCAGAGAAGACAGCATGAGGCAGGGAAATAAAAGGTGCTAAGCACCACATTAACTTTTCATTTGAATGCCGCTACCACTGCTGCCTCAGGAAGTGGCAATAGCAGCAACTGGGGGGAAGAATAGCAGGCCAGGCTGAGCAGCTGCAACTGGAATGTTTTAGGGGCACTTCTTGCAATCTTGAGAATTTGCCACCTGAGGCAGCTGCTTCACCCTGCCTAATGATAGATCTGTCCCTGCATGCTGCTGAATTGAAACAGAGAATCTAAATCCCTTGTTATTACATAATAGTGACAACTATTTGCTTCAAACTTGGAAATAATATCATTATTAAGATGCCTAGACAAGATAAGAAATTGTGAGTCTAAAGTCTTCAGCCATATTAAAGTTAGATCATAAAACTTTAAACACATTTCCCTTCTCTCTTTAGCTAAGATATTCTAATGTACCACTATATCTCTGCTCAGCTTGTCAAAAGAGATTCAGAGCATATGCAGATTTAGTGAAGAAATATCTTTTTGGGAGCCAGAGGATAAGCCCCTACTACTACTACTACTACTACTGCTACTACTCACACTCATTCTCCTTGCAGATACAACCCCATCCACCAATGGTCTAATCCCGATAATCCACAGCTATAGACAAATCACCCCCTGGACCCACTGGAGAAAACCTTCCTTCAGATGACAACCCAGACTGATACAAATAAACCAAATGCCAACACATACCTCAAAACTCACCCCACACCCCCTCTCCCTCCTCAACTGTGCACTCATAAATGCCCGGTCTGCACGAAATAAAACTTGCATCATACTAAACCTCATCAATGACATGTATCACAGAATCCTGGATTACATCAACAGACACTGTCCTGCTAAATCAACTCACACTCACAAACTACAAGCTCTTCGGTTGTCCAAGACAAACAAAGAGAGGAAGCAGGATCATGATTATAGTCAAGGAACACCTTCATGTTACAGTATCCAAAAACACTTCCAGCAATACAAATTACAATCACAAATAATCACAATCACAAATAAGAGCCAGACGTTATGCCTAACATATATATCACCTAATACAAAAACAGATGAACTCTCAATCCTACTAGAGGAAGCATGCATCCACACCGCAACAATGAAACCTTTCTACATCTAGGCAACTTGAACCTCCCCTCTGCCTCGTGTAGTGCCTTGACGCTATGAAGGCACTACAAATTAACCAACTAATAAAGGAACCCACCCATGATAGAGGAGGAACAACAGATCTACTTTTTGTCCCCTCTCACCTTGCTAACAAACACAAGAACTTCGACTGCAAGGTTTCCCCAGTCCCATGGTCAGACTATGCCTCAATCACTTTCTATCTGCCTCAACATTCCCCCCCACAATACAAGAAGCTCCACACCCAAAACCACATAGCACTTCAAGTCCTTTGACAAACAATCATTTCTGCAGCAAGTCTGCCCCCAACTAGCCCAACTAGATGTAAACACCACTGATCTGGAATACCACCCTTGCATGTGCTGCCTTGACCTCTCTAACTCCCCCTAACAACCCAAAGCACATAATTACTATCTGGCAGCTAACCCCCTGGTACTCAAAGGACATCAAAGAAATGAAACAAACTCTCAGATGGATTGAAATAAACTGGAGGAGACCAAAAGATGCTATACTCATAGACCTGTACTCATCAAAACAGACAGAATACAATACACTATTAAACACATGGAGAAAAGAATACTACTCCAGCATCCTTATGCAATCTCTCAAATGCCCAAGAGAACTTTTCGCCATTGCAAATGCTCTCAAGAAAGGCCCCATGCAAGACCCCCTCACCCTCCCCAAACATTAAACCACAAGCAATAGCCAGCTACATGAAGCATAACCTTAACACACACCTGTTCCGCCCCCCCCCACACACAGCACCAATAATTCCATCTCACACATGGGCCTCCTTTTCGACCATATCCACAGACAAACTTGAACATATCATAATGAAGATCAACACCATCACCTCTCCGGTTGATCCCTGTCCATTCTCCTGGATCAAGATCTCCAGAACAGAACTTTCTTCAACCCTACAAAGAATTGTTAACTCATCTCTGTCTGACAGATATATGCCTACTTCCCTCAAAATTGCCTCTATCAGACCAATCCTAAACCCCACCTTAGACCTAACAGCCCCCAGTTCATACCAACCAATTTCCAGCCTGCCCTTCAATGCCAAACTAATCAAAAAATCAGTACTGCAGCAGCTCCAAGACCACATTGACTTCCACATGCCACTGTCCCCCAACAGCATGGCTTCCGCCCACTCCACAGTATAGAAACTCTTCTCACGACCCTCTTTGATACCCTGATCAGAAGCATTGAAAAAGCTCAACAAGGTTTCATCATGATATTTCTAGATATCACCGCAGCATTCAACTCAATTTCCCACAGCATACGTTTATCCAGACTGCAAGAGATTGGCCTCTGCAAAACAACACTCTCATGCTTCAACTCCTTCCTATCCAACCACCGCCAACTAGTCAAAATAGGTACACAGACTTCAAAACCTTTCACCAAAACAAAAGGAGTACCACAAAGCTAAGCTCTCTCCGTCTTGCTCTTCAAACTCTATATTCAACCCTTCTGCAACCTAATCAGAAGCCATAATATCCTCTTCCACATTTATGCAGATGGCATAATGATATACACCCCCTTTGACACCAAGAAACCTGACTATACAAACTCAATCTCTTGCTTCACAGCCCTCACCCATCGACTAGCTAAACTCAATTTATTAGTGACCACAACAAATCGGAAGTCCTCCACATCACAAGGGATAAAACCTTCACCCCCTGTCAAAAATCACAATGGATGACGCAATCCTAACAACAAAACAGAAGTCAAATACCTAGGAGTTACACTCCATCAACAGTTGTCCATGTGCCACACATCATAAAAACTACCAACATCACATACTATAAACTACGGATCCTACAGAACCTACGATCACTCCTAGACCCAAGCAACTTCAGAACAATATACCAAGCCATCATTACACCACAACTCGATTACTGCAATATACTGTACCAAGGCCTCCCAAAACAAACAAAACATCCACTCCAAATGGCACAAAATACAGCAGCTAGGATAATAACTGGGGCACCTAAACAGGACCACATCATTCCCCACATTAAAAAAAAACCTTAACTGGCTACCAATAGCTCAATGAATAATGTACAAAACAATCCTCACCATTTTCAATTCACTACAAGACCAACTAACCCCAAGTCTTCAAACACTTTTAAAGCTCCAAACACAAGATCAAGATGAAGCAAAAACTGCTTACCATACCTGTGCTCTAAAGAAAGTGCTCACAACAAACATGTAACAGAGCCTTCACCCTCTTCACACCCACCATCTGGAATGCCATCCCTGAAACCCTAAGAGCGGCTGAAACCATACCCGAACTACGAAAAAAGCTCAAGACCCACCTCTTCACTAAATTCTTTGGACTTGATGAACCAGGATAAATTCTACATTATCCCCCAAAACACCCCCCAACAACTAACAATCAGATATACTTTTGACACCTTGAACACCATGTCTACATCCAATTGTACATAGTTAATGCCCATCCTAACCCATCTTCTTTGTGGAGTGGAGGAGTGGCCTAGTGGTTAGAGCAGCAACTTAATACCCAAGAGATCAGAGTTTGATTCTCACTGGAATACCTTGGGCAGTCACTTTATCCTCCCAGAAGAATTGGGATCCCAACTATCTTAAAAGTTGGGGGGGGGGAGCAATGTCCCCACACCTGTGCCATCATCTTGAAAAATGGAGGCACCTGGGAATCACTGGGCAGGATCCATCTTCCTTTTATGGCAGTCACCCTGGGGTGCATCCTGGGATAGCTGACCTTGCAAGATGCACCTCAAGGTGGTGGCATATGGGCATGTCTGAAAATGCCATAGATTATGAGTACTGAAGGGTATGGCCATGCTGACAGACATGCATGAGATCTTGCAAGGCCCAACCCCTTAGGTGAGGACACATGCAAAGCAAAATATGCACATGGTTGCAAGTAGCACTGGCACACAGAGCCCCAACAGAAGAAAAGCAACTACAATCTGATAAGATAGTGCACAGCCAGAGATGACAGCTATCAGCAAGGCACACGGGTTGTGCTGGGAACCAGGATGTCAAAAGGGAGAGTGGAAGATGTTGCCTTCACCTGGTACCAGGGAACCCCTAATGGTCACATGCCACAGCTTCTGAATACATGATCAGGGCAGACCCTTAACCCAAAGGCAATAAAGGAGAGGTCAGGGGGATGACAGGGTAAGAAACTGTGAAATGAGTATTCCTGAGCATGGGTTCTCCATTTGACCCCTACAGAGGCTTCCATATACTCTGAGACTTGGAATTAGTCAAGATGTGATACAACGCCATTCAGAGGACCTGGCCCCAATTTCTGGAGTTACTTTATTAGGAGCTGCAGTGGCAGTGAGATAAGTTATGGAAAAGAAGGTATAGTTGTTACATGTAGGAAGGGAACCCTTTGCAATGTGCAAAGCCACAAGATACATGGCATCACCATGTATCCAAGACATGGATTGCCACACTGGGGCACAAGATATACTGTCACAGCAGCAAGGGCATGATGACATGCAGCAGAGAGCTCTGAATAGCTGCTAGCATATGTCAAAGATAGGGCTCAAGGTACAACCAACAGGGCATGGTATCCCTAAACATATGGAGTAGCAACTGGGGGGGGGGGGGGGGGAACAGTAGCAAGAACCTGCAAATCACAGGATGGATCACACAGAGGGGCAGTGTAGGGGACCAGCCAGATCAGGGTGCCCATATATAGTGGATGGTGATGGCATAAAAAGGTAGAACACAAAATTATTGTAAGCCCTCTTGGGACAGGGAAATACTTACAATGCCTGATTGTAACTCATCTTGAACTACTGCTCGAAATGTCATGAGCTAAATACTGATAATAAATAAAATAATAAACTGTGCATAGGATAATGATGGCAGTCAGTAAAATGTATCATGGGTGCAGCATATAGTGGCTCCCCTTACATACAGGCATCAGATGTTTTGAGAACTGTAGATACAGTGGCTCCTCCATCTAGGGTACCTTGTGCCATGAATACTGAGGGTATACAAGGGGCCCATTAATGATTGACTGTATGGTACTTATGCCACCTCTCCCTTTCACACATTTTGTGGAGTTGCTGAGGAATAGCACCACTGTAACATGTCATGTCTGCTGTGGCCCATACCTGAACAGGTGAAGGTCAGGAGAGACATATAGCAGTTAGTGCTTTGGGGCTACTGAGGAGAAAACTGTACATCCCAGTGTACTTCCCAGTGACACACCTTCTCATAGCACTGCACTAAGCAGGAACTATCTGTTTTGCAGCTGCAGAAGAAGCCGCCTATGTGGCACGACTGCCACTGCCATTTTGACAGAACCCCTGCCACCACTACCACCATCACCATAGCCTGCTGTGCCAGCCATACCAGACAGTGACAACACCACCACCACCACCGAGGCAGATGTCAGCAGCAGCAGCTGCAACTCTATAGCATGAATGTTGGCCATACTGAAAGGGGAAGGAGGAGAGGATGAAGAACCCCATAATGTGAACATCACCTTTGTAGAACAGCAGGGACAGCAATGCCAGCAGCAAGGCACCAAAGTTTCAGGAACAATGGCAGGCTATTACCAGAGCTCACAGTGAGAGGGTCTGGCACAGAAAAGCCCCACACTATGCAGGAGGTGGATCTGGAGGGTGGGGAGAGGGGAGGGGATAGTGGGTGAGTAGACAGGTTGGAGAACCACTGTAGCAAATAGTGACTCCACTTATCCAACCTCCTCCATGATGAAAAAGGTATATTACCATTAAAGAAGCTTCTTGAATTTATGCATTGCATGATGCCAAAGCTAAGCAAACTTATTTCTTGCATCGTATTAAAAACAGCTCTAACCCTTCCAAGGAACTATATACTGTAAGATCCTGGAAGAAAAACATTATTTCTCCTCCAATCACTTAAATTCAACTACTGCTGATGAATTTGCCTCTTTTTTTCTTACAAAAATACAGAGCATTCGATCGTCATTTCCATTACCTATTACTTTGCCAACTAGAACAATTTCCAGTGCCCTTACAGCTGTATGCTCTTTCTTTTCAATGTTGAGTGCCTTCTACATGTCACTGGACCCTGCAAGATTATAGTCATCCTTCCACCCTGTGACCATTCAATAGTTACAACAAATCCTGGTCCAACTCCACCCTACTACATCTATGCTTGACTCAATTCCCTGTAGCTACTTGAAATCTCAATTTCAGTCACTTCACTAGTTTATTTTAGTGATAATTAATTCATCTCTCACTTTTGGTACTCTTCCAAAGGCCTTGAAACATGCTGCCATTAAGTCTATCCTGAAGAAAGGTTCTAAAGTCACCATACTCCCTGAAAATTATAGACTTGTCTTCTCTCTCCTTTCTCACCAAATCATTCAGAAAATAGTCTTCATATAACTAAGAGATTTCATTGAGAAAGAAATATACTCCATCTCTGTCAGTCAGGATTCAGACCCCACCATAGCTCTGAAACTTGTTTAACGATTATGTTAAGTGAGATCCACATGTTCCTCAATTCTGTCATTGTCTCATTAGATCTATTGGCAGTCTTCGACTTGGTTGATCATGATCTGCTCATTATTCAACTTGCAGATACTGGTCTTTCTAATACAGTTCACTATTGGTTTTCCTCTTTATTGGCAGATCGTTCCTTCTCAGTGAGCCTTAACTACACGTCACCTCTCATGTGGAGTACTGCAGGGCTCTGTCCTTTCACCTATCCTCTTCAATATCTTTCTTGCACTTCTTGCTCTTTTTGTTCAGTTACTTGGTATCTCTGCACATTTATTTGTGGACAGCATTCAGTTGGACATACAGCCCCTAAATCATTGCCTCTCAGTAGTTTCACAGTGGCTTAACTCTTAAGTTTTTAAAATTGAATCAAGAAAAATGCAAAACTATGTTGATCTCCACAGACCTCTCTCACACAGAGCAACTTGGATCAAAATCACACTCCAGGGCCACAACCCATATACACCTTTCTTTGCTTAAGGCCTCTCTCCCTATAGCACAGTTACTGCCACCATCCATAAGTCAATCCAGGAGAACTGGTGACCTGTGTGAAATAGCACTGGCATGCAGACACTGGTCTGGTGGGAGACTACCCACACCGATATACACACTATATCTGGTTCAGCACACCATGTCTCCAGACCATAGCTCCGTCACAGGGTACACTGCAAGACATGTCTCATGTGCCAGGGTCATCCATGCAAAATTACATCTGATAATGGTGTGGGTTGAGAGCCTGCAACATCCATAAATGTATCACCGTGTCAGTGAACTACTATTGGGTGTTCATCCATCCATCTTGCAGTGGCCCAGAGCAACTCCCCCCCCCCGCCCCCATTTAACAGACTCTGTGCCCATAGCATGTACAAAGGGATTCATAAGTTCATAAGTACATCATGTTGTAGGAATGGCAATGTACCATGCACTGCACATGCACATATGAAGAACGGAGGTGCAAGATCTCAGTGAAGGTGACATGTTTATTAGAAGTCTTCACACAGTATAACACAGGGAGCATCCACTTCATCTGCAGTGACTACAAACCACAAAAAACATTAGAAGTATTTATTTTGCTCACCTTCAATTGCACCTCCTTTTTCCCTCTTTGTTTTATTTATTTATGGATTGATTTCATTATATATATATATCCAACCTACTTACTGTAGGGTCCCCTAGTGCATTCCGGTTCCTCCTCATATTCAGAAATATATGTATCAGCAATTAATGTTGATGTCACTGACGTACACTGTTCGCAGATTTCCATAACTTATTTGGTATTGGGAGAGTTTACATCCTGTATCCCTACTTGTGAATGAGTTACCTTCAATATGATTTTCATGTTCAATATCTGTATATACATTTTGATATCAATTCGTTTGGATTCCACTCATTATAATTTCAGTAGCCCTTATTTTATTTATTTATTTATTTATTATTATTTTTATTTATCTGTAAATGTTTAAATTTGGTGATATCCCTCGATATATATTTTACTATAACTGCTTATTAAACTCTTAATTTCTTCCTTGGCATTCTTAGACTATAATCGTTTGATTTTACATAATAGTTTTTATAGAATTGTATATGTTTTGCCTTATGACTATTTATTGTTCATGTGTTTACATGTTTTTAGTCTTTTTTATTTTATATTTATAAAGTTTTAACAAAGAATCAAGAAAGTTCACAAGAACATTTCTTGCAGGAAAAAAAAGCAGACACATCAGAAAACTTTTTGTGAACAGTAACAATCATAAGGTAATTCCAAAAACCAAAACATATATGTCTGCTCGCCCTAGCCCACAAAAAAGAAGGGGAGATACTACATTTTAACAATAACAACATATGAGAAGAAAAGTTAAGGCGGTCTGCTAATTCCGGAATATCCTAAATCTTGAGGGTACAAGTGAAGAATCAATTGAGGACTCCAGATGCTTGGCATTAATGAAAGCCATCAACTGGGAGGGCTCATAAAAAATATAAGAAACAGAACAATATTTCGCTAAGTATTTACATGGATGCTTCAAGAAAAAGAGCCCTCCCAACTGAACTATCCCAGGGCGTAGCAGGAGAAACTCCTTGTGCGCTTCTGGGTGTCCCTAGCTAAATCAGGATAGATACGTATCAATAATCCTCGGAACAATACGTTTCTTTTCCGAAAAATAATTTAAGCAGCCATTCTTTATCAGAAAGTAATGCAAAAGTTATTAACAAGGTAGATGGAACCTGAGATTCTTGACCTGAATTTTCCAACAAATCTGTTATA
This sequence comes from Ichthyophis bannanicus, assembly GCA_033557465.1. Lineage (NCBI taxonomy): Eukaryota > Metazoa > Chordata > Amphibia > Gymnophiona > Ichthyophiidae > Ichthyophis > Ichthyophis bannanicus. The sequence continues at coordinate 1,573,430,026 of CM066031.1, read as the reverse complement.
TTCAAAATATTCTCTTGCTCTTGTTCTCCCCATAGTTTAACCAAAGCCGAAGCTGATTTTGCCTTAGGTAAGTAATAAATCTTAACAAGAGGAGGAATCAACTCAGGAGAAACCCCCAAAACATCAACTAAATATTGTTTAAACATATCTCTCGCTGAAACTGTAGCAACCCTAGGAAAATTAATTGCTCTCAAATTATTAGCTCTAGATAAATTGTCCTAAAGTTCCAGCTTATTTATTTAGGCAGTTTTGTATACCACCTTATCCTTCAATCAAAGTGGTCACAACACAATTGGGGGATACATTTAACACAAGGGGATATGAGATACATACACTAATACTTACAGGGAACATGGGCAATGGAGGGTTAAGTGGCTTGCCCAAGACCACAAGGAGCACCTGTGGGACTAGAAACCCCAGTCCTTTTGGCCCAAGGTTGCTGTCCTCTAGTGGGATTTGAACCCCTGACTTTCTGGCCTGAGGTAACTTGTCCCAACCACTAGGTTACTCCTCCCTTAACTAGAACAGAAGAAATGTTCTTTCTATAAGCTTCAGATTGCTCCTCAAGAGTGGCAACTTTATTCCATGTCTATTTAATTTTTGATTGAATCACAGCCACCTTACTTTCCAACTGTTCAACCGCTGCCATAGAATTGTTCATTTTCGATGCCAAGGGGTAGTAACACTTACCCCAGAGAAATGATGGTGTGCTAAATAGCCTCCAAAATGAAATTTTGAAATGAAAGAGAAAGCCACCGTAGATCCAGCGAATGATGAAACAGCTTCTATCCTTACTGGTGTCTCTCTTCCTCGCAGAATAGCAGGATCTTTTTCTGCTGGACTTTCACTCACCAGCGCCTCAGATTCCAATGAGCAGTGCCGTCCTGGAGTTACACACTCTGCCACCAAGAGTCCCTCCAGACCTGACCGTCTGAGACTGGAATCCTCCTCTTGGGTCAAAGGAAGATCCAATTCCAGGAAACCTTCAGGCAAAGGCTGATAGCGGGGTATTTTAGACACTGACCTCAAAGATGGGGCGAGTGGTGATACCAAAGCAGCTGCCAAGCCCTCCGACTCCGGCAAAGCTGCAACTCGGGTTTCCTCCCCAGCAGACACCAGATCCTGAGTCACGCGAAGCACAAAAAAATCCAAAGGACCAACAACCCCTGAAGCAACCAGCGTTGAGGTAAGAGGGGGGTGAGAGGGTAACGACCCACCTCTACCCTTGTGTTTCTTCCCCATCAGAAACTGCACAAGCGCACAGCAAAGCCAGCCGCTGCCATCTTGATACTCCCCCCTCATTTTTAGTCTTTTAATTTAAATATTGTTATTGGATATGTTTTATTAAATGCTATTATATCATTTATTGATTTTTATGTATGGTTGTTTTAGTGAGGTCGATAACTCCTGAGGAAGGCTTTGGCTGAAACACGTGTAGGATGACCTCGTGGATACAAATAAAGCTCTCCGTTGCTGCCCATGGTGCATTTATCCTGCTACTTTTTGTGACTTGCACACAGTAGAACTACATCGCAGAGACAGATAGGCCCACATGGCAATGGATGACATGAGTGCACAGCATAGATGGGAGTTATTAGGCAATGAAGAGGGGAATTAGGCCCCCTGCCCCATGGACATAGTAAAATGAACTGTGGGGACTCTCTTGAGCATCTATTTTCAAGAATAAAATACATTGAAAAGCTCTTTCCCCACCTCTCCCTCGCACCTCTCCCCAATGTCCCACATGCCCTTGTTGCAGGGAAAGCAGAGAAGCCACCTCACCCTCCTCCGCAATACACACTACCCTTTGTGAGAGGACAGCCTCCTATGGATACATGCAGGTGTGGCACATTTAGGTGACAAACCATCCCAAAACAAACATAATGCTCCTCTCATATATGTGAGCTCTTGCCAGATCCTGAGTTCTGCACCTATTTCCCCTACAGAGATTGGAAATGGCAGAGGCATTAGAGGTAGCATCCCACTTGCCATTCATGAGCTAGCTGTTTTATAATGTGGAACTTGCAGGTTAGCTACATGAATTTCCCTGCACCAAAGAAAAGGGCGCCTGTACTATAGAACCACCACCATGAGCTCTGGCAAATTAATGCCACAATCACTCCATCCACCGCCCCCCTCATCCCACATTTTGGGACCCATAGCCAATGAAAGGGGGAAGCCCTTCACTTTTCCCCCTTCCTCAAGGCCTCACAATGATTTGATGCATTAGATGATGTCTCCAACAGCTCCTCAGAGGCCAGTGATCACCAGCACACACTAATGCTGACATAGTCTTGGTTGGGAGAAGGGCCAAGGGGTAAGGTGTGAGGGGGCAGGATTTGGAGGAATGGATGTGGGAAGAAATAACCCTGTCTTCCTACTGGAACCCTTGGAGGGGTTAAAGAGAGTTTTTGCTGGGGGAGTTGGTAAGGGAAGACAGTTTCCTTGTGGGAATGAGTAGGGTTGGTGGAGGTATTGGATGCTTGGGAAGAGGAAGGGTTTGGTGGTGCTGCCATTATGCTGGTGGGGGGAGGAGGATGCACAGGGATGGTGCTGATTGATGAGGATGTAGTATTTGCACAGATGAAAATGGGGGTGGGAGGGGGATTGGGTCACTACACTGCACTTATTTTGTGTATTTGCTATTAAACTCCTACCCCGAAGGGCTCACAATCTATATTTTGGTACTGAAGGCAACAGAGAGTTAAGTGACTTGTCTAAGGCCACAAGGATAACCTGTAGGACTAGAAACTCCAGTCCCATTGGGCTGAGGTTGCTATCCTCCAGCAGGATTTGATCCCCCAGCCCTACCAGCCACTAGGCCTCCAGCCACACCTAGTTGGTATGGTTAGCCAGTATCCTCTTGCCTTGGCTTATCTGTATCTGTGTCTGCTGCATACTTATCTTCAGGGAAGTGTTGTCAATGATTCAATGCCAGATCATGGAGCATGCGGCAGGTCATGAAGATCTGATATACCCTGGCAGGACTGTACAGTAGTTTACCCCAAGATCAGTCAAGTCATCAAAAGCAGTTCTTGAGCTGTCCAAATGTTCTCTCATTGATGGCACACATGTGCCCATGGACCCTGTTGTATCACTCCTCTGCCTTTCTGTGTGGTGCTACAGTGGGGGTCAGGAGCTACTGCCTCAGTGGGTAACTCTGTCACCTGCATTGGTAGAGCAGACATATTAGGGTGTGCAACTGGATGCTTCATGTTCTAGGCAGGCACTGTAGCTCTGGGCTTTTTTGGCCTAGTGCTTCAGTTCCCAGGGTACAGTGCCTACTTCAAGCATCTGGATGTCTAGATGATGGAGAGGACTGGTGCAGGGCTTACCTAGCAGCCATCCACTGGCAATATCTCCATTCTCAAACCTCTTGTACATTACAGAATGGATGAGAATGGATGAGTTGTGGTAGGAGCCTGGAAATCTTTGAAAGACATCAGTTATCTCCCCTTATGCATTGCAGACCACCTGCATGTTAAGTGAGTGGAATGCCTTCCTGTTGTAATAGGTGGTCTCCTTCCCTCATGTAGGCCTGAGGGCCACATTTGTGCAATCAATGACCCCCCAATACTAATGGGAATCAGGCCACCTCATGGAAGTGGATCATGGTTTGCTGCCTCTACTGCATGGTCTGTGGGAAGGCTACATACTATGCATTGTGGATTAGAAATACCTTTACTGTGAAACAGTGAAGATCCACAGTGACAGCCAACACAGACTGGAAACTGCTGATAGAGAGGAAGGTGAGGGCCATGGTGATCTTAAGATGAATGGCATGGGCAGGTTCCTCTGTGTGGTAGAGCAAAGGAGCAGCTCTAGCTCCTGGCAGAGATGGTAGATGGCTGCCTTATCAAGGAAGAACCTGGTTTTATGTTTATGCAATTTCTTGATATACAGCCCAGGCTGAAGGGCATCAGAGCAGTTTACACACACTACAAGCAGGTACTGGATACACTCCCTCGTCCCCAAAGGGCTTGCAATCTACATTCAAACCTGAGACAACAGAGGGTTAAGTGGCTTGCCCAAGGACTAGAACTATAGGACTAGAAAACCCAGTCCCTCCAGCCTGAGATTGCTGTCCCTAAGCAGAAATCAAACCCCTGGCTCACCAGCCTGAGGTGCCTCATCCCAGCCACTAGGCCACTCTTCCCCTTGTTTGTCAAGGATTTATTATGAAAGCTGGTATAGTGCAAAAGTTGTCAAATCATCTTGTTCTCCCATGTCGTCCGGAGCGATGGAACCCACCACACACAAAGAGGACACCTCCCCCATGGTAGACGCTCAACTTGTATAAATGCTCCATGTAACAATACTGATGCCCAAGGACCAAGGACAGAAGACCCAAATTAACTACACACAATCATATACAGTTAAACTCACCATGTATCTCATACACTATCTCCATTTTCCCCTAAAATGTATATAATTAAACTGCATTACCCAACAAACTGTAGATAGCAAATGCAGCTTCATCCCTGTGTTATGAGTCCAAGTTGTATGACACCCTATGCGATGTAAAACTCAGTTGTGTTATCTGTAAACCACTCTGATCTGTGGAAGAGCAGTATAAAAGAATAGACAAATAAATAAAAATAAATAAAGATTACCCAAAACAGAAAAAATGTGCGCGATAAAGCGACATGGCTGGCAAAACATGGGAAGCAAGTGGAAATTGAACCCAGCATACTCAGGCACTAAGCCAGCATGAGAAAGGTCCTCATACCTAACAGCACCCCACTGTGCCATGATGAGGGCCCAGGTGAGATATGATAATGCCCCCAAAGTCAGATAGTCCCCTGAGATCTGTACTGATACGTGGTGACCCCAGAGCCCCAATGCCCAATAGGAAATGTATGACATGAGGCACATACCCAGGCCCATGAGTGAGATCTGATGGAGGGCAAAGTGAGAAGGGCAATGACACAAGAGACACCTGTGGAAACCCGCCCCAACAGGTTGCCATGTACTGATAACATTTACGTATGGAACTGGTGTGTCACATCACTGTATCCCAGTGAAGAAGTAGCCCAGTGGCCAGATCCATGTCCTGCAACTCGGGTGAGCTGGGTCTGGATCCCACATGCAGGCCATATGGGCTGGGGCAAATTATTGCACATCCCAGGGCTGCCAATCAACTGCTGCTGATATTCTGGCAGGAAGACCAAGAGGTTGCTGGCTCCCAGGAGTCAGCAGATAAAAGGAGGAAATATTTATGTCAACATATTGCACATTGTTGTTGTTTTTTTATTTCTTTATTTACATTTTCAAACAAATTACAACAAAACCAAAAATTACAATTAAAGTGATATTTCTCTTTAAACATAAGCGCAAAAAGCAAGGTCTTAACAGCCTACCCCAACCTTAACCCTCTCTTCACCATGCGTTCATCAAAAAACTTATGAAAATAAGCACAAAAAGGAGGCCTACAAAGGCTATGACTCCACAAAACAGCTCTCCACCATGTGAGAACATGATGACTTGACTAATTACCCCTTAATTTACACCATATCGTGCTTCTGAGATGTAAGTATTCAGGGGTATCCACTTGAGGGTTGTGCCATAATGTGGCATTTGTTCATACTTGCAGCATTAAGCACAGACCGTTCCACTATTCGTGCCAGCTAAGCTCTGCTGTATGTTTCCAGTTTGCAATAATGAGATGCATAGCCACTCCCATCATGAAGTCAAATAGAAAATGACAATCCCTCTGTAACGACGAGATGCCAATTGTTGACCGATTGAAAGAACATAGGAAGGGATTGAAAGAACATAGGAAGATTTCATCGGGTCCTTTAAAGCTGAGTACAATATTGCGATTACTTGGACAGTATGACATCTTCAAAATGATTGTAGTTTAAAGATTCATTTTCAAAAAACCTGGCAAAGAGGTCATTGATGTGATACAACACTGACGCTGCCAATGAGTGTGAGCTCAGTTGTAGCGGTGTTATTTTAAACTGAGACCTCACTTGCTAGATATTGTTTCCATACACTAAGAAACGGTGGACGATATTTGTGGATTTTTATAGGACCGAAAAATAATAACAGACCAGGAGAAAGTGGCCCTGAATCCCAAAACCTCTTGGATTTGGTTCTAGATTGAAATTCAATAGGACTGAATATTAGGGCAGTCATATACTACATGTCTTAAGGTGCCAACATCACTCTGACAAGACCAACAATCATTTCCAACTGTTTTATCCCACTTAGCAACCTTTATCGGGGTAAAGTGAACTCTGTGTGTGAAAAAATATAAAGCTTGTGAGATAGAGGCAGACTGAGATATTCTATTTATCTTGCTCCAGAATTTCACCCATGATTCCGGAGAAGGAGTCTCCCCTGTGTCATGTTCCCATATCCATTGAACACCAATGGACTGTAGAGTGGGATTCTGAACGACCAATTTATAATAGTAAGAAGCCACCCCAGAAGCCATTTGGGCAGAACCTATAATATTCAACAACCCCCATTCTTAAGGTAAAGATTTAATATCAATAGGGGATTTCTCTATACAATGTCTCAACTGAATCCACTGGAAATATAAGGATTTAGGCAAGTCAAACTTGCGCTGTAGACAAGCAAAAGGCTTCCACTTGCCATCTAATACCAGTTGGCCAATGGCCCAAATACCCCTACTGAACCATTGTTGCTATGCAAATGGATTTTGATGAATTTTTAAGAACAGACTGTTAATAGCCTGGATAATTTCCATGACCGTAATCTGTTTATCTAGTCCTGCCGCTATGTCCTGATATAAAACCGGCCTCTGTGTATTGGCCAGTAATCTATCAAAAACCAATTCAGAGAAATCTATCTCTGGGGAGTATAACTGTTCATATAATTGGCGAAAGGCCTCTGCAATATCAGAGTCCTTGACAATCAATTGTTGCACCTGAGGATCTCTCAAAGCAATGATGCGAAAAGCTTCCTTTTGGCCTTTTAATGAGTTAGCTAGTAACTGTCCGGCCCTGTTACCTTCCAAGTAGTACCGCCCTTTCTGTATTTGAATATTCTGTGAAGCCTCAGTAGTCAAAATTGAGTCATACCTAAATCTAAGATGCTGTAACCGTATCAGAATGTTAGGATCAATTTTCTGACCTATGATGCGTTCTGCTTTAATCTGCTTGTCTAAAACTTCAAGTTCTGCTTTACGCTGCTTGGCCTGCTGTATAGCAAAGCTGGTAATGGTGGCCCACATATTAGCTTTGAATCCTTCCCACCACGTCCAACCCGAGGTATCCTTAGGCAAATTAAACTGAAAATACTCCTCTATAGCCAAGAGGATGGTATCTCGGAACTCCTGGCTGCCGAGAAGAGTTCTATCAAAATGCCAGCGGGCATGAGATGGACAGCTCTTTGAGTCAAATAGGGTGAATGAGATTGCGGATTGATCAGAGATATGAGCTGCATGTATATTGAACTCACTAATTCTAGAGCATAGTCCTTTAGAGACTAAGAAATAATCTATATGTGATACCGAGTTATAAGGAGGAGAGAAGATAGTGTATTCTTTGTCCATAGTGTATTGCAACCACCATATGTCTATTAATCCCAGTTCTTGCATTAGAGACAAAAGAACAGGGTGAGCTTTGGGGACCTTATTAGTTCTCACTGGACTCTGTCTACCAAGAGATCTAGTACGAGGTTTAAGTCTCTCCCCCATGATTGTTGGAGATCTGGACACCTCTTGCGCCAAGGCCGCAATGGAACTAAAGAAGACCAGGCAATCTATATTAGGAGCATATATATTAATTAAGGCCAGTTCTGTGGATCCTATTTTAATGACAACCATTGCCCACCTCCCTTCTGTATCAGATCTAGTTTGTGTTACAATGGGGGATAGAGATTTCCTTACTAGGATGGCTACCCCGTTTTTTTTGATTGGCATCAGAAAAAGCCACTAGTGTAAAGGGTTTTATATTTAGTTTTAACGACTCCTTCACATTCAAATGTGTCTCTTGCAGCAGTAGGATGTCAGCACTTTCCTTGCGTCCATATAAAAATATCTTTTTCCTCTTTATGGGATTGTTAATGCCCTTAACATTCAGTGAAACTACCTTAAAGGAAGACATATTGACAGTATAATACAAAATGATAGTCAAATGTTGCAGAAACATATCAAGTTGTAACATGATTTTACATTGTTGATCCACACCTTAAAAGCCCTCACAATAATAGCTGCACTTATAGCTCAAGAGAAAAAACACAAAAAGAAAAGCCACTGCTTAGCCATAGCAACTGTGAAAGATCGCACAAAATAAAAACACATAGTTCTAAATGACAAAGCCACCAAAACCCTGGGGGGCTATAGCAACTCAAAACTTAGTGGGTGAGCCCAGAAGGACAAGACAGGCATGGAGGGAATAACTATCTAGTTTACTTCAACTCCTCTGCCGCTTAAAGCAACTTAAACCACACACTGCCCATTCCAGAAGCAGGAACGGTGTCCCCAAACCCAAAGCGCCAAAACATTATAGCAAAACTGCCCCCACCAAAACATTTTATGATCACAGAAGGCCACAAGTGCAGTCCTGCTCCTCCAAGCCCTGCTGCCCTTCCAACCACAACAGACATCACAAACAACACAAAACATAAAAGAAGAGAGAGAGAAACAAAGAGTAAGATAATTTGACCAGGGCAATGCCCTGGAGTTCCTCCAAGAGAGTCATATTGAATGACACATTGAATGTCAACTCTGCATGATTGAATGCCAACTCTTCCAACTCACTAAAAGGCCTAGATGTAGTGTCCCTCTATACGAGTATTCTGCAGGAAGCAGCTATAGCGGTAGTTGAGAGGGAATTAGCTCGGAGAGAAGATGTTTCTGAGGGAAAATTGTCTTTTTTATTGAGCCTTGCTCGCTTGGCTATCTCCCATAACTATTTTACGTTTCAGGGGATATTGTATCAACAGATCTCGGGGGTGGCCATGGGAGCAACATGTGCACCGTCAGTCGCTAATTTTTATATGGGGCATTTTGAACGTCAGTGGCTAACTTCGTCACCATATAGCTCTCACATTCTACAATGGCGTCGGTATATAGATGACGTGTTCCTGTTGTGGAAAGGGTCGGAAGGTAGTCTTATGGCATTTGTAGAATGGATTAATCGACTTGATCCTCATATAAAATTCACTCAGGTCCACCATAAAGAGACCCTTGCATATTTAGATGTGCAAATTACTCGGGGCCATGTAGGCTGGGAAACATCTGTATATAGAAAGTCGACTGACAGGAACACATTCTTGCATTTTAACAGCATGCACCCTCAGAGACTAAAGGAGAGCCTTCCGTTCTCTCAGTTCTTACGGTTCAGAAGGAATTGCTCAGATAAACATGATTATAAAAGAAAATCTAAACAACTTGGTAGGCACTTTTTGGAGAGGGGATATCCCAGGAAGGTAGTTTATGGAGCATATCGTAGAGCACTACACCATCGTAGGAGCCTATTATTCATTAGGAAACCGCCACAGGACATCTATGACTCCGATAATGTGAATTTAATTACCAGATATTCCCCTTTAAGCGTGGAAATTCAAAAGATAATTAAAAAGCACAGCAATGTTCTTAAGGCAGTGCCAGAGTTAAAAGGTAAAAAAGTCCGTTGCGTATGGCAAAGGGACCGTAATCTTAAAGAAAGATTGAGTCCAGCAGAGATTAGATCGCTGGAAGTCTTCCCTCCTTTGACAGCAAAGGGCCACAAAGCTTGTGGCAGTTGCGAGATGTGCGATCTTGCCTTATGCGTTTCCGAATTTCATTATGGGGGACAGCGAGTCTTTTTGCAGTCAGCTACCACATGTGCATCGAGTAGGGTTGTATATGTGATTGTGTGCCCTTGTGGTTTAGCATATATAGGTAAAACTTCCCGCATATTTAGGATAAGGTTGAGAGAACATAAGAGTAGATTGAAACATAAAGTTTTGGAGGCTCCGATCGTTCGGCATTGCGTGTCCAAAGGACATGAGTTTAGAGATCTGAAGTGTCTTTGTTTAGACCAGGTTTGTCGAGGGTACGGTAATAGAACCATTGATGCAGAATTGTTAGTTAGGGAACAACGTTTTATATTTAATCTTGATACAGTAGAGCCCCATGGTCTTAACATGGGGATAGATTGGACTGTTTGTCTCTGACGATCTGTTATGAATACATTAGATTACAGCGAGTCTTGGCCTTTGGCTTTACACCCAAAGGAGGACTTTGTCATAAAAGTGCACACTTTTAAAGCAGTGATTAGTCAATAGTAGGTTTTAATTAGCAGCTTGAAGAAAACATATTACCATGGTCGGAGATTTAAATGAATACAGCGAGAACGGGGTCAGTAGATTGGCATCATGTAACTAGATTGTGTAATTCTGGTTAAAGCATTACAGATTAAGCCCTTGTAGGGAGGAGAGATGGGAGGAGCTTATGACATTCGTAGAATGTAGGGTCTTTAAAAATGGAGGATTGCAGCCTGTATCCGCATGCGCGGCGTTTTCTCAGCCCGGTAAGAGATTGACATATTAATTATTGAGCGAGGCTGAAGTTTCAAAAGAGAGCGTTGGCAGCATACCTGGTAAGGTTTTTTTAAAAAAGTTTGTATAAATGTTAGGCATTTTAGAAGTTTAAAGAGAGAAAAGATAGGATTTAATAAAGTGTATTTGTTTTTAGGTAGTTTGTATGACGTTATGAGACCAGTTATAGGATCCCCTGAGGAACCAGCAATGTGAAACGCGGGAGTGGTACCTGAGGCAAGCGTCGGGATCAACAAACCACAGTTAAGAAGTTCAGCCCATTGTTGTAAAACATTAACAAAAAGCTGGCAATAATTTAGAATAGGGTTATTTCATTGGACTGACTCTTATATTGTGAAACGTCATAAGGTCATTGATGCGAAAAGGCACTTATCTTTCCAGGACGTGAGTCGGAAAGTAGTGCTGTGTAAGTCTGAGACCTTGTTTCATAGAAGAGTTGATATTTGTTTAAACAGAAGATGTAAATTTTCTAAAAAGCTTATTTAAAGTTAGTAGTGAACGACTCACCTTTTAGTGATTGCAGTATTTTCGTTCCTGACAAGACCGAACAGTAACTCTTCCAACTCTGCATGAATGAGTCGCTATGTCACGACCTCAGACCAGTCAAAACACCCAAATAAGAAAGCGTTGAAGAACTTTTACAAGCCACTGATTGCAAGGCAAGCCTTCACCGCATCAACACCAACTCCTTGTCCTCCAAGAACACGTGTAACTCCCCTGGATCATCAAAAGCCCTAGTCTGGTTGTGCAGCGTGACTCTCATGCGAGCAGGGTAGAGTAGCCCGAATTGGGCCTTTAGCTGCAATAAGCAAGGACGTAGCGCCAAAGAACTCTTTCTCTGATCTACTGTCACCTTCGCGAAGTCAGGGAAGAATGGGAGTTTGTGCCCCTGATATTCCAAGGGAGAATGTGCTCTGGCTGCTTCCATTATTTGCGTTACTTGTTGAAAGCGCAAATCTTTAAGGATGATTGGACGTGGACGCTTGCCTGGGCTTGATGGACCTTGGTCTGACCCAGTATGGCATATCTTATGTTCTTATGTAATGGCCAGGGAGTGACTCACTGGGGGTTTGGGATTGCCATAGCTGGTGGGGAGAAGGGATAAGGAAATGTGAGTCTACAGGCATTTTGGAAAGGGGAAGGTAGATAGATTTGAAAAGGGCATGGTATGCACTGCAGAGAAACAAATGGTAGCTCAATAGACACCTACATGGACACAGGTGACAGTCAAGCAGTAATTCAGATGCCAAATTCTTTCAGTCACCATCACCACAAGCTGTTCCAACAGACAGAAAAGTCCCATCCTTATTCATGATTTATAGCAGGTGTAGATTGGCACGTTTAAAAATCCATCCTGCACATCGCTGGCCTATGTGAAATATGTTATGGACTTGTAGGTACCTTTCTCACCCAAGCCACACTCTGAAGTGCCCCAGAACACTCCATGCATAAATCGAGATCAACATACCTAGTGCAGTAATATGCATCTCACAGCCTTTCTAAAGTCATGCTTTAAACATGAGTGCCACTTCTGGCTGCTATTTAAACATGAGTGCCACTTCTGGCTGCTATTTGGAAAGTATGCACATAGGATCAATGGTGTGTACTTTCCCTGTGGGCATACAAAAGGGTGGAGCATTGGCAGAGCACAAACATATATGCATTCTTGCAAAATCTAGGCTCAGGTTACACCAGGTTTAGGATTGTGGTAAGTACTTGTTCCTTAAATTTATATTTATTTTTGACCATGTACACCCCTATTTTATAAAGTAAAGTACATGCATATCTTACTTTATAACAGGGGTTCTCAACCTAGTTCTTGGGACACACCTAGCTAGTTAAATTTTCAAGATAACCACAATGAATATGCGTGAGAGCGATTTGTATACTATGGAGGCAGTGCATGTTAAATCTATCTCAAACATATTCATTGAGGTTATCCTGAAAGTCTGACTGGCTAGGTGTGCCCGAGGACTGGGTTGAGAACCACTGCTTTATAAAATAGGCATGAAATACACATGTGAAAACATGCATAAATCTAGTTGATCCTAATAAAAGTGCTCTTTATGGGGGTCATTTTAGAAGCCTTATTTGTGCTTTGGACGCCCTATAACAGCATAGAGATGTCTCCAGAGCCATTTTTGAAGCCGGCTCTGGGATGTCCAAGTCTGAACATGGGAATGGTAGAGGCATGGCTGGGTCATATCCAAGTAACCTGGATGTCACACTCTAATTTCAGACACATTATGGATGTCCAGCATTGCATCTAAGTTTAGTATTGCTCCCTGCCCAAACAGTGCTCCTTTTGGCTGAAAGACATCCAGAGATTATAGAGAAAGCAATCCATCATCCGCAGTACTCAGCACAATGTCAATGATAGCAGGAGTGGACTTTGAACCCTGGCTGCCCTGTTCTTAGCCCACATTTCTAGCCATCCTAGGTGTCCAGGTTCTTGAATATGGTTTTGGGGACACCTATGTAGATGCCCCCATAGATGTCCATATCAGGTATGACCATTTCATTTTTTATTTATTTTATTTATTTACATTTCTTATATACCGCACTCTTTGACATCAGCGCGGTTTACATCGAACAAAAATTCAGCACCATAAGCAAGCGTCTGAGTTACAATAAACAGGGGCATAAAACTTGGATAACAGGGCAAAATCAGTAACTGGGGTCATAAAACCTGGATAGCAATGTGATTAAGAATAACAGAATATAACAGTGAACTATTAACATCTTAAATGATAGCGCAGATGAGATTTAAGACAGGCCCGTAGAACCTTATACCAAAGGTCTGTGGAACCTTACTAAGTGGGAAATTCTGGATCAATAGGTGATTCGGTGTGTCTATGATTCACAGAGAGGGGGCGTGCCTCTGCACTCACTGAGAAGTATTTAAGGAATAAGTAGTGTTTGAGGGCTTTTCTAAATTGCAGTAGGCTGTTGATTGCTCTAATATCTGGTGGTAGTGCATTCCAGAGTTTAGGGGCACGAAGGCTGAAAGTCCGGTTTGCTGTTGCTGAGGTGCTTCTAGTAAGTTCGCGGGGAACCATTAGCGAATTTACTGCAATTGATCTCCTTGATCTATTCAGGGCTATGGGTTTGATGAGTTTGGTTAATGATGTGGGGGAGAGACTATTTACTGCTTTGAATGTAAGTAGTAATGTTTTGAATATGATCCTGGCATGTATAGGAAGCCAGTGTAACTGCATTAGCAGGGGTGACACATGCTCACATCTAGATGCCCCATAGAGACCCCTCGCAGCGCTATTCATTGCAAGCTGTAGGGGGTTCAGGGTGGATTGAGGGAGGCCTAGCAAAATGACATTAGCATAGTCAAAGTGAGGCATGATCAGAGCCTGGTAGATGGTGCGAAAATCCTCAGGTTCAAGCAGGGGGCGAAGATGTCTTAGTGACCGGATTTTGTAGTATATGATTCTTACAGTATTGGCTATATGTGCTTTCATGTCAAGGTTCTGGTCGAGTGTAACGCCCAGATATCTTATGTTGGGTTTTGATTGTAGCTCAGCATCCTTCACCTTCAGGAACTGTGGGGGGCTGAAGCTCGGGTTCTTTGACATGAAGAGCACCTCTGTCTTCTTATGTTGAATCCTTAGGTTTTGTGACAAGAGCCATTGCGATATGGCATCAAAGCAGTTACTTAGTGGGGATAGGTCCAATTTGTCTATGTTGAAAGGCATATAAAGCAGGACATCGTCCACATATATCATGCAACTCACATTGAAGGACCTGATGATCTTGCAAATAGGTTGCATATAAATATTGAACAGTAAAGCAGAAAGGGAGGAACCTTGCGGGACTCCCTGTCCTTGGTGAAATGGATCAGACATCATTCCACCAGACCGAACGTGTTGCCATCTTTCAGATAAGTACGATCTACACCATTCAAGGGCAGTTCCGCCAACTCCTTTCTCTTTTAGCCTTATTAGAAGGAGGTCATGGCTCACCGAGTCAAAGGCTGCGGCTATGTCCAGGAACACAAGTGCGAAACCCTGTCGGACGTTGTTGATACCGGAAATTATGTTGTTGAGGAGAGATGTAAGGAGCGTTTCTACTCTGTGTGACTCTCTGAAGCCATGTTGGCAAGGGTCCAGAGGAGTCGTGGTATCAATATGGTCTTGCAATTGGCATTGGACCTCCTTTTCTATCAATTTCGCGAGAAAAGGAATACTAGAAATGGGTCTGTAGGATTCTGCTTTTTGTGGATCTAACTTACAGTTTTTTAACAGTGGTCTGATGGACGTTTGTTTGAGGACAGAGGGGAACGTACCAGATTTGAAGGACAGGTTTATTATTTTGGTTATTGTTGGGCTGAATTCGCAACGAAGTTCCTTTATCCAAAAAGCTGGACAGGGGTCCGTATGAGCAGTGGTGGAATTGAGAGACATGATCAGATCTTCAATTCGCTTCTTATCCGGTGTAGTGAAAGTGCTTAGAGCTGTCAGGCAGTCTTGGATGGTGGGGGTAAATTCTGAAGGAGGTTTACTTGTTTGAGTAAGCTTGGACTGTAGGTAGACCGCAAAATCTTGGGGATGGATCTCACATTGCTTTTCAGGGGTTGGTTCCTTTGATAGAGTCTTGACTAGGTTAAACAAATCGTGGGGCTTATTTAAGGCCCGCTTCAGGGTGTCCGTGTGGTACTGCTTCATTTTATCGGAGATGGCCTTGCGGTGGGTGGTTAGCTGATTGAGGTAGGCTACCCGGTCTATGGAGGAGCGTGACCGACGCCAGCGCTTCTCGAGGCTCCGTAGTTGGGATAGTGATAGTCTCAGTTCATCAGTGTACCATGGTGCAGAAGCTCTTTTCCTAGTTGGTCTATTGAGAGGTGGTCGCAGTGCAATTGTATTAAGACTGTTGTTCCAGCATGTGATTAAGTCTTCTATCTCTAGAGAGGTCTCGTTACGAAGTGAGCAGGTTGCAGCAAGGATGCGCTCTCTGTTGAATGGAAAAAAGCTCCTAGTCAGCGATTTAAAGTTGTTATTTGGAGCAATGTTGGTCTTTGAGTGTCTGAGATGAGTATGAATCTGGAAAGTAATGAGTTTATGATCTGACCACGGTACATCAGATATAGATATCACCGAATTGTGAGATTGGTCATGTACGATCTGTGGGGCGAATATAAGGTCAAGGGTGTTTCCCTTCACATGTGTAGGTTCATGCACTAATTGTTGATATCCAAGGGATTCGAGGGCTTTGAGGAAGGCAGCTGAATGGCTGTCTTGGAGAGCTGGCAGGTTGAAATCACCAACAATCCAAATTGGAGTATTAGGATTCTGTATGTTGGAGGCTAGGTCTATAATGTCTGGAAGGGCATCTGGGGAGGCTGATGGTGCTCGGTATAGGAGGTTTATAGCGCATATCTTGTTGGAGATAGAGACTAACTCTAGGTGGTCCGTGCTCGGGGCATTTATCAGTTGGAACTGAAGGTCTGATCTGGAGAGTATGAGCACACCTCCTCCGCGCTTGTTCTGTCTGTGACTAGTAAACACTGAAAAATTCGGTGGAAGGAGCTGGTTGAGTAGTACATTGTCTTCTGTGGACAGCCATGTTTCAGTAACCATAAGGATATCGAGGTTGTGTAGGGATATTATGTGTGCAATCACCGGCCATTTCTTACGAATTGAGCGGGCGTTGATAAGAGCGCATTTTAGACTATGTGCATGGAGGCTTTCATCCAGTTTGGCTCTCATCGTATGTTGGAGTGGAATGTATATTAGATGCTTGTGATGTGGGTGTGGGTTCCAATTGTAACTGAATTTGGGTGTACCTGACCATCTCTTCCCTTGGCCGTATAAAATCGGTATCCTGTTAGCTTCAAGGGATAGAGCTCGGGAGAATGAGAGGCAGACAGAGAGGAGTAGGTAGCAACCAGTTAAGGTGATAGGGGAACCCATTTTACCCTCTCTGAAAGTAATCACAGATATTGTAAGATGTTAACAGAGATTGAGGGAGATTTGTGAGAATTCGGTCAGGGCTGGTTCCCACTGGCTATGAGAATCGCAAGTCCTATTAATCTAGGTATAGATAGGGTATGGGATGCAGATCTATTGTCCCTGATAACAAAGTTTAGACAAGCAATTTATAAATTCACAGACTAGCAAGATACTGGCAACAGTAAACTTCGTCAGAGTAACATACTACTAAGATTATCAGCAGTAGTGTAGTAACAATGTACAGTGTAGTAACAATGTAGCAATGAAGTTGTGGGTTATACTTGCAAGGAAGCAGGAGGGAACAGTCGTTTGGTGAAATCTTTTGCTTCAGGTCCTTGTGGCTTGTCGGTGTCACGTTGTTCGTGAGCTTGTGGTTGTTCTTACGCCATTGGTGAGCGAGCTCGACCACAGGGGAGCTCAAGCTGCTGGGAAGATGAGAGAGTTCAGGATTTCATCTACCGTAGGATTGTAGAGGCCACTGCCTAAGGGCCACGCCAAAGGGCCCTCTAGCGAGGCCCTCAGGTGCGGGCCCGCAAGGCGCGGGCGCGCCCGGTGGCGGTTGCTTTTATTCCCGCAGCACTGCCCCGATTGGGCAGCGGAGGTGATGGGACGTCCGGCGGTGCAGCCCTGGAGAGCACGAGGCACAGTCCCCCCTGGGATCTGTGTGGGGCTGAAGAGGACATGAAATCGTGTCTGCACCTGGATGTGCCTGCATTTTTTTCAGACATTCTGGCTTAGATGTCCCCGATTGAACTAGTATGTCCCTTCTAAAATTCCCCTCTGTACACAGCTTAATCAAGAACCCTTATTTATCTTGCTTCTCTGAGGTAAAGAAAGGAATCCAAAGACAATAGCATATCAGATAGAAGAAGCAAGCATTTCTTGTGTGGAGAACATGGTCCATCTCCTATTGTCCTGCTTCAGGTAAAGTCTGGGAACATACAGACATGCAAGGAATGTGGAGTAAAGGTAATGTGGCCTGAAAAAAAATATTTTCTTGTTCCCCTTGCCCTCATCCCTGACATGGAGCCTTTCTTAGGAGCATTCTTATCACTTCAACTCCTTTGCTTTATCTGGTATTGGCTTTGGTGAGATGTGCTGGGGTAATTGTGACCTAATTGGTAGCATTTGAGACTTAAAGATGTTGAGGTCTTCACAAATATGTCCACATCAATGAGGAATGTGCTAACTCTATCCAGGGCATTCCATTAGTGAAGTCCAGGTCCCAATCCAGGAAACCACGGCATCAGACTACTCTGGCCATGGGATGCTACTAGGTTGTGCTGAGTTGAAGGCTATATCCTCTTGGCAATGTGGTACCAGTGCTTGATAAAGTCCGCAGGATCAATAGAAGATCTCGGTTGGTGGTTTTCTTGAACAGGAATGTCTACTTTACCATCTCCTCCAGCATGAGATCTTTTTCCTTTTTTGTGAATTATTACTTTCTGATCTATGACCTTAATAATGAAGGCCTGTTGTGCTGTGGCTATTTGTTGTGTTAGCCAGCTATGAAGGCTCTTTCTCTCCCTGAGATGTCCTCTCATTCCCTTCTCTCATCTTTTTCTCCTTTTTCCCCATCCATTGTTCTCCTTACTCTATTTTATCTTCTCATATTCTCTTTGGGGGTCATTCCAGAACACGAATAAGCCAGTTAGACTTGCGGGAGAAATGTTTTTCTTGCTAAAACGTCTAGAACTGTATTCCAAAACCACATGGACCTGCACGTACATGACACTAGCACGGAGATCCCAGAACATGAGTGGGAGGAAGAGGAATGGGGGCATGACAAGCCACAGAGATGAAAGCATATTCAGGAAAGGCCTGTGTACGTCCTTCTTCCCGCAGATGCCTACATTATACCAGAGGCAATGTGGAAAAAGGCCAGGGCTTAGAAAACATTTTGCTCTGATCTTCAACAGGTCCCATAGAGATGGATGGCTATAACATGTATGTACTGAACTGGTGTGTCTGCTGTCTAGGATGGCACAAGATTCAGTTGTAAAGAGTAGAATGCACAAGTGAGGGACGTTTGAAAGGTTAAGCAACAATTAAAAAAACACACACCGAAATATAACGCACTGCAATAGTCTTTATTCTGGCTATGCTGATGCTTGCTGTTTATGCAAAAGGGGCTATTTATTGATTTAGTTATTTTCGGCTTCCCTAACAATTCCAGTGTTTGGAAAAATGGGAACGTAGATGTAGGGATGGTATATGAGGTAGTATGGAGCAGAATCGTGTTTGGCTGAGAAATGCAGGCCAGATGTGGTGTCCTGAGATGCCATATCATTATGTCCTCACAGCAGTTGTTTATAAGTACAGGGCTTTGGCAGAGATACACTATTTGTGACTGCAAGTGAGTGTGTGTGTGTGTGTGTGGTTTGAGTGTTGCACGGGAGGATGTGATGTGCTTATCTGCAAATCTGCGGGGTCATGAATGCCTGACCAGTACCTGGATTGTAGGGATGACCATAGTATCACTAGGTGCCAGTGTGATCAGGAAGAATAAATCAGAACAGGTTCTCTATAATGAAATGTCAAACATATCCCTGCCACTAATAAAGGACCCTCAGAATGAGAGCATTTAACGTTGCAAACAGCACTAAGACATGCCCAGAAGCACCATCATTGGTCTCCAAAAACGTGCACGTTTGTAGAGAGCGATGATGGTGCCTTTGGTGTGTTTGCAGCACATAGCTGTGTCTCATACTCCATAGTGCTTTGGTCGTGTCACGCCGAAAACATCTATGTCCCCGATTCTGAAACTGCAGGTGTATCTATCCCCGTGGTTGCAGAATCACGTTTAAATCAAGCATGGTTTTGATTTGGATGTGCCCGCAGGCCGGGTGTGCATGTTCTGGAAATGGGCTCTTTGTCTTCCATTTCACTGAAACAAAATGTACAGTATAGCTTTTCAAAACATTTTCAAATAAAGCATTTTTGAAGTGGAAGATGACACCTCATATTTTATGACTGCAAAGATATATATACCCATTGAAAAATATGCATATCTGTATGACTGCACACTCAGTCTTTTGCTATTTCCTACTTTATCAATATTGTATTGCTTGTAGCCATAACTGTAGTGATTTAACAGTGGCCAAATCTTAAGGCCAGGAGTTGTTTTCTGCTGATTCCGCATCAACATTCTTCATCCTCAGGTAGAAGAAACTGTTGAATGGAGAAAAATATATATCAAAATATGTTGACAACTTACGTGTGGAAATTTGTTTTATCGCCTGTCCCGTGTTATGTATGCTGATGTGTACAAGATCTCTGTGTTGGCAAAGGAAAGAGATAATACAAAGACCTAGGGGATACTGGAGAAGCAGATTACCTAACCAGAGGTCTAGTAATATAATCTAGGACAAGAAATGTTGAGTAAGATAAGTCAAAGGTCTGTCGGTTATGACATTGGGTAGAATTTTGGCATTACCTTGATACTGATGGTGAATTACTTTTCAATTTTATGTAAATGACATTTAATTACAGTGAGAATAGCATTTAGCTAGTGATTGAATTATCAATTTTTCCTTATTATAAGAAAATTAAACTGTGCCAATATGGAAAAAATGCTTCCTCTGCGCAGCTGAGAATAACATGTGAAACTCAGCCAGCCTGCATTTTTGTATTTTAATCGTGTTCCATTAAATTATAATGACTAGTTACTGAAAGATGTCATGTACTTCCGCCCCTGTTTTTATGAGAGCTGTTTTATAAAGCAGCAGCCTGCAAGCATGCAGGAAATAGCTTTCCCTGGAATTGATTGCATTTGTGATAGAGGACTTTTGAACTGTATCCCAGGAGAAACACAGCAGGCCCTAATGGTTTATGTTATCCACAGAGAAGTATCATGATCATTTACAGAAGTCCTGTAAAGACTGTAATAGAATCTGGTAGCATTAAAGCATTTTACTGATTTCAAAGAAAATCTGGAATAGATTGTACTAATCATTTTTTTTTATTAGTGAGGTGTGTATGTATTAAATAAGATGTATGGCTGAAATGACTACAATATCTCTTTTGAAAAAATAATTAAGCAAATTTAATTAACCATATTTTTATGAGCAGGGATTATGTCAATGGCATACTGAGTGTGCCCAGTCTTTTCTGATATTGGAAGTTAAAAAGGGTGAGGCCTGGTTAGTATCTGGCTAAGAGACATAAGAATATAAGATATGTCATACTGGGTCAGACCAAGGTCCATCAAGCCCAGTATCCTGTTTCCAACAGTGGCTAATCTAGGCCACATGTACCTAGCAGTTTCCACAGGTTCCACAGTGCTTATACTGGGATAAGAAGTAGATTTCCTGGGTCCCCTTTAATAATGGTTTATGGACCTTTCCTCCAGGAACTTGTCAAAACCTTTTTTAAACCCAGCTACACTAAGCTTTTACTACATCCTCCGGTAAGGAATTTCAGAGTTTGATTATGCATTGAGTGGAAAAATATTTTCTCTTGTTAGTCTTTTATGGGTTACACTGTAGCTTCATTGCATGTCCCCTAGTCTTCTACATTTTGATGGCATAAACAATCGATCTACGTTTATCTCTTCCACTCCATTCATTAATTTATAGATCTCCCCTTAGCCATCTTTTTTCCAGGTTGAAGAGTTTTTAGCCTCTCCTCATTGGGGTATCATTCCATTCCCTATACTATTTTGCTGGTTCTTCTCTGTACCTTTTCGAATTCCGCTATATCCTTTATAAGATATGGCGACCAGAATTGCACACAATATTCAAGGTGTGGTCGCATCATGGAAGAATACAGAGGCATTATAATATCCTTTGTTTTATTCTTCATTCGTTTCCTTTTGATTCCTAGCATTCTATTTGCTTTCTTGGCCGCTACTGCACACTGGGCAGAGAGTTTCAACGTGTTATCCACGATGACGTCTAAAACTATTTCCTGGGTGGTGGTTCCTAATGTGGAACCCTGCATTGTGTAACCATAGTTGGGCTGTTCTTTCCTAGGTGCATAACTTTGCACTTATCCACATTAAATTTCATCTGCCATTTGAATGCCCAGTCTTCCAAGTTATTACAGTCCTCTTGCAATTTTTCACAATCCTCTTGGGTTTTAATATCTTTAAATAATTTTGTGTCATCTGCAAATTTGATTATCTCATTCGTTATTGCCATTTCCAGGTCATTTACGAATATGTTAAAAAGCAGCAGACCCAGCACAGATCCCTGGGATTCTCCACTATTCACCTTTCTCCATTAGGAAAATTGGCCATTTAGCCCCACCCTCTGCTTTAAATCTTTTAACCAGTTCTTGATCCGCAATAGTATACTGCCTCCTATCCCATGACTTTTTAATTTTGCCAAGAGTCTCTCATGTCAAAGGAGTCAGAGGTTCTCAGCCCAGGACCTATGATTTGAGAAAAAGAGAGGAGAAATCCAGAGAAACTAAATCATTTTTCATGATTTGAACTGATGATTCTTTGAATTTTTGATTACTTTGCCTTTCGGCTTTCTTCTTTAATTTAGTATATACTTAATTTTGGGGGATCATCAATAAACTGTTTTACTTAAAGATACTCTTAGTGCCCAAGTGTCCTTTTGAGAGCTTTTGACTATTTTATCCATGCCAGCATAGGCCTTCAGGTTTTGCCTCCCCCGATCCACCAGGACTCTTTCGGAGGCAGTTTCTCCAAATGCGCATATAAATGACAGTCATGTATAGTGGCAATATTCAACCACTATCCATATAGCTAAGCAGTTTAATTTAGGTCTACAAAACTGTAGTCCTGAATTAAACTGCATTACTATATGTATTATGGATAACTCCCTTAATCCCTCATGTAAAGAGATGGCCAAACCTAGCACTTTTTACTATAATAAATGTGGCAGGGAACAGGTTTAAATCCCAACATGGACATTTTTGCACACAAATGTGTATGCCCTATTTGAAATACATGTGTATATGTATCTGACTCTCCTTGGTGGCACCCTAACAATGCTCCCGAAATGCCTCTTGCAACTTTCATATAGTAAGGTCATCCACGTGTAAATTGAGCCCTTTCTAAAATGGCCATTTACATATGAATGCCTTTTACATGTTTACATGCCTGATTATACACGTGTAAAGCACAAACAATGCTTCTAAAACAACCCCCTATACGTGTAGCCATTGGCAGTGACTCCATTCTACATATATTAAATGCCGCTGTCTGTTTAGCAGTGCTGAATATTTGTATTTTCTTAAACTCTGCAGCCGTCATTTAAAAGCATTTAAAAAAATGTAATCACCACTGGATTTGTATATTGACCTGACTATGAATAGACTCTAAAAGATTTTCTTCTGGGTAATGTGTTTACCAATCAATGTTTGAAGTAAAAATACAAATTTTATTGATTTATTAATTGTATTAGTCTTACTTATGGTTTGCTATTCCAAAATTTCTCATAATGAATTACAGTGAATAGATTTCTCATAATGAGAGAAAAAAACACCCCTACTGTAGATTGGCCACTGTTGGAAACAGGATACTGGGCTTCATGGACCGTGGTCTGACCCAGTACGGCATATCTTATGTTCTTATGTAAAATGACAGCAAAGAAATCAATATTCAGGGGTCTGGCTGCCATTTAACCTTAAAGGTTAGGGGGAGGAGTGGCTCAGTGGTTGGGACCAGTTACCTCAGGCCAGGTTCAATTCCCACATGGGGACAAGCAACCTCAGCCCAGAGGGACTGGGGTCTCCAGTCCCATGGCCACTCCTTGTGGCCTTGGGCAAGCCACTTAACCCTCCATTGCCTCAGGTACACCTAGATTGTGAGCCCTTCAGGGACAAGGGAATAAAAAGTGCCTGTTAGTATACATGTAAACTGCACTGATTCTAAAATAAAAAATAGTATAAAAAATAAATAAATAAAAAGGTGTGAAGTGGCATTTTACAAATGACATTCCAAGTGCAATCTGAGTCATCCAAGCTAAAATGTCTGAAAAAACATCAGGCACATCCTGCATGATTTCACAAATGTGGATGTGCCCGATACAGATGTCGAGGGGGGGGGGGGGGGTTGGGAATCTACATTGACATCACTGGACTAGTACTCCAGACTATGAATGTCTAGGTGTAGCCCAATGGTTTGAGTAGTAAGCTAAAACCAAGAAAGTCAGGGTTCAAGACCCACTGCTGCTATCCTTGAGTGTGCAGAGTACTGGGATTGTTAAAGTGCCATCTTCTCTATGCCCTCTGGATGTTTTACAGTCAGATCAAGCACTTTCCCAGTGCCTATTCTTGCCTGGAGTAGGTTTAACCTTAGACATGACTCCAGATCTTCAGGATGTTTCTGAGATCAGGCAGTGACATCCCAGCCATGCTTGCAACACTTCCTTGTTCAGACATCCTTGTGCTGGGGGCATCCACAGACCTGGTTTCTATAATACCTCTGGAGATGTCTCTATGCCCATTTTCAGATGTCCAAAGCATGAATCGGACATCTAAAATATCCCTCATGATTCGGTGTTTAACTTTGTATATATTTTAGTGACACTATCCATATGAGTACCTGCTTTGAAAGTCCACTAATAGCTTTAAGCAGCCAGTTATTATACAGTTATGGTCAACATTATTGGCACCCTTGCAGTTCAACCCTTAATGCCCAATATCTCCTAAAAAAAGTAGCCAGTGAAATGGCTTTGGACTATATATGCACACATATTTGACACATAAAAGAATCAAATAAAACAGACCAATTTATTTATTTTATTTATTTATTTAACAGTTCTTCTATACCGCTCTATTCTAGATCAGAGCGGTTTACATCCAACATCAACCATACAACACAGGGACCCTGAGTTGCATTTACAATAAACAGGAGATCAACTTGGAAGTAACTGGGGGGAACTATGTACATTGTATAACATATCTACATCTTATTTACACTGGGGGTCCTGATTCCATTTCAGTGGGTATCTTCTGATCGATCAGTTGATTATCCTTTTTCATGCTGAGTCTGATTGTTTAATTGCAATGAGTGATTGTCTGAGGGGGCATATGTATGATTACTAGTGCTGGATTCAGGGTAGTATGTGGTGAATAGGTGCTGCTTTAGTGCCTTCCTGAAGTCAATTAGGTGAGTGATGTTTCGAATAGAGGTGGGGAGCGCGTTCCATGCTCTGGGTGCGTAAATCGTAAAAGCCCTATTTGTCGTTGCTTTTGTGCATTTTGTTATTACTTTTGGGACCTCTAGTGTGTTTTGCATCATGGGTCTTCTGTTTCTGTTCTGTGGTACTTTATGTATCATCTTGCTGAGGGATGTGGAGGTCAGGGTGTTTGCGGCTTTGAAAGTTAAGGTTAGAACTTTGTGGCGGATTCTTGCTTGAACTGGTAGCCAATGGAGGTTCATCAGTACTGGCGTTATGTGCTCTCTCCGTGAAGCCCCTGTTAGTACTCTTGCCGCAGTGTTCATTGCAAGCTGGAGAGGAGCCAGTGTTGCTTGAGGGAGACCGTGTAGAATTACGTTGGCATAGTCGAAATGTGGTAATATTAATGCCTGATAGATCGAACGGTAGTCGCTGAAGTCAAGCAGCGGTCGGAGATGTTTTAGGGTCCTTATTTTCATGTATACTGTTTTTACTGTGTTTCTTATGTGGGTTTTCAGATCCAGTTGTTGATCCAGTGTAACGCCAAGGTAGCGGATTGTGGGTTTGGTTTTCAGCTCTGTGTTGCCGACCTTTAAAGAGAGTGGAGGGGTGAAGTCCTGGTTTCTTGAGATGAAAAGGACATCTGTTTTACTGTAGTTGATTCTCATGTTTTGCGTGCTGAACCATTCTGCTGTTGCCTCAAAACATCTTGTTAGCGGGGAGAGGTCTGGATGGTTGGTCCTGAATGGGATGTATAGTAGGATGTCATCTGCGTAGGCTAGACAGTTGACCTTGAATGAACGTGCTAGGGCACATATGGGCTGCATGTAGATGTTAAACATCAATGCAGATAGTGACGAGCCCTGTGGTACACCCTGGTTCTGTAAAAATGGTTCAGAGGTTGTGGAGCCTGACCTTACATGTTGCCATCTATTAGTCAGGTATGACTTGCACCACTTTAGGGCTGTTCCCTGAATTCCTTTCTCGCTGAGACGTTGTATGAGGATCTCATGGTTCACCGAGTCGAAAGCCGCTGCAATGTCGAGGAATATGAGGGCGAATCCTTGATGCATTTTGTCAGTTCCAGAGACTAGATGGTCAAATAGGTTGGTGAGGAGGGTTTCAACCCCATGTGCTTCTCTGAACCCATGCTGGGAAGGATCCAGTGGGGCTTCAGTATCAATATGCTGTTGGATTTGGCGCTGTACTAACTTTTCGATTATTTTGGCAAGCATAGGGATACTTGAAATTGGTCTGTATGATTCCACTTTCGTTGGGTCCATCTTGTTATTTTTGAGCAGTGGTCTGATTGATGTTTGTTTCAGACTTTGTGGAAATGATCCGGATGTAAGAGATTGGTTTATTAATTCGCTCAGATATTGGCTTAAGTCACATCGTAACTCTTTTATCCATAAAGCAGGGCATGGGTCATTGGGTGCAGTAGTGGGGTTGATTGCAGCGATCGTGTCTTCAACCTCTCTGCGTGATATTTTTTCAAAGTCGGATAGTGGTGATGGTTGGGGCAAGTTGTGCTGAGAGCTGTTTTCCGCGGAGTTCGAGCTTGCACCAACCTGGGTGACTTCAAGTTGTAGGTAGTTGGTTGCAGATGTAGTAGTCCGGATCATTTTTGACTGTAAGTAGTTGGAGTATGCCTGGGGGTGTGGCATCTGTGACTGGTCTGCTGGAGGTTCTCTTATGAGAGATTTCACTATATTGAAGAGATCGTGTGGCTTGTTTAGTGACCGCTTCAAGATGTCGGAATGGTATTGTTTCCGCTTTTTTGTTAATTCATCGCGGTGTGATTTTAGGTGAGCGATGTAGGTATCTTGTGCTTCAGTAGAGTGGGATCGGCGCCATCTTCTCTCGAGCCTGCGCAGGCACTTGAGTGAGTCTCGGAGTTCTCTGGTATACCATGGTGCATGCTCTCGTTTCTTTGTTGTTGTTTTATTTGTGGCTGGTAGACATGCGATGGTCTTGAGGCTCTCATCCCAGGTGGACACCAATGCATCTAGGTCGTGTGGTATGTTGTTGAGGAGTGGGAGGATCTTCTCTCGAAGCTCTTCTTTATTGAAGGGGCGGAAGCGCTTCAAAGAGGTTTCGTGGACAGTGTTGTTCTTGTTTGAGTTTTTATTGTGTGTGTTAGTAGGTATCTGGAATTGGATTAGGCTGTGGTCAGACCATGGCACAGGCGTTATGGTTGGTGGCATTGGTTGGGTGGTATCTTTATCTAAAGAAATAGGAAATAATATAAAAACTCGGACATTGCCAGGACATGGTTATTCACAAACAAAAATGATTTATTGTTGGACTGTTTGTTTAGAAGGGCCATAGCCATTCCAACAACAAAGTTTCCTTTTTGATATTTAAAGACAATGAAGATCGCCACAAACTGCGCAAACACTACCAAGTGTAACACAAATCACTTAAAGGAAAAGTGAACTTAACTTATTTCCTTAGTGTCCATTCCTCCATGACTAGGAGAGTACCAACAGCTACTGGCTGTGCAGATCCAAATAGTTAGAAAACAAACCCATGCAATTGAAAGTGACACAGAGCTGTGTTTCAAGCTCCTGATTATTTTCTTGAGCTCTGCTTCAGGCTCCATGGAATGAGGGTTGTATGCTCCAAGGATTGCGGGTAATCATTCACAAAGACAGTCAGCTGGGGAATAAAGTTATTAAAGCTTCTTTAAATAGTGAAAACAACTGACGTCACACACCATCAGTCAATCTTCCTATTTAGACCAGATGGATGAACACTCTACAACTTAAAAATCCGAAACTGCTCCAAAAATTGCAGTCTGGATTCATGGTCACCCCCCTCTTGGATCAGGGGGGAACAAATCGATTACCCACCACTGAAAATCTTCAAAGGTATGACCTTTCTCGTTAGCTGATCTTTGGATGAGTTTAATTTTGTGGTCTGGGCTCACATTTTTTTTTTATTTAGGACATGATTATTGGTACCCTTATAAACACTTCAAAGCAATTTGAAAAGAAGAGCCCCATTCCCATTGCAGTAAACTTAGATGTACCTGTGATCGATTGCCAGTACTCACATAACTTGAATCAACTAATAAATGATGGCTTTAATGTTTGAAATGGCCACATTCACTCCCTGTTCCATTTTGACAATGGTGGAAAATAAGAGAGCTGCCTGAGACCATCAGAAAAGCCATTATCATCAAACATAAAACTTCAAAGGGGTACATGACCATCTCCAAAGACCTTGGGATTCCTGTGTCTACAGTTTGCAATGTTTTTCAGGAGTTTTCTGCTCATGGAACTGTCAAGAACCTCCCAGGATGTGGTGGGAAGAGGAAAATTAGTCCAAGAAGTCTTTGAAAGTTAGTGCCAACTGTTGGAAAAACACCAGTTACAACATCCAAAGAGCTTAAGACTGACCTTGAGCCTTCTAGAGTGGCAGTTTCAACCTGGACCATATGCCACACACTAAACAAAGAAGGATTTCATGAGCAAAGGCCAAGCAGGACCCTACTGTTCAAAGACGGACATAAAAGGGTACACCTGATCTTTGCCCAAACCCAACTTGAGAAACCATAAACCTTCTGGGAAAATGTTCTGTAGACATATGAAACCAAACTTGAGCTCTTTGGTAATGCAGACCAGCGATACATTTACATGTGAAGAAGTGAAGCTTATAAGGAAAAAAACACCTTTCCTACAGTTAAATATGGTAACATAGTAACATAGTAAATGATGGCAGAAAAAGACCAGCATGGTCCATCCAGTCTGCCCAGCAATACGGTAAGAGTAGGTGCACCTGTCGCTCTGTGCAGGCCACCCCTCCCCATGTCTTTGTTTAGGGGTGGACCCACCACTCCATGTAGGACACACCTATTTGATCCGCTGTGCTTGTCCCATGCTGTTTTGAATTCCGTCACCGTGTTTGCCCCCATCACTTCCATCGGGACAGCATTCCAAGCATCCATCACCCTTTCAGTGAAAAAAATATTTCCTGGCATTGCCTTTCAATTTTCCACCTTGCAGCTTCATGTTATGCCCTCTAGTTTTGCAGCTTCCCCGTCTTTGGAAGAGGTTTGTTTGTTCATCGTTCCTCTTTAAGTATTTAAAGGTCTGAATCATATCTCTCTTATCCCTCCTCTCCTCCAAAGTGTACATATTTAGGTCTTCAAGTCTATTCTTATGCAGGCTCCAAATCACTTTGGTCGCCTTCCTCTGAACAGTTTCCAGTCTTTTTACATCTTTTGCAAGATATGGTCTCCAAAACTTAACACAGTATTCCAAGTGAGGCCTCACCAGCAACCTGTACAGTGGCATAAATACCTCTTCCTTTCTGCTGGTAACCCCTCTTTGTATGCAGCCCAACATCCTCCTGGCTTTTGCCACCGCCTTCTTGCACTGTTTTGCCACCTTGAGATCATCAGAGATAATCACTACAAGGTCCTTCTCCTGAACCATGCACACCAACCTCTCACCCCCTATTGCATACATTTCCCTTGGATTTCTGCTACCTAAGTGCATGACACTGCACTTTTTTTTTGCATTAAATCATAATTGCCAAGCATTAGACCATTCTTCCAGCTTTTGTAGATCTTTCCTCATGTTATCCACTCCCTCGGGGGAGTCCACTCTGTTGCAAATTTTTGTGTCATCTGCAAAAAAGACAGAATTTTCCATTTAGTCCTTCAGCAATATCACTCACTAATACATTGAACAGTGCCGGGCCCAGGACCGAACCCTGGGGCACCCCGCTAATCACCTTCCTTTCATCCGAGTGAGCTCCATGTACCATCACCTTCTGTCGTCTGTCAGTCAACCAATTTCTGATCCAGTTTACCATCTTGGGACCCATCCCCAAGCTACTGAGTTTATTGACAAGCCTCCTATGAGGAACAGTATCAAAGGCTTTGCTGAAATCCAGGTAGATGACATCAATCGCATGCCCCTGATCTAGTTCCTTGGTCGTCCAGTCAAAGAACTCAATCAGATTTGTTTGGCAAGACCGTCCTTCAGTAAAACCATGTTGCCTTGGATCTTGCAACCTGTTGGTTTTGAGAAAGTTCACTATTCACTCTTTCAGGAGCGCCTCCATTACTTTTCCCGCCACCGAGGTAAGGCTAACGGGTCTGTAGTTTGACACTTCTTCCCTGTCACCACTTTTGTGTAGAGGTACGACATCAGCCATTCTCCAGTCCTGAGGAACCTCTCCTGTTTCCAAGGATCTGTTGAATACATCTTTTAATGGCCCTGCAAGAACCTCTCTGAGCTCTTTCAGTATTCTGGTATATATCCCATCCGGTCCCATGGCTTTGTCCACTTTCAGTTTAGCAAGTTTCCATTATGGAGGTTCCATTATCTTGTGGGGCTGTTTTGCTGCCTCAGGAACTGGAGGCTTGGAATGTATTAAAGGAATCATGAAGTCAGAGGACTACCAAGGTATTTTGGAATGAAATGTGCTACCTAGGGTCAGAAAGCTAGGTCAGGGTCGAAGGCCATGGGTTCTCCAGCAGGACAGTGACCCAAAACGTACATCCAAAAGTACTAAAGAATGGTTAAAAAGGAACACATGGACTATTTCAAACTGGCCAGCATTGAGTCATGATCTCAATTCAATCAAGAACCTTTGGAAAGAGCTGAAATCTGCCATTGGTAAAAGGAATCCTGGAAACATTCATGTGCTGGAACAAATCACATTTGAAGAGTGGGAGAAACTACCAGCAGACAGATGTTTGAAACTTATAGAGGCTACAAGAAATGTTTGGAGGCTGTCATCACTGCCAAGGGTTGTGCAACCAAATATTAGTGAAGGGTGCCATTAATCCTGTCCAGGTCATATTTTGTTTTTTTCTTAGAAATTATGCCTAAGTTGCACAGACATCTTTTTTTTGTTGTATAACTTTGAACATACTATTAAAATATTATAATGACATATGGATGGAACATTTCCAATTATTTCTCAAGATAATGTACACAAGATACCTAAAATGTATGCGTGCCAATAATATTGACCACAGCTGTATTTAGGTGGCCATTTTATAAAGGATGTTTCACATGCAAATACTTAGTTATGTGAGCAAAATCATTTTTATGATCCTGCACACAGAAAAGTATAGGTAATGTCAAGAAGGTGCATCCTTCTTCTCAGTCCTTATGTAGGTGTGTTCAGGGGTGGAGGTTGAGTGGAATGCAAGCAGAATCATGCTATACACCAAAGGCCTGATTCCATCCCACACATCTGGGCTGTCTGTGCGTCCGGCCGTAACAGTGTGCACAGAGGGAGTCGCGATTCTGATTCTGCGGGGCACATCTAGCCCCACGAGATCAGAATTGTGAACAGGCCTGTACGTGCAGGCCGGGATCCCAATTCCATCTGGTATGCACACAGAGGCCTTCCCTGGCAAACTCAGTCTGTGCTCTTCAATGGAGCTGCAGCGTCATGGCATCTGGTTGCGATGGTACTGCTCCTCCATTGAAGAGCTGTGATCCCCAGCCACTGGCTCCAGCAGTGATTTCTTTGCAACCCGACCCACGATCTGGCCTCCTAAGGCCAGGGTCAGGCAGCGGGGAATGCTCACAGCCCCCCTTGTGCCATCCCCTGGGCCCGCCGAACCCTGGCAACTAGGGGAACTTCCTCCGCTCAGAGGTGGAATACGTTCCCCATGCAAGTCGCCAACCCCAGATGTACAGGGCCAACGACCGCCCACTCTTTGCTCTAATGCCACCCCCGCAACGCCCCTTTCCCACCCACATCTAATTTCCCCATACAAGATGCGTGGAATGTAGACGGGACCGGGAAAAGGCACGAATAGCGGGGATAGATGTCCCAATGGGACGTCCATCCCCACTATTCGTGCCTCAAAAAAAAAACCAAGCGACTAACATAACGGGATTCAAAACAGGTTTGGGCACGTTCCTGGAGGAAAGGTCCATAAAAAATTATTAACCAGGTAGACTTGGGAGAGCCATGTTCATTCCTGGGAATGGGCTATGGGAATTAGATCTACTTTTTGGGATCTGCCATGTTCTTGCAATCTGGACTGGCTGCTGTTGGAGACAGGATCTAGACTTGATGGATTTTGGTCTGACTCAGTGTGACTTTTTTATTTTCTTATACAAACAAATCATACTTGAAAACACTCCACATGCAAGAATGATCCCCCGAACTCCAGCATTAATAGTTCATATCGACCCACAAATGGGCTAAAATACCTAAATGTGGCAAAAAGTAAATAAAGTAATATAAAAACCATCCTAAATAAATCTATCTCAGATTGTTTTGGAAACAATCAACCTTTGTAGCTCTGTATTATTCCAGAAAAATAAGAAGTTACTAGTATTCAATGGATAAAAAACAGTTTGGCCTTTTTTTCCAATTTCTGAGCATTGTTTGGTTTGTTTCACACATTTGTTTTAATAAGAATCATTTTATGTATTTTAAAATGTTTTAACATGTACTAATTTTATACTTGATATTTTATGTGCTCTTTTTAAATTTAATAATATTAAATTTATGTTTAATGTGCACAGCTTTGATGTTTTACTGAGACAGCTGTGTATAAATATAAATAAATAAAATACATTGAAAAGAGCAGACATGCGAAGTGGCATTTTAGAAAGGTCAAATTGGAGACGTCCAGGACAGAATGTGCCAAGTAGCACCAGGGATGTCTATGTCTCTTACCACTTTTAGTAACATAGTCGTCCCCAATGTGGACATCTGCATAGACGTTCCCCATAGGAACGTGTGGGGTGGGGACAACCATCTCACGTAAGCTAGCATAATGGAACATAGAGTGGCATAGCAAAACAAAAGCATGCTCCCTCATTCCCAGTCAGTGGTCGTTATCAGCATGGAAAATATAGGGGACATGAGTGGACTTCCTTCTGCACACCCTCCAGATGTCGGTCTGACACAACAGCACTTTTCTGATGCCTTTTCATACCTTGAAGAGGTGTAAGCTAGGACACAGCTGAGGACATCCAGGGGAGGACGTTCAAGTACAACACCCCAGACATGCCTCCTCCACGGCCCCCATTCAGACTTGATGTATTTTCCCAGGGACATCCATAGATTCAGCTTCTAAAATGTCTCTGGGGACAAATCCATGATTTGGACATCTCCATGACCATGTTCATATGTCCAAAGAACAAATTTGGCTTCTAAAATAACCCCCCTAGTGTTACAAAAAGACATGTTTCCCCAATCCTCTATTTGCAAGCTCATGCATGTCTGTGGGGTAACTGGGTATGAAGAGACCTGATAAAGTCTGTCTTATAAGGGTAGCAGGAACTGTGTAACTATATCTATGGTTTGTGTATATATTTGTCTCTATTTTCAGTGTATGGGTGTAGTGCATGTGCATTTGTGCTCATGTATGGTAGAATGAAGTGAGGGAAAAGGGGTGTGTGTATATGTGCATAGTTTTTCACTGAATGCATAATTAAGATCCAGAATTCATTGCCAGAGGATGTAGTAAAAGCTGTTAGTGTACCTGGATTTAAAAAAGGTTTGGACAGGTTCCTGGAGGAAAAGTCTATAAACCATTAATAAAGCAAACGGGGGGAAATCCACTGCGTATCTTTGGGAATTGGATACGTATACCTTTTGGGATTCTGTCTGGTATTTGTGACCTTGCCTGGCCACTGTTGGAAACAGGATACTGGTCTTGATGGACATTGGTCTGACCAGTATGGAAAATCTTATGTTCTTATGATCATTTGATGCCTTTACTGATACAGCATCATTGTATACCAGTTGCTTCCCGGGTTCAGAATAAGACTGCACTACTGATATTTTGGGTGCAGCACTCCAATAAGGCTGAATATCTATCTAATTTTTGATTGCATATGTTCCATCTCATATGCATTGTTCGTTTCAAGCTTTGTTGCCAGCTGTCTCTTCATTAAGTGCCGTATGTTTAGAAGTTATGCATCGGATGGTGCTATCTTGTATCCACTCTGTGCAACTCCCTCCCGCTACTGCTTCATCGGGAAACATCTCTGGCTAAGTTTAAGAAAACAGTGAAAGCTTTTTTCTTTCAGCGGGCTTTTGATGTGGGATAACTGAGTGCAAGGTGTCAATCTGCAAATGTAAGTTATGTCATATTTTTTTGTTGATCCGGTCCACCAAAAGAGCACCACACCACATCGCTCAAAAGACACCCAGACAATAATACATGGTACAGAATTAGAAGGATACTTTTATTCAATAATTAAACAACCTGAGAGCCCGACACAGGCCGTGTTTCGTTTTCACTTCCTCAGAAACCCTTACAGCGAACTGATGGTAGTCTCTTTGACAAAAGATTTCCTGATATTCGTAATAGAAGACGCCTGTTTGGCTCTTACAAAGAATCAAGTTTGAGCCGAGAATATTGATCGTAAGAACGGCACGCCTGAATCCCCTGAGGAAGTGAAAATGAAACACGGCCTGTGTCGGGCTCTCAGGTTGTTGAATTATTGAATAAAAGTATCCTTCTAATTCTGAACCACGTATTATTGTCTGGATATTTTTTTGTTGGACTGTTGCTTGTTTATTCTTTTTATCTATGTGTGTGCTTTAGGCCTGTAGCCCTATTGTAAACCACTTTGATTATTTTATTAGATTGACAGTCTAGTAAACTGTATGAGAATAAATAATGGAGGTGTGCAGGCAAAAAAAAAATAATTTCATTTCATTTCCCATGTCGTTTGCAGGTTTTTTTCATTTTGTTTCATTTTAGTAAATTTTCATTTTGCTTTGTTTTTATAAATTTTCATTTCAGAGCAATTTTTTAAATTAAAGATGAAAAAAATACCTGGAAGAGGAAATAAAAAACTGGGGGCGGGGGTAGTCAGACTGCTCTTAATCTTTCGCTCAGGGTAGTTTCTCCAAATGGGTTAGTTTTGCACATACCATGGCAGTCGTGAACCTCACTTCTAAGCCAGGGTATGTGGAATATGATCTTAATCTCTCAAATTTACTGCTAATGCCCGGTGTAATGCTTGCATCATGCCAAAGAGAGCCTCCTCTGGAGTTCATAAGATATAACATGTATGGGGCGGGAAAGGATCAGATCAGGGACAGTGTTATGGGCGGGCAGTGGGCGGTCGTCGGTCCTGGACATACAGGCCCGATTTTAATGTTGGCCCTGTACATCCGGGGCCGACGGCTTGAACGGGGAACTTATTCCACCTCTGGAGGTGGAATAAGTTCCCCGAA
Source organism: Ichthyophis bannanicus (assembly GCA_033557465.1). NCBI lineage: Eukaryota > Metazoa > Chordata > Amphibia > Gymnophiona > Ichthyophiidae > Ichthyophis > Ichthyophis bannanicus. The sequence continues at coordinate 1,573,395,267 of CM066031.1, read as the reverse complement.
TCAGTAGAGGATGGCAGGCCCAGGGCTGGGAAGCAGCGGGATGGGGCAGAGGACATTTCCCGCCGCCGACCCTGGCCTTGGGAGGCCAGATCGGGGGTCAGGCTGTGGGGAAAGCACTGTTGGAGCCGGTGGCCGGGGATCGCGGCTTTTCAATGGAGCCATGGTGCCATGGCAACCGTACGCCATGGCACTGTGGCTCCATTGAAAAGCCCTGACTGAGCTAGCCGAGCAAGGCCTGTATGTGCAGGCCTGACTGAATCGGGGTCCCGGTCTGCACATAAAGCCCTGGACATGATTCTGATCCTGCGGCGCTAGACGTGCCCCATGGGATCAGAATCCCAGCTAACTCTGTGCGTCTGGTTCTGACCGGATGCACAGAGGGCTGGGATGTTCACATCAGAATCGGGCTCTTATTGTTTATTTTATTTATTGAACGGTTGTATATACCGCTTTTCAGATGAATCAAAGCGGTTTACATCCAACATAACATAAAAATACATTATAACTAGTCTTAACATATGCATTAACATATGTAACAGTATAAGAGGTATTTAACATATTTACAGGTTGGTGAGTATATCGTCAGGGTTTAATGGTAACATTTAATTATATGGTCATATTTACATGTACGAGGATTTTGTTTTGTAGTGTTATCCTGTGACTGTAAAATATGGACTTTGGAGTTAGTATAGTTATCTAGGAGCACTCCGTTGTTTTTAAGTTTTTCTTTCTTACTATGACACCCTTGATCAACTCTAAATATTTTGTTTCCTGAGAGTCCCTAGCAAAGGGTGAATTCATTTTTCTGAAGCCTCAGGGACAGTTGTGGAAAGAGTGAGAGACAGGTAGAGAGTAGCCTTATTGTGCTGGACAGGAGAGGAGTTTGGGTGGAGGCTAGTGTACTGAGGTTATAATGTAAGGTCAGCATCCCAGCCTTTTTCACCACCCTCTTCCTACCTCCCCATCCCCCTTCCATGCTAATTGTCTCACAATTATGTGATTGTGACTTTCATATGCTTTTGTGTATGGGGTATGAGCTTAGAAGCTTACCCACTTACATAAATAATTAGCATGCAATTTTGAACCACCTGTCATTAGCAACTTCGGCAGTCATGCTACACCCATGGTATACTTGGACATGGTATAACAGAATTTCTGGTACAAAAAAACATGACAAAAGAAAATCTTTGGAGTAAATCCCTACAGCAGGAGTCAAAATCCAGTTAGCATTTTACATAGAGCCAGACCAGGCAAACTTTGGACCAATCAGGAAACAGCAATGAAGATCACCAGCAATATGATGCAGTTAAAAGGAGGCTGGATAAAGCCCACCACATTTGAGCTGTAATATCTCTACCTGCAAGATAGCTGCTTTGTAGCTTGAAGGTCATTGGCTTGAGGCCAGCCCAAGGCCAAATTTTGGAGAGCAAGAAGTGTCTTTCAGATTAAAAATAATAGGAAACGTTTCCAACATTCAAACAAATGTATATCTCTAAAAAATAAATATATTTAATAAAATAACTTATTCATTTTATTCTGGACTGACACTTCCTGGATTGCAGCCCACTCTTGAAACTTGGCGGCAGCAACTTAGTAGTTGAACCCTGCTCCAGCAGAACAGAAATCAGGTGTATAGCCTGAAGCCCTGAGCTGTTGCTGCTAACTCTGCGCAGGCATGTAAGCACTAAAGAGAGAGTTCAGGCTTTACGTGGATCGTGCCTTGGATGGAGAGGAAGAAAATTGCAGGACGAAGCTGCTATTTTATTTCATAAGGGGCAAGGGGAGAGAAGTCTGCAAATCTCTTGGTCTGGATATGGAACAGCTGCTGAAGGCTCTGGATGCTGATTGCATAACAAAGCAAAATGAAGCAGTGGAACGCTATTACTTCTTTAGGAGGCAGCAGGGATCTGATGAAGGCTGGATGCTTACGTGACTGTATTAAGAACACTAGCTGCAATTTGTTATTTTGGACAGATTGCTGATTCTCTTATCAGGGACAGAATTATATGTGACACAAGAGATTAGCAGCTGTTGCGAGAAGCAGATTTGACAGTTGATTGTTGCCTGGAAATAGGCAGGGCAGCAGAGGTTTCTACAGAGAGAATAAGGATATTAGCAGACAGTGCAAGAGTAAAAAGACATGCTATACAGCCCTAAACAAGGCTTCACCAGGCACAGGGCAGGCAGCCTAATAAAAGGGCACCCTGCTTATCTTGTTGATAGAGTGGAAGGCAGTGTGAGAAAAAGCAAAGCAAATGCCTTGTATATGAGCAGCAGTGCAAAGGGTTTGGCAAACTAAGGGGCCCTTTTACTAAAGCCCAGTAAGACTGTGCACTTAATGTATATTTGTAAAATACATTAAGTGCAAAGTCTCCGCATTGTCTGTTGGGGAGCTGATCAACATGTTCCCAGCAGTTAATGCACAACTGAGTAGTTAACTTGCGATGCACTTAACCCTGGTGCACATAATGCAAGAGGTATCATCAGCTGCACCCACGCTAACTGCCACATTAATGGCGCTTGGGTGCTAATGTGCTCTCCTCACCCACACTCTGCCCCTAACCCACTCACTTTCCACATTAGTGTACGAATGTCAGTTAACATACCTTTTTGCAGTCGGTAGCTGGCATTCCCATACATTAGCATTCACTGCAGCCAGTTACCACACACTATAACACATGTTAATTCTTTGTGGCGCTTAGTAGAAAGGCCCCTAAATGCCTTCTAAAGCCCATGCAGGAATGACAAGACACCTGAGTCTGAAAGTGAAAATGGTGCATGAAGGGAGCATTTCCAAGATGGCCGTGGCAGCAGTCACTCTCGTGTGAGCGCGTAGCATGGGGAAGAAGCGAAAGGGGAAGCCAGGGTTTTGCCCTCCCAGCCCTCTGGTACCTCTACACCGATTGCTAATTTGGTGGTGGGTCCTTTGGATCCGTTTCTTGTACGCGTGGCTCGAGCTTCGGAAGGAACGGGTGGAGTCAGCTGGAGTTGGAGAGCCTGGCATCTGCTTCGGCATCGTCTTTGTCCCCCGCATTGAGCCCGGCGCCGAAGTTGACCCACAGCCAACCTCTGCCGGAGGGCTTCCTGCAGTTTGCCTCTCCTCCGTTGGTAGGGGGAGAGAGCTTCGTGAGAGGGCCAGAACAGGTTGTGCTGGGGGAGCAGGAGAGTGTGGTTCCTGGAGAGTCGTGCTTGGTAGAAGCTTTGGCGCTGAGAGGAGGGGTACGTGTTGGAAAGGAGATCTTTTCCACGCGTGAAGAGAAGTCGTTCGTATCTATGGAGCCAGAGTTATCTACAGCTGATTCAGAAGTGGTGTTTTCCTTACAGCGACCTCAGAATTTTATGTTGGAGGCTATATGGAATGCAATTGTATCATTAGGAGAAGTGTTTTTGCCGCAAGTGTCTTCTTTGGCTACTAAGGTGAATACTTCTACTGGAGCAATGCGTGAGTTGGAGGGAAAGATTTCAGCATTGCAAATGGAGTGGGAAGATACACGCAATAAGGTTGTGAGTCTTGAGGAACATTCGGGCATGTATAGAAAGAACTTTTTGTCATTACAAGTTAAATTGGAGCATCTAGATTATGCTTCGCGAGCTAATAACTTGAGAATTATTAATTTCCCAAGGGTGCCCTCAATTACAGCTAGAGATATGTTTCAAAGATATTTAGTGGAAACTTTAGGAGTATCTTCTGAATTAGTTCCTCCCCTGGTAAAAATTTATCATTTACCTAAAATGAAGCTTGCTCCGGTTCGGGGTGAGATGGGGAGTAACCAAACTCAGGAGGCTATCCTCAATGTTACTGATTTGTTAGAAAATTCTGCGTATGACTCTCAGGTTCCCTCCACATTATTAATAACTTTTGCTCTGTTATCAGATAAGGAATGGTTGTTAAAATTGTTTTTTCAAAAGCGGAAACTTTTATTTTGAGGTCTATCTGTACGTATTTATCCTGATTTAGCAAGAGATACCCTGAAACGGCGCAGAGAGTTTCTTCTGCTCCAGTCTGGGGTTTTACAATTGGGAGGGCTCTTTTTTCTTAAGCACCCATGCAAGTGTTTGGTGAAATACCAGTCAGTTTCTTATATATTTTATGAGCCCTCCCAATTGCTGGCTTTCATAAATGCTAGACGGCTTGAGTCTTCTATTGATCCTCCTTAAAAGGCTCAGGTAGTGGTTCCGAATGATGACTGTTTGCCTCTTTCTTTTGTGTTGTGTTTATGGATTGTGATTAGGTATTCTCCCCCTTTATAGTGGGCTAGGGAGAGCTGGCATATAGTGCCATCTGGCAATGCTTATGATTATTACTTTGAAGGTATACTCTGGTTTTGTCTTGAGTATTTTTCATTATGTTTGCTCTGTTTCTGCAAGAATGGTTATGTAAACTTTCTTGATTTATATGTAAAATTTCATAAATATAAAATAAAATTTTAAAAAAATGGTGCATGAAGACAGTGATGGGTCTGAAAACAGTGACAGCATCTTTAGTTTGACCTTATCCTCCTGGGAGACTTCAACATCCCAACAACCAACACCCAACATGCAACATCATTTATTGACACAATGTCTGACATGGGTTACTCCCAAATAATAAACATGCCCACACACTCAAAGGGAAATACCCTAGATTGTGTATTCCTCCCTGCCTCTAGGTTTATACAACACCCAACAAGTTCCGTGGTCAACAAGATCCGTGGTCAGACCATCATATAATAACATTCCAGATACTTACACCCATGCTCTCACCTATAATAAATCCTGACACACCGAAAAAAAGATTCAAACACTTCAATAAAAAAGACTTCCTAAACTAAATCCTACCAAACCTCCACTCAACACAATCTGACCTAAACATATCCATAGACAATTGGAATACGACTATCCAAAAAGCAGCCACCACACCACACAACTTCCCTAAAACGCACCAAAAAAACTCAGAAAAATGGTTCACCAAAGAGTTAGCTGATGCAAAAAAACATCTAAGAAAATGCGAACACAAATGGAGACACAACAAGTCCCCAGAAAACAAACACATATACTGTACATGTCAACCCTGAAAAGCTACAAGGACGTCACCCACAAAGCTAAAAAAGACTACCACATTACAAAACTAACAAGCTCCCTCAACCGACCATATGAACTATTTGAGATTGTCAAATCCCTAACAAACACAACCCAAAATGAATCAATCACCACAAACATACAAACCCTAGCAGACCACTTTCAGGACAAATTAAAAGTGAAGAACCCCAACAACCCCCTCAGACAAACATACCAACCCCAAAACACCACAACCCTGAACACCTTTCATCCAATAGACAAACAACAACTCTTGAACATCATAACCAAAATAAACACCACCACCTCCCCACTAGACCCTTGCCCAGTCTTCTGGATCAAGGCAAGTAAACCAGAGCTGGCCCCATACCTACTCCAGATAACCAATCAATCCATACAAGAAGGGATAATGCCAAAGGAACTAAAACAATCCATGATCCGACCAATCCTGAAGAACAAAAACCTTGACAGCAAAGACCCCACCTCATACAGACCCTCTTCAACAACCTAGTCACAGGACTTGACAACATCCACCAAGGATTCGTCCTCATCTTCATGGACATTGCAGCCGCTTTCGACTCTGTGAACCATGAGATACTAATACAACGCCTCAAAGAAAAAGGGATACAAGGCACTGCTCTAGAATGGTGCAAATCCTACCTGTCCAATAAATGGCAACAAGTCAGGACAGGCCACACAACCTCAAAGCCATTTCTACAGAAACAGGGGGTGCCACAGGGATCTTCCCTATCTGCATTGATGTTTAACATTTATATGCAGCCCATCTGTGCCTTGATCCGCTCTTTAAACGTCCAATGTCTCGCCTATACAGACGACATCCTGCTATACATACCTTTCACGATTGACCAACCAGATTTCTCCCCAATAATAAGATGCTTTGAAGCAGTAGCAGACTGACTGCTTACGTAAAATCTACGGATTAATCACAGCAAAACTGATGTCCTATTCATCACGAGAAACCAGAAGTTTACCCCACCACCCGCATTACTAGTCAACAATGCCGAGCTGAAAACTAAGTCCACAATTCGTTATCTAGGCATTACGCTCGACCAACGGCTGGACATGATAACACATGTGAAAAACACCATGAAAGCAGTATATCATAAGATACGAACACTACGTCACCTTCGTCCACTGCTTGATTACACCGACTACTGAACGATCTTCCAAGCCTTAGTGATCCCACATCTTGATTTCACTAATGTCATCCTCCACGGCCTCCCACAGTCAATGCTAAGTCCGCTCCGACTCATGAACTCAGCTGTGAGAGTACTTGTAGGACTATCAAGGTCAGACCACATAACACCAGTCCATAAGAAACTCCACTGACTACCTTTACAGGCCAGAATCCATTACAAGACCCTAGTCCTGACATTCAAAGCACTAAAAAACCAACCCCCCACGCCCATCAGTAAGTTGATTCATAGCACGCTGTGATAAGGAAGCTTATCATAGTTCAGGAGGGAGCTATAAAAGAGGTGAATTGGCTCTGAACAAGCAACCTGTCTTTGCTGGTAGAAATTCTAAAACAGAATGTTTTCATAAAAGACTACCAGTCCCAGAATGCACCAGGTTACAAACAGCCTCTAGGAGAGCTGAAGTGGGGAAACGTGTGTTCAATCAGGAGAGCTATGAGGTAATCCCCAATCACTCATCTCCAAGGGCAGGGCTTGATTCAGCACACCTGGGCTGTGCTAGGGTGGAGTGTCCCTCTAAGCATGTTAAAAGTAAAGGATATTCTACACAGAGACAGAAGCAGGAGAACAAGGAGAGACAGAAGCAGAAGCCATTGGAGAAAGAAGAGAGAGGACTACAACAGCAGAAGCAACGTGGAAGGAAGAAGAGAAAGACATCTTGGAGGTCTAAAGAAGGAGCCCACAGCAGTACGTGTGTTAGGAGTGATTCCAGAGGCAAGCATACTCCATTGGACTGGAGGAAGCCAGAGGAGTGGGGTTATAGAGCCAGGAATTCCCAGACGGCACCTTTGAAGGAGACGGCTGCATTTGGAAGGGGCCCTAAGACCGGTGCAAGAAGGTATGTGAAGAGAGACCCAGTGTCCAGGGATCTTGATTGGAAGGCTGGACATAAAAGCTGGACTACTTACTGGCCAGGATACCAGGAGAGGAAACCTAACAGCAAGGGTAGCTCAGGTATGAACTTTGATCTATGCCTTAGCTCTTCACCTGGAAGGCAGCAGGGAAACAAATATTATCCTGAGAGTGATCAATTAAGGAATTCCTCTGAGCCAGACCATGATATTGATTCCATGATATTTGAGGAAGAAGGAGATATTTCAAATGATCAGTTAGAATACATGGATTGCTCTCTGTCTAGGCTGCTGTTTTAAAGTACTTTCTCACTAATACAACAACCACCAAAAGGAACTGTAACTTGTTCTTTTATCTACCCAGAAAAGTCTCTGCAAGAAAGCTTTAGGGTAGGATTGAGCCACGTAGAGAGAGTGAACCAGCAAAGGGGTTTGCAGCTGGCTAATTATTGGTAATTGAGCCAGGAACAAGTGCACGTGAGCTCTGGAAGGAAACTTCTTTTTGTGTATGTGAATAGAAGAAAGTTATCCTTGATAAAGAACAGTTTTTTTGTTACTTTTGGGTTTGTTTTGTTTTTGCCTTTTGGAGCACTGCTAAGAAGGTCATTAGCAGGAGCCATCAAAAAGACCTTTTCTGTTTCCCATCAAGGTCTTTATTGATTTATTGCTTAAGAAGTTCAGTTACCTTATATCATGTTTTGTTTTTCCTGAGTACAATACTGGAAGCAAGTGTCCTTTTGTGTTACCAAGTAAATTTGTGTGGGAGAATTAACCCCATGAATAAAATCTGTTTTTCTTTGCTTACACTCGAGCATCACAACTCATTATTTTGTGAGCGGCTGAGTCTGGTATGAATGAACTACATCCCCCACAATCCTTTGCAAGTCATAATAATATTTTGCCTTTGCCAAGACTGTGGACATTCACGACCAGCGCCCCCGTTTACAACGCCTGACAACAGAAACAGAAGACCCACAATGAGGAACACATTAGAAGTCCCTAAGATAATGACAAAATGTACAAAGGCCACAGCCAGTAGGGCCTTCTCGATATACGCACCTAGAACCTGGAATGCCCTCCCCACAGAAATTCGAGCCATCACGAACCTAGCCCTATTCAGAAAAGTGTTGAAACATCACCTGTTCCTAAAATACTACCCAGAAACTAACTCAGGAAAGCACACAACGAGCACTCTGTCTCCCTGCCCAAACCGCCTCAACACTCAGACCCAGAAAGAGAACGGCTAGTCAGCTCACCTCCTCCTGACCCATACCCCCATGACCCACGAACATTGTTAATATGTAAAGGATTTGTAGATAGTGTAAGAAATAATTTGTAGATAGTTTCCCTGGTTACACCCATTTTACTACCCCGTTCACTGTAAACTCAATGTGGCTTGATGCATTGTAGTATGTTCTGTTCAATGTACACCGCACTGATCTTAATAGCGCGGTATAGAAGAAATGCAAATAAAAATAAATAAATAAATAAAATAAAATTGCCAATATACCATTTGTAGCAAAATTAATCGAGAAAACAATTCAAAATCAACTGCAAGACTTTATAGACACCATTACACCCCTAGATAAACAACAATACGGATTCCGCCCCTTCCCCGGAGTCAAATTGCTATTGCTTGTCCTCTTTGATGCTCTTATGCGCGGCATGGACAACATCAAACAATCATTTATACTCATTTTCCTAGACATAACTGCTGCCTTTGATAATGTCAACCACAACAACCTCCTTGCAAGACTCTCACAAATTGGAGTAACAGGAATAGCACACAAGTGGTTTCAATCATACATCACAGACCGCACCCAACAAGTCCAGATGGGGAACGAAACCTCTAACAAATTCAGACAGGAACAAGGAATCCCCCAAGGGTCTGCACTATCCGCACTATTATTTAACATATACCTGCAACCAATATGCAATATCTTCAAGAAATTCAAAGTAAAGTACCACATCTATGCGGGTGACATCATGGTATACCTCCCCATAGATGACTCAAACACCACTCAACACATACTAGAATCCTGAATTTCAGAAGCACAAGCCTGGCTAGAATTAAACAACCTATCCATAAACTTAACCCCCCCCCCCCCCCCAATACTCTACAAATCAAGAAACTCAAACTTCACCCCTCCCCAAACATTCAAACTCCTTGACACAACCCTCCTTGTGAAAAAAGAAGTAAGATATCTAAGCGTCATACTGGATCAATCCCTAACATTATCTGCCCATATAAAACAAATAACCAAGTCAGTCTATTTCAAGCTAAGAACATTACAACACCTCAGACCTCTCCTAGACACCCACGATTTCAGATCAGTAGTTCACGCACGATCACACCTCACTTTGACTTTTGCAACAGCCTCCTAAACGGTATCCCAAAAAATATCTCAAACAATTACAAACAGCACAAAATGTAACCACAAGAATTGTATGCGGAGCCCGCCTATCAGACCACATAACACCCCTACTATACACCCTTCACTGGCTACCAATAAATAGCAGAATCCAATCTAAAACAACAATGTTTATATTCAAGGTGATTAATGATATTGCACCATCATACCTGTCAACACTAATAACCCAATCAACCAGCACTAGATCAACAAGAAGCACTCCCAGAACACCCTAGCGTTCCCTCCCACCTACCACAAAACCAAGCATGTTACGAGTAACAGAGCATTTTCACTAGCAGCACCCAGGTTATGGAACAACCTCCCAACATATTTACGTGTAACCAAAGACATTAAAATGTTCAGAAAAGAACTAAAAACCTTGCTATTCACCCAACATTTTGGTGATCATGCAGAAGATGCTGGCTTACACCACGAAACACAAATACCACCCTCTCAATGACACCCTTACTACACCAACTGTAAACAATGCTGCCTGCTGTAATTGTACATGATTTCTTTAAGTAACAATTCTATCTTGTACATAGTTACAACTGTTACAACTTAATCATGTTAAATCGTGTTCTATGTAGAAATGTTGTTCCTTTGTATACCGCCCCTGATCTTGGGAAGGAGCGGCATAAAAATGACAATAAAATAAATAACTAAAAAAAAAAATAAATCTTGGGACCCGACAATGATACTGGGATAATTGGTATATAACCCGCTGTGTTGTTTGCTACTGTGTTCTTGAATAAGCAACCTGTTCATTTTCAACTAGATTGTGAAGCCACCTACAACATAAATCCTCAGTCACTGGTTAAGGATGGAAAGAGCCTGATATCACAAGGCCAAATCCTGGATATGTATAAGAGGGTCATAGTCATAGTCAACATGCATTTGATATGCCACATTAACTACACAAAAGCTAAGCAGTATACAATGAATGGGAATAAACAGCAAACATAAAACAAAAACTAAGACCAAGACTAATAGCAATAAACAACAATAGGAAAACAAAGTTGCAATCATCAAGAAGAAAGAAAAACAAAAGGAAGGGCTTCAGAATTTGCAACTTATTGAAAACAACGTAAAGGGACAAAAGGATGGCATCATACCTAAGGATAAGTCTGTTAAGAATAAAAGTAAGGTAGCCCTGAACATTACACAAGTAATTTTCAGACAAATACATGGTGGCAAATCATTCCACAGTGCTAGAGCGAGGACACTAAGGGGCTTCTTTACATTAAACAGTACAGGACATACTCATAATCTCCTTACATCGCAACATGTCCATAATCTCCCTATATCACAACAAACTAAAGTGTAATTATATCTACCAAATCTACCTAAGATGTTCAACATAAGACATCAATTACTGTTAAAAATTGTACATAGGTTACCAAAAGTTTTGAATCATGTATATATTTGTGATTGATTTTTCTGCACCTGTTCAAATGTTTTTAATGTTATAATGTAACTCATTTGTTAACAATGTAAACCACTATGATTACCCAATACGGCATATAAAAATCACATAAATAAATAAATGTGACAATACAAGAAGCATGAGGTCAAAGGGAAGAGGAGACACAGAGAAAACAAAGATCATGGTCCGAAAGTGGTCTCAAAAAGGTATGTTTTTAGCAAGGATTTGATAAGGGAGAGAGAAAAGACTTGATGTAGAGAGAGAGGAAGCTTATTCCAGGCATAAGGAGCAGTGATGTGAAAGGATCAAAGTCTGGAGTTAGTATTAGAAGAGAAGGGCATAGAGAGAAGTCCAGAGGAGGAGCGCAGTTCACGAGGGGGGGGGGAGTAGGGAGGGAGAGAGGAGGGAGGAAAGATAATGAGGGACCATAGAGTGAATGCATTTAAAGGTTAGGAGAAGTCATTTGAAAGGAATATGGAACTGAAAGGGAAGCCAGTGAAGAGGTTTCAATAGGGGAGTCACATGAGAGTAATGTGGTTGGCAGAAAATAAATCATGCCGCAGAATCCTGAACTGATTGAAGAGGAAACAGGTGGGACTGAGGAAGACCAGCAAGGAGGAGGTTGCAATAGTCAAGACAGGAGGTAATTAAGGAGTGAATAAGAACCTAGTAGTGTCTTCAGAGAGGAAGGGCCGAATTTTGCTAATGTTAAACAAAAAGAAATGACAGGTTTTAGCAATCTGTTGAATGTGAGAGGAGAAGGAGAGTGAGGAGTCGAAAATGACTCCAAGGTTATGGAGACAGGTTGCAGTATAGTATTATCGACTGTGATAGAGCAAGGATGAAGGGGGTGGGAAGGCTTAGGAGGAAAGATAAGAAGCTCAGTTTTATCCATGTTTAATTTCAGACGGCAGAAAGACATCTAGGCAGCAACATCAGACAAACAAGTGGAGATATGGGATTGGAGTACAAAAGAACTATCAGGTGAGGAAATACAGATTTGAGAATCATCAGGATAAACATGATAGTGAAAACCATGGGAAGAGAAGAGGGCACTGAGGGACTGGGTATAGAGATAGAAAAAGAGAGATCCTAGAACAGACCCTTGAGGTACAACAACTAAGAGGGGAATGACAGTTGGAACCATGTGAACAAACACTAAAAGAGCTATTCGAAAGATATTTTATTTATTTATTTATTTAACATCTTTTATATACCGCACTATTCATGATCAGCGCGGTTTACATAGAACAAGAAAACATCAGATAAGATACATATTATCTATTTTTTACATAAAACAGGGACAATAACTTGGGTAACCGGGGCAATTATTTACAATAAATAATAGTCATTGAACTATTTACATTTGGAAGATATATTGTGTGAAAAGAACCTTGTTAGTATGATAGAGAGGTGTGAAGTGTTGGTGGGTTAGCAGGGGTTACGTGTTAAGAACGGGATTGTTGTTATTTGGGTGTGCTTGTGTTACTATGAAGCAAACCAAGACAGTACAGAATCTCTAAAACCCAGAGAAGATAATGTAGTAAGAAGGAGAGAGTGATCAATAGTATCAAAAGCTGCAGAGAGGTCAAGAACAATAAGGACAGAATAGAGGCCTTTAGATTTTGCTAAAAATAAATCACTAAAGACTTTGGTAAGAGACATTTTGGTGGAATGAAAAGGATGAAAGCCAGATTGGAATGGATCCAGGAATTTATGAGAGGTGAGAAATTCACGGCAACGACAGAGGACAGCTTGCTCAAGAAACTTAAAAATGAAAGGAAGAAGTGAAATAGGATGATAACGAGAAGGAGATGAAGGGTCAAGAGAAGGTTTTTGGAGGATAGGAATGATCACAGCATGTTTGAAGGCTGCAGGGAAGGTTGCAATAGAGCAGGCATGTCCAAATTCAAACCGGTCGTGATCTACTTTTTCCGTCCAAAAGTGCCGGTGATCTACCACCATGAAAATTAAGTTTCAAATTAGTTTCAAATTAAATTTTAACCCAATAAAGTTGGAGGATTCCACCTCTCCCCCATTTTTAATGAACCTTCTGTCATTTACTTGGATGTGATCAGCTGTTAAGCAAATTAAGAAAAAACAAAACAGAGAGACTAAGATCCAGTAAGAACTGTGAGGGGAAATGGAAAGTAAATTTTTTCTTAAAGTTTTATTGAATAATAACTTTCTTTGACTGTCTTAATAACTTTCTTTAACTTTTATTGAGTAATTTGTGTTAAATTTAGATCGAGTATTGATCCAGGCTGATCTTGCACAATCTTTAATATTTCGCTCTTGCTCATTAGTGAGACGTCTGAGCCTGCATTTCATCCACCAGCTTTTTGAAGTTGGGTGAATATTGCGTGAGGGCCAGTCTCAGGGAATCCTGGAGATGTTCATCTGTCATGTTGGAACATTGTGTACTCTGCATTTTCAGATGGGAAAATGCAGATTCACAAAAATAAGTTGAACTGAAATAGGAGTGTACAGCTTCACTGCATCTTCTCAAGTTGGGAAATTTGTCTCTAGGCACTAGCTTCCAAAACGATTCTTACTCAGCACGGGTCTTGAGAATAATGTCATTTTTAAGGGTTAATATTTTATTTTCAAGAGATGGCTTGTTCAATGAGTAATTTTTACTGATAGCAGCTGCAGTTTCTTTAATGTCCACATCTACTTTGAATGGGTATGACAAGTACTCCACAACTGTTCCAATTTTTTGGAAGTCACAGAATCTATTTTCAAATTCCTGGATAACAGAACAGATTTCTGTCACATACTTCTCATTCTGAAAAACAAAATTTGGATATTGTCCCAGATGGTCCTGCGTATTAGGAAAATGATCAAAAGTGTTGTTTGCAAGGTCTGTCATCATTAGCTCAAATTTGCTCCTTTAGGATGAAACTGTACTCATCATCTCTGTACTGAGGCGTCCATCTGCCAACCAGACTCGATGTCTAGAGAGGTATGCTGTCTGCCTGGTGCCAAAATCCAAGATTTTATGGAGAGTTTGCCGAGACTCATCAAGCCCACTGACTATTACCCAATGTTGCTAATCCATGTTGGAACAAATGATACTGCTAGGTATACCTCGGAACATATCAAAAGTGACTTCATGTCTCTGGGATAGAGGGTGAAGCAGTTAGGTGCACAGGTGGTGTTCTCTTCAATCCTCCCTGTTGAGGGTAAAGGCCAAGGCAGAGAGGCTCGCATCCTGGAGATGAATGCATGGCTGCGTGGATGGTGTCATCGAGAGCGTTTTGGTTTCCTAGGCCATGGGATGCTGTTCCAAGGGTTGCAGAGCAGAGATGGCATCCATCTGTCCAAGAAAGGTCAACACGTCTTCAGTAGTAGACTGGCTAATCTACTGAAGAGGGCTTTAAACTAGATTCATTGGGGATGGGTGAAGAAAGCCCCCAGGTAAGTGAAAGCCCCTTGGTAGGTGATACATTAAATACCTTTATGAAAATGGATAACAGGGGTAACATATGGAAAGCAGTGTGAATAAATGCTCGTAGCATGGGAAATAAGATCCCTGATGTTGAAGCTTTGGTGGGAGTGGCTGACTTGGATTTTGTGGCAGTTACAGAAACATGGTTCACAGAAAACAATGATTGGGGTGTAACTATACCTGGCTATGCTTTATTCAGAAAGGACAGGGTAGGAAGTAGGGGAGGAGGAGCGGCACTTTATGTAAAAACTGTTATTAAAGCTTTGGAATTACAGAGCTTAAAAGGGAGAGGGGAGGCATTGTGGGTTAAACTAGAAAGAGGGAAAGAGAAATCTATTTACATTGATGTGATATACAGACCTCCCTCACAAGAGGAAGAGGTGGACAGAGAGTTAATTGAAGACATGCGCAGCATTGCTAGGAAAGGGGAAGTGCTACTGAAAGGAGATTTCAATATGCCAGATGTTGATTGGCACATTCCTGCTACAGTATCAACTAGAAGTAAGGAGATCCTGGATTCTCTACAGGGAGAACTATTCAGGCAATTGGTAACAGACCCCACACGTGAAGGGGCCATACTAGACTTGGTGCTTTGTCGCGCCCCCTACTGGCTAGGCGGTTGCCTAGGAGTAGTGGGCATACCTCTTAATGTCCCTTTTCTGTTAATTGGATTCCCAGAGCCAAGGCTGCTGGGTAGTGTAGTTGTGTAATAAAGAATGGCCGGGGTTTTCAAGGCAAACAGGAAATTTATTATTTTTTTCTTCTTAGCCAATGAACCTTTCTTTTCAGCAGTTCACAATTACAACAACATAAATTGGATGCTTCTCCGTTGAAAAAGGAAACAAAAACTTCATAGCAAACTGTTATAGCAAACACAGCAGCACTGTTTCTCAGCTTGTTTAACACAGCAGTAAATCTTTTCCTTCATTAAAGATTTTAGCTTTAGGTTCCTGGCTTGGTTCAGCACAAACCTCTACTTCATCTAAGCTCTGTACAGCACTTCACTTCTTTTCTACAAGTTGCTAAACATTTGCTTCCTTTCCTTCAAGCTGCTAAACATTTGCTTCCAGGCTGCAAGCATTCAAATCAGTCCTTTGAATCTTCCTGGCTAGCACAAGAATGTTAGCACTTCATTTGCATAATTCTCCAGCAAGTTAAGCACTTAGATAAGCTTCTTGGGTTTTCTATAACTTTAAAACCTTAGAGCTTTCTCACTTCTGGCACACACAGAATGAGCAATCCAATTCCGAAACCGAGGAAACATTATCTGAAGCACATTCATCTACTTGCATGCCCTCATCATCTAAGTCAATTGGCACCTGCCTGGACTCAGCATCTGGAACTGCAGGTTTTAGTTTCTGTAACAACTTTAAAACCTTTCCCCACTGGGATTCCTCTCTATGCTGAGGGACACTGGAAGGCTTGAGGAGATCCTTATCCTTTATCAAACTTTGTAAGGTTTCCAATGTGCTCACCTTTCTTCTAGCACCCAGTCTCCTCCCAGACTTTGCTGAAGAGGACACACTTCTTACCGGCTCTCCTAAGGACACTCCCGTACGTTGCTCATAACCAGCATTTTACACAGGGCAAACTCTCTCGTCTTCCCAGCCAGCTGTAATTTTCTTACAAGCTGAACTACCTTCAGAACTAGAGCTTCCTGAATGCTGCGTGCAATAGGGATTCCTCCTGAGACAGCTGCTGGAACACCTTCCTCTCACAGGGTTCCTCCTGGTTTCCTTACTTCCTGCTTCCTTGCAAGAGTCTCCTCTCTTGGATACACCTTCCCTGGTGATCACTCTCTCAACCGGGGTCTCTCCCTTCCTGGTGGAAACCTCCTCCCCGGTGGATGCACCTTCCCTCCTGGTGGATGCATCTCTCCTTCCTTCCTTCGTGTTCTCCCCCTTCCCTTCTTCCATGAGCTCATATGAGTGTGAATGCCCTATAGCCTCAAGCTCCACCCCTGGGTAATCCTCGTCACCTCCCCTGGTTACCTTGGAGCTGGGGCGTGGCTCACTATCAACAGCTCTGTGAATGCAGTTTTTTTCTTTAGCTGGAGTTTTAACCCTAAAACTCCCTAAACTATTTCCTTGCTCAGAGGAAAATGACTGTTTTTTCACCATTTTCTCAGGCTCTACTACAGTCTCGCCACCACAGCTTACCAATGGTGAAAGTGTTTCTGATGTTGTAGTGGGAGATCATTTTGCATCCAGTGATCACCAGATGGTGTGGTTCAGTATTAGGACTAGGGTTGTTAGAATCCATTCAAAGGCGAGGATCTTAGACTTTAGGAAGACTAATTTTGCGAAGATGGGCCAATACCTCAGGGAGTCGTTAGTTGGATGGGAACAGCTGAGGGATGTAGAAAAACAGTGGGAAAAACTGAAAGGGGATATTTTAAGGGCAACCAACCTTTTTGTTAAAATGGTAAATAAAGGTAAAAGGAAAAGGAGACCGCTATGGTTTTCGAAAGAAGTAGCTGAAAAAGTGAAGAAAAAGAGGGAGGCCTTCATGAAATACAAGAGATCACAGAGAGAGGAAGACAGGCATCTGTATTTGGAAAAACTTAGAGAAGCTAGCAAAGTAGTCAAGAAGGCAAAGATTCAAAAGGAGGAGGAAATAGCCAATGCAATAAAATGGGGGGATAAAACATTTTTCAGATATATTAGTGAGAAGAGGAAGGGCAAGAGTGGTATTGTCAGACTCAAGGGTGCAGGGGAGGAATATGTAGAAGCTGATAAGGATAAAGCGGAATTGCTTAACAAATATTTTTGTTATGTGTTCACAGATGAAGAACCAGGAGCAGGACCTCAGAAAACACCCACAAATAGGAACAGAAGCAAAGGACATCTTGAACAATTTTCAAAAGACTGTGTTCGTGAGAAACTATCTCAACTTAAAGTAGACAAAGCGATGGGACCGGATGGGATACACCCTAGAATACTGAGGGAACTTGGGGACGTTCTAGCAGCTCAACTGACTGACCTTTTCAATGCCTCGTTGGAGCCGGGAGTGGTGCAAAGGACTGGAGAGAGGCTCATGTGGTGCCTTTACACAAAAGTGGAAGTAAGGATGTGGTTGAAAACTACAGGCCGGTTAGTTTAACTTCGGTGGTGAGTAAATTATTGGAAATGCTGCTGAAAGTGAAAATAGTGAGGTTTCTGGAGTCCAGCGGATTACAGGATCCAAGGCAGCATGGATTCAGCAGAGGCAGGTCTTGTCAGACAAATCTGATTGATTTCTTTGACTGGGTGACCAGGGAATTGGACCGAGGGAGAGCCCTAGATGTGGTGTATTTAGATTTCAGTAAAGCCTTTGACACTGTTCCTCACAGGTGACTTATAAACAAACTGAGCACCCTAGGGATGGACCCTAAAGTTACTGCTTGGATTAGAAATTGGTTGGGTGTGAGGCGACAAAGAGTACAAGTAAATGGAGCTCACTCTGAGGAGAAGGATGTTATCAGTGGTGTGCCCCAGGGATCTGCCCTTGGTCCGATTCTTTTTAACATCTTTGTTAGTGATATAGCGGAAGGGCTTTCAGGTAAGGTTTGCCTCTTTGCGGATGATACCAAAATCTGCAATAGAGTAGACACCCAGGAAGGGGTAGATAACATGAGGAGGGATCTAGCTAAGCTTGAAGAATGGTCTAGAATTTGGCAGCTGGGATTTGATGTTAAAAATGTAAGGTCATGCATTTGGGCTGCAGCAATCCAAGGGGGCAATATAGTATAGGGGGTGAAGTACTTTTGTCCACTAAAGAAGAGTGGGACCTAGGCGTGGTTGTGTGTGATGATCTTAAAGTAGCTAAACAGGTAGAAAAGGCGACGGCAAAAACTAGAAGGATGCTTGGGTGCATACGGAGAGGAATGGCTAGCAGAAAAAAGGAGGTGATAATGCCTCTGTATAAGTATTTGGTGCAACCTCATTTGGAGTATAGTGTGCAATTCTGGAGACCGCACCTTCAAAAAGATGTGAACAAGATGGAGTCGGTGCAGAGGGTGGCTACTAAAATGATTAGTGGTCTTCATTATAAAGCATATGAGGACAGACTTAAGGATCTTAATATGTACACCTTAGAGGAAAGGCGGGATAGAGGTGATATGATTGAGATGTTTAAATACCTCCATGGCATAAATGTTCAGGGAGAGAGCCTCTTTCAATTGAAAGCAAGTTTTGCTACGAGGGGACATGGCATGAGGGTGAAGGGAGATAGATTCAGGAGTGATATGCGGAAATATTTCTTTATGGAAAGAGTAGTGGATCCGTGGAATAGTCTCCCAGTGGAGGTGGTAGAGATGAGGACAGTAACTGAATTCAAAAAAGCATGGGACAAACACAGAGGATCTCTGAAAGTAAAAAGGGGACTGTTGTAGTTATTATGGAAGGACATACTAGATAGACAATGTGGTCTTTTTCTGTCGTCATATTTCTATGTTTCTATCTCTCTATATTTGTTTTTACCTTGTAGTTCAAAGTTCACATCACTTAGTTCACCTGTAAAGTCAGTGAGAAATGCCAGATCACATATCCACTTCTCATCTTCCAACACTGCTTTGTCATCTCCCCTCTCCTTCAAAAAACTTCTTATTTCATTCAGCAAATCACAAAATCTTTGCAGAAATTTGTGCCTACTTAGCCACTTTACATCTGTACACACGGTAAAGTACGGTCTTTCTGTACAGAGGGATCAGGGTAACCAAAGCAAAAGGTATATAGCCCTCCAAATTAACCTAAAGGTTAAGTAAACTGAACCTCAATTATAGCTGCAAACCAATTCAGTGAAATAATAAGAATAATAATAATAGGAAACCGGGGACTCAGACTTTATCAGCAACTTCCCCGATGTTATCTCCTAAGGGAATATGTTGCTTTACTTGCATCAATGACCTCTCTGGTTCCTGTAAGTTTTTTAAATGTAGCAGGTATCCAGCATTCTGAGTAACCTTTAGTGTTATTCAAAGTTACAATCTTCACAGTTAATATTTTTAACTCATTCGTTGCTGAGATTTCAAACTGTTGCTATCTTGATAATTAAAGTAAACGTGCTTATCTCAAAAATAGCGAACTTCTATTTTTGAGATATGAGTTAAAAATATTAACTGTGAAGATTGTAACTTTGAATAACACTAAAGGTTACTCAGAATGCTGGATACCTGCTACATTTAAAGAACTTACAGGAACCGGAGAGGTCATTGATGCAAGTAAAGCAACATATTCCCTTAGGAGATAACATCGGGGAAGTTGCTGATAAAGTCTGAGACCCCGGTTTCCTATTATTATTATCCTTATTATTTCACTGAATTGGTTTGCAGCTATAATTGAGTTTCAGTTTACTTAACCTTTAGGTTGATTTGGAGGGCTATATACCTTTTGCTTTGGTTACCTTACATCTGTATGCAAAATGATTTCTGCTGCCCCTTCTTCAAGAGTAAGATTGAAAAGCCATCTTTGAAGTGATCTTCCACGAAACTGAATTTACAATTTTGAAAGTGATGTCCATGACCGTCTTTGTACTGAGTCTCTTGCTTGCCAAAACTTGCTGGTGAATTATGCAGTGGTAAGAAAGGAAATCTGGGAGGTCGTCATGCTGTCTACAGAGGGCTATTTAACCGTTAACCTTACCTGTCATTGCTCTTGCTCCATCAGTAGTGATGGAAACAAGTCTATGCAATGGAAGATTACACTTTGTTACAAAAGAATGGAGAAAGCTAAATATTTCCTGACCGGTAGTTCTCGCTTTTAAAGAAATCATTCCAAGCAGTTCTTCTTTAACACTGAAGTCTTCAAAAACCATACGGATAAAGACTAGTAACTGGGCTATGTCTCTTATGTCTGTAGATTCATCCAGTTGGAGTGAGAAATCAACACAATTTGAAACATCCTCCAACAATTGTTCAGTTGTGTCTCCACACATCTTTTCTATTCACCACACGACGGTGTTTCTTGACAATAGTACATCTTGAATAGCAGCTATGATCTCTTTCTTATTTTTAAATCTTTCAAAAAGATTGCCAGCTGCTTCAAGAAAACAATCTTTTACAAATTCCCCTTTAGTGAAAGGTTTGCATTTCTTTGCGATCAGGTTGCTGACCTTGAAGGATGCTATGGTTGCATTGACTGAATGTGACCTTGGCTTCGTCATCAACTGTTGCTGAGTATCCAATTTTGATTTAAGTTCTTTGAGCTTCAGTTTACGAATTTCACTTTTGGGTGGAAAATCAGCATCAAACTTATTGCTAATCAGAGCCTTATAATGATGTTCCAGATTACCCTTTTTGGGCAAGAATACTGGGGCGTTACAAATTAGACAACAACACTTGTCTTTCACCATGATGAAGAAGTAGTCCATTTCCCATTCACCATAGAAGTGGTAGGTTTTGCTCTTCTTTGGAACACTCAGCTTCGTTATACTGGGGTGGCTGGATGTAAGAAGGCCAAATCTGCTAAGTTAGTATAAACACTGGCTGAATCTGGTCCAAAACTGTCACTGTCCCAAAGTATTAAAGATCAACAGGAACTGAAGACCTTTGTTTGATGTGCAATACAAGGACTGGAGATGCCAAAACCACACATGCAGTTCTAAAAGTAAAAATAAGAATTCATCATAATGGCACCAATAATCAAATATCACCAAACAATCATCAAAAAAACTCAAACACCTGTCCAGCAAACCAGATAAAATCAAATACCGCCAAACAAGTTCAAATACCACCACACGCGATTTAATAAATTCTGCACACAGTGTAGAATCAATGCAAAGGCAAGGCAAAATAAAATTGCAGTGTAGAATCAACGCAAAGGCTAGGCAAAGTAAAATTGCAGAGGCAAGCAAAAGTCACAGTGGATTGTACCAATTCAAAGGCAAGGCAGAGGCAAGTTAGAACAAAATTGGAAAAGCCCACCAAAATCACCAAATTCTTGACACTTTGTTGTGTCTCCCCGAAAACGTTTAATGAAAGCGAACTATAAAGCGACCAACGACCAGCACACAACACAACTAATACGGTAAGTGTATTCAGGTAAAGCCTGGGCAAATGGATATCGTCCGGTATATAACACACTTCTAAGGGGTGTTGGGGCGGGGGCAGGAATGGGTGATTCTGAGAGGCAGGAGACCAGGTATGACACCGGGCCTGTGTCGTCTCATCACGGGGTGTGGGCGGCGGCCCCCTGGTGTACCCACAAACTATTGGCATGAAAACAACAAGCACCCCCAATATACATGCAGGCAAGATTCCTGCAGGCAGGGAAAAAGGACAGGCAAAGGATCAGCAGCGGCGGCAAGCCCTCGGCAGACAACCTGCCGGCACGAGCTCTCTCCTAGCGATGGGGCGAGCTGCTGGAGAGATGGAGCCAAGTGGGGTGGCGATCTACCTCTGACCCCTCCGCCATCTACAGGTAGATTGTAATCTACCTGTTGGACATGCCTGCAGTAGAGAATGAAAGATTAATGATACATGAGATGGAAGGGGTAACAGAGGAAGATGCAGAATTGAGGAGAAAGGGTAGGGATAGGATCAGAATAACAGGTAGTGGGTTTGGAGATTGAAAGAAGAAGGGAAGTTTCTTCATCAGAGATGAAAAAGAAGGGAACAGAAGAAATGATAGGGGAAGATGAAGAGAAAAGCTGATAATGGATAGGAGGAAGGGGAAGTGAGGAAGAAATAGGAGGGAATAGAAGAGCAATCTTAGAGACTTTGTCATGGAAAAAGTTAGCTAGGGTTTGAGCAGAGAGGGAATGAGGGATTAGTGGCAGTGGAGGCATAAGAAGTGAATTGAGGATAGAGAATAGATGATGGGGATTGGAGGCAAGATGGTCAGTCATATGAATAAAATGGTTTGGGTTAGCAAGGACAAGAGAAGACTTGTAAGAGAGAAGCATGAATTTAAAGTGAAGGAAGTCAGAAAGGAAGCGTGAATTAAGCCAGGTGCAATCAGTTGCACGGGCACAGCAATGGAGATAGCGGGAAGTAGGAGAAAGCCAGGGCTTAGGAAAGGTACGCCTCACATAATGAGCTATGGGTGGAGCAACAGCATCAAGAGCAGAGGAGAGAGCAGTATTATAGTGGAGAATGGTCTCGTCAACAGAATTAGAAGACAAAGTGGATTGAAGAATCAAAGAGACAGTAGATGATAGAGTTAATGGGTCAATAGCATGTAAATTCCTAAAAAGAAGGGAAGAAATAGGCTGAGATTGAGGTAGGGAGTAATAGAGAGTGAAGCTTAAGAGATAGTGGTCAGACAAAGGAAGAACAGAAGAGCAGAAATTAGAGGGCAAACAATTGGAGTAGAAGACAAGTTCGAGACAGTGACCAAGCTGATGAGTAGTTGAGGAGGAGCAGAGAAGGAGGTTTTAAGAGGAGGTAAGTGAAAGGAGCTTAGAAGCATATGAGTCAGAGGGGTTATCAACATGAAAATTAAAATCACCAAGAATGATAGAAGGTGAAGAAGGATCTAAAAATAATAAGAGCCAGGAGTCGAAATTAGAGAGGAATATAGAAATGGGCTTATCTGGTGGTCTATAGATTACAGCAATCTGAAGAGGAAGGGGATGGAAAAGACAAACAGAATGGACCTCAAAGGAGGGAGAGGAATGGGACTGAGATAACACAAGAGGTTGAAATCTGCAAGGAGAAAGTAAAAGGCCAACACTGCCACTGTGACCATCTGGCCGAGGAGTGTGAAAGAAGTGGAAGCCACCAAGTGAAAGTGCAGCAGTCGAGGTCATATCGTCTGGTAAGAGCCAGGTTTCAGTAAGAGCCAGGAAATTAAAAGCAGAAGAGATGAAGAGATCATGGATGAATGCCAGTTTGTTAACAATGGACTGAGAATTTCATAAGGTGCAAGAGAAGGGAAGAGAAGAGGGGGAAAGAAGAGGAATATGGATTAGAGAGCGGTAGTGGAGAGAAGGAGATGGCAGGAGACAGGATTGGGATTAATATCACTGGATGACAAAAGTAGAAGAAGAAGTAGAGTGTGAGGGAGAGATGAGGCAAAATTATGGAAATGAGGATGTGGTTGTAAAAGTGAAGAAGGAGAAGGATGAATAAGACAAAGGAGAAGGTAAAGCTCAAAAGACAAGAAGAGGTTAGAGGATAAAAAGGGGGAAGATAGAGGGAAAGGGTAAAAAAGAGGAGAGGTGAGGGGCATGCAGAAAGAGGGAAGAGAAGAAGGAAGAACAAGTAATAAGATAGGGCCATGAAAGGAAGGTAAGTGAAAGGAAAGTATTAAAATAAAATGAAGTCTAAAGTAATAAAAGGCAGACAGTTCAATGTCCCAGCCACAGTGGTTCCAAAGTGCACAAACTCTGACAAGTAACAGAATCTCAAATAGTACCACAGCAATAACACAGGTACACTACCAAAAAACTGCCTCCAGTTTTGCAACTGATTCCTATAGATTTTGGGGTGCTGAATCCAGGAAAAATAGCCAAAATGTTCCATCACGTCACGTTTTCTTGCAAAATTAGATTTCTTACCCATATAAGGAATGTTCACATAATTTCTTTTTAGCCGACTGCAGTTTATTTTCTTGGCCCAAAATAGAGGTTGTAATGGTTAACTAACTAGAAACACTCCCTCATGATATTTTAGAGTGTTTTGTATTCATTTTATACATTAACAGGACAATTGGGAGGCGGGGGGCTAAATCCAGTACTCGCGCTGGCGCATGTTCTTTCCTGTTCGCCTCGCCTCGTTCGCTCGCTCAAACACGGTGGTTGCGACATGAACGTTCCTGTCAAATTTCAGTTTCTTGCAAGTTCATTATTACCTTTTGTTTGCTCAGTCGTAATCCAGCTTTATTCCGAAGTGGTTCACTACAGTTGTAGTTTGCAGTGCTGTGTATTTGTGATGGCTCACAGAGCCAGAGGTTGCGTCAACTCTCCGGACAGTTTTTGTTTTATTTGTGGGGAATATACCGTGAAAAAGCAGCAGAGGAACATTTCTGCATTTATTAAAAAAGTATATTTCGCCTATTTCGGTTTGAAGTTAGGCGATCAAGACAAACCGTGGGCTCCTCACAAAGTGTGCAAGACATGTGAGGAAGATCTACGCTTATGGATGAAAGGTAAAAAACAAGCATTTCGTTTCGGAATACCTATGATGTGGCGTGAACAAAGAGACCACAGCAGTGACTGCTATTTTTGCTCTTGCATTGTGAAGGGATACAACTTAAAAAATAAGAATGTAATAAGTTACCCCCAACCTTCCCTCAGCAATTAGGCCTATGCCTCATAGCAACGAAGTACCTGTGCCTGAACCACCAAAATCTTTGGATCATATTTGTGTGGACGGTTCTGATCATGATGAGACTCATCAGATGGCTTTTCCCGATGAGTCCAGTACTTCCGAGTTTGAAACTGAACCAGATCCGAAACCTGAACTTTTCTCTCAAGCTGAATTGAATGATTTAGTCTGGGATTTAGGACTCCCAAAAGATGCTGCCCAACTGCTAGGTTCTCGGCTTAAACAGAAAAATCTATTGTCACCAGGAACAACTTTTTATTGGTACCGCAACTGCGAGACACAATTTTTGAAGTATTTCAGCAAAGAGGAAGATTTGGTATTTTGCAACGATATATACGGAGTGATGGAAAAGTTTAAACTCAAGTATGATCCTGCTGAATGGCGGCTGTTCATTGATTCGTCAAAAGACAGCATAAAAGGTGTTCTTCTTCATAATGGCAACACATTCGCTTCAGTTCCTATTGCTCACTCTGTTATTCTCCAAGAAAAATACGAGAATTTGGCCCTGATTCTTCAGAAGATTCGTTATGATGAGCATAAGTGGATGATTTGTGGAGACTTTAAAATTCTATCCATGCTATTAGGGCAGCAATCCGGTTTCACCAAATATCCCTGCTTCCTTTGCTTGTGGGATAGCCGGGCCCGCGACCTACACTGGGGGAAAAAAGACTGGCCAATTCGGGAGTATTTGAGACCCGGTGAGAAAAATGTTCTTCATGAGAGCTTGGTACCTCGTGATAAAATTCTATTACCACCTCTCCACATTAAGTTGGGTCTCATTAAGCAATTCATCAAGTCCCTTCCAAAAGATGGTGAGTGCTTTCGGTACCTTTGCTCAAAGTTCCCCCGACTTTCTGAAGCAAAGCTAAAGGAAGGAGTGTTTCTTGGCCCTGATATAAGGAAACTCATTTCAGATGGAGCATTCGCTGAAACGATGTCTGAGAAGGAAAAAGAAGCCTGGGATTCCTTCAAGGATGTTGTTCTCAAATTCTTGGGGAACAGGCGGGATGAGAACTATAAGGATATTGTTGCCAGGATGCTCAATGCCTTCAAAGAACAAGGCTGTAACATGAGCCTGAAAGTCCATTTCTTGCACTCCCATGTGAACTACTTTCCCGAAAACTTGGGGGCGTACAGTGAAGAACAAGGTGAAAGATTTCACCAGGACATCAAGGACGCAGAGAGAAGGTACCAAGGAAGATGGAACACCACTATGATGGCTGATTTCTGCTGGTTGCTGCTGCGGGAAACCCCAGATGAAAAATACGCCAAGCAGCGCACCAAGAGAAGCATTCGGGGGAAGAAGAAACAGGCCCACCAGGAGATTGATTGACCCAAGAATGACTTTAAAATCTAAACTGTGTTGACAAATATCGTGTTTTTACTAAACTTTGAAATAAAAATTTGCTAGTTATTACCACAGTGTCGGATCTCATTTATTAGAATTTTATTTTCACACCATCGGGTGTTTGTCTTCATGTATTGCAATGGTGCGGTTTGCGTTTTCTATTCTTACATACATACCTGTACAACATTTTTTGCACATTTCTTTGCTTTGCTTTGTGTCTAACCTCGCTCTTATATGCTCAATGTTTGTGCACATGTATGTGGCTGTTTTAAGTGCAGACAATTTTGCTACCATCACAGTGTGTTTTGTTGACATTACTCTATTCTTATGTGCTGCCTTGTTACAATTTTCTTTATTTTTATTTGAATAACTACTAAACAATTAGTATAAAGAATTCATCCAAGAAACTTTTATCTCGATTGCACTCAATCTGAAACGTTCACCTCAAACTGCTAACCCAATGTAGCAAAAAATCTGTACGTGATGGAGCAAATTGTTTACCAGATTTGGATTCAGCGCACCAAAAAACGTAAAAATCAATCGAAACATTAGAGGCAGTTTAAAAAAATTTTTTTTTAGTGTACCTGTGTAATTAATTAAAGCACAGCAAAGGAACAGCAGTGACTACCAAAATTCCACAATGTCATTATAAGTACATATTAGAGGGAAGGAGGGAGATGAGAAACAAGAGTAATGGCATCAGAAAACAGGAGTAAATATAATGTGGGAACGAGGTGCTGCATAAGAGTCTGAAGGACTTGCAGATCTGAACACACTAGAATGATTGTTATGTTGGACACCTTGTCCCGCACCAAAGGGCCCTTTGGAATGTCCCTTAGGCATGGGCATGACAAGCACAGGCATGCCTGAGGGTGTCTGCCTTTCATCAGGGAAAGAGTTACTGACAGGCTGAGCACTTCGGCTCTCTAACAGCCGGTGTCTGGTGCAGGAGTGATGTGAATTCAAAAAAAGCTGGTGTTCACCCAATGAGCTCTCAACTGCTTGAGAATGTCTGCCCCCAAGCAGGGAAAGAGTTACTGACAGGCTGAGCACTTCAGCACTCCCCCATCAAACATAAAACAAAAACCGACAGCCCCACAGTCCTTACCTTCAATCCCCAGAACTGTGAGGCTATTTCCATTCCGCTCCCATTGAGGCCTGATGATGACTTCCTGTTTGCAAACAGGAATTCAGTATTGGGCCTAGCTGGGGCGGGAGTCAAACAACTTTGCAGCTGCTGTAAAACATCTGCATGGTAAACAGAATTGAACATAAATTGAATCCAAATATGGTCCAGCTAAGACTGAAGGAAGCACTCTACGTTGGCCATCAACTGATCACAGAAGGATTGAAACCAAACCCAGAAAACAGTTGAAAGAAAAAGAAAAACACCAAGACCACTGGATGTGAAGGGAGATAAGAGATTTTTAGGAATAGTGAAATACCTGCTAAAATTTTGCAAAGGCCTATAGATTAAGCCACTGTCACAACTGAGGCACAAAGATGTGGCATAAGAATGATCAATAAGTCGACAACAGGCCTTTGACAAGATTAAGGATGCTATCTCCAGGATCCTAGCACTTAGATACTATAGACCAGGAGAGCAACTAGTTTAAGTGTGATGCATTTCAGATGGGGCTAGGGCTAGCAGAAAGTGAAAAAGGGTATGCCTAAATTGAAAAGAAATTACTGATGGCATTGTTTGCAGAGGAACATTTCCATCAACTCATATTTGTCCAGGCAGAACATGTGCAGCCTGACTATAAACTGTTGGGAAACTATGACAGGCACATACAGTACCATGCAGGGAACAATCTTGTTCTAGTAGACATTTTGAGGGTAATTTTATAAAGGATTTCTTGTGTTTTAAAGGGCTTTTATAAAATTATTCAAGGGTTTATGCACCTAAAGTGCTCATGGGGCCAAGAAGATGCACACCTCTAAGAAACTCTCATGCAGGAATGTTCAGGAGCAGAGTTTGGGTGGAAGATATGGAGTTACAATTCATGCATGTCTTTATAAAATGCACACAAATATTGCTGGCTACCAAAATGGTCAGTGAACTTAAGCCATTTTGGAACAGACTTAAAGATCTCAATATGTATACTTTAGAGGAAAGGCAGGAGAGAGGAGATATGATAGAGATGTTTAAATACCTCTGTGGCATAAAAGCTCTGCAATGAGGGGACATAGGATGAAGATGAAAGGGGATAGACTCAGGAGTAACACATGGAAATATTTCTTTATGGAAAGAGTGCTAAATGCGTGGAATAGTCTCCCAGTGGAGAAAGTAGAGACAAGGACAGAATCTGAATTCAAGAAAGCATGAGACAAACACAGAAGGTCTCTAAAGGGAAAAAAAGGACTATAGTAGTTGATATGGAAGGGCAGACTAGATAGGCCATATGGTCTTTTTCTGTCATCATGTTTCTATGTTTCTATTCACACTTGCTCCCAAGCAGGCACCTATGTGTCTCAATAAAATAGGCTTAAAAACATGTCTACTTGGTCTTCACACATAGGTGGTTTGCTTTTAAATTATCAATCCCAGTGCAAAGATATCTGTACAGATGGGCATAGAATGAATAAATATGCTACAGTATCTACAATATCATTTTCCGATCTTATTTATAGTACCAGCAATTCAGGAAGCCATAGCTCAGGACACAGGCAGCCTGAACTTATGAGAGAACAGAAATTGACCACTCAGAAACCAGAGGCTCATTAAACATATGTATATTTATAGATTCTAATTTTTTTTTAATTTTTTAAGTGGACCATCAAAATCCATAGAGTGCTGTCCTTGCCAAATAGAGCATCAATGCACTATTTCAATTTCATCATCGGTCCATATAGTACATCTCAAATATCATATGTTGTTGTTGTTAAGTGCCATCGAGTTGGTATCGACTCATGATGACCCTCTGGATAGATGTCCTAAAGTGTATTCAGTCTTCAGTCAGGCGGCTCATTGTTGATAGAATGGTATCCATAGCTGCTGTTATTGTATCGATTCATCACATTGCTGGCCTTCCTCTTTTGCGTTGACCTTCAACCTTGCCAAGCATGATGTCTTTCTCTAATGATCTCTCTTTTCGCATGATATGTCCAAAGACTTGTCATCTGAGCTTCTAAAGAGAGCTTTGTTTTGATCTCCTCTAGTACCAACTGGTTTGTTCTTCGGGCAGTCCACAGTATTCTTCACCAGCACCATAATTCAAAGGCATCAATTTTCTTCCTATTTTTTTCCACTGTCTAACTTTTGCATCCATAAGATGTTATTGAAAATACCATGGCTAGGTCAAGTTGAATATTTGTATGGAGAGAGACATCTTTGCTCTTGAGAATCTTGTTGAGGTCCTTCATAGCCATTCTGCCAAGAAGAATGCATCATCAGATTTCTTGACTGCTTGTCATTTCTTTATTGATTGATCCAAGCAGAGACATGGTGGAAGGAGGACAACCAGTAGGACTCTGTGGTACCTGAGTACAAATTATATTGCAATGATAGAGTAGATAAAATTGGGGGAGGGGTTGCACTCTGTGTTCTAGAGGGCATTGAGTCACAAAGGATTAAAGTGTTGCATGAAAAAAAATACATGGTAGAATCTCTATGGATTGAAATTCCATGTAAAAAGGGGAAGGTGATGGCAGTGGGGGTGTACCACTGACTGCCTAGCCAGAATGAACAAATAGATGATAAAATACGCAAAGGAATCAGGGAAGATAACAAAAGTTACAATATAGTAATAATAATGGGTGATTTCAATTACCCTGGTATTGACTAGGTCAGTGTTATGGCAGGAGATGCTAGGGAGATAAAGTTTCTAGATGAAATAAATGACTGCTTCTTGGGGCAGCTGGTTCATGAACTGACAAGAGGTGAAGCCATTTTGGACCTAGTCCTTAGTGGTAAACAAGATCTGGTGCAAGAGATAAGGGTGTTGGAGCCACTTGGCAATAGTGGTCATAGCATGATCGCATCTGATTTCATAAATGGAGGAAGAATGGCAAGGAAATCCACAATACTGTCTTCTAACTTTCAAAAGGAAGACTATGATACAATGAAGCAAACAGTTAAGAAAAAACTAAAAGGAGCAGTTACAAAGGTTAAAGATTTACATCAAGAATAAGCGTTATTTAAAAATACTATCTAGAAAGCCCAGAGCAGTTGTATTCCATGCTTTAAGAAAGGTGGAAAGAAGTCCAAAAAACTGCCAGCATGGTTTAAAGGTAAGGTCAGACAGGCTGTTGTAGCCAAAAAAGCAGCTTTCAGGAAATGGAAAAAGGATTCAAATGACAAAAACCGGAAATAACATAATCATTGGCAAGTTAGATGCAAGGCGTTGATAAAGAAGGAAAAGAGAGAATTTCAGAATAAGCTTGCTGTGGAAGTAAAAACACATAATAAAGACTTTTTCAAGTTCATTCATAGCAAAACACCTGTGAGAAAGTCAGTTGGACTATTCAATGATAGAGGAGTAAAAGGGGCACTAAGAGGGGACAAGGCCATAGCGGAGAGACTGAATGAATTCTTTACTTCGGTCTTTACTGAAGAAGATGTAGGGAAGTTATCCATGACTGAAATGGTATTTAAAGGTGATGCATTGGCAGAATTGAAAGAAATATTGATAAACCAGGAAGATATATTACAACTATTTGATAATCTAAACAGTAGCAAATCACCTTGACCGGATGGTATATGCCCGAGGGTGTTGAAAGAACTAAAATATGAGACTGCAGACCTATTAATAATCTGTGAACTATTATTAAAATCATCTTTAGTACCTGAAGATTGGTGCATGGTCAATGTAACTCCAATTTTTAAAAAGGGTTCTAGAGGTGATCCAGGAAACTACAGGCCGGTGAGCTTGACATCAGTGCCGGACATAATGGTAGAAACCATTATAAAGAGCAAAATTACTGAACATGTAGATAGCCATGGTTTAATAGAAGAAAGCCAATATGGCTTTAGCAAAGGAGGGTCTTGTCTTACTAATCTGTGAATAAAAACAGGTAGACAAAGATGAGACATTTGATATAGTGTATCTGGATTTTCAGAAAGCCTTTGACAAGATCACTCATAAGAGACTCTTGGCGAAGTTAAAAAGTCATGGGATAGGAGGTAGTGGACTATTGTGGATCAGGAACTGGTTAATGATAGAAAGCAGAGGGTAGGGCTGAATGGACAATTTTTCAGAGGTGAATAATGGAGTACCCCAGGGATCTGTGCTAGGTCTGCTCTTTTTTAACTTATTCGTAAATGACCTGAAAATGGGAATAATGAGTGAGGAAGTCAAATTTGCAGATGACACAAAATAATTCAATTTTTGTTAAAACCCAAGAGGATTGTGAATAATTGCAAGAGGACCCTGATAAGTTGCAAATGGCAGATTAAATTTAATGTGGACAAGTGCAAAGTTATACATCTAGGAAAGAACTACCCAAACTACGGTTACACGATGCAAGGTTCCACATTAGAAGCAATCACCCAGGAAAAAGATTCAGGCATCATCGTGGATAACACATTGAAACCCTCCATCCAGTGTGCAGCGACAGCCAAGAAGGCAAATAAAATGCTTGGAATCATAAGGAAAGGAATGGAAAATGAAACAAAGGATATTAAAATGCCTCTGTATCATTCCATGATGTGACTGCACCTTGAATATTGTGTGCAATTCTAGTCACCGTATCTTAAAAAGGATATAGCAGAAGTAGAAAAGTTACAGAGAAGAACCACCAAAATGGTAAGGGGGATGGAAGGATACCCCTATGAGGAGAGGCTTAAAAGGTTAGGGCTTTTCAACCTGGAAAAGAGACGGCTGAGGGGAGATTGAAAGAGGTCTATAAATTAATGAATGGAGTTTAACGGGTAAACATAGATTGATTCTTTATGGCATCAAAAACAGAAAGACTAGAGGACATGCGATAAAGCTACAGTGTAACCCATTTAAGACTAAAAAGAGAAAATATTTTTCCACTCAATGCGTAATCAAACTCGGGAATTTGTTACTGGAGGATGTAGTAAAAGCTGTTAGTGTAGCTGGGTTTAAAAAAGGTTTGGACAAGTTCCTGGAGGAAAGGTCCATAAACCATTATTAAAGAGGATCCAGGTAATCCACTGCTTGCACCATACAAGCATTATGGAACCTGTGTGTCTTTTTGGGAAAGTGCTAGGTACTTGTGACCTGGATTGACCACTGTTGGAAACAGGATACTGGGCTTGATGGACCTTGGTCTGACCCAGTATGGCATTTCTTATTTTCTTATGTTCTTATTTCAATTTCTTCTCCATCAATGATGAACTTATTGATTTTGCCAGTTGTCAGGATCTTTGTCTTCTTTACGTTAAGGTATAGGTCCAATTTACGACTATGTTCCTTGATCTTGAGAAGCAAATGTTTCAGATCGTCTTCACTTTCAGCCATTATTGTGGTATCATCAACCTAGTGAAAGTTGTTGATGAGTCTTCCACCAATCTTCACACCTCGGTTGTCTTCATATAGTCTTGCTTCTCTGATGATTTGTTCTGCATATAAATGAAACAGGTAGGTGGAAATTACGCAGCCTTGTCGTGCACCTTTGCTAATTTTAAACCATTCTGTTCTCCTTGTTCCTTTCAAATTGTTACTTCTTGATCATTGTAAAGGTTGTGCAAGAGAACTATTAGGTTTTCTGGTATGGTTGTAGTCTCTGCTGGATGATCTTGAGTAGAATCATGATGGCATGTTGGATCAGAGCAATTGTGTGATAATTTCCAAAGTTAGTCGGATTACCTTTCTTTAGTATTGGTATAAACAGATCTTTTCCAATCAGTTGGCCATGATGCTGAACTTCAAATTTCCTGGCAGAGCCTTGTAAGTATGACAATAGCTGCATCCGATTGCTGTAATACTTCAGTGGGAATGCCATCAATGCCTAGTGCTTTGTTCTTTGATAATGCTTTCAATGTTGCTTCAACTTTTTCTTTCATCACTATTATAAAGTATAGGTTTATAATAGTGCTCCCCTAGACCATTTAGGTCCTGCTGTATACTCCGCAGTGAGTCCTTAATTTGTTTTCGCATCGCTGCCAGCTCTGCATGCAGATCTTTTTTAAATGCCTTCAACCACCGGCGCATCGGCGTCTCTTCCTCCTGCCGCTTGTCTCGCACCCCCTCCTCCTCCGAGCTCACCGCTTCATCAGGCTCCGCCAGGCCTTCCCCTGTCAACTCCTCTGCCACCTCCTTCTGCACATACGGAGATTTAAACCCCGCTAATTTCTTGTGTACCGACAGGGCCATCTCTGCATCACTTTCTTTTTTCCTCCTCCGACGCTGGGATTAGCTATTCCACGCAATTTCAATGGGACACGGATGGAGCTTGGCTATTCTGCGGCCATTCGCTCCGTGACGTCACCGGAAGTCCTCAGTTTTGGATTTTGAACCCAACAATCTAATATTAAAATCCCCTAATACTTTTTTTGTTTTTTCTTTATTTTTATTGGTTAATTTGCATGTTACATAGAGAACAGTTTTCATATAGAAACATCACATACATCACATGCATACATCATATTTATATTTATCCCCATATAACATCCCCAACAACCCAGTCCCCTAGCTACTAAACCCCTCTCTTTACCTCTTTTTTGACCCTCTTCACCTATAATGATCAATGCCAGGGCACCACTGCCAAAGAAATATTTAACCAAACATCCTCAACTCTTAACAAAACCAAACCCACACACAACCCAGGATCGTTACGGGGGCCTCTTCCACACTTCTGCTCCTCCAAAGGGGGGGGGGGGACCTGTCTTGTTCCCCCAAGGACCTTCCGCCACCCGGCCTACACCACTCCAGCTGCCCCACTCCTGGTCTACAGTAATCAAATGCCTTATCAAATTCACTGCTGCCCTAACCTACCCCCTCCCTTTCCCACCGTGCAACATACTCTTGAAATGGGGACCATACCAGTTGATATTCCTCCATTCTACCTTTGCTTAGTGCTACTCCTCTCTCCAGTTCCATAATGCAAGCCACCTTCTTATACCACTCAGATGTGTTGGGGGCCTCCGGATTCTTCCATTTTTCTGCTATAGCCAGTCTTGCCGCCAGATACAAGAAACTGACCAATGATTTCTTATTCAGACACACCTCAGGGGGTCCCTCTGTGTATCCCAACAACATAAGCGCCGGATCTAACCGCAGGCCCTCCCCCATCACTGTCCTACCCACGGCCAGCACCCCCTCCCAAAAGACCTTGACTTTAGCACATTCCCATACTATGTGTATCAGGGTCCCCTTTTTGGAGCATCCCCGCCAGCATTCCGCTGTATCTTTAAGATGCATGGCATGAAGCCAGCTGGGAGTGAGGCACATACAAAAAAGCCATTTATATTGTGTGTTCAAGTGTGCAAGGCATATCGTAATTCTAGGAGTGTTGTACCAGATTGCCTCCCAGTGTTCCTCTGCCCATTCTTTCTCTAAGTCTCTAGCCCAATCTCTCTGGTAAGGATAATTTCCCCGGGCCTCGCCCTGCATCAGCCTATACAGCTGGGCCACCAGCCCTTGCCCCCTCCGGGGTCGTATAAAAAAAGATTCCATCCA
This sequence comes from Ichthyophis bannanicus, assembly GCA_033557465.1. Taxonomy (NCBI): domain Eukaryota; kingdom Metazoa; phylum Chordata; class Amphibia; order Gymnophiona; family Ichthyophiidae; genus Ichthyophis; species Ichthyophis bannanicus. The sequence goes on along the minus strand of CM066031.1, from coordinate 1,573,360,674 downwards.
ATGCGGCGATCCCAAATATCTATCTCTATGAGCTGTCAAAAAATGCTCTATCTGGAGTAGGCAGAGAACCCTCGGCAGATTCTGTTGGCATTTAGCCATAAAGTCGTGTCTCATCAAGAATCTCTTTTCTCCAATAAAATCCAGCACCCTTTCCATACCATTCTCCTTAATCCATCTAAACCTGCTTGGGTCCATCGCGAATGGCGGAAACAAATCCCCCTGTGTCAGAAACTCCAACCTCGACCCGGCACTGTCAAAACCCACCCTCTTACTAACTTTCTTCCATACCTCCACCGTCAGGCCTACTGTGGGATGCGTCTTTCCACCCCAATCTTTCTCCACCCCTCCTCCACCCCCCAGCAAAAGGTAAGGCCCCGATCTGGTCCATAGCCATTTGAGCTGCTTCCAGAGGGATTCAAGGCTGATGTGGAAACGCTTTCCACCAATAGTAAACCGACCGTATCTGTGCCACCCAATAGTAGAATTTACAATTGGGGAGCGACAGGTCTCCCGCCTCTCTTGGGGCCATCAACGTTTTTAAGGCCACCCTTCCTCGTTCCCACTGCATATAAACTCCGCTATCATCCTATTCAAATCTTTGAAGAACGAATCAGGGATATGACACGGCAACATTAGGAATAAATACATAAGTCTCGGGAGCACACTCATTTTCACCACGTTAATCTGAACCAGAAGGGAAGGTGCCAAGTGTGACCAGGTGTGCATGTCCTCACGGAGTCGTTTTAACAGTGAGGAAAAGTGTATCTGATACAACTGCTCTAGACGCACTGGAATTTTAACCCCTAAGTATCCTAAGGATACCTTTTCCCACTTATAGGGATACAACACCTCTAGACACTCTCTAGTGACCTCAGGCACATGAAATGGGAGAATAATTGATTTGGAGACATTTAGCTTATAGCCTGAAATCTTAGCAAACACTTGATATTCCCCTTGAAATGCTGCCAACGATTGCTCCAAATTAGATACAAATAAAAGCGTATCATCCACATACAATGCCACCTTATGTTCCACTCCACCAACCCATATACCCTGGATCTTGTGATTCGACGGATTGCCTGTGCAAAAGGTTCTAAAGACAACACAAACAGTAAGGGGGATAATGGGCATCCCTGACGCGTGCCTCTGCACAATGCAAACCACAAGGACAGCTGCCCGTTCACCCTTAGCCTCACAGTAGGTCGGCTATACAGTGCTGTAACACCCGAAGGAAGTACACCCCAAAGTTCAGGGCCTCCAAGACCTTCTGTAAGAAGAACCATTTGACCCGGTCAAAGGCCTTTTTGGCATCTAAAGCAAGGAACGCAGTTGGATGACTCTCCATCTGCTCACAATGGTGCACCAGGTCTAGCACTCTTCTCACATTATCAGACCCATTTCTCCCCGCTATAAACCCAGTTTGATCTAAATGGATAAGCTCAGCTTATTTAACCGAATCGCATAAATGTTTGCCAGCAACTTCGCATCTGTATTCAGCAGCGAGATCCTTCCCTTTCTTATGAATCAATGTGACATGTGCCTCCAGAAAGGACTCTGGTACTCTGCCCGCCTCCCGAACCTCATTGAAAACCTTACTCAGAATCGGCACTAAGCTCTCACTATATGCTTTGTAAAACTCCGGTGGGAAACCGTACGGCCCTGCCGCCTTATGAAGGGGCAAGCTCAGAATGGCCCTTCCTATCTCCTCTTTCAACACTGGGCTGTCCATCACTTGTTACTGCTCCACTGTTAACCCCTGGCCCAACTTCCCCCACAAATATACCTCCACTGACTCTTCTGCCTCCCTGGATTCTGACACATATAGATCTGTATAGAACCTTACAAACGCCTCCTCAATGTCTTTTTGGTCTTGCCTCATCTGGCCCTGCTCATCCCGAATCTGCAGGATGACATTTTGCTCACGCCGTTGTTTCAATTGATATGCTAACAAGTGATCTATCTTCCCTCCTCTGGCATAGTATGTACAATTGGACCTCCAGGCCAACACCTCAATCTCCTCTCTCAAGAAACTATTCAACTCTCCTCTCTTAACCACCAACAAATTTGCAGTCTCCCCTGAGGGCGACTGAGCCAGCTCCAACTCCAATCTCTTAATTTCCTCCTCCAGCTCCTGCTTACGTCTGCCCCTTTCCTTCTTCCGACATGCCCCCCTCGCTATGAATAACCTTCTCAGAACCGCCTTCAAAGCATCCCACAATATCAATGGTGACATATCTTCTATATCATTATGAAGCATGTACTCCTTTATAGCCGTCAGCACCTCACAATCTCCTCCCCTTTCACCACCAATGACAGATTCAGCCTCCAAGTCAAACCAGGCCTCATTACACTTCCATCCACCCCCAGCCATATATGTACCGGCGCATGGTCTGACCATGTGACACTACCAATCTCACATTGGTTCACTCGAGGGCAGAGCGGCCTGTCCCCAAAAAATGATCAATACAGGAATATGATCCATGTGTTGCTGAAAAACAAGTAAAGCCTTTCACTCTGGGATTTTGCCATCTCCAGATATCCACCAACCTCGTCTTTCCTAATAGTGCCCTAAGGGCTGCCCCCTCTCGGTCCCCCCTGTAGAAGGTGATCTTCTTCCCAGTCTATGACTGCGTTGAAGTCCCCTCCATAAAGGATCAGGTAGATGGTCCAGCTACTAAGCTTTTGAACAAGCTGTGACAAGAAGCGCCTCTGGCCCGTGTTAAGAGCATATACATTAACCAGGCATATCTGTAAGCCTTGTATCTGCAGCTCCGTGCTCTGTGTGTCTTTCTACTGGCGTTGTACTTGGAATTGGAGGCCCCGCTTTATTAGCACAGCCACCTCCGCACTGTTGGATTTCCCTGGAGAGTGGAGCATCTCTGACACCCAGCTAATTCTCAATCTCGCTATGTCCCTCTTGGTCAAATGGGTTTCCTGCAACAGATAAATATCTGTAGAATAACTGGGCAATTCCTGGAGTACCAATCTCCTTCTCCAAGGTGTTTGCATTCCTCGGACATTTAGTGAAGTGATCTTAACACTCAGTCCCCCTTACCATAGCAACCCTTACCAAAACACCCCCCTCCCCCATCCCCCCTCCCTGTCTTGTGTGGAAGCCCGTCACAAACAAGTTAATATCATAACCAGAACAACATAATGCAATAAAAGCCTGAACCCTCATTAGGAGGCGTTCTCCAGGAGGCGCCAGGGAGCCAGCCCCACCTAGGCAGGGGGGTCTCCTGCAGCCGCTTCCACTGCTCCTGGCCTTCCCCCTGGATAGCATTGACACATTCCCCCTCTGGTGACATGGGAGCCCATACGTGACCCCCCACCACCATCTCCTAGGCCAGAACCCTGTCCCAAAGGTCACTTATCACCAAGCAGCGTTCCCCCCCGGGCCCCAGCCTCACAAAACATCCACCTCTACCCCTCCAAAACTGTAGCCCTCCCCACCTTCCCATCTTTATACCGCTGTCACTCTCCGATCAGCGGGGGATCATCCGGAAAATGCAGGTGGAAGAATTCTTTCACCTTGTTTACTTCTTCAAAGAAGATCCGCTCCCCCTTCCAGTCTACCTGCAAATGCGCAGGGTACAGCAATGCCTGCGGTACGTTGTGATTTGAAAAATGCTTCTTTACCTCTCGAAAGGCTTGCCGCTTTTTATCTAATTCAGTACTGTAGTCAGGGAAGATCTACACTTTCGCATTCTGATGAGAAATTGGACCGAGCTTCGGAACCTGTCTTAAAATCCAGTCTCGATGGCGGAAATTCAGAATCTTGGCCAGCACTGGTCTTGGCCAGTCCCGCGGTGGTCCTCTGCCCCCCGGGACGCTATGTGCTCTTTCCACCACCAGGCCCGAGGGGAGGGGTGGGTCCTGAAACCAACTCTGCAGCAAATGTTCCATGTGCTCAGGCATGCCCATATCTCCCTCCTCCTCAGGAAGGCCCAAAATCCTCAAATTTGATCTCCTCGAGTGATTCTCCAGATCGTCTACCTTGGCCCATAATTTTTCCAGCTGTTCCAAGTGGCTGGCGTCATCTCTTTTGAGCATCTGCACATCATCTTCTGCATCCGAGATCCGCTGCTCAGCTTGCTCGATTCTACCCACCGCCGCTTGCAGTTCAACATGGACTGGCTGTAGTTCCCCCTGTATGGTTGCCCCCTGTATGGTTGATAATCTGCCAGCCAGATCAGTACTTCTTCCTTTTATTGCCGCTAGCACCATGGCTATTTCAGGGGGTACTGTATCAGGGCCGCCAGGATCTGCCCCGCTCACCGCTGTTCTCCCTGGCGTTGTCAGGCCCTCTGCCATCTGCATTTTGCCGCCATCTTGCCCTGTGAAATATTCGGCCATCGTGTGCTGCCACGACACTCTTGCTGCCTTCGCCGTGCTCATTTGGCTTTTGCCTGCTTTTTTTGCATCCGCTTTCGCCGCCATCCTTCCCACAGCCACTGTCCGCTTTATATGGGGTGGGTACTGCCTTTAAATAGCACTATGAGACTCGCTAACCCGGGAGAGCTTCCGCCGCACGTCTCACTCTCAGCTTCGCATCACGTGACCCTCCCTAATACTTTTAAGTGATCAAAATTTGCAACCTGTTCTGGTTTCTCTACAGACAGCCTGCAAGCCTTCTCCTCCTCGGTTCACTATTTGCAGTCAGTATTCCTCACTTGCAGGCAGCCTCCACTTGCAAGCTCATAGCCCTCTTCTGTCAGGCAACCTACAAGCTGTCTTTTAATTAGACATGCAAATGCCTGAAAATGGTCTGTATGTACCAGCCATTCTTAGATCCACTCTAGGAATCCAGCCAACAATATACACCATTTCCCACAACATTTTTAACATTATTATGAACCCTTCGGGCTGTCGTGGCTGCCACCATTTACAAAATCTGCATATCCCGTTACCAGGAAGGGTGGGTGAAAGATGCCTTAAGTAGAAGAGATCAGGACAAGGCCTCCAAACTATGTACATGTGAATTATATGAAAAGTCCATGTTTATAAGTTTCAACCTAGAATGTAAATATTTCTATTTGTTAGACTCCTCTGTGTACTTGCAATTTTTTTTTCTGTCTGAAGCAAAATTAACAAGACAGATTTATTGGAAATTGTAGCCAAAGAGACAAAAATATTTGAATGGAAAAATATCCTAAATGAAACTAATATTTTTTAGCAGCCCACATGGAGTTTTCATATACTGGCACCACACTTCCTTGTTTCAAGTAATTTTTTTTAAATTATTGTGTTTTCAAGTACAATATACAGTACCTATAACTACTTTTAGCAAAACATTCATATAGAGTTATATCAAATTTACAGAATATCAGGAAAATGATAGAAACTTGCTAGCCATGCCATAACATTCTAATTCATTAGTTAGTGAGTCCTTTTTAATACTGGCTTTAATTACAATTCCGAATTTCTTTTGTATATTGAGATCAAATTCCTTCATTGGTCACTTTTTGGCTCTGATTAAAAAAAAACTATTCCCCATTTTATGTCTATAGAAAAATATCCTTCATAAATAAAGCCCATGGTCTGATATTTTTCACCATTCCGTAAAGCTTCCATTCATTTTGTGAAACATTTTCAATTGTTCTTGTAGCTCTTCTCTGGGTAATTATTGTGACAGGAAGTATCTGTAATTTTCTTATTCTTAATAAAATACAAGAATGAGATTATGAATATTTTGAAAAAGTTACAGAAGAGGAGCATGTATACTTTGTGACCCCTGAGCGCTCAGTTAGGGACCCTTTGCTCAAAGGTCAACCCAAGTTGAAGGCAATGCTTAGCTGTGCTGTGTAGTATATGGATTTGATGACCTAAAATCATTATTTCTGCTTTACAAAGCTCATTGGTTAGATAGGTGCACTACTGTGTCAACACCATTAGAGAGTGTTATTCGTAATTAGGCCCCAGAACATAAAAGAAAAATGCAGTAAAACAGCACATACTAATGCAGTAGTGCAAATTAGTAAATCTAGGGGGTATGTTTACTAAACGGCGCTAACGTCAATCGCGCGATATGTGATGTTATCGTGCGATAATGGCGCATTACCGTGTGAGAACGTCACGTATCGCGTGTGGCGGTAAGGTGTTCCGAGGGTGGAGCAAGGCCCCCCAGAGGGTGGAGGAAGGCTCCCCAGGGGCAGAGAGAAGGGGTCAATGGGCGGAGAGTGGGCGTGGAGTGGCTCCTTGCACACTAACGCCGTGAAATGAAGCTCAGAAAATTAGCGCCAGTGAAAACCTGGTGCTAGGCACATTTGCAGGTCAGAGAAACCATTTCAGTCAGCAATGTACAGCAAAGGCAGGGAAACCCAAAAACGTGATAGTAGTGATACATGTGCAGGAGCCAAAAAAGCAAAGAAACAGATAAAATGACCAGAACCACATTTGAAATCCCATAACCAAGCTGGCCAATAGTGATATTAATGAGAAACATAAAGCAACACTACTGAAAAAGCATAAAAAGCATAATGTTTGGAAGGGTCTATTCTCTGTCCCCCTACAAAGTGAATGATCCCACATTTAAATAGTGGTGATCAAGGTTTTTGTCGTTTATATTGGGCAGGTTTGTAAGGGGGTGCAAATGTGCAGCAACAGCAGAGTGGGCACGTAGGACAGGGCAACTGTACTGATGCTGGAAATGGGATACAGAGGGCTGCAGGCAGCACATGCTGTGGTCCAGCTGGGGCACATTGCGGACTAGGCAGATGCCTAGGTGGCATATAGGAATGCCGAAACTGTAAAGGTGCATTAGGTTGCGGCACTGGGGTGAGGCTTTTTTGGCTGGCAGTGCAGATTGTTGGGATGTGTCTGACTGATACAAGCAGGAAAAGGGATTGCCTCTGACAGCCTTTTAACTGAGCCCACTGAGAGATCAAACTCATGACCACTGTATCAGCAGTCAATGTATTAACCAGTTTGTTACACCTCTGTAGCTGTGATTGCAGGTCAGCGTGCCTAATTAAGGCTAATGCGCGTTAACGTGCCACGGCTCCCTCTATTGCGTGATAACGGATGTTATTGCGCGATAACCCAAAATGCTACCTTAAGACCGGAACGCCCACTACCTTTTATGGCAGCGGTTCTCAACCTGTGGGTTGTTTACCACTTCCTTTGGAGGCAGGACAATGCTGCACGGAGCCCGTCGAGAGAGAGGAAGGCTCCGCAACGGTTTTACAGGCACAGCCACAGTTCCCTAAGAGGCAGGGAGCCGCGGCTGCATTAGAAGGGAGGGGGTGAGTTTGCCGCTGCCGAGAAGCAGACTCGGCAGTGGCAGCAACTTGTGCTCTAGAAGGAGACAGACATGGGGAGAGGGGAGCAGGGAACCTGCAACGGGGCTCACAAGGGGGTGGGGGAGGGGCTGATATGGATGGATGGAGGGAGGGGCTGTCATGGATGGAGGGGGGCTGATATGGATGGATGGAGGGAGGGGGCTGACATGGACAGGGGGCTGACATGGAGAGAGGGGGGCTGACATGGATGGATGGATGGAGGGAGGGAAGGGAGGGCTGACATGGAGGGGGGCTGTCATGGAGGGATGAATGGATGGATGGATGGATGGATGGAGGGAGGGGGGCTGACATGGATGGATGGATGCAGGGAGGGGGGCTGACATGGAGGGAGGGAGGGGGCTGACATGGACAAAGGGAAGAGACAGGGGGACATACTGGACAGACGGGGATAAATGCTAGACAGAGAGGAGAGACAGTGCGGGTTAGAATTATAATGGGCAGATGGGGGGGGGGCTAGGACTGGTAATGGGTTGATTAGGGAAGGCTAGGACTGGTAATGGACTGATCAAGGGGGGGGGTTGGGACTGGTAATGGACTGATGGGGGCTAGCAATGGAAATGAGCTGATCAGGGAGATTAGGACTGGAAAAAGGGATGATTAGAGGAGGCTAGGACTGGTAATGGGCTGATGGAGGGGTAGGACTGGTAATGGGCTGATTAGGGGAGCCTAGCACTGGTAATGGGGTTGAGGAGGGACTAGTACTGGAAATGAGCTGATTAGGGGAGGCTAGCAGTGGTAATGGGGTTGAGAAGGGACTAGCACTGGAAATGAGCTGATTAGGGGAGGCTAGGACTGGTAATGAGCTGATGGGGGGGGGGTAGGACTGGTATTGGGCTGATTAGGGGAGGCTAGCACTGGTAATGGGGTTGAGGGGGGACTAGCACTGGAAGCGAGCTGATTGGGGGGCTTTGACTAGGAATGGGCTGATTGTGGGGAGAGGAGGATAGAGCTGCTGGCCCTGGAAGAAAACTGGGGGCTAAGACTACAAATGGGCTGATACGAGTGGATGGGAGAATGGAACTGGAAGGGAGTGGATCTGAGAGGGGCTGCCATGGTATTTGTACTAGAAGGGACTGGTCAGTGGGGAAGGAGGAGGACTGGAAGAGAATGGACACCAGTGGCAGTCATGGGAATGCAAGTTGACATTGGAAGGGACTGCGAGTGAGGACTGGAAAGGGGCTGATACTGGGGAGGGTTACTGGGACTGGAGATAGGCTGATGGAAAGAAGTGAAGAAAACGAAAGAAGAGATAAGAAATGGCAGATGGACCATAGACCACAGAGAGCTAAGAGAAGACAGGAAAGCAGAAGCCTCAGATCGGAACCAGCATGATCAGAGAATAAATTGGCCAGACAACAAAGGTAGAAAAAATAATTTTATTTCATATTAGTGATTTGACTACAAAATCATCATAATTTTGAAATCAAATATTGTTGCTTGTTGTGATTAAATATCGTGGTTTAAATAAGTAAATTTTATAAATACAAACATATTGCAAAGGCCTATAATATATTGATAATTCAACAAATGATTACAGCGACAATGCATTAATGGTAAAGGAAGAGAGACGCATTTGATTTTATCATTGGGGGTCACCACAAGTTGACCAGTGGTAAAAGGGGTCATGGTACAAAAAAGGTTGAGAACCACTGTTATATGGCATTCGTCACAGTAAGACCGCAACTAATGCTGGTAACATTAAGACGGTTTAGTAAACATACCTCTAACTGTAAATCATTTGAACCTGACTTCATTTATGTGTATCTAGAAAGGTGCCTGAAGGGAGGAGGAATAGCCTAATGGTTACAGTAAGTATCCCAAAACCAAGAAAACCAAAATCATATCCTTCTAGCGCTCCTTGCAGTCTTGGACAAGCCACTTAAGCTTTCATGGCCTCCAGTATGAACTTAGAATATAAACTCTCCAGCGTTAAGAACATACCTGCTGTACTTGATTGTAATTCACCTTGAACTTCTGAGAAAGACTTGTTAAATGCAATAATGAAATTATTTCTCAAAGAGATATTTATTTGTTAACTGGTGCTATGAGTGTTTTTGTTGGTCTTCAACTGGGCATTTAAACTGCATATAATATTTTTATCATTTAGTTTATGTTTTGAAGACAATGTGCCAAAATATTTAGAAACAGTGTTGATATTTAATTTTTTGGTGCACTTGGGATGTTTTGAGGGGTTTTTGTTGCCTTTTTCCTTTTTATTTCTTTCTGTTCATCTTCCACTCATCTCTGGGCGTGAGTGTAACATCCATTTAAATCCAGATACAAAGGGCAATACATGATAACAAACTGATAGCAATATATGATAACAAACATGATAGCAATACATGATAATAAACAAACTGATAAAGCAATATACTTTAAAATACGGACAATCCAACAACTAAGACCGATACAACAACTAAGACCAACAACTAACAACTAAGACCGATAGCAATACATGATAACAAACATGATAGCAATACATAATAACAAACATGATAGCAATACATGATAACAAACTGATAGCAATACATAATAACAAACATGATAACAAACTGATAGCAATACATAATAACAAACATGATAGCAATACATGATAACAAACAAACTGTTAAAGCAATAAACTTTAAAATACGGACAATCCAACAACTAAGACCGATAATAGATAGCACCGACTTCAGCTTGATAATGTTCAGAATTCACAGAACAGCACTGAACAACAATCATACATTGATCCTACCTAGACAAGGCACACACCCACTTCTCACACAGCCATAATACCACCTAGATCAATTAACTTTTGAATACATTTGTTTGTCACTAATGTAAATAGCTACCTTTTAATACTGAATGTAATTAGTTATATGAAACGGCATTTAATGTGCACCCAGTTCCACCTGTTTTTGATGGTAAGAGTTAAATGTTAACATGTTCTACAATTGTTCTCTGTAAAAATAATAGTCTGCTATTATTAACGTTTTTGTTACCTGTAAATCGCCACTGATCTCTGGAAGTGGCGGTATAGAAAAAAAATGTATAAATAAATAAATAAATAAATGATAGGGTATCTAAATCTTGATCTCCTACACCATACTACATAGCACTGAGACCTAAATCGTGGGCAAGCCCAAGGGATGTTTAATAAGTTTCTGCTAATTGCATGAGATATAATTTTTCATTTAGAGAAAATCTCCCTTACCTTTGGATCTTTCTCCTCACCTCACTGGAGACCTGCGTCCTGGTGTAACCCATGCCACTTTACCATTGCTCATAGTAAAAAAAAACTCTTAACAGTAGAGAAAAAAGTGATCAATCATTATATCTTATGTGGTAAAAAGACCAAAGAGAGACAGCAGTGAAATAGTAAACTATTATGTCCAAACTGAGACATGAAAAACAAATTAGACAAATCTATATCTAAAGAATTTTATGAACATTTATCATTAATTATGGAATCTAATGTACAACATAGGAACAAAACAACATAAGATTTGCCATACTGGGTCAAACCAAAGGTCCATCAAGCCCAGTATTCTGTTTCCAACAGTGATATTCAAAAACGTAGACAGATTCCATGCTGCGTATCCCAAGGATAAACAGTGTACTTTCCTCAGTCCACTTTAATAGTGGTTTAGGGACTTTTTCTCCAGGAAGCTGTCCACACTTTTTTTAAACCCATCTATACTAACAGTTGTTACTACAATCAAAGGTGTGTGTTTACTAAAGTGAGGTAGGGAGCACGGGCTTAATGCGTGGAAATCATGTGTTAATACTGTGCCAGAGTTCAGCAACCACAGAAAACACAAGGGTAAAACTGCGGCATGCTACTACCGCCACACTAGCTGTGGCACTAGCACAGTAGTAGCATACACATGGCCCAGCGCATATGCACAGGCTCACGGCCTCCATATGTATCAGAAAATAGAATGCTACAAGCACAATTTTGGGGCATCTGTGGGCCTTGGATTCACTATGGACAGTAAGTATTGTGCCCCTAGCACAATCGGGAGTGGGCTGAATAGTCAGCACAACTCAGAGCACAGGGGCTAAGTACAACATAGAAACATAACGGCAAAAAAAAGACCGTATGGCCTATCACGTCTGTCTTTCCATGAAAACTACTATAGTTCCTTTTTCCTTTAGAGCCTTTGGAATTTGTCACATGCTTTCCTGAGTTCAGATACTTTCCTGGTCTCTACTACCTCCACTGGGAGACTTTTCAACCCATTTACCACTCTTTCCATAAAGAAATATTTCCGTATATTACTCCCAAGTCTATCTTCTTCCACTTTCATCCTATACCCCTCGTTGAAGAGCTTTCATCCTATACCCCTCGTTGAAGAGCACCCCGAACCGCTCAAAAGCGGCGTCCCTGCACCGAGAGAGCTGCTTGCCGCCCGCCCGCCCACCAGCTGACTCCTGCCCAATCGGGGCAGTGGGAGATACAGCCGCGGCACCCCGAACCGCTCAAAAGCGGCATCCCTGCAGGGTGCACCCGCGCCTGGTGCGCCCGCGCCTGGCGGGCCCACGCCTGAGGGCCTTGCCAGAGGGCCCTTTGGCGTGGCCCTTAGGCGCGGCACAGAGGCGCAAACAAAACGAAAGGACCAAAAAGAAACAACCAGTCCTTACCAGTCGGGAACTCTGAGACACAGAAACAACGAACGGAACATCACAGCGACAACCACAACAACGGGAAATACTATGACCCACTACAGCAGCAAAGACACAGCAACTGCAACAAAAGCCGCACCACTCCGAGGAATCAACACCGGAACCCAGCTTGGTCCCAAAACACCAGGTACTCGCACAGATCATGCCACCTCTCTTAGCCCCCATCTACCTCCTCACCCCCCTCTTGACCCTCTACCCCCCCCCCCTCCAAGCACACTCAAAAATATACTCTGGCCCACTTTCCCAGCAGCACAACCCTCACACACCTACAAGCAGAAACAAAGCCATTCCCACACTCATCAGACACCAACCCACATCCCCAACCCCCCAACCCATCAACACATCACCATCTCACTAATCAATGCACGCTCTGTTAGAAATAAATACCACATGCTCCATGACCTAATCACAAAGGAGCAGATAGACCTCCTATGTATAACAGAAACCTGGCTCACAGACGCTGACACTGTGCTAATGAACCAACTAACCCCCGCTGGATACACCCTCCATCACTGCTCCCGAGCTCACACCAAAGGAGGGGGTGTTGCCATCATAGCAAGAACCAACCTCCACCTCAGGATCCTTTCTTCAGACACCACCATTGAAGCTGATCTCCTCACCCTCACCAATAAACACCTCTCAGTATGTCTAATCTACCGTGCACCTACCACAACCACTGACCTACCGAAGATACTTCAATTCATATCAGAGAGCACCAGTTCAGCAAAGGAACAAATCATCCTAGGCGACTTCAACCTCCCATCACTTCAAGAAGAACAAGCAGCAATCTTCCACACCGCCATGACTGCAATGGACCTGGTACAGGTCATACGCAAACCCACTCATGAAAAAGGCAACACCCTAGACCTCATATTATTAAACTCCACAACTGCAGCCTCAGGGAAGAACCCACAGATCTCGCCGGTACCTTGGTCTGACCACCACCTCATCACTATATCCTACACCTACCAACATAAGACCAAAAATGAAGATGGACACCACATAAGAAGATTTAAAACATTCATCAAAGAGGACTTCTTAGCACAAACTCTACCCAAACTGCAAGCAAACTCCAGTGACATCAATGACCTAATACACAACTGGAATTCCATGATCTCCACAGCATCTGAGGCATCAACCAACAAAACCATAGCCAGACCCCCTTCTACGAAGGCCAGATGGTTCACTCCCAGTCTCCGAAAGCTAAAAACAAAACTCAGAAGAACCGAAAGAAAATGGAGAAAAACCAAAGACGAAAATGACAAAACAAAATACCTATATGAACTTAACGCCTATGACTATGAGACTGACAAAGCAAAGAAAATCTACCACATGAAAATCGTAAATACCTCCATAAACAAACCTCGTGAACTCTTCCAGATTATCAAAAAATGGACAAAAGCACCCCATAACTCTGACCAATTACCGAAGATCCCACCAGAGCTGCTGGCCCGTCAATACAGACAACTACAACGACCACAAAACTCTCAGCCAACAGCAGACATAATTACACTGAACCTCCATCCCAAAGTACACAGTGAATGGACCACCTTCAAAGAAACCTCAACAGACGAAATATCAACCACCATCTCTTGCCTCAACACCACCACCTCCCCGCTGGACCCCTGCCCCACTGACTGGATAAAGAAATCCAAAAACAAACTGAGCACGCCATTAGCCCATATCGTCAATGAATCCTTCTCCCAAGGATACATGCCAGACGCCCTCAAAACTACAATCATACGACCATCCTTAAAAAAGCAAAACCTGGACCCCCTAGATCCAGCATCCTACAGACCCATAGCAAGCCTACCTTTCACTGCCAAGATAATCGAGAAGATCGTCCAACAGCAGCTGCAGGAACACCTTGATACCAACAACATACTGGACCCACAACAACACAGCTTTCGCCCTCTACATGGTGTCGAGACCTTCATGACCACACTGATGAACACCCTCCTCATAGGAACACAAGAAAAGCACTCTGGATATGCCATAATCTTCCCTGATATATCTGCAGCTTTCGACACCATCTCCCACAACATCCTCATTCACAGACTACGGACAATTGGGATCAAAGACACTGTACTAAAATGGTTCCAATCCTACCTAACTAACAGGCAACAACTAATCCGTACCAGCACTTTGACCTCCCCCCCATTCCAGCAACACCAAGGAGTACCCCAAGGATCCACACTCTCAGCCATGCTCTTCAACATTTACCTTCAACCACTCTGCTCAGTCATACGCAATCACAACATCAGCTTCCATATATATGCTGACAATATCATGCTCTACGCCCCCATTATGACCACAAACCCAACAAACACCCATCTCACTGCATGCTTCTCCGCGGTGTCCGACTGGCTACAAGCAAACAACCTATCAATCAACATAAAGAAAACTGAAGCCCTCATAGTGACAAAAGACCCAGACTTCACACCACCTTCACACCTCAACATAGGAACCACAAGCATTCAAATACAACCACACATAAGATACCTGGGCATTATTATCGACCAAGCCCTCACCTTAAAACAACAAATCACCAAAACCTCCGGAACTAATTTCCACAAGGCAAGAACAGTACAATGTCTCAGACCCATTCTTGAACATCAAGACTTCAGAACTGTAATGCAGGCCACGACACTCCCACATCTGGACTATTGCAACATAATCTACCATGGACTTACAGCCTCACAGACCAACCCCCTCCAAACTGCATTGAACACCACAGCAAGAATCATTCAAAGAGCAAAGAAAACCGACCACATCACCCCAATTCTGAAAGACCTCCACATACTTCCCCTCGAAGCAAGGACTAAATACAAGGCCATCCTCCTCACCCATAAAGCCATACATCAAACACAAAATACCCAGCTCCGCACCCTACTGTCTTGTCCAGCCCACGGCAGAACTACAAGACAAACCTCCAGCAACTCCCTCACCGTCCCTCACAAAAGAACTAAATGCTTGCAACGGACTTGCAACCGAGCCTTTGAACTTTATGCTCCATCCTTATGGAATTCTCTACCGAGCTGTCTCAGAAACAATGCAGACCTGCCATCTTTCAGAAAACAGCAAAAAAACATCCTTTTCCAGGAACACTTCAACACGACTCCCACCGAAAAGCGCACCAACCCCTGATCTAGCCCACCATGAACCACTGATCATAAGCTATACTAACCTGTCCATGTCCAAAAGTCTGTCTCATGTCCAAAGTCTGTCCTATGTCAAAATCATCAATGTTGCCTCCCCGGTGATGGCCCCGCCCGTATACTTAATTCCCCCACCCCTTAATGTAACGCCGCTTTGACCCGGTGAAAAGCGGGATATAAATACAGCTAAATAAATAAAAATAAATAAAATTCTTTCAAATGAGAAGCTCTCCTCCTGTGCATTTATGCCACGGAGGTATTTAAATGTTTCTATCATATCTCTGCTCTCCCACTGTTCCTCCAAAGTTTACATACTGAGATCTTTAAGTCTGTCCCCATATGCCTTATGACGAAGCCCACTGACCATTTTGGTAACCATCTTCTGCACCAATTCCATTCTGTTTATATTTTTTTGAAGGTATGGTCTCCAGAATTGCACACAACACTCCAAATACTCACAAAGACTTAGAAACACTTTTACCTTCTTCTTCTACTACTACTACTAATCATTTGTATAGCACTACAAGGTATACACAGCACTGTACATATAGATGCAAGACACAGTCCTTGTTCATCAGCGCTTACAATCTGATCAAGATGAAAAAACATTACAAAACAGGGGATTAAAGTATGGCAAGCAGTGAATAAGAGAATGAAGAACATCATCTCTTTATGCATCCAAGCACAGCCAGGGGACCAGCATGACCGCCGTGGGTCGCTACCCCTTCCCCCCCCCTCCCTTTGCCCCCCCCCTGCCCCGCAATAAGTACCACGACTCCATACTTGCCACAAAAGATGTCTTTATTTCCAATTTGTCAACTATAAGTGGAAAGTACAGTATTGTAAACTGTTGGCCACAGCATAACTTAACAACCTCCAACATTGTAACATCCAAAATTTTATATAAAAGCATTACAACAATATTACATCAACAACATCGTAATTCTTACTTATCCTCATCCTTCCCGGAGAGGCACAGCCCCCAATCTTTCAACATCTCTTCGGCCGCCCGGCAGGGATATTCTGGAACATGGCCGTTCAAGCCACTTCCCCACTGCCGTCGGTCCCCACTAACATGTCCGTGGACAAGGGTGGCGTTGCAGCGGGCCCCCCTCCCGGCCCTTCTGGGCTCCGTTACTCTTCGCCGCAGTGTCTGTATCCCACCTCTGCCCAGGGCCCGTCAAAGGCATGCGCAGAGGTACGCTGAGAAAGGTGTATGCTCGCCTCTCCGGCCGTAAAAGCGTCAGGAGATCTTCTAGTCACTATTGCGGCTTACCCATCTTTGTACTCTGGGGGACCCGCCAGTTCCGATGTGCCCCACTCCCCCTTCTCATGTCTGGGCTGTGCGCTCTCTCCTAAGGATGGGGTCCCTATTTCTCTGCCAATCCTTCCCGGCTGCGACCCCTCGCTTGCCGGGGAGTTCCCCCTTTACCCCATCCTGCTGTGGCCAACCCACGTTTTTTGCCATAAGCGTTCGATCGTGTCTTGTATGGCGCAGAGGTATACGTCCATCCCGATATCCGAGAGGTGTATCCCGTCCGCGCGATACAGTCCGTGGCAGCGTTCTTCTATCAGGTCATGGGCGATGCTGTATCCTCCGATTGAGTCCATGAACCGGGCCATCCATCTGTTGACTTTTCTTCTCGTTCTCTCCACTGCGTGGTGGGACCACTCGTCCCTCCATACTCGCCGTGGTATGATGTGGGACCATATCAGCAATGTTCCTGGGAAGGCAACCGTCAGTGCCAGCATGTCCCTTTGCATCTTCTTGGTGAGCTCGACACTGCGCGTGCCCGTCAGGTCATTGCCGCCCAGGTGCACCAAAATTGCCCAGGGCTGTCCGCCGGCCCTCTTCAACTGTAAGAGGCATGGCATCATCTGGTCCCACACCATACCACGTCGCCCCAGCCATCTCACTACCAGCTGTTCCTTAGGGAAGCCCATGTTATGCCCCTGTGGTCTCTGTCCCGTCCGCTTTTCCGCCCAATGAACAAACGAATGGCCGCAGATCCATGCCTCATAGTGGGAATTGACACCTGTATGGTATTATTGTAAACCAACACATCTCGTCAAGAATACATTTTTGGGTGCAAGAATACAAAGGTACTAACACAGGTATACAACGGTGCGAGAAAACAGGTTTAGTTACATATCTGTATCTAGCTATTGCGATTTACATACGAACAAGCAGGGAAAACAAACCAGTAAAGACAAAAATTTTTTTTTTTTTTTTTTTTGATAATGTTATCCTGAATCCCTCAGGGGGGTGTCTTACGCCTGGCGTCAGACCGGGCGTATATAAAGTTTGTATCTCTCGGAGCGCCATCTCCCGATGGTCATGATCTGCTCCCTCGTCATACCTATGTTGGCCGCCGTGGAAGCGGCCCCAATGCGGAATGAATGGGTGCCGTAAAAGCACGCATCCAAACCCACTGCTGCAAGTGTCAGCTTCAATACCTTAGCGAACTGGAACCGCGAGAGGGGGGTTCCGTCCGCGTGTACCAGCCAATGCTCGGCCCTTGTAGGGCGCATCTGTTTGTATTCATTGAATGTTGCTACTGGGCAGGACGGGTCCCCCCGCAGCGGGGCCAGCACCACCCGTGCCCCTTTTGCCTCGGGGTCGGTTTTTGACTTACGTAGATGCAGTATGAGTTTCCCCTCCTGCATGCTGACGTCGCTCTCCCGGATCCCGCCTTCGGCCGATTCTCGGCTCGCTGAGGCTACCAGTTCGCCTATTCGGAAAGCCCCGAAAAATGCCCATGAGAATGCGCATCTGAATAGCCGGGTTTCAAAGTTGTTAAAGCATACCTGACCCATGATTGCTATCAGTCTCTGCAGAATTTCATGTGTTATCGGGCGTCGCCAGTCGGGTGTGCGGGGCTGTTCCGGCTTCCAGCCCTTCATTACCCTGGCTATGACAAAATCTGCTCGTGGATTGGTCTTACCCATCACCTTCGTGAAAAAGGTGACTGCCGCCAGATGCGATTGAACCACTGACCTCTTGACTCCACAGCTCTTGGAGTGTAGGATCCACTGTAGGATGGATTCCGTCGTGGGACCGACGTTCGTGAGTCCGGCTCCTCTGCAGAAGGCTTGAAATTTCCCCCAGGCCGCTAGGTATCTCTGTCTTGTCTGGCGGAAAGGGAGCTCAGAACAAGCTCCCAAACTTCGGTGGACCAAGTTCCCATATCTGTGGCGGTACAGGCGTTTGGTTGAGATCGGCCCTGGGCGCCATCGATCGGAAGAGCGGGATCTTGAAACGAGAGAGAGCATCAGCAATGTTATTATGCTGACCGGGGATGTGTTCGGCCCTGATATTTAGGTTATACTCTAGGAATATCATCACTATGTGCCTAAGGAGTGCGACGACCCCGGGAGTCTGGGCCCGCATCCCGTTCACGGCATACACAACCGCTGTGTTGTCAGTGTGGAATATGATTGCCTTGTTTACCAGCTGCGGAGCCCAGATGTATAGGGCCACTGTTATGGGGAATAGCTCCAGGAAGGTAATATCCTTAGTGATACCCTCGGCCTGCCACTCGCGCGGCCACTCTTCTGAGCACCAGGCTCCTTGGAAATAGATTCCGAAGCCGCTCCCTCCCGCAGCATCCGTGAAGAGATCGAGGGACTCGCTCGTCACCGGTAGCTCTTGCCAGAATGCCAGGCCATTAAAGGACTGCAGGAAGAGCTCCCACATGCGCAGATCTTCCCGCATGCCTTTTGTAATTCGAATCTTGTGATGTTTCTTTTTGACTCCCCTTGTAGCCATCGCCATGCGACGGCAGAACACCTGTCCCATTGGCATGATCCTACACGCAAAACATAGCAGCCCCAGCACGGATTGCAGCTGTTCCAATGTTGCCTTCGTCCGCCCTTGGATTTCGCGTATGGCATCCCGCAGCCGGATGATTTTCTTGTCGGGCAGTCGAGACCGCTGTGCTGCTACATCGAGCTCTATGCCCAAGAATGTGATGGTCCCTGTGGGTCCAGTGGTCTTATCTTTTGCCAGGGGGATCCCAAATTGCCGGGCAATGTGTTCAAAAATAAAGAGGATCCTTTGACATCCCTCGTCCCCATTGCCTATGAATAGGAAGTCGTCGAGGTAATGTACGACGGTGTTGTGCCCCGCCATGTCTTCGACGACCCAATGCATGAATGTACTGAAAAGCTCGAAATATGCGCATGATATGGAGCACCCCATGGGCAAACATTTGTCGTAGTAATATTCCCCATTGAGGGAGAAACCCAGGAGTGCAAAGGAGTCGGGGTGTACCGGGAGCAGTCGGAAAGCTGATTCGATATCAGCCTTCGCCAGTTTTGCCCGCCGCCCCAATTTCCGTATGATACCCACAGCCTGATCGATCGTAGAGTAATTCACGGAACATAGGGCTGGGTCGATGTGGTTGTTGACCGAACTCCCCTCTGGGTACGACAGGTTATGTATTAGCCGGAACTTTCCTGGCTCTTTTTTTTTGGGACAATCCCCAATGGGGACAGTATCAAGTTTGGGAGGGGTACATAAGTGAAAGGACCAGCCACCCTCCCCAGCTCTGTTTCTTGTCTTATTTTGTGCTGTACCACCCCTGCAAATTTTTTGACTGACGTTGAGTTCCGGATTGCCCGCCCCTGCGATGTGACCGAGGCTGGAATCCGGAATCCGTAAGCAAAGCCGTTCTCGATACTGAGAGCTTTGTCTTTTTGGGGGTATGCCCTCAACCAAGGCCGCATGCGGTCAAGCCTGATGGGGGTTGGGGCCAGGCCCATCGTTCCCTCTGGGCAGCATTGGCCGAAATGGCTTGCTATCCTTACTGGCTCGGCATGATGTGGCGGGGTGGTTCCCCCCACATCCGGAACACGTATGCCTAAACTTACATGGCCGCCAAGTGCAATTTCCTGCGTTGTATTGCCGGCACGCCTTGCGGCCGACTGGCTGGTAATTCTGCCGCCATTGCGGCGCATGAAAGGACTGTGAGGTCACTTCCTGCGACAATGGTCTGTTATGGGACATTTCCTCCAGCCATAGATCAATGATCCTGTGCTGCCAGGTCATAGTTGGGTCCTCCGCCAAGCTCTGTCTGAACTTAATATCATAGTTGAGCCAGGCCCACCCACCTAGCTGCTTGTGCGCTTGGGTTATGGTGTCGAGGTACTTGATAAGGTATTGACTGAGGTCGGGTTCGCGTTCCAAAACGATGCTCAT
The DNA here is from genome assembly GCA_033557465.1 of Ichthyophis bannanicus. NCBI lineage: Eukaryota > Metazoa > Chordata > Amphibia > Gymnophiona > Ichthyophiidae > Ichthyophis > Ichthyophis bannanicus. The sequence goes on along the minus strand of CM066031.1, from coordinate 1,573,340,347 downwards.
ATAGATGTGGAAGGCAGAGACCCAGTTGCTAATAGATTTTGTAATCTTGGGTCTTCTCTCCCACCTCCTATCCTTCTCCTTGCTCTCCCCGGGGTCGCCACCCTGTTCCCTGATCAGTAGAGAGAAGATGTCAATAAATTCCCTCCGCCAGATCCGCTTTTTAATCTTCCTGGGCACCGCGCTGGCCAGAGAGCTCACTCCGTAGCGTGGGTCCCCACTCACTGCTGCCGGGCTTGTCAGTGTAGTCGGGACTGCACTTGCCGTCTCCGCTACCCTGTCCTCCCCGCCCCCTGATCCCCTGACGGGGTGGTCCCCACGCTGAGACCATACTCTTGCTAAGTTTTTTTCTTTTTGGGCTTTATTCTTTTTCTTTGTGAATGTTTTCAGCATGCTCCGCATCGCGGTTGCTAATGAAGTTATCTCCGTCTGAGTCAGAGTTAGATTCCTCTGACGAAGAAGACACCATTAAAGTTTCCTTCCCCCCAGCAGACTTACCGGCCGATGCGCTGGTGCTCGGTAATACCGCTGCTGGCGCTTGTCATGCTGCTGTTGGTGTTTGGCACATTGCTGCTGGTGACAGGCGTGCTGCTGCTGGGCAGGACCCCGCTGGCGCCCTCCATGCTGTTGCTAGCCGCTATTGGGTCTGTGGGTCCTGAGTCGGCAGAACCTGTGTTAGCTGCCTCAAGCCGCTGCTTAAACGCGCTCAGACCGTGTTGGTTTACCTGGTCGCGTAGGAGTCTGAACAGTTCGTCTAGCTCCTGGCTGGACGTTGAGGCCGTGGTGGCGGGCGCTTGCTGCCGTGTCGGGGCCCGTCTGTTGCTTTGTCGCGTATTCTTCTGCGGTGCCCGTTTTACAGCAACGCGTGTTGTTCTCTTCTGTGTACCTTGGCTGGACCCTGCTCGCTTGGGGCCTGCTTGCGTCCCGCTGTCCTTTCCACCGCTCTGCGCTACTTTCCTCGGCATGGTACCCTGTTGGAGAATGCTATAGGAGAAAAGACCAGGGGGAAAACAAAGGGGTGGACTCATTAAGCTCTTTGCGGGTACCCTGCAGCGGGCAGGCCTTAGCATTGTGATGTCACCTTGCCCATCCCCCCAGACCTCTCGGCCTTGCACATTTTTTTTTTTTTTTTTGGTGATATCTCCAACCCCCCCAGCCTGCCTCATTCGTCATTCGACCGTCACATTCCATATTTATTGCAGCAAAAGAGAGAGACAGCGAAACATCCCTGCCTGCATAGGCACGACCCAACTAAAGCCAAAACAAAAACAAACACAAAAAAACCCCCAGCCTAGCCATATGTTCATTGGCCACTATATGGCGGCATTGCCTTGCTCTGCAGGTCTCCCAGCATTCATACAGGCCATATGCAGGAGAAGAGAAAGCAAAAGGCCAAATAAAACATACCAGCTATACCATTCCTGCCCACCAGATGGCAGCGCCACCCTGCTCCCCTGTCCTTAATGTTAATTGTTTTCTGTACGTTTAATTCATTTATTCTCTTTTTTTTTTTTTTTTTTGTATCTCCCGCGCACATGGTCAGCATGGCCGGGCTGCTCCACCTTCTACAGCCCATCCCGAGCCCAAAAAAAAACCTTGCCTTACTGCCCCGTGCCTTCTTCTGAGGTCCAGAACCCCCCCCCCCCTCTCCGGCCTGTGCTTGCTCGGGAATCGGAACCCACCCGGGGGCAAGAGTCACTGCTCCGAGCGCCATCCGCTCAATCGCCCATTCCCCTCCTCTCTGCCCGCTTTTCGGGCTCCCCCCCCCCCGGCATTTTTTTTATTTATTTATTTATGTTCTTTTGTTACCTGCCCGCACTTCGTAAGGCCCGAAGGAAAATCGCCGCTCCGGCTCGTCTACCCGCACGCGCCTTGCGGTCAGCAGCAGTAATTCACTGCTCCGCTGTCTGAAGACCAGCAGGAAATCACCGCTCCACCCGCTCTCGCCTGGAGGTCCGCTCTCGGGAGGTAGGCAACGTGGGGTAGCTGATCCGCCGCCGACGCACACCCGGAGGACCGATGAGCACTGGGCCGCTCAATTGCCCGTTCGTGTGCCGTTGGGAGGAGGGAAAGAGGGCGAAACGCGGCGCGCCCGGCCCTTCTATAGCCGGTCGCCGCGCCGCCCTCCCCCTCCCCCCCGCCCCCCACCAAGGTTAACCCTTGGCTTGCTGGCCCAACGGCTGTGTCCGGTCGCGATAATTCGCGGCCGGAGCTTACTTCTAGCTTTTGCAGTCACCTTTTCCACCTATTTAGTCACCTTAAGATCATCAGAAACAATCGCGCCCACATCTTGCCCTTCTTTCATGGACAGAAGTACTTCACCCCCTATTCTGTACCAGCCCGCTCCCTTGGATTTTTACAGCCCAAATGCATGACCCTGCATTTTTTAGTGTTAAATCTCAGCTGCCAAATTCTCAACCTTTCTTCAAGCCTAGCTACAGTAGATCCCTTATCATGTTTGCTCATTTCTGGGTGTCTGTGGTATGTCACTCCCTTAGCCCCTTACAGACAGTATGGAGGGGCGTGCTTGTCATAGGAGAGATTCACCATTTAGCCTTTACTTGACTGACTGCCTTGTAATGCCTCATGGGAAATGTAGTCCAGTCAGAAGGTACTTGGTTTCAGGTAAAAAAAACAACACATTTGTAGTTGGCTTGAGTGGTAAGGCTTTGACAGATATTTATTTATGGGGAAAACGCTAGGTTCACAAAATAACACCTTTGGATTGTTTCTCCAGGATTCTTTCAAAAATACATCAGGATATAACTGAACTCAAAACAAAACAGCTTTTAATGTTCTTCAGCATAAAGAAAAGTCCTTTCAACAGCCAATGCTATCAGATATGGCTAGCAGTGCTGTTGGAAAACAAACAGAAATAGCTTTTCCTAAAGCAGGTTTCTTTTCTCTCAGTCCAGAACACTTCCCGGCTGTTTGTCTTCTTAAGCACAGTAAAAACTTTCAACAAGAAGTTAAACTCTTCATAGGCAAACAATTCTCTAAGCAAGGTTTTTAGGAATAATGAAAATAAAATCAAAGCCTTTCTTACTTTCACCATCGGCACGGCTTCAGGCTGTGCACGGCACTGGCTAGCAGCTGTTTAACAAGTTTTAATTAGACAGCTGCAGTTTGCTCAGCAAAGGTATTTCTCCTTTAATACAGGACCTTCACAAGTTATATACAGGCTCTCAGGGTTACCGGACTCTGGAGGTTTTTCTTACGGTTGACTCCTTCCAAACCCTCTGTATTTGAAGATTGGCATAAAGAGCAATCCATGTATGAGTCTTCTTCTTCTACAGCTAGGTCTTGTTCACCCAGTTGCATAGGCTCTACCTCCGTGTCTGGCTCAGAGGGCTTAGCTGACTGCCTCCCCTTAGGACAAAAGCTGTCTCTTGCAACTCTGTAGTGCTCCAAATTAGACAAGCTTCTAATGCTCATACCTGGGTCAAGGCTTGTATCAGCTTCTCCTCTTTCATGCTCTGGCCACCATTCACCTGAGCTTCCTCGTCCTGTCCTCCAACTTGTGTTCCTTGTTCCTGCTGTTCTTACTGTTCCAGCTCCATTCCTCTTCCAGTATGCATTCCTACTCCTTTCTCTCTCTGGATAATCTGACCTAGACTTAAACCTCTCAGGCTCCAGCCCCACCCCTTCTCCTCTCAGGTGTTGGAGATCAAACTGCCTCATGGCAGCTGAGTAATTGGGAAATTCAGTGACGTGAGGGTTCCTTACCCTGGCCTGCATTCCCTCTCCTTTTCTCCACTAGGGGCATTCTGAAACCTATTGCAGCTAGGAATTACCTGCTTTCTAGGTGTAAATGGAGTTTTGTGTCTCTGACCTTGTAAAATAGGTCCTTTGATAAGGGTGAATTCCTTCTCTTTATCCCTGTCTCCTAGGTCATGATAAACTTCCTTATCACAGGTATCATCTAAAAAGAGGCAAGCCTTACCCGACAGCCCTTCTGCAATATCACTACCAAACATGTTAAAAAGAATCGGACCAAGGAGAGATCCTTGTGGCACACTACTGGTAACATCCTTCTCCTCAGACTGAGCTCTATTTACCTATACCCTTTGTTATCTCCCATTCAACTAATTTCTAACACAATCATTTTAGGGTCCATTTCTAGGGTGCTCAATTTATTTATGTCACCTGTGTGGAATGTTGTTAAAGTCTTTACTGAAATCTAAGTACACCACATCTAGGGCTCTCCCTCAGTCCAACTTTCCGATCACCCAGCCAAAGAAATCAATGAGATTTGTCTGACAAGACCTGTCTTTTGTGAAACCATGTTTTCTGGAATCCTGCCATCCACTGGATTCCAGAAACCTCACTATACTCTGTTTTAGCAGACTTTCCATTAGTTTACTCACCACAGAGGTCAGGCAAACCAGTCTCTAGTTCTCAACCTCATTCTTACTTCCACCTTTGTGTGTAAGGGACCACATGTGCCTTTCTTCAGTCTTCTGGGATCACTCCAACTCTAAAGTATTGAAAAGGTCACAGCTGATAGAACTTCCCCAAGTTCCTTCAGTATTCTCAGATGTATCCCATCTGGCCCCATCACTTTGTCTACTTTCAGTTTAGCTAGTTCCTCATGAACACAGTCTTCTGAAAATCATTCAAGATCCCCTTCATTTCTGTTCCTATTTGTGGGTGTTTTCTGAGGTTCTGATCCTGGCCTTTCTTCTGTGAACACAGAACAGAAATATTTGTTAAGCAATTCTGCTTTGTCCTCAGCAACTTCAACAAATTCCTCCCCTTCACCCTTGAGTCTGACAATACCGCATTTGCACTTCCTCCTCTCACTAATTTATCTGAAAAATATCTCCCCCACCACCACCATTTTTATGCACTGGCTATTTTTTCTTCTATTTGTATCTTTGTTTTCCTGACTATTTTCCTAGCTTCTCGAGGTCTTTCCAAATACCGATGCTTGTCTACCTCTTTCTGTGATCTCTTGTATTTTATGATGGCTACCTTCTTTGTTTTCACCCTTTGTGGAGTGGAGGAATGGCCTAGTGGTTGGGACAAGGTACTTCAGGCCAGAAAGTCAGGGGCTCAAATCCCACTAGAGGACAGCAACCTTGGGCTGGAAGGGCTGGGGTTTCTAGTTCCACAGGTGCTCCTTGTGGTCTTGGGCAAGCCACTTAACCCTCCATAGTCCATGTTCCCTGTAAAAATAGTTATCTCCAAGTTATAATGCCCTGTTTAATGTAATTTCAGTTTGTTCAATGTAAACCACACTGATGCAGAATAGCACAGTATATAAGAGAATATAAATAAATACATTTCAGCTACTTCTTTTGAGAACCATAGTGGCCTCCTTTTCCTTTTAGATTTATTTACTTTCCTAAACAAAAGGTTGGTTGCCCTTAAAATATCCCCTTTCCATTTTGCCCACTGTTTTTCTACATCCCCCAGCTATTCCCATCCTGCTAATGACTCCTTGAGGTATTGTCCCATCTTGGCAAAGTTAGTTTTCTTAATGTCTAAGACTCTCACTTTTGAATATCAGACTTAGTCTTAATACTGAACCACACCATCTGGTGATCACTGGATGAAAGATGATCTCCCACTATAACATCAGAAACAGTTTCCTCATTGGTAAGTACCAGGTCCAATATGGCCTCTTCATGTGTGGACTCTGTTACCAGTTGCCAGAATAATTCTCCTTACTTTTAGATGATAGTGCAGCAGAGATATGCCAGTCAACATCCAGCATATTGAAATTACCTATCAGTAGCACTTCTCCTCTCATGGCAATACTGTGTATGTCTTCTTATAAATCTCTGTCCACTTCTTCTCCCTCTGAAGAAGATCTGTATATCATACCAATGTAAATGGATTTCCCATTCCCTCTTTCTAGTTTAACCCACAATGCCTCCTTGCTCCGTTTTAAGCCCTATCATTCTATAGCTTTAATATTATTTTTTATCTATAGTGCCACTTCTCCTCCCCTTCTTCCTACCCAGTCCTTCCTGAATATATTTATATTCTAGTCATGGTTGTCCATGAATTATGTCTCTGTAACTGCCACTAAATCCAGGTCAGCCTTTTCTTAATAAAACCTCAACCTCAACATCTGGGATCCTATTTCCCATACTATGGGCATTAATGCACACTGCTTTCCAAATGTTGCCCCTTTTACCTATTTCTACAGAGGTATTTAATGTTTTACTTAATTGAGGGTTTTTACTCACCTGGAAGCTTTCTTCAACCATCCCCAATGAATATAGGGTGGGGCATGCAAATCAGAAAGCAAACACATTTAACAAATATGTGCTGTGTCTGAAACCAGCCTTGGTATTCAGCTCCCATTCAGCTCCCATACCCTATTGGCCTCCTATTGCTTCAATGTGTTAGTCCTGCTCCTGTCCTTCATATTTCTTAACTCATGTATGAACTGCTTGTCCGAAATGCGTGGTTGGCATGCGGAAGCATGGCAAGTACAGCTAGTGCCTGGTCAGAGGCAAGCTTTAGCTGCCCCTGCGCTAGCAGTTTAATTCAACATTTAGCACATGAATAGCACACCCACCCTTGGCATTTGGCATGTCTCCACCCTGTCTCTACTTAGTCTCTGCCTTCTTCCCGCCTATTCACACATTGCTCCAATAGCATGGGATTTTTGGCATGGTGGCATTTGCCCTGTGCACTCCTGGCTTTGCATAGCCAAACCTCACAGCAACCACATGCAAAACCCCGTGCTTTCAGCTAATGAACCTTAGTAAACATGCCCCTAAATTTGTACTGAGATCACATGGGATTTGTGGTGGGATTTGCACCCTGGCTTCCCAGAGTGCTGTTGTCAGGGCCGATGTTGTGCATGCTAGGCCCTAGGATATAAATTTGGGTGCAGGCCCCAAATCCCCCTAGAAGACCGTTCCTCCTTCAGCTTTGGGCAGACCTGTAGACATGGATTCCTCTTATGAAATGGGGAATGCACGTATATTTTGTAGACCCAGACCAATCACTCCCTCTCCCTGCCCTCACCATGCCTCCACAAGCATTCCCACATTTAAAAAGCCCCTATTCTAAAATGGCATTTACTGTATTCGTGTATGCTATTCTACCCATGTAAATGCTGCTATTTGGAGACAGGGTTGCTTTTAAAATAGGCCTCTCTGCCTCATTTTATTTGCTATTTATTTCAGAAAAGCTTTTGCCTTTGTCGGACACACAGCGCCGCACCAAGCCCTGTGCAAGCGGTGCAGCCACACAGGGCGCAAAAGATTAGGTGTGTATTTTGGGTCACCAAAAAGTGCCACCGCCACTTTTTGTGTTGTCTTGGCGGCAGCAACAGCACCAGCAGCAGTGGAGCAAACCTGACCTCAAATTTTAAAAAATACATGCAGGTCTTTCCAACTCTACTCTTGCATGCAGGTCTGGTCCCTCCCTCCCTCTTCTGCCGTAGGTTCGCATCCTAGGAGAGAGAGATCAGACCAGCCATTCAAGTATGGAGTTGAAAAGACCCGCGTTTGAATGGCTGGTCTGGCCCCTCCCGCTTTTGATGCGAACCTACGATAGAGGAGGAAGGGATCGGATCTGCATGCAAGCACAGAGTTGAAAGACTTGTGTGTTTTTTTTTTTAAATTTGAAGTCAGGTTTGTTCTGCCATTGCTGGCACTGCCAATGACGAGAAAACACAAAAACTGGCAGGGGCGGGGCAAGGGCAGGCAGCCAGCTGGACACGGAGGGGCGGGGACGATGGGGGGCGCCAGATGTGTAAGTCGCACAGGGAGCAATTATGACTTAGTACAGCCCTGCTGACAGAAATGTAAGTTCTCACATGCATCCTTTTGTCCTTGGGGAAGTTAGGATCAGCTCTTGAGGTCTGTTTTTGGCTGGTTAAGTCATTGCAGCGGCAGATATTCTTAAAATAGCTCTCTTAATCCAACCCTTAATCTACAGGTTCATCGGATAAATATTATGCCACTGTTTGGATCAGTTCCTACTTTGACGTTATTCCAAATATTCACATAAAAGCATGAGACACAACTACACAGTGCTATTATTCAGCTGTTTTTATTTGTGTATTTTCCAGTATTTAATATAAATGCATCACCATAGTCTTCAAGGTATTACAGTAAAACTTCCATATAGCTTTGTAGTTTATCTTCATCTACTTCAAGGCTCAGTTTCTTCAGTTGCCACATTTGACATTTTCAAGGAATAGCTTCTCAGTCTCTTAACAGAATATCAGAAGATTTGCCAACATTCACAATCTTTCTCCACAACTGCATTTTTAATAGTAGGCTTCTGGAAGTGATGGATGGATAAAAATAGCATTGCTGAACCACACCTGTGGACACTTCAAATAGAATTCATTTTGGCAGCTTCAGGCCATAAAAACAAGAGATTTTCCAAAAGCAGCAAAATAGTACAAAAATCATAGCTTTTCCTTAGCTTATCATTTGATTTGAAGGCAGAATATAATCTATCACAGATCTGGAGCTCCACAGTCATTCTACTGTATGGAGCAGGCCAGGCTTTGACAGTTTCTCTCCTATAAGGGAAATACCTTCAACTGGAAGCAGTCAACTATATCCTCCCAGATCCATGCTTGTCTTTACCTTTGACGGTTAAAGCAAGAAAGGTGAAAATCTTTGCCTGCGTTCAGACATAGGGACTCTTTAGTAAAAGTGCAGCAACATTTTGCATTTGCCATATGCTAAATGCAAAAATTAATACCTGGTAAGCAGGGCTGGCCCAAAACTTTCCGCCACCCTAGGCAGAAACCCCAGCCTCGCCGCCCCCCCCCCCACTGATGCTGCCCCCCCCCATTGACACCCCCTCCAGCTGCGGCCGCTGCCCCCCCAGCTACCGCTGATGCCGTCTAGGGATGGGGAGCCGGGCAGCAACAGTATTTCCAAAAGTTGCGGCAAAAGCTGCCCAACTCCCCCTCCAAATGAAAACGGCGACTGCCACCCACCCCTACCATTGCTGCCACCCACTCGGGCCAGCCCGCCCTATGTGCCCACCTAGATCGCCTAGTGGACAGGCCAGCCATGGTGGTAAGTTCAAAGCTAGCATGCTAACCAGGGCCGGATTTACCTTGAGTGAGGCCCTATGCCAACAAAAATTGTGGGCCCCCAGAAAAGATAAAAACGAGCACGCCGGATCAGCTGCGCGCTGTTGGCCCTGACGTCATAATTAAACTGGGAATCCCAAAAGCCAAACTTGGAATGTACAACACTGTAGAAATAAAACTATACATTATTTGCTCTTGTACTAAACAAAGTGCAGACGTTAATGATGCACATTTACCAGAGCTGACATATTCCAATTAATAAATTCAAAATAAAGAGATATTTTTCTACCTTTTGTGCATTTGTTTTCAGCTGCAATTGCTCCAGCCACTTTCTTCTGGTTTCTTTGTGTCAGCCCAACTCCAGTCTTAACCCCCCCAGCCCATTTCCAGTCCCAGCCCCCCCCCCCATCGGCTCAAGTAAACTTTAATAAAAAAAAAAAATAAAACGCTGGCCGCTGCCGCCCCGGCAGCATGGACTGTCCCGCGGGGCCCCCTCTTCCTGGCTGATCCCCTCCGTACTGGCTTTGAGAGGCGCGAAGGGAGAGTGTCTCCCATCTGCCCCGGCGGGCTTAACAGAGACGCGAGGGAGACACTCTCCCTTCGCGCCTCTCAAAGCCGGCACGGAGGGGCTCAGCCGGGCAGAGGGGGCCCTGCGTGACAGTCCATGCTGCCGCGGCAGCAGAGGGGGCCCCGCGGGACAGTCCATGCTGCCGCGGCAGTAGCCAGTGGTTTTTTTAAATTTAATTTAAGAAAAGCTAACAATTTGTTCAATTTTTGTGGGCCCTTGCCAGCTGTGGGCCCTACGCCACGGCGTAGTTGGCGTATAGGTAAATCCGGCCCTGATGCTAACAGTTGAGTGATTTTCCAACACGTTCCTGTAGAACCATGGGTGAGTGTTCAAGCCCTGTGCCAGTCAGGCCACTTTGTAGAGGCAACAAAACATTTTTTAACAAAATTAGAATCCAGACACATAAAAGAGTCTGTCTTCCCTAGCAGGCTGATGACTCAATTCAAGCACAAAGCAGCTTAATTACTACTACCACTATTACTAATCAGAAGCGGCGCAAGAGGGGGGGGGTGTGGAGCCATGTGTGGAGACTCATTTTGGGGCCTCATTTGCATAAGTGGACTCCTTTGCATAAATATTTGCATAATATTAACATGCACTAACCTTTAGTAAGCATGCCTCTTAATCAGTGCCTGGATAAAGAGACTACCAGATTTGCACATTACTATGCTCCAGTGTCAACTGCCAGACACATTAGGAAGTACTATAAACACTGACCATTTAGAACCCATTGCAAACCTACCGTGATTCACAACAGGGGCGGCCCAAGGGGGGTGCGGGGCCATGTGCGGAGACTTGGTGCAGGGCCTCATTTGCATAAGGGGGCCTCATTTGCATAAATATTTGCATAATGTTACCATACACTAACTTTTAGTAAACATGCCTCTTAATGAGTGTATGAATAAAGAAAGACTAAAAGACTTCTACATTACTATAATCCAGTGCCAACTGCCAGACACATTAGGAACTACTACAAACACTGCCCATTTAGAACCCATAGCAAACCCGCCGTATCCTAACAGCACTACCAGGACTCATAAAGCACCATACCCTAACTATCAAAAGGAAACGCTGCAAATATTAAACCAATACATTTCAGAGAATAACAATACATGACCTACTGGGGAAAGAGAACAAGTGGCAATGTCAAATAGGAATTACATAAACAGAATACCTCAGCTCAGTTACACATGCAGAACATAGACCATCACCAAACAAGGAATCACAATTTAGAAACAGGAAGACAATAATTAAACTGGGAATCCCAAAAGCCAAACTTGGAATGTACAACACTGTAGAAATAAAACTATACATTAATTTGCTCTTGTACTAAACAAAGCACAGACGTTAATGATGCACATTTCCCAGAGCTGACATATTCCAATTAATAAATTCAAAATAAAGAGATATTTTCTACCTTTTGTGCATTTTTTTTCAGCTGCAATTGCTCCAGCCACTTTCTTCTGGTTTCTTCGTGTCTTCCGCTAACTCTTCATCGTCTGCTGTCCATTTGTCTTTTCTTCTCTCTTCTAGTTTTTTTTCCATTCTCTCTCTACATCTGCTTTAACATACTAATCTTTCTCCTTTTGCTCTTTCCTCATTCCTATTTCATCCACTCAAATTTTACCCCTCCATCCTCAATCCCCACTTACTCTCCCAATATCCGGACAATTGTAGATTTGTCTTCCCTCCCACACAAACATTTTCCCTCTCCATTTCACTCTCCCAGCTCCATCCCATTCTAATCCTCCCCCAACATCAGCTCCATTCTAGTTCCAGTCCCACCCAGCATCCGCTCCCTTCTAGTCCCCGCATCAGCCCATTTCCAGTCCTAGCCCCCCATAAGCCCATTTCCAGTCCTAGCTCCCCCATCTATTTGCAGTCCCATCCGAGTCCCTCCATCAGCTCATTTCCAATCCCAGCCCCCCATGAGCCCATTTCTAGTCCTTTCCTAGCCCCACCATCAGCCCATATCAAATCCTAGCTCCCCTCCACTCAGCCCATTTCCAATCCAAGCCCCCCATGAGCCTACTTCCAGTTCTAGTCCCTTCATTTCAATCCAAACCCCCACCACAGCCCATTTCCAATCTTAGCACCCCCCCAACAGCCAATTTCCAGTCCTATTCTAGCCCCTCCATCAGCCCATTTCCTGTCCTAGCCCCCCCACTCACCCATTTCCAGTCCTAGCTCCCTCCCCCTCACAACCAATGTTCCCTCTAATTTTCTGTAGGCTGCGTGCGCATAAAATATCAGCTGTGCAGTTTTTGAAGGAAGGTTAAATTTTTGTGCGCAACATAACGACACTCGGAGTTATATATTTTAAAATTTGACTACACGTCAGAATACAGTATGTACACCACATTGATTGCACTATAAAATATTGTAGAACTTGTGAAAACTGTAAATACTCAACAACTTTTGAATTTTAAGATTTCTGTGTTGTTTTCTATCAGAATAAGAACCGTAATTTTTGTGCGCTCTGTTGTAAAGTATGTGCGCTCACTCGGCAAGGTGTGTGCGCGCGCACATGCGCACAGCTTAGAGGGAACAGTGCTCACAACCCATTTCCATTCCAAGCCCCCATCCCCATCAGCTATTTGCAGTTCAAGCCCTCCTTCCACTCAGCCCATTTCCAGTCCTAGCCTCCTCATAGCCCATTACTCGTCCTAACCCCCCATCAGCCTATTTCCAGTCCTAGCCCCCCCATCAGCCTATTCCCAGTCTTAGCCCCCCCATAGCCAATTACCAGTCCTAACCCCCCCCATCAGCCCATTTCCAGTCTTAGCCCCCCCATAGCCCATTACCAGTCATAACCCCCCATCAGCCCATTTCCAGTCATAGCCCCCCCCATAGCCCATTACTAGTCCTAACCCCCCCCTCACCACCACCATCAGCCCACTTCCAGCCTTAGCACCCCCCATAGCCCATTACCAGTCCTAACCCCCCCCCCCATCAGCCCACTTCCAGTCTTAGTCCCCCCCCCATGGCCCATTACCAGTCCTAACCCTCCCCCATCAGCCCATTTCCAGTCTTAGCCCCCCCTAATACTGAGTCTTAGGGAAGTTGGGACAATGAAGATTTTTAACTTGAGCAGCATTTTCTAAAAGCTCTTGCTGTCAATGCAGCACCAAGCCATCTTTAATTACAGAAGTTGTAACTCCTTGGGCTGTTTGAACCAATGACTCATTCTTTTGAAGTCTAGAGTCTATTGAATCAAAATACAAGTCATGTTGGGCAAGCTTCTCCACAGTTTCCTTAGGAAAATTAGCAAAGTGAGCAACAGTAATAGCAAATGAGGTTTCCATCCGAACAAGCGCAATCCAAATATCTGATAAGCAAATCTTAGAAGGCTGTGCTTCTGATGAGGCAACTGTCATAGCGTTTGGAAAACTAAGGGCCTTTGAAGACTGGATAATCGCCCCAAGTTCTCCCAAGGTCCACATAGGCCTAGCCTCAACCACAGCCTGAGTTTGCGCGGGCCCAACCTGTTAAGGTGAGGACATTGCAAGACTCCCTATCACATTGCCAGATAGAGGGATTGGGTTACTTTCCCCTACGTAAGACAGGGAAGAGACCAAGGATACCAGGCCATCAGACAGGGACAGAGCAAGATCTTCCGGGCATTTCGCCATCACTACAACATATTTATCTAAACGACTGGCAGCCTTAACTGTCTTTACTGAATTACTTGTACTCACATTGAAGGTATGCTTCTTTCGTTTGCCCGTTCTGGTGATCTCCACCTCTCATCTCTCCTCGTTGCTATGTTCCATGGCACAGGGCTGCGCTTTAAGGCCCCCGCAGATGTCGTCAGGGGTGCAGCAAGAATGCACAAAACAGTATGGCTACACAGTGCTAGGTTCGGAGCCTTGTAATTCCTCAAGTGAATGATCTCCCCAGGTGTACTCATTCATAAATATAACAAGGACCTTGGAGCATATGCTAGTCAGTGAATTGTTGCTGGCTACAGATTTGAACTCTTTTAGACGGCGGGATTAACAGAGCCGCGAGAAAGGAAACTCTCGCGGCTCTGAAAGAAGCCCGCGTTTTGCGACTTGAAGGTAGCTGATGATGCAGGGAGGCTCTGCCGGGCAGGGGGGGGCCCGCGGCAGAGCTCTTGATGCTGCCGCGGCAGAACTCTTGATGCTGCCGCGGCAGAAGCAGCCGGTTTGTTGTTGTTTTTTTTAATTTGGGATGCTGAAGAATGTTTTTTGCGCGGGGCCCCCTGAAACGCGGGGCCCTGTGCAAAAAACATTCTTGCTCAATGGACGGGCCGGCCCTGATTCACAAAGCACCAAACCCTACCTATCAAAAAGGCAGTCCTGCAAATATTAAACCAATACATCTCAGAGAATACCAGTACATCTCCTACTGCGGAAACAGAACAAGTGGTACTGTTAAATAGAAACTACATAAACAGAATACCTCAGCTCGGTTACACATGCAGAACATAGACCGTCACCAAACAAAGAACAAGGAATCACAATTTAGAAATTGGAAGACAATAATTAAACTGGGAACCCTAAATGCCAAAGTTAGAATGTACAACAATACTGGAGAAATAAATTAATTTCCTCTTCTACTAAAAAAAGAAACTCAAAGGCTTTAGCAATGTACATTTCCAAGAGCTGACATATTCCAGTTAATAAATTCAAAATAAAAAAGTATTTTCTACCTTTTGTTGTTTGGGCATTTTATTTTTCAGTTGCAATTGCTCCATTCACTTCTGGTTTCTGCTAACTCTCCATTGTCTGTTGTCCCTTCTTCTCTCTTCTAGTTTTTTCCATTCTCTCTCTACATCTGCTTTAACATGCTGATCTTTCCCTTTTTGTTCTTTCCTCCATTTCTTTCTTTATTCCTTTTTCATCCACTCAAATTTTACCCCTCCATCCTCAATCCCCATTTACTCTCCCAATACCCAGCCAATCGTAGATTGTCCTTCCCTCCCACACAAAATATCTTTTCCCCTCTCTATCCTTACTCTCCCAGCCCCATCCTCTTCTAGTCCTCCCCCAACATCAGCTCCCTTCTAGTTCCAGCCACACTAGGGTTACCAACTTTTTCACCGAGAAAAACCCGACACCTGTGGCTCACCATGCTCCACCCATTCTCCGCCCCTAGTCCCACCCCTGCCACGCCCCCAGCCCCACCCACAAAAATTACCGAGGATACGTGTAGGCTAACTTCCTTGGTCAGATAATAATTAAACTGGGAACCCCAAAATCCAAACATGAAATGTACAACACTGGAGAAATAAAACTATAAAGTAATTTCCTCTTGCACTAAACAAAAACGCAAAGATGTTATCAATACACACTTCCCAGACCAAACATATTCCAGCTAATAAATTCAAAATAAAAAGTATTTTTCTACCTTCTGTTTGGGCATTTTATTTTTCAGTTGCAATTGCTCCAGTCACTTTCTTCTGGTTTCTTCGTGTCTTCTGCGAGCTATCCATTTGTCCTTTCTTCTCTTTTAGATGTTTTCCATTCTCTCTCTATTTCTGCTTTAACATACTGATTGTTTCCCTTTTGCTCTTTCCCCCAATTCTTTCCTTATTCCTTTATCATCCATTTAAATTTCACCCTTCCATTCTCAAGCCCCGCACTCTCCCAATACCCAGCCCATCATAGACTTTTCTTCCACACAAAATATTTTTTCCCCTCTCCATTCTCATTCCCCATCTATTCTAGTCCTCCCCCAAAATCAGTTCTTATAGTTCTAGACCCACCCAGCATCCACTCCCTTCTAATCCCATTCTCCCATGCCCCACATCAGCCCATTTCCAGTCCTATTCCAGCTCTTCATCAGCCCATTTCCAGTGCTAGCCCTCACATCACAGACCATTTCCAGTCCTAGCCCCCCCCATCACAGCCCATTTCCAGTCCAAGTCCCCCATCACAGCCTATTTCCAGTCCTAGGCCCCCCCATCACATCCCATTTGCAGTCCGAGTCCCCCCGCACCATCACAGCCCATTTGCAGTCCTACCCCCCCACCATCACAGTCCATTTGCAGTCCTAGCCCCCCTAATCACAGCCTATTTCTAGTCCAAGTTCCCCCTCCCTCCACCATAGCCCATTTCCAGTCCAAGTTCCCCCCCCCCATAGCCCTTTTCCAGTCCAGGTCCCCCTCCCCATCACAACCCATTTCTAGTCCATGTCCCCCCCCATAGCCCTTTTCCAGTCCAGGTCCCCCTCCCCATCAAAACCCATTTCCAGTTCATGTCCCCCCCCCCCAAATAGCCCTTTTACAATCCAGGTCCCCCTCCCATCACAGCCCATTTCTTTCCAGTCCAATGCCCCCCCATAGCCATTTTCCAGTCCAGGTCCCCCCCCCTTCACAACCCATTTCCAGTCCAAGTCCCCCTAATCACAGCCTATTTCCAGTCCGTTCCCCCTCCCTCCACCATAGCCCATTTCCAGTCCAAGTTCCCCCCCATAGCCCTTTTCCAGTACAAGTTCCCCCCCCCCATAGCCCTTTTCCAGTCCTGGTCCCCCTCCCAATCACAACCAATTTCCAGTCCATGTCCCCCCCCCAGCCCTTTCCCAGTCCAGATCCCCCTCCCCATCAAAATCCATTTCCAGTCCATGTCCCCCCCCCATAGCCCTTTTACAGTCCAGGTCCCCTCCCATCACAGCCCGTTTCTTTCCAGTCCAAGTCCCCCCCCCCCCATAGTCCTTTTCCGGTCCAGGTCCCCCCCCCCCATCACAACCCATTTCCAGTCAAATTCCACCCTCCTAGCCCTTTTCCAGTCCAGGCCCCCTCCCCCCATCACAGCCCATGCAGTCCTTGGCCTCCCCCCCCCCAAAACCGCGGCTGTCTGAGGCTTTAGAGGGAGCCGGGGAAGCCCGCGCGAGGCCCCGGCTCCCTCTGAACAGCTGCCAGCGTGAAGAGCCTTTTCCTTCACGCTGGCGGCTGTTCCTGTGAAGCCGCGAATGCTGGGACAGGTTAAAGGGCATTGCCTTTAACCTTTCCCACCAATCGCGGCTTCACAGGAACAGCTGCCAGCGTGAAGGAAAAGGCTCTTCACGCTGGCGGCTGTTCAGAGGGAGCCGGGGCCTCGCGCGGGCTTCCCCGGCTCCCTCTGAAGCCCTCCGGGGGAGAAAAGCCGTTTTTTTTGCTCTGGCTGCTCCCGATCTTGCGGCCAGAGCAAAAAAACCGGCTTTTCAAGGGTCGGTTTTGCCTCTGCGCCGGCAGCCGGCCTGGCCATGGAAAAACCGGCCAGGCCGGCTGAAAACCGGCCAGTTGGCAACCCTAAGCCACACCCAGCTTCAATTCACTTCTAGTCCTATTCTCCCATCCTCCCACATCAGCTCATTTCCATTCCAAGCCCCCCAATCAGCCATTTCCAGTCCTACCATCTCCATCAACTTATTTCCAGTCCTATCCTATCCCCCTCCCCCGAAAAGCCCCACACCTGTCTGAGTGGCTTCAGAGGGAGCCGAGGAGACCGGCTCACCTCTGCACAGCACTGGAGTTTAGAGCAGTGTGTTCTTGTGAAATGTGCTACGTGCCAGGAAAGGCTAAAGGGTATTTCCTGTTTCCTGGTACTCTGCGGGCTTCACGAGAACACAGTGCGAGTGAAGGAACATGCTGCTCTTCACTCCAGCGCTGTGCATAGGTGTCCTTGGCTTCCTCTGAAGTTGGCCCTGCAAACCGACCCAGCAGAATGAAGTTCGTGCGGGGCCTTCTGAAGATCAGGGCCCTGTGTGAACAACATTTTCGTATACTGGACAGGCCAGCCCTGCTACTAATCATATGTATAGTGCTACAAGCATACACAGCTCTAAACACATACACATGAGAGACAGTTCTTGCTCAATAGAGCTTACAATCTATGTAAAATAAACACAACAAACAGGGGATAACATGGGCAATAACAGGAGCGTAAAGGATTAAGATCCAAATGTAGCCTTAAAGAGGTGGGCTTTTAGCCTGGATTTTAGCCTGGAGAGATGGGGCCTGATGCACCAATTCAGATAGTTCAAATATACTGTAAAGGAGGCCTGTCTTCAGAGCAGACTAGTAGTTCAGAGACCCTTTGTACTGTATAATTCCTGGCAAACATACAAAGAGGCCTGTCCTACCTCACAGGCCATAAAACATCAAACTTCTCCTTAGCAGTCCCAGGGTCCATCCTGGAGGCTCTCTATCTTTTTTCTTGGCCTGCCTGACTTTCATGACTCAAGGCTTTTATACTTCGTGGTTGGGATCCCACCCTCCTGACGGAGCTCCTCTTTTATGACTACTTAAGGTAGCCCCTATGGTGATGTGGATAAGGAGGACTGAATGCCCCCTTATAAACTCCCTCACAGTTCCCATATATTTATCATAAAGAAAAGTTTTTTAGTGTGTAATAAGTGTATTCACAGCATGGATGAACCTCCTAAATAAGAAGTGCATTCATGCTAACTACAACGACAGGTGAAGTGGTATTTTAGAAGATTATCCAGGTGCAATCTAGAACGTCCAGAGAAAAATGTCTGAAAAAATGCCAGGAATGTTTAAGTTTTGGCCCAGTTTTGGAAACGTGGAGATCCCTGAAATGGACAGCTGCGCCAGTGGCCACTTAGACCTCCCTACTACGAAAACATGGGGTGGTAAAAACACCCATACTAACTGGATGGGTTATGGGTGGAGAGTGGTTGTGGACTGCACATTGTGGTTAGGGCACAGCACTTACTGTCAATTTTGCAGTTAAAATGGCTGCTCTTAACACCTTCTCAAGAGGAGATGTTAAGTGCATCTGTGTTACTTGCTAGCCACACTCCCAACAGTTCCTTTTCTCCTTGAGAATCCTCCAGGAAACTTCCATTCTGATCACAGTCTGGAGTTTACCTAGTGCTTTCCATATGCAGGGGTGTTATTGGCTCTGATCATGCTTCAGTATATATAAATATATATTACTGATTGAAACCATAAGGAATGTGAATAATATGAACATTATTCACTCAATATGTGAACATTATCCAACAATGTACCAGTAACATTGGGCCTGATTCACCCCAAAATTTGAGCTCCTAAGTTTCGGCACCTAGATTTTTGCACTTTTTTCAGTCAAAATTAGAAGTTTAAAGGGCATGTTTACTAAAGGTTAACATACATTTATGAAAATTAAAGCATACTAAGTGCTGCCATAGACCAGAGAAAAGGACTGTGGCAGCACTTAACTCGTGTTAACTTTCTTTAATGAGTGCTAACTTTTAGTAAACCTGCCCCTAAATTTCCAGCTGAAAATTTGTTTTAACTCAGGAGCTTAAAAGTTATAGGCCCAATATTCAGCGGTGGCGACTAGCCTTTGTAAAGTGGATAACCATCACCGTTGAAACTAAGACTTGGATATTTCATGCCGGGGCCATATCTGGCCACCGGCATCGACTATCTGGGTTAGCCGGATAATAGAGAAGCTAAGCGGTAAAGGGCAATATTCAGCTGCTTGCCCAGTTAGCTTCAGTGTTGAGCGTTAGGCCATCCTTTAAGGTGCCTAACATTTGCCACTTAGTGATAACCGGGCAGTGGCTGAATATCACCACTGCCCACTTATTGTAGGGTGGTATATCAGTTCTGCCCCAGAAAGCTCCGATGCTAGTCGGCTAGCTTCAGGGCATTCAGTGGTATACCCATGGAAATTCAGCGGCAATAAATATCCTGGTGACAACGATTAACGTAGTTAGCAGGTCTGCTAACTGTGTTAATCATTTTCAATATTGGGCCCTATGCTTATAAATATAGGCCTCAAAACTATTACCCAAATACAAAAAGCACTGACAAATCAAGAACCCCAAAATCAAGTCAGGTGAAACAGAGCAAATCTCAAACCCATAGATAACCTTTTTTGTTGGACTGTTTGTAATAAGGAAGACTTTCCCGCATTGTTACAAGCCTTCCTTTTAATCAGTTTTATATTATAATCGTAGGCTTTTTTAGTAAGAAAAATATAGTTAAAACATTTATCTTAAGTGTGACTGGAACTTTCTGAGGAGCTTCACACTATAGCAAAAAACGACGCAATATTGTGTTTCGAACCCAAAAAACTTTGTAGTAAGGGTTCTGCGTCAGGAACATAAATGCATGGTATCAAATCACTCCAAAGGAATCACCACTGCTCACATATACAAATATCACAATCAGTCCATCTCCATTGCATTTGAAATGCTCTTCTTTTAAAAGAACATGGCGTTTGATGTCATAAAAAGTGGACCAAAACCCTACAAAGTCGCCTAGCAACCAACGATCAAACAACAATTGATATGTTGTGATTGTGGTGGGTAGGTGTTTACAAAATACTATGCTAATCCAGTTCAAGATTTAATCCTGAAGGAATGATTGTTTGAAGTATAAAAATCCATTGTTCAAGCAGCTGGAGATAAGCCACACGATCTTCTCCCTTGGGATCTGTAGGGACATGATCAATAACTCTGCAATGGAATTGTGAAAAGGTATGAGCAAATTGCGCACAATGAGGTACAATAGGCGCTGTCATGGTCTGAATACACACTCGAGATGCATGTTCTTCCAGACAGGTTTTGATGACTCTCATAGTACAATGAATAGTATGCTAATGAGCCCAATATTTTCTCGATATTATAGAATCAATCCATTTAGGACCCATGATTGATTGATCGCAAAATAAACAACCTGTACACAAAAAAATGACCCAAACTGGAGTGAACTGATCATCCTTGTATACTAGGGGTGACATGCAGAGTGGCGACTAGAGGGGCCGGATGTCCGGGGTGGACGTCCAAACCCCTGTAGCCGCCTGGACCTGATTTCTGGTTCAGAGCTCCTCACCCATGTAGGACGCTGTGCAGGGAGCTCTGGGCGGGGTAGGAGGGGGCATTCAGGGGGAGGAGACAGGGAAGACCAGAGGGAGAACCCTGACCTGGACGTACAGGACCATTTCCAACCACAGCTCTGTATGCCTGGGCTGGATGACATGAACGGGTGAGATTGCACCTCGGGGGTGGAAATGTGGCAGGTGCAGGCCTGTGACCCACGGTGTCTGACATAGGCAGGCCAGCATGGCTAGCTTGACCTGTAAATGAGGCCTGTGGAGAGGCATATAGGATTGCACATCCCCCAATATGCTGCTATTGTAACATAGAACTCAGTAGAAGTATTGAATTTGCTTAAGTAAGCAGAACTGCAGAACTAAGAAATGGAAAAATACAGAAAAGACATGTTTGAAAGTTACTGATAAGACAAAAGTACATCTGCAGAGAAATAATGAGGAGTGCTGACAGATGAGTTACAGAACCTTGCTCTTCTGCACGCACATATTGGTCCCATAACCTTGAGAGTGTGAAAGTAACAAGTTGATGAACTGACCATTGTAATTGGGACTAGAAGGGGGGCAGGCAGGTGTCATGCCCACAGAAGGGACATAATTGGAGAAACTTATCAGTACCGGGACCAATAGAAGAGGTACGGGAGGTACGGGAGAGTACCGGGACCAATGAAATGTTTTTCTATACCTAGAATGGAACAGAAGTCTATAAAAGTTGTTGTAATGCTTGAAAACTTGGCTCAGCCATTTTGAAATTTCCTTGCTTGAGACTTGTGCACAAATAAATGATTTGGACCTTCTGAACAGACTCCTGGTATCATTGGTTTGTCTGCGCTTTGCTGCTACATATTCCTTGGTGCGTTGGCCGGGAAGTTGTGGAATCAAAGTGTATATAGGGCAATATACCACGACTTTCCGCCTCTATAGGCTTGGTCCTGCCGGGATCGCGCCCTACCGACGAGGGCTGCTCCCTGGCGCCACCGGTCCCTTGTATCGGAGGGAGCTGGTCGGACCTCGGCGGGTGCCGGGCCCGGTTGGAGCCAACGCCTCGAACCCGAGTGAGGGGAGTCCGAGGTCCAACTCATGCGCCTGCTTGGGAAGTTTGAGGACCGGATCCGGTGAGTATAGTTTTGATTTTGGGTCTAGACAGAAATAGAAAGAACAGTACTGCCATTGGAATTTGGAATTTGTAATCTCGAGATATTGTGAATTGGTAAGAGAGCATGATCACCTCTCAAGGAAGAGCCGAGTAGCCTGGCATGGGAATTCGCTGGGTGAAACCCTCATCCTTTTAGTAATTGGGAAATTGGAAAAGACTAGTCAGAACAGATAGAAACGAATGCATTCTGGGATACGTTGCTAGCATGATTGTGTGAACGAAGT
Organism: Ichthyophis bannanicus; assembly: GCA_033557465.1. Classification (NCBI taxonomy): domain Eukaryota; kingdom Metazoa; phylum Chordata; class Amphibia; order Gymnophiona; family Ichthyophiidae; genus Ichthyophis; species Ichthyophis bannanicus. The sequence goes on along the minus strand of CM066031.1, from coordinate 1,573,318,584 downwards.
GTGAATGAGAGGTCTGGCAGCACGGACCAAGTGAAGGCGGACCCCTGATTAGTGCATTTCCTGACCGGGCGACCGCGTTCAGGTCGCGAAAAGGGGGAAGCGATTGTCGTCTTGTCTTGTTATTTGTATTCCCTATACGTTTCTAGGGCCGTGAGGACCCCTTACCCACGGTCCGCCCTCCTTTTCCCTACTGTCTGTTGTTGCGCGCACACATCGAAATGGGAGGGGCGGGGTCTACTAGAAACACTCCACTAGAATGTATGATCACACATTTTAAAGAGGGATATTCAGGAGATTATGGTATTAAAATGACAGCAGCCCGTTTGCAGATTTTGTGTACTAGGGAGTGGCCCGATCTAGACCCCATCTGGCCCCGAGAGGGAACGTTCACTGTAGAGATTATTCAGTCAATACACCGTAGAGTGCGGGTAGCGCACCCTGATCAGTACCCCTATATAGATTCTTGGTTAAGTATTTGTGAAGATCCGCCCTCCTGGGCGCAGCGCTGTTATGAGGAACAGTGCAGAATAATGTTAGCTAAAACAGATTCTAGACAGAAAACGGAACAGCCTAGAATGAAAGAGCAGGATAAGGAAGCCAAGAAGAAGCCCATCTTGGCAGATCCTGATTCCCCAGAAGTAGTCCTCAGGCAGCCCCGAACCCCAGGTCCAGTAAGAATAGCCCGGCGTCGTCCTGCCCCAGAACCCCAGAGACGGCCAGAGCCGAGGCAGGACCCAACCCCTGATCCCCCTCCTGGAGGAGAGAAAGAGGAAGAATTAGTGGAAGGAGAAGTGGAGGACGTGAAAAGTGAGTCAGAAGCGGAGATAGAAGAAGGAGAAAGAGAGAATTCCCCAGGAGAAGAGGAGGACAGTGTACAAATAATCGAGAAAGCCAGCGTTAGCACTAGCACGCCAGTGAAAGAAAAACCCAAAGCAAGACCAGTTGAGAAAAAGAAAGCGACTCCTGCAAAGGCAACGACAGTAACCCTTAGATCCCGAACGACGCCTGGGACAGCCAAACTGTTTCCCTTACGGCAAGTCCCGGGAGTGCCCGTAAAGAATGATAATGATGAAGTGGTAGCGGGACCCTTAACTTATGTATATATCCCTTTTTCTACAACTGATTTATTAAATTGGAGGTCGCATTATGCCTCCTATACTAGTAAGCCCCAGGAGCTGACAGAATTAGTAACTAGTATTATGGAAACTCACCAACCCACTTGGCCAGATTGCCGTCAGCTCCTGACCACCCTATTCACTACAGAAGAACGAGCGAGAATTAGAAAAGCAGCTATTGAATGGATGGCAGAAAACCCTGCAGCTCCGGCGCAGGGGCAGAATATAATAGACCGTAGGGAAGCAGCTCAGAGAGAATTCCCGAATGAAGACCCCCAATGGGATCCAAATACAGATGAAGGATCCACAGCCCTAGCCCGTTTTCGCCAAGGCTTTTTACAAGGCCTGAGAAGGGGGGGCCAAAAAGCTATGAACCTTTCCAAAGTTACGGGAGTTATCCAAGGGATAGATGAGAGCCCAGCAGATTATTATGAAAGATTAACTGAAGCCTACAGAATGTATACTCCCTACGATCCCGAGGCACCAGGAAGTTTATGCATGGTGAATTCTGCTTTTGTAAACCAGTCTCAACCAGACATTAGACGTAAATTACAGAAATTAGAAGGGTTTGCGGGCATGAATGCAACACAGTTATTGGAAGTCGCTCATAAAGTGTATGTGAATCGTGATACTGAAAGACAGAGAGAATGTGATAGAAAGATGAAGAAGAAAGCTGATTTTTTGGCTGCGGCCATAGTTGAAAGAAAAGGGGAGGTGTCCCTAGTCGAAGGAGCAGAGGAAGAGGGCGGGGTCAAGGCGGAGGCCGGACCCAGAGACTAGGCGTGAACCAATGCGCCTATTGCAGAGAGGAAGGACATTGGAGAGATACGTGCCCGCAACTCGAAGACGCCCAGCAAGATGACGACAACGATCATCAGTGGCGAGAAGAAAGACGAGGCCGTCCCCGAGGCCGAGGAGGAGCCAATCGAGAACAATTCCAGCGAGAGAGAGGAGGAGGAGCCATTCAAGCATTGGCCACACAAGCCCATGATGAGGATGACGTGGATTAGGACAGACCGGGCTCCAAGTTTGCTTTAGGTCTCCAGGAGCCTATGGTCGGAATACAAATAGGAGACCAAATTATGAACTTTATGGTTGATACTGGAGCAGAACATTCAGTAATAGACAAAAAGATAGCCCCATTCACTAAAAAAGCAGTCACCATTATAGGAGCAATTGGTGCCAAAGCTACAAAGTCTTTTCTTCAAAACCGAATATGCAGTCTAGGAGGACAGCAAGTAACTCATCAATTCCTTTACATGCCCGAATGTCCAGTGCCACTACTGGGACGAGACATGCTAGCCAAGCTTCAAGCACAGATATCTTTCTCTGAACAAGGAGAAATGCAAATGACAGTAAATTCCCAAGTTAAACCAGCAGGAGTGATGCTGCTGACAGTTCCCCGAGAAGAAGAATGGAGATATTACATTGATGATTCTGTCCAAGATACCTATTTTGAACAAACTTTAAAGAACATTCATGCACCACCTGGAGTATGGGCAGAAGGCAGTCCCCCAGGCCTAGCCAAGCATATAGCTCCAGTGATTGTAACTCTCAAGCCTAGTGCTACACCAGTGCACGTCAAACAGTACCCTCTCCCAAGAGCCGCAATTGAAGGCATTCATCGCCACCTACAGAGATTGCTTGAATATGGCCTACTGAAAGTATGTCAATCCCCATGGAACACTCCACTTTTGCCAGTAAAGAAACCTGGGACAGATGATTATCGCCCAGTGCAAGATTTGAGAAGAGTAAATGATGCAGTTGAAACCATACATCCAGTTGTACCCAATCCTTACACTCTTCTAGGACTGATACCTGCTGAAGCTACCCACTTCACTGTACTGGATTTAAAAGATGCATTCTTTTGCATAAGATTAGCCCCTGTAAGCCAAATATTGTTTGCATTTGAATGGCAGGACCCCATCTCTGGAAGAGGGGGCCAGCTCACCTGGACAAGATTACCCCAAGGATTCAAGAATTCACCTACCATCTTTAGTGCTGCACTAAATCAAGACCTTTCAAGCTATCCAGTAGCCCCGGGGAAGAGAGTGCTTCTCCAGTACGTGGATGATCTGTTGATAGCTGCCATTTCAGAAAGTGAATGTATACTAGCCACCAAAGATCTTTTGCAGTTACTAGATGAAGCTGGATACAAAGTTTCCAGAGCCAAAGCACAGCTATGTCAAAAAGAAGTGAAATACTTGGGTTTTCGTATTACCCAAGGAAGCAGAAGATTAGGCAGAGAAAGAAAAGAAGCAGTATGCAGAATTCCAACTCCAACAATCAGAAAGCAGGTCAGAGCCTTTCTGGGAGCAGCAGGATATTGCCGAATCTGGATACCCAACTTTGCCCAAATTGCCAAACCACTGTATGAAGCCACAAAAGGAGAAGAGAAGTCACCACTGGAGTGGGGACTTGAGCAGGATACAGCCTTCCAGAAGTTAAAAGAAGAATTGATGTCATCACCAGCACTTGGACTACCAGATGTCCACAAACCTTTCCACTTGTTTGTACATGAAGCACAGGGAAATGCCCTAGGCATGTTGACTCAGAAATTAGGAAATTGGGAGCGGCCTGTAGCATACCTATCGAAACAATTGGACCCTGTGGCCAAAGGATGGCCACCTTGCTTGAGAGCAGTTGCAGCTACAGCGCTACTAGTGAGTGAAGCAGACAAACTCACACTAGGACAGAACATACGAGTCACTGTGCCACATGCAGTCCTTGCCCTTATGGAACAGAAAGCGAATTATTGGCTCACCAATTCCCGAATGTTGAAGTACCAGAGCATGTTATGTGAAAACCCACAGATACAACTTGAAGTGAGCCATGCCCTGAATCCAGCCACCTTGATACCCATCAGTGAAGAACTCCCAGAACATGACTGTATCGAAGTCATGGAAACTGTGTTCTCTAGTCGACCTGACTTAACAGATGTGCCTATAGACAATCCTGACCAGATCTATTATGTTGATGGGAGCAGTCTCATCCTTGATGGAAGACGCTGTGCCGGATATGCAGTCGTCACTCAACATGAAGTAGTTGAATCATCAGCTCTAGCCTCAGGCACATCAGCCCAGAAAGCCGAATTGATAGCACTCACCAGAGCCTTGTTGTTAGGAGAAAAACTTGTGCTAAATGTATATACAGATTCCAAATATGCCTTCACTACCTTGCATGCCCATGGAGCTCTCTATAAAGAAAGAGGACTCATCACATCCGGAGGAAAATCAGTTAAATATGGTCCCGAGATATTGATGTTACTTGATGCAGTCTGGGCCCCAACACGTGTAGCTGTCATGCATTGCAGAGGACATCAAGCAGGGAAAGGAGAAGTTGCTCGAGGAAATAGATTTGCAGATGCCTCAGCACGACAAGCAGCTATGACAGGACAGATTGCCCCACAAGCTATGCCCATGCAAGCAGCATTGTTTCCAGTACCTTTGAATCTATGGACCCCACGATATACCACCAAAGAATTAGATTACTATTGTGACAAAGAAAATGGAGTATTGAAAGATGGATGGATTGAGCTGCCACCAGAAGAGGGCAGTCAACCTCCAGGACGAATAGTAATTCCTGAATTGTTAGGACCATCCTTTGTCAAAGCTTTCCACGAAGCCACCCACTATGGGAAGAGTGCTATGGAAAAAGCACTCAGACCACATTTCTACATTCCTCTGATGACAACCATCTCAGCCTCAGTAGCACGTCAATGTGTAACTTGTGCGAAGAATTATGCCAAGCAAGGCCTTATTACAGCACCCCGAGTTCAGTCAGGAGGTGTCACCCCCATGCACAACCTCCAAGTTGATTTTACCGAAATGCCAAAAGCCAATGGATACCATTACCTACTAGTATTAGTTTGTACTTTCTCTGGGTGGGTAGAAGCATTCCCAACCAGAACTGATAAAGCCCGAGAAGTTACCAAAGCCTTAATGAGAGAGATTGTCCCCAGATTTGGAATCCCAGCAGTAATAGGGTCAGACAATGGACCCTCATTCGTCTCCCAAGTTACTCAGCAGTTAGCAAAAGCTTTGCAGATACAGTGGAAACTCCACACTGCATACAGACCCCAGAGTTCAGGGAAAGTTGAGCGAATGAATCGTACCTTGAAAGCCCAAATGTCTAAGCTTTGTCAGGAGACACACTTGAAATGGCCCCAAGTGCTTCCCATAGCTTTACTCAGAATACGCTCAGCCCCTGTAAAGTCAACAGGATTTTCCCCTTTTGAAGTTTTGTATGGTAAACCCCCACCAATAGTGCAGGGAATCAAAGGAAGTTTAGCCCAGATTGGTTCAGAAGTAACCAGACAAGAACTCCTAGCTCTTAGTTTTGTTCTGCAGACTCTCCATACGTGGATCCAAGACCAGTTGCCTATCAACTTGACGGAACCCTTGCATCCCTACCAGCCTGGAACTTCGGTGTGGATCAAAGATTGGAAGAAGATACCGTTGGAACCCCATTGGAAGGGACCGTACACCGTCATCCTGTCTACCCCAACTGCAGTAAAGGTAGCCGAGATCGACGCCTGGATCCACCACAGCAGAGTCAAGCCCGCCGCCGATCCTGAACCAGAGCAGTGGACAGCAGAGCAGCATCCTGATGTACCCTTGCGAGTTACTCTGAGACGGCAACCAGCAGCGTAGACACTTCATCACAAGTGCTTTGCAGAAGCCAAGTCTTTCGAAGAGGATTGCTGTTTTCCATGCAGCAACAGTTTTGTTTCAACGAACCCAATTTGTGTGTGATTTGACACACTACTTTGAGACTACATTGACTGAGCCAGACTTCACAAGCCAACTGAATTGCTAAGTTGGTTAATGTGTACTGAACATCTTGAGGATCTTCAATCAACACTCAGCACCCGTTAAATTGCTTCATTAGCAAACGGGACGAAGAATAATAGACCGTCGTGATCAAGATCAGCAAGCTGAGGATTCAGAAGAACTCCAATCAACATCAACATGTATCTTTGCTTCTGCTTTACCTTGGTTGCCTTCTTTGGAGGTTTTGAACAGACTTATGCTCTGCCTCCATGCACTGCTTGCATTACTTCTACTAGAACCGGACTGAAAGTAACTCAGACTTTGCTTTACCATTCTTACTATACCTGCAAGGGAACAATAACTCGGTGTATCTATAACACCACTGAACTAAATGTTTGCACTCATGGAAAAATTAAAGCATGCTATAATCCGCATCAGAATCCATCCTATTACACTTTGGAAATAAGATGGAAGGATGCAGATGGACCTATATTAGCTGCTACACCACCACTTAAGGATATTACTAAACCCGCTGTTTTGAATTTTGATGCATGTAATGCTATTAATAGAGATAGTTATTCCACCTGTGGTACATGGGAGAAAGCGTATCGAAATGACCATAAGTATATGTGTCCAGAAGGTGCCACAAATTGGTGGAAGTGTACAGGTAAAACGGGATCAGGCTATAGTACTGCTACAGCGGCAGATTACTATTGCCCGTATTGGGGATGTGTTTTCTATGCTACCTGGAACACTGGTATAACTAATGAGAAAATAGATAAGCGGATGGCTACTCTAACCAAGCCAACCACAAATGATAAATGTCAGAAAGATGCTTGCAACCCCTTACACTTGCGTGTACATAATCCCCATGCATGGAAACAAGGATATAAGTTTGGTTTACGTATTGCTGGAGGAGCAACAGATCCAGGGACCATTGTGTATATCAGATTGAATACTCAAGCCCACAAGTCATCTAAATATCATATTCATAATACCTTTTATGAAGCTATGCATGTAAATAAGTTTGAGATCCCTCACCCTTCACAGAATTTATTTTTAGAATTAGCCGGAGCAGTAGTATCTAGTCTTAAGATCACAGATTGTTATTTCTGTGGCGGAACCCAAATGGGAGACCAATGGCCCTGGGAAGCCCAGGAATTGAATTATTCCATGATTTACAACCAGACTGAATTACACAAGACTACCAGTGAATGGGTGTTAGCGCACTCTATCGTTGGACGTCTTTGCTTTGCCAGAACTGGACCCCAGTTCACCCAAAAGGTAGGACAGCTGGTCTGTCTTAGCCAGAAATACTATAATGCCACGACTAAAAAGACAGCATGGTGGTCAGGAATTAGACATCCTGAACCTCCTAACCCATTAGCTAGATTTCCTGAACTTGCAGGTCTATGGACTAACCTTGCTAAAGTCCAAGCCTGGCAAGCCCCACCTGGCCTATATTGGATCTGTGGAAACCGAGCATATGCGCAACTCCCGCCACAATGGGGAGGAGCATGTGTCTTAGGAACCATCAGACCTTCTTTCTTCCTGTTAAACACTGAACATGGAGAACAATTAGGATACCCTGTATACACAACCCACAGACACAAAGGAGCATCAAGACAGAAAAGAGAAGCCTTACAGATAGGCAAGTGGGAGAAGTGGCAAGGTGATGATTGGCCACCAGAAAGAATTATTGAGTATTATGGACCTGCCACTTGGAATGATGATGGTATGTATGGTTATCGTACCCCAATTTATATGATTAATCGTATTATTCGCTTACAAGCAGTAGTTGAAATAATAACTAATGAAACTAGTCATGCTCTCACGCTCTTAGCTAGACAAAGTACTCAGATGCGCACTGCCATATACCAGAATCGCTTAGCACTTGATTATTTGCTAGCAGCTGAAGGAGGAGTATGTGGTAAACTGAATTTAACTAATTGCTGTTTGAAAATAGATGATAAAGGTCAAGTAGTTGAAGAAATTGCTAAAGACATGCAAAGACATGCTTATGTGCCAGTACAGACTTGGCATGCATTGAAATTTCCTAACTGGTTTGCTAACCTTTTCTCTTGGCTGGGAGGATTTAAGACTTTCATTGTTTTAGTACTAATCCTTGTTGCTGTTATCCTCTGCTTACCATGTTTAATCCCATGTTGTATGCGTTCCCTTCATAGTGCTATTGATAGTACAGTAGAGCGGAAGACCGCAACTAAAATAATGGCTTTATACAAAGCCAGTCCTAGTAAAAATCCTTCAATCATGATGTGATTCTTCTTAAAAGTGATTTAATTCTCACACCTTATTGAGTAATAGGGTGAGATTAATCAAAGGGGGGAATGTGGCAGGTGCAGGCCTGTGACCCACGGTGTCTGACATAGGCAGGCCAGCATGGCTAGCTTGACCTGTAAATGAGGCCTGTGGAGAGGCATATAGGATTGCACATCCCCCAATATGCTGCTATTGTAACATAGAACTCAGTAGAAGTATTGAATTTGCTTAAGTAAGCAGAACTGCAGAACTAAGAAATGGAAAAATACAGAAAAGACATGTTTGAAAGTTACTGATAAGACAAAAGTACATCTGCAGAGAAATAATGAGGAGTGCTGACAGATGAGTTACAGAACCTTGCTCTTCTGCACGCACATATTGGTCCCATAACCTTGAGAGTGTGAAAGTAACAAGTTGATGAACTGACCATTGTAATTGGGACTAGAAGGGGGGCAGGCAGGTGTCATGCCCACAGAAGGGACATAATTGGAGAAACTTATCAGTACCGGGACCAATAGAAGAGGTACGGGAGGTACGGGAGAGTACCGGGACCAATGAAATGTTTTTCTATACCTAGAATGGAACAGAAGTCTATAAAAGTTGTTGTAATGCTTGAAAACTTGGCTCAGCCATTTTGAAATTGCCTTGCTTGAGACTTGTGCACAAATAAATGATTTGGACCTTCTGAACAGACTCCTGGTATCATTGGTTTGTCTGCGCTTTGCTGCTACAGAATAAGTCAACCCGAGTTCAGCAATCTGCGACTGTGAACCCCCTAAAGGTAGGACAGGCACAGGAGATGCCCCACAGCCTGGCTCTGGTCTCAGCAGGCACATTTGGGGGTCAGGATGTGGGGAAAGCAGGCTATTCTAGGTCCGGGGGTAAGTAGGAGCCATAACAGAGTTGAACGGGGAGAGAGCAGGGCATCCAAGGGGCCTGAATCGGGGCATATCCTGCCCATCCAGGCCCTGTGCACCTGATTCTAGCTCTCGCAGGATCAGAATCAGTACAGGCTGGACGTGTCCCATTCAACATCAGGCTCTAGATGTTTGGACTACTACCTCACAAATATTCCTTCCCCTTGTATACGCAATCATTAGATCTTTACAGAAGCACTCATGCAATTGGACCACATGCCAATGTTTCTTCAATAAAAATGTCACATCAGCAGCATGGTCGATGAATGGAAGGACACCTACAAATTGATCATCATTATGCAAAGATGACCATTCCTTTCTGAACACACTACTAAGACAATTATCCACTCCTTAGTCACCTCCCATCTAGACTATTCTAACCTGCTACTTGCTGGTCTCCCTCTGAATCATCTCTCTCCCCTTCAATCTGTTCAACACTCTGCTGCACAGCTAATTTTCCACCTGCCTCTTCATGTTCATATTATCCCTCTTCTCAAGTCTCTTTATTGGTTTCGTATCCATTTCCGCATCCAGTTCAAACTTCTCCTGCTGACCTGTAAGTGCATTCACTCTGCAACTCCTCACTACCTTTCCTCTCTTATCTCTCCCTACACCCCTCCACGGGAACTCTGCTCTTGAGGCAAATCACTTCTATCTGTGCCCTTCTCTTCTACTGCCAACTCCAGACTTTGTTCCTTATGCCTGGAACAAACTACCTGAGTCTATACATCAGGCGCCTTCTCTGACCCTTTTCAAATCCAGAATGAAAACTCATCTCTTCGCTGCCGCATTAAGAGCTTAACTCACCTGATCTCCTTGTGTTTCCTTACCATTCCATCTAGCTGTATCCCATGTCCACAGCTGCTATGTTGTCTGTCTCTATTAGATTATAAGATCCGATGAGTAGGGACTGTCTTTTACATGTGTCTGTGCAGCACTGCGTGCGCCTTGTAGTGCTATACAAATGTTCAGTAGTAGTAGTAATCGTAGTAGAAGTAGAAGAAGATGTAGTAGTAGAAAGTAGCCATTCCCCATGGGCATTCAAAGCATGTTTATACACTTTAGATATCATTTGAAAAGGATATCGCAGAGCAGCTAAGCGATCACTTAATTCCATAGCATGACATTTGAAGTCATCCAATGAGGTACATTATCTCCATATCTGGAGAAATTGACCATAAAGTAAATCCCTCTTCAATGCACTGGGGTGGTAACTGTGATAGCGCAATAAGTTATTTTTTTGGACAGGTTTGCAATATAAAGTGGTGGCCAATCTATCATCCTGCTTGAAAACCGTGATGTCCAAAAATTTGACTGAGGATGTATCAGTTTCAGCAGTAAAGATTATATTCAGTTTACATGTATTTGACCGTTTCAAAAATTGATCTAGCTCAGCCCTAGAACTACTCCAAATCAAAAAGATTATCATTTAAGAATCTTTTCCATAAAGGAACATTTTGATACTATGGAGAGGATATACAAAAGCTTCTTCAAAAGGGGCCATATATATATATATTGTTGTTTGATTGTTGGCTGCTAGGTGAAGTAGGCGGAGTTTTTGTCCACTCTTTATAATGTCAGACGCCATGTTCTTGTATAAGAAGAGCATTTCAAATGCATTGGAGATGGACTAATTGTGATATTCGTATATTTGAGTGTTTCTGACGCAGAACCCTTACTACAAAGTTTTTTCAGGTTCAAAACATGGTACTGTCATTTTTTGCTATGGTGTGAAACTCCTCGGAAAGTTCCAGTCACGCTCAAGTTAATTGTTTAAGCGATATTTTTCTTACTAAAAAAGCCTATGATTAAAATATAAAATTGATTAAAAGGAAGGTTTTTTTCAATGAGGGAAAGTCTCCCTTACTACAAACAGTCCCACAAAAAAAGTATATATCAGTTTGTGTTTTGCTCTATTTGGCCTGACTTGATTTTGTGGTATAAATATAGGTATGCCATCCATTGGCTTAGATTTATTAGCCTAATTTGTGAACCTAGTGCCGAAAATCAATGCTAAGCTCTTATCTTTTTTCCCCATTCTAACTCTGCCCCTGTTGTCATTCACTTTTTAAGCTCCTAAAATTAGAAATTTAGTGAAATTTTGAGTATAAATGTAGGTACTCAAACCTAGTAAATTTTTAGACACCATTTTGGGAGCATTTATTTATTTATTTTATTTAGACAGTTTTGTATACCGTCTTATCCTTCAATCAAAGTGGTCACAACACAATTGGGGGATACATTTAACATGTGGGGATATGAGACACATACACTAATACTTACAGGGAACATGGGCAATGGAGGGTTAAGTGGCTTGCCCAAGACCACAAGGAGCATCTGTGGGACTAGAAACCCTAGTCCTTCTGGCCCAAGGTTGCTGTCCTCTAGTGGGATTTGAACCCCCGACCTTCTGGCCTGAAGTACCTTGCCCCAACCACTAGGCTACTCCTCCCTATAGCATAACTCTGAATGCTAGTAGCACAAATTTTTTTAATATCTGCCACCTAATTTTTAATGTTGCAGTGATGGCATTTGTGATAAGGAAGGTATGGAATGAGGGATCATAGCATAAAAGGGAAAGGGTGGTGGATGCATGGAGCAGTCGCTCAGTGGAGGTGATGGAGACAAGAACTATATCTGAATTCAAGAAAACATGAGGCAAATACAGAGGATCTCTGAGGGAGAGGAAGGAATTGTAGAACTTAATAGTTCTTATGATGGGCAGATTGAATAGACTATGTATGTATTTCTATGAAATATTTACCACAATTGCATGTACCTCACCTTGTACTTCTAATGAAGAGGCATGCACTAAAATCATTAACTTGACACCAAAGGCATAGTAGACCTACCCACCAGTCAAGTTACAAGTCTTTGTTGTACTGTAAATGTTAAAATCATTATATTTATTGCACATTCAAAATGTAACAAAAACACAAATATAAAATCAATTTATAAATCCCAATATGTTTCATCTTACAACTGCTTCAGGGATATGTACCTAACACAATTATTCATATAAACGGAAATAAAAAGCTGAGGTGTGACAGCCAACACTGCAAATCCTACGTAGATATGTAAGAGAGAACCCTTCCCGCTTCATTTCAACAGAGCCTAAAATCTCAAGGGGCACTCAAAGCATAGAAGCCTTCTATCAAGAGTGAATCAGTCCTTCCTGTTCTAGGCCACTCGTATCACAAATCAGGAAGCAGGCAGCCTGTCAACCGCAAAAGCTGATGCAGAGCGCACAAGAGAACCTTATGAAATGAGCCTGAAAGGATTCACTTCCTTGTATTTACCTCTTACATATCTGGGATTTTCCATGCTGGCTATCACACCTCAGTTTTTTTTTATCTCTTTTTAATCCCCTAAAGTGTATGCTTAATTAGACTATATTCTGCTGGATGACAAATTACTTACTCATTTGAAAAAGCCAGAAATAGAGCCTCCAAGAATCTCAGACCATTCCCTGGTCAGTGTGACTGAAGTTTATGCTTCCTGTTCACATCCTTATTATACATTGTTGAAAGCGGATGACATGTATATTGTCCTGTGGATAATTACATATTAACATATAATAATATTAGTTGCATATTTCTTGGTAAGTGCTGTATCGTAGAACATTTTGGGGGTCTTTTAAATTGATTCAGCAGTAAGGTTACCAAATGTCCTGATTTTAGAGCTGTGTCCCTGACTCTCACCTGTTTGGCAGCCTCCTGTCCCCAAATGCAGCAATGGGGACAGACAGAAAAACATTTTATTTTCATTTTAGCGTTGAGTATGTCAGTTTTTAGAATTTATTTATTTATTTAACTTATACCGCCTTATCCTGAAATCAAAGCGATTTACACCGAACAGGATACATTTAAATTGACTTAGGGTATTTAACAGGGAAGTAACTATATACAATTTGTTTAACATATTTGCATATCTACATGGGCTCTGTCCATTTGCATCTGATTAGGGTTCTCGTGTCAGCTTCAATGTTTCAGAGAGTCTTTGGTTGGGGCCAGTGCTGTTGTCAGATTACATGATGTGACCATAATGTTCTATGAACAGAAAGGTTTTAGTTTTTTTCGGAAGTCCATGATATCTCCAGTAGAACAGATTTCTTCAGGGAGGGAATTCCATACTTGTGGTGCAGCTAGTGATAATGCCCTTTTGGAGGTTGATTGCTTGCTTTTCCGGTAGTCAGATGGGACATTGATCATATGCCTGTTATTGCTCCTTCTAGGGCAGGTGTTGTCTTCTCTTGTGATTAGTTTTTCTAGTATGTCTGCTGAGGAGTGATGGATGATTTTAAAGATGTTTAATATTGTTTTGAACTTGCACATGCTTGAATTGGTAGCCAGTGTAGTTGGTGTAGTACCAGTGTAATGTGATCTGTTTTACTGGTTCCGCTGATGATTCATGCTGTTGTGTTCTGAACCATTTGTAATGGGTGTGTGACTTGCTTTGGGAGTCCTTGGTATAGTGAGTTTCCGTAGTCCAGTATTGGTGTGATGATGGCTTGGCAAACAGTCCAGAAGTGGTCCTGGTGTAGGAGTGGTTTAAATCTTCTTATGAGGTTCAGTTTGTAGTATGCCTTCACTGTTGTTTTGTTTATATGTTATTGAAGGCTGATGTTTTTATCTAGTGTGATACCTAGGTAGCGTACCTCTTCTTTTATGGGAATGGTTTGGTTCAGCAGTTGGATTTGTTGTGGAGGGTTGAAGGTGGTGCTACTGTTGATGTATAATGCTTCTATTTTCTTATATTTTAATGTGAAGTTGTTGTTGCTGAGCCAGCCAGCTACATCCTCTAGGTATTGTGTAATAGCCATGAGGTTCGGTGCTTCAAGATCAATCGGAGTATAAACCATGAAGTCATCAGTGTACAGATGGAACAGGATTCTATGTTCCCTGATAATTTCGCAGACAGGGCACATGTATATGTTGAAAAGTATTGATGAACGTGTTGATCCTTGTGGGATGCCTTGTGGTATGGAGAAGGGAGCTGAGTGGTTTGTTTCACATTTAACTTGTTATATTCTGTCGTTTAAATATGAGGTGAACAATTTTAATGTGGTATTACAAATGTCAGTTTTCCGGAGGAGTTGGATTAGGATAGGGTGATCCCACTAGACGCAGTGTTTCCCAACCCAGTCCTACGGGGCACACCGGCCAGTCAGGTTTTCGGGATATCCCTAATGACTATGCATGAGATACATATGCATTAGAGATATCCTGCCAACCTGACTGGTTTGTGGCCCTCCAGGGCTGGATTTGGAGACCCCTGCCTTACACCTCTGTCATTTAAGATTGTGAGTGGGCAAGGTGCAGATGTCCTAGACATCGAAAGGGTATATAGAATGTGACACATTCCTCCTCGATTCTCACCACCACCAAAATATTGTCTATTAGACAACTTTTTGGTGGTGGTGAGAATCGAGGAGGAATGTGTCACATTCTATATACCCTTTCGATGTCTAGGACATCTGCACCTTGCCCACTCACAATCTTAAATGACAGAGGTGTAAGGCAGGGGTCTCCAAATCCAGCCCTGGAGGGCCACAAACCAGTCAGGTTGGCAGGATATCTCTAATGCATATATATCTCATGCATAGTCATTAGGGATATCCCGAAAACCTGACTGGCCGGTGTGCCCCGTAGGACTGGGTTGGGAAACACTGCACTAGAGGACAGCAACCTTGGGCCGGAAGGACTGGGGTTTCTAGTCCCACAGATGCTCCTTGTGGTCTTGGGCAAGCCACTTAACCCTCCATTGCCCATGTTCCCTGTAAGTATTAGTGAATGTGTCTCATATCCCCGCGTGTTAAATGTATCCCCCAATTGTGTTGTGACCGCTTTGATTGAAGGATAAGGCGGTATACAAAACTGTCTAAATAAATAAATAAATAAATAAAAGCGGATGAGATATTCATGAAGATGAGGAGAAATCCATTTTTTGGACATCAATTCCTTTCAGGATGTTATCAAAGAGTGATGTTAGGAGTGTTTCCACTTTGTGACATGGTTTAAAGCTGTGTTGCTGTGGGTCCAGTGGTGTGTTGTGGTCTATATGGTCTTGGAGCTGTATTTGAATGGTCTTCTCTATGATCTTTGCAAGAAATGGTAGGTTGGAGATTGGCCAGTATGTGGCAGGATTTGTTTTGCAGAGTGAAGTGTTTTTCATATAACTCTGTAGTAAGGATAATTTATCTTTTGTATGCATGGACTGAGTTATTCCTTAGTGTTTTTTTATCCATGGTGTTGGCACGACTGTGGGATGGGAGATTGTGCTAGGAGCTTGTAATGATCTAGGAATGAATATGAGGTCCGGGGTTGTTCCATGCCTGTGAGTGGGTTCCTTGATTAGTTGATGATAATGTAGTGTTTCCATTGCTTTGAGGAAGGCTTTGGCATTCTTATCAGGTGCTGTTCTGAGGTTAAAGTCACCTAGCCTGATGAGGGGCTGTTTTGTTGTATCATGTGCGCATACTGTTTTGAGTATCTTCGTTACGTCGTCGGATTTGGTGTTTGGTAGTCTATATGCAAGGCAACTAGCCATGTGTTTGTTGTAGATGTGTGGACTATGCTGGTTGCTTCTGAACTGTTTGTTAGGGTGGTTTTGAAATTGTAGTGGCTTCTGGCCAGTATCAATACTCCTCCACCTCTTCTGCCTGCTCTGGGGCAGTTGAAGGCAGTAGGTGGGATGATTTGGTTTATAATTACCTGATCAGTATCATTGAGCCAGGTCTCTGTTATGCAGAGTATATCTGTTATATGTGCATATAAGTAATCCGTGATGGTATTAGCTTTGTTTCTGATTGATCTTGCATTTATGAGCATGCAGGTGAGGTTGGTGTCCACCATGTGGTTGGTGTGGTTGTACTGTGCAGTATAGGTGGGGTATATGTTGCTGCTAGCATCTGTTTTGTGTGTGCTTGTTTTGCGCATTGTGTGTTTAATTTGGTTAGGTCTTTGGGTGAGACATTGCCATGGGGTGAGGTATTGTATGTGCAGGAGGTGAGTGTATATGGGTGTGTATGTTGTGGTGTGGAATGCTGTTGCCTGTTGTGTGAGGAGTTGCAGTATTATGAGAGTCGATAGGAGCATAATTGTGTGGTGTGACATTCTTGTATAGTGGTCTGAACCGGTCTGGATTTGTTTTCAGTCTTAGTGGATTGATTTGTGTTGAGATTAGTTCTGTCTTTCAGATTTCACGATGGTATTAGGGGCACTATCGAATGGGGCCTCTTTTGTATAAATATTATGGAAGCATTAGTGTAACTTGCCTTGTGCATTGGCAGACAGTGGTGGTTGATTTCCGTGGTATTTGGGGTTGTCCCTGGGTGTCGTCAGTAGCTGGTTGTGAGTGCTTTTGGTTGGTTCCTGTTTTTTAGTTAGTTTGGTTTCTGTCCTTGTTTAAAGGTCCCCTCCCTGGTCCCCGCCTAAGGGCCACACCAAAGGGTCCTCTGGTGAGGCCTTCAGGCATGGGTGCACCCGATGGCGCCTTTCTTTTAAAGTTGGTTGCAATGTCCCTGATTGGGCTGGAGCCAGAGAACGGGAAGGAGTTCTGCTTCCCGCTCTCACGCTCTACCCTGATCGGGGGAGTGTTGCAGGTGGCGGTGGTGAATGTGGCTGTATCTTCATGCCTGATGATACCTTTTTTTAAAAGTTGGTTGTAGTGTCCCTGATTGGGCTGGAGCCAGAGAACAGGGAGGAATTCTGCTTCCTGCTCTCATGCTCTATCCTGATCGGGGGACAATTGCAGGCTGCAGTGGTGGATGTGGCTGTTGCACAGTACAGGAGAATGCATCTGTTTTTCTGCCAATTTGTCTGCTTGGAAGTGATAGTGTTGCTGCCATGGGATGGATGGGGTGGGGGGGAAGGCAGAGTAATGACTCCTCTTCCCTCCTCCATGCTTTGTTGCTCAAACCTCGTCCTCTCCACCCCCCTTCCCATACACACTTCAGATAAGTGTCCCAGATTTGCTTGCAAAACATCTAGTAACCTTATTGAGCATTTAATACCTCTTAAATTAGATTCAATCAAATTACATACAACTTGCCTTTATTACTTGAAGTTTGGCTACCAGCCTAGTAACCTACTTAAGGGATTCCTTAAGAACATTTCAGATCTGGACTTTAAAGAACAACTAATTCTATGCACAAAGGGGCCTGAGAATGCCTGCAGAATGAATGATTCATTCCTCTGGTCCATTACATCATCTGACAGGCTGTGATAATTAAGAACCTAAGATATCTGAGTATCTAGGTCCATGGATCTTTCTTTCTTTTTTTTATCTCTTGGACTAAATTAGTAACATATAAGAACATAACATAAGAACATAAGATATGCCATACTGGGTCAGACCAAGGTCCATCAAGCCCAGTATTCTGTTTCCAACAGTGGCCAATCTAGGTCAAATGTACCTAGCAGTTTCCCCAAGGGACACAGGTTCCACAATGCTTGTATTGGTTCAAGCATTGATATCCTGGGTCCCTTCTTAATAATGGTTTATGGACCTTTCCTCCAGGAACTTGTCCAAACCTTTTTTAAACCCAGCTACACTAACAGCCTTTACTATATCCTCCGGTAACAAATTCCAGAGTTTGATTACACGTTGAGTGAAAAAATATTTTCTTTTATTAGTCTTAAATAGTTTACCCTGTAGCTTCATTGCATGTCCCCTAGTCTTTCTATATTCTGATTAGGTAAACAATCGATCTACGTTTACCCGTTCCACTCAGTTCATTAATTTATAGACTTCTATCATATCTCCCCTCAGCCGTCTCTTTTCCAGGTTAAAGAGCCCTAACCTTTTTAGCCTTTCTTCATAGGAGTATCCTTCCATCCCCTTTACCATTTTGGTGGCTCTTCTCTGAACCTTTTCTAAAATCGCTATATCCTTTTTAAGATACGGCAACCAGAATTGCACACAATATTCAAGGTGCGGTCTCACCATCGAACGATATAGAGGCATTATAATATCTTTTGTTTTATTTTCCATTCCTTTCCTTATCATACCTAGCATTTTATTTGCTCTCCTGGCCGCTGCTGCACACTGGGCCGAGGGTTTTAACATGGTATCCAAAATGACGCCTACATCTTTTTCCTGGGTGGTGGTTCCTAATGTGGAACCTTGCATCGTGTAACCATAGTTTGGGTTGTTCTTCCCTAGGTGCATAACCTTGCACTTGTCTACATTAAATTTCATCTGCCATTTTGATGCCCAGTCTTCCAATTTATCAAGATCCTCTTGCAATTTTCCACAATCCTCTTGGGTTTTAACAGCTTTAAATAGTTTTGTGCCATCTGCAAATTTGATAACCTCACTCGTTATTCCACTTTCCAGGTCATTTATGAATATGTCAAAAAGCAGCGGACCCAGCACAGATCCCTGGGGTACACCACTATTCACCTTTCTCCAATGGGAAAATTGGCCATTTAGCCGTACCCTCTGCTTTCTATCTTTTAACCAGTTCCTAATCCACAATAGTACACTGCCTCCTATCCCATGACTCCTTAGTTTTGCCAAAGGTCTCTCATGAGGGACCTTGTCAAAGGCTTTCTGAAAGTCCAGATACACAATATCAACCGACTCACCTTTGTCCACCTGATTATTCACTCCTTCAAAAAAACATGACAGATTAGTAAGACAAGATCTTCCTTGTCTAAAGCCATGTTGGCTGTCTCCCATTAGGTCATGACTATCTACATGCTGAGTAATTTTATTCTTTATGATGGTTTCTAACATTTTTCCCAGTACTGATGTCAGGCTCACCGGTCTGTAGTTTCCCGGATCACCCCTGTAACCCTTTTTAAAAATTGGTGTTACATTGGCGATCCTCCAATCTTCAGGTATTAGAGATGATTTTATTGATAGTTCACAGATTACTAATAGCAGGTCTGCTATCTCATATTTCAGTTCTTTCAACACCCTTGGATGTATACCATCCAGCCCAGGTGATTTGCTACTCTTCAGTTTATCTAATAGTTGTAATACATCTTCCCGATGTATCGATATTTCCTTCAATTCTTCCGCACCTTTAAATACCACTTCAGTCATGGGTAACATCCCTACATCTTCCTCAGTAAAGACTAAAGCAAAGAATTCATTCAGTCTCTCCGCTATCGCCTTGTTGCCTCTTAGTGCTCCTTTAACCCCTTTATCATCTAATGGACCAACTGACTCTCTCACAGGTTTTTTGCTACGAATGTACTTGAAAAGATCTTTACTTCGCGTTTTTGCTTCCGCAGCAAGCGTCTTCTCAAATTCTTCCTTTGCCTGCCTTATTAATGCCTTGCATTTGACTTGCCAGTGCTTGTGCTGTTTCCAGGTTTTGTCGTTTGGCTCTTTTTCCATTTCCTGAAAGATGCTTTTTTGGCAACAATAGCCTCTCTGACCTCACCTTTAAACCATGCTGGCAGTTTTTTGGACTTCCTTCCACTTTTCTTAAAGCGTGGAATACAACTGGTCTGGGCTTCCAAGATAGTATTTTTCAACAACAGCCAAGCCTGATGTACGTCTTTAACCTTTGCAACTGCTCCTTTTAGTTTTTTCTTAACTGTTTTCCTCATTTTATCATAGTCTCCCTTTCGAAAGTTAAAAGGTAGTACTGTGGATTTCCTTACTATCCCTCCTCCACTAATTAAATCAAAGGCGATCATGCTATGATCACTATTGCCAAGTGGCCCCAACAACCTTATCTCTTGCACTAGATCTGGTGTTCCACTAAGGACTAGGTCTAATATGGCTTCCCCTCTGGTCGGTTCATGAACCAGCTGCTCCAAGAAGCAGTCATTTATTTCATCTAGGAACTTTATCTCCCTAGCATGTCCTGACGTGACACTGACCCAGTCGATACCGGGGTAGTTGAAATCACCCATTATTATTACTGTGCTGTAACTTTTGTTAGCTTCCTTGATTTCTTTGAGCTTTTCATCATCCATTTGGTCATTCTGGCCAGGCGCTCGATAGTACACCCCCACTGCCATTGCCTTCCCCCTTTTACATGGAATTTCAATCCATATAGATTCTACAGCAGATTTTGTTTCCTGCAAAACTTTAATCCTTTCTGACTCTAAGCCCTCTCTAACATAGAGAGCAACCCCTCCACCAATTTGATCAGCTCTATCATTACGATATAGTTTGTACCCAGGTATCACAGTGTCCCACTGGTTGTCCTCCTTCCACCATGTCTCTGATATTCCAATCATATCTAACCTTTCATTTAGTGCTATATATTCTAACTCTCCCATCTTATTTTTTAGACTTCTAGCATTTTCATACAAGCATTTTAGAGAATGTATTTTATTCATATTAATTTGGCTATTGTTAGACATGGGTAATTTGGGATCTTTAAGCTCTGTCTGCTCCATACTTGAGGGCATTTGGGCTACTTTACTCTTTTATGGAACCTCTCTGCTTTTGGTAGTATCCTTCAAAGATACATTCTTCTGAACCATCCGCTCTTGGGCGACTGTCGGCTTTCCCCTAATATCTAGTTTAAAAGCTGCTCTATCTCCTTTTTAAAGGTTAATGCCAGCAGCCTGGTTCCATCCCGGTTAAGGTGAAGCCCATCCCCTCGGAAGAGCCCCTCCTTTCCCCAGAATGTTCCCCAGTTCCTACCAAATCCAAACCCCTCATCTCTGCACCATTGTCTCATCCACGCATTGAGACTCCGGAGCTCGGCCTGCCTTTTGGGTCCTGCACGTGGAACAGGAAGCATTTCGGAGAACGCTACCCTGGAAGTTCTGGATTTCAACTTCCTACCTAAAAGCCTAAATTTAGCCTCCAGAACCTCCCTACCACATTTTCCTATGTCATTGGTACTGACATGTACCAAGACAGCAGACTCCTCCCCAGCACTATCTAAGACCTTATCTAGGTGGCGCGTGAGGTCTGCTACCTTCGCACCAGGCAGGCATGTTACCAGGCGATCCTCACGTCCACCAGCCACCCAGCTATCTACATGCCTAATGATCGAATCACCAACTATAACGGCTGTCCTAATCCTTCCCTCATGGGCACATGGCCCTGGAGAAACTTCGTCGGTGCGAGAGGGTTTTACATCACCTGGAGGACAGGTCCTGGTTACAGGATCACTTCCTGCCACACCAGGGTGATGCTCTCCTGTCGTGTGACCTCTCTCCTCCATGGCAACAGGGATGCTGCCAGACTGGAGGTGGGACTTCAGGACTATATCCCTGTAGGTCTCGTCTATGTACCTCTCTGTCTGTCTTATGCTTTCCAAGTCTGCTACTTTAGCCTCTAGAGAATGGACTCGTTCCCTGAGAGCAAAGAGCTCCTTGCACACGTAAGACCTCTCACCAACTGGGAGAAAATCATACATGTGACTCTCAATGCAAAAGACTGGAAATCCCCCATCCCGCTGCTGGACTGCTGTCTGCATCTTAGTTTTAAGTTTGTGTTTAGATCTAAGTTCTTTACTTACTAAGGGTTGCTATGGATATTTATACTAATAAAACTGTACCTAATACGTGTCATATACCTTGTTCACCTGAAGCTTAACTAATCTCAGGTCCTTAGTGTATGACTGATTTGGGTAATGAGCTTCACCTGAGAGCACCTCCTGCCTTTTAAGATGTGTAAGTACCTATAAAGCTACGATTATCCCAGGGGTGGGTGGGGGCGGGGAGGGAGGGAGGGAAATAACACTTATTAAAAGAGGGCTGCTACACAGTACCCTGTCTTGTGCTGCTGAGGTAAGCTATATTCTGATTTGATTTAAATTATAGCTCTTAGCTGCTGCTAGGCTCTAACTTCTTATGAAATTTAAACTACAAGCTCTCTGCTGGGTTCTAAATTTAACCAGAAAGCTCTCTTCTGTGTTTTAAATTTAAGCTAAAAGTACTTTGCTGTTACTAGGCCCTGAGTGACTATTAGATGTAAACTACAAGCTCTCTGCTGGGTATGAAATGTAACCAGAAAGTTCTCCTCTGTGTTTTAAATTTAAACTTAAACTGCTGCTACTAGGCCCTGACTGATTTATCAAAAAATAGTGGGTTCACAGATTAATTAGCTTTAATACAAAGAATTCCTTTTAGAAAATTACCAGAAGTATATACTCACAGTTGCAGATCTCTCTCCAGAAGTAACAGTCCCTTTTTCTAGTCCTTCAATATATACTAAGTAACATAGTATATGACGGCAGGTAAAGACCAGTATGGTCCATCCAGTCTGCCCAGCAAGGTGGCAAGGGTAGGTGTACCCATTGCTCCGTGCAGATCACCCCTCTCTATTTGTTGAGATATGAAAAATAGTTATGTTTACTTTGATTTGATTTTCTTACTTTAAAGGGTTCCACTGTGTCTGCCCCGTGCCATTTTGAATTCCGTCACTGTATTTGTCCCTACCACCTCCTTCGGGAGGGCATTCCAAGCATCCATCATTGTTTCAGTGAAAAATATTTCCTGACATTGCTTTTAAGTTTACTTCCTTGCAGCTTCATTTTATGCCCTCTAATTTTACAGCTTCCCCTTCTTTGAAAAAAGGTTTGTTTGTTCATTAATACCCTTTAAGTATTTAAACATCTGTATCATATCTCCACTGTCCCTCTTTTCCTCTAGGGCAGGCATGTCCAACAGGTAGATCACGATCTACCTGTAGATCGCGGAGGGGTCAGAGGTAGATCACCAGCCCCACTTGGCTCCATCTCTGCAGCAGCTCGCCCCATCGCTAGGAGAGAGCTCGTGCCAGCAGGTCGTCTGCAGAGGGCTTGCCACCGCTGCTGATCCTTTGCCTGTCTTTTTTCCCTGCCTGTGGGAATCTTGCCTGCGGGTGTATTGGGGGCGCTTGTTGTTTTCATGCCAATAGTTTGTGGGTACCCCAGGGGGCTGCCTCCCATGCCCCGCGACGAGACACCACAGGCCCGGCGTCATACCTGGTCTCCTGCCTCTCAGAATCACCCATTCCTGCCCCCGCCCCAACACCCCTTAGAAGTGTGTTATATACCGGGCGATATCCATTCGCTCAGGCTTTACCTGAATACACTTACCGTATTAGTTGCGTCGTATGCTGGTCATTGGTCGCTTTATAGTTCGCTTTCATTAAACGTTTTTGGGCAGACACAACAAAGTGTCAAGAATTTGGTGATTTTGGTGGGCTTTTCCAATTTTGTTCTAACTTGCCTTTGCCTTGCCTTTGAATTGGTTCAATCCACTGTGACTTTTGCTTGCCTCTGCAATTTTATTTCACCTTGCCTTTGTGTTGATTCTACACTGTGCGCAGAATTTATTAAATCGCGTGTGGTGGTATTTGAACTTGTTTGGCGGTATTTGACTTTATCTGATTTGCTGCAAAGGTGTTTTTTTGATGATTGTTTGGTGGTATTTGATTATTGGTGCCAGTATGATAAATTCTTATTTTTACTTTTAGAACTGCATGTGTGGTTTTGGCATCTCCAGTCCTTGTATTGCACAGCATCCGAAGGTCTTCAGTTCCTGTTGATCTTTAATAATTTGGGACAGTGACAACCACCCCAGTATAATGAAGATGAGTGTTCCAAAGAAGAGCAAAACCTACCACTTTCATGATGAATGAGAAATGGACTACTTCTTCATCATGGTGAAAGACAAGTGTTGTTGTCTATTTTGTAATGCCCCAGTATCCTTGCCCAAAAAGGGTAAACTGGAACATCATTATAAGGCTGATTTTCCACCCGAAAGTGAAATTCGTAAACTGAAGCTCAAAGAACTTAAATCGAATTTGGCTACTCAGCAACAGTTGATGGCAAAGCCAAGGTCACATTCGGTCAATGCAACCATAGCATCCTTCAAGGTCAGCAACCTGATTGCAAAGAAATGCAAACCTTTCACTGAAGGGTAATTTGTAAAAGATTGTTTTCTTGAAGCAGCTGACAATCTTTTTGAAGGATTTAAAAATTAGAAAGAGATCATAGCTGCTATTCAAGATGTACTATTGTCAAGAAACACCGTCGTGTGGTGAATAGAAAAGATGTGTGGAGACACAACTGAACAATTGTTGGAGGATATTTCAAATTGTGTTGCTTTCTCACTCCAACTGGATGAATCTACAGACATAAGAGACATAGCCCAGTTATAAGTCTTTATCCAGATGGTTTTCGAAGACTTCAGTGTTAAAGAAGAACTGCTTGGAATGATTTCTTTAAAAGGGAGAACTACCGGTCAGGAAATATTCAGTTCTTTCCATTCTTTTGTGACAAAGTGTAATCTTCCATTGCATAGTCATGTTTCCATCACTACTGATGGAGCAAGAGCAATGACAGGTGAGGTTAACGGTTTCATAGCCCTCTGTAGACAGCATGACGACTTCCCAGATTTCCTTTCTTACCACTGCATCATTCATCAGCAAGTTTTGGCAAGCAAGAGACTCAATACAAAGACTGTCATGGACATCACTTTCAAAATTGTAAATTCAGTTCGTGGAAGATCACTTCAAAGACGGATTTTCAATCTTACTCTTGATGAAGGGGCAGCAGAAATCATTTTGTACACAGATGTAAGGTGACTAAGTAGACACAAATTTCTGCAAAGATTTCGTGATTTGCTGAATGAAATACGTTTTGTGAAGGAGAGGGGAGATGACCAAGCAGAGTTGGAAGATGAGGAGTGGTTATGTGATCTGGCATTTCTCGCTGACTTTACAGGCGAACTAAGTGATATGAACCTTGAACTACAAGGTAAAACCAAATGAATTGGCAAGATGATGAGTAGTTTTATCCTACAAGAGCAAATTTGAGCTAATGATAACTGACCTTGCAAACAACACTTTTGATCATTTTCCTAATACGCATGACATCTGGGACAATATCCAAATTTTGTTTTTCAGAATGAGAAGTATGTGACAGAAATATGTTCTGTTATCCAGGAATTCGAAAATAGATTCTGTGATGTCCAAAAAATTGGAACAGTTGTGGAGTACTTGTCATACCCATTCAAAGTAGATGTGGACATTAAAGAAACTGCAGCTGCTATCAGTAAAAATTACTCATTGAATAAGCCATTTCTTGAAAATGAAATATTAACCCTTATAAATAACATTTTTCTCAAGACCCGTGCTGAGCAAGAATCATTTTGGAAGCTAGTGCCTAGAGACAAATTTCCCAACTTGAGAAGATGCAGTGAAGCTGTACACTCCTGTTTCGGTTCAACTTATTTGTGTGAATCTACGTTTTCCCATCTGAAAATGACAAAGAGTACACAACGTTCCAACATGACAGATGAACATCTCCAGAATTCCCAGAGACTGGCCCTCACGCAATATTCACTCAACTTCAAAAAGCTGGTTGATGAAATGCAGGCTCAGATGTCTCACTAATGAGCAAGAGCGAAATATTAAAGATTGTGCAAGATCAGCCTGGATCAATACTCGACCTAAATTTAACACAAATTACTCAATAAAAGTTAAAGAAAGTTATTAAGACAGTTAAAGAAAGTTATTACTCAATAAAACTTTTAAGAAAAAATGTACTTTCCATTTCCCCTCACAGTTCTTACTGGATCTTCGTCTCTCTGTTTTGTTTTTTCTTAATTTGCTTAACAGCTGATCACATCCAAGTAAATGACAGAAGGTTCATTAAAAATGGGGGGGGGGGGGGGTGGAATCCTCCAACTTTATTGGGTTAAAATTTAATTTGAAAGTAATTTGAAACTTAATTTTCATGCTGGTAGATCACCGGCACTTTTGGCCGGAAAAAGTAGATCACGACCGGTTCGAAGTTGGACATGCCTGCTCTAGGGTATACATATTTAGGTCTTCAAGTCTCTTCTCATATGTCTTCTGGTGCAGGCTCCAAATCATTTTGGTCACCTTCCTCTGAACTGTTTCAAGTCTTTTTATATCCTTTTTGAGATATGGTCCCCAAAACTGAACAGAATACTCCAAGTGAGGCCTCACCGATGACTTGTACAGAGACATTAATACCTCCTCCTTTCTGTTGGTTATTCCTCTGTGTGTGCAACCCAGCATCCTTCTGGCTTTGACCACTGCCTTGTCACATTGTTTTGCAGCCTTGAGATTCTCAGAAACAATCACGCCAAGGTCATTCTCCTTGTCCGTGCACACCAACCTCTCGCCCCCTATCACATACAATTCCCTTGGATTTCTGTATCCCAAGTGCATGACTCTGCACTTCACATTAAATCTTAACTGCCAAGCATTAGACTATTTTTCCAGCTTTTGTAGATCTTTCCTCATGTTGTCCACTCCCTCAGAGGAGTCCACTCTGTTGCAAATTTTCATGTCACCTTCAAAAAGGCAGACTTTTCCCTTTAATCCTTCAGCAATACAACTCACAAATATATTGAACAGTACTGGTCCCAGGGGCGATCCCTGGGACACACAACTACTCACCTTCTGTTCTTCCGAGTGAATTCCATTTACCACTGCCTTCTGTCTTCTGTCAGTCAACCAGTTTCTGATCCGTTTCACCACCTTGGGGCCCATCTCCATGCTGCTCAGTTTATTGATAAGCCTCCTATGAGGAACAGTATCAAAGGCTTTACTGAAATCTAGGTAGATCACATCCATCGCATGCTCTTGATCTAGTTTTCTGATCACCAAGTCAAAGAACTCAGTCAAATTTTTTTGGCATGATCTGCCTTTGGTAAAACCATGTTGCCTCGGATCATGCAACCTATTGATTTCTAGAAAGTCCACTATTCTCTCTTTCAGGAGCACCTTCGTTACTTTTCCCACCACTGAGGTAAGACTTACCGGCCTATAGTTTGTCACCTCTTTCCTATTACACTTTTGTGAAGAAATACCACATCAGCCCTTCTCCAGTCCTGAAAAATCTCTCCCATCTCCAATGATTTATTAAAAAACATCCCTTGAAGGCCCTGCAAGAATCTCTCTGAGCTCTTTCAGTATCTTGGGATGTATCCCATTTGGTCCCATGGCCTTTTCAAACTGTTCAAACACATCATCGTCTGTGAATGGTGGGGTATCTACTCCATTCCCATTTGTATATTTGTCAATCATACATGGTCCTTCTCCAGGATTTTCTTTAGAGAATATAGAACAGAAGTATTGGGTTAGCATTCTCGCTTTTTCAATGTCACCTTCCACAAATCCGTCCTTGCCACTCTTGAGTCTTGTAGTTTCACCTCTGATCTTCCTCTTCTCCTGAATATACCTGAAAAAAGTTTTCTCTCCATGCTTTACATCTTTAGCCATCATTTCTTCCGCCTTTGCTTTTGCTATCCTTATTTCTCTCTTTTACTCTTTTAGCTTTATCCTGTATTCTTTTCTGTGCTCCTCTGTTTGTGATCTTCTGAAGTTTGTGAAAGTTGTGTTTTTTGCCTTCATTTGTGCAGCCACTTCTTTGGAGAACCATATAGGTTTCCTTTTCCTCTTGTTTTTATTTACTTTCCTTACATATACATCTGTTGCCCCTTTTATTGCCTCTTTTAGTTTAGACCACTGCAATTCCACTTCCCATATCTCCTCCCAACCTGCCAACTCCTCCTTCAGGCACTTGGCCATTTCACTGAAGTCTGTATATTTGAAATCTAGGACTTTGAGTTTGCTGTGATTGGACTCTGCCTTGGCTTTTACCTCAGACCACACCGTATATCACTGCTGCTCACATGGGCACAAACTTAGACATTTGACACACTATCTCCATTAGTAAGTACTAAATCCAGCGTTGAAATTTCCCTGGTTGGTTCCATCACAATTTGTCTGAGCGATGCTTCTTGGATGACATCCACAATCTTTTTACTTCTTTCCAGATTTGCAGAAGTAATACTCCAGTCCACATCTGGTAGATTAAAGTCACCCAATATGATCACTTCTCACTTCATAGCTGCTTTTGCAATATCAATGATCAAGTCTCTATCCATTTCTTCTGTTTGAGTTTGAGGCCTGTAGAATACCAATATGGATGACAGTGCTATCTGATCTTTCCAACACAATCCACAGCACTTCTTCTTTTCCCCACATCCCCTTCATTTCAGCAATTTTAATATTTCAGCTTTTCTGCCTGATCTAGCTCTTCTTAATAAATTATGACTAGCTTTGGCTATATCCCATTCATGCAACTCATTAAACATGTTTCTGTAATGGCCACAATGTCCAAGTCCATTTCCAACATTAGGGCTTCCTGCTCAGGAACTTTTTTGGTAGGCTTCGAGCATTTGTGCTCATTGCCTTGCTTTTATTTTCATGAATTTTATTCTACACTCCTCTTCCCACTTGCCATTGATGTATGGTGCCATTGATTTGGTGGCTGTTTCCAATGTTATTATGTTTTTTCTGAGAGTGACATCCTGAACTTATTATTTTCCATCTGTCACCCCCTTTCCCTAATTTAAATGCTTGTCCACATATTGTCTGAGTTTTTCACTTAGGATCCTTTTCCCTGCTACAGAGAGATGCAGTTCATCAACACAGAATAGCTTCTTGTTGTTCCATCTATTTCCCCAGTTGCCTGTATATCTAAATCCTTCTTGTTTACACCAGGTTAGGAGCTATATATTAAAGTTGGCTGTGTGATGCAGCCTCTCTTTCCTCTTAGCATGAACAGGTAGAACTTCTGAGAATGCTATAGTGTTGACAATAGGTTTAAGCTTCTTTACAAGAATCTGGAAGTCTCTTTGTACTGTAGAGGTACTGTTTCTAGCCAGGTCATTTGTACCCAAGTGGATGATAACATCAATTTTGGAGTGCTCACTTTCTGCACTGACCATGCTAACAATTTGGTTTACATTCCTGCTAGCTGAAGAACCTGGGAGGAATTTGACCATCTTCTGTCCTTTGGAGTGTGTTTCCAAGTTGATCCCTCTGATGATGGAATCTGCAAGTAGTAACAGTTTCCTGTTTTGCAATTTTTTGTTTATGTTTGGTGCATTCTCTGTAGATTGGGTATAAGCCTACCCTTTAAGGCCACTTCAGTTTCCACTAATTGGGTACTCTCATTTTCCAAGGCAGAGAAGGCATTATGCAGGAATATCTCTTGGTGGAGGAGGTGTCTCCATGTTACAGGTCTCAACCTACCAGAGTCTACTGTGATCCATTTGTTCCTGTTATGTTTTGTTCTTTGTCAGAGCGGTAGTGGATTGCTTTCAATTTGAACTCTAAGTGAGGGACGTTTCATTGTAAATAATTCTTCCCTTAATAGAATAGAACCAATTCTTTATGCATAGCAGATAACTTGAGACATATAGGGCAAGCTCTAAAGCTCTAAATGATTCTTCTTAGAATGAAGGCACCACAGTTATTGCATTAAATATGTGACATGTTGATTAAGATGGTTGTAAAACAGTTTTAGGACAAGGAGAAAAGATGGGTGTTCCACCTAATTCTAGGACAGATGTCTATCTATGATACAAAGACTATATAGGCAATGCAACTCTGGGGTAGATGTGGTAAGGGATAGGGTGAGTGGGAACCTAAGTGCCCCAGACTAGTAGACCTTATATGAACTGAGGTTACACTCAAATTTCTGATTAAATAGGCTAGGACAGGAAGTAAAGAGCCTTCCTCCCTCTAACCTAGCTCACAGTTTGCTTGGATCTCATGTTTAGTTTTCAATTATGAAATGATGGGTATTTTAACTTCCCTGTACATTAAGGACCAATATTTAAAGTCACTTTTCCAAGCAGCAGAACCTGCGATCCTGATAAGTGATGTTGACCAGGGCAATTCCTTATCATTATCTGGATAATGCTGCCAAAAATCATTGTAGACTGCTCCAGTGAATCCCTGCGCAAAGCAAAGGTGCTCCCCAGAGTAAATGGCGATGACTGGATGACTATCCGGATAGAGTATAAGCCATTATTAAGAAGGGACCCAGGATATCAATGCTTGACCCAATACAAGCATTGTGGAACCTGTGTCTTTTGGGGGAACTACTAGGTACGTATGACCTAGATTGGCCACTGTTGGAAACAGGATACTGGGCTTGATGGACTTTGGTCTGACCTAGTATGGCATATGTTATGTTCTTATGTTCTTATGAGTTAGAAAAGCAAAAACGCTTTTCTAACCTTATATAGCTAGTTATCCAGATAGCAGGCTGACTAATCAGTATCTGGTTAGTGCCATTGGTTAGCACTGAATTTAGATATTCAGCTCCAATCTTAATAATGGCCTTGAATTTTTAGATTCATTTCAGTCTCTGTGGCTGGAATGCTAAGAAAGGTACTCACTTCCCTGGCTGAATACTGACCATAAGTTACTCTGGAAGTTGAGTATGGTATTCCCCCTTTAGGTGGGTGGGTAATTTTGCAAACACTCATGCAGTTTCACATCACAATGTGCGTATTTGAAGCCTATTTTAGTAAGTGAAGTACACGTGTACTCTATAAAATAGGAGCGTAGGAAGAACCACTCCACCCGCAGGTCAATCAGAAGCAAACAAAAGCAGGAGGACTGAGAGCTTTATTAATGTGTCAAGGTCCAGCCTTCTTCAGGGCACTGGGACCATTAAAAAGTGATACCCTAGTGTGCTCTCAATTCATGTGATCAGTATTTGCTGCCAGGTTTTAAATAAGAATTGAGAGCACACTAATGTGTCACTTTTTAAAAGCTACAGTCCCCTGAAGAAGGCCTCTGGCTGAAACACGTGTAGGGCGGACCTTGACATGTTAATAAAGCTCTCAGTCCATCCAGTGGCTTTCGCCCTCTTGCTTTTGTTTGCTTCTTTATAAAATAGGGACATAAAGATGTATGTCAATCTAGTCGCAGCAGTTACGCCTGCTGTAGAAATATGTGTAAGTTAAAATATTTTATAACTTTCACATGCAAATTTAGGCCTCTCCCATGTTCCAACAAAGCTTCACCCTTGTGTAAACTCAAACTGAAAGTATGCACGACAGGATGCACTTACAGAGTAGCAACCATATAAGCACATGCATAAGTCCTTTAAAATGGGGACTTTCATGCATAACTAATGCCTAACATTCCACGTGTCCCTTGTAAAATCAACCCTCAAACAAAAAAATGTGATGAATGAAAATGTTGATGATCTCTGTTCATAGGGTTGAGCAGGGCTGGCATTAAGGTTGTGGGGGGGAGGACAACCAGGGAAAATGGCCAGGGCCTTTACGTCACAGGAGGCCTCAAGTCTGCCTGAAACTGAAGAAGTCATAACCTGTTAACAGGCTTTAGAGCCTTCTACCCAGATTCTGCCCTGTGCCCCAGCATGTCTAATACTGGCCCTGAAGTGGAGGAACTTTCAAAACTAAGCAAGCAGTTGCAAGGTTTCTGGGGACTTTTACCAGTGGACCTTGTACCAGCTCTAAAAGTGAACGTCAAGGCACACTTTTCATTTGAAAGTTGCCTAAGGAAAAAGTACCTGTATAGCTGCCTGCATTTCCTGTAGATATTTTCTTTGAAATGCAAGGCACATCATTTTGAAAAAGTAGACTGTGAGGGTTACTCATTCTAACTTCTGCTTCTGAGCCAATTTACTACTGCTGTGGGTAGAAGTATACATTGTTGTTGAACCCCATGTAAACTCCTACCTGCATAAAGGGAGCCAGATTTCAGACAGCCTTATTTACTCAAATGAATGGCTTTTGAAAATTTCCCTTACTATGTATTGAGCCACAATGATTTATTTTCCATGTGCATTATTTTATTCTCTTTTCTTTCCCAAACAGGGGCCTATTTATTAAACTGCATTAGCTGTAAAATGTGTTTTTTAGAGTGCACAGCACAGCTGGTTAGAACATAAGAAGACAAGAAATGCCTTAGTGGGTCAGACCAAGGTCCATCAAGCCCAATATCCTGTTTCCAACAGTGGCCATTCCAGGCCACAAGTACCTATCAGGTTCCCAAAGAGCACACAGGTTCCACAATGCTTATCCCGGGGCAAGCAGTGGATTATCCAGGTACTCTTTAATAATGGTTTATGGACTTTTCCACCAGGAACTTGTCCAAACCTTTTTTAAACCCAGCTCCACTAACAGCTTTTACTATATCCTCTAGTAACGAATTCCAGAATCTGACTACGCGTTCAGTAAAAAAATATATTCTCTTATTATTAGTCTTAAATGGGTTGCATTGTAGCTTCATTGTGTGTCCTCTAGTCTTTCTACTTTTTGATGGCGTAAACAAAGAGTCTACTTTTACCCGTCCACTCCATTCATTCATTTATAGACCTCTATCATATCTTCTCTCAGATGTCTCTTTTCCAAGATGAAGAGCCCCAACCTTTTAAGCCTCTCCTCATAGGGGTATCCTTCCATTCCCTTTACTGGTTTTGTCGCTTGTCTTTGTATCTTTTCTAATTCAGATATATCCTTTTTAAGATGTGGTGACCAGAATTGCACACAATATTCAGGGTGAGGTTGCACCATTGAGCAATACAGAGGCATTATAATATCCTTTGTTTTATTCTCCATTCCTTTCCTTACAATTCCCAGCATCACTGGGCAGAGGGTTTCAATGTATTATTATCCACGATGACGCCTACATCTTTTTCCTGGGTGGTGGTTTCTAAGGTGGTACCTTGCATTGTGTAACCATAGTTTGGGTTGTTCTTCCCTAGGTGCATAACGTTGCACTTGTCCACATTAAATTTCATCTGCCATTTGAACGTCCAGTCTTCCAATTTTTCAAGGTCCTCTTGCAATTTTTTGCAATCCTGTTGCGTTTTAACAACTTAACAATGAGTGAGATGATCAAATTTGCAGATGACACAAAATTATTCAAACAACTTTGAATAATTTTGTGTCATCTGCAAATTTGATCATCTCACTCATTGTTCCTATTTCCAGGTCATTTATGAGTATGTTAAAAAGCAGCGGACCCAGCACAGATCCCTGGGGTATTCCACTATTCACTTTTCTCCATTGAGAAAATTGGCCATTTAACCCTACGCTCTGCTTTCTATCTTTTAACCAGTTCCTGGTCCACAATCCTACACTGCCTCCAATCCCATGACTTTTTAATTTCACCAAGTCTCTCATGAGGGACCTTTTAAAAGGCTTTTTGAAAACCCAGAAATATATTATATCAACCGGCTCACCTTTGTCAACCTGTTTACTCAACCCTTCAAAAAAATATAACAGATTAGTAAGACAGGACTTTCCTTGGCTAAATCCTTGTTGACTTTCTCCTATTAAACCATAGTTATCTACATGTTCAGTAATTTTATTGTTTATAACGTTTTCTACCATTTTGCCCCATACCGACATCAGGTTCACCGGTATGTAGTTTCCCGGATCACGCCTGGAACCCTTTTTAAAAATTGGCATTCCAATCTTCAGGTATTACAGTTGATTTTAACGATAGTTCACAGATTACTAATAGTAGGTATTCAGTCTCAAATTTCAGTTCTTTCAACACCCTTGAATGTATACCATTTGGTCCAGGTGATTTGCTACTCTTCAGTTTATCAAACTGTTGTAATACATCCTCCTGATTTATCAATATTTCTTTCAATTATTCTGTTATATCACCTTTATATACCATTTCAGGAACAGGTAGCTTCCCTGCATCTTCTTCAGTAATGACTGAAGCAAAGAATTCATTCAGTCTCTCCACTATGGCCTTGTCCTCCCTTAGCACTCTTTTTACTCCTCTATCATTCAATGGTCCAACTGACTCACAGTCTTTTGCTACAAATGAACTTGAAAACGTTTTTATTATGTGTTTTTGTCACTGTGTTAAATAGCTAAAGTGGAAAACACTACTTTGGGGCAAGGCATGGGCCAGGACTGAGCCTTATAGAGGCCATTATAGTGAGATAACTCTTAATGAAGACAATAACACCGAACAGTTAATGCCATCTTAAGAGATGTAGATAACTGTATGGCCGAAAACACAGAATGCAGTTAACAAAGAAAATATATTTTTTTTATGCCTTAACTGCACTGCAAATCTTTTAAAAATGCTGTGAAAGTGCTGAACAGGTAAAGTGGCATTTTGGAAAGGATGGGATAGTAAACAAAATGGAAATCTTTGTCCTGTATACTCCTTATTACCACATGGTAACTGCAAAACCTCAACACACTTTGTACCTTTTGGCCTTATTTGGCAGTTTAACCCCTAGCCACAATGCTTTAAGATTACTGCTAAGGCCATAGGTGTCATTTTGAACCCAGGACAATGAATGCAAGAGCAACTGGGTGTCTCTCCTATTGCTGCTAGGCACCAAGGAGCCCTGATAAGGCCAGGAATGGGATAGGGAGTTGGAGATTATGTGGGCACCATCGGGTGATTGCTTTCTACTGCAGGTGACTTTTGTGGGGGCCTTTTCATGGTGGGGATCAGAAGGATTAGGGGGGATTGGCTGGCTTGGGGGGGTCTGATGGTTAGGGGAGGACGAAGGGGATCAGCATCCCCATGTGTAAACTGTCGGTGTTCTAAAATGCCACTTGCACATGCAAATGCTGTTATTTACATGTGAGGATGCTATTAAAATACCCCCCAAAATGTTAGCGAAATCTGCGACTGACCAGCAGGCAAAATAAAAAAGGCAAAATAGATTTCCTGCAGTTCTGTGTCAGATCCATGAAATGGTCATGGCTTTTGCAACCTTTTTGTTTATGGATTTAAACATCTCTTTCTTTTCCTCTAATCAGTTTGGATGCTTGCTTTAGACTGATTGAATTACTGTGCCTTCACAGTTCCTTCTCCGTTAGCACTAAACTTTCCTCTGGCCTCTATTCAGGAAGGGCTTTTGGCTAAGCTGTGTTTATGGGAGATATCCTTGCTGAATAGAACCCATTGTGTCTGAGCCAGATTTCAAGTTATACTGATTTCTGAGCCATGGCATTATACTTGGCTGTGAAACTTTATCTAGAAACAGTGTGATCATGTAAAATCTGAAAATGTGTTCAAGCCATGGTGAAGCCTCAAAGTATCCTATAACAAGTATGAAAAAACATATAAAAATTGATGGATTTGAAGAAAGGGATCTTTTATGCTAAAATGTGATAAAATTATGGTAAAAGAAATTTTACAGAGTATTGAGAAACGTGCTGAGTACAAAGGAAGTGCATTATGGTATTACTAATACCAACTCATTTTATCTATATTTGTGACATAGAATAATGTATTTTTAATACCACAGTTTCTCATCATGAAGGATTTATGCAATCAAAATTACCCATTTTGTTTATTAATGGACTTCACCCATGGAATCAGATGCATTAGAACATCATTTATTGATGGATATAATGGATTTTCAAAAAAGAATTAAGACTTGAGGGAGGCATGTTCAAAGCGATTAACACGGTTAGCATACCTACTAACTGCATTGAGCGGGATATTCAGGGACACATAATCATTTTGTGCCACAGCCACTGACTATCACCTCCTAACACCACTTCATGGAGTGGTGCTGAACTTAACAGGCCCATAGTGATATTTAGCCGCTGGTCAGTTAAATTAAACCATCTAACATTAGGTATATAAAAGGCTGGCCTATCTTCAGCTGATTTAGATAACCGAGTACTGTCTGAATATTGCCACTGGCTAATTAGTTAAAATGCCAATTAGGCACATCTGATATTCAATGCCATGGCCAGATATGACCTTGGCACTGAATATTCGGTCTTAATTTAAAGCGGTGACAGCCTGCCACTTTAAAGGGCATGTTTACTAAAGTGTGGTAGGGAGCACAGGGTTAATGCACAGAATTTGCATGTTACTACTGCATCAGAGAGTACCAGCTGAGGTAAACACAAAGGGGGGTCATTCTGAGCAGCGTTTAGCGGGGATGTACGTCTGGTTTGGACGTACATCCCTGCTAAGCGCTTGGGCCCGATGCCGGATCCAGAGCTCCCCGCACATATAGTGGAGATGTGCGGGAGCTCTGGTTAGTGGCGGGAGGGGGTGGATCAGAGGAGGAGAGTGGGCGGGTCAGAGGTGGGACCCTGACCCCGACCTCTGTACGTCCGGGGTTGCTGAGTTAGACAGGGGACTTATTCCACCTATATAAAGTAGAAATAAACTTTCAATCGTGCCCATTTGGTTCATTAGTATGCCTTAGAAATTTTCTTCAGTGCCAAACCCACACGGAGGGTAAGTTTATAATGCACACCTAAATTAAGGTGCATTTTAATGCATGTATTTTATGTCTATTTTATGAAGTCAAGTACCCATGTATTCGACTTCATAAAATAGGATGTAAGTGCAAAGGTACACACGTTCATTTAAGCCATGCCTACTTACTCCAGCCCTGTGGAGATTTCTACACCTACTTTTTTCAAGAGTATTTGTATAGTATTTTATAATTTATGCATGCAACTTTGTGTTCTGCCCATGCTTCACACAAAATTTGCCCCTGTACATGCCCACAGTGAAAGTATCTGGGACTCTACCAATGCTCATACTTTCAGACTAGCAACCTTGTCAGATACATGTGTAAATGCCGATTTATATTCATATATGGTTAGAGTACCTAGATTTCTGAGCTTAAACACACTTGGAAATTAAGACACAACTTATAAAATTACCTTTCAGAAGGCATCAATCCACAAAATAATGCATGTGAAGCCTATTAGCCCACATAAAGTCTTAACATTGTTTACACGGCAGTAAGGATAAGGTTAAAAACTACAGGCCGGTTAGTCTAACCTCTGTGGTGAGTAAATTATTGGAAACACTGCTAAAAGAGAGAATAGTGAGGCTTCTGGAGTCCAATGGATTGCAGAATCCGAGGCAGCATTAGTTTACCAGAGGTAGGTCTTGTGAGACAAATCTGATTGATTTCTTTGACTGGGTAACCAGGGAGTTGGACTGAGGAAGGGCCCTTGATGTGGTGCACTTAGATTTCAGTAAAGCCTTTGATACCGTTTAACACAGGCGACTTATAAACAAACTGAGCACCCTAGGGATGGACCCAAAATTACTGATTGGGTTAGAAATTGGTTGAGTGAGAGGTGACAAAGGGAGATGACAAAGGGTACAGGTAAATGGAGGTGGTGTGCCACAGGGATCTGTCCTTGGTCTGCTTCTTTAACATCTTTGTTAGTGATATTGCGGGTAAGGTTTGTCTCTTTGCAGATCATACCAAAATCTGCAATAGAGTAGACACCCAAGAAGGAGTAGATAACATGAGGAGGGATCTAGCTAAGTTTGAAGAATGGTCTAGAATTTGGCAGCTGAGATTTAATGCTAAAAAAATGCAGGGTCATGCATTTGTGCTGCAAAAATTCAAGAGAGCATTACAGTGTAGGGGGTGAAGTACTTCTGTCCACAAAAGAAGAATGGGACCTGGGCATGATTGTGTCTGACGATCTCAAAGTAGCAAAACAAGTAGAAAAAACAATGGCGAAATCCAGAAGGACGCTTGGGTGCATAGGGAGAGGAATAGCCAGCAGAAAAAAGGAAGTGATAATGCCTCGGTATAAGTCTCTGATGTGACCTCATTTGAAGTATTGTGTGCAATTCTGGAGACCACACCTTCAAAGGAATATAAACAGGTTATAGTCCGTGCAGAAGGTGGCTACTAAAATGGTTAGTGGTCTTCATTATAAAGCATATGAGGACAGATTTAAAGATCTTAAAATGTATACTTTAGAGGAAAAGTGGGATAGAGAAGATATGACAGAGATGTTTAAATACCTCCGTGAATAAATACACAGGAGGAGAGTCTCTTTCGATTGAAAGCAAGCTCTGTTACGAGGGGACATAGGATGGGGTTAAAAAAGGATAGACTCAGGAGTAATATGCGGATATGTTTCTTTCTGGAAAGAATGGTAGGTGCATGGAATAGTCTCCCAGTGGAGGTTGTAGAGATGAGGACAGTATCTGAAAAGCATGGGACAAACACAGAGGAGCTCTAAAGGTAAAAAGGGGACTATTGTAGTTCATATGGAAGGGCAGACTATATAGACCATGTGGTCTTTTTCTGCCATTATGTTTCTATATTTATTAAAATGAATATGTGAAACAAACTGAAAAAAGTCCAAAAATGGACTTGGTTTGAAATGCAATGATTACAAACCAAAAATCTTTCTCCCTGTGTACATCCTTAACTAGAAGATTCATTTTCAAGCAGTAATTTGAATAGTGAAGAGTAAATCAAAGTGAGTATTTTTCATTGTGGAAATCAGTTTTGGTGAAGAACTATGCTGTTAGAAAATCTTTTGACGTGCATTTTATGCTTAACACAAAAGCTGTGAACCTCTTAGACGGATTGCTGTTCTGAATAGAGGAATATAGTATCAGCTTCATCAGAGTATGCTTGAGGGTAATTATCCCTTTCCTGAAATGTAGCCATTCTTCCAGTGTCAGTAGAATTGGACTGAACAAGTCTTCTGAGTCTATTCCCACTATGGTACCATCCTGAACTCGGGGTTGGTATTAGAGGGTTGCAAACAGGGCAATTGCCTGGGCATCCAAGCCACAACTTAAAGGTGGTAATTTATTTATTTTATTTATTTATTTATTTACATTCTCTTATATACCGTGCTATTCTGCATCAGTGCGGTTTACATTGAACAAACTGAAATTACATTGAACAAGGCATTATAACTTGGAGATAACTATTTTACAGGGAACATGGGCTATGGAGGGTTAAGTGGCTTGCCCAAGACCACAAGAAGCACCTGTGGGACTAGAAACCCCAGTCCTTTCGATTTATTAAGTTATTAAACACCTGCTGACCCATGCTGACAACCCTTGCACAACTCAATTCCATAGGATACAATGACAAAAGTGAATCATCCCCAAGCCGCTGTATTTGTTCTGTTACTTTGTAGACTTCAAGAGAGTTAGAAAATGAATTCAATGAAAGTAAAACAACTAGGAAAAATACAACTGTCTGAAAATTCTATTTAGGTATCTCTCTAGAGCTAGTCAGAAAGCAAATCACAAAGGGAGCCATAGGCCTGATTAAGAGGTATTTCCAATCACACCTTGACAAGGTGCGTAAACATGTTACGTCTTATGAATTCCAACAGGAAGCTCTCTATGGCAACAATGCAAGTACTACAGCGAGCGTTAGCAGTAAATATGAGAGATTGAGATGATAGTCCACATATCCTGGCTTAGGAGTGAGGTTCATTGTTACAATAGGGGGATGTTTACTAAAGGGCGTTAGTGTCACTGCGGCACTAACATGGGAAAAATAATGCTGCGGTGACAGCTGACATGGTCTAAATGCAGCTTTCACAGGCAGTTTTCCATAATAGCTGCATTTCACGTGGTAGAGGAGGGGGAGGTAGGATTGGAGCGGGGAAAGTCATAGTGAAAAGAGCCAGCCATCATGTGAACAATTGTCATGCGATAACTGCTTACATTTCTGCAACTGTAGCTGCAAATAACGCCACCTGAAGAGATGGAATTCTCTGCAGCTGAACAATCAGGGATGCTTTGCAACCACTGCCGATCAGCATCAGCAATACACTGATCCCCCCTCCATTTCCTGCCTCGGACCCTCCCCCTTACTAAAGGGTGCCGGTGCCATGGATCTACTGATTTGCAACACAGACAGCAGCTGTGGGGCTCCTCCTGCAGAACCCACTCCTTAGAAAGCTCCCACCCTGTACGAGAAACTGTCTGGAGGGATCTTGGGGCCAACCCCCCTAAAGTAAAAGAGCCCAGCTAATCAGTTGTGCACCCCTTCCCTCCCCCCTATTGCTAGGGGATACAAACTGGCACCATTTTGCATAGTGCTGCTGATGGGGGCAGGAGCAGGGGGAACTGTTGGCCTATCTTTACCCATGGGAGCTAACCAGGCAGCAGATTAATACCGCCGCTGCCCAATTCGCTTCTACGGTGTCTTTGACTGTGTGGTGACCCCAGATATTCAATGCCAGGGCTACATATAACCCCGACATTGCGTATCCGGGGTTAATGTTCGTCAGTGACGTCTATGCACTGTAGAAGCACATAACCATCACAAATGAATATCAGGGCCTATCTTCACATATCCCATTCATTTACTAGTTGTAGAATGGAGGCACCAAGACACCAATTCCAGGGGTTAGAGCAGTCAGCAAGAACCTTGGTCACTCAAGAGTGGAATGAAGCTTCCAATAGATGGGGGTCTCAAGCTACACTTTGAGCCTGAATTACATACAGGCTTCATGGCCTACTGGCAAGCAACCAATCAAGTACAAAAGGAAAAAGAAGTCTTGCCATCTTATATCCCAGGGAAGTAAAGGTCTTGGTTCATGAAGTCTCCCTAGATTTTGTGCATCTCTATGGGTAGAACTTCAGAACCACTTGCAGCATTAAAAGAGGAAGGCTTGGAACCAAGTGCAGAAAGCAGTTAATAGGAATGGAATGGCAGACAGGAATGCAGATGAGATCAGACATAATTAGAGAGATGTGAGACTATAAGTAGACTGGAAAATAGCCAATAGAAACAATAGCTCACCCTGCTCCTGGAAAAGGTGATCACATAGCACACCTTTGTGAAGAAACTGTTCAAGGTCTGGATTTAGGATTCAATTTGCAGCCTGATAAAAGGCAAAATTAAAAAATGCAATGTACAGCTTCCACATATCAATAATTTATTAGACTGATAAGGAGGCTGTGCACAAACCTTCTAGATACAGGCCATTTGGCATGAACTTATGTGACTAAATGGAACTTCAGAGATTTCATATTTAATGGACAGAATGAGTTAGGAGAGAAACTAGCCAGCTGTGTAGCTCAGGCTGTAGCAATATAAGCTGCGATACAGCAGACTCAAGCCTGAGCCTACTTTCCATTAGGGGTCCACTGTGGTTGGGCACATCACAGAGATGGGGGATTTTAATCATTCCTAATAATTTCATTTCCTTGACTCCTGCTAGAGGAAGTTGCATAGGTAAGGACTGTATAGGAATTCAAGATAGCATGGAACAAGTACAGCAGATCTCTAATGGCCATATTTATTAAAGGTTATTCTCCGTTAAGTGCCACTTCACCCATAGAAATAAAAGGGCTGTGGGCACTTCATTAACGCACATCAAAACCTTTTAATAAACATTCCCCCAAGGGAGAAGAAAGGATTGTATTGCATAGCATTTGGTATGGATTGGCAGAATGGATAGGCTGTATGGTCTTTATCTGCCATCATTTTTCTCTGTTTATGTTTTCTCAGTTATCTTCTGGGGGGAGCCGCCTGGTTTTTCTCCTCTTACATTTGACTCTAATGAAAGTAGTGATCAGGATTAGTGCACATGTACTGAGGATTTATTTATCTATCTAAAAAATTTTTATATACCAGCTTTGTGACATATGTTATTCAAAATAGTTTACATACTAAATCAGACAATCACAGGAAAACAGACCATCACAGGCAGATCGAAAAACAACCTATGAGAGAACATCTCTATTATCTTAGAATACACAATTCCAAAATCAGTTTCCAACAGGGAATAATAGAGTTTAATTCCTTCTGAAAATTCATCAACTTCATTTCCTCTTTAAGAAATGTTGGCAGGGCATTCCATTGCGCAGGTCCAGTCACACTGAAAGAAGGGGCTCAGAGAGTATGAGAGTGAAAGAGCCTTCCACTGCGTACGACAAATCCTTAATGAGTGAGATTTAGCATCTATGAACCAAGCCAGTTGTTCTCCTTGAAGTTTGAAGAAGGGGCTGAGATGGAGATATTGACTGAAAAAAAGATAATGCAACCCTGATAGTTTAGATTTGTATGAAATAAAAAGATTTGGAATATTATAAAATGCACTCTACAAGCGACATATTAAATAAAATATGTTAGGAAAAAAACTGGTTTAAGGAGGGGGTGTATATTACCTACAATGCAAGGGGAGGTTTAAAAGGGGAGTAGTAGTGTTGGAGTAGTCAGGGGCGGCCCTAGGGGGGTGCGGGGCCATGTGTGGAGACTGGGTGTGGGACCTCATTTGCATAAGGGGCCTAATTTGCATAAATATTTGCATAATGTTACCATATGCTAACTTTTAGTAAACATGCCTCTTAATGAGTGTATGGATAAACAAAGACTAGAAGATTTCTACTTTACTATAATCCAGTGCCAACCTCCAGGCACATTAGGAACTACAAATAATGATAGTTCTCTGTGCTCCTTCTATAGAAGCTTTTCATGTATCAAATTGAACTCTTGGCTAATGAGGTCTCAGATACCATAGGTTGCCACTGTTTCATAAAAATCTTCAGTGGACTAATACCTAAAAATACATCAATGACCTCTGTCTTATATGGCTAGATGTTTAAGACAGAGGTCATTGATGTATTTTTAGGTATTAGTCCACTGAAGATTTTCATGAAACAGTGGCAACCTATGGTATCTGAGACCTCATTAGCCAAGAGTTCAATTTGATACATGAAAAGCTTCTATAGAAGGAGCACAGAGAACTATCATTATTTGCATTTTTAGACTCTGTGACAGATAACCACACCAACAATTGTTAACTACAACATTAGGAACTACTACAAACACTGCCCATTTAGAACCCATAGCAAACCCGCCATATCGTAACAGCACCAGCAGGACTCACAAAGCACCAGACCCTACCTATCAAAAGGCAACACTGCAAATATTAAACAAATACATTTCAGAGAATAACAATACATGACCTACTGGGGAAAGAGAACAAGTGGCAATGCCAAAAAGGAATTACGTAAACAGAATACCTCAGCTCAGTTACACATGC
The DNA here is from genome assembly GCA_033557465.1 of Ichthyophis bannanicus. NCBI lineage: Eukaryota > Metazoa > Chordata > Amphibia > Gymnophiona > Ichthyophiidae > Ichthyophis > Ichthyophis bannanicus. Next base: position 1,573,275,976 of record CM066031.1, on the reverse strand, counting down.
AGAACATAGACCATCACCAAACAAGGAATCATAATTTAGAAACAGGAAGACAATAATTAAACTGGGAACCCCAAAAAGCCAAACTTTGAATGTACAACAACACTGTAGAAATAAAACTATAAATTAATTTCCTCTTGTACTAAACAAAGCGTAGACGTTAATGATGCACATTTCCCAGAGCTGACATATTCCAGTTAATAAATTCAAAATAGAGAGATATTTTTCTACCTTTTGTGCATTTTTTTCAGTTGCAATTGCTCCAGCCACTTTCTTCTGGTTTCTTCGTGTCTTCTGCTAACTCTCCATCGTCTGCTGTCCATTTGTCCTTTCTTCTCTCTTCTAGTTTTTTTTTCATTCTCTCTCTACATCTGCTTTAACATACTAATCTTTCTCCTTTTGCTCTTTCCTCATTCCTATTTCATCCACTCAAATTTTACCCCTCCATCCTTAATCCCCACTTACACTCCCAATACCTGGCCAATTGTAGATTTGTCTTCCCTCCCACACAAAATATTTTTCCCCTCTCTATTTCACTCTCCCAGCTCCATCCCATTCTAATCCTCCCCCGACATCAGCTCCCTTCTAATTCCAGCCCCACCCAGCATCCGCTCCCTTCTAGTCCCCGCATCAGCCCATTTTCAGTCCTAGCCCCCCATCAGCCCATTTCCAATCCTATCCTAGCCACACCATCAGTCCATTTCCAGTCCTAGCTCCTCCATCCATTTCCAGTCCTATCCGAGTCCCTCCATCAACTCATTTCAAAATTCCAGCCCCCCATCAGCCCATTTCTAGTCCTTTCCTCTCCCCACCATCAGCCAATGTCAAATCCTAGCTCCCCTCCCCTCAGCCCATTTCCAATCCAAGCCCCCCAGGAGCCTACTTACAGTTCTAGCCCCTCCATGAGTCCATTTCAATCCAAGCCCTCACCACAGCCCATTTCCAATCTTCGCACCCCCAGCAGCCCATTTCCAATCCTATCCTAGCCCCTCCATCAGCCCATTTCCTGTCCTAGCTTCCCCCGACTCAGCCCATTTCCAGTGCTAGCTCCCTTCCATCACAGCCCATTTCCATTCCAAGCCCCCCTCCCCATCAGCTATTTGCAGTTCAAGCCCCCCTTCCACTCAGCCCATTTCCAGTCCTAGCAACCCCTCAGCCCATTACCAGTATCAGCCCCACCCACATAGCCCATTACCAGTCCTAAACCCCCATCAGCCCACTTCCAGTCCTAGCCCCCCATAGCCCATTACCAGTCCTAGCCCCCCCATAGCCCATTACCAGTCCTAGCCCCCCCATCAGCCAATTTCCAGTCCTAGCTCCACCCCATAGCCCGTTGCCAGTCCTAACCCCCCATCAGCCCATTTCCAGTCCTAGCCCCACCCCATAGCCCATAACCAGTCCTAAACCCCCAATCAGACCATTTCCAGTCCTAGCACCCTATAGCCCATTACTAGTCCTAGCCACCCATCAGTCCATTTTCAATCCTAGCCCCCCCATAGCCCATTACCAGTCCTACCCCCCATCAGCCCACTTCCAGTATTAGCCCCGCCCCCTAGCCCCGGTAGATTAAAAAAAAAACAACTTGCTGCTGCTGCCGCTGCCGCCATGGCAGCGGCAGAATCAAGTGTCCCGCGGGCCCCCCCCCCCCGCCCGGCAGTCGTCCATGCGGCCTCAGCTCCCTCAGCGCGGGCTTTTCAGAGCTGTGAAGGGAGAGTTTACCTTTCTCGTGGCTCTGTTTAAGCCCGCGGTACTGATGGGAAACAGGAAATCCTGTTTCCCATCAGCACCAGCGGCTTAACAGAGCCGCGAGGGAGAAGCTCTCTCCCTTCGTGACTCTGAAAGCCGGCACTTGGGGAGCTGAAGCCGTATGGAGGACTCTGCCAGGCAGGGGGGGGGGGGCCCGCGGGACGCTCGATTCTGCTGCTGCCACAGCGGCAGTAGCAGCAGCGGGAAGTTTTTTTTTTTTTTTAAATTTACCGGCAGATGCAGAATGTTGTTTGCGCGGGGCCCCTGAAACGCGGGGCCCTGTGCAAACAACATTCTTGCACAATGGACGGGCTGGCCCTGGGAGTGGTGTTGGATGATTGAAAGTGTTTTGATAACTGTGTAGTAAAAATACAACAAACAGCTTTGGGGATGGGAGAAATGATGATGAATTATAGGTGGATCCAGGAGTTGAATGGTATGGGAGAAAACCATTTTGATGAGATTGTTCAGTGGTTTCCACCTCTTTTAGGTCTGGTATTCTTAGAGGATTGACATTCTGAACCCTTGTGTAATGGGTTTGGTTATTTTTCTTTTTGTACTATCCAATTTATATTGGTATGAGTTATTGGAAAAATGTGATTATCAAATTGTTCAAAAAAAAATCTGGTTTTTAGTTTCTAAGAATTCCTCTGGATACAGCTGGGACAATGTTAACAGATAATTATTTTTAAATTATAACAGGGATTTCCGGTTCAATAACTTCAGTTTCTCTTAGAACAATTTATTTCTTTTGTATTACAGATTATTTCCCAACAGAGTCTAATAGAAAGAATAAGCAAAATATTGCCCTTTTAATTTCTTTAGCACTACTACTTTGACAGTTCCCTTCTAATCATTATTTTTTTACAGACCCTTCTTGGGAAAATAAATCAACTCAAGTAAGTATATGATGCCTTATTTCATTTTTGTGTAGTTTCAAGACAAATAATTATTTTACTTTCTTTCATTCTAGGAACCACCAGAATGAGTACAGCCTTAAAAGGTTAATGTTATCACAACCTTTATTAATATTTCAATTTACATCTAATTAATTCTGGACAGATATGTGGATGGGTTTCTTTTACCAATTTGTAACCCTAATTTGGCAGCTTGACCCCTGGTAGTAGTACAGTGAGAATACTGCTATGGGTCCACCTAAACCCATTTTGAACCCAGACCCTCAAAGGGGCAGGAGTGACTGGGGATCCTTCCTGCCTGTTCGCTAGCCACCAGTTAAACCCCTGGAAGCAAGTAGTGGATGGTTGTGCTTTCTGTTTGGGGGGGGGGGGTAATTTATCCCACCACTAACCTCTTTAAGAGATAGTGAGCCTGACTTGGACCCAATTCTCAGCTACAGCAGCCTGGGATGCACAGTGTTCCTAGAGGCAATAATTCAAATTTATATTTACCGTGGGAAGCACTAACTTGCAGTACCTGATTTCCATAGGTTAGTGGCTCTCATAGTAATATTGTGCATTGAAATGCATTAATTTATTGAGGTTTAGTAACTGCTTCCCTAAGGACCTGAGTTTGTCCCGGACATAGATCTCCTTTGTACATCCCGGCTGAGCTGGACGTACAAAGGAGATCGCGATTCTGATCCTGCGGGTCACGTCTAGCCCCGCGGGATCAGAATCGTAAACAGGCATGTACATGCAGGCTGGGACTGCGATTCAATTCCGGCCTGCATGTACATGCCTGTTTGCGATTCTGATCCCTTTGGGCTAGACGTATATAAACAGTATATATTGTTCTCCACTATTTACAGTTTATTAAGACTGAATAATGGTATTCATAGTTCTTGGTTATTCACATTGTTATAGGTTGATATACAAGCATTGGGTTGTGTTCATGGTTCCAAATGTGTTTTGTATTCTTCTAGGAAGATGAGTGTCTTAAGGTTTTTTTTTTTTAATTCTTTTGTTTCGGTGCATGCTCGTAGCATTGATGGTAGAGAGTTCCAGAGTGTGATTGCAAGTAATGACAATGTATGGTTAGATATAGATTGCTTACTCTTTAGCTTCTGAGGGGGGATTGCAAGTAGGTTGATGGAATTATTTCTTCTTGACCTTTCATTTGGAGGCTTTGAGAGCACAGTCTGGAGGCTGTTGGCTGATTCGTTTTGGAGTATTTTGAAAATTGTGGTACATGCCTTGAACTTAATTCTGGGTGTGATGGGAAGCCAGTGTAGCTGGATCAGTATAGGAGTTAAATGGGCTCGGAGAGGGGTTCCATAAATTATTCATGCCGTTGTATTCTATGCTATCTGTAAAGGGTAAAGAGTAGTTTTTGGAGACCCTGGTAGATGATATTAGAATCATCTAATATTGGAGTGATCATGGCTTGGCAGACTCTCCGAAATAATTCTGTGGAGAGGAGGGGGCGAAGGTGTTTTAGAGTTCTTAGTTTGTAATAGACAGCAGAGGTTGTTCTTTTTATGTATAATTGGAAACTCAGTTGTTGGTCAATAGTGACTCCTAGGTAGTTTCTGTTTTAACTGTTATATTGTTAAGTTTCAGTGTTGATGAAGGTTTGGATGGAAGTCATGTATAGTGCTTCAGTTTTCTCTTTATTGATGTGTTGTGCACATTGAGCCATTTGTATGCTTCTGTGAAACCTTTCTGCAGGTCTGAGAGATCTGGAAGGAGGAGATTGATGGGGGTGAAGAGCATTACATCATCAGCGTAGATCCTGTATTGTATCTTGTGGGTCTTAAATATTTGAAATAGTGGTTGGATAAATATATTAAAGAGGAGGGCTGAGAGACTTGAGCCTTGAGATACTCCTGTTTGTTGGATGAAGGGGTTAGAGGATTTTGTTTCATATCTTGCTTGCTGTTTACGGGATTCAAGGTAGGATTGGATCCAGCTGAATGTGATATCTTGGATGCCAATTTCTGAGAGTCTCTGCAGCAGTTGGTGGTGTGGTATAGAGTCAAATGCAGAGGTGATACCAAGGAGTATGAGGTTGAAGTTGTTGCTGGTATCTTTTGAGAAGGTGAGGAGAATATCTAGTAGAGAGGTAAGGAGGGCTGCGACCCCGTGTTGTTGTCTGAACCCGTGTTGATGGGAGTCAAGGGGCACATGTTCTGTCAAGTGGTCTTGGAGTTGTGCAAGATCAATCTTTTCAATTAGCTTTGTTATAAATGGGATGCTTGAAATTGGAATGTATGAACTTGAGGATGTACAGTCCAGGTATGGTTTCTTCAGGATAGGTCAGATAGAGGTTGTGTTTTTAGTAGGCTGGGCATTATACCTGAGGACAGGGAGGTATGTACTATGGGGTATGTTTACTAAAGCGTGGTAATGTTACCGGCATTAAGTGCCCCGGTAATGTTACGGATGCCTATATAAAGGAGTGGGCGGTGCAACATTAAGGCAAGTCTAGTCAGGTAACGTGCATTACAAGGCGCTTAATGCGCGGTACAGTGTGCCCTGGACCTACTGCGTGTTAACGTCACAGCCAACGGGAAGCAGCAGTGCGCCCGAAGGGGTTGCAATCAAAGGCATGCAAACAGTAGAAGACGCACTGAGGGATGTGCAGACATGGTGCCACATGAGAAACGGAACCGTAGGTGTAAGGCCATATACCACAGGCAGCTGATATCGCAGTCTGTAATAGGGATGTGAACTACAGATAAACACATGCACACACACCATGAAATGGTGTGCAGTGAAAACAGCATGCAGAAGAGTAAACAAATTTAATGGAAAGGGCATCAGGGGTCATTCTGAAGGGCCAGCTGTGTAGATGGTGTGTGTACAAGGGCAAAATGGGCAAGAGATCCAAAAAGGAACAAGAGGGAATTGAACAGGTACACTGAAGAGCTCAAACACAGCTCACCGACACCAATACCAAACCACTGAACCAACTGCCCACCTAGACAATCCAAAGAAAAGGACCATATGAACAGCTAGCATGTGACGGATAGGCTGCATGGAGGGGACACTGCAGTGTACAGTGAAGAGAAGGAAGGGTGTGTGGAGAATTGACGAAGCTGGAGCCATTGTATGCTAAGGTGAGCAGAACAAACGAAAAGAAAGGAAAAGAAACTTGTGGGAAACAAACCCACAACCTATATTGGCTCCACGCACATCTGCAACCACTATCCAAAACAACCATAACAAGCACAATGCAAATATGTTCCACCAAGTGGCCATTGTGTCTGCTATACTATGATGCAGTATTGCGGCGTATGTGCGTTGCAGAGCGTCTGACGTGCAGCGTGCACAATAACGTGTGTGACATTACAGACCTTCTTACGTGCCGTATAAGATACATTTAAGCGCCTTAGGTTATGTGGTCAGGTTATGGCATGTAACAATGCACGTCCAAACACATGTCACATGTGTTATTGTGAGCGCTGCGCATCTGTGGCACTGCATCGTGCATAGCGCCACAGTACTGCACACACTACAGTAGACTACCTGTCCATTGTCCTTCTTCTGTGCTCCTTCTAGTTTTAGGGTTACAGCTGTTCTCCTGCCTTCCAGCTCATGCCTGTCAACCTGATGCATCTTACTGTCCTTGAGGTACCTGAGACCTAAGGTGCCTTAGGTTGTGGATATCATCAGGGGCTCAGACCAGATCTGAACCGGTTGCTAGGCCACTGGCAGACCAACAGTAGTACTAGGAGCCTCTGCAGCCCCCAACCATGGTCTGACATTAACCAGCAGCAGACACAGTCAAACTGTACCTACTGCATCATGCCAGGTGTTCCAGCCATGCACAAATTAACTGCAGACACTCCGCTAGCCAGTCTATATTGTATGCTCACAGTGGAACTATGCACACCAAGACCTGGGTTGTATAACACAGACACCCAGCAGGTGCCTCAGTGAGTGAGCCTCCAGAAACAGGAGCACACATATATCACCTGAGATAGACAACATGTAGCACTATGTGGGAACATAGCTGTGCCATGGTCACTGCTCGGTCAGAGTGTGTCCTCCCAGCAAGACGTAATGTGCACACCTTGTCCATGCAGGTGATGGTTGGGCACTACAATGTCCCAGCCATTGCCCTATACCCTGTGCAGATGCATCCTGCCCAGTCCGGCCCATACACACAATACCTTGCTCCTCATTATGCACATTTGCAGGCTGATGCTGGAAACAGTGTAAGCATTGTGGCCCAGTGAGGAGTAGGCAGCCACAAAACATTGGATAGACATACACACACTCCTATTGCAACATTGTGCAGTGATAGGGGTGTTTGGCAGCCGTGCCCACCACACGGTCCTGATCACAGTGCTGGCACTGCTAAGGTGTGCAGGAGCTAGTAGCAGTGCTCAGGTGATAACTGCAGCTTCATGCTGGAGCCAACAGCCTGACTCTCCATGAAGCTTTGGATAGAAGAGCTTGTGTGAGTGGGTGTTTGTACCCCTTTTGGCTGCTGTTCTGGGGACTGTACATTTTGATGTTGTATCTGCATTGTAGGGTAAAGTATAGGGGGCATGCTCTGCAAGATCCACAGCTGGGACCTGAACCTGTGACCCTCTGCTCCAGGACACACTGGCTGTGTGTACTGCACCACACAAGCACAGCAGTCCCTGGGGTTACCTTTATGTTTCATCAGACAGGCCCTTTCTGTTGCAATCCACACCACGTACTGGAACAGGGCATGGCCTGGGTCCACTGCAGGCAGGTGCCACTACCCACTCCAGCACCAGCGCACAGCCCCCTGCCATGCTGACATGCCCATATGCTGTTGGTGCTGGTAGTGTGCAGTCCCCGGCCATCCACTGTGCAAGTAGGCAGGTGCCTAGGGTGCGGGGTTTGGGGTGGGGAGGCATACATGGACATCCACACATTCCCCCATCACTGCCTACCAATGTTATGTCCCTTCCACATGAGGGGGAGATGGCTGGGGGGATATCAGGTTGGTGCTCTAGCAACTATTGGCTAGGGTGGACCAGGAAGATGTAGGTAGATTGTGTTGTGACAGCAGACTGTGGGCAGGCTAGGGCATGCACCTCAGGTATGGTGTACCCAGTTTGGACTACTGGGTGTATATATGTTTCAGAGAACGTGTGGTCACACCCTGCAATGCCTTACTAGGGGCTGCAGTAAAGGGTGCTCAGTTAGCTGGGTTTACAAACTCTTTGGGACGCATCCTGGGTAAGGTCTGTGGACTTTTGTTAGAGTGGTCCCCTGATGTGCACTGGTTGCCCTATTACAGGCATAGTGGTACCTGTGTGACCTTTGGGGTACTTGCTGGGTAATTTCCCCTGGATGGGACACTGTGGAACACAAACTACTGGGCATGTTTAGTCTTGGTCAGCTGCTGTCTTGCTGATTTCCAGTTTCTGTATTCCTTTGTGCCACCTAGGCGATGGCCTAGTCCACCCTGTGCCCCAGCTGCCCCCACTGCATGTCCCACCTGCAGCCCCCTATGCCCCATTTGCACCATCACCATAGTGGCCTTTCATACTTGGGCACTATGCTGTTGCTGCAAATTGAGCACTACTATCACTTTTCTTGGGCTCCCTGCCTATGCTGTACATTGCTGACACTGAAATGCTAAACACAGTGGTATATACATTATACCACTGATACACACAGACATCATGTACACCATCAGTCATTCACCCCATACCCACTATCCCTACCAGTCCTTACATCCCCTGTTACCTTGCTGAGACATAATTTGCCATGGTTGTTTCAACCGAATCCCCGATACAGACATTCTGTGAATGAAGAAAAAAGGAAACACACCATTATCTCACCCTATAAGTGTGCACTTATTTATTTATTTATTTAACAGTTTTTCTATATGCTTTATCCTATGGTCAAAGTAGTTTACATCTAACAGACCATGGGTTGAAGTGGGGGGAGGGAAAGTGGGTTAACAACTTCATTTGGTTAAACACTGCCTGCAGCTAAGGAGTCCCATGTTGCAAAAACTTGCTTTCCTGCTTGTCCTTAAGGAAAACCCAGTTACTTACCTGTAGGAGATGTTCTTTGTGGACAGCAGGATACAGTCCTCAGATACCCTCCCACCTCTACAAACCTCTACAAGAAGCTATATTCTCCACTCAGCTTTAGTATTAGACTGAAGTGGTCTTGCGTGACAGTGGCCTGTGGGAAACAGCATGCATAGATGATGAAATCTTCCTAAATCTTCAGGAAAAATCCTGAGCTGGGAAATTATTTCCTTCACCAGGTTCTGTCAGCAACTTCACCCTTACTGTGAGCACTTGTTTCTTGCCATCCATAGAGAACTCCTGCAACAGGTAAATAACTTGGCTTTCTTTACACATGTGCAAAACCTATGCGTTTGGATGAATGTATAGACAAACATATGGATGGACTGACTGGCAGCAAAAGGCAATATTACCTGATCTGCAACACTCCCAAAATTGGTTATTTAGTATTACAGATTTGCCCCTCCTCAATAATTGTGTTTCTCATTTCAGCGCTGTATGCTGTATATTTGGAATACATTATGCAAATGATGATAATAATATTTATAACAATAATTTCCTCCTCCAAAGGACTATTAGCATCTTTTGTCAACCTTTCATATTTGGTTTTGCTATCTTTAAGAAAGCAATTTTGTGGGCTAAAATTAGCAATGAAAGAAATACTATTAGAGTCTTTGTTGCATGTTTTATAGCTTGGCAAGGCTTTCTCTTACTGTTTCTCTTTCATTATTTAAAATGCCTCTGTTCATTTTAGTTGTCATTATTATTTATTTTTGCTTATTTCTCGGTTTCGCTACCCACAGAAGTCAACATTGTCTCGGTGGCACTTAACACCACCACCAGACTAGATATATTTTTAAAATTGGAGGTGGTAGACAAGTTTTTTGGCAATTACATAAAATCTTTTAAAATAACTCCCTTCTGTTTATCAATAAAATCTTGATCACGGTTTATCCTAGTAAGCAAATTATGCATAGCCCTAAGATTATCCCTTTTTAAAATTTAGTCTTGTGTTTTGCTTTTTGCTCCTTCTGTTGTTGTCATCATATTCCCAAAATATATCATATTGTGGTCCTTGTCTCCCAAATGTTCTAGTACCTGAAAGTCAGTCACAGCCCCCTGCAGTACCTAGTCAGAGCTCTGACACACTAGGGGGTATGTTTACTAAACTGCGGTAATGTCATCCGCGTTAGGTTCCACGGTAAAGGTACAGATGCCCATATAAAGGCATGGGTGGTGCATCGTTACAGCAAGCCGTATCAGCTAACGCATGTTACAAGGCGCCTTAGACTAACACGCGTTACAAGGCGCCTTACAAGGCACATTACAAGGCATCTTGTAAGGCGCCTTATAATGCGCTTTGTAAGGTGCCCTGTAAGGTTCCTTATAAGTAAGGTGCCTTATAAGGTGCCTCATAAAGTGCCTTATAAGGCGCCTTGTTAGGTGCCTTATAAGGCGTCTCGTAAGGTGCCTTATAAGGCACCTTAAGAGGCACCTTATAAGGTGCCTTACTTATAAGGAACCTTAAAGGGCACCTTACAAAGCGCCTTATAAGGCACCCCTGGACAAAGCACCATAGAAGGCACCCTGGGCTATGGAACCATAGGTTAAGGTGGCCTAACAAGGTTATGGTGCCCTAGGTTAGTGTGCCCTAAGGGCTGCAACGTGCTTCAGGATGACATGCATGACCTGTGAGGCACAGAGACAGATGTAGCCCTAACACTAGATAGAGCACTGAGGAAAGGCAATGAACAGGTGAGTGAAGGAGGGAGAACTTGGAGCTGCTGGACCTGCCATATCTGGGGGCATCCCATGTGGCCGCCAGTACTGTTGACAAACATGTTGGGGGCAACTGTATCACAGCACAGGGTGTTGACAATGTAAAGTACTGGAAAGACAGTTGGTGGCAGACGATGGGAATACGTGTCCCCCAGTGGAGGCGGAGGTGGCAGGATAGTCACAATGATGGGTGGTCAGAGGAGTGGTGGTGCCATGCAGATCAGTCACAGGCGAGGCAAGCATGAAGAGGCGCAATGCAGGAAAGGTTACCTGCGCAGGACATGGGGTGTCAGCCTGCACAGGAAGACAGGACTCTACACAGCTGACAGACGCAGAAAGATGGACTGAAGGATTGTTGGCAACAGTGGTGAGGGTAATATGGGCTGGCAGCATGGATCTGCAAAGATATGACTGTTACAGGCATGCAAAATATCTGAGTTGGACAGGCATGAAAAGAGGGAACAATGAGGAATCAAACTCATGACCACTGTTTAGAACGTCATTGTACTAACCAGTAGGAGATACCTCTATGGCTTGTTGCACAGCAATGGCTGGGTACAGAAGGACTGCAGGTAGGGTAACCCCACCAGCACTCATGATTCAATGCACATGTAGAACAGTGGTCTACAGCTGATCACCAGATGGGGTCTGCACCTCTCTGGTACTGCAGCATGGTAAGACGGACTGACAGTGCGTGATACTGGCACAGAGTAGCTACAGACCATGCCATTGTGCAGGTTCTGTGTTCACCCTGAGGGTTTGGATGGGCACCGAGCACTAGGTCCACAGTACATGTGGTGCTAGAGATAGGTCCTGCTGCACATCCCCAGCACTGCCAGTGTGTGCCAGGTGTTCTTAGCAGTGGAACCAAAATTACCTCTGTGTCCATCTGTGTTCCACAGTCACGTGTGGCCAGACACCACCCAGATTAGTGCATACCTAGTGTTAGGGTCTGGCTGCCATGGGCACCTGTTATCAGGGCAGAGGGGTGTCTAGACTCGCATGAGGTGGATGTAGCACTGTCTCTACAGGTCAAAGTGGTATACACTATATACCCCAAAGGACCCACAATCACCCATTTTGTAGGTGAGGGAGTGGAGGGACAGATGCCTGAGCACTGGTTGTAGGACAAGCAACTACAGTCCTGCTGGCAGAGGACAGCCCTCCAGGGCTGGTGGGCCAGAGCCATACCTATGACTGTGGCAGACCAGCAGCAATACTTGTGATAAGCTGGGGAAACCTCAACTGCCCCACACCAAACTCTGCCATTCAATAGCAAACAGCACAGTCAGACTGCACCTGCAGCACCCTACAAGGTGTTCCAACCATGCAAAGACTAACTGCAGACAGTCCACTAGCCAGTCCATAGTGCATGCTCACAGGGGAACCCTGTGCACCCAGAGATGGGATGTACAGCACAGACACCAAGCAGGTATCTCAGTTATTAGGTCCCAGAACTGGAAACATACAGGTATAACTGAAAACAAATAGTGTTGAGCACTATGTGGGAGCATAGACATGCCATAGTCACTGCTCGGTCAGGGTGAGAGTGATCTCACAGCATTGCATGCTGTGGCCACCCTGTCCATGCAGGTGGTGGTCGGGCATGACAGTGTCCCAGCCATTGCCCTACACCCTGTGCAGATTCATCCTGCCAATCTGCCCTGTCCAGGCCACACCCTCAATCCCTTGCTCCTCATTATGCAGATTTGCAGGCTAACGCTGGTAACAGTGGGACATTGTGGGCCCAGAGCGGTGTAGGCAGCCACAAAACAACGGATAGACATATACACACACCCCCTTATTGCAGCATTGTGCAGTGCTAGGGGTGGTTGGCAATCCTGCTCGCCACATTGGTCCTGATCACAGTGCCGACATTGCTAAACTGCGCAGGGGGTAGTAGTAGTGCTCTGCTGATAACTGTAGCTCCGTGCTGGGACCAACAGCCTGACTCTCCATGAAGCTTTTGATAGTGGAGCCTGTGTGAGTGGGTGTTTTGACCCCTGTTTGACTCAGCTTTGGGGTTTGCACATGTTGATGTTGTATCTGCATTGTAGGGTAAAATGTGGGGAGATGCTCTGTAGGATCCACAGCTGGGACTTGAACCTGTGATCTTTTGCTTCTGGACACACTGGCTGTGTATACTGTACCACACTGCTGCCACAGAGGGGTAGTGGTCCCTGGGGCTACCCTTACTTTCCTCAGGCAGACCTTTTCTGTTGCACTGCACACCATGTACTGGTACAGGGCATGGCCTAGGTCCACTACAGGTGGGTGGCACTGCCCCCTCCAGCACAAACACCCCCCCTGCCATGCCGACATGACATATGCTGTCGGTGCTGGTCGTGCGCGGTCCCAGGCCATCCACTGTGCAGGTAGGCAGGTTCTTAGGGTGCAGGGTCTGGGCTGGCGAGGCATACATGGACATCCACACATCCCTCCATCACTGCCTACCAATGTTATGTCCCTTCCACATGGGGGAGTGATGGCTGGGGGGGGGGGATGTCTAGCAGCTATTGGCTAAGGTGGACCGGGTAGATGTAGGCGGAGTGTGTTGTTACTGCCGACTGTGGACAGGCTAGGGTATGCACCTCAGGTACGGTGTACCCAGTTTGGCCTACTGGGTGTATATATGTTTCCAACAATGTATAGGCACACCTTGCAATGCCTTACTAGAGGCTGCCGTAAAGTGTGTTCAGTTGGCTGGATCTACGAACTGTTTCGGACCCATCCTGGGTATGGTCTATGGACCCTTGTTTGTGTGGTCCCCAGATGGGCACTGCTTGCCCTATGTGACCCTGTGTGACTTTTGGGGTTCTTGCTGGGTAATGTCCCCTGGATGGGACACTGTGGAACACAGACTACTGGGCATGTTTGGCCCTGGTCAGCTGCTGTCCTGCTGATTTCCAGTTTCTATGTTCCTATGTGCCACCTGGGCTATGGCCTAGTTCACCCTGTGCCCCAGCTGCTCCCACTGCATGTCCCGCCTGCTGTCCCCCTGTGCTCCATTTGCACCATCACCATAGTGGCCTTTCATACTTGGCCACTATACTTTTGCTGCAGTTGGAGCACTACTATCACCTTCTCGGGCTCCCTGCCTAGGCTGTACATTGCTGACACTAAAATGGTTTCTCTCTCCTGCAGATGTGCATCTAGCACCAGGTTTTCACTCGCGGTAGTTTCCAGCCCTTCAGTTCCCCGCATTGATGTCGTGGAAGCCTCTCCCCGCCCATTGACCCCTTCTCTCTGCCCTCTCTCCATCCTCTGCGGTGTTTACAGCGGCCGGGAACGCTAATGCGCTTTAGGTTACGTTAACATGCGTTAACGCGCATTAACATTTCACAGCACGCGTTAACGTTCCCTAACATGTGTTAACGTAGCCGCTGCTACGTTGCCACAGTTTAGTAAACATACCCCTAGGTAAAGTAATGATTCTTAAGAGCAGGGTGTTTTTAGAGGTCTTTGTCACCATATGCTAGTTTTGCCCTATAGGTCCTCAAAGGTATAGTGCAGTCCAGCACCACCTTGCAGACTCTTTTATTTATTTATCGGGTTCTTTATACCGTTTTATCACTTCAGTAAAAGTTGTTTATATTGTAACTTAAACTTGCTAATGTATATTAAGTAATTGCATTGATAACTTTCTGAAACAATGGAGGGTTAAGTGATTTGCTCAAGGCCACAGGGAGTGCTAGTGGGAATTAAACCCTGGTCTTTTGAGTCCAAGCCACTGCTCTAACCATTAGGCTACTCCTCCACTCTTTTTGCTAACCAATCTATGGACGTTTACAGAGAGAAGGTAGGGGTGGGGCTCCTTTTGTGACTTTGGGCGAGGGGACTCTATCCTTGGTTTTTATTCCTTCCCTACCCTTGCTTGACTATCAGCTTCATTCAAACTTGCATAAAGCAGGGGCCAAAATACAGGCTGCAGAGTCTCTGAAAAGGTGCAGTGCTGCCAGTCCCAGTGATTTACCACTTCCCTCCATCTGCACACTTCGTATTCAAAAAAGTGGGCTTCAAGGTTAGCAGCACTGCAACTGCTCAGAGGTATGGTAATATGCTAGACAACAGCAGATAAAGAATGAAATGGCTCAGTAACATAGGCTGTAACTGCTGCTCCATAGAGGGTACCCCCAATTCCATTATTTAGGATTGTAACTGCCACTCCATGCACGTTACTCCCCCTCCCTTGCCTTCTTCAAGAAAGTATTTCACTGTTGTTTTTAGTTGATGTACCTAATGCTTAGTGTCTCTCCTCTTGCCATTTGGGTATCCAATGTCTTAATTCCATGCCTTTTTAAATTCCATAACCAATCTGGGAGGTCATTTCAGGCATCTGCCATCCTTTCCATGAAAAGTATTTCCTGATGATGATCCTGAGTAGATCTCTTTGCAGCTTCATATCATGCCCCTTAGTTCTATGCCTTCTGTTCCTTTAGAAAATGTTCAGTTATTGTGCATTAATATGTTTCAAGTATTGAAATATGCATATCATATTTGCCTTGCCCCATCGTTCTTCTAAGGTGTACATATTTAGTTCCTCATATCTCATCTCAAATGTTGAACAAGTGGAAAAGATGTATATCAGAGATGACCTGGGATCAGAGGAAAGAAAAACTGGGAAAAATGGCTGCTCAGGCTGGGGATACCAGAGCCCTAATACATTTCTAACTGAAAATAAAGATGAATTAGAGGTTTCTGTCTAGCTAAGGTTATTTGTCCCTAACAGGCTAGAGACTTATATCACATGCAGTCACTGTTCTGGTTGCTGGGTCTCCCTGGGAACTTGCAACTCAACACAGCTTCAGTGGCTTCCTCACTACTGCTACCTCTCTTGGTTTCCCAGGGGTTGCTGTTGCCTGCTCTCAGGCTGTACGAGCAAGCTGTCTCTCTTTGTTGCAGCTCAGACTGTGATTTCTCTGCAGAGACTGGCTCAGAGCTGGCTCTGATTCTGCATCTAGTTACAGCCATTACTGGAATCATCAGCAGCTTGTCCCTATTTTCACAAGTTGGATTTCCAGATTTGCATGCCTCTTGGCTCTCAGGTCTGCTCCTTCTCTCTCGCTCTGCTGTAGCTGGTTGCTCCTGCTGTTTCTCTTTTCCCACTTCAGTCACTGTGGGCAGGACAGGGAAAGCTGACGAGGGGATGGGAGGGGACAGGATCTGGGCGGAGCGGGGGCGGACCAGCCTGGCAGCGGACATATAGGGTCAATTCAGGTCATGGCCTTGTACGTCCTTACGTCCTGCTGGGTCCAAGGAGACATGCTGCTTATTCCACCTCGAAGGTGGAATAAGCAGCACCGTCCTGGAGATCGGGCCCAGGGATGCCCCTCCCCCCCGGGGCCGGATGCAGGGGGTCTCCACTGCTCGATCCAGGCCCTAGCAGGCCAGCTGTAGTTGGGCGGTGGGGAGGAGGGGGTCCTAAGCACAGGAGGGGCAGGGGCACGCCAGGCCAACCACAGGCCCAATTCTGCTGTTAGTACATGAGCTCTTTGATCTTCTGCCCTCTTCAGCAAGTGCCTGTGTGTGCTCTTTATGGCAGGCACTGGCTCCTACGTGCTTCTCACTCATCCTGATTTTCTTCTTTGAATCTCTATATATAGTCACTGATGTCATTCTTCTTCTCTAGAGGGGGGTGTTCTCGCTCCTCTGATGTCAGACCTCTTCCTCTCTCAGGTTTTCTTGGTTATCTTCCCCTACCTGTGCCTGGCAGCAGCACCCTGTTGGGGGAGGAACATTTTCTTCCTCAGGCTGCAGACTGGGGGGCGAGGTGGGGGGATCTCCGGCCAATTTTTGGTGGTGCTTTCCTTCCTTCCATTCTCCTCTTTGTGCTGCTTTGCCCTTCTGATGGCAAATTATTGTGGTTTGTAACCTTCCTGCCACAGTTTGTGCCCTTTGCCCCCTCTTCTGGTATCATGGAATTTTGTGATACTTTGTGATTGCTTGTAGTGCTTTTGCTTTGGTTGCCAGCAAGTTTCAAGTAGGTTTGATTGAAAGTGGATGGCAAGCCTCATTGTTCCATTACAAAATACTATAGACTTGAATAGGCATGAATGGGGCACATGCACTAATGATTCAGTGTACAAATACTAAATGAAGAGGCCCTGTGGCAAACATGAAAATGTTTGGTGTGTACATCCCCTAGAAAAGAAGGAAAGCCTTGATCCTTCTTCACTCTGATACTGTCCAGCATGGAAAACAACACCATCTCCGCACTGTGATGAGGGATTAGCCAGACTGCAGCTGGGCTAAATGCTTAGATAACTGCCTAAAACCCACTTTTTCCACTACTTTGGTCAAGACAAAAAGATTAGAAGTAGGTTGAAAGTTACCCACAGAAGACACCCTATTCCATCCCTTCTTCACAGCAGGGCTAACAGCTGCTTCTTTTATTTTTACTAGTAACCAGCCCTCAACTAGCTATTTATAATACATTTTCTAAAAGGTGATAACAGCAGCTACTCCACACAAAAGAAGTACAGGAAAACCATATAATCGTGAATACACTGACCATGTGTCTATTAATGTTTTTCGTACTTCCAATCTTGTAACTTCCATGAAAGAACTTAACTCAGCCTTGCTGAGAATAATTTTACAGTGTAAGGGGATGCCTAGTTAAAGTGTGTTTTAATGCACCGACATTAAGCTATTTTAAAAAGATAGGTAGAAGTATGTAGAAGAGAAAGCACCTTAAATTAAGGAGTGATCACTATCCCTAGATTTGGGGTAAATGGCCATATGCTTACATGTTACAAGTACGTACATAAATTACTGTATTTTATAATCAGCGTTCTTGCTCACACTGCTCATGACCAGTTATGTAAATGCCCACGTTGACAGTGTGCACCATCGAATTAATGTGTATACTTTTATGCTTGGTTATTATTTATTTATTATTTTATAAGAACTCATTTAAGTGAGTAAAAGACTAAACTACCAGCATTTACATGAATTCTTAGTGCATAAAATAGGTGCTTCCTTATAAAATTGCCCCCACTATGTGCTGACAAATCACATACAACAATACCAGTTGATACATTCACAGGTATGCAGAGAGATTCAACATTCACCATACAATTCCTCTACTCTTTGGTGCCCACCAACAACTGAGTGTCCAAATCCAACTCTCCAACAGTTCTAGTTTTTTCCCCATTTGCAATCATTTGCTTAATAAATATTCTTGAAAACCAAACTTAACCAAGTCCTCCCTATTAGTGAAATCCCCAATAATAACATTAGATGGCCATTTAACAACATTCATTATTTCTGAAGAAGACTCCAGTTCCTCACATAATTTCAAAATGTTGCCATTAAAATGGGCAACAAAATCATGACGTGTGAATTTGTTCCCATGAGTGTCTTTACAGTTACTGTTCTGCTAAAGGTTTCACCACTCAAAAAAGAACCTCTTATGTGAGCCTGGTTTTTGGTCAAGATGGACGTGTAAGAGTTGTACTCCAGAGGGCAATAGGCAAGAATCCTGACTTCTGCAGTCTTTAATCAAATAGTTCCTACCTGCTTTGATATCATTCGATCCTGGATATGTCAGGCCCCAAGCTGGCATGGCTGGATTACCAAGTATCTCAAAACGCCAGCACAAAGAGAATCAAAACGGAACCTCTCTCTTCTCACAAGATGGCAGTCATCTGAGATTGTCCTGAGACCTTGCAGGAGCTCCTGGCTAAGATTCGGGCAGTCAAAGACTTGGTCAAATATAATGGAGAATCACTGTGTGCAATGCAGGAAGATATTAACGCTTTGAGAACTTCTTTGGAGTCAATTACGGCTCATTTGGAGAAGGTAGAGAATGTGATGGCATTGCATGGGGAAAGGCTCAAGGCCGTTGAGAAGCAGGCCAAGCTGATACGTTCATTGCAAAAAGAGGTGGAAGACGGTAACAAGCGCTCTTGTAGGAACAACATAAGAATATTAGGAGTTCCTGAGAGAGCAGAGGGCCCTGATATGGTGTCCTTTTTGCAGGCCATGATTCTGGGTGTGTTAAAGTTGCAGTTTGCCATGCCATTCGAGATCGAGATGCGCCCATCGAGTGCCTACTCAGTCCATGGCCGTGGGCAGGCGTCCATGCCCTATCATCTTAAAAGTCTTACACTTTCAGCAAGTATTGCATATAATGGGAGCAGCCAGAGCACTTTCAACTTTGGACTATCAGGGACATAAATTCCTGTTCTTCCCGGACTTTGCGAAGGTGACGGTGGATCAGAGAAAGAGTTTTATGGCGCTGCGTCCATGCTTGTTACAGCTGCAGGCCCATTTTGGGCTGCTCTATCCTGCCTGCATGAGAGTCATGCTGCATAACTAGACCAAGACTTTTGATGATCCAGGGGAGTTATATGCATTTCTGGAAGACAAGGAGTCGTCGGTGATGCAGTGAAATTCACTTTGCAGCTCTTATTTGCTAAAGTTCTATGGCGTTTGCTATCACGGGCGCTTGACTAGTTTGACTGGTCTGAGGTCATGTAAAGGTGACTTATCCATGCGGAAGCAACATTTAGTCATGCAGTATTACTATACACTGGGACATCCATTCTGTTTCTTTTGAAGGAGCTCCAGGGTACTATCCTGGGCAAGATGTTTCTCCTATGGTCTCTCTCTTTCTTCTTTTAGGTTCTAGGTTGTCTGTGATGTCTATGGTGGTTTATTTATTTAACCGAATTTATATACCGTCTTTCTACAAATCAAGACGGTTTACATAGAACATTTAAGATAGAGTGTTTCCACTGTTTACATAGAACATATAACCAAGTAAAAAATGTATATAACATGTCTATAAATAACTAAGCATAAAGATAGAACTGTTAAAAAATGTAAGGTCATGCATTTTGGCTGCAGCAATCCAAGGGAGCAATACAGCATAGGAGGTGAAGTACTTTTGTCCACTAAAGAAGAGCGGGACCTAGGCGTAGTTGTGTCCGATGATCTTAAAGTAGCTAAACAGGTAGAAAAGGCGACGGCAAAAGCTAGAAGGATGCTTGGGTGCATACGGAGAGGAATGGCTAGCAGAAAAAAGGAGGTGATAATGCCTCTGTATAAGTCTTTGGTGCGACCTCATTTGGAGTATGGTGTGCAATTCTGCAGACCGCACCTTCAAAAGGATGTGAACAGGATGGAGTCAGTGCAGAGGGTTGCTACTAAGATGATTAGTAGTCTTCATTATAAAGCATATGAGGACAGACTTAAGGATCTTAATATGTACACCTTAGAGGAAAGGCGGGATAGAGGTGATATGATTGAGATGTTTAAATACCTCCGTGGCATAAATGTTCAGGGAGAGAGCCTCTTTCAATTGAAAGCAAGTTCTGCGACGAGGGGACATGGGATGAGGGTGAAGGGAGATAGATTCAGGAGTGATATGCGGAAATATTTCTTTACGGAAAGAGTAGTGGATCCGTGGAATAGTCTCCCAGTGGAGGTGGTAGAGATGAGGACAGTAACTGAATTCAAAAAAGCATGGGACCAACACAGAGGATCTCTAAAGGTAAAAAGTGGACTGTTGTAGTTGTTGTTATGGAAGGACAGACTAGATGGGCCTTGTGGTCTTTTTCTGTCATCATGTTTCTATGTTTCTATGTTTCTATGTTTCTATTTACAAGGTAAATTACCAAGGTATCAGAGAGAGTATTGGGAGAGAGTATTGGGGCTTGGAAGAGTGGGATGGCCTTATTCAGTAGGTTGGGGTCTTCTAGGTCATAAACTCATTTGACGGGGCTGCCCTGCCATGCAGCTCTGGTGCGTTGGGTTTAGAGTACACTGTTTTTACTCTTATTATGGGAGGTGGGCAAGGCGCGATATTTTAAGTGACACAGAAGTGGGAATGTACTAGGTCTTTTTGCCCTCTGTGTCTGTCTTGTCCTGGTGGGCTTACCCATTGTGTGTTTTATAGCCCCCCAAGGTTTGGTGGTTTTGGTGATTTGTTTTTCAGAATTATGTGTTCTTATTGCGAGTGATCATGTGCAGGGGCCAGGGCTAAATTGTGTCTCTTTTTATTGGGTTTTCTTTTCTGGGCTATAAGTGCAGCTAACACTCTGAGGGTGCTTAAGGTGTTGTTCTACAATGTAAACTATATGCTACAACTTGGTATGTTTTTGCAACATTTGACTGTCAATCTGTGCTATATTGTCAGTATGTCTTCCTTTAAGATAGTTTCATTGAATGCTAAGGGAATTAACAATTCCATTAAGAGGAAAAAGATTCTTTTGTATACTAGGAAAGAAAGTGTTCACATCTTACTGTTACAAGAGACACACTTGAATGTAAAGGCGTCGTTAAAACTAGATATAAAACCCTTTTCTCTAGTGGCTTTTTCAGCTGCCCATCATAAGAAAAATGGGGTAGCCATTTTAGTGAGGAAAGCTTTATCCCCCATGGTTATTCAAACTAGGTCTGATACTGATGGGCGGTGGACAATGGCTGTCATTAAAATTGGATCCACTGAACTGGCCTTAATTAATATTTATGCTCCTAACATTGATTGCCCTACTTTTTTTTGCTCCATTGCGGCCTTGGTGCAGGAGGTGTCCAGATATCTGACCATTGTGGGGGGAGACTTCAACTTCATGCTAGACCCTTTGGTGAATAGGAGTCCAGTGAGAACCATTAGGGCCCCCAAGGCTCATCCAGTTCTTGTATCTCTAATGCAGGAATCAGGCCTGATAGACATATGGCAGTTGCAGCACCTTACAGACAAAGAATTCACTTTCTTTTCTCCTCCTCATAACTCATTATCACGTATAGACTTTTTCCTAGTCTACAAGGACTTTGTTCTAGAATCAGTGAGTCTAATATTCATGTGGCTCACATCTCTGATCATTCCGCAATCTCATTCACCCTATTTGACTCAACGAGCTATCAAGCTCACTCACGTTGGCAATTTGATAGGACTCTTCTGGCCAGTCTGGAATTTCGCCAGACCATCCTGGTGGCTATAGAGGAGCATTTTCAATTCAATTTACCTCAAGACTCCTCGGGGTGGGCATGGTGGAAAGGCTTTAAGGCCAGTATGGATCCACCATTACCAGTTTTGCTAAAAAGCAGACCAAGCAGTGTAAAGCAGAACTTGGTGCACTAGACAAGCAGATTAAAGTGGGAGAAAGTATTTTATGCCAATATTTTGATAAGATTGCAGCACCTTAGATTTAGATATAATTTGATTTTGACCACTAAGGATTCACAAAATATTCAAGGGCAGAAAGGACGATATAACTTGGAAGGTAACAGAGCAGGACTGCTACTAGCTAACTTGTTAAAGGGTCACAAGGAAGTTTCATGCGTTACAGCTTTAAGGGATCCTCAGGTGCAACAATTGATTGTCAAGGACCCTGATATTGCAGAGACCTTTTTCCAATTTTACGCTCAGTTAAACTCCTCAGAGATAGATTTCTCTGAGAAGGAGTTGATAGTTTGCTAAATAATATTCAAAGGCCGGTGTTAGATCAAGAAACTGCTGCGGAACTAGATAAGCAGATCACAGTTATGGAAATATTCAGGCTATTGAATCTACGCAAGTTGGCAAGGCTACTGGACCAGACGGCCTTCCGGCAGAATTCTATAAAACCTTTTCCAAAAACTTAGGGTCATACCTTCAACAGTATTATAGACTTCTTCTGGACAATGCGGCATAGACTGGAGCGTTCGCCTCTGCAAACATTGTTGTTCTTGAAAAACTGTGAGGGACCCTCAGTTAGTTAGTAACTATCGGCCAATTTCATTGTTAAACGCAGATTATAAAATCTTTGCGACCATCTTAGCTGGTCGTCTCTCCAAATTGATCCCTTATTCACCCGGAACAATGTGGCTTTACTGAGGGATGTTCCACAGCTGATAATGCCAGAGTGCTTTGTCATGTTTTGGAAGGTGCGGAGGAAACAGAGGACCCTCTTGTGGGACTCTCACTAGACGCAGAGAAAGCATTTGATCGGCTGGAGTGGCATTTTCTGTTTGCTGTTCTGAAGTGGTTTGGATTTGGTGAGGGTTTCTGCAAACTAATTAAACTTATGTATGCAAGACCGAGTGTGAAAATTTCTGTGAATGTGACTCAGTCTAGAGAATTTCTTCTAGGGCGGGGTACCTCTTTCTCCCATTCTCTTTAATCTGGCTTGGAACCTTTGGCCCTACTGGTAAGGCAAAGCCTCGCAGTTAAGGGCATTTCTATTGCTGGCATGGAAATTAAACTATCTGCATATGCGGATGATCTGCTGCTTTTCACTACACCTAGCTCCATACCGGTCATTTTAGAATTCATAGATAAATATTCAGGATTGTCTGGCTATAAAGTTAATTAGTCAAAGTCTGTCGTTTTTCCCTTGAACTCAAGAGTATGTAGAACGGATATGGAGGATTTTCCTTTTGTATGGGAGCCTAAGATGGTGAAGTATTTGAGAGTTCATTATTGCTATCCACTTAGTGTAACCCTAGAGTACAATGAAGAAGAGATCCTATCTACAGTTTGTAATATAACAGCAAAGTAGTCGCCGGTCTATCTTTCTTGGTGGGGTCATCTTGAAGCTATAAAAATGACTATCACTCTTAAAGTGAATTATATATTAGAAATGCTACCAGTCTTTCTTACAAGTAAAGTTTATCATCAAATTGAAAGGATTCTGGTTCAATTTCTATGGAAAAATAAACCACCTAAAATTGCTTTTAGGAAACTTAAGTCTAAAAAAGAAGAAGGGGGGGGGGGGGAATTTCCCTGATTTTCAGGCCTATCACTGTGCTTTTTTGCTAAAACAATGTTCACGATGGGCGGAGGGGGCCGTAGGTATACGCCCAGTATGGCTTGAACTATAGTAGAAGAGAGATTAAGTGCTCCTTTTCCTTAAATCTCCTTCCTGGCATGGCGTCTGTTAAGAGGTTGAAGTCTCATAGGGTTATACTGGACACTCAGAAGGCTTTTCAACAGTTAGCAAACGCAATTCCTAAGGAAGATTGCCTATCGAAATTAATATCCATCTGGCATAGTTCTTTTTTTTAAATCAATCAAAGTTCATTTGTATGGCAACAATGGTTTAGTAGGGGCATTTGGAGTGTTGGCCAACTGATAATGGATGGTAAGTGGAAACCTTTTTCTTCTTTACAAAGTGAATTTGATTTGCCTAAATCCCTATACTTTCAGTGGATTCAGCTAAGGCATTGTATAGAGAAATCCCAGTTGGATATTGCCTCGTTGTCTGACGAGTGGGGGTTGATGAGTAAGATAGGCTTAGTACATAGGACCTCTGGGATGGCTTCTCACTTTTATAAACTGGTGTTTCAGAACAACAGTTCTCAGGCCATTGGTGTTCAATGAATATGGGAACATGATACTGGGGAAGCTCTTTCTCTGGAAACTTGGACAAAATTCTGGAGTAAGATAAACAGGGTTTCTCAGTCTGCCTCTGACTCACAAGCTTTCTACTTCTTTGTGCATAGAGCACACTTTACTCTGGTAAAGGTTGCTAAATGGGATAAGGCAGCTGGGAATGAGTGTTGGTCCTATCGGGGAGATGTCGGCATTTTGAGACATGTGGTGTATGATTGCCCTAACATTCAGTCTTATTGGGTTTCAATATGGAATCACATTCAAGAGGTGCTGGGATTCAGGGTCACTCTCTCCTGGTCTGTGGTCATTTTTCGATCAGCAATTGGCATCTCGTCATTACAGAGGGATTGTCAGTTTCTATTTGACTTCATGTAGTGGCCCTACATCTCATTATTTCTAACTAGAAACATACAGCAGAGCTTAGTTGGCACGAATGGTGGAATCGCTTGTGCTTATGCTGCAAATATGAACAAATGCCACGGTGTAATAGAACCCTTACACCCTCCACTTTTCTCAAGTGGAAACCCCTACAGAATTACATCTCTAAAGCACGATATGAGATATAATAAGGGGTTATTAGTCAAACCTTCTCGTTTCTTATGTAGTGGAGTGTTTGATGTTCCACAGCCCTTGTAGGCCTTCCAGGCCTTCAGCTGGTTTTTTTTTTTTTTCCTTTTTATCTATAGCCCTTGATGACTGCATGATGATGCGAGGGACAGGGCGGGGTGGGCTGTGAATAGCCTTTTTTCTTTTCTTGTTTCTTGTTGCAGAGAAGTATTATGTGTTTTGATTTATTGCAATTTGATTTTCTTTTCTTTTGTATTTTATTGGAAAATATAAATAAAGAAGTTAAACAAATAAAAAACCCCTCTTATGGTCTTACTGGCTTGTGCTAATCTCTTAGTAATACAATCTCACTAGTGTGAGTGCTGTCTGTATCAGTAGGCAATACTATCTGCAGGGGCTTTTGACGTTCTCTACTTTTGTTAGAAGTCCAAAATTGCTGCCTCAATAAAGACCATAATGAAACCATCTTTGATGCTTAACTGAAGAGGTCACCACCACAGACTTAGCTTTCTTCCCTAATATACCCCTGCTCAAGGAACAAATTCTTAAAATGTGGAATAATATCCACAATTTGATCTTTTAGGACCTCTACAACTGGATATTTAACATACTTCTTAACCTCTTTGTGACTAATCATATTTTGGTGTCCTGAGCTATATTCAATGAAAATATACAAAGCAGTGATCTGACCAGAAAACTGGCAAGACACTGCTGATATGCATAAAGCTCTCTAAATCCCGGGGATACAATATCAGATTAATATCAGATTCTGAGTAAATTTCACAATGCATTGACTAAAATTTAGGGTCTCCATTCTTTGCTGAAAAGGATTCCAACTTTTGATGAAGGGATTGTTAAAATGCACATTAAAAAGGAAATAGCTGACCAGACAGTCTAGAGGAGAGCCGAGAGGTGTGAAGAATTAGAAACATTCCCCTACTCAATCTCTGAAGCTAGTGAAGATTGTGGTGACCCTGTAAGTGACATCAGAGTTACTGAGTGAATAACTTTAAAGCCTGGGTGATTTCATGGCACACAGTTATGGTCTCATGGTTAAGGGGCATGGCCAATGGAGAACAACCTTTGGAGCCCCTTCAGAATCTCGGTGGAGCCCTAAGAGTCTCACTTGACCAGAAGTTTTGGCTGGAGGAATGAGAGCAAATGTTTCTCTTTTGGGGTAAGGGATTAACATCATACACTTTGGAGAAGAAAAAGGGGAAAGTTAAAAAATACTGTGGATGGTAAAACTATATATGGTCATGAGTCTATGGACTGTTATATAGTCACGGGGGGGGGGGGGGTCTGTGGTTGGACAGAATTCTTCATCATCTGGAGGGAAAGCTAATATAGAGGGTGAGGAAGAGGTTTCTATAAGTCCCGTGCTTTGCGCATTACCCCTGATTCCATCTGTATTGAACGCCCTGCTTGCACCAGGACTGTATGGATCTAGAGTGTCACTCTTGGTGTGTGTGTGGGGGAATAATCAGTTACCAGCAGAGCAATCACTATCTTGTGCTTCAGAGAGCTTTAAGCAGAATAATGGACTATCTCAACTGGGATAGAGGCAGTAAAGCAAGTTCTGTCCCTAATTTTCCATCAAAGGTAGCTATATAACCAGTTATCTTTTCTGGGACAGTGAGTAATGCAGCTCTGCTCCCTTTCAGGGAATTTAGTAATTTGGAGATATACAGGCTTGCTGCTAAGATGGAAAACATATTAACTAATTGCATTTCACAACTGTGTTATTTTGCTGGTGATAGTGTGGCCAAGTTTTCAGCAGTGTAATTGGAGTTAAGCAATTTGAATCCTAAATTGCAGTCACAAGAAAATTTAACTGGTTATCTGTAGGCAACGTCTCATGCTCCTATTAAAGGAAACTTGAATATGGAGAAAAGATAGGAGAGAACTCTGTTCATTGCAATAATTTGGGAATTGTTACTATTTTTTTTTGGTTATCAATTGATTTCCCCTGGAGAAATGTGAATGTAGTATATGTAGTACATCTGGATTCTACCTCTCTTCTGGTTATTTCATGAGCCTATAACATCCCAGGCTTGATAAAGAGAAAGGGTGGGATTAAGAACATAAGATATGCCATACTGGGTCAGACCAAGGTCCATCAAGCCCAGTATCCTGTTTCCAACAGTGGCCAATCTAGGTCATACGTACCTAGCAGTATCCCCAAGAGACACAGGTTCCACAATGCTTCTATTGGGTCAAGCATTGATATCCTGGGTCCCTTTTTAATAATGGTTTATGGACCTTTCCTCCAGGGTTAAAGATGTGTTTAATTTTGAGAAGCTAGGTTTTAACTGCTCACTTGGAAAAGTCAGTAGAAGAGATCATCAATAGAGCTACATGGTGACCACTTTTGTGGTTTTGGCAGAAAAGGAAACATTTTTGAAATTGTTTTTTAAGAGCTAGAACATAATTTTTTCATGGGCATAAGGTATTTGTATATTCTTATTTATCTGCTTGAATCTAAAAGATCAGAGCAGAATTACTTCAATTACGCCTACGGACTTTGGCTGCAGGGAGGGGATCCTTTTCAGTTTCCTGGAGATTATGGGGTATGTTTACTAAACCGTGCTAACGGTTAACCCGGGCTATCTGCAACAAGGTCCCATTGAATAATATGGGACCTAGTGGCAGATAGCCCGGGTTAACCGTTAGCCCGGTTTAGTAAACATACCCCTATGTGTTTAGTGATCCCAATAGCCTTAAAGACTTGATTCCACTTCAAGAGCAAGTGGGGAGGGGGGGGGGGTCTTAGGCATTGAAGACATTTCTTAGCTGAGCTATAGCTGGTAATGAATAGGAACATATTGTATAAAGGCCATAAGATGTCTGTCAATATTCTTTATTTTCCTATTTTCAGCTCCTCTCTATTGTAGTATCAGATGGAGGATAGGGTTATACTTTTTTCCTGTATATAGTTTTGCTTGATGTATTTTCTAGCCAATACTCTCTTTGTCTCTATGCTGATGGTGATTGTTGCAATTTGAATCATTCTCTATGTTATTGGTTTAAAATTTAATAAATTATACATGGAAAAAAATTATACATTTAGATTCTCTAAAATATTAAGCGCTTACAATTTACAGAGAATTACAAACTTACCTCAACTAAAGCTAACAGTTTGTCTTCAACTGCCCCAGGAACAGTTTATACTAACAAAATATAAAATTAAATAGTTGAGACAAGTGAGATTAGCAAACATTACAATCCTGAAAATCCCAAGTAAGGCAAGAGAAACTTGAATAGCAGTAGAAAAAAATCTCTGCCAACACGTTCCCTTTCCCAAGCCTGCATGCTCTGCCTAGATATGCAGGCTTTCCCAAATGGGCAGTATAAATGAGGGGTAATTAAGTCTCCTTCTTCTAACTGTGTTTCAGTACTAAATGCCAAACACAAATGATTACTGAAAATCCAATCAGTCAACAAATGATACTTATGAAGAGCAGATCTAACTTTAATAAGACTCATCACAATGACTACTGCTCAATCACTTTTCTGCATATGCCAAGGTTGAAAATAGTTGAAAATCAATATATGTTCTAAGAGACAGCTATTTTGCATACCAGACTGACAGAAGAACAGCACCATCTGCCGAATCGTCTGCAAGATATATATTACTTAACTTGTCCACCAAAACCAATATCTTTCCTACAAACACCAAATGGAAACATGCTTCAGCAAATCAGGCCCAAAGTACAGGAAACAGCAAAAAAACAAAACAAAAAAAAACTTGATTTAAAACATTTGCCTTCAAATCTGAAAATACTTCAAACTTAAATATTCCACATATTGACTGTAGCATGCAGCAGTCTATGCCCTAACCTGTCCATTCCCTACCCAAATCCAGACTAATGAGTTAGCATATGAATTAGCATGCACTAACTGCACTGCTGTCATGGTAACGATTACCGCAGCTGTGCAGTAACAGTACACACTAATCCAAGAGCAATTTAGTAAAGGGCCCCTAAGCCTCAATGATTCCTTTGGTGCAACTAACAATGACATAAAAAAGAAGAAAACTCACTAAAGTGTCATGCAGCAATTGAAACCCACCCCTGCCCCAGTATAGAGGCATCCTGCTTGCCCCTCCCCCCAGTTAACCCTGCATCCAATCCCTTCCCTGCCCATTCCAGACACCTTCTCATAACTGCTCTTCCGGATCAGCACCACCCTCCCTTGGACAGCAATGCCTCCACACTAGAGAACCCCCTCAAAAGATCCCCACAATCAAAGCACCAGAGGACCCTCTCCTGAACCAGACTCCTAGCTCCTAGCCTCCCTCCCCTCCCCAATCCTCACAAGACTCACTAGGGGGATTCCTTGGTATCTAATGGCCAGGGTAGGAGTGATCACCTTCCGCTCCTGTCCTGGAGCTGCTTGCTGGGTTTCAAAATGGCAGCTTTGACCCTTAGTGGCAGCTTCATGGTACTATTGCTAGGAATTCTATCCACCATTTTGGAACTCAGCAGCTCTGGGTCTGGAGTGCCTCCAACCACTGGACACCAGGGATTCCCATGGGATAGTTCTGAAGGAAGATGCCGGCAAGTTGAGGGAGAGCAGAGCTCTGATTTGGGAGGAGGCTGTGCTTTGGTTGGGGAGGGTGTACTTAAGTACTGTAAGTCAGGCCCCTTTGTCTGATATGATTAAAAGTACACCTGTACCATCACACATGGTAATATGATGGTGTAAAAGCAAGCATATTTATTTAGCATTTCTTATATACTGCCTTTTGGTGGTATCAAGGCAGTTTACATCAAACACAGCTGAGTAAAGGATACATAGAACGTGATTTCAACTAGCAAAAAGTTTCAAACTATTTAATCCTTGAACAGGTAACTATTTACAGTTTGGATGTTTGGGTCTAGTTCTTGGTGTATTTAAGTCATCTGGTTATGAGGAAAAATTAACATTGACTGCCTACATTCCTTGCATAGCCTTTAAATCAGATATCTCAGTATGCCTTCAGTTCATGTAAGGTCTACTGGCCAGGGATACATGTGATTATAGCTACTTGGAATAGAAGTACACATTTGCTTTTAGATTTGCAGAGACCTGGTCTTCTACCTAAGTCTCTTACTTAATTTTACAGCAAATGTTTAAATTTTAAGGTTAAAGGGACCTTTGTATAGTAGGCTGATACACAGAAGTAAGGTTTCAGTATGAATGTTTCAGTTTCCATTGTCTGTTACAAGCCTTCTTCACAGGTTGGGGCTAATTGAATCAACTCTACTGCCTGACCAAGTACCTGATCAAGTCTGCTCAACCCAGCTCCCAGAGACTACACACAGCTAAGCTCTCAGACTTTACAATTTGCCTTTTTAAAAAAAAAATATAGCTTCTAACTGTTGGATATATGTTTTTAGGAATATCTGTCTATTCCTTGCATAGCCTTTAAATCAGATATCTGAGTGTGCCATTGTTCATATAAGTATTACTGTCTAGGGACACTTAAATTCCCACCCACCCTATCCCTCACTCCACCCACCCCAGGGGTGCATTGCCTATATAATCATCATATACATTGACATCTGTCCTTTAATTGGGTGTTACACCCACCTTTTCTCCTTTTCCTAGGACTGCTAAATCAGCATGTTGTGTATTCAATGCAATAACTGTGGTGCTTTCATTCTGAGAAGAATCATTTGGAACCTAAGATCTTGCCCTATATGCCTCAAGTTAGCTGCTATGCATAAAGAATTGACTCTACTAAGGGAAGAATTAGCTGCACTTAAACACACCTTCTCAAGGGCACAAACTGTACAAAATCCACCACCGCTTCCACAAAGAATCAAACAATCCAGGAACAAATGGATCATAGTGGGCTCTTGTAGGTTGTGACCTGTAATGCAGGGACACCCTATACGTACATCAAGAGATATCCCTGGATAATGCCTTCTCTGCCTTGGATAATGAGGGTGCCCAATCTGTGGAAACTGAAGTGCCTTTAAATGAGAAAGTCAATGCCCAGTCTACTGATAATACACCAAATATGAAGAAAAAATCACAAAACAGAAAACTATTACTTCTTGGAGATTCCATCATCAGAGGCACCACCTTGGGAATACAGATCAAAGGAGAGAAGATGGTCAAATGCCTCCCAGGCTCTTCAGCCAGCAGGGATACGAACCAAATTGTTGGTATAGTTAGTGCAGAAAGTGATGTTGTCATCCACTTGGGTACAAATGACCTGGCTAGAAACAGTGCCTCTACAGTTCAAAGGGATTTCCAGACTCTGGGAGAGAAACTCAAGCCCATTGTTAACACTATAGCATTCTCAGAAGTTCTACCTGTTCTTGGTAAGGGGACAGAAAGGTTGCATCGCATAAATAACTTTAATATATGGCTGCAAACCTGGTGCAAACAAGAAGGTTTTAGATATACACGTATAAGTGACTGGGGAAACAGATGGATCAACAAGAAACTATACTGTGCTGATGGACTATATCTCTCCATTGCAGGGAAAAGGATCCTAAGTGAAAAGTTCAGGCAATATGTGGACAGGCATTTAAACAAAGGAAAGGAGGTGATGGATGGAGAATTCAAATTCAGGAAGTCACTCCCAGCAAAAGCATAACAACATTGAAACAGCCACACTTTTAAACCACACATCAATGGCAAGTGGGAAGAGGTATGTAAAACAAAATCCATGCAAAATACAGGCAAGCCAGTCAACAAATGCTGGAAAGCAATGAGCACAAATGCTCGAAGTCTAGCCAAAACGATCCTGACCTGGAAGCCCTATTGGTGAAAAGGGACTTGGACATTGTGGCCATTACAGAAACATGGTTTAAGGAGTTGCATGAATGGGATATAGCCATAACTGGCTATAATCTATTTAGATGAGATAGAGAGAGTAGAAAAGGAGGAGGAGTGGCCCTATATGTCAAAAACAATATTAAAACTACTAAAATGCAGGGGACATGGGGAAAAGAAGAAGCGCTGTGGATTGTGCTGGAAAGACGAGATGGCACTGTCATCCATACTGGTGTAGTCTACAGGCCTCCAACTCAAACCGAAGAAAATAAATAGCAAATTGATTATTGATATTGCAAAGATAGCCACGAAGGGGGAAGTGGTCATATTGGGTGACTTTGATCTACCCAATGTGGACTGGAGTATTTCTTGTGCAAATCTAGAAAGAAGTAAAAAGATTGTGGATGCTTTCCAAGATGCATTACTTGGACAAATGGTGATGGAACCGACCAGGGAGAGCTTGGTGCCGGATTTAGTGCTCACCAACGGAGATAGCATGTGAAATATCCCGGTGGGTGCCCATGTGAGCAGCAGCGATCATCACACGTTGTGGTTTGAGATAAAAGCCAAGGTAGAGTCCAATCACAGCAAGCTCAAAGTCCTAGACTTCAAAAACACCGACTTCAGTAAAATGGTCAAATACCTGAAGGAAGCGTTTGCAGGGTGGGAAGGGATAAGGGAAGTGGAATTGCAGTGGGCTAACCAAAGGAGGCAATAAAAGGGGCAACAGATACATATGTAAGGAAAGTAAATAAAAAGAAGAGGAAAAGGAAACCTATTTGTTCTCCAAAGAAATAGCTGCACAAATAAAGACAAAAAACACAGCTTTCACAAAATTCAGAAGTTCGCAAACAGAGCGACACAGAAAAGAATACAGGATCAAACTAAAAGAGACAAAAAGATAAATAAGAATAGCAAAATTAAAGGCAGATGGCTGAAGATGTGAAATGTGTCAACAAAAATTTTTCAGGTTTATATGGGAGAGGAGGAAAATCAGAGGTGGAATTGCAGGACTCAAAAGTGCCGGTAACAGATTTGTGGAAAGTGATTGAAAAAGCAAAAATATTAAACAAATATTCTGCTCTGTTTTTACCAAAGAAAATTCTGGAGAAGGACTACCTGTGATTGACTAATATTCAAATGGAAATGGAGTAGATACTACACCATTCATAGAGGATGATGTGTTTGAACAGCTTGCAAAACTGATGGGACCGGATGAGATACATCCCAGGATACTGAAAGAGCTCAGAGAGGTTCTTGCAGGGCCTCTAAAGGATGTTTTTAATAGATCCTTGGAGACAGAAGAAGTTCCACAGGACTGAAGAAGGGCTGATGTGGTACCTCTTCACAAAAGTGGTAATAGGGAAGAAGTGACAAACTACAGGCCAGTAAGCCTTATCTTGGTGGCGGGAAAAGTAATGGATGTTCTCCTGAAAGAGTGAATAGTGTACTTTCTCGAAACCAACAGGTTGCATGTTCCGAGGCAACATGGTTTTACCAAAGGATGATCTTGCCAAACAAATCTGATTGAGTTCTTTGACTGGGTGACCAGAGAACTAGATCAAGGACATGCGATAGATGTGATCTACATATACTTCAGCAAGGCCTTTGATATTGTTACTCATAGGAGGCTTATCAATAAACTCAATAGCTTGGGTATGGGTCCCAAGGTGGTGAACAGGATTAGAAATTGGTTGGCTGACAGATGACAGAAGGTGATGGTAAACAGAACTCACTCAAATGAAAGGAAGGTGATTAGCGGGGTGCCCCAGGGTTCGGTCCTGGGACGGTACTGTTAAATGTATTTGTGAGTGATATTGCTGAAGGACTGAATGGTAAAGTCTGCCTTTTTGCAGATGACATGAAAATTTGCAACAGAGTGGACTCCCCTGAGGGAGTGGAGAACATGAGGAAAGATCTACAAAAGCTGGAAGAATGGTCTAATGCTTGGCAGTTAAGATTTAATGTGAAGTGCAGTGTCTTGCACTTGGGAAGCAGAAATCCAAGGGAATTGTATGTGATAGGGGGCAAGAGGTTGGTGTGCACGGACCAGGAGAAGAACCTCGGAGTGATTGTTTCTGAGGACCTCAAGGTGGTGAAACAGTGTGACAAGGCAGTGGCAAAAAAACAAAAGAATGCTAGATTGCATACAGTGAGGAATTACCAGCAGAAAGGAAGAGGTATTAATGCCACTGTACAAGTTGCTGGTGAGTCCTCATTTTATTTATTTATTTAACAGGCTTTATATACCACTTTATCATTTCAATCAAAGTGGTTTAGATTGTAACATAAACTTGGTAATGTACATTAAACAGGGATATTGATAACTTGGATTTTTCTGAGGCAATGGAAGGTTAAGTGACTTGCCCAAGGCCACAATAAGTGCTAGTGGGAATCAAACTCTGGTCTGTGGGTTCCCAAGACAGTGCTCTAACCATTAGGCTACTCCTCCACTCCATTTGGAGTATTGTGTTCAGTTTTGGAGACCATATCTTGCAAAGGATATAAAAAAGACTAGAAACTGTTCAGAGGAAGGTGACCAAAATGATTTTGAGCCTGCATCAGAAGACTTATGGGAAGAGACTTGAAGACCTAAATATGTACACTCTGGAGGAGAGGAGGGACAGGGGAGATATGATTCCGATCTTTAAATACTTATTAATGAACAAATAAACCTCTTCCAAAGACGGGGAAGCTGTAAAACTAGAGGGCATAACATGAAGCTGCAAGAGGGTAAACTGAAAGGCAATGTCAGGAAATACCTTTTCACTGAAAAGTTGGTGGATGCTTGGAATGCCCTCCCAATAGAAGTGGTGGGGGCAAATACAGTGACAGAATTCAAAATGGCATGGGACAGACACAGTGGATCCCTTTACAGCAACAGGATAAAATCAAAAGAAACATAACTATCTCTCCTATCTGAACAAATAGGGGTGACCTACAAGGAGCGGTGGGTACACCCCTAAACAAAGGAGTGGGGAAGGGTGACCTGTACGGAGCGGCAGGTGCACGTACTCTTTCCGCCTTGCTGGGCAGACTAGATGGACCATATTGGTCTTTATCTGCTGTCATATACTATGTTACTATGTTAATATAACATTCCAGAAAAAAGTATGTTTTAAACTTCTTCCTGAAATCCTTCAGGTCAGTTGTTGTTCTTAGTTTACTGGAAAACAATAAGCCTCAACTACATGCACAGTTTTTAAACATGTTTCAAAAACACCTCTCAGAATGCCTTTCACTATGCAATCAAAATGCGCATGTATGTTCAGGGTCCAATATTCAAAGGAATTTATACAGTTCACAGATCTGTAAACCGTGTACCTGCCACTTAGAGAAGTATTCAGTAACATGGTTAGTGCTTCTGGATATCCGCGGGTGCTGCCAATACATGCCCTGATACTAACCATGTAGCTCAGGGTGTGCCAGGGGCACTCTGGGGTGGAGCACAGGCAGCACCCTTTGCTAACTGGGCAGCGGCTCAATATTGCTGCCCAGTTAGCTTCCGCACTATGTGGCGCTGTGTGGCAACCTGAATATTCAATGCCGGTGGCCTGATATGGCCCCAGCATTGAATATCCAGGTTAAGGTTCAGCAGCAATGGCTATGTAATTTAGAAATGCTAGCCGTCGCCTTTGATGCTCAGGGCCCCCAGTTACTTGACTATGGCTGATTTAAATGGGATAGTTCTATGATTGCCCTCATGAAAGGTGTCTAAACCTTGGAAAACATACTTATACCTATACAGAGTAAAATTCAAATAGCCATATTGGTCCTGGAGAAAACAAATCCTCATTAAGAAACAAATAGTACATGAGTTTTTATGTCCTCGCAGGCCTCAGCTTTAGATGTCATCTGAAGTGCTCGGGTTAAATGTTTTTCATGAATGTTTCATTACTTGAAAATGTTCAGCTTGCTGTCACATACATGGAGGCTGGGCGCAAGCACAGCATATAGGCTGCAGTTATACGCATCTGACTGTATATATGCGCCACGTTGCAAAGAGAAAGAGCAAGTATACTTTGATTTTCAGCATTGCTGCAAGGTCAGTTGTATCTGGAGCAGGGTTTTCCTTGAAAAGCATGCACAAAGATCTTAAAATATAGTGCTGCTGTACTCTTCCTTTCCCAGTCTAACAGTATCCCTAAGACTGCTACCTCTGAATGTGATTAAAGTATGCATGTGATTGAACAATACACAAAGGGCCCGATATTCTTCTGGGATGGCTGTGTGCTGCTATGGCGCATAGCCGTCACCGCCGACCTTTAACCCCAGGTATTCAATGCCAGGGTCATCTGCGGGGTCGCTGCACAGCCTCTGCAGCTGCAGAAGCTGACCAGATAGCAGCGATATTGAGCCATTGTCTGGTTAGCTTCTATGCGTAAAACTAAACCAGCTTTTGCTGCGCCTACCTTTACCTGTATGTCACTAACCGGGAGACGGCGCAATATTGCTGCTACTGGTTAGCGACTGTTGCTGCCCACGACACGCCCTGGAAGGCTCGTGACACGCCCCAATGTTAAGTGGTTAGCATCGGGGCTTGTATTGGCATTAGTAAGGGAATATCTACTACTACTAGTCAGTACTACTACTACTAGTCAGTAAACCGTGTAAATACATTTGAATATCAGGCCCACACTCTTTTCCACATTCAGGGCTGGATTTACTACAGTGCACTACCTTACTGGCATCTGCTAATGCGTATTAATGTGTTATTTACTGCTGGTTTCAGTGTTATTAGTATTACTTACTAATAACAGGCATTCACAGCATGGGCATGTACAGTACTAATGTGGTATTGCACTTTACTAATTTAGCCCTGACGATGGGCAGTTTTCAGGCAACCAATTTACCTAGTAAAATGCTTTTTACCAAGGAAGTATACATGGGTTATGTTTTGTTTCAGGTTTTTATTCCCATATTTGTTTCATTCATAAGAACATAAGATATGCTATACTAGGTCAGATCATGGTCCATCAAGCCCAGTATCCAGTTTCCAACAGCAGCCAATCTAGGTCACAAGTATCTGTCAGGTTCCCAAAAAGGGACACAGATTCCACATTGCTTATTCCAGGGTAAGCAGTGGATTTGCCTGGACCTCTTTAATACCAGGAACTTTGAAGAGACAGTAGCACCCTTCATGGAACACTTTGCAGGGGGACTGAGGGGTCGACTTAATGCTACTGGGCCATTCCCTTTCCCTTAGGTAAAGCACATAGGAGCCTGTTTGCTAAAGCGCAGTAAAGTTTTGCATTTACTGTACATTTGGAGCAAAAGGTAACACATAGTATGTGTAAAGCCTGTTCAGTAACTGTTGGTTGCATGCCCAGCATCTGCACTGCAGAAGGCAGATACTTACTGCACTGTAAATGCATCGGCAGTTAGTATGTTAAGTACATCCACCCTATCTAGATATATTTACTGCAGCCTGCCACATTGATTAAAAAAAAAAAAAAACGGATCCCTCCCAATCCTGCTACCCTTCTGCTTTGCATTTCCACCATCTTCCAACACCCCCTCGCCTAATTTGTCAGCTGGATCCCTTGTGATAATACTGTGAGACTATTGGCCTGGGTCTGAGCTGCCCTTTCGAACCCAGGCCAGCAACAGAACAAGAGCATCTGGGGAACATTGCTACCTCCCTCCCCACCAGCCCACCAGAGACATCCCTGCTATATGCTGGGGGAACAGGGGTGGGGGATCAAGATGCTCATTGGGGGACAAGGAGTGGCTCAAGATAGTAATTGGAGGGGTGATGCTAATTGAGGATAGGAGGTTCAAGATACTGATTGGGGTGCCAGGTAAGTGCACTCATGCTTATCTGCAACTGCGACACTTAGTGCAGACTAACTCATGAGCTAACGGCAAGCTCTGTCCACACCCATAAATTGCCCATTTTTCTCCCTTTTCCCGCCCTCTGCCACAGCAAACAGTTACCTCGTGAATTAGGCTGCAGTAACTGCTACAGTTGTGTGGTAACTGCTACTAAGAGCTAAATCACACAATAACTGCTTACTGAGCTTTAATAAACAGGTCCCTTAGTGTCAAGAAGTATTCTGAATGCATCATTAAATAGCATGTAGATGTTGTTGTTAAGTGCCGTCGAGTCAGTGTCGACTCATGGCGACTCTCTAGATAGTTGTCCTGAACTGTGTTCAGTCTTCAGTCAGCATGAAAATAATGTAATGCAAATTATCTGGAAAATTATTCCTGGCGTATGCATATGTATAATAATATATGTGTTTATACTGTTGTAGGGAGGTGAGGTATTAAGATGCATAACTACTGTTGCATACTACTGTTGACTTGCCATAGTTGTTTATTCCAGGCTTATTAGAACTAGTAAGAGATACGATTGTCTTTAAAACCAAATTAATATTTCTCTGAGATTCACATTTGAGAACTCGTGTGTTGCTCCCAAATCAGTTTACTATGAGCATTCTTGGTGCTGAATTAGAGATCCCATGGACAGAGATGAAGGCCAGGACACAATATGTGTTTGCACTGGATATGCTTTCTGTCAAAAAAACAAATGGAGCTGCAAAAGAATATATGCAAATCTGTAGCTGGACTGTATGTGAATGTTTCTCAGGGAAACCAGGAAGTTATCTGACATTTATTCATTTGGGGGTATGTTTACTAAACAGCGCTAACGTCGAAGTGGCGACGTTATCGCGCGATAATGGCGCATTATCATGCGTTAATGTCACGTATCGTGCGATAACGTCTTCGGCGGCGTTAAGGTGCACAGAGGGTGGAGTAAGGCTCCTCAGAGGGCGGAGATAAGGGGTCAATGGGCAGAGAGTGGGCGGGGGTAGGCCATAGGAACACTAATGCTGTAAAATCAGGGTCTGAAAATTAACGCCACTGAGTTAGAGGCACATTTGCAGGCGAGAGAAACCAGTTCAGTCAGCAATGTACATCAAAGGCAGGGAGACCAGTAAGTTATAGTAGTGATACATGTGCAGTAACAAAACATGCAAAAACCAGAGAGATAATAACCAGAACCAAAATAGAAATACAAAACACCGAGCTGGCCAATAGAAAAAACATTGATAAACGGTATCAACACTACCCATAAAGAATAAAAGGGAAGATGTCACTTTTTGAAGGGTCAATTCTGATTCCCCCCACAAAGTGAATGTTCCAACATCGATAGTGTTGATGAGGGTTTGCTGTGGTGTATATTGGGCAGCTTGCTTATGTGGCTTTCACATGTGCAGCAACAGCAGAGTGGCCACGTAGGAAAGGGCACTATGGTGATGGTGTAAATGGGGTACAGGGGGTTGCAGGCAGTACATGCAGTGGGCCAGTTAGGGCACAGGGTGGACTAGGCATATGCCTTGGTAACACATAGGAATGTAGAAACGGAAAACCAGCAAGACAGCAACTGACCAAGGGCAAACATGTCCATGAGTGTGTGTCCCACAGTGTCCCAGGGGACAGTGCCCAGCAAGTACCCCAAAGGGCACATAACATTGGCAGGCGGTGCCGGGGGGGAAGTGTGGATGTCTAGGCAGGCACCCCTACCCCATATCATGCACCATAGGCAGCTGTCTACTGGCACAATGGATGGCCTGGGACCTCGCACCACCAGCACAATGGCATGTCAGCATGGTGGCGGAGGGGTGCTGGTGGTGGAGGGGGCAGTGGCATCTGCCCACAGCAAACCAAGGTCATGCCCTGTTTAGGTGGGTGCCATGCACTGCAACAGACAAGGTCTGTCTGACAAACAGTCATGGTATCCCCAGGGAATGGTGTGCTTCTGCGACAACAGTTTGGTGCAGTACACACAGCTAGTATATTCAGGACCAGAAAGTCACAGGTTCAAGTCCCAGCTGTGGCTCCTGCAGACCATGTCCCTATATTTTACCCAGTACTAAACTGTAGTAATAAAGACAGAACCTTTATTGCAGATAAAATACACACACCATAAACGCCTATATTTTACCCTACAGAGCACATACACCATAAACATGTGCAATACCTAGAGCAGAGTTTCTCAAATGCAGTCCTGGAGGGCCAAACACCATTCAGGTTTCATGCTGTCCCTAATAAATATGCCTGTGATGCATGCGTATGCACCGCCCCCATTGTATGCAAATATATCTCATGCATATTCATTAGGGACATCAGGAAAACCTGAATCGTGTTGGGCCCACAAGGACCGGAGTTGGGAACCTCTGCCCTAGAGCATCGTCCAGCTCCACTATCCAAAGCCTCATGGAGAGTCAGGCTGTTGGACCCTGCGCGGAGCAGCATCTACCAATACTAGCACCTGCATACCTGAGCAATGCCGTCAGAAACATGGAAACACATACCACATATATCAAAAGGTTGCTATGATCAATGTCAGATAACAAATCCTACAGTAGACACAATTTGTTAACAGAGATTCATCATAGCAACCTTTTTACATATGTGGAGTGTATTTCATATTTTGTTACTGACAGTGTTTACCACCCCGGAGAGTGACCCTAACAGTATTGAGTACCATAGCAATGCCTACACTGTGCTCAGGACTGGTGTGGCGGCCAGGGCTGCCAAGCACCTCTATCTTTGCACAATGCTGAAATAGGTGTGTGTATGTCTACCCAGTGTATGTCTACCCAGTGTTTTGTGGCTGCTTACACCTTACTGAGCCCCCAATGCTTGCACTGTCTCCAGTGTTAGCCTGCCAATGTGCATAATGAGGAGCAAGGTACTGTGGGTATGGCCTGGACAGGGCGGCCTGGGCAGGCTTCATCTGCACAGGGCATAGGGCAATGGCTGGGACATTGTACTGCCCGACCACCACCTGCACGGACAGGGTGGCCACAGCATGTCATGCTGGGGGGTCTCTCTCACCCTGACTGAGCAGTGACCATGGCATGGCTAGGTTCCCCCATAGTGCTCTACAGTATTTTTCTCAAGTGATATCTATGGGTTCCCTTTTCGGGGGCCCAATCGCTGACATACCTGCATGGTATGTGTGCTCACATCCCGTTTTTGGGTGCACACAGTTCCTCCAGGAACATGCACTATGCACTACTACTATTTATCACTTATATAGTGCCACGCACACAGCGCTGTACAGCTAACCAACAAGATTCATCCAGAATACAAGAGACAGTCCCTGCCCATCAGAGTCATGCTCATCGGAGCTTACAATCTAGTCAGAACATTACAGAGCATTGGTCGGATTAGTGCAAGGCACGGTATGGTCAATACAATTTGGTCATGAGAGTTGGCGGGAGTTAAGATAAGATAAGGATAGAAATCAGGATCTGAAAGCGACGGTGAAGAGGTGAGTCTTCAACTTGGATTTGAAGAGGGCCAGGGAGGGTGCCTGACGTATAGACACAGGTAGACTGTTCCAGGCGTGAGGTGCAGCAAGGTGAAAGTAGCAAAGTTGGGAGTTAGTGGTGCGGGTGAAAGGCATAGATAGAAGTAATTTGCTAGTGGAGCGCAGGTTCCAAGAGGGGATGTAGGGAGAGATAAGAGATGAGAGATATTGAGGGGCCGCAGAGTGAATGCATTTATAGCTCAGTAGGAGAAGTTTGAATTGGATGCGGAATTGGATAGGGAGCTAGTGAAGCGACTTGAGAAGAGGAGTAATGTGGGCGTGGCGAGACTGGCAGAAGATTAGTTGAACAGCGTGATTTTGTATAGATTGAAGGGGAAGGATGTGGCTGATGGGGAGACCAGCAAGGAGTAGGTTGCAATAATCGAGGTGAGAGGAGATTAAGGAGTGGATATGAGTTTTGGTGCTGTGTTCAGAAAGGAAGGGGTGGATTTTGTTAATGTTGTAGAGAAAGAAGCAACAGGTCTTGGCTACGAGCTGGATATGTGCGGAGAAGGAGAGAGAGAGGTGTCAAAGGTAACCCCTAGGTTGCAGGCTGAGGGAACAGGAAGGATAGTAGCTCCGTCCACATAGACTGAGAAAGGGGGAAGAGGAGGGGAGGAGTTGGGGAGGAGTTGGGGGGAAAGACAAGGAGTTCAGTCTTAGCCATGTTCAGTTTCAATTGGCGATGAGACATCCAGGCAGCGATGTCAGAGAGGCAGGCAGAGATCTTGGACTGGGTTGCTGGAAAAATATTAGGTGTAGAGAGGTAGATTTGGGAGTCATCGGCATAAAGATAGTACTGAAAGCCATTGAAGGAGATAAGAGCGCCAAGGGCTTGGGTGTAGAGAGAGAAAAGGAGGGGGCCCAAGACGAATCCCTGGGGTACACCTACATGGAGCGGGGTAGGGGAGGAGGAAGAGCCGCCAGAGCATACACTGAATGAGCGATGTGAGAGGTAGGAGGAGAACCAGGATAGTACCAGGTCCTTGAAGGCAAGGGAGGAGAGGGTGGTGAGGAGAAGATTGTGGTCAATGGTGTCAAAGGCAGTGGAGAGATCAAGAAGGATGAGGATAGAGTAAAGGCCCTTAGATTTAGCCAGGAACAGGTCATTGGAGACTCTTGCGAGAGCCGTTTCAGTGGAGTGTAAGGGACGGAAGCCAGATTGTAGTGGGTCCAGGGAGGTGAGGAAGTCGAGGCAGCGGTGGTGAACTGCATGTTCTAGTAGTTTGGATATGAAGGGAAGGAGGGAGATGGGACAATAGTTAGAAGGGCATGTGGGATCGAGTGAGGGTTTCTTGAGGAGAGGTGTGACAACAGCATGTTTGAAGTCAATGGGGACAGTTGCAGTAGAGAGTGAAAGGTTGAGGATATGAAAGATGGTGGGTACAATGGTAGAGGAGATGGGGTGGAGGAGATGGATGGGGATAGGATCAGATGAACAGGTTGTGGGTTT
Source organism: Ichthyophis bannanicus (assembly GCA_033557465.1). Classification (NCBI taxonomy): domain Eukaryota; kingdom Metazoa; phylum Chordata; class Amphibia; order Gymnophiona; family Ichthyophiidae; genus Ichthyophis; species Ichthyophis bannanicus. Next base: position 1,573,234,095 of record CM066031.1, on the reverse strand, counting down.
GGAGGAGGTCAGAAGGCACGCGGTTTCATCTTCAGAGATCGGAGGGAAGGAGGAGAGGGTGGCAGAGGAAGTATGGATGGGGGGAGAATTGGGAAGGGGGGAGGTAGATGAGGGGGTGGGGAATTGGAGGGTAATCTTGTGGATTTTGTCATGGAAGTAGTCGGCTAGGGTTTGGGCAGAAAGGGAGGGCGGGACCGGGGGGGGGGACTTTGAGGAGAGAATTGAGGGTATTAAAGAGACGGCGAGGATCAGAGGCAAGGGAGATGGTCAGGTGGATGTAGTAGTCTTATTTGGCAAATGCTATGGCTGACTGGAAGAAGCAAAGCATGAATTTGAAGTGTAGAAGGTCCTCCGGGGAGCAGGATTTGGACCAAGCATGCTCGGCGGAACGTGCACAGGTGCATAGATAACGAGTTGTGGGCGAAAGCCAGGGCTGGGGAGTAGATCGTTTGACTGGACATGGGGTGGGTGGGGCCAGAGTGTCAAGAGCTGAGGAGAGTATAGCATTGTAGGAAGATAGTGCCTCGTCGACGGACTTGGAGGATATAATGGAGGAGAGTGATGGAGAAATGGTGGAGGAGAGAGTCAGGGGATCAATATTATGGAGGTTTCTAATTAGGTCGGACAAGACAGGACGAGATTGAGATGGCGGAAGCTGAAGTGTAAAGGTTAAAAGGTGATGGTCAGATGAGGGAAGGATTGAGTTGTGGAAGTTTGAGGGAGAGGAATTGGAAAAGAATATTAGGTTGAGGCAGTGGCCGTGTAGGTGGGTGGGGGCAGTGGAGCAGAGTTGGAGGTCGTACGAGGAGATGAGGGTGAGGAATTTTGAGGCGTGGGGGTCGGAGGGGTTGTCGACGTGAATGTTAAAGTCATCAAGAATAAGAGTGGGGGAAGAGGGATCCAGAAAGGCGGAGAGCCAGGAGTCGAAGTCGGTGAGGAAGATTGATTGGGATTTGTCGGGTGGGCAATAAATAACAGCAACACGGAGGGGAAGTGGTAGGAGGAGACGAATGGAGTGGACTTCAAAGAAGAGGGGGAGGGTGACTGAGGTAGCAGGAGAGGTTGGAATTGACAGGAGAGAGAAAGTAGGAGACCAACACCACCACTGCGACCGTGACCAGTATATCGAGGTGTATGGGAGAACTGGTAACCCCCATAGCAGAGAGAAGCAATGGATACGGTGTCATCTGGGGGGATCCAGGTCTCAGTCAGGGCGAGAAGGTGTAGGGCATTAGAGATAAAGAGATCGTGAGTAAAAGGAAGTTTGTTAGTGACTGAGCATGCGTTCCATAGGGCACATGAGAACGGGAGAGCGGAGGGGGGAAGGAGAGGGATATGGATAAGGTTAGATAAGTTATGTGAGGATTTCTTATCAGAGTAATGTGAGGCTTTATTTCTAGAGAAGTGCAGAGATTTAGAGGGAACAGGGTGTGGGTGGATATGTCTGGATGTGTGTGCCCTCCAAGAGGGACTTGAGAGAAGGGAAGTGAAGGGCAAGAGAGGGGTGATATTGATGGTATCAGCTAGGTTATGTGAGGAATTCTTTTTGGAGATAAGGTTGGGGTTGATATCTCTGTATGAGAGATTGGGGGATGAGAGAGGGAGGGAGGAAGGGGAAAGAAGCGGGATGTGGATGAGATTAGATAAGGTACGTGAGGAACTCTTTTTAGTGTGAGAAAGAAATCGAGGGGGGCCAGGGTTGGGGTTGATGTTGCCTGATGAAAGAAGGAGAAGGAGTAGTAGAGAGCGAGGTAAAGCGGAGACGGTACGGCAGAAGCGAGGGTGGGGTTGCCTTAGAGAGAGAGGGGTTGGTTGAATGTGGGGGATAGTGTGTTGAAGCTCAAGAGCAGATGCTAGGTAAGGGGACAGAATGGAGGGCAAAGTGAGGAAGGTAGGGGGGTAGGGGGAAGAGGAAGGAGGGTGTTGGTAGGAGGGGAGGCAGTTGGGGAGGATGAGGAAGAGAAGGACAATGTGATGTGGGGCCATGGTAATGGGCAACAAGTTCTGTGCAAACACTGGGTAGCAGTTCAATGCAAACACTGGGTAGCAGTTCTATGCAGGCAGTGGATAACAGTTCTATGCAGGCAGTGGGTAGCAGTTCTATGCAAACACTGGGTAACAGTTCTATGCAGGCAGTGGGTAGCAGTTCATTGCAAACACTGGGTAACAGTTCTATGCAGGCAGTGGGTATCAGTTCAATGCAAACACTGGGTAACAGTTCTTTGCAGACACTGGGTAGCAGTTCTATGCAGACACTGGGTAGCAGTTCTATGCAAACAATGGGTAGCAGTTCTATGCAAACAATGGGTAGCAGTTCTATGCAGGCAATGGGTAGCAGTTCAATGCAAACACTGGGTAGCAGTTCTATGCAGGCAATGGATAGTAGTTCTATGCAAACACTGGGTAGCAAGTTCTAGGCGGGTAGTGGAAAGGAAGATCAATGCCAGCAGACTGTCTGCAGTTAGCATATGTATGGCTATAACACCTTGCACGGTGCAGCGGGTGGAGACTGACTGTGCCCTCTGCTGGTGAATGTCATATAGTGGTGGGGGGCAGCTGAGCATCTCCAGTGCCAGTCTGCCAGTGCCCTATGTGATGCGTACAGATCTGCATTGACTGCCCTGTAGGGGTGCCTATTCCCCAGCAGAACTGGGATTGATAGTCCCCTCTACTGGCACCATTGCAGAGATGTAGAATGTGGATCTATTGGTGGGAGATCCTATCTCCCACCCTGACCCACAGCGGGCTACATAATCCGCTTTTGGGTCTAAACACCACCCTTCACTTATAACATGTGACCATGGCACACACACAGGATATGCACTATTCTGGGTGCATCATAGTCCACAAAGGCTAAATGTGACTGGGAAATACAGATGGACACAGGTGTATACTAGATGTGTTTGCAAGGACTACCTATTATACACTGGCACTTATGGGGACCTGCAACACAGCCTATCTCAGCCATGCCATGTGCTGCGGGTCTGGTGCTGGGCGCCCCACTTCACCCTCAGGGTGCCCCACCTCACCTCAGGGTGAGCACAGGAACCGCACAATGTCACGGTCTGTAGCTATTCTGTGCCAGTAACACACATGGTCAGTTCCCCTTACCAGGCCGGGGTGCTATAGAGGCACATACCCCATCGTGTGATCAGATGTAGGCTGCTAATCTGCATGTGCAGTGCATCATGGGTATGGGTGGGTTTACCCTATCCTATCCTGGTGACCACAACAGACAGTTTGTGTGGTGACCTGCAGTCTTTCTGTAGCCAGCCAGTAGTGTGTTAGATGTTATGGAGATGTAGCCCCCTAGTTGCTTCAATGACTGTGAAGGCAGAGATCATGGGTTTGATCCCATAGTGGTATTATTGTAAAGACTGTCTGAGGCTTTTCCTTTTTTTTTTTTTAAGTTTATTTTTATATTTTCCAACAATACATCAACACAAAATACCATCTTAACACATCAACACTAATAATACACACTTCATAACTCCCTCCAACCCCCAACCAACCACCCCCCTTCTCCCCCTCTCCCCCCCCCCGTCCCCCTGTGATCCCTGTCACACCCATCCACAGGATCTATCCTGTAGCGAAATCCAATAGGACTACCTGGAAGTTGAAAAACTGCACCTTGCCCCAGCAGAATATACATCTAAGCAAAACCATTTACTACTAGCTTGCCCATCCCTAAATAAACACTCTCGTGCCTGCCGAGCTTTGCGTCCCCGTCTCCAGAGGGCTTCTCTTTTCTCTTGCGCTTTCTCATAACTAGAGTAAAGGCAGACTAAGTTCCACCAGTGCAGGCTACCCAATTTAGACAAATCTTTCCAATTAGACACTATCAGCTTTAGTGCGATAGCCATCATAAAGTTGAACAGAAAGGCCTTTTCCTTCTCCAACTCGAGTCCACTCGCACAAGAACGAAGTATGATTGTTTCCCACCTCAATGGAGACTGGATGCCCAAAACTCTTCTGATCTTGTCCCATACTGCTTGCCAGTATCTCTGAACATGGAAACACTCAAAGAACATATGTTTAAAAGTACCCTTATCATCATTGCAGGACCAACACTTATTTTGGGCCCCTGGCACCCACTTCGCGACTCTATCTGGGGTAAGGTATGCCCTATGCAGGATAAAGTAGAGGGATTGCGTAAGGGCAGCCGCCCTTGAAACTCTATTTACACTTCCTCATAGCTTTTGCCACACCTGCCTGGGAATGGGAGTGTCAAATTCAGCCTCCCAGCGACGCCCCAGATCCATGGGAAATACCACCGAGTTGTCCCTGATTAGGGCATAAAATTTAGACATGATTCCCTTCCCATTAAGACAAACATCCACCTCCTTCAGAAACTCCCAATGATCCGAGACTCTAGAGGGCTCACAGGGGAGATCCCTAAGGCAATGCTTTAGCTGCAGCCATTGAAAATACAACGATCCCTGTAGCCCAAATTCCTCCTGCAACTCCTCAAAAGATTTCCATACCTTCCCTTTAATTAACTGCCCGACGGTCCAGATGCCACAATCCTGCCAAGCCTTCCACGCAAAAGTTTGACGCCCAATCTTCAACTGAGGATTAAACCAAATCGGGGATCTGGTCGAGACTCCGCCTCCTAGAGCTAATCTTGAATCTAACATAAGAAAAGCTTGTTGCGTGGCCTGAAGTATTTTTAGATTCTTCCCATGCCCGGGCAGATACATACCGACTAATAAGTACGAAGGGATGGGCGCTACCTACCTTTCCTCCAAATCCACCCAAACAGGCCTTTGATTCTCCTCACTGTTAGCTAGCCATTTAGTTCCGTGCTTCAGCAATAAAGCAGTATGGTACCACCTAAAGTCAGGGAACTGCACCCCCCCCCCTCCTGCTTACTCGCTTTCAACTTATTCAGCGCAATTCTAGGGGGCTTTCCCTGCTACAGAAAATTTGTCAAAACACGCTCAAGCGATTTGAAAAAATTTACAGGAAACGCCAAAGGGATCATCTCCAAAATGTAATTTATTTTGGGAGCTAACACCATTTTGATAGAATCCAATCTTCCCCACCAGGACAAATGCAGGGGAGACCATTGCAATGTGAAAGCCTGGACCATTTCCTTTAAGGATTTAACATTCAAATCTACCGTCTCCTCCAATGAGGGCCAATACTGAACCCCAAGATACTTTATAGCTCGTGCCTCCCACCTAAAGGGGTATTGCGCTACCAAAGAAGAAAAAGTCCCTATATTCATTGGGAATGCTATGGACTTAACCCAATTGATTTTGTAGCCCGATAAAGACGAATACTGCCCAATTAAATCCAGGACCACCCCTATAGAACCAGGTTGCAGGAACAACAAAAGGTCATCCGCATAAGCCGAAAGCTTTATTTGCAGCTCAGCCACCTCTATTCCCTGCACCTCAGGCGATTGTCGCACTAGAATAGCTAGAGGCTCTAATGCCAGGTTAAATAAAAGAGGAGATAAGGGGCAACCCTGCCTCGTGCCTCTGTTCAACGGAAAAGACCCAGATAGGGAACCATTGACCAGGATGCGAGCCGACGGGGAGGCGTATAGCACCTGTATCATCCTAATGAACTGGTCCCCAACACCGAACCAACTAAGCACTTGTGTTAAGAAACCCCACTCCAAGCGGTCAAAAGCTTTCTCAGCATCGACTGAAAGCCCAACTAGAGGTTCTTGCCGACCCTCCGCGGCCGCCATTAGATTTAAAAGGAGGCGCGCATTATCCGCAGTTGACCGCCCAGGAACAAACCCACACTGATCCGGGTGAATAATATCGGGGACAACCTTAACCAACCTATGAGCTAAGATTGAAGCAAAAATTTTGTAGTCAGCATTTAATAAGGATATCGGGCGGTAATTTCCAACCTTATGGGGATCCCTACCCAGTTTTTCCAACACTACTATCGTCGCTTCACTAAAGGACCCTGTTAGGGGGGCTCGCTCCTGGAGTTCCTGAAAGTATATAAGTAAATACGGGAGAATATCATCCGCAAATGTTTGATAGAATTCTACTGGGAGAGCATCCGGCCCGGCCGCTTTCCCCCCCTTCATACTCAGGATAGCCTCTCTTATCTCCATAACCGACAACGGCCCATCGAGCTCCTCTGCCTGACTAGGCTTTAGCACCGGATGGGATACACGACCGAAAAGCTCATGAAACGCTTCAGCACTGGAGACCGTTTCTGAAGAGTATAAGGTCCTATAAAAGGCCTGAAAACAGCCTGCAATATCTGCATCCTTCGTAAGAAGGCCCCTCTTTTCATCCTTTGACCCGGTGAAAAGCGGTATATAAATACAGCTAAATAAATAAATAAAAATAAATAAATAAATCCTGAATGGCTTCTATTCTATTTTTAGAGATACGGGGCTTTAAGGTATGTGCCAACAGTTGCCCTGCCTTATTACTATCACAATAATACTTCCCTTGGGCGCTACGGATCAATCTACTCGCTTCAGTGCTAACAATGTCATTGTATTGGTATCTGAGCCTCTGCAGACGGATAAGGATGCTCGGATCGGTCCTAGATACCAGATGTCTCTCTCCAACAAGTATTTGAGCCTCCAACTCCACGAGTTTTACCTTCCTCAGCCGTCCAACCCTAATTTTGTACCTTGTAATTACATCCCGAATGACAGCTTTGAAGGCCTCCCACCAAGCCCAAACCGGAGTCTCCGAGAGGGAGTTCATTGCAAAATACTCTTTTGCTGCTTTCCTAATCTCATCACAGAACTCCGGCTCCTGCAGGAATTCCCTGGGAAAATACCAAGCGCATCCTCCCCGGGCACAATCAGCAAAGTCCAAAGTGAGATTCACAGCAGCGTGATCAGAGATATGCATACCAGAAATACCAGCCTGCGTCACCTCTGAGATTAAAGTTCTAGATATCAAAAAATAATCTATTCGGGAGTGAGACTTGTGAGGTAAAGAGAAAAAGGTAAACTGCCATTCTTTGGGGTACCATAGCCGCCAGATATCAGAAAGACCACATTCCTGTAAAATGGAGTGCAGTACTAGAGCCGCTCTACTTTGCCTCTGGGGCGATAAGGCTGGCGATCCAACAAAGGATCATTAACCATATTGAAATCTCCCCCAATTATCCACTCTACCGAATCCCATACTTTCACCTCCTCTGCCACTACCTTGAAGAAATGAACATCATCCTGATTAGGTCCATACACATTCATAATGGCAAGGGTATGATTACCTATCTTTAACATCACCTTGGACCACCTACCCTCAGTGTCCGACCTAGTTTGCAAGATTTGCGGAGCTAAAGCTTTGCTAACCAATATGGCAACCCCATTTTTCCTGGCCACCGCAGGGGAGTGCCCTGCTAGCATATATTTCCCCAGTCCTAATTTTCCCGTTTCAGAAGTCGACAGATGCGTTTCCGGTAGCAATACAACATCTGCCGACTCATGCTTACAGTACACTAGAATTTTTTTCCTCTTGATTGGATTACTTATTCCTTTAACATTCAGAGATACAAACTTAACAGGCTTCATGGGACAAGAGTGTCATATTGGAAAGGGCTATGATGAGCAACATGAGGACTAAGGCAGCAGCTTTCAAAATAGCACAATACTAGATCACAGAGAGACATACTTGCCCTCCTTAATAGAGGTACCAACAGGTGAACCATCCCAAGCAAGATTACCACTTCCCCCCGCCCCTAACAAGAGCCTATGCCCCCTTACGTAACATTGACAATAACAAGAAAACAACCCATACTGTTAAATTAGTTCCATAATGTTAGTTGTTCATTCCCCCCCCTACGTTGCTTGTTTCTTAAACATATTACCCCCCGAGTCTCATTAGAAAGAAGGAAACCCTCCTCCCCCTTCCCCTCCATAACATCCAACCATCCCACCTCACACACACACACCCATCCCCACACATACACACAAAACCGACCATTCCCAACCCCCTCCCTAACACCCACAAAATAAAACAGGTCTTCCACTATTACACTTAACATTAACATTACACAGGGCCCCTCCTTCCACAGTCCAACACAGGTCTAATGCCAGCACCCTCATCGCTCTGGACCACCAGGCAGGATCAACTGGAGTGAAAACGTACACCCAAAAGGGGCCCACGGACCGACTAGGCCCAACTGACACAAGGTCAACTCTAGAAAGCAGGTGAGAGGAAAGGGGTCCTGCGGCCCGCTTGACCGTTGGTCACCACAAAGAGAGGCACCAGCCCCCTCGATAACCCTCAAGGGAGGCCGAACACCCCCTTGCTGTCCCGGAGGCGTATTCCTGAAGGTAAAGACTCAGTCCACCACTCATAAGTGCAGAAATGTGTAATTCCTCATTGCATTGCACGTGCCTCTTTCTCTTCCAAGAAAGCTCTTAAAGCCGCTGGATCCTCAAAAGTACGTGTCTGGTTATGAAGTGTTACCCGCATCCTAGCAGGGTAAAACATGCCATATCTAGCTTGCAAGTGCTGCAGGCGCGGTCTGAATGCCAGCAATTGCTTCCGCTTATCTACTGTAACTTTGCAGAAATCTGGATACAGTGTGATAGTGTGCTCCTCAAATTTTATCGGAGACGTTGCTTTAGCCACCGCAAGGATTTGAGCCACCTGCGAGTAGCGCAGAACTCTCAGGATCAAGGGCCTCGGATACCTCTGCTGAGGGCTAGCCTGCGAGGGCACCCTGTGCGCCCTATCAATCTCAAGGGGTTGAGTGAACTTTAGTTGAAGAATCTTAGGGAGGGTTCGCTCCAGAAATTCCACAGGGTTAGGCCCTTCCGCGCCCTCCGGTATGCCCAGAATTCTTAAGTTGTTCCGCCGCACTCTATTACTTTGGTCCTCCAAACTCCGCTCAAGAGCGTCAATCCACTTGCTATTCTTAGTCACCTGCCGTAGCTGCGCCTCGTGAGATGCCATTTTGAGATCCATTTCCTCCACTCTAGACGCAAGGGCCGCCACTTGCACTTTAAGCTCCTTCAGTTCGAGCACGTCTGCTTGGACCGCAGTTAGAGTCTCGCCGTTAGCAGTCACCAACACCCTTACTGCTCTTATTTCCCGCAGGACCTCCTGCATGCCATCACCGCTCCCCCGATCGCTTAGCGGCTTCTGTGGCGAGGGCGGGTCGGGCTTCGGTCTTTTACTCACCGGGTTCATCCCCGCTCCGAATTCGAGCCTGGTGGGCTTACTTGCCGCCATCTCCCACTTCTTAACCACAGATGAGAGGCACAAATCGTATAAGAGAACAGTGAGGGGGCCAAATATAAGGCAGGATTTAGCAGAGGGTGAGAGTTACGCGGCCATCTTAGCTTGCTGCATGCTCCGCCCTCTGAGGCTTTTCCTTTTAATTTAAATCAGTGCTGCCAGCAGAAACACCCTCACAGTGCTGGCCTAAGGTGCCTCATAAGGCGCCCTATAGGGCACATTATAAGGTGCCTTGGCGGACAGGGCACTTTATAATGTGCCCTATGGAGTGCCTTATAGGGCGCCTTATGCGGCACCTTAGGTTACATAAGAACATAAGAACATAAGATATGCCATACTGGGTCAGACCAAGGTCCATCAAGCCCAGTATTCTGTTTCCAACAGTGGCCAATCTAGGTCATATGTACCTAGCAGTTTCCCCAAGGGACACAGGTTCCACAATGCTTGTATTGGTTCAAACATTGATATCCTGGGTCCCTTCTTAATAATGGTTTATGGACCTTTCCTCCAGGAACTTGTCCAAACCTTTTTTAAAACTAGCTACACTAACAGCCTTTACTACATCCTCCGGTAACAAATTCCAGAGTTTGATTACACGTTGAGTGAAAAAATATTTTCTTTTATTAGTCTTAAATAGTTTACCCTGTAGCTTCATTGAATGTCCCCTAGTCTTTCTATATTCTGATAAGGTAAACAATCGATCTACGTTTACCCGTTCCACTCCGTTCATTAATTTATAGACTTCTATCATATCTCCCCTCAGCCGTCTCTTTTCCAGGTTAAAGAGCCCTAACCTTTTAAGCCTTTCTTCATAGGAGTATCCTTCCATCCCCTTCACCATTTTGGTGGCTCTTCTCTGAACCTTTTCTAAAATCGCTATATCCTTTTTAAGATACGGCGACCAGAATTGCACACAATATTCAAGGTGCGGTCTCACCATGGAACGATACAGAGGCATTATAATATCTTTTGTTTTATTTTCCATTCCTTTCCTTATCATACCTAGCATTCTATTTGCTCTCTTGGCCGACGCTGCACACTGGGCCGAGGGTTTTAACATGGTATCCACAATGACGCCTAAATCTTTTTCCTGGGTGGTGGTTACTAATGTGGAACCTTGCATCGTGTAACCATAGTTTGGGTTGTTCTTCCCTAGGTGCATAACCTTGCACTTGTCCACATTAAATTTCATCTGCCATTTTGATGCCCAGTCTTCCAATTTATCAAGATCCTCTTGCAGTTTTCCACAATCCTCTTGGGTTTTAACAACTTTAAATAGTTTTGTGTCATCTGCAAACTTGATAACCTCACTCGTTATTCCACTTTCCAGGTCATTTATGAATATGTCAAAAAGCAGCGGACCCAGCACAGATCCCTGGGGTACACCACTATTCACCTTTCTCCATTGGGAAAATTGGCCATTTAGCCCTACCCTCTGCTTTCTATCTTTTAACCAGTTCCTGATGCACAATAGTACACTGCCTCCTATCCCATGACTCTTTAGTTTTGCCAAAAGTCTCTGATGAGGGACCTTGTCAAAGGCTTTCTGAAAGTCCAGATACACAATATCAACCGACTCACCTTTGTCCACCTGATTATTCACTCCTTCAAAAAAACATAACAGATTAGTAAGACAAGATCTTCCTTGTCTAAAGCCATGTTGGCTGTCTCCCATTAGGTCATAACTATCTACATGCTGAGTAATTTTATTCTTTATGATGGTTTCTACCATTTTTCCCGGTACTGATGTCAGGCTCACCGGTCTGTAGTTTCCCGGATCACCCTTTTTAAAAATTGGTGTTACATTGGCGATCCTCAAATCTTCAGGTATTAGAGATGATGTTAATGATAGTTCACAGATTACTAATAGCAGGTCTGCAATCTCATATTTCAGTTCTTTCAACACCCTTGGATGTATACCATCCGGCCCAGGTGATTTGCTACTCTTCAGTTTATCTAATAGTTGTAATACATCTTCCCGATGTATCAATATTTCCTTCAATTCTTCCGCACCTTTAAATACCACTTCAGTCATGGGTAACATCCCTACATCTTCCTCAGTAAAGACTGAAGCAAAGAATTCATTCAGTCTCTCCGCTATCGCCTTGTCGCCTCTTAGTGCTCCTTTAACCCCTTTATCATCTAATGGACCAACTGACTCTCTCACAGGTTTTTTGCTACAAATGTACTTGAAAAGGTCTTTACTTTGCGTTTTTGCTTCCGCAGCAAGCTTCTTCTCAAATTCTCCCTTTGCCTGCCTTATCAATGCCTTGCATTTGACTTGCCAGTGCTTATGCTGTTTCCAGGTTTCGTCGTTTGGCTCTTTTTTCCATTTCCTGAAAGATGTTTTTTTGGAAACTGCAGCCTCTCTGACCTCACCTTTAAACCATGCTGGCAGTTTTTTGGACTTCCTTCCACTTTTCTTAAAGCATGGAATACAGCTGGTCTGGGCTTCCAAGATAGTATTTTTCAGCAACAGCCAAGCCTGATGTACGTCTTTAACCTTTGCAACTGCTCCTTTTAGTTTTTTCTTAACTGTTTTCCTCATTTTATCATAGTCTCCCTTTCGAAAGTTAAAAGGTAGTACTGTGGATTTCCTTACTATCCCTCCTCCACTAATTAAATCAAAGGCGATCATGCTATGATCACTATTGCCAAGTGGCCCCCAATAACCTTATCTCTTGCACTGGATCTGGTGTTCCAGTAAGGACTAGGTCTAATATGGCTTCCCCTCTGGTCTGTTCATGAACCAGCTGCTCCAAGAAGCTGTCATTTATTTCATCTAGGAACTTTATCTCCCTAGCATGTCCTGACGTGACACTGACCCAGTCGATACCGGGGTAGTTGAAATCACCCATTATTATTACTGTGCTGTGACTTTTATTAGCTTCCTTGATTTCTTTGAGCATTTCATCATCCTTTTGGTCATTCTGGCCAGGCGCTCGATAGTACACCCCCACTGCCATTGCCTTCCCCCTTTTACATGGAATTTCAATCCATATAGATTCTACAGCAGATTTTGCTTCCTGGAAAACTTTAATCCTTTCTGACTCAATGCCCTCTCTAACATAGAGAGCAACCCCTCCACCAATTTGATCAGCTCTATCATTTCGATATAGTTTGTACCCAGGTATCACAGTGTCCCACTGGTTGTCCTCCTTCCACCATGTCTCTGATATTCCAATCATATCTAACCTTTCATTTAGTGCTATATATTCTAACTCTCCCATCTTATTTTTTAGACTTCTAGCATTTGCATACAAGCATTTTAGAGAATGTATTTTATTCATATTAATTTGGCTATTGTTAGACATGGGAAAAGAATCCTAAGTGAAAAATTCAGGCAGTATGTGGACATGCATTTAAACTAGGAAAAGGGGGTGACGGATGTGGAAGGTCAACATCTGCATGCCACCCCCAACAAAAGCAGAACAACATCAGAAACAGCCACACTTTTAAACCACACATCAAAAACATGTGGGAGGAAGTGGGCAGAACAAAATCAATGCAAAATACACACAAGCCAGGAAAGTGCTGGAAAGCAATGAGCACAAATGCTCGAAGCTTAGCCAACAAAATTCCAGACCTGGAAGCCCTAACGGCAGAAACAGACTTGGACATTGTGGCCATTACAGAAACATGGTTTAATGAATCACATGATTGGGATATAGCCATAGCTGGCTATAATCTATTCAGGAGGGACCGAGAAAATGGAAAAGGAGGAGGAGTAGCCTTGTATGTCAAAAGCAATATTAAAGCTACTGAAATGCAGGGGACATGGGGAAAAGAAGAAGCGCTCTGGATTGCGTTGGAGAGAGGAGATGGCACTGTCATCCATATTGCTGTAGTCTATAGACCTCCGACTCAAATTGAAGAGAGAGACAATGAATTGATTAGAGATATTGCCAAGATAGCATCAAAGGGGGAAGCAATCATATTGGGTGACTTTAATCTACCTGATGTGGATTGGATTACTCCTTCTGCACATCTGGAAAGAAGCAAAAGAATTGTGGATGCTCTCCAAGATGCATTATTTAGACAAATGGTGATGGAACCAACCAGGGAAAGCTCAACGCTGGATGTAGTGCTCACCAACGGTGATAGTGTGTCAAATGTCTGCGTGAGTGCCCCTGTGAGCAACAGCGACCATCACACGGTGTGGTTTGAAATAAAAGCCATGGCACAGGCCAATCATAGCAAGCTCAGAGTCCTAAACTTCAAATACACTAACTTCAATCAAATGGCAGAGTATGTAAAGGAGGAGATGACGGGGTGGGAAGAGATAAAGGAAGTGGAATTGCAATGGGCTAAACTAAAGGAGGCATTGAAAGGAGCAACAGATAAATATGTAAGAAAAGTAAATAAAAGCAAGAGGAGAAGGAAACCTATTTGGTTTTCCAAAGAGGTGGCTGCTCATATAAAGGCAAAAAACACAACTTTTGCAAAATTCAAAAGCTTGCAGACCGAAGAACACAGAAATGAATACAGGATCAAACTCAAAGAGACAAAACGAGAAATAAGGATAGCAAAATCAAAGGCAGAGGAAAAGATGGCTAAAGATGTTAAGGGTGGCAACAAAAGTTTCTTCAGGTATATTCGGGAAAGGAAAAAGATCAGAGTTGGAATTGCAGGACTCAGAAGTGCTGGGAAAGGACTCGTGGAAAGTGACACTGAAAAAGCAAAATTGCTAAACAATTACTTCTGCTCTGTGTTTACTAAAGAAGATCCTGGGGATGGACCAGCTGTGACTCCCAAATATAAAAATAGGAATGAAGTAGATACCACACCATTCACAGCAGAAGAGGTGTTAGAACAACTTGCTAAACTGAAAGTGGACAAAGCCATGGGACCGGATGGGATACATCCCAGGATACTGAAAGAGCTCAGAGAGGTTCTTGCAGGACCGTTAAAGGATGTCTTCAACAGATCCTTGGAAACAGGAGAGGTTCCTCAGGACTGGAGAATGGCTGATGTCGTACCTCTACACAAAAGTGGTGACAGGGAAGAAGTGTCAAACTACAGACCCGTGAGCCTTACCTCGGTGGCAGGAAAAGTAATGGAGGCACTCCTGAAAGAGCGAATAGTGAACTTTCTGAAAACCAACAGCTTGCAAGACCCGAGGCAACATGGTTTTACCGAAGGACGATCTTGCCAGACAAATCTGATCGAGTTCTTTGACTGCGTGACGAGGGAACTAGATCAGGGGCATGCAATGGATGTCATCTACCTGGATTTCAGCAAAGCCTTTGATACTGTTCCTCATAGGAGGCTTATCAACAAACTCAGTAGCTTGGGGATGGGTCCCAAGATGGTAAACTGGATTAGAAATTGGCTGACTGACAGACGACAGAAGGTGATTGTACATGGAGCTCACTCGGATGAGAGGAAGGTGATTAGCGGGGTGCCCCAGGGTTCGGTCCTGGGCCCGGCACTGTTCAATGTATTTGTGAGTGATATTGCTGAAGGACTGAATGGAAAAGTCTGTCTTTTTGCAGACGACACAAAAATTTGCAACAGAGTGGACTCCCCTGAGGGAGTGGTTAACATGAAGAAAGATCTACAAAAGCTGGAAGACTGGTCTAAAGCTTGGCAACTACGATTTAATGCAAAAAAGTGCAGTGTCATGCACTTGGGTAGCAGAAATCCAAGAGAAATGTACAAGATAGGGGGAGAAAGGTTGGTATGCACAGTTCAGGAAAAAGACCTTGGTGTGATTATCTCTGCTGATCTCAAGGTGGCAAAACAGTGCGACAAGGCGGTGGCAAAAGCCAGGAGGATGTTGGGCTGCATACAAAGAGGGATTACCAGCAGAAAAGAAGAGGTACTTATGCCACTGTACAAGTCACTGGTGAGACCTCACTTGGAATACTGTGTTCAGTTTTGGAGACCATATCTTGCAAAGGATGTAAAAAGACTGGAGACTGTTCAGAGGAAGGCGACCAAAATGATTTGGAGCCTGCGTCAGAAGCCTTATGAGAAGAGACTTGAAGACCTAAATATGTATACCTTGGAGGAAAGGAGGCACAGGGGAGATATGATTCAGACCTTTAAATACTTAAAGAGAAATGATGAACAAACAAACCTCTTCCAAAGACGGGGAACCTGTAAAACTAGAGGGCATAACATGAAACTGCAAGGGGGTAAATTGAAAGGCAATGTCAGGAAATATTTTTTCACTGAAAGGGTGGTGGATGCTTGGAATGCCCTCCCGATGGAAGTGGTAGGGGCGAACACGGTGACGGAATTCAAAAAGGCATGGGACAAACACAGAGGATCCCTTTACAGAAATAGGAAAAAAACAAAATAAACGGTACCATCTAACGTCCGAACCATCTAACTTCCGAACCATATAACGTCTCAACAAATAGGGGTGTCCTATATGGAGTGGTGGGTTTACCCCTGAACAAGGATATGGAGAGGGGTGGCCTGCGCGGAGCGACAGGTGCACCTACTCTTGCCATCTCGCTGGGCAGACTGGATGGACCATGCTGGTCTTTATCTGCCGTCAACTACTATGTTACTATGTTACTATGTTACTATATTTGGGATCTTTAAGCTCTGTCTGCTCCATACTTGAGGGCATTTGGGCTACTTTACTCTTTTGTGGAACCTCTCTGCTTTTGGTAGTATCCTTCAAAGATACATTCTTCCGAACCATCCGCTCTTGGGCGACTGTCGGCTTTCCCCTAATATCTAGTTTAAAAGCTGCTCTATCTCCTTTTTAAAGGTTAATGCCAGCAGCCTGGTTCCATCCCGGTTAAGGTGAAGCCCATCCCTTCGGAAGAGCCCCTTCTTTCCCCAGAATGTTCCCCAGGTCCTAACAAATCCAAAACCCTCATCTCTGCACCATTGTCTCATCCACGCATTGAGACTCCGGAGCTCTGCCTGCCTTTTGGGTCCTGCGCGTGGAACAGGAAGCATTTCGGAGAATGCTACCCTGGAAGTTCTGGATTTCAACTTCCTACCTAAAAGCCTAAATTTAGCCTCCAGAACCTCCCTACCACATTTTCCTATGTCATTGGTACCGACATGTACCAAGACAGCAGACTCCTCCCCAGCACTATCTAAGACCTTATCTAGGTGGTGCGTGAGGTCCGCTACCTTCGCACCAGGCAGGCATGTTACCAGGCGATCCTCACGTCCACCAGCCACCCAGCTATCTACATGCCTAATGATCGAATCACCAACTATAACGGCTGTCCTAACCCTTCCCTCATGGGAACATGGCCCTGGAGAAATGTCCTCGGTGCAAGAGGGTTTTACATCACCTGGAGGACAGGTCCTAGTTACAGGATCACTTCCTGCCACACCAGGGTGATGCTCTCCTGTCACGTGACCTCTCTTCTCCATGGCAACAGGGATGCTGCCAGACTGGAGGTGGGACTTCAGGACTATATCCCTGTAGGTCTCGTCTATGTACCTCTCTGTCTGTCTTATGCTTTCCAAGTCTGCTACTTTAGCCTCTAGAGAACGGACTCGTTCCCTGAGAGCAAAGAGCTCCTTGCACCTAGTGCACAAGTAAGACCTCTCACCAACTGGGAGAAAATCATACATGTGACACTCAATGCAAAAGACTGGAAAGCCCCCATCCTGTTGCTGGACTGCTGTCTGCATCTTAGTTTTAAGTTTGTGTTTAGATCTAAGTTTTTTACTTACTAAGGGTTGCTATGGATATTTATACTTATAAAACTGTACCTAATACGTGTAATATATCTTGTTCACCAAAAGCTTAACTAATCTCAGGTCCTTAGTGTATGACTGATTTGGGTAATGAGCTTCACCTGAGAGCACCTCCTGTCTTTTAAGGTGTGTAAGTACCTATAAAGCTACGATTATCCCAGGGGTGGGTGGGTGTGGGGAGGGAGGGAAATAACACTTATTAAAAGAGGGCTGCTACACAGTACCCTGTCTTGTGCTGCTGAGGTAAGCTATATTCTGATTTGATTTAAATTATAGCTCTTAGCTGCTGCTAGGCTCTAACTTCTTATGAAATTTAAACTACAAGCTCTCTGCTGGTTTCTAAATTTAACCAGAAAGCTCTCTTCTGTGTTTTAAATTTAAGCTAAAAGTACTTTGCTGATGCCAGGCCCTGAGTGACAATTAAATGTAAACTACAAGCTCTCTGCTGAGTTCCAAATGTAACCAGAATGCTCTCTTCTGTGTTTTAAATTTAAACTAAAAGTACTTTGCTGTTACTAGGCCCTGAGTGACTATTAAATTTAAACTACAAGCTTTCTGCTGGGTATGAAATGTAACCAGAAAGTTCTCCTCTGTGTTTTAAATTTAAACTTAAACTGCTGCTACTAGGCCCTGACTGATTTAACAAAAAATAGTGGGTTCACAGATTAATTAGCTTTAATACAAAGAATTTGTTTTAGAAAATTACCAGAAGTATATACTCACAGTTGCAGATCTCTCTCCAGAAGTAACAGTCCCTTTTTCTAGTCCTTCAAGACAGTTACGGCACTGTGAGGGTGTTTTTGCTGGCAGCATTGATTTAAATTAAAAGGAATTGCCTCAGACAGCCTTCTTATATAACACCACTGCAGGATTGAATCCATGACCTCTGCCTCCGCAGTCATTGTAGTAACCAGTGGGCTACCTCTTTATAGCTTCTAGCACTGTGCTGGCATGAACTTAGGATTAATGCGCGTTAACATGCCTCGGAGCCCACTATCGCGCGATACAGATTCTTGCAACCTTGCCGCCAGATCTCCCACTACCTTATATGGCATTCTTCACATTAACGCTGCAACTAGCGCCGGTAACATTAAGACAGTTTAGTAAACATACCCCTTGGTTTACCTTGGGAAAAAAGGATAAATGATCATTTACTTTGGGGTCAATTCTGAACCCTGAATATTGGAGCTGTAGGTCCAGCTTGGACATACAACTCCTGAAGAGGCCCTGGACACTATTCCTGTCGCAGCACTCCCTGTACATATAAAGGGTTTGTGCAGGGAGCGCTGGATGTGGTGGGGAGGGGGCGATGCTGGGACAGAGTGATGGCATAGCAGGGGAGGAGCCAGGCACCTGGATGTACAGAGGCCATTCCTGTCAGGCCTTTGTATATCCCCTGGAACTGTGCTGGATGCCCTGAAAGTGGAATAAATACTGGGCGCAGAGGAGATCGGGCCCTGCAGATCCCCCAGCGACATTTCACCACCACGAGAGATGTCCCCCTACCCGATCCAGGCCCTGGCTGCCCCTGCCGAGGATTGGGCGGCAGCGAAAGGGGTTTTTGGTGCTGTCGGGCATTGGGCACTCTGGCTGGATGTGCCGGTGCCATGGCTATGGGATACCACGGCACCGGCACATCAGCCAGAGCATTGAGCAGTGGGGACGGGCAGCATAGTGTATGTCTCTCTGCTCTGAATGTTGTGCACGCTAGCCCATCCATTTGCCCTGATTTTGCAACTGCAGGAATGTATAGCTCCCTCAGTTGTGTAAATTGGCCCCATTCATTTTCTGGATGTCTGGATGGCCCGGATGTGCACAGGTTAGAATCGACATCCACAAGAGCTAATAACCCACCTTAGAATGGAATAAAAAGGCAATACAGTATCTTCATCAAATACTGCTCAGAAATTCCTGTCAGGAAACCTTGATTTTTTCTTCTTGTTGTTGTTTTACAGCTCTATACTGTGTGGATAAGACATATGATAGCTGACAAAAGGAAACAAGAATTCTTATGAACTAGATTTCATACATTGTAATAAACAGGCAGGAAGCAAAAGAAATAAACCTGGACACTAACATCATCCGAAGATGAAACCTCAAAGACATTTTTAATAATTATCATTTATTCTCAATGAATTTTAAAGAACTATAGCAGACCTGGATATTGGCAAATGGAGTTTGACCTAATGTCATAGCTACAGTATCTGTGCTTGGTCCACATTAGCTGCTGCTGCAACGTGCTGTTCCTACGCTGTTTCCACGTTAACCACTAACGCAGCTTTGTGGACAGGCCCCTAAATGATTGTCTATTAATAAAAAACATATTATCCCAGAGACAAGCAGAGCTTGTGTGGTATATCCAGATAGGAAATAACCCAGGAAATACTAAAAATGATCAGTTGTCCCCTTTCAAACTTGTAAATTATTTCTTTTGTTAATTGTGGATTTAGGCAATGATTGTGATTAAGGATGTAGTTACTAATGTGCATTAAGGGAATACAACCACAATTGCTTTATGGACTTTGAATCTCATGAATTACCTCAGTAAATTAAATGTAAAATATTTGTGAGGAGAGACTGTAAAAAAATACTGAGCACAATTGTTATAGACTAAGGGGTCTAAACCGCAGTAATTGCTTTTCCAGCTACTGAGCGGCATATGTAAAAATGCAGTGTGGTAGCTGGAAAAATGGAGCGGTATCTGTAGGGGAAGTGTCCAGCTCCAGCCCTGTAGATACCATGGAGGTTTTGGAATTACCGCAGTGAGCCATGATCCCTGCAATGGTAGGTAGTGTGGGATCCATGGCAAGAGCAGAGGGAGGACAGAGCAAGTTGTTGATTTGTCCTCCCCTAGCAGCAGCACTCTACCAATCCCCCAACCTCCTCCCAGGTCCCCTCCCTTTAAAGATGGACTGCTAGTGCCTCTGATCTACTGATCCAGGGCACTGGCATCTATAATAGCTCCCCCTTCATTACCTCCCCACGGACAGCTCCCAATCAGTATAGGAAACTGTCCAGGAGGGTTTGGGATTCCCCCTGTCTTAAAAGTCACAATGGGCTAGAAGTTGACTCCTCTCCCACCACCCTAATCATTAAAAACAATCCTGCTAGTCATTTGGCCCCATCTCTCCTTCCCAGCTCCTCCCCCCCCCCATTAATAACTACAACCCAGCTAGTCAGTCGGCAAAAGGTTGACTCCCCGCCCTAGCCCCTGCACTCCCCAACCCTCCCAGCCCTTACCTCCAAAATCCATGATGATCCAGTGGGCACTGGACAGTAGTGGTCCTCCCTGATCCTGCCCTGCCCTGCACTCAGTGCCAAGTAAAATGGATGATCTCTTGGTGCTGCCCCCTAACATCCTCAAACTAAGGGGCAGTACCTTGAGACTGGCACCATTTTTGTTAGATCTGGTGAAGGGGGCAGGAACTATCCTCTCTGCTCCTGCCCTGTATATTTGTGAATAAGGCCTCTAATAAAATTACCCCATATATAAAATTGTCCAGTGACAAGATGTAATATACAGTACTATTAAGCAACCCAAATGTAAGTATGCAAGGGGCAGTTTGGGCAGAGCATGAGTGGAGTCAAAAAGTATGTACTGTATGTAGGTTATAAAATTTGTACCTATGTGCATATTTCAGCAGAGCACGCCTGCAGCAACACCCGAACAGGTGTGACTGCATGAGGGCATACTTTACAGGCAATTTCAGCAATTTTTGTGAGATTATTTTAAAACAGATCCCCAAGGTAGACAGTTAATTGGCTTCCCAACCTAGGCTACCTAATCAATGTGCGTTCTCACATGCTTATTTTATGTCTATTTTACAGCATCAAGTACACACATATTTGATTTTATAACATACTAGTGTAAGCAAGAAAGAATGCACGTACATGTAGGTGCCAGTTCTTACATCAGCTCCAGGGCTGGTGTAAATGTTAGTGCATACTCTTTGCACATATACATGTAAATTATGGCATTTTATAACCTATGTGTGCAAGTGTGGACTCCACTCACTTTCTTCCCAAACTGCATACCGGTATACACCCACAGTGCAAGTATGTGCCATGAAAACAAGATGCATATTTTTATACTAGTCAATATTTTATAAGAGGCTATTTATGCACATAAGTAAACGTAGAAACACAGCAACATAGAAAATGATGACAGACAAACACCATTTAGTCTATCCAGTCTGCCATCCAGACCAACTATTAAGCTCTACAATTCCTTCTTGTTTGGACACCTTACAATCATCAGAAACAATCATCCTCAGTTCTCGCTCTTCTTTCATGATCAGAAGTACTTCACCTCCTATATTCCAATGCTCCCTTGGATTTTTGCTGCCCAAATGCATGACCCTGTATTTTTAAGAATTAAATTTATGCTGCCAAATTCTCACCCATTCTTCAAGCTTCATTAGATCTTTCAAAAATGTTAAAAAGAATAGGACCAAGGACTGATCTCTGTGGTATACCACTAGTAAAGTCCTTATCCTCAGAGTAAACTCCATTTACCAGTACTCTTTGTAACCTCCCATTCAACCAATTTCTAATCCATTCAGTCACTTTAGGTCCATTCCTAGGGCATTCAATTTATTTATAAGTTTTATTTATTTAATTAGCTGTATATATATACCGCCTTTCGCCGGGTCAAGGCGTTTTACACAGAACAGGAGAGCATATACATTATAACAGTTTTAACAACTATATACAACATGCAGTTGATACATAAGAGTTTATATCTATATACAGGTTTAAACTATGTACATTATACAGACTTAGGGGCTTGTTTACTAAGCAGTGGTAGCGGCTTCTGATCGATATTGATCGGAAGCCGCTACTGCTGCTTAGTAAACAAGCCCCTTAGATTATGTGCAGGTGCACTCAACTGGCTTATGTTATGGATGAAATGCTTGGTGAATAGGTGGGTTTTCTAAAGCTTTTGAGATCTGTGATGTTCCGGATCTGGTGTGGGAGAGTGTTCTATATAGAGGGTGCGTAATGTTGGAATGCTCGTTTACATGCTTGTTGGTTGCCTTGCAGAACCATACCAAAGGATTTACTGGAATCTAAGTATACAACATCTAGTATTTTCTCTTTGCCCAACTCTTTGGTTGCTCAAAGAAATTAATCAGATTGATCTGACAAAACCTGCCTGTCGTGAAACCATGTTGCCTTGGATGTTGCAATCCATTGGATTCCAGAAACTGAGCTAACCTCCATTTTAATGTTGTTTCCATTCATTTTCTCACAACTAAAATATCTACATTTACATATGTCTTTGGTGTCTAAATCTAGGAAGCTCCTTATAAAATTATCCCCCCCCCTCACATGTACAAAAAGTAGAGGGTGTACTGCCTACAAACGCACTGTTCCCAAAATGCATCTTTTTGTCCCCAAGCTCCTAGAAGCATATTACAAATTACCAATTGGGAATATATATATATATATATATATATATATATTTACAATTATTTATTTATTTATTTATTTTATTTAGACAGTTTTGTATACCGCCTTATCCTTCAATCAAAGCGGTCACAACACAATTGAGGGATACATTTAACACGCGGGGATATGAGACACATACACTAATACTTACAGGGAACATGGGCAATGGAGGGTTAAGTGGCTTGCCCAAGACCACAAGGAGCATCTGTGGGACTAGAAACCCCAGTCCTTCCGGCCCAAGGTTGCTGTCCTTGGAACGGGGTGGTCCTAATCTCTCACATCGCTTTTTCTCCTTCAGTTTCATTTTTTCATTTGATATATTTAACAAAATATACAGTGAGGGAAATACTCAAATGATAGGCCATGGTAACTAAGCAGTTAACAGGATAAAATCATTAGCTATAACACAGGTACACTACCAAAAAACTGCCTCCAGTTTTGCAACTGATTCCTATAGATTTTGGGGTGCTGAATCCAGGAAAAATAGCCAAAATGTTCCATCACGTCACGTTTTCTTGCAAAATTAGATTTCTTACCCATATAAGGAATGTTCACATAATTTCTTTTTAGCCGACTGCAGTTTATTTTCTTGGTCCAAAATAGAGGTTGTAATGGTTAACTAACTAGAAACACTCCCTCATGATATTTTAGAGTGTTTTGTATTCATTTTATACATTAACAGGACAATTGGGAGGCGGGGGGCTAAATCCAGTACTCGCGCTGGCGCATGTTCTTTCCTGTTCGCCTCGCCTCGTTCGCTCGCTCAAACACGGTGGTTGCAACATGAACGTTCCTGTCAAATTTCAGTTTCTTGCAAGTTCATTATTACCTTTTGTTTGCTCAGTCATAATCCAGCTTTATTCCGAAGTGGTTCACTACAGTTGTAGTTTGCAGTGCTGTGTATTTGTGATGGCTCACAGAGCCAGAGGTTGCGTCAACTCTCCGGACAGTTTTTGTTTTATTTGTGGGGAATATACCGTGAAAAAGCGGCAGAGGAACATTTCTGCATTTATTAAAAAAGTATATTTCGCCTATTTTGGTTTGAAGTTAGGCGATCAAGACAAACCGTGGGCTCCTCACAAAGTGTGCAAGACATGTGAGGAAGATCTACGCTTATGGATGAAAGGTAAAAAACAAGCATTTCGTTTCGGAATACCTATGATGTGGCGTGAACAAAGAGACCACAGCAGTGACTGCTATTTTTGCTCTTGCATTGTGAAGGGATACAACTTAAAAAATAAGAACGTAATAAGTTACCCCAACCTTCCCTCAGCAATTAGGCCTATGCCTCATAGCAACGAAGTACCTGTGCCTGAACCACCAAAATCTTTGGATCATATTTGTGTGGACGGTTCTGATCATGATGAGACTCATCAGATGGCTTTTCCCGATGAGTCCAGTACTTCCGAGTTTGAAACTGAACCAGATCCGAAACCTGAACTTTTCTCTCAAGCTGAATTGAATGATTTAGTCCGGGATTTAGGACTCCCAAAAGATGCTGCCCAACTGCTAGGTTCTCGGCTTAAACAAAAAAATCTATTGTCACCAGGAACAACTTTTTATTGGTACCGCAACCGCGAGACACAATTTTTGAAGTATTTCAGCAAAGAGGAAGATTTGGTATTTTGCAACGATATATACGGAGTGATGGAAACGTTTAAACTCAAGTATGATCCTGCTGAAGGGCGGCTGTTCATTGATTCGTCAAAAGACAGCATAAAAGGTGTTCTTCATAATGGCAACACATTCGCTTCAGTTCCTATTGCTCACTCTGTTATTCTCCAAGAAAAATACGAGAATTTGGCCCTGATTCTTCAGAAGATTCGTTATGATGAGCATAAGTGGATGATTTGTGGAGACTTTAAAATTCTATCCATGCTATTAGGGCAGCAATCCGGTTTCACCAAATATCCCTGCTTCCTTTGCTTGTGGGATAGCCGGGCCCGCGACCTACACTGGGGGAAAAAAGACTGGCCAATTCGGGAGTATTTGAGACCCGGTGAGAAAAATGTTCTTCATGAGAGCTTGGTACCTCGTGATAAAATTCTATTACCACCTCTCCACATTAAGTTGGGTCTCATTAAGCAATTCATCAAGTCCCTTCCAAAAGATGGTGAGTGCTTTCGGTACCTTTGCTCAAAGTTCCCCCGACTTTCTGAAGCAAAGCTAAAGGAAGGAGTGTTTGTTGGCCCTGATATAAGGAAACTCATTTCAGATGGAGCATTCGCTGAAACGATGTCTGAGAAGGAAAAAGAAGCCTGGGATTCCTTCAAGGATGTTGTTCTCAAATTCTTGGGGAACAGGCGGGATGAGAACTATAAGGATATTGTTGCCAGGATGCTCAATGCCTTCAAAGAACAAGGCTGTAACATGAGCCTGAAAGTCCATTTCTTGCACTCCCATGTGAACTACTTTCCCGAAAACTTGGGGGCGTACAGTGAAGAACAAGGTGAAAGGTTTCACCAGGACATCAAGGACGCAGAGAGAAGGTACCAAGGAAGATGGAACACCACTATGATGGCTGATTTCTGCTGGTTGCTGCTGCGGGAAACCCCAGATGAAAAATACGCCAAGCAGCGCACCAAGAGAAGCATTTGGGGGAAGAAGAAACGGGCCCACCAGGAGATTGATTGACCCAAGAATGACTTTAAAATCTAAACTGTGTTGACAAATATCGTGTTTTTACTAAACTTTGAAATAAAAATTTGCTAGTTATTACCACAGTGTCGGATCTCATTTATTAGAATTTTATTTTCACACCATCAGGTGTTTGTCTTCATGTATTGCAATGGTGCGGTTTGCGTTTTCTATTCTTACATACATACCTGTACAACATTTTTTGCACATTTCTTTGCTTTGCTTTGTCTAACCTCGCTCTTATATGCTCGATGTTTGTGCACATGTATGTGGCTGTTTTAAGTGCAGACAATTTTGCTACCATCACAGTGTGTTTTGTTGACATTACTCTATTCTTATGTGCTGCCTTGTTACAATTTTCTTTATTCTTATTTGAATAATTACTAAACAATTAGTATAAAGAATTCATCCAAGAAACTTTTATCTCGATCGCACTCAATCTGAAACGTTCACCTCAAACTGCTAACCCAATGTAGCAAAAAATCTGTACGTGATGGAGCAAATTGGTTACCAGATTTGGATTCAGCGCACCAAAAAACGTAAAAATCAATCGAAACATTAGAGGCAGTTTAAAAAAAATTTTTTTTAGTGTACCTGTGTAATTTGCCCTTCTCCTTTGTATGTGAAAGGAAGTTCACTCTTTTCAACTCTAAGAACCTTTATCTTTCTCTTTATTGTAGCGCTTGATACACTCCCCAAGCAAAGCGTCAGAGCAGTGTACAATTAATAGGACTGCAGGTAAAGAAAGAAAAGAATATCATTGTTCAGACAGGAAAGCAACAGATGGAGAGACAGACAGAAAATAAGAGGAAAGATGCATCAGACAGACATGGGGGATGGTGGGAGAATGACTAAGGGAGAAAAGACCTAGGGGTCGGGAAGAGGAAGGTCAAAGGCAAGTGGAAGAGGTGGTCTTGAGCATAGCCTTGAACTGGGGAAATGGGAGATCAGTGTGGAGGGTATGTGGCAGGGAGTTCCAGAGTGTAGGACCCAGAAAGAAGAATGCAGAATGATGGGTAAGTTTGAGATGGGCCTGGGTAAGGGAGGGGAGAAAGGGACGATTCCCATGAGCAGACCGGAGGGGGCGGGAAGTGGATTGATGGTAAATAAGGTCTGTTAGGTTTTAGGGGGTACCGGTGTGCAATACTTTGTGAGTGATGGTGAGTAACTTATATGCAAACCGGGATTTGATTGGAAGCTAGTGCAGCTGCGAAAGCAGGGGGGTGATGTGACCAGATGGAGAGGAATGGGTGAGAAGATGAGCTGCGCTGTTCTGGATAAGTTGAAGACAATGGAGCTGATATTGGGGGAGAAATGTGAGAATGACATTACAGTAATCTAATCTAGAGATAATGGGTGATAGTATAAGGGTAGTGAGGGAAAATGGGGAGAGAAAGGAGTGAACAGTGTGGATTTGACGTAGGGAAATGAATGAATGGCGGACAAGTGAGGAAATATGTGGGTGAAAGGTGAATGAGGAGTCCAGTGTGATGCTGAGGTATCGGACAGTCGACACAAGAGGTATCGGAGTAGCACACAGTGAGGGGATAGAGTGGGGGGGAGGGAAGCTCCGAAAGAGAATTAAAGGGCTGTGGACTTAGAAGGATTGAGGTGAAGATAATTGCTGCTTAACCAGGAGGAGACACGAGAGAGGCAAGCATTGAGGGGGTAAGATCAGGGGAAAAGGAACTAGTATGGTATAGGAAAAGGATGTCATCAGCAGAATAGTACCTAGAAATCCCAGATTGCTGAATGATGAAGGCGAGTGGAGCTAGGAAGATGTTGAAGAGGAGTGGGGCAATAACTGACCCCAGAGGGACACCACACTGAAGGGGAGTGACTGGGGAGGTAGCAGAGCTGGACTGGACAGAAAAGGTGCAAGAGAAGAGAAAAGAACAAAACCAGTGATGAACTGTCCCATGGATCCCAAGATTGTACAGATGAGAGAGAAGCGTGTGATGATCAACCAGATCAAAAGTGGAGTTAAGGTCCAGGGAGACAGCAAGAGAGAGGTTACCGCATTCATGAGACTGGTGGACTTTATTCAGGAGTGCAAGTAGGACAGTCTTGGTGCTGTGGTCGGTCCTGAATCATGATTGGCAGGGGTGAAGGGAGAGGATGATATCAAGGTGGGCAGAGAGTTGCAAGAAAACCATCTCTTCCAGGACCTTTGAGAGGAAGGGGAGGTTAGATACAGGATGCCAGTTGGTCAGAATGGAGAGGTCAAGAGATGGTTTCTTCAGAAGAGGTTGGATAAGAGCGTGCTTCCAGGCAGTGGGAAAGAGGCTGGAGGAGAGTCTTGAGTTCACCATGAGAAGAATGTATGGTAACATCATGAGGGAAGGTTCCAGGAGGAGGGAAGAGGGTCAAATGGACAAGTGGTTTGATGTGAGGAAGTAATAGCCTTAGTAAGTTCAGCAGTTGTAACAGATCAAAAGGTGTGCCAGGTATAGGGGAAGGCTGGAGAGGGAGAGGTGGAGGGGGGAAAGGAGGGAGTAAGGTGGAGAGGGGGGAAGGCAGGAAGGAAAAGAAGTGTGGAGAGACTGTACTTTCCCAGAGAAGAAAGAAGTGAGCTGGGCCGGATCTGGAGCGACAGACAAGAAGAGGAAGGGATGGGAGCAGTGGTGGGTACCGAAAGGGACCAGAGAATGTGGTAAAGCTGTCTGGAGAAGTTGGAAGAGGAGGTAATCAGATCCGAGTAGTAGGTCTGCTTGGCTGTGCGGATCACGGCTTGGTATTGTTGCTGGCAAAGTCGGAAAGAGGCAAGCGAATCTGGAGTGGGGTGCTTATGCAAGGCTCGTTCAGAATGACAAAGGTGGGTACGCTGCAGATACAGTCCAGGGTGGTACCAAGGGTGCTGGGTGGGGTAGTGAAGGGATAGAGTGAGGCGAAGGAGTGCTAAGAGATCCAGGGCTGAGGATAGGTGGAAGTCCAGGTATAAACCGGAACATTCACTGGGAAGGAAGGGAAATTGGAGGGGAGAAGAGTATCAGCGGGAGAGAATTGCTATAGAGTAAATGGGGTAATATAGCGCTTAGGCCTCAAAGAAAGTGGGTCACGGGAGCCAGGTAAGGACTGGGCAGGAGGGAAAGGAAGCCTAAAAAAGAGGCAGAGGTGGTCTGACCAGGTGAGGGAAAAGGAAGAGATGGAAGATGGCACAAAGGGAGCATTAGTCGATGTAAAGATAAGGTCTAGCGTGTAACCAATAGAGTGGGTGGGGCAAGAGACGTGTTGATGAAAAGACAGGTCCTTCAGCAAAGACAAGAGAATTCGGTCCCTCTGCCGGCAGGGAGAATCACAGTAGATATTAAAGTTGCCCAGGGGATAGGGGATAGGGGAGGGGATAGGGAGGACACCTCTGAGAGGGAGAGGAGAAGTGCCTCCCATAGATCCAGGCGAAGAAAAGGGGGGGGGGGTGCGTAGAGGAGGAGGAGAAGAATGGGAGGCCAAAAGTATGCAAGTGCTGTCTGGTGACTAAAAAGCCGCTCATTAGGCATGTGCAGTGAGTTCCCAGGTACGTTTCAAAAATTTAGTATTAATGAACAACATACTGTGGGTTATTTTATAACAGGATGCTTAGGTTAAGGCAGCGAGAATGCGCTTATTTTTAAATCTATTTTAAAATCAAAGTAAGCACCTATTTGTTTTTATAAAATATTAGTGTAAATCTTGCAGCAATAGCGCCTACATTGAGACATGGACAGTACATCTGTGTGTGAATAAGTGTAAATGTCCACACATACGTTATTGAAGCACATGTGTGGATTAAGGTATTTTATAATTTATGTACATAGCTCTGAAACCACGCCCCCCCCCCCCCCCCGGCAATGTCTACTGTTAAAGTATGCACCTGTATGTCATGAGACAAACATTTGCCCCTTACCTAATTTTACAAAAGCCATTTTAGACCTGCATACTATCACATATGCATTAAAATGACTTTATAAAATTAGCCCACTAAGTCAAATTTAGGCACATAAAACGTCAAATTAATGTTTGTAAAGATAATTTATGTGCATTCAAAATTTTGCCAGCGTTAATTAAATTTTACATGCATTATTTCTGAAGTGAACCAAAAAATGTCCAAATATCAGCCCAAAAAATGCAAAAAATGAATCATAATATTTTTCCTTGTAGGCTCCTATCTCTTATCTGGATATAGGGAAGTTGCCCAATGTTTATAGTGCCAACTTACAGTAATGGCAAAATCCTTAAACAAACTCTTCAAAAGTTCTCCTTTTCTCAAATACAGATCGTTTGTTGCCAGGCTTCACTTTGCAGTAACTAACTGGGCCACTAAAAATTAATCTAATGCTTCTTCTTTTTTACAGTGCAATATTGCTCCTCTAAGATGACTGGCACTGGCTAATTAAACCTTAGGGGGTAATGCAAAACTGATGCACCTTTGAACGATGTGCCAGCCATGCTCCCAGAGGAAATCTGTATGTCTGCATTTTTAAGAGCAATTATTGTTATGTTACTCAGTCAAGCAATATAAAGGCTTTTTACATGTCATTGCTAATTCATTTATAAAGTGACCTCTTGCTTTTAATAGGGCAATAAATGGCATTACCCTTGCAAGAAGGTGTCCATATAACTAGGGGTCATCAGTTTTCTGGTTTTCAACTTTGATGTTTCTCTGGCTATATTTTCTGCAATTATTTTTCAATTTCCACTTCTTATTTTAAACAATTTATTTAAAAGAAAAGCTCTGGTATTTTTTCCCAGTTATAGACTTGTTTACTGATGAGCACTAAGCAGTTATCATGTGAATTGACACATGTAGATAGCGCACGAGCACAGTAGCTGTTACCACACAGGCAAGATAGCATGTGCTAATTCATGTGTTAAATGCGTGTCATGTGATGGGTTATGGGGTGGAGAATGGGTATGGACTGTATTTGAGTCAGTAGGTGGTACTTTACCATGAGCTAATTCTCACAGCAGCTAGTAGCATGGGTGCACTTAACACTAGAAGCCCCAAAAAGGCATTTTACCTAGAAATCCCAAAGTGCATCAATTGACGCATTATCAGGACGACTGCGTTGAGCATGAAATACAGATGTGAATTAATTTGAAGTTACTTATTTGTTTACTACGTGCAGTATGTGACATCATTACATAACTGACATGGTTCTAGCAGTGGCACTGGCATAAACCTTCGAAGATGCATTTGCGTCAATTGACGCACTTTGGTTAATGCCTTCTCAATAGGAGCCGTTAAGTGCAGCTGCACTATTGACAGGTAGTTACCATGACTCTGATCTCCCCCATCGATCATCATCCTAACCCCTCTTCCCATCCCCCAAATGGCACACACCCTCTCCCATGCCCTTAATGAGATATTAGACCCTCTTCCATGCTTCAATGAGGTCTATCCTCCGATCCCCATACCATCTCCCAATCCATTGGCACTTACTGGCGGTGTCCCTGGTGGGTTATGGGGGGGGGGGGATGAATGATCCCTGAACACTCCAGCCTCACAGCCATCTCAAGTTTAAAACAACAGCTCTGACCCCTAGTGGTAGGACCATGAATCTACTGCTATGGGTCAAAGCCATCAATCTGAACCTGAGCTGATGATGGGAAGGAGGATCTGAAGATCACTTTTGCCTCCCTGCTAACCCACCAGGGACATGCCCAGTAATTCCAGTGGATTGGGAGGTGGGGAGATGTTCTAATGCCTCATGGGGTGTAGGAGGGGGGTCTTTGTTGTACCAAGGGGTAGGGGAGAGTATGATATCTCATCAGAGGTGGGGGAGAAGGTGTGTGCCATTTAGGGAAGTGAAGTTACTGTTCCATCTTACTGAAATAATCCATTGTATCAGAACAAGCTGCATATTTTGAAACATCACTTACTGTATGACATTCTGAACATAAAGGGCCCAATTCAGACCTGGATGTCTGTCCCTCTGTGCGCCCGTTTGGAACCGGATGTACAGAGTTAGCTGGGATTCTGATCCCGCAGGGCACGTCTAACTCCATGGGATCAGAATCACATCTAGGCCTGTATGTGCATGCTGGGACCCTGATTCAGGTCAACCTGCACATACAGGCCTTGCATGGACAGCTTAGTCAGGGCTTTTGAATGGAGAGGCAGTTCCATGGCGTTCAGTTGCCATGGCACCACGGCTCCATTTAAAAGCTGCGATCCCCAGTCGCTGGACCAAAAAGTATATTCCTCGCATCCCGACCCCAATCTGGCCTCCCAAGGCCAGGGTCGGACTGCAAGGAATTACCTCTGCCCCCTGCCACCTCTTTTGGGCCCCTGGCCTGTCCGATCCACCTGTCTAAGGGAACTTATTCCACCTCAGAGGAGAATAAGTTCCCCGTTCAGGCTGCTGGCCCCAGAGGTACAGGGCCAACATTGGAATTGGCCCTGTACATCCAGGGCCACTGACCGCCCACTGCCCGCCCAAAAGCCACCCCCGCTCTGCCCCTTTCCTGCCCCCATCTAACTTCCCCATACAACATGTGGGGAAGTTAGTCAGGTTTGGAAGAGGGCCCAAATTGCAGGGATGGACGCTATTCATGCCTCGGAATGACCCTGATATAGGGCAAGAACAAAACATTTCAACATTTAGAAATCTGTAGGGAACACCACAGAATTTATAAAAAAAAGTTATTTTTTTAGTAAAAAAAAAAAAGAACATATTTCTTGAGCCAAACCCAATTTAAAGCTAATTGCTCTAAACAACTGTTTTCTTTTATAACAAAGGCTATAACTTCCAACTATATTCAGGATCCATTTGTTAGTAATTTATCATCACTTATTTCCCTGGATGACTTTTTAAATATCAAAAGTCCTGTATTTCAGGGCTACTTTAATTAGTTCTTCTAATACACAATATTATTCTGTTATATTGTGCCACTTGGAGATGAAAATGTCACTAATTTAATATTCAAGTTAGATATTAGCACTGGTTCACATTTAAAATGCTTTCTTGTTCTTATTTGGAAAAGGTCTTATTGGGGGGCTATTCAAAGGCATTTACACTAAGGAGTATGTTTACTAAACCGTGGAGTGCTAAGGTGCCTGAAGCCATATAAGGCAGTGGGTGGGTAGGGGGTGTCCCGGCGTTAGGGCATCTTGGGCCATTTAACGTGCGCTAACAGGAAAATGTGCAGTAAAGTGACAAGCATGCACCTTAAGGCATAGTAAGGTGACAAGGCACCCTGAGGTGACAAGTAAGGTGCCCTAATGTGAGATAAAGTGCCCTAAGGGGAGACCAGGTGCCCTAAGGTGGAAAGCATGCACTTTAAGGCACGAAAACGGCTGTAACCCAAACCCTGGATAGAGCACCAAGGAATGCCAATGTAAAGGTGATGGAAGGAAGGACAGGTGGGGGTTGATGGACCTGCCATATCGGTGGGCACTCTATATGGGCTGAGGAGTGGGAAGCGAAGCCCCTCCTCTCATCCACTGCCCAAGACTAATCAGAGGCCAGGAGAAGAGCCTTTAAATTAAAGCCACCTCCGGGAGAGAAGCCCTTTCTGAGAAGCCACCGCTCCACCGCATGCTCTCCCAACACCACCGCAAAGGCACCTCCAAGGGGTAAGAACTGCAGCTGCCCCCAGAACATAGTGCGCTCCCGGAACATCATGTGCTCCACCTACTCTGCCTGCAAAGAACTTCCTCTGCCTGCCTGCCTACCGGATCTACCAAGGCCAATCAGCAGCCGCCGATTACAAACCGAGCCCTGATCAGAGTTGGGCTGAGGAGTGGGAAGCAAAGCCCCTCCTCTCATCCACAACCCAAGACCAATCAGAGGTCCACCTACTCCCATGGAACTGCCAATCATCTGCCTCAGAATGGCATTTAAACCACCGCTCCGGAGGCGCACCCGCGCCTAAGGGCCCTTTGGCGTGGCCCTTAGGCTTAGGACTGGGGAGACAACTGCTCCATGATGATTATGTTTGTAGGTATGCTGTATGTAGGTAAATGTATGCTGTATGTAGTTAAATGTTATGTAATGTTTGTACTGTGTTTCCTGTATTATTTACTCCCAGTCTCCATCGCTTTGATGTAATTATAAAGTGATGTATGTTTCCCTTACCTTTGTATAACCTTGTACGGTATTGTGACCGCTTTGATTGAAGGAAAAAGCGGGATACAAAACTTGTCAAATAAATAAATATGGCAGCCAGTAAAGTGGACGAGCATGTGGGAGTCAGCTGTACCGATGCACAGGGTGGTGCCATTGTAAAGTGCTGCAATGTCAGTGTGTGGCATAGGATGGGGAAGACGTGTCCCACAGCAGAGGCAGAAGCGGCAGAATGTTGGCAGTGACAGGAGGACAGAGTAGTAGTGGTGATGTGCAGATTAGGCATTGGAGAGGTGAGTGTGAAGAGCCAAAATGAGGAAAAGAGTATCAGTGGAGGCCATGGTATAGTAGATTGCACAAGAAGACATGACTGCACACAGCCAACAGAAGCAGATGTATAGGCTGAAGGAAGGATGGCAGCAGAGGAGAGGATGGTATGGGCTGCCAGCACTGATGTGCAGAGCCCTGACTGTTACAGGCATGAAAATGATCTGAGTAGCTCAGTCACAAAAAGA
This sequence comes from Ichthyophis bannanicus, assembly GCA_033557465.1. NCBI lineage: Eukaryota > Metazoa > Chordata > Amphibia > Gymnophiona > Ichthyophiidae > Ichthyophis > Ichthyophis bannanicus. The sequence continues at coordinate 1,573,200,582 of CM066031.1, read as the reverse complement.
ACAAGTAGGAATTGAATGCCTGCCCCCTGCTTATGGGGTCATTGCACTAACCAGTAGACTACACCTCTGCACAGCCATAGCTGGCTACAAAGAGACTGCGGGTCACTGCTGAAAATGTCTGCTGTGTGTGCCGGCATAGGGTAGCCCCCACCAGTGCCCATTTTGCAGTGTACATGCAGAACAGTAGTCTATAGCTAATCACCAACTGGAGAATGCACTGATCCATCACCTCAGCTCAGTAAGATGCTCTGACTGTGTGATACAAGCATAGAGTGGCTACAAACTATTACTGAGCAGTTTCTGCAGTCACCCTGAGGGTGAGGATGGGCACCCAGTACCAGGTCCCCAGTACCTGCAGTGCTATACACGGGCTCTGCCACCCATGCTGCAGGTCCCCATCACTGCCACTGTGTGGCAGGTAGTGTCTGCGATGTGATATACTAATCACCTTGTGTCTTGCAGTATGCGCCAAGCATATCTGCCCTGTTGGACAGGGACCCACCTAGAACAGTGCATGTCAGTACCCAATACTACAATGCTGATGCCATGGCTGCCAACTACCGGGAGGAAGGAGTATCTATACCTGCATGGGGTTGCTACTAGGTTCCTGCTGTCCCTACCAGTAGCACTGGGAGTAGGCCTGGAACATCTCGCATCCCAACCACCTAAGCCTAACATTCACCCACAGCAAGCACAGTCAAACTGCACCTGTTGCCTATCACTGGATTTTCCAGCCATGCACATACAACCTGCAGACAAGTCACTGGCCACTACACATTGCATGTGTACAGAGCAACCATGTGCACCCAGGCTTGGGATATATAGCATGGACACCCAGCAGTTGGTTCAGTGATCGGGCCCCCAAGACAGGAAGTACAATCACTAGAATCAGACATTATATAACACTATGCAGATACATAGCCGTGCCATGGTCACTGCTCGGTCAGAGTGAGAGTACTCTCCCAGCATGACATGCTGTGGCCACCCAGTCCATGCAGGTGGCAGCCAGGTGCTAGGACATCCTAGCCATTGACCCCACCCCCAATGCAGACGCATCCTGGCCAATCCTCCCTGTTTCAGCCCATACCCACAATATTTTGCTCCTTATCATGCACATTTGCAGACTAATTCTGGAAACAGCTTAGGCACTGCGAGGCTCAGTGAGGTGTAGAAAGCCACAAAACAATGGATAGACATACACACATTTTATATTTATTTTATTTTATTTATTAACAATTCTTATATACCGCACTATTAGACATCAGCGCGGTTTACATTGAACAGAAAACATCCGACAATTTACATATGTCTGGTCATTACATTTAACAGGAAGTATAAACTTGGCAAATAGGGGAAACTATATACAAAGGTGTGTTATCTGACAAGAGATATCATGGTTAACTATATACAAATGTGGTACAACAGTACATGGAACTGTTTGTATTTACATTGTGCAATTGGCCTGTTGCGATGGTCTGTCTGTCTGGCCACTCCTGCTATTCACCTGGGAATTCACCTGCTATTCACATGCACTCATATCGACATACTGTGCAAAACTGGGGATAGTTGGCATTCCTGCCTGACACTCTGGTCCCGATCTCAGCTCAAGCATTGTTAAGGTGTGCTCATTGTGAAGGAGCTAGTAGTGTGCTCTGATGTTAATGCCCACTCAGTGTGCCGGTGCTGTCAGCCTGAATCTCCATCCAGTTAAGGATTGTGGAGCCTGTCTGTGTGGGTGTTTGTACCCTTGTTGGCTGATTCATTGGTGGGTACACATAATGATGTTGTACGTGCACTGTGGGCTAAAGTTTAACCACAGAGACTAAACCTATGACCTTCTGTTCATATACCGTGTGTTGTGCACCACAGTGCTGACACATGTTTACAACAGTCCCTGGGAATGACATGCTTTCCATCAGATAGACCTTAGCACATGTTGCACTGTTCACGGTGCACTGGACCAGAGCATGACTTTGGTCTGCTGCAGGCGGGTGCTGCTGCCCTCTCTGCCAACACCCCCCACACCATGCTGACATGCCCATGTGCCATCAGTGTTGGTGGTGCACAGTCCCAGGCCAGCCAACATGCGGTTGGTGAGTGCCTGGGGCACAGGGTCCGGGGGGGGGGGTGGAGGCATACATGGATGGCAACACATCCTTTCCATAACCATCTGCCTCTCCAGGGACCCCATCACAGCCTGCCAATGTTATATTTCTTCAACCTGTGGAGGAGACAGTTGAGGGGTGTTATGTTAGAGGTCTAGAAAATATTGACTGGAGTGGGTTGGGTAAATTAGATTGCTTGTTTACGCCATCAAAATGTAGAAGGACTAGGGAACAGCAATGTGGCTGGGAGAGAATGGTTTCTCAATTAATTCATATTCAATCACTGGAATTCATTTCCGGGGGATGTAGCTGGGTTTCAGGTTCCTGGGGAACAATTCATAAACCATTACTAAAGAGGAGCCCAGAATATCCTCTGCTTACCCAATACACGCACTGTGGATCCTGAGTGTCATTTGGGGAAACTGCTAGGTACTCATGACCTAGATTGGCTACTGTTGGACACAGGATACTGGGCATGATGTACCTTGGTCTGACACAGTTTGGCATGTTCTTATGTGCCACCTAGGCAACTGCCTGGTCCGCCATGTGCATCAGTAGCCCCCACTGCATGACCCACATGCAACTTCCTTTGCCCAATTTGCACCATCAATATAGTGCCCTTTCATATTTGGGCACTACACTGTTACTGCTAATGGAGCACTACTATCACTATCATGGGCTCCCCTGTCTGTGCATCACATTGCAGAAGTAAAAATACGCTCTCTCTCCTCAAAACACACCCTTTCTGCGAGGTTTTGATAAGCGTTAGGATTCCTTCCATTAAGGTGCCTCTCCTTAAGGGAGCACACCTTGTTCATGCCCACTCCCCAACCATTGACCCCACTCTCTGCCCCGTGGATGCCTACTCTCTTCCCACAAGGTGCTTTACGATGCTGGTACCGTTAACACGCACTAAAGTGGCATTTAAGATGTGCTAAGGGCGCAGGTGTGCCGATAGCGCACGTTAACGGCCCACTTGCTCCTTTACCATGGTTTAGTAAACATACCCTTACGTGGTTAGCTTCAGGGCATAATGGGGGCATTCCAGGGTGGAGTGGAAGCAGAGGCAATATTGAGCCGCTGCTCAATTAGCGGCACACGGGCAAAGTAAGGTACAACAAATGCTGGCCTAACTTTACCTGAAGAAGCTAATCGGGTAGTGGCTCAATATTGCCGCTGTCTGGTTAGCTTCCAGGTTCTGCACTGACCTGGTTATTCAATGCTGGTAGCTGGATTATGGCCCTGGTATTGAATATCTGGGGTTAGACCTCAATGGCGATGGCTAGCCACTTAACAAGCACTAGTTGTCACCACCATTGAATATCCCCCCCCCCCCCCATTATCTCTAAAGATTTCAAGTTCTTCTCTAGATCTAAAACTAGTCTGCTTTTTTAAAAATATAGAATTAGATCTTGCAGCTTATGTACTGGGGACAATCCAGGGTAGCTTATTTTTAGGTTGTTCTATGCTGTCAAATCAGTGCTGGCTCCTGGCGACCCCGTGGATAGTTGTGACTATTCCATTGGTTTTCATGGCAAGGTGCCACCAGAAATAAATTGCCAGATCTTTCTTTTGTGCAATAAGTCTACAGCACCTCATCTTCCAAGGTGGTCTGTCATCCAAGTACTAACCATGCCCAACCCTACTTAGCTTCCCATTTCAGACAAGATCAGGCTCATTTAGGTAAAGTTCCTAAAATTGGGAAAGACACTATAATGCATCTGGTGGTTCAGCAACAAAATTTAGATCCCTCAATTGTTACTAATTACAGGTCGATGTCTAATCTTCTTTATATTTCTAAAATATTAGAGAAACTTGTCTTTGAGCAACTGTTGGATTTCCTTGAAAAGAAAAACATCCTTTAACCAAGGCAATCAAAATTCTGTAAGTAGCATAACACTGAGTCTATTTTGGTAGGCTTGTTTAATGAAGCAAGACCACATGCAGATGCTAGGAAAACTGCAATTATAGATTCTCTAGATCTAACAACCGTATTTAATCTTGTTGATCACGGTTCTGTATATTATTAGCGCTATTAGCCGATGCTAGTATTTCTGGATTAGTTTTACAATGGTTTTCTCTTCTTGAGGACCATTGTTTTAGGGTTCTAAGTAATGATGTTACTTTCATGCTTCTCACTGGGTTCACTTCTGAGCAGGGGACAATTTTTCCCTCCACACACTTCCAGTCTCCTTTCCGGGCCATCTGGTCAGGACTTCTCACAGTACCGCAGACCAGCCAGGGATCTGTAGTCCTTCCTATGGAGATCCCAATGATGTCACTTCTGGGGTTGCCACACTCCTCACCACATTTGGAGGTTGAGCAGGAGATGACTCCTCTTTCCACATCCTTCCAGGTTCCCCTACAGGCTGTCTGGTAGGCTTCTCTCTAGGATCGATTTTTTATCTGCCGTGGGCCATGGTAACTGCATCAGCAGATAGTGGGATACACCTATTGCACTGTCTGCCAATACATTTATCATGCAATATGTGTCTGCCCTATTCAGTAACTGCAGGACAGATTCTGGCCATGCTCCCGACAGTTATCATACAGGCTTGCACTTACCACACATTAATTTTTGTACCTAATATGCAGTAAGTGCATAAATTTACGGTGCTCTAGTAAACTGGCCCCTTAGTCTTCTTTCTATTTCTCTTGCATGTACACAAGAACCAATATGGTTGATACTTAAAAATTAAAGAACAAATTCTGGAGTAAATTTTCAGTTGGGGTAGCGCTGGTGCTGTTGCTTAAATGAATGCATATATTCAGTGCTGCTATCCTTATAGGTAGGTAGTGGTGCTGAATATATAGACAAATCAGTCACCATGCCGGCACTATCCATATAGTTTAGGCCTTCTTTTTAGCAAGCCTAAACTAAACATATAAGTTATCTCGATAGCCGCTGAATATTGATGCCTTTTAAAGCATGCCCTCACTCCACCCAAAACCTGGCCCCATGTTATCTGGATAGCATTGGGCCATTCAGTTAGATTTTCAACCCGATACCATCTGTATAATTTGTTTTTAAAATACGCAGATAGGGAGCTGATATTTATTTATTTAAAACATTTCTATATTGCAGTTATCCCATTTAATAACCACATCAGCGCATTTTAGAAAAGAATACATAATTACAGTTTGAACCTTAAGGTAACAGAAAGTTGCAAAAAATATACATAAAACCAAAAATTTCCAAAAAATCGCGAAGGTGCCACATTATTTACTGAAAGGATTTAAACTTACAATCAACATTACAAAATTATTACAGCCCAGAGGTCCCCAGAAATCCAGTAAACATTAGAAGAACAGCCAAGAATTAAATTAGCGCCATAAAAGAAAAACATATATATTCATTTGCTGGTGGTGAATGCATAACTTCATTTGAATATATAATTGTTTGTGTTTTCTTTTTCATGTTTGCATGCACTTTCTTATATATTTTGTTACCTTTTACGTTTACAGATGTGCATGTTCTGTCTCAGTCACTTTTCCTCTGATAGACTCGGACACATCTATCTTTTAATCTTAAGGAGGATAATTGTACCAAGGCGACAAAATCTAAAATTATTTTTCAGGAACAAACTTTGCAGCATAATATATGAGACCCTACAGGACCATTTTGATCAGATATTCAGTTCTAATCTGTTATAATACTATATTGCTTGAGAAAATTGAGCACAGCGGAATGCTAGCAGAAGAAACCACTTTTGTCTGATTAATTTTCTCAAATTATCTAAAATCTTGCTTCAAGAGATAGACAATCACTATCTAGCCAAATAAACGTTATCACTTTGATTAAGATTTACAAAGTACAGTCTCATTTTTCTCTTTTTTCTAAGGACTCACCCCATCTGTTCTGGTAAGATGATATAGGGGTATGTTTACTGACGAGCGTGCCAGTAGCACATATTTGACCTGTGAAACTAGTAAGCAGACCCTTGCTAAGTTTAAGGGGGATGTGTGTGCCTCCATCCTATGCCGTTAGCGTGTTGCTAACGCACTACACCATGCTAACCAGCATGCTGGTGCACTTAACGCTATCCATTGAAGTGACATTAAGTGCAACCACACTAACAACATTCATGGTTACCATGCGCCCAAAATACCCATGGCTAACTGCAATGTGCCAATGCCCATGTTCTGCCTCTAACCTGCCCAGTCCCTGGCTAATCACACTCTACCCAGTTAGGTGGAATTTTTAGCATTGGGCCCTGTGCTGTTAGCATGGCATGCTGACCACACAGCAAACCCCACGCTAACAGGGATCTTTGGCACACGCATTACCAGCTAGTTTGGAGTCATGAGAGTTAGTGTGGGCTGATTCCCATGTGCATCCCGCATTAGGGACGCAAGTAGTTAGGTTAGGGTAGGGAGTGGGCATGGTGAGATCTGTGCATGTTCACATAACAGCATCTCATAGAAGGAGTTAAGTGCACTCACGTTAATGTGGTGTGCTCCACGTTAACTACCGGGAAAATGCTGTCAACACCACTGACAATAAACATGGTGATGTTGCACCTAACACACCATGGTTTTGGAGCTATTGGCGCATCAGTTGCAACACTTTAGCACACTTTAGTAAAAGCCCCCCCCCCCCAGTGCATTTTAGGAAACATGCCCCATAGCACTGGAGCTGGTCAAATTGAAAGTCCTTACAAGGAAGAGAGAAATGAAGATTTGGGGGCATGTTTACTAAACCATCTTAACGTGCGCCCAGCGATAATGTGCAGGATGCCATAAAAGGAGTGGGCGTTCCGGTCTTAACATAGCAATCGCGCGTTATCGCGCGATAAAGTGTGGCGCGCGCATTATTCCCTGGGGATACCATGACTGTTCGTCAGACAGACCCTGTCTGTTGCAGTGCATGGCACCCATCTAAACGGGGCTAGGCCATGGTCTGCTGTGGGCAGATGCCACTGTCCCCTCCGCCACCAGCACTCCTCCGCCACCATGCTGACATGCCATTATGCCGGTGGTGCCGGTGGTGCTGGTGGTGCGCAGTCTCAGGCCATCCAGTGTGCCAGTAGGCATCTGCCTATGGTGTGGGATCTGGGGTAGGGGTGCCTGCATAGACGTCCACGCTTCCCCCCCAGCACCGCCTGCCAATGTTCTGTGCCCTTGGGGGTACCTGCTGGGTACTATCCCCTGTGACACTGTGAGAAACACTCTCGTGCCCATGTTGGGCCCTCATCAGTTGCTTTCTGGCTGCTCTACAGCTTCAGCATTCCTATGTGCCACCTAGGCATCTGCCTAGTCTGCACTGTGCCTCAGCTGGACCACAGCATGTGCCGCCTGCAGCCCTCTGTGTCCCATTTCCAGCATCTGTACAGTTGCCCTTTCCTACATGCCCACCCTGCTGTTGCATCACATGTGCACACCATAGAAAACCTGCCCAATATAAAGGGAAAACCCTGATCAGCGCTATTTCATTGTGGGATAAGAACATAAGAACATAAGATATGCCATACTGGGTCAGACCAAGGTCCATCAAGCCCAGTATTCTGTTTCCAACAGTGGCCAATCTAGGTCATACGTACCTAGCAATTTCCCCAAGGGACACAGGTTCCACAATGCTTGTACTCAGTCAAACATTGATATCCTGGGTCCCTTCTTAATAATGGTTTATGGACCTTTCCTCCAGGAACTTGTCCAAACCTTATTTAAACCCAGCTACATTAACAGCCTTTACTACATCCTCCGGTAACAAATTCCAAAGTTTGATTACACGTTGAGTGAAAAAATATTTTCTTTTATTAGTCTTAAATAGTTTACCCTGTAGCTTCATTGCATGTCCCCTAGTCTTTCTATATTCTGATAAGGTAAACAATCGATCTACGTTTACCCGTTCTACTCTGTTCATTAATTTATAGACTTCTATCATATCTCCCCTCAGCCGTCTCTTTTCCAGGTTAAAGAGCCACAACCTTTTTAGCCTTTCTTCATAGGAGTATCCTTCCATCCCCTTTACCATTTTGGTGGCTCTTCTCTGAACCTTTTCAAAAATCGCTATATCCTTTTTAAGATACGGCGACCATAATTGCACACAATATTCAAGGTGCGGTCTTACCATGGAACGATATAGAGGCATTATAATATCTTTTGTTTTATTTTCCATTCCATTCTTTCACCTTGTAGGGGGACAGAGCATAGACCCTTCCAGACATGATATCTTTTTTTTTTTAGCTTTCTCAGTAGTATTTTTTAATGTTTCTCATTAATATCACTGTTGTCCAGCTTGGCTATGGGGATTTTAAATTTTGTTCAGGTCATTTTCTGTGTTTTTGTGCCTTTTTGTTCCGTGCACATGAATCACAACTATCACTTTTTCTAGGTTTCCCTGGCTTTGCTCTACATTGCTGACGTAAATGGTTTCTCTTTCCTGCAAATGTGCCTTAACGCAAGGGTTTCACTGGTGTTAGTTTTCAGACCTGGATTCCACAGTGTTAGTGTGCATGGAGCCTCTTCCCTCCCACTCTCCACCCATTGACCCCCTCTCTCCGCCCTCTGGGAAGCCTTCCTCCGCCCTTTAGTGCCGGATTTCATGGCGTTAGGGTGCCTTAACGCCGCAAGCGCGTTATCGCACGATAAGTGACGTTACCGTGCGATAAAGAGCCATTATTGTATGATAACGTCACTTATCGCGCGATAATACCGCCACTGTGACGTTAGCGCCGTTTAGTAAACATACCCCTTGGAGTCCTAGACATATAAATCATAGACAAGGAGTTATTAGAAGTGCAAACCCTTAAATGCAAATGATATTCTTTAGTTAAGACATTTGTGACTTGCTTATACCAGTGAGCTATAGAGCAACATACAATCCCAATGGGACAGACTGTAGCTTAAAATAAAAGAATACATGTGAAGTAGCATTTTAGGAAGGGCATCTACTGGAAATACAATCTGGGATGTCCAGGGGCAAAACATGCAGAAAACCGCCGGTGACATCTATGTTTATACATGTGCCACTTTATATGCATATTAGGTTCACATTTTCATAAGTGACAATTTCTGCACATATAACACTTCTTTACGCACAGAAATGCCTTTTAAAGTTGTCTTCCACATAACTAATTGTGATATATGGGGAAAACAACAACCCATTAATTCAAGTCTTCCCATAGTCACACTAAGTAACTCTATAGTAAATGACGAGGGAATTCTCCATCACCAATCAACACTAATGAGGGAAATAATGATCTTTTGCAAATCAGGACTAGATATCAGAAGTAAAAAAAACATACCGTCAGATGCTTCCTAAAAATAACAAAGTCCTTAATTAACCACAGTTCCTTCAGTAATTTGTTCCACACTAGGGGACCGATAAATGAAAATGCTCCACTACAAACTCTATTTACATGGGGACACTTCCAACAAGCCTTCTTCCTAGAAGCATATGTTTGGTGATAGGATGTAAGGTGCTAATTTATCTGAAGGTGTGCTGGCTCCAGCCATTTCAAATCAAATACCAACTAAATTTAAAAGCACATTTCAGAAAAGCTGTGTAGGTGCAATCTGGGACATCCAAGTCCACGCATTCAAAATTCTGTGGGAGGGTCAACAGTGATGGTGGATACATGTGTTTTCTAAAAATGACCTGTGGCTCTTGAATACAAACTCTGCCTGAGAGTTCTTAAAGGTGGATTTTTTTCATTTTAAAAAAGCTAAGTTTTGTTGCTACATTGCCTATTGATTTATTTTTATAGCTGTGCAGAAGGGGAATTTTTCTGTTGTTAGGTAAGCTTTCTTTCTGCTGCTATAGTTCTTTTTCTTGTCCTCTAACCTTCAGGTTCAAAGAGGAAGGCAAGCTCTTTGAAATCACTGCAGAATCAACAATTCAACTCCACCAGCACTTGAATTGAAGAACCAGTATGCAGCCCTGGAAGTGGAGGAGGTGAAACTATCCCAGGAATGGGAAGAACCATAGTTCAAGCACCTCAAAATTGCAGAATCGGTGACTATAAGGAAGCAAAGGGTAGTGGTGATTGGTGACTCTCTTCTGAAGGGTACTGAGGCAAAGATCTGTCAACCAAACATGATGTCCATGGTGTCCCACACCGGCCCGATCGGCAGCGAGGAAGGGAGCAGGCAGGTATGCTCCTCCCTGCTCCCCACCACATAGCCAATTAGGCCGAAGAACCAACAACAGCGGACTTTTAAATTTAATGTGCCTTAAGGTGTGAGAGTCCCATACTGGCCCGATCGGCAACGAGGAAGGGAGCAGGCAGGTATGCTCCTCCCTGCTCCCCACCGCATGGCCAATCAGGCCGAAGAACCAACAACGGCGGACTTTTAAATTGAATGTGCCTCAAGGCGCGAGAGTCCCACACTGGCCCGATCGGCAATGAGGTACAGAGCAGGCAGGTATGCTCCTCTCTGCTCCCCACCACATGGCCAATGAGGCTGAAGAACCAACAACAGCGGACTTTTAAATTTAATGTGCCTCAAGGTGCGAGAGTCCCACACCGGCCCGATCGGCAATGAGGAAGGGAGCAGGCAGGTATGCTCCTTCCTGCTCCCCACTGCATGGCCAATCAGGCCGAAGAACCAACAAAGGCGGACTTTTAAATGTAATGTGCCTCAAGGCATGCCCGCTCCTGGTGGGCCCGCACCCACGCCTAAGGGCCACGCCAAAGGGCTCTTTGGCATGGTCCTTAGGCATGGCACTGTGGAATGTTCACATTCTCCTCTTTCACCCCACTCCAGGTACTCCACCGAGGAGCAGACCAGACCAGACCAGAGGCAATGGAACCACAAGAAACCTCACCATGTAAGCATTCTCCGATATAACCCTTGCTGTAATCTAATGTACCCCATGATGCCCAGCCTGCCTGTAATGTAACCCTTGATGTGATGTAATCGATCCCACGATGCCATACCTGCTTGGATTGTAATATACTGTGTGTGTAGTAAATGCTGCTGTAATGTAACCCAGTGTCCCACCTTATCTCTTTCTTCCCTTATCCACCCTTACCTACACCTCTCTGTCTGTCCTAACCAGACCATAATCCCCCTGTGTTGTATCAACTAGATTGTAAGCTCTGAAGTGCAGGGACTGTCTCTATTACTTGTCCTAACTAGATTGTAAGCTCTCAAGCAGGGACTATCTGTCTGTCTCTTATTTAAATAGAATTGCGCAGTAGTCCTTGCAGTAGTAATGGGTGACAGCCAACCTGGTTTTGCCCTAACTAGTCTGTTGCTCTGTGTGTGTTTTGTAGTCTCGATTAGATTGTAAGTTCTGATGAGCATGCATTGTCACTCTTATATGTCTGTACAGTGCTGTGTACGAGGTAGCGCTTTATAAATGTTAAATAGTAGTAGTAGTAGTAGTAGTAGGTGTTCTGTCTGCCAGGTGCTAAAATCTGAAATGTTATGGAGAGTTTGCTGAGACTCATCAAGCCTACTGACTATTATCTGCTGATGCTCATTTAAATGATACTGCTAAGTATCCCTCCGAGCATATCAAGAGTGACTTAATGGATATGGGAGAGAGGGTGAATCAGATAGGTGCACAGGTGGTGTTCTCTTCATTCCTCCCTGTTTCCTTGACCATGGGATGATTTTCTAAGGGCTGCTGAGCAGAGATGGGGGTCCATCTACCTAAGAAGGGTCAATGTGTATTCTGCAGCAGACGAGTTACCCTAATGAAGAGGGCTTTAAACTACATTCACTGGGGATGGATGAAGAAATCTCCCAGGTAAGTAAAAGCCCTCAGATAAGCAAAACACTAGCACAGAGGAGTAGTCTAGTGGTTAGAGCAACAGCCTCATACCCAAGAGATCAGGGTTCTAATTCCCACAGGTACTTGTTGTGACCATAGGTAAATCACTTTGCACTCCATTGTCTTGGAAGAAAAGGCCTGGGAATCTACTTCCTGTCATACCTTGCCAAGTAAATCCAGGAATCAGCATTGACTTAACAACACATAAAGATAGAACATTAAACACTTCTGTAGATATGGATAAACATCTGGGAAGTAGCATGCATTAATGCCTGTAAGATCCCAGATGTTGGGGCTTTAATACAGCCCTGACTGACTTGGATTTAGTAGCAGTTATAGAGAGATGCTTCACAGACAACCGTGACTTGGATGTACTTATAGCAGGCTATATCTTATTCAGGAAAGGCAGTTTAGAAAGGAGGGGAGGATGAGTGACACTAAATGTAAAAAGTAGTATGAAAGCTACAGAATTACAGGACTTATGGAGAAAAGCAGGAATGGGGTATCCATTTGCATTGGTGTGACATACAGATCTTCTACACAGCCAGAAGTGGACAGTTATCTAATTGAAGATATTCAAAGTATAGCCATGAAAGGAGAAGTGCTACTGATAGGTGATTTCAATATGCCGGATGTTGATTGGCCTGTCCCTGCTGCACTGGTACCTATAAGTGAGGAGATCCTGAATTCTCTACAGGGATAACTATTCTGGCAACTGGTAACAGAAACCATATGTGAATGGGCCATACTGGACTTGGTTCTTACCAATGGGGAAAGTGTTTCTGATCTTATTGTGGGTGATCATTTTGCATCCAGTGATCACCAGATGTTATGGTTCAGTATTAGGACTAGGGCTGTGTGATGGGGTATATAAGGAAGTTACCCATCCCTCTCCAAAGGGATTATCAGCAGTCCACCTTAAAAGGATCTACAGCTCAGAACTCAGGGCTGGAAGGGCATGACAGACAGAGGGGTTAAGAATCCAGCTGTGTGCACAAGGGAGAAGAAAGCCCAATGGAGACAGAAAACTCCTTCCAAGCAGGGCTGGGAGTTGAGTCTGGTTGTAAGTTAGGCAATTCATGAAGTGGGAATCATATTTACAGAGCTCAAGTGACTGACTGGACTTTGTGCTGACCTGAATTCTGAGCTTTAAAGTGTGGGTCGGGGAAGGCACCGAGAATCAGCCTTGTGAATGTAACAAGCTTTGGAGTGATTGCTGGATAACTGCAGGGAAACAAAAGTGGCCTTTGTTGGCCCCTAAACTATTGTTTACCTGATATTTTAAAAGCCCCTTGCCACCGCACACCATGTTATACTACAGGCTAATAAAGTCCATTCAGATGTGAGGGTCCTAGATGGGACAACATATCAAGGAGTTGTTAATGGGGTGGGAACAGGTGGAGTTGTAGAAAAACAGTGGGCAAAGCTAAAAGGGGATATTTTAAGGACAATATAAATGTAAAAGGAAAAGGAGACCAGTATGGTTCGTAAGAGAAGTAGCTGAAAAGGTGAAGAAAAAGAGGGTGGCCTTCATAAAATACAAGAAAACACAGAAATAGGAAGACAGGCATCAATATTTGGAAAAGCTAAGAGAAGCTAGGAAAGTAGTCAGGAATACAAAGATACAAATGGAAGAAAAAATAGACAATGCAGTAAAATGGGGGGACAAGACATTTTTCAGTTATGTTAATGAGAGAAGGAAGTACAAAAATGGTATTATTAGACTCAAGGGAAGGGGGAAGGATTATAAGGAAAATGAGGAAAAACAGATTTTCTTAACAAAGATTTTTGTTCTGTGTTCACAGGTGTACAGCCAGGAGCAGGACCTCAAAAAACACCCACAAATAGGAACAGACGTGAAGGGGATCTTGAATAATTTTCAGAAGACAGTGTTCATGAGAAACTAACTAAACTAAAAGTAGAGAAAGAGATAGGACTGGATGTGATATCTTTGAGAGTATTGAAGGAACTTGGTGAAGTTCTAGCTGCTCAACTGTCTGACCTTTTCAATGCTTCTTTAGAGTCAGGAGTGGTCCAGGAGGACAGAAAAAAGGGCAAATGTAATCCCTTTACAAAAATGCAGAAGTAAGGATGATGTTGAGAACTACAAGCTAGTTAGTCTGACCTCTGTGATGAGTAAATTAATGGAAACACTGCTAAAACAGAGGATAGTGAGGTTTCTGGAGTCCAAAGGATTGCAGGATCCAAGGCAGCATGGTTTTATTAGAAGCAAATCTTGTCAGACAAACCTAATTAATTTCTTTGACTGGGCAACCAGAGAGTTTGACTGAGTGAGATACCTAGATGTGGTGTACTTAGATTTCAGTAAAGCCTTTGACACCATTCTGCACAGGCGACTTATAAATAAATTGAGCACCCTAGGGATAGGCCTTAAAGTGACTGACTGGGTAGAAATTGGTTGAGTGGAAGGCGACAAAGGATACAGGTAAATAGAGATCACTCTGAGGAGACACGTGCTATCAGTGGTATGCCAAAGGGATAGGTCCTTGGTCCAATTCTCTTTAACATTTTGGTTAGTGATATTGTGGAAGGACTGTCGGGTAAGGTTATCCTCTTTGCAGATGAAACCAAATTTTTCAATAGAGTAGACACCCAGGAAGGAGTAGATAAAATGAGGAGGGATCTAGCTAAGCTTGAAGAATGGTTGAGAATTTGGCAGTTGAGATTTAACATTAAAAAATGCAGGGGGATGCATTTGGGCCGCAAAAATCTAAAGGAGTGTACAGTACAAGGGGTGAAGTACTTCTGTACTCCAGGAAAAAAGAGTGAGACCTGTGCTAAACAGGTAGAAAAAGCAATGGTGAAAGCAGAAGGATGCTTGGATGCATAGTGAGAGGAATTGCCAGCAGGAAGAATGAGATGAGACCTCATTTGGAATATTGTGTGCAAATCTGGAGACCACACCTTCAAAAGGATATAAACAGAATGGAGTTGGTGCAGAGGGTGGCTATCAAAATGGTCAATGGGCTTCATCATGAGGCATATGCAGATAGACATAAAGAACTCAATATGCATACTTTGAAGGAAAGGTGGAACAGAAGATATATGACAGCTATGTCTAAATACCTCTGTGGCATATATACACAGGAGACGAGCCTCAATTGAAAGAAAGCTCTGCAATGAGGGGGCATAGGATGAAGGTAGATGTAGTAGATATATGTATCTGAATTCAGGAAAACATGGGACAAACACAAAAGATCTCTAAAGGAAAAAAAGGGACTATAGTAGTTGGATGGAAGGGCAGACTGGATAGGCTGTATGGGCTTTTTCTGCCTTCATGCTTTTGTTTCTATGTTTCTATAACCTATTTTCAAAGTAAAAGATAAATGTCTCTGCAAAAAAAAAGACATGGGAATGTGCAGAATTATACTCCAAATATGTGCAAATTTCGAGGCAATTCTAGAAACTTGCATATATCTGATATGGAGAACCACAAGCCCAGTAGCATAGATGTGACAGTGATGGTATTCCGGAATGGGCACGTGTATCTCTCGCCACATGCACGTCCAGGCAGGCCATACTAAGCCATAAATGCGCCCTGTGTGTCTTGCATATCTTGTGCGCCCCGTCATTTGCCCCATGCCCGACCACTCCCCATCTTACTTCCATATCCAGCCAACTCTCCCCTCTGCTGTTGCTCTTGCCCAGTTGCCACCTCTTTTCGTGTTGCCTTGGTGGTGGCAGAACAGAGCCCGACATCCAATTAAAAAAAAACAAAAAAACAAAAAACAACGCAAGTCTTTCCAACTCTGTGCTTGCATGCAGGTCTGATCCCTCCCTCCTCTGATGTACACTTGTGGCAGAGGAGGAAGGGACCAGATCAGCCATTCAAACGCAGGTCTCTGCAACTCCATGCTTAATGTGAGCATATGGAAGAGGAGGGAGGGATCAGACCTTCACGCAAGCACTGAGTTGGAAAGACTTGTGGTTTTCTTTTCAATTGGATGTCTGCTCTGCTGCTGCCATCCCCACCACCACCAACAAGGCAACAGGAAAAGGGGTGGCAGTGGGGCAAAAGCAGGTAGAGTTGGGGGGAGCCAAGGACAGCAGCTCCAAATAAGCCCCTATTTGCTTGCCTATGTGGCTGCACCGCTCGCACAGGGCTAGGTATGGTGTTGCGTCCAGGCGTGCCATTTTGCAAGTGAGATATGGAGCGGCGTGTCAGTCAAGAAAAAGGTTTGTTTATTTACCTCTATGCTTTTTTTGGAGTGGCAAAAATATTGGGGGAATGATAGGGTTTTCTCTTCTTCGCTGTACAGGTCTTCAGTTACTGAAAAGAACACTTTGCAGATGCCTATTCACTCCTTTGGGTGGGTACAGATATGAACATGTCTGCTGCTGAGTCCAAATGTGCAATGCCACTCTACAATCAGGTGCACACATGTATCTTTTTTAGTACACCCTGGGCAGGCCTCTGGCACTTCCCCATGTGACATAGACACAATCATGCCAGACACATGTAAACTTGGGTCATTCTCAAATACCTCTTGGGATGTCAGTGTGTTTCACATGTCTGAATAGGCATTTTCAGATATGGGAATCATGAACAGCACTTCTAAAATGACTCCCTTAGTCAGAACCTTAAGAGAAGAAGCTAATTTAGCCCTTTCAAATGAAGCATCATACATTTTCTCAAAGAGCAGCCAGAAAGAGTAACCTAATGGCTGTAGCAGTAGACTGGGAACCAGAAAAGCCCAGTTTAAATCCTACTGACACTCCTTGTGATTTTGAATAAGTCCCTTAACCTCCATTACCTCAGGTACAAACTTAGGGCCCGATATTTAGCTCTGGCGGCTAGCGTGACTACAGTCTCTAGCTACCAACGCTGGACACTAAACCCAGATATTGAGTGCCGAGGTCATATCCGGGGTCACTGCTCATCCTCCAACACCGCAGGAGCTAACCGGGCACTAATGATATTGAGCCACTGCTCAGTTAGTTCCCATATGTAATGATAGGCCAGCTTTTGCTGCCCCTCTCCTTACCCACAGGTCGCTAACAGGGCAGCGGGTCAATATCGCTGCTGCCTGGTTAGCAACGGGTGCCACCTCCAGAACGCCCATGACACGCCTCGATGCTACATGGTTAACATTGAGGCATGTAGCTGCGTTAATCAGGGATCTTCAGTGGCACTCACCTTTAGTACCACTGAATATCCCACTCAGTGGCATTTACAAGGTTTACAGATCTGTAAACTGTGTAAATGCCTTTGGATATCGGGCCCTTAGATTATAAACCCTCTAGGAACAGGAAAATATCTAGCATGCCTCAATATAACACACATTGAACTTCTGAAAAAAGTGTGAGTTAAATCCAATTTCCTTTCCTGGTAAGTAGATGGGCAACTATATTTTGGATTAATTGTAATGATCAAAAAAGACTATGAGGCAATCAAAGTTAGAGACTTTTGCAATAATGGGAACAGGATAGCACAGGATTAGTGACATCAAAGCCAGCCTGTAAAAACACTCTTGCTTTCCTGATATTATGTAACTGGAAGACTGCATTTCTGGTTACTATAGCGGTATGTCAATTTAGCTTCAGGCTTATGTCAAGGAAAACAACTAGAATACAGGCCTTGGTCTGCAATGAAAGTGCTGAACCATTCAGATAAAGCAGTACATCCATGCATTCAGAGGCCAGAGCAAGGGCACATAAGACTATGGCCTCCAGTTTAAGTGGATTAAGCCAGTTTGCTACTGATCAATCTTGAATTGCTGCCAAACAGCTATTGATGATTTTATCTGCTATTGTCCTTACATCCATCCCAAGGGAATGTAAACTGGACATCCTCGGCATAGATGTGCCAGCTGACCCTAGCCAAAGGCCTAAGAAATATTTTAAACAATACTAGCGAAAGTAGCAATCCTAGGAAACGCCAAACTACTGAAAATTCTGCTGAGTGGGAGTCTCCCAGAGTTACCTGTTAGTAATTATCAGACAGAAATGACACAAACTTCATACTTCATACATAATTCTCAAAAGATTACCCATCAAGATCACTAAAGAGTTTTGGTCCCACAGAGACTTGTTCAGGTTGTGCGAATCCATAGCAAAACGTAATATTGCTCTTGATTAGATATTTTCTAGAATGATTAAAGTTGTGACAGAGTTATGAATACTGTTTGTCTTTAAATATTGGACTTTATTAATGAATTCCCCAGTTTTCACTTTGTTTAAAGTCATATTTATGTATGTTATCACTCCCACACTGTATTTTGTACACTTTCCTTTTTCATTCTTTTTAAAGAGTAGTTTAATAAAAACTTGACAAGCAAAAACAGTACATTACTTACAAAGAGAAAGAAAAATAATAACAAATAAAATGCCAGAATGCAAAATCCACAGTATAAGGAAGAGAATCAGCCCCCAGGAACATTGGCATTCAGTAAAAAAATATATATAAAAAATGAAAACTACCAACGGAGAGAAGCAGGATCTTTCATTACTCAGCTATGGTTGATATACTTCTTAGAGGCAGACAAGCTGCTGTTTCTTGGAGCAGTTTATCTTATTCCTTCAGATTAAAAAAAGCCTTTCTCTGTATATTTTTATTCGTAAAAATTTGTTGGAGAGGTTTGGGTGAACTGGGAATGGCTAACTTGCAAGATGGCGGCAGAGTTGCATTGAGCCAAAATGCCTAAGCGTAAAGGCAAGCCGAGAGTTTTTCCGAGGATCCCGTGCCTGCCAGTGTGGGGCCCATGGATTGCTTTGTCAGGCTTACTGAGAATCAAATTGGGGAGTTTCGAGCAGGCTTGGTAGCGCCGGATGAGGAGGTCGTGGCGTCTTCTGCCTTGGATGTGTCTCTCTCCCCTAATGGGCGTGTCCCTCCAGCTGTTCCGGGCCTTCTGGTGATTCCTCCTGCAAGCGGAGTCATGTCTCTTCCTGATGCAGTAGTGGCTGCGACCCTGGAGCGGGGCGTGTTGGAGGTGGACTCCAGTGGGCAGCCAACTGTGTGTGCAGCTACAGGCTCAGCAGAAATTTGATCTCCGGAGGTGGCTGTTTCCGCTCGAGGACTGAGCGGTGCTGGTGAAGAAAAGGCTCCTCTTCTAGGAGCGGCAGTGTCTGAACCCCCATTTACCTTCATTTTGTCACATCCCGCTGCGGTCTCTTTGGAGAACATTTGGGAAGCGATATCTCAACTTTCTCATGTAGTAAGTCAACAGTTGGCCTTGTCTACCTCTTGGGTTGATAACCTTGAAGACTCTGTCTCTAAACTTAATTGTGATATGGTGGAAATAAAAGCGAAAGCTTTCGACCAGAAACTTTTGCAGGTTTCTGAGGTATCGCTATCCTTAGTTAAAGATAATGTGGCTTTAAGAGCAAAGCTAGAGTCTTTGGAAAATGCTGCCAAGTCTCCTAACATTCGTCTACTCAATTTTCCTGTGGTTCCTGCAGTAGCTCCTCTGGAATTGTTTAAAAAATATTTACAAGAGTCACTAATGGTAATGTTTGATTTCCTCCAGTATCGAAAGCTTATTTTCTGCCATCAGGCAGAAAAGAGGGGAAGATGGCTGTTGGGTCGCTAAATATGGATTTTCTGAATGTCTCGTCTTTACTTCAAACTCCTAAGGAAGATGAATTGTCTGTTTCCACCATGTTAGTAACATTTGTTCTTCCATCAGATAAAGTGTGGATTCTCAAGTTATATTATAAAAAGCGTGCCAACTTATTTATGGGCAAGAGAATATTGATTTTTCCTGATGTTGCCAGAGAGACTCAAAAAAAGACGCAAACGTTTCTTGCTTTTACGTCCTGGGGTGATTCAGATGGGTGCTTCTTTTGTGCTTAGATTTCCTTGTAAATGTAGTGTAGTTTTTCAATCACACAAATATGTTTTCTTTCAGCCTGAAGATTTCTCCTCCTTCATCAGCACTCATATTGTTACATCTTCTCCTCCCTGAGTGGTTCCTCATTTATTAATTAAATGTTTTCGGCCCTCTGCTCTCTCTTCTTTTGTGGTGTATTGTTTTTCCTAAATGGTACTGGGGAGTCTCCTGCCCTTAGTATGTTTGTTTAATGCTGCTTCCCCCCTATCGAGGACTATTGATACTCTTGTAAAAATTGCCTTTAATTATGTTTCCTGTACTCTTTTCTGCAAGGTTGTATCTTTCTGTACAAGCGTGTTGCTTGATATATTAAAATGCATAAATATAAAATAAAATAAAAATAAAAACATTTGTTGCATTTGTTGTACTGTTTTATGCACAAAAATTGATATCATAGTGGTTTACAATAACAAAATGCATTAATGGGATATAAAATTCATCAAAACATAGGGCAAAAGCACACACAATAAGATAGGGTATGAATAGCACAGCAAAAACAGATAAAAATTGCAAATATGGGGGGGGGGGGGCAAGAGAACAAGACCTGCATTAAAGAGCCAGATTTTCAGCAACTTCTTAAATTCCTGATGGGAACTTTCAAAACGAATACTAGGAGGAAGTGAATTCCATAAAGTAGAAGCATATTAGGAAAAGTATCTGCTCTAATCCATTTATACCTAAATTGTTTGTAAGTAGGGAACACCAGAAGATGGGCCTGGGATGAGCAAAGTCAGAGACCTGGGTTGTAAGGGATTAGGAGTGCCGATAGAGAGGAAAACCTGTATAAAGCATCCTGTGAACTATCATCGAAATCTTAAGAACATAAGATATGCCATACTGGGTCAGACCAAGGTCCATCAAGCCCAGTATCCTGTTTCCAACAGTGGCCAATCTAGGTCATAAGTATGTAGCAGTTTCCCCAAAAGACACAGTTTTCACAATGCTTGTATTGGGTCAAGCAGTGATATCCCGGGTCCCTTTCAACAATGGTTTATTGACCTTTCCTCCAGGAACTTGTCCAAACCTTTTTTAAACCCAGCTACACTAACAGCCTTTACTACATCGTCCGGTAAGAAATTCCAGAGTTTGACTGAATGTTGAGTGAAAAATATTTTCTCTTATTAGTCTTAAATAAGTTACCCTGTAGCTTCATTGCATGCCCCCTAGATTTTCTATATTCTGATGATGTAAACAATCTATCTACGTTTACCCGTTCCACTCCATTCATTAATTTATAGACCTCTATCATATCTCCCCTCCGTCGTCTCTTTTCCAGGTTGAAGAGTCCTAACCTTTTTAGCCTCTCTTCATAAAGGGATCCTTCAATCCCCATTACCATTTTGGTGGCTCTTCTCTGTACCTTTTCTAATAACGTTATATCCTTATTTATTTTTTTTTAATTCTTTATTTACGTTTTCAGGCAAAATTACAACAAAAAAGAACCAAAAGTTACAATTAAAGTATACGTCCCTTTGAACATAAGGGCAAAAAACAAAAAGGCCTTAACAGCCTACCCCAAAACCAACCCTCCCCTCTACATGTGATCATCTTAGAAATGGACTAGAAAAAAGGAAGAAAGAGGCTTATAAGGGCTATGGCGCCATTAAAACTGTCCTATACCATATGGAAACATGATTGATTGATTACACAGGTACACTAAAAAAAAATTTTTTTAAACTGCCTCTAATGTTTCGATTGATTTTTATGTTTTTTGGTGCGCTGAATCCAAATCTGGTAGCCAATTTGCTCCATCACGTACAGATTTTTTGCTACATTGGGTTAGCAGTTTGAGGTGAACGTTTCAGATTGAGTGCGATCGAGATAAAAGTTTCCTGGATGAATTCTTTATACTAATTGTTTAGTAGTTATTCAAATAAGAATAAAGAAAATTGTAACAAGGCAGCACATAAGAATAGAGTAATGTCAACAAAACACACTGTGATGGTAGCAAAATTGTCTGCACTTAAAACAGCCACATACATGTGCACAAACATTGAGCATATAAGAGCGAGGTTAGACACAAAGCAAAGCAAAGAAATGTGCAAAAAATGTTGTACAGGTATGTATGTAAGAATAGAAAACGCAAACCGCACCATTGCAATACATGAAGACAAACACCCGATGGTGTGAAAATAAAATTCTAATAAATGAGATCCGACACTGTGGTAATAACTAGCAAATTTTTATTTCAAAGTTCAGTAAAAACACGATATTTGTCAACACAGTTTAGATTTTAAAGTCATTCTTGGGTCAATCAATCTCCTGGTGGGCCCGTTTCTTCTTCCCCCGAATGCTTCTCTTGGTGCGCTGCTTGGCGTATTTTTCATCTGGGGTTTCCCGCAGCAGCAACCAGCAGAAATCAGCCATCATAGTGGTGTTCCATCTTCCTTGGTACCTTCTCTCTGCGTCCTTGATGTCCTGGTGAAACCTTTCACCTTCTTCTTCACTGTACGCCCCCAAGTTTTCGGGAAAGTAGTTCACATGGGAGTGCAAGAAATGGACTTTCAGGCTCTGTTACAGCCTTGTTCTTTGAAGGCATTGAGCATCCTGGCAACAATATCCTTATAGTTCTCATCCCGCCTGTTCCCCAAGAATTTGAGAACAACATCCTTGAAGGAATCCCAGGCTTCTTTTTCCTTCTCAGACATCGTTTCAGCGAATGCTCCATCTGAAATGAGTTTCCTTATATCAGGGCCAACAAACACTCCTTCCTTTAGCTTTGCTTCAGAAAGTCGGGGGAACTTTGAGCAAAGGTACCGAAAGCACTCACCATCTTTTGGAAGGGACTTGATGAATTGCTTAATGAGACCCAACTTAATGTGGAGAGGTGGTAATAGAATTTTATCACGAGGTACCAAGCTCTCATGAAGAACATTTTTCTCACCGGGTCTCAAATACTTCCGAATTGGCCAGTCTTTTTTCCCCCAGTGTAGGTCGCGGGCCCAGCTATCCCACAAGCAAAGGAAGCAGGGATATTTGGTGAAACCGGATTGCTTCCCTAATAGCATGGATAGAATTTTAAAGTCTCCACAAATCATCCACTTATGCTTATCATAACGAATCTTCTGAAGAATCAGGGCCAAATTCTCGTATTTTTCTTGGAGAATAACAGAGTGAGCAATAGGAACTGAAGCGAATGTGTTGCCATTATGAAGAAGAACACCTTTTATGCTGTCTTTTGACGAATCAATGAACAGCCGCCATTCAGCAGGATCATACTTGAGTTTAAACTTTTCCATCACTCCGTATATATCGTTGCAAAATACCAAATCTTCCTCTTTGCTGAAATACTTCAAAAATTGTGTCTCGCGGTTGCGGTACCAATAAAAAGTTGTTCCTGGTGACAATAGATTTTTCTGTTTAAGCCGAGAACCTAGCAGTTGGGCAGCATCTTTTGGGAGTCCTAAATCCCAGACTAAATCATTCAATTCAGCTTGAGAGAAAAGTTCAGGTTTCGGATCTGGTTCAGTTTCAAACTCGGAAGTACTGGACTCATCGGGAAAAGCCATCTGATGAGTCTCATCATGATCAGAACCGTCCACACAAATATGATCCAAAGATTTTGGTGGTTCAGGCACAGGTACTTCGTTGCTATGAGGCATAGGCCTAATTGCTGAGGGAAGGTTGGGGTAACTTATTACGTTCTTATTTTTTAAGTTGTATCCCTTCACAATGCAAGAGCAAAAATAGCAGTCACTGCTGTGGTCTCTTTGTTCACGCCACATCATAGGTATTCCGAAACGAAATGCTTGTTTTTTACCTTTCATCCATAAGCGTAGATCTTCCTCACATGTCTTGCACACTTTGTGAGGAGCCCACGGTTTGTCTTGATCGCCTAACTTCAAACCGAAATAGGCGAAATATACTTTTTTAATAAATGCAGAAATGTTCCTCTGCCGCTTTTTCACGGTATATTCCCCACAAATAAAACAAAAACTGTCCGGAGAGTTGACGCAACCTCTGGCTCTGTGAGCCATCACAAATACACAGCACTGCAAACTACAACTGTAGTGAACCACTTCGGAATAAAGCTGGATTACGACTGAGCAAACAAAAGGTAATAATGAACTTGCAAGAAACTGAAATTTGACAGGAACGTTCATGTCGCAACCACCGTGTTTGAGCGAGCGAGCGAACGAGGCGAGGCGAACAGGAAAGAACATGCGCCAGCGCGAGTACTGGATTTAGCCCCCCGCCTCCCAATTGTCCTGTTAATGTATAAAATGAATACAAAACACTCTAAAATATCATGAGGGAGTGTTTCTAGTTAGTTAACCATTACAACCTCTATTTTGGGCCAAGAAAATAAACTGCAGTCGGCTAAAAAGAAATTATGTGAACATTCCTTATATGGGTAAGAAATCTAATTTTGCAAGAAAACGTGACGTGATGGAACATTTTGGCTATTTTTCCTGGATTCAGCACCCCAAAATCTATAGGAATCAGTTGCAAAACTGGAGGCAGTTTTTTGGTAGTGTACCTGTGTTACCCCTTAATTCACAGCATATTGTGCTTTCGATATATAACTATATATGGGTTTCCATTTAAGCAAGGTAAAAGGAATAGGAGTTGTACCATAACGTGGCATCTGCTCATATTTACAACACAGACATAAACTATTCCACCATGTGTGCCAACTGAGATCTGCCGTATGTTTCCAATTGGCGATTACGAGATGCAGCGCCACTCCCATCATAAAGTCAAATAGGAAATGACAATCCCTTTATAACGATGAGATGCCAATTGTTGACCGGAAAACTATAATGGACCAAGAGAGAGTGGCCCTAAATCCCAAGACCTCTTAGATTCAATTCCAAATCGAAATCCAGTAGGACTGAACATTAGGGCAGTCATATACCACATGCCTTAGAGTGCCAACATCCCTCTGACAACACCAACACACATTTCCGATTGACTTATCCCACTTGGATACCTTTGTCAGGGTAAAATGAGCTCTGTGCGCAAAGAAGTATAGTGCCTGGGAGATAGAGGCGGATTGAGAGACTCTAATTAATTTGCCCCAAAATCTCCCCCACGATTCCGGAGAGAGAGTATCCCTAGTATCATGCTCCCATATCCGCTGAGTGCCAATAGAATGTGGAGAGGGACGATGGACTACCAATTGATAGTAGTGAGAGGCCTGTTGGGCTGTTCCTATGATATTAAGTAACCTCCATTCTTCAGATAAAGATCTGATATCAATAAGGGATTTCTCTATACAGTGTCTCAACTGAATCCACTGAAAGTATAAGGATTTAGGCAAGTCAAATTCACGCTGTAGACACACAAAAGGCTTCCACCTGTCTTCAAAAATCAGTTGTCCTATAGACCAAATGCCCCTGCTTAACCATTGCTTCCAGGCAAACCGACTTTGATGATTTTTTAAAAAAGGACTGTACCAAATGGGGATAAGCTTCGACAAGCATTTCTCCTGAGGAATTACATTCACTAACTGCTGGAAAGCCTTTTGTGTGTCCATTATACCCCTATGGAAGTTCAATCTCTCTGAAGACACCATGCCAGGGAGGAGACTCAAGGGGAACGGAGCAGTCAATCTCTCTTCCAAGTCAAGCCACACTGGGCATTGTCCTTATCCCTCTCCACCCATCTTGACCCCTGTTTTAACAGAAAAACACAGCGGTAGGCCTGAAAATCAGGAAAGTTCACCCCCTCCTCTTTTTTAGACTTAAACTTCCTAAGAGCAATTCTAGGTGGTTTATTTTTCTATAGAAACTGGACAAGAGTCCTTTCCACTTGTCGGTATGTTTTATCCGAAAGGAAAACCGGCAGCATTTCTAAAACATAGTTCACCTTAGGAGTGATAGTCATTTTTATTGCTTCAAGATGACCCCACCAAGAGACATAGACCGGTGGCCATCTTGCAGTCATATTTCATACCTTAGTAAGGAAAGACTCTTCATTATATTGCAGAGTTTCAATAAGTGGATGGCAGTAATGAACTCCTAAGTATTTCACCATTTTGGGTTCCCATACAAAAGGGTAATCATTCAAGTCTGCACAACAAACTCGTGAGTTTAAAGGGAACGCTACAGACTTTGTCCAATTAATTTTATATCCTGATAACCCTGAGTATTGGTCTATCAACTCTAGAACAGACAGGATTGAACTGGACATAGTGAACAGCAATAAATCATCAGCATAAGCAGAAAGTTAATTTCATACCAGCTATGGGCACACCTTTAACTGCAGAACTTTATCTCAACAGTAGGGCCAAAGGTTCCAAGGCCAGATTGAATAGGATAGGTGAAAGGGGGCAACCCTGATGGGTACCACGCCCTAAGAGAAAATCTCTAGATTGAGTTGCATTCACAAAAATATTAGAACTTGGTCTCGCATACATGAGTTTAATTAGTTTAAGGAATCCTTCACGGAAACCAAACCACTTCAGGACGGCAAATAAGAAAGGCCACTCCAGTCGATCGAACGCTTTCTCTGCATCCAACGATAATCCCACCAGCGGGCCCTCCACTCCTTCCACTCCTTCCAACACATGGCAAAATACTCTGGCATTGTCAGCTGTACAGCGTCCCTCAGTAAAGTCACATTGATCCGGATGGATCAAAGATGGAATTAATTTGGAAAGACGACCGGGCAAGGTGGCAGCAAATATTTTATAGTCTGTGTTTAGTAATGAAATTGGGTGATAGTTACTGACCAGCTAAGGGTCCCTCCCAGGTTTTTCAAGAACCACAATGTTTGCAGAGACAAACGCTCCAGTCTGGGCATCTGCTTCTGAAAGAAGCCTATAGTATTGTTGGAGATATGGACCTAGCACTTTGGAAAAGGTTCTATAAAATTCAACCGGAAGGCCATCTGGTCCGGCAGCCTTGCCAATTTGCATAGAATCGATGGCCTGGATAATTTCCATGACCATGATCTGCCTATTCAGAACTGAAGCTGTTTCCTGATCCAGAACAGGCCTCTCTACATCGGCCAGTAAGCTCTCAAAAGCTTCCTCAGAGAATTCTATCTCTGGGGAGTACAACTGAGCGTAAAATTGATGGAAGGTTTCTGCAATTTCAGTGTCCGCGACAATCAATTGTTGTACCTGGGGATCTCTTAAAGCAGCGTGTGAGAGGCTTCTTTGTGACCTTATAATGAGTTAGCTAATAACCATCCAGCTCTATTGCCTTCCAAATAATACTGCCCTTTCTGCGCCTGAATATTCTGTGAAGTTTCAGTGGTTAGGATCGTTATATCTAAATCTAAGGTGCTGAAGACGTATCAGAACATTAGGATCTGTTTTCAGACCTATGATGCGTTCCCCCGCTTTGATCTGCCTATCCAAAACTTCTAGTTCTGCTTTGTGTTGTTTGGCCTGCCGTATAGCAAAGCTGATTATGGTAGCCTGTATGTTAGCTTTGAAACCCTACCATCACACCCAACCCAAAGTGTCCTGGGATGAGTTAAACTGAAAATACTCCTCTATAGCTACTAGAATGGTTTCATGGAACTCCTGATTGGTAAGGAGAGTTCTGTCAAAATGCCAACGTGTATGAGATGGGCAGCTCATTGAGTCTAATAGGGAGAGTGAGATTGCATCATGATCAGAAAATGTGCAGCATGAATATTGGATTCATTGATTCTGGAGCATAGTCCCTTAGAGATTAAGAAAAAATCTATGCGCAATACCGAGTTATGAGGGGGGAGAGAAAAAGTGTACTCCTTATCAACAGGATGCTGCAACTGCCATATATCTACCAGGCCTAATTCTTGTATTAGTGACAAAAGGACAGGGTGTGTTTTGGGGACCTTATTAGTTCTCACAAGACTCCTGTCTAACAAGGGGTCTAGCGTGAGGTTGAAGTCTCCCCCCATAATAGTCGGGTATCTGGATACCTCCTGTGCCAGAGCCACTATGGAGCTAAAGAAAGTAGGACAGTCTATATTGGGGGCATAGATATTGATTAAGCCCAGTTCAGTGGATCCTATCTTAATAACAGCCATTGCCCAGCGCTCTTCAATATCAGATATGGTTTGCAGCACAGTAGGGGATAAAGATTTTCTTACTAGAATGGCTACCCCTTTTCTTATGATTAGCAGCTGAGAAAGCCACAAGTGAAAAGGGTTTCATATCTAATTTTAAAGACTCCTTTACATTCAAATGTGTTTCTTGCTGAAATAGGATGTCCACACACTTCTTGTGCCCATACAGAAATATCTTTTTTCTCTTAATGGGATTGCTAATGCCCTTAAAATTCAGTGAGACTATCTTAAAGGATCCTATATGATAGTCATGGGTGATTGGAACGCAAAGGTTGGCAACAAAGAAGAAGACAAAGTAGTTGGAAAATATGGACTTGGCAACAGAAATGAAGCTGGAGAAAGACTGATAGAATTCTGCAAGACCAACGATCTATTCATCTTGAACACCTTCTTCCAGCAATACAAGTGGCGACTGTACACATGGACCTCACCCAATGGATTGTATAAAAATCAAATTGACTATATCTGTGGAAGTCAACGATGGAAAAGCTCTATAACATCAACAAAGACAAAACCTGGAGCTGACTGTGGTACACATCATCAACTACTAGTATGCAAGCTCAAGCTAAAGCTGAAAAAGAGCAAACCACTCATGAATGCAGCAAAATATGACCTTGAGAATATACCACTGGAATTTAAAGACTGCCTGCAAAATCGATTTGCTGTTTTAGATACAAATGATAGAGTTCCAGAAGAGTTATGGAATGACATCAAGAAGGTTGTGTTGGAACAAAAGGTAAAAAAGAAAAAACGGCCAAAATGGATGATGGAAGAAACTCTGAAAAAGCCAGAGGAGAAAGAAAGACAATCACAGAACTCAACAGAGATTTCCAATGTGCAGCAAGACAGGACAAGGAAAAGTACTACAATGACGCATGCAAGGAAATAGAAGCAGAAACTATTAGAGGAAGAACAAGATCAGCTTTCCTAAAGCTACGAGAGTTAAAGAAAAAGTTCCAGCCTCGAATTGGAATGTTACAAGATGCTCAAGGTTCTATGTTGAATGATGCTGAGAAGATCAAGAAAAGATGGAAGGAATATGCAGAGTTTTTATATGATAAAGATCAAGTGGACCAACAGCCGTTTCAACCCGTACCTTATGATCTGGAACCATTGATGATGAAAGAAGAAGTTGAAGCAGCATTGAAAGCCTTATCAAAGAACAAAGCACCAGGCATTGATTGCATTCCCATAGAAGTATTACAGCAATCTGATGCAGCTGTTACCGTACTTACAAGGCTCTGCCAAGAAATATGGAAGACAGCATCATGGCCAACTGACTGGAAAAGATCTGTGTTTATACCAGTACTAAAGAAAGGTGAACCAACTGACTGTGGAAATTATCACACAATCGCTCTGATCCCACATGCCAGCAAAATTCTACTGAAGATTATTCAAAAGAGACTACAATCATACCTGGAACAAGAACTACCTGAAGTGCAAGCAGGGTTCAGAAAAGGGCGAGGAATGAGAGACATCATTGCGGATGTGAGATGGATCCTTGAAAAGACTAAAGAATACCAAAAGGATATCTATTTGTGCTTTATCGACTATAGCAAAGCTTTTGACTGTGTAAACCATGAGAAACTCTGGGCCACATTAAGAAGCATGGGTATACCAGAACACCTGATCGTTCTCTTGCACAATCTGTACATTGATCAAGAAGCAACAGTTCGAACGGAACAAGGAGAAACAGAATGGTTTAAAATAAGCAAAGGTGTAAGACAAGGCTGCATACTTTCCCCCTACCTGTTTAATTTATATGCAGAACAAATCATCAGAGAAGCTGGATTGTATGAAGACAACAGAGGTGTGAAGATTGGTGGAAGACTCATCAACAACCTTCGCTATGCTGATGATACCACATTACTGGCAGAAAGCGAAGATGATCTGAAACATTTGCTTCTCACAATCAAAGAACATAGTCTCAAAATGGGCCTGCACCTTAATGTAAAGAAGACAAAGATCATGACAACTGGCATAATCAACAGGTTCATCGTCGAAGGAGAAGAAATTGAAATTGTGAATAACTTTAACCTACTTGGATCAGCTATCAATAAAGAAGCAACAAGCAGTCAAGAAATCAGATGACGCATTGCTCTTGGCAGAATGGCTATGAAAGACCTAGATAAGATTCTCAAGAGCAGAGATGTCTCTCTCCATACAAAGATTCGACTTGTTCAAGCCATGGTATTTTCAATAATATCATATGGATGTGAAAGCTGGACAGTGAAAAAGATAGACAGGAAGAAAATTGATGCCTTTGAATTATGGTGCTGGCAGCGAATACTGTATATACCATGGACTGCCCAAAGAACCAACCAGTCTGTACTAGAGGAGATCAAACCTAAGCTTTCTTCAGAAGCTCAGATGACAAGACTTCGACTTTCATACTTTGGACACATCATGCGGAGAGAGAGATCATTAGAGAAAGACATCATGCTTGGCAAGATAGAAGGTCAACGCAAAAGAGGAAGGCCAGCAATGAGATGGATCAATACAATAACAGCAGCTACGGGTACCAGTCTGTCAACAATGAGCCGCCTGACTGAAGATCGAACACAATTTAGGATAGCTATCCAGAGGGTCGCCATGAGTCGACTCAGACTCGACGGCACTTAACAACAACATCTTAAAGGAAGACATAGTGACAATAAAGCACACTGTGCTAAACAATTGTTACAGAAACATACCAGGTTGTAACATGATTTTACATTGTTAATCCACATATTTGAAGCGCCCAGAATTGAAGCAGCATTAATAGCCCAAGGAAAAAGACAAAAGCAGAAATACCACCCCTTGGCCATAGCCCTTATATAGGATCACCCAAAAAAACCCCACACGATTCTAAATACCAAAAACCACCAAAACCTTGGGGGTCTATACCAAACTCAGAACTTAGCGGGTCAGCCCAAAGGGAAAAGACAGGCACGGAGGGTATAATTAACTAATTCACTTCAACTCCCTGCCAAGTAAAGCTTCTTGCGCTGACCTCTACCCACAACTAGAGTAACTTCCCCAAACGCCAAAGCTCTAAAACACTAGAGCAAAATGGCCCCTCCCTATACATTACATAATCACTAAAGGCTACATATAAATATATGAGGGCCATCTTGTCTTTCAATGCCCTGACGCCTTCTGATCTAACCCAAACGCCATGAATATGAACAATATAAAAGAAAGAAAGGAAAGCACACGAGAAAAGGACAGTGCAACCAAAGCAATACCCTGGAGTTATCCCGAGAGAGCCATATTGAATGCCATCTCTATATGATTCAGATCATAACATCAGGACCTTAAATGCAGTCAAGGCACCCATATAGGAAAGACCAGAGTACTCTGCAAGCTTATACCCACCACCGAGTGCAAGGCAAGGTTTTCACCGCATCAACACCAGTTCTTTTTCTTCCAAGAAAGCGTGCAGCTCCCCTGGATCGTTGAAAGTCCTAGTTTGGTTATGCAGTATAACTCTCATGCAGGCAAGATAAAGCAGCCAAAACCGGGCCTGCAACTGCAATAATCGTGGATGCAGCGCCAAAAAGCTTTTCCTCCGGTCTACCATTGCTTTATGTCCTTGGTATTCCAATGGAGAGTGCAATCTGGCTGCTTCCATAATTTGCATGACTTGTTGAACTCGCAGAACTTTTAGAATGATTGGGCGTGGACGCTTGCCTGAGACCACAGACTGAGTAGGCACCCAATGAGTGCGCTCCATCTCAAATGGCATAGCAAACTTCACTTTTAATACACCTGGGATTATTGGCTGCAAGAAGACCATCATATCTGTACCTTCAGCTCCCTCAGAACTCCCTGGATCCTAATGTTGTTCCTCCAAGCACGGCTGTTACCATCTTCCAAGTCTCTTTGCAATGACCAAATCAACTTTGCTTGCTTCTCAATGGCTTTGAACCAGTCCCTGTGTGTTGTCACCACATTCTCCACCTTCTCTAATCTCACTGTAATTGACTCCAAACTGTGTTTTAAGGCACTGATATCCTCTTGCATTGTGTTCAGCGAGTCTCCATTTGATTTAACCATGTCTTTAACAGCACGGATCTCAGAGAGACATTCCTGCAAGGCCTCAGGGCAATCTCGGATGACTGCTTTTTTGTGAGGTGAGAGAGGCTCCATTTTAGTTCACTTTGCACTGGCGCTTTGTGTTCCTTGGTAATCCACACGCATCGGTTTGGGGCCAGATATATCCGGAGTCGACTGCTTCCAAAATACGTAGGATCCGCTCTATTAAAAGCAGGAGAGGTCAGGATTCTTGACCTTCCCCTCCGGAGCATAGCTCTCACACATCCATCTTACCCGAAGTTAGGCTCTGCCACCCAACGCTATATCTTTTTTAAGATACGGCGACCAGAATTGCACACAATATTCAAGGTGCGGTCGCACCATAGAATGATACAGAGGCATGATAATATCCTTTGTTTTCATTTCCATTCCTTTCCTTATGATTCCTAGCATTCTATTTGCTCTCTTGGCCACTGCTGCACTCCGGGCGGAGGATTTTAACATGTTATCCACGATGACGCCTAAATCTTTTTCCTGAGTGGTGGTTCCTAATGTGGAACCTTGCATCATGTAACCATAGTTTGGGTTGTTCTTTCCTAGGTGCATAACTTTGCACTTGTCCACATTAAATTTCATCTGCCATTTGGATGCCCAGTCTTCCAATTTATCAAGATCCTCTTGCAATTTTCCACAATCAATATGAGTTTTAACAACTTGAAATAGTTTTGTGGCATCTGCAAATCTGATAATCTCACTTGCTATTCCCATTTCCAGATCATTTATGAATATGTTAAAAAGTAGTGGATCCAGCACAAATCCCTATGGTACTCCACTATTCACCTTACTCCATTGGGAAAATTGTCCATTTAGCCCTACTCTCTGCTTTCTGAAATTTAACATGCGTAGAAATGGGCAACCGTTGCCAGGACATGATTATTAATGTCCACATAAAAGTATCTCACTCCAATCTTCACAAAGACACCAAATGGAACATTTTATAATGATAAGGAGAAAAGGATCTCAGACCACTAGAGTACCAGTCATAGGCAAAAATTATCTTGGCCTTTGACCCATTGCTCAATTCCATCAATGATCCAGAAAAACTCCTTATATAAAGGTCAGTATATGTTTTTTCTTAAATTCCCAATTCACTTAAATTGTTAATATATAACAATTTTATTACAAGATCCTTCCAGCCCACAAAACACACTGTATATAATACAATGGCTATTCTACTAATCTTCAATCCTGTCAAAATCCATAAAGATGACAACTGGAAAGCCAACTTATCTGCCTTTTTCCATCATCATTACTCTTTCATCTTCCCCAATGCTAATCTAGATGCCATCACTAGCGTTTCACGCCAGCTTCTTCAGGGGGTCATACATTCAAACGGTGCTGTGTGGGGGTGAAAGGTGCCAATTAAATATTTTTATCAAAGTTACTTTTTCCACAAATAAAACCAAAGTCCAGTGTGTCAACCATAAATCATGCAGGAAACCACAGATATATCATGCGGCTTCTTTATTAAATGTGCACAGCAAGTTCAGACAAAAACCACTCCAGTAGTATTTAAAAGGTTTACTAGAGAAAAGCCCAAAACCACATCATGCCCACAATATAAACCCCAGAAAACCCAGATGTTACCACCAATACATTCTTTCCACTTACTTTCCTATATGAGATAATACAGCATAGGGCAGAAATCGATCTCAGCAGTGATCCATGAGAATCCCCAAAGAATGCCAAGCCGGCGCATCTCATATAATACACTGCACATCCCCACAGCAGGACATCACTACATCAAGCATCATTCATTAAAAGGAACCATGGATAAGTCAACCAGGACTAGCCACTACATCTCTATACAGAAAATGATTCACTCAATTGTTCTTCTGATGATCAAACCTCTTTACAATCTCATTCAACTAATTAGATTCTCTTCACTACTGACCTACCCCACACAAAAGTGAAAGTAAGCTTCGAGGCCCAAAACTCAAAAACTATCAAGATACTCCAGAGAGTTCACAAAAGATACTACACCCTCATATCTAGTCAAACATGCAACACATACCCAAAGCACATCTTCAGCACATCTAACAACATCCTCTTATTCAAAAGGAGACCCCAGTCACACTCACACAATTAGAAATGAAAGTCATTTCCCAATAGGACAAAACCTCCCCCATCAAGTGGCTATATTACTGTATTCCATAGCAGACTATCCCATAAATATATAGACTCACCTTAAGGTAATACTTAACACCTTAAGTGCAGTGGGAGAAATAGGAAGAAAACCAGGACATGACAGAACCCCTAAATCTAAGTGTGGACAGGGTATCAAGGAGAAGGTGGTGATCAACAGTGTCAAAAGCAGCAGAAAGATCAAGAAGTATGAAGATCAAGCAAAGGCCCTTGGATTTGATGAGGAACAAGTCATTGGAGACTTTGGCAAGAATTGTCTCAGTAGACTATAGAGGGCAAAAGTCAGATTGCAGTGAATCCAGAAGGGATTGAGAGAAAGTCAAGACCAGTGGTGAACCACACATTCAAGTAGTTTAGAAATGAAGGGGAGGAGAGAGATGAGTCAATAATTCTGAAGGACAGGTAGGATCAAGGGATGGTTTATTGAGTGTAACCACAGCATGCTTGAAGGCTGCAGGAACATTATAGTAAAAAGCGATAGGTTGAAGATATGACAGATGGAAGGGACAACAGTGGAGGAGATGGAGTTTAGTAGATGAGTGGGAATAGGATCAGAAGAGCAGGTAGTAAGTTTTGAGGAGGAGAGAAGATATGTAGTTTCCTTTTCAGTGATATTAGAAAAGAAAGAAAAGGCAACAGAGGTTGAAGGAAGGATTAGGGAATGAAGAGGGGGAAGGGGGATGGAGATGACCCCGTGGGGAACTCCGGAGTAATCCTGTGGACTTTGTCATGGACGCAGTCAGCCACAGTCTGGACAGAAGGTAAGGAGGGGTCAGAGGCAGAGACACTTTGAGGAGAGAGTTGAGAGTTGTAAAGAGAGGACAAGGGTCAGAGGCAAGAGAGCTAGTCAGAAGGACATAGTACTCTTGTTTGGTGAGTGTTAAGGCAGTCTGGAAAGAGGCTAGCATGAATTTGAAATCTAGGAAGCCACTGGGGCTGAACATCAGGCCCAATTTTTAAGTGCTTGTTTATTTCATTATCCCAAAAAGGTAAGCAGAAACTTTTTAATAACTAAGATTATAACAGTTCTATGTTTAGCAGGCATGTGTTACTATTGTTCTTTTTTCCAGTTTTATATCACAGGACATATTATCTACTTAGCTATTTTTTAGTGTTTTAATCTTGCAAGAATAAAAAAGGAAGCATTATATATATGGAGGGTCACAAAATTCCCCATACTGTGTGTGGCTTCAGAGGTTTCACAGTCTAGAAGAAGATAATGGGCGTGAGTATGTGGATCTCCCTGTTTTAGATGGGAGAGATTTATGATGTAAGCAGTTGGTATAAAATCATTTTTGTCCCTTTTTTCACCATCCTTTGCAGAAGCTGGGGTTTAGGAGGAACTGCAGGACTTGAGCTGTGTCCTTGGGTCAGGAGACCTGGGTTGTGAAAAAGGCATACTTTATTTGGGAATTTGTTATAGAGGAAGAGCCAGCAGAGAGAAAGGGAAATCTGGATGGAGTGTCGTGGCTTTGCTGGCCTCTGACCAAAACACAGAATTTGAGAGTGAAGGTAGAACAGAGAGATGCCAGGATTTCACTAGTATCTCAACCCTTCTACTGTACTTGCTTACTCCTAAAATGTATTCTGGTTTTAGCTTGAATGTTTCAGCATCCCAGTGAATTTTGTTTAGCAGGCATTTTTTCAATAAAGTGTTTTATTTTGACATTCAATGCAGACAGACCTTGGAGTTTGTTAGAAATGACAGTGTGTGGATACCCGGAGGAGTAAGAGGAATGCATTAGAGTAGTAGTTCTCAACCCGTGGGCCGAGGAACAAAGGTGGGCCGTGACAGGGAGTATTGTGGGCCACGCTGAAGTCAGACCACTCTTGGGCTTTTTTCACAAGATCTTGGGTTTTTTGATCAAATCTTGGGATCTGGGGATTTTCATTGGAAAGCTTGGGTTTTTTAAAGACCATGCGTCGCTGCACCAGCGAGTTGTCATTTCCGGTTACGTGACGTCAGTCACGTCACTTCTAGTCTTATGCTCATCATCATCAGATAAGGTTCATCGCTCTCACAGTTTCACCAACCAATCAGGACTCGAGTAAGTTGTGCACGAGCTGCCCCCCACCTGACAGGAGCTCAATTAGCTGCTGCCTGCTCGCTGCTGAGTCGCTGCTGTGTGAGTGTGACTGTGAGAGCAGCGTGCACATGCGCAGCATGAGAGCAAGACCCGGCTAGCGTCATTTGAGGCAGGCAGCCAGCCACGCATCTGTAAGCAGCGTGCGCAGCATCAGAGCGAGACCCAGTGCCATTTGAGGCAGGCAGCCAGCCACGCATTTGTGAGCAGCGTGTGCAGCATGAGAGTGAGACCCGGTGCCATTTGAGACAGGCAATGGATCGATTTGTGAAACGTAAGTCTTCGACTTCACGCAAACAAATTGATAGTAGTGGCAGCAAAAGTGATTGTGATCGAGACGATGTTAAAGTTGATACTTGTAAGAAAACTAAATATGTTCGAAAATATGATGTGGAGTATATTAAGTATGGTTTCGTTCCATCAGCAAATGACCAAAATCTGCCACAGTGTGTTATTTGTTTGAAAATCCTCTCTAATGAGGCAATGAAGCCGACAAAAATGTGTCGTCATCTAACTACAAGACACCCAAATCTACAGAATAAAACCAAAGATTTTTTTGAATGTAAATCCGAGGAATATAGTAAACAGAAGACAGTATTAAAAGCAAGAGTCACTCTCAATGAAAAAGCTCTTAAAGCATCATACTTGATTGCCCAGAGAATCGCAAAATCAAAGAAACCGCACACGATTGGAGAAGATCTTATCATGCCAGCCGCTGTTGAAATTTGTGATGTATTGTTTGGCTCAGAATATGCTACAAAACTGAAAAACATTCCTATCTCAAATGATACTATCCACAGAAATATATCTGAAATGTCCGAAGACATTGTCACGCAGCTAACTGAATGATTACAATCTACTAAGTTTGCTATTGAATTAGATGAGTCAACTGACATTACCGGCGAGTCACAGCTGCTTGTTTATGTTCGCTATTTTTGGCAAAATGGTATACAAGAGGAATTTCTTTTTTGCAAGTCATTGCCAGCAAGAATGACGGCTGATGAAATATTTCATGTTTTAAATGATTTTTTCACAACTTTTGGACTGCAGGGGACAAATTGCATCGGTGTTTGCACCGACGGTGCTGCCACAATGACTGGCCGCAACAGTGGTGTTGTAACTCACATAAAGTGTCACCCGAGATTGTAGGCACCCATTGCATGATCCATCGTGAGGCATTGGCTTCAAAGAAGTTGAATGAAACTCTGGGATCTGTACTCAAAGACTGTGCACAGATTGTAAACTTCATTAGAACTAGAACAGTGAACAGACGATTATTTGCTCAACTTTGTATTGAGTCGCATGCAGAACACAAGCATCTCCTATTGCACTTGGCTGTGCATTGGCTGTCCAGAGGAAAGGTTTTTGCAAGGGTGTTTGAGCTTCGTTTAGAATTGTTGCAGTTTTTGACCGAACACAATCTCGACCTGGCAGCTAAGGTCGCTGATACTGAGTGGCTTGCCATGCTGGCCTACCTTGCTGACATTTTTAGCCTTTTGAACAGTTTGAACATATCACTGCAGGGTAAAGATGCCAGTATATTCAAGACATACAACAAGTTGCAACCTTTAAGAAGAAGTTACGACTTTGGCGCACGCGACTTGAGAACAATTCACAAGACATGTTTGACGTGTTTTGTTAATTTATAGAGAGCAATGAAGTTAATGGTGAGATGTTGAAAGGGGTCACTGTTGTAATCAAAGAGCACCTGACATCTCTTGCTGTAAATTTCGATAAATACTTCACGCATGAAGACATTGAAGCTTACGACTGGATTTGTAATCCTTTTCAGTGTGCATTCTCTGAATTAACCGGTCGTGCACAAGAAGAATTAGCGGAGCTGTCTAGCGATCACACATTACAAATCAAATTTAATGACCCCACTGTAGATATCTCTTCCTTTTGGTGTACTGTTTCGCTGGAATATTCATTGTTGTCAGCCCTGGCAATGAAAGTTCTTCTACCTTTTTCAACAACTTATTTATGCAAGATTTCATTTTCCGCATTAACTGCCATGAAAACCAAATATCGGTCAAGAATGAACGTGGAGGATGATCTTCGAGTGTGTTTGTCACAAATTCCAGCCAGAATGCACATGATATCCAACCAGAAACA
This sequence comes from Ichthyophis bannanicus, assembly GCA_033557465.1. NCBI lineage: Eukaryota > Metazoa > Chordata > Amphibia > Gymnophiona > Ichthyophiidae > Ichthyophis > Ichthyophis bannanicus. The sequence goes on along the minus strand of CM066031.1, from coordinate 1,573,162,475 downwards.
GTGCCATCTTTAACAATAAAGGTAAATGAAAATAACTTTTGTGTACCAATCAATACGCAGTTAAACATTTAGAGAAAAATATAACATAATACTTTATAGTATAAATATAAAGCACACGTGGGCCGCAAAAATGTTTGAATTTTAAATGTGGGCTTTGCAGCAAAAGGGTCTGAGAACCACTGCATTAGAAGAAATGCCTTGAAGCAGCATCTTTCCCTCTAAATCCAGCACATGCCCGAAGGAACAGTGTACATATGATTTTGTTCATCTTCATTTCTTTGAATCATTTATTGCCCTTGGTATGCCTAGCCTGTCACAGTTTTACATCATCCAGAAAGAGGCACAATTTCCACGATGTCATTCCTAAGGACTGGACCTAGTGCTGCTTCCTGTGGTGTCCTGCTGCTCTTTTTCCCTTTACCAGGGTGGAAACCATTAGTCAACACTCTCTGAATCCTATAGCAGAACCAGATTCTTCCCGGTTTGTAATTCTTTTCAGCAGTTTACCAGTTTACTATGTGGAATATATAGATAACTTGCACTTACTTTTGCTCTTTCTCATCTACATATCTGGGTCAATCTTCAAATACCTCAGAGGATTAAGGTAGTGAGTGGGATAGTCAATGGCACTTTGCCATTTTGTGCTGCTGAATATATTCCTCCTAATGCCCCTGCATGCCCCCATGTTAACCATAGAGCATCAGGGCGTACTGGGGGGGGGGGGGGGGGTGGCAGCCAGATTAATCAGTCAGCGGCAATATTCAGCCACTGGCCTGTTAATGTAAACCTGCTAATGCAAGGCATACAAAAGTCTGGCTTAACTTTAGCCGCTTTGGTTAACTACTACTACTTAGCATTTGTAAAGCGCTACCAGTCGCATGCAGTGCTGTACAGACAAGTAAAAGACAGTCCCTGCCCTAACCAAGCAGTGACTGAATTTTGCTACTGCCCGGTTGGCTAAAATGCTATCTGGGCCTGTTGGATATTCAGTATGTCCCCAGTACTGACTATCTGGGTCTAATTTAAAACAGTGACATTGAATATCAGCCCTGCATAGTATATTCAGCATCGCTGCCCAGGTAGGTGGTGGACCTGAATATACGCGGACAGTTCTGACGGCCACCGCTCTGCAGATAGTGGAGCTACTCACTCAGCTGTGTGGATGGTAGATGAATATTGCCAATATCTGTATAGCAGTGTCATTCAGGACTGCCCTATATTTCTGTCGCTGGCCTAAATGCCCTTGCTCTTCTACTACTATTAACTATCACTTCTATAGCAGTACTAGGCAGAAGCAGCACTGTATGATTACACATAAGAGAGAGCCCCTGCCCTACAGAGCTTACAGGTTCTTCAAGACAGACAAACAACGAACATGGGATTGCAGTAGTTCTTAAGGGAAATGATTACAAGGCATATGGATGCAGACAGAAGAGTAAGAGGGTCTGGATCAAAAAGCAGCTTCAAAGTGATGAGCTTTTAGCCTGGATTTGAAATGGACCAGGCAGAGAACCTGACATACTCACTTGGGAAGTTTATCCCAGGAATGCAGCACAGCAAGGTGGATCAAACTGAGTGTAGAATTAGCAGTAGAAGAAAACGGCATGGATAAAAGTGATTGCTTGATGAGTGGGGCTGATTAGGAGGGGTGTAGGGAGAGATAAGAAAGGAAAGGTAGTGAGGAGCTGCAGAATGAATGCACTTATAAGTGAGTGGATGAAGTCTGAATTGTTTGTGGAAATGGATAGGGAGCCAATGAAGTGACGAGAAAAGGGGGTTTTGTGAGCATAGCGACAGTGAGATGATTATGCTGGAGCAGTCAGAGAGAGGTTTCAGTGGCATGTTCCATATGGTGCTACTGAAAAGACTAACTTTGCGAAGATGGGCCAATACCTCAGGGAGCCGTTAGTGGGATGGGAACAGCTGGGGGATGTAGAAAAACAGTGGGCAAAACTGAAAGGGGGTATTTTAAAGGCAACCAACCTTTTTGTTAAAATGGTAAATAAAGGCAAAAGGAACAGGAGACCGCTATGGTTTTCGAAGGAAGTAGCTGAAAAAGTGAAGAAAAAGAGGAAGGCCTTCATGAAATACCAGAGATCACAGAGAGAGGAAGACAGGCATCTGTATTTGGAAAAACTTAGAGAAGCTAGCAAAGTAGTCAAGAAGGCAAAGATTCAAAAGGAGGAGGAAATAGCCAGTGCAATAAAATGGGGGGATAAGACATTTTTCAGATATATTAGTGAGAAGAGGAAGGGCAAAAGTGGTATTGTCAGACTCAAGGGTGCAGGGGGGAATATGTAGAAGCTGATAAGGATAAAGCAGAATTGCTTAACAAATATTTTTGTTCTGTGTTCACAGATGAAGAACGAGGAGCAGGACCTCAGAAAACACCCACAAATAAGAACAGAAGCGAGGGACATCTTGAACAATTTTCAGAAGACTGTGTTCGTGAGAAACTAGCTCAACTTAAAGTAGACAAAGCGATGGGACCGGATGGGATACACCCTAGAATACTGAGGGAACTTGGGGATGTTCTAGCAACTCCTCTGACTGACCTTTTCAATGCCTCGTTGGAGTCGGGAGTGGTGCCAAAGGACTGGAGAGAGGCTCATGTGGTGCCATTACACAAAAGCGGAAGTAAGGATGTGGTTGAAAACTACAGAACGGTTAGTTTAACTTCGGTGGTGAGTAAATTATTGGAAACGCTGCTGAAAGAGAAAATAGTGAGGTTTCTGGAGTCCAGCAGATTACAGGATCCGAGGCAGCATGGATTCACCAGAGGCAGGTCTTGTCAGACAAATCTGATTGATTTCTTTGACTGGGTGACCAGGGAGTTGGACCGAGGGAGAGCTCTAGCTGTGGTGTATTTAGATTTCAGTAAAGCCTTTGACACTGTTCCTCACAGGCGACTTATAAACAAACTGAGCACCCTAGGGATGGACCCTAAAGTTACTGCTTGGGTTAGAAATTGGTTGGGTGGGAGGTGACAAAGAGTACAAGTAAATGGAGCTCACTCTGAGGAGAAGGATGTTACCAGTGGTGTGCCCCAGGGATCTGTCCTTGGTCCGATTCTTTTTAACATCTTTGCTAGTGATATAGCGGAAGGGCTGTCGGGTAAGGTTTGCCTCTTTGCGGATGATACCAAAATCTGCAATAGAGTAGACACCCAGGAAGGTGTAGATAACATGAGGAGGGATCTAGCTAAGCTTGAAGAATGGTCTAGAAATTGGCAGCTGGGATTTAATGTTAAAAAATGTAAGTTCATGCATTTGGGCTGCAGCAATCCAAGGGAGCAATACAGTATAGGAGGTGAAGTACTTTTGTCCACTAAAGAAGAGCGGGACCTAGGCGTGGTTGTGTCTGATGATCTTAAAGTAGCTAAACAGGTAGAAAAGGCAATGGCAAAAGCTAGAAGGATGCTTGGGTGCATACGGAGAGGAATGGCTAGCAGAAAAAAGGAGGTGATAATGCCTCTGTATAAGTCTTTGGTGCGACCTCATTTGGAGTATGGTGTGCAATTCTGGAGACCGCACCTTCAAAAGGATGTGAACAGGATGGAGTCGGTGCAGAGGGTTGCTACTAAGATGATTAATGGGCCTCATTATAAAGCATATGAGGACAGACTTAAGGATCTTAATATGTACACCTTAGAGGAAAGGCGGGATAGAAGTGATATGATTGAGATGTTTAAATACCTCCGTGACATAAATGTTCAGGGAGAGAGCCTCTTTCAATTGAAAGCAAGTTCTGCTACGAGGGGACATGGGATGAGGGTGAAGGGAGATAGATTCAGGAGTGATATGCGGAAATATTTCTTTAGAGAAAGAGTAGTGGATCCATGGAATAGTCTCCCAGTGGAGGTGGTAGAGATGAGGACAGTAACTGAATTCAAAAAAGCATGGGACCAACACAAAGGATCTCTAAAGGTAAAAAGTGGACTGTTGTAGTTGTTGTTATGGAAGGACAGACTAGATAGGCCATGTGGTCTTTTTCTGTCATCATGTTTCTATGTTTCTATGTTTCTAAAATTCATAGATAGAGGACTGATCCATACAGCAGCCCTCCCTTTATGGTTAAGTCCTTTTGAATAACTGGCCCATCTTTTTATCCATTTTATGACACATTCACATCACAGATGCAAACCTCTCAGACAACAAACTACTCAGAACCAATAAGATATTTTTCAATTATATTTTAGGTATGGAAAAACGTATGACCCCTATTTCCAATATGTTTTTTTCACATAGACAAAAAACAAGAGAAAGTCTTCAGTAAATAGGCCCCTTCATATATATTAGTAGTGCTGCTTTTGTATAATCTAATAGAGATAACTGGAAATTATTCAGTGTCCTCTGCTGCCCTGGGTCAGTTGCCCCCCTCTCTAGGTTCTTTTAGTATCAAGACCAGCATCTCGTGTGTATGTGTATTTATTTATTTATTCACTGGTCTTTCATGGTCATTTAAGACCCTAACATGGTTTACAATAAAAAATAGGAAAAACATAGATAACAAGACCCACAATACATCAAGATGCGAGGAACCCCAGTACTCCCCACCCACCTAGCAGTGACCCACCCCAACCAGGCCCAATCTCCCTGTTCCATTGAAAGCCTCCTCAACTAGCTATGCCTTTACAAGTTTCCCGAAGCACAGATAATTCTTCTTAGTACTTTTTTTTGTGTTCCTTCTTTCCTCTCCTTCCTCCTGTCCCCTTTGTTGATTGTAATACTTTAGTAAAGCTATTAGAATCAGAGGTCCAAAGACTCAATGGGAATTGGTATTTATTTATTTATTCAAAACATTTAAAGCCCGCAATTATCTAAAATCCTACGTGGGGTACAACAAAACATACATAAGAATTCCCAAAACATGTGTTATAAATCAATCCATTCTTACTTAAATATTTGCAACAGTAGGCTACCTAATAATGCCAGGCTGCCTTGGTTTGTCCTTTTGAATGCGGAGCTATGATCACTACAATAGATGAAATCACTGAGCCTCATATCTTTAATGATGGTAGCTGTGATTTATGTCTGAAAGATTTTTGCTTATATTTTCAGAATTCTGGTTTGCTTTATTCAACATAAATAACTAATTTGGTGTATTATGTTCTAATGGATATTGCTAGTGCTGCTTTGTCAGAGGTCAATAATACTTACAAGAGAGCAGTACGTCTCTGGTGGAATCACAACCACATTACTGATATTTTTCATCTGTTATTCTATTTGCAGATCCCAAATAAGCTTGCACAGTTTGAGAGAAAGTGCTTTATGCTGAGAATTCATTGTTTTGCTTTATCTAAATTATCCCTCCATGACAATATAAGATCTGTAAAGCAGCTGGAAAAGCCTTGAAGAGTGCAGAGCGTGTGACCACAGTGAGTGCAGACTGTGCCTCTGGCCACTAATCTCAAAGAATAAATATTAGGACAACATGAAACAGATTATTCTATTGAGCAACATACAGGATAATATCTGCATGAGCCCAGAAGGGAGGTTATGATGAAAGGATCTCTTGTCTCTATAGAACAGAACAATGGAAGAATGTGAGACAATTCTGGGAGATGAACCAAATTTTCTGGTGAATAATGAGCTTTACTCTTAACTAATACTACAGATTTATAAAACATCCAGGACTGACTATGATTGTTAAATTATTTGTGGAAGAGACTAAGGGACCCTTTTATTAAAGTGTGGTATTTTTTGCCATTACACTGCAGTTGTCAAGGCACAGCAAGAGGTTTCGACAAGTTCCTGGAGAAAAAAATCCATAAACCATCATTAAAGTGGACTGGGAAAAAGCCACTGCTTACCCCTGGGATAAGCAGTATGCACTCTGCTACCTTTTGGGAGCCTGATGGTTACTTGTGAGCTGGATTGGCCACTATTGGAAATAAGATACTGGGCTTCATGGACTTTTGGTCTGACCTAATATGGTGTTTCTTATGTTCTAATGTTTGAGTTAAGTCCCCTTAGTATGAGTTCTGACCCTTGGAAATTACCCCCAATACACCTATCACCACCTATTAAGGTGTGCCCACACTCATGCCCATGCTAACCTCAATATGGAGTCAACGCCCACTCTCTGCCCCAACCCCACCCCAACCCTAGCGGTCGGGGTGCATTTAACATGCATGGTAATTGCTCTGCCTATATGGCAGCAATTACCATGAGTCCCTTAGATTGTAGGCTCTCTGGAAACAGGGAAATATCTACTGTTCCTGAATATAAATCACCTTGAACCTCTACTGCTCCCAGACCGTACCTCCAACAACATCTACAGTAAAAGTATACGTTCATGCCACCAGGTGCACTTTTATACTTGAGGTCATTTTATAAAAGCTATGTTACATGCATATATTGCCACATATGCGTTAAAATGACTTTATAAAATTGCCCTCCCCATAATGAGGCTGATTCCAAACTCTAGATGTCTGGGTCGTGAGAACGCATAATGGCTGTACGGGGCCAAGTTAGACCCAATTCCGCAACCACGGGGCCTAGATGCACCCGTGATTGTGGAATTGGGGAGACAGACATACTGGCAGACACCGTATTCAATGCCAGTGCACGGACCAGAACCTGCCCATCCTCACACAACCATGCAGCAGGTGGTGCAGGTGCGCCGTGGCATCCCATCGCCATGGCAGCAACCCGTCCACCGTGTGGCACAGAATCAGCTGTCACCCTGTGGCCCCTGCATTCCAGCACTCGGCCACAGCTGGTAGATAGCATGGGCTGGATTGGGGCTACAGGAGACACAGTCAGCCATTGTCATAGGGTGCTGGGTGGTTCCTCACGCATACACTACTCTGCTGGGACCTTATTCCACCGTCGGGCTGGAATAAGATGTGCGTCCATCAGGGTGCCAGGGTGCATACATAGGTAATCCTTGCATATGCTTTGTATGTCCTGACTCCTGGCCACTCCTTTGCTCTGCCCTCTCCTGCCCACATATAGCACTCCCTGCACAAATGCTGTGTATGTGCAGGGTGCGCTAGGTGTGGAATAGGCTTGGGGAGCAGTTCACAGCGTAAACATCCAGCCCGCACATATACCGGCGCTATTCTCTGTTTGGAACAACCCCCATAGTGGACGCTGCAGGGCACTGTTATTCAAGAAGCCCAGATTAAACAGGTGTGACCTGGAGAGTGGCAGAACATCACTGCAATCAATAATTTAAAAACCTGCCTTTGCTCCAACCCAAAACCAGCCCCATATTATATTGCTAGTACTGGGCAATTTGGTTTGATTTTCTGCCTTATGCTATTAAGGTACATATTCAGTGGTTGCTGATGAACATGTACTGTAACTATGTTTGAATAATGCTTTGTATATTTCTTTGTGAGGATACTGGGGGGAGAGGAATGATTTTCAAAGTTATTTATCTGTGAATGTTTATTGCCTGAAAAGCGTAGTTACTCACCTGCAACAAATGATCTCTGGGAACAGCAGGAATTTAGTCTTCACATATGGGTATTGTTGGTACCAACGGAGCCCGCGCGGGAATTCTCCCCAGCATCCAATAGGAACGCTTTTGGGAGCATCCTACAGCGCATGCGTGCTGCCTTCCTGCCTCTGTACCTCTCTCACTTCAGTTGAGTTTATAGCTGAGACCAAAGGAGAGAAGTAGAGAAAGAGATAGATAGAGACAACTCCTAGGGAGGTGGGTTGGTTGTGAAGACTAAATTCCTGCTGTTCCCGGAGATCACCTGTTACAGGTGAGTAACTACGCTATCTCCAGGAACAAGCAGGAATGTAGTCTTCACATATGGGGACTCCCCAGCTGAAAGATGCCAAGGGGTGACCCCAGCAAGCTGCGAAACCAGGTGAGATGGGTCATGCTTCCTCCCATGGACCTCTGGCATCCAAACCGTGGATGGTGGGTAGGAGTTGTATTAAGTATGGAAGAGATGCTGAAGAACAGCCTGGCCAAATGAGGCATCCCAACGGGAGTCCTTGTCTAAGCAGTAGTGGGCTGTGAAAGTGTGTACCAAAGCCCAAATGGCTGCTCTACAGATGTCATCAATGGACACAGAACGAAGGTTAGCCGTTGAGGCTGCCATTGCTCTCACATTGTGAGCTGTGACATGGCCTTCGAGAGAAAGTCCTTTACTCTGATAAGTATAGGATATGCAGTCTGCAATCCAATTTGACAGGGTACTTTTGGAAACTGGAAGTCCTAAATGACTAGAGTCAAAAGCCACAAAAAGCTGAGATGATTTTCTATGTGGCTTAGTTCTTTGGAGATAAAGGCTAAGGCTCTTTTACAAGCTAATGTGTGAAGATTCCTTTCCGCATTAGAGGCATGAGGCCTAGGGAAGAATATAGGAAGATAAATTGACTGGTTTAAATGTAAAGGCGAAACCACCTTTGGCATAAAGTGAGGATGAGTCCTGAGGACTACTTTATCATGGTGGAACCTTGTATAAGGAGGGTCAGCTACTAACACCTGTAGTTCACTAATGCGCCTTGCAGAAGTGATGGCAATTAGGAAAAATAACTTTCCATGAAAGAAACTTTAGGTCTGAGGTGGCTAAAGGTTCAAAGGGTGGTTTCATAAGCTGGCCAAGAACAAGATTCAGATCCCATGCCACCGGTGGTGGTTTAATGGGAGGTTTTGTTAAGAGTATGCCTCTCATAAATCTTGATACAAGTGGATGAGAGGAAATAGGTTGTCCATCGAAAGGTTTATGAAAAGCAGCAATAGCACTAAGATGGACTCTCACTGAATTGGTCTTTAGACCAGAAGTTGATAATTAGAGGAGATACTCTAGTAGCGACTCTACAGGTACCAAAAGGGGGTTAAGTCCCTTTTGTGAAGACCAGACAGAGAACCTTTTCCAATTAAAAGCATAGGAACGTCTTCTGGAAGGTTTTCTGGAAGCCAGAAGGATATCCTTTACTTGTTGAGAAAGGTTAATAACCTGGAATTCTAGTCTTTCAGTAACCAGGCCCTGAGATGTAGGGACTGGGGATTGGGATGCAGTAAGCATCTGTCCTCCTGAGACAGAAGATCTGGAGCATTCCCCAACTCCAAAGGAGTGGTTTGAGAGAGACGAAGAAGAAGAGGATACCACGTTTGTCGTGGCCAACATGGAGTTATGAGTATCATACGACCTTTGTCTCTCAGAAGTTTGAATAAAGTTTTGAGAATGAGGGGAATGGGTGGGAAGGCATAGAGGAAGTCCTGACCCCAGTGGAGTAGGAAAGCATCTCTTGCCTGACAGTTGTGAGCCGGGATTCTGGAACAGAATTAGGGAAGTTTGCATTCTGTGGACTTGCAAAGAGGTCTATATCTGGTGTTCCCCAGATTTGAAATACTTAAGCAAGCCGGTATGAGTGGAAATTTTGATTTATTAGAAACAAGCAACAAAATACATACAAAAAGCAAAACAGATAACCCAAACAAGACCCACACCCCCAAAACCCCCACCCACCCCGACAGAGCACAAACAAGAAACTGAAACCCCCCCCGTAACCCACCTCCCCAAACCCACCACCAAACACAGCAAACAGCCCACGTGCCCAACCCCCCCCCCCCCGACAACAACCCATAAAAGTCCAGGCAATGTTCATGTCCATAGTATCCAACTGTTGAGGACTGCCAACCCCCCCCCCAACCATGCCCGATACCCTCGCACCAGCATGAGAACCCAAAATACATAATCCACCATCCCCACCCCCGCCCCTAATAAGGAACAGCAGCTCCCCCACCCCCCACCCCAATCCCTGCCCCATCCCCATCCACCCCACAAAGAAAAACATCAAAAGGAAAACCTACATCCCCTTACTAATATGAAAACCACCCACCCCCCAAACAAAACATAAAGGCAACATCTGGCCCTTCCCCAACAAAAGCCCACCAAAACGAAACCAAAGAAACAATACCAAACCATAAAAAGAACAAAACACAGTGCTGCCCTGCAACGCCAGACAGCAGAGCGGGATGCACACAAGAACAATGACACTTCGGCACACGACAGAGCGATTTTCAAAACCCATCCCCCGAAGAGAGAGGGAGATTGGAAGAGTGGCCAAACCTCCTCAAAGCTGCAGTACCATCACCCCCCCCCCCCCCGGTTTCCCCTCCCTATCCACCGGGAGAAAAACCCCCAAAGCCCTAACTAAGTAAACCCCAGGGCAACCCTCCCCCCTCACGGGGGGCGGAGGGTGAGGTGACGCCACAGACGCTCCCAACGATGGGCCTCCACCACCCGCCTTTCGCGTTGCGCCATGCTGGACACTTCCTCCAAAATGTCCCGCACCACCTCGTCGAGAGGCAGGACCAACTCCCGGGCCGAGACATGACAGCGCGCTTGCCACAGGTGGTAGCGTACTACTGCCATGACGAGGTAGAGGGTCCCGGAGTCCTGCCTTAGAGGAAAGGACCAGGCCCCGTACACCCACTCCGCATACGTAAGGAGGGAAAGATCACGCAGGTGAAGAGCAGCACCGGCAGGCCGCCACATTAAAGGGGCACTGCCGGAAGAAATGGTCCATGGTCTCCGTCTGCCCTTCACACCCTGCCCTCGGACAGACCCGCTCAGCCTGTGACCTGTACTTGAGGTTGTCCCTCATGTACAAACGCCCGTGGAAAGACAACCAGGCCACATCCCGAACCTTCTTCGGCAGCCGAGGGGAGTTCAACTGCCGAAGGCCCCGCTGCATCACATCCGCTGGACAGTCCCGCAGGGCCCACCGTGGTTGAAAGTGGGAGGTGAGTACCATCCGGTACAATCCTTTCCGCCCCAAGGACTGGGCGAGCGGGTCGGTCACCCCCCCACCGCCGAATGAGCCCCACCATCGCAAAAACGTACGATGGGGCCTGTTCCCCACTCCGACGCACACGTGGGACCGAGGACGCCCCCTCCCACTGCTCCCAGAAGCGGGAGAACCACCCCCGATAGGAGGCCACCCACCAAACCCCACCACCCTCCCGCATCCTATCCAAGTGAAACGCCATAGACAAGACTGACAGGAAGACAAGGGGGTGCAACATACCTAAACCACCCTGTACCCGATCCAGGCAAACGATGTTGCGCTGGACAGGGTTCAGGCGGTTACCCCACAGAAAACAGAAAAAGACAGCACTAACAGACGTCTGACGGGACGACGGAAGAACGAAGACCGTGGCCACGTGCAGAAAGAGGGGAAGCAGAAACGTCCCGAGGAGCTTGATCTCCTCGTACGTACACCTCCACCCCCTCCACCGCAGCACTCGACACCGTGCAGTCTCAATACAACGATCCCAATTGGACACCGCACAGTCCTCCGAACCGAAGACGAGGCCCAAAACGCGGACCTCCCCCACGGGAGGAGGAAAGGGGGCGCAGGAAGGTGGGGAAGCCTCCGAGGGTCCCAACCACAGTGTCTGGCACTTGCTGTGGTTGACAACAGAATGGGCCATCTCCGAGTACTCCTCCACGGACTCCCGCAGGGCCTCTACCCCTTCAGTGCCGTCCACGTAAACTGAGATGTCGTCAGCATAGGCAACGACAGTCACCGGGGGCGCACCAGGCAGCTCCAGGCCCCGCAACCCACCTGAGGACAATCTCCGGAGGAAGGGGTCGAGGGAGAAGACATACAGCAGGGGGCTCAAAGGGCACCCCTGCCGTACCCCCGAGGCGACACAAAACGGCCGTCCGAGCCACCCGTTAATAAACGGGAAGCTCACCCCCCCCCCTCGGTACAGCGCCTGCAAGACGAAGAGGAAACCTGCGGGGAGGCCGAAGTGCTGGAGCACCACCCACAGGTACCGGTGACTGACTCAATCAAAGGCCTTGGACTGGTCCAAGGAGACCAACCAATGGTCCCGTTGGAGCGACCGGTCTCTCTCCACCATCTCCCGGACAGTGGCGACAGCGTCCAGAACCCCTCTCCCCGAACGGAACAATACTGGGACGGTGACAGCAAAGCGCCCGACACCTCCACCAGTCGGTTGGCCAAACACTTGGCCAGGATCTTCCGGTCCGCGTTCAGAAGAGAGAGCGGCCGCCAAAAGTCCAAGGAGCTATTGTCCTTTCCCTTGGAGAGCAGCAGCAGGACAGACTCGCGAAATGACCGCGGGAGAAACCCCGTGTCCATGATCTCCTGAAACAGGGAGGTCAGGAAGGGGGCCAGCTGGGAGATGAAAGTGCGATAGAACTCCACTGGGAGTCCATCACGCCTAGGCACCTTCCCCAACGGCATGGCACGAATCGCCCTTTCCACTTCCACCTACTGAATTGGAGCAGCGAGTGCATCAACCTGTGCCTGGACCACAGCTGAATACACCGGGGGAAGGCCCAGGTACTCTCGGATATGGGTGAGGTCCACAGGGCGATCCCCAAACAGGTCAGAGAAGTATTCCCCCACCATCTGCAAAAGGTCCTCCTGAGAGGTATGAAGGGTGCCGTCCTCGCCCCGCAGGGCCATGACCTCCCTACGCCGGACCCTCTCCCTGCAATTTAGGAAAGGGTCTGGAGTGGCAACCCCACCAGCCGCCCCCTCGAAGCAAAGGGAAGCATGGCGATCATAAAGCAGGCCACGGAGCTGGACTCGCAACTCTTCCACCTCCTCCCGCGCTGCCCCTCGGGATACCAAATGGTCCAGCGACCTCCGGAGGACAGTGTAGGTGAGGTAGCGGGACCGAGCAATGGAGGTACCCCGGGAACAGAAGAGTTTGCGGGCATGCGTCTTCACCGCATCCCACCAAGCACCACGGGAAGGAAAAATACCCAACAGGGTCTCCTGGTCTGCGAGAAAGGCCAAGAACTCCTGGACCACCTCTGATGTTGCCAACATCTGCACATTCAGTCGCCACAGGCCAGGACCCCTGCTGAGCTCCTCGTGGTTAGCCAAGAAGGACATGGAGAGGACGCAGTGGTCCGAAAAGGCAACCGCCTGCAACTGCGGAGGGGAACACTCCACCCGGGCACTCACATATATCCGATCGATACGACTCCTGCAGGTCCCATGGTAGTAGGTGAAACCCGGCGACCGTGGAAAGGCCCGGTGGTAGACATCCACTAGGTCAGCCGTCCGGGTCATCTCAGCCAAAAAGAGGCCCTCGTAACTGGGTGGGCAACGCTCCCCCCCTCGGTCCTGCAACAGGGTGGTGGTGTTAAAATCCCCTGCGAGGACCACCAAATGGGAGGTGTGTAAGTAGGGGCGAATGACCCGAAACAGGGTCTTCCATGCCATCTTAGACTGGGGGCCGTAGACCACCACGAAACGAAACCGATGGGGCCCGCAGCAGCCGTCTAAGAGCAAACACCGGCCCTGCTCCAATTCCCACACATACTGCACCTGAAATAGGTGAGACGTGAACAAAACCGCCACTCCTGCGTAGGGCTGGGTCGCAAGTGACCAGTACGAAGGACCCCACCACCACTCCCGCTTCGCCCGATGAAGGCTAACAAGCGAGGTGAGCCTGGTCTCCTGCAAAAAGATGACATCCAGCCCACTCGTGGAAAGAAAATCATAGGCCGTAGCCCGCGCCTGGTCTGTCAAAATGCTGGCCACGTTGATAGTGGCGCACGAGAACGCAGGAGTGCACGCCATGCCTATTTCGCGTGCAGTGACCCTTTCCTCCTCTTCTCACCAACCCCTGGATCCCCAGAATCCCGCTTGCAGGACAAGACCGCAAGCTGAAGCAACTCCTCGGGGTCCACGTTGACCACCTCGAGGATCTCCTCCTCCTCCTGCCCGACCCTGTCACCCCAGGGGGTGCTGGTGCCCCCGGGACCACCAGGCAAAGCTGTCGCAGGGGCTGACCCAGCTCCCACGGGGCGAGGGGGCACAGACAGGTCAGGGGTCGGAGGAATGATCTCCTCTGTGGGGTCCACCACCGGTGCTGCCCCCCCTCCCCGGACAGAGACTGAGACAACAGAACAGTGCCCACCCCCGCGGGGGAGGCCATGGCGGCCGGGTCAGCAGGGGGCTCCTGCGAAGGCCCAGCACCCAACTGCGGGGGCAAAAGCCCGTCCTCCCTCACCCGTCCCGGCGGTCTCTCCAGGGCTACCACCGAGAGCCGGGCGCCAGTATCCACACTGTTCGGAGGACCCTGACTGCGGCGCGCCTTCGGCATTTTCTGAGGCCGCCGCTGAGGAAGAGGGGCCGCCCCCGCCGCTAACCGCACCTAGCGCCGCACAGGGGGCCCTGCCTCCACAGCCAAGGCCTCATCCACCTCAGCCGCATCAGCAGCCAAGAAGAGGAAACGGTTGCTGTCCAACACGGGCTCTTCATCCAACAATGGGGATGTCTCCCGTTTCTTCCTTTTGGCCTTGCCACCCTTAGAAGGGACAGTAGTCCATTCCTGAGGTGGCACCACCCGCGACCCCCTATCCTGTCGTGAAACATCTACCTCCACCACATCAACCCTCTCCTCCATCCTACCCAAATCCCCTCCCCCTGGTGGCTCCCTCGGCTCAGTGGCCTCCTCCACCCTAGGGCCCCCAGACTCCTCCTGCGGGAGAGGGTCCTCCATACCCTCCTCCCACACAGGAGCCCGAGGTGGGGCGACGACATCCCCCCCGGTCCATTGTGTGATGCAGAGGGGCAGCGGGCAAAGGGGTGGCCCAACTCCCCGCAAAGGTTACACCTGATGAGCAAACACCCGGCCGAGGCGTGACCCCGTCCACCACAACAGGTGCAGACCTGCTCGGGACAGTTCATGCTCAGATGCCGGAATGAGCCACAGCGGTGACACTCGCGAGGTTGCCTGGGGTAGTAGCACAAGATGCGATCCCGACCGAGGAAACCGGCCGAGGGCACGTGCTGCACGACATTTCCCACTTCACGCAAACGGATCTTACCCTTCCACGACCCGTCCCACACCCCTAGGGGCCCAGCGCCCTTAACCAGGGGTGCGAGAAGCACCGCATGACGCGATAACCAAAACTGAATGTCCTGCCCTGGGAGCGACTCATTCCTAACCAGGATGGTCACAGGTACCGCCCCCTGGCGAGAGATAGGCACAACACGAAAGTCGGCCCACCCACCCTGCCCCCTATGCTGCTGGTATCGGTCCCAGAAAATCTCCAGCCCCCGTTGCAGCATGAAACTAACATCATACTCGATGGTGTTGTTCATGTGGATGAAGGCATAGAGATCTCCCGGGAGAAACCCCAGCCCAAGGACCATCCTCAAGACATGTTCCCTGGCCGGAGGGGGCCCCTCCCTGGCCCACCGGATCTGCGCCACGTTGCGCCGTCGAACCTCACCCCCTACCCCTCAGAACCCTCCCCCACTTCCTCCCCCGCCCATAGGCCCTCTCCCTTGGGAACCCCCCCTCCCCCCAGCCCCACCAGAGGTCCCTGTAGCAGCAGCAGACCCCTTAGGGCCTCTGCAAAAGTATGGGGGGGGGACCGACCCCCCTGCCTCCAACCCCTGAACTCCTCTCGCCTCCCCCTCAACAGCCTGCGAGAGAAGCTGCTGCTGTGGTTCAGGATCCGCAGCAACCTCCAATGGAGCGACCGTGGGACTGGGTATGATCATCTCTGCTAATAAAGAATCAGGGATACTTCCCTTGCCCTCTCCCGGGGTGCCTCCTGGCAACTCTGGATCCCCTCCCTCCACCCTATCCGATGTGTCCACCAGACCCTGTTGCTCCTTCAGTGTTGTAAAGGCCCCTCTAGGGCCTTCCGGGGTCTCCAGGGCTAATAAAATGGTGTCATGCAACTGCTCCTCCATAATACCAGGAATACCAGAGAACCCCCCTGTACCCCTGCCCTGCTTTCCCATCCCTTCCTGTGTCTCCGCTACCAGGACTGGGGAAAGACACGCCCCCCCCCCCATTCCTGGGAGTCTGGCTTGCTATCCCATCCCCCATCCCCGCTGACGTCGGTCCCCATTCCCCACCCGAAAGAACCATTACCCCTCCTCCCACTAATGAGCCAGTCGTCCACTCCCCCACCCCCACAACCACAGGAGCTCCCTGCTCCTTTACAGGGACATCAGACGCCTTATTGGCAGGACCCCCAATCAGCCCACCAACCTCTTCCCCCTGCATGGCTCCCGGCAACAAGGCAGGACCGTCCTCTAACAAAGCAGAGCCCTTAGACAGCAGGACAGGGCCTCCGAAGGCCAGTCCCCCCGATCCCCCTCCCTGCTGCCCCTCTCCAATCCCGGTTCTTACCTGATTGCCGGTGCCAGACGTGGCACAGAAGTCAGGGACATCCAGGCCGGCAGCCAAGACTCCAGCGGAGGGGACGTACACCCCCCCGCGAGCCAGGCCCCCCTCGGCCCCCCCCGCGCCATCCGCATTCACAGAGGCCCGTGCATCCCGCTCTAGTGTCACAGGCTGCAAAGACAAATGCTGAACACCCTTCCGGTCCCCCCCTCCCCCCGGGGCTGCAGGCAAAGGAAAGCAGCCCCAACCCTGGTCCTTCCCCTTCCCTGCACCCCTCCGGCGCCAGACAGCCACCTCGGGGAAGGACGGGCGGCCATCCTGCAGCCGTCTGGGAGCCGGAAGAGCAGCCAAGACAGGGGAATCCTCACCCACAACAGCCCCCCCACCCCAAGACCTCACGGAACATCCAGCAGAAACAGCAGGAAAAGAAACCCGAGGAAGAGCCAACACTGAATCTGCTGATCCCCGACGCTGCAACAAGACATCCGGAAACGAAACGCCAGCTCGAGGGAACCCTCCTGTGGAAGCCTGTCGGGGGAGGTCCACCAAATCCTCCGCAGACCGCCGCCTGTGCTCCTTCGGCAGGGCAGAGGCAGACCCACGGCTGTCTTCACACTTCCGGGTAAACCCGGAAGTGACATTACTCAGCTTGCGGTGGCCATCCTGGATCCTCACTCGGGCTGGGGGAAGCCCTGCAGACACCTCCTCCAGCGTGGCAACCCTCTCAGCGGCACGGACGGGAAGAAGGCTGACGTCACCATGAACTCCCTGGCGGCCATCTTGGGGAATCCCTGCAGCACTCGACGACGTCGGGGAGGCAGGAAAAAAGGCCGAAAACGCCCGTTGATGGGAGGGATCGATGCCGCTGAGCCCCCCCTCCATTTCTTGGCCTGCGTTGCACAGATCCGGCATCTGTTCACTGGTAGAGAGAGGAGATGCCATTCCAGGAGTCCTCAAACGCTGGCGGGCCGAGACCCCTCCTTTGAACGCCCAAGCGCCATCTTGGAACGCAGGATCCAGCAAACCAGGAACTACAGGTCCAACACCCTGGGACTCGACATCCATACTGCGACCAACGCCAGTCACCTTAAGGTAAGGGTCCCCGGACCGAGATGCAAGATATGGGAATTGCATGGAGCGCTCTTCCCCCCTCACATCAGTCTGAAATGGTAAGGGAAGATAGCGGGATTGTCGGTGTTCAACCGGTCTACCTACCCCCGGGGGTGTCCCCTGAACTGCAGGCACACGGTTGGTCCAACGGTCGTGATGGTGGTACATCTCAGCGAGGGACCCACAACCCTGGTTCTTTAAGTAGGCAATCCCCTGGTACTTGCCCTTCAGGGCCCGCTTCACCTCCCTCAGATACTTTTTATAGGCCACCCACTCCGCACCAGGAATGGTGGCCTGCAGGCTCTCCAGGTGGGAGAGCTGGGCTTGCAGCTGGGCCGCCTCCTCCTGGAGACCCCGGAGCTGTCGCACCGCTGCCACAACCTCCTCCGGGGCCCTAGCCGGCACCTGGAAGGGCGGCAGGCCCGACCCTCCGTCCTCATCCTCACTGGAGGAGGTAGAGGCCTCCTCCAGGACCCAAGGCGGAGGGGGGGCCCTGCTGCCCCCTATACTGGTGGAGGAGCCTGGTACAGCTCTCCAGGGCCCCCCCAGGGCCTCTCCCTGCCTCCACCCAGCCTCCACACCCTGCCTCGGAAGGAGAAGCGAGCCTTCTCCAGGAGGTAGCAGGCCCAATCCTCCGGGCATGTGGGTCCCTCCTTCCTGGCCATGTGCAGTCCTACCTGGGGAGCCCCCCTCCTGGGGCACCGGCTGAAAACAGGTCCCAGCATCCACAGCAATCTGCAGCGAAGGAGGCCTACCAGGCCTGGTAGGCCCCTGGGCCTGGGCCTCTCCCACTGGAGGTGGCCCAGGACCCGACATCCAAACACAGTCAGTGAGCTAAACTCCTCCCCCTAGCAGGAGCTCTCCAAAGTAGGTCCTCTCACCACGACTGCTGAAGAGCAACTGAGTGGAGGGACCACTCGTGTGGCAGCAGTATTCGACTGAGTCTGTGTCCATAAGTTTTGAATGCCAGGAAGGTATACCACAAACAGTTGAATTTGCAACTCTCTGGCGAGGGCCCATAGTCGCAAAGCTTCATTGCATAGCGACAGAGAGTTTGTTCCGCCTTGCTTGTTCACATAGAACATAGCTACCTGATTGTCAGTTTGGACCAGAACTGTTTTGTTGCTGAGATGGGTCTGAAAGACCTGAATAGCATTGAAAATGGCTCTCAGCTCTAGGAGGTTTATGTGAAGGGAAACCTCCTGTGAGGTCCGAAAACTCTGAGTGGAGAGATTGTGCAAGTGGGCCCCCAACCCATCTTGGGCACATCTGTTGTTAGGGTGGCCTGATATAGAGGCTGCTGGAAAGGAGAGCCTACGAGGAGGTTTTCTAAAGATTGCCACCATTGCAGGGACGAAATTAGACATGTGGTGTTTCTGATCTTGTCCATTAACTGACCCGAGGCCTGTGACCATTGAGAGGATAGGGTCCACTGGGCTGCTCGCATGTGGAGGCGAGTATAGGGAACCACATGGACAGTGGATGCCATGTGTCCCAGAAATTGAAGCATCTCTCAAGCAATAAGGAACACCTTCATAGATGCTTGAGATGCCAGTTGTATTATTCGTAGACAGCGTGGCTGTGGCAGGAAAGCCCTTGACTGCCGTGTGTCTTGACGAACCCCTATGAATTTGAGAGATTGAGAAGGGGTGAGATGAGATTTTGGGAGGTTTATGACCAGTCCCAAGTATTGAAGAATTCTCATTGCTCAAGAAAGAGCGAAGCTGGCCTCTGGAGGTATCGCTGCTCGAATGAGCCAATCGTCTAAGTAAGGGAAGACAAATATTCCTAGAGTCCTCATAAATGCTGCTACCATTGCCATGCATTTTGTGAATACTCTTGGAGCAGAGGCCAGTCCAAAAGGAAGAACTCTGTACTGGAAGTGTCTTCCTTGGACCATGAATCGAAGGAACTTCCTGTGATGAGTGGATGAGAATATGCGTGTATGCATCTCTTAGATCTAGAGAACATAGCCAGTCCTGACTTTGAAGGTATGGTAGGAGTGTCCCGAGGGAGATCATTTTGAACTTTTCTCGGAACAAATATTTGTTTAATTCTCTGAGGTCTAGTATAGGCCTGTGGAATAAGAAAATAGGGGGCATAAAACCCCATCCTCTGTTGGGGTATGGCGGGTACTTCTTTGATTGCTACTTGAGTGAGAAGTGATGTGACTTCCTGCCACAAGAGATTGGTGGCAGGGGCCTGAGAATTGAACTGTTTTATTATTGTAGGTGGGGGCAAGTTGAGAAAATGAAGCTTGTACCCCAGTCATATAATGGACAGAGTCCAGTTTTCTGATGTTATTTGTTGCCATCTTTTGGCAAAATAGCATAGTCTTCCTGGAATGGTTAAGGGTTCTGGACCTTTCAGGGACAGAATGACTAAGTTCTCTAAGTAGAAGTCAAAGATCCTGAGGGGACTAGGTCTGTTGGGCCGGTTGAGCTCTTTGAGCTTGCGGCTTTCTTTGCTGTCTGTTCTGTTGTTGCCCCTTCTGGGGAACATGAAGCGGACAGTGGCTTTGATGGGTGTAAGATGGGTAAAGCTTCTTTTTCTTACTGAAAAAGGTTTTTTTGAATGCTTTCTTCTTTTCTGGGTTGGCTATAGACTTTGATAGTCTGTTCAAGGTAGTATTTTCAGATTCAAGCTGATTAGCCTTGTCCTGCCAGTCCTTGCCAAAGAGATTTTCTCCTGTACAAGGAATGTTTCCCAGCTTTTCTTGCACCCACTGTTCTAAGTCTGATGCTTGAAGCCAAGCAATACGACATGCTCATATGGATATAGCAGAGGTTCTGCTAATACATTCAAAGCAATCAAAGGTAGCACGGTTCATGAATTTAGAGACATTCTGGGCATGCTTGACCAGAATAAGGTAGTCTGCTCTTTTTTCCTCAGAGACACAAGGGCTAATGAGCTCTAAGTCTTTTGTGACTTCTTCCAGGAACATTCCCATATAAAGAATATAGGAACTGATCCTGGCTGATAGCATGGAGGATTGAAAGCATCAACGCCCAAAGGCATCGAGTGTATTGGATTCCCCGCCTGGAGGATTAGAAGAATGTATTTTAGCACTCTTGATTCTTCACATGACCAATTCCACTACCATTGAATGGTGTGGTAACTGAGTTTTTTGAAAACCAGGACAACTTGGCACTCGGTACATAGTGTCAAGGCGTCAGGAATGTGAAGATATCATTAAAGGAGTTTCCCACATTCTCAACATCAGATCATGTAAGATCTTGTGAATGGGAAGCATAGCTGCCTCTTTGGGAACCATAGGGTAATGTAGAATTCTTAATTCTTCTGCCCTAGGTTCCTTTTTTGGAATCACAGTGATTGCAAGGCCCTTTGCTAAATCACGTATGAAATCCTGGAAGGGCATATCTTCTGGGGGAGACATCCTGCATTGAGGAGAAGGAGTTGAATCCTCTAATAGGTTCATTCTGGTACCAGTAGAATCGTCAGAGTCATCAGAATCAGAAGACTCAAAGGCACTCTGTACCGGGTACTCCCGTAACGCATGGTATCGATACCGCTCAAAGTCGGTACCGAAAATCTCGGTTCCTGATCCCCGATACCCGAGACAGACACAAGGCTCAGCATGGGGGGAAGCAGTCCTGTCGAAGCAGGTACTGTCGGTACCGGTACCGATGTTGGTACCGATACCTGTTGAATCGTCTGTAGCGGTCTTAGCAGTACTGAAGCTGCTAAGAGGGATGTTTGTCTGCGCTCAATAGCGAGGGTACTTTTATCCATCGCTCCTGCCGATGCCTGGGTGTCGGTACCGGTGGAAGCGGTTATAACCCCAGAACATGGCACCAGTAGTTCTGCAGAGGTAGAAGCCTCTGGAACAGCCTGGAGCGCCGTTAATGCTTTGGAGCCTGAAGACTCCCGCCGGGGCTGTTTTGCCGGTGAACTAGCTTCGAGGGCAATGCCAGTGGCATCTCAATACTTTGAAGGAGATTTACCCTTTGAGGACCGGCCAGTCTTAGAAGACTTAAGTTTAGTTACCTGAGATCCATGAGAGGAAGATGAAGCCCTAAGAACATAAGAACATAAGAACATAAGATATGCCATACTGGGTCAGACCAAGGTCCATCAAGCCCAGTATTCTGTTTCCAACAGTGGCCAATCTAGGTCATACGTACCTAGCAGTTTCCCCAAGGGACACAGGTTCCACAATGCTTGCATTGCTTCAAGCATTGGTATCGTGGGTCCCTTCTTAATAATGGTATATGGACCTTTCCTCCAGGAACTTGTCCAAACCTTTTTTAAACCCAGCTACACTAACAGCCTTTACTACATCCTCTGGTAACAAATTCCAGAGTTTGATTACACGTTGAGTGAAAAAATATTTTCTTTTATTAGTCTTAAATAGTTTACCCTGTAGCTTCATTGCATGTCCCCTAGTCTTTCTATATTCTGATAAGGTAAACAATCGATCTACGTTTACCCGTTCCACTCCGTTCATTAATTTATAGACTTCTATCATATTTCCCCTCAGCCGTCTCTTTTCCAGGTTAAAGAGCCCTAACCTTTTTAGCCTTTCTTCATAGGAGTATCCTTCTATCCCCTTTACCATTTTGGTGGCTCTTCTCTGAATCTTTTCTAAAATCGCTATATCCTTTTTAAGATACGGCGACCAGAATTGCACACAATATTCAAGGTGCGGTCTCACCATGGAACGATACAAAGGCATTATAATATCTTTTGTTTTATTTTCCATTCCTTTCCTTATCATACCTAGCATTCTATTTGTTCTCTTGGCCGCCGCTGCAGACTGGGCCGAGGGTTTTAACATGGTATCCACAATGAAGCCTAAATCTTTCTTCCTGGGTGGTGGTTCCTAATGTGGAACCTTGCATAGTGTGACCATAGTTTGGGTTGTTCTTCCCTAGGTGCATAACCTTGCACTTGTCCACATTAAATTTCATCTGCCATTTTGATGCCCAGTCTTCCAATTTATCAAGATCCTCTTGCAATTTTCCACAATCCTCTTGGGTTTTAACAACTTAAAATAGTTTTGTGTCATCTGCAAATTTGACAACCTCACTCGTTATTCCACTTTCCAGGTCATTTATGAATATGTCAAAAAGCAGCGGACCCAGCACAGATCCCTGGGGTAGACCACTATTCACCTTTCCCCATTGGGAAAATTGGCCATTTAGCCCTACCCTCCGCTTTCTATCTTTTAACCAGTTCCTGATCCACAATAGTACACTGCCTCCTATCCCATGACTCTTTAGTTTTGCCAAAAGTCTCTGACGAGGGACCTTGTCAAAGGCTTTCTGAAAGTCCAGATACACAATATCAACCGACTCACCTTTATCCACCTGATTATTCACTCCTTAAAAAAAACATAACAGATTAGTAAGACAAGATCTTCCTTGTCTAAAGCCATGTTGGCTGTCTCCCATTAGGTCATGACTATCTACATGCTGAGTAATTTTATTCTTTATGATGGTTTCTACCATTATTCCCGGTACTGACGTCAGGCTCACCGGTCTGTAGTTTCCCGGATCACCCCTGGAACCCTTTTTAAAAATTGGTGTTACATTGGCGATCCTCCAATCTTCAGGTATTAAGATGATTTTAATGATAGTTCACAGATTACTAATAGCAGGTCTGCAATCTCATATTTCAGTTCTTTCAACACCCTTGGATGTATACCATCCGGCCCAGGTGATTTGCTACTCTTCAGTTTATCTAATAGTTGTAATACATCTTCCCGATGTATCGATATTTCCTTCAATTCTTCCGCACCTTTAAATACCACTTCAGTCATGGGTAACATCCCTACATCTTCCTCAGTAAAGACTGAAGCAAAGAATTCATTCAATCTCTCCTCTATCGCCTTGTCGCCTCTTAGTGCTCCTTTAACCCCTTTATAATCTAATGGACCAACTGACTCTCTCACAGGTTTTTTGCTACGAATGTACTTGAAAAGGTCTTTACTTCGCATTTTTGCTTCCGCAGCAAGCTTCTTCTCAAATTCTTCCTTTGCCTGCCTTATCAATGCCTTGCATTTGACTTGCCAGTGCTTGTGCTGTTTCCAGGTTTCGTCGTTTGGCTGTTTTTTCCATTTCCTGAAAGATGCTTTTTTGGCAACAACAGCCTCTCTGACCTCACCTTTAAACCATGCTGGCAGTTTTTTTGACTTCCTTCCACTTTTCTTAAAGCGTGGAATACGGCTGGTCTGGGCTTCCAAGATAGTATTTTTCAACAACAGCCAAGCCTGATGTACGTCTTTAACCTTTGCAACTGCTCCTTTTCATTTTTTCTTAACTGTTTTCCTCATTTTATCATAGTCTCCCTTTCCAAAGTTAAAAGGTGGTACTGTGGATTTCCTTACTATCCCTCCTCCACTAATTAAATCAAAGGCGATCATGCTATGATCACTATTGCCATGTGGCCCCAACATCCTTATCTCTTGCACTAGATCTGGTGTTCCACTAAGGACTAGGTCTAATATGGCTTCCCCTCTGGTCGGTTCATGAATCATCTGCTCCAAGAAGAAGTCATTTATTTCATCTAGGAACTTTATCTCCCTAGCATGTCCTGAAGTGACACTGACCCAGTCGATACCGGGGTAGTTGAAATCACCCATTATTATTACTGCACTGTAACCTTTGTTAGCTTCCTTGATTTCTTTGAGCATTTCATCATCCATTTGGTCATTCTGGCCAGGCGCTCGATAGTACACCCCCACTGCCATTGCCTTCCCCCTTTTACATGGAATTTCAATCCATATAGATTCTACAGCAGATTTTGTTTCCTGCAAAACTTTAATCCTTTCTGACTCAATGCCCTCTCTAACATAGAGAGCAACCCCTCCACCAATTTGATCAGCTCTATCATTACGATATAGTTTGTACCCAGGTATCACAGTGTCCCACTGGTTGTCCTCCTTCCACCATGTCTCTGATATTCCAATCATATCTAACCTTTCATTTAGTGCTATATATTCTAACTCTCCCATCTTATTTTTTAGACTTCTAGCATTTGCATACAAGCATTTTAGAGAATGTATTTTACTCATATTAATTTGGCTATTGTTAGACATAGGTAATTTGGGATCTTTAAGCTCAGTCTGCTCCATACTTGAGGGCATTTGGGCTACTTTACTCCTTTGTGGAACCTCTCTGCTTTTGGTAGTATCCTTCAAAGATACATTCTTCCGAACCATCCGCTCTTGGGTGACTGTCGGCTTTCCCCTAATATCTAGTTTAAAAGCTGCTCTATCTCCTTTTTAAAGGTTAATGCCAGCAGCCTGGTTCCATCCTGGTTAAGGTGAAGCCCATCCCTACGGAAGAGCCCCTCCTTTCCCCAGAATGTTCCACAGTTCCTAACAAATCCAAAACCCTCATCACTGCACCATTGTCTCATCCACGCATTGAGACTCCGGAGCTCTGCCTGCCTTTTGGGTCCTGCGCGTGGAACAGGAAACATTTCGGAGAACGCTACCCTGGAAGTTCTGGATTTCAACTTCCTACCTAAAAGCCTAAATTTAGCCTCCAGAACCTCCCTACCACATTTTCCTATGTCATTAGTACCGACATGTACCAAGACAGTAGACTCCTCCCCAGCACTATCTAAGACCTTATCTAGGTGGCGCGTGAGGTCCGCTACCTTCGCACCAGGCAGGCATGTTACCAGGCGATCCTCACGTCCACCAGCCACCCAGCTATCTACATGCCTAATGATCGAATCACCAACTATAACGGCTGTCCTAACCCTTCCCTCATGGGCACATGGCCCTGGAGAAACTTCCTCGGTGCGAGAGGGTTTTACATCACCTGGAGGACAGGTCCTAGTTACAGGATCACTTCCTGCCACACCAGGGTGATGCTCTCCTGTCACGTGACCTCTCTCCTCCATGGCAACAGGGATGCTGCCACACTGGAGGTGGGACTTCAGGACTATATCCCTGTAGGTCTCGTCTATGTACCTCTATGTCTGTCTTATGCTTTCCAAGTCTGCTACTTTAGCCTCTAGAGAACGGACTCGTTCCCTGAGAGCAAAGAGCTCCTTGCACCTAGTGCAAACGTAAGACCTCTCACCAACTGGGAGAAAATCATACATGTGACACTCAATGCAAAAGACTGGAAAGCCCCCATCCCGCTGGTGGACTGCTGTCTGTATCTTAGTTTTAAGTTTGTGTTTAGATCTAAGTTCTTTACTTACTAAGGGTTGCTATGGATATTTATACTAATAAAACTGTACCTAATACGTGTAATATACCTTGTTCACCTGAAGCTTAACTAATCTCAGATCCTTAGTGTATGACTGATTTGGGTAATGAGCTTCACCTGAGAGCACCTCCTGTCTTTTAAGATGTGTAAGTACCTATAAAGCTACGATTATCCCAGGGGAGGGAGGGAAATAACACTTATTAAAAGAGGGCTGCTACACAGTACGTCTTGTGCTGCTGAGGTAAGCTAAATTCTGATTTGATTTAAATTATAGCTCTTAGCTGCTGCTAGGCTCTAACTTCTTATGAAATTTAAACTACAAGCTCTCTGCTGGGTTCTAAATGTAACCAGAAAGCTCTCTTATGTGTTTTAAATTTAAACTAAAAGTACTTTGCTGTTACTAGGCCCTGTTGTTGTTGTTAAGTGCCGTCGAGTCGGAGTCAACTCATGGCGACCCTCTGGATAGCTATCCTAAATTGTGTTCGGTCTTCAGTCAGGCGGCTCATTGTTGACAGACTGGTACCCGTAGCTGCTGTTATTGTAGCAATCCATCTCATTGCTGGCCTTCCTCTTTTGCGTTGACCTTCTATCTTGCCAAGCATGATGTCTTTCTCTAATGATCTCTCTCTTCGCATGATGTGTCCGAAGTATGAAAGTCGAAGTCTTGTCATCTGAGCTTCTAAAGAAAGCTTATTTATTTTATTTATTTATTTAACAGTATTTCTAAACCGCCTTATCTTAATAATCAAGGTGGTATCACAGCAAGCAATCAGGTAAAGTGTGTGTGTTGTACATGCAGTGAGGATAAAACTTAGTTGTGTGAGGGATGTGTTGGGTGCTTGATTTGTTTGAGCTATATACAGGGTGGGCTATTTACAGTGGTGCTAGAATCATATTTATATATATTCAGTTGTTTGGGAGGATTGGAGTGCTGTTATCCATTCTCTTAGGTTATGTGATGTGACCATAGTGCTCTATGAACAGCATGGTTTTCAGTTGTTTTCTGAAGTCTTTGAGGTCTGGAGTTGCCCTTAGATCGTCCGGTAGCTTAGGTTTGATCTCTTCTAGTACCGACTGGTTTGTTCTTCGGGCAGTCCATGGTATACACAGTATTCGCCGCCAGCACCATAATTCAAAGGCATCAATTTTCTTCCTGTCTGTCTTTTTCACTGTCCAGCTTTCACATCCATATGATGTTATTGAAAATACCATGGCTTGAACAAGTCGAATCTTTGTATGGAGAGAGACATCTCTGCTCTTGAGAATCTTATCTAGGTCTTTCATAGCCATTCTGCCAAGAGCAATGCGTCGTCTGATTTCTTGACTGCTTGTTGCTTCTTTATTAGTTGATCCAAGTAGGTTAAAGTTGTTCACGATTTCAATTTCTTCTCCTTCAACGATGAACCTGTTGATTATGCCAGTTGTCATGATCTTTGTCTTCTTTACATTAAGGTGCAGGCCCATTTTGAGACTATGTTCTTTGATTGTGAGAAGCAAATGTTTCAGATCATCTTCACTTTCAGCCAGTAATGTGGTATCATCAGCATAGCGAAGGTTGTTGATGAGTCTTCCACCAATCTTCACACCTCTGTTGTCTTCATACAGTCCTGCTTCTCTGATGATTTGTTCTGCATATAAATTAAACAGGTAGGGGGAAAGTATGCAGCCTTGTCTTACACCTTTGCTTATTTTAAACCATTCTGTTTCTCCTTGTTCCGTTCGAACTGTTGCTTCTTGATCAATGTACAGATTACGCAAGAGAACGATCAGGTGTTCTGGTATACCCATGCTTCTTAATGTGGCCCAGAGTTTCTCATGGTTTACACAGTCAAAAGCCTTGCTATAGTCGATAAAGCACAAATAGATATCCTTTTGGTATTCTTTAGTCTTTTCAAGGATCCATCTCACATCCGCAATGATGTCTCTCGTTCCTCGCCCTTTCCTGAACCCTGCTTGCACTTCAGGTAGTTCTTGTTCTAGGTATGGCTGTAGTCTCTTTTGAAAAATCTTCAGTAGAATCTTGCTGGCATGTGGGATCAGAGCGATTGTGCGATAATTTCCACAGTCAGTTGGATCACCTTTCTTTAGTATTGGTATAAACACAGATCTTTTCCAGTCAGTTGGCCATGATGTTGTCTTCCATATTTCTTGGCAGAGCCTTGTAAGTACGGTAACAGCTGCATCAGATTGTTGCAATACTTCTATGGGAATGCTATCAATGCCTGGTGCTTTGTTCTTTGATAAGGCTTTCAATGCTGCTTCAACTTCTTCTTTCATCACCAATGGTTCCTGATCATAAGGTATAGGTTGAAACGGCTGTTGGTCCACTTGATCTTTATCATATAAAAACTCTGTATATTCCTTCCACCTTTTCTTGATCTTCTCAGCATCATTCAACATAGAACCTTGAGCATCTTGTAACATTCCAATTCGAGGCTGGAACTTTTTCTTTAACTCTCGCAGCTTTAGGAAAGCCGATCTTGTTCTTCCTCTAATAGTTTCTGCTTCTATTTCCTTGCAAGTGTCATTGTAGTACTTTTCCTTGTCCTGTCTTGCTGCACGTTGGAAATCTCTGTTGAGTTCTGCGATTGTCTTTCTTTCTCCTTTGGCTTTAGCTTCTCTGCGTTTCTGCGCAATTTTCAGAGTTTCTTCCGTCATCCATTTTGGCCGTTTTTGCTTTTTCACCTTTTGTAGAGACTTCTCGCTTTCTTCCAGCACAACCTTCTTGATGTCATTCCATAACTCTTCCGGAGCTCTGTCATTTGTATCTAAGGCAGCAAATCGATTTTGCAGGCAGTCTTTAAATTCCAGTGGTATATTCTCAAGGTCATATTTTGGTGCATTCATGAGTGGTTTGCTCTTTTTCAACTTTAGCTTGAGTTTGCATACTAGTAGTTGATGATCTGTACCACAGTCAGCTCCAGGTTTTGTCTTTGTTGATGTTACAGAGCTTTTCCATCGTTGACTTCCACAGATGTAGTCAATTTGATTTTTATACAATCCATTGGGTGAAGTCCATGTGTACAGTCGTCGCTTGTGTTGCTGAAAGAAGGTGTTTGAGATGAATAGATCATTGGTCTTGCAGAATTCTATCAATCTTTCTCCAGCTTCATTTCTGTTGCCAAGTCCATATTTTCCAACTACTTTGCCTTCTTCTTTGTTGCCAACTTTTGCGTTCCAGTCACCCATGACTATCAGGATATCCTGTTTGCATGTTCTGTCAATTTCAGCTTGTACTTGTTCATAGAACTCTTCAATTTCATTCTCTTCTGCAGCTGTTGTTGGGGCATATACTTGAATTATAGTTGTGTTGATAGGCAATCCTCGTAGACGAATAGAGATTAAGCGTTCGCTGACTGCATTGTATTTCATTACAGTTCTTGCAAGTTTCTAGGCCCTGAGTGACTATTAAATTTAAACTTCAAGCTCTCTGCTGGGTATGAAATGTAACCAGAAAGTTCTCCTCTGTGTTTTATATTTAAACTTAAACTGCTGCTACTAGGCCCTGACTGATTTAACAAAAAATAGTGGGTTCACAGATTAATTAGCTTTAATACAAAGAATTCCTTTTAGAAAATTACCAGAAGTATATACTCACAGTTGCAGATCTCTCTTCAAAAGTAACAGTCCCTTTTTTTAGTCCTTCAAGACTAGCCCTGGAGGATGTCGATGCAAGTGACATTGTATCTGCAGCAAAAAGGGTACTGAGTTTTGCAGCTCTATTCTGCAGGCCCCTTTTGGTCATCCTCGTGCAGGAGAGACACTCCGTTGGACAATGTTCAGGACCTAAACATTTTAGATACCAATCATGGGTGTCAGTGACGGAAATGGTACCGCCACACTTTGAGCATTTTTTTAAACCACTAGCTGGTTTCTCCATGCCTGAAGAAAAGTGGGCCTACTGCTCAAAATGGCTCTTAGCACCAGAAAGAGGGGAAAGACCCCTGAAGAAAATACACGTTTTTTTTTTTTTTAAAGAAAGAAGAAGAAGAACCGGCGGTACCTGTAGGCGTTGAATGAAGGCAGACGCGACCACAAAAAAACAAAGAATAAAAGGAAATTTTCTGCAGTGACAGGGTACACGTCCTGTTGGCTCTGCGGAAAACAAAGGACTGAAATGAGAGAGGTACAGAGGCGGGAAGGCAGCACGCATGCGCTGTGGGATGCTCCCAAAAGTGTTCCTATTGGACGCTGGGGAGCGTTCCCGCGCGGGCTGCGTCGGTACCGACAATACCCATATGTGAAGACTACATTCCTGCTTGTTCCTGGAGATGTTTCTTTCCCTCAATCCAGCTGGGTTTCTTTTCAGTAATCTGAAACTCAAACTGTATAGAGAGGAATTCAAAGCTTTTTCAGTCAGTCATGTGCCAGGGGAGCCTAAGAGAGAGAGAGAATATACAGATGTAATGCCACCCTTCAAAAACAGTGAGTTTAAGAGTTAAGGAAAAGAAAGTGGTAAAAAGTAATTACAGAACCATAAGTGTAAGCTTGCTAACCTATACTCTACTGGGTCTTTGTTGCATTTTTGTTAAGTATTTGTGTAACACATCACAGTCAGCTGCAGAGTTTCACCTCTAGAAAAGCTCTTCTGTGGTGCACTGTGCAGCATCAGGGTTATCAGATAATTCCATAATTTCCAGCCCAATGCCCACAGAAAACTAACCCAAAATAGCAAACCCCTTTATCCATGCCCCTTGACACCAGCAAGTGATATCATGGTTCCCTTTAATGGAGTAATGCCCCCCAAGTGACATCACAGTGCACTGAGGAAGGGAGGGGAGGTTGCTATCCAGCCTGCAGTATCACATTGGACAGTTTTCCAACCTGACCCACAAGATGCAGACACAGGCCACATCGTTCCAAACATGGATGATCTGGCTAGGCTTTGGGTTCTTTTTTTGTGCTACTTCCATGGTTTTCTCACCCAAAACAGCCCCTAACAGCCCAAAAAATGACAACCTGAGACCTAAAAATGTTTCCCACAGCCTGGGCAAAATGTTGCACAACTGGGCAGGAAAACCACAGAAATGGCAACACTGTGCAGCATAAGAATCAATAACATGAGGCCTCAACAGAATGAGCCCCCTTCCCTCGTTCCCCACCCCACCCCCATCATTGTTAATTGAGTCAATCAGGCCATTAAGAGGCAGCAAATGTGGGAAAGAGCAAGAGAGAGGACAGAAGGATGCTGGAACCACAAGCACTGTGGCTGAGAAAGGAAAGTGTGGTGCTGCAGCAATGATGGCACTTCTACCAAGAGCTCCTAATTAGTTTTAAGCATGTTTTTCATTTTTTGGAGGAAGAAGACAGGGAATCTCACAGATCTTAAGAATCAGTGTGGGGGTGGGGGGGGGGGGGGGTAGGGAGAAGCAGCAGATTAAGGCGGCTTCAATGCCACATCAGCAGGACCTTCTTTTACCTTTCAGGACTGCTACAGTGCAGGTGAAGAAGGCTAAGAAAGCAGTACACAAGAACACGAGAAGACAAGAACACAAGAAATGCCATGCTGGGTCAGACCAAGGTCCATCAAGCCCAGTATCCTGTTTCCAACAGTGGCCAATCAAGGTCAGAAGTACCTATCAGTTTCCCCAAAAGACACAGGTTCCACAATGTTTGTATTGGGTCAAGCAGTGATATCCTGGGTCCCCTTTAATAATGGTTTATGGACCTTTCCTCCAGGAACTTGTCGAAAGCTTTTTTAAATCCAACTACACTAAGAGCTTTTATTACATCCTTTCCAGAGTTTGATTACATTGAGTGAAAACATATTTTCTCTTATTAGTCCTAAATAGGTTACCCTGTAGCTTCATTGCATGCCCCCTAGTCTTTCTAGATTTTGATGGCGTAAAATTGAGAGAGAGAAGGAAGGGGACATTGGTCCATCCTTCTCAAACTCCATTGTTTGCCCCTTTCTTCCCTCCACATGACTTAACAAATGGGGGGGGGGGGAGGGCGGGAGGGAAGGATTTGGCACTTCCTCCCCCTCTCTACCCAATCCATATATACTCTCTCTCTTTCTCTCTCTCTGTCTCTGTCTCTCTCTCTCTTATAGAGATCCACACATGCATGCTTCCAGTTTCTCTGGCCGCAGCTCTCTTCCCCGTCCTGGTGGATTAAATAATTTAGGGAAAGTAAACAAATACCTTAGAAGTAGAATAGAGCTGGTGAAAGTTTCTTGATAAGAAACTGGCACTAGACCAGTGATTGTGCAAGAATCACCAGTATGTTGCATCCCCTTTATAGTTTATTCATTTGATATACGGCAATGAAAATTGCAGTGTCTAAGCAGTTTATAAAAGTAAGTACAAGGGAAAAGAAACAAGACAATACAAGGGCAAAGAGGGAAAAAACAAAGGGAATTTACTCCTCCTCCTATTGAACGTTTATTTAGCGCTACAAGGCGTATGCAGCAGTGTACATATACATATAACAGATGGTCACTGCTCATCAGAGTTTACAATCTAGGCAAGACTGACAATACAACAGCTGAGGACAACTAGGGAAAAGTAAGTGGATCAGGATCCTAAAGCAGCCTCAAAGAGGTGAGCTTTTAGCATGGATTGGAAAAGGGGCAGAGATGAAGCCTGATGTACCAACACAGGTAGTTTGTTCCAGGCATAAGGAACAGCAAGGTGAAAGGATCAAAGTCTGGAGTTAGCAGTGGAAGAAAAGGGGACACAGAGAAGCAACCCGCCCAAATAGAGCATTCATGAGGAGGGTGTAGGGAGAGAAGAAAGAGGAAAGGTAGAGAGGAGCAGCAGAATGAATGCATTTATAGGTCAGAAGGAGAAGTTTGAAGTGGATATGGAATAGCAAAAAGAGGAAACAAGGGGGAAAAAGGATAGACGGGGAAGCCTCTATCTTCCATTGTCTCATTAGGCCAGCAGGATCTCAGTAACACTAGTGTGCTGTGTTTATTACAAGATAATTCTCGGGGAAGGAAGGGTGCAGGTCATAATTATTAAATCTATCTTTTAAGAACTTAGCAATACCTCCATAGAAAACAGACTCCAGCAGTGTGGCTTACATGGGAGGCTGCTATTTTGGAGACCCTATCACAGCGATGGCGAACCTATGGCACGCGTGCCAGCTGTGGCACGCGAAGGCCTTGCAGCTGGCACGCGGGAAGGTCCGCCATCGAAAAAAACAACAACAACCCTGTCTGCTGCCGTTGTCGGGGCCGCCGCGGCAGAATCGAGCGTGCCGCGGGGCCCCCCTGTACCCACCGGCAGAGCCTGTCCTCCCCGTAGCAGCTCTCTCTTTGGAGCTGCAGTCAGACTCGCCGGCTTGCAGAGCGCGAGGGAAGAGTTTCCCTTTCGCGACTCTGTTAAGCCCGCGGGGGCTGATGGGAACTTCCCATCAGCCCCCGCGGGCTTAACAGTGCAGCGTGGGAACTGTTCCCTCGCGCTCTGCAAGCCGGCGAGTCTGTCTGCAGCTCCAAAGAGAGAGCTGCTACGGGGAGGACAGGCTCTGCCGGTGGGTACAGGGGGCCCCGCGGCACGCTCGATTCTGCCGCGGCGGCCCCGACAGCGGCAGCAAACAGGTTTCTTTTTTTTTTTTTTAATTTTCCCTGGGCTGGGCTGGGCTGGGCTGGGGGTGGGGGTTAGGTGTGGTGCTGGGCTGGGCTGGGGGGCTTAGGAGTGGTGATGGGCTGGGCTGGGCTGGGGGGGGTTAGGAGTGGTGATGGGCTGGGCTGGGCTGGGGGGGGGGGTTAGGAGTGGTGATGGGCTGGGCTGGGGGGGGGGTTAGGAGTGGTGATGGGCTGGGCTGGGCTGGGGGGGGGGGTTAGGAGTGGTGATTGGCTGGGCTGGGCTGGGGGGGGGTTAGGAGTAGTGATGGGCTGGGCTGGGGGGTGTTAGGAGTAGTGATGGGCTGGGGTGGGGGGGTTAGGAGTGGTGATGGGCACTGGGCTGGGGGGTTAGGAGTGGTGATGGACACTGGGCTGGCTGGGGGGGGTTAGGGGTGGTGATGGGCACTGGGCTGGCTGGGGGGGTTAGGAGTGGTGATGGGCGCTGGGCTGGGGGGGTAGGAGTGGTGATGGGCACTGGGGGGGGTTAGGAGTGGTGATAGGCGCTGGGGGGGCTTAAACTAAAAATTGAGTGATGGGGGATTAGGACTGGGAGTGGGCTGATGGGGAGGTTAGGACTGGAAATGGGCTGGTGGGATTAGGACTGGGAGTGAGCTATGGGGGGCTAGGACTGGTAATGGGTTGGGGGGTTGCTAGGACTGGAAATGGGCTGAGTGGAAGGGGGCTTGAACTGCAAATAGCTGTTGGGGATGGGGCTTGGAATGGAAATGGGCTGAGGGGAAGTGGGGGGCTTGAACTGCAAATAGCTGATGGGGACGGGGCTTGGAATGGAAATGGGCTGAGGGGAAGTGGGGGGCTTGAAGAAGGGAATGGATGCTGGGTGAGACTGGAACTAGAAGGGAGCTGATGTTGGGGGAGGATTAGAATGGGATGGGGCTGGGAGAGTAAAATGGAGAGGGGAAAAATATTTTGTGTAGGAGGGATGAAAAATCTACAATTGGCCAGGTATTGGGAGAGTAATTGGGGATTGAGGATGGAGGGGTAAAATTTGTGTGGATGAAATAGAAATGAGGAAAGAGCAAAAGGAGAAAGATTAGTATGTTAAAGCAGATGTAGAGAGAGAGAATGGAAAAAAAACTAGAAGAGAGAAGAAAGGACAAATGGACAGCAGACGATGGAGAGTTAGCAGAAAACATGAAGAAACCAGAAGAAAATGGCTGGACCAATTGCAACTGAAAAAAAATGCACAAAAGGTAGAACGATATCTCTTTATTTTGAATTTATTAACTGGAATATGTCAGCTCTGGGAAATGTGCATCATTAACATCTGCGCTTTGTTTGGTACAAGAGGAAATTCCTATTTGACGTTGCCACTTGTTCTCTTTCCCCAGTATTCACTGAAATGTATTGGTTTAATATTTGCAGTGTTGCCTTTTGATAGGTAGGGTATGGTGCTTTGTGAGTCCTGGTAATGCTGTCAGGATACGGCGGGTTTGCTATGGGTTCTAAATGGGCAGCGTTTGTAGTAGTTCCTAATGTGCCTGGCGGTTGGCACTGGATTATAGTAATGTAGAAATCTTTTAGTCTTTCTTTATCCATACACTCATTAAGAGACATGTTTACTAAAAGTTAGTGTATGGTAACATTATGCAAATATTTATGCAAATAAGACCACTTATGCAAATGACGTGCTGGCACTTTGAGGAAATTCTTTGGTTTTGTGCGGCAGTTTGGGCACTCGGGCTCAAAAAGGTTAGCCATCACTGCCCTATCATCTATATGAAGCTGAAGAAAGACCACTGGAAAGGAGAAGTCAGTCTCCCACCATGATTTCATTTCATTATTTAGTCCATCCTTCCAGAATCCTAGTTCTTTGCCTCAGTGATTCAAACTTTCCTAGGTATCTATTGTATTACAAACTTTGGTACCATCTGCAAAGAGGCAAACCTTATCCAATAGCCCTTCTACAATATCACTTACAAAAAATGTTTAAAAGAATCAGCCCAAAGGCAGAGCCCTGTGGCACACCACTGCTAACATCCTTCTCAGAGTGAACTCCATTTGCCTGTTCACTCTGTTGCCTCCCACTCAACCAATTTCTAATCCAGTCAGTCACTTTAGGGTCCATCCCTAGGACACTCAGTTTATAAATTACCTATCTGGAAGAGTGTCAAATGCTTTCTTGAAATCTAAGTACGTCTAGGACTCTTCCTCAGTCCAACTCTCTGGTCACCCAGTCAAATAAATTAACAGGATTTGTCTGGCAAGTCCTGCCTCTTGTAAAACCATGCTGCCTCGGATCCAGAAACTTCACCATCCTCTGTTTTAGCAGTAAAGCTCGTGGCTAGAGTACAGGAATTTTATTCGAAGAGGCAAAGAGGTAGTATAGATGCAAAGGACAGAGCAGGCTCCCCTAGCAGCACTGCTAGCCTCAGCGGCACCCCTAATCTACCACCTTCTATACCTCCTTGAGCAGCAATTCCCCATCATCATTGTCTCTTCTAAAACAGACTAAAAAGAATCTTTTTTGTCCTCTGTGCCATACATTTTTCGCATTTTCACAAAACCAAGGACAAAACAAAAAAAGCGAGAAATCTTAAAATCTTATACAAAAAGAAGATAAAAAGGCAGAAAAAGGTATGTTCATAAACCATTAGCAGTACCGTGCAAATTCTCTGCAGACTGATTATAATCCATAACATAAAACTACACATAGCAAGAAATCACCAAAAATGTTTAGAACATGAAAAAAATCTCATTGTACACAATTGTATAAACATAAGAGTTCAACATTCCATGGATCTCAAACTTACACAGCAATTCCATGATCCAATGAGATGCTGAAGCATCTCATTTCAGCACTCTAAAATATAAGCTAAGTTCAGGCATTGGTTTATCCTATCTAATCTAAATCTAATCTAAAATATGCTTCTATACCGCTACATTCCCAATGTCGTCAGATCAGTGCAGTTTAACATAAATATATAATATTAAAAGTTTTATAAATTAAGAATAAAAGATAAAGATATAATAAAAAATTAGGAAGGGTATAACCATGTTTTCAAGTTCTTTCCAAAAGACATAAATGTTGGAATATTTTTTTAACTTCAGTAGTAACTTACACCACAAGAGAGC
The DNA here is from genome assembly GCA_033557465.1 of Ichthyophis bannanicus. Classification (NCBI taxonomy): domain Eukaryota; kingdom Metazoa; phylum Chordata; class Amphibia; order Gymnophiona; family Ichthyophiidae; genus Ichthyophis; species Ichthyophis bannanicus. The sequence goes on along the minus strand of CM066031.1, from coordinate 1,573,126,400 downwards.
AGTTTGAATGGTGGAGTGTAAGTAAATCTCTTCTTACTGTGAATCCTCTTATTAGATGGAAAAAGAAAGACTTGTGCTCCTGCAGGCCCTTGGACTTAGTCATTAACAGAGGAAGAATGAGATCTGAAAAACAAACTGAAACGAGGTCATAAAAGAATTTGTAAAACAACGTGTAAAATTTGAAAAGAACCCGCTCAGATATTTTGAGCCAATGCAATTTATTAAGTAATAACCTGATATTTAGAACCAATCAATATTTAGAACCAAAAATCAATCTAGCTGCCATGTTTGATATAATTGTAGTCTTTTTATCCAATGTTTAAAACGATTTACCAATATTAAATTACTATAGTCTAAAAAGGCCAACACAGTACTTTGTATCAAGATACGAAAATATTTTGGAGCAAAAAAAGGATGAAGCATTCTAAGGGGTATGTTTACTAAACCGTCTTAACGTGTGCCCGGCGATAGTGTGCAGACTGCCATAAAAGGAGTGGGAGTTTCAGTCTAAAGCAGCAAAATGGGAGTATCGCGCGATAACACGCGCTGCTGCGCACATTATTGGGCGAAGCGCCGCTAAGCGTGTTAACGCGCGGTAATCTTAAGTAGGCGCCCAGCCAGGCAAACATAGAAACAGAGGTCTAGCACAATGGTTAATACACTGACTGATGATGCAGGGGTTATGAGTTTGATCCCCCAGTGTGCCTAAAGCAGGCTGAGGCATCAGCTTTGACATGTAAGTATGGTTTCTTGAGGCAGTTTATTTGTATTTTAATTATTGCTGCCAGCAAACACACCCTCACATGCCGTAACCTAAGGTGCTGCATAAGACACCCTATAAGGCACTCCATAGGGCACATTATAAAGTGCACTGTCTGCCATGGCACCCTATAATGTCCCCTATAGGGCACCCTATAAGGCGTTCCATAGGATACCTTATAAGGCACCTTATATGGACAGTAACCATAAGGTGCCTCAGAAGGCGCTTTATAGGGCGCCCTATAAAGCACCTTCTGAGGCACCTTATGGTTATAGTATGCTGAGGGTGTTTTTGCTGGCAGCACTAATGTACATTAAAAATAGATAATGCTTTGGACAGCCCTATCAAATAACCCCACTGTGGGTTTGAACCAATGACCTCTGGCTCCACAGGCAGTGAAATAACCAGTGGGCTACAGCTCTATAGCTGCTAACAAGCCCCTGGCTGGCTGCAGAAGGACTGCACATCACCACACAAACAGTCTGCTGTGATCACCAGGATAGGGTTAACCCACCCATACCCATGATGCACTGCACATGCAAATCAGAAGTCTACAGATGAACACAAGATGGGGTATGCACCCCCACAGCACCTCGGCCTGGTAGGGGTAACTGACCATGTGTGTTACTGGCACAGAGTAGCTACACACCATCACATTGTGCGGGTACTGTGCTCACCCTGAGGGTGAGGTGGGTGCCCAGCACCAGGTCCACTGCACCTTCAGTGGCAAAAATAGGTTATGCTGCAGGTCCCCAGCAGTGCTAGTGTGTGAGATAGGTTAGTTCCTGCAGACACATTTTGGATACATCTCTATTTCTCAGTCAGGTTTAGCCCTTATGGACCCATAGGCGGATTATGTACCACCACCCAACCCACATCCACATTTTACTTCCTTGCAATGGCAGCAGTAGAGGGGACCATCAACCACAGTCCTGCTGGGGAACAGACACCCTACAGGGCAGTCAATGCAGCTCTGTACACATCTATAAAGCAATAGCAGACAGACATTAGGCCTGGAAATGCTCAGCTGCACCCCACCACTATCTGATATTCTCCTGCAGCAAGCCTCCAGCCACTGCACCCTGCAAGGTGTTCCAGCAAGACACATACTAGCTGCAGACAGTCTCCTAGCTAGTCCATAGTGCATGTTCCTGGAGGAGATGCATGCACACCAAGCAGATAAGTCAGTGATTGGACCCCAAAAGGGAACCCATAAATATCACATAAGAAAAATATTATAGAGCACTATGGGGGAACCTAGCCATGCCGTGGTCACTGCTCAGTCAGAGTGAGAGTGATCTCCCAGCAGTACATGCTGTGGCCACCCTGTCTGTGCAGGTGGTGGCCGGGCACTACAATGTTCCAGCCATTGCCTATGCCCTGGTGATACCATGACTGTTCATCCGGCAGGGCCTGTCTGTTGCAGTGCATGGAACCCACCTACACAGGGCTAGGCCATGGTCTGCTTTGGGCAGCTGCCACTGCCCCCCTCCACCACCAGTACTCCTCTGCCACCATGCTGACATGCCCTTCTGCTGGTGGTGTGCAGTCTCAGGCCATCCAGTGTGCAGGTAGGCGGCTGCCTATGGTGCATGTTTTGGGGTAGGGGTGCCTGCATAGACATCCACGCTTCCCCCCCAACACCGCCTGCCAATGTTCTGTACCCTTGGAGGTACCTGCTGGGTACTATCCCCTGTGACACTGTGATAGACACACTCATGCCCATGTTGGGCCCTTATCAGTTGCTGTCTGGCTGCTGTACAGTTTCAGCATTCCTAAGTGCCACCTAGGCATCTGCCTAGTCCGCACTGTGCCCCAGCTGCACCACAGCATGTGCCGCCTGCAGCCCTCTGTATCCCATTTCCAAGCATCTGTCCAGTTGGCCGTTCCGACATGCCTGCCCTGCTGCTTCCGCACATGTGCACGCCGTGGGAAACCTGTCTGATGGAGAGGAAAACCCTGCACAGCGCAATTTCACTGTGGGCTCATTCACTTCTATGGGGATGGAGAATGGACCCTTCCAGATTCATATCCTTTTTTTGGTGCCTTCTTGTGAGTGTTTTTTGATGTTTCCCATTGAGATCACTATTGCCCAGCTTGGTTATTTTATTTTTCCATTTTCTTCTGTTCATTTTCACTGTTTCTTTGCCCTTTTGTTCCGTGCACATGTATCACACATCACTTTTTTGTTGGTTTCCCTGGTTTTGCTGTACATTGCTTACAGAAATGGTTTCTCTTCCCTTTAAATCATCTCTAACGCCAGGGTTTCACTGGCGTTAGTTTTGAGCCTCGGATTTCACAGCGTTAGTGTGCGGGGAGCCTCTCCCCTCCCACTCTCCACCCATTGACCCCTTCTCTCCGCCCCTGGGGAGCCTTCCTCCGCCCTCCGGGAGCCTTTCTCCGCCTTCAGCGCTCGTTTGCGCCGCTGCGTGCATTATCGCGCGCTAAGGTACCTTATATCGCGCGATAAGGTACCTTATCGCGTGATAACGTCACAGAGCACATATTAAGATGGTTTAGTAAACATACCCCTAAGTTGATGTTTGCTTCAAAAGTCAAATCTTCATCTAACAGCACTGATTCTCTTGTAAGATTCAATATACTTATTGCATCTACCAAGAATGGAAATTGACTTGTCATTAAGAAACTGCACCCACCTATTCAACAAAGAGATAGTACCATTCAGAACTGAATAATACTCTGTTGGATGCATAGCAAAGGACAATAAGACCAAAATATCATTTGCATAAATGTGAAGGTTCATTCCATTGAGTGTGTGCAGGCCCCTTTGCATCCGTTCGGAATCGGGGCCCACAGAGGCAGACCCGATTCTGATCCCACAGGGGCTAGAATTGGGTCTGGGCCTGTATGTGCAGCCTGTATGTGCAGGCCTGCATGTACAGACCCCTGCCTGTCTAACTTAGTCAGTCTCCTGAATGGAGCTGCGATGCTATGGCATTCTGTTGCCATGGCACTGCGGCTCCATTCAAGAGCCACGATCCACGACCACTGACCACAATCTTTGTTCCCTGCAGCCCGACCCCTGATCTGGCCTTCCATGGCCAGAGTCAGGCTGCGGGGAACCCCCTGCACCCCCTCACCTTTCTGCCTCTGCCTGACCCTACCATCCCCTGATGTCCAAGGGGCCTTATTCCACCTCCGAGGTGGAATAAGGCCCCGTCTAGATCCGAGGCCCCAGATGTACAGGGCTGACTTCAAAATCGGCCCTGTACATCCGGGGCCTCGGATCTCCCACTGCCACTGCCCGCCCTCACTCCGCTTCCGCAACGCCCACTCCCATCCCCATCTAAGCCTCCTTGTACAAACTCCTTGTTTATACAGGGAGGCTTTTGCTGGGGATGAAGGGGGCGAATAGCAGAGATGGATATCCCAATGGGATGTCCATCCCTGCTATTCGCAGGACAGAATAGACCCCATAATATTTAAAATTTTCTTTATCCAACATCCAGCCCAAAGAGATCACTAAAATATTGAGCAGGAGAAAGAGGTGATCCCTGCGGAATCCCACAACTTGGTTTCCATGTCTTTGAACATTCAGATTTAATTTGAATCTTATATGTACGATTTCATAAAAAGCTCGAAAACCAATTAAAAAACATCCCAAATAATCCAAAATGATCTAATATGGCCAAAAGCATTTCATGATCGGCTATGTCAAATGCAGCACTTAGATCAAACTGAAGTAAAACCGCTACATGCCCCCCTGCTAAAATATTATTAATATTGCAACCAAAATTCCCACAATTCTGTGTTATGGACTTTGCAAAAAACAAATCAGGAATTATACAAACAATTAAAATGATCTAAGTATTCTATAAGTTGACTAGCCACTAATGCTTCCATTATCTTTGCTATTAACGATATATTTGTAATGGAGAAGAAATTTGATACTTCAAATAAACTAACCTTTGTATCTTTTGGAATAGGGGTCAAACTAATTTCACCTATATCCTGAGGATAAAAACCCTTAGATAGTAAAATAAGAATAATCTCATAAAGCAAGGTTTTAAAAGTAAACCGTCCAAAACAAAAAATAAAAGTTGGACATGGATCTGCACTGGTAAATTTCTTAATATGTTTTGTACAAAACCTGTCAAATTCCTTAAAAGAAGGTTGCCTAAATAATAAACACGAATGATCCACAGGATAAGAAACCTCATATTCATTACTTGGAATGAACATTAACAGATTCTCAACATCTGACTCTAAAAAAGATAAATGTTCCTAAATCTATGAGTCTCACAGCAAAAGGCTTCCAACTCTGGTGACATATTGGTGTCTAGAAGTTGAAGCTGATAAAATGATTTATATAAAAGTAAAAGACCCCTATGAAACTCATGGCTCAATGTCACTGCCAAGCTTTGTAACAGTCCTCCTGTTGCGTTACTTTCAGTAGGGGCAGATGATGTGATGTCATGCTTTTAGTCGCAATAGAGTAGCAGCTTGGTGGGAATAGTGCCGTGGCTGGATTGTTTTCATAGCATAATGCATTTTTCATCATGGAAAGAAGCTGTTTGAAATCTGCATTTGGAATGAATGTGGAGTAGCCTTTCTCATTGCAGTGATTCCTGCTTTGTTATGACTGTGAGATAGAGGCATTTTGGCAAAACACAGTTTGTGAAGTATGGAGCTGCCATGGAGTTACTGTTTTTGTCCTTGGTTTTGTATAGAACTTTAATAATTCTTTTTGTTTTTAGTCGTTGGTCCTTTGGTCGATAATAAGTGGTAGCATTATACAGGGTGGCCCAAAAAAAGTGAGAACATCTCGTAAATTAAAAGCTTAAATAGTTTACTTATTTACTTTTTTTAGCTATATAACGTCTTTATTTCGAAAATTTCCGGTCACCATCTTTTTTTTAAAATTTATCAATCGTTTATATCTGTCTTTTTGAATTTTTAAATAACATATATGCTACGAGATGTTCTCACTTTTTTTGGGCCACCCTGTATATATTTTGTGAGAGCTCATTTCAGCAGTTGGCAGTAAAGGCCTCCAGCAAAACATCCCCTCTCCCGCTGGAGAGGCTTCTGCAGAAACATTAGTCAGGTCGTTGGTACCTTGAAAACTCCATTAAGTTCAAATTAAATGTATCTGATTAATTTTAGCCAGATAGCACTGACATTCAGGAATACTGTATCTGGCTAAGGCAAGGCCTTGGCCTTAGAATGCCCAAATCTTCACCTCTTTTTAACCACATACATTTTGTTATTCAGTCAGTGAAGTGGAGGAGATACTTTAAAATCTAAGATTTGTCCAGGTAATTTTAAATGTCACCTGGTCAAATCTTTCATATTTTGGCTTCTCTGTACAGCTTGGTTATCCTGTTAAAAAGGAAACTTTGAAAACATTCATCGATATTTATCTTTTAGGTGAAAAGCAACAATCAGATTTCTGATTCCAAAGTTCTTATAATTAAGTGAAAATAGCATCTGGAGTGCTTTGTCCTAGCAGGAACCTATCTCATGAATATTAATATGATCTCAGTTTTTCCATTTAGAAAATACTGCGTTGGTACTTTTGTCTTAGAGGCATGAACTGAAGAAGGCATGTGGCAACACAAAGGCCATCAAGCCAGCACTGAACTAATTGTGATCGACAGATGACATGACAGAGCTGCAACAGCTGTCAATCATAGTCAATCAAGTTAGAATGCATGAAAGCCTTCAATCAGGATGTGAAACATGTGATGGCATCATAGCTACAATCTGGAGGAGATGGATACAAAGAATGAACTTAAAAGGCAGAGAAACCTCAGATGAAATGTTCAGTTTGTAAACTGCTTTAGGAAAGCCTCACAAAAGCCATGTATGAATATCTATCCCCTAAAGCCTTTTAAAAAAATATAATGCTAGAAGAGAAAGCAGAGGAGTAGCTTAGTGGTCAGAACAGCAGGCTGTGAGACATGGAAACCATGGTTCCATCCCACTGCCATTCCTTATGAGTTTGAGCAAGTTGCTTAACCCCTCATTGCCTCAGGTGCAAAATTAGATTATAAACCCTTGTATGTGCCTTTATCTTTATCTTCATTTGCACATTTGATATACCGCCCAGGGCGGTTTACAATGGCAATAACAATGCTGCAAGGCTAAAAAGTGGAATGGAACGCCATATATCAACAGGACAGAGGAAAGACATTCAAGACAGTAATCTAAAGAGAAACAGCGAGACAGTTGAGATAGTCAAGAGGCTAATGAGGGCTAGTATGTGGGATGTCAAAGGCCTTGATCAAACAGGTGGAGTTTCAAGTGTGCTTTGAATTTTTGATAGGATGATTCAAGGCAGAGAGTAGACGGCAAGGAGTTCCAGAGTGTGGGGGCCATGAAAAAAAGAAACCAGAGTGACGAGTGAGTTCTAAGTGAGCTTGTGATGCTGAGGGAAAAGATAGACGATTTATGTGAATAAACTGGAGTTGGCGATAAGGGGTGTATAAGATTAGCCAGGTATTGGGGGGTGGAAGTGTGGAGGGCCTTGTGGGTCATGATCAGGAATTTGTATTGAATTCTATAATGGAGAGGGAGCCAATGGAGATGGATAACAAGAGGAGTGATGTGATTTGAACACTTGGTGTGAGTGATAATGCAAGTTGCAATGTTTTGTAGCAGTTGCAGGCACTGCAGCTGGTACTGAAGTAGGCCTGCCACTGCAACGTTGCAATAGTCCAACCTGCTTATTATTAAGGACAGGAGGAGAGTAGTGACAGAGGAGGGGTTTAGGAATGATCAACTGCTTGAATCTGATGCAGTGAGAAGAAGGAGTGGCGGATGAGGGAGGATAGATGTTCCTGGAATGAGAGTGCAGAGTCCAGAGTGACACCTATGTAACGAAGGGAGGACACCATAGGGACAGGAGTGGAATTGAGTGAGGAGCAATGGAGGGACAGGGAGCACCAAATGAGAACCACATAGCTGCAGATTTAGAGGAATTGAGATGTAAATAATTACCTGAAATGCAAGTAGAGATATGAGAGAGGTAGGTGTAGAGCGGTATCAAATCAAGTGCGGTGGGAATGGTATGATAAAGGAGAATAATGTTGTCAGCATAATAATATGCTGACATGGTGTATTGATGTATAATGAGAGAAAGAGGAGCCAGGAAGACATTGAAGAGGAGAGGTGAAAGAACAGAACCATGTGGAACATTACATGCAAGAGATACTGCCGCTGAGGTGGCAGAATTTAAGTGCACAGAGAAGGAGTGAGAAGTAAGAAAAGAGCGAAACCAATCCAAGACAGTACAGTACCCAAGATCCCAGAATCATGAAGGCATGAGAGGAGGGTAAAGTGATTGACTAAATCAAAGGCTGAAGAAAGGTCTAGAGAAACAGCCATGGAAATATCATCATGATCGTGCGAGACATGAAGTTCCTTTAAGAAGGAAAGACATGATCGTGCGAGACATGAAGTTCCTTTAAGAAGGAAAGAAAGATGGTTTCATTACTGTGACCTGACTGAAACCCAGATTGGCAAGGGTGGAGGATGTGGACAGGATCAATATGTGATGACAGCTGGGAAAAGACTAGTTTTTCTAAGACCTTAGAAAGAAAAGGGAGATTTGAAACGGAACGCCAATGTGCAGGTACCGGGGGATCCAGTGTTGGTTTTTTAAGGATTGGACGAATAACAGCAGACTTCCAAAGGATGGGGACAAGCTAGAGTTAAATATAGTCAGGATACATGGATGGAGGGCAAGGGAAGACTCAGATAACCAATAAGAAGGGAAGAGATCCAATGGACAGGTTGTTTTCCGGGAGATGGAGAGAGCTCTTTGTAATTCTGTCATGGAGATTGTGCAAAACAAGGTCCATGTGTGAGACAGAGCAGGGTTAGTAAAAAGTGAAAGGAGGGGTTCTTCAGTTGGTGAGATAGGGGAGGCGTAGCGGGCAAGGGAGGGGTCAGGTAACAAAAGATGCGTGCAATTGGTCAACTTTAAGTGTGAAAAAAGAAGCCAGGATTTGGTGAAGCACTCAAGGAGGGTTTGTGGGCAGACACGGTAGATGCAGAAAGGGTACAGAGGACAGAGTAAAGCTGTCTAGATGAGTTGGAGGAAGAGGTGATGAGATTAGTGTAATAGCATTGCCTAGCAGTGTGCAAAGAAAATCGATAGTAGCTGTGACAAAGGTGGAATTGGGATAAAGTGATAGCTGATGGATGCTTACGCCATCAATGCTCAGCCCGACAGAGTTGAGTGCAGAGGAGGCGGAGACCAGAGTGATACTAGGAGGAGTGATTGTGCTGAATTGGTGTGGGAATGGGGTGCAATGGTGCTAATCAGTCTACTGTGGAGGTAAGAACAGTATTCTGAATGTGGACTTGGGAGTCAGGTGGTTGAACAAAAAAATTAGATGGAAATAATGTGTCTGAGGATGGGAATTTTTGAAACATAGACGCTGTGATATGGCGTTTCAAGCGCACCCAGAACGGACAGTCTGTGCTAGAAGAGCCGGACCTGGAAATTATTGCAGGGGAGTGGATAGAGAAAAGATACAATAATGGTCCAAACAGGGGAGCAGGAGAGTTGAAAAAGCTGAAGGGGTGAATAGAGTCGGTAGATGTTATGATAAAGTTGAGTGTATGACCAGCGGTGTGAGTGGGGCATATGACGTGTTGAAAAAGTGAGAGATCATTAAATAAATTGAGAAAAGCACAGTCCTTAGGTTTGGATGGGGAGTCTAAGTAGAAATTAAAATCCCCAAGAATTACCAAATTGGGATAAGAGAGAGAGGTTTCTGAAAGGGTCATTAACATCAAGACCCAGAGGTCTGAGCATAATGAAGGAAGGACATACAGGTGGCCCCGTTAAGATAGAGCAGAAGAGATTTGGAGTAATGGATGGTAGATCAGTGAATTTCAGTTATAGGAAGGTTGGAGCGGTGGAGGAGAGCCACTCCTCCACCACACCGGCCTCTTTTGGAGGTAGAAAGGACGGAAAAAAACATGTGTAGGCACCGGTTAAGGAAAGGGTCCTCACCCTCTCTCAACAAGATGAATCTCTTCATAAAGAAGGTTAATAAATACTGTACTTGAATGCAGCTCACATTGAACTACTAATGAAAAGATGTGAGATAAATCTATAAAAGACATATATATCTGAACTACAATTATTGGGTTTGTCATAAGAACTCACAACCAATGGCAAGACTATCTTTTCTGGTCAACCTAAAGGCTCTTCTATCAGGATTCAACTGCTTACAAATTTTGAAAAAACCCTTCATGGGTTTCCAATAGCATCAGAGCCATATCTAGGCCTGTGCAAGCAGTACAGCTGCACAGGGAGCAAAAACATAGGGACGCATTTAGGGTTGCTGACCACTGGCCTCAGCTCCGCCCCCCCCCCCCCCTCATGCTGCCTGTCCTTGCTCTACCATTGCTTTTCCTGTTTCCTTGGTGGTGGTGGCAGCAGCACAGTGGAGCTCCAGTTTACAACAAACATGCGTATCTTTCCAACTCCACGCTTGCATGGCTGGTCTAATCCCTCCCTCCTCTGATGCGAGCATACATCAGAGGAGGGATGGATCAGGCCAGCCATTCAAGTGCAGAGCGGGAAAGACCCATGTCTTTTTTAAATTGGAGGTCCATTCTGCTGTCACCATCACTGCTGCCGCCGCTGAGGGGACAGGCAAAGGAGTGGCAGGGTAAGGGCAGACAGCGCGGAGGGAGCCGGCTGGACATGAAGAGGTATGGCATGAGAAGAGGAGATGCTGAGCATGGGGGGATGGGGTAAATGACAAACGTCTGGTGTCAGGGGGGCGGGCACTCCAAGTTTGCAAGTCATACAGGGTGCATTTATGGATTGGTACGGCCCTGAATAGCATTGTAACCTGCTTCCTATGGCCTGCATATTGTTTTGTATATTGCTCAATGACCATAGTACAATTTTGCTGAGAACCTCTTGTTTGTTCAAATGTGTTGGATAAATGTCCTTATGCTCCTTGTGATTTAGGAAGTCACTTTGCCCCTTTTTTGCCTCAGGTGGAGCTATCAGTCTTCTTTGATGTAGGGATGTAGCCACTGCACTTGAACTGTAACTCACCTAGAACAACAGGCTTGAAAAAGTTAGTAAGTAAATCCACATTTCTGAATTTTAATAATCTGGCTCATGGTGTTTCATGGTATACAGTATCTATTGAATGGGATACATAGACCATGGACATTATTTTAGAAGCCTTATTCACATTTTACATCTGCAAGTGGTAGCACGTGCACTTGCAAATGGAACCCATGTGTAAAAGCTATTTTAGAAATGGCTCATTGTACATGTAGATCAGTGGTTCTCAATCCAGTCCTCTAGGACCCCCAGGCCAGTCAGGTTTTCACAATATCCACAATGAATATGCATGAGATAGATCTGCCTGCACTGCTTCCATTGTATGCAGATCTATCTCATGAATATTCATTGTGGATATCCTGAAAATCTGACTGGCCTGGGGGAGTCCCAGAGGACTGGGTTGAGAACCACTGATGTAAATGGTAAATATCATGGTAAATGGTAAATGCAAATATCATGTTTAACTTGCATGAGGGTGTGTTTGGGGTGAGTTAGGGGTGTGGCCCAGGTGGGACAAAAATCTATACATGTATTCCCCATTTCATATAAGGAATGCATGTGTGACTCAAAATTGTCCATGTCCTGAGTTACATCTGCCCCTTGACACAAATAGGATTTTAAAAGAGGGATCATGCGTTCAATATCAAGGGCCTGAGTAGTGCAATGCGTTACCGCGAGACCTAAGGGAGGAGATTCTTTTTCTGTACTTTCGTAAACATCTTGTCAAGCTTTTTTTCCCCCAAGCATTTTCAGAATTAATTTAGGGGCTTTTGTTTGAAAAAATGAAGGGGGAGGGGGGCCTTTGCGGGAAGATGGGGCAAAGGAAGGGTTGGATTGGTGGTGTTTGATGTTTTGTATTGTGAGGGAGTTCAGATGGTAGGTGAGGATTGGTTTTATATGTTCATGACATTGTAAGCTGCTTAATATTTTATTATGAAGAGCGGCATATTAAGTAAATAAATTGAAATTGAGAAAGTGCTCCTTTTGGCTATCTCTTTATGGGAGGGATTAAGGGGGATATTCCCCTAAATTCTCCAATGTTTATTTCCTCCTCCAAATTGAAAGAAGGGTCACGATAGATAGAAGGATCAAGATAGAGTTCTCTGTCATTGATTAAATGCATCTGCATGTCTAGGTTTGCAAAATGGCCCAGATACATGGGTAAGTTCCAGCATTTACACATACTCAGTGAGAAATGTCTGCACTTACATATATAGGTTGTCATTTATTTAATTTTATTTATTTAACAGCTTTTATATACCGCGCTATTTATTATCAGTGCGGTTTACATATAACAAAGATTGCACAGTCAGACAACTGATCTGTGTTTACATTGTAACAGGAGTTTGAACTTGGAGCAACAGGGTTACTAAATACATATGTACAACAAACATAATTAGGTCAGGTTGATATTTTCAAGTAGAGCTCGGAAATCTCAAAGGTACTTGAGACAGAGTTATTTATGTGGAGAATGAAGGTTTGTGAGCGTTGGTGTGTGGAAGATCAGAGGGTGGGGTGGGTGATTGTGGGTGATTGTGCAAAGTGACGTAGGAAAATGTGGTGTTTGATTGCCTTACGGAACTGGATAAGGTCTTTGATTGATCTTATTTCTGGTGGAAGGTCATTCCAGCACCTTGGGGCGTAGAAGGCGAAGGTTCTTTTCTTAGTCGTCTGGGTGCACTTGATGGACTCTTTAGGGATGATTAAGGTGTTGTCAGTTATCGGCCTTCTAGTTCTGTTTTTCGGGGTGAGGGTGATAAGGTCATTGAGTATCGTGGGGGCTAGGTTATTGATGATTTTGAAGATGATGAGAAGGATTTTGTATGTTAACCTGCAATGGATTGGTAGCCAGTGGAGATCCTTAAGTATCGGGGTGATATGGTCTGATCTTGCTATACCACAGAGTACACGCGCAGCCGCATTCATAGCGAGTTGCAGCGGATTAAGGGTGTTCTTGGGGAGTCCATATAGGACAACATTTGGTTAATCAAAGTGTGGTAGAATGAGGGCTTGGAAGATGGTCCAGAAGTCATTATGGGGTAACATGGGCCTGAGGTGCCTTAGCGTTCTAATTTTGTTGTAGACTGATCTAGTGGTGTTTCGAATGTGCTCCTTGAAGTTGAAGTGCTGATCAAGTGTAATCCCTAGATATCGAATGGAGGGTTTACTAGGAAGTTCAGCATCTCTTACTCTTAGTGATGATGGAGGGGAGAAATCTTTGTTCCTTGATATGAACAGAACTTCAGTCTTCTTGAAGTTTATGCGGAGATTTTGAGATAGTAACCAGTCGGTGATGGAGTTGAAACAATTGATAAGGTTGGTGAAGTCAGGTTGTTTGATTTTGAATGGTGTAAACAGCAGGACGTCATCAGCATAGATTAGCGTGGAGATATTGAAGGAGCGTATGATGTCACATATCGGCTGCATGTAGACATTGAACATCAGCGCAGATAAAGAGGAGCCCTGCGGAACACCTTGATGTTGGTGGAAAGGTGATGGTGTTTCCTCCATCAGTTTTTCCCATGTGTGTATTTGTGAAATGACTCCTCCCGCTGCACTTGGAAGTGTATTTTAGAAATGGCTCCACATTTAGCAGATAAAATACCGTCAGAATTCAGTACATCTTGTACAATTATGACATCGAAGTGCATAATTTGCTTCCTTTTGCCCTGCCATGTGCTGGTCCCCCATGTGTAATTTTTCCTCTTGGATTTGTAAATTATCATTTGGGCTGTTTATTGTATTGCATTTTTACTAGGCTGTAAATAACTCTGGGTCTATTCAAGAGCATGAAATAAATAAAATGAAAAGAATAACACAAAGTACATTCTATTCTCTATTTCTATTTTGAAGATATTGAACATTCAGTTCTTTTCTTTCTATTTTGATGCTTTCGGTTGCTTCCATTTCCAGACCATGATATCACTTTCTTACCACAAGTCCTCAGATTAGCCTTCTTTACCATTTTTTAAAGAGACGGAGAGGCATGTTTATTAAAGTGGCTCAAGTTGTGCAGGGCTAATATGCAAATGGCGTATATTTTTACTGCACCACGGCATAGCGGCCACGGTAGATGCAGAAGCTATGACCATGCTACGCTACTACTACTAGTCATGTCACCAGCGCAGTAGAGAGCAAATGTGTGTCCATAGCGTTGGGAAGAAGAAAGCTACAAGTGCAATATTAGGGAGGCTGTGGGCTTCTGCTTCACTGGGGAGAATAAGAAATGTGCCCCAAGCACACAGATGGAAAGGTATCAACTGGCTAGTTCAGAATACAGAGGGATGAGCAGGAATGGGCTTCACTGCCTGCACAGCTCAGAGCAGAAGGGCTAAGTATAAGAGAGTGGAGCATCAGCAAAGCAAACACATGCAGTGAGTATGTGCTGTGTCCCTCACTGCGGGAGACAGGGTGCAAACGTGGCATCTGAAGAAACTGGGACCCTTGTATGGAATCAGGCAGGGTGTCCACAGTATCCAAAATGGAAGACAGATGAACCCGCCTTGTCTTGAGGCGCCAAGGGTACCTGTTCACCTAGGCTGCAGGTAAAACAGCGCGGCGTCTTTTCAATTGAGAAAAAGAAATGGATGGAGACGTGGGCAGCGACAACAATAAAACAAAGAAGAATCTCCTGAAGAAAGTGTAATACTGAAACGCTATAGAGACGCTGCAGTTGAGCGTCGGGAATTACTTCTTTCACCTGTGATAAACAGTTTGAAAAATTGTTTTTAAAAAAAAAGATCAATAAATTAAAGAAGATAAAAAACTACTGTCTAACATGTGTTAAAAGAATAATTGGAGTATTTACTACAATTACGTTAAGTTACTATTGAACGTGTGACTTCATACTAAAGTGCTAGATATACGTTCAGAGAAACACCATAACAGAAGATGCAGGTAAAACAGAACAAGGCCTCTGATTATGGTTTGGGCAACAGTACAGCCCTTGTGGATTGTGTCTTCCATGATGGAGGAAGGGGGTGAAAGGGCCAGGAGGGTCTGGAGTAGGGTTGCCAACTGGCCGGTTTTCAGCCGGCCTGGCCGGTTTTTCCACGGCCAGGCCGGCTGCCGGCGCAGAGGCAAAACCGGCCCTTTAAAAGCCGGTTTTTTTGCTCTGGCCGCAAGATCGGGAGCGGCCTGAGCAAAAAAACCGGCTTTTCTCCGCTTCAGAGGGAGCCTGGGAAGCCCGCGCGAGGCCCCGGCTCCCTCTGAACAGCCACCAGCGTGAAGAGCCTTTACCTTCACGCTGGCGGCTGTTCCTGTGAAGCCGCGAATGCTGGTCCGGGGGGGGGGGGGCAAGGACTGCATGGGCTGTGATGGGGGGACCTGGACTGGAAAAGGGCTAAGGGGGGGGGGGGACTTGGACTGGAAAAGGGCTAAGGGGGGGGGGGGGGGACTTGTACAGTAAAAAGGCGAAGGGGGGGGGGGAGTTGGACTGGAAAAGGGCTAAGGGGGGGGTACTTGGACTGGAAAAGGGCTAAGGGGGGGACTTGGACTGGAAAAGGGCTAAAGGGGGGGACTTGGACTGGAAAAGGGCTAAGGGGGGGGACTTGGACTGTAAAAGGGCTAAAGGGGGGGACCTGGACGGTAAAAGGGTGATGGGGGGGGGACATGGACTGGAAATGGGTTGTGATGGGGGTGGAGGGGACCTGGACTGGAAAAGGGCTATGGGGGGGGGGGGAACTTGGACTGGAAATGGGCTATGGTGGAGGAAGGGGGATCTTGGACTGGAAATAGGCTGTGATTAGGGGGGCTAGGACTGCAAATGGGCTGTGATGGTGTGGGGGGACTCGGACTGCAAATGGGCTGTGATGGTGCGGGGGGACTCGGACTGCAAATGGGATGTGATGGTGGGGGGCCTAGGACTGGAAATAGGCTGTGATGGGGGACTTGGACTGGAAATGGGCTGTGATTGGGGGGGGGAGCTAGGACTGGAAATGGCCTGTGATGTGAGGGCTAGCACTGGAAATGGGCTGATGAAGAGCTGGAATAGGACTGGAAATGGGCTGATGTGGGGCATGGGAGAATGGGACTAGAAGGGAGTGGATGCTGGGTGGGTCTAGAACTATAAGGGAACTGATTTGTGGGGAGGACTAGAATGGATGGGGAATGAGAATAGAGAGGGGAAAAAATATTTTGTGTGGAAGAAAAGTCTATGATGGGCCGGTATTGGGAGAGTAAGAGGGGCTTGAGAATGGAAGGGTGAAATTTAAACGGATGATAAAGGAATAAGGAAAGAATTGGGGGAAAGAGCAAAAGGGAAACAATCAGTATGTTAAAGAAGAAATAGAGAGAGAATGGAAAACATCTGAAAGAGAAGAAAGGACAAATGGATAGCTCGCAGAAGACACGAAGAAACCAGAAGAAAGTGACTGGAGCAATTGCAACTGAAAAATAAAACGCCCCAAACAGAAGGTAGAAAAATACTTTTTATTTTGAATTTATTAACTGGAATATGTCTAGTCTGGGAAGTGTGTATTGCTAACATCTTTGCGTTTTTGTTTAGTGCAAGAGGAAATTACTTTATAGTTTTATTTCTCCAGTGTTGTACATTTCATGTTTGGATTTTGGGGTTCCCAGTTTAATTATTATCTGACCAAGGAAGTTAGTTAGCCTACACGTATCCTCGGTAATTTTTGTGGGTGGGGCTGGGGGCGGGGCAGGGGTGGGACTAGGGGCGGGGCAGGGGTGGAGCATGGCGAGCCACAGGTGTCGGGTTTTTCTCGGTGAAAAAGTTGGCAACCCTAGTCTGGAGACCAAGCACAATCAGCACACCTGCTCAGGGAAGCCTGCACATGGGGAGGGGGGAGGGCATAGGGTCAGGAAGCACCCCTGTGCTCCAATCTACTATTGGAATGAGGGGGAGGGGAAGGGTGAGTGTGCAGACTCTGAATTTGGGGTAGTCAGGCTAATATGGTCCACTGCAATGTCAGCTACACCATGCAGCCCTTCCTAACAGGTGGCCTAGGCAGGTGCCTTGGTATTCAGCTCACATCTCCAATTACATCAATGTTATTCTTATGTTTTTGCACTGCTTCTGTCCTTTTGCCCGCCCCAGTCACATGCTCTGACTCTACCCTCTCTCCTCCCATTCTCTGCCTTAACTCCGACTATTCACATGCTACGCTGGACGTGTGAGATTTTTAGCCTGCTCACCTTTGGGCCGCATTCTCCTTGCTACTGCATGGCCCAAATGCACATTACCCCATGCTAGCAGCTAACGCACTTTAGTAAACATGCCTCACAGGCTTCTAGCATTTCTAGTCTTTGCATTCAATTAAAGAGCCTGAAACCTTTGGCCTCTCTGTTTGCCTTATGCAAATAGTATGCAGGCTTTCATTTGCAGATCTCATGTGACATTGCAAACCATGTTATCTCACCTCTATAAAAAATATAATGAGAGTCGCCTGGTTGTACCCCCTGGTTGCCTGTGCATACTATTATCACATGACCATGAAATTCTGCACAAAATTTAAATGCAGAGATTGAACAAATAAGCAGGAAATGCCATTCTTTTAATAGCTGAAAAAAACAAGAGGTATCCTTGGTCTACACAAGCTGGAAAAATGAGGATATGGTATCATCCCACATGGGTTGCAACAAAGAGGGTAGAAGGGTCAAAGGTAGGGTTGCCAGCTGGCTCCAGATGCGCCCAACAGGCTTGATCCAAGCCTGGGTTTACCCCATTGCATGCAGAGATATGTATTCCAATTTATCCATTGCACTCTATAAGAAAAGCAAGACTACAAGTCCCTGCATGCAATGGGGTAAACCCAGGATTGGATCAAGCCCATCAGGCTCATCTGAAGCCAGTTGGCAACCTTAGGGAAGCATAGAGTGCAATGAGGTTGAAAAAGGAATGGGGAAAGGGCACTGGGGTCAGGAGAAGGTAGGGGAGTCCTAGAGCTTCTAAGGGGTATGTTTACTAAACTGCGTTAGTGCAAATCGCGTTAGGAGCCGCGTTAGTGAAAGGAAAGCCAAAAAAGGACATGGGCGGGACATCGTAATGACTAACGCGCGTTACAAAAACTAACGAGCGTTACAGGGCACCGTGGCGCGTTACTGCGCGTTAATCATATGAAGGCGTACAGACACAAATCATTGAAACAGAGCTGTAGCACAATCGTTAGTGTACTCACCGCTGTTACAGGCAGCATGGGTTTGAGTCCCCAGTGTGCCTAACGCAGAATGCTGTCCCAGGCAGCACCCTGTACATTACATAGGGAATGAGGAGGCATGTTTTTCTTTATGTTCAGTAGTTGTTAGTGAAACACACTCTCGCAGTGCGCATAGCCATGTACGTTGGTACGTGCGTGGCTGCGTGCGTTGTTACGGGCGTAGCCCCGTGTGTAGGTATGTGCGTGGGTACGTGTGTTTTTACCAGCGTGGGCACCTTATAGTACAGACACTTTAGGGTGTCTTGCACCTATGCACTATGCTAACAGATGTATGTGTGATGGCCTATGGTTTATCAGAGCCTGAGAGCAGGCACTGGATCTTCCCAGGGTTGGATTGTGCCAGTCACACCCATGATGCACTGCACATGCAAATCAGCTGTCCACAGATACACACCATGGGGAATGCACCCCCACAGCACCTCGGACTGGTAGGGGGAAGTGACCATGTGCACCCCCACAGCACCTCGGCCTGGTAGGGGGTACTGACCATGTGTTGTACTGGCACAGAGTAGCTACACACCGTCACATTGTGCGGGTACTGTGCTCACCCTGAGGGTGCAGTGAGGTGCCCAGCACCAGGTCCACAGCACCGTCCATGGCTAAAAGATGCCATGGCACAGGTCCAAAGCAGTGTTAATGTGCACAATAGGTAGTTTCTGCACAAACACCCTGCAGTCAGGTGTAGCCCCCATGGACCCCTAGGTGGCAAACAGGGCCTCCCAACAATAGATCCACCTTCTACCTCCCTGCAAAGGTGGCAGTAGAGAGGAACATCAACCCCAGTTCTGGTGAGGAACAAACACCCCACAGGGCAGGCACCACAGCCCTGCACACAGACAAACATCAGGCCTGGATATAGTAAGCTACACCCCACCACCATCAGATATACTCCTGCAGCAAGCCATCAGCCACTGCACCCTGCAAGCCACTCCATCAAGACACATAACAGCTGCAAACAGTCTGCTAGTTAGTCCATAATGCATGCACCCAGAACTGAGAGGTCAGCATACACAGCAAGCAGATAAATCAGTGACTGGGCCCCAAAAGAAAACCCATATCCATCACATGAGAGAAATATTATATAGCACTATGGGGGTGCCTAGCCATGCTGTGGTCATGGCACAGTCAGGGTGAGAGTGATCTCTCAGCAGGACATACTGAGGTCACCCTGTCTGTGTAGGTGGTGGCCGGGCACTAAAATGTGCCTGTCACTGCCCTATGCCCTGTGCAGATGCACCCTGGCCAGACCACCCTGTCCGGCCTATACCCATGGTACCTTGCTCCTCATTATGCACATTGGCAGCTCAATACTGGCAACATTGCTGGCAGTGTGGGCTGTGGAAGGTGTTTGCAGCCACCACACACTGGATAGACAGACAGACACCCCCACACCTATGCCAGCATTGTGCAACTACAGAGGTGTTCAGCAGCCATACCCATCACACCAGTCCTGGGCACAGTTCAGGCATGGATATTGTACGCAAGACTGTTGGGGGTCACTCCCCATGGTGGTACGCACTGTCAGAGACCAGACCTGCAGCACACACCACAGACAGCAGAATGATTGTTATGGTGGAGCTCACTGACCAAACTGTGCTTAATGTAGGAATTGATATCTGCCAGTTATCACAGGAAACGTTTGATAGCTGTGTACCATATACCCAGGTGTAGGGTGGCATTGCTAAGGTATGCAACTGCTAGTATTGGGAGATACAGGCAGGGCCCAATGTCCTGCTTCTCCAGGAGGCATTGGCCAATGGGGCCTGTGGGTGTGTCTGGCCCTGTTGGCTGCTGCTTTATGGCAGAGTTCCCCAACTCCAGTCCTGGTGTTCCAAACCTGTTTGGGTTTTCATGCTGTCCCTCATAAATATGCATGAGCTACATCTGCATACCATGGGGGTGGTGCATAGATATGCGTATTAACCATGCGTATGTTCTCTGCAATAAAGGGGTGTCTTTCCTATCACTGTTTAGTGGTGGGTAAAACTATGGGGACTGGGTTGGCAGGAGCCCCAGCTGGGATGTGAACCTGTGACCCTCTGGTCTTACAGGCACTGGCTGTGTCTGTTGCACCAACATGAGACCTAAAAATGTTTCCCACAGCCTGGGCAAAATGTTGCACAACTGGGCAGGAAAACCACAGAAATGGCAACACTGTGCAGCATAAGAATCAATATACATGAGGCCTCAACAGAATGAGCCCCCTTCCCTCGTTCCCCACCCCACCCCCATCATTGTTAATTGAGTCAATCAGGCCATTAAGAGGCAGCAAATGTGGGAAAGAGCAAGAGAGAGGACAGAAGGATGCTGGAACCACAAGCACTGTGGCTGAGAAAGGAAAGTGTGGTGCTGCAGCAATGATGGCACTTCTACCAAGAGCTCCTAATTAGTTTTAAGCATGTTTTTTATTTTTTGGAGGAAGAAGACAGGGAATCTCACAGATCTTAAGAATCAGTGTGTGTGTGTGTGTGTGTGTGGGGGGGGGGGGGGGGGGGGTAGGGAGAAGCAGCAGATTAAGGCGGCTTCAATGCCACATCAGCAGGACCTTCTTTTACCTTTCAGGACTGCTACAGTGCAGGTGAAGAAGGCTAAGAAAGCAGTACACAAGAACACGAGAAGACAAGAACACAAGAAATGCCATGCTGGGTCAGACCAAGGTCCATCAAGCCCAGTATCCTGTTTCCAACAGTGGCCAATCAAGGTCAGAAGTACCTATCAGTTTCCCCAAAAGACACAGGTTCCACAATGTTTGTATTGGGTCAAGCAGTGATATCCTGGGTCCCCTTTAATAATGGTTTATGGACCTTTCCTCCAGGAACTTGTCGAAAGCTTTTTTAAATCCAACTACACTAAGAGCTTTTATTACATCCTTTCCAGAGTTTGATTACATTGAGTGAAAACATATTTTCTCTTATTAGTCCTAAATAGGTTACCCTGTAGCTTCATTGCATGCCCCCTAGTCTTTCTAGATTTTGATGGCGTAAAATTGAGAGAGAGAAGGAAGGGGACATTGGTCCATCCTTCTCAAACTCCATTGTTTGCCCCTTTCTTCCCTCCACATGACTTAACAAATGGGGGGGGGAGGAGGGCGGGAGGGAAGGATTTGGCACTTCCTCCCCCTCTCTACCCAATCCATATATACTCTCTCTCTTTCTCTCTCTCTGTCTCTGTCTCTCTCTCTCTTATAGAGATCCACACATGCATGCTTCCAGTTTCTCTGGCCGCAGCTCTCTTCCCCGTCCTGGTGGATTAAATAATTTAGGGAAAGTAAACAAATACCTTAGAAGTAGAATAGAGCTGGTGAAAGTTTCTTGATAAGAAACTGGCACTAGACCAGTGATTGTGCAAGAATCACCAGTATGGTGCATCCCCTTTATAGTTTATTCATTTGATATACGGCAATGAAAATTGCAGTGTCTAAGCAGTTTATAAAAGTAAGTACAAGGGAAAAGAAACAAGACAATACAAGGGCAAAGAGGGAAAAAACAAAGGGAATTTACTCCTCCTATTGAACGTTTATTTAGCACTACAAGGCGTATGCAGCAGTGTACATATACATATAAAAGATGGTCACTGCTCATCAGAGTTTACAATCTAGGCAAGACTGACAACACAACAGCTGAGGACAACTAGGGAAAAGTAAGTGGATCAGGATCCTAAAGCAGCCTCAAAGAGGTGAGCTTTTAGCATGGATTGGAAAAGGGGCAGAGATGAAGCCTGATGTACCAACACAGGTAGTTTGTTCCAGGCATAAGGAACAGCAAGGTGAAAGGATCAAAGTCTGGAGTTAGCAGTGGAAGAAAAGGGGACACAGAGAAGCAACCCGCCCAAATAGAGCATTCATGAGGAGGGGT
This sequence comes from Ichthyophis bannanicus, assembly GCA_033557465.1. Taxonomy (NCBI): domain Eukaryota; kingdom Metazoa; phylum Chordata; class Amphibia; order Gymnophiona; family Ichthyophiidae; genus Ichthyophis; species Ichthyophis bannanicus. The sequence continues at coordinate 1,573,104,542 of CM066031.1, read as the reverse complement.
GTAGGGAGAGATGAAAGAGGAAAGGTAGAGAGGAGCAGCAGAATGAATGCATTTATAGGTCAGAAGGAGAAGTTTGAAGTGGATATGGAATAGCAAAAAGAGGAAACAAGGGGGAAAAAGGATAGACGGGGAAGCCTCTATCTTCCATTGTGGTTGATACCAACTTGTAAAATGGTCTCATTAGGCCAGCAGGATCTCAGTAACACTAGTGTGCTGTGTTTATTACAAGATAATTCTCGGGGAAGGAAGGGTGCTGGTCATAATTATTAAATCTATCTTTTAAGAACTTAGCAATACCTCCATAGAAAACAGACTCCAGCAGTGTGGCTTACATGGGAGGCTGCTATTTTGGAGACCCTATCATCTATATGAAGCTGAAGAAAGACCACTGGAAAGGAGAAGTCAGTCTCCCACCATGATTTCATTTCATTATTTAGTCCATCCTTCCAGAATCCTAGTTCTTTGCCTCAGTGATTCTGTTGTTCAAACTTTCCTAGGTATCTATTGTATTGCAAACTTTGGTACCATCTGCAAAGAGGCAAATCTTATCCAATAGCCCTTCCACAATATCACTTACAAAAAATGTTTAAAAGAATCAGCCCAAAGGCAGAGCCCTGTGGCACACCACTGCTAACATCCTTCTCAGAGTGAACTCCATTTGCCTGTTCACTCTGTTGCCTCCCACTCAACCAATTTCTAATCCAGTCAGTCACTTTAGGGTCCATCCCTAGGACACTCAGTTTATAAATTACCTATCTGGAAGAGTGTCAAATGCTTTCTTGAAATCTAAGTACGTCTAGGACTCTTCCTCAGTCCAACTCTCAGGTCACCCAGTCAAATAAATTAACAGGATTTGTCTGGCAAGACCTGCCTCTTGTAAAACCATGCTGCCTCGGATCCAGAAACGTCACCATCCTCTGTTTTAGCAGTAAAGCTCGTGGCTAGAGTACAGGAATTTTATTGGAAGAGGCAAAGAGGTAGTATAGATGCAAAGGACAGAGCAGGCTCCCCTAGAAGCACTGCTAGCCTCAGCGGCACCCCTAATCTACCACCTTCTATACCTCCTTGAGCAGCAATTCCCCATCATCATTGTCTCTTCTAAAACAGACTAAAAAGAATCTTTTTTGTCCTCTGTGCCATACATTTTTCGCATTTTCACAAAACCAAGGACAAAACAAAAAAAGCGAGAAATCTTAAAATCTTATACAAAAAGAAGATAAAAAGGCAGAAAAAGGTATGTTCATAAACCATTAGCAGTACCGTGCAAATTCTTTGCAGACTGATTATAATCCATAACATAAAACTACACATAGCAAGAAATCACCAAAAATGTTTAGAACATGAAAAAAATCTCATTGTACACAATTGTATAAACATAAGAGTTCATGGATCTCAAACTTACACAGCAATTCCATGATCCAATGAGATGCTGAAGCATCTCATTTCAGCACTCTAAAATATAAGCTAAGTTCAGGCATTGGTTTATCCTATCTAATCTAAATCTAATCTAAAATATGCTTCTATACCGCTACATTCCCAATGTCGTCAGATCAGTGCAGTTTAACATAAATATATAATATTAAAAGTTTTATAAATTAAGAATAAAAGATAAAGATATAATAAAAAATTAGGAAGGGTATAACCATGTTTTCAAGTTCTTTCCAAAAGACATAAATGTTGGAATATTTTTTTAACTTCAGTAGTAACTTACACCACAAGAGAGCAGTTTGAATGGTGGAGTGTAAGTAAATCTCTTCTTACTGTGAATCCTCTTATTAGATGGAAAAAGAAAGACTTGTGCTCCTGCAGGCCCTTGGACTTAGTCATTAACAGAGGAAGAATGAGATCTGAAAAACAAACTGAAACGAGGTCATAAAAGAATTTGTAAAACAACGTGTAAAATTTGAAAAGAACCCGCTCAGATATTTTGAGCCAATGCAATTTATTAAGTAATAACCTGATATTTAGAACCAATCAATATTTAGAACCAAAAATCAATCTAGCTGCCATGTTTGATATAATTGTAGTCTTTTTATCCAATGTTTAAAACGATTTACCAATATTAAATTACTATAGTCTATAAAGGCCAACACAGTACTTTGTATCAAGATACGAAAATATTTTGGAGCAAAAAAAGGATGAAGCATTCTAAGGGGTATGTTTACTAAACCGTCTTAACGTGTGCCCGGCGATAGTGTGCAGACTGCCATAAAAGGAGTGGGAGTTTCAGTCTAAAGCAGCAAAATGGGAGTATCGCGCGATAACACGCGCTGCTGCGCACATTATTGGGCGAAGCGCCGCTAAGCGTGTTAACGCGCGGTAATCTTAAGTAGGCGCCCAGCCAGGCAAACATAGAAACAGAGGTCTAGCACAATGGTTAATACACTGCCTGATGATGCAGGGGTTATGAGTTTAATCCCCCAGTGTGCCTAAAGCAGGCTGAGGCATCAGCTTTGACATGTAAGTATGGTTTCTTGAGGCAGTTTATTTGTATTTTAATTATTGCTGCCAGCAAACACACCCTCACATCCCGTAACCTGCATAAGACACCCTATAAGGCACTCCATAGGGCACATTATAAAGTGCACTGTCTGCCATGGCACCCTATAATGTCCCCTATAGGGCACCCTATAAGGCGTTCCATAGGATACCTTATAAGGCACCTTATATGGACAGTAACCATAAGGTGCCTCAGAAGGCGCTTTATAGGGCGCCCTATAAAGCACCTTCTGAGGCACCTTATGGTTATAGTATGCTGAGGGTGTTTTTGCTGGCAGCACTAATGTACATTAAAAATAGATAATGCTTTAGACAGCCCTATCAAATAACCCCATTGTGGGTTTGAACCAATGATCTCTGGCTCCACAGGCAGTGAAATAACCAGTGGGCTACAGCTCTATAGCTGCTAACAAGCCCCTGGCTGGCTGCAGAAGGACTGCACATCACCACACAAACAGTCTGCAGTGATCACCAGGATAGGGTTAACCCACCCATACCCATGATGCACTGCACATGCAAATCAGCAGTCTACAGATGAACACAAGATGGGGTATGCACCCCCACAGCACCTCGGCCTGGTAGGGGTAACTGACCATGTGTGTTACTGGCACAGAGTAGCTACACACCATCACATTGTGCGGGTACTGTGCTCACCCTGAGGGTGAGGTGGGTGCCCAGCACCAGGTCCACTGCACCTTCAGTGGCAAAAATAGGCTATGCTGCAGGTCCCCAGCAGTGCTAGTGTGTGAGATAGGTTAGTTCCTGCAGACACATTTTGGATACATCTCTATTTCTCAGTCAGGTTTAGCCCTTATGGACCCATAGGCGGATTATGTACCACCACCCAACCCACATCCACATTTTACTTCCTTGCAATGGCAGCAGTAGAGGGGACCATCAACCACAGTCCTGCTGGGGAACAGACACCCTACAGGGCAGTCAATGCAGCTCTGTACACATCTATAAAGCAATAGCAGACAGACATTAGGCCTGGAAATGCTCAGCTGCACCCCACCACTATCTGATATTCTCCTGCAGCAAGCCTCCAGCCACTGCACCCTGCAAGGTGTTCCAGCAAGACACATACTAGCTGCAGACAGTCTCCTAGCTAGTCCATAGTGCATGTTCCTGGAGGAGATGCATGCACACCAAGCAGATAAGTCAGTGATTGGGCCCCAAAAGGGAACCCATAAATATCACATAAGAAAAATATTATGGAGCACTATGGGGGAACCTAGCCATGCCGTGGTCACTGTTCAGTCAGAGTGAGAGTGATCTCCCAGCAGGACATGCTGTGGCCACCCTGTCTGTGCAGGTGGTGGCCGGGCACTACAATGTTCCAGCCATTGCCCTATGCCCTGGTGATACCATGACTGTTCATCTGGCAGGGCCTGTCTGTTGCAGTGCATGGAACCCACCTACACAGGGCTAGGCCATGGTCTGCTCTGGGCAGCTGCCACTGCCCCCCTCCACCACCAGTACTCCTCTGACACCATGCTGACATGCCCTTCTGCTGGTGGTGTGCAGTCTCAGGCCATCCAGTGTGCAGGTAGGCGGCTGCCTATGGTGCATGTTCTGGGGTAGGGGTGCCTGCATAGACATCCACGCTTCCCCCCCAACACCGCCTGCCAATGTTCTGTGCCCTTGGAGGTACCTGCTGGGTACTATCCCCTGTGACACTGCGATAGACACACTCATGCCCATGTTGGGCCCTTATCAGTTGCTGTCTGGCTGCTGTACAGTTTCAGCATTCCTAAGTGCCACCTAGGCATCTGCCTAGTCCGCACTGTGCCCCAGCTGCACCACAGCATGTGCCGCCTGCAGCCCTCTGTATCCCATTTCCAAGCATCTGTCCAGTTGGCCGTTCCGACATGCCTGCCCTGCTGCTTCCGCACATGTGCACGCCGTGGGAAACCTGTCTGATGGAGAGGAAAACCCTGCACAGCGCAATTTCACTGTGGGCTCATTCACCTTCTATGGGGACGGAGAATGGACCCTTCCAGATTCATATCCTTTTTTTGGTGCCTTCTTGTGAGTGTTTTTTGATGTTTCCCATTGAGATCACTATTGCCCAGCTTGGTTATTTTATTTTTCCATTTTCTTCTGTTCATTTTCACTGTTTCTTTGCCCTTTTGTTCCGTGCACATGTATCACACTTATCACTTTTTTGTTGGTTTCCCTGGTTTTGCTGTACATTGCTTACAGAAATGGTTTCTCTTCCCTTTAAATCATCTCTAACGCCAGGGTTTCACTGGCGTTAGTTTTGAGCCTCGGATTTCACAGAGTTAGTGTGCGGGGAGCCTCTCCCCTCCCACTCTCCACCCATTGACCCCTTCTCTCCGCCCCTGGGGAGCCTTCCTCCGCCCTCCGGGAGCCTTTCTCCGCCTTCAGCGCTCGTTTGCGCCGCTGCGTGCATTATCGCGCGCTAAGGTACCTTATATCGCACGATAAGGTACCTTATCGCGTGATAACGTCACAGAGCACATATTAAGATGGTTTAGTAAACATACCCCTAAGTTGATGTTTGCTTCAAAAGTCAAATCTTCATCTAACAGCACTGATTCTCTTGTAAGATTCAATATACTTATTGCATCTACCAAGAATGGAAATTGACTTGTCATTAAGAAACTGCACCCACGGGGGCGGAGCCTGATGTCCAGCGGGTAAGACGCTTCGCGCTGAAGCTCCCGAGAGGCCTACTTAGAATCCTGACATAATACCTATACAAACTTACTATTTCGCTCCGGGCTGACCGGGGTACCTCGGGGGGGATGGCGGCCCATAAACCAGCGCGCTTGGACTTCGGGTCTCCTTCTTCTTCTCACGGGAAACGCTCCAAAACAGAGGTGTCCTCCCCACAGAAGATGGTTCCATTTCGGGAGAACCCCGAAATGCACCTGGAGATTTTAGAGGAAATACGCGGCGTGAAGGAATTGGTGCAGTCCAATGGAGAAGCGCTTAGAGCCATGCGAGAAGACTTTGGAGTGCTCCAGGACCGACTTGAAAGTCTCTCATTACGGCAGGACAATATGGCGGGGGTCCTCGACTCGCACGCGGTGCGCTTGGGCACACTGGACAAGGCTGAGCGCCAGATACAGAATCTTCAAAAGGAGTTAGAAGATAGCAATAATCGAGCCCGTCGCAACAATGTGAGGCTCATTGGAATACCGGAGGGGGTGGAAGCGGGAGATATGAGAGAATTCCTGCTCAAAACTCTTCCCTCCTTGCTGAAGATCACCTTTCATAAAGAACTGGAAATCGATCGTGCACACCGTGTTCCTACCCACATGGCGCTCAACCGAACGACCCCCCGGCCTATTATCTTTCGCTTGCTACGATATCAACAAGTGGAACAAATTTTAAATGCTGCCCGGGCGAACCATCATTTGGAATTTGAAGGTCACAAAGTCTCCTTCTTCCCTGATCTGGCAAAGCCTACAGTCGACCGACGGAAGAAACTCCTTGCTTTTCGCCCTCGACTTCAACAGCTACAGGCTCGCTTTGGCCTGTTGTATCCCGCGAAGCTCCGAGTGACTCTCCACAACCAAACCAGGACATTCGAAGATCCTGATCTACTATCAACATTTTTAGACTCCAAAGAAGCAGAGCAGATGCGCTAATCCAACGACTTGGACTTTTATTTGCCGGCTCTGTCCGCCATTTTGAAGGGCCCGATGCGGCGGTCATAGTTAAGCACAGAGACTACCTGGACTTTCTTTCTTTCTTTCTATGACTTTGTTTTGTGGTCTCCTATCCCTCCATGATGTGTGCCTCGGTCGGATTCGGAGCACGCACAGTCCTACAGGTTATGTGTTTTTTCAATTTCGGCCTTCTCTGGGGCTTCTCCCCGCAGACACATGGTCGCCAGTAATTTTTGGGGTTCTGCTTCTTCTCTACCGCGCTGCGGTTTTTCTTTTTTAATGTGGGGCGCTTCATTGTATTATCTAAGTTTATTTTCTTTTATGCCATATGTACAGCCAGATACAGTCAATATGAGGGACATTGTGAAATTATGTGCGCTATCATGCTCAGAATTTTTAACTTGTCTGAATGGCTTTATGTAAAATCTTATCACTCAACGTAAAGGGCATTAATAGTCCAATCAAAAGAAAGAAAATCCTTAGCTATCTTAGCCATGAGCATGCTGATTTAGCGTTTCTCCAGGAAACGCACTTAAACTCTGCTGAAACACTGAAACTCAATGTTAAGCCTTACATGGTGGCTGCCTATTCTCCCGCCGTTTCCAAACGGTGCGGGGTAGCCATTCTGGTTAAGAAATCTTTGCAAGCTACTGTAATTGATACTAGCGCTGACAAGGAGGGTAGATGGGCCCGAGTACATCTTAAGGTTGGAGATAGTGAATTTACATGTATTTGCATTTATGCCCCGAATGTGGACAACCCTGCTTACTATGCAAGTATTGCGCAGTTGGCACAGGCCTCTGCCAATACTCCATTAATACTTGGCGGTGATTTTAATCAAGTGTTAGACCCTCTGATAGATAGACAGCCGCCTAGAACGAGTAGTCCACCCAAGAGTCTTGCTACCCTTACAGCTCTGATGCAAGATCTTGCGCTGGTAGATATATGGAGGCTGCTTCACCCCTCCGACTTAGAGTTCACTTTCTTTTCTGCCCCCCATCACTCCCAATCTAGAATAGATTTCTTTCTCATTTCCAAAGCACTGATTTCTCAAGTAGACACGACTAGGACTCATCCTCTCCATATTTCAGATCATGCTGCCATCTCTTTATCATTACGTGTCACTGCGCGGGACGATTCTCCCCGAGCTTGGTTTTTTGATAGATCCCTACTGGGACAAAAAGATTTTCAGGTTGATATAAAGGCCGCTATCCAAGATTATTTTCATTTTAACTCACCCCATGACACAGCGAGCTGGGCTTGGTGGGAGGGTTTTAAGGCATCTATCCGCGCCACTATAACTAGCTATCAAATTCGGCAGGGGAAACAAAGAAAGCAGCATTTACTGATTCTAGAACAGCAGATACAAGCTGGGGAGCGTCTCCTCACGTCCCGTACTGACCCATGTATTTTACTCCGTTTACAACGCTTGCGTTTTCAATACAATCAGCTTTTGTACACTGCTGCTGTTAAAAATATTGAATCACAGCAAGGGCTATATTATCGGGAAAATAATCGTGCTGGCAAATTATTAGCAAATGCCCTAAAAGGTCAAAAAGAAGCCAAGCGTGTTACCGCCCTCCGTAATCCGTCGGGGGGGGGGCTTGGTCACTAAAGATACCGAAATCTTAGAACTCTTTCGTGATTTTTATACTCGGCTTTATCAATCTGAATGTGATTTTGAGCCAGATGTATTTGAACGCTTACTTTCAGGGGTACAAAGACCGACCCTATCTGACGAAGATAGAGTGGCCTTGGACACACCATTTACTGTCTCAGAAATTCATTCTGCTATCAAGAAATGTGCCTCAGGTCGAGCCGCAGGCCCAGACGGTCTCCCTGCTGAATTCTACAAAACCTTTCACGCTGACTTAGCTCCAGTTTTGAAAATTTATTTTTCTGCTCTGGCCGAGGAGGGTTCTCCTTCTGGGTCCTTTTCAGTGGCAAATGTAGTAGTTTTTGAGAAAGAGGGGAGAGACCCGCAACTAACAGCTAATTATCGTCCAATTTCCCTCCTAAACGCGGACTATAAAATATTTGCCACCATTCTCTCTACCCGGCTCTCGGATAGGATGCCTACCTTAATACACCCAGATCAATGCGGTTTCATTCCTGGTAGATCAACTGCTGACAATGCTCGGACTCTATGCCATGTATTGACTACCGCAGTTAATCTTGATCGCCCATTTGTTGGCCTCTCACTTGATGCTGAGAAGGCCTTTGATCGCTTAGAGTGGCCCTTCCTGTTTGCAGTCCTCCGCTGGTACGGATTCGGGGAAGGTTTTCTCCGTTGTCTTCGCACCATGTACGCACAGCCTACAGCCAGTATATGTGCCAATGCTTTAAAGTCTCAGCCTTTTCCCCTTCAACGCGGCACTCGCCAGGGATGCCCACTGTCTCCACTTCTCTTCGATCTTGCACTCGAACCCTTGGCTTTACTAATCCGGCAATCGGAGGAGATTCATGGAGTCCCCTTCACCCATAGGGAAATCAAAATTTCAGCGTATGCTGATGACCTTATGCTTTTTGTCTCTATAGACTCAGTACCGGCTGTCCTAGAGCAAATTGGTAAATACTCACAACTGTCCGGTTATAAGATAAATTGGACCAAGTCGGTAGCCTTTCCATTAAATCCTTTGCTTCATCAGGCAGATATGCAACCCTTCCCCTTTTTATGGCAACCTCGCATGGTCAAATACCTTGGGGTTCACTATTGTTCTCCTTTGGAAGACACTATCTCCTTCAATGCCAAAGATTTAACCTCTAAAGTCCGGGCGCTTACTCACCGCTGGACTCCTTTAGCACTTACCTGGTGGGGTCGATTAGAAACCATAAAAATGATGATTGTTCCGAAAGTGAATTATATCTTAGAAATGTTGCCCTGTCTCTTCCCTCGACGTATATATAAAGATATAGAGGGCCTTCTGACTAGATACTTGTGGCAAAACAAGACACCTAGGATAGCGAAACATAAGCTGCAAGCAGATAAGGAAAATGGGGGTGTCAGATTCCCTGATTTCCTGAAGTATCATCAATCTTTTCTTCTCAAACAAGGCGCTCGTTGGCTGGAAGATCCAGTACCGAGTAGACCTGTGTGGCTAGACATAGAAGAGGACCTTTGAAAACCGATTCCTCTTACTTTTCTCCCTGGTATGACTCTCCCATCAGACTCCCACTTTCCACCAATGCTTTTAGACACCTTAGGTGCCTTTAATAATCTTATGCACTCTTTAGACTCCCGACTCTGTCCGTTAGACAAGCTCCCACTTTGGTACAACACTCGATTTCGAATACAAAATAAGCCGATGGCGTGGAGCCCCTGGTACACTAGGGGCATTTGGATTCCTAGTCAGTTGTTCCATGAAGGTCGCTGGAAAACTTTTAGTGAATTGCAAATTGAATTTGGTCTCCCAGCGAAACACTACTTTCAGTTGGTGCAACTTCAGCATTGCCTTCGGAGTGCTAAGGTGCTCCCGCCATCGGCCTCCCCTACACAAGGTTGGTTGGAGACTATCCGATCTATCGGTAGTTTACCGGGTGTAGCATCCAATTTTTACAAAACCTTATGTAATGCTATAACTAGAGATACCCCTATAGCGCAGAAAGCATGGGAGAGAGAATTGCATGTGACTTTGACCCCGGAGCAATGGAGCCTTGTCTGGAGTAGAGTGACACGGGTCTCCCGATCCGCCTCACTCACTCAGACACTCTTCTTTCTAGCCCACCGGTGTTTTTACACTCCTGACAGATTAGCCAAATGGAATACTACTCAGGGCAATAGTTGTTGGACATGTCATGCGGCCATTGGTTCACTACCTCATGTTATGTATGAATGTCCCGCACTACAGTATTACTGGCGTCGGGTCTGGGGTCGTATCCAGTCTATTTTGCACTTTCAAGAGCCCCTTTCTTGGAGGATAGTGGGACTTCGCTCAGCTGCGGGGATCCCCTCTCTTCCAAAAACGGCTTACTTCCTTTTGGACTTTATGCTTGGCATTGCTATTTCCCTAATTACGAAATACTGGAAAAATAGCTCCCAGCTGAGCCCCAATGAATGGTGGAATCATGTCTGTCTCTACAGTAAATATGAACAAATACCTCGTATGTTTGCTTCCCCCATTCAGACCCCTCATCATCGGTCTAAATGGAAGATGCTCAATGACTATGTACATTCTGCTCAATGCTCTCATCTGACTGTCTAAATTTGTATATATCTTTGTCCCATGATTATTCTGTATCGCAGATACTCTTTTGATTGTTTTGATGTATAATCACTGTTGTTTGGAAGCGCTCACATGCTGACATAATCAGCTAGAGAAGAAGCGTGGGGGTGGGGGGTAATTGGGTTTACTTTTCTTTATTGTATACTTGTTTTGTCTCCTTTGGTGTGTTGTTTCTTTTGTTTGTTAGTTGCAAAATGAAAATAAAAGTTTAAAAAAAAAAAAAAAAGAAACTGCACCCACCTATTCAACAAAGAGATAGTACCATTCAGAACTGAATAATACTCTGTTGGATGCATAGCAAAGGACAATAAGACCAAAATATCATTTGCATAAATGTGAAGGTTCATTCCATTGAGTGTGTGCAGGCCCCTGTGCATCCGTTCGGAATCGGGGCCCACAGAGGCAGACCCGATTCTGATCCCACAGGGACTAGAATTGGGTCTGGACCTGTATGTGCAGCCTGTATGTGCAGGCCTGCATGTACAGACCCCTGCCTGTCTAACTTAGTCAGTCTCCTGAATGGAGCTGCGATGCTATGGCATTCTGTTGCCATGGCACTGCGGCTCCATTCAAGAGCCACGATCCACGACCACTGACCACAATCTTTGTTCCCTGCAGCCCGACCCCTGATCTGGCCTTCCATGGACCAGAGTCAGGCTGCGGGGAACCCCCTGCACCCCCTCACCTTTCTGCCTCTGCCTGACCCTACCATCCCCTGATGTCCAAGGGGCCTTATTCCACCTCCGAGGTGGAATAAGGCCCCGTCTAGATCCGAGGCCCCAGATGTACAGGGCTGACTTCAAAATCGGCCCTGTACATCCGGGGCCTCGGATCTCCCACTGCCCGCCCTCACTCCGCTTCCGCAACGCCCACTCCCATCCCCATCTAAGCCTCCTTGTACAAACTCCTTGTTTATACAGGGAGGCTTTTGCTGGGGATGAAGGGGGCGAATAGCAGAGATGGATATCCCAATGGGATGTCCATCCCTGCTATTCGCAGGACAGAATAGACCCCATAATATTTAAAATTTTCTTTATCCAACATCCAGCCCAAAGAGATCACTAAAATATTGAGCAGGAGAAAGAGGTGATCCCTGCGGAATCCCACAACTTGGTTTCCATGTCTTTGAACATTCAGATTTAATTTGAATCTTATATGTACGATTTCATAAAAAGCTCGAAAACCAATTAAAAAACATCCCAAATAATCCAAAATGATCTAATATGGCCAAAAGCATTTCATGATCGGCTATGTCAAATGCAGCAATTAGATCAAACTGAAGTAAAACCGCTACATGCCCCCCTGCTAAAATATTATTAATATTGCAACCAAAATTCCCACAATTCTGTGTTATGGACTTTGCAAAAAACAAATCGGGAATTATACAAACAATTAAAATGATCTAAGTATTCTATAAGTTGACTAGCCACTAATGCTTCCATTATCTTTGCTATTAACGATATATTTGTAATGGAGAAGAAATTTGATACTTCAGATAAACTAACCTTTGTATCTTTTGGAATAGGGGTCAAACTAATTTCACCTATATCCTGAGGATAAAAACCCTTAGATAGTAAAATAAGAATAATCTCATAAAGCAAGGTTTTAAAAGTAAACCGTCCAAAACAAAAAATAAAAGTTGGACATGGATCTGCACTGGTAAATTTCTTAATATGTTTTGTACAAAACCTGTCAAATTCCTTAAAAGAAGGTTGCCTAAATAATAAACACGAATGATCCACAGGATAAGAAACCTCATATTCATTACATGGAATTAACATTAACAGATTCTCAACATCTGACTCTAAAAAAGATAAATGTTCCTAAATCTATGAGTCTCACAGCAAAAGGCTTCCAACTCTGGTGACATATTGGTGTCTAGAAGTTGAAGCTGATAAAATGATTTATATAAAAGTAAAAGACCCCTATGAAACTCATGGCTCAATGTCACTGCCAAGCTTTGTAACAGTCCTCCTGTTGCGTTACTTTCGGTAGGGGCAGATGATGTGATGTCATGCTTTTAGTCGCAATAGAGTAGCAGCTTGGTGGGAATAGTGCCGTGGCTGGATTGTTTTCATAGCATAATGCATTTTTCATCATGGAAAGAAGCTGTTTGAAATCTGCATTTGGAATGAATGTGGAGTAGCCTTTCTCATTGCAGTGATTCCTGCTTTGTTATGACTGTGAGATAGAGGCATTTTGGCAAAACACAGTTTGTGAAGTATGGAGCTGCCATGGAGTTACTGTTTTTGTCCTTGGTTTTGTATAGAACTTTAATAATTCTTTTTGTTTTTAGTCGTTGGTCCTTTGGTCTATAATAAGTGGTAGCATTATACAGGGTGGCCCAAAAAAAGTGAGGACTCTCGTCTATACTTGGAGTTACTTCCTGAACGTTTGTGTAGCACTATATCAAAATTCATACGTTCAATGTTATCTTCAATTGGTAGTAGTGAACCATATTAACTTCATGTGATGGTCTTAGATAATGTCTTTAAAACAGAGTGGACAAAAATTTCTTCTCAAATATCTTCTTTAATCTTAAAACATATCATTCAAGAATATCATGATTATCCACACTTGTCATCAAACATTTCTTCTTAAGACTTTAACTCTTCTATATTTCTTTTAAAAGTATTTTGAATCTGCCAAACTTATGAAACACTGATAGAAGCAATTCCCGACGCTCAACTGCAGCGTCTTTAAAGCGTTTCAGTATATTACTTTCATCAGGAGATTCTTCTTTAGTGTCTAAAAAATAAAACAAATACACATACAATTTCACAAATTATCTTCCTATCACCATGTGCTCTCTAATATTATTATTCCTAAACAGAATTTATTAAAAATCACTTCTACTCACTATAGTTGTTGCTGCCCGCGTCTCCACGTTAAAATTTCTGAATTGGAGAGACGCCGCGCATGCGGACTGCAGGTATACCTCTGTTTTTTAAAGGGAAGACTAACTCCACCTTTTCCTCCGTTAGTGTCGTGATCCTTAAAAAGGCTCTAATTATATTATCATTGTTCATTTATATTTAACTCATCTTATTCCCCTTGACTATACGTAGCAACCTCTCGAACTTTATAAATTACGTTGTGTGTTCCTATCGTGAGGAAAACATAACGATAGAAATTAAATGGTTGCTCAAACTCTATTGAGATCTTATATTACTCTAAGGTCTCCAGTATAGTCTACCAGGTGGTATAAATGGGATTAGACAACCTCTTCACTTAAGGAAATCGAAGATATATGCCTCAGTTTTAATCGGTGTGTTTTACCCTTCCATAAGTTAAACGGTATATTTTGTCCTTCCATAAGTTTATGTTAAAATTAACATTTCGATCCTTATATCCTATTTTCTAATTATAGTAAGGGCCATGTTCAAATGCATGCTGTCCACTCTATGTTGTTGTTCAAGCCTCCTAAGTAGCACACTGCTTAGCCCACAAACACACATTTGCACAACTTAGATGTTTCGCAATTGAGCAAATCACCCATGCTATGGGTGTAAAAACACTGGACGAAACATTATTGTGGCATGAACAACGCTGGATCAATTCATTAGACACAATACATCCAGGAGGCTTGAACAACAACATAGAGTGGACAGCATGCATTTGAACATGGCCCTTACTATAATTAGAAAATAGGATATAAGGATCGAAATGTTAATTTTAACATAAACTTATGGAAGGACAAAATATACCGTTTAACTTATGGAAGGGTAAAACACACCGATTAAAACTGAGGCATATATCTTCGATTTCCTTAAGTGAAGAGGTTGTCTAATCCCATTTATACCACCTGGTAGACTATACTGGAGACCTTAGAGTAATATAAGATCTCAATAGAGTTTGAGCAACCATTTAATTTCTATCGTTATGTTTTCCCCATGATAGGAACACACAACGTAATTTATAAAGTTCGAGAGGTTGCTACGTATAGTCAAGGGGAATAAGATGAGTTAAATATAAATGAACAATGATAATATAATTAGAGCCTTTTTAAGGATCACGACACTAACGGAGGAAAAGGTGGAGTTAGTCTTCCCTTTAAAAACAGAGGTATACCTGCAGTCCGCATGCGCGGCGTCTCTCCAATTCAGAAATTTTAACGTGGAGACGCGGGCAGCAACAACTATAGTGAGTAGAAGTGATTTTTAATAAATTCTGTTTAGGAATAATAATATTAGAGAGCACATGGTGATAGGAAGATAATTTGTGAAATTGTATGTGTATTTGTTTTATTTTTTAGACACTAAAGAAGAATCTCCTGATGAAAGTAATATACTGAAACGCTTTAAAGACGCTGCAGTTGAGCGTCGGGAATTGCTTCTATCAGTGTTTCATAAGTTTGGCAGATTCAAAATACTTTTAAAAGAAATATAGAAGAGTTAAAGTCTTAAGAAGAAATGTTTGATGACAAGTGTGGATAATCATGATATTCTTGAATGATATGTTTTAAGATTAAAGAAGATATTTGAGAAGAAATTTTTGTCCACTCTGTTTTAAAGACATTATCTAAGACCATCACATGAAGTTAATACGGTTCACTACTACCAAAAAAAGTGAGAACATCTCGTAAATTAAAAGCTTAAATAGTTTACTTATTTACTTTTTTTAGCTATATAACGTCTTTATTTCGAAAATTTCCGGTCACCATCTTTTTTTTTAAATTTATCAATCGTTTATATCTGTCTTTTTGAATTTTTAAATAACATATATGCTACGAGATGTTCTCACTTTTTTTGGGCCACCCTGTATATATTTTGTGAGAGCTCATTTCAGCAGTTGGCAGTAAAGGCCTCCAGCAAAACATCCCCTCTCCCGCTGGAGAGGCTTCTGCAAAAACATTAGTCAGGTCGTTGGTACCTTGAAAACTCCATTAAGTTCAAATTAAATGTATCTGATTAATATTAGCCAGATAGCACTGACATTCAGGAATACTGTATCTGGCTAAGGCAAGGCCTTGGCCTTAGAATGCCCAAATCTTCACCTCTTTTTAACCACATACATTTTGTTATTCAGTCAGTGAAGTGGAGGAGATACTTTAAAATCTAAGATTTGTCCAGGTAATTTTAAATGTCACCTGGTCAAATCTTTCATATTTTGGCTTCTCTGTACAGCTTGGTTATCCTGTTAAAAAGGAAACTTTGAAAACATTCATCGATATTTATCTTTTAGGTGAGAAGCAACAATCAGATTTCTGATTCCAAAGTTCTTATAATTAAGTGAAAATAGCATCTGGAGTGCTTTGTCCTAGCAGGAACCTATCTCATGAATATTAATATGATCTCAGTTTTTCCATTTAGAAAATACTGCGTTGGTACTTTTGTCTTAGAGGCATGAACTGAAGAAGGCATGTGGCAACACAAAGGCCATCAAGCCAGCACTGAACTAATTGTGATCGACAGATGACATGACAGAGCTGCAACAGCTGTCAATCATAGTCAATCAAGTTAGAATGCATGAAAGCCTTCAATCAGGATGTGAAACATGTGATGGCATCATAGCTACAATCTGGAGGAGATGGATACAAAGAATGAACTTAAAAGGCAGAGAAACCTCAGATGAAATGTTCAGTTTGTAAACTGCTTTAGGAAAGCCTCACAAAAGCCATGTATGAATATCTATCCCCTAAAGCCTTTTAAAAAAATATAATGCTAGAAGAGAAAGCAGAGGAGTAGCTTAGTGGTCAGAACAGCAGGCTGTGAGACATGGAAACCATGGTTCCCATCCCACTGCCATTCCTTATGAGTTTGAGCAAGTTGCTTAACCCCTCATTGCCTCAGGTGCAAAATTAGATTATAAACCCTTGTATGTGCCTTTATCTTTATCTTCATTTGCACATTTGATATACTGCCCAGGGCGGTTTACAATGGCAATAACAATGCTGCAAGGCTAAAAAGTGGAATGGAACGCCATATATCAACAGGACAGAGGAAAGACATTCAAGACAGTAATCTAAAGAGAAACAGCGAGACAGTTGAGATAGTCAAGAGGCTAATGAGGGCTAGTATGTGGGATGTCAAAGGCCTTGATCAAACAGGTGGAGTTTCAAGTGTGCTTTGAATTTTTGATAGGATGATTCAAGGCAGAGAGTAGACGGCAAGGAGTTCCAGAGTGTGGGGGCCATGAAAAAAAGAAACCAGAGTGACGAGTGAGTTCTAAGTGAGCTTGTGATGCTGAGGGAAAAGATAGACGATTTATGTGAATAAACTGGAGTTGGCGATAAGGGGTGTATAAGATTAGCCAGGTATTGGGGGGTGGAAGTGTGGAGGGCCTTGTGGGTCATGATCAGGAATTTGTATTGAATTCTATAATGGAGAGGGAGCCAATGGAGATGGATAACAAGAGGAGTGATGTGATTTGAACACTTGGTGTGAGTAATAATGCAAGTTGCAATGTTTTGTAGCAGTTGCAGGCACTGCAGCTGGTACTGAAGTAGGCCTGCCACTGCAACGTTGCAATAGTCCAACCTGCTTATTATTAAGGACAGGAGGAGAGTAGTGACAGAGGAGGGGTTTAGGAATGATCAAACTGCTTGAATCTGATGCAGTGAGAAGAAGGAGTGGCGGATGAGGGAGGATAGATGTTCCTGGAATGAGAGTGCAGAGTCCAGAGTGACACCTATGTAACGAAGGGAGGACACCATAGGGACAGGAGTGGAATTGAGTGAGGAGCAATGGAGGGACAGGGAGCACCAAATGAGAACCACATAGCTGCAGATTTAGAGGAATTGAGATGTAAATAATTACCTGAAATGCAAGTAGAGATATGAGAGAGGTAGGTGTAGAGCGGTATCAAATCAAGTGCGGTGGGAATGGTATGATAAAGGAGAATAATGTTGTCAGCATAATAATATGCTGACATGGTGTATTGATGTATAATGAGAGAAAGAGGAGCCAGGAAGACATTGAAGAGGAGAGGTGAAAGAACAGAACCATGTGGAACATTACATGCAAGAGATACTGCCGCTGAGGTGGCAGAATTTAAGTGCACAGAGAAGGAGTGAGAAGTAAGAAAAGAGCGAAACCAATCCAAGACAGTACAGTACCCAAGATCCCAGAATCATGAAGGCATGAGAGGAGGGTAAAGTGATTGACTAAATCAAAGGCTGAAGAAAGGTCTAGAGAAACAGCCATGGAAATATCATCATGATCGTGCGAGACATGAAGTTCCTTTAAGAAGGAAAGACATGATCGTGCGAGACATGAAGTTCCTTTAAGAAGGAAAGAAAGATGGTTTCATTACTGTGACCTGACTGAAACCCAGATTGGCAAGGGTGGAGGATGTGGACAGGATCAATATGTGATGACAGCTGGGAAAAGACTAGTTTTTCTAAGACCTTAGAAAGAAAAGGGAGATTTGAAACGGAACGCCAATGTGCAGGTACCGGGGGATCCAGTGTTGGTTTTTTAAGGATTGGACGAATAACAGCAGACTTCCAAAGGGTGGGGACAAGCTAGAGTTAAATATAGTCAGGATACATGGATGGAGGGCAAGGGAAGACTCAGATAACCAATAAGAAGGGAAGAGATCCAATGGACAGGTTGTTTTCCGGGAGATGGAGAGAGCTCTTTGTAATTCTGTCATGGAGATTGTGCAAAACAAGGTCCATGTGTGAGACAGAGCAGGGTTAGTAAAAAGTGAAAGGAGGGGTTCTTCAGTTGGTGAGATAGGGGAGGCGTAGCGGGCAAGGGAGGGGTCGGGTAACAAAAGATGCGTGCAATTGGTCAACTTTAAGTGTGAAAAAAGAAGCCAGGATTTGGTGAAGCACTCAAGGAGGGTTTGTGGGCAGACACGGTAGATGCAGAAAGGGTACAGAGGACAGAGTAAAGCTGTCTAGATGAGTTGGAGGAGGAAGAGGTGATGAGATTAGTGTAATAGCATTGCCTAGCAGTGTGCAAAGAAAATCGATAGTAGCTGTGACAAAGGTGGAATTGGGATAAAGTGATAGCTGATGGATGCTTACGCCATCAATGCTCAGCCCGACAGAGTTGAGTGCAGAGGAGGCGGAGACCAGAGTGATACTAGGAGGAGTGATTGTGCTGAATTGGTGTGGGAATGGGGTGTAATGGTGCTAATCAGTCTACTGTGGAGGTAAGAACAGTATTCTGAATGTGGACTTGGGAGTCAGGTGGTTGAACAAAAAAATTAGATGGAAATAATGTGTCTGAGGATGGGAATTTTTGAAACATAGACGCTGTGATATGGCGTTTCAAGCGCACCCAGAACGGACAGTCTGTGCTAGAAGAGCCGGACCTGGAAATTATTGCAGGGGAGTGGATAGAGAAAAGATACAATAATGGTCCAAACAGGGGAGCAGGAGAGTTGAAAAAGCTGAAGGGGTGAATAGAGTCGGTAGATGTTATGATAAAGTTGAGTGTATGACCAGCGGTGTGAGTGGGGCATATGACGTGTTGAAAAAGTGAGAGATCATTAAATAAATTGAGAAAAGCACAGTCCTTAGGTTTGGATGGGGAGTCTAGGTAGAAATTAAAATCCCCAAGAATTACCAAATTGGGATAAGAGAGAGAGGTTTCTGAAAGGGTCATTAACATCAAGACCCAGAGATCTGAGCATAATGAAGGAAGGACATACAGGTGGCCCCGTTAAGATAGAGCAGAAGAGATTTGGAGTAATGGATGGTAGATCAGTGAATTTCAGTTATAGGAAGGTTGGAGCGGTGGAGGAGAGCCACTCCTCCACCACACCGGCCTCTTTTGGAGGTAGAAAGGACGGAAAAAAACATGTGTAGGCACCGGTTAAGGAAAGGGTCCTCACCCTCTCTCAACAAGATGAATCTCTTCATAAAGAAGGTTAATAAATACTGTACTTGAATGCAGCTCACATTGAACTACTAATGAAAAGATGTGAGATAAATCTATAAAAGACATATATATCTGAACTACAATTATTGGGTTTGTCATAAGAACTCACAACCAATGGCAAGACTATCTTTTCTGGTCAACCTAAAGGCTCTTCTATCAGGATTCAACTGCTTACAAATTTTGAAAAAACCCTTCATGGGTTTCCAATAGCATCAGAGCCATATCTAGGCCTGTGCAAGCAGTACAACTGCACAGGGTGCAAAAACATAGGGACGCATTTAGGGTTGCTGACCACTGGCCTCAGCTCCCCCCCCCCCCCCCATGCTGCCTGTCCTTGCTCTACCATTGCTTTTCCTGTTTCCTCGGTGGTGGTGGCAGCAGCACAGTGGAGCTCCAGTTTACAACAAACATGCGTATCTTTCCAACTCCACGCTTGCATGGCTGGTCTAATCCCTCCCTCCTCTGATGCGAGCATACATCAGAGGAGGGATGGATCAGGCCAGCCATTCAAGTGCAGAGTGGGAAAGACCCATGTCTTTTTTAAATTGGAGGTCCATTCTGCTGTCACCATCACTGCTGCCGCCGCTGAGGGGACAGGCAAAGGAGTGGCAGGGTAAGGGCAGACAGCGCGGAGGGAGCCGGCTGGACATGAAGAGGTATGGCATGAGAAGAGGAGATGCTGAGCATGGGGGGATGGGGTAAATGACAAACGTCTGGTGTCAGGGGGGCGGGCACTCCAAGTTTGCAAGTCATACAGGGTGCATTTATGGATTGGTACGGCCCTGAATAGCATTGTAACCTGCTTCCTATGGCCTGCATATTGTTTTGTATATTGCTCAATGACCATAGTACAATTTTGCTGAGAACCTCTTGTTTGTTCAAATGTGTTGGATAAATGTCCTTATGCTCCTTGTGATTTAGGAAGTCACTTTGCCCCTTTTTTGCCTCAGGTGGAGCTATCAGTCTTCTCTGATGTAGGGATGTAGCCACTGCACTTGAACTGTAACTCACCTAGAACAACAGGCTTGAAAAGGTTAGTAAGTAAATCCACATTTCTGAATTTTAATAATCTGGCTCATGGTGTTTCATGGTATACAGTATCTATTGAATGGGATACATAGACCATGGACATTATTTTAGAAGCCTTATTCACATTTTACATCTGCAAGTGGTAGCACGTGCACTTGCAAATGGAACCCACGTGTAAAAGCTATTTTAGAAATGGCTCATTGTACATGTAGAGCAGTGGTTCTCAATCCAGTCCTCTAGGACCCCCAGGCCAGTCAGGTTTTCACAATATCCACAATGAATATGCATGAGATAGATCTGCCTGCACTGCTTCCATTGTATGCAGATCTATCTCATGAATATTCATTGTGGATATCCTGAAAATCTCACTGGCCTGGGGGAGTCCCAGAGGACTGGGTTGAGAACCACTGATGTAAATGGTAAATATCATGGTAAATGGTAAATGCAAATATCATGTTGAAATTGCATGAGGGTGTGTTTGGGGTGAGTTAGGGGTGTGGCCCAGGTGGGACAAAAATCTATACATGTATTCCCCATTTCATATAAGGAATGCATGTGTGACTCAAAATTGTCCATGTCCTGAGTTACACCTGCCCCTTGACACAAATAGGATTTTAAAAGAGGGATCATGCATTCAGTATCAAGGGCCTGAGTAGTGCAATGCGTTACCGCGAGACCTAAGGGAGGAGATTCTTTTTCTGTACCTTCGTAAACATCTTAAGTCAAGCTTTTTTTTCCCGCAAGCATTTTCAGAATTAATTTAGGGGCTTTTGTTTGAAAAAATGAAGGGGGAGGGGGCCTTTGCGGGAAGATGGGGCAAAGGAAGGGTTGGATTGGTGGTGTTTGATGTTTTGTATTGTGAGGGAGTTCAGATGGTAGGTGAGGATTGGTTTTATATGTTCATGACATTGTAAGCTGCTTAATATTTTATTATGAAGAGCGGCATATTAAGTAAATAAATTGAAATTGAGAAAGTGCTCCTTTTGGCTATCTCTTTATGGGAGGGATTAAGGGGGATATTCCCCTAAATTCTCCAATGTTTATTTCCTCCTCCAAATTGAAAGAAGGGTCACGATAGATAGAAGGATCAAGATAGAGTTCTCTGTCATTGATTAAAAGCATCTGCATGTCTAGGTTTGCAAAATGGCCCAGATACATGGGTAAGTTCCAGCATTTACACATACTCAGTGAGAAATGCCTGCACTTACATATATAGGTTGTCATTTATTTAATTTTATTTATTTAACAGCTTTTATATACCGCGCTATTTATTATCAGTGCGGTTTACATATAACAAAGATTGCACAGTCAGACAACTGATCTGTGTTTACATTGTAACAGGAGTTTGAACTTGGAGCAACAGGGTAACTAAATACATATGTACAACAAACATAATTAGGTCAGGTTGATATTTTCAAGTAGAGCTCGGAAATCTCAAAGGTACTTGAGACAGAGTTATTTATGTGGAGAATGAAGGTTTGTGAGCGTTGGTGTGTGGAAGATCAGAGGGTGGGGTGGGTGATTGTGGGTGATTGTGCAAAGTGACGTAGGAAAATGTGGTGTTTGATTGCCTTACGGAACTGGATAAGGTCTTTGATTGATCTTATTTCTGGTGGAAGGTCATTCCAGCACCTTGGGGCGTAGAAGGCGAAGGTTCTTTTCTTAGTCGTCTGGGTGCACTTGATGGACTCTTTAGGGATGATTAAGGTGTTGTCAGTTATCGGCCTTCTAGTTCTGTTTTTCGGGGTGAGGGTGATAAGGTCACTGAGTATCGTGGGGGCTAGGTTATTGATGATCTTGAAGATGATGAGAAGGATTTTGTATGTTAACCTGCAATGGATTGGTAGCCAGTGGAGATTCTTAAGTATCGGGGTGATATGGTCTGATCTTGCTATACCACAGAGTACACGCGCAGCCGCATTCATAGCGAGTTGCAGCGGATTAAGGGTGTTCTTGGGGAGTCCATATAGGACAACATTTGCATAATCAAAGTGTGGTAGAATGAGGGCTTGGAAGATGGTCCGGAAGTCATTATGGGGTAACATGGGCCTGAGGTGCCTTAGCGTTCTAATTTTGTTGTAGACTGATCTAGTGGTGTTTCGAATGTGCTCCTTGAAGTTGAAGTGCTGATCAAGTGTAATCCCTAGATATCGAATGGAGGGTTTACTAGGAAGTTCAGCATCTCTTACTCTTAGTGATGATGGAGGGGAGAAATCTTTGTTCCTTGATATGAACAGAACTTCAGTCTTCTTGAAGTTTATGCGGAGATTTTGAGATAGTAACCAGTCGGTGATGGAGTTGAAACAATTGATAAGGTTGGTGAAGTCAGGTTGTTTGATTTTGAATGGTGTAAACAGCAGGACGTCATCAGCATAGATTAGCGTGGAGATATTGAAGGAGCGTATGATGTCACATATCGGCTGCATGTAGACATTGAACATCAGCGCAGATAAAGAGGAGCCCTGCGGAACACCTTGATGTTGGTGGAAAGGTGATGGTGTTTCCTCCATCAGTTTTTCCCATGTGTGTATTTGTGAAATGACTCCTCCCGCTGCACTTGGAAGTGTATTTTAGAAATGGCTCCACATTTAGCAGATAAAATACCGTCAGAATTCAGTACATCTTGTACAATTATGACATCGAAGTGCATAATTTGCTTCCTTTTGCCCTGCCATGTGCAGGTCCCCCATGTGTAATTTTTCCTCTTGGATTTGTAAATTATCATTTGGGCTGTTTATTGTATTGCATTTTTACTAGGCTGTAAATAACTCTGGGTCTATTCAAGAGCATGAAATAAATAAAATGAAAAGAATAGCACAAAGTACATTCTATTCTCTATTTCTATTTTGAAGATATTGAACATTCAGTTCTTTTCTTTCTATTTTGATGCATTCGGTTGCTTCCATTTCCAGACCATGATATCACTTTCTTACCACAAGTCCTCAGATTAGCCTTCTTTACCATTTTTTAAAGAGACGGAGAGGCATGTTTATTAAAGTGGCTCAAGTTGTGCAGGGCTAATGTGCAAATGGCGTGTATTTTTACTGCACCACGGCATAGCGGCCACGGTAGATGCAGAGGCTATGACCATGCTACGCTACTACTACTAGTCATGTCACCAGCGCAGTAGAGAGCAAATGTGTGTCCATAGCGTTGGGAAGAAGAAAGCTACAAGTGCAATATTAGGGAGGCTGTGGGCTTCTGCTTCACTGGGGAGAATAAGAAATGTGCCCCAAGCACACAGATGGAAAGGTATCAACTGGCTAGTTCAGAATACAGAGGGATGAGCGGGAATGGGCTTCACTGCCTGCACAGCTCAGAGCAGAAGGGCTAAGTATAAGAGAGTGGAGCATCAGCAAAGCAAACACATGCAGTGAGTATGTGCTGTGTCCCTCACTGCGGGAGACAGGGTGCAAACGTGGCATCTGAAGAAACTGGGACCCTTGTATGGAATCAGGCAGGGTGTCCACAGTATCCAAAATGGGAGACAGATGAACCCGCCTTGTCTTGAGGCGCCAAGGGTACCTGTTCACCTAGGCTGCAGGTAAAACAGAACAAGGCCTCTGATTATGGTTTGGGCAGCAGTACAGCCCTTGTGGATTGTGTCTTCCATGATGGAGGAAGGGGGTGAAAGGGCCAGGAGGGTCTGGAGACCAAGCACAATCAGCACACCTGCTCAGGGAAGCCTGCACATGGGGGGGGGGGGAGGGCATAGGGTCAGGAAGCACCCCTGTGCTCCAATCTACTATTGGAATGGGGGGGGGGGTGGAAGGGTGAGTGTGCAGGCTCTGAATTTGGGGTAGTCAGGCTAATATGGTCCACTGCCATGTCAGCTACACCATGCAGCCCTTCCAAACAGGTGGCCTAGGCAGGTGCCTTGGTATTCAGCTCACATCTCCAATTACATCAATGTTATTCTTATGTTTTTGCACTGCTTCTGTCCTTATGCCCGCCCCAGTCACATGCTCTGACTCTACCCTCTCTCCTCCCATTCTCTGCCTTAACCCCGACTATTCACATGCTACGCTGGACGTGTGGGATTTTTAGCCTGCTCACCTTTGGGCCGCATTCTCCTTGCTACTGCATGGCCCAAATGCACATTACCCCATGCTAGCAGCTAACGCACTTTAGTAAACATGCCTCACAGACTTCTAGCATTTCTAGTCTTTGCATTCAATTAAAGAGCCTGAAACCTTTGGCCTCTCTGTTTGCCTTATGCAAATAGTATGCTGGCTTTCGTTTGCAGATCTCATGTGACATTGCAAACCATGTTATCTCACCTCTATAAAAAATATAATGAGAGTCGCCTGGTTGTACCCCCTGGTTGCCTGTGCATACTATGATCACATGACCATGAAATTCTGCACAAAATTTAAATGCAGAGATTGAACAAATAAGCAGGAAATGCCATTCTTTTAATAGCTGAAAAAAACAAGAGGTATCCTTGGTCTACACAAGCTGGAAAAATGAGGATATGGTATCATCCCACATGGGTTGCAACAAAGAGGGTAGAAGGGTCAAAGGTAGGGTTGCCAGCTGGCTCCAGATGCGCCCAACAGGCTTGATCCAAGCCTGGGTTTACCCCATTGCATGCAGAGATATGTATTCCAATTTATCCATTGCACTCTATAAGAAAAGCAAGACTACAAGTCCCTGCATGCAATGGGGTAAACCCAGGATTGGATCAAGCCCGTCAGGCTCATCTGAAGCCAGTTGGCAACCTTAGGGAAGCATAGAGTGCAATGAGGTTGAAAAAAGAATGGGGAAAGAGCACTGGGGTCAGGAGAAGGTAGGGGAGTCCTAGAGCTTCTAAGTTGCCTAGTTTCAGGAGGAACATTTAAGGCCAGTCTTAGATTTCTGATAACCTCATTCTCTTGCATTATGAGGGCTGCAGTGGTGCTGATTTCCGTGGCTAGAATCAGGGACAACAAATACCATTTCACTTTAGGATATAAGTATAAAAACAGGGTTGATAAAAAAAAAATCAGTATTCTGGAATGGGGTAATTTGATTGTTCTGGAACTAGAGGGAAGGGAAAGTGCTGGGGGTAGAGAAGTTGTACTTAAGTGTTCACATATGGGTTTGTCAGTGAGAAACAATTACTGTGAGTAAGTGGACTGGGTAGAGAAAATTGTCTCATCAGCTTAATCATGTTACTGAAAGTTTGGAGAGGATTAGGCAGGCGGGGGGGAGGGGGGAGGGGGGGTGGAGTCATGCTCCCAAACCCAATCAGCCCACAGAGTAGAGGAGAAGCCTAATGGTCAGAGTACTGGCTTGGTAACAAAGATACCAGGGTTTAAGTCCCACTTAGCGTGCTTTGGGCAGGTCACTTAACCCTCCATTGCTCAGAAAAATCCAAGTTATCAATGTCTCTGTTGAATGTACATTACCAAGTTTAAGTTACAATGTAAATGGCTTTGACTGAAATGATAAAGCAGTATAAAGAACATAGTAAATAATGTTTTGCACCTCCCGTATAAAACTGGCCAGCCATGCATTTTCCTCCTATTAAAATGCAAAAAGCTCTGACTGACAGATCTTGCCCCCCCCCCCAACCCGATATTTCTTTTCTCCTGTCCCAGTAGAAAACATGGAAGGGGGAGATGGATCCTTAAGCAACCAATTTCTTAACTTACACCTAGAAAAATTATAATTGCCTTTAAAATGGAGTTGATCTTGGTTTCTTTACTGTATCAAGGCTGCCTTTCTGTTCACTGTAACTTTTCATGTGAACGGAGACACTGCTGTTTTAATGTGCAAGCTCTTCCTTGTTACAATCTCTCTTTCCTCTGAAGTCAGCAAAGGAATCACATACTGTAAGCCAGTGGGGACAGAGTGTGTATCAATCCAGGACAGATGAAATGAATATGTTTGCAGTTTATGAATTTACTGCTAAAATCTATCTCTAGCTCTCTCTGGCAAACATACTTGGCTGCATTTTACAAAGTGAGATGAATAAGGACTCAGAAGGAGGCACTTGGAAGGAGGCAGGGTATGACCATCAGGTAAACCCTGGAGTGTGCAAAAAAAATCCTCAGGAGCCATTGATTACATTGTTTTGCACACACTAAAACTATACTGTACAAAGTATTTCATAGATTTAAAAAAAAAAAACAAGACATTTTTTTGCAGGTTTGACAGATTAGGGAGAAAGGAAGGAGGCCAAGAATAGAAAAATAAGTTAAAAACAAAATAATTGCAGACTTGCAAACACAAGGTAAGAGATGGGAAAAAATACAGGAGAGTTAAAAGTAGCAGAATTAAAAAATATATATTATTTTAGTGAAAGCTCACAAGAAAAATCATTTTTAATTGTCATTCACTAGGGGGTATGTTTACTAAAACCCCGCTAATGTGCGGGCCCCGGTAGTGTGCGGGTGCCATATAAGGAGTGGGCGTTCCCCGCTGAAGAAGAAACGCCAGAATTTACATATGCGCTAAGGTGCGTGGCGCCCTTGTGCGCCCCGCACCTTAGCGCATCGGACAGCTGCGCGGGAGGCATAAGTGTCACGCTGATGGGAAAGCAGAAAAGCAGAGCCACAGCACAATGGTTAAGGCACATACCAATGGTACAGGGGTCAGGGGTTCAATTCCCCACAGTGCCCAATAAAGGCAGCTGAGTAAGGCATTAACTTATGAGGCAGTGAAATAATGGGCAGCATAAGGCAGCACGCTAAAGTTTTTGGAGGCATATTAATAATGGGCGACATAAGGCGGCACGCTAATGTTTTTGGAGGCATATTAATAATGGGCAGCATAAGGCGGCACGCCAATGTTTTGGAGGCAGTCTAATACTGGGCGGTATAAGGTGGCACGCTGATGGGCATAAGGCGGCACGCTGATGGGCATAAGGCAGCGTGCTAATTTTTTAGGAGGCATCTCAATATGGGGCTGCATAAGGCGGCGCGCTGATAAGCAAACAGAAGAGCAGAGCCACAGCACAATGGTTAAGGCAAGTACCAATGGTGCAGGAATCAGGGGTTCAAACCCCCACAGTGCCCAATGAACAAGGCTGGCTGAGGCGTTACTTTAGGAGCCAATCTAATATGGGGAGGCATAGGGTGGCGCGCTGATGGGCATTAGGCTGTGTGCTATTGATTTAGGAGGCTTTTCTAATATTGTGAGGCATAAGGCGGCGCGCAGATAAGCAAGCACAGGAACAGAGCCACAGCACAATGGTTAAGATACTGACCAATGGTGCAGGGATCAGGGCTTCAATTCCCCCACAGTGCCCAATGAACAAGGCTGGCTGAGGCAATGCATATTATGGGGAAGAATGCTTTAGGAGGCATTTTATCTTTATTTTAATTATCATTAATAGCAAACGCACTCTCAAAGCGTGTCCACATAAGGCGTCCTATAAGGCACATTTTAAAGTGCACTGTCTGCCACGGCACCCTAAAATGTCCCCTATAGGGCACCCTATAAGTTGCATCACAGGATAATGTATAGTGCACCTTATATGGATGGGAACCATAAGGTGCCCTATAGGGCGCCCTATAAAGCACCCTCAGAGACACCTTATGGGTACAGTACGCTGAGGGTGTTTTTGCTGGCATCAAAAATGTACATTAAAAAAAGATAATGCTTTGGTCAACTCTATCAAACAACCCCACTGTGGATTTGAACCCATGACGTCAGGCTTCATAGGCAGTGACACAACCAGTGGGCTACAGCTCTATAGCTACTAGCAAGCCCCTGGCTGGCTGCAGAGAGCCTGCACGTCACCACACAGACAGTCTGCTGCAGCCACCAGGATAGGGTTAGGCCACCCGTACCCATGCACTGCACATGCAAATCAGTTGTCCACAGATGAACACAAGATGGGGAATGCACCCCCACAGCACCTCGGCATGGTAGGGGGTACTAACCATGTGTTTTACTAGCACAGAGTAGCTACACACCGTCACATTGTGCGGGTACTGTGCTCACCCTGAGTGTGCGATGAGGCGCCCAGGACCAGGTCCACAACACCTTCCATGGCTGAAAAAGGCCATGCTAGAGGTCCAAAGCACTGTTGATGTTTCAGATACATAGTTTCTGCACAAACACCTTGGATATCCCTGTTTGTTTCAGTCAGGTGTAGACCCCCAGGTGGGCCATCCACCACCCCCCTCCCCCCCAGGGTGGCAAACAGGGTCTCCCATCAATACATCCACCCTCTACCTCTCTGCAAAGGTGGCAGTAGGGGGGACCATCAACCCCAGTCCTGCTGAGGGACATACACCCCACAGGGCAGTCAATGCAGCTCTATAACATATCCATAATCACAATAGCAGACAGACATTAGGCCTGGATATGGTAAGCTGCACCCCCAACACTATCTGATATTCTCCTGCAGCAAGTCATCAGCCACTGCACCCTGCAAGCCACACACCAGCTGCAAACAGCCTGCTAGTTCAAACATAGCACATGTTCCCAGTAGAGATGCATGCACCCAGAACTGGGATTTCATCATACACAGCAAGCAGATAAATCAGTGACTGGACCCCAAGAGAAAACCCATATCTATCACATGAGAGAAATACTATAAAGCACTATGGGGGTGCCTAGCCATGCTGTGGTCACTGCACAGTCAGGGTGAGAGTGATCTCTGAGCGGCACATACTGAGGTCACCCTGTCTGTATAGGTGGTGGCCGGGCAGTAAACTGTCCCAGTCAGTACCCTATGCCTTGTGCAGATGCACCCTGGCCAGGCCACCCTGTCCGGCCTATACCCATGGTACCTTGCTCCTCATTATGCACATTGGCAGGCCAATACTGGCAACAGTGCTGGCAGTGTGGGCTGTGGAAGGTGTTTGCAGCCACCACACACTGGATAGACCAGGGGTGGGCACCTCCGGTCCTGGAGGGCCGCAGACCAGTCAGGTTTTTGGGATATCCCTAATGAACATGCATGAGATATATATGCATTAGAGATATCCTGCCAACCTGACTGGTTTGTGGCCCTCCAGGGCTGGATTTGGAGACCCCTGCTTTACACCTCTGTCATTTAAGATCATGAGTGGGCAAGGTACAGATGTCCTAGACATCGAAAGGGTATATAGAATATGTCACATTCCTCCTCGATTCTCACCACCACCAAAAAGTTGTCTAATAGACAATTTTTTGGTGGTGGTGAGAAGTGAGGAGGACTGTGACAAATTCTATCTAACCTTTTTGATGTCTTGGACATCTGCACCTTGTCCACTCACAATCTTAAATGACAGAGGTGTAAGGCAGGGGTCTCCAGATCCAGCCCTGGAGGGCCACAAACCAGTCAGGTTGGCAGGATATCTCTAATGCATATATATCTCATGCATATTCATTAGAGATATCCCGAAAACCTGACTGGTCTGCGGCCCTCCAGACCAGGTTTGCCCACCCCTGGGATAAACAGACAGCTACCCCCACACCTATGCCAACATTGTGCCACTATAGAGGGGTTCAGCAGCCATACCCACCACACCAGTCCTGGGCACAGTACAGGCATGGATATGGTACGCAATACTGTTGGGGGTCACTCCCCAGGGTGGTAAACACTGTCAGAGACCAGACCTGCAGCGCACACCGCAGAGGTGGAGATCAATGAGCAAAATATGCTTAACGTAGGAATTGATATCTGCCAGTTATCATGGGCAACGTTTGATAGCTGTGTACCGTATACCCAGGTGTAGGGTGGCAGTGCTAAGGTATGCAACTGCTAGTATTGGGAGATACAGGCAGGGCCCAATGTCCTGCCTCTCCATGAGGCATTGGCCAATGGGGCCTGTGGGGGTGTGTGTGGGGGTGTCTGGCCTTGTTGGCTTCTGCTTGACGGCAGAGTGTCCCAACTCCAGTCCTGGTGTTCCAAACACTGTTCGGGTTTTCATGCTGTCCCTCATGCATATGCATGAGCTACATCAGCATACCATGGGGGTGGTGCATAGATATGCAGCACAGGCATCTTTATTAGAGGCAGCATGGATCCTGAATGGTGTGGGGCCCTCCAGGACTGCATTTGGGAGACTCTGCTCTAGGTAATGCGGCTGTTTATGGTGTGGTAAAATATAGGCATATGAACCATGCATATGTTCTCAGCAATAAAGGTTTGCCCTTACTATCACGGTTTAGTTTTAGGAAAAAAATGTGGACTGGATTGGCAGTAGCCCCAGCTGGGCTTTGAATCTGTGACCTTCTGTTCCTGCACACACTGTCTGTGTGCACTGCACCACTGTGTTGCCACAGATATGCTGTGTTCCCTGGGGAGTCCATGACTGTACATCCGACAGAGCCTGTCTGTTGCGGTGGACAGTGCCAGCCTGCACAAGCCTAGGCCACTGTGTGCTGTGACTTGCAGCCACTGGCCCCTCCACCAGTAGAGATGCATGCACCCAGAACTGGGATTTCATCATACACAGCAAGCAGATAAATCAGTGACTGGGCCCCAAGAGAAAACCCATATCTATCACATGAGAAAAATACTATACAGCACTATGGGGGTGCCTAGCCATGCTGTGGTCACTGCACAGTCAGGGTGAGAGTGATCTCTGAGCGGCACATACTGAGGTCACCCTGTCTGTGTAGGTGGTGGCCGGGCAGTAAACTGTCCCAGTCAGTACCCTATGCCTTGTGCAGATGCACCCTGGCCAGGCCACCCTGTCCGGCCTATATCCATGGTACCTTGCTCCTCATTATGCACATTGGCAGGCCAATACTGGCAACAGTGCTGGCAGTGTGGGCTGTGGAAGGTGTTTGCAGTCACCACACACTGGATAGACAGACAGCCACCCCCACACCTTATCTGGGCAAAAGCATATGACCTGATTGAGTTGTGGCATCCAGGACTGAATTTGGAGGACTCGGCTGTAGGTACTGCCCATTGTTATGGTTTGTGTGCGGTGTAGGGTAAAATATGGTTGTTTGAACCATGCTTATGTTCTCTGCAATACAGGAGGGTCCTTACTAACAATGTTTAGTGGTGGTTAAAACTATGGGGACTGGGTTGGCAGGAGCCCCAGCTGGGATTTGAATCTTTGACCCTCTGGTTTTACAGACACTGGCTGTGTCCGTTACACCACACTGTGGCCACAGAAACAGTGCAGTCCCTGGAGATAGGGATCCTGGCTGGACGAGTCAGAAACCCTGCTCTGCACAATTTTACTGTGGGCTTATTTACCGTGTACGGAGACAAAAGTGCAAATAAGCCTCAGAAATGAGCTCGGAAAAAGGGGCACAAACCCATGACCAAGCTGGGCAACAGTGATAACACTGGGCAATTATAAAAAACACTTCCAGGAAAGCTGCAATAAAAGGAACTGCTTTTTGAAAGGGTCTACGGAGCGTAGACCCTTCCAAAAATCATTTCCTTTTTTTGGAGATTTCATGGGAGTGTTTTTTATGGTTGCCCATTAATATCAGTGTTGCCCAGCTGGATCATAATTTTTTTGGAATTTGTTGTGGTCATTTTCAATATATATTTGCTATTTTGTTCTGTGCACATGTATCACACTGCTCACGTTTTTCAGGTTTCCCCGGTTTTGCTGTACATTGCTGACGGAAATGGTTTCTCTTCCCTTTAAATCGGCTCTAACGCGAGGTTTTCACTCGCGGTATTTTTTTGTCCGAAATTCAGCCCCGCTCCTGTGCGGGGAGCCTCTCCCCTCCCACTCTCCACCCATTGACCCCATCCCCCCGCCCCTCGGGAGCCTTCCTCAGCCCTCGAAATGCCTTTCCACGCCTCTATCGCACATCAGCGCGACGCGCACTTTTGCGGGCGGCGCGCATGTGTGTGGCCGGAGCGCACATGTGCGTTGCACCAAAAACGCACTATTAGCGTGCGCTAAGGTACCTTAGCGCACGCTCAAGTGCGCCCCGCACAATTGCGCTGTTTAGTAAACATACCCCTAGGTTTCTGGTTGTAATTTTTCCTTTCAGCCAGAGGAAGTGATGCCCCTAGGAAATAAGTGCCATGTATCCCATGCAAACATGCAGAATATCTGCAGAACCTTCAGCGTAGGTTTCAGGTTTTGTTTTTATTTGATATACCGCCCATCATAGCAAATACCTGAGCAGTATGCAATAGTAACATTTACCTCAGTGCAACCTACAACTGGGTTCAAAGAAACCATGAATACTAGAACCCAACCCACTGGTACCATTAGCATCATTGCCTCTAACATAGATAGAGCCTTTTATCAGGATTAGAAATGAAACTACTGTTTGTTGCTAAGCAACAAGATGTTGAAATCTTTCTTTCTCTAAAACCTCCTGGTACATTTTTTTCCAAAAGAAATAATAAATTGGACACTAATGAAACTCATTCAATAACAATCCCTTTTCAGAGTTTTTCCAACCTTAAAACACTGCATTTTAGCAGAAAAGAAACCTTTCTCAATGGCTAACATTTTTATAAACATCAGATCATACAAAATAACTGAAAGCAATGGAATTATATTCCATGAGAAAGGGTTATCAATTTTCTGTCCATGTAGCTATGCATATTATATTATTTAGGGCCTTGTCTAATCAATTTCACTATTCAGAAACATTTCTGGCTGAAAATTATTCCTATAGCTTAGATCAGGGGTTCTCAACCCAGTCTTTGGGACACACCTAGCCAATCCAGTTTTCGTGATAACCACATTGAATATGCATGAGAGAAATTTGCATGCATTGCCTCTTTTATATGCAAATCTATCTCATGCATATTCATTGTGGCTATCTTGAAAACCTGACTGACAAGGTGTGTCCCGAGGACAGGGATGAGAACCTCTGACTTATATGAATACAAATAGTCACATCTTATGCTACTCCCTGCATATCTTGAGAAAACCAAATACCCTCATGTACTTGGGTTCTAGTCTGGCATTTGCTCTTACTTGTTTAATAGATTATCAGCCTCATTATGATATACACAAGCCTTATTCTTCTCTTTCCTGATATACCCCAGTAAAGGGCACTAAGAGGGGACAAGGCCATAGCGGAGAGACTGAATGAATTCTTTGCTTTGGTCTTCACTGAAAAAATGTAGGGAAGTTACCAATGAATGAAATGGTTTTTAAAGGTGATGCAACGTAAGAACTGAAAGAAATATTGATAAACCAGGAAGATGTATTACAATTCATGAGAGACTCTTGTTGAAATTAAAAAGTCATGGGATACAAGGCAGTGAACTATTGTGGATCAGGAACTAGTTAAAAGATAAAAATGTTCCCTGTAAAATAGTTATCTCCAAGTTCAATGCCCTGTTCTGTGTAATTTCAGTTTGTTCAATGTAAACCGCACTGATGCAGAATAGCGCAGTATATAAGAGAATGTAAATAAAAATAAATAAATAAATAAATAAAAAGCAGAGGGTAGGGCTAAATGGCCAATTTTCCCAATGGAGAATGGTGAATAGTGGAGTACCACACGATGCAAGGTTCCACATTAGGAACCACCACCCAGGAAAAAGATTTAGGTGTCATCGTGGACAACATGTTGAAACCCTCTGCCCAGTGTGCAGCGGTGGCCAAGAAAGCAAATAGAATGCTAGGAATTATAAGGAAAGGAATGGAGAATAAAACAAAGGATATTGTAATGCCTATTGACCACACCTTGAATATTGTGTGCAATTCTGGTTGCCATATCTTAAAAAGGATATAGCGTTATTAAAAAAGATACAGAGAAGAGCCACCAAAAATGTTAAAGGGGATGGAAGGATACACCTATGAAGAGAGGCTAAAATGGTTAGGGCTCTTCAACCTGGAAAAGAGGCAGCTGATAGAGGTCTATAAATTAATGAATGGAGTGGAACGGGTAAACGTAGATCGATTGTTTACACCAGCAAAATATAGAAAGGCTAGGGGACTATTTAAGACTATTAAGAGAAAATATTTTTTCACTCAATGTGTAAACAAACTCTGGAGTTTGTTACTGGAAGATGTAGTAAAAGCTGTTAGTGTAGCCAGGTTTAAAAAAGGTTTGGACAAGTTCTTGGAGGAAAGGTCCATAAATCATTATTAAAAGGGACCCTGGAAATCCATTGCTTGCCCCAATACAAGCATTGTGGAACCTGTGTCTTTTGGGGAAACTGCTAGGTACTTGTGACCTAGATTGGCCACTGTTGGAAACAGGATACTGGGCTTGATAGACCTTAGTCTGACCCAGTATGGCATATCTTATGTTCTTATGATGTCTCACTGCTGTTTGACATTGAAATGGCCAAAAACAAGCTTCTTTTTTTTTCCATCTAAACCTACCTCCCTTCCTCATTACTCCATCTTTGTGGATAACACCCTGTTTCCTCAGCCTGCAACCTCAAAGTCACCTTTGACTCCTCTCTCTCCTCCATACACATCCACCTGATAGCTAAAACCTGTAATTTCTTTCTCTTTAAAATTCAATAATTAAATCCCCAAGGACTTTCACTCGCTAAATAACTAAAATATAAAAGAGCCACTGAGTAGTAAAAAATCAATGAAGAAAATGCTTAAATGTAGGCATAATAAACTTATATCTACCTAAAGTGCAACAGTTGACCAACTGGGCAGCAAGTATGTTAAGAGGCCTCAGAACAGGGAGGTGGAACAGGCAAACTGGCAGTAAGCCACTGGCAAAACCGTGACCAGTTAACCCCAAATGTCATTCATAGGCCTCATTGTGTTTTACAATTTTTTAAAGGCATTTAAAAGAAAGAGAAAACACTTAGCTAAATTCACAACACCCTTCAGTCAAACTGTCACCACACTTCACTAAGAGCTGGATCAGTGTCAGTGTCGACTCGAGTTTCGCCCTCCACCTTTATTCAGGCTGCATCAGGTCAAGATTGACAGCTCTTTTGAGGTTCCTCAGAATAAATAAAACAATACTCTTCATTGATTATAAAGGGGTGGCACACAACATGCCAACAGTTCTTCAACAATAGGATCGACATGCTGGTCTTTATCTGCCATCATATACTATGTTACTAGAATTGCATACAATATTCAAGGTGTGCTCACACCTTGGAATGATCCAGAGGCATTGTAATATCCTTTGTTTTATTTTCCGTTCCCTTCCTTATGATTCCTAGCATTCTATTGACCTTCTTGGTCGCTGCTGCACATTGTGCGGAGGGTTTCAACATGTTATTCACGATGACGCCTAAATCTTTTTCCTGGGTGGTGATTCCTAATGTGGTACCTTGCATCGTGTAACCACAGTTTGGGTCGTTCTTTTCCTAGGTGTATAACTTTGTACTTGTCCACATTAAATTTCATCTGCGATTTGAATGTCCAGTCTCCAATATCTCAAGGTCCTCTTGCAAATTTCACTATCCTTTTGGGTTTTAACAACTTTGAATAATTTTGTGTCATCTGCAGATTTGGTTACCTCACTCATTATTCTCATTTCCAGGTCATTTAAGATATGTTAAAAAGCAGCGGACCCAGCACAGATTCCTGGGGTACTCCACTATTCACTTTTCTCTATTGGGAAAATTGGCCATTTGGCCCTACCCTCTGCTTTCTATCTTTTAACCAGTTCCTGATCCACAAGAGTACACTGCCTCCCATGACATTTTAATTTCGCCAAGTGTCACTCATGAGGGACCTAGTCAAAGGCTAACCGAGGTAGATCAGACCCAGTGCTCCTGACCTCCCTCCCCCCCCCCAC
Organism: Ichthyophis bannanicus; assembly: GCA_033557465.1. NCBI lineage: Eukaryota > Metazoa > Chordata > Amphibia > Gymnophiona > Ichthyophiidae > Ichthyophis > Ichthyophis bannanicus. Next base: position 1,573,068,722 of record CM066031.1, on the reverse strand, counting down.
CTATTTGCCCGGCCCTTTTCCACACAAACTACACAACAACAACCGATCTTTGGAACACAACTGGTCACAGCTTTATTAAACTTTATAACATATCAAACATTACATTCCAGAATAATCTTCTTGACAATCCAATTAGCGGAACAATGCCTCACCAGCCATGCGATTAGCAAGGTGCCCTCACCTCCGCTTCCGCCGTGGTCATGCCAATGGCAAGCTTCCTACCCCCTTATCCCCGACCTCGCCATATAATTAGCAAAAGTCAGTAAGGGGTTGTCCGGGTCAGGGGCATACACCCCCGGCCCAAGTATAGCCTATGTCTCCAGACTCCGGAAACCTCCAGGATCCCGCCACCAGCACAGGTGACATCAACGTCCTTACGCCGCCCCCCACCACCACCAAGCTGCGACCAGCAAGCATCCCTCAGAACCACATATTCCAAAGCCTCCTGCCAGTCATTCAGGAGCTTGTTGACAGACCCAAGGGCCGATCTGTTGATTCATTTTTTTTTTGTCAGTCCTCGCGACCAACGCCTTTGGTCCCAGCAGGCAGGCCTTTGAATGATGTCTGACCACAATAACACCACTCCCTGGAAAATTCTCAGAACTAAACCCAGCTCCCTCTTTGCCGCTCTAGTCACTTGCTTGCCTGTCCAGTACAACAAGTCATTTCCGCCCAACTGCAACAATATCACTGCAGGCGCACTTCGCCATCGCTGATAGTGCCGTAGCAAAGGCAGAAGCCGTATCCAGTGAAGACTGCGCTCGCCCCGCCATGAAACAGACATCACTGCAGGATCAGTTCTGAGATTAGGCCCCATCAGCCGCACCGCTGCTCGCTGACCATCCCAATAAACAAAAGAATGGCCTCTCAGCCAGCAGCCCCGGAACTCCGTCCCCCATCTGCAAAAGAAAATACAAATTAGTATCCATAGCTTGCTTATCCACTCTCTCTTCAAAAGGCGCACATAGCCCAGAAAAGCCTGAGAACGCCATCTGCCGATGCTTTGTATCTCTTGCTCAGGCAGTCCTGCCGCGGCCGCACTGGTTGCAGCACCAATGCAGAAGGAGCACGCGACAAACTGGCTTAGATCCTCACCTATGTGTAACATCACCATCTGCCGTACTGCTGAAATTTGAAAATGCGTTAACGGCCGAGCACCCTCCTGTATAAAGAGCCCTCCATCTCGCGCAGGACGCCCCCTTCAGTACCCCCTCACTGTATCCACTGGACATGTAGATAAAGGGCATTTGGGTTACTTCTGTCTTTATTGGAACCTCTCTGTCAATATGCCCTAACTTCAATCATTTGCTAGTATCCTTCAAGGATGCATTGTTCCAAACCATGTGTTCTTGGGCAACTGTCCTCTTTCCCATATTATCTAGTTTAAAAGCTACTCTATCTCCAGCAGCCTGGTTCCATCCCAGTTAAGGAGGAGCCAATCCCTTCAGAAGAGCCACTCCTTTCCCCAGAATGTTGCCCAGTTCCTAACAAATCCCAAACCCTCCTCCTTTCACCATCATCTCATCCACGCATTGAGTCTCCAGAGCTCTGCCTGCGATGTCAGATAGGAAGGCAGAGATATGGGCCTGGAGTGTCGGAGAGTTATCAGGTGTAGAGAGATAGATCTGAGAGTGATCAGAGTAAAACTGGTACTGAAAGTCGTGGTAGGAGATTAGTGCACAAAGGGATTGAGTATACTGATAGAAAAGGAGTAGACCCAGAACAGACCCTTGCAACCCCATAGATCCCCTCTGTATGTCTGGTCTGAGATGGACGTACAGAGGGGATCGCGATTCTGATCACGTGGGGCACGTCTAGCCCCCAAGGGATCAGAATCGTGATCTGTCAAGTACGTGCAGGCCATAACTGTGATTCAGTCTGGCCTGCACATACATGAGCTGCCTGACTAACTCAGTCAGGACTTTTAAATGGAGCCGCAGTGCCATAGCGTCATGTTGCCATGGCACTGAGGCTCCATTTAAAAGCTGCGATGCCGGACGCCTGAAAAAGGGATTTATTCCCCGCAACACGACCCCTGAACTGGCCTCCTAAGGCCAGGGTCAGGCTGCGGGGAATGTCCCCTGGCCCCCCTGCCCCATCCGCACCTTGGGCTCTTGAAAATTTCACATCCAGGAAAGTTATTCCACCTCAGAGATGGAATAAAGTCCCCGCACATGTTGCAGGCCCTGGATGTACAGGGCCGACATTAGAATTGACCCTGTACATCCAGGACCAGCGACTGCCCCCTTCCTGCCCAGACTCCACCCCCAGGCAGTCCCTTCCCCACCCCCATCTAACTTCCTTGCAAAACCGGCACGAATAGCGGGGATGGACGTCCCGCTGGGATGTCCGGCCCCGCTTTTTGTGGCTGAGAATGACCCAGTTGGGGTACACTTACACAGTGGGATAGACGTAAAGGAGGATCCACTAGAACAAACACTGATGGAAGAGATAAGAAAAAAACCAGGAAAGCACAGAACTGTTAAAACCAAGCGATATTAAGCACTAAGAGAAAAAATATTTTCTCCAATTAGTCTTAAATGTGCCACATTGTAGCTTCATTGCGTGTCCCCTAGTCTTTCTACTATCTGAAGGAGTAACCAGTCTACAAGGTCTATCCAAAATGAAACCAAATGCATTGTTCTTCAAGATCCTTCATATTTCACTTGCAAAAAATAGCAAAAGGCACATGAGACGAGTTCACCCTACTGCATGTAGTCCATAACTAATTCACGTGGCATGTTCAAGCAAGTAGGAGGCTAAAGCTGAAGGTCACCACTATACATCACCATTATCGCGAGTCTGCTGTGTTGGCTTTTTGGTGCCCTCTTTAGCAAGTTTGGTTTCTTTCTGGACAGACCTCATATGTTCCCCTGTTCCACTCCATTCATTATTTTATAGAACTCTATCATAATTTCCTTCAGCCATCTCTTTTTCAAGTTGAAGAGCCCTAACCTTTTAAGCCTTTCCTCATTGAGATAGCCTTCCATCCCCTTTACCATTTTGGTTGATCTTCTCTGTACCTTTTCCAATTCTGCTGTATCCTTTTTAATATATAGTGACCTGAACTGCACACAATATTCAAGGTGCAGTTGCACCGTGAAGCGATACAGAGGCATTATAATATCCTTGACTTTATACTCCATTCCTTTCCCTATGATTCCTAGCATTCTATTTGCTTTCTTGGCCGTGGCTGCACACTGGACAGTGGGTTTCAATGTACTATCCACAATGATGCTCAGATCCTTTTACTAAATGGTGATTCCTAATATGGAACTTTGCATCATGTAATCGTAGTACGGGTTATTCTTCCCTTGCACTTCTCTGAATTACATTTCATCTGTCACTTGGATGCCCAGTCTCCCAATTTTTCAAGGTCCTCTTGAAATTTTTTACAATCCTCTTGTATTTCAATAACTGAATAATTTTGTGTCATCTGAAAATTTAATCACCTCACTCATTATTCCCAATTGCAGGTCATTTATAAATATGTTAAAAATCCGCGGGTCCAGCACAAATCCCTGGAGTACTTCACTATTCACCCTACTCTTTGTTTTCTATTTTTTAACCATTTCCTAATCCACAATAGCACACTGCCTCCAATCCCATAATTTTTTAATTTCCACAAATGTCTCTCACGAGGGATCTTGTGAAAGGCTTTTTGAAAATCCAGATACACTATTTCAACTGGATCACCTTTATCTACCTGTTTATTCACAGTTTTGAAAAAATATAACAGATTACCTGTTCAGTTTATATGCAGAAAAAAATCATCAGGGAAGCAGAACTGTATGAAAACAACCAAAGTGTAAAGTGTAAAGATTGGTGGAAGACTCATCAACAACCTTCACTATGCTGACAATAACACATTACTAGATGAAATTGAAGATGATCTGAAACATCTGCTTATCATGATCAAGAAGCATAGGCTTAAAATGTGCCTGTACCTTAATATGAAGAAGACAAAGATCCTGACAACTGGCAGAATCAATAATATCATCTTTGATGGAGAAGAAAAAAAAACAGATAGAAATAGTAAACAACTCTAACCTGCTTGGATCGATAATAATGAAAAGATATGAAGTAAGAAAACTGATGACATGTTGGCAGAACAGCTATGAAGGACCTAGACAAGATTTTCAAATGTATGTTTGGGCATAAAGATTCAACTTGTCCAAGCCATGGTATTTTCAAGCAGAAGCAAGACAGAAAGACAATTGAAGCCTTTGAATTATGGTGCTGGTAAAGAGTCCGGTGTATTCCATGGACTGCCTAAAGAGCAAATCAATCAGTAGTAGAGATAAAATCTAAGCTTTTCTTAGAAGCTCAAATGAGAAGACTTTGACTTTCATATTATGGACACATTATGCAAAGAGAAAGATCATTAGAGAAAGAATAGTGCTTATTAAAATTGAAGAGCAAGGCAAATGAGGAAATCCAGCAATGCAATATATCAATATAATGACGACAGCAATGGATGCCACTCTATCAACAATTTTTTCTGAAAACATGGAGCCAGGTGGAAATACTAACAATCATTGGAAAGAATTTTCTATATTGTCTTGCCTCTAGTATATAAGTATAAATTCGGGACCCAATATTCAGTGATGATAGCTAGTGCTGCTAAAGCAACTATCTGCAGCTGCTGAACATTGGACCTAAATAGTCAATGCTTGGGCCATATCCAGGTCCCGGCACTGAATATCTGGGTTGCCCGGATTGCCATGAAGCTATCTAGACAGCGGCGATATTCAGCCACTGTCCGGTTAACTTCTGCGGCGAAAGGCCAGCCTTTGCTGTATCTGGCTTTTGCCACTTTGCAATAACAAGGCAGCGGCCCAATATTGCTGTTGCCTGGCTAACATTGGGTGCCATCCCCAGAACGCCCCGATGCTAACCTGTCAGCATCAGGGAATGCAGTGCCACTGAATATCCGGACAACCATTCTGTCACAAGATGTGAAGAAGCAATTAGCAGGAGGGTGCTGGATCTGGTTTAGTCCAGTTCTATTCCCATGATGTTCCTCTTCCAGCCCCTGCTATGGCCGCACAATTTACCATCTAACCAAGGCCCAGCCTTAGCAGCTTCCATCAAACAATCAATAGTCAGTATGGAAATGTCTACAGTATATATGCAATAACGGTTTTATAATGGCTATTTCTTGAACAATGAATAAATTCCATATACTCATCCAAATTGTCTCATTATCCTTATGAGGCTCAAGCCAAATATTTCCCAAAAGGTTTTGCATATTGGAAGGTATTTTAGAAGCTCTGTTTGTGATTTGGACATGTGAAAATGGGCACACAGATGTGCACATCATGGAGATGTTCTCAGAGCCATTTTAGAAAGCTGTGAGAACTTCCTTGCAGCACAGGGGCGTTACCGGGGCAGAGCAACAAAGATGCACATTGTGGTGTGATTTCATAACAGCACAACCATGTCTGGCCCTGGTTGTTGAGGTGTTCATTCCTATACCTGTTCCCGACCACTAATAAGGTAGAAACATTGCTCATTTCATTTCTTTCAGGGAGAAGAGCAAATTGTGCTTCCATCACCACCGCTAATATTTCCTGGCCAAAGAATCCTGCGTGTAAATACATACTTCAAACATATTACAGACCTGAGTATCTGAAATGCTAGTCTCAGAACATAGTCCCCTCCCCCACCTTCTGATATACACCAGCCAGAACATCCAAGTACCAGGTCCTGTGGGCATGCAATTCGGAGATTTCCACATCTGTGAAATGGCCTATACCCATACACGAAGCTGTTCTTTTTATCTGCACAGGACTGTCTTCAGAACCAGTTACTAGGACATTCATTTTTTGAGGTGGAGATAGCGTGATTTCAGATGTCACTTAGACATACCGCCCTTTGCTGCTGCTGCTCCCCTGGATTTTTGGATGCTCTGCTCTGGACATCCCAGTTTCCTCCTAGACGCTGTTTCTAAAATGCCACTAATAATGTTTTTGTAAACAGCACAATCATTATATAATGTTTTCTTATAACTTAACTCATATTTTTTAAAAACTTTTATCAACCCCCTTCTCTGCTTATCTCCAGTAGAGAATCAGTTTTATTTAGCAGTACGCCTCTGGCTGTAAAGAAACCAGAAAAGATTCTAGTACAACAAAACTGCATTTCATGCTAGATGCATTGCCTTGGGAAGAATTAAAAAGGAAATGTGAAGCCAACATATAGGGCACAAAATGATTTCCTGCTTACCAATGCGCTTTGTTATAGGCCAACATTATCTTTGTTTCACTTGAAACGTGTTGCAGATGCTCGCACTTGATTAAATTTTCATATCCAATATCTGACAACATTTATATATGTTCTCATTTTTGATACGAGTCCCAGAAAGAATATTAACTGTACCACGCATGTAATTTTTTCTCCAAGCATGAGTAGGAGTGCTTTTTAATGTTTTGTGCAAAGATTAAAACATTAAGTCAAGAAGCTTTTCTTGCTGTGTTTATTAAAGGAGAAAGTTTATTCCTGCACCAAAGTACGTAAGCATCTCAGAGCAATGCATCTTCCAACTCAGAGCTCTTTGGTGCTTGCAGAACTGAAACAGCAGTAAATGAGAAAAGGAGAGATGAAAAGCAAGGCATGAGATGAAAAGCTAGATGCTCAAGATATTGATTTTTCCCTTGAAGATTATACATTGATAATTAACTACTTAAACATCTGAAAATTCATTGGAGCTGCCGTTACAACCACTCTAACCACCTTACTGGGCAGACTAGATGGACCATACTGGTCTTTATCTGCCATCATATACTATGGGTCTGATACTCAAAGGCATTTACATGGTTTACAGACCTGTAAACCACGTAAATGCCGCTTAGAGGGATATTCAGCAGCACTAACATGGTTAGTGTAGCTGAATATCTCGACTATCTCCATTACACGCCCCGATGCTAACCACTTAGCATAGAGGCAAGTTGTGAGCAGCACCAGTCACTTACTGGGCAGTGGCAATATTGCACCACTGCTTGGTTAGCACCAGTAGGTAGGTGCAGCAAAAACTGGCCTACCTTTACCTGTGGGAGCTAACAGGGCAGCGGCATAATATCACCACTGCCCAGTTAGCTTCTGCAGGCTTGTGGGTTGTGTGGCCACCCCGAATATTCAATGCCAGGGCCGCATATGACCCCAGCATTGAATATCTGTTGTTAAAGATCACTGGCGATGGCTATGCACTGTAGCAGCACATAGCCATCCCAAAAGATTATCGGGCCCTAAGTTACTATGTTACGATACTTCAGGGGCAGGCACTCTGGTCCCCACAGAGTTCCAGCTGGCCAGGTTTTTCGGATAGCTCTAATGAAAATGCACAAAATAGATGTGCATACAATGAGAGTTATTCTCCAGCTAATTCTACCTTGTAGCTGGTCAGACCTAGGTGGGGTAACTGATTATCATATTTACTGTATCTTCATTGAGTTATTCTGCCATTCAGAGGCTTTCTCAATTATAACTTCAATGGTTGCCAAAACTGTCCTGAAAGTCTATCAACCAGTCAGGTTTTCAGATATCTGCAATGAATATGTTTGAGGTAAATTTAATTTAAAAACATATTCACAAACACATATATATATATACAGGGTGGCCCAAAAAAAGTGCAGAAAAGAGAAAAAGTGGAAAAGGGGAAAAGGGGAAAAGTGAGTGAGGATCTTAGAAGAGGGAAACAGAGAAGGGATTTCAGGCCAAGGAAGAGAGGGATAAGGGTCGTAAGGAGGTGGGGGAATCAGAGGAAGGAGAAAGAAAAGTAAGGAGGCAAGGAGAGGGGATACAGATGGAAGGAGGAGAAGGAGGGTATCATGGATCAGGCAGGGGATCTTTTCCCCATTTCTCCGCTCTGATACGGTAACTTCCTCGCTCTTTTCCACTCTCTTTTCCTTCCTTTCTCACGCCCCCTTTTCTCTCCTCTGCTCCTGCTGTATTTATAATTTGTATTGTAAACCTCTAAGATAGCTTTTGGCTTTTAGTGGTGGATGCTTGGAATGCCCTCCCGATGGAAGTGGTGGGGGCAAACACAGTGACAGAATTCAAAATGGCATGGGACAGACATAATGGATCCCTTTATAGCAACAGGATAAAATCAAAATAAGCATATCTCTTATAAATGAACAAATAGGGGTGACCTACATGGAGCGGTGGGTTCAACCCTAAAACAAAGACATAGGGAGGGGTGGCCTGCACGGAGCGGCAGGTGCATCTACTCTTGCCACCTTACTGGGCAGACTAGATGGACCATACTGGCCTTTATCTGCCGTCATATACTATGTTACTATGTAAGAAATAAATAAGTAAATAAATAAATAAATACATTAATAAATAAGGAGACAGAGGTATGGTTCTCTGAAAACCTACAGCCCCTCTGATTCCTTCACTTAATCTTTTCCCACCAAAGCCATACTGTAGTTCTCCCGTTTAGTTTCCAGGTAGAAAGGAGTAGTGGCATTTGCTGCACATGCTCCTTGCTGCTGCATGGCCCAACTGCATGTCAACTGTGCAATTCCCCGTGCAACTGGCAGGTGCACATTTGTAAACATGCCCCCAAGTTTGTACCTGAGGCAATGTAGGATGAAGTGACTGCCAAGTTTACAAGGAGTGTTAGCAGGATTTGAACCCTGGATTTCCTAATTCTCAACATACCACCAAAGCTATTTCAAAAATTACAGTGTATATAACCCCTTCCAGGCAAGAAAACATTTGCAAAATACTGCAGAAAATAGAACAAGCATAAGCAGAACTCTATAACAAGCTGGTATCAACTATTACACCTAAAATATTAAACATTCTAAAAATGCAAATAAAATATCCCAAAAGTCTTCAAGGTCAAAATAAATATTTCTTTCTTTACCTGTGTCATATGCCAGCCTTTTTCTGTCTCTCATCCCTAGTCTCTAGCTTTGACTCCCAGTCATTCTCTCTAGGTGTCTCTCACTTTCTCTGTAGCACTCTGTCCTTCAGGCTTCAGTAAAACAAGTTCATCCTTTGCTGGGGACTCTTAGGAAGAAAACATTTGGTGAAGGCGTTAAAGTTAAAAAATAAAAACTTAAAATGAGTTTCCAAGAAAATGACAGAATTTGGATTCAAATTAGTGGCTCTAACTTTTCTGTACTCTGTCTTTCTCAGAGGAATTTAATCTCACTTCCTAACTCTTAAGCATTTGGAATAGGAAAGAGCTTCTGAACAAATTTCCCAACCCCAAGTCCTGCCACAAAAGTAGACACAAAATCAGTCAAATTACTTAAATATATATATATATAAACAAAGAAAAATGATGACAGAAAAAGACCACATGGCCTGTCTAGAATGTCCTTCCATATCAACAACTACAACAGTCCCCTTTTTTCCTTTAGAGATCCTCTGTGTTTGTCCCATGCTTTTTTGAATTCAGATACTGTCCTCATCTCTACCACCTCCACTGGGAGACTATTCCACGGATCCACCACTTTTTCTGTAAAGAAATATTTCCGCAAATCACTCCTGAATCTTTCCCCTTTCCCCCTCATTCCATGTCCTCTCAGAGCAGAACTTGCTTTCAATCGAAAGAGGCTCTACCCCTGTGCATTTATGACAAGGATGTATTTAAACGTCTCAATCATATCACCTCTATACTGCCTTTCCTCTAAGGTGTACATATTAAGATCCTAAAGTCTGTCCTCATATGCTTTGTAATGAAGACCACTAACCATTTTAGTAGCTACCCTCTGTACTGACTCCATCCTGTTTATATCCTTTTGAAGGTGCGGTCTCCATAATTGCATACAATACTCCAAATGAGGTCGCACCAAAGACTTGCACTATCACCTCCTTTCTTCTGCTGGCCATTCCTCTCCCTATGCACCCAAGCATCCTTTTAGCTTTTGCTGTCACCTTTTCTACCTGTTTAGCTACTTTAAGATCATTAGACACAACCATGCCGAGGTCCCACTCTTCTTTAGTGGACAAAAGTACTTCACCCCCTATACTATCTCCCTCCCTTGGATTGCTGCAGTCCAAATGCATGACCTTGCATTTTTTAACATTAATCCCAGCTGCCAAATTCTAGACCATTCTTCAAGCTTATCTAGATTCCTCCTCATTTTATCTACACCTTTCTGGGTGTCTACTCTACTGCAGATTTTGGTATCATCCGCAAAGAGGCAAACCTTACCTGACAGCCCTTCCGCTATAACACTAACAAAGATGTTATATATATATTGGGGTATGTTTACTAAGCAGTCTTAACGTGCACCCGGCGATAGTGTGCAGGATGCCATAAAAGGAGTGGGCGTTCCGGTCTAAACGTAGCAAACCGGGATTATCGCGCGATAACGAGCGCTGTGCAAATTATCAGGCGATGGATTGAGCTATGCACGTTAACACGTGTTAATCTTAAGTAGGCGCGCTGACATGCAACCAGAGCAGCAGAGGTGTAGCACAATGGTTAATACACTGACTGATGGTACAGGGAAACATAGAAACATAGAAACATAGAAATATGACGACAGAAAAAGACCACATGGCCTATCTAGTCTGTCCTTCCATAACAACTACAACAGTCCACTTTTTGCCTTTAGAGATCCTCTGTGTTGGTCCCATGCTTTCTTGAATTCAGTTACTGTCCTCATCTCTACCACCTCCACTGGGAGACTATTCCACGGATCCACTACTCTTTCCGTAAAGAAATATTTCCGCATATCACTCCTGAATCTATCTCCCTTCACCCTCATCCCATGTCCCCTCGTAGCAGAACTTGCTTTCAATTGAAAGAGGCTCTCTCCGAGGGGGCGGAGCCAACAGCAAGGAAGATGGCCGCTTAGTTCCTTTCCTCGTCCTACCCGGGGCCTTAATCCTGTCGGTACCCTGGTTATTGAAGCCCCAGCCAACCCTGCAAGGGGGTCTTTGTAGCGGACGATGTCCAGTGGTAAACCCATGCGCTTGGAATACTCCTCGGGCGCGAACTCCGGAGTTAAGAGACAAAAACCGGATCCCCCCTCACCGCAAAAAATGGCGGCTTCTCGGGAAACCCCTCCGTCTATGCAGGAATTACTGGCGGAACTGCGGGCCGTGAGAGACATGGTGGCTGCTAATGGAGAATCGCTGTGCAGCGTACAAGCTGATCTTGGGGAGCTTAAAGAACTAAAGGGGCAGATTGCTGGGCTCGCTGAGAAGCTCTCTGGCCTAGAGGGGAAGGTGGAGGTGCATGAGGAGCGACTACAGGAGGTTGCTGCCAACCGCAAGCGCATTCTGGCCTTGGAGAGGAATTTGGAGGAGCTAAACAATAGAACCCGACGAAATAATGTCCGGATCGTAGGCGTTCCTGAGGGGGCGGAGGGCGCCAATATGAGACTGTTCCTGGAGCAAATGGTTCCCAAAGTGCTCAAGCTCACCTTCAGTCAACCGTTTGAGATCGAGCGGGCCCACCGGATTCCTTCTCATTCTGGCCCCAACGTGAGAGTCCCGCGCCCCATCATCTTCTGTGTGCTGAGGCACACTCAAGCGGCGCAGATTTTGGCGGCGGCAAGGGCTGCAGCTCCGGTGACGCTGGATGGGCAGCAGCTTGGATTTTATCCGGATTTCCATAAAGCTACGGTGGACCGGCGAAAACAGCTGTTGGCGTTCAGGCCGCGGCTCAGACTGCTGCAGGCAAGATACGGCTTGTTGTTTCCTGCGCGCCTCCGGATTACCCTGCATAACCAGACCAGGTCGTTTGAGGATCCGGCAGCACTGCGGGCCTTCATTGAGGAACAGGAGGCCGCGGTTATGAGATGAGATAGCCTGTGGAAGGCGGGACTGTGTGTCTCTTGGCTGGTGTTATATGGAGGGGTGCTGGGGGTACCTGTTGAAAGGGGGGATGGGAGTATGTTTGTGGTGTGTGCTTGGTTTTTAGAGGGTGGTAGGTGAGGAGAGATTGTTTAGTTTAATTGTAAGTATGTTGTGGAGTGTGTGTTATTTAGGTTTCATGGGTAGGGGGTTGGTTGGAAAATTGGATGGCATATTGCCCCGGTAAGCTTGGGTGTATGTAAGGAATTCTGGTGGGTTACTGGGGCCTATGGGAAGGGTTGGGAGTATGTTGTTCAGGGAGGGCGGGGTGGGAGTTGAGGGGCTTCTTTCAGCATTGGCTCACCCAATAAGAGTCCCATGTTGGGTTATGTGGTTGCCTCCTTGTGGGTTCCTGTGGGGTGCATATATACTGGGTATTGTGGATGTAATAAGAAGCTGGAGAATACTTTGTCGTGCTCATTCTGACCTGTGCCCTATTGCAAGCTTTTCTCATGAACCCACTTAAAGTATTAACGCTGAACGTGAAGGGGATTAACAACCCAATTAAACGTAAAAAAATCTTGGTGTATTGTAAGAAGGAAAGGGCAGATGTGGTTCTGCTTCAAGAATCCCATTTGTCCTCAGTGGAGGCTCTCAAATTGGGTTCTGAAGGCTATATGGTGGCTACCCATGCAGCTGCCTGGCAAAAAAAGAATGGGGTTATCACGCTGATTCGGAAGGCGTTGTCCCCGATTATTGTTTCATCCCAGGCGAGCTTGGATGGGAGGTGGGCGTTTGCCTCAGTGCAAGTAGATGGGAGGAAGTTAGCCATTTTTAACATTTATGCCCCTAACACCGATGATGCCGGGTTTTTTCATACACTTGCTGAAGTGGTCCATAGGTACGCTAACGAAGATATAATTTGGGGTGGGGATTTTAATCTCATATTGGATCCATTGATTGACTGCCACCCTTACAGGAGGAGGAGGCCTCAGCGTGCTGCGTCTGTGGTTGCATCGGTTATGGAGTCAGAAGGGTTAGTGGATATATGGAGGTTGCTACATCCCCAGGAAAAGGGATATACATTTTTCTCTCTCCCTCATAAATCGCATTCTCGAATTGATTACCTGCTTCTTTCCAAGTCTTTACTTCCAGTGGTAGTGGCAGCTGATATTAGCCCCATGCATATCTCTGATCATGCTGCGGTTTCGGTGTCTTTAGCGGGGTCGGTGGTGAAAGAGGCAAATCCTCGTTTCTTTTTTGATAGGACACTTCTGGGCGACAGTGCTTTTTGTGCTTATGTAAAGCAGGAAATAGCAGCTTTTTTTGATTTTAATAAAGTGGGCGACACCCCTGTTTGGGCCTGGTGGGGGGGATTTAAGGCAGCTATGAGAGCAAGTATCACCAGTTATTCCATTAAGCTGAAGCGGTCACAGGGAGCGATGTTGGAAGCTTTGGGAGTTCAGATCAAGGCGGGCGAACGGCTGTTGGCGGCGCGGGCCGATCCGTGTGTGTTATTGCGCTTACAAAAATTACGGTTTCAGTATAATCAATTGTTACATGAGGAAGCTGTACGGCTCTTGGGGGGGCAACAGTCGGCCTATTATTTGGGAGGGAATAAAGCTGGAAAACTGCTAGCGAACACGCTTAAGCCTAGGGCTGCGAAAACCAAAATCGCAGCGTTGCAGAATGATAAAAAAGAGACTTTGTTGGGCGATACGGAGATCGCTGCGGAGTTTCGCGCTTTCTACGCCAACCTCTACTCGTCTGGCATTTCATTCAGTGAAGAGGGTTTTCAGGCTTTGTTGGGCGATATTTCCCATCCTTCTCTTTCTCCCTCTCAACTTGTGGAGTTGGATAAGGAGATTCTATGCTCTGAGGTGGTTGATGCTCTTGAGCAGGCGGTAAGGGGCAAAGCGGTAGGTCCTGATGGTATCCCCGCTGAATTTTATCAGACGTTTCGAGGGGAGTTAGCTCCCTATTTATTAGAGTATTTCCAACTCTTAGCGGCTCCTGGGGCGACAGTGGGTTCGTTTAGTGAGGCCAACATTATTGTGTTAGAAAAGCCAGGGAGAGATCCTGTTGCGGTAGGGAATTATCGCCCCATTTCGTTATTAAATGCGGACTATAAGATCTATTCGTCCATCTTAGCCCGTAGGCTAGCTAACGTGATGGCTTCTTTAGTTCACCCCGATCAATGCGGTTTTATGACCGGCCGTTCCACTGCAGATAATGCTCGTCTCCTGTTAAATTTACAAGATGTGGCAGAGGGCTGTGCTCATCCAGTGGTTGGCCTCTCATTGGACGCAGAAAAAGCCTTCGATCGGTTAGAGTGGTCTTTTTTGTTTCGGGTTCTGAAATGGTTTGGGTTCGGAGGTCACTTTATTAGGATGGTGCAGGTTCTGTACGTTAACCCGTCGGCACGAATTTGGGCCAACCAGGTCTTATCTCAGCCTTTGCAGTTATTTCGGGGCACCAGGCAGGGGTGCCCACTTTCCCCCTTGCTCTTCAACTTGGCGTTGGAGCCTTTGGCGCTGCTGATTCGGCAATCAGAGGAAGTGCGAGGGATTGAAGTGGCAGACTTGCAGTGCAAACTTTCCGCATATGCGGACGATCTTCTGTTATTTGTCATACCGGACTCGGTTGGTCGAGTGCTGGAGCTGATTGATAGTTACTCCCATTTATCGGGGTATAAGATCAATTGGTCTAAGTCGGTGGCGTTTCCCATGAACAAGATGACTGCTCAGCATTTGTTGGAGTCGTATCCGTTCCGATGGATTTCGTCAGGAGTCAAGTATCTCGGGGTTCGGTATTGCCCCAGTATAGAGGAAACTATGCAGGTCAACTCTAGTCTGTTACGGGAGATGGTGCAGGATTTTACGTTGCGCTGGTCCCCCTTATTTCTTTCCTGGTGGGGACGGTTAGAATCCATAAAGATGGTGCTGGTTCCCAAGGTGAATTATGTATTGCAGATGCTGCCGGTCGTGCTTCCATCCACGATATATAGTTCCATTGAAAGATTATTGCTCAACTTTCTTTGGCGTGGTAAACCCCCCAGAATTGCCACTGCTAAGTTAAAAGCTGCCAAGGAGAGGGGGGGGGGTTCAGTTTCCTGATTTCAAATTGTATCACTTGGCGTTTCAGCTTAAGCAAGGGGCCCACTGGTTGTCAGGGGATGATAGCGAACTCCCCCCTGTGTGGTTGGAGGTGGAAAAACGGAGGGCGGCTCCGGCCCCCATACGTTTAGTGGCGGGCATGAGGTTCCCTGATTCTTTCCCGGCGGGCAGGGTGATTAAGGCCACTCAGGACGCTTTTCAAGTATTGGCACACGTCCTAGGAGAGGACAATCCTCCGTCGTTATCTATGCCTTTGTGGCATAACCCCCGTTTACGTATTAACAAGAGAGTAATTTCGTGGAGACGTTGGCAGACCCTGGGTATTTGGACAGTTGGGCAGTTAATCGCGGCTCATTCCTGGAAATCTTTTGGTGACTTGCAGCGCGAGTTTAAGCTACCGGGTTGCTGCCAATTTCAATGGATCCAATTGAGGCATTGTCTAGCACGGGCAGGGGTCTCGGTGCAGTCTTTGGTCTCGGAGTGGGGTCTTCAGGGTGCAGTGGATAGCTGTGTCAGCCGGAAGGGAGTAGCATCCAATTTTTACCGGGGGTTGCGGGATCGGGTTCCCTCTAATCTGGTAGGGTTGCAGGCCAAATGGGAAGAGGACTCCAGCTGCCTGGGATACAATTTGGTCCAAGGTAAACAGGGTCTCCCGGGCGGCAGCGTTGACTCAATCCCTGTTTTTTTTGACCCATAGGGCATGTGTCACACCTGTTCGGCTCACTAAGTGGGACCCGTCAGTGGGGAACAAATGTTGGTCCTGTGGTCAGTCACCAGGGTCGTTGAAACATATGTTTTTTGACTGTCCTCACGTTCAGCATTATTGGGCACAGGTCTGGAGCAAGATCCAATCCATCTTGGAAATGCAGGATAATTTGTCATGGGCGGCAGTGATTCTCCGGTCCCAAGCTGAGTTACTAGGTGTAACCAAGGAGAAGTGTTTTCTGTTTAATTTCTTAATGGCTGTGGCCATAAAAGTGATATTCAATCACTGGAAAGATCTTTCACATCTGGACAGCCAGCTCTGGTGGAATCTTGTATGTGTATTTGCCAAATATGAAAAGATGTACGAGTCTGATGGACCCCAGCGCTCTAAGTGGCAAGCGCGGGCTGGACAAGGGGCGGGTACTCTGTCTTCAGACTCAGCTAAAAGTAAATGGTGGTATCTTGATGCCTATGTTTCCAGGGCTCGGATGTGGTAATTGGGATGAGGGTTTTTATGGAGTGTGATGGGGTTTCTCCTAATATTTTTATTCCTGCTTTTTTGTTATCCTTGTTTGTTTGGGTCGCAGGGATTCACAAGGAGGCGGGGGGGTGGGGTGGGGGGAGGGAGTGTAGGGTGGGGGGTGTGGAGGGGGGTTGGTAGGGGGTGTGTGACTGGGGTTGAATAATATTGTCCATACTGTTATTCTTGGTGTGTGTTGTTTGATGAAAATCAATAAACAATATTTAAAAAAAAAAAAGAAAGAGGCTCTCTCCCTGAACATTTATGCCACGGAGGCATAGGTTTGATCTTCCAGGATGCCTAATGAATAAGGCTGGCTGAGGCATTACCCTTTATGTTTAAGCAGTGCTTTGTGAGGCATTTTAGTTTTATTTTAATTAGTGCTGCCAGAAAACACACCTTCACAGTGCCGTAACGTAAGATGCTGCATAAGGCGCCCTATAAGGCACTCCAGAGGGCACATTATAAAGTGCACTGTCTGCCAAGGCACCCTATAATGTCCCCTATAGGATGCCTTATAAGGAGCTTTATAGGGCACCTTATAAGGTGCTTTATAGGGCGCCTTATAAGGTGCTTTATAGGGCACCTTATAAGGTGCTTTATGGGGTGCCTTATGAGGCACCTTAAGGTTACAGCACTGTGAGGGTGTTTTTGCTGGCAGCGCTGATTTACATTAAAAATAGACAATGCCTTGGACAGGCCTATCAAATAACCCCACTGTGGGATCAAACCCATTATCTCTGGCTCCACAGGCAGTGAAGTAACCAGTGGGTTACATCTCTACTGCTACTAGCACACACCTGGCTGGCTACAGAGGGACTGCAGGTCACCACACAAACTGTCTGCTGTGGTTACCAGGATAGGGTTAACCCACCCGTATCCATGATGCACTGCACATGCAGATCAGCAGTCTACAGACGATCACAAGATGGGGTATGCACCCCCACAGCACCTCGGCCTGGTAGGGGGAACTGACCGTGTGTGTTACTGGCACAGAGTAGCTACAGATCGTCACATTGTGCGGGTACTGTTCTCACCCTGAGGGTGAGGTGGGGCATCCAGCACCATGTCCACAGCACCTGGCTTAACTGAGCTGGCTATGCTACTGGTTACCATCAGTGCCAGTGTGTGATAGGTAACCCTTGCAGACACAACTAGGATACACCTGTGTCCATCTGTATTTCCCAGTCACGTCTAGTCCTTGTGGACTATGATGTACCCAGAACAGTGCATATCCTATGTGGGTTCCATGGTTACATGATTTAAGTGACCAGGGTGGTGTTTGGACCCATAGGCGGATTATGTAGTACCACCCAACCTGCCTTCTGGGGCTCAGGGACAGGATCTCCCACCAACAGATCCAAATTCTATATCCCTGCAATGGTAGCAGTAGAAGGGACCATCAACCCCAGTCCTGCTGAGGAACAGACACTCTACAGGGTAGTCGATGCAGAGCTGTACACATCCATAAAGCAATAGCAGACAGATAGTAGGCCTAGAACTGCTCAGCTGCCCCCCACCACTATCTGACATTCTCCATCAGCTGCACCCCGCAAGGTGTTCCAGCCATACACATACTAACTGCAGACAGTCTGCTAGCTAGTCCATAGTGCATGTTCCTGGAGGAAACGTGAGAACACCCACCAAGCAGATAAGTCAGTGATTAGGCCCCAGAAAAGAGAATCCATATATATCACTTGAGAGAAATACAACATAGCACTATGGGGGAACCTAGCCATGCCATGGTCACTGCTCAGTCAGGGTGAGAGTGACCTCCCAGCAGGACATGCTGTGGCCACCCTGTCCGTGCAGGTGGTGGCCGGGCACTACAATGTCCCAGCCATTGCCCTATGCCCTGTGCAGATGCATCCTGCCCAGGCCGCCCTGTCAGGGCCATACCCACAGTACCTTGCTCCTCATTATGAACATTGGCAGGCTAACACTGGAAAAAGTGCAAGCAGCGTGGTCTCAGTAAGGGGTAGGCAGCCACAACACACTGGAGATAGACAGACACACACTACCACACCTATGCCAGCATTGTGCAAATATAGAGGCTTTTGGTAGCCCTGGCCACCACACCAGTCCTGGGCACAGTGCAGGCATGGCTATGGTACGCAATACGGTTGGGGTCACTCCCAGGGGTGGTAAACACTGTCAGAAACCAAAACTGAAACACGCTCCACAGATATCAGAAAGGTTGCTATGATGCAGCTCTATCAGCAAACTGTGCTTAACTTAGAAATTGCTATCTGCCATTAATCAAAGCAACCTTTTGATATATGTGTAACGTATTCCCAGGTTTAGGGCGCCATTGCTAAGGTATGCAAGTGCTAGTATTGGGAGATGCTGCTGCACGCAGGGCCCAACAGCCTGACCCTCCATGAGGCTTTGGATAGTGGAGCCTGTGGGTGCGGGTGTTTCTGTCCCTGCTGGCCACTGCTCTAGGGCAGAGGTTCCCAACTCCGGTCCTGGTGTGCCAAACACTGTTCGGGTTTTCATGCTGTCTCTAATGAATATGCATGAGATACATTTGCATACCATGGGGGCGGCGCATAACAATGCAGCACAGGTATCTTTATTGGAGACAGCATGAAACCTGAATGGTGTTTGGCTCACCAGGACTGCATTTCGGAAACTCTGCTCTAGGTATTGCACATGTCTATGGTGTCTGTGCTCTGTAGGGTAAAATATAGGCGTTTGAGGCATGTTGCTGTTATCTACAATAAAGGTTCCCTCTTTATTACCACGGTTTAGTAGTGGGTAAAATATGGGGACTGGGTTGGCAGGAACCACAGCTGAGACTGGAACCTGTGACCTTCTGCTCTTGAACACACTGGCTGTGTGTACTGCACCACTGTGTTGCCACAGGAGCAGTGCATTCCCTGGGGATACCATGACTGTTTGTTAGACAGGGTCTGTCTGTTGCAGTGCATGGCACCCACCTACACAGGGATAGGCCATGGTCTGCTGTGGGCAGCTGCCACTGCCCCCTCCACCACCAGTACCCCTCTGCAACCATGCTGGCATGCCCTTCTGCTGGTGGTGCTAGTGGTGCGCAGTCTCAGGCCATCCAGTGTGCTGGTAGGCGGCTGCCTATGGTGCGGGTTCTGGGGTAGGGGTGCCTGCATAGATGTCCACGCTCCCCCCCAGCACCGCCTGACAATGTTCTGTGCCCTTGGGGTACCTGCTGGGTACTATCCCCTGTGACACTGTGGGAAACACACTCGTGCCCATGTTGGGCCCTCATCAGTTGCTGTCTGGCTGCTCTACTGTTTCAGCATTCCTATCGGCCACCTGGGCATCACCCTAGTCCGCACTGTGGCCCAGCTGCACCACAGCATGTGCTGCCTGCAGCCCTCTGTATCCCCTTTTCCAGCATCTGTCCAGTTGCCTGTTCCGACATGCCCACCCTGCTGTTGCAGAACATGTGCACGCCATAGGAAACCTGTCCAATAACAAGGGGACACCCTGATCAGCGCTATTTCACTGTGGGATCATTCACCTTGTATGGGGACAGAGCATAGACCCTTTCACAATTAATATCTTTTTTTTGGAGCTTTCTCGGTAGTGTTTTTTTGCTGTTTCCCATTAATATCACTATTGGCCAGCTTGGTTATGTTTTTTTTCCATTTTGTTCAGGTCCTTTTCAATGTTTATTTGCCTTTTTGTTCCATGCACATGTATCGCACTTATCACTTTTTGTTGGTTTCCCTGGCTTTGCTGTACATTGCTGACGGAAATGGTTTCTTTTCCCTTTAAATCTGCGTCTAACGCCAGGGTTTCACTGGCGTTAGTTTTCAGACCCGGAATCCACAGCGTTAGTGTGCAGGGAGCCTCTCCCCTCCCACTCTCCACCCATTGACCCTCTCTCTCCGCCCCTGGGGAGCCTTCCTCCGCCCTCCGGGAGCCTTTCTGCGCCCTCCGGGAGCCTTTCTGCGCCCTCCGGGAGCCTTTCTCCGCCTTCAGTGCTCGTTTGCACTGCTGTGCACGTTATCATGCGCTAAGGTACCTTTGCGCCTGGTAAAGCACCATTATCATGCGATAACATGCCTTATCGCCCGATAACATGACAGCATCGCAAATAGCGCCCTTTAGTAAACATACCCCATTGTCTTTATAAAATAGGCTAAAAATAGCTGTCTTCTTGGCTATCACATAGAGGGGACGTGTTGTAAAAAATTACCCTCTTTAACTCTCTTTGCCATAGGTGCTCACTTGGATTGTAAGCATTTTGAAGCAAGGGTATATCATACCTGAATACTTGTTACCATTGTACATCAGAACACATATCTAGTAGTGCTATAAAAATCATAATTACTATTATCATTATATTTATAGACAGCATGCATGACTGTAATACTCGGGGGGGGGGGGGGGGGGTAGAGGTTGTAATACCAGTGTGCGATTTTCTTATGCAAGACATGAGGACAGGAGGTAAGAGGGGTTTTAATTTACTTTCTATGTTTTTATGCAGTCCATAAGTTTTATATGTGAACTGCTCTCGACAATTCTTTTGAGTGAGGAAAGTGGAAGAGAAATATTTTACAATAAAATTAGATTCCTGGTTCCCATCTTCTTATGATGGCTACCCCCCCCCCCCCCTTTCTTTGTTCGTGGTCTATAATGTGCCCACGAGCTGGTTATTTGTTTTTCTTTTTTAAATTTTTCCTTCGTGTTTGATTTATTATGTGAAATGGGCAGTTATTTTCCTTGTTTCAAAGGTAGTTCTTTGATGTAATTTGAAATTGCATAAATAAAAAAAATGCATTAAAATGAATAGATAAAATACACTGGACAAAGATACACAGAAGACATCTATTTTTGTTTTAATATAGGGATCCTTTGAACCATGAAGTGTTTTTCTTGGGTTGTAATAACCATAATGATACATTTATGACTATACTGAAAAAGCTGCACAAATAGATAAAATATTAATCCCCATGTATTTTTTTGCTTTGTTGATTCTGAAGGCATGTTTTACTGTATGGCTTTCAGATCTTTTTTTGCAATAAATAACCTTATTATTCATTATAGTTCATGGGGTATATTAAAGCTTTCTTTTGTTTAAGATGCCAGCAGAAACATATTAATGAAAAAAAAATACATAATGATCATGTCAAAGAATTCATGATCTGAATCAGGCTTCCCTGATTTTCAGTCCACTGCTCTAAATATTAGGCTACTCCTCTACTCCAATACTGAGCTTACTTGCCATGCTGGTATAAAAATGCCTGACAGCATAGACTACAATTCAATATAGTTGTGAACTGGCCTCCAAAGGGCAAAAGTCCCCATAATAGGACGTCCCAAAGTATGTAGTCATTGTTTCTAAGATATATAGCTTCAGTGTATAATCAAAATTATACACACAGTATGCTTTCTTTCACTTATGATGTAAGGCTGTGCTTTATATGGTCTATAAGTGACAGTGAACAAAGACATTTACAGACACCCCCCCCCCCATGTATAAACACATGGAGGCCCATTCTGATCGGGGCACGTCCAGGCCTTCAAGATGTCCAAAATCTGGATGCCCGGATTTGACCCCGATTCTGCATCCATGGGAGCTAGACATTCCTGTGGGAGCAGAATAGGAGCACTTGGAGGGGCCATGATTCAGATGGCTCAGACATGCTGCGCTTATCCTGGCTAACCCTCCCTATGCTCCTGCTGGAGCCTCGGTGCCATGGCATCCTGTCACCTTGGCACCAGTACCCCATGCAGGGGCCCTGATCCCTCGCAACACATTGAAATTGCTTTTCTCCACCGCCCAACCCTCGCAGCCGGGATCGGGTGCCAGGGATCCTTCTGCTTTGGCTAACCTGTTCGGGGGGGTTCCTCCAGCGCTGGCCACCAATGTCAGGGGGACTTATCTCCCCCAAGCAGAGTATGTCTGGGATCATGGGCCTGCCTCCACACAGTACACTCTCCACTCTGTTGCCACCTCCTCCAGCCCCCATCCAGTACTCCCCACACACTGGCCCTGTACTTGCAGGGAGCTTAAAGGGCAGAATTGGCTAAAAACAATTAGCGGGGGATGAACATCCAAATCGGATGTATATCCCCGCTAACCACTGTTTGGAATGATCCCCAAAGGATCACATTGACCCTTACATTGTTCTGCTGCCCTCTCTTACAAGATCACACCTACTGTTTGTTGATGAGTTGAGCAAAGACCAGCTACTGATAAATAAAGCCATCATGGTTAGTGCTAAGAAAAGCAGAAATCTCAGCATAGCATGGATTGACTATAAGAAAGCCTTTGACAGTGTCCAACATTACTGGATAATAAATTGCCTTGAAATATACAAAATACATTCTTAATTGATTGAGTACATCAAATTCACTATGAAAATTTGGAAAGCCTTACTCCACCTACAGTATGCAGATAGACAGTTCACCATTCCCAATATCAAGATTCAGTGAGGAATATTTCAGAAAGATGTCTTGTCATCTCAGTGTTTTGTATAGCACTTAATCCTTTGAGTGCACTTCTTAACTCTGGGTTCAGCCTTAACACTAAAGCTGGCAAAGACCTAGAGGTGACATCACACTTAGGGGTATGTTTACTAAACGGCGCTAACGTCACAGCGGCGGTATTATCATGTGATAAGTGATGTTATCGCGCAATAAAGTAACATTATCGCGCGATAACGTCAGCACGCAATAACGCGCCTGCAGCATTAAGGCACCCTAACGCCATGAAATCTGGCTCTAAAGGGCGGAGTAAGGCTTCCCAGAGGGTGGAGAGAAGGGGTCAATGGGTGGAGAGTGGGAGGGGAGAGTCTCCAGGCACACTAACGCTGTGGAATCCGGGTCTGAACACTAATACCAGTGAAACCCTCGCCTTAAGGCACATTTGCAGGAAAGAGAAACTATTTCCGTCAGCAATATACAGCAAACCCAGGGAAACCTAGAAAAAGTGATAGTTGTGATACATGTGCACGGAATAAAAAGGCAAATAAACATAGAAAATTACCGGAACCAAATTTAAAATCCCCATAACCAAGCTGGCTAATAGTGATATTAATGAGAAACATAAAGAAACACTACTGAGAAAGCTAAAAGAAAAGATATCATGTTTGGAAGGGTCTATGCTCTTTCCCCCTACAAGGTGAATGATCCCACATTGAAATAGCGCTGATCAGGGTTTTCCCTTTATATTGGGCAGGTTTCTTATGGCGTGCACATGTGCCACAACAGCAGGGTGGGCATGTAGGAAAGGGCAACTGTACAGATGCTGGAAATGTGCATTGCATCATGGTTACTGTTGGAGGATTGCCTATCATCACTAATTGCTCCATATTTGCATCAACGACCCATTTTCCATTTGTTTTCAAAAAATTTTCTTAATAACTTTTTCTTAATAACTTTTTCTTAATAACTTTTCTATCTTTTTCAAAATACCAGTGAGATATTATAAGATAATGTGATAATCAAGCTTATCTTTTCATTGATGTCCCAACACCAGACAAGGCGCCTCTGCGTTTCACAATTTGTTTGTTTCTTCAGGGGTTATATGGACCAGCTTATAATATCAGCAATCTCAACTGTTTCACCGGTAAGCAAACCTCTCCCTGGATTCCGGGTGAAACAGTTGAGATTGCTGATATTATAAGCTGGTCCATATAACCCCTGAAGAAACAAACAAATTGTGAAACGCAGAGGCGCCTTGTCTGGTGTTGGGACATCAATGAAAAGATAAGCTTGATTATCACATTATCTTATAATATCTCACTGGTATTTTGAAAAAGATAGAAAAGTTATTAAGAAAAAGTTATTAAGAAAAAGTTTGAAAACAAATGGAAAATGGGTCGTTGATGCAAATATGGAGCAATTAGTGATTTTTATCACAAACCGCTACCTACGAGTCTGAGACCCAGTAAAAGAAGAAAAAAAGAAAATTGCTTAGTTTAGTTTCATTGAGAATCGCACTTGTGGAAACATTTATTTCTTGGAGTAACTAGATATTTAAAGGCTCAACAGTTGCATTACTCTGAAGTTTTTGACCTATTCAGCTTGGATTGCCTATCATGGCAGCCAGCAGGCTTCTTGTGTGATGCCCTGCAGTATTCTTGTATGCAGCCTTTGCTAATGACCTCACATTGGTGGTGTGGCCTACTGGTTTGTGCATTGCCATTTGTGCTAATGGTCATAGGTTTGATTCCTGTCTCTTTTCTTTCATTTTTATGCCTGTCCTGCACAGCTACTTTTCATTCCTGTGACAGTCATATCTGTGCAGATCTGTGCTGTTAGCACATTGTACCCTTATCACAGTTGTCAACCATCCTTCTGTCCATCTATGTGTGTCTGCCAGCTGTGTGCCGTCCTGCCCTGATGTGCATGCTGCTACCCCCACGTCCTGCACTGCTACACATTTCTGCATTGCAGCTCTCCCTGGTTTCCTCTCCTGTGTGTGCTCTGCATGGCACTGCTACTCCTCTGTCCTCCTGTCATTACACCTATCCTGCCACCTCTTCCTCCTCTGCTGGACACATCTTCCCATCCTCTGCCACACACTGTCATTATTGCATGGTACATTACCATCACTCTGTGCATTGCTACAGCTGCCCCCGATATGTTTGTCCATTTTTTCAGCTGCCACATGGGCTGGACACAGATTTGTCTGGTCCATCAGCTCAGATCTACTTCCTTCCATTACTTGTGCATTGTCTTTCCTTGTTGCTCTGTGCAGTGTTAGGGTTACATCTGTGTTTGGCCCATACCTCTCTTGCTTTTCAACTTGGGGGACCTTACTGCCCCTGGATCAAATTCTAAACGTTTATAATGATTAACATTATCAAGTTGACAATAAACCTCTTTATCATAATCTGAAGTATTCAAAATAACTATCACACCTCCTTTATATGCTCTTTTTATTATTATATGCTCCATTCTTCTTAATTCTTGTAAAGCCTTTGATTCCAATGCTGATAAAGTTTTAGTAAAGTAGTTATATGTAGCTTCCAACGCATTCAAATCTGACAGCAAAAGGTGTTTAAAAGTATACACTATGGGGTCCAATGGGCCAGGTGGAACTCAAGTTGATTTAGAACAAACTACAGAAGAAGCATGAAAAGTTGTTTGTCCATGAAAAAATAATTTAAGTTGTATCAATCTAACCAGTCATTCTATAGACACCCGACTTTGAAAACCATCGTCACATGAAGTCGGGCTGTGAAGTTAATAGAACACTATTGCAGGGTCTTTAGTAATTTCTGGTTTAGAAGAGGTTAATTTTAGTGATTATGGGCAGGTAATCTCATTGGTGGTAGGGTCTTTAAATAATGTGACATCAGACGCTATAGTTAGTCTTCGTAATAGTTGTCAAAACTGTTTTTGTACCTCCTGAGGAAGCCTCTGTTGAGGTGAAATGAAGGCCTTTGTCGGGCTGCTGGCGACTAAAGAAATTGCTTAGAAGATCTTCAAAGAAAGCTAAGTGCTTCAGTATTCTTGTTGAATGTTGTTAAGCTATATTTATTATCGACTATCTTCTGTCTTTGCAGGGGTAGCAGTAGTGGTGGAAGAGCGGACTGTAGCGCTGTTGTGTGCACTGTTTGAGCAAGTTGAAAGTCCTGTAAATTGGAGAATTTCTAAAAAGTCTATTAAATGTTTAGAACTGAAGTAAATTCCTTTTTGAGATACTATTAAATTTTTTTGAGAGAATTATGGATTATTATTAATTGTTAATAGTGAGTCTTGTAAAGTACTTTTCCTAGATTTAATTGTGATAAGTAACATTATAATGGAGGGGGTTGGAGATCAATGATGTGAGTATCTCGCTATTCCCTATGGCAAAGTAATTTGTCTTATGAAGGGTTGTATAGCCATCCTGAGATCTCTCCCTATAAGTAATAGTTTAGCTCTAGGGCGTTTTAGCATTACTGAGATTGCTTTGTGTAAATGTTAAGAGTATTTCAATTTTTAAGTTGATTGTGAAGGACTAAGGGGTCTGTTTACTAAATCGCGTTAGTGCAGTTCGCGGTAGGAGCCGCGTTAAGAAGACAAACCCCCAAATAAGGAGATGGGCGGGACCGCGGAAGACCTAGCGCGCGTTACGAAACCAACGAGCGTTAACTGGCGCGTTACGAAACTAACGAGCGGGCCACCGCGCGTAAAGCATAAGTAGCCACCCAGACATACAAGACTAATACAGAGCTATAGCACAATGGTTACTGCAGTGACTGCTGATACGGGCAGCATGGGTTCAAGTCCCCAGGGTGGCATTAGCAGAAGGCTGGCTGATGTAGCACCCTGTACATGACACAATGAGGGAGGGGGCAGCGCCAATTATATTTTATTTCCTGGACGTGTCGGAGGGATGCAGGCAAACACACCCATATATCAGATAGTGAGTGAGGGGGCATGTCTATGTTTGCTGTCCGTATGGGGTGTAAGTAAACACACCCACACATTATTCATTGAGTGTGGGGGCATGTATATGTCTGTTATGTGTCGGAGGGTTGCCAGCAAACATCCCTGACCCATACAGAGCTGTAGCACAATGGTTACTGCACTGACAGCTGATACGGGCAGCATGGGTTCGAGTCCTGGGCAATGGCCTGTATATTGGAAGGGGTATTGGCCTGTATATTGGAGGGGGATTGCTGAGGCTTTTGGACGGGACATTGCGTATGCGAGCCGAGCTACGTGCGTTGTTGCGTGTGCAGCGACGCGCGTAGCGACGCGCGTACCATTGAGCCCGGGGATCTTTTCTTTTATGTGTGTGGGTACATCGGGGTTTCAGCAGTGTGGGCATCTCATATATTACAGACTCTGTAGGGTGTCGTGCACCTATGCTTTCTGCTACCAGATGTACGTGTGCTGTCCCATGGTTTATCAATGGCTGCGAGCTCGTGCTGCGGTTTCAGAGGGATTGAATAATACAGTCACCCCCATGATGCACTGCACATGCTAATCAGCTCTCCACACAGGCACACCATATGGAATGCATCCCCACAGACTCTGGACATGGTAGGGGTAAATTGTCATGTGCACCCCCCACAGCCCCTTGCCCTTATAGGGGGTACTGACCATTTGTTGTACTGGCATTGAGGACCTGCCCAACACCACATTGTGCGGGTGCTCTGCTCACCCTGAGTGTGCAGTGGGGCATCCAGCCCTAGGTCCTCAGCACCGTCCATGGTGCAAGTCCACAGCAGTGTTACTGTGTGAGATAGATATTTTCTGCATGACCACCTTGGACATCTCTGTCTGTTTGGGGCAGGTGTAGACCCATGCCCCACCGCCGCCCCTCCTCACCCCTGGGTGGCAAACAGGGTCACCCATCATAATCTGCACATTCTACCTCCCTTGGAAGGTGCCAGTGGAGGGGGGACATTAACCCTAGTCCTACTGAGGTGCAGACACCCCACAGGTCAGTCACTGCAGATCCAGACACATGCATGCCACAGGAGCAATCTGACATTGGGCCTTGGTAGAAAATGACAATCCCAACCACTATCTGTGATTCCCCTGGTGCAGGCCAACACACCCTGCAGGCCACTCCATCACATCACCTACCAGCTGCAAACAGGCTGCTAGTGACCAGCAGAGATGCCTGCACCCAGAACTGGGGTGCCAGCATACACAGCCAGCAGATACATCTGTGACTGGGCCCCAGGGGAACACCTATATTTGTCACATGAGTGAACTACTATGTAGCACCATGGTGGAGCCTAGACATGCTGTGGTCACTGCACATTCAGGGTGACACTGAGCTTGCAGCGGCATCTACCGTGGTCACCCTGTCTGGGCAGGTGGTTGCCTGGCACTACAATGTACCTGTCACTGCCCTTTGCCCTGTGCATATACACCCTGGCCAGGCCGCCTTATCCGACCTCTACCCATGGTACTTTGCTACTCATTATGCACATTGGCAGCCCACTACTGGCAACATTGCTGGCAGTGTGGCCTGTCGACAGTGTTTGCAGCCACCACACACTGGCTGGACAGACAGCCACCCCCACACCTATGCCAGCATTGTGCTACTGTAGGGGGGTTCTGCAGCCATACACACAACACCTGTCATGGGCACAGTACATGCATGGATGTGGTACGACATACTCTGGTGGATCACTCCCAAGGGTGTTGGACACTGTCAGGGGCCAGACCTGCGGCACACACCACAGACATCTGACTGCTTGTTGTGGCGCAGCTCAATGTGCACAATGTGCTTTACATAGGACATGGGTTCTACATTTTATCATTGGCAACTTTTAGTGCATGTGTACCATATACCCATGTGTAGGGTGCCATTGCTAAGGTATGCACCTGCTAGTATTGGGAGTTGACAGCAGGGCCAATTGTCTTACCTCTTCGGGTTTCATTGGCCAATGGGGCCTGTGGGTGGGTGGGTGGGTGTCACTGTTAGCTGCTGCTTTACGGCAGGGTTCCACAACTCCAGTCCTGTCATTCCAGGCACTGATCGGGTTTTCATGCTGTCCCTCATAAATATGCATGGGCTACATCTGCAGACAAGGGGGGGGGCATAGTTATGCAGCACAGGTATCTTTATTGGGGGCAGCATGGTAACTGAATGGTGTGGGGCCCTCCAGGACTGCATTTGGGGGACTATGCTCTGGGTAATGCGCCTATATCTGGTGTGGTAAAATATTGGCGTTTTGTCCATGCGTATGTTCTCAGCAATAAGGGTGTGACCATTCCATCACAGTTTAGTTGTGGGGAGAATATGTGGGCAGGATTGGCATGGCCCCAGCTGGGATTTGAACCTGTGACATTCTGGTCTTAGAGGCACTGGCTGTGTCTGTTGCACCACACTGAGGCCACAGGGACAATGCGATCCCTGGAGATGGGATACCTGGCCTGACAGGTCAGAGACCCTGCTCTGCACCATTTTACTGTGGACTCATATAGCTTGTATGGAGGCAATTTGCACGTAACCTCACATACAACCTCGCATGAGGGGGCAATCCCCCATTACCAAGCTGGCCAACAATTATATCATTGGGCAACAATACACGACACTCCCGCGAATGCTCCAATAACAGGGGATGTGTTTTGAAAGGGTCTCCGTAGCGTGATCCCTTCCAAGTATCTTTTCTTTTTTGGTTTCGCTTTCCAGGGAGTGTGTTTTTTATTGTGGCCCATTGCTATCACTGTTGCCCAGCTGACTTGTGATGTTTACAGTTTTCTTTCTGCTATTTTCCACGTTTTATCTGTGTTTTCATGCTGTCCCTCATACATATGCCTGACCTACATCTGCCTACCATGGGGGTGGGGCATAGCTATACAGCACAGGCATCTTTGATGTGACAGCATGGGACAGGAATGCTGTGGGGCCCTCTAGGGCTGCATTTGCGGGGCTCAGCTTTCGTTGCTGTGCCTGTTTCTGGTGTCTGTGTTTGGTGTGGTGTAAAAATAGACCATGCCTTTGTTCTCTGCATTAAAGGTGTGTCTTTACTTTCACTTTTTAGTGGTGGGTAGGACTATTGTGACTGGGTTGGTGGCAGTCCCAGCTGGTATTTAAAACCTGTGACCCTCTGGTCTTACAGGCACTGGCTGTGTCCATTGCACCACACTGGGGCCACAGAGATGGTGCTGTCCCTGGTGTTAGTATGACCTGCCTGGCTGGTCAGGGACTCTGCTCTGCAAAAGGTTTACTGTGGCCTCATTTCCCTTGTATGCAGACAACGGTGCACATACACCTCAGGGGGACCTCACAGAAGGGACACACACCCATATCCGAGCTGGGCAACAATGATATCATTGTGAGACATTACACTACACTCCCAGGTCAGCTCCATTACAGTGACTTTCCCTTTTAGAGGGTCTGCGAAGCGTGAACCCTTCCACATATCATTAGGTTTTATTTTGTGCTTTCCAGGGAGTTCTGTTCCTTGTTGTCCATTGCTATCACTGTTTAACTGCTGATTTATGCTTTTAAAGGGGTTTCCTCTGGTCATTTTTATTGTCTTCTGTGACATTTCATTCTGTGCACATGTATCACACTGCTCACGTTTTGTGTGTTACCCAGGTTTCTCTGTACATTGCTGACGGAAATGGTTTCTCTTACCTTTAAAGATGCCTTCAACGGCAGGTTTTCATTCGCGTTGGAATTGAGCTCAGAATTACAGCGCGTTAGTGAGGGGGAGCCTCTCCCCGCCCCCTCTCCGCCCATTGACCCCTTCTCTCCGCCCACTCTCCACCTTCTGCGCTGTTTTAACGCGCCGCGGGGCTTTACGATCGTTAAGCGCGGTCAACGCGCGTAGTATGACATTACCGGTCGTTGGCGCGTGTTTACGCGCGTTATACTGCACTTGCGGTCGTTAACGTCATACAACGCGCGTTATTCACGTTTACCGCGATTTAGTAAACAGACCCCTAAGAGTGTTTTTTGTGTAGTGTTGGAATAGTTTACTCTTAGGACAGGATTTTGTTATTTATGTGCAAAACTAACCCATTTCAAGAAATTGCCCCCAAGAAACACTGCAGAAGTTCGGGCTTGCACCAGATAGAACTCAGAATTTGGCCTTAAAGGCCTTCACATTACACATGATGTCTATCTTCCTATTAGAAGTACAAGAAAGATTTTTATCATTAATGACAGCTATTTATATCTGGATAGTTATACAGAGAGCAGACTGAATATTGCCGCTTTCCCTGTAACTTGGCACTCCACCCCACCTGCACACCTCCCCACCCCACCTGCACACCACCCCAGCACTATCTGGATAGTGCTGAAGCAGCCTGTAAGGAGTTTAGGCAGCACTGCCATTGAAAATCCATAGATACTGTCAGCTAAGGCAAGTATCAGGATAACTGCTGCTGTTATCCATATAATTCCCTTTCAATGTCAACCCATGCACATCTAAAACCCCTGTCTTCCATTAAAGAACCATGAATGACATAGAAACATAGAAACATAGAAATATGACGACAGAAAAAGACCACATGGCCTATCTAGTCTGTCCTTCCATAACAACTACAACAGTCCCCTTTTTACCTTTAGAGATCCTCTGTGTTTGTCCCATGCTTTTTTGAATTCAGTTACTGTCCTTATCTCTACCACCTCCACTGGGAGACTATTCCATGGATCCACTACTCTTTCCATAAAGAAATATTTCCGCATATCACTCCTGAATCTATCTCCCTTCACCATCATCCCATGTCTCCTCGTAGCAGAACTTACTTTCAATTGAAAGAAGCTCTCTCCCTTAACATTTATGCCACGGAGGTATTTAAACATCTCAATCATATCACCTCTATCCCGCCTTTCCTCTAAGGTGTACATATTAAGATCCTTCAGTCTGTCCTCATATGCTTTATAATGAAGACCACTAATCATTTTAGTAGCCACCCTCTACACCGACTCCATCCTGTTCACATCCTTTTGAAGGTGCATTCTCCAGAATTGCACACTATACTCCAAATGAGGTCGCACCAAAGACTTAGACAGAGACATTATCACTTCCTTTTTTCTGCTAGCCATTCCTCTCCGTATGCACCCAAGCATCCTTCTAGCTTTTGCTGTTGCCTTTTCTACCTGTTTAGCTACTTTAAGATCATCAGACACAACCACACCTAGGTCCCGCTCTTCTTTAGTGGACAAAAGTACTTCACCCCCTATACTATATTGCTCCCTTGGATTGCTGCAGCCCAAATGCATGACCAAGGACAGATCCCTGGGGCACACCACTGATAACATCCTTCTCCTCAGAGTGAGCTCCTTTTACTTGTATTCTTTGTCTCCTCCCACCCAACCAATTTCTAACCCAAGCAGAAACTTTAGGGTCCATCCCTAGGGTGCTCAGTTTGTTTATAAGTCACCTGTGAGGAACACGTCAAAGGCTTTACTGAAATCTAAATGCACCACATCTAGGGCTCTCCCTCGGTCCAACTCCCTGGTCACCCAGTCAAAGAAATCAATCAGATTTGTCTGACAGGACCTGCCTCTGGTTAATCCATGCTGCCTCGGATCCTGTAATCTGCTGGACTCCAGAAACCTCACTATTTTCTCTTTCAGCAGCGTTTCCAATAATTTACTCACCACCGAAGTTAAACTAACCGGCCTGTAGTTTTCAACCACATCCTTACTTCCACTTTTGTGTAAAGGCACCACATGAGCCTCTCTCCAGTCCTTTGGCACCACTCCCGACTCCAACGAGGCATTGAAAAGGTCAGTCAGTGGAGCTGCTAGAACGTCCCCAAGTTCCCTCATTATTCTCGGGTGTATCCCATCCGGTCCCATCACTTTGTCTACTTTAAGTTGAGATAGTTTCTCACGAACACAGTCTTTTGAAAATTGTTCAAGATGTCCTTTGCTTCTGTTCCTATTTGTGGGTGTTTTCTGAGGTCCTGCTCCTGGTTCTTCATCTGTGAACATAGAACAAAAATATTTGTTAAGCAATTCCGCTTTATCCTTATCAGCTTCTACATATTCCTCCCCTGCACCCTTGAGTCTGACAATACCACTCTTGCCCTTCCTCTTCTCACTAATATATCTGAAAAATGTCTTATCCCCCCATTTTGTTGCATTGGCTATTTCCTCCTCCTTTTGAATCTTTGTCTTCTTGACTACTTTGCTAGCTTCTCTAAGTTTTTCCAAATACAGATGCCTGTCTTCCTCTCTCTGTGATCTCTTGTATTTCATGAAGGCCTCCCTCTTTTTCTTCACTTTTTCAGCTACTTCTTTCGAAAACCATAGCGGTCTCCTTTTCCTTTTACCTGTATTTACCATTTTAACAAAAAGGTTGGTTGCCCTTAAAATATCCCCTTTCAGTTTTTCCCACTGTTTTTCTACATCCCTCAGCTGTTCCCATCCAACTAACGACTCCCTGAGGTATTGGCCCATCTTCGCAAAGTTAGTCTTCCTAAAGTCTAAGATCCTCGCCTTTGAATGGATTCTAACAGCCCTAGTCCTAATACTGAACCACACCATCTGGTGATCACTGGATGCAAAATGATCTCCCACTACAACATCAGAAACACTTTCACCATCGGTAAGCACCAAGTCCAGTATGGCCCCTTCACGTGTGGGGTCTGTTACCAATTGCCTGAATAGTTCTCCCTGTAGATAATCCAGGATCTCCTTACTTCTAGATAATACTGCAGCAGGAATGTGCCAATCAACATCTGGCATATTGAAATCTCCTATCAATAGCACTTTCCCTGGACACAAAAGACTGGACACAAAACATCTTGCAGTAGATATTTGCAGGGATCAAATGAACATCCTCTTTTTGCCATCCTAAGCACCATCTTCTGAACTTTTTGGAATGTAGAGCTCTTCCTATTTACCTCTATCCCTTGCTTCCTCTCTATTATAGAAAGGGAAAGCACTTGGGGCAAGGCTTGAATAGCCATGAACTCATTATAGAAAGAGTCAGCCAACATTTCCTTTCCTGTACTTCAGTGAGGATGGTAGGAAGTATGTATGTTCAAATCAGTGCATGCCATTGAGTCAGCGCTGATACCTGGCAACCTAGCAGTCCCTGGGTTTTCTTGGCAAGGTGTGATAGGAAGTAGATTGCCAGGCCTTTCTTCTGAGGGAATGGAGTGTAAAGCAAATTGCCCAAGGCCATAAGGAAAGCCCAAGGGAATCAAACCCTGGTCTCTTGCTGCTCTAACCACTAGGCTACTCCTCCTACAAACAACAGCATATACTGTATGTGTGTTGGGTTGATCAATGTGCATGTATGTTTGGGTATATGTGGAAGGTAGGGTTCTGACTATGTTGTGTGGAGAAATGAGTAAGGTACCATAGAGGGAAGTGGGTGTGTGGGAAACATGGGGTGAGTGTGGATGTCTGATATACTGTGGGTACATATACAGGGTGGCCCAAAAAAAGTGAGAACATCTCGTAGCATACAAGTTATTTAAAAATTCAAAAAGACAAATGTAAACGATTGACAAATTTAAAAAAAGAGATGGCAACCGGAAATTGTCGAAATAAAGACATTATATAGCTAAAAAAGGTAAATAAGTAAACTATTTAAGCTTTTAATTTACGAGATGTTCTCACTTTTTTTGGGCCACCCTGTAGGCAATGCAGAGGTATGTTTGTTGTTGGGGAGGATAGTTTATATGTGTGCATACATGTTATTGGTGCATGTCTGTGCAAAGGATGCTGTTGTCTGTAGGATCTGTGAGTGTATCTGTATGTATTTGTGATAGAGATATGCACTGCACACTCTTTTTCTCCTTTGCACTCTGTTTCATGTTCTATACCCCCCCTCACTCTTCTCTTTTTACTTGTCCCTAAACCCTTTCTCTATACTTCTTTTGTATCAACACAGTAATATAGTAAATGATGGCAGATCAAGACCAACATGATCCATCTCATCTTCCCAGTAAGGTGGTTAGAGTTGTAGTTGCTGTTTCATGTAGGTCACCCCTTCCATGCCTTTGTTTAGGGTTATACTTGCTGCTTCATGCATTACTCCCCTCTGTTTTTGAAGTGTAAAAGTTAAGTTTGCTTTGATTTCATTTTCTTGCTATATAGGGATCCTCTGTCTGTTCCATGCCTTTTTGAATCCTGTCACTTTTTTTTGGCCCCACTACCTCCATCAGGAGTTTATTTGAGGTATCTACCACCCTTTCTGTGGAAACATTTTTCCTGATGCTGCTTTTAAGTTTAACTCCTTACAACCGTATCTTGTGTCCTCTAGTTCTATGACATCTCCATCTTTGAAAAAGGTTTGTTTGTTCATTAATAACTTTCAAGTTTTTAAACATCTATAGCATACCTTCCCAGTCCCTAGGCCCTCCCAAAACTGAGCTTCTTATTTTTCCCCTTAAAACCTCCTCTCCTCTTCCTCCTTTCTCAGTCTCTGTGGATAACTCTCTACTATTCCCTGATTCCTCAGCTCGCAACCTTGGGGTCGTCTTTAACTTCTCTCTCTACTTCTCCACACACATCCATCTGATAGCTAAGACCTGCCATTTCTTTCTCTATAACATCAACAAAATCCGTCCATTCCTTTTTGAACACTTTACTAAGATCACATGCCAATGTTTCTTCAATAAAAATGTCACATCAGCAGCACGATCCATGAATGGAAGGATGCCTACAAATTGGTCATCATTATGCAAAGATAACCATTCCTTTCTGAACACACTACTAAGATACTTATCCATTCCTTAGTCACCTCCCATCTAGACTATTGTAACCTGCTCCTTGCTGGTCTCCTTCTGAGTCATTTCTCTCCATTTCAATCTGTTCAACTTTCTGCTGCATAGCTAATCTTCCGCCATCCTCATCATACTCATATTACCCCTCTTCTCAAGTCTCTTCATTGGCTTCCTATTCATTTCCACATTCAGTTCAAACTTCTCCTGCTGACCTATAAGTGCATTCACTCTGCAGTTGCTCCATACCTTTCCTCTCCCTACACCCTTCCTCGGGAACTCTGCTCGTCTAGCAAATCACTTGTATCTATGCCCTTCTCTTCTACTGCTAACTCCAGACTTTGCTTCTTTCACCTTGCTGCTCCTTATAGAAGCAGCAACTACTTGAGTCTGTACATCAGGCGCCTTCTCTGGCCCTTTTCAAATCCAGACTAAAAACTCAGCTCTTCGCTGCTGCTTTCGGATCTTGACTCACCTGATCTCCTTTGTGTTTCCTTGCCATTCCCCCTAGATGTATCTCATGTCTACACCTATTGTGCTGTCTGTCTTGACTAGATTGTAAGCTGATGAGCAGGGACTGTCTCTTGCATGTCTGTGCAGCTCTGTGTACATCTTGTAGCACTATACAAAAGGTAAGTAGTAGTAGTAGTAGTAGTAGTGGGAGTATACATATTCAGCTCTTCAAGCCTCTTTTTATTTGTTTTCTATAATAGACCCCGTATCATCATGATTACCTTCCTTTAAACCAGGGGTCTCCAACTCCAGTCCTGGAGGGCCGCAAACCAGTCAGGTTTTCAGGGTATCCCTAATGAATATGCATGAGATATATATGCATTAGAAATAGCCTGCCATACTGACTGGTTTGTGGCCCTCCAGTGCTGGATTTGGGGACCCCTGCCGTACACCTCTGTCATGTATGATTGTGAGTGGGCAAGATACAGATGTCCTCGACATCAAAAGGGTAGATAGAATGTGTCACATCCCTCCTCGTTTCTCACCACCACCAAAACGTTGTCTAATGTTTTGGTGGTGGTGAGAAACGAGGAGGGATGTGACACATTCTATCTACCCTTTTGATGTCGAGGACATCTGTATCTTGCCCACTCACAATCATACATGACAGAGGTGTACGGCAGGGGTCCCCAAATCCAGCACTGGAGGGCCACAAACCAGTCAGTATGGCAGGCTATTTCTAATGCATATATATCTCATGCATATTCATTAGGGATACCCTGAAAACCAGACTGGTTTGCGGCCCTCCAGGACTGGAGTTGGAGACCCCTGCTTTAAACCATTTCAAGTCTTTTTATATCCTTTGTGTGTTATGTTTTCCAATACTGAACACAATACTCTCAAGTGAGGCCTCACCAACAAGTTGTATAGGGGCATTAATATCTCCTTCCTTTGTTGATTATGCTTTTCTATATGCATCCCAGCATCATTCTAGTTTTTGCCGCTGCCCTACTCACATCCAGTCCTGGAGGACCACAACCCTGCAGGTTTTTGGGATATCCCTAATGAATCTGCATGAGATATATATGCATTAGAGATATCCTGCCAACCTGACTGGTCTGTAGCCCACCAGGGCTGCATTTGGAGACCCCTGCCTTACACCTCTGTCAGTTAAGATTGTGAGTGGGCAAGGTACAGATGTCCAAGACATCAAAAGGGTAGATAGAATGTGTCATATTCCTCCTTGATTCTCACCACCACCATAAAGTTGTCTAATAGACAATATTTGGGTGGTAGTGAGAAGCAAGGAGGAATGTGACAAATTCTATCTAACCTTTTTGATGTCTTGGACATCTGCACCTTGCCCATTCACAATCATAAATGAGAGAGGTGTAAGGCAGGGGTCTCCAAATCCAGCCCTGGAGGGCCACAAACCAGTCAGGTTGGCAGGATATCTCTAATGCATATATATCTCATGCAGATTCATTAGGGATGTCCCGAAAACCTGCAGGATTGTGGACCTCCAGGGCTGGATGTGAGTAGGTCTGGCCTAGAACGTCAGTGTACTAACCAGTAGGCTATACCTCTATGGCAGTGGTTCTGAACCAGTCCTCCTTGAACCCCTAGGCCAGTCGGGTGTTCCGGATATCCCTAATGAATATGCATGAGATATATATGCATTAGAGATATCCTGCCAACCTGACTGTTTTGTGGCCCTCTAGGGCTGGATTTGGAGACCTCTGCCTTACACCTCTGTCATTTAAGATTGTGAGTGGGCAAGGTGCAGATGTCCTAGACATCAAAAGGGTAGATAGAATGTGTCACATGCCTCCTCAATTCTCACCACCACCAAAAAGATGTCTAATAGACAATATTTTGGTGGTGGTGAGAAGCAAAGAGGCATGTGACAAATTCTATCTAACCTTTTTGATGTCTTGGACATCTGCACCTTGCCCACTCACAATCGTAAATGACAGAGGTGTAAGGCAGGGGTCTCCAAATCCAGCCCTAGAGGGCCACAAACCAGTCAGATTGGCAGGATATCTCTAATGCATATATATATCTCATGCATATTCATTAGGGATATCCGGAACACCCGACTGGCCTAGGGGTTCAAGGAGGACTGGTTCAGAACCACTGCTCTATGGCTTGTTACACAGCACTGGCTGGGTACAGACGGACTGCAGGTCACCGCACAAACCGTCTGCTCTGTATGCCAGGATAGGGTAACCCCACCAGCACCCATGATGCATTGCACATGCAGAACAGCGGCCTACAGCTGACCACCACATGGGGTCTGCACCTCACCGGTACTGCGGCGTGGTAAGACGGGCTGACAGTGTGTGATACTGTCATAGAGTAGCTACAGACCATGCCATTGTCCAGGTTCCATGTTCACCCTGAGGGATAGGATGGGCGCCCAGCACTAGGTCCACAGTACATGTGGTGCTAGAGATAGGTTCTCCTGCACATCCCCATCACTACTGGTGTGTGACACAGAATGTAAAGTTTGAATTGTTGAAAGAACCTAACGTGCAAGTGGCTGGAATTTTGCTGGAGGAGCAACCTCATGACTGTCAGTTCTCACCCAGTGCCCCCTGCAGTATATATTGATGGTAGTAACCAATGTGAAGGAGGCAGGCGACTAGCAGGTTTTGCAATTGTACAATTAGACCCAAATAACCAAGTGGTACTGCAGAGACAGTATTTCTGTGGGTCAGCGTCAGTACAGTACTGTGAGCTGGCTGCTTTTGTAGCTTGTATGCAACAATATCAGCATTCACACCCAGAGATACAAATCATTTTAGATTCTGATTATGTCTTTAAAAGTGCCATTGCCCTGTTACCCTGGTGGCTGGCAAATAAATTTAAATCTACGGATGGGTCCACAGTGAAAAATTCATCACTGTGGACTATGGCACAAGAACTGAGTGAGAAGTTTCAGAGAGTACATTTAGTTAAAGTAAAGGCACATAGGAAGAAAGGCCCTTTAGTGAAAGGAAACACATTAGCAGACTCACTAGCCAAGGAAGCATGCCATGTAGGCCTCATATGGCCCTGGTATGAGCAGACACGCATGGTTGCTATTGCTACACGTTCCACAGATTATGATCAGATAATACCACCAGATTACTTCGTAGCACTGCAGACAAAGGACCCTGAGCTTTCCAATTTGAGGAAGCTGGTGCAGGACACCCCAGATAACCTATATCAGCACACACCCTTTTTCACACTCGCTATAGAGAAAGACATTCTATGTGCAAAAAGAGAGGAAGGCTTGGTTATAGCTATCCCTAGAGCTCAAGGTAAAGAGTGGATGCATTGGGTTCATGGTGCAGGTCCTATGGGACACCCTAAAGCAGAAGAAATGCAGACTATCCTTAATAGGTTGGTATGGTGGCCAGAAATGAAACATGATATACAGGATCATGTTTCCTCCTGTGTAATCTGTGCTTCATTTGGGAGGCAACCTAAAAAGAGAAGGGGACAGTTAATGAGAGCACCTTCTCATGGCCCATTTGAGAGATTGCAAATAGATCATGTGGGCCGTCTTCCGTTAACAGCTAGGAAAAAAAGATTTTTGCTCACTGTTGTTGATTCCTTTTCTCATTGGGTAGAAGCATTCCCTGTCCCAGATCAAACTGCTCGAACCACTGCAGAAATCCTAACTATGCAATTTTTTACACGCTGGGGCATTCCCAAGACTATTGATTCTGATAATGGTCCTGCATTTGTTTCTCAGCTCATCAAGGAATTGTTTGATTTTCTAGGCATAGAACAACAACTCCACATTCCATACCATCCACAGGCAGCAGGGCAGGTAGAAAGAATGAATCAAACAATTAAGGCCCACCTCAGCCCTATGCTTAATCTGACAGGGAAAAATTGGGATCTGGTGCTCCCTTTAGTCCTTATGCGTATCAGAGCTAATGTCTGTAAATCCACAGGTTTTGCACCCTATGAAGCCTTAATGGGAAGGCCAATGCAACGGTGGGAAAATATGCTGAGTCCTTTTCTTCCAGAGGACCAGACAGTAATTCTCACCAATGAGTGGATGAAATCCCTGCAAGAACATCTAAAAGAAATTCAGACCACTGTGCTAGCTAACACAGAAAAAGCTAGAGATTATTTACAGGAGGTACATGCAAAAGGCTCTGATTTAAGGCCCCTCAAGGTTGGGAGTAAAGTGATGATTCTGAGACCTAGACCAAACCTCACCTTTGGAACTGCAAAGTGGGAAGGACCGTACTTAGTTACTGATACCTTAGGCCCAAGCCTATACCAAATCCTAATGCCCGACAACCAACAGTATTGGAAACACATCACCCAGTTGAAACCATATGGGTAATACGTGTTTTATCAATCTTTGTTTTCAGATACCACTTGAAGACAGCACGGACAGCTGCTTTCTGAAGACAGCATGAACAACTGCTTTCTAAACAAAAGTCGCTTGAGGATGGTAACTATTTACTTCTGCTGTATAGTTGATGTGTCCTATATAATGGACATGTGTCTAATAGTTATGTAAATAAGTAGTAAACATTATTTCTGTTGTTACATATTATAAGTAGGGAGCACTAGTTTACTCCCTAGTAGAGTGAAACAAGTTAGCTTTTATTATGTCTCGGTTTCCTGTTGTTCTTGTATCTGCTCTCTTCTACCCCAGTCTCATTACAGGAACTATCATCCGAATATGCACGATTGGCTGGGCTAACTCCACAGGTGGGGCATATCACTATCAAGAAATACCCCCACCTTTCCCGGAAGGAAAGGAACTGGTCATCCTGAGTTTCTGTTCCGTACAGGACAAGCCAGTATTCTACTCATTAAACATCACTCAAGTACAGTGGGTGTCACCAGTTTCCACTTCTCTAGAAAGGACACAAGAATTGAGGGCACCTCCAGAACATTACTTTCTAGGTCCTCCTGCCTTGATTTTGTACAATATTTCCTGTCAGGACAGAGGTACCTGGAAAATAACTTATACATGGGTTGTGAGTGATCAACAGCACATCACTGAGACTTCATTCCTTTTGGATGTATCTTGTTTACCTACCACCCCTCATCCCACCCCTCCCACCACTTCTGCTCCTCCTGTACTCTACCTTTCTGATATCCACCCATTTCAGGAAGGACACTCCTTTCAGATTAAATATGATGCACCACACGATGTTTTATATGATGCAGAATACCATTTTCTTACTTGGCATCTATTTCCCAAATTGTTTCTAGTTACTCACAAATATCCAAATTGCTGTCAGTTTGTTGCCAACCACATACAAATGCTCAATACTTGGTTTGATATGCAGTCAGTAACACTCCGAGCCAAGCAATTTCGACACAAGCGTGAATTAATTGATACAATTTTAGGTGACACAGGGTCTGCACTGGGTGCCCTTAATATCATTGATATAGAGGTGCTCCATAATAAAATGGGATCCACTGCTCAGCATGCTGCTGATGGTTTTACCTCACAACATATTATTAATGAAGCTTCCTCTAAACTGTCCAAAGTAGTTGTAGATACCTTTGCTCTTATATCTCCCATTATAGAACAGAAAATTGTTACCTTAGCACATGCAGAATATAGATTGGGAAAGAATATTTCCTGGGCTCTTGCCTGTGATCAAGTACAGATCGAGCTTATTACTATACTAAAGGAAATTCTGATCACTGCTAAGTTAGGACACTGGCCACCATCTCTCGTCCATATGGCTAGTACCAAAATACCTGAATTTGCTATAGCTCACCTTGATTGGTGGACAGTTAGTGTTCCCATTTGTTCACCACAAGGCTGCTCTATCTGTACTTTGATCCCATGGTCAGGACAACACACAGTTATTTATCCTATTGTTAATATTGGGGTGCAGTTTGATAATATGCTTATGTATCCTGTGGACCATCTCACATGGGTGCAACCACTGGACGACACCTGGACTTCATTCAAGCCGATGGACCCCAGTTTGTGTGAGCAGACTACATTTCAGTTCAAGTGTCAACCTCACCAGTTTAAAGAGGCTGACACCTCCTGCTGGAACAACTCCTCCTCCTGCTCCCTGACTGTTAAGCTCTCATATTCCCTGACTACCTCACACAGTTTGTATTACCTTAGAGCTGGACACTTTTGTTTTCATCTGTTCTTTCCCCAGAATGTTTCTTTTTCGATTACTCCCAGAATGCATGACATTTGCCTTCCCAAGAACACTTTGTTGTACAGTTCAAACTATTTGCCAAACAATACCTGGTGCAGTCATATACCACTGGTCTCCATCACCATTAACGGGACAACTTATTACACACCGCTGGTTACCAATGACTCTATGGACATTCCAGACTTTATCTCATATGCTGTGCATCCATTACCACTTGGCATGGGAGAAGAGACACTACGTAAACTGCTCAACTTTACAGAACTCCATGCCTATATTGATCACCTTAAAACAACATCCACTGAAGTGAATCACACAATCGCTTATGAGAAAGGACACATTCAACAAATTGTTGGACACTTGCTACAAGATGCTCATGTGTCTGTGTGGGAATTGTTATTTGGTTACTCACCTACTGCTGATCATGTTTTTAATGTTTTTATTCACCCTATAATTATTTTAACTGCTGTACAAATATTGCTATGCATTATAATTTTCCTGTGTTGTAAAATGAAACAAATGTACGTGTCCTTGCAGCGCATGTCCTACAGAACAACAACATTTTAAGGTAGTTACACTGAATTTCTCCAGCATCTACCCCTACATCCAGGCTCATTTGGCCTGCTAATTTGGCTAAT
Organism: Ichthyophis bannanicus; assembly: GCA_033557465.1. Lineage (NCBI taxonomy): Eukaryota > Metazoa > Chordata > Amphibia > Gymnophiona > Ichthyophiidae > Ichthyophis > Ichthyophis bannanicus. The sequence goes on along the minus strand of CM066031.1, from coordinate 1,573,026,286 downwards.
TTGGCATTTCCTATTACACTGAATACCAGAGTTTGCTGCAGTCTAGTATTGCTTCCTATCCTCACGCATAGCATCCTGGTACCTTTTGGCTTTAACCTCCTCAAAAATTCCTGCAGCCCTTATGCACTGTTCACTCTCTCTAAGACGGGCACGGAGGTAGCTTATTGGGTCCCCCCCCCCCCCCCAGTAATGGCTGCCCTACCTAAGACACGAGGTTTGGACTCATAAGGGGACTTGTTTATCTCTAGAACACTAGAGACAGTACTGTACAGGACAGGGGACCTGCTAGACATAGCAAGGTATTTAATACAGGAGGTATTAGTCAAGCTGCCTACTATCATGTAATTGCAGCTGGGACAGGTACCACAGGTTTGCTTCCACCATTTCCAGGCACAAATAATAAATAAAAATAAAATAGGTGTGGGAGATGTCAGCATACTTCAACATGACATTATGCTTAGCATAGGTGTCATTGCTGTTCCCAGACCTTGGATTTCAAGCAGCTTTGTTACTCTGGTGATATCAGTCTCCAAACTTAATGAGGGTAGTTTACAAGATGAGATTAACTCTGACCTCCTGGTGATGTCAGTCTCCGGGCCTGATGAGATTGGTCTGCAGCCCCTCCTTGCTAAATCAAGAATAGCAGACCTCAAAGGGAGGTGACTGGAAATAATAGCAGACCTCAAAGGGAGGTGCTAGAGAAAATTCACTATAAAGGACAGAAATACTTCCTCTTTCTCTCTATATAAAACCTTTTTTCCAAGCCACACCTGTTTGGTTGTCTTATTTGTGCTGCTTACCCTACTGTCTCTGTGAAATGAACCCAGGACCAAACAGAGAGTAGACCAGAAGAATACATATTCAGAAGATTACAATGCTCCCACCAGTACAACTGAAAGTACTTCTGTTATCATCTGGGTTCTGGAGTCACATGGGGTCCTGTGGGACTGGACACCACTCAGATTAGTGTGTACGCAGTGTCAAGATCTGGCTGCCATGGGTACCTGTTATCAGGGCGAGGGAGAGGGTGGGGGCGGTGGCTAGACTCGCATGAAGTTTGGGTAGCACTGCCTCTATGAGTCTAAGTGGTATGCACTATATACCCCAAGAGGCCCACAATCACCCCTATTGTAGATGAGGGTGTGGTGGGACAGGTGCCTGCACCCTGCAGAATGGCTGTAATACCAGCAACCACAGTCCTGCTGGCCGATGACAGCCCTCCAGGACTGATGGGCCAGAGCCATACATGTGACCGTGGCAGACAAGCAGTGATGCTGGGGTGGGCAGGGGAAGGCTCCACACCACAGTCTGCCATTCACCAACACAATCAGACTGCACCTGCAGCATCCTACAGGGTGGTCCCACCATGCACAAACTAACTGCAGACAGCCCACTAGCCAGTCCATAGTGCATGCTCATGGGGGAACCCTGTGCACCCAGAGGTGGGATGCACAGCACAAACACCAATCAAGTATCTCCATCTTTGGACCCCAGAACCAGGAACACACAGGTATCACTAGAAACAAATAATGTGTTGCACTAAGTGGGAACATGGACATGCCATGGTCACTGCTTGGTCAGAGTGAGAGCGACCTACCAGCGTGGGCCACCCTGCCCATGCAGGTGGTGGTCAAGCACTACAGTGTCCCAGCCATTGCCCTCCACCCTGTGCAGATGCATCCTGGCCAATCCGCCCTGTCTGGGCCATATCCACAATACCTTGCTCCTCATTATGCACATTTGCAGGCTAACGCTGGAAACAGTGTGAGCAATGTGGGCTCAGTGAGGTGTTGGCAGAAACAAAACAATGGATAGACATACGCACACTCCCACACCTATCTCAGCATTGTGCAGAGATAGAGGTGGTTGACAACCCTGCCCACCACACTGGTCCTGAGCACAGTGCCGACATTGCTAAACTGTGCAGGGGGTAGTAGTAGTGCTCTGGTGATAACTGCAGCTCCGTGCTGGGGCCAACAGCCTGACACTCCATGAGGCTGTAGATAGTGGAGCCATGTGAGTGGGTGTTTGTACCCCTGTGCACCGCTGCATTGGGGTTTGCACATGTTGTTGTTATGGCTGCATTGTGGGATAAAACTATGGGGTGATGCTCTGCAGGATCCACAGATGGGACTTGAACCTTTTGCTCTTGGACATACTGGCTGATTGTATTGCACCACACGGTTGCCACAGCAGCATAGTGGTCGCTGGGGAAACCCTTACATTCCCCAGCCAGACCTCTTCTGTTGCACTTCATACCACGTACAGGTACAGGGCATGGGCTAGGTCCACTGCAGGTGGATGCCACTACTCCCTCCAGAACAAACACTCCTCCTGCCATGCCACCATGACCATATGCTGTTGATGCTGGTGGTGTGCAGTCCTAGGCCATCCAAGGGGCAGGTAGGCGGCTGCCTAAGGTGTGGGTTCTGAGGTAGGGGTGCCTACATAGCTGTCCATGCTTCCCCCGGCACTGCCTGTCAATGTTATGTGCCCCTTGGGGTTCCTGCTGGGTAATGTCCCATGGATGGGACACTGTGGGACACAGACTTATGGGCATGTTTGACCCTGGTCTGTTGCTGTCTTGCTGGTGTCCATTTTCCGCGTTCCTATGTGCCACCTAGGCAACTGCCTAGTCCACCCCATGCCCCAGTTGCCCCCACTGCATGTCCCGCCTGCAGTCCCCCTATGCCCCATTTGCACCATCACCGTAGTGGCCCTTCGTACATTGCCACTATGCTGTTGCTGCAGATGGAACACTACTATCACCTTTCTTGGGCTCCCTGCCTATGCCCTACATTGCTGACACTGAAATGGTTTGTCTCTCCTGCAAATGTGCATCTAACGGCAGGTTTTCATTCGCGGTAGGATTCAGACCTTCAGTTCAGCGTGTTAGTGTGCAGGGAGCCTCTCCACGCCCACTCCCCGCCCATTGACCCCAGCTCTCTGCCCTCTCTCCTACATCTGCAGTGTCTACCGCGCTGCGGAACGCTTCGGCGCAGTTGTAACATTACCGCACGTTAACGTTACGTTACCGTGTGTTAACGTTACATAACGCACGTTAACGTTACATAACGCACGTTAATGTTACCTACCGCTCGTTAACGTTACCTACCGTGCGGTCTGTAACGTTATCGCAGTTTAGTAAACATACCCCTTTGAATAGAATCAGTCCTAGGAACAGTCCCTGAGGCCCTCCACTACTCATCTTTCTTTCTTCTGAGTGAAATTTTATTTACCATTACCTTCTGTCGTCTGTCAATCAACTAATTCTGATTCAGTTCACAACCTTGTGAAATATCCCCAGGCTGCTCAGCTTATTCGTAAGCCTCTTATAAGGGACAGTATTGAAGGTTTTACTGAAATCAAGTAGATCACATCCATCTCATGCCCTCAGTGTAGTTCTCTGGTCACCTAGTTAAGTAACAGAATTTTTGGTTTATAGGAACTACCACAGTGCCCGTGCTAAAAATGTGTAGGACTAGTATGAGTATCAGCAACTTGGTGATTCATACACTTAACACATTGAGATAAATAATAATCTTGCTTTATTTAACTCACACAATAATATCTTATACAATTTCCACTACAATCATTCATCATCATCATCACCATAATACTATACTGAGTAACTAACTATTCAGTATAGCCCTTGCTTAGTTTATGGTTATGGTTAATTTTTATTTAATATACTACAACACTGAATACAGACTATGCAGTTTACAATAAAATAATAATTTATAAAAGGAATTCAATTTTCATAAAAACAGGAAAGAAAGAAAATATAAGCATAAGGTGTCTAGGGAAGGGAGGGATAGTAGTTCATAGAATAGAGAGAGGAAAGAACATGAGAGGGACGTTGCCTCAACTAAGCCCACAACAGCAGGAGGTCTCCTCATGTGAATGTTGAAGTCAGGTTAAAAGCAGCTTCAAAAAGATGCATTTCTGAAGCCTTCTTAAAGTTCTTTTAGGTTGTTCGGTACAAATAGATGTTGGTAGGTTATTCCAGAGGGCAGGAGCTACTGCTGAGAAGGCGACCTTTCTAGTAAAGGTGTATTTAATTACGGCAGAGGAAAGAAAATGCAGGCAAAAGTCATGTAGTGAGTGTAAAGCAATTGCGGGGGCATACAGAGTGACTAACATTGACAAATAGTCCAGGGTAGTGTCATGCACAGCCTTATGAGCAAAAGTTAGTGCTTTAAACAGAATGCGTGAATTAATGGGTAACTAATGATATTGTATAAGCAGTGGTGTAACATGATCAAATTTCTGAGCATGAGCAAGAGTACATATAGCTGAATTTTGAATAGATTGAAGGTGTCTGATCTGATAGTTAGGGAGGCCAAGGTACGATTATTACAGTAATCAAGTCTGGATAATACTGTATGTATTAACACAGCATTCTGTGCAGGTTGTACTAAGTCCAAGCTATCCCAGTAACACATTTATAATGCAGAAGAAAGTACCTCACAGAGCCCAACCTACACAAATTCTGCTATTACCTATTAAGTATGCTCTACCAATTGTAACGGAAAAACTCTTTATGGGGTACTGCATTAGTACTAGTGCATGTGAATGAGATTCTAAAGAGAGATGTGGATAATCACAGACACTATGACCCATATGCACGTGGGATAAATCTATTTATTTTATAATATGTAAACATATTTGCATCTTATATCCTTACAGTTACAACAAAATCAATTTGGCCCACAATGAAATCTAATATCGTATACTTATCTATCCCTTTATGTTACCACTGTTGTGAAGGGACTACATTAGTGCTTCTCCAATTCCAGCCAACCTCCACTGTCTCCAAGGTCCTGCCAGAACCTCTCTGAGCAAGCTCAGTATCCTGGGATGTATCTCATTTGCCCTCATGGCTTTGTTCACTTTTAGTTTTGCATGCTTCTATGAATGCTGTAGTATCTTTTCCATTCCCATTAGTTCCTTTGTCAATCATATGTGGTCTTTCTCCTGGATTTTCTTTGAAGAACACAATACTGGACCTCAGCACTTTGGTGTCTTGCAATTCCTCCTCTTCCCAATATACCTGAAAAAAGTCTTGTCACCTTGTTTCACATCTTTAGCCATTTCTTTATTCTGCATGTGCTTTTGCCAATCTGATTTCTCTCTTTCTCTCTTTCAACTTTATTCAGTTTTCTTTTCTGTGTTCCTCTTTGGTGTGAATGTTGCCCTTTTTGCCTTTATTTTTACGACTGCTTCTTTGGAGAGCCATATTAGTTTCCTTTTCCTTTTTGTAGAATTACAAGAAAGAAATGAAACCTTTTGCAATTCAGCAGTGAGTTTGTATTATATATTTGTATGAGCACAGAGAGAAATCCAACAGTGTCTTTTTACAGTCTGAAGCTTTTTCTGATATACTAAAGAACCAAAGTTCTTGTAACAGTCAGGCAGAAAGAGCTAGTCTAGTGGGTTTGATTCCCACAGGGAATCCTTGTGATCTTGGGCAAGTCACTTTCCCTCCATTGCTTCAGAAGAAAAGGCCTGGCAATCTACTTCCAGTCATAGCTTGCCAAGAAACCCTGGGGGCTGCTGGGTCACCAGGACTCATCATTGAGTTGATGGCACTTAAAAAAACATGAATTTGTACCCCCTTCCATTAGCAAATTGCTAACATGTGGCACTGCACTGACTAGCATACAAGTGAACTTAACACCAATCATTGAGATGGCATTAAATGTACCCATACTTACAACAGCAGGTGCAGTTAGAGCATGCACTAACTGCAACACCCATGTGACTCCCCTAACTTGTCTGGTCTCCTCTCAATCCCATGCTAACTAGTTTCTGCAGGGTTTTTAGTGTGAGGTCCTGTGCTAACAGCATACGTTAGTAAACATGCTCCTTCGTCTTCATAAACTTAAGATGCGTAATTTGTCTCCCTAAGATCTTTGCAGTGGCTTTACCAGCAACAAATCACAGGAGTCTAAGGCTGTTAGAAATGAAGGTGTCACCCTACAGTCATAATTTCATTGTGCTTTACATTTAACCAGCTCTTCTTAATGTCCTTGTAAGACATTAGGACAACAAATCACCCCAGCAAGCTGGTGGCATTGCAAAGCAACAACAATGAGAAAGGCAGCAATTACTTCTGAGGGTGTGAAGTATGTGATGCTCATATCAGTATCCCAACAATGTGAATCTAGGTTGGTAGCTATTGATTTTATGTGATTTCCCTTTACAGACCTATCGTGTGATGTATACTGATAAAATAAAGAAAGAAAGGACAGTTTCGAAACTCATATAGCATGCCTCTGGGCTCTCGCTTTAATAATGTCAGTCTTGTCGTGCTGTGCAAAAAGGTACCATCGATTGGAAGCACTTAGAGTAAATGAAGATTCTGTCAAAGGAAATTGGTAACATAACCTCATTTTTACAATACAGTCTGCCCAAATGGTTCCAATTGTTCATTTATTCTACATTCAGTTTTAACATCACCTCATCAAGCACACTGGATTAGATGCTGCATGTTACTCAGACCTATGACAGACTCTTTAGTGACTGGAGTAGGATATATGAGAGGTCTGCTCTTGGTCAGCAATGATCTGATAAGAAGGAAAATGATATGAAATGAGCAGAGTCTTCAAGGCATCACTCTGAGATGGGGAAGTCTGCTTGTGTGAGATACATGGAGTAATGAACTATGTTTCTTCATAAGCTATAAACGGAAACATTAGACTTTCATTGCATGGTGTGGTACAATATTTGATAAAAATCTGCTTGAGACTATTCTCATTGAGTCTTGCAATAGATCATTTTTCATCAGATGGACGTTTGCACAGTCGTATTGCCACACACACACACACACTAAGCTAAGCTAATATACAGTTGAACAAATAAGGTCATAAACCATAATTTATTTTGCCTACATGAAGAGCAATTTTATATATTATATTTTTTATGATAGATTAGTTTCTGCCATAGTGAACTGTAATATTTTGATCTTTCAATATGTGTTAGTTTGCAGCAAATCTACAATGTTTCAGAACAATGTGCCTTGTACTGTGCCTACTAAGGTGCCTTGTAACGTGCCTTATGACGTACCTTGTACTGTGCCTACTAAGGTGCATTATAACGTGCCTTTTGATGTGCCTTGTATTGTGCCTGATAAGTTGCCTTATAACGCGCGTTAGCCTAAGGCGCCTTGTAACACGCATTAACTGACACAGCTTGCCATAATGATGCACCGCCCATTCCTTTATATGGGAATCCAGGGAACCTAACGCGGGGAACATTACCGCAGTTTAGTAAACATACCCCTTAATGTCTGCATGGATGGATAGAGACCAAAGCATGATTATTACCCAAAATGCTTGTGGATGTCTTTAGTCAAAATCCTGCCTTCCAGAAACATCTAAAGGCAACAATAGCAACAATCAGATTTCAAGATGACCTGCCAACCGAACTTTATGAAACAACCTATTCAGCTGTAGCTACAAAACTTTGGACCTCAAGTCTTGCTCTTTCATACTCAACAGAAGAGTACTTCATGTTTTCATGGCAAAGGCCATCACATACAAAATCATTGACAGCCAACTTAAAACAACTACTGTTATCATAACTAAAACCATCTCCTGAATTCCTGTTCTGACAAATATCAATACCTCATATATCTTTTGGCTGATGCTGACTTTTAAGTTGTTTGAAACCATTCATACTGCATCTTATCTACCGCTCTACAATGACCTGTTTAATCCAAGTAAACCCCAGATTTCCTCTCAACACCCTTTATGAGGCAATCTCTTTGACCAGGATCTGCCCTTTTAATCAAGGAATGTGAATCATCAGAAATTACAAACAAATTTCATGTGCCATATCCCAGTTTTCAACTTCTTAGTTATAAATTAACATAAGATATAAGAAAAGAATTACTTCTTGCTTTAGGTGAAAACTGAAAGAGAAAATGACACCAGATTGTCAAGGGTTTAGCAAACCTATTTAATATATTTGGAAATGATTCTAAAACAGAATTATGACAACAGTGACATCTGGAAAGATAGGGATGGTAGCAAGTGATTAAGCTGAGATGGTTAGGGGATGACCCTTTTTGTTTGGTATCCCTAAATTATCCAAATAATAGTTTAGCTGAGTTGACTCTAGGGGTTAATTATCTCCTGATGGCCTGGAGTGCTTTAGAGACTTCAGGATAGTAAATATAGCCAAAGATAGAAGAAAGATTGCAAATATGAATGCATCCAGATGTTCCTTTGGATCCCATTCCATCTAGGTTTGTAAACAATAGAGCCACAAGCGGGCCTTTAGTCATAAATAACCTACATTATATTATCAATATGTGCTTGGAGTTGAGTGAATTGCCGACTCTGTTAAAAGAAACTTTGGGTTGGCCTGTATGGGAAAAACAAACAAATAAGATCCTTAATAGGCAATTAAGATGATTTATCGGCATATACAGGAATGTTATCAGTTCAAAGGAATTCATCCTTCCCAGTCAGGGTTTCATAAGGAACATGGAAGAGCAACAGTGCTATTAGCATTGATAAAGGGTATTCAGATGCAGATGAATAAAAGGGTAGATCACGTTCCTCCTTGTATATCTTTCCAGTGCATTTGGTACCATAGATCAAAGGAAGTATATCATCAAAAGTTGCAGAATAAACAAAAGACTATTATTATGACATAAGAAAGAACTGGAGTTTGAAAAGGCTGCTCTGAGATGGTCAAACTCCTATTTTTCTGAAAGACACAATTCAAAGGAATGCCTGTCACATTTCACCAAGACATTTTGGGGTCATTTGTTAACAGTGTGCACCAATGCCATTAGCATACGCTGTTCTTGCAAGGCTCTTTTCATGCAATGGGTCCTGTGATATTTAAATGCTTTAACTTCATTTGCATATGTTAACTGTTGGTAAATGACCCCCTCAGACTGAGATTGAAGTTATCACCAGTCATTTTCAGTGTCTACTTTTTCCCACCAGTTCTCTTGATTCAGAGTTTTGAACTTGAATGTAATACTCAGTTCATTGAGCAAGAATGCTGTTTGCACAGGGCCCCGCGTTTCAGGGGGCCCCGCGCAAACAACATTCTGCACCAGCTCAGGCAGATTAAAAAACAAACAAACTGGCTGCTGCTGCCGCTGCCGCCGTGGCAGTGGCAGAATCAAACATCCAGCGGGCTCCCCCCCCTGCCTGGCAGAGCCCTCCCTGCATCATCAGCTCCCTCAGCATCAGCTTTCAGAGCCGCGAAGGGACAGTTTCTCTCTCACTGCTCTGTTAAGCCCACCGGGGCTGATGGGAAATAGGTTTCCCATCAGCCCCGGTGGGCTTAAACAGAGCCACAAGAAAGGCAAACTCTCCCTTCGCAGCTCTGAAAAGCCCGCGCTGAGGAGCTGATGCTGCAGGGAGGGCTCTGCCAGGCAGGGGGGGGGGGGCACCGCGGGATGCTTGATTCTGCCGCTGCCACGGTGGCAGCGGCAGCAGCAGCCAGTTTGTTTGTTTTTTAATCTACCTGGGCTGATGGGGGGAGGGGGGTTAGGACTGGTAATGGGCTATAGGGGGGCTAATACTGGAAGTTGGCTGATGGGAGGCTTAGGACTGGAAGTGGGCTGAGGGGGGGTTAGGACTGGTAAAGGGCTATGGGGGGGCTAAGTCTGGAAGTGGGCTGATGGGGGGGCTTAGGATTGGAAGTGGGCTGATGGAGGTTAGGACTGGTAATAGGCTATGGGGGGGCTAAGACTGAAAATGGGGTGATGGGGTTAGGACTGGAAGTGGGCTGATGGGGGGCTTAGGACTGGTAATGGGCTATGGGGGGGCTAGGACTAGTAATAGGCTGGGGGTTGCTAGGACTGGAAATGGGCTGAGTGGAAGGGGGGCTTGAACTGCAAATAGCTGATGGGGACGGGGGCTTGGAATGGAAATGGGCTGAGTGGAGGGGAGCTAGGATTTGACATGGGCTGATGGTGGGGCTAGGAAAGGACTAGAAATGAACTGATGGGGACTGGGATTGGAAATGAGCTGATAGAGGGACTCAGATAGGACTGGAAATGGATGGGGGAGTTAGGACTGGAAATGGCTGATGGTGTGGCTAGGACAGGATTGGAAATGGGCTGATGGGGGGCTTGGATTGGAAATGGGCTGATGCGGGGACTAGAAGGAGGAAAGAGCAAAAGGAGAAAGATTAGTATGTTAAAGCAGATGTAGAGAGAGAATGGAAAAAAAGCTAGAAGAGAGAAGAAAGGACAAATGGTCAGCAGACGATGGAGAGTTAGCAGAAGACACGAAGAAACCAGAAGAAAGTGTCTGGAGCAATTGCAACTGAAAAAAAAATGCACAAAGGTAGAAAAATATCTCTTTATTTTGAATTTATTAACTGGAATATTTCAGCTCTGGGAAATGTGCATCATTAATGTCTTTGCTTTGTTTAGTACAAGAGGAAATTAATTTATAGTTTTATTTCTACAGTGTTGTTGTACATTCCAAGTTTGGCTTTTGGGATTCCCAGTTTAATTGTCTTCCTGTTTCTAAATTGTGATTCTTTGTTTGGTGATGGTCTATGTTCTGCATGTGTAACTGAGCTGAGGTATTCTGTTTATATAATTCCTATTTGACATTGCCACTTGTTCTCATTCCCCAGTAGGTCATGTATTGTTATTCTCTGAAATGTATTGGCTTAATATTTGCAGTGCTGCCTTTGTTATGGTGCTTTGTGAGTCCTGGTAGTGCTGTTAGGATACGGCGGGTTTGCTGTGGATTCTAAATGCCATAAATGCCATACTTGATTCAAGGATTTATGGTATTTATGGTATTTATGGGGTTGATTCCCAGGGGTGTTTTCTTTGGAAGTGGATTCTAAATGGGCAGTGTTTGTAGTAGTTCCTAATGTGCCTGGCTGTTGGCACTGGATTATAGTAATGTAGAAATCTTTTAGTCTTTCTTTATCCATACACTCATTAAGAAGCATGTTTACTAAAAGTTAGTGTATGGTAACATTATGCAAATATTTATGCAAATGAGACCCTTATGCAAATGAGGCCCCGCACCCCCCTTGGGCTGCCCCTGGTTATACTGTATGTTATTAAATGACATCCAGTTAGTTGCCTATCTGGGAGCAGATTAGATCTCAGGGAAAACAAATTTAGATGCCTTTCTCAAAGTTGTGACAATATGGCTTAAGCACCATAAATAAAGAAGGTTTGTGGATTAGCAATCAAACAAGAATATTATCTATGCTTGCTTATGTGATGGGAGTAGATCTGCTACCCAACAGATGGTATATAGCAGCGATGGCGAACCTATGGCACGCGTGCCAGCTGTGGCACGCGAAGGCCTTGCAGCTGGCACGCGGGAAGGTCCGCATTTAAAAGGTCCCAAATTAAAAAAAAAAAAAACCAAACAAACCGGCTGCTTCTGCCGCGGCAGCCTCAAGAGCTCTGCCGCGGCAGCCTCAAGAGCTCTGCCGCGGGCCCCCCCCCCCTGCCCGGCAGAGCCTCCCTGCATCATCTACCTTCAAGTCGCAAAACGCGGGCTTCTTTCAGAGCCGCGAGAGTTTCCTTTCTCGCGGCTCTCCCGCGAGAAAGGAAACTCTCGCGGCTCTGAAAGAAGCCCGCGTTTTGCGACTTGAAGGTAGATGATGCAGGGAGGCTCTGCCGGGCAGGGGGGGGGTCCGCGGCAGAGCTCTTGAGGCTGCCGCGGCAGAGCTCTTGAGGCTGCCGCGGCAGAGCTCTTGATGCTGCAGCGGCAGAAGCAGCCGATTTGTTTGGTATTTTTTTAAATTTGGGATGATCGGGGGGACGGGGGTTTAGGACTGGTAATGGGCTATGGTGGGGAGGCTAAGACTGGAAATGGGCTGATGGGGGGGGGGGGGTTAGGACTGGTAATTGGCCATGGGGGGGGGGGCTAAGACTGGAAATGGGCTGATGGGGGGGGGGTTAGGACTGGTAATTGGCCATGGGGGGGGGGGCTAAGACTGGAAAGGGGCTGATGGGGGGGTTAGGACTGGTAATTGGCAGGGGGGGGGGTAGGACTGGTAATTGGCAGGGGGGGGGGGTATGACAGGTAAATGGCCCGGGGGGGGGGTTAGGACAGTTAAATTGCCATGGGGGGGGGATAAGACTGGAAAGGGGCAGATGGGGTGGGTTAGGACTGTTAATTGGACGGGGGGGGGTGTAGGACTGGTAATTGGCCGGGGGGGGGTAGGACTGGTAATTGGCCCGGGGGGGGGGGGGGGTTAGTACTGGTAATTGGCCGGGGTTAGGACTGGTAATTGGCCATGGGGGGGGCTAAGACTGGAAATGGGCTGATGGGGGGGGGGGGTTAGGAATAGTAATGGGCCATGGGGGGTGCTAAGGCTGGAAGTGGGCTGGTGATGGTGATGGTGATGGTGATTTGGGGGGGGGTAGGACTAGTAATGGGCTATGGGGGGGGCTAAGACTGGAAATGGGCTGATGGGGGGGTTAGGACTGGTAATGGGCTGATGGGGGGGTTAGGACTGGTAATGGGCTATGGGGGGGCCAAGACTGGAAATGGGCTGAGTGGAAGGAGGGCTTGAACTGCAAATAGCTGATGGGATTGGGGCTTGGAATGGAAATGGGTTGTGAGGGGGAGGGAGCTAGGACTGGAAAATGGGTGAGGGGGGGCTAGGACAGGAAATGGGCTGATGGAGGGGCTCGAATAGGACTGGAAATTGGCGGGGGGGGGGGTGCTAAGATTGGAAATGGGCTGTGGTGGGGGTTTGGAGTGAAATGGACTCAAGAAGGGGCTAGAACTGGAAGTAGGCTCATGGGGGGCTTGGATTGGAAATGGGCTGAGTGGAGGGGAGCTAGGATTTGACATGGGCTGATGGTGGGGCTAGGAAAGGACTAGAAATGGGCTCATGGGGGGCTGGGTTTGGAAATGAGCTGATGGAGGGACTCGGATGGGACTGCAAATAGATGGGGGAGCTAGGACTGGAAATGGGCTTATGGGGGGTTAGGACTGGAAGTGGGTTGATGAGGGGGGGCTAGGACTGGTATTGGGTTGGGAGGTTGCTAGGACTGGAAATGGGTTGGGGGGCTGCTAGGACTGGAAATGGGCTGATGCAGGGACTAGAAGGGAATGGATGCTGGGTGAGGCTGGAACTAGAAGGGAGCTGGTGTTGGGGGAGGATTAGAATGGGATGGGGCTGGGAGAGTAAAATGGAGAGGGGAAAAATATTTTGTGTGGGAGGGATAAAAAATCTACAATTGGCCGGGTATTGGGAGAATAAGTGGGGATTGAGGATGGAGGGGTAAATTTTGAGTAGATGAAATAGGAATGAGGAAAGAGCAAAAGGAGAAAGATTAGTATGTTAAAGCAGATGTAGAGAGAGAATGGAAAAAAAAACCAAGAAGACAGAAGAAAGAAAGGACAAATGGACAGCAGATGGAGAGTTAGGAGAAGACACGAAGAAACCAGAAGAAAGTGGCTGGAGCAATTGCAACTGAAAAAAAATGCACAAAAGGTAGAAAAATATCTCTTTATTTTGAATTTATTAACTGGAATATGTCAGCTCTGGGAAATGTGCATCATTAATTTTTGCGCTTTATTTAGTACAAGAGGAAATTAATTTATAGTTTTATTTCTACAGTGTTGTTGTATATTCCAAGTTTGGCTTTTGGGGTTCCCAGTTTAATTATTGTCTTCCTGTTTTTAAATTGTGATTCCTTGTTTGGTGATGGTCTGTTCTGCATGTGTAACTGAGCTGAGGTATTCTGTTTATATAATTCCTATTTGACATTGCCACTTGTTCTTTCCCCAGTAGGTCATGTATTGTTGTTCTCTGAAATGTATTGGTTTAATATTTGCAGTGTTGCCTTTTGATAGTTAGGGTATGGTGCTTTGTGAGTCCTGGTAGTACTGTTAGGATACGGCGGGTTTGCTATGGGTTCTAAATGGGCAGCGTTTGTAGTAATTCCTAATGTGCCTGGCGGTTGGTACTGGATTATAGTAATGTAGAAACCTTTTAGTCTTTCTTTATCCATATACTCATTAAGAGGCATGTTTACTAAAAGTTAGTGTATGGTAACATTATGCAAATATTTATGCAAATGAGGCACCTTATGCAAATGAGGCTTTAATGGACGTGCTGGCACTTTGAGGAAATTCTTTGGTTTTGTGCGGCAGTTTGGGCACTCGGGCTCAAAAAGGTTAGCCATCACTGGTATATAGTCTGAGCATAAAAGTTAGATGATCATTTGACAATGGAATGTTGTTATTAAATGCTGTCAAGTCAGTGTCAACTCATAGTGATCCTTTGATAACTGTCCAAACTGTGTTCGGTCTTCAGTCAGATGGCTCATTGTTGACAAACTGGCACCCATAGCTGGTGTTATTGTATCGATCCATCTCATTGCTGGTCTTCCTCTTTTGTGTTGATCTTCTACCTTGCCGAGCATGATGTCTTTCTCTAACAATCATTTTCTTCGCATGAAGTGTCCAAAGTATGAAAGTCGAAGTCTTGTCATCTGAACATCTAAAGAAAGATTAGGTTTGATCTTCTCTCTTACTAACTGGTTTGTTTGCATACACAGTATTCTTCGCCAGCATCATAACTCAAAAATATCGATTTTCTTCCTGTCTCTCTTTTGCACTGTCCAACTTTCACATCCATATGATGTTACTGAAAATACCATAGTTTGAACAAGTTGAATCTTTGTATGGAGAGAGACATCTCTGCTCTTGAAAATCTTGTCTAGGTCATTTATAGCCATTCTGCCAAGAGCAATGCATCATCGGATTTCTTGATTGCTTGTTGTTTCTTTATTGATAGTTGATCCAAGTAGGATAAAGTTGTCAACTATTTCAATTTCTTCTCCATCAATGAAGAATTTATTGATTTTGCCAGTTGTCAGCATCTTTGTCTTCTCAAGATTAAAGTGCAGGCCCATTTTAAGACTATGGGGTATGTTTACTAAACCGTCTTAATGTTACCGGCGCTAGTTGCCGCGATAATGTGAAGAATGCCATATAAGGAGTGGGCGTTCCGGTGTCAAGGTAGCAAGAATCTGTATCACGCGATAGTGGGCGCCATGGCACGTTAACATGCGTTAACCCTAAGTTCATGCCAGCGCAATATTAAACACTATAAAGATGTAGCCCACTGGTTACTGCAATGACTGTGGAGGCAGGGGTCATGGGTTTGATCCTGCAGTGGTGTTATGTAAGAAGGCTGTCAGAGGCACTTCCCTTTTCTAATTTAAATCAGTGTTGTCTGAGGCAGTTCCCGTATTTCATTTAAATCAGTGCTGTCCGAGGCATTTCCTTTTTTAAGTTAAATCAGTGCTGCCAGCAAAAACACCCTCACAGTGCCATAACATAAGGTGCCACATAAGGCACCCTATAAGGCACTCCATAGGGCACATTATAAAGTGCTTTGTCCGCCAAGGTGCCTTCTAATGTGCCCTATAGGGCGCCTTATGAGTCACCTTAAGGTTACAGCACTGTGAGGGTGCATTTTACTGGCAGCACTGATTTCAATTAAAAGGAAAAGCCTCAGAGAGCCTTATTAAATAACACCACTTTGGGATCAAACCCATGACTTCTGCCTCCACAGTCATTGAAGTAACCAGTAGGCTATATCTCCACAGCTACTACCACACTGCTGGCTGGCTACAGAAAGACTGCAGGTCACCACACAAACTGTCTGCTGTGGTTACCAGGATAGGGTAAACCCACCCATACCCATGATGCACTGCACATGCAGATCAGCAGTCTACAGCTGATCACATAATAGGGTATGCATCCCCACAGCACCTAGGCCTGGTAGAGGGAACTGACCCTGTGTATTACTGGCACAGAGTAGCTACAGACTGTAACATTGTGCGGGTCCTGTGCTCACCCTGAGGGTGAGGTGGGGCACCCAGCACCAGGTCCGCAGCACCTGGCTTGACTAAGATAGACTATGCTGGAGGTCCCCATCAGTACCAGTGTGTGATAGGTAGACCTTGCAGGTACACCTGTGTCCGTCTGTATTTCCTAGCCTCATCTAGCCCGTGTGGACTATGATGCACCCAGAATAGTGCATATCCTGTGTGGGTGCTATGGTCATATGTTATAGGTGAAGAGGTGTGTTTGGACCCAAAAGTGGATTATGTAGCACCACCCAACCCACCCAAGGTCTGTGCTCTGTAGGGTAAAATATAGTCATTTCAGGCATTTTTATTTTATCTGTAATAAAGGTTCTGTTTTTATTACCACAGTTTAGTACTGGGTAAAATATGGGGACAAGGTTGGCAGGAGCCACAGCTGGGACTTGAACTTGTGACCTTCTGCCCTTAAACACACTGGCTGTGTGTACTGCACCAAACTGTTACCACAGGGACAGATCATTCCCTGGGGGTACCATGACTGTTCGTCAGCCAGACCTTGTCTGTTGCAGTGCACGGCACCCACGTAAATGGGGCTTGGCCATGGTCTGCTGTGGGGGCAGATGCCACTGCCCCCTCCACCACCAGCACCCCTCCGCCACCATGCTTCCATGCCATTATGCCGGTAGTGCTGGTGGTGCACAGTCCCAGGCCATCCAGTGTGCCGGTAGGCAGCTGCCTATGGTGTGGGTTCTCTGGTAGGGGTGCCTACATGGAGATGCGCGCTTCCCCCTGGCACCGCCTGCCAATGTTATGTGCCCTTGGGGGTACCTGCTGGGTAATATCCCCTGTGACAATGTGGGACACACACTTGCGCCCATGTTGGACCCTCATCAGTTGCTGTCTTGCTGCTTTACATTTTCGGCATGCCTATGTACCACCTAAGCATCTGCCTAGTCTGCACTGTGCCCTTCTGGACCATAGCATGTGCCACCTGCAGCCCCCTGTATCCCATTTACAGCATCAGTACAGTTGCCCTTTCCTACATGCCCACTCTGCTGTTGCTGCACATTTGCACGCCCTAACAAACCTGCCCAATATAAACAACAAAAATCCTATTTCAATGTGGGATCATTCACCTTGTAGGGGGACAGAGCATAGACCCTTCCAAACATGATATCTTCCTTTTTACGCTTTGTCAGTAGTGTTGCTTTATGTTTATCAGTAATATCACTATTGTCCAGCTTGGTTATTGGGATTTCAAATGTGGTTCTGGTCATTTTATATGTTTATTTGCCTTTTTGGTTACTGCACATGTATCACTACATCCTCGCCAGATCCACACTCCAATTTAAACTAAACACCACCACCAGCACAACCCACCTTGACATGCTTTCCATATCAAATGAGCTCTGTACAATCAACCTACTGTACCGAGCGCCAACACCATCCCCAGAAGACTTACCCTCAATAATCGACCTCGCATGTAACTCCCCTAACCCACGCTCTCCAAATTGGTTGATAGGAGATTTCAACCTGCCTTCCCTACAAGTTACACACTCGTCAGCCTTCCTCGAAGCTATGCTCCAGTTGGG
The DNA here is from genome assembly GCA_033557465.1 of Ichthyophis bannanicus. NCBI lineage: Eukaryota > Metazoa > Chordata > Amphibia > Gymnophiona > Ichthyophiidae > Ichthyophis > Ichthyophis bannanicus. The sequence continues at coordinate 1,573,008,886 of CM066031.1, read as the reverse complement.
ATACGAGCAACCCATTGACTCTCCCACCCATAGTAAGGGAAGCAAATTGGACCTAATCTTCGCTCCTCAATCTGCTGTCAATTCATCCCAAGGCCTGCTGATCTCCATAACCCCAGTACCCTGGTCTGACCATAAACTACTTTTATTCCACATTCCCAATAACCACCTCAGAGTTAGTAACAATAAAATAGGTCACCCCACTAGTACCGTAGCACCACGATTTTGGCCCCTTGTTAAGAAAGAAGCCCTCAAAAATATTTTACCTTTGCTCCCCAATGCCTCCCTAGACCCAGATGAATTAGTATCCAACTGGGATAACACTCTCAGAACTGCCGCTTGCCTCCCACCTACCAACAAGAAACCACCTAAACGAGAACATGCATCATGGTTCTCCCAAGACCTGCGAGCATCGCTTCTACACCTACGCAGACTTGAGAGACAGTGGCGACACACCCGGACTTCTGAGGCACTTTGTGCATACTCCGCACACCTACAATTACACCGAAAAAAGACGATGGAAAAGAGAAAACAATACCACTCAGAGATACTAACGCGATCAATAAACAAACCACATGATCTATTCAGTATTGTAAAATCCTTAACAGGTGATCCAGCCCTTGCGCAACCACCCATGCCGCAACCACAGGACTACTCAAACTATCTACAATCGAAGATGATCCAGACCAACATGAACGCTTCTACCACATCCCTTTCCAACCCGCACATTACTACCCAACCAGCCGAACTATGGAAATTCTGCGAGGTCTCCAATATAGAGATTGAAGATATCATCTCTTCTATTAACCTCACCACTGCGCCCAATGACCCCTGCCCAGCCAGTTGGATTAAAGAGCTGCGCCACGATCTCAGCCCATCCATAACTAGAATATTAAACCAATCCTTCGCAACTGGGACCTTCCCACAGAGTCTGAAGCACTCATCTATCCGCCCATTTTTTAAAAATAGCAAACTCGACCCATCAAAAGTCAAATCCTTCAGACCAATTTCAAGTATCCCCCTGCTAGCTAAAATCATTGAAAAGGTAGTCCAGCGACAAATTCAACAGCATGTCGACACCGAAGCACCGCTTGACCCTTCTCAACACGGCTTTCGAGAAGCACATGTTGTGGACACCATCCTCACAACCCTCTTCCACAACCTAGCCATAGGGCTCGACAATATTCATCAAGGATTTGTCCTCATCTTTATGGACATTGCGGCCGCTTTTGATTCGGTGAACCACGAGACACTACTACTTTGCCTCAAAGAAAAAGGCATACAAGGCTTAGCTCTAACCTGGTGTAAATCTTACCTGTGCAATAGATGGCAGCAAGTCAGAACAGACACCATGACATCAGATCCATTTCCTCTAAAGCAAGGTGTACCTCAGGGATCATCCCTATCTGCTCTAATGTTTAATATCTACATGCAGCCCATCTGTGCCTTGATCCGCTCATTCAATATCCAGTGTCTGGCCTATGCAGATGACATCCTGATTTATACCCCTTTCAAGATTGATCAACCGGACTTCTCACCAATACTAAGATGTTTTAAAGCCATAGCAGACTGGCTCCTCACTCAAAACCTGCGTATTAACCACAGCAAAACAGACGTCTTGTTCGTCACGAGGAACCAAAAGTTCATACCACCTTCCTCACTACAAGTCAATAATACAGAACTGAAAGCAAAACCCACAATTCGCTATCTAGGCATTACCCTAGATCAGCGACTTGACATGTCAGCGCACATTAAAAACACCACAAAAGCAATATACCATAAGATTCGAACACTACGTCATCTCCGTCCATTACTTGATTTCTCCGATTACCGTTCAATATTCCAAGCCTTGGTTATCCCACACCTGGACTTTGCTAATATCATTCTACACGGTCTTCCACAAGCAACTCTAAGCCCACTCCGTCTTGCCATGAATTCAGCAGCAAGGGTACTTGTAGGAGTATCAAGATCAGACCACATAATGCCAGTCCTGAAGAACCTTCACTGGCTACCTCTGCAGGCCAGAATCATATACAAGACTCTAGTCCTGACATTCAAGGCCTCAAAGAACCAGCCTCCCTCGCCCATCAGTAGTCTTATACACAGCACGCCAGCTAACAGATGCAGAAGGTCCCCATTCATGAACACACTTGAAGTTCCTAAATTGTTGACGAAGTGCACTAAGACCACAGGTAGCAGAGCGTTCTCCTTATTCGCACCCAGAGCGTGGAATGCCCTCCCACCTGAAATCCGAGCCATCACGAACATAACATTATTCAGGAAGGCTCTTAAATATCACCTGTTCCTAATATATTACCCGGAACCTAACACCAGAGAACACTCAAACACCACCCCGCCCTCCCACCCAGACCGCTCCATACCTATGCCCCCCTTGGAGAATGGTTAATCGGCACTCCCTTCCTGCTCACCATGCCTTATGCTTACACCCTTCTGATAAACGATCCATGTTTGCCTAACTATAATTGGGTAAATAATTATGTAAATAGTTTCATAACATGTAAATAATTATGTAAATAGTTATCATAACATGTAAACAGTTCCTCCTGGTTTACCTCCATGTTCGATAACCCTGTTCATTGTAAACCCAATGTTGCCTGCTACATTGTGGAATGTTACGTTCAAATGTACACCGCATTGATTAAAATAGCACGGTATATAAGAAATGTAAATAAATAAATAAATAAATAAATAATACTATCACTTTTCTGGGTTTCCCTGCCTTTGCTGTACATTGCTGACTGAAATGGTTTCTCTCTCCTGCAAATGTGCCTCTAACGCGAGGGTTTCACTGGCGTTAGTGTTCAGACCCGAATTTCACAGCGTTAGTGTGCCTGGAGCCTCTCCCTGCCCACTCTCCACCCATTGACCCCCATCTCCGCCCTCTGGGAGGCCTTACTCCACCTTTCAGACCCGAATTTCACAGCATTAGTGTGCCTTAACGCCGCTGCCGATGTTATCATACAATACGTGACGTTATCACATGATAATATTACGTATCGCGCGATAACGTCGCCGCTGCTACGTTAAGATGGTTTAGTAAGCATACCCCTATGTTCCTTGATCTTTAGAAGCAAATGTTTCAGATCTTCTTCCCTTTCAGCTAGTACAGCCAGCACAGTGAAGGTTATTAATGAGCCTTCCACTAATCTTCACAACTCGATTGTCTTCATACAGTCCTGCTTCTCTGATAATTTGTTCTGCATGTAAATTAAAAAGGTAGGGAGAAAGTATACAGTCTTGACATACACCTTTGCTGATTTTAAACCATTCTGTTTCTCCTTGTTCGGTTTGAACTGTTGCTTCTTGATGAATGTAAAGACTGTGCAAGAGAATGATCAGGTGTTCTGTTAAACCCATGCATCTTAATGTGGTCCAGAGTTTCTCATGGTTTACACAGTCAAAGATCTTGCTGTAGTCAAGAAAAAACAAAATGATATCCTTTTGGCATTCTTTTGTCTTTTCAAGGATCCATCTCACATCTATGATGATGTCTCTCATTCCTCGCCCTTTCCTGAACCCTGCTTGCACTTTGGGAAGTTCTCATTGCAGATATGGTTTAGCCTCTGATGAATAATCTTGAGTAGAATCTTGCTGACATGTGGGATCAGAGCAATTGTGCATTAATTTCTAAAGTCAGTTGGATCACCTTTCTTAAGTATTGGTATAAATACAGATATTTTCCAGTCAGTCGGCCATGATGGTGTCTTCCAAATTTCCTGGCAAAGCCTTGTAAGTATGGTAACCGCTGCATCCAATTGTTGTAATACTTCAATGGGAATGCCATCAATGCCCAGTGCTTTGTTCTTTGATGAGGCTTTCAATGCTGCTTCGACTTCTTCTTTCATCACCAATAGTTCCTAATCATAACGTACAGATTGAAACAGCTGTTGGTCCATTTGATCTTTATGGTATAATGACTCTTTGTATTCTTTATACCTTCTCTTGATCTTCTCAGCATCATTCAAAATGGATCCTTGAGCATCTTATAGCACTCCAATTTGAGGCTGGAATATTTTCTTTAACTCAAGTAGCTTTAGAAAAAACAATCTTGCTCTTCCTCTAATAGTTTCTGATTCTATTTCCTTGAATGCATCACTGTAGTACTTCTTTTTGTCTTGTCTTGCTGCATGTTGAAAATCTCTGTTGAGTTCTGAAATTGCCTCTCTTTCTCCTCTGGCTTTATCTGCTCTGCATTTCTGAGCAATTTTCAATTTCTTTGGTCATCCCCTGTGGCCATTTTTGTTTTTCCACCTTTTATAGAAACTTCTCACTTTCTTCCAACACAACCTTCTTGATGTCATCCCATAATTCTTTTGGACTCTGTCATTTGTATCTAAAGCAGCAAATCAATTTTGTAGGCAGTCTTTAAATTCCGGCGATATATTTTGAAGGACATATTTTGCTACATTCACTCATAGCTTGCTCTTTTTCAACTTTAGCTTGCGTTTGTATACTAGTAGCTGGTGATCTGTACCACAGTCAGCTCCAGATTTTGTCTTTGTTGATGTTATCAGGATATCCTGTTTTCATGTTCTATTAATTTCAGCTTGTACTTCTTCATAGAACTCATCAACATCATCCTCTTCTGCAGTTGTTGTTGGGGCATATACATGAACTGCCAGGGGGAGGGCATCTAGACTTGCATGGGGTTGTTACTAGGGTCCTGCTGGCCTTACCAGTAATATGGGGAGTAGGCCTGAAACACCTCCGTTCCCAACTGCCTAGGTCTAACATTCACCCCCAGCTAGCATCTGCTGCCCACCACTGGGTGTCCCAGCCATGCACATACAAGTACCAACTGCAGACACTCCACTGGCCAGCATGCATTGCATATATTTAGAGCAAACATGAACACCCAGCAGTTGGTTCACTGATCAGGCCCCCAGAACAGGAGGAAACCAGTCAGAAGACGTGGCAGGAGGTTTCAAAGTCGCCTTTATTGTTCCACGGATCAGGTGTGCCAACCCAACACAGGCCGTGTTTCGTGTACCATTTCCTCAGGGGTTAAGGGCTCACTATGATGTATTTCTTATTATTTTTTATCTATGATGTATTTATTTATTATTAAGGTTGTTTGGTATTAAATGTTTATTATAATATATGTTTTTAATTAGTGAGTTATCACATTATAATTATTTATGTATTTATTTATTTACTATTTTATTATTATTTTATTTTATTACAATTTTTATTTTACTTTGTGAGCTGAAACACACGGTATTATTTACGCTTGGTTAATGTATTTATATAAAAGTTTTTTATTTGCTGTTTTTTTGTTTTTTTGTTTTAACATGTATATGAATGTTTTATAGTGAGCTCTTAACCCCTGAGGAAGTGGTACACGAAACACGTCTTCTGACTGGTTTCCTGTTGCCCACGTGGCAGTTTGCTGTTTTTTGGTGGACCCCAGAACAGGAGGTACACCTGCATCACTAGAGCCAAACACTATATAGCACTATGTGGATACACAGTCATGCCATGGTCACTGCTCAGTCAGAATGAGAGTGCCCTCCCAGCATGACATGCTGTGGTTACCTGGTCCTTGCCGGTGGCAGTTGGGTGCTACGACGTCCCAGCCATTGATCCACCCCCGATGCAGACACATCTTGGCCAATCAGCCCTATTTCAGCTCATACCCACAATACTTTGCTCCTCATCATGCACATTTGCAGGCTAATGCTGGAAACAGCTTAGGCACTGCAAGGCTCAGTAAGGAGTAGAAATCCACAAAACAATGGATAGACATACACACACACACACACACACACTCATATCGATGCACTATGCAAAACTGAGGATGGTTGGCATTCTTGCCTGCCACTCTGGTCCCAATCTCAGCTCAGGCATTGTTAAGGTATGCTCATTCTGCAGAAGCTAGTAGAGCTCTCTGATGCTAACACCCGCTCAGTGTGCCGGTGCTGTCAGTCCGACTCTCCATCCAGCTGAGGATAATGGAGCCTGTTTGTGTGGGTGTTTGTACCCTTGTTGACCGATTCACTAGGGGTTGTACATGTCAGTGCTGTACCTGCACTGTGGGATAAAATCTAGCCATAGAGACATACACTGCGTGATCTACAGCCAGGACCTGAACCAGCTGTGTGTAATGTGCCACAGTGCTACCACATGCTCACCTCAGTCCCTGGGGCTGACATGCTTCCTATCAGACAGACCTTGGCACATGTTGCACTGTGCATGGTGCATTGGAGCAGGGCATGGCCTTTGTCTGCTGCAGGTGGGTGCCGCTGCCCCCTCTACCAACACCCCCCATGCCATGCTGACATGTCCATATGCTGTCAGTGTTGGTGGTGCGCAGTCCCAAGCCAGCTAACATGCAGGATGGCGAGTGCCTAGGGTGCAGGGTCTGGCGGTGGTGGGGGTAGAGGCAAACATGGATGACCACTCCTCCTCCCCACGACCATCTGCCTCTCCAGGGACCCTGTCATCGCCTGCCAATGTTAGGTCTCTTCAAGGCTGAGGGGTGTTATGTCAGAGGTATAGAAAATATTGCCTGGAGTGGAACAGGTAAACATAGCTCAATTGTTTATGCCATCAGAATGTAGAAAGACTAGGAGACATGCAATGCAGTTACAGTGTATCCCATTTAGAACTTCTAGGTGAAGATATTTTACACATGCAGCTTAAATTAATTCATAGATATATATGTACACAAAAGTGATTTGTGTGCACTTTAAATTTTTAGCCACACAAAAGACATGAAGGCATGCTCACAAATGCACATCCCTAAAAACGGGGCATTGTGATTCTATTTGACTTGCACATCTGACCTGAAATAATATATCCCCTGAAGGTCCAATGGATACAAATTTTTATATTTCAAAAGAAAATTAAAACCTGTTTGCTTGAGTAAGCATTTCACAAATAAGAGATTAGAGTGCACTTGTTTGTCATATTACTCTATATCTGATTCAAATGGGATTGCAACAGCAGTTTAAGGGGGTCCTTTTACTGAAGCGCAAAGACTATGCAGTATGTGCAGTAAATGCATGGGGGGGGGGGGGTGCCCAGCATCTACTCTGCATTTACCACACAAGGTAACACACTTACCACATGTGGGACCTCCATTCCTTGCCTCAGCATGTAGCATAGGAGCATGGGAGCATCTGTACTACCTATTGGGTCCACATTCTCTGCCTCAATAGGTAGTGCAGATGCTCCCATGCTCCTATGCTACATGCTGAGGCAAGGAATGGAGGTCCCGGAATGGAGGTCCCACATGCGGTAAGTGTGTTACCTTGTGTGGTAAATGCAAAGTAAATGCTGTGGCAAAAAGACAGTGGTAATGGCTGCAATATTCCAGTTCCCCAAAACCCGATAACGCCGCTCCACGAACAAACCCCTGCAATATGATTACCCCCACCAATTAGCCTCACCAAGAACCCCCCTTCATAACCTGCCTTCATAAAAACGACTCAATATTCCAGCCCCCCTAAACCCTCCACAACTGATCAGCCCCTCCCACAACACCAAACCTCAGACCCTTCCTCCATTCTCGTGCTCTCAGAGGGAATGGGGCAGGTCAAAGCCAACATTTTATTATCTGCTAGCAGCTAATTTTCTGCTGAGATTATTAGAAGGCAAATGTACTTGCTAATCTTTCAGAGAACCCCTGTTTGCAAGCTTTAATGGAGCAAAAGCTATCCATGGGTCAGACAGTGTCAGTTTGAATTTTGATGCTGGCAAAGCAGGAACAATTGGGCATCTTTCCTGTCTCTGAAGATCCAAGGGGGGAAGGAAAGGTAGGAGGTGCTGGGGAGAAACCAGTGGGGGTTTGAATTTTAAAAAAGTTAATTTGGCTCTTGGGAGAAGAGTTGATGGGGATGAAGGCTTGTGTTGGAGGAGAAGAGGAGCCATGATATTTTTTTACTTGAAAATATTGGCTTAAGATGTGTGTTTGGGAAGAGAGATCTATGGGACAATGTTCCCCTTAAAAGATTATAACCATGCCATATCATATATTCCCATGTCCAGGAATGTAAAACTTTTCAGATTGCACAACAGAAGGAACATTTCAAAGAGGTTTACTAAACTGAGGTATTTGCAAACTGCAGTTTAGTGAATCCCACAAGAATTTACTTGCAGTAAAACAGCATGGCAATGCACTGTTCTGCTGTAATTTAGTAAATGGAACCCAGCTATCAGGGGTAGACAGATACCTACTGTACCTAATCTCTGTGGTGTTCCTGACCCTTTTAACACCCTGGGTCAGGCACTCCCCTTGTGGGCCTGTGCCACTCTGTGGCCCACACTTTGGAGGCAGCACAACAAATGTACCTGCAAGATGGGTGGCTTGCCACACTGTCTCCATTGTAGGCCAGCTCATCTCTTCTGGTTGAAGTCTCGCAATTGCAAGGCTTCAGCCGGAAGAGAAGAGCCGGCCTAGATTAGAGACAGCGCGGCAAGCCATCCTTCTTGAAAGTATGTTTGCCGCGCTACCTCCAAAGTGGGGGCCTGATAGGAGTGCATCACTTCCAGCCAGCACCCCCTTCTGGCTTGCGCGCGGGGTGGGCGGCACCCACCATCCTGCCCTTGGTACACCATTGCCTAATCTGTAACTTGACTTGAGTTTTAGTTTAGAAAGTTGAGTACTCAAATACAAATTTTCAGTGCTTTCAGCTTTGGAGGACAATTTTGTAGGTAATTTACATTATTCTAGTTGAAAATTGTTCTTCTCAGGAAGAGAGTAGACCCTGTGCTGAGGCAATGTAGGTGGAGGAGAGCTTCCTAGTATTGCTATAGTTCTGTTGCACAAGTGACATAATTGAAGAGCATCTGCTTCCCTATCAAGCTAAGAGAAGCCACAGTAAAAAGAAAGAGGCCAGACCAAGTGCCAAGGCAATGCAAGGAGGAGCACAGGTAGAGGAGAGCTTCCTGATATTCTGCAGCCCTGTTGCGCTGGTGACATCAGGGAACATCGGCTTCCCTATAATGTGAGAGGAAAGCCACTGAATACAGCCTGTGGATACTTGCCTGTTGATGTTGTTGTTGTTGTTAAGTGCTGTCGAGTCGGAGTCGACTCATGGCGACCCTCTGGATAGCTATCCTAAATTGTGTTCGGTCTTCAGTCAGGTGGCTCATTGTTGACAGACTGGTACCCGTAGCTGCTGTTATTGTATCGATCCATCTCATAGCTGGCCTTCCTCTTTTGTGTTGACCTTCTATCTTGCCAAGCATGATGTCTTTCTCTAATGATCTCTCTCTCCGCATGATGTGTCCAAAGTATGAAAGTCGAAGTCTTGTCATCTGAGCTTCTAAAGAAAGCTTAGGTTTGATCTCCTCTAGTACAGACTGGTTTGTTCTTCGGGCAGTACATGGTATACACAGTATTCGCTGCCAGCACCATAATTCAAAGGCATCAATTTTCTTCCTGTCTATCTTTTTCACTGTCCAGCTTTCACATCCATATGATGTTATTGAAAATACCATGGCTGGAACAAGTCGAATCTTTGTATGGAGAGAGACATCTCTGCTCTTGAGAATCTTATCTAGGTCTTTCATAGCCATTCTGCCAAGAGCAATGCATCGTCTGATTTCTTGACTGCTTGTTGCTTCTTTATTGATAGTTGATCCAAGTAGTTTAAAGTTATTCACGATTTCAATTTCTTCTCCTTTGACGATGAACCTGTTGATTATGCCAGTTGTCATGATCTTTGTCTTCTTTACATTAAGGTGCAGGCCCATTTTGAGACTATGGGGCATGTTTACTAAACATTCCTAACGTGCGGGGCCGCGGTAGTGTGCCTGTGCCATATAAGGAGTGGGCGGGTCAGGCAGAAAAAAGAAAAGAAACGGGAATAAGCGATCGCACATTTGCGCGGCGCGCTAATGTGCACCGTGCAAAATAGTGTGTGGGAAGGCTAAGTGGCGCCCTGATATGCACACCCAAAGGAACAGAGTCATAGTACAATGGTTAAGACACTGACAGCTGGTGCAGCTGCCATGGGTTCAATTCCCCATTGTGTGCAACAAAAAGGGCTGGCTGAGGCATTAATTTTAATGGGTAAAGGTGCTTTAGGAGGCATATTAATTTTGGGCGGCATAAGGCAGTGCGCTGATGCCCACACACAGGACCAGAGCCACAGCACAATGATTAAGACACTGACCAATGGTGCAGGGATCAGGGGTTCAATCCCTCACAGTGCCCAATGAAGAAGGCTCACTGAGACAGTGCATATTATGGGGATGAGTGCTGTAGGGGGCAATTTATTTTTATTTCAGTTATCACTACTAGCAAACGCACTCACAAAGCGTGTTAACATAAGGCGGCCCATAAGGCACATGTTAAAGTTCACTGTCCGCCAAGGCACCCTAGAATGTCCCCTATAGGGCACCATATATGTTGCATCACAGGATAAGGTATAGTGCACCTTATATGGACAGCAACCATAAGGTGCCCTATAGGGCGCCCTATAAAGCACCCTCAGAGGCACCTTATGGGTACAGTACACTGAGGGTGTGTTTGATGGCAGCAACATATGTACATTAAATCTAAAAAAAGCTTTGGACAACCCTATCAAATAACCCCACTGTGGGCTTGAACCCATTACCTCTGGCTCCACAGGCAGTGAAGTAACCATTGGGCTACAGCTATATAGCTGCCAGCAAGCCCCTGGCTGGCTGCAGAGAGCCTGCATGTCACCACACAGACAGTCTGCTGTGGTAACCAGGATAGGGTTAGGCCACCCATACCCATGATGCACTGCACATGCAAATCAGCTGTCCACAGATGAACACAAGATGGGGAATGCACCCCAACAGCTCCCCGGCCTGGTAGGGGGACGTGTCCGTGTGCACCCACACAGCACCTTGGCCAGGTAGGAGGTACTGACCGGGTGATTAACTGGCACAGAGTAGCTACACACAGTCACATTGTGCGGGAACTGTGCTCACCCTGAGTGTGCGATGAGGTGCCCTGGACCAGGTCCACAGCACCCTCCATGGCTGAGAGAGGCCATGGCAGAGCTCCGAAACAGTCGTAATCTGTCAGATAGGTAGTTTCTGCAGGAACACCTTGGATATCTCTGTCTGTCTCAGTCAGGGGAACCCCCACGGACCCCTAGGTGGGCCATGCACCACCACCACCCCCCCCCCCCCCCCCCCCCCCCCCCCCCAGGATGGCAAACAGGGTCTCCCATCAACTAGATCTCTCCCTCTTCCCCCCCGCCCCTCCCCCCACAATGTTGGCAGTACAGTGGACCATCAACCCCAGTCCTGTTGGGGAACAGACACCCTACAGCACAGTCCAAGCAGCCCCACACACACCCAGACCACAATATCAGACAGACAGTAGGCCTGGATATGCTAAGATGCACCCCACCACCATCTGATATTCCCCTGCATCAAGCCATCAGCCACTGCACGGCACTCCAGCAGGGCACATACCAGCTGTGAACAGTCTGCTGGTTAGTCCCGCTGGAAATGCATGCACCCACAACTGGGATGGCAACACACACAAGCAGATACATCAGTGACTAGGCCCCAACAGGTGACCCATATATATCACATGAGGGAAATGCTATGAAGCACTATGGGGGTGCCTAGCCATGCTGCCGTCACTGCACAGTCAGGGTGGAGTGAAAGCCCAGCAGCACATACAGAGGTCACCCTGTCTGTGGAGGTGGTGGACGGCCACTACAATGTCCCTGCCAGTGCCCTATGCCCTGTGCAGATGCATCCTGGCCAGCCCACCCTGTCTGAGCTATACCCATGGTACCTTGCTGCTCATTATGCACATCATCAGGCCAAAACTGGCAACAGTGCTGGCAGTGTGGGCTGTGGACAGTGTTTGCAGCCAACACACACTGTATAGACAGACACACACTCCCACACGTATGCCAGCATTGTGCTACTATAGAGGGGTTCAGAATCCTTGCCCACCACACCAGTCCTGGGCACAGTACAGGCATGGGTATGGTATGCAGTACGGTTGGGGGTCACTCCCCAGGGTGGTAAACACTGTCAGGGGCCAGACCTGACGCACACACCGCAGACATCAGATAGATTGTTATGATGGAGCTCAAAGAGCAGACTGTGCGTAACGTAGGGATATCTATCTGCCAGTACTCATAGCAAACGTTTGAGAGCTGTGTACCATATACCCAGGTGTAGGGTGACATTGCTAAGGTATGCAAGTGCTGGTATTGGGTGCTGCACGCAGGGCCCAATGTCCTGCCTCTCCAGGAGGCATTGGCCAATGGGGCCTGTGGGTGTGGGTGTGTCTGCCCCTGTTGGCTGCTGCTGTACGGCAGAGGTTCCCATATCCAGTCCAGGTTTGCAATACACTGGTTGGGGTTTCCTGCTGTCCCTCATGAATATGCATGAGCTACATCTACATGCCATGGGGGTGGTGCATAGATATACAGCACAGTTATTTGTATGTGTGGCAGCATGGAACCTGAATGGTGAGTGGTCCTCCAGGACTGCATTTGTGGGACTCTGCTCTAGGTAATGCCCCTGGTCATGGTGTCTGTGCTTGGTGGTGTAAAAGATGGCGTATGACCAATGCGTATGTCCCCAGCAATAAAGGATAGCCCTTACTAACATGGTTTAGTTGTGGGGAAAATATGTGGACAGGATTGGTAGTAGCCCCAGCTGGGCTTTGAACCTGTGATCTTTTGTTCCTGCACACACTGTCTGTGTGCACTGCACCACTGTGTTGCCACAGATGTGCTGAATTCCCTGGGAAGTCCATGACTGTACATACGACAGGGCCTATGTTGCAGTGGACGTGCCAGCCTGCACATGGCTCGGCCACTGTCTTCTGTGGCTAGCAGCCACTGCCCCCTCCACCACCTGTACCCTACCGCCAACATGCTGGCATGTCCGTATCTTGGAAAAGCATATGACCTGATTGCGTTGTGGCACTCCAGGACTGCATTTGGGGGACTCGGCTGTCGGTAATGCCCATTGTTATGGTGTGTGTGCGGTGTTGGGTACAAAATGGGTGTGTGAACCATGCTTATGTTCTCTGCAATAAAGGAGTGTCTGTACTATCTCTGTTTAGTGGTGGGTAAAATATGGGGACTGGGTTGGCAGGAGCCCCAGCTTGGATTTGAACCTGTGACCCTCTGGTCCTAGAGGTACTGCCTCTGTCCACTGCACCACATTGTGGCCACAGTGATAGTGCAGTCCCTGGGGGTGGGAAACCTGACCAACAGAGTCAAAAACCCTGCTCTGCACATTTGTACTGTGCGCTCCGTCACCATGTCTGGTGACATAACTGCAAATACACCCCTCAACCGACCACAAACAACTGGGGATAAATATAACCAAGCTGGGCAACAGTGATATTAATGGGCAACCATAGCAAACACTCCCAGGAAGGCTCAGAAACAAGGAAATGGTTTTTGGAAGGGTCTCCCCTCCGTAGCCCCTTCCAACCTTCATTTCATTTTCTTTGAGCTTTCCTGGGTGTGTTTCTTATGTTTGCCCATTATTATCTGGGTTCCCCAGCTGCCTTCCTATTTTTAATGTGTTTGTTTGGGTCTTTTTCTATCTGTATTTGCACTTTTGTTCTGTGCACATGTATCACACTGCTCACGTTTTGCAGGTTTCCCCGGTTTCCCTGTACATTGCTGACGCTAAATGGTTTCTCTTCCCTTTAAATGCCCTCTACCGTGAGTGTTTCACTCGCGCTATTTTTAACCTGTGAATTCGGCCCCGATCATGTGCGGGGAGCCTCTCCCCTCCCCTTCCCCGCCCATTGACCCCGTCTCTCCGCCCCTCGGGAGCCTTCCTCCGCCCTCAGAATGCCTTTCCACGCCTCTATCGGACATTTGCGGGCCGGGTACTTGTGCGGGGTGCGTTGGTGTGGCGCGCAATTGTGCGGGGCCCACGCGCACTTTTGCGGGGCGTTTAAGAGCGTTTCTGAGTGTTTGAGTGCCGCGTTTCCGTGCGCTATTGTGCGGCACGCAATTGTGCGGCTTTTAGTAAACATACCCCTATGTTCTTTGATTGTGAGAAGCAAATGTTTCAGATCATCTTCACTTTCCGCCAGTAATGTGGTATCATCAGCATAGCGAAGGTTGTTGATGAGTCTTCCACCAATCTTCACACCTCTGTTGTCTTCATACAATCCTGCTTCTCTGATGATATGTTCTGCATATAAATTAAACAGGTAGGGGGAAAGTATGCAGCCTTGTCTTACACCTTTGCTAATTTTAAACCATTCTGTTTCTCCTTGTTCCGTTCGAACTGTTGCTTCTTGATCAATGTGCAGATTGCGCAAGAGAACAATCAGGTGTTCTGGTATACCCATGCTTCTTAATGTGGCCCATAGTTTCTCATGGTTTACACAGTCAAAAGCTTTGCTATAGTCGATAAAGCACAAATAGATATCCTTTTGGTATTCTTTAGTCTTTTCAAGGATCCATCTCACATCCGCAATGATGTCTCTCGTTCCTCGCCCTTTTCTGAACCCTGCTTGCACTTCAGGTAGTTCTTGTTCCAGGTAGGATTGTAGTCTCTTTTGAATAATCTTCAGTAGAATCTTGCTGGCATGTGGGATCAGAGCGATTGTGCGATAATTTCCACAGTCAGTTGGATCACCTTTCTTTAGTATTGGTATAAACACAGATCTTTTCCAGTCAGTTGGCCATGATGCTGTCTTCCATATTTCTTGGCAGAGCCTTGTAAGTACTGTAACAGCTGCATCAGATTGCTGTAATACCTCTATGGGAATGCAATCAATGCCTGGTGCTTTGTTCTTTGATAAGGCTTTCAATGCTGCTTCAACTTCTTCTTTTATCACCAATGGTTCTAGATCATAAGGTACTATTTATTTTATTTATTTGTTTTTCTTATATACCGCGCTATTAAGATCAGTGCGGTTTACATTACAACTGAACAATGCAACAATGTTTTACATAACACAATGTGCTTACATAGAACAGGGGTACAGTCATAATGGGAGAATAACGGGGAAACTATTTATAAGATATATACACATAAAATATACATAGAGTTATATACAACTGATACAGGTTGAAACGGCTGTTGGTCCACTTGATCTTTATCACATAAAAACTCTGTATATTCCTTCCATCTTTTCTTGATCTTCTCAGCAACATTCAACATAGAACCTTGAGCATCTTGTAACATTCCAATTCGAGGCTGGAACTTTTTAACTCTCGTAGCTTTAGGAAAGCTGATCTTGTTCTTCCTCTAATAGTTTCTGCTTCTATTTCCTTGCATGCGTCATTGTAGTACTTTTCCTTGTCCTGTCTGGCTGCACATTGGAAATCTCTGTTGAGTTCTGTTATTGTCTTTCTTTCTCCTCTGGCTTTAGCTTCTCTGCGTTTCTGGACAATTTTTCAGAGTTTCTTCCGTCATCCATTTTGGCCGTTTTTTCTTTTCTACCTTTTGTAGAGATGTCTCGCTTTCTTCCAACACAACCTTCTTGATGTCATTCCATAACTCTTCTGGAACTCTATCATTTGTATCTAAAGCAGCAAATCGATTTTGCAGGCAGTCTTTAAATTCCAGTGGTATATTCTCAAGGTCATATTTTGCTGCATTCATGAGTGGTTTGCTCTTTTTCAGCTTTAGCTTGAGTTTGCATACTAATAGTTGATAATCTGTACCACAGTCAGCTCCAGGTTTTGCCTTTGTTGATGTTATAGAGCTTTTCCATCGTTGACTTCCACAGATGTAGTCAATTTGATTTTTATACAATCCATTGGGTGAAGTCCATGTGTACAGTCGCCGCTTGTGTTGCTGGAAGAAGGTGTTCGAGATGAATAGATCGTTAGTCTTGCAGAATTCTATCAGTCTTTCTCCAGCTTCATTTCTGTTGCCAAGTCCATATTTTCCAACTACTTTGTCTTCTTCTTTGTTGTCAACCTTTGCATTCCAATTACCCATGACTATCAGGATATTCTGTTTGCATGTTCTGTCAATTTCAGCTTGTACTTGTTCATAGAACTCTTCAATTTCATTCTCTTCTGCAGCTGTTGTTGGGGCATATACTTGAATTATAGTTGTGTTGATAGGCATTCCTCGTAGACGAATAGAGATTAAGCGTTCACTGACTGCATTGTATTTCATGAAAACCCAATAGTTACAACAAAACAAATTGTGCCTGTTGATATGTGTCTGAAAAACCTTTTGAAGTCACATGAGAAGCCATCTGTGGATCCGTCTGTAAAGCTGCATGAGGTGAATCCTAAAGTGCCCTACTGGTTTCAGACATCTGTGAAAGGTACTGTTCTGACTCTTTCCTTCCATCAGGTGAAACAGCATGGGTAAGAGAAACGTTAGAGTCAAATAAGTGGGAATGGATGAAATTTCTATTAAAAGTGTCCCTATGAGTACATTTGTAGTGATATGCTCAGTATCATGGATCAAGTCCACCAAAGCCGAACTCGCCACATACATCCTACACATAATTAATCAATCACTCTCACAAGGCATCATGCCAGATGCCCTCAAACTCACTTCCATCCGCCCCATCCTAAAAAATATTACACTGGACCCAAAAGACCCAAGCTCATACAGGCCTATAGCCAGTATACCGTTCATTGCTAAGTTAATAGAAAAAATCATCCAACTCCAATTGCAAGACTATGTTGACCTCCACGCCCCTCTAGACTCCCACCAATTTGGGTTCCGCCCCTTCCACGGCATTGAAACCTTGTTAATAACACCGATGGACAACCTCATTAGAGGTACAGATGACAATAAACAAGGATTCATCCTCCTTTTCATAGATATAGCCTCCACATTCGATAACATCAACCATAACACATTAATCAAAAATCTGGCAAATCTGGCAATAGGAGGCACTGTCCTTAAATGGTTTATGTCATATATATCACACCAGATGCTATGTATCCAATTAGGCCAAGACACCTCAGAAACATTCCCCCAAGGACAAGGAATTCCACAAGGCTCGGCCCTCTCAGTCCTTCTTTTTAACCTATACCTACAACCCATCACGAACATATTTAGAAAATTCAAAATTAACCATTACAGGAGGTGGAGCCAGTGCGGACCCAGCATGGAGGTGTAAGAGTTGCTCTCCTGGGCCCCAGGCATTAAATCCTGAATGCCACCAGTCATTTTGTTCCCCCGAGCGGTAATTTTTGCAGCGGTAGTGTTGGAGGATGGCCGGAAGCAAACAGACGCGCCTGGACTTTGCTTCTCCCGCGACGATGGGGTCTAAAAGATCCAAGACAGATCCTCTCTCGCCAAACAAAATGGCGCCGCAGCAGGAAATATCGGAGGGGCTGCAGGAGCTGCTCAAGGAGGTCAGAGCCATTCACAGCCGTGTAGACTCTAATGGGGAGTTGTTAGCGGAACATCAATCTGACATGAAGGATTTGAGTGCTCAGCTACACTCTCTATCTACCAGGGTGGATAAGATGGAATCAATGGTGGCCGGGCATGAGGAACAGCTCAAGAGATTTTCTCCTGCTGTGTGAAAGCTGAACTGGCTTGAGAGGAGTTTGGAGGACATGGGCAACAGGGCCAGGCGCAACAACATTCAAATTGTCGGGCTAAGGGAAGGTGTGGAGGGTAGCAACCCGATTCAATTCCTGGAGAGCTTCATACCGAAACTGTTAAACATTGAGTTTACTCGCCCGTTGGAAATTGAAAGGGTGCATCGTATTCCGTCCTCTCCCAACTTTCAAGGCAAGTGCCCATGCCCGTTAATTATTTGTCTGCTGCGACACCAACAGGTGATCCAGATCTTCGCTGCGGCCAAGGCGCGGCAGCCCCTGCAACATGAGGGGCAGCGACTGTTCTTTTATGTTGATTTTTGTAAGCATACGGTGGAGAAGCGGAGGCAGTTTCTAGCTCTGCGGCCCAGACTACAGCGCCTGCAAGCGAGGTATGATTTGTTCAGCCCTGCGAGATTCAAGGTCACTCTGAACAATGCAACAAATTCATTTGATGATCCTGCCACATTGCAACAGTTCGTTGAGGAACAAGAGGCATTACTGATGCAGCAAAATTAAGCCATTCCTGGAATAGTGCCTGCTGATGGTGTTATTATATGTGGGGGGCACGTCCTGGCGTGCCTGCGTCTGGAACTGCTACTATGATAAAAGGTTGAGTCAGGGGGAATGCTTGGATCCCTGTGATTTGTACCTGTTTTAGGTTGGTGGCGGGGATTGGTTGATGTTCGGAAGGGGGTCCGGGCTGCTCTATGCTGTAATAGAGGTCCCGCTGTCTGACCCATTGTTTTTTCCTTATTATGTTGGGTTGGGATTGGTTCTCTGGGGATTTCAAGATGTCTTGGGTATTATCCTGCCTATCGCTGACCACTTCTGTAACACAGCTTTCCTGTTGGGATGGATAAAGGGCTGAGGATTCTGTCTCTGAATGTGAAGGGAATCATGTCTCCGATAAAACGCAAGAAAATTTTAGCATATTGTAAACGGCAACATGCAGATTTTATTTTATTGCAGGAAACGCATCTCTCTCCACAGGAGACAGTAAAATTAGAGGATAAGCATTATAGGTTAGTGGGATCCTCCCCGGCGGTCCATAAGAAAAATGGGGTTGCCACGTTGATGAGTACTTCCCTCGGCTTCCAGCTTGTGAATTCTAGTAATGATGCTTATGGGAGGTGGGCTTATTCACAGTTAATGGTGGGTAATGTTTCTTTGTCCCTTATAAATGTATACGGACCCAATAACGATGATTCCAGTTTTTTTCGTAATTTAAGTGATATCATTCAGAGGGATAGTGGGGCTTTTAAAATTATGGGGGGAGACTTCAATTTGGTAATGGACCCCTTGGTAGATAGGAATCCTGGGAGGGTGGAGTGGCCCCTTCATGCGAGCATAGCGCTTACAGCCCTGATGGATGCCTGCCGATTGGTGGATATTTGGAGGTTGCTCCATCCGGGAGAGAAGGATTTCTCTTTCTTTTCTCCCATGCATAAATCTTCTTCCCGTATTGATTTTTTTCTGATTTCTAAGCCGCTGGTGTCTGGCAGCTGTGATACAAGGATTTTGAGTAGGACTGTTTCGGATCACGCTGCCATTACGTTGAAGGTAGAGGTTGCGGAGATGGAGCGGCCTGGTCAGGCCTGGTCCTTTAACAGAGCGTGGTTGGCGGAGCCTGCCTTCCAGGAGGAGATGTGGGTTGCCATTGCCTCCTATTTTGCTAACAATAGGGTGGGTGACACTGCAAGCTGGGCCTGGTGGGAGGCTTTCAAGGCCTCACTTCGGGCAACGATCACCAGTTTCAAAATCAAGGAGTCGAAAAAGCGGAAGGCCCAGTTGTCGGTTTTAGATATGCAAATCAGAGCGGGTGAAAGATTGTGGATTAAATACAAAGAGCCTGGAATTCTGTCGAGGCTGCAAAGGTTAAGATTTCAATATAATGAAGTGCTTAGTTCTGAAGTGGAGCACCTATTGCCCCTTAGTGCAGAGGTTTTGGTGGCAAGTCTGGGCCAAAATGCATAATGTTTTATACCTTCCTGTAGAGATGGCAAGGAGTATGATCTTCTTTTGATCTTTGGAGGTTTTTTCAGACAGGGCAAGCGAAGAAAGTTTCCTGCTGAATTATATGATTGCCATCGCCATTAAGACGATCTTGGAGCACTGGAAAAGCTTCCAGAGCCTGAGTTCGGAAAAATGGTGGAATTTGGTTTGCTATTACTCCAAGCTTGAAAAAATATATAGTAAACTTCATCAGCCTGCGAATGGGGAGTTAAATTTTAAAAGGTGGTCCTTATTGGATCAATATGTTGCCCGTTCACAGGTTACGTAATGGGGGTAGTCTCGGTGGGTTGCTTCAGCCCTTTTGAGCGCCAGGCTGAATGGGCGTTGCTGGTGGTCGGTGGAGGAATAGTTTGTAGGCAATCCCAGAGAACCGGGAAGGGGTGTGGGGGGGGGGGGGGGAGTTATTTCATTGTTTGTATACATTTTATTTTATTTCATTGTTTGTATACATTTTATTTTATTTTCTGTTATGTGATTGGTAGTATTGAGGTGTAACTGTATTGTTTTTGTTGTATGATTCTTTAAAAGCTGAAATAAAGAATTAAAAAAAAAATTAACCATTACATTTATGCCGATGACATCATGCTCTCTATCCCTATAAACACTAGCAGCCCCTTATACCACAATCTATCTGAACGCATCAGAGAGGCTGAATCTTGGCTAGAGACCAACTACCTCAGCATTAACTTCAAAAAAACTGAAGCTATGTTCGTATCAAGAAACCACGATGCAATCCATCCAAAAACCATCATAATCAACAACACCGCCATCCCTATTAAAAAAAGAGGTAAAATACCTAGGGATAATATTAGATCACACACTCAGTATGCTCCCCCACATAAAACAAACAGTAAAAACTGAATTCCTTAAACTAAGAACTGTACAGCACCTAATACCCATGATTTCAGGTCTGTAATCAACTCATTAATTACCCCCCACTTTTAATAGTCTACTGAATGGCCTACCACTTAAAAACACTAATATACTACAAAGAGCCCAGAACATCACAGCCAGGGTGGTCGCAAAAGCTCGCCTAGCTGATCATATAACCCCCATCCTACATGAACTACACTGGCTCCCAATAAACAGCCGGATAAAATATAAAATACTCCTTACAACATTCAAACTGCTCAATGACATCTCCCCCTCCTACTAACCACTTTCCTACACTCCCCACCAGAATCCAGATCACGCAGACAAAATGCAAGTCACTCACTTGTCATACCCAAAACCATCTGCAGGACAAAGAAAACCACAAGCTCCAGAGCCTTTTCATTTGCTGCCCCCATCCTCTGGAATGAACTTCCACTAACTCTCCGCATAACAAAAGACCTCCAACTATTCAGAAAAGGACTCAAAACACTCCTTTTCACTGAACACTTTGAAAACCCAACTGAAACCCCCCACCTCCCACGAATAATCTCTCAACAAATACAAAACCAACCTACTAACCTCCCCCCTCCCTTGCCCCCTACTTAAACAATCCCAGAGCCTTGCCCCAACCACCCAAAGGAAAAGCTAAGTTAAGAATAGGCTGACTCAGGTACATATATAAATAGAAAGTTGACACACAAGTTTGTTTGTACAATATGTTCCCTGTAAATAGTTAATATGAGGGTTGCTATTTATATTTCTAGCCTTAGCAACAGTAAGTGTTGCCAGGCGCCATCCAATGGTTCCATTGGAACACTGACATTGTTGAACATAACCTTATTCATAACATTTTATCATTTGAGTGCGATTTGTTGTTTACAGTAACTTGAAAAATTCATCTCAGGCGAAAAATGGAATTAACTCATGAACATTTTCGTGCGATTATTTTTCATAACTTTCGACGTGGATTATCAAGACAAGAGTGCATCGATGAACTTAATTTTTTATACGGCAATAAAGCACCATCCTACAGCACTGTAAAAAACTGGTATAACGAATTCAATCGTGGCCGACGTTCGCTCCAGGACGAATTCCGTCAGGGTCGTCCAAAATCG
Source organism: Ichthyophis bannanicus (assembly GCA_033557465.1). Lineage (NCBI taxonomy): Eukaryota > Metazoa > Chordata > Amphibia > Gymnophiona > Ichthyophiidae > Ichthyophis > Ichthyophis bannanicus. The sequence goes on along the minus strand of CM066031.1, from coordinate 1,572,987,408 downwards.
GTTGTTGTGCCAGAAAATATCAATGCTGTGTGTGAACTGATAAAGCAAGATCGTCATGTGACATACCATGAGATTGAGGCATCTTTGGGCATTAGTATGACAAGCATCAATAAGATATTGCATGATCATTTGGCCATAAAAAAGATTTGTTCGCGTTGGATCCCGCATAATCTGACAAACGCTCAAAAGAAGGCTCGTGTCAATTGGTGCAAGGAAATGTTGAAAAAATACGTTCAAGGTGCATCAAAGACTGTGTATAACATCTACACAGGTGACGAATCATGGATCTATGCATATGAGTCCGAAACAAAACAGCAATCGACTGTATGGGTCTTCCAAGATGAGCCAAATCCAACAAAAGTTGTTCGCGGAAGAAGCACATTGAAGCAAATGGTTGCCTGTTTCTTCGGCATTACCGGTCACGTGGTGACAGTGCCATTAGAGAAACGTAGGACGGTCAATTCTGAATGGTACATGACCATTTGTTTACCAGAAGTCTTCGGAGAAATTCGGAAAAAGTCGAAGAAGAGGCGAATAATTCTTCATCATGACAATGCGAGCTCTCACACATCGGCTCAAACAAAGGAATTTTTGACCAGCCAAAACATCGAATTGATGGGCCATCCACCGTACAGCCTTGATATGGCACCCAATGACTTCTTTTTATTCCCGCACATCAAAAACAAATTACGTGGTCAACGATTTTCAACACCCGAAGATGCGGTTGATGCATTCAAAACGCATGTTTTGGAGTTACCTCAATCGTAGTGGAAAAAGTGCTTCGAAAATTGGTTCAAATGCATGCAAAAGTATATTGATCTTCATGGAGAATATTTTGAAAAACAATAAAACCAATTTCGATCATAAATATTTGTTTTTTCATTATTAGGCCAGAAATATAAATAGCAACCCTCGTACCACTGTTCCATGTAAAAGTTGTTCAATTGTTAACTGTAAACCACCCTTGATCTCTGGAAGGGGTGGTATAGAAGAAATGTTTAAATAAATAAATTAAATAAATAAATAAATATCCAACAATATGGATGAAGGGCCAGGGAGTACTTCTACTGACTATTAATCTGAGTCTACTCTCTTCAGCTTGTACCCTGGAAGGGCTAGTGGGACCTTGAGAAAATGGAGTGCAGGCCAGAATTGATATTTGTAAAGAAAATGAAGATGTGGCAGCCCAGGACCTAGTAGCTCCTTCAGTCTCTTTAATCTGTAAAGATGAGGGAGAGGGGTTGATAAACCACATTCAGTCATAGAGAGTGAACTTTCCCCTCAATTGTAGGAGTTCTTGAAACCAGTAATTTTTTCAAGATGTTCTGGATTTGAAAAATCCTTACCCTTTAACCTCCAAGAGAAGGGACCAATTTGGAGATATGGAGAGTGGTTGCAGAAGTGAAAGCAAAATTATCAGGATATTTATCATAATTATGCAAATTTTCTTCTGAAATTGTTTTTAAGCTGTTTTCATTGGAAAAGGACTTCCAGAGTTGTAGAGGGGAATTATGTGGTCATACTAAAAGGACTAAAATATTAGGAGCTAAAAGTGTTTTACTGATAAGTAATATGTTGTTGTATAATAAGCTAGAAAAAGTAGAAAACTCCCTTACTCTAAATTTTCACTTTTTAAAATTGTCCTTATTGCCATTGGATTTCTTCTAAAGACATGTTAAAGCAATATTATTTGGAAATTTCTCATTTTGATAGTAATTCATTATCCATCATACTTTGAGTGTATTATGTTCCTAGCTCTGTGAGGAAATTGGGAAGGGTGGATTTAGATGAAAGTGCTTTAAGTAAATTTACTGCCATTCTAGAGACTTCTGTTCAGGAATCCACCAATAGGGGTATATTAGTGGCCACCTTTCAGAGTTCTGTAGAACAGGATTTGGGTTAACTGTTTTTTTAAGGAGCGATTAAGTGATTGGCACCATATCTTGGCCATAATATGCATGTGTATCTCGAATTCTTCCTGAGAACCCAAGAGGTCTGGAGAGAATTCTTGCATTGCAGCCCAGAGATTTGTCTTTTGGTGTGCCTTTTTTCCTGGAATATCCCAGTAAATGCTTGATTAAGCCTTGTGGGAAGAAATATGTTTCTTTTTTACCCTACTTAGCTGAAAGTGTTAATTTAGGCCTTGAAGTGGTGTTAAGTGCACCTGCACTAACATCAACATTCAAAGTTAATACACACCCAAAACATCCATGCTGTGATGTGCCAACAATACACATGTTCTGTGGCTAACCCACCCAGTCCTCTGCCAATCAGTTGCTACTCAGTTAGCATGGGGCCCCGGGTTGTTAGCAATGCACGCTTATGCATAGCAAACCCCATGCTAACAGTAACAAACTTTAGTAAATATACCCCTTTGAATTTAATTTTTTGTAATGATGTGGTTTTGAACCATGTTTACTAAATTTTAGCATGTTCTATTTGCTGCACCATATATATTATTATTATGTGGCTGTGGCAGATAGCACATGCTAATGTTTAGTAAAAATGTAATGCAAAACAAAGAGAAAAAAATGACATTGTTCTTCTCCATCTGGCTAAAAGTATTTGCGAGTCCATAGAATGTGCATTTTTAGCTAGGTGAAAATAAAACATTCCTGATGGCAGGGATATTTAGGATGGGGGAAATAAAAGTGCACATATATTTCATTTTCAAAGATTTGTGTGCTGTTTTTCTCCCCTGTACAAATTACATGGGTAGAGTGCATAAATGCTTTGGCATATGCACCTTATTTATTTATTTAAAAAGATTTATATACCGCTTTATCCTGAAATCAAAGCAGATTACGCAGCAAACAAATCAAGTGGCTGGGTGTGTAGGTGTGGGCATGCAGTGAACAATCGAGGTGTGTGTGTATGAGTGGTGTGAGAAGGTTGATTACGTGGTGAGCTATACAGTATGAGCTATGTACAGGAACTATTTACATTTTTACATTTACATTTACATTTTTACATTTTGTTTGGACAGTTCATGTGATGTTATTGTAGTGTTCTGTGAAAAGCGTAGTTTTTAGCATCATCCGGACGTCTTTGAGGTCTTTTGTTGATCTCAGGTTGTCGGGGAGTAAGTTCCAGAGCACGTGACCAGCCAGGGATAGTGCTCTTCTTGAAGTGTCTTTTCTTGTGTGTGTGAGTTTGTTTCAGTGATTAGGGTAATTGGTGTTCATCATTGAGTTGTTCAATGAATAGGGTGGTTTTTAGTGTCATGACCAATTAAGTTGAAAGGGACAAGTCTTTTTGTGGGGTGGTCTTCATTGAATTGTTCAATGAATAGGGTGGTTTTAGTAACTTCCGGAATTCTTTTATATCTGTTGTTGATTTTATCTGGGAGGACATTCCAGATTGCAGGAGCAGCTAGAGAGAAGGCTTGCGTGGATGTGGATTTGTTTGTTCTTGTGAATATAGTAGGTGTTGGTATATTGTTTTTGGTGCTGTTTCTGTCTGGTCTTTTGCTTGTTTTGGTTCCAATGAGCTCTTATAGTATTCCTGCTGAGGTGTTGCTTATAATTTTGAAGATGGTGAGTGCTGATTTATATTTTGCCCGTGAGGAGATTGGTAGCCAGTGCAGATCTTGTAGTATTGCAAGCTTATTTTCACAGACAATGCATCTAGACTGTATATTTGCATCAACACAGACTATTAAAATCTGCTTCCATGCAGAACAATTTTCAAAGCCATTTAACTGGGTGAATAAATATATATCCAGATAAAGGTGCATGTTTCCTAAAGTGCATTATTTTTTGGCTGCTTAGTACGCACTAACTATCAAATATTAGTATGGGAGGAATGTTTTACCGGGAACATTCCAGGTATGTCCCCATGCAGTTAACATGGTTTGGAGGACTTTGCCATGCTAAACCGATGCAGGTGCACTTAACAACACCCATTCAGGTGGCAGTGAGTGTGTCCATGCTAATTGCAGCATGCTCAAGTAGTGTGAGCTAAGTACATTCATGCTTATCCCAATATGCCCACTTTCCGCCCTAAACCCGCCCAGTCCTCGCCTCATCTCGCACTAAGCGGTTAGCATGGGATTTCTACTGTGGTCTCATTTTTAGTGTGAGGGTAATGGTTGCTGCAATCCTTGTGAAATTTCTGGAATCCAGTGGATTACAAGATCCTAGGCAGCATGGTTCTACGAGAATAATCTGACCTGTTTCTTTGACTGGGTGACCAGAAAGCTGGATCAGGGAGAACATGAGATATGGTGTACTAAGATTTTAAAATTCATATTAAAAAAAACCAAAAACAAACAGGTGAGTCCCCAATATTAACAAACAAAAATACCAGTGACCAAAAAGTGCCTATATAATGTCAAATTTATAAAAAGGGCTGAGGGATTCATAAATGTTCCAAAGTATATAAGTTCCACTGTTTACTGTAACAATCTGTTGTTGAAATGTGCACCACTTTGCCCCAGTGAAAAGCGGTATAGAAAAACAGCCAAATAGATAAATAGGAAATCAATATATGTTTGTCTGATTGAGTCAGCATAGCTTATAGTAATAACTCCACAGTCCATCCATGTATTTTTTATTTCCTTTTTAATATGTCTTTATAACAAAATAGAATGTGGTCTCCACAGTCTCTTATGTTATCAAAATGACTTTAAAATATTTAAATTGAGTTAAGCCCCTAGAAAACACCATTAATGCATGCTGCAAAAGCCACATCATTCGCTTAAATAACACTGTAATCCTTTTATAGACAGAAGCAGCAGAAATATCTGAAAGTGCGGGCAAAGCATTTTAAGCTCATATACAACTCACCTGAGTTTTGATACACTGGTACCTGCATCAGGGACGGTATCTACAAATCATATGGCAGGGTTTATTGAAAAGGAAGCAGGAAAATGAAGGCCTTTTATACCTGTTGTGTCTGATCACATGGCAAGAACAATCAGTCTCCTACAGGCCAAAATGTAAAGGGCAGTGCATCATTCAAACACAGAATGCACCTCAGCCATTATTTAAAGAACAGTTTGCCACTCCAAATCAGCATTTAAGCCAAAAGGCTGAACAGAATTTAAGCAAAGCTTTGATTTCTTTTCCAGGTTTGAAAGGCAGAGCTCACAGTCACTCCTTCATGATGCCGTGGAATATGATCAATCACCAAGCATAGAAGATGCTCGAAGGTATGGGAATGTGTCATAAGGCGCAATACCGCCAAAGTTGCAATTCGCTACTACTACTACAAGGCATACACAGCACTGCACAGGCACATGTAAAAGATGGTCCCTGCTCATCAGAGCTTACAATCTAGTCAAGATACATCTACGGGGAGTGGTAAGGAAACACAAAGGAGATTAGGCAGATCAGGATCCAAAAGTGGCAATAAAGAGGTAATTTTTCAGCCTGGATTTGAAAACGGCCAGAGAAGGCACCTGACATACAGATTCAGAGAGTTTGTTCCAGGCATAAGGAGCAGCAAGGTGAAAGGAGCAAAATCTGGAGTTGGCAGTAGAAGAGAAACACAGAGACAGTAGCATTCCCAGTCCCCTTTGTCCTGGGGCAGGAGACTCCCTTGCAGCCAGAGTCTCCCCCTCCCTCAAGGCACACTACAGCAGGGTGCAGTGCACCCCTCCCCCTGCTGGGCCCAAACTTTGGAGGCAGTATAGCAAACTTAAAGATGGTTGGCTTGCTGATCTGCCTTCAATCCAGGCCTGGTGGCTCTTCTCTCCTGGGCCAAAGTGAGGAAGATGATGGAAAGTTGGGCAAGAAGCCAACCCAAAAGTTTGGAAACCTGTAATGTTAAGCATACAGGAAGAGGTTCTAAGGGCAATCAACAAGACGGCACACAATAACTTTGAACATATGTTGTTGAAAGTGGCATTCCTATACTACTACTAATCAGTTCAGAATAAGTGAGGTGGTGGTAAGCTCAAAGACAAACTTCAGGGGAAGGACCTTAAAAGTGGATAAAGTCAGGATACTAGATGATTAAACAGCTTTACAACTGATGAGATCCAAAACCAACCAGTCAGGAAAGGGGAAGATAATATGGCAGCACAAAATATACAGAATTATGCCTAGTAAAAGCACTAAAAGAGTACATGCTGACCAGGTCAGAGATATTAGGTACACTATTGCGGCACAAAGATGAGAGTTGCCTATCCCAATATCAGTTGAGAGCAGTATGGGCCCTAGAGCTAAGAACAGTAAATTTAAGACCTGAAGGATTATCTATATACTTTCAGGATAGGGCTTGCCATCATGGAAAAAAATAAGAGATGGGTAGATGGACATATATATCAATGACCGATGATTCAGATAGGACAAGGAAGTGAGCACTGACAGCTATTATGGGAAAAAATTGGGCTTTTCAAAAGGCAAAGTGCAGGAACAGTGGCTGGGAAAGCGCAGTATGCACTGAGACCTGATTTTGCCAGCATTAACAAACTAGGCCAGGAACAGCAAAAGCCAAATCACATGATGCTGTACCTCGGAGGAAACAACTTGGTGTCCACAAAAACATCAACTTGATAATAAAAATAAAGAGAGATCTGGCATGGCTAAAGTCTAATTGGGATGCAGTTGGACCCTGATTATCCCGCTATTGAATTGGCAAGGCATTAAAAACTAACAAAGGGGAGAAGGAGACCTCCACAAGCCAAAAGCAACAAGAAAAAAAAGAAATGGAGGTAGAGGGAACACTGTAATAGCTATGAGGATTTACTATACAGCCATTGCATATATTTGAATAGTAGTCAATGATTTATCTATCCTGACCCCTGATGCAGAACTCTGCTGAGTTGGGTTTATCAAATAGATTGAATTACTTAGACTCTGTGGCCATTGTTTACATTCAAGGAATTAAAAACTGCAAGAGAAGAAAAAAGCTTAACAAAGAAATTGAACACCTTGTCAAAGCTCTGGGAAGTAAAGTTGTATACCATGAGGGAATAGTAATAGGGGTCCCAACATTGTTCAAGGGCGATAGGTTACATCTAACAGAAACTGGATTTGTTTGGCATGATCATCCTTTGGACGACCAAAGGACGATCATGCCAAACAAATATGATTGAGTTCTTTGACTGGGTGACCAGAGAACTAGATCAAGAGCATGCAATGAGTGTGATTTACCTAGATTGCAGCAAAGGATATAGCGATTTACCTAGATTGCAGCAAAAAGGATATAGCGATTTTAGAAAAGGTACGGAGAAGAGCCACAAAAATGGTAAAGGGGATGGAAGGATACTCCTATGAAGAAAGGCTAAAAAGGTTAGGGCTCTTTAACCTGGAAAAGAGACGGCTGAGGGGAGATATGATAGAAGTCTATAAATTAATGAACGGAGTGGAACGGGTAAACGTAGATCGATTGTTTACCTTATCAGAATATAGAAAGACTAGGGGACATGCAATGAAGCTACAGGGTAAACTATTTAAGACTAATAAAAGAAAATATTTTTTCACTCAACGTGTAATCAAACTCTGGAATTTGTTACCGGAGGATGTAGTAAAGGCTGTTAGTGTAGCTGGGTTTAAAAAAGGTTTGGACAAGTTCCTGGAGGAAAGGTCCATAAGCCATTATTAAGAAGTGACCGAAGATATCAATGCTTGATCCAGTACAAGCATTGTGGAACTTGTGTCTCTTGGGGAAACTGCTAGGTACATGTGACCTAGATTGGCCACTGTTGGAAATAGAATACTGGGCTTGATGGACCTTGGTCTGACCCAGTATGGCATATCTTATGTTCTTAAGCCTTTGATACGGTTCCTCATAGGAGGCTTCTCAATAAATCAAACATCCCGGGGATTGGGTCCCAAGGTGGTAAACTGGATCAAAAATTGTTTGACTGACAGAAGACAGAAGGTGATGGTAAATGGAATTCACTAAGATGAAAGGAAGGTGTGTAGTGGCATGTCCAATGGATTAGTCCTGGGGCCAGTACTGTTTAATATATTTCTGAGTGATATTGCTAAAGTGATATTGCCAATATCGGCTTTTCTAAAGCTATGAGAGTTAAAGAAAAAATTCCAGCCTCAAACAGGAATGTTACAAGATGCTCAAGAATCCATGTTGAATGATGATGAGAAGATCAAGAAAAGATGGAAAGAATATACAGAGTCATTGTACCATAAAGATCAAGTTGACCAACAGCTGTTTCAACCTGTACCTTATGATCAGGAACTATTGGTGATGAAAGAAGTCGTTGAAGCAGCATTGAAAGCCTCATCAAAGAACAAAGCACCTGGCATTGATGGCATTCCCATTGAAGTATTACAGCAATCTGATGCAGCTGTTACCATACTTACAAGGCCCTGCCAGGAGATTTGGAAGAGAAATTCATGGCAACTGACTGGAAAAGATCTGTGTTTATACTAAAAAAAGGTGATCCAACTGAGTATGGAAATTATTGCACAACACTCTGATCCCACATGCCAGCAAGATTCTACTCAAGATTATTCAGCAGGGACTACAACCATACCTGGAATTTGAACTGCCTGAAGTGAAAGCAGGGTTCAGGAAAGGGTGAGATTACGAGAAACATCATCGCGGATGTGAGATGGATCCTTGAAAAGATTAAAGAATACCAAAAGGATATCTATATGTGTTTTCTCGACTACAGCAAGGCTTTTGACTTTGTAAACCATGAGAAACTCTGGGAAACTTTAAGAAGCATGGGTATACTAGAATACCTGATCGTTCTCTTGCACAGTCTTTACATTGATCAAGAAGCAACAGTTTGAACAGAAATAGGAGAAACAGAATGGTTTAAAATCAGCAAAGGTGTACAACAAAGCTGCATACTTCCCCCTAACTGTTTAATTTATATGCAGAACAAATCATCAGAGAAGCTGGACTGTATAAAGACAACTGAGGTGTGAGGATTGGTAGAAGACTCATCAACAACCTTTGCTATGCTGATGATACCACATTACTGGCTGAAAGTTAAGACGATCTGAAACATTTGCTTCTCAAGATCAAGGAATATTGTCTTAAAATGGGCCTGCACCTTAATGTATGAAGACAAAGATACTGACAACTGGCAAAATGAATAAGTTCCTCGTCGATGGAGAAGAAATTGAAATAGTTGACAACTTTAACTTACTAGGATCAACTATCAATAAAGAAATGACAAGCAGTCAAGAAATCAGATGAGTATTGCTCTTGGCAGAATGGCTATGAAGGACCTTGACAAGATTCTCAAGAGCAGAGACGCTTCTCTCCATACAAAGATATGACTTATTCAAGTCATGGTATTTTCAGTAACGTCATATTAATGCTAAGGTTGGGCAGTGAAAAAGATAGACAGGAAGAAAATTTATGCCTTTGCATTATGATGCTGGCAACGAATACTGTGTATACTATGGACTGCCCAAAGAACAAACCAGTCAGTACTAAAGGAGATCAAACCTAAGCTTCTTTAGAAGCTCAGATGACAAGATTTTGATTTTCATACTTTGGACATATCATGCGAAGAGAGAGATCATTAGAGAAAGACATCATGCTTGGCAAGGTAGAAGGTCAACGTAAAAGAGGAAGGCCAGCAATAAGATGGATTGATACAATAACAGCAGCTATGGGTGCCAATCTGTCAACAATGAGCCGCCTGACTAAAGACTGAACACAGTTTAGGAAAACTATCCAGACGGTCACCATACGTCAACACCGACTCGATGGCATTTAACATCAACAACAACAATATTGCTGAAGGACTGAATGGAAAAGTTTGTCTTTTTACAGATGACATGAAAATTTGCAACAGAGTGGACTCCCCTGAGGGAATGGATAACATGAGGAAAGATCTACAAAAGCTAGAAGAATGGTCTAATGCTTGGCAGTCAAGATTTAAAGTGAAGAAGTGTAGTGTCATGCACATGGGATGCAGAAATCCAAGGGAATTGTATGTGATAGGGGAGAAGAGGTTGGTGTGGCATGGACCAGGTGAAGGACCTCAGAGTGATTGTTTCTGAGGATCTCAAGGTGGCGAAACAGTGTGATAAGACCGTGGCCAAAGCCAGAAGGATTATGCGTTGCATATAGAGAGGAATTACAAGCAGAAAGGAGGAGGTACTAATGCCATTGTACAAGTCACTGGTGAGGCCTCACTTGGAATATTATGTTCCGTTTTGGAGACCATCTCATAGAAAGGATATAATAAGACTGAAAATGTTTCAGAGGAAGGTGACCAAAATGATTTGGAGCCTGTGTCAGAAGACGTATGAAAAGAGACTTGAAGACCTAAATATGTAAATATGCTAGAGGAGAGGAAGTATAGGGGAGATATGATAAGACCTTTAAATACTTAAAGGGTATTAATGAACAAACCAAACTTTTTCAAAGACAGGGAAGCTGTAAAACTAGAGAACATAACATGAAGCTGCAAGGCGGTAAACTGAAAGGCAAAGTCAGGAAATACTCTTTCACTGTAAGGATGGTGGATGCTTGGAATGCCCTCCTGATGGAAGTGGTGGGGGGCAAATACAGTGACAGAATTCAAAATGGCATGGGACAGACACGGTGGACCCCTTTAAAGCAACAGGATAAATCAAAATAAACGTAACTATCTTTCATGCCTCCACAAATAGGAGTGACCTGCACAGAGCGGTGGGTACATCCCTAACAAAGGCATGGGGAGGGGACACGGTGCAGCAGGTGCACATATTCTTGACACCTTGCTGGGCAGATTAGATGGACCATGATGGTCTCTATCTGCCGTCATATACTATGTATGTTAATATGTACTTATCATTTTTATAGCGCTACAAGGCATACGCAGCACTGTATAGAGACATGTAACACAGTCCCTTACAGTCTAATAAAGGACCTGTTACTTTTGAAAAGTGCAATCTGATTGATTTGTTATTGTCAGATAAGAGATGATTAGGGAAGGGGGAACAAAAGGAGGTGTGCAGGTACAGAGGAGGGGTCAGTATATCAAGACAAGCCCGGGAGAGACAATGGTGCCATATGCCACATGTTATGTTCTGGTAAAACACCCACATTTATTTTATTTTATTTTATTTATTTATTTGGTTACATTTTTATACCGCTACTTCCAGTGATCAGTAGCGGTTTACATTATAACTTTAAACACAGCAAAAATAACAGTTACATATAACAGATTTAAACTATATACATACATATAACTGGTTCATATTACATAAATATTGCTGAATTCCAGAGTTAGTATATTCTTAAATGTAGCAGTTCCATGGGCCTTATTGGGAAATTACATTCCTGTATATCATTACAGAAATTCCAACCAAATCTCATTTTAAAGAATCCTGACCCTTCTATCTGCAACAAAGGGATACAAGTGAGGTGGAAGGGTTACATAAAGTTGCAGAATTCTTAGTGAAAAATCAATTTCAGCCTCTTGTACACTCAAATCTTTTCTCTTCTTAAAATGCAAATTTCTTCTCATTCAGAGAGCTCCTCAGAAAAGATTTGTGCTGCACACATTTTCCTAATCCGAGAGATTATAAAGCAACCTTGGAATGAAAAAATCAGAACGTGTGACAAAAAAATCTACCTGAAATCAAGGAGGCTATAGATAATAATTATTTATGGGATATGAAGAAGGGACAATTCCCAAAACAAACCTGATCTAGTTATCTAGAATTGTAAAATTTGGACTGAATATCTCCAGCATCTCTATAAAGGGGTCAAATTAGAACATCTCACAATGGATCAAAAACAGACCTAAGAGAAAATAAGCCTGTTGGAAAGTATAATGAAAAATCATCAATCGCCTTTAGATATCATTATAAGAATATAGGAAATTAAGGGATAGTTTCAGACACTGAAGTTATTTAAGCATATGGACCTGCTAAAAATTAAACAAAATGCTGAAATACAACAGTACAATATGCAAAAATACTGGCAACATTATTTCATCTGATTCTATTTTTGTGGCCTATTCCCTAAAAGCTGGTCAAAGATTTTAAGTACACAAATCTCTAAACAAGAGTAACCGAGGCACGCCGGACCGCGCTCATCCTACAACCACACCCCCTGCTAATTACCCCAACCCCTCTCCCCCCCCCCACAACGCCCCAATCTTCACCACAAAGAAAACAGTCAGACAACTAATTGGGAATTCAAACCGGTCGCAGCTTTATTTAACTTGAACATTAACCAATGCCATTAACATAAATATCATTCTGGCGAAATCCGGCCACACCAGCCATGTGATTTAACAAGGTTAGCCACCACTCCGCCGCCGCCGAGGACAAGCCCCACGGCTAGCTTCACCCCACCGCCCCTTACCCGGCTTAGCCATATGATTAGCAAAAGCCCAACGGGGCTGCCCGGATGGGGGCCCCTCACCCCCGCCCCATTATCATCTCCGGCTCCAGACCCCGGACCCACCGGGTTCCCGCCACCCCCAGCTGCAACAACCCACCCGCTCCCAGCGCTCCTCATTGTCAGGGTGGGCTGGGTGGGACAGCAGCCGCGTTCGAGCTCCTCAAATGCCGGACGCAACTGCCCTCCTCCACTCCCCCCCCCCCCGATGCCGAAGGCACCCGCTCGTTGCGGGGAGCTTCTCGATTGGTTCCCGCGGCACACCACGAGCCACGGGACCAATCCTTTCAAAATGCTCGCTGCCGCCCACCCCTGCGGCATGCGCGCGCAAACCCGCGCCACCATAACCTGGACAGCGCGTGTCCGTGCGGCCCGGTTACGGCGGCCCTCGCGGGACTTCACCCCGAGGCCTCCCACAAACCATTAACTCAAATAATTATACAGAGATTATGTCAACAGTACCATTAGCTAACTATATTGCATCACTTCAGCAAATGAGTCTGACCATGGCCCATGGCACTAAGAAGATCATTGTATTGTCTGGTTTTCCCTGTATTAACAGTGCTGTTTTAAAATCCACAATATTACTTCACAATAATATTTGAGTCACTATTAATTCTCACAATTAACACTATGCAAGGTTTCCTTGGAGGTAAGGGAGAAAGATTGCCCTAAGAATAAATACGAGTAAATTAGTGAGAAAAAAAATACATATATATAAGAACTACAGAAAAAGAATTTTATTTGGGTAAGATTGCTCAGAATAAATTATTTTTAATCAAGAAGGTACGTTTTGGCTCATTTACTATTTACACTGAAATTAATGCAGAAATAGGGTCATTCCAGAAGCCGAATAATCCTTTGGACGCATGCCTGGGCCGTTTATGTGCCGAAAACGTCTACAAACATTTTCCGGTACACAGCGCCCATGCACATTTATCTCACATGTGGATGTCTGCACACATCTATGAGGGGGTGGAACAGGGGCATGGCCAGCTATGGAGACGTGTAAAGCCTATTCCACAAACTGCCATGCATGTTTTCGGTGTTTCTCATAGACATGGATGTTATCTCTGCCAGATATGTGGAACAAGGCCAGTACTTTGACAATTTTCTGCTGTCTTCTAGGATTCATCCCAGCAAGTGAGAGTGTGTGTGTGCAAGGTAAGTTTGGACGGTTGCATGGGGGGAGTTTGGAGGGTTGCATGGGGGAGTTTGGAGGGTTGCATGGGGGAGTTTGGAGGGTTGCATGGGGGAAGCTGGTGTTGGGATCCACAAAGCATGGAGGAAATAAATTCCTGGTTTGCAATGTCCATGCTGCATGAGGCAGACAGTAACATGTAACATTAGTATTTGATGGCAGATGAAGACCAGTATGGTCCAGCTAGTCTGCGCAGTAAGGTGGATAGAGTGATTGCAACTGCTGCTCCATGCAAGTCAGCCTCCCTCTATTAAAGGATATGTGGGTTTGCTTTGATTACAGCCTCTTGCTATGAAGGGTGGAGTCCCATGGCATTTTGATTTCCGTCACTGTACTTGCCCCCACCACTTCCATCAGAAGAGCATTCCATGCATCCACCACCCTTTCAGTGTAAAAGTATTTCCTGATGTTGCTTGATCGTATGTCCTCCAGCTTCCCCTTCTTTGAAAAAGGTTTGCTTGTGCATTGATACCCTTTAAGTATTTAAATGTCTGCATCATTTCTCCCCTGTCCCTCCTCTCCAGGGGCGGCTCAAGGCAATCTGCTGCCTGAGGCGAAGTATGAAAAGGCCTTAGAGGGGGGCGGGGCTTTTTCAGAAATCCAATCAGAGACTGAACCAAACCAAAAAGCCAATTAGATTATATGGAGGAAATGCAAGATGTTTGCACACAGGGCCATATCGAGCTGCAATCACACCCTGTGCGACTTGCAGCTCGGATGCACGCCCCTCCTCTCCCCCATAGCTCCATCCAGCACTGCCTACTCTTTCCCTGCTGCTGCTGCCCTCTGTTTTCTTCACGGAGCCGCTGGCAGCAGGGAAAGAGCAGGCAGCGCTGGACGGAGGTATGGGGAGGAGGAGGGAACATGCGCCCAATCTCAAAGGCGCCGGCACTTTAAGAAGATCTGTCCCTCCCTCCTCTGACAAAGCGTCGGAGAAGGGAGGGACCAGACCTGCTTAAAGTGCTGCAAAAAGGCTTGGGGAGCACTTTTCGTCTGCCTGCTATTTTCCTGCCAGCGGTGGCAGGGCAATAGCAGACAGCCGAAATGCTCCCCCCAAACCTTTCCGCCCTGTACGGCTGCACCGCTTGCACAGGGCTAGTTACGGTCCCGTTTGCACACCAAGGAACTAAAAGACAGCAAGAATTAGCAGCACAGTCTATAAAACTAAATTATAACTCATTTTTATTTTGTTCTTATAAACTGTGTTATGGTTCTTGCTTTTTCTTTTTCAACATGTATTTTGCATCCACAGTAGGTGCAGAGCAGAACCAGGACATTCACCCACAGAACTCAATATTAAAAAAAAATATCTGATTCTGATCATCTCACCAACAACAACAACAACCACCACTATTCTCCAGTAACAGGCATATTGTGAACTAATACAAAACCCTATAACAAAGTGCAAACCTGCCATACCATACCATATCAGCACAAACTTACAAAACTCACATAAGGAGCCCATCCAAAAAAAACATCACTGTAAATACTAAAGTGGGCCCTGGAACATCCATACACCTATTTGAAAAGCTGAACAAGTCAAATTACTACAGTACAGTATAGATCTTTATGTACAAACTCCATGTTAACAGAACATCTGACCTCAGTCAAACAATCGCAACATCGACCCTCACCAAGTACAGAATAAGTAACCACAATCTAAAGTAAAAATAAAAATATGTAGACTAAATTTAAATTGAAACCTCAAGAAGCCAGAGTCCACATGCAGTGCAATATCAGATAAATATGAGATGCAGTTCCCCAGTACTGTGTAAAATATAAAAGCACAAAGACCAATAACTAAAATTAAATAAAATTATTTTTTCTACCTTTGTTGTCTGACCATTTCATTCTCTGATCATGCTGGTCCCAATCTGAGGCTTCAGCTTTCCTGTCTTCTCTTAGCTCTCTTTCTGTGGTCTATGGTCCATCTACCATTTCTCATCTCTTCTTTTGTTTTCTTCACTTCCTTCCATCAGCCCATTTCCAGTTCCAGTAACCCTCCCCAGTATCAGCCCCCTTTTCAGTCCTTCCCTCCCAGTACCTTCCAATGTCAACCGCCTTGCATTCCCATGACTGCAACTCGTGTCCATTCCCTTCCAGTCCCCCTCCTTTCCCACTGTCCAGCCCCTTCTAGTCCAAATACCATCCCAGATATCAGTTCACATCCACTCTCAGTGCCTCCTTTCCAGTCGCCCTACCATCTATCCATCCCCTTCCAGTGCCATTTGCATGTCAGCTCCCTTCCAGCCTCCTCCCCATTACCAAACCACCTACCACTCCCATCCCCAAATGTCAGCTCCCTTCCAGTCCCCCTTCAGTACATTCCAGGTGTCAGCTCCTTTACAGCCCCCTCCTTCCCCTGTGTCAGCTCCCTTCGTGCCCCCTCCTTCCCCTGGCAGACCCTCTCATTATCTTCTCCCTTCCAGTCCTATTCTACCATCCTCCCGCATCAGCCCATTTGTAGACCTAGCCCCTAGTTTTCCTCCAGGGCCAGCAGCACTCTCCTCCCCTCCCCCATTAGCCCATTTCCAGTCCTATCCCCTTCAGCCCACTCTAGTCCTAGCCCCCCAATCACCCCATTACCAGTCTTAGCTCATTTCCATTGCTAGCCTCCCATCTGCCCATTACCAGTCCTAACCCTCCAATAAGTCCATTTCCAGTCCTAGCCCCCTAATCAGCCCATTTCCAGTTCTAAACCCCCATCTGCCCATTTCCAGTTCTAGCCACCCTCCCGATCAGCCCATTTCCAGTTCTAACTCCCCCATCAGCCCATTTCCAGTCCTAGCCCCCCCATCAGCCCATTTCCAGTCCTAGCCCTCCATAGCCCATTACCAGTACTAAACTCCCCATCAGCCCACTTCCAGTCCTAACCCCCATCATCCCATTTCAAGTCCTAGACCCCCCATAGCCCATTACCAGTCCTAACCCCACCATCAGCCCATTTCCAGTCCTAGCCCCCCATAGCCCATTACCAGTCCTAAACACCCCTATAACCCAGTCCTAACTCGCCCCGTCAGCCCATTTCCTGTCCTAGACCCCTTCCCCCAGCTGCCAATTTCCAGTCCTGGCCCCCAGGGAAATAAAAACTTTCAAGTTGCTGCCGCTGTTGAGTCCGCTTCTCGGCAGCGGCAGACTCGTCACCTCTCCTTCCTATAGCAGCCGTGGTTCCTGCTTCTTAGAACCGCAGCTGCGAGATCAGCTTAAACACAAAGCTAGCCAGTGTGGAGCCTTCCCATGCAGCGGTGTCCCACCCCCAAAGGAAGTAACTTCCTTTGCATACAACTTCCTTTGGGGGCAGGACACCGCTCCATGGGAAGGCTCCGCACTGGCTGGCTTTGTGTTTAAGCTGATCTCACAGCTGCGGTTGCAAGAAGCAGGAGCCGCGGCTGCTATAGGAAGGAGAGGTGAGTCTGCCGCTGCTGAGAAGCAGACTCGGCAGTGGCAGCAACTTGAGTGTTTGGATTTTTTTTTTTTAACTTTTGAAGGCAAAGTGAGGTGGCTGTTTTGGGGGCATTTTTTGCCACCTTTAAAACTTCGCCACCTGAGGCAGCCGCCTCACTTCGCCTCATGATAGAGCCGCCCCTGCTCCTCTCCTCTAGGATATACATAATTAGGTCTTCTGATCTCTTCTCAAACATCTTCTGGTGCAGGCTCCAAATCATTTTGATCGCCATCTTCTGAACCATTTCAAGTCTTTTTATGTCTTTTGTGAGATATGGTCTCCAAAATTGAAAACAATATTCCAAATGAGGCCTCATCAATGACTTGTGCAAGGGCATTAATACCTACTCCTGCCTACTGGTTATTCCTTTCTTTATATGCAGTCTAGTATACAGCTATCTCCTTGTCACATTGTTTCGCCACCATGAGATCCTAAGACACTAGCACTCCGAGGTCTCTCTCCTGGTCCGTGCACAACAACCTTTCTCCCTCCATCACATACAATTCCTTTGGCTGTCAGCATCCCAATTGCATGGCTTTGCACGTCTTTGCATGAAATCGCTACTGCCAAGCACTAGTCCATTCTTCCAGTGTTTGTTGATCTGTCCTCCTGTTGTTCACTCTTTCAGAAGTGTTTACTCTGTAGCAAATATCTATGTCATCTGCTAAAAGGCAGACTCTGCCATTCAATCCATCCACAATATCACTCACACATACATAGAACTGTATTGGGCCCAGAACCTATCCCTGAGGCACGCCACTATGCACCTTCCTTTCGTCTGAGTGAGTTCCATTTACCAACACCTTCTGTTGTCTGTCAGTGAACCAAGGAGGAGGGCAGCAAGGAGGCTATTCTATCAGAGGTTACCTAGGCTGAGAAGCCAGTACTGGACCTTCCTGATGCACACAGTGTCACCAGATCCAGCTTTGATAGGGCAGCCATACATCAGCAGTGCCAGGAGCTTGAGCCGTACCTCAGTGCAATAACACACTGTTCTGGCAGCCACTGCAGGTCTGAGCAGTGTCCAAGTGCATCACCCAGTTTCTGAATGCTTTCCTGCTGCATGCCTCAGATTATATTGCATTCCCTCACACAGTGCTGCAGAGGCAACACTGCTTCAATGTCATGAGATGGCTGGGTTCCCTTCTGTGCTAGGGTTGATTGATTGTACACATGTGGCCCTGATGCCCCCTAGACAGAGGGAGGCCACATTCTGCAACCGAACAGCATTCCACTTCCTGAATATGCATGTAGTATGCAATGCACTGAGAGAAATTACTGATGTTGTTGCAAGCTTCCCCGGATCATGCCACAATGTATCTATCTATCCTTACCCAGCTTTGAGAGTGGTGGATTCTGTGGATGCTGGCTACTTGATAAACTAACACTGAGATCCCCCTCCCATGCGCACATAGGCCTGGTCAAGGGAACATTGCACCAAAGCAGACATATCCCACTAAAAACAAACGTTTAGGAGATGCACGCTATAACTGGAGGGGTGTGGCCAGCGGAGACGTCCATGGGTATATCCGGAGACATGCCCGACTAGAGATATACAACTTTTCAGAATATGGTGCGCCCGTATATGTCCCCACAAATGGATCCGCCCATTTTTGTCACCTACACATGTCTGGGATGTTATGCAGGATGCAGCGGAAACATCCCCAGCACAAAATTCTGGTGGTCTAGTGCCCCCTGAACCCCCTACACCCTACCCAGAATAAAAATAAAAGAACCTGGTGGTCTAGAAGCCCCTGAACCCCTACCTTCACCCATAATAAAAATAAAATGCCCTAGTGGTCTAACGGCCACTGAACCCTCACCCAAAATAAAAATAAAATAACCTGGTGGTCTAGCAGCCCCTAAACTTCCTACCCCTGCCTTAAATAAAAATAAAATAATCTAGTGATCTAGCGGCCCTTGAACCCCCACCCAAAATAAAAATAAAAGAACCTGGTGGGAATGGGGGGTTTAGGGGCCACTAGACCACCAGCTTCTTCTTTTTTCAGGTTGGGGGATCAGGGGCCGCTAGACCACCAGAGATTCACTTTCTGTCAGGGCACCTGCCCCAACAGTATTTTGATGACATCAGGGGATTTTTCCAATGCCGTAATCACCCCTGATGCCAACAAAATACCATCAGGTAGAGGGATTGGGGCTGCTGGGCCACCAGGCATTCTTTGTTGGGGCACTGGCCCCCAACAGTATTTTGATGGCATTAGGGGTTTTTCCTGATGCTGTGATAACCCCTGATACCATCAAAATACTGTCGGGGACAATATGCAAATTAGTCACGTGGTGCATATTTCTCTCAGAGAGCATGTCAAACTAGCGCAGATATCTTGTGTATATGTTTGGCTTGCTCTCCCAGTTTAAAACTGACATTTTGCACCCAGTGGTTCATTTGCATGCACACAGTTACCGTGTTCTTCATTTACATACCTTATCTTTTCTGCATTGAGTGTGAAAAGTTGTGCATTTTTGGGGCACACTAAACGCATAAAAAGTCAATCCAGCGAGCGTCTAGCACCAGTTTTCTGCATCGGCCTGATGGTGGGGCTGTCTTGTAACAATTAAAATGATGGTAGTTCCCAAAGTCAACAATATGCTTGGTATGGTTCCTACTTTTTTCCCCTCTCTCCTTTTATAAACATCTGGAGAAACCTTTGGTTGATTTCCTATGGAAACAAAAAGCATCATGTATTGCGACCTGTAAACTTAACCATGGGCCGAGTGCAGTTTCCTGCAGGACCCGACTAACTTCCCTGCTGGTTGTGTGGGGAAGTTAGTTGGGGGCGGGGAAGAGGCAACCCGGGGGTGGAGAGTGGGCAGGCAGTAGGCAGTTGCCAGCCCTGGAATAACTCTCCTGGTCGTGTTTGTTTAAGCAGCCTGGTGCATGGAAGGGGCTGGGGAGGGCAGAGTTAAGTCCCCGCAGCACGATCCTGGCCTTAGGAGGCCGGATCAGGGGTTGGGCTGCGGGAAATTAAGTTTTATAGCAGTAGCCGGCATTGTGGCTTTTAAATGGAGCCACAGTGCCATGGCCACAGGTGCTGCGGTTCCATTTAAAAGCCCTGGCTGAGTTAGTCGGGCTATTGCTGTATGTGCTGGCTGGGACTGAATCGCAGTCCCAGCCTGCACATACAGGCCTGTTTGCAATTCTGATCCCGAGGGGCTAGACGTGCCCTGTGGGATCAGAATCACAATCTTCTTTGTATGTCCGAGTCAGCCCAGATGTAGAAAGGAGATGTACGTCGGGATCAAAATCGGGCTCCAAGTGATTAACCCTTAATAGATTATTAGCAGTTTAGTGTATTTTCAATGTAAAATGCTTTGATTGAAATGATAAAGCGATATATAAAACCTGTTAAATAAATAGTGAAATTACATAATATTTTAGCAGATAATATCCTGAAGTCCTTCAGGGCTTCCTTTAGTCCAGGTATTCCCACTCTCTTAGCAACTCTAAACAACTAAACAACTCATCAATACAGAGATGCAGATAGCAGTCCAGCAGCAAGATTGGGGTTATCCAGTCTTTTGCACTGAATGCCACATGTATTATTAACATTACTACTACTACTACTAATCATTCGTATAGTGCTACAAGGCATATGCAGCGCTGTACAGAGAAATGTAAGAGACAGTCCCTGCTCATCTGAGCTGACAATCTAGTCAAGACAGATCACACAGCAACTGGGGACTAGGATATGTCCAGGGGAATGGTAAGGTTGATGAGAGGTCACATGTGTGCCCTCAATGCAAGGCAATGTTTTTAGAGAAAAATTGAGTGAAATTGAAAACATCTCTCTGGATGAAGGCTGTGACATTAAGAACCTTGAACAGGAAGGTATATATAAGTACCTTGGAGTAGAGGAATGAACAACACTCAAGCAGAAATCACTGAGAGAAAAGATCAGTAAAAAATACTGCAGGAGATTAAAATCATTATTGAAAAGTGCTTTAACATCACAGAATAAAATACAAGCCATCAATCAGCTGGCAATTCCCATACTCTCGTACAGTTTAGGTACTGTATACTAGCCTCTTAAGGATCTTGAGAAAACAGATGTGCAAACATGAAAACTCATCCATGCCCATGAAGTAATTTACAAGAATCAGTGTATGCCAAGACTGTACATCCCTAGAGCTGAAGGAGGGCTAGGACTCAGAGATTGATTTCACCTACAGAGTTACTATCATAGGCCTCCAGGCCTTTTATCTGCATCGTCAGATCCAAATATGCAAAAGTGTTGAAGTATGAAAGTAAAAGTCCAGAATCTGTTTCCATCATCAAACTTGGACAAGCATTCCAATGATTAGAAGGAATGAGTGAGAACCCACAAACACACACAGGGAAGGAAGTAGCAGAATTTGCAAAACAAGAGAAAAAACTCTTCAAATAATTAGATCAGCAAAAAAAGGAAAAACAAGTGACAAATGCACAAATGCAGTGGGAAATACAGTTTTATTCCAGGAACGCTTTGTCAATCAATAATGGAAACATGAATGGTTAAAGAGAAGTGAACTGAAACAGAAGGACAGCGGTTTACGGATGAGATAGTTTACAGCAAGCACTGAAAAAACTGGCAACCCAGACATATCATGATTCCGTAAGAAAGAGCTGGAAACAATGATTCACCTCATAGCTGACTGTGAAGTTCTGATGGCAGAAAACCTCTATACAGAAAGGCACCATAAAGTAGCACACCTCATCCATTGGAAACTCTGTAAATAATACAACATCACTGTGCCTGAAAAGCACTTGTATCATGACCCTAAAAGAATTACCAAGAATGAAGAGGTTATGATCACATGAGATTCTCCCATTGCGACCAATAAAAAACTGGATGCGAGGAAGTCAGATATAGTGGTAAAGGAG
The DNA here is from genome assembly GCA_033557465.1 of Ichthyophis bannanicus. Classification (NCBI taxonomy): domain Eukaryota; kingdom Metazoa; phylum Chordata; class Amphibia; order Gymnophiona; family Ichthyophiidae; genus Ichthyophis; species Ichthyophis bannanicus. Next base: position 1,572,965,613 of record CM066031.1, on the reverse strand, counting down.
AAAAACACCAGAACAACATTGATTATAGAGGTGTCACTTCCAAGTGACTACTCTGTTAATCGCATTGAGAGGAAGAAAATATTCAAGTACCATGAAATGCAATCAGAAACCAGGAAAATGTGGCAGAAAGATACTGAGTTATTTCCCATTGTGTTGGGTGCCACAGACCTACCTAAGAGGAATTTTCTATGATATATTGATAAATTACCCATAAACGTTATATCCTACAAACTCTAGAAGGAGGATGTCTTTGGCATGATGCAAGTACTACACCAAGCATTAGCAGTAAATTTGAGAGACTAAGATCATACTCCATATACCCTGGCTTAGAAGTGATGTTCATGACTGTCATGGTATGTGCAAAACTCACCCATTTGGAGAAACTGTCCCCCAAAGATCTCCTGGCTCTCAGATAATGAGTCTGATCAGAGGCTAGAAGAGCAAACTTGAAGGACCTAAGGCAGACAGAGAGGTACATAGAGAAAACCTTCAGGAACATAATAGAGGGGTCTGCCTTGGAGAAGAGAAGTCACCTGGATGACAGCATAACCTTGGTGCAGCAGGAAGTGATCCTGCAGTCAAGACCTATCCTCCAGGCATTGCATTATAATATACTCTCACACCAAGGATGTGTCTCCAGTGAGCTTTTACCTAGAAGGGAAGGGTTACGATGTCCATCTTAGTTGGTGATTTAATCATTAGGCATATAGATAGCTGGATAGCTGGTAGGTCCATTGCCTGCTTGGTGTGAAAGTAGCAAACCTCAAGTGTAACCTAGATAGGCTTTTAGACAGTGTTGGGGAGGAGCTGGCTGTCCTGGTACATTTTGGCACCAAATACATGGAGGCACATTCTATCATATACAGACATCCGGATGGCCGGAAGATGAAGCTGTTTCTGCTCCCATGGGGGCTAGATGTCCCTACAGGAGCAGAATTGCAGCACAGTAGCTCAATGTCTGGAACGTGCCCTTATTCAGGCACCCCAGATGTCCGGCCACTTACCTGGCCTCAGTCGGGCTCTTTAATGGAGCCGCGGTGCCATGGCATCATGTTGTCATGGCACCATGGCTCCATTAAGGAGCCACGATTCCCAGCTTCCACTGAAAAGTTTTGTTCCCCAAAGCTGGACCCCTGATCCGGCCTCCCATGGCCAGAGCCCAGCTTTGGGGAACTTACTGCATACCTACCTACCTTTTTTCCTGCCAACCGCCACTGAAATGCCACATCAAGGGGAATTTATTCCACCTCTGAGGTGGAATAAGTCCCCTGTCTACCCGGCTGACCCCGGATGTACAGGGCCGACCTCTGAATCGGCCCTTTATTTCCAGGAAGCTGACCCCCCCTCGTTCCACCCCCAGCTAAGGCTCCCCGTATGACTCGGCTGTACATACGGGGGGGGGGGGGGGCCTTGTGCCAGCAGACGCCTTTGCATGAATAGCAGGGATGTAAGTCCAGGCTGGACGTACATCCCTACTATTCATGTTTGTAAAAACACCCCATAGGAAAATCTGGGAGGGATGTTCTGGAAGTAAAATGTAGACTTTTAGACAGAAAGTTGAAATCCAGGACATCCAGTGTGAAATCCTCAGAAATATTTCCTGTTCCATGCGCAAGACCCAAGAGATAGGTGCAGTTGAGATGATGGTGCAAGGAGGAAGGTTTTAGATTTGTTTGGAACTGGGCTATATTCTGGGGAAGGGGGAGTCTATTCTACAAAGATGGGCTTCACCTTAACCAAAGTGGTACCAGGCTAGGAGTTTATTACTGTGCTAATGTTTAAAAAGGAGATAAAGCATCTCTTAAACTTAAGCCTGGTGGAAAGCTGTCAGTTACTTAGGAATGGATGGTTCAAAGTAGGGTATCTTTGAAGGATACCATCATAACGGGGAAGTTAGAGCAACCCAATAGAGAGATTGCAACAAAGACTGTAATAGCCCAGGTGCTTTTAAATAAAGAATAAAAGGAAATGAAAGATGCAAATTATCCCTGCCAACTGCTATGAAAGAAGTAAATTCAAGTAAACATACTGTTAAATGTCTCTATGCAAATGCTAGAAGCCTAAAAAAATGAAATAAGATAATTAGAATAGATAACACAAAGTGAAAAAATAGTTATAATAGGTATCTCAGAGACCTGTTGGAAGGAGGATAACCAATGGGACACTGTGATAACAGGGTATAAATTATATCACAATGACAGGATGGATCAAACTGGTGTAGGGGTGGTGCTATATGTTAAAGAGGGCATTGAGTCAAATAGAATAAAAGTTCTATAGGAAACAAAATGTTCCATTGAAGCCTTATGAATAGAAATTCCATATGTGAAGGAGAAGAAATAATGATATGGGGTTTATTACTGCCCACCTGGACAGAATGACTAGACAGATGATGAAATGTTATCAGAAATTAGGGAAGCTAGCAAAAATGGAAAATATAATAATAATGGATGATTTCAATTAGCCCAGTACGGATTGGATACACATCATGTCAGAGCATGATAAAATAACTTGATGAAATAAATGACTGCTTCATGGAGGACCTTGTTTAGAAACTGACTAAAGAAAAAACTAGTTTAGATTTAGTCCTTTGTGGAACACAGGATTTGGTATTAGAACTAACCATGTTAGGACCACTCGGCAATAGTGATCATAATATGATCACATTAACTTAATAACTGAAGTGAGTATGAAAAGGAAATCTACTGTGTCAGTCTCTAATTGTGAAAAGGGAAACTATGATACAATAAGGAAACTGGTTCAAAATAAACTAAAAGGAGCAGCTGCAAAGATCAAGAGTTCAAGTGTGGGTGGCCATTGCTCAAAAATACAGTCTTGGAACCTAGACCAGATATATCACACAAATTAAGAAAGGCAGAAGGAAGACCAAATGACAGTCAGTTTGTTTAAAAGGTGAGGTGTAAGAGGCTATTAAAGCCAAAATAAACGTAATAAACTTGGAATAAGGAGCCAAATGAAGAAAACAGGAAACAGCATAAACATTGACAAGTTAAACACAAGGCACTCATAAGAAGGGCAAAAAGAGAATTTGAAAAAGGTTTGCCATAGAGACAAAATCTCACAATAAAAACCTTTTCAAGTATATATGAATAAAAAAGAAAGAAAGAAGGAGCCAGTTGGACCATTAGATGTTCGAGGGGTAAAAGGAGCACTCAGGGAGGACAAGGCCATAGAAGAGAGACTAAAATGAATTCTTTGCTTCAGTCTTTACTGAGATGTGAGGAAGCTACCCGAGAGAAAGGGTATTTAATAGTGATGAATCAAAAGAGCTGAATGAAATTTCAGTGAACCTGGAAGATGCAATAGAACAAACTGATAAACTAAAGAGGAACAAATCACTTGGAGCTTAAAAATAGAGTGGGGGGAGTAGTCTAATGTTAGAGCACAGGCATGGGCATGACAAGACCAGCATTCATTTCCCACTAGCACTCCTTGTGGCCTTGGGCAAGTCACTTAACCCTCCATTTCCTCAGAAAAATCCAAGTTATCAATGACCCTGTTTAATATACATTACCAAGTTTAAATTGCAATATAAACTGTTTTGACTATAATGATAAAGCTGCATAAAAAAACTGATAAATAATATTGTAAACCAGCTATTCATAATTTTTAACCTATCATTAAAATCATCTGTGGTACCAAAAAATTGAAGGGCAGCTAACATAACAGCTATTTTTTTAATTTTATATGTATTAAGTTTTAACATACACATTTAGGCATAACATGAATGAAAAGAAATACATGGTAGTTCCATTAAATAACACTAGGTGAAAAACAATCAGAGAGTACAAACCACTCTCCAAAGCAAATACCATGACTAAGCTCACAATTATAAGAAAGAAGAAGAGGGGATCCAAGAAATGCTTTATTTGGGAACTTCAATAAGAACAAAATCATACAAGGCTAAGCGGAGTCTCATGCATCAGCCGGACAGGAAGCTGTTACAGTTATGGACCCTTCCTGGCCTCCAAAAATTCCAGTAGCTGTCTTGGCTCAAAAAAAAAGAAAATTCTTGCCTTTGTAGGAAACAAAACATTGAGAAGAAAACTTAAGCAAAAAAACCCACTGATGGATAGATCCTGGGTTTATACTCCAGGAACTCCCTCCTCCTCGCTTGGGTATCACAAGCTAAATCTGGGAAAATACAAGCAAAAGAACCCATAAACTGCACCCTGAAGTTTATGACGTAAGACCTAAGAATCGATGACATAGTAACATAGTAAATGATGGCAGATAAAGACCAGTATGGTCCATCTAGTCTGCCCAGTAAGATGGCAAGAATAGGTGCACCTGCCACTCCATGCAGGTCACCCCTCCCCATGTCTTCATTTAGGGGTGAACCCACCACTCCGTGTAGGACACCCCTATTGAGAAATTAGATAGTTAAGTTTATTTTGATTTTATCCTGTTGCTGTAAAGGGATCCACTGTGTCTGTCCCATGCCATCTTGAATTCTGTCACTGTATTTGCCCCCTCCATTTCCATCGGGAGGTCATTCCAAGCATCCACCACCCTTTCAGTGAAAAAGTATTTCCTGACATTGCCTTTCAATTTACCCCCTTGCAGCTTCATGTTATGCCCTCTAGTTTTACAGCTTCCCCGTCTTTGGAAGAGGTTTGTTTGTTCATTAATTCTCTTTAAGTATTTAAAGGTCTGAATCATATCTCCCCTATCCCTCCTCTCCTCCAGAGTGTATATATATATATATATATATATATATATATATACTTACTTATCGGACTCCAGAACTAGCATAATAAGCAGTACCCACGTACCCAGTAAACACTTCCAAGGAATTCTCCAGGAAACCAGTAAGGTCCCCTGCCACATTGGAGTTGCCCCCTGCAGCAACCAAAGAAGAGAATCCCAAAGATAGATACTAGGCCCTACTCAGAGGGAGTAGTCTCTCCTGGGAAAACTTTAAAACATCCCCAAAATATTTACGCACCATCTCCAAAAGGGAATACAAAGGAGAATATGGAAAATTAAGCAGTCTAAAATTAAATTTCCTAGCCTGGTTCTCCAGGTACTTCAACTTCCTAGAGAGCACAGTCCCCTCGTTCATCCTGGCCTCCTGTACTCCCTGAAGCTGTTTCAGGTCTGCAAAGACTTGGGCCAATTTCACCGACTGTTCCGCATAAGCTCTGGAGACCTCCTACAACTCAGTTTTAAGTGTCACAACTTCATTACTCACAGTTCCAATCACAAGCAGTAAGGACTTGTTCAGTACTGCAACAGCATCCCACAGGGTCTACAATGTAATGCTCATGGGCTTTTCCAAACCCCCAACACTCAGAGTCAGCTCTCCACCACATATTTATTTAATTTATTTATTTATTTAACGCTCTTATATACCACACTTTTTATCATCAGCGCGGTTTACAGTAAACTTAAAATACTCACCGATAGCAACAGGCTGTCGTGAGTTTACATGTAACAGGAAGTCTGACAGGATACAACTAAGGGGAAAACTTTGTACATATGAATTATTTAACTATATACAATGGGATCCTTCAGTTATACACGGAGTAGTGGAACATTTCAATATTGGTTTGTAATGAGGCTTAGGTTAAGTTGGGAACTGGTATTGAGAGAAGTATGAAAGGAACAGGTAGTGTTTTATGGCTTTTCTAAATTGCTTGAGGTCTTTAATTGCTCTTATGGTGGGTGGAAGATTATTCCAACATTTGGGAGCGAAGTATGTGAATGCTCTTCCTGTGGTTGTGTGTGTGCATTTTGTGGAGTCAGTTGGGATGATTAGGGTATTAGCTGCAACTGATCTTCTAGATCTAGTGTTAAGAGTGTGTGTGATAAGTGTGGAGATTGCTAGGGGAGCTAAGTTATTGATGACTTTGAATGTAATGAGTAATGCTTTGTATGTAGTTCTGCAGGATATTGGGAGCCAGTGTAATTCCTTTAAGATGGGGGTTATGTGATCATTCCTTGATGCACCATTGAGGATGCGGGCAGCAGCGTTCATCGCTAATTGCAGCGTGTTTAGTGTGCTTTTTGGGAGGCCGTGTAGAACTATGTTTGCATAGTCAAAGTGTGGAGTGACTATGGCTTGAAAGATGGTACGGAAGCTGTCAGGGTCGAGCATGTTTTTGAGGTTTCGGAGGGTCCTAATCTTGAAGTAGATGGTTTTCACTGTGCGGTTTATGTGTTCAGTTGGTGATCCAGGGTTACGCCTAGGTATTTTACGGCGGATTTGATAGGAAGCTCAGCGTCCCGTACTTTTAGAGTAGACGGGGGTGAAAATTCTTTATTGCTTGTGATAATTAGGGCTTCTGTTTTTTTGAAGTTTATTCTCATATTCTGTGTGAGAAGCCAGTCTGTAATTGCATCAAAACACCCTGTTAGTACTGTATAATCAGGCTGGGTAACGTTGAATGGTGTGAAAATCAGTACGTCATCTGCATAGATTAGAGAAGATACTCCATATGAACGGGTGATCTCACATATCGGCTGCATATAGATATTAAAGAGTAGCGCCGAGAGGGAGGATCCTTGAGGGATGCCTTGTTTCAACTGGAAAGGTTTAGAAGTGTTTGTTCCCGTTCGAACATGTTGCCAGCGTTCTTCTAGGTAAGATTTGCACCAATCCCATGCTAACCCCTGGATACCCTTGCATTGGAGTCGGGTTAGGAGTTTGTTATGATCCACCGAATCAAACGCTGCAGAGATGTCCAGGAATATTAGTGCAAAGCCATTTTTGATATTGTCGGTTCCACTAATGAGGGTGTTGAGTAATGAAGTCAGCAATGATTCGACTCCGTGGGCTTCTCTGAATCCATGTTGACTGGGGTCCAGAGGAGATGTGGTGTCTATATGTTGTTGGATCTGAATCTGTGTCACTTTCTCTATTATCTTAGATAGCAGGGGGATGCTGGAAATTGGTCGGTAAGAGTCTTCTTTTGTTGGGTCTAGCTGGTTGTTTTTTAGAAGAGGTCTTATGGAGGTCTGCTTAAGAGCTGATGGGAAGATACCTGTTGTGAATGATTGGTTTATGATTTCAGATATGAATGGGCTGAGCTCATGTCGCAATGCTTTTATCCAGTGTGCTGGACATGGATCGTTGGATGCCGTGGTTGTATTTATTCTGGTAATGATATCTTCGACTTGCCACAGCTTCTGGCACCAGCTTCTCTAACACCGCCATTCCAGCAACAGCCACAACAACAGACATGCACTGAACACATTAGTAGTCCCCAAGCTAATGACTACGTGCACAAAGGCTACCTCCAACAGAGCCTTCTCCATATTCGCCCCTTTAAAATGGAATGCACTCCCCTATGAAATCCGTGGTATTAAAAGCCTCATCCTATTCAGAAAAGCCTTAAAACTCCACCTGTTCACAAAATGTTACCCAGAAACTTCCAGTGATAGAAGCACAACCAGCAAGCTTCCCTCATACCCCAGCCGCCCCTGCACGTCAATAACACAGATAATAGGTAGTCCCCACTCAAGCCCAACCAACCACTAATCTTCATCTTCACAAAATCAATGCAACACCCATTTATATTAGAGTATTGTACATAGTTTCGAGTTAACATGTATTTAGTTTCCCAGGTTTCGATCCCATGTTCAATTCCCTGTTCTTTGTAAACTCAATGTTGTTTCTGTACATTGCAGTATTTTTGTTCGATGTACACCGCGCTGATTTTAATAGCGCGGTATAGAAGAAATGTTAAATAAATAAAATAAAATAAAATAAATAAATGTGGGAGCCATGCACCGGTAGGCCCTCTTTACCTCCCGACACAGGCGTACTCACAACCTGCTCACCGGGAGGCACTCCACCACATGCAACAGTGCTTCTGGGTTGAAACGGGGGAATCCGTGATTCAGGGAAAAGCCAAATCCCCGAAATGCTTAGCTTCGCTGGGTCATCTCCCAGCAGGGCCACTGAGGATACTGCTCCCGAACTCATCGGCATGAAATCACAAGTTTGTAGCGTTCGCTGACCCACATCGATCATCCCGGCACTGCCCGAGGGTAGGCTTGCCTGCTTGCACTTTCTTCTCCCCATCTCCAGCAATCAAGCCAACAATGCGGAGCCAATGCAGAACAAAGACTCTAGTGGAGAGACGCCATAAGTTCACTCAGCCGCCATCTTACCCCTCTCCAACACCTATTTTTAAAAAGGGCTCCAAGAGCGATCCAGGAAACTACAGACCAGTGAGCCTAATGTCAGTGCTGGGTAAATTGGTAGAAACCATTATTAAGAACAAAAGTGCTGAACATTTAGACAGACACAGGATAGTGGGACAGTCAACATGGATTTAGCTAACAAAAGTCCTGCCTATCAGTCTTCTCCATTTTTTGGAAGGTGTGAATAAAAGTGGATAAAGGAGAGCCAGCTGATGTGTGTTTTTAGACTTTCAGAAAACATTTGATGAAGTCCCATATCAGAGACTTTCATCTCACAGAACATATTAAAGTAGCTGAACAGATGATATCAATAACTTTAATATGCTCTGTGGTATTATTAATATCACCTGTTCAGCTATTTTAATATGCTCTGTGAGATTAAAGGCATTTTTGAAATAATTTAAGAAATTGAAAAATTGAAATGAAATAATTGATAATTTAGAAATTGCAAAAATTTTAAAAAATTAAAAAAGAGTTTTTTAGGATCACTGATGTAGTGAGTGTGATGCCTATGACAGTCAGCTTGATTACTACTGAAATCCTTTTCGTCTTACATTAAAATTTTTCATAAAAGCTTTATTTATTTATTCTTTTCTTCTATACCGCCCCTTCCAGAGATCAAGAGCGGTTTACAAGGAACAGTTTAACAATTTTTATATACTTTTACATGGAACAGAAATTTGTAACTATGTACAGGTAACATTGCATGCAGCTGTGTCAAAACTATTTACAAAGAACAATAATCAAATATTACAAAGAATAATAGACAATAAACATATATTACAATGAAACTTGTGTGCGTTAAGGAAGTTATTTACTTTTCTTATGTTAATACATATGGGGAGCTAATAGCGGTGGTTTTGTTTGAGTTAGTTGCTTGCGGGTTGAGGAGGTTGGTGGAAGTGTTTCTGTGACTGCTGGGGGATGGCTCTTGGGAGATAGGGGATTTCAAAATGCTCATTGAAGAGGTGGGTTTTGAGTTCTTTTTGGAATAGATGAAGGTCTTTCATCACGTGTAGGGTTATTGGGAGTTCGTTCCAGAGGTTGGGGGCAGCAAATGAGAAGGCTCTGGAGCTTGTAGTTTTCTTTGTTTTTCTGAAGGTTTTGTCTATGTTGAGAGAATATGTTGCGTTTTGTCTGCGTGTTCTTGATTCTGATGGAGAATGAAGGAGGGTGGTCAGGTGGGAGGGGGAGATATTGTTAAGGAGTTTGAAAGTTGTTAGGAGTATTTTATATTTTATTCGGCTATTTATAGGGAGCCAGCTTTCTCCTGTTCCCTTTAAGTGCTTATAGAATGAAGTCTCTTTGATTCTGATTGATCAAATTTTCTATGTGTCTGATGGCAGAAAATGTCTATACAGAAAGGCACAACAAAGTAGCACACCTCATCTATTGGAAACTCTGTAAACACTATAACATCACTGTCCCTGAAAGCACTGGGCTCATGACCCTAAGAGAATTACAGAGAATGAAGAGGTTATGATCACCTGGGACATTCCCATTCCAATGGATAAGAAACTCAGTACAAGGAAACCCGACATAGTGGTAAAGGAGAAAAACACTAGAATGGCATTGATATAATAGAATGGTCGCTTCCAAGTGATTATTCTGTGAATCGTTTGGAGAGGCAGAAGTTCCTGTAGTACCAAGAAATGCAGTCAGAGACTAAGAAAATGGGGCAGAAAGATACAGGAATATTTCCCATCATATTGGGAGCCACAGGCCTGATAAAAAAGAACTTCCAAGCACATCTTGACAAACTACTCATACATGTTGCGTCTTACAAACTCCAGAAGGAGCTCTCTTTGGCATGATGCAAGTACTATGCTGAGCATTAGCAGTAAATTTGAGAGACTGATATGATACTCCACATACCCCGTCTTAAAAGTGAGATTCATGGCTGTCATAGTATGCGCAAAACTAACCCATTAAGTGTCCCTGGACTCATTAGGGTAGGAACTCAGACTCTGAGTGTTCTCAGGGGGAGGGAAATCATCCTAAAAGACTGCTACCCAGAGGGTATCTGTGCAACACTGGAATGTCTGAGCCTATAGTATAGCCTTCCAGGGAGCGGCCTATTTGTAACTACGCACAAGGCCACGTGCCTGCATCATCTGCTGGAGACAGAGAAATACTGTCACCCACTAACGTACCCAGAGGCTAAAAAGGGCTTGGGTCGTTTGATGGGGCAGTATTTTTATGGCTAGAGCTCCTATGAAGGCATTTGGCAAAGCCTTCTGGATCCTGTAGTTTTCACCATTAGCCAAAGAAGTGTAGTTGAAGCAGAGGGTAAGGTTTAAACTCAGGCTTTATTCCCCGTTTGGGGTGGATTCATAACAGTGGAACTTAAAGCAGGTCAGACCCTTCATCTGATAACACAATTAAAGAAAAATACTTTCAACAAAACTTAGCTTTCTTCAGCATTAAACCATGAACAAAAAGTAACAGAAAACAGTTCCTTTTACTCACGGAACTCTTGCACCTGTTTCTTCTCACAAACAGTTCTGGCTGCTTTTAACATAGAGATGCTATACATTCAGATAATGTGTACGTGCAGTCCATCTCATTTTTCTCTAAGGATTCTCCAAGAGATTCAATCTGCATTTCCTCTTCATCAGAGTAAACTTCAGGCTCCCAACTGCCGTTAAAGTTATAAGGTTCTTGTCGGGGAGTTAAAACACTCTCCTCCCCCACTATACTAGTGTCCCGTGGGTAACTACCGTATTTCCTGTAGTTGGGTTCCTGAGAACTACAGAGCTCTTGGTACGTGCATAGAAAGTCAGGGTATTGCAAACCTCTCTTATTAGGGTAAATACGCCTACCTTTAGGCACTGCTATTTCCTGTTCTCTCGGATAAGCACAGCTCTGCTTGGAAGCCCCTTTTCCACGGTGTTTCTCTGACTCATTCAAATGTGCTTCAGGGTAAAAGTTTTCCCCTTCTGCATTTCTGGTGTTAGGTAATTTATATCTTAAAGCCTTGGCTGTTGGACTGCCTTCTCTGCTTGCCTCACAGCAACGCTCCTGGGGATATTGAGAGGCTGTGCAATGCTGTTCCCAACAGCTTCTCTGAGGATCACCAACCTCCTGTGCTCTGGATATTCCACTTGGCTCCGTCCTCACAGCTCCACGGACACTGCCCTCAAGCTCAGCAGTTCCTAATGTTTCTCCCGTAGTTCCAACTACAGCCCTTGTAGTTCCTACTACTTCTCTCTCAGTTCCACTTTCTCCTTCAGTTCTCTCCCTTCCTCCCGGTAAGTGATTTTTAAGTACGTTCAAATTGGTGTTAGCCTGGGCTCCGCCCCCTTGCAGGTGCTCTTCATTTTCTAATGAATTCTGTGCTCCCTTTCTGTTCGGGCGTTCCCTAACACCACGTTGCTTTGTTTTCATCTGTTGCTCATAGCAACCTTCCCCCATGTGTGAACCTGAGCTGTCAGTTTCCCTTACATTTTGCTCACATTCCCCTACTTCCATGGGTTCTGATGGCGCTACCTTATGACAGATCCCCCCCTTAAAATATTACGGGCTGCTGGACCATTAACCGGACAGCACCTAATCATCTCTTGGGTTCTGTCTCGCTGCCTTACATAGGCCAAGCTGACTGTGGCCAATCTCTCCTTCCAAGGTTTTAGAACGTTCAGGTGGTACACCTGCTGACGTCCCCTCTCATTCTCCACCTTGTATGTCACAGGACCTACTTTCTTTATTACTGTACACGGTCCCTTCCACTGGGCCTCAAACTTGGGTCCCGGGTCCGCTACTTGGACAAGGACTTTATCCCCTATGCTCAGGTGCCTTTCTCTTGTGCTCCTGTCATAGTAACGTTTTTGCTTTTCTTTGCTGGCCTGCAAATTTTCTCTTGAGGCCTTTGCAGTTCTTTCTAAGCGTTCCCTCAAGTTTTTAAGGAATTGAGGCACCCCAACTTCCTGCGAGTCTGGCTCCACCCACTGTTCATGGAGAATGTCTAAAATTCCCCTAGGGGCCCTGCCAAACATAAGCTCATATGGGGACGCTTTTAATGACATCTGTATGCGTTCTCGACATGCATAAACTACAAATGGGAGTAGGGTATCCCATTCACCCATCTCTCCCTTCTTTAAACCCCTCCGAAGCATCTGTTTCAAAGACTGATTCATCCTCTCAACAAGCCCATTTGTTTGAGGATGATAGGCTGAAGTCTTTATGTGCCTTATGCCGAAGGCTTCCCATACCGTTGCTAAGTGTTTTGATAAGAAATTGCTCCCTTGGTCAGTCAATACCTCCCTGGGAAAACCCACTTCACAAAAGAGCTTTACCAGCTCTTGGGCTATTACTCTGGCCGATGTACTCCTTAAGGGAATAGCCCATGGGAATCTAGTTGCATGGTCTACTACCACCAATAAATACTGAAATCCTCTGGGCGTACGGATCAGGGGTCCTACGATATCCATACCTATGCGTTCCATAGGTACTGCTATGGTGGGTGTGGATACCATCGGTACAGCTTTCGGCTTTAAAGCTGTGACCCTCTGACAAGTTGGACAAGCCTCACAGTATTGTTTAGTCTCTTTAAAGACCCCTGGCCAATAGAATCAAACCAATATTTGGTCCAGGGTGCCTTGGACTCCCTTATGGCTGCCTATGGGGTGGTCGTGTGCCAACCTTAGTACTGTGGCTTTAAATGTCGTTGGCACGACCAATTGTTTCCTTATCGCTCCAGAATACGGGTCAGTACTTTCCCTATATAGGATTTCCTTTTCCAGGAAAAACCTGGGTAGGGTAGGCCGAATTTCCCTGGCCCATTCGAAAGCTCTCTTTAGAGCTGGGTCAGCCCGCTGTTCTGCTGGGAATGAGGGGAACTTACTCACCATCTCGGCAGGTACCCAAGGTAACCCTGCACCAGCTTCCAACTCAGCCCTCCCTCGGGTCCTTTGACGCCTCTCTTGGCGTTTTTTGGCTTTCGCCTTCCTGCCTTCCTTAACCGGTTCGTGTATTAGTTCATCATGTGTGGGCAGAACACATAATCCACCCCCATCTAATTCCTCCTCTTGGGGTTCTTCCTCCCCCTCGGGCTCCCCGGGATCCTCAGATGCTATCCTTCCTTCCCCTGAGGTCCCTGCCTGCGATCGGGTAGATATTAGGCCGGTCCGGGTATTCAACCCTACCGCTAGACCCTTGAGAAAGGGTGGCCAGTCCCTGCCTAAAATGACATCTCTAGGCAATGTAGGGATTATGGCTACCTGTAATGTGTGTTCTCTATCTACAGCATGTATAGATAACCTCTGTGAAGGGTAACAGGAAAATGCTCCGTGTATGCATTTTAAGCGGATATGGCTTTCTGCTTGCCTTGGGGCTGACCGATGGTGCCTCTCAATGGCTTCCCAGAGCTTGGACGTAATCATGCTCTGGTCAGCACCCGAGTCAAGCAGCGTCAGCGTTTCCACCCCTTCTACCTGCACAGGAATCAGGAACCCATCTTGTGCTGGCTTTTCTCTCCCAGCCATGAGGATAGTCCGCTCCGTGCAGTCTTTTTGGAAATGGCCCGCTCGCCCGCACAGATAACATTTTCCTTTGTGTATAGAAAAAATGTCATCATTAGTATTCTTACCACATACATTAAACATTTTCCCTTTAACATATTTCTCTCTTTTATGCTCTGCCATGCCTGCTGCTTTCCTCAGTCCTATTTCTGAGGTGCCCACTATCTGAGCCTCAAAATAGCGTTCAGCTAGACTGGCTGCATCATTGGTATTCTGACAATTTTGCAAGGTGAGATACTTTTTTACCTCGGTAGGCACAGCCTGGAGAAACTGTTCCAAGATAATTATATCCAACACTGATTCCATTGTCCTCTGCTCAGGGGTTAACCACTTGTAAGCCAAATTCTTTAATCTCTGCTGCAGAGCTTTAGGGGATTCTTGGGCCCTCATCCTAGCCTCTCTAAACAACCTACGATAGTGCATGTTAGATAGGCCCAACCTATCCTTAACTGCCCTTTTTATCTCCTCGTAGTCAGTAGCAAGGATGGCAGGCATTGCTTTATAAGCAGAGAGAGCTTCCCCGGTGAAAGATACAGCAAAGCGGGTAGCCCACTGCTCTCGTGGCCATTTCAATGCCCCCCCTATTCTTTCAAAGGCATCAATAAAATCATCTTAACTGTGGACTTAACTGTCCCAACGTAAACGCATGACTCGCATTAAGTCCTACCCCTGGAACTACGTAGGGGTTCTCAGTCCCATGTCCTGGTGACTTTTCCAAAAATGCCCTCATGGTCTCCAGAAGTGGCCTCTGCTGCTCCATGATCATTTTTGCTGTTTGCTCTTGCATGTGCCGTGCTAACTCCAGTTGTTTGTCCCACTGGTGTTGCATCCAGCTCATTATATCCTGGGCCTCCATCTTCTTGCTGTGACCCTGCGGAGAAAAGAAGAGAAAGAAAACCACCAAGTGCGGTACTTTTTACACTTCTTCACCCCCTTTCCCGCACCATAGGAACGCCCCCTTTCTTGCCCTTTTATCCACCTACGCTAGTGCCCTAGGTATCCGTTACCTTAGGATCTACGTAGATTCAGGCTTTGGCAAGAAAGATCCTCGATCAGCGTCTGGCTTGTCCTGTGTGCTTGCTTCTTATGGGTCCTCCGGGACAGCAGTATTTTTTCTTCAAAAGTGTCCTTTTTTTCCACAGTTAAAAAAAAATCCTCTAGACGACGCCACTCATGTCACCCACTAATGTACCCAGAGGCTAAAAAGGGCTTGGGTCGTTTGATGGGGCAGTATTTTTATGGCTAGAGCTCCTATGAAGGCATTTGGCAAAGCCTTCTGGATCCTGTAGTTTTCACCATTAGCCAAAGAAGTGTAGTTGAAGCAGAGGGTAAGGTTTAAACTCAGGCTTTATTCCCCGTCCGGGGTGGATTCATAACAGTGGAACTTAAAGCAGGTCAGACCCTTCGTCTGATAACACAATTAAAGAAAAATACTTTCAACAAAACTTAGCTTTCTTCAGCATTAAACCATGAACAAAAAGTAACAGAAAACAGTTCCTTTTACTCACGGAACTTTTGCACCTGTTTCTTCTCACAAACAGTTCTGGCTGCTTTTAACATAGAGATGCTATACATTCAGATAATGTGTACGTGCAGTCCATCTCATTTTCCTCTAAGGATTCTCCAAGAGATTCAATCTGCATTTCCTCTTCATCAGAGTAAACTTCAGGCTCCCAACTGCTGTTAAAGTTATAAGGTTCTTGTCGGGGAGTTAAAACACTCTCCTCCCCCACTATACTAGTGTCCCGTGGGTAACTACCGTATTTCCTGTAGTTGGGTTCCTGAGAACTACAGAGCTCTTGGTACGTGCATAGAAAGTCAGGGTATTGCAAACCTCTCTTATTAGGGTAAATACGCCTACCTTTAGGCACTGCTATTTCCTGTTCTCTCGGATAAGCACAGCTGTGCTTGGAAGCCCCTTTTCCACGGTGTTTCTCTGACTCATTCAAATGTGCTTCAGGGTAAAGGTTTTCCCCTTCTGCATTTCTGGTGTTAGGTAATTTATATCTTAAAGCCTTGGCTGTTGGACTGCCTTCTCTGCTTGCCTCACAGCAACATTCCTGGGGATATTGAGAGGCTGTGCAATGCTGTTCCCAACAGCTTCTCTGAGAATCACCAACCTCCTGTGCTCTGGATACTCCCCTTGGCTCCGTCCTCACAGCTCCACGGACACTGCCCTCAAGCTCAGCAGTTCCTAATGTTTCTCCCGTAGTTCCAACTACAGCCCTTGTAGTTCCTACTACTTATCTCTCAGTTCCACTTTCTCCTTCAGTTCTCTCCCTACCTCCCGGTAAGTGATTTTTAAGTATGTTCAAATTGGTGTTTGCCTGGGCTCCGCCCCTATGCAGGTGCTCTTCATTTTCTAATGAATTCTGTGCTCCCTTTCTGTTCGGGCGTTCCCTAACACCACGTGGCTTTGTTTTCATCTGTTGCTCATAGCAACCTTCCCCCATGTGTGAACCTGAGCTGTCAGTTTCCCTTACATTTTGCTCACAATCCCCTACTTCCATGGGTTCTGATGGCGCTACCTTATGACAATACCATGAGCTAAAAGCAGCATCAGCCCCCTATAAAAGGAATGAAGCCAACTCAGCTTTTTTCTCTGGAAGGAGGGCATAACCCACTCATCCTCATCAGGAACGCACAATAAGGATTCTTTCTTTTCATGTAGCAGAGTCTCCAGATTACAAACCCACAAAAATAAAATCTGAGATTTCTCAAATCTTTTATAACACTTAGGGGCATGTTTACTAAAGTCCGCAAAATAGCGCGCCGCAAAATAGCGCACGGCAACGCGGCACTGAAACGTGCATAAACGCGTTTAAACAGCCCGCACACGTGCGTGTCACCCCCGCACAGGTACGCGGCATACTAACGGGCCCCGTACAAGTGCGGGCCCGCAAATGTCCGATAGAGGCGTGGAACGGCTAACGGAGGGCGGAGGAAGGCCTCTGAGGGGCGGAGGGACAGGGTCAATGGGTGGAGAGTGGGAGGGGAGAGGCTCCCCGCACAGTATCGGGCCCGAATTTGAATGTAAAAATAGCGCGAGTGAAACACTCGCGGTAGAGGGTATTTAAAGGGAAGAGAAACCATTTCCGTCCGCAATGTACAGCAGAACCGGGGAAACCTGCAAAACGTGAGCAATGTGATACATGTGTACAGCACAAAAGTGCAATTTAAAATAGAAAATGAGCACCACAAAAATATGAGAAATATTATGTCAGCTGTGGAACAGTTATAGTAATGTTGAAAAATAAAATACACACCCAGGAAAGCACAAAAATAAATTACCTTTGTAAAGGTGTTCGTAGCGGAGAGTGTACCAAAAAGCATGCCTTTACTTTGCAGCTTTCCTGGTAGTGTTTGCAATGGTTGGCCATTAATATCACTGTTGCCCAGCTTGTGTATATGTTTGTCCCCATTGTTCTGTGGCCATTCCTGTGTTTTATTTGCACGTTTGTCACCACACAGGGTGAAGGAGCCCACAGTACATATGCGCAAAGCAGGGTTTGTGACTCCATCCTGCTAGGTGTACTATCTCCAGGGAGTGCATAGTCTCTGTGGTCACAGTGTGGTGCAGCGGACAGATCCGGTACCTCAAGGACCAGAGGTTCAGAGGTTCAAATCCCAGATGGTACATTTGCCAGACTAGTCCCTATATTTTATCCACCACTAAACAAAGATAGCACAGACACCCATGTATTGCAGGGAACATAAGCATGTGGAAAAAACCCATATGTTACCCAACACCGCACACACACCACAACAATGGGCATCACCTACAGCCAAGTCCCCCAAATGCATTCCTGTAATGCCACAATGCAATCAGGTAATATTTTTTTTTCTGAGAGAAGGACATGCCACCATGTTTGCAGACGAGTACATGTGGTGCAGGAGGCAGTGGCTGCCATCCCCACAGAACAGTGGCCTAGCCATGTGCTTTCTGGCACCGTGCACTGCAACAGACAGGCCCTGCTGTATGCACAGTCATGAACCTCCCAGGGAAATCACCCAATCTGTGGCTAGACAGTGGTGCAATGCACACAGACAGTGCATGCAAGAACAGAAGGTCACAGGTTCAAAGCCCAGCTGGGCCTACTGCTAATCCTGCACAGATATTTTACCCACCACTAAACACAGATAGTGAAGACACTCAGTGATTGCAGAGTACATAATCATGTTTCCAACACCAGTGATTTTACCTAACACCGCGCCAACCCCCCCCCCCCCCCCAACAATGGCCATTACGTACAGGCAAGTCCTCACAACTCAGGCCTGGAGTGGCACAATGCAATCAAGCTATATGTGTTTTTCCAGATAAGGACATGTCGTCATGTTGTGCGAGGTGTACAGGTGATGGAGGGGGCAATGGCAGCAAGCCACACCAGACAGTGCCCTAAGCGTGTGTAGGCTGGCCCTGCCCACCACAACAGACAGGCTCTATTGGATGTACAGCCATGGATTCCCCAGGGAATGCAGCCACAATGTGGCAAAACTGTGGTGCAGTGCACACAGTCAGTGTTTACATAAACAGAAGGTCACAGGTTCAAATCGTGTCTGTGGCCCCTGCCAAACGAGCCCCCAGAGTGGAACCCCTCTGAAACATGGCATGTAAGACTGAACCTTTGTTGCAGATAATCAAGATTGTGTGAGATAAATTGTTTGTTTTGTTTCCCGTCAACACCACACACCAAATAAACATGTGCATCCTCTACAGCAGATTCAACGAAATGCACTCCTGGAGGGTCACTGATCGTGCACTTGATGTGCATGTGCCAATATAAGGCCATGTGAGCATGGTGATGGCAGGGGAACTGGTGGCAGCTGTGCACATCACACCATGGCCTAGCCTGTATTAAGTGGGCGCTGTGCACTGCAAGTGACAGGGTCCGTCTGACAAACAGCCATGTATTCCCTTGGGAATGCACTGCCCCTGTGACAAGACGGTGGTGCAAAGCACACAGGCAGTGCCTACAGGAGCAGAAAGTCACAGGTTCAAATCCCGTGTGTCCGCTCAGCCAACACAGTCCCCACAATTGTCAGACCATGCAAATATTTTAAAAATAACAGATCCTGTAGTGCAGATAATGCAAACACGGGTAATACATCTATATTTTCCATGAAAGTGTACATAAATGAGAAACATCTGCATTACATACAGCAGATTCCCCAAATGCAGTCCTGGAGGGCCACAAATCATATACATCTTATGATGTGTGAAATAAAGATGTGTCTCTCCATGTCCATATGCTGGTCCATGGTATGCAGATGTATCTCATGCATATTCATGAGGCACAGTTGCAAAACATGATCAGTGTGTGGGACAACAGGACTGGAGTTGGGGACCTCTGGCTGAGAGTATCAGCCAACAGGAGCATAAATGTGCAGAGACACAAGCTCCATTACCCAAACACTACTGGACAGTCATGATATTGGGCCTTGCGTACATCTCAAATAACTAGTACGTGCACACCTTAGCACTGTCACCATAAACCTGGAAAAACAGTAAACCTATATCAACATGTAGATGTGAAAAGTCACATATATCAATGCCAACGTCAAGCACAATATGGTTATTGAGCGTTAGAATACCAATATGTCAGATGTTTGGGGAGTGTGTCTCAGGTCTGGTGCATGACAATGTTCCCCACCCTGTGGTGTGACACCAACAGTATTCCATACCATTGCCATGCCTGCACTGGGTCCAGGACTGCTGAGATGTCCGAGACTGTAAAAGCTAGCTATAGTGGCACAGTGATGGCATAGGTGTGTGAATGTGTGGCTGTACATCCAGTGTGTGATTTGTTAAACATCTTACTCAGCGCACAATGTTTGCTCTGTGTCCAGTGTTAGCTTGCCAATGTGCATAATGAGGAGCAAGGTATTGTGGGCATACCTCAGACAGGCTGCCTTTGCCACGATGCATGAGGACAGATCATTAGTCAATGTATTGGACATTGTAGTGTGCGTCCATCAGCAACATGGACAGGGTAGCCCCTGCATGTCTTGCTGGAAGTTCACCTTCACCCTAACTGAGCAGTTACCATGGCATGGCTAGGTCAGCCATAGTGTCAACAACATCTCCTGCAAGTGATATGTATGGGTATCCTTTTGGGGCCCAATCACTAGCTTAGCTGCTTGGTGAGTGTGCAGACATCCCAGTTTTGGGTGCACACATATTCTCCAGTAATATGCACAATGGACGAGCTAGCAGACTGCTGCCACCTAGTATGTCCAAGGCTGCCACACCTTGAAGGGTGCAGTGTTTGTGTGTTTGCGGCTGGTGAATGTCTGCGGTGGTGGTCTGCTGAGCATTTCCAGGCCTGCTGTATGGTCTGGATGTGCACATAAATGCATGGACCCTCTTATCTGGTGCTCCACCAACAGCTGGAGCCAGGTTGACATTTCCTTCCAGTACCACCATTGTAGTGATGGGGAATGTGGATGTGTTGCTGGGTGATCATGAGTTGTACTGCTCAGTGTTGGTGTAACATAATCTGTCTATGTATTTCAACCCCCTCCTCCCCCCCTTCACTCTTCTAACCTAATTAATGTGGTGATGGGCACCACACAGAATATGTCCAATGTGTTATCAGAAAATTACAGAATGTATACACATCACACACAAATAAGAGATGGACACAACTGTAGTTAGCAATGGATCTAGAAGACCCACCCATCAGACACAGTCACTGATGTGGACACACAACATAGACTAGCTTAGCTAATCCTGTTGCCGTGGACATGGTGTTGTGTGTCCCCTCACACTCTCAGGGTGAGACCAGGGTCCGCACAATGTGATGCTCAGTATCAACTCTGTGTCAGTAATCTACATGCTCATTATAAATGATCAGGATGAGGTGTTTCAGTGCCCTCATAACACATCAGAATGTTATGTCTAGACTGCTGTTTTACATGTGCAGTGCAACATGGGTATGTGTGGTTTGAGCCTATCATTGTACAAATGTAAAAAAGGTCATGTGGTGGCCCCCAGTCCTACTGTATGCAGCCAGGGGTGTGTTAGTATCTAGGGCAGTGTTTCCCAACCCAGTCCTCGGGGAACGCCAGGCCAGTCAGGTGTTCAGGATATCCCTAATGAATTTGCATGAGATATATATGCATTAGAGATAGCTTGCCAACCTGGCCTACAATATTTTGGTGGTGGTGAGAAGTCAGGAGGAATGGGACACGTTCTATCTACCCTTTCGATGTCTAGGACATCTGTACCTTGCCCACTCACAATCTTAAATGACAGAGGTGTAAGGCAGGGGTCTCTAAATCCAGCCCTGGAGGGCCACAAACCAGTCAGGTTGGCAGGCTAGCTCTAATGCATATATATCTCATGCAAATTCATTAGGGATATCCTGAAAACCTGACTGGCCTGGCGTTCCCCGAGGACTGGGTTGGGAAACACTGATCTAGAGCAGTGTTTCCCAACCCAGTCCTACGGGGCACACCAGCCAGTCAGGTTTTCGGGATATCCCTAATGACTATGCATGAGATATATATGCATTAGAGATATCCTGCCAACCTGACTGGTTTGTGGCCCTCCAGGGCTGGATTTGGAGACCCCTGCCTTACACCTCTGTCATTTAAGATTGTGAGTGGGCAAGGTGCAGATGTCCTAGACATCGAAAGGGTATATAGAATGTGACACATTCCTCCTCGATTCTCACCACCACCAAAATATTGTCTATTAGACAACTTTTTGGTGGTGGTGAGAATTGAGGAGGAATGTGTCACATTCTATATACCCTTTCGATGTCTAGGACATCTGCACCTTGCCCACTCACAATCTTAAATGACAGAGGTGTAAGGCAGGGGTCTCCAAATCCAGCCCTGGAGGGCCACAAACCAGTCAGGTTGGCAGGATATCTCTAATGCATATATATCTCATGCATAGTCATTAGGGATATCCCGAAAACCTGACTGGCCGGTGTGCCCCGTAGGACTGGGTTGGGAAACACTGATCTAGAGCATAGGCTCAGAAACAATCACACCTGAAACCCTAGGCAGGTCGGGTGTTTAGTATAGGCCTAATGAAGATGCATGAGACATATATGCTTCCAACATATCATACGAATGTGAGTGCTGAGTGGCTCTCCAGGGCTGTATGTCAACCCCTTAGCCCTACACCTCTGTCAGCAATGATTGTAAGTGGTGAAGGTGCAGATGTCCAAGACATAAACACGTGTTGATACAATGAGTCACATGCCTCTTTGCCTCTCACCACCACCATTACTAACATATATTAGATGCTACCACGTCATGGTTATGTTGACAATTGAGGAAGTATGTGACACATTCCATGTATGCTTTTCCAGTCTAAGATATCTGCACCTTGCACACTCACACCCCGAAATGAAAGACGTGTAAGGCAGGGGTCCCCAACTGCAGACCTAGAGGGCCACAAGCCAGTCAGGCTGCCAGGATAGCCCAAATGCATATAGAACTAATGGATATTCATGAGGGCTATCCTGATCACTGCACTTGTGTAGGGCGCCAAGGAGAACTGATTCATAATCACTCAGCTATGGAGATGTTGGGCACTTGTGACATCACAGCGGTTACAGTCTTAAGTCATAGGTCTGATCCCACAGTGGAGTAATGTAATATGGCTGTCAGAGGCATTTCACATTACCTAATGCCATTTGTCCCTGCCACCAACAACACCGTCAGTGCTGTAGCCTGAAGGCTATTCCAAATACTCAAAAAGGTGTGTGAAAATGAATGTTAGAAGGTGCTGTGGTGGACACTGCACCTCATATGCCCTCTCTGGAGTGCCTCCCAGGGTCCCTGATGTGACACCCTAGGTCATTGCATTGTCCCAGTGTGTTTGCTCTCATAAAAAACAAACCTTTCAAGGTCCCCACAAAGAACAGCTGATCTTAGGGAGTGATGTGCCATCAAATCATAATGATGAGGCTGCCTGTGTGAGGGAAAACACTAGCTCGCTTAAAAAAGGATGTATGGCAAATAATGTGTCACACCACATCCACTCTCTCTGTATGTCAGCACACCTACGTAAGAGAACTGAGCATGTTTGTCGCATGCAAACCTCCATCAGCTCCGTATGTGTGTCATGAAAAATAATGTGGATGTAGACTGTCCACATACCAAGGCCCCACATCATTGCTTGGCTCACATTGAGATGACCTACTGAACATGATCTATTGCAACACATATCCCCATATAACCACGGTGACTGGTAGGCCACTTAGATGTGCTCTGTGGACCCCTGTGGATAGGGAGGTTTTGTTTTCTCCATTAAACACACACAACCATATCACCAGGGTGACTCACAGCCCCCTGTGATGGGCTCTCTTGACCTGTGTGGATAGGGAGGCTGTATTAAATGGTGTAAGCACACACAAACATATCACCAGGCTGACTGATAGCCCACATTGATGTTTTCGCAGCACACATTGTTGTTTTATCTGTGTTATTGCCAGTCATTGCAATGTGAGAGCCATAGCACATCACATCATACAAAAGCCTAAGAACCATTGTATAGGTGTTGGTAGGTTCAAGTCCCAAATGTGTATACACAATAACATTCTAAAATGGGTCTCTGGTGTTTTAAATAAATGACACACAGCAGTTTATATGTAATGTGTGTTGCGCAAGTCTTTGCGTCAATTTTTCTTTGTGCATTTGCGTGGCGCAGTTGCACGTGCAATACCGGCAACATGCGCCAGCTGTGTAGCCCACATGCACGTACTGCGTTCGGCCCGCACATGGACGCAATACGTTTCTGACCTGCGCCACTGTTGCACGTAAATCGTCGCGCAAGTTGCACTGCGCATGCGCGTGAAGCGCGCTGCGTGCAATCAGGTGATAATCTCTGAAAATGGCGCCCAGAACAAGGAAGCCCTCCTTCACCCTCCGTGAGCTCAGGTACCTGTCCCGGCTCATCGCACCACGC
Source organism: Ichthyophis bannanicus (assembly GCA_033557465.1). Lineage (NCBI taxonomy): Eukaryota > Metazoa > Chordata > Amphibia > Gymnophiona > Ichthyophiidae > Ichthyophis > Ichthyophis bannanicus. The sequence continues at coordinate 1,572,942,003 of CM066031.1, read as the reverse complement.
CAGCATAAGCTCTTCACTGGGAAGACCGGCCACAGGGACAGCGCCAAGGTCCCTAGGGCATGGCAACGTCTACAAAGACGTTTCAATAGAGAAGCAGACTACCCAAGGGAGGTAAGTGTATAGGGCCAGGTCCTAAAAATCATATATGTAGCCTGTACTCATTGCAAATGTCCATGCTGTTGTGTTGAGGTACTGTGAGTCAATAATGTGCAGAAGATGAGAAGACATACCATAATGTATCTGTATCATTTGTGACTGTGTTGTCCTGCACCCAGGTGTTGATGGACATGGTCAGAGAGGTCACGATGCTTCCCTTGTGGCATGTCAGCTGCTGCTGTGGCTGTGCCTCAACATACTGTAATTAAGTAAGACCTTAGATCAGCAGATGCAAATATATACAACAACATATGGATATGGTGTGAATTGTACCTTGAACAAAACACCGTGGGTCCAGCACAAGGAAATGTGAAACATAACATTAATGGTATGTCACCCACCCAGGTGATATGGGCCGTGTTGGCCATGATTTCCAATACACACGCCTATCTGCATGGGTTCTCAGAGCCCATCACAGTGGGCTTGCTGTCATCCCTGTGATATTGGTCAGTGTGCTGTCAGAGTTGCAAACATTCCCCCAGTCTGCAGGGGTCCAGACAGATCATCCCAGTAGGCCAGAACCCACCCTGGGGAAATGCTTGTGTGTGTGCCCACCCAGCTTCACACATCCACCCTATCACCCGGAGGACAGAGAGCCCATCACAGTGGGCTTGCTGTCATCCCTGTGATATTGGTCAGTGTGCTGTCAGAGTTGCAAACATTCCCCCAGTCTGCAGGGGTCCAGACAGATCATCCCAGTAGGCTAGAACCCACCCTGGGGAAATGCTTGTGTGTGCCCACCCAGTTTCACACATCCACCCTATCACCAGGAGGACAGAGAGCCCATCACAGTGGGCTTGCTGTCATCCCTGTGATATTGGTCAGTGTGCTGTCAGAGTTGCAAACATTCTCACAGTCTGCAGGGGTCCAGACAGATCATCCCAGTAGGCTAGAACCCACCCTGGGGAAATGCTTGTGTGTGCCCACCCAGTTTCACACATCCACCCTATCACCAGGAGGACAGAGAGCCCATCACAGTGGGCTTGCTGTCATCCCTGTGATATTGGTCAGTGTGCTGTCAGTGTTGCAAACATTCTCACAGTCTGCAGGGGTCCAGACAGATCATCCCAGTAGGCTAGAACCCACCCTGGGGAAATGCTTGTGTGTGCCCACCCAGTTTCACACATCCACCCTATCACCAGGAGGACAGAGAGCCCATCACAGTGGGCTTGCTGTCATCCCTGTGATATTGGTCAGTGTGCTGTCAGAGTTGCAAACATTCTCACAGTCTGCAGGGGTCCAGACAGATCATCCCAGTAGGCCAGAACCCACCCTGGGGAAATGCTTGTGTGTGCCCACCCAGTATCACACATCCACCCTATCACCAGGAGGACAGAGAGCCCATCACAGTGGGCTTGCTGTCATCCCTGTGATATTGGACAGTGTGCTGTCAGAGTTGCAAACATTCTCACAGTCTGCAGGGGTCCAGACAGATCATCCCAGTAGGCCAGAACCCACCCTGGGGAAATGCTTGTGTGTGCCCACCCAGTATCACACATCCACCCTATCACCAGGAGGACAGAGAGCCCATCACAGTGGGCTTGCTGTCATCCCTGTGATATTGGACAGTGTGCTGTCAGAGTTGCAAACATTCTCACAGTCTGCAGGGGTCCAGACAGATCATCCCAGTAGGCCAGAACCCACCCTGGGGAAATGCTTGTGTGTCCCCACCCAGTATCACACATCCACCCTATCACCAGGAGGACAGAGAGCCCATCACAGTGGGCTTGCTGTCATCCCTGTGATATTGGACAGTGTGCTGTCAGAGTTGCAAACATTCCCCCAGTCTGCAGGGGTCCAGACAAATCATCCCAGTAGGCTAGAACCCACCCTGGGAAAATGGTTGTGTGTGCCCACCCAGTTTCACACATCCACCCTATCACCAGGAGGACAGAGAGCCCATCACAGTGGGCTTGCTGTCATCCCTGTGATATTGGTCAGTGTGCTGTCAGAGTTGCAAACATTCTCACAGTCTGCAGGGGTCCAGACAGATCATCCCAGTAGGCTAGAACCCACCCTGGGGAAATGCTTGTGTGTGCCCACCCAGTATCACACATCCACCCTATCACCAGGAGGACAGAGAGCCCATCACAGTGGGCTTGCTGTCATCCCTGTGATATTGGACAGTGTGCTGTCAGAGTTGCAAACATTCTCACAGTCTGCAGGGGTCCAGACAGATCATCCCAGTAGGCCAGAACCCACCCTGGGGAAATGCTTGTGTGTGCCCACCCAGTATCACACATCCACCCTATCACCAGGAGGACAGAGAGCCCATCACAGTGGGCTTGCTGTCATCCCTGTGATATTGGACAGTGTGCTGTCAGAGCTGCAAACATTCCCCCAGTCTGCAGGGGTCCAGACAGATCATCCCAGTAGGCTAGAACCCACCCTGGGGAAATGCTTGAGTGTGCCCACCCAGTTTCACACATCCACCCTATCACCAGGAGGACAGAGAGCCCATCACAGTGGGCTTGCTGTCATCCCTGTGATATTGGTCAGTGTGCTGTCAGTGTTGCAAACATTCTCACAGTCTGCAGGGGTCCAGACAGATCATCCCAGTAGGCTAGAACCCACCCTGGGGAAATGCTTGTGTGTGCCCACCCAGTTTCACACATCCACCCTATCACCAGGAGGACAGAGAGCCCATCACAGTGGGCTTGCTGTCATCCCTGTGATATTGGTCAGTGTGCTGTCAGAGTTGCAAACATTCTCACAGTCTGCAGGGGTCCAGACAGATCATCCCAGTAGGCCAGAACCCACCCTGGGGAAATGCTTGTGTGTGCCCACCCAGTATCACACATCCACCCTATCACCAGGAGGACAGAGAGCCCATCACAGTGGGCTTGCTGTCATCCCTGTGATATTGGACAGTGTGCTGTCAGAGTTGCAAACATTCCCCCAGTCTGCAGGGGTCCAGACAGATCATCCCAGTAGGCTAGAACCCACCCCGGGGAAATGCTTGTGTGTGCTTGGGCAGGTTAAGACATACACCCTATCCCCTGGAGTCCAGGAGGGCCATCCCTGTGGCCCATCTGGCACCATGGGGATATGGTTGTGTGTGACCTTTCAGTTTTAGATTTTCTCCCTATCCCCTGGAGTCCAGGAGGGCCATCCCTGTGGCCCATCTGGCACCATGGGGATATGGTTGTGTGTTACCTAACAGTTTGCGTTTTGCTCCCTATCCCCTGGAGTCCAGGAGGGCCATCCCTGTGGCCCATCTGGCACCATGGGGATATGGTTGTGTGTTACCTAACAGTTTGCGTTTTGCTCCCTATCCCCTGGAGTCCAGGAGGGCCATTCTTGTGGCCCATCTGGCACCATGGGGATATGGTTGTGTGTTACCTAACAGTTTGCGTTTTGCTCCCTATCCCCTGGAGTCCAGGTGGGCCATCCCTGTGGCCCATCTGGCACCATGGGGATATGGTTGTGTGTTACCTAACAGTTTGCGTTTTGCTCCCTATCCCCTGGAGTCCAGGAGGGCCATCCCTGTGGCCCATCTGGCACCATGGGGATATGGTTTTGTGTTACCTAACAGTTTGCGTTTTGCTCCCTATCCCCTGGAGTCCAGGAGGGCCATCCCTGTGGCCCATCTGGCACCATGGGGATATGGTTGTGTGTTACCTAACAGTTTGCGTTTTGCTCCCTATCCCCTGGAGTCCAGGAGGGCCATCCCTGTGGCCCATCTGGCACCATGGGGATATGGTTTTGTGTTACCTAACAGTTTGCGTTCTGCTCCCTATCCCCTGGAGTCCAGGAGGGCCATCCCTGTGGCCCATCTGCCACCATGGGGATATGGTTGTGTGTGCCTAACAGGTAATATGCATTATCCCTATCCCCAGGAGTCCTGTGAGCTGCACAATGGGTCCTGTTAGTCACCCTTTTGCTAAGGTGTATGCAGCTGATGATCTGTGGTAGGACACCCAACCCACAGGGGGCCAGATCAACAATTGCTATGGTGGGTATGTCAGTAAGATAATGTGGTTGTTCATGGCAGGTAGTTTGCACCTACACCATAGTCTGTGCGGTGAACATCTCAGCACACATGTGTGTGATGTCTCCGGATGATATGCTAGCTGCAGAGGTTAATGTGTGTAACAGCACCCCATCCCCATGAGCCAGTACATGTGTTAGCAAAACCCTGTAGCGGATCCATGTCCCCATACCGTCATGAAGATTCAGGTTTAACACCTTGCCACCTAATATAAATCCAAAACCATCAGACACATGCACATCACTGATGGTGTATCAATGATACATGCAACTGTTGTGGCTGGAGAACACATACATAAACCCTCAAATTAGCACTGTTGCGAAGAGCCGTTATGTTTGTTTGGCCCCTGTCGATATTGCTGTCAGAAAACACCTGCTGTCAGCCTAGCTGAGCCAGGTCAAATGAACATAACAACATAACATAGCCCATAGAGGGACAATACCTACCCCCCCAACACACATTATGCTGTCAGCAACTGTGTCCAACGTAGGTTGGACATAGCAACCAGGATCCCCATAAGACACACCTCACACAATGGAGCTAGTGGTGCAATCATAGATATCGTGGGCCCTGTCAAAGGTGAAAGGTAATGTTATTGGCCCCTGCCAAGGTCACTAGGGCCTCCCACACAATGTTTCAGCTAACTACACACCGCCCATGATTGGTGGCATATCAGGTTGCCATTGGGGGTGAGTAACAGGATGTCTACAGAGCATCTGAACATATATGTGTGGAACACAGCACATGCTGTGTAACTGTGACTAGCATGGACACCATCATGTTCCAACAAACTGTGGCATGTTGTGTCAAGGTCATGCAAGGGGGCGACAGGGTAGTTCAAGGATGTGCTGAGGGTGCCAAATACACCGGGTACAGGTGTCAGTGCACACATGTGCACAGACAAAGCAACAAATGCAGGTGGTACTGTGACCACAAAACTGTGCTATAGAAAAAAGGATGTAGGCCTGCCATGTGTGTCTAAATTGATGACAACACAGGATGCATGAAAACACTCCCCAGTGTAGAGTTTTGATCACATCAGAAGCAAACTGATGTGTATGTGTGTGGTGATGTTGCCTGTGCAAAATGTCTCCTCCAAGGTCAAGCAGTGGCACACATCGAACATGTCACTGTGGCTGTTCTGGCATGAAATCAGCTATTGTAGTGACACATGTGTGGCATTGTCTACCGTGATGTGTGTCTTATCACCTATATGCCACAATGTACACAAATGGACGTTTCACAAACACCCACACACGTGAACCATGACCAAAAAAGGTGCATGTCACGTTGTAGGACTCCCCCTGGTTGCCAATAGGACATAATTAGATATGAATACGCAAGACACATTCCTAGTCTTCCCCTCACGCTCCATGTAAGCTTGCTCGAAGGCCCTTCCAGGCATGCCCCGTTTGGTCCGGCTGGTTTGCCCCACACCCAAAATATGTCACCCACTCCTATCTGGCACTCACACAGGATGCTATAGAAACATGTGGGGAACAGGAGGCCAGCCACAGTCCATCAGCACACGTGTAAAAACACACTAGCATTTACATATACGGTACTGCCAGATGTTTGACCATGAGTTGTGTGTATCTGGAGACAGCATAGCTAAACCCCTGTCAGAGGTGTTCTGCCGGAACAGCAGCATCAGGATGTCCCAACCCACCCATCCCCCCTTGTGGGGGGGGTGTCTCTCTCTGTCCGTGTCACGCTCCCACTATGTTTCTCATAGTTAGTCCCTGTGTAAGCTGTATACGTCACTGGAGAGAGACATGTTCGACAGGGGGGAGGGCAGCGCATTCACACCGTGGGATGCTGCCACACACCGTCACAAGGGATGCGGGTCAGCTGTGACACACATGCTCCCTTGCCACCAACATTATACACATGTCATGACATATGCCTGTTGCCCATGGGAATGCCTACTGACAGGTGATTAACTATGCTGTACATGACACACACACACACAGCAGTGCCAGGAGCAGTAAGACTCTGTGCACACTGATGGGGGGGGGAGCAAAGTAGCAGAAGGTGACCAGTCACTAATGCCCCACCTTTTCCTTGCATATCCACAGATTGAGGATCTCCGGAAGAAGGGCAGGGAGCTGCGCCTCCACCATGGTACCTACCTCCAGCGCCTCCAGGGTGAGACCTCACAATAGGGTGATGTACAATAATCAGGAAGTCACGTATCTGTAACCAATGTTCCATTATCCCAGATGCCTGTGTGGTGCCTGCCTATGTACAAGTTCTATATGTGTGACAGACAAACGTGCTGATGACTGTTATGTTCCACAGATGGTGATGTCACTGAGGATGAGGCCACCACCTCTGCAAATCTGTTCAGGTGGACACCAACACCACATGATGCAGAGGTGGTGGTCCTGGACACGACAGACGAGGAGGTGGAGGAGGAGGAGGAGGAGGAGGAGGTGGATGAGGTGCATGAGGAGGTGGTGGAGGCGCAAACACCTGGATCCCCGGCAGAAAGGACACCGGAGGGCCAGAATGGACATTGGGAAGGGTTGATTGGGGGGGAGCCAGCGTTGGGAGAGGGTGCAGGTGATGTGGAGGGGGGGGGATGTTGTGGAGGGCTCAGGGGGGGAGGGTTTCCCAGAAGGGTTGTGGGAAAGTGACGTGGAGGACAGGGCATCACAGGCCACTGTGGCTTCCCCCCAGCCACAACAGTTGCCTCCACCATCCAGGGCCACACACAGGCCCTACGCAGATGCCACCACACAGACAACAGTTACAATGTGTGTGTGGTGGCAGATGCATGGAGCACCTGTCTGTGGCCGTGGATGGCATGGAGCAACGTATACACCAGCTGTCTCACTCACAGCAGTGGCTGGCCACAGTGATTGAGAGGGTGGTTGCCGAGGTGGTACATCTTCCATGTCGGCAACCACCCCCTCAATGGCGTCACTGGCGTCAGTAATTGCGCCAGTGATGTCACTACATGTGCCCTGTGATGCCCTGTCCTCCATCACTGGGCATGCTGGGGGAGGGTGGGGCTCACGTGTGGGTTGTTTTTGTTGTGTGTGTGTATTATGTGCGGGTGGGCGTTTGAGGGGAGGGGAGGATGGGGGGGGGAGGGTGATGGTATTTTCCCCCTTCCCACATTTGTACATAGTTTCCCAATGTTGTTTTTTATAAATAGTAAATATCATTTGGAAAGGAACTTGTAATGCTCATGTGTCTCACCTAGGCTAAGTGTGAGGATGTCAGCATGGGATATGTGTGGGGGCACACATGTTCCTGTTGGGTAAACATGGGTCTGAAAATGACATTGTCAACACATTAAGGTGTTCTACAAGCCCATGTGTGTAGGTGTATTCAACTAGGGTTCTGCATTAACTGTTGCAACGTAGCAGCTTTCCCACTGATGTACATGGCACAGGGATGGTCCTATGTAAAACAAAGATCTGCACATATATGAGTCTCCAACATAGGCATGACACCCATTTATGCCTCTGACACAGGCATCCCTATGGTGGGGTGGGAGGCACGTGATTATTGATGTGGTCAAGGGCAAGGGTCACACATATGCCACCAATGTGTAGTATATGATGGATTGCACACGGTGATGAGTATGTCAAGTAAACCAGCCATTGACAACATAGTCCCCCTGTGACCACATGGATGTCTGTGCACACTGTGCCGCTGCAGCCCCAAGGCTGTGGCGAAACAGGGTGCACATGACACATTACATATGTGTGTAGCATGACAATTGTAGCTGCCTCTGGCAAAGTATATGTCACAGGGAACCTGTGTGTGGGTCATATAGTGCACCCAGCACTATATGACCTGGGTGCGGCTCATATAGGGTTCCCACCCCCAAACACCGAGATACACATGGGACAACATGGACACTCATTGTACACACACACTGTATGTATGGTAAGACAGCTGTTTATTGTTGCAGCTTTACCCTCAGATTTAGGTTACCATATAAACATGTATAGTTACATGTTGTTGTGTTACAAAGAAAAGGTTTAGCTGACAGACACACAACATATGATTGGCATATGTCATCTTTTCACATTTGACACATAACAAACACTCTGAAATATGTTTAACTGGATACATACGTTCTCCAACTGAGCATAGCAACATAGAGAAATATAGGATAGTATCAGGATTATGCATATATTACTCTACCGTTATTGGCAACGTGGTCGCCCACGCTTGACACGTCGGCCCCCCACCCCCCTTCTCCCCCGGCCATGACCCCCATCTGGAACCAGTGCTGGTGGTGGTGCAGGTGCACATCATCGCAGAACCTCAAGTATGCCCTCAAGGGCCTCACATATACGAGGGACGGCCATGTTTTGTACAACGTCACGTAATTGCCGCTGCTCAGCACACACCTCCCTTGTGTTCTGCTCCACTGCATGGCGTATACGGTCCAGACTGCATCTACTGCCTGTGCATGGGATACAGGGTGCTCTATTAGATACGTCTCCACTACTCGAGCGCCATACACAAACATGTCATGCACATCCCACACGATTGGTGATGTGATACGGCAGACAACATCACACAGATGGATAGGGGCAATATACATCATGACCACAGTAGTAGATGTCAGACTAACCCAGAGGACACATCTCACGACGTAGATGTGGGATGCCATCACAACGATATACAGGCTGTGCAGACACACCCACATACTACTGTTGTGGCAACAGGATTGGCCAATGAGAGCTATCACATATCCATCGTGTTGGTGAGGTGCAGCATGCACTAGACACAAATATATCAGCTGGACACCAACAGTGATTAACACAGGACGGTTGACCTAATCCATCACAATTGGGGACACATGTGGAGGGATAAACACAATTACTGCCAAGGAACATTTGTTTGTAAATGAAGCTATGGGATGTTAGGTAAGCGCAGAGATAACACACCTTACCTGCACATGTGCCCCTCTGCTGCACATATGTGACAACCTGAGTGATACATATGCACCTTCACTGTTACACAGAGGAGGGTTACATAGCTGTATATATGCTCATTACTTTGGCAGACTATGGGTTAGCTGTCATCCTGCTGTTCACAGGACATTTGGGTGTCTGCAGAGAGGCAGGATGTTGGTTTGCCAATTTCAGTATCTATTTATGATGTCAGAACGTGCTGGCCCGTCATAAACATTCCTCTTATGTCTGCATCTGTGTGTATCAACCTGACCTTACACTATTCTACTGTGGGACACAATAACATCATTTAATGTACCCCGCAACCTTTTGTTCTCACACATCTCATACATGTGAGCGTAACATGTAACATGTGTGTAGGTAATGTTGGGACAGCCACCACACATACACCAACCATAGACTACTGGTGTCTGTGGTGTGGTTGTGACAGTCTTTTGTCACCCACCTTCAGCATTGCGATGTGATGATGCACCATAGGCCCTCAACTCCCCCATTATCATCTGCGGGAGAGGTGTATGTGCGTCTTCGGCTGGCATTGGTTGTTGGCTGCCTTCTATTTCTGCTTCCACCAGTGGTGTCCTGGTGTGCATGTGTGGCTCCAGGGACTCATCATCAGCAATTGTGCTGCCCCCTGAGACAGCAGCCTCTGCCTCCACCAGGCTCATTGGGGCTGTGATGTTGACCTCCACCTCCTCCACCACCGCCTCCTCCTCCTCCTCCTCCGCAGCACCCATTTCTCTGTAGTCACCTGCATTGGGAACAATCAAAGAGAGAGACACATATGTTTCAGGAATCCACATATGTATACGTGTGTGATACAGAAAATGGAGCAGCAGATAAACATGCACTAAATTACACCAGTAGTGTTTTCAGGGATCCAAGCCAGTTTACTGTGCACATGCTCAGACACTAATACATTTCAATATGGCTGAGCCCCGTACTCTGCCAAACGAAAATACGTTTCTTGACATTTCCTCCATTCCAGGTATAGAAAAACATTTCATTGGTCCCGCTCACCTACCATACCTCCCGTACCCCTTCTATTGGTCCCGTTACTGATATGATTATCCAAATATTTCTTTGGAATGGGCTCAGCACCTGCTTTGTCCCCCTCCTAGTCACAAGTACAATGGGCAGTTATTCAGCTTGTTACTTTAATACTTCCAAGGCCATTGAGCCAATTTGTGTGTGTAGGGTAGCAGGGCTCAGCAGCCTTTGTGTCAGCAGTTTCATTTAGATCCCTTACAGCTGCATTGTCTTATCAGTCGGCATTTAAACATATTTCTCCCATTACTGAAATTGTACTTGTCTAGGTTAATGCATTGCTTTTAATGATTTAAACGTCTACAGCAGCATATAGGGGGATGTGCAATTCCTATAGGCCTCTTCACAGACATCAGTTACAGGGCAAGCTTGTTAGGCCTGTCAGCTTAGTTCAATTAGCATGGGGCATAGGCCATCGCCTACCACAAACACACAGACAGGATGGGTTGCCTCCATCCATGTGTGCGGCATGCCGGACACAGGACACACTCCCAGACGTGTTTGTCCGCACCATGTAGCTGAGTCTGGACCACATGTGTGTGCTGTGCCCATGCACAGATGGCAGGTTGCCCTTGTTCATGTTCATGGTCACATTGCACATGTTTGCCCATAGCATCCCATTCCTCAGCTGTGCAACAAATGTCCGCACATGCGTGTTCCTGCCCCCACCATCAAACCTGGTTTTGCAAAACACTACATGTGTGTGTGCGATTCTGAGTATGGTTCATATTTGTATGTCAGCTTATCTTATCATTGCTCCATGTGACTCGCAGTGACCCATTGTGTAGCGGATGGCAACTAGACAGCACCTTTGGCCCACTAAGCTGCACATGCAGCACTTTATTGATGTAATGTCATAGGAACATGCCTTGGAAATGACCAGCACAGTAATAGAGTGTATGGCAATCACAGGTGTGTTTGTAGGCTAGCGACTCGTGTCTGTGTGCTTCACAATCCCAGATTATTTTGAGGATGGGTTGAGGAGCTACGTTAGGATGTTGACCACAGACATGTCAACATAAGAGGTGATGTACGGATATATCACACACATGTTCCACCAGGATAGGGACATGATGAGGATTGGGTGACACATATGGGAGTATATGTGCATATGACTGTTCTGTATGAAATGTTGCGATTATACGGGACACACAAAAGAGCAGTTAGTGTACATACCTGCATGTGGATGTGCGGTATCAAGGGCCTCAGGCAGTCCACGAAGGTAGATGTCTCCCAATCGTGTTGCGAGTTCTTGTTCGAGGGGCGTGAGTGTGGGTATGAAGGGGCCTCCGCCACCTGTGCCCATAGCATGTTGTTTTTCAGCAACCATGTGCTGACGGACACCTCTCTTGATGTCTGAAAACCTTTTTTTGAGGCTTTCAATATCACGTGCAGGGCCCCCTACCTCAGACATTGCCGCACGCGCATCCTCCCACACGGCCATTCTGTTTGCCACAGTTGTGCGTGTGCTCATTCTGCCAAATAATACATCATAGTTGTCTATGACAAATGACAGTAGTATATGGTTTTCCCTGTCACTGAACTTTACTGCTCTCTTCCTCTGTGTTGCAGGCAGAGGGATCCTTTTTCTTTTGGCTGTTTGGCTGTAATGTGACTGCTGTGGCACAGCAGATGGCCCTGCCTGTTCCTGCCTAGCCTGTGCAGTCTGTGCCATGGGTGACTCAGCACCAGCTGGCTGGCCCACATCCTCCACCACCTCACCCTGACCCTCTCTGTCACTGTCCCTCTCCATCTCTCCCTCTTGGGCACAGGCTCCTCTCACCACACGCACACTCACCTACACACAGCAGGACAGAGCACACAAAACAAATAACAGGGACACTACACTACAGGACACAATACAGTACACTCTGACACAGGTGACCTGTCACGTAAATAAGCAAGGGGACAGGGATAATACACTGACCGTATGTTGTTATCCTCTCCCTCTCTCCTGTGCCGTACCCCTAACACAGCCTCTCTCCCTCAGACTCTGTCTAGCTCTCTCTATCTCTCCTTCCTCTGACTTACTCCCACCACAGCCCTCAATCCCTATTGCACTCTGTACCTGTCTGTCTCACTCCTTCCTGTGGACTACCTCTAACCTAGGCTCTGTCTCTGGATGTCTCTCTATCTCTCTGTCTGTAGGTGAAACTCCTCTAACAACCCTCAACTGTGCCACGTGTTTCAGGCCTATTTATACTTTTTTTTTTTCCCCTTTTGTTGCGGCACATGCGCATTTGTGCAGGCGTGGCGCTCTTGCGTCGCGCTCGTTCATCGCGCTCGTGCATCGCGCTCCTGCGGCGTGCGCGTGCCGGCTTACACATGGGTGTCTGTACACGTGAACACCCACATGCGCTGAGAGACATTGTAGGACAACGCATGCGCATTACGGTGAGTGCTGCATGGGCGTCTGTGTCCGTTTTGCGCATGTGCGAGGCAATGCGCATGTAGGTGTCACCACGCACATGCCGACACCCATGCGTAGAGTCGCGCATGCGCGCGACACAAGATTGTCGTCTGCGAGCAATTGCGCATGCGCATTGCCCGTCAAGGCAATGAAACAACATATATATGTGAAGGAGTACAGCTTGTCCACGTTGAGGGTTCTAGGCGGAGAAGAGTAGGAGTGTGTTTGCTGAGAGACAGGAAGGGAGTCTACACAGGTGTATGTGTAGATTGTTTTGGTGTTGTTTGTACTGGGGATTGTATTGTCTTGTGTGTGTATAGTCCTCTGTGGTGTGTAGTTTGTACATAGCTTAGATAGGTTTTTGTGTGTGAACAGCTTTGTTTGGTTTAGTTTGCCGGGAGGAGTTTATGGCGCTATATATGGTTCTGCATGTGTCCTGTGTAGTGGGCAGATGCTGGGGTTGCCGGACAGGGGAGATGGTGTCGATGGGGCTGTGGAACAGGGCATGGGTATAGTCCCGCAGCAACTCAGACCTGCAGCTGTGGGGGTGGTCCGGCCAGGTGCTGTGCGTGCACGGCGCAGAAGGCGTGCCGAGGTGCAGGCTCGGCAGCCACGCCTCTACAGGCCCCGACCCCAGCTCCATGACATGCGAGAGGACCAGGTCATCTCCCTTTACCGACTGAGCACAAGGACTATTAGGGGTCTCTATGAGGATCTAAGACCTGACCTTGAGCCCCTGACTGATCGGTCCCATGCAATACCAGGTTTAGTCAAGCTCCTTGCTGCCTTACATTTCTTTGCCTCCGGCTGTTTCCAGTCATCTGTGGCCGCAGTGGGTGGCATGAGCCGCCCCACCTTCTCACGATGTCTCCACCAAGTACTGCGTGCCATGGTCAGCCGGGTAGGGAATTACATAGCCATTGCCCCACACTAGCAAACAATGGGGGACCCTGAACCAGGCCTTTGAGGCATTAGCCGGATACCACACGTGATGGGAGCTATTGATTGCACACATGTTGCCCTGGTCCCCGCCTAGAGACAGGGAGGTAGCGTACCGCAACCGCAAACACTACCATTCCCTGAATGTTCAGGTTGTATGTGATGCAGATCTGCATATTCTGAATGTGGTCCCTAGGTTTGCAGGGTCCACCCATGACTCCTATATCCTGCATCACTCGGCACTATTCACACATTTTGAGGAGGGGCGATATGCCGAATGTATATTGCTGGGTGAGTATGTCAGAATGTGTTATCTATGTATGTCTTTCTACATGTCTCTATGTGTACTCACAGATGCTGATGTATTATTTTGGAACACATGCACTTCACATATGATAGATGTTATCCACAGGACTGGTGTCAGTATACATGATGACAGGTGTCTGTACGTCTACTAAGACCACAGACATTAACCGCAGATCATAATGCTCTTAACAGTAATATGATCTTAACATGCACATGTTGTACATGTGCATACACCACAGTGGATATGTCAATGTTGTTGATGCTTCCCTCAGAGTGCATGTTGTTAGCATATGCCACATGGGATGGGGGGTGGGGGGTTTTGTCCATCACATACTAATGTGATGATGGTTAAGTGTTGCATAATGTTTCGAGGTCATTTAACATTTATTTTTTGGGCAATCCGTATAACTACACACGTGTCATGTGTGTTTTAGTTTCACACACGCACTCTGTGATGGGGTTGTCACCCAGGGTCAATAGCTAACATGAGTAGGTGTATAATAATATCTCATGGATGATGTTGAGCTTTCCAGCAGGGAATGAGACGTGTGCATATCTCTGGCCATACATATTGGCTATGTCACAGCAGGCTTGTAACACTATATAGGGTTTACAGTATTTTTGCCACTGTAGATGAGCGTAAGTTACTGTCAACTTGTCTGCCCATCCTCACTTAGCCTCACATTGTGGAGAGATTACAGTTATAGCAGGGGGACTAAGTGGGTACATACAGGGAGGTATTGGAACCAGCTACACAGGACAGTAATGTGGCTATGCATGTGTTTTGTGGGCATACTAATGAGGGGTACAGTGTGCATGTTGGTCGACTGTACCTGCAAAGGGAGGTGTTCAGGATGGGGAATGTGCAGAGGATGGCATTACAGGGATTAGCAAACAGCACTACACAGCATATGTTTGCTGACTAACAAATCTTGATATGCTGACCTTCATCAACAGGATGTATATAGGTGATATGTTTTTCATTTCTTACATACCTCCCATGGCATACCTGGGTGTATATGTGTTGCTCTCGCAAATGGCTGTGGTTTTTTTTCTCGTTAGTGATGAGACATACCCTTTGATTATGTGAGCATTGTATGGCTGTTGTGGTCTCACAGTTGTGGTGTTGCAGATGTGTCCAGTAACTGCATTACATACGCATGGTTTTTGCACACACAC